>CM063169.1:79380000-82097366 GCA_031835075.1 Saguinus oedipus
TGTATATATGTACACATGCATACATATATGCATGTATGTACATACATATGTATACACACATACATATATATACATATATACACATGCACACATAAACACACACATATGTATCCACCTATTTTTAAAAGAACAGGAAACTCAGTCATTTGCAGCAATGTCGACAAACCTAGAAAACATTATGTTAAGTGAAATAAGCCAGAAATAGACAAATATCATATGATCTCACTCATATGTAGAATATTAAAAAGTTGAATTTATTGAAGTAAGGAGTGGAAAGGTGGTTATCACTGGCTGTTGTGGAAGGGTGAGAGGAGACAGAGAAGTTAGTCAATGTGTTCAAATTTATAGTTAGATGGCAATAAAAGTCTTGGATTCTATTGCACAGTAGAGTGGCTGTATTTAATATTGTATTATATATTTCAAAATACCTGGAAGAGAAGATTTTTAATGTTTTTGCCACAAAGGGGTAGTAAATGTTTGTGGTATTGAAGAATATGCTAATTACCTGATTTGATCATTACAAAATGCATACAGGTATCAAAACCACATTGTAACCCATAAATGTGTAGAATTATTATTGACAGAAATAAAGTAAAACTTTAAAAAATGAGAGAGAAATTGGTGGATCAATATTCCAGCAACACTGAGTTTTATTTGCCTATGAAGTAAGTTACTCCTTAAAGTTTGTTTTCTTGCTTTCTAGTCTCATATCCCTCTATCTTCGTGCATCTTGGGATCAACACCTACATAAACTAATTGAACCATAGCTCTTACTTTGCAGTCTGTTTTTTTTTTATTTGCAAGGGACACAAACTTAGATATATTTGTACTCCCTAAATGCGATAAGATGATTTGGACTTTTAAACATATTTCAATGTATGCTATAATAGTGAATGCAATATATTTTATATAGGATTTACATAAGACGTACCTATAGAAAAAAATAACTGAAAATCTATAATAACATTGACAAAAGTGATCTCAGAATAGTAAAGAAAGTAAACAGTAAATCTAATTTCAAACTGATTTAAATTAGTCTGTTACTCTCCTATACTACTTCTTCTTAGTTATTCTCTCTTACATATTTTATTTTGCTTACCAATGAATTATTCAAAATATATGAAGGCAAAAATAGGCTTTAATGATAAGGGCTTTTAAGTTTTTCCCCTCTTTAACAGAAGGATACATGTACAGAAGCGACACAAGAAATTCAAATCAAATTGTAGTTATATTTTTGTACCCATAGAAAAAACGTATTTTATAGAACAACAATACATGTTTATTTGTCATACTTTATTTAAAGGATTACTTTATCATCCTCTGTTTACTTTTCTGTTATTAATGATAACGTTTGCTTCCTTTAAAGATGTTTTTACATTCAACACTTGTGGCTTGTATTTTATATGTAGTTTTGATATGAACAGTAGAAAGTATCAAGTAAAGTTAGAAATAAAATACTGTTTTAGCAAAGCAGACTTTTTTGCATAACTTCTAGAAAATAATTCATTTAGAAAGAGGAATATTCATCAAAAATATGCTGCAAGTCAGCGCATGTTACCTTTGTGTTTCCAAAGGAAAAAAGTAAAATCCACGAACACAAAGTATGATGAAGCAGAGCTAAGCCACAGGCTTCTCTACCTGGAGGCACTGCCATAATCATCACTCCTTAGACCAGTGACAACAGAGACGATGGTTTCTGATTATCAGCGGAGCAAGGGTTGTTTTGATTTTTGTTTTATTGTGAGGTTTTCACGGAAAAAAATTATGACAAAAATGGTAACTCCTTGTATTATTTAATTTTCTGGTAATTCTGTATAAATAACTAAATACTTCAGCCTGTTTGCCATATCTGTTCTGACTGATATAATTGACAAAGTGGCAACATCAGTAAGTCAGCTCACTTACTACTTGTGGAGAATTGCTAAATATCACCTGAAAATAAAAATACTGAAAAAAATGTACATGACATAGCATTAAAATTGCCAATGCTTGCATTTTCTCTGTCATTAATCCTCTTTTGAGTTGTTGTTTCTTATACTTTGTAATATTATGAGTTCTGGGACATAAAAACTTAGCAAGGTCTGTAACTCATTTCCTCTCACTTGCAGCGATGCCTGTAAAAAATGAACAACCTCAAACAAATCTCGTAGTAAAAATGTCAAAAAGCAGAACTTATAAGCACACAAATGGAGTTTATGGCATGAAGTGGAGAGTTCTTATCTATAAAGATGCTTTGAGCTGAACAGATCTGGTCTTTCTAGTGTGCTTATTGAAATTAGTCTTGAAGTTTCAGGATCCATGGGGTTGGGATTATTGGATTGTTAGAGAAAAGGGTCAATTACATATGCTGATTATTTAATGAGGTATAAAATAAAGATTTTATTTAACCAAATGGGTTACCCTGTGAAGCAGTGCTCCATTCTACCTTAATCAAAACCCTCTCACATATTAAATCTGAGATTAGGAAGCATTCCAAAATGATTGAGCAAGGAACTTTAGGGGACAGCTGTGCACCAGGGTCTCAGATTTCTCCAAGGGAAATGCTTCACCTGTTTGTTTCTTATATCACTAGTAAACTTGACATTGGTTTCAACCATAAGATCTATAATTCCTGTGAGTCATATTTGACAATTCAATCTTATGTGTTACCATGTTCTAATTTTAGGTAAGATATTTTGTTCTACCATAGCATGAGATACATGGGACTTCAGAATTCTTGGTCCAAAATAGGTAACTGTTAGTCATTTGCTGATAATAGGATTTTTTAGTGCTAAAAACTGCTAAGTACTCTTCTAGGAAAAGTTGTAACTTCATGATATTTAAAATTAAGTGACTAAGTTATATAGTAAACATGCAGATGAAGTAGTGTTAAAAAGTAATGAGGGAGTAGGAAGTGCTATCCAATTCAAGGAAGGGCTAGTTATAAAGTAGATGTTTGGCTAAAGTTCTGAATAAATTGAAAAAATAAGCAATGTTTCTTCTGGGCAACAGAATACTGGGTAGGAAAAATAAAAGATTTCATCAACTGAGGTGGAAATGAGTTTATTGTATGTGTTTGAGGAATAAAAAATAATTCCAGTGTCTTTTTTTTAGAATTAAAAAAATATTTATTGATATCTGTTTAAAAAATGTTTGGTAATCCCAACTAATCATTCAAAATGCAAACTGTAAACACGACAAGAGTAACAACTGAGTGAGTAAGCAGACTGAACAGGTGACAGACTGAGCAAGAGTGCGGGAGGGAGCAACAGAGAACGGAAGACACATGCACAAATGTGCTACAGACAGTGATAATTTGAGTGTGTAAGAATTATATTTGGACCACAGTGATTTCAATGCAACCATTTAGGAAACCTCTGGGCCAAATACTAAAACACAGGAGAAATGGACAAGCCTTCTTTGTGAGCATGCTCAGCATGTTGGCATGGAAACAAGGAAGCACAGAAGCTCTGTAGTCACAATGAATGTCTACCATTTCTAAAATGCAAAGAAATTTTCCTTCTGGTCCCTGGGTACATCATATATTGTCTTTCCATGCTTTTCTTGACCCTGGAGGACTGCAGATGCAGACGCAGATGTTCCAAAATCCCCAAAGAAACCCCTAGACAAAAATTTTAAAACCACAGTAGCAATAACACTGGGTTTGCTGGAATGCCCCTCCCTCTTTCTTGGCCTATGATTGTCTTCTGGGCACCTCAACAGGAATGGTTAAGTTTTACCAATCTATTTGAAAAAGCCATCACAAACTTCAGTCTCATGGTCACAGAGCTAGAGTGGATAAGGGTGTGTTTATGTGTATGTATGTGTGGCTCTGGGGATCTGGACACTGTCCCCCGCCACTTTGTAACCCTTGCCCAGAACACTGGGGTCGCTTCCACTGGAGAGACCACCGTAGCTCTAGAAGTGTCATTAAATACTCAGTTCACCAAAGTTGACCACCTCCATTGTCACAGGATAATGCAGCATCTGCAGAAGCGCTGTCTGCTGCCCCCTGCTGATGGGGGTGGAGTGACAGATGCGAAGTAGGCGTGGACTTTAATATCGGGTAAATGGGTCCTGAGTCTCTTGATTTCAGCCCGAGTGATTTGCTGGCAGTCATACAGTTCTATCCGCTCAAGACTGTGACAGCTCTTCAAGTGCTCCAGGGATACATCTGTGATTAGTGGGCAGTTGTCCAGCTCAATCACCTCCAGCTGGTCATGGGCACAGGCCCCATTCCCTAGGTGACAAATTCCATCATCTGTGATGAGCTCACAGTGAGACAGACTCAATCTTGAAGTCGAGGACAGTGTATAGAAAGTTGGATTAATGTGCTATCTGTTATCTGAACACACTCTTCCAGGTCCATCTTTTCAAGTTCATGGCAATTCCTGGCTAGAGTGGTAAAGCCCACATCTGTTAATTGAGAACATCTTGCCACTTTCAATATTCTAAGTCATGGGCAGTTCTGACCTAGAGCATTCAGGATGGCATCTGTGATGTTGGAGCAGCCAGAGGCACAAAGGGATTGTAACTTATGGCACCCTCTGCATATAGTAATGAGATCTTCATCCGTGATTTGCAGGCAAGTCTGCAAATTCAAAGTCACCAGTTCAGGACAGTGTGCACCTATATACTTGAGAGCTTCATCTTCTAGCTGCGGGCAGCCTTTTAAGAATAAGGCCTTGAGACCCCCACAGCCTCTCACTAATGCTTGAATGCCATCCTTGGTTACTTGGTCACACCAGGAAATGTTCAACTGCTCCAAGAGTGGACATCTCTCATTTAGAGCTTTAAGAGACATGTGTGTTACTGATGTACAGGAAGCCAAGTCAAGGTGCTTGAGTTTGGAACAGAACTTGCTAAGGCTAGTACATGTAGCATCTGTTGTCTTTGTACACCCATTTAGATTCAGTACTTCAATGTTCCTGCAGTTTTGTGCAAAGGTTCTTAATGCATTGTCTCCCACTCCAAGACATCCACGAAAACTTAACTTTCATAAAAAGCCCTGCATTGTTTTGAAATATTCTCCACTACCCGGCCCTCAATATCCCTCTGGAAATCAAATAGGTCAATTCGCTGCCAGTTACTGCCATCCAGAGCGAGAACATTCCAGGCCCTGGAGACCTGAGCTCGGCGACACAGGGTAACAACATCTAGAAAAGAAAATATCCTTGCTCAGTCTGTCACCTGTTCAGTCTGCTTACTCACTCAATTGTTACTCTTGTCGTGTTCACAGTTTGCATTTTGAATGATTAGTTGGGATTACCAAACATTTTTTAAACAGATATCAATAAATATTTTTTTAATTCTAAAGAAAAAGGATATTTTCTTTTCTTTGGGATATTTGAGTTCTTTGGGAAGTTTTTTTTATTGATTACAGCTTCATCGCTATTTGAGAACATCTGTAATCCCAGCACTTTGGGTGGCTGAGGCGGGAGGGTTGCTTGAGCACAGTAGGGCAAGGCTGCAGTAAGCTGAGTTCATGCCACTGTACTCCAACCTGGGCAACAGGCCGAGACTTGTCGCCTTGAAACCAAAGTGCAGCAGGCGGTTCCTGCTTGGAGCCATTTTCCTCCTCTTTCTGGGTGTCTCTAGATTGGGGCACTGCGGCTGCCACCGCCGCCGCCTCCGCAGTTGCCGCTGTTGCCGCCGCAGCCTCCTCCGCCCCAGTGGATTGCATTACGGGCTGCTGCAGGGAGGCCTGGGGGGCCGCTGAGGGACCCGTGTCTCCCGGTGCATGGCTTGGGAGGGCGGGGCGAATTCCAGTGTCTTAAACTGGATTCACTCCAAATCAAAACCTGAGATAAAGATGTACATGCAGTAAGATTATTTTTGAAAACGAGCCATTTGTCAAGAGTGGGAGGCAGAAAAGAGTGAAGTAGGCAAGTAGGAAATGTTACGTCAAGCTGTTAGTAAGCTGAACCCTTCTGTAGGAAAAAGAGACTTAGTTCTAGGGGGACCACCTGAGGGGTCATGTAAAATTGATTTCAGAATCTTCCCCTAAAGGAACATAGAAGAAGCAATTTAATCTATCAGTAGCTGTAGATTATTGGTCAAGATTCACAAGGGTTAACACTCACATGTTTGGGTTTGTAAATACACAGAATAGCTAAGACATTTTACATGAAAGTAGAAGAGAAGTCACTTGGGCACATAGCAATAGACATGTGGTAAATCCTAGGCAGATGCTCTGTGTCTGGATGCAGTTGTTTGTTGAGGTGATGGCAAAAGCATAAAGGTGAGCTGGAAGATTGGATAGGATGTAAGAAGCTCCTCCTAACCAGTGTCCAGTATGCTCCACCCTTTGCAATAATCACTTCAGTCCTAATACACTCCACCCTCTGCACTAATTCTTCCGTATTTAAATTCCAGTACATTCTAGAGCCTTCAAGATTGTGGCGTGCCTCATTCTCTAGAAAATATTTAAGGAACAAAGTTAAGTGTAATGAGCGTAAGTGGTTTCTAAGACCATATTTAATATTTATCCACTTCAGAATTTCCTCATCTTTGTCCAACTCTTCAAGATGTATACATTTTTGGCAAAATGGGCTGGCTCTGACCCTTTTAACTAAGGAGTAGGAATCTTTAGTTGCCTTGTTCTTGTTAAGGTTTACTTATTACAATTATTCATTTACAGTTATCACTGGGCGTGAAACATCCAAGAACACCCTAGACAACACCTTGATGTGCTCCTTCCTACTAGCATTGTGTAGCAGCAATCTCAATACCAGGTGGATACTGTTCAGTCCCTTCCTCAGTGGTAGGATTTTCCAGCGTTGGTCTGAAAAGTGGGTATAGATCTCAATTCTTTTTTTTTTTTTTTTTTTTTTTTAATTTTCATTGCATTATAGGTTTGGGGTACATGTGCAGAACGTGCAAGATAATTGCATAGGTACACACATGGCAGTGTGCTTTGGTGCCTTCCTCCCCCTCACCCACACTTGGTATTCATCCCCAGGCTATCCCCCCAAGCCCCCCCCGCCGTCCCTCCCCCATTTCCCCCAACAGTCCCCAGTGTATAGTAGACCGCCTCTCTGTGTCCATGTGTTCTCATTTTTCTCACCCGCCTATGAGTGAGTATATGCGGTATTTCTTTTTCTGTTCTTGTGTCAGTTTGCTGAGAATGATGTTCTCCAGATTCATCCATGTCCCTACAAAGGACACAAACTCATCATTTCTGATTGCTGCATAATATTCCATGGTGTATATGTGCCACATTTTCCCAGTCCAGTCTATCATCGATGGGCATTTGGGTTGGTTCCAGGTCTTTGCTATTGTAAACAGTGCTGCAATGAACATTCGTGTGCATGTGTCCTTATAGTAGAACGATTCACAGTCTTTTGGATAGATACCCAGTAATGGGATTGCTGGGTCAAATGGAATTTAATATGACAGCTAAGTTAGACACTTGCTCAGCAGCTTCCAATTTTTTCTGGCTAGAGAAATCAATTAACACCTTAATTAGCTCCCATCTGTCTTAACGTTAGTAATATTCTGATCTGTTAGTCGTTACTGAGATCATTGTGGGTAAAGGCACCTGGTTGACTTTCTAATCGTGATGCTCATTATGATATTTACCTTGAAATTATTCCTGATAATAAGCTTTGACCTCCTGGCCTCTTCAATTACAGAATCCAAGCCCAGTGGTCCTAGAAAGCCCAACTCTATTGTAGTATCTTTTAATGTCAGCTTTGGCCTAGAGAAGGAGACACACCTGGGCTTCTCAGAGATGTCAGTGTATACCTTAGCAGTTTATTTTTATTTTTTATTGTTTCTAAAAGAAATACAATAATCTTTGCTTCTCTGAAGTTTTACTTTCCACAGTTTTAGTTACTTGTGATCAACCACAGTCTGAGAATATTTAATGGAATATTCCAGAAATAATTCATAAATTTTAAATTGTGCACTATTTTGAATAGCATGATGAATAGTATTTCACTCTGTCCTACTGGGGATGTGAATCATGCCTTTTCCCAGTGTGTCCACTCTGTGGACACTACCCACTCATTAGTCGTGAAGTAGCCATCTTACTTATTAGATAAAAAATAGCCATGGTATACATGGGGTTCAGTACCAGCCATGGTGTCAGACATCTACTGGAAGTCTTAGAACATGTCCTACATGAAAAAAGGGGAATTTCTATATCCTCTTACATTTCCCATAAAAGAGACTTCACTGGTAGAGTTTCTAATCTCGAATATTGGATTTCTTCCATTTTCCTCATCTACCTGCATCTTCTGAAGTTGTTCTGAATATTCTATTTCACCCACCACAGATAATCTTTGTTTTTAGAATGTAAAGAGTAATTCTAAGCATTGTCTACAGGTGTCCTTGCCAGAACATTAAGCATTGAGTCATAGTGGCATGCTCCTATGTCAATAATGAGGCATATATTTTGTAATCCTGGTCTATATCTTAACTTCCAGCATTCCAACATATGCTCCCTAATATTTTTCAATACTTTTCAGTCATATATTTTAGTTACTTGGATGTGCTTGTCTTTTTCCTCCTGGAAAAATTACTATATTATCTTGCCTTTGCTCTGTTTCACTCACCTCTACTTAGAGATTAGGAAACTATGACAGGAGACAGGGTCAGATATTGAATAATCTAAGCATCATCCTTGCAAGGCACCTGAACCAAATGAGGGCTTTACCAGAGCTCTATGTGAGAACAGGATTTGATATGGGACGGGAGCTATTTCTTCCAAACTAGATATTGAATATGACTGTGGAAATTCAATATTCTCAGGGCTTTTCAGATAATTGTGCACATTCTGGGTCCCTAGGTCTTTCTTTCCTACAATCCTGGGCTCTTCTCTGACATAGGGGACACAGGGAGTTAAACATTCAGCGTCCATTGTTTAACTTTTATATTTAAATGCTGAGCCTGATTTTCATCAATATCTGTTCTACTCTGCCAGGATGTCTTTACAGTATGCCTTCAGTTAATAGCTGGCTAATTTAAGCCTGTAATTTTCTTCTTTTTCCTTTTTTTTTTTTTTTTTTTTGGCTGCTAAAACTGCAAACTAAGCATGATAAATTGCATAGTATTTAATATTACTATTGCTCTCATATCAATAACCTGTGTTGTTACTATACAAACCAATGCTTCATGTTCTGTTTGTACCAAACTCTAATGTATCTCCTATAAACATCTTAATTATAATGCTCTTACATGACAAGAATGATTGCTTCACTTACCACTGTCAATGGGAAGTTTATTGGAGATCGGAGCAACATTATTCACCCAAACAATAAGGGCCACTGCTGTCACTAATTGTCTTGGTTTGGGTTACCTGAAAAAAGAAAAAAAAAAGAGCTGCTAAAAGCATTTGAATGCATCTGGAGCAAGAGCAAGAGGCCAGGGAAAGTGCGATAGTGAGAGACAGAAGAAAGAAAAGCCAATCAAGGGCTGAGTGACTCTATTCATTACCATAGTTGAGAGCTAAGCAGTTAATGCATAAACCTGTTGGTAACCTTGAAGGAGCAGTGTAAAATATACCTGATAGTTGTCCAAGAGGGTGAGCATGGTTGAAAAAGTTGAACAAGCAGAAAATGAGGTTAGAAAGGTAAGCACGGCCGAGATCACATGATACCTTGGACTTTGGATTTTATTTGAGTTTAATGGGAACTCACTGTTGGGGTAATGTCAGAAGAAAAATAACAAGGTTTTTCTAAAAGATACCTGTTGATGTTATGTGGAGAAGAAAGGGTAGTGGTAGGGAGACTAACAGAAATCTGTGTAAGTAGTCCAAACAAAAAGTGGCTAGTGGTGGCAGAGGATCCATTGAAGATCTTTTTTTTTTTTCAGATGGAGTTGTCTCACTCTGCCGTGCAAGCTGGAGTACAATGGCATGATCTTGGCTCCTGCAACCTCTACCTCCTGGTTCAAGAGATTCTCCTGTCTCAGCCTCCCCTAGTTGCTGGGACTTCAGGAGTGCACCACCATGCCCAGCTAATTATTGTATATTTTTTAAAATAGAGACACAGTTTTGCCATGCTGGCCAGGCTGGTCTTGAACTCCTGACCTTGTGATCTGCTCAGCTCGACCTCCCAAAGTGCTGGGATTACAGGCTTGAGCCACCATGTCGGTCCCGTGAAGCTCCTCTTAATACAGAATGAATTTTAAAAGTGGGTTCAACATGTGATATGTAGAGAAAGTAAGGCATGAAGATGACTCTGAGGTTTTTGTTTATGTTTATTTCCCCTTTGATTAAGTAGGTGATTTTTAGAGTGATTTACTAGTACAGAAAAGACTGGCAGGCATATGGGATTGCTGAAATTGATGCTTTGCTTTGGACATGTGAAAGATGCTTGTTTGATTGGCACCCGAGTACAAATGTTAGGTGAAAAGTTGATACAAACGTAAAGCTCAGGGCCAAATGGAGACCGGCTATATAAATTCAGGAGTAATTAATCAATAGATGTTACTTAAAGCCATAGGAAACTCACTAAGAATGTAGTGAGTCATAGGGAGAAAATAATTTCTAAGCATGTCTTAAATAACTCTAATGTCTACTGATTGGAAAGAAATTCTAATATGTAGAGACTAAGAGAATGACAAGAGAAGGAATAGTCTGTAAATTGTATGGAAAATGAGAAGACTTATATGACTCAGAAAACAAGTGAAGAAAATGGTTAATGAGAGAGGCACTTATCACTTTTTTCAAATATTGCTGAAAGGTACCAAGTTTACTTTAGGAATTTAAAAATGGTGAGATTGACAAGAATGGTTTCAGGGGTTTGACCTTGATGAATCTTTAATTGCAGAGGTACAGCAAGAATAAGACAATAGTCACTAACAGTGAATATATATATGTATATATGTATTTGTGTGTATGCATGTGTCTATATGTATATACAGATAAGTTTTTTTTTTTTTGAGACGGAGTTTAGCTCTTGTTACCAGCCTGGAGTGCAATGGCGCGATCTCGGCTCAATGCAACCTCTGCCTCCTGGATTCAGGCAATTCTCCTGCCTCAGCCTCCTGAGTAGCTGGGATTACAGGCACGCGCCACCATGCCCAGCTGATTTTTTGTATTTTTAGTAGAGATGGGGTTTCACCAAGTTGACCAGGATGGTCTCGATCTCTTGACCTCGTGATCCACCCACCTTGGCCTCCCAAAGTGCTGGGATAACAGGCGTGAGCCACCGCGCCCGGCTACAGATAATTTTAAAGGTTTTCTTTAATACACAGTGACAAGTAAATAAGGAATTTGCATAATTTTAAATTTGATTAGTATGCATCAAGTTAAATAGTGATAGAACTGATCTAATACATTATTTAAATATGCCATGGCATAAGAAGAGAAGAAAGAAATACCAAAGGGAATACATTGATTTGCTAAGTTAGAATGAGATTCAGTGTACCAACAGAAGATGTGACCTTAGATATAAACACTGGCTGTGTATTCATTGTGAGGAAAGGGAAAGAATGGTTGAGTCTATAGGTTCCAGTGGTTTGCTTCATTTGGTGGTGTTGGACCAGGAATTCACTTTTAAATTGTACTATACTCTCAGTAAAATAATAATATTAGCTTAAAATAAAAGGTGAAGAAATTTTCTCTCTGAGCAGTTATGTGATTTGGCTATGAAAGGTAATAAGCTTACCAAGAAGTCCTGAGCAAACACTAAATGCTTCTGATCATAAATTTAAAGCGAGACTGGTTCATCCCATTGTGTGTGCATATGTGTGTGTGTAAGCAAAGCTGGTTGCTTTCACATTCACTGATACAGTTAGAAGGTTACATAGAAATAGTTTTTTCCAGGTATGGGATTTACTCAGGTTAAGCATGGAAGTAAAATTGATGTTATCTGACAAGAAGTAACTATATTAATATACCATGAATTCTAAGCTGGGTAAGGAGGGGAGGATGAAGAGTGGCAAAGGTAATAGAGTTATGGAACTGGAGTTTAAGATGAAGTCAAATTTTTTTTGTTTGTTTCAAGTAGGAAAAGTAAGAGACATAAGTTGCAAAAATAGAAATTGTAAATTATAGCAGAGATTGCATGAATCTAAATTTCTGGAGATGGGGCAGTAATTAGCAATGATAAACACTAAAGTATAAGAGCACTAGACTATGAGGTATGGAAGAATAAAACTGTATGATTGATGAAGAGCTCAAGATGTCAGAAGCCCCAAGAGGTATATAAATGGCACATATGTGAAGCAGAACTTATATGTCTCATTTTATATTTTCTGTCTTTTAGTTTCATGGGGAAAAAATGAAATTACTATTTCTTTATTTATTGAATCCACGATGATAAATAGCAAAAATGACTACAAATTATTTTATTTATCAAGAAGTAGAGTCTATTTCTGTATCTTTTAAATTGGTATGGGTTATGTGAATTGCTGTGGCCAGTGGGAAATTAGCAAACATTGAAAGCAGAGACTTGGAAAGCACTTTAGCATTTGGGTTTACCATATGTGCAGTGTTTTGACCTTTCAACTTCCATGTGAAGAAGCCCAGACTATCCTCCTGAATAATAAAAAAACAAGGGGCAGTCTATTCCAAATTGCCAAGAGCCTGCTTACTGTCAGTCATGTGATCCAGTTTACCACAAATTATCAAGGTTTTCACTGACAGCAGAAAATGGCTAGGCTGGCTCAGTTAAGACTTTCCAACAAACCTACAAAATTAGGAACCACATACATAATTATTGGCTTAAGCCACTGACATTTTTGAAGTAGTTTGTTATAAGGCAATAGATAATGGAGAAAGATATTGTGCTTAGAAATGGTGTTTACTTTTGAAAGGAAGATAGTGAAGACCGGAAAAAGCAGGGAAGAACTATTACGTGAAGCTAAAAAAAAAAAAGGGTGAATAACCTTTAAATGAAGACTAAAAAGTCAGTGAGAAAATTTGTATGATAAGAAGGAAAAAAAGGGTAACTCTCGTTATTTTGTAGTAAAACAGCTGTCAAAACTATCTCACCCTCTAACTTTACAGGATTTTACATGTATGTAATGAAACTATCTAGCACGACATTAATATTGGATGTATTTGGGGGAAGGGTATGCGTAACTTGACCCTTTAGATCAGAGGAAGTGTATCCAAGTCTGCCTTCTAGACATTTTAGATCACTTTTTTTTTTTGCCCCCTAAAACAGGGGTTTGCTCTGTTGCCCAGGGTGGAGTGCAGTGGTGCCATCATGGCTTACTACAGCATTGACCTGGCCTCAAGCAGTCTTTCCTCATTTGCCTCCCAAGTAGCTGGGACTCCAGGTGTGTATCACCATGCCTTGCTATTTGTGTGTATGTGTGTGTGTGTGTGTGTGTGTGTGTGTACATAGGGTCTCCCCATGTTGCCCAGCCTGGTCTCACACTCTTGGTCTCAAGGGATCCTACCACCTTGGCCTCCAAAATTGCTGGGATTACCAGGTGTGAACCATTATACCTAACTAGAATCTTGTATTTTAACCCAAAAAGCAGAATTACATGAAACATTCTGGATCCCTGGAGTAAGAGTGAGCACACTTTTCATGTGACAGAAATGTAAACAAATTGCAGCCAGAGGAGAATTGTTATTGAATACCAAATGCTCACAAATTCTTCCCTTTCTATGAAGGTAGGGCATTTTCCATTTCTTGAACGTGAAATAGTCACGTGACTTTCTTTGGGAGTGTGACTTTTTAGTAAATGTAACACAAGCAAAGACTTGTTAAGTGCTTGTATATTGGAATAGACTTCTCTTGCAGCTTTTGTAAATGTGCAATCAGTATTTGAAGAAATTCAGAGTAGTTTGCTGAATGACAAAAGAAATACTAAAACCCAGGTGTCTCTGTTGCTCTAAATAGCCTGTGAGAGCCAGACATGTGAATGAGGATACCCTTGATTGTCTGAATGCAAGATGACCCATCAGTCGATAGCAAATATATACATCTGGACAAACCCCACAGCTATCAGCTGACCTGTCCCAGACTCAAGAATCAAGTGATCTTTTGTTCATGTGCATTTGAGGCCAAAAGTTTCAACTTAACCAATTTTATTTATTTATATTCAAATGCATGAAATAGAGGAGACAAAGAACAACTGATATTTACTGATATAACTGTGCAACGATTAAATGGTTAATGTTGAAAACACTAAATTTTGAGATGCTTCCTTAAGCAAGGAAATAACTAATAATCTTTTCCCTCTAGAGATCACTTTGCTGTCAGTGGGCTTTGAAACCATCACTGTATTTTATCCAACCATAGTAATACAAGAACATTCTCATAATATGGTAAATGACATTGTCTCTTTAATTTACCACAATGATATACAGTTAAGAGAAAACTAAACTGAAAACATAATTATGTCCATGTGTAGGAAGCTTTTATTTTATATTTTTAAGAAATCCATCTAGCACTATTCTGTATTATATGAGTTATATTTTGGTAGAAATTGTTTTAAGTATAAGCTTCTAAGATCTGGTTATACAAATATAATTATCTATCAACTTTTTCTTACCACATGCTCAGTTGACTTTCATAGTAGAGATACATCTTATCCAAAAAATATACATTAAGGATTTGTAGTATTATTGTATGTAGTTACTAAGAATGGCTTACAACCTTTTGAAATGACTTAATTCATTATATTTGTGCCTATAATTTTAACAAAATGTATAAAAAAGAAGACCTCAGGGTAGTTCATGTTCTAGGTATTTTACAACAAATGATAAGGGACATAATACAGATAGGTGTTGCCTCATTATTCAAAGAATTAAAAACATTTATCAGACTCACTAGAATTTACTGATCCAAACTCCTCTAACAATTAGACTTTGAATAGTCAATGAGAATGTATTTCTTCTCCTTTTTCAGCTATTCACAGAATATGTTATCAATTTTCTGTCACTCTCTCTCCCTGGAGAAACAAATATTATTTTGATTCTATAGAGAAAATAAAAGAGGTATCCTGAAAAATAAAAGTGGATTTAAGTTTTTTTCTTTCTGTGTAAGAATTCAGACATTAGAAGCACTGAATCTTATCAGATCAATTCCCTGCAGAAGGCTAAAGCCTGCAGTGGTCCAGGATCTGTAAACTCTAGATGTGGGAAAGAATGATAAAGGGAAACTATGAAATATTCCTTTACTAAACCGTGCATGCAAAGCATGTTGATTGACCCTGGTTTTCACTATCTGCACTGTAAATAAGAGCTCTATAGCCAAGTAGTTAAAGGTGAAAGACTCTCCTATTATCCTTTTAATTCCAATAAAACTATTCAACCAATTTTATTCACTTACATTGTTAATAAATTAGACCCTATGCTTTAGAAACCTTGCTCAAGTTGAAAGCAGAAAAAAAAGATCATATCTTTCAAATTTTTCTCTCCAATTTCTACATATTAATTAATCTTATGCACTGAATTTTGAACTATGGAAACAAATTTTGTTTTTGTATTTAGTCAAGTAAAAATCCTATGTAAAGGAAAACTCTACACAGAGTGAAACTCCATCTCAAAACACCAAAAAAAAAGAAAACTCAGAGAATGCGAACTTGCTATGCAGTTTAATGTTGATTCCAGAACATACCCATTGCATAGGAGGAGGGCAAGGCATTCATGTTAGCTAGTTGAAATACAAATTGATTTTGTAAATTAAGGAAAGTCAGGGTAATCCAAACCTCACCATTAAAAGGAAACTAAACAAGAAATTTAGGATGAGTTTGGCATAATTTGTGTTACTCTAATTAGAGTAATCGATGCAATCAAAAGCTCCTTTTCATTCACACTAGTTGGAGAGAAATGTCCAAATCAAAGTTGTAGCCACACACATTTCCAATCAAATTTCCCTGGTGATGGGAACTTCATATTACAATGCTCATGTTGAATGCATGTGAGATTACACATGAATTAGCCTGGCATGCTGACTCATGCCTGGAATCCCACCACTTTGAGAGGTCGAGGTGAGAGGATCGCGTAAGGCCAAAAGTTTAAGACCATTTTAGGCAACCCGGGAAGACCCTATCTCCACAGGAAAAAAAAAAAAAGATAGTGCACTTTTGTAGTCCTGGCTACTCAAGAGGCTGAGGCGTGAGGCTGGATTGATCCCAGGAGTTCAAGGTTATAGTGAGCTATGACCACACCCCAGCACTCTAGCATGGGTGGCAGAGTGAGACCCTGTCTCTAAAAGATGAATTGATAATTAAATAATTGAAATACATTAATTAAGGCAAGAAACTCAAATCAGCAAGCACCAACTAGGAGAAAGGCGTGTGGAGGATTTTTGTAACAGTTTGCCACAAGAACAAGCATAAAGGCTGGAAGGGATGGATATGATAAGTACAAAGAGAGTGACTTGAGTCTAAGTGTTAAAGAGAGAAATTTTCTGAATACAGACAACTTTTCCCATATCTGGCAAACTTGAATCAGAATGATTATTAAGTAAAGATTATGTGATGAATATCTGGCATACATCATTGAATCTACTTCCAAATCTCCTGTTGATAATTTCCAGAAACTAGGACCAAGAAGGAAAAGGTGCTCACACTCCAGATAGTTTCCGTAAAGATTTATTGAACCTAGGAATTTACTTGCGGGTTGGTTTTCCACTTTCAATGTCATCCTAAAGGTCCAGGGCCTGCTGTTCATTGTATCTGAAAAGGAGGCTAGGAGTCAATCCTTTCTAAATTTTGAGGCCATTTACAGTTGATGTTATCTTTTGTTCATGTGCGTTTGAGGCCAAAAGTTGCAACTTAACCGATTTTAGTTTATTTATTTTCATATGCATGAAACAGATGAGACAAAGAACAACTAATATTTGCTGAGCTTGATCTGACTTTTGATAGGAACCCTATTCTCAGCTCTTACTCTAAAGTGTAGTAACATATCAGTGGTTTCCAAATCCCTGGGGCTTATTTGAATGCATCACTTAAAGTGGAGGAGGTTTCTGAGACTGGGCAATAAAACAAGCTGAAACAGGAATGGAATATTCGAAGAAAATATCCAGAACAATTTTTTAATGAATATATTATTTCTGGCATAAAAAAAGTGTTATGTGTTTGATCCCTCCACTACACTAGGCACTGTAATTTAATGAATATTCTGATACTTAGATTTTACAAATCTTCCCCATAAGTCTCTTTGCAAACTGTGACTCAACTGCATTCACAGATGGAGTGCAAAAACTGAGATCAGATGCTGGATGCTGAAAGTACTGCAGAAGGCACAAGTAAATGACAATACAGGACAAAAAAGGTCAGAATACAACATACATTTAAGAGTCTTAAATACTTAAAAATAACACTATGACAAACCATAAATTCTAAAGAGAAGAAAAAAGTTAGAAAAGTGTGTAATTTTAGACTTGACATACTACAAAATATATAATTAGCACATCTAAGCCACAGTTGAATAAAAAAAAAAAAACTCACACTACAGAAGGACACAATTGTAGGTGGTTCAAGAAATATATGTTTGGGGCGGGCATGGTGGCTCAGGCCTGTAATCCCAGCACTTGGGAGGCTGTGGCAGTTGAATCACCTGAGGTCACGAGTTCAAGACCAGCCTGGCCAACATGGTGAAACCTCGTCTCTACTAAATACAAAAAATTAGCTGGGCATAGTGGCAGGGACTTGTAATTCTGGCTACTTGGTAGGCTGAGGCAGGAGAATCACTGGAACCTGGGAGGTGGAGTTTGCAGTGAGCTGAGATTGTGCCACTACAATATTAGGACAAGTACCTAACACATGTGGGGCTTAAAACCCAGATGACAGGTTGATGGGTGCAGCCTGGGCAATAAGATTGAAACTCTGTCTCAAAAAAAAAAAAAAAAGCAACATTTTTTTAACCCGTCATTAACAAGTAATACCAATTTCATGAAAATCAACAGGATTATCATAATCAAGACTAAATAACATAATGCATCTGTTGACAAATAAAAATAAATATGCCATATGTTATTCATAACAGATATATAAAATATTCTAGAAAAAATTTAATACTTATTAATAATGAGAAATTCATTCTTTAAAGCTTATCTATTTAGTAGCTTAATAAAATGTTAAATAAAGTAAAAACTTTAGCAGACATATCATTAAATTTAATTATTCATTCTACCAATCTTATCTTGATGGTCCAAGCAAATAAAAATAATAAGTAAAGGCACAATTCAAAAGTTTTAGAAATAAAGATGCAAAACTGTCACAAGTTTCAAAGGATGTTTATCTGCATAGTAAATACAAGATCTTTAACAGAGTGATAGAAAACTTAAGAATTAAGGTGTCAGACATGCACTCGTGTGTTTATTGCAACACTACTTACAATAGCAATGACGTGGAACCAATCCAAATGCTCTTCAATGATAGACTGAAGAAAGAAAATGTGGCACATATACACCATGGGATACTATACAGCCATAAAAAGGAATGAGTTCATGTCCTTTGCATGGACATGGATGAAGGTGGAAGTCATCAATCTCAGTAAACTAACACAGGAACAGAAAACCAAACTCTGGATATTCTCACTCATGAGTGTGAGTTAAACAATGAGAACACATGGACACGGGGAGGGAAACATCACACATCAGGGCCTGTCAGAGGTCGGCAGGGAAAGGGAGGGAGAATATTAGGACAAGTACCTAACACATGTGGGGCTTAAAACCCAGATGACAGGTTGATGGGTGCAGCAAACCACCATGGCACATGTATACCTATGTAACAAACCTGCAAATTCTGCACATGTATTCTAAAACTTAAAAAAAGAGTAAGATGTCAGAATATAAAATAACAGATAAAAATTAATGGTATGCATTCAATTGATTCAGCACAAGATGAAAGGTTATATGGAGCATAACAGTAAACTCCATAAAGTATAAATTTTTTTAAATATGAAGAAATGTATGGAAAGTAAGAGTCCCTTGTAGTACATACAGTAACATTCAGAGACACAGAAGGATACCTAATATTTCTAAGTTAAAAGACTAATAAAGACATGCTATTAATATCCACAAATAGGTTTGCAAATTCAATTTCAAGAATTTCCACTTTACAACCCAATCGTAAAAGGTAGTTTGAAGACTGAATCTCCTGTAATATCCAAGATAATTTGTTAAAGGAGATCAAAAAGTAGTATTCTGCAATGAATTATCAAGATATTGTTAATTCTAGAGCGATGACAAACATTGTGGCATTGACACCCTCATGAAAATGTGTAAATAGATAAGTGGGTCAGCAGAGAAGCTCCAGAAATAAAATGTCACTGATATAACCATTTGGCATAGTGTAAAGGTGGCATTAGACATCAATTTGAAGATAACACAGAAACTGTCAGTGAGAATAATGATGTCGCACATAGAAAAACAAAATAAAATTAGTACATCACACAGAAACTCATATATTATTAAGGCTACAAAATAGCAAACATACATACACACACACACACACACACACACACGCACACACACAACTATTAGAATATTTGCTTCCCATTAGGGTTTAGAAAGATAAACAGCATTCTCGCCATCTTAGTAGACATATGTTTCCAGACAAACCATAAATGACATGTTGTATTTTTTTAATGAAAGCCATTAAAGAGCTATACGTGAAAACAAAACTTTAAAAATCAAATGATTAATCTGCAGATAAAGCACCCTGCAGCTAAGCAAAGTGTATGAATGATGCAGGATGCATACATAGCTGGTACCAGTTGCTGAGGTTTGAAGCTGAAGAGATGAAAGAGCAAGTCTACTTAATAAGTCTTTGTTGAGACAAAGAGAAATCATATAAACATTTGTCAAACCATGAGGTGGTGTATCAAGGGGTCCCAAATGCACACAGGCACACACATGCACTTACTCACACACACAGGACAAAGAAAAAAATAAGAAAATGTTCTCCCTTCCTTAATTCCCTCACATGGAAATTTTGTTAAGAACCAAAATTTTAATACTTAAAATTTAAGTATTTAAGCAGAGTGAGAATGGAGCTGAAAATCATAAAGTGATCTCACATTTCAGAGTCTCAGGGCTAACGGTTTTCAATTTTCACAAAATGCCAAGTTCAGAGCCTTAATTTCTTTCTTTCTTACTTTTCTTTTTACTTTAAGTTCCAGAATATATGCGCAGAACCTGCAGGTTTGTTACAAAGGGATCCATGTGCATGGTGGTTTGCTGCACCTGTCCACCTTTCACCTAGGTTTTAAGCACAGCATACATTAGCTATTTCTCCTAATACTCTCCCTCCCTTTACCCCTTAACCTGACAATATTAGATTGTATAAAGAAAATGTGGTACATGAACACCATAGAATACTACACAGCCATAAAGAGGAATGAGATCATGTTCTTTGCAGGGACACGGATGAAGCTGGAAGCCATCATCCTCATTAAACTACACAGAATCAGAAAATCAAACATTCCATGTTCTCACTGATAAATGCGAGTTGAACAATGATAACATGTGATCTTGATTTCTATTTGCCCTCTCCTTCCAAGAAATCCCTTGTACCAAAATTTGTGAGACTATTTCTCAATGTAACATAAAGGCCATAAATTTCTAAACCAGAACACTACTGAATTATTAAGTCTGTGGGACCAGGAGACTTCAAGATTCCAAGGAAATACATCTTGAAGGCTGTGAGCTCCTTAGACTTTGAGTCTATTTCATAATATTTTATTGCTACAAAGAAAATAAAATACCTAGGAATACAACTCACAAGGAACGTAAGGGACCTCTTCAAGGAAAACTACAAACCACTGCTCAATGAAATAAGAGAGGACACAAACAGATGGAGAAACATTCCATGTTCGTGGTTAGGAAGAATCAATATCGTGAAAATGGCTATACTGCCCAAAGTAATTTACACAATCAATGCTATCCCCATCAAACTACCATTGAATTTCTTCTCAGAACTGGAAAAAACCACCATGAACTTCATATGGAACCAAAAGAGAGCCCGCATAGCCAAGTCAATTCTAAGCAAAAAGAACACAGCGGGAGGCATCACACTACCAGACTTCAAACTATACTACAGGCTACAGTAATCAAAACAGCAGGGTACTGGTACCAAAACAGAGATATAGACCAATGGAACAGAACAGAGGCATCGGAGGCAAATCAACATATCTACAACCATATAATCTTTGATAAACCAGACAAAAACAAGCAATGGGGAAAGGATTCCCTGTTTAATAAATAGTGTTGGGAAAACTGGCTAGCCATGTGCAGAAAGCAGAAACTGGAACCCTTCCTGACACCTTACACTAAAATTAACTCCAGATGGATTAAAGACTTAAACATAAGACCTGACACCATAAAAACCCTAGAAGAAAATCTAGGCAAAGCCATTCAGGACATAGGAGTAGGCAAGGACTTCATGACCAAAACACCAAAAGCATTGGCAACAAAAGCCAAAATAGACAAATGGGACCTAATCAAACTCCACAGCTTCTGCACGGCAAAACAAACAGTCACTAGAGCGAATCGGCAACCATCAGAATGGGAAAAAATCTTTGCAGTTTACGCATCGGACAAAGGGCTGATATCCAGAATTTACAAAGAACTCAAACAGATTTACAGGAAAAAAACAAACAAGCCCATTCAAAAATGGGCAAAGGATATGAACAGACACTTTACAAAAGAAGACTTGCATGAGGCCAACAAACACATGAAAACATGCTCATCATCACTGGTCATTAGAGAGATGCAAATCAAAATCACATTGAGATACCATCTCACGCCAGTTAGAATGGCGATCATTAAAAAATCTGGAGACAGCAGAGGCTGGAGAGGATGTGGAGAAATAGGAACACTTTTACACTGTTGGTGGGAGTGTAAATTAGTTCAACCATTGTGGAAGACAGTGTGGCAATTCCTCAGGGACCTAGAAATAGAAATTCCATTTGACCCAGCAATCCCATTACTGGGTATATATCCAAAGGACTATAAATCGTTCTACTATAAGGACACATGCACACAAATGTTCATTGCAGCACTGTTTACAATAGCAAAGACCTGGAACCAACCCAAATGCCCATCAATGATAGACTGGACTGGGAAAATGTGGCACATATACACCATGGAATATTATGCAGCAATCAAAAATGATGAGTTTGTGTCCTTTGTAATGACATGGATGAATCTGGAGAACATCATTCTCAGCAAACTGACACAAGAACAGAAAAACAAATACCGCATATTCTCACTCATAGGCAGGTGAGAAAAATGAGAACACATGGACACAGGGAGGGGGTCTACTACACACTGCAGTCTATTGGGGGGAAGGGGGAGGGACAGTGTGGGGGGGCTGGGGAGGGATAGCCTGGGGATAAATGCCAAGTGTGGGTGAAGGGGAGGAAGGCAGCAAAGCACACTGACATGTGTGTACCTATGCAACTATCTTGCACGTTCTGCACATGTACCCCAAAACCTATAATGCAATAAAAATTTAAAAAATTAAAATAATAATATTTTATAATAATATATAAATATTATTAATTATTGTGTATTAATGATCATTAATTATAAATTACCATTTATAATTATTCATTCATTATAATTATTCATTATAAATATTACTTATATAATTAATATATAAGTATATTAATTATATCATAATGATTTTATTTGATATACATTGATACATAATACTATAATTATATACAATCCTATTATGATGTAGTATATAATATAGAAATATATAATAATTAATAATTATCATATATAATTACATATAATAGTATAAAGTAAGTGTAAAATGATAATAATTATATAATTAATTGTAACATATTTTTATATTATATAACAATATATTATGTTATATTCATATATAATTATATATAATTAATTTATAAAATATATAATTACATATAAATAGTAATTATATATTTAATAATTATATTATATATTATAAAATAAGCTGTGATATGATTTTATTCCAATATAATTAAATATATAAATATACATTAAATATAATTATACATTATATAATTAATATTATATTTATATATTACTTATGCAATTAATATTTATATATCATTATATTATATAAATTCATATTATTACATATTATATATTGTGCAAATTTGTGTAATATATAAAATATCATATAAATATAATGATTATTCTTATTATTACAAATATTTGGTAATAAATATTTATTTTAACCCAATAAATAGTATATATAAATTGTTGCTCAAAACTTATATATACCGCTTAACTGTCATACTCAAACCAAATACCACAGAAAAAGTCTGGTTCACCCTGTCCCTACCAGCAAAGGCAGGTAGGAACATAAACTTCCACATTCATCATGTTGTAACAAGGACATTTCTTTCTAACTGTAACAAGTCATGTCTAGTTCTTCCTAGTGGGGTCACGTCAGAGGAGGCCAAGTGGATAGTTAGGCTACTAGCCACCAGCCAGCGATAGCAAGGACACACCACAATGATATCAGTAGATGTCATATGGGGAACAATATCAAGGAACTACTACCCATTCCAGACAAGGGAGTTTTATCAGAGGCCTTTAGGGAGCCAGTTCACCTTCACTCACCAAGCAGCCATGAGGAACCCTTCCTTCCTCTGGTGTCAACAGTGGCCAAGTATAGAATACGGACTTCTACCCCTACCTGATATTGATGAGGTCGTATTCCTCTTTACTCTGCCAGAGCAGTATCAGAAGAAGTCAAGTAAAACTGAAGTTCAAATAACATCCAAAGTATTGAAACTTAATACCCAAAATGGTCATTTGTAAACAGAAAATCACCCATCATACAATGAACAAGGAAAATATCAAATTAAATGAAAAAAGACAAAACATGGTTACTAACTCCAAGAGTACAGAGACAGTTAGCAGTATCTGACTGATATTTTAAAGCAACCATCCTAAAAGTGCTTCTAACATAAACTACAAAAATGATTGAAAAAAAAATTAAAGTCTCAATAAAGAAATAGAAAATATAAAGAAAAACCAAATTAAAAATTGAGATAAAAATACAACAAAAATAAACAAATTCTCTGTAAGAGCCCAATAACATAATGGAGGATACAAAGGAAACAATCAGTGAACTTGAAGAAACAATAGAAATTATTCAACCTGAACAACAGAGTGAAAATAATAGACTGGAAATGAAATAAACAGACACTCAGGGACCTGTAGGACCACAGTGAAAGATCTAACATTCATGTCAACATAGCCCTGAAAGAAGAGAAAAGATGGGCATAAAAATTTTTGAAAAATAATGGTTGAAAACTTTTCAAATTTTGCTAGAGAGATAAATCTACAGCATCAACAAGCTGAGTGAACTCCAGAGAAGATAAACTTGGAGTATCTACACAAAGGCATATCAAAGTCAAACTTCAGAAGACCAAAGAAAACAGCAAAAATAGATCAAAAGCAGCGAGAAAGAAATGATACCTATATAGGAAAATAATTTTAATATAGATAGCTGATAAAAATCTGAAGGTCAAAAGTACGTGGCACAATATTTTTCAAGAGCTGAAAGGAAAGAATTGCCAACTCAGATTACTGTAGGCAATGAAAATAGCTTTCAGGAATGAAGGGGAAATAATGACATTCTCAAATAAAGAGAATCTAAAAGAATTTGTCACCAGCCAATATACCTTAACAGAATTTCAAAGGGAGTTCTCTAAACAAACAAACAAAATAATTTAAAAAAAGGATTTTTGGACTATCAGCAATGAATAAAAAACAAGAAAAGAGTAAAAATACAGGTTGCTACAATATATTGAGTTTCCTAATTACGTATAATAGTTGAAGCAAAAGTTACAGCAGTCTCTGTTATGGATAAATATATGGTTCTAAATATATGTATGGAAGATATATTTGAAACATACAGAGGGGAAATAAAGGGATTTAAAGATAATTAATTTTTTATACTTGAACTGATAAATTGTTGACACTCATGGACTCTGGTTAAGTTGTGTATAATACTTAGAGCAATCAAAAAAATAAGATATGCAAAGATATATACTCAAATACTGCAGATAAATCACAATAAAGTTCTAAAAAATGTTCATGTTATTCATAGTAAGACAGAAAGGAAGAGAAAAATCAAAAATAAAGAGAACAGGAAATAATATCCAGAATTTGCAGGGAACTTAAACAAATTTACAAAACGAGCAAACAACCCCATCAAAAAAATGGGCAAAGGATATGAACAGACACTTCTGGAAAGTAGACATTTATGTGACCAGCAAACATATGAAAGAAACATCACTGAAAGAGAACATGTGGTGTTTGGTTTTCCATTCCTGTGTTAGTTTGCTGAGGATAATGACATATTAAATTCTGAATATTGGACTTTTGTCAAATGGTTAGATTGCAAAATTTTTCTCCTGATCTGTTGGTTGCCTGTTTGCTCTGATGGTTGTTTCTTTTGCTGTGCAGAAGCTCTTTAGTTTAATTCAATTTCATTTGTCAATTTTACCTATCGTTGTAATTGCTTTTGGCAATTTCATTATAAAATTTTTGCCCATTCCTGAATGACATTGCTGAGGTTTTCTTCTAGTGTTTTTATGATTTTGAGTTTTACATTTAAGTCTTTAATCTATCTTGGGTTAATTTTTGTATTAGGTGTTAAGTAGCAGTCCAGTTTCAGTTTTTTCAGCTCAATATCACTGATCATTAGAGAAATGCAAATCAAAACCGCAATGAAATACCATCTAGTGTCAGTCAGATGGCACCTATTAAAAATTCAAGAAACAATAGATGCTGGTGAGGCTGTGGAGAAATAGGAAGGCTTTTAGACTGTTGGTGGGAAGTATAAATTAGTTCAACCATTTTGGAAGACAGTGTGACAATTCCTCAAGGATCTAGAACCAGAAATACCATTTGACCCAGCAATCCCATCACTTAGATTTCTTGGGATACCCAAAGGAATAGAAATTATTCAATTATAAAGATAAATGCACATGCATATTTATTGCAGCACCATTCACAATAGCAAATACATGGAACCAACTGAAATGCCCATCAATGATACACTGGATAAAGAAAATGTGGTACATACACACCATGGAATTCTGTGCAGTCATAAAAAGGAATGAGATCATGTCCTTTGCAGGGACATAGATTAAGCTGGAAGCCATCATCCTCAGCAAACTAACACAGGAACAGAAAACTAAACACCACATGTTCTCATTTGTAAGTGGGAGTTGAATAATAAGAACACATGGACACAGGAATGGGAACAATACACACCAGGGCCTGTTGGTGGGCAGGAATGAGGGGAGGGAGAGCACCAGGGCAAATAGCTAATGCACGTGGGATTTAAAACCTAGATGACAGGTTGATAGGTGCAGCAACCACCATGACATTCATATACCTATGTAACAAAACTGCATGTTCTGCACATTTCTAGATTCAATGCTATTCCAGAAATTAAAGTAAAAAAAAAAGTAAAAGCCAACTGTATGCTGCCTATAAGAGATTTACTTTTGCTTCAAAAACAGAAATAGGCTGAAAGTGAAAGAATGGAAATATACATTCCATACAAGTAAAAAACAAAAGATAGAAGGGGTATATAAACTTATGTCAGACAAAATAGAAGATAGTCAAAAAGTGTATCAAGAGAAAAAGATTATTCTATAAGGATAAATTGGTTAATCTATCAAAAAGACATAATAATTATAAATATATATGACCCAAAAATGGAGTGCCTAAATATATAAAGCAGAAGGGAGAAATAGCTCTTTCTCCAAGAGCTAACAAGATAATAGTAGGGGACTTCAATACTCCACTTTTAACAGTGATTATATTGTCCAGACAAAAAATCAGTAAAGAAACATTACATTTGAACTGTACGTTAAATCAGATGGACCTAACAGACATATATCAAACACTTCTTCTCAAGCACACATGAAACACTCCCCAGGATAGGTCATACTTTAGGCCACTAAACAAGTCGTAACAAATGTAGTAAGATGAAGATTATATCTAGCATTTTTCCATAGACTAAACTTTGAAAATAGAAATTGGGAACGAGGGAAGTTTACAAATATGGGGCAATTAAAGAACACGTTTTTGCACAAGCAACAGAGGAAAGAAAAAAATCAAACAGGAAATCAAGAAGTCTCTTTTGTAAAATGAAAACAGAAAGGCCATATACCAAAATATGTGAGATACAGCAAAAGCAGTTCTAAGAGGAAAATTTATACTTCAAGAAACTAGAAAAAGAACAAACTACACCTAAACAAACTAAGCCCAAAGTTAGCCCAAACTTCCATTCCAAAGGAAAAAAAAGAGTAAATATTAGAGCAGAAATTAATGAAATAGAGAATTAAAAACAAAATGAAAAGAAAAGATAAAACTATGAGTTTTCTTTCTGGAAAGTTAAAATGGATAAAACATTAGCTAGAGAAAAAAAGCTATGTCTCAAGTAAAGTATAAATAAAAGCAGAGACATTACAAATAATGTTACAGAAATGCAAAGGATCATAAGAGACTACTATGAGCAATTTTATGCCCACAAATTGAATAACCTAGAAGCCAATATTTCATAATAAATCTCTCTATTTATACACATATCTGTATTCTTTTATTTCTGTTTCTCTGGATAACCCTGATTAAGACAAGTTTATAAATTTGAAGACAGTTTCCCATAGTCTGGATATGAGGTATTGCTGCAGAAAAATTTAACTCTGTCCTTCTTTGCAATGCTATGACTGCGTGATATGATGGTGGTGATGGTGATGGTTTGTTTTTATCTATAATCTAACAGGACTATCTTTTAATTTATGGTTTTCTGAAATGTCATGATAATATGTCTCTGTGTGAGTCTAGTTTTATTCACTGTTTTCAGCACTGGAGAGGCATTTTCAATATAGCATTTTGTGTATTTTAATTATCAAATTTTCCTTATGCTACTTTTTCTCCTCTGTTTCCACTGTGCAAGACATCATTAGTGTAATTACAGATGGCAGATAGGAATGATAAAACCAATAAGAACTCTTAAAACTTGTGCTCAAATGCGAGATGCATTCATCCCTTCTGTTCATATTTCATTAGTAAAAGCAAATCACATAATCAGGGTTGATGTCAATGGGGTGAAATTAACCATTCTTCCACCAGGAATGGGTCTGGTGAGGAGGGTCAGTGAATATTTTGCCAATAATAAAATCTACTACACTCTGTGCCTGTTCATATTGGAGTGATTGTTGGCTTTGCAGGCACATCTAAGGTAGCTGATAGGCCAGCTTTACTGTGTAGTCATTGAATGAGGAGTCATGTATTTAACAGCGGAGAATGCGCAAGTTAGTCGTACATAGGGTATTTCCCCCCATGATCATCTAGTTTCTTCAGAAAGGAATCCTTAGACTCCTGCTTTGTGTAATTTTGCCTGGCCATAGCTGTTCCAGAAGCAAAGGTGACTAAGTCTTCAGGCCTTCAATAAAATGTATTGATTTAGTTACACATCTTGTTCCTGTTTTCCAACATACATGAGTCTATAGTTTCCAGCTTCTTCTATTAAGTTTCCTCAGAGAGTAAACCTTTGTTCTGCCTGGGAGCATTAATCTGGTTAGGTGGCATTATGGAACAATCTGGGTTTAAATATTTTATATATAGATGAACAAATATTACCCCATTTTTGGTTTTGCACTCACTACTCTTTCTAGTTGGGAAGAGTATCTCCCTCCAGTCGCTGAGCTTTTTTAAAGTCTGTTGTCATAAAATGGTTTGGCTTATTATCAGTATTCTTTTCACTATGCGTTTAAGGTTTCAGTTCTTTCCAGCTAGTTAAATTTGTTATAACTTCCATTTGGTTTCCAATTGATCTCCCATTGTCTCCACTTACATAATCATTTTCCATGTGGGTTTTACCGTTTTATATTCTTTAGTGTCAATTTAGTGGCCACTTGAGAGGAAGCAGAGATAAGCACATGTGATTTAAAGTCAAAGTGTAACTGTTTAAAGAGTTTAAAAGGGAGTAGAAATGTTGAAGAATTTTGAAACACATTAGAAGAAAACGTAAAATGTACTAGAACAATGTTCAAATCAACCGTGAGACAAATGAAACTTGAGGATGATGATAATGAACAACAAAGAGGAAAAAGAAGAAATAAAATCTGGGGAAAAAAAGAGAAAATTTTCTTAACATAATGAAATGGACGTAATAAATGTGAATAACCAACAGGCAATAATTAATATGGAAGACAAAAAATATAATTAAGTAAAATAATATCTTAATAATAAGCTTAACGAACTCTTATATGTTTGTTTTTGTATACAAGATGAAGTTATTTAAAAAAAAAAAACCTGTAATAAGATGTAGACCCAAGGGTGGAAAATATGTTTTGTTCATTTTTAATTTCCACTTCAATTGAAAGTAATTCAATTGCTGTTGCTTGAAGGCTTTAATGCCTTCATGACTTAACATAATCGAGGGTCACAATATCAAGTTAGTAATTTTAATTCAGAAACTTTGTGCAATAGGAATCTGGCATTTGCAGAGTTATTTAGGCCGTATATTAAAACACAATATAGGCTATTTTTGGTAAAGGATCCCTTGTTCAGGGAAATATGATGATATTTACATGAGTCTTTTATTTGCAAAACATTTTAAATTCCTTCTAAAATTGCTCAACATTATTTTTTGTTTGATAATTACTACCAGGATTTGAGGTAGAAATACTCACGTAAAAGAAGTATAAAGTTTTATAAACATAAAACAAAGTTAAAAGAACTTAGATTTGTTGTAGACATATGTGTTCATTCAACAATATATATATATATATATATATATATAAAACACCTATGTTTCTGGCATTCATGCGTGTTTTACTTGTAGTGATGAACAAAACAATGAGATACCCCCTTTCTAGTGGAGTTTATATAGCAACAGTGTTGACAGCTGTTGGGAGACCTGGGTTCTTGTCTTCTAAGTATAAAAGAACTTAAGAGACACACAGCAAAGGAGATGCAGTATAATTTATCGCAGGATGGGCTAGTCTTAAGGATGAGACAGCAAAGACTAGAACTAGGAAGACTTCCTTTATGGAAGTCTTACATGATTAATCACAAGGAGGTGGGAAGTGGTGTTATTAGTAAGCATGTTCTGGTTGGTCATCTGGGTGCACATGCTCAGTAGCTGTACATGCCTGTTCAGACATTGCACATCTCATTAGCATCTTTAATCTCCACCCAGGGATGTGTTCTTTACCATTATGATGAGCAAAGGGTCAGTCTGAGGACAAGTAAAATCAAAGTGTGCATGCTCTCTGCAGGGGAAATCCCCTACTGAAGTTAGCTGTGCTTGAATGTGCTTAACTACAGTGAGAATGCTGAGGCTTATTGTGTTGATTGTAAGGTCCCACGGTTGCAATGTCGTAACAACATGGTCACTTTCTTGACTGTCTATTCTGCCTCAACAGTGGTAGAGGCACAGTGAAAAAAATCAGTAAAATATATAGTGTATTGATTTGTTATAAAATTCATGAATAAAAATAAAGCAGGAGAGGTGGAAAATGTTCCTGAGAAGTTGGCATTTAAGTAAAACTTGAACTTGATGGTGAGAGAAGAGTATTCCCAAAAGAGTCAACAGCAAGTGCAAAAGCCATAAGTTGCTGCAGGTTTTGTATTTTTGAAGAGTTAAAAGAAGACAAGGTTGACCTAAGTAGGGTGTGAGTAGGAAAAAGTAGAAGTAAAGTATGATAGATGATAGGGAAACAAAGTGTAAAAAAACTTCTCAGGGGGCCATTAAAAGGACTTTGACTTTGACTATAAGTGACATGAAAAACTAATGATGATTTTGTGTAGGGGAGTAAAAGCTCAAAAGGAATTCCCTTTATCTGAGTTCACTACAAGTTCTAATAAAAACTAGGCAGGCTAATAAATATTCGGTGACTAAATAAAAGTTAGGATCCAGTTAGGCTGTTCTTATACATGTTTGAGTTTGAGTTTCTATTATTATCATTAAATTGGTATACTACAGGAGATAAATGGGATTCGTGGCATCAAAATTTGTAATCCATATCCTATCCCTTTACTGTGTAAACTTATATGGCTTCCCAGAGTAACACTGGGTGTGACCACATGGTTTCCTTTTGGCCACATGGTCAAAAAAGTTCACTTACTTTTAAAATCTACTAATAAAACACATAAAATTAAAAGGTCAAATGAGAAAAACAATGCCATCATCCAAAAGATCTCCAAATGAACTTAATAAAATACAAACATAATTTTGTTTAACAAAGAACTTCACAAAATAGATGAATATAAATATGGATATTTCCCAACATAATGAAGGATATTAAATTTAAGCCAATAATTTATATTATAAACTTACTGTTGCTTTCTTATTAAAATTATAATGAGTTGAGTATCCATGGTAGTCAGAATTCTACAATGGCCTTCAAGTTTCATGCCCCTGCTACACCCAGTACACACACACACACACACACACACACACACACACACACACACGCACACACACACACACACACACCTCTTGTTTAATACCCTCCCATTGGGTACAGATCTAATTTATGAAAATGATGAAATACCACTCCCAGATTAGTTGACTAATCCGTTAACCTTCGGTTAATAAAAAAAGGTATTAACCTGGCAAGTCTGAGCAATAGGATTTATGACCTATTGAAACCATGAGATAATAATTACCTGTTGTTTTAAGTTGCTATTTTGTGGTAATTGATATGCACAAATAGAAAACTGAAACAGATTGCCAAATATCTTCATTGTGATACTACAAAAAGAAACCATATTTATGTAAAAAATTCTGTGGTAATCAAGTGAAGATTATTTGCACTAATATAAGTTAATTATATATACATAAATACACATGTATAAAATAATAAGCTAGAAAATGGACTCATTTCTTGGTAATAATAAAATAATTCTAAAAACCTAAAACAAGCTAACAAAAAATACAATAGGTCCTTATTTTTAAATGCATGTGGCATTTCCTCTTTCAGCACTACATACTCTTCCTACAACCTCTCAAGCTTCATTTCATCAGAGAAGCCTTCCCTAAATTTCATTAGGTTGAGGTCAATGTTTATAGGGTCTTGGTGCTTCACATACCTCTCTTGTTTTATTAATTATGGTATTAAAATTATATCTTTATATCGCCTGTTCTTTTATTACTATTTATTTTCTATAATGGATGACATGAAAATTTCTCTTTTGGCTCAGAGGCTTTCTTCAGGACTTCTGTGGAGCTTAGCCCTAAAAAATTGTTCTGATTTTTGATAAATGATGAAATAAAATAATAGATAAGATGTTAATTATTCCCAATTAATAATCTACCTTGGGCTAGCATCACTGACTCCATTTTAACTGTAAACTCCAACCTGGCTTCCTCCTCCTTACCATAGCCCCTCTGGGTGCATAAGTGGGTCATGCTGCACTTAGAAGCATTGAAGCGTACTGTTCTTAACACTTGCAACCATTGTACCACATCCTGCCTAGCATACCTTCCTCCTGCTATTATTAAAAAAATAGTTTCCCTTTGATCATTGTGTAAAAGAAGCCCGATCACCCCCATTTTTCTTGTTCTCGATTGTCATAAGCTTTTTGGGCTATGTCCAGGAGTGGGGAAATGTTCTTTCTGACAAATCCCTCAAGCTTTTGCAACTTTCTTCAAATATCTGGGGCTGCCTAGGCCACAAATGCCAAATTAATAGCACGGCTATTTTCGGGAGTCGCTGGATCAAATGGGGTATACATTTGGTAAGCTTCCTGGAGGCACTCTAAAAATGCTCCAGGGACTCACTGGGTCCCTGGACAGCTTCCGTTGTCTTAGACAAATTCATGGGCTTTCGAGCAGCTCCCTTAATACCTGCTAGGAGATACCAGTGAAACTTGTTCAAAGCTCTCCTCCCTCCTGCGGTGTTTGGGTCCCAATTTGGCTGAGTAGAGGGAAAAACTTCCTCTAACTGGTTTTGGGCCTCCTCTTCTGGTCTACCTGCTGAGTCAAGGAAAATCTTTCCAGCCTCCTTATGAATGCAGCAGTCCCTTTCCTCAGAGGTAAAGAGGGTTGGAAGTAGCTGCTGGCAATCATTCGGAGCGGGTCAGTGGGTTTGGAAGACGGACTCCACCAGTGCAGTCAGGACCTGGGATTTCTCAGAAAATGGTGGGTTTTGATATTTCCAGTTATACAGGTCAGAAATAGAAAAGGGAATATAGACCATTAACAGGCCAGCCTGCCTGCTGCCCAGTGGGGGCAGTGCCTCTCTTAGGAGAAGCAGTGGAGCAACCTCCTTTGCCTGGGGCCACAGCTTAGAAGCAATGGGCAAAGGGCTGGCTGTTCAGAGGATGGCAGCAGAGGAGAGGCCACAGGAGATGAGGTTGAAGAGACAGAAGGGGATCCCGAGGGAGGTGGAGGTGAGGGTGGTGGAGGATTGTAAGGTGGAGGCAAAGGAAGAGAACTGTCTTCCTCTTCTGAAGGGGACAACACAGGAGAAAGGGAGCCCAGGGTTTGAGCAAAGGAGAAATTCGGCTTAAAATGACCCTGGTTGAGGGATTATGAGCTCGCAGGATCATAGCCAAGGAAGGGCATTCTGGACTAGGTCCAGCCAATGGTCAATATAGCAAAACTGATCGGGGTGCCCAGGCATTCTGGTAACAACTTCCCACACTGCCTGTATCGTTTTAAAATCCAGGGACCCGGCTGGGGGCCATCCCATTCCAAACTTTGGCCATTCCACTTTGCAGAGTTTGGAGCCTGCCTTTTGTAAGGTGGACTCCCTACTCTCCTGAAAACCAGAGGTGAAATTCTTCAACATGCACTGAAGGGGTGTGGAGGGTCCAGAAGAGACAGAAGCCATTATGGAAAGTACTGAGCGGGACAACTCTTCCCATAACAACACCTAACTGGTTATTTAAAAGACAGACAAGAGGAGGGGAATCCCATATTGGGAACTCTCAGATGCCAGCCCGGCCACTCCCCTTACAGGGACACAGGTGCCTCTTGACACAGACAGGTCTCTGTAAACCCCTGACTTGTATCAAAACTAGTCCAATGCATCAGAACTAGCCTGATGCCATCATTAGGCCATATGAGGTCACCACAGAACCGCAGGTTGGGGCCTACTCAGACTCCATAGCTTTTACAGTGGAACCACAAACTGGATCCTTAGATGCAAGCCTCTAAGGTCCCCACGCACTCACACATACACGCACACATGCACTCAGAGGTTATTACAGTCTTTTTACACTTTGTAAACAGTTTGAACCCTGAAGAACTTTTACCTTCTTTGTAAATGTTTCAAATTAGACAGAAACTAGGGACTCTGTCCTCCAGCATCCTAAAGTATAGACAGAGTCTAGAGGGATGCCCTCGTCAGGGCTGGACCCCTCTAAATCAGACAGTAGGACAGAACCAGGGACCCCTGACACCCAGAGTCTAAAAACAGACAGAACCAGGAACTCAAGACCCCAGACTTCAAATACAGAACAGAATCAGGAACCTTGGATCCCCAGAGTTCAAAAACCAGAACCAAGACCAGGGACTCTGGAGCACCCAGAGCCCAAGGTCACAGGAATCACCTCAGTCAATTCTGACATCCCCATAATTAGATGATCCCTGTAACTTCCAGGAATAACTAGGTCAGGCCTGACTTACCTTTTCCACTGAGCAGGACCAGGGACTCTGAAGAATAATGTGGTGCAGCGCACTGGGAGTTGATCCACTCTCCTCCAGCAAGGGTTGGTCTATGGGGCCCTGGAATGTCTCAGGGGGCACCTCCCCTCTAGTCCGCCTCCCAGCTTGGGGAGCCTGGAACGAGCCCAGTGTGCACCTGGTGGCAAAAAATATAAAATAACAAGATAAGATCTGGCTGGGGCCTCCAAATGTAATAACTGAGTGATTTAGAAGGAACGCGCCACACTCTGAGCTCCAAATTAAGAGTCCTTTATTAATTACCCAGTGACTGAGAGACAGCTAATGCTCAAAATTCTCTCGGCCCTGAGGAAGGGGCTTGATTATCTTTTATACATTGATTTAGGTAAGGGAGGGGGTACCTAGCTGAAGCAGAATTTTACAGAAGCAGAAAAGCAGGTTAGAAGAAGGGGCTGTGGGCACAGGTGGTTTCCATGCAATTTAATGATCAAAGAAAAATGGGGGTGATCAGGCTCCTTACACAATGATCAAAAGGAAACATTTTTCTTATAATAGTGGGAGTAAGTATGCCAAGCAGGATGTGGTACAATGGTTACAATTGTTAAGAACAGTATGCTTCCATGCTTCTAAGTGCAGCGTGATCCAGTTGTGCACCCAGAGGGGCTGTGGTAAGGAGGGGGAAGCCAGGTTGGAGTTTACAGCTAAAATGGAGTCAGTGTGGCCAGGGTAGGTTATTACACTATTAGTTTATAGGTTTGGTAAAGTATCAGTTAATGAATAGCATCTAACAGAGACCCTTCATTATGTAGTAAAAATAATCAACAAAAGATGAAGTAAAAGAGATTTTTAAATGTGTGTATCTGTTTGTGTTTCTGCATTTACTGTATTGCCAAGTTAATTTCTGAATTATTGCACATTATTTTTTTATTGGCAAAATAAAAGCAGCGTGGTAAAGAAAAAATTGTGATCAAACTTGATTAACCTCTATTTAAAGCTAAGAAAATACGTAAGTATTTAGTCATTTCAATCTAATGTAGAGTCTCAAAGGTAGGGCAATACCTTTGATTACGTTTTAATCAATACCAATGATTTCATTCTACTCAACTTAATAGGAATTTATGCAATTAAATAAACCAAGGATACTATCTCTCAAAATGATTATCACCCTTTTATAATTACAGGTAATTACTTATTAGTGTTAATTCTCACTATATTTAATAATTTATTCAACAAATAGAAAAGACCGATAAGGCAGAACTTTTGGTGACATATATAGAAAAATTCAACTCTAGGACACTTGATTAAGGAAACTGACCTTCATAATGACTGAGAGATCAGCAGTGCCACCTGCAACATCTATGAAGGGGACTGTAGAGAGTGTAGAACAACTCATGAATGAAAAAGCAAGGAATGATAATAAAGAGGATATTTCTGCATAAGAATAGAGAACAGTAAAGGTAAAGAAAAATGAACGAGAGAACAAGGGAAGTAAAAGCAAAATTAGCAACTGAGAAAAATGTGCGAGACGAAAATATTAATTATTGGGGAAAAAGGGGAAATATTCAAATACGTGGAAAGGAAAATGTCCATTATAGGACGAAATTTATCATAGAAGGGAGACAAATAGAGTAATAACATGAGAGGATAAAGATAAAGGCAATAAAAAAGTGATAGGCAAGAGGTAAAATAGCTGAATAATACAGAAAGTAGAAAATATGGTTAGAAAAAAAGTAAAAATATTGGAATGCAAGAGAAACACAAGAGGAGACCTCACACAGAGAGGAAGAATAAAAGTGAAAAGGCCCCGAAGAGAGTACATAGTTTTAAGAGAGAAAGAAAATGGAATGACAAGAAAAATTAAAGTGGATGAATATAAAAGACAGTAGGGGGATATCTGAATATCAATGGGATTAATATTTTCAGGCAATTGTTGTGGAAGCAAATAATGTTCTTAAAATTCTTATTCTGCCATAAGTCATAGGTATTCATGTAATTAAATAAACTAAGAGCATTACCCATAAATATAATCGCCCCCTTTTATAATTGCATGTAATTACATATTAGTTTCATTTCTGTGTTTATTCATTTATTGAATATATAGAGCAGGCCAATAAATGAATATAAGAAATGACAAAATCAATTCTATGTGGCTTGTGTGCAGTTGTGTGTGTGTGTGTGTGTGTGTGTGTGTGTGTGTTGCTGTCTCTCCTCACCTTCCTTTCCAGCTCTCTTAGGAGGAACTCATTGCAGAGCCTACATCCCAGTGTGAGGAAATGATGATTAATGAAGGAGAGTGTTTTGAAATCTAAGGTTCTTCATGATTGCTAAACAGTAAAACTGCAGGGAACAACAGCACACCTGTGCCACTACTATCTAAAAATGAAAAATGAGAAGAGGGTTGCCTTTTCCTCCTTTGTCTTTCCATAGGAAAGACAAATCTTTCAAAAGCTGATGGAGATTTTGACATCTGGTGCTAAGCCCAAGTCCCAAAACTGTCCCATAAATATGAATTTAACATGCTCTCTAGCTGGGTGCCTGGGAACTTTTCTGTGTCAAAGTATGTATGAGTGATAGTTAAACTACAGTTCAAAAGCTGTTTGTGGGTGTTTTCAAGACAGTTTTATTTCTCCCTGCCAAATTTCTATAGGTAGCTTGCACATGCTTGGTGCTGCATAGCAACCTGTACTTCTAAATAAAAATAGAATCTTTAAATGTTGTTTCAAACCTGAAGTCCATGTTATTTCCATTAATGCCTTTGTCTTTTTAATGCAATAGTTAGATTTTCCAATCAATTTTCACTGACTTTCTAATTTGGACTTCAGTAATACGCAGTGATCTCATCAGAAAATACCTTTAGCACCTGGCTGAATTACTGGGTTGGAATTTCATTTTCTTTGGCATTTTAAGATACTCTGAGTAAACTGATAGTAAATGCTTTGGGGACAATAGACCTCCTTTATCAGTGTACAGCTCTCCACTCAGTGTTAAATTATTTCTTGAAATGGGTAGTTGGGAGAATAATATTGAGAAGAGAAACATTAAATATGTTTGACTAAGCTAAGAGCCCCAGCATATATTTTGAATTAGTAGGTTCAGTATTATCACCCTTAATTTAGTTCAATCACAAATAGACTGTGTTGTGGGCTAGAACATTTTTCAAATAAATAGGGACCAGAGCAGCAGAATTAGCTGACACTAACTGAATGGCAATTTTATGGATTTCTTTTTCTGTTGAAATGAGCTCCTAGCAGTAAATGTAGAAGACTCTGGAAATGAACTGGTACAATTCAGAAATCTACAGAAGCTCCTTGACTTATGATGAGGATGCATCCTGGTAAACACATCGTAAGTTGAAAAGATTCTAAGCTGAAAACACAACTAATGCCCCTAACCTATTGAACATAATAGCTTAGCCTAGTCTCTTAAAAGTGCTCAGAACATTTATTTTAGCCCATAGTTTGGCAAAATAATCTAACACAGAGCCTATTACACAATAAAGCACTGAATATCTCTTGTAATGTATTGGACATTGAGCTGAAAGTGAAAAGCAGAATGGTTGTCTGGGTACTCCAAGTATGGTTTCTAATGAATGGGTATTGCTTTTACACTATTGCAGTTGAGATAACGTGAGCCAAATTACAGTAAGTTGGGGGTCGTCTGCACTTTTAGGTATTTTGGTGCCAAATTCTTGGTTTACAAATAAAAACATGTAAGTACAGAATTAGAGTGCAATATAGGGGTGGAAGGGCAGTAGGGCATGAGGGTGACATACACCCAAGGACACATCTTTGAAACCTCATGTTCTCCTTCAACCTAGCCTTTCCTTTTTATTCCTCTTCTGCTCCCACATGAAAGAGGAAACAGTACCTAAAGTCCATTTCAACCCCTCCCATGTAAGTTCTCAGTACTTCATGCTTGCTTAAAGTATGTGATCTTTTCCCATCATTTCTAACACATCCTAGATATCTCACCTTTTTGCTGTTGTTGCAATCTCTCCATATTCTTCTGCAGAAAATCGCTGCTGACTTGCAAACCATTCTACCTCATTTTTTGGCTGTCCCATTGGCAAAGTCACATAATACAGTTGTGAATCGATACCATAATAGAATGTTAATATATATATATATACACACATATATATACCAATATTAGAGAAAATATGAAGGATAAAGCAACTATATAAATTTGCAGCACAATCCAAAAAATGGTAAAATTTCCACCACTGCTCTCTTACATAAATATATTTTTAAAGATTAAAAGCGTAGGGGAAGATATACTAAACCAATCTGTTTTATTGAAATCAGTATGATTTACTTTCTTTACATATTTGTAGCCAATTTTTAGTCAATCAAAGTTATTTGTACATACACACAATATTATATATATATAATACATAGAATACACACACACACACACACACACACACACACACACACACACACACTCAAATGAATCCCTCAGCTAAGAATATTGCTATAGAGATATAGTGTAATGGGTTTTGAAGGATAAACAGTTGTTCCCTTAGGAAACAGAAGAAATAACCCAATGTTCAATCTACTGCATATATTTTCAGTGAAATTAGTGGATGTCTTTATGCAAGAAAGATCCACTAAAAAGGGCGATGGGTGATATTTGTTCTTCATTCAGAAAAGTTGCTTTGACCTCAAGTGAAAGTACTGAGGAGAACAGAAAACAATACTGTATGTTGTATTCAGGAGCTGAAGCACATTTATTGTGACATTTGATGACAGTGTAATAATGTGCCTTGGTACTATATTATTTGGTGTACCATTCTTAGATCTTTTGTTGCCATAACGACAGAATATGTGTGTGTATTTAGTAGAAAAACAATCCTTTTTTTCCCCAGTCAATTTTTTCTTTGATCTATAGAATTTGCTTCTTTTCTCTGAAGTTGTTCATAATACAGCATGATAGAAGGAGCATGGGTAATAATTACAGAAACTTCAAGAGAAAAAGAATACATGTTTTAAATGAAAGCGTTAAGCCCTTTGCCTTATGTCCTAGGACTCTTAAAGATGATTGAAGTGATTCCTGCCTGAATCTATCATAATGCCCTTTTGCCCTTATTGGAGACAAACTAAAGATACAAAGATTATGCCTTTCTTGATTAATCTATGTGACAGGGGCAAATTGCCTGTTTTCTTTTGTTCCTTGTTTTCTTTCCTTCTTTCTTTCCTGTAGAGTGCCAAAGGCAGGGAACTCCAGTGCTTCACTAGTGACTCATAAGAAAACTTAATAGAAGGTGTCTAGTGCCCACTGGCCCTCCAGTACCTGATTGATGTGGTCCCAAACTAAAGTAGGCTAACCTTCATTGAACCAAGCACTTCAGAGGCATGGGAAGAAGTATGGGGAAGGAGTCCTTGTACTCTGGCAATGAGGGAAGTAAGTCTGTTATTTTGCTGTTAGTTTTGTTATCTGTGTTTTTGAAGTCAACCTTTTGTTATCATTGTTACCTGTAGAGTATTTTTGTACTAACTGTATTATCTGTAGTGACTGCATTTTGTAGTTACTATATTCTCTTAGTAGTTAAAAAATACAGGTAATGGAGTTAGATGTCCATATGAAACCCTCAGTTTCCTAGATTGTAAAGTGGATTTAATAACATATAGTACTTTTGGTGAGAATTATGTTAAATAATCTATGCAAATGTTTAAAAGACTACCTAGTAAAAACTTTGAGCATAATCAGTGATAATTACCATAATTACATGAAGGGATGTGGAAAGCACTGAAGGGGCCCTTTGAGCTACTGCTGAGCTGATGACATACGCTCTTTACTCCTGAAGTCACTGATCCCCCTTTTCCTGCATATAGAAGAGTTCATCAACTTTGCATTTGATAATCCAGTTCACATTTGATAACCCTCTTGCTGACTATCACCCATGACCCAAACCAACACAATAAACTGTCAAGAGGCACTATGCTAAGTATTTAATACTTTGCAGCATTTACTGTGGTGACGTTGGACTTATAACACCATTATTTTAGATATTTTACAATTTCAAAGAAACATCACATATATTTTCAGTATCAAATATGTACACACATTTAATATTTGATATAAATTATCTTCTCAGTGGTCCTCAAATGCAGTTGTGCATCAGGATCACCATGCAGAGTATTACAAATATAGGTTTATGGGCACCCCAATACCGATGTTCTGATGTGGTAGGAAAAAGGCGGGGCCACAAAACCTACATCTTGACAACTTCTAAGACTATTCTGATATACAATCCAGCTTGACAATTGGAGTTCTGTAATAGTTGCAGTACTTAAACTTAAGTTTGTGGTAAACACACAAATTCACACACACACGCAAGCACATGCTCCATTTACTACTTTAATTTTTCTTCTCCTCACGTATTTACAGCAATGCCAAGAAAGAGACAATATGGTACCCCATGTGACAAAACACAGGATGTGCTGTATTTGTTTTTTAACACAATTGAAAGACATGCCAGAAAAAAATATAGACCTGAGAGAAAAAGATTCTATAATGCTTTGCAAAATTATCATTATTTTAATCATGGAAACAGCACTGAATTCCATTTTTGCAAGTTTTTCTTTTCTTTGATTGTTAAGTATTAAAATATCTTCAATATTGTGATCTCTTCACATTTATCTCTGCTAAAAGCAAGGGCTATGTTCTATCATTGTGGCCTATGTTGTATTTCGATTTATGAGGTTGGCCATCATTATGATTCAAGTAATTAATGAGATATAAACAGTGAAACTATTATGGGGCTTTAAATCATTTAGTCTATTCAGTATTATTACATCTTTGACAAAGGAAAATAAAATCCATGATGAAAATGAGAATTACAGCCTCATCTAAACGAATCTAACTATGATTTTTAAATATCACTTGGATCAACTCATTAGCTCTCCCTGATAACTGTCAGTCTCAATATATAACACAAACAGCTAGAACTATTCTTTGACGTGGAAGCACAAATCCGGGAGGAGAAAGGCAATATAATCATTAGGAATAACTATATTTCCTTTCCTTCTTTTGATTAAAAAGTGGCTCAATATCAGAGATACTAAAAAACTGATGGCCTTACTGTCTTTCTTTCTAAGCTTTGAAAACAGATGAAGGAAAACCGTACTTTTCTTTATTGCCTTCTAGGAGTTTGGAAATCAAAAGGATTCCGGTAACTGGGCACAGTGGCTCACACCTGTAATCCCAGCACTTTGGGAGGCCAAGGCTGGCAAATCATGAGGTCAGGAAATCGAGACCACCCTGACCAACATGGTAAAACCCCCATTTCTACTAAAAATACAAAAATTAGCCAGGTGTGGTGGCATGCACCTGTAATCCCAGCTACTTGGAAGGCTGAGGCAAGAGAATCACTTGAACCCAGAAGGCAGAGGTTGCAGTGAGCCAAGACTGCTCCACTGCACTCCAGCCTGGCGACAGAGCAAGACTCCATCTCAAAAAAAAAAAAAAAAAGAAGAAGAAGAAGAAAACGTAGCAGGGCTTTCAGGGCATAATGGAAGGGTGGATTAAATAGAAGAGAAATAAAGAGAAAGAAGATACAAATAACGTGCCAAGAAGAAAATAAAGTAAAATGGAAAGATGGATATAGGACAGTAGAACATATAAGCGGAGAAAATGCTAAGATTAAGAAAAAGTTGTTGATTTAGACATGCATCCCCGGAGACACATAACAAAAATTTATGAGGTCGAGTGCAGTGGCTCACGCCTCTAATCCCAGAGCTTTGGAAAGCCTAGGCAGGTGGATCACCTGAGGTCAAGGAGTTTGAGAATAGCCTGGCCAACACGGTGAAACTCCATCTCTTCAAAAATACAAAAATTAGCCAGGCATAGTGGGAGGCACCTGTAATGCCAGCTACTCGAAGATTGTAGGCATGAGGCTGAGGCAGGAGAATCATTTGAAACTGGAGGGTGGAGGTTGCAGTGAGTTGAGATCCCATCATTGCACTCCAGCCTGAGACAAGAGCAAAACTCTGTCTCAAAAAAAAAAGCGCATGAATTAATTAAAATTAGGCCACATTCGTAGCAATTGACCAAATACCTACTTATATAAAACTCTGCATGGAGGCCTGGCACGGTGGCTTATGCCTGTAATCCTAGCACTTTGGGAGGCCAAGGCTGGCAGATCACAAAGTCAGGAGTTCAAGACCAGCCTGGCCACGGTGAAATCCTATCTCTACTAAAAATACAAAAAAATTAGCCAGAAATGGTGGCACACGCCTGTCATCTCAGCTACTTGGGAGGCTGAGGCAGGAGAAGCCCTTGAACCCAGGAGGTGGAGGTTGCAGTGAGCCAAGATCACACACCATTGCACTCTAGCTTGGGCAACAGAGTGAGACTTTGTCTCAAAAAAAAAAAAAAAAAAGCTATGAGGTCAGGTGTGCTGGTAGTTCATGCCTATAATCTCATAATCCCAGCACTTTGGGAAGCTAGGGCAGGAAGATCGCTTGAACTGAGGTGTTCAAGGTTGCAGTGAGCTGTGATCATGCCACTGCACTCCAGCCTGGGCAACAGACTGAGACTCTGTCTCTAAACTATAAATTTAATTTAATTTAATTTAATTTAAAAGTATGCTATGGTTTGAATGTTTGTGTACCTTCAAAATTCATATCAAAACTTAATCTCTAATGCAATAGTATTAAGAGGTAGAAACTTTAGAACATGATCAGGCCATGAAGGCTCTGCCTTCATGGATGGAATTAGTGACTTATAAAAGGGCTGAAGTAGCTAGGCACCTTTTGCCCTTCCACTCTTCTGCCACGAGGACACTGAAACTGCTGGCACCTTGATCTTGGACTTCCCAGACTCCAGAACAGTAAGAAATAAATTTCTATTACTTATAAATTACCCAATCTCAGGTATTTTATTATAGCAGCACAAACAAACTCATGTACATGCAAATTCATAAAATTATAAATCTCAGCCTAATTATACTGTCACATTTATTTTACAACATAGCCAAATTAACCAGAAATTGTTGGAATACAAAATAATTCTTAGAAATCAATAGACACCTAATTATCCTAATAAGTACCATAACTAAAATTTCATATTAAAGTTATATACTCTATTTTGACAGAATGTTCACAATATTTCAAGTGAAACATACAGATGTAAAGACATGTTTAAGGTAACTAAGAAGCCCAAGATAGTAAGACTTGCCTAAAATTTGCCTCTGGGGACCTAAAAGAAACGTTTTAAATGCTAGCGTTCAGTTTTGAAATGCCAACAAAATAGCAAGTCCAAAGCACAATCAGAATTACACTCCGCAATTCTAAAGACAGTCTTCATGAATGCCCCAAAGAATCAAGAAGAATCGCTCAAACAGAAAAGAAAAATAGTATCTTAGAACCATGACACAGGAGAAGCTTCAATTAAAACTACAAGGATGGGGCTAGAAGTGGGGCTGTTAAGACAGTAGACTCTACAGAACAGCCTGATGGAATGAAAATTGAGTCTAAGGGAATCCAGAAGAGAGCTGTCCAAAGTAACTTTCTGCAGTGACAGAAATATTCTAAGTTAACACTGTCCAATAAAGTGGGCAGTGGGACTATAGAGCACTTAAAATTTGGCTGGTGCTACTGGGGAACTGATTTAAATTTAAGTAGCTATTTCTGACTATTGGCTGTCATATTAGACATTGCAGACATTCCTCAATGTGATTAAATGATTCTGATTTTTTACAACTTGTCTCAGAGACTTTTTTAGAAATGGTCTTACCTTTCAGTAGAACTAAGAAAGTATTCCTAGGTTAAATGTCTTAAACCTGGTAAGAGATAAAAAGTGCCCTGCAAAGTATGAGAAGACTAGCTGTATTTACTAAAAGGTTTATGCTGAGTAGTAGAGGTAATATGTTATACTGGGAAGTGGGGCACCAGAGAAGGTAAGAATGAAATTCACAGTGGATAGCTGTGTGTAGTGGTAATTTCAGAATTCTCTCATAAAAGGCTTTGACGTATACTGGTAGAAACTAACAATCTTAAATTATATTGGTTCTGTTTTAAAGGATAAATTAATACAGAAATAAACATTTGATAATTTACTGTAGAATTTTAATATGTTTCTACCCTAATGTTTTAAAATAATATTAAGTATATAAATATTTCTGTGCATATACTTTCAAAGACTAGTTAAGTGACTATGTAATTTTGAATTATTTTTTCATGGTACTCATAATCATTAAGCAAACATTTCTAAACAATCAATCGATTTTTAATATTTAGTGATCTAAATGTTATTAGAATGTAGGTGAGAAAATTTAAGTTTCTTGAAAGGAATGATATACTATATTATAGAAAGTAGTATATATGATATGTTATAATTAATTTTGGACTAGCAGAATATCTTCATTCCTGATGAATCATCTGTCAAAACTACAGAAAACAAAAAACTCTAAAACAGTTCATCACAGGCTACTGACCACTGCCTATAATAAAAAGAAAAAAAAAATTAGGCGTTTACCATACTTTGGTTTATATACACCACAGACCTAAATTTTAAACTATAATATATATTTGTATTCTTATGCTTCTCTAAATGCATATACAGAAGCATAATGAGAGATTTAATATAAATATACGTGTTAGCCTCATTTCCTTATATAAGTATTAGAACAGACACTAATTATTAGAAAAAAATAACATTTCTTGACTCACTCTCATAAATACACAAGTATTTTAAGTATCATTTTGATATAGTACCTATCCAAACTATTTCAAAGTATTTCTATATAGTACTAAAAATCTAATTTTCAATCTTGAACTTTTCTTGAATATTATTTCAAAGTTCTTCAAGTTATACTACAGCTCCATGTCAGAAGAATGAAGATCGAAAGAGCTCACATCTGTATATAGCTAATTCAGAATGTTTTTTCATGTTCATTCTGTTGTTTATACCTTACAATAATTTTGTGAATTAAATAACAATTACATGCTATAATTCTGATTACATGCCATAATTTCATGTAATAATTCTTCTATGCTATAAAAGAAGAATTATAGCATAGAAGTGGGGCACCAGAGAAGGTAAGACATTCAACATTCTTTTTTTCTTTTATTGTTCACAATTATTTATTTCTGACAAAACACAGACCCAAGTGGATACTCATCTTAAAATAGGTAACTTTCATCCCAGTTTTCATTCCAGTCAAACCTTGTTGTGTCACAGGACGATAGGCAACTTTGATTTGAGAAGACAGAACTCCACCCGTCCCTATGGGACCACCACGAGAACCTGGCCGTGCTGTCCCAGGTGGCATCGAAATGACAAACAAGATTTCATTTTTAGTAAATTGGAAAAAACACTGTACATCTGCTATTGTAAGACTGCAAAGACAACATTCAAATCACAATTAAATTTATCTCTTCTTTGGAGCATGTTCTGTAGCTCTTTGAAGCCTGCCACTTGTAGTTTTTAAGTGGTCTCCTGTTGGGTGGCTTCGTTGTTTGTACATTAATAGTGCTTAATTCAACTTTCGTGCCCTTAATAATGTCTATGAAGTCTTTTTTCATATTTTCCTTTACACTGTCTTGGCTCTCTGAGGTTTCCGTGGAAGAATCAACAGTTCAAATAGACTGCTCGACTTTCTTGCTTCAGATCGCGCTGTTAGTGCCGAAATATCTTTGGATATATACAGTTTTTGTCCTGGAAAGATGCATTAAAGAAAAAAAAAAGAAAGAAAAAAAAAACCCACCAGAATTTACTTGATTTGTAAAAAATTTCATTATTTTTTAAATGTCTGAATTATTAAATACTGTTATTCAATTTATTAGCAAATTTATTTAACATTTAATGTTATATGAATATTTAAAAATACATTTCATAAAAATTTAAAATTCTATATGTAGACATTATTTACAGTATCTTAAAACTGGAAAGGAGCTAAATGTCCACAGTAGAAAATGGTTAAATAAGTTACAGTATGTAAAAAGGGCGGTTTAAGTTGGTTTAAGTTGGATTACAGGTGGCTCGCACCTGTAATCTCAGCACTTTGGAAGGCCAAGGCAGGTGGGTCACTTGAGGTAAGAAGATCGAAACCAGCCTGGCCAACATGGTAAAACCTCATCTTTACTAAAAATACAAAAGTTAGCCAGGTGTGGGTGGCACATGTCTGTAATCCCAGCTACTTAAGAGACTGAGGCATGAGAATCGCTTGAACCTGGGACATCAAGGCTGCAGTGAGCCGAGATCATGCCACTGCACTCTAGCTTGGGTGACAGAGTGAGACTCGGCCTCAAAATAAATAAATTAAATAAATAAAAGTAAAAAGGCAGGCCAGACGCAGTGGCTCATGCCTGTAATCCCAGCACTTTGGGAGTCCAAGGTGGGCGAATCATGAGGTCAGGAGTTCGAGACCAGCCTGGCCAACATGGTGAAACCCTGTCTCTACTACAAATACAGAAAATTAGCTGAGCGTAATGGTAGGTACCTATAGTCTCAGCTACTCAGGAGGCTGAGGCAGGAGAATCACTTGAGCCTGGGGCAGGGAGATTGCAGTGAGCTGGCATCATGCCACTGCACTCCAGCCCTGGCAACAGAGCAAGATTTCGTCTCAAAAAAAATAAATAAATAAAAAGGCAGTTTACAAAATAGTATTTATAATTCTTTTTAGAGACAAGAGCTAACTATGTTACTCAGGCTGGTCTTGAACTACTGGCCTAAAGAGTTCCTTCTGCCTTAGCCATCCAAGTAGCTGGGAATACAGGTGCAAGTTACTGTGCCTGGTTCACAACTCTACTTTTTTAAAACAAAAAACCTGGAAGTTTGGGCATGGTGGCATGCACCAACAGTCCCAGCTACTTGGTGAGGTCTGAGATGAGAGGATTGTTTAAAATCCAGGAGTTTGAGGCCAGCCTGGAGAACATAGACCATCTTTTAAAAAAATAAAGTATAAAGATAAAAATAAATTTTTAAAAAACTATATGAAAAATAGTAATTATGATTATACATATTATAGTTGATTTTTATTTTCTCCTTTACACAATTTGATATTTACACCTTATTACAGTGAGTATATATCACCTTTAAAAATTAAGAGAAAATAAGAAAACTTTAATCATGTAAAAACGAATGGATATAAATCTATCCTAAGATGATGATGTAAGTACTAAAGCATTCATATTACTACTCAATATGATTCTCTACTTCAGATATGCAAAATCCAATATAACATTATATACCCTCAGGAAAGTCCAGAAGACTCCCTGTATGTCACTTCACATAATACATTCAGGCATGAGAATATAAAAAAGACAACCTGAAACTGTTCCAAAATAACTGTCCTTCATCTAGTTATCTTCCTTACTCTCTTGTCTCCTCATCTCCAACAAAGAGTAAAGTAGAACATTAAATATGGGGTAAAAATTTTAGATAGGGGTTAGATACAACCACTGCTATTCATTTTTATTGTTGTTAATTATCTTAGCTCACAGTTTTAATCCAATCAGACAACATTAGTAACATTTTCCCCCTCTCACCCGAGACGGAGTTTCACTCTTGTTACCCAAGCTGGGGTGCAATGGCGCGATCCCGGCTCACCGCAACCTCCACCTCCTGGGTTCAGGCAATTCTGCTGCCTCAGCCTCCTGAGTAGCTGGGATTACAGGCACACGCCACCATGCCCAGCTAATTTTTTGAATTTTTAGTAGAGACGGGGTTTCACCATGTTGACCAGGATGGTTTCGATCTCTTGACCTCGTGATCCACCTGCCTCGGCCTCCCAAAGTGCTGGGATTACAGGCTTGAGCCACCGCTCTCGGCCTTAACATGGTTTTTAAGTGGTTCTAAGAATTACTTGGGAATTATTTTGAGCACAGGGGCCAGGAATAGTATTAATACTAGATAATGTGTTGGACACAGAAAGACTGTCAACTATAAATTCAAATGAAATGAGTTAAGGGTTAACCCGAGTGATCTTTAGAAGAGAATGTTCAATCTCTTCCTGGTAAATTTTCTAAATAATTTCTTCTTTGGCTTTATGCAAGTATAATTGTGAGAGCTGCTCAACTAATTATACTTTTTGCTTTCCATTCACCAGATGAAAGTATAGAGAAGAACATATAAGGTAAACCTATACACATTAAAAATGATGAAGTGGATGCATACGTGTTCACTTGGCAACGTATTTATAATATATTGGTGAAAGAAATGGATGAGAAAAATGACAATGTATATAGTACTATCTTGATTTTGGAATAGACCAAAGTCATACAAACTATGTATGTATATGTGTGTGTTTATATATGCATTAAAAAGGGCCAAGCGTGGTGGCTCATGCCTTTAATCCCAGCATTTTGGGAGGCCGAGCCAGGTGGATCATGAGGTCAGCAGTTTCAGACCAGTCTGGCCAACATACCAAAACCCCGACTCTACTAAAAAAAAAAAAAAATTTTAGCCAGGTGTTGCGGCATGTGCCTGTAATCCCAGCGACTCAAAATGCTGAGACATGAGAATCTCGTGAACCCAAGAGGCAGAGATTGCAGTAAGCCAAGATCACACCGTTGCACTTCGGCCCAGGCAACAGTGAGAGACTTCATCTCAAAAATAAATAAATATTTCAGTTTCACTGATATTGTGGCATATGTCGGAATCCTATCCCTTTTTATTGGTGAATACTATTCTTTCATATTTGATGCCACATTTTGTTTATCCATTCATTTGTTTGTGGACATTTGGGTTGTTCCCTTCTTTTAGCCATTGAGAGTAATGCTGTAATGAACATTGGCATGTAAGTATCTGCTTTAGTACCAGTTTTCAGTTCATTGTGTATATACCTAGAAATGGAGTTGCTGATAATTCTAAATTATAATATCACAGAATAATTCTGTGTTTGATAGATATTATAATTCTATGTTTAACTTTTTTTTTTTTTTTTTTTTTTTTGACGGAGTCTTGCTCTGTCGACAGGCTGGAGAGCAGTGGTGTGATCTCAACTCACTGCAACCTCTACCTACCGGGTTCAAGCGATTCCTCTGCCTCAGCCTCCCGAGTAGCTGGGACTACAGGCGCGTGCAACCACGCCCGGCTAATTTTTCTATTTTTAGTAAAGACAGGGTTTTGCCATGTTGGCCAGGATGGTCTCCACCTCTTGACCTCGTGGTCTGCCTGTCTCAGCCTCACGCTATGTTTAACTTTTTAAGGAACCACCAAACTCTTTTCACAACTGCAGCATCATTTTACAGTTAGTGACTCCAGCAGCTATGCATAACGGTTCTAATCCTCCGCATTCTCATTAACACTTGTTATTTTCTTTTTTTTTTTCCATAGGAGTCATCCTAATGGTTGTGAAGTGGTATCTCATTGTGGTTTTGATTTGCGTTTTTCCAGTTATAAATGATGTTGAGTACCTTTGCATGTGCTCATTGGCCTTTTGTATATCTTCTTTGGAGAAATAGTTTTACCCATTTTTAATTGAGTGTTTTGATTGCTGTTGAGTTACAGGAGTTCTTTATCCATTCTGGATATTAATCCCTTATCAGGAGTTCTTTATCCATTCTGGATATTAACCCCTTATCAGGAGTTCTTTATCCATTCTGGATAGTAATCCCTTATCAGAAGTTCTTTATCCATTCTAGATATTAATCCCTTATCAGATTTATGATTTGCAAGACTTTTCTCCAGTTCCACAAGCTACCTTTTCGCTCTGTTGAGTGTGTTCCTTGATGTTCATAGTTTTGTGCTTTTTGTTTGCACATAGTTCTTTTGTTGCGTGTGCTCTTAGTGTTTAGTGAAGGTTCATACCCTCTTATTTTTTCTGCATTTGTGTTTTTTGAAAAATTTTATAGAAAAAATTATTAAACAAACAATAGTCAAAATGATTGTGATTGTATCCAGCCTCTATCATGTTACACTATGTGATTTTAAGGAATAGTCTTAAGCACCCTGAGTTTCATTTTCTTCATCCTTAAAGAGGATTAAAACATACCTACTTCATTGAGTATATAAGAATTGATATGCTATTATGTATAAAATGCTGAAAACAATTCCTGGCACTGAACAAAATGTGCAAGCTATATCACCATCATCATCATCATCATCATTAACAATAACAAAAAATAATGGCAACATAACATAATATTATAGTTCATTACACAATGTTCCTATTTTACATGTTTTCTATTATTTTCATCAAAATAATGTTATACAGTTATTTTAAGTCGTTATTTGTGTTTCTGATATTTAATATTTCTTGGAATATTAAAAAACAATTTGGGGGGTTGTCTTAGTTCACTGCTGCTGCCATAACAAAATACCACAGACTGGGCAATTTAGAAACAATAGAAGTTGATTTGTCATGGTTCTAAAGGCTGGGAAGTCCAAGATCAAAGTACCACCAGGATTGATGTCTGGTGAGGGCTGCTCTCTGCTTCCAAGATGGTGCCTTGTTGCTGCATCTTCCAGAGGAGCATAACACTGTGTTCTCACATGGTGGAAGGGCTGGAACAGGACAACTCACTCTCAAGTCTTTTTATAAAGACCCTAAACCCATCCATGAGGGCTCCACCCTCATGACTTAATCATTTCCTGAAGGCCTACCTTCTTAATTCTATTACGTTGGCAATTACATTTCAGTACTTGAATTTGGGGAACTGGTGGGTATAAAACACTTCAAGAATATTGAAGCCTGCAGCCAAATTGCACTCCACAGTAAGTGAATCACCAATAGTAAAACAGAAAAAGCATAATTATATTGCTGTATTTTTACAACAGCAGATTTGTACATTAAAATGTTACCTTGCCAATTTGATAGGCATAAAGTGGTACAAAATGTTCTTATTTCAATATGAAGTTGCAAGTAATTTCATGTATTCCTCATTTTTTATTTCTTAATTCTGTCTTTAGCCATTGATTTATAAATGGTTAGTGTAGCCATTTAACCCTATATTTCTCATATATTGCTAAATATTTTTCTAGTCTGTCTATTATTTTTAATTATGCTGTACTATGTATGAAGAATTTCTAATTATTTTAATTTAATCCCAATGAGTTCTACCTGTCCATTAACAACAATACACTACTAACCCATGATAAACATTTTTCTAAATCTTTTCTTGAAGGCATTTTCCCCTGTTCATTTGCTCAATAAACCTTTATTTCACCAGTAGTCGATATACCAAATGATCACTTCTCAAACTTGCTAATGGTAAATTAAAACTTACTTCCAAAAGTAGACTGCTAAAGCTTAGTAAAATGAGGATAAAAGCATGACATTTATTTGTTTGAGCAAGATTAATCCGTAAAACTACTTTTGAATTGTACACTAACACATCAAAATCTTTTGAATCCAAAAGAAGCCAGGACTGTAGCCGAAGTAAAGTAATATTTATTAATTAATTTATTTAGCTCAAGGATTTATAGACTTGGCTGAATACAGACATTTAATGATTACTCAGTAGGTCCCAAAGCTCTGGGCTTGAGACAGAGTTTGAGTCCACTTTTTGCTGAAACACTATTTTATCTCAACTACTTTTATAAGTGAGAGAGGAAAGTGACATTGAGTGTAAACCTGACATTTTTTCAAGTAAAATTTACTGACAATTGAATTAGCTAAAAACAAGCACATTAGGAACAAAATTGTTTATAATTTAGCTATATTTATTGAATAAAAAGTAAAATTAAAGATAAAGATGTTAATATTCTAAATTAGCACTTTCCAAACTGTGTTCTAAAATCCAACACTCATAATCCAAGGAGATGATAATGATGTATTCTGGACAACCCCAATGGAGCTGGTGGTGGTGGTGGTGTTCCTTTTAAAATAAACTTCGGGGCTGGGCGCAGTGGCTCACGCCTGTAATCCCAGCACTTTGGGAGGCTGAGGCGGGCAGATCACGAGGTCAAGAGATTGAGACCATCCTGGCCAACATGATGAAACCCTGTCTCTACTAAAAATACAAAAATTAGCTGGGCGTGGTGGCGTGTGCTTGTACTCCCAGCTACTCGGGAGGCTGAGGCAGGAGAATTGCTTGAACCCGGGAGGCAGAGGTCGCAGTGAGCCGAGGTCGCGCCACTGCACTCCAGCCTGGCGCCTGGTGACAGAGACTCTGTCTCAAAATAAATAAATAAATAATAAAAATAAAATAAACTTCACCTTAGGGTGCTCTCAAAGTGTAACTTTGATTGCGGTCCATGAGGTGCTCATGCACAATAAGGGAAATTCAAATGCAGGTACACGATGGTGCCAGCTAAGAGAAAAGGCTGTTCCTTTTTCCAAGATTAGGGTCCAAAATAGTATACATTGATCTAGGCCTGTAACTTATTTAAAAACTAATTTTTCACAAAAAAAATTCATAAAGGGAACCTACCTTCTCATTGTGTTTAACATTGTCTTATGGCAAAAAGGCATCAAATGAATAGTCACACTTTTTCTGGGATTGTTTATTTGCTAACTGATTTTTCCTTCTACCATGACATCTAAGATTAAAAGAGAAATCGATACTTAATATTTAGAATCTGGATATCAATATATAGTTGACTCCAATTTCTTACACTGATTGCTGAAAAGGACAGACAAATGGTTGAAATAATTTTAGAATCAGCAGTCTGTCCCTTGGCATTATAGTTGTTCTCACTATTTTGCTGTCACTGGCTGTGCTGAGGCTGGCTGGCTGCGCTGTCATCAAGGAAGATGGTCGAGCATTAACTGTATTTTTCAAAAAGATGCTCCATAGATATCTGAAGGGAAAGGGAAGTATAAGTCAAACTTACCAAAGTGTACTTTTTACTTGGTTAAAATAAAAATGACAAAGTGCTAAGATATTTCTTACACTCCATGAACTGCCTGAGTGTGGTATCATGTGTACTCTACAGAAAACCCACTGTAGACTCTTAACTTCCACAGATGTTTGAGAAAGGGTTGTTATGCTACCCTTAACATGGTACCTATCATCAAACCTGGCAAGAATTTTATGAATTCCCTTTATAAATGAGAAAAGTTTAAAATTAGATTTCATTGTTTCCTAAACAATATAAATCAGCTGAGAATTTCTATTTCTATTATTGATTTACTGCAATAAAATGTAATGCATTAAAGGCCAGGCACAGTGGCTCATGCCCGTAATCTCAACACTTTGGGAGGCTGAGGTGGGCAGATCATGAGGTCAAGAGTTCGAGACCAGCCTGACCAATATGGTGAAATCCCGTCTCTACTAAAACTACAAAAATTAGCCGGACATGGTGGCATGCACGATAGTCCCAGCTACTCAGGAGGCTGAGGCAGGAGAATACCTTGAACCCAGGAGGCAGATGTTGCAGTGAGCCAAGATCATGCCACTGCACTCCAGCCTGGGTGACAGAGCAAGGCTCTCTCAAAAAAAAAAAAAAAAGTAACACATTAAATAATATTGGTACAAAATCATTTCATTTCAATGAATACAAGACTAGGGCATTTGCTAAGTTACTAATCCTAAATGTATTATTTCAGGAGATATTGTGACAAAACAAGTGTTTTAGATTCAGAGGCTCTATGTGCCAGGGCTGCTAGGCCACCAACAAATGAGGAAGCCACAGGTTTCTCTAGTCCTGTTTTCTTATATGGAGAACAAAAAGAATAAGACTGCCATGACATTACTCAAGTGAGACTCTCAGAGAACACTTTCCATTCATTTCAAATGTTGATTAATTTCATTCTATAATAATTTGACCTGCACCTTGGCATTTTCCTCTACACTCCTGCTCTCTGCCTGGAATACTTCTTTTCTCTTTCCTTATTCCAGCAAGCTTGACTCTGTCTACCCTCTTGACTCTCTTTGCCAGCAGCCACACCAAAAAATGGTTTTTTTTTTATACCATTTGGTCAAATCCACCCCTTGTCACATGACACTAATTCTTACAGAGTATTCCCCTTTTGAGAAAGTATGCCTCTCCATGGAAGGGAGGGCCCTTACTCTTCCTACCTCCAGCTGCTGAGCACAGAATTTTGGATAAATCAAAAAGTTCAACAAGGGTTTGACAAATTAATTCACTTATAATTTGGAAGATAATTCTTACGACATTTAATTACAGCAAAAACACTACTAACAGTTTACTGTTTATTATTTAATGTAGTCACAAAATAGAGACAAATACTCTAACTTCAGTCAGCATAGATAACAGAGTATGAAATTTTACAATCTTTAACAAGAAATGGAAGGGATTACTTAACAGTCTTAAGGTTTAATAACAAAAACTAGAAAATAATCATACCTACTAATTTAGTAAGTCAAAACCAAAGCCTTACTATCAAAGGTCCAGTACCTGTTGGACGCCAGTGCCCACCAACTGTTTTCTTCCGCTGTAACTGCTGCCTCTCATTTTAACTCATTAAAAATATGAAAATTATTTTCCTTGTAGAGGTCTTCCACCTCCTTGGTTAGGTATATTCCTAAGCATTTATTTTATTTTATTTTTTGCAGCTATTGCAAAAAAAATATTGATTCTCAGCTTGATCACTGTTGGTGTATAGCAGAGCTACTGATTTGTCTACATTAATTTTGTATCCTGAAACTTTGCCGAATTCATTTATCAGTTCTAGGAGCTTTTTTGAGGACTCTATAGCATTTTCTAGGTATACAGTCATATCATCAGTAAACAGTGACAGTCTGACTTCCTCGTTACCAATCTGGATGCCCTTTATTTCTTTTTCTTGTCTGACTGCTGTGGCTAGGACTTTCAGTACTATGTTGAATAGAAGTGGTAAGGGTGGGCATCCTTGTCTCGTTCCAGTTCTCAGGGAGAATGCTTTCAACTTTTCCCCAATTCAGTATTATGTTGGCTGTGGGTCTGTCATAGATGGCTTTTATTACATTGAAGTATGTCCCTTGTATGCAGATCTTGCTGAGGGTTTTAATCATAAAAGGACGTCGAAGTTTGTCAAATGCTTTTCCAGTGTCTATTGAGATGATTATGTAATTTTTATTTTTAATTCCATTTATGTGGTATATCACATTTATTGACTTGTGTACGTTAAACCATCCCTGCATTCCTGGTATGAAATTCACTTAATCATCGTGGATTATCTTTTTGATATGCTGTTGGGAACAATAAAACATTGCTTAAAGGAATCATAGATGACACAAATAAATGGAAACACACCCCATGCTCATGGATGCATAGAATCGATATTGTGGAGATGATCACACTGCCAAAAGCAATCTACAGATTCAATGCAATTCCCATCAAAATACCACCATCATTCTTCACAGAATTAGAAAAAACAATTCTAAAATTCATATGGAACCAAATAATAGCCCACATAGCCAAAGCAAGACTAAGCAAAAAGAACAAATCTGGAAGTACCACATTACCTGATTTCAAACTATACTATAAGGTCACAGTCACCAAAACAGCGTGGTACTGGTATAAAAATAGGCACACAGACCAATGGAACAGAATAGAGAACCCAGAAATAAACACAAATACTTATAGCCAACTGATCTTTGACAAAGCAAAGAAAAACAAAGTGGGGAAAGGATACCCTTTTCAACAAATGGTGCTGGGATAATAGGCTAGACACATGTAGCAGAATGAAACTGGATCCTCATCTCTCACCTTACAGAAAGATCAACTCAAGATGGATTAAGGAGTTAATTCTAAGACCTGAAACTATAAAAATTCTAGAAGGTAACATTGAAAAAAACCCTTTTATACATCTGCTTAGGTAAGGGTTTCATGAACAAGATTCCAAAAGCAAATGCAATAAAAACAAAGATAAGGCTGGGCATGGTGGCTCACACCTGTAATCCCACCACTTTGGGAGGCTGAGGCTGGCAGATCATGAGGTCAAGAGTTCGAGATGAGCCTCCTCAACATGGTGAAACCCTGTCTCTACTAAAAATCCAAAAATTAGCCAGGTGTGGTGATGTGTGCCTGTAATCCCAGCTACTCAGAAGGCTGAGGCAGGAGAATCACTTGAACCCGGGAGGCAGAGGTTACAGTGAGCTGAGATTGTGCCACTGCACTCCAGCCTGGGCAACAGAGCAAGACTCCATCTCAAAAACAAAACAAAACAAAAAAAACAAAGATAAATAGCTGGAACTAAGTTAAACTATGTTAACCTTTGTACAGCAAAAGGAACAGTCAGCAGAGTAAACAGACAACCCACAGAGAGTGGGAGAAAATCTTCACAGTCTATGTAATTTGACAAAGACTAATATCCAGAACCTACAATGAACTCAAATCAATCCCATCAAAGAAAAAAACAATCCCATCAAAAAGTAGGGTAAGGACATGAATAGACAATTCTAAAAAACGATATACAAATGGCCAACAAACATGAAAAATGCTCAGCATCACTAATGATTACAGATAGGCAAATCAAAACCACCTTACTCCTGCAAGAATGGCCATAATAAAAAAATAGTAGATGTTGGCATGGCTGCAGTGAACAGGAAAAACTTCTACACTTCTGGTGGGAATGTAAACTAGTACAACCACTATGGAAAACTGTGAAGGTTCCTTAAAGAAGTAAAAGTAGAACTACAATATGATCCAGCAATCCCACTACTGGGTATCTATCAGGAGGAAAAGAAGTGATTATATGAAAAAGATACTTGCACATGCATGTTTATTGCAACACAGTTTACAATTGCAAAAACATGGAGCCAACCCAAATACCCATCAATCAACAAGTAGATAAAGAAACTGTAACATATATATATATATATATATATATATATATATATATATATATATGATGGAATACTACTTAGCCATAAAAAGGAATTAATTAATGGCATTTGCAGTGACCTGAATGAGATTGGAGACTATTATTCTAAGTGAAGTAACTCAGGAATGAAAAACCAAACATCGTATTTCTCACACATAAGTGGGAGCTAAGCTATGAGGATGCAAAGGCATAAGAACGACACAATGGAATTGGGGACTTGGGGGATTAGTGGGAGGGGTGCAAGGGATAAAATGCTACAAATAGGGTACAGTGTATACTGCTCAGGTGATGGATGCACCAAAATCTCACAAATCACCACTAAAGAACTTACTCATGTAACCAAACACCACCTGTTCCCCAATAACCTATGGAAATAAAAAAAAAAGTTATAAATCCGCAAAGAGCAAGCAAATTTGTTATGAGCATGGAAACCTAAGATAATTAACATTAAATTAAAATATGTTGAAACAATAAGAGAGTTAGGTGAGAAGCACTGTTAGGGGATAAAAAACCAAAAGCTTTTCTGTAATGTCTAACACTTGCAGCATCTAACACCTGCAGTAGGGGGCTGGACCCACCTTAGAACCCTCACGTCCGGGAGCGGCAGGACAGGGCTCACAGGTCAGTGGATCAGGTGGGCTGTAAAGAGAAAAGGTGGAGGTTCCAAGTTGAAAATCCATAAAATTATAAAGTAAATTTAAAGTTATACCATTTCTTCCCCCCCACCCCCCGGTTAATTCACTTTATTTTTCTTGTATAAAAACACTAATACTACAGTAGTGATTCCTTTTTTAAAAAAATCAATTTTTCTACAAAATTCTTAATTTTTTTTCACAGTTCACAAAAGCCATCGTATTTTTTCAATATTTGCAATTCCCAATCCATATTCAACTTTCCAATTGTCTCTGAAAGTCTTATAAAAAAAAAAATGCTGGTTCAACTGGGAACCAACGGAGGGCTACTCTTTATAGTTGTCAGTAGCGTTCAAGTTTAACCTTTAACTTCTTTTTTTTTTTTTTTTTTTGAGACGAAGTTTCTTTGTTGTTACCCAGGATGGAGTGCAACAGCACGATCTCGGCTCACCGCAACCTCCGTCTCCTGGGTTAAAGCAATTCTCCTGCCTCAGCCTCCCGAGTAGCTGGGACTACAGGCGCGCGCCACCATGCCCAGCTAATTTTTGTATTTTTAGTAGAGACGGGTTTCACCTTGTTGACCAGGATGGTCTCGATCTCTTGACCTCGTGATCTACCCGCCTCGGCCTCCCAAAGTGCTGGGATTATAGGCGTGAGCTACCGCGCCCGGCTACCTTTAACTTATTTGTGCTCTTAGAGAGTCTGAGCAGGACACTCTTTTTTTTTTTTTTTTTTTTTTGAGACGGAGTTTCGCTCTTGTTACCCAGGCTGGAGTGCAATGGCGCGATCTCGGCTCACCACAACCTCCGCCTCCTGGGTTCAGGCAATTCTCCTGCCTCAGCCTCCTGAGTAGCTGGGATTACAGGCCACCGTGCCCAGCTAATTTTTTGTATTTTTAGTAGAGACGGGGTTTCACCATGTTGACCAGGATGGTAGGGCACTCTTTAAAAGCTTCATCCTTGCTAGTTCTTAGTCGCCGAAACGCGGAGTCACGTCGAAAGTGACCACATGGGCTTCTGGGAAATGTAGTCCTGAATGAGTTTGTTAGCCGCGCAGCACTCTGGGATGGGGCTACAGGGCCCCTTCTGCGCCTGTGCAGTCGGAGCTCCGCCTCCTCATTTGGGTTCCCGGGACTACGGGGAAGCGGTTTGGGCAGCTCCGGCGTCAGCTGGGAAAGCAGAGGGGGCGCAGCTGGGGCGGGAGCGTGGGACCAACCGGGAGGGCAGCGTTTGTGCCCGGGAGCGGGAGGGGAATCGGGAATTTTGTGGGATCTCTGCCCCCAGCGCCAGTGGATGCGACCCGGTGGGCCCTCGGCCGGGAAGGCCGGTGGAGAGGGACTCCGGCCGCGGGCTGCGGCGGCGGCTGGGGCTGAGCGCGGGTCTGGAGCAGGTGCGCGGTGTTGGCCGCGGTGTGCGGGACGAGAGCCTGGCGCGAGCGGCGGTGGGAGGGGAAAGACCGTTTGTAACGCGGGCGACAGCGTGCCCGAAATCCCCGGACCGTGGGTCTGCATCGAGACCTTGAGCTCTGGAGGTGGAAAAACCCGGGTAAGTGCCAGCTCTGTCAACTGGAAGCCGAGGCGAATGCAGGAACCTGGGTGAGAGGTTTCTTGTCGGAAAATGAGGGTGTTAATGAGTGCTTCATGGCGTTGGTTTAAAGCTTAAATAAGTCGCCGCCTGTAAAGCAAACAGCCGACTGTAGGCTATTAAGCCATGAGCGACTGCTGCTGTTATATTTAGAAAACACTTTTTTCTGTTCACTGGGTGCCTTATGTAAACCTCACAACCACATCTGCATTAAATATAACAACTGAGGCTTAGGTCACAAGCTAGCAGTGAGGGAGCTGGGGTTCAAGGTCAGGTGCGATTTATTTCCCGTTTCAGGAGCTAATATCACACCTGCCTGAAACCAGCGTTGCAGCCTGCACTGCACTTAGCAGAGTGGCATGTCCCCAGATACGCAGGGAGTGGATGTAAACGGAATCTTACCATGTGTCAATTTGTGTTCTGAATTTCTGGCGTGTCTTTAGATATTTTGGGTCAGACAAGGTTCCTGGCCCGTTCTGCACCGTCAGGGTGTCTCTCTTTAAAGTCTGATGTAATGAATTCTGAGTCAGGTTTTTGCACTGAAATGGTTTCTCAAGTCAGGTCGCCGGTTCCTTGAACAAATAGCCCTTGCTAAGTGGGAAGCAGGGGCCTCTGTGAAGTTTTACCTGGAGGAGAACGCCTCAGACCTAGATCCCTCTCCCGAGCATCAGAGCAGAGGCAGAAGAGCCCACAAAGGAGCAGATCCTAGATTTGTATGTTCAGAAGCAGTTCTTGATCCTCTTCCCAGAATGAGCCACACTTTGTGGTGGAGCCTCCAGAAGCCACCACAGACTGCGTGACAGTAGGTGGTTTGGGCCAGCTTTGAGAAGAGCAAAGTGAGCTGGGTGGGGGCTAGGGACAGGCTGCTCAGGAAAGGCCACATCATTGCAGAGCTTGTGAGGGGAGGTCTGGGGTTAGGAGTAACTGGAGATTGTGTTCCCAGATCCCAAAATAGCCCCCAGTCCCTTTGTTCTCCACTCTTTACACATGCACACTGCTGTTAACACATGTGACACTGGAGACTTTGTCCCTACCTCATAGAATCCCAGCATGATGATACATGAAGGGTTTTCCGTGGTTACTTACTTCTGACTCTTGTGAAAGCTTTAAAGACATTGGGCATGAAAGGTTCAGTGAATTTCCAGGGACCCCTCGTTTGTGGCAGAGCCAGGAAAATAACAGTTTTGTTCATTCTTCCACAGGTGAGTCACCAAAAGCATCTTATCCAAAGGGCCTTTTGAGAAATACATCCCAGTTAAAACAACTAAAACTGTTTGTCTTAAAGCATCTAATCTCTTTTTACAAGACTTTCTGTGGATTGTCTATACCAAGGGTAAACAGTATTAGTAAGAAAAATAGTTAAATGATGCACAACGAATATTTTTCTGCTTATTTTGTGTTTTGAAGACCAAAGCTTATCCTATTGTCCAAGCAAGAGTGCAGTGGCACAAACACGGCGGACTACAGCCTCTACCTCCTGGGCTCAAGTGATCCTCCTGCCTCTGCCTCCCATGTAGCTGGGACCACAGGCGCATGCCACCACACCTGGCTAATTTTTTTTTAAGTTTCTATTTTCTGTAGAGACAGGGTCAATACTGTGTTGCCCAGATTGGTCTTGAACTCCTGAGCTCAAGCCATCCTCCTCCTCTGGCCTCCCAAAGTGCTGAGGTTACAGGTGTGAACCATGGTGCCTGCTAAGTTAATTTTAATAAAAGAATAGTGTCTTATCCTGTGGTGTACATTAATTCAACTAATCCTCTCTTGTCTTTATTTCTTTGTGTGCATTAGAAGCACATGTGCATTATTGTTAATTGGGAAAAGTTCATGTTCACACAATAAAAACTAGCAGTTTAAGTCCCATGATTATTTCAGAGTTGTCATAGAGACAGTGCCACCTCTAAGTGGTGCTTCCCATGCCTTTTCACGGCCTGAAGGGCCCTGTTAACTTCGGCATCTTGCTCCCCAACTGGATTGCTTAGATTTGGGGAGGTGAATCTAGGAGCTATGATGTAGGCCAGACCGTGTGACTTCCTCTTTCTGTCCCCCCAGCTGAGGCTTCACAGTTCTCTACACTCTCCAAGAGCCACAGAAAATGAACACATTTCAGGTAAACTCTTTATTCATTCCTCACTTTCTATCGTAATGGATTTGTGAGGTTTAGATGGGTCCTTGCATTAAATGGAAAAGGAGAAATAGATCAAGTAAATCTTGAGGGAAAATATATAGTTTTACTATGAACTCTGTTTGCTGTGAGCTTTTAATAAATAACCTTTGTCAGGGTTAGTGGGTTCCTTCCAGTTACCAGTTTGCTAAGATTTCATGTTAGTCATGAATGCACATTGAATTACATTAAATGCTTTTTGTACATCTATTTGAATAAATCTATAGCTGTGTCCTTTATAAATATTGTGAATAATGTAATGGATTTTGTAAAAGTAACTTAAATTCCTGTATAGACCCTAGTTTCTAATGAGTGTTGCTTCTTACATGTTTTCCTAGCACTTTTTTGGTCATAATTTAGGATTTTTATTTCTGTATTCACAGATTGGATTAAACCATACTTTCCTGTTTCCCTGTTCAGTTATGGTATCATGGTTGTCTCATGAAAGGAAATGGGGCACTTGTTTCTTGTTTCTTCTTTTCTGATAATTTAGAAAAGTGAGAAAATTGTGTTATATGTAGATTTTGTGAGACTCACCTATGAATTTGGACCTTGCAAAGACTTTTTGTGTGAAGATTTTGATTTTTGAATAAATTTATTAGTTGGTTAATCAGCTTCTTATCGTAAGCGTATACTGGATTTGTACTTTCTCAATATAGTTTTGTCATTACGTTTTCATAGAAAATCGTAATCATTTTTTTTCTTTTTTTTTTATATTTAGTAACTGTTTATTGTTGGTTAACCATTATCAAACAAGATTTTTCTTTCTCAATATACATTAAGTTATAAATGTACAGAGACAAGGTATAAACCAAAAGAAAAAAATGAGATATTAAGATATTTTAAAAACCACCTTGCATACACAAATTATAAGATTTATTATAATTTTCGTACAACTTTACCATCCTAGTGCTAATATACTGTAACACTGAAGATGCAATTTGCCTGCTTACTTAGCACTTTGCTTAGATATATTTATTAAGATGCAAAAGTTCATAATGTATGTTTACTGAAACTAGAAAGACTTTCAATCTGAACCTAAAATGTGTTTGAAATTTTCAACTAGGAATCTGAACATTTTGCTTTTACATTTTATTTCATGTATTTTGCTATCCAGGGTCTAAGTCAAGACAGGCCTTAACTAAAATGAAACAGCAAGACTAAATAATCCTAATAAATGCTGTCTTTCCTTTATACTTAAAAACATTTCTTTAAAATGTTTTGTTTCAACAGCTTTTGGGGTACAAGTGGTTTCTTGTTACACGGATGAATTACATAGCGGTGTTCTGAGATTTTTAGTGCACCCATGGCCTAGCAAGTAGTGTACATTTTACTTAATAGGTAGTTTTTATCCCTAGTACCTTTCCCTAGCCTCCCACCCTCCCCTTTCTTGGTCTCTAAAGTCCATTATGTCATTCTGCATGCCTTTACCTACTCATATCTTGGCTCCCACTTGTAAGTGAGAATATACGGTTTGGTTTTCTACTCCTGTGTTACTTAGAATAACAGCGTCCAGCTCCATCCAAGTTGCTGCCAAAGACATTATTTCGTTCCTTTTTATGGCTGAGTAGTATTCCATGGTGTATAGGTCCCACATTTCTTTATTCACTCAGTTGATGGGCGCTTAGGTTGGTTCCACATCTTTGCAATTGTGAACTGTGTTGCTACAAACGTGTGCTGGTTTTGCATTTATAATGAGTTCTTTGCCTTTGAGTAGATACCCAGTAGTGGGATTGCTAGATCAAATGGTAGATCTGCTTTTAGTTCCTTAAGGAATCTCCATACTGTTTCCATAGAGGTTGTCCTAATTTACATTCTTACCAGCGTTGTATAGGCATTCCCTTTGTTCACATCCATGCGAACATCTATTGTGTTTTGACTTTTTAATACAGGCCATTCTTGGAGGAGTAAAGTAGTATCTCATTGTGGTTTTAATTTGCATTTCCTTGGTTATTAGTGATGCTGAGCATTGTTTTTTCATGTGTTTGTTGGACATTTGTGTATCTTCTTTTGAGAAATGTCAATTCATGTCCTTTGCCCACTTTTTGATGGGATTTTTTTCCAGCTGATTTGAGTTCCTTGTAAATTCTGGATACTTTGTCAGATGCCTAGTTTGTAAATATTTTCTCCCATTCTGTGGGTTGGCTGTTTACTCTGGTAATTATTTATTTTGCTGTGTAGTTTTTGCTTTTTAGTTTAATTAGGTCCAGTTAATTTATTTTTGTTTTTCTTGCATTTGCTTTTGGGGTCTTAGTCATGAATTCTTGCCTAGGCTGATGTCCAGAAGAGTTTTTCAAATGTTGTCTTTTAGAATTTCTATGGTTTCAAGTCACGGACTTAAGTCTTTGATCCATCTTGAGTTGATATTTGTATAAAGTAAAAGATAGGGATCTGGTTTCATTCTTCTACATGTGGCTTGCCACTTTTACCAGCACCACTTATTAAATAGGCCAGAGGACCCCAATCCATGAGGCCACTGACTGGTACCGATTTGTGGTCTGTTAGGAAACGAACAGCACAGCAGGAGGTGAGCAGCAGGCTTCTGAGCTCTGCCTTCTGTCAGATCAGTGGCACTCTCATAGGAGAGGGAACCCTATTGTGAACTGCACATGCAGGGGATCTAGGTTGTGTGCTCCTTAAGAGAATCTAATGCCTGAATGTAACTAATGATCTGAAGTCAATTAGTTTAATCTTGAAACCATCCACATACCGCCCTCCTCCAGCTGCTGGTCCATGGAAAAATTGTCTTCCAGGAAACCAGTTCCTGGTGCCAAAAAAGTTTAGGATTGCTGAAATAGGGTGTCCATCCCCTGTTGATGTTTTGTGTGCTTTGTCAAAGGGCAGTTGACTGTACAGTTTTGGCTTTATTTCTGGGTTCTCTGTTCTGTTCCATTGTCTGTGTGCCTGCCTTTATACCAGTACCGCACTGTTTTGGAAATTATAGCCAGACTTGTATAATTTGAAGTCTTGTGATGCCTCCAGATTTGTTCTTTTTGCTCAGGATTGCTTTGGCTACTTTGGCTCTTTTTTGTTCCGTATGAATTTTAGGATTGTTTTTTCTAATTCTGTAAAAGATGTTGGTATTTTGATGAGAATTGCATTGAATTTGTAGATTGCTTTGGGTAGAATGGTTATTTTCACAATATTGATTCTTCCAGTCCATGAGCACAGGTTGTGTTGCATTTGTTTGGGTCATCTGTGATTTCTTTCATCAGTGTTTTGTAGTTCTTGTAGAGTTCTTTCACCACCTTGGTTAAGTATATTCTTAGGTTTTTTTGTTTGGTTGATTGGTTTTTGTGGCTGTTGTAAAATAAATTGAGTTCTTGATTTGATTCTCAGCTTGGTTGTTGTTGTTATAGCTTTGTTACCGATTTCTTTACATTGATTTTGTACCTTGAGACTACTGAATTCATTTATCAAACCTAGGAGTCTTTGGAGGAGTCTTGGATTTTCTATAATGATATCATCTGCAAACAGTAATAGTTTGACTTTTTCTTTTCCAATGTGGATGCCCTTTATCTCTTTCTCTTGAGCAATTGCTCTGGCTAGGACTTCCAGAACTATGTTGAATAGGAGCGGTGAAAGCAGGCATTCTTGTCTTGTTCCTGTTCTCAGGGGGAATGCTTTCAACTTTTCCCCATTCAATATGATGTTGGCTGTGGGTTTTTCACATACGGCTTTTATTATTTTGAGGTAAGTCCCTTCTATGCTTAGTGTGTTGAGAGTTTTTTTCATAAAGGGATGCTGGATTTTGTCAAATGCTTTTTCTCCATCAATTGAGATGATTATATGATTTTGTTTTTAGTGTTGTTTATGTAATGTATCATTTATTTACTTGCATATGTTAAATCCCTGCATCCCTGAGGTGAAACCCACCTGATCGTGATGTGCTTTTTGATGTGCTCTTGTATTCAGTTAGCTAGGGTTTTGCTGAGGATTTTTGCATCTATGTTCCTCAAGGATATTGGTCTGTAGTTTCCTTTTTTGTTGTTTTGTCCTTTCCTGGTTTTGGTATCAGGGGATACTGGCTTCATAGAATGATTTAGGAAGGATTCCCCCTTTTGCAGTCTTTTGGAATAGTTTCTGCAGGTTTGGGACCAGTTCTTCTTTGAATGCCTGGTAGAATTCAGCTGTGAAACCATCTGGTCCTGGGATTTTTGTTGTTGTTGGCAATTTTTAAATTCTTAAATTACTCATTCCATCTCCCTACTTGTTGTCTATTTGGGGTTTCAATTTCTTCCTGATTTAATCTAGGAGTGTTGCATGTTTAAGGAGGTAGAAGATAGGACCCCCAATCTCTCTGGCTTGTAGGGTTTCTGCTGAGAAGTCTGCTGTTAGCCTAATAAGTTTGCCTTTACAGGTTACCTGATGCTTTTATCTTAGTGCTCTTAGAATTCTTTCCTTCATGTTGGCTTTAGACAGCCTGATGACTATATGCTTTGGTGAAGATCTTTTTGCAGTGGATTTTCCAATAGTTCTTTGACATTCTTGGATTGGGATATGTAAATATCTAGCCAGGTCAGTGAAGTTTTCCTCAATTATTTCCTCAAATAAGTTTTCCAGACTTTTTCTCTTCTCCCTCAGAAACATCAATTTTTCTTAAGTTTGGCCATTTTACATAATTTCATATTTCTTGGAGACTTTGTTCATTTTTTAATTATTTTTTCTGAGCTTTTTAATCTTTTCTGTGTCATGTATCATGCCACATTTCTTTGTACAGCTGCATGAGATAATAACAGATTTTGATTCCTGTAAAGATTCACTTCCCATTATTTATCTCTGTTGCTTTGCTTTAATACAAAATTAAGATCATCTCTTAATTTTGGTCTTTGTTTTGCCGCTTAAGTCCCCTCTCCATATAGCACAATGGTTCCTAACTGAGGGTGTTTGTCCACCAGAAGACATTTGACAATGTTTGGAGATATTTTTGATTGTCACAACTGGGGATTGCATCTGGCATCTAAAGGGTAGAAGACAGGGATACTGCTAAACATCCTAAAATGCTCAGGAAAGTTCTTCACAAAAACAGCATTATCTGCTCCACAGTGTAAGTAGTACTAGTACCAAGCTAAAGAAACCCTGTTCTAGAGCGTTGCTCCTGAAATATAAATCTGGTTGTGTAGAAACCTCTCAGGTTATATGTATCTCTCCATGGGTTCCCCATTACCCCAGCAGAGACCTCTAGGTTGGAAAGCATGCTCCACAGAGTGCTCAGCACAATCCGTTGGTATATGGGAAATGCATACAGGAATCCTATTTACAATAATTTTACCTAAAAAGGCACTAAGCTTCCTCAGTATATTAAGTGACAATGTATGCGTTTAATTTTAAAATAAATACAAATAAGAACATGAGAACAAATATTTGTGCTGCTAATTATGCATAAGGCAGAATCAGGGCCATGATAGGAATCCCTTATGCCATTTTATTTTAAATTCTCAACAGTAAACATAATGAGTTGGTTAACGAAAACATTTTCCTTTCCCTAATTCTGAACACTCAGATTAATCAGAAATGCACTGTTACAGGCATCAGTGTCATTCAAGGATGTGACTGTGGAATTCACCCAGGAGGAGTGGCAGCACATGGGTCCTATTGAGAGGACCCTGTACAGAGATGTGATGCTAGAGAACTACAGCCACCTCGTCTCAGTGGGTGAGCACAGCTTACCATGGGGCTCCCTCCAGAGTGCAGTTCTGTTTCTCCTCTCTTTCTCTCTCTCCATACTGTACCATGTGACTCCCTCTACAGTGCAATTCTGGTTTTCCTTTTTTATGTTAGTCACTTTTATTGAGGTGTATTTAACAGAAAATAAAATTCAGCAACTTTCACTGTACAAATCAGTGAGTTTTGAAAAAATGTATACAGTTGATTACCACAATCCAAGTAATGGTTTGGAATGTTTTCATCACCCTGCAAAGATTCTTTGAAGCCCTTTGCAGTGAGTCCCCTCCCTCCCTTCCTCCACAACCCCTGGCAACTGCTAGTCTGCTTTCTATTGGAATAATTTGCTTTTTCTCAAATTTCATATAAATGGAATCATAAATCATATACTCCCTTTTGTCTGGCTTTTCTTTAGCATAATGCTTTTGGGACTCATGCACATGTGTGTATAAATGGATATTTTATCCTAAGTATTGCTCCTTTGTGGGCATATACTGTAATTTGTTACCCTTTATCAATTGGTAAACATATTTTTTTTTTCCCAGTTGGGGCTTTTATAAATAAAGCTGCTGTGAACTTTCACAACAAGTCTTTGTGTCAACATATGTTTTCATTTCTCTTGTGTAAGTAACTAGGAGTGGGCTTGCCAGGTCTTCTGATAATTATCTGTCTATAACTTTATAAGAAAATTCCAAGTATTTTCCGACTAGCTCCACAGTTTTTCATTTTCGTGAATAATGTCTGTGAGTTCTCGTTACTCTTTGGTCGCCATTATTTGGAAAATCTAATTGTTTTTAACAATTCTAGTTGGGTTTTAATTTGCATTTTCCTGATGACTGACAGCATTGAACCTCTTTTTATGTGCTTTTTAGCCACTCATGAGTCTTCTTCAAGTGACTAATCAAATCTTTAGCTCGTTTTTGTTTCATTTAGTTTTTAATATTATTGTTTGTTTAGTTGAAGACTAACTTCATTAGATATGTTTTACATATCTAAAAAAACTTTATTAGAAAAAGTTTTACAGACTTTTTCTTGCTATCTCTGGGTTCCCTTTTTAAAGAGAAAATCTTTTCAGTTTTTAATTTTTTACATATATTTTAAGAAATCTTTTTTATATTGAAATAATTAGATTTATGGGAATTAGCAAAAATTGTGTCCTCACCTTAGTTTCCCCCAAAGGTTACATGTTATATAACTATAATACAGTATCAACACCAGTAAATAGACGCTGGTACAATGTGCCATTTTATCACATGTGGAGATGTAAGGTAACCTCTACAATTATAATACAGAATTGTTATATCACCACAAAGGTCTCTTTGGTGCTATCCATTTATAGTCACACCCATACCCTCTCCCACATTGTCCTTAATCTCTGCTGACTAATCTGCTAGCTCTATAGTTTCATCATTTTGAGACTGTTATATAAATGGAATCATACAGTATTTGATGTGTTGAGACTGGCTTTTTCACTCAGAAAAATGCTCTTGAGATCCAAGTTGTAGTGTATCCATAGTTCATTCCTTTTATTGCTACGTAGTCTTTCATTATATGTATGTCATTGTTTAGCCATTGACCTATTGAAAGACGTTTTGGTTGGTTCCAGTTTGGGGCTATAATAAAGTTTATGTGGACATTCATGTTCAGATTTTTTTGTGAACATAAGCTTTTCTTTTCTGGGATAAGTACCAGGAAGTGTGATTGTTGGATTGTATGTTAAGTTATATTTTATTCTTTTTTTTTTTTTTGAGACGGAGTTTCGCTGTTGTTACCCAGGCTGGAGTGTAATGGCGCGATCTCAGCTCACCGCAGCCTCCGCCTCCTGGGTTCAGGCAATTCTCCTGCCTCAGCCTCCTGAGTAGTTGGGATTACAGGCACATGCCACCATGCCCAGCTAATTTTTTCTATTTTTAGTAGAGATAGGGTTTCACCATGTTGACCAGGATGGTCTTGATCTCTTGACCTTGTGATCCACCTGCCTCGGCCTCCCAAAGTGCTGGGATTACAGGCTTGAGCTACTGCGCCCGGCCCATATTTTATTCTTTAAGAAAGTACCAGACTATTTCCCAGAGTTGCTGTACCATTTTGTATTTCTGCCACATTGTATGAGGGACCCAGTTATTCCCTATCCTTTCTGGTACTAGACATTGTTGCTATTTTAGCTATTAGTGGTTGAATAGGTAGTGATATCTCATAATGGTCTTCATTTGTATTTCTCTAATGGCTACTGATAATCATCTTTTCATTTGTTCATATGCCATCCATATATCCTTAGACAGTAAAATGTCTATTCATTGCTTCTGTTCATTTTTTAATTGGAAGTTTGTATATTTTACCATTGACTTTTGAGAATTTAGATAGTCTAGATGTGAGTTCTTTGTCAGAAGATGTGTGGTTTGTACATTTTTATACCAGTCTGTAGCATGTCTTTTCATCCTCTTCACTGGGTGTTTTGTAGAGCATGAGTTTTTAATTTTGATGAAGTCCAATTTATCAGTTTTGTAAAAATGTTGTCGTTTCTAACAACTCTTCACTAAGTCTTTGGGCCAAGGATTTTCTCCTATTTTAAGAAGTTGTATAATATGTTCGACATTTAAATTATGGTACATTTTGAGTTAATTTTTGTATAGGGCATGAAGTTTAAGGTTTTTTCGCCTATGGAAATCCATTTGCTCTATTCAGCACCATTACCCTTCATTGAATAGCTTTTTCACCTGTCTCAAAAATCAGTTGGCTGTACTTGTATGAAACTATTATATTCTCACATTTCTTTTTCACTATTGTTTGAGCTGTTCTAGTTACTTTGCCCTTGCATATGCATACTGTAACAATTTTATTATGTGAAAATCTTACTGGCTGTTTGATAGGAATTAAGGCCGTAAGCTACCAGTTTTGTGACAGTCAACATCTTTACTCTTTTGAGTCTTATAATTCATAGACACAATATATTTCTTGATTTACTTAGATCTTGATTTCTTGCTTCAGTGTTTTGTAGTTTTCAGTATAAAAGTCCTGTGCATGTTAGATTCAGAAGTCAGTATTTCATTGGTTGAGTAATTGTTAATGGCATTGTGTTTTCAATTTCTGTTTGCATACGAAGGTTGCTGGTTTATAGAAATGTAATTGATTTTTGTATGTTTGTTCTTTTATGCTGAGATCTTGCTGAACTTTCTAGGAAGGTTTTTGTAGATTCCTTGGGTTTTTTTTTAACATAAGGTATCATGTCATCTGTGTATAGGGTCAGTTTACTATCTTCCTTTCTAATCTGTATGCTTTTTATTTCCTTTTCTTGCTGTATTACACTGGCTAGGACTTCTAGCACTGTGTAGAATAAGAGTGGTAAGAGTAGTCATCCTTGCCTTTTCATAGCCTTAAGGGGAAAGCATCTAGTCTTTCACCAAATGATCTTAGCAGGTCCTTTGTGGATATTCTTCATCAAATGGAGGAACTCCTACTGTATTCCTAGTTTTCTGAGAATACTGATTATGAATGGATATTGAATCTTGTCAATTATTTTTTTTTCTGCACTAATAATTCTGTTTGAGTTATATATGTATATATTCCGTGTTTGCTTGTACAGGAAGATTTACATGACTGTATAAAGATGGCTAGGGGTGCCGCAATCTTCTGGGGCTCTCACGGTGACAGGGTGGGGTTAAAACTGGCTGCCCCATGAGAAGCGGAGGCCTGGATTTAAATAAGTTTCCTGAATATACAAAGGTGGGGGTCACGAGTTTGCTGCCAGTCATTGAGGAAACATTTAGCTTTCCAAAAATGTGCTGGTTTTGATAAATAGATTTTAGCCTCTCTGCTATAGTTTTCTTTTAATTTTAGAAATAAGTTTGTATGTGTGATCTGTTTTCGGGTGGTACAGGGAGGGAAGGAAGGGCAAAGCAGTAGCTCTCAGCTCTGCACTGTCCTAGTCAGGTCCTTAGCAGAGCGGGCAGCAGGGCCCACGCTGTCGTGGAGTTTGCGCACATGTTTCTTTAAGTCAAAGTTTCTGCAAAACCCTTTGCCACAAGTGGCGCACGTGAAAGGCTTCTTGTCATTGTGGGTGTGCATATGGAAGGTCAGGTTGTAGACCTGGTGGAAGGCCTTGTTGCACATGGTACATTTGTACTGCTTCTTGCCGCTGTGGGTCAGTTTGTGGTTCTTGTATGTAGTTCCCTTTTTGGTGAAAGCCTTTGCCGCAAAATTCGCAGAGGAAGGGCTTGTAGCCCGCGTGGATGCGGATATGCGTGTTGAGTGTGGAGCTGCAGTTGAACGCTTTGCCGCACTGGTTGCATTTATGTGGCTTTTCCTGGGTGTGGATAATTTTGTGCCTGCAGAGCGTGCTGGCCTGGCGAAAGCCTTTGCTGCACACTTTGCGCACGAACGATCTGGCTCCGGTGTGGACCGGCATGTGGCGGGTTGAGGTTACAGTGAGCATTAAACACCTTGCCACACACCTCGCAGGTGAAGTTTTTGGGCTTGCCATCTGCAGAGCCCCCTGGCAGCTTGCTGTGGTCCGTAACCTGTCTGCGTTCGGCAGTCAGGGCTGAGTTCTCCTTCAGTACCTGCTCTAGCGGCGCCAGCAAGGGCTCCTTATGGGGGTAGGGAGCCGGATGGGGGAACTTGTCTGCAGCCAGGCCGGCCAGCTTTGCGTTCTCCAGCAGAAAGAGCTTGGGGTGAGCAGCCAGTGCGGCGGGGACCTGCGCATTGAGGAGGCCAGAAGGGAAGAGGTGGCCGCTGAGGAGCTCAGACGGCGGGTACGTGGTCGAGTCCAGTTAGTTGAAGTAGTAGAGCGAGCCGCTGGCCGGCAGCCCCACGGCCTGGTTGATGATCTGCGGCTTGATGACCCTGCCTGCAGGCAGCGCAGACGGCGTCAGGCCCAGCTCGGCCTTGCAGCACATGCCACGGTTGGTTTTGCACTAACCGCTGGCGCCGCACACTAGGGCTGCCCCCCCACCCCCCGCCGCCGCCGCAGCCACCTCCTCCACCGCCGCAGCCCACCTGGAGGCTGCTTTTCCAGAGCTCCAAGTAACTGAGCAGTGTCTTTGACGGGACCTCGTAGCCTAGGGGCTGGAGGGGGATCATACAGAGGAGCGGTGAGCAGAGGTTGAGCAGTTTTCCCTGGCTGCCATCCACCTCTAGCGCTCCAGGCCGGGGCTCAAAGGGCTCGCGGGCCGACGTCTTGGCCATGATGCGCTCCTTGGAGAAGGCCAGTGTCTTGGAAGTGGCCGGCGACGCTGCAGCGCACGGGCAGGCCAGGGGCACCATGGTCTCCAGGGAAGCCAAGCTTGCCACGGCGCGCGGAGCCTAGCCGAGCCAGGCTGGGGTCAATTACTTTTTATGTATCTACTGTGATTACATGGTTTTTCTTCATTACTACATTAATGTGGACTAGTTTTTAAATGTTGAAACAGCCTTGCATACTTGGAATAAACCTTACTTGGTAATGTCATGGAATTCTTCTCTTTGCTAATACTTTGTTAAGTAGTTTTGCACTTATGAGAGAAATCAGTCTGTAGTTTTGTACTGCCTTTGTCTAGTTTTCCTATCAGGATAAGTCTGGCCTCATACAATTAGTTGAAAAGTGTTCCTTCCGATCTTCTGTAAGAGGTTGTAGAGAAGTGGTGTTTATTCTTCATTAAATGTTTAGTAGAGTTATCTGATGAAACCATCTGGGCTTAGAGACATCTTTTTGGGGATTTTTACAAATCAATTCTTTTAAGTCATATATATGGATACTCAAATTATTTCTATTGGGTGAATTGTGGTATTTTTGCTTTTCTAACAATTAGTCCATTTTATCTAAGCTGTCAGGTTTATATGTGTAAAGGTATTCAGACCGTTCCATGATTATCATTTTGATGTCTTGAGGATCTGTATTTACAGACCTGTTTTCTTCTTTATATTGGTCATTTCTGTCTTCTTGCTCTTTTATTTTTTGTTCACTCTTCCTAGAAGTTTTACAATGTTACTGAAAAATCAGTCAACCAGATTTTTCTCTCATTGATTTTTCTCTTTTTTAAATTTAATTAATTTCCACTTTCTACTTTTTCTTTTGCTTATGTTATTGTGCTCTTCTTTGTCTAGTCTTTTATTGTGAGGTCATGGACTATTAATATGAGACTTCTCCTCTTTTCTAATATATACATTTAGTGCCATTAAAAACTCAGCACTGCTGTAACTGTATCATACAAATTGCATATCAGGTTACTAAGACATGTCTCTTATTTATGTCTTCTAATATTTCTTCCTTTTTGAACACTCATTCATACAGTATGAGACCGTGAAGAAATGCAATTAAAACTTAACAACTAGTTAATATCCACTATTTGATAAACACCAATGCAGTTCTCAAGTTATTTAATAGCACAGCCTCAATTTTCATAGGGTAATTTGAAGAGTTTCTGAAGTCAAGAAAACATTTGTATTTAAAAAATTGTGATCATTTTTGAAGCTGGGTGAAGGATATATGAGGGGAGGGGTTTACTGAATTTGCTTTTTAAAAGAAAAGTTTCAAATTCAAAGAAAGTGATAAGTGGTGCTTGAGAAAAGCTGTAAAAAAAATCTAAGTATAAGCTAAATAAGGAAATGTAAATATTCTAAGCATAGAAAAGTACAAGCACAGAGACCCCTGGTAGAAGAGAAGATAGTGAGTACAGAGTCCTGAAAAAGAACCAGCACACCTGGAACAAAGAAAGCAAGAAGGAATATGGTACAAGATGTGGAAGTGGACCAAGTGAATATATATTATTGAATCTACAAAGAACTGAAACAAATTTACAAGAAAAGAAACAACACCATCAAAAAGTGGGTGAAGGATATGAACAGACATTTTTTCAAAAGAAGACATTTATGCAGCCAACAAACATATGAAGAAAAACTCATCATCACTGGTCATTAGAGAAATGCAAATCAAAACCACATTGAGATATCATCTCACACCAGTTAGAATGGTGATCATTAAAAAATCAGAAGACAACAGATGCTGGAGAGGCGGTGGAGAAACAGGAACACTTTTACACTGTTGGTGGGAGTTTAAATTAGTACAACCATTGTGGAAGACAGCGTGGCAATTCCTCAAGGATCTAGAACTAGAAATACCATTTGACCCAGCAATCCCATTATTGGGTATATACACAAAGGATTATAAAACATTCGACTATAAAGACACATGTACATATATGTTTATTGTGGCACTGTTCACAATAGCAAAGACTTGGAACCAACCCAAATGCCCATCAAAGATAGACTGGATAAAGAAAGTGTGGCACTTATACACCATGGAATACTATGCAGCCATAAAAAAGGATGAGCTCATGTCCTTTGCAGGGACATGGGTGAAGCTGGAAACCATCATTCTCAGCAAACTGACACAAGAACAGAAAATCACATGCCACATCTTCTCACTCATAGGTGGGTGTTGAACAATGAGAACACATGGATGCAGGGAGGGGAACATCATACACCACAGCCTGTTGTGGGATGGGGAGTCTAGGAGAGGGATAGGAGGGGGTGGGGTGGTTGGGGAAGGCTAACATAAGGAGAAATACCTAATGTAGATGAGAGGGGGACGGATGTAGCAAACCACCATGGCACGTGTATACCTATGTAACAAATATGCACATCTGCACATGGACTCCAGAACTTAAAGTATAGTATAATAATAATATAGATTGAAAGAGTTGTTTTTAAAAATTCACCTAAATATATGCCATCTACAAGAAATTCACTTTAAAAATTATAGGTAGATTGAAAGTAAAAGAATAGAAGAAGGTATACCATGGAACGTTACCATAAAAAAGTAGGATTAGCTATGTTAATATCAGAGAAAGTAGACTTCAGAGCACAGAAAATTATTGGTGACAGAGTGATGTTACATGTCAGTCTTCTAAGAAGACAGCAATTTTCTAAATGCTTCAGTGTTCCAAACATACATCTTATGCAACTGTAGTACAATGTCAGCATCAGGAAGCTCACACTGGCCAACAGGTGTATAGTTCTGTGTTATTTATCATATGCACAGATTGATGTAACCACAACTATAATCAAATAAACAGAACTATTCAGTCACCAAAAAGAGCTTTGTCCTGCCCCTTTATAGAAAGTCACGTCACCCCGACTCCTTTTACTGTCCCTTAACTCATGGCAGTCACTAACATGGTAAGCTATCATTTCTTCTAATACTTTTCAGCTGCTCCCTCTTCTCCTCTCCTTCTGAAACTTCTATGACACAATTATTAGATATGTGTTATAGTCTCACAGGTCTCTGTGGCTTTAGTCTGTTTTCTTTGTTCAGATTAGGTAGTTTCTACTCTTCTGTATTAAAATTCATGGATTCTCTCTTCTGTCTTCTTCATTCTGCTGTTGAACCCACCCACTGATTATTTAGTTATTTTTCAACTCTAAAATACCTACTTCATGTATCTTCTCTTTACTTGCTGAGACTTTCTGGTTTTTTGTTTCATGTTTCTTATTGTTTGCTTAAACTTTTATATGATGGCTATGTAAAGTCTTTGTCAGCTACTTCTGTGTCATCTCAGTGTTGGCATCTATTGATTGTCTTCACTCAAGTAGAAATTGTCTTAGATCTTGGTATGACAAGTAATTTTAGATTGAACCTATACATTTTGGAAGTTATAATATCTGTGTCTTACTGAAATCTTTTCATGTAGCAGGCATTCTCTGACACCACTGTGGCAGGGAGGGGTGGGTTGCTATCTTATTATTAAAAGTTGGGCTGAAAATCCAAGTTTCCTACTCAGCCTCTGTTGGCACCTGGAGGAGGGGGCGATTGTCATTACTGCTGAATGGTAGTGGCAGTTCAGGATCCCCATTGGGCCTTCACTGATAACACCCTGCATCAGAAGGTGCCTCATTACTGCTCCTCACGGGGCTTCTACTGACACTGTGGGGCAGGGGACCTTGTCATTGCCTGGCTTGGAGACATGTCTCAGGCCCCAGTCAGCCCTCTCTGACATGAACCCTGGAGGAGGAATAAGGGAGCCTTCTTACAGCCTGGTGAGCATAGACACTTGAGTTCCCCACTTGGTCTTTCATGGCAGCAGTAGAGGTGGAGAACGTATTTTTTATTTTGTGTTTGGCTGAAATAAGAACAGTTACTGTCTAAAGGTTTTCAATCTTCGTAGGCGGCCTCTCTGCTGAACCTCTGGCTTGAGAGCACAAGCTTTGGGTTTTATGTTTTGTTTTGTTTTTTCACCTTCACATTCATGTTGCTTGTTGCCAGCTTCTCCAGCTTCTAATTCGGAATATATGAGGCCAAAGAGAAGATGCAGGGAACTCATCATTGTCATTCCTTTGAGTCCTAAGGTTCCTGAACAATCTGCTGTCTTCTCTCTACCTTTCAGTATGTTTATATATATATATAATATCCATAGTTTTTAGCTATACTTACCAGAAAGGCTAGGAGAAAGTACCTCTACTCCATATTTCTAATAGAACATGGTTTTTTTATTTTAAATTTTTGGCTGTTTGAAAATTGTTTTACTATTATTGATTTCTAATTTAATTCCTATTTGGAGAGCAACATTCTTTAATCCTTTTAAAGTTTATTTAAACTCATTTCAGGGCCCATTGTATTATTTATCTTGGTTAAATGTTCCATATGTATTTGAAAATAATGTGTTTTCCTTTTGGATCAATGTTCTATAAATGGAGGTCATGTTGGTTGATAATATTCTTCAAGTCTTCTGTACTCCTTGTTTATTTGTAATCTACTTTCATAAATTATTGAGAAAAGAGTTTTACTGTCCAGCTACAATTTTGGATTTGGTTATTCTTCCAGTTTCATCGGGGTTTGCTTTATGTAATTTGAAGTAATATGAGATAGAAAAACATTTGTGATTGTTATATCCTCTTGGTTAACTATTCCCTTTATCATTATGCATAATTTATTTTTATATGTGCTACTTACATATTATAAACCCATAATAAATAACATCATTTAAAAAGATAATGTACTATTTAAAGAAAAGAATTCCAAAAATGAGAAAAGTGTATTTTATTTTCATCCTCTTTTTTCAGTTTATGGTTCTCTTTATCTCTAAACTTTTTATATAAATCAAAAATTTCCATAGTACCATTTTTCTTCTATCTGGAAAATTAAAATTTTTTGTAATACACATCAGTTGCTGATACATTGTTTCAGCTTTTTTTTTTTTTAATCAGAAACATCTTACCTTTGCTAAATATAGAATTTTAGGTTGATTTTGTTTTTTCTTTCAGTACTTTAAGTGTCACTTCATTGTCTTCCAGACTGTAAAATTTCTAACAAGAAGTCAGTTTTAATTCTTTTTGTTCCGCACATGTCTTTTTCTGTCTGCATAAAATTTACTTTTTTCAGCAGTTTTTGGCAATTTGATCATAATGTACATTTGCTGTGATTTTCTGAGTTTCTTCTTGGCATTTATTTAGCTTCTTGGATTTGACAGTTTATACACATCACTAAAATTAGAAAATTTTGGCCACTGTTTCTTCAACACTTTTTCTCCTTTTCCTTTTTTCTTCTGGAATGCTGATTACACATATGTTAGACTGCACATTTATTTAACCACAGGTCACAGATAACTCTGTTTATTATCTTCCAGTCTCTTTATGTGTTGCCCAGGCTGGTCTTGAACTCCCAGCCTCAGGCAGTCCTCCTGATTCACCATCTGCATTGTCTCTTGGCTAAAACCTAATTACCATATTTTATATTTTGTGTGGTTTTTTAGAGATATGGAGCAGTAAATCAGTTCCTTTTACCCTATCATGGCCATATGTAGAAGTCCTCATGAAATCTCTTCCTTGACACCCAAGACATTGGCCATTTTCGAATCTTATGTTATTTAGGTCTGCAATTTAGGAGTTCAAGGAGATTGATCATTTATGAGAATAAGAAAATGTTTTTTGGCCAGGTGCAGTGGCTCATGCCACCGCACTTTGGGAGGCCAGGGTGAGAGGATTGCTTGAGGCCAGGAGTTCAAGACTAGCCTAGGTAATATAGTTAGACTCTTGTCTTTACAAAAAAAACCCAGGTGTGGTGGTGCATACCTGTAGTCCCAGCTACTCAGGAGGCTGAAGCAGGAGGATTACTTGACCCCAGGAGTTTGAGGCTGCAGTGAGCCATGGTCACACCGCTGCACTTCAGACTGAGTGACATAGAGACCCTGTATCTAAAAAAAAAAAAAAAAAGAAAGAAAAAGTAAGAAAATAGAGAAAATGTTTTTTGTTGTTATTTCCCCAAAGAAGGTCCAGTGAGCACCCTTAATATGCCTAGCTGAATTTGCATAGCTTTTATGTAGATGAAAGTTGTACCTTTTTCACATTCAGAAACAGTAGGACCTATGTAAGTAATGCAATTGATAAATTATTTCCCACTTATAGGACACTACTTTACAAAACCAGAACTGATCTTCACGTTGGAGCAAGGAGAAGATCCATGGTTATTAGAGAAAGAGAAAGGATTTCTAAGCAGGACCTCCCCAGGTGAGTTATTGAATTCAATGAGCAGATGGTTCATTGATTGACCAAGAGAACTCAACACAATTCAGCATATAGTCATAATAATGGTTAAAATTTATACAGTGAAAAGATACAAAGAAAAATCAGCTAAGCTAAAAGGTACATGGGGCAAAGTTCTTAGGAAACAAACAAGAAGTTTCTGAGAGTTCATACAGTTTCCCAAGCACAGTTCCCCAAGCAATGAATTCTGAAAACACAGGTGAAATGTTTTCTCCCCAGAATTGGTGCCCAGGGTTTTTATTGTGGGCTAACCATGTAGACACCCTCTGTCTAGCATGTACCAAAATTCCAGATTTTGAGATGGAAAGCTGCTGTTCTCTATCATTTGTACAGAACTAGCACAGTGAGCTCCCCAGCAGTTATGGGAATCTTGTTTCTAGATGCCAGCTAAGGGCAAATCTTTGCAGAAAGCCTTTCTAGGAATAGCTGTCTTAGGCCTGCTGTATCTCCTGTGTACACAAAAGCTATGCAAATTCCTGGCATAACATAGAGTAAGATAAATATATTTGCCATATCAACTAATGTAAGTGGAATAAATTCACCTACTAAGAGAAAATGCTATTAGATTTTGTTAAAGAGGTACATTTAAAAAAATAATCTGTTGAGTTCAAAATACGGTTATGAATTGCTATGGCAATAAACTAAAATAATTCAGTGTTTATTTGCTTTAAATTTCTACTTACATAACATAATCTTGGAATACTTTATCCTATACTTTAGCTCTTCTTTTTATAAACTCAGTAGCTAACTAACACTAAAGTTAAATTCAGGTCAAAAAACAGAGAAGAGAAACAGCATTTTGATAATGCTAAAGTAGACAGTTTTTAAAGTAGACAATTTTAAAATATATTCAAGAGTTTTGAATATTTGTGCACTAACTTATCAGGTTTCATAAAACAAAAAACTGCAAATGTTCTGAGGAAAAATGGAAACATATTAGGTAGCATAGACTTTAATTTACCTCTTTGATTTCATACCAGAGCCAGTGGATCACAGCTAAGATCCTAGACTAGTGCTCAGCAAATGAGGACAAAGGTGAGATTCTACCTGCTGCCTGTTTTGGTCAGGAAAGATTTATCTAGAACACGGCCATAGCTATTCATTTATGTGCTCATGTTACAAGGCAGAATTGAGTAGTTGCAACAGAGACCACATGATCAGTGCAGTGGAAAGCGTTTACTCTCCTGCCCTTTATGGAAATATTTTACTGACTCCTGCACTAGAAGTTATAAATAACACGTTTTATAAAAATGAATCTGATGTGTCTTTCAAAACTCTACTCTGGAAACAAAGAATAAACCCTCTTTAAAATGACCATGGGACATTGACAATATATAAAAATATTTTATGCAAATATTAATAGATTCCACAAAGTAAAAATATTATTGTCCAGTAAAACTACAAATTGCAAACAATATGAGAAGAATTAAAGTATCTCTATCTTAAAACCAATACAGAATGTATCTATATCTATATCTATATCTATATCTATATCTATATCTATATCTTTAAAAACATATTTAATCAAAGAGTAAATGAAAATCAAAATTGTCCAATATCCAGAAAATTTCAAAGGTAAAAAACATGCATATTAGAACCTTTGGTATATAGATAAAGCAGTGCTTAGAAAAAACTTTTAGTCGGCTGGGCATTGTGGCTCACGCCTATAATCCAAGCACTTTGGGAGGCCGAGGTGGGTGGATCACCGGAGGTCAGGAGTTCAAGACCAGCCTGGCCAACGTGGTGAAAATGTCGAGAGAGAGAGAGAGAGAGAGAGAGAGAGAGAGAGAGAGAGAGAGAGAGAGACAAAGATGTTAGTCTTATACTTGTTTTTAAAAGTGAGAAAGTTTAAGATGTAATAAAAATAAGAGTAGAGTAGTATAAATTTTAAAGCCAAAAGTGGTTCTTGGAATAAAAATAATTGATTAAAATAGATAATCTCAACTAGAAAAACGGGGAAAGCACTATTACTCATTTAAAGGTTTGATTTAAATTCCTTCTTCTATGGTACAGTTTGGAATACTTTCATGTATGCTTTATCTCTTCTTTCTGTAAAATCACAATCTTTGATAGATGTATTAAAACAAAGTGAAACACTGTGCCAGAGAGCACACAGTTATTGAATGAGCTCCATTCCCACCTGGATTATAATCCACTAAAAAGAATGGTTCTTTGCTTTGCTCTTCCATATATTGAGTCCATGCAATATAACATATACGTATTTTTAATAATATTGTATATTAACTTCAAAGCCACTTGAGAGAGGTATTTCATATTGATTTATTCAAAAAACAATATCCCTAAATGCAAACACCCAAGTCAAATTTCTGAGGCTTTTGAATAATCAGGTGTAGGTTAGCATTGAGTCTGAGCACTTGTGTAGGAGAGAGGAGGTAATTTTGAGGCACACTGCTTTTTAAGAGTCACTGACTTCATCTATTACAGAGTATAAAGTATATCAGAATGAAGCTTGTATTTTGGAAAAGAGAACAAAGCTGCTTAAAATAATTTTGCTATTGATTAAAAAGTGAACTATTATTTTACATACAACCAAGAAAGAGAAAATGCCATTTAACTGTACAGATGCTATAAGTTTTAAAATGCTTCCTAATTTGAATCATCGTAACTTGCTTAAAAAATCATGTCAGATATATGAGTACTATCCATATATCCCTTGTTAAAATGAATAATATAGACAGGAACTACTTTCAGATTTTAAATAAATGTTCCTTACATTTGTGGGAAGACACAAGAAGCCTTTTTTGTGCATGTAGTTTGGGAAATGCTCTGCATTGCCTGAAGGGCATCCAGAGTCTACATAGGTCTAAGGCTAAAAAGCAAAGAGGTTTAGGGAAAGAATGTAAGATTATTGCCAAAAATAATATTATTATTATTTTAGAAAAATAGAAAAAAACTATTTGCTGATGATATCCTGTCAAGACTAGAGCAGAAAAGACTGTGAGCTATTGCAGTGAGAGCTAGAACATGTAATAAGCCTATCGTTAGTGTAAAATCTCCTTTTCCTGAATATCACTCAGGTTACTAGGGCAGTGTATTTAAGGCCTTGGAATATTTTTAGCACAGGGCTGACATTTTTGCATGGAATGTGGGTAGCAGTAAGACAACAGCAGTCAAATATACACAGGAAATTTATGATAAATAAATATAAAGAATACTTGTAAAGTTTCTAAGCCCAGGTTAAACTATATGATCCTTAAGGTTCTCACAATCAGTAAAAACTAGCAATGTTAAAAAGTAGATGGAAAGCAGAATTAAGGATTAGACAAAAACAAGACTTGTTTGGGGGAAATGAGTGAGCAAACTGAAAAGACAAAAGTTAAGATTTGAGGATCTAAAAAGATTCACTGTTGGCTGGGTGTGGTGGCTCACACCTGTAATCCTAGCATTTTGGGAGGCCGAGACTGGCAGACCACTTAAGGTCAGGAGTTTGAGACCAACCTGGCCAACATGGCAAAACCCTGTCTCTACTAAAAATACAAAAATTAGCTGGGCATGGTGGTACATGTCTATAACCCCAGCTACTCAGGAGGCTGAGACGGGAGAATTGCTTGAGCCCAGAAGGCAGAGGTTGCAGTGAGCCAAGATCACACAACTATACTTTAGTCTGGGAGACAGAGTGAGACTCCATCTCAAAAAACAAAAAGAATTCAGTATTGAACAACTCTGATATAATACATGAAGTCACCAGAGCTAGGGCAGAGCAGTGAACCCAATTTAGGTAGAAAAATGACTTTAATTCCCATCAATTTTATGTTTCCACTTACACATTTGTGTTCCTTTGATGATACTACAGATAGAATTAAAATGTGGTCTATAGTACTATTTCTTTTAACGTGAGGAAATTGGTGCCATTGTAAATTGATTTTGTGCTGATGTGTAGAATGGAAATGGAGCTCCAATGGACTATTGTAGGCTAATGATTATCCTATCATTGCAATTTATGTTTCTTTAAGAATCTAGTGTTACTCCCTAAGGCAAACCCTGTCTCAGATAAAACCATTAATCCATTGATTTTTGTTGTTATTATCTACTTCGTGTTGATAATCCTTTTTTATTCATCCCATTCTCTGATTTGCCTGTTCCCAGGATCCAGTGCTCTTAGATATACACCATTTTTAGTCATTTCATTCTTCTCTTCAATTTTGAAATTCTGTTTTAAGATGCCAAATACATATGTATATTTGTTTCCCATTGCTTTTTCTACAACAAAAAGAGATTTTAAACTATAAAGGGAATATAGGGAATGTGTACTTGAAATTACTTTATTGCTGGGAAACCGAGCCAGAAACTAAGGAATCAAATACATAATAGGGCACATATATAGATGTATATTTTATTCCATAAGAAATGTGTTAAATATCATAAAGTTGTTTAATTTTATCATTTTTAGAAGACTCCCAACCTGATGAAATCTCAGAGAAGAGTCAAGAAAATCAAGGCAAACATTTGTGGCAAGTTTTATTCACCAATAAATTATTGACTGCCGAGCAAGAAATTTCAGGAAAACCACATAATCAGGACATAAACATTTTTCCTGCCAGAATGATGCCTTGTAAATGTGACACTGCGGGGTCTGCTTACCAGGGTCTGAGCCCATTGGCCCCACACTGTCAATATTCAAAAGAAAAGGCTCATGAGCATAATGTATGTGACAAACGTCTTGTCAATATTAAGGATGGCAGAACTAACACTCAAGAGAAATCTTTCACTTACAGTAAAATTGTGAAAACCCTCAGTCATAAGGAGAAAGTTATTCAACATCAGGTAATTCAGACTTTGGGGAAGGATTTTGAATATAATGAAAGTAGAAAAGCTTTTCTTGAAAAGGCTGCCCTTGTTACATCTAATAGTACCCACCATAAAGAAAAATCTTACAACTTCAATAAATTTGGGGAAAACAAATATGAGAAATCAACCTTTATTATTCCTCAGAACATTCATCAAGAGAAGAGTCACTGTGAGTTTAAAGATACTGGAAATTGTTTCTGTAGGATCACTCTCAAAACTGATCCAGAAGGGAAATCTTTCAGCCCAAAGTCACACATTAGAGAACATCATAGAATTCATATAGGGATGAAACCCTTTGAATATGGAAAAAGTTTCAACCATAATTCAGCCCTCCCAGTGCAACAGAGACCTCATGCAACAGATAAATCATCTGATTATAACACATGTACAGAGACATTCAGCTACCAGTCAACTTTCAGTGTACATCAGAAAGCTCACATAAGGGCAAAACCCTATGAGTGTAATGAATGTGGAAAATCCTGCTCTGTGAATTCACGCTTGATTTGGCCTCAGAAAAGTCACACAGGGGAGAAACCCTATGAATGTCATGAATGCGGGAAGGCCTTCAGTGAGAAGTCATGCCTAAGAAAACATCAGAGAACTCACACAGGTGAGAAACCATATAAATGTGATGGATGTGAAAAAACTTTCAGTGCAAAGTCAGGCCTAAGAATACACCAGAGAACCCACACGGGAGAGAAACCATTTGAATGTAATGAATGTGGGAAGTCTTTTAACTATAAGTCAATCCTCATAGTACATCAGAGAACTCACACAGGGGAGAAACCTTTTGAATGTAGTGAATGTGGGAAATCTTTCAGCCATATGTCAGGCCTAAGGAATCATCAAAGAACTCACACAGGGGAAAGACCATATAAATGTGATGAATGTGGGAAAGCTTTCAAACTGAAATCAGGCCTAAGAAAGCATCATAGAACACACACAGGGGAGAAGCCCTACAAATGTAATCAGTGTGGAAAAGCTTTTGGTCAGAAATCACAACTCAGAGGACATCATAGAATTCACACAGGGGAAAAACCCTATAAATGTAATCATTGTGGGGAAGCTTTCAGTCAAAAATCAAACCTCAGAGTCCATCACAGAACTCATACTGGGGAGAAACCTTACAAATGTGAGGAATGTGGAAAAACTTTCAGGCAGAAATCAAATCTCAGAGGGCATCAGAGAACTCACACTGGGGAGAAGCCCTATGAATGTAATGAATGTGGAAAAGCTTTCAGTGAGAAGTCAGTCCTAAGAAAACATCAGCGAACTCACACTGGGGAGAAACCATTTAATTGTAATCAGTGTGGGGAAGCTTTCAGTCAGAAATCAAATCTCAGAGTACATCAGAGAACTCACACAGGGGAGAAACCCTATAAGTGTGATAAATGTGGGAAAACTTTCAGTCAAAAATCAAGCCTTAGAGAACATCAGAAAGCCCACTCAGGGGATTAAACATGTGCATATAAAGAATATGAAAAAACTCTGAGCTGGAAGTCAAACCTCACAATACGTAAATGAACACAGGAGAGAACTGTTAATGTAGTGAGCATTGCAATTTCCTCTACAATTTCAGCCTCCACCAAACATCAAAGAACTTAGGAGATAAATTGTTGAAATGTATTTTACATGGAAATTCTTTCAGCCAGAGCGCAATCTTCCATGGATATTAGAGAGCTCACCCAGCAAAGAAACCCTATAAAGATAATGAATATGGAAAATACTTTTGTGAACTCATTCCTCAGAAAACTCATGATGCAGAAAAGCTCTGAGAAAGTAATAAAAATGTGAAAACTTTGTGCCAACGATCAAAACTCATTCATAATCGAAGTCACACAATGAGAAAAGCTAGAATATAGTAAGTGTGTGATAAACTTTAGTCAGAAGTCAGTACAGTAGAAAATACATACAGGATAGAGACCTCATCGTATATTAAGCAAGAAATGAAGATAATGGATGTGGGAAATTCTTCTGCCATGTCAACCCTCATTTTAACTTACACAGAGGTAATCCCTATATAATAACTATTGAAATGTTTACTAGTAATCATTTTCACTTCTCCCTCATGCCACACCTGGCCTAAATGCTCAACCACTCTATCATCTAAATGGGGTCATATTGTTACCCTCTAGCTAGTGGAATATGGGGGTCAATTACAGACAGGTCTTAAATACATCAGTCAGATTGTCAATATTTTCTTCTGTCCCTCATTAGAATGAAATGGAGGAAAACCTTGGGACTCAGGCTCTGATGAGGGAAAACAAGATTGTAGGAATCAAGGTCAGAGAAGGACCCTGTGGCGTGGAGTTTTCTCCTCAATGTACACAGATGGACTTTTTGCAGTGAGGAAATAAATTTGTTCCCTCCTGAGCTTCTAAAGGTCTGGGTATACTTGATACTGACAGAAACTCAACAACACTCATGTAATAAAACATATGAGTATGATTTTTCAGGATATCTGAACTGAGTGTATGTCAGAAAAGTCACATAGAACAAACCTCCGACAGCATCCTGAATGACCACAGCTTCTGTCTCCAAGTCTTACACATCAGTCAGGTAATATCAGGCAAAATCTGACATTTTAACAAATGGAGGAAATTCTTCACACGCACACGCGCGCACACACACACACACACACACACACAGTCACACATACATACCAAAAATCCCATTAAATATCTGATAATTTAGTTTTGAATGTGTAAAAGTTTTCAAAAATTATCATTTTATATCAGAGCTTGTTACAAGGGGAAAATCTTATCCGTTTGAGAAAGGTAAGTAAAGGCTTTATCTAGATATTACTATATGAGAACTGTTGTTTCATATATAATATCAACACCTTTAATGAGGTAACATATTGGTAGACATTCACTATCATAAAAAGCCTAAAACAAACAAGAAATAAACTGCATAAACTGAAAAGCAGTGTCGCAAATATGTGAATATTTTGTGAATTATTGATTGTTCATGTTCGTATATGTGCATGCTACTTACCACGTATTTATGTATCTTAGAACTCAACATTACTGTAAGAGAACTGTGTTCTTCTTGCTTTATATCTACTCTGACATCAGCCACAATCTGCCACATGAGTATTAATAACAAACCTTTTACAGAAAGGTTTTTACTGATACCACATTCCCTTTCTCCTGCTGCCTTCTAATGTGTCTGTCTAGTAAAGGCCATTGTTACTAAACTGCCTCTTTTCAAAGAAGCCAATGTCACCAATACATCTCTCTCTCTCTCTCTCTCTCTCTCTCTCTCTCTCTCTGTGTGTGTGTGTGTGTGTGTGTGTGTCTCACACACAAATATATAAGGAAATTATATATATATAATCATATATAAGGAAATTATATATATATAACTTATATCACTGATTCTTTCCTAGCAGTGTTGAGTGTAGTAATGGACCCTTGGAAGGCATTCTTCATTTATGGTGCTTTGTTTTTCATTTTTAGCATTTAAATTTTATTATAGTTTTTACCTCTTTGCCATAGTTATCTGATAATGCATGTTGTCTAGTTTTCCCACTGGAGTCACTTTATATGGCATTTGGCATTCTTTCTCTCAGTTAAACAACTGCTTGGATCTTCGTTTCTCTCTACAACCACCTAGTTTCCAAGATAGTTTTTTTTTTTTGCTCTGTGACCTCAGATACCTGGTGCATTGAAGAAAAGTTAAAGTCTTCCCAACTGTCTTCTTGGTTTATGGATGGAAGCAGTGCTCTTTCCTGCTCTATATTTCTCTGAGTTTAACTGAACATCATCAGTTGTTTTTTGACAAATGTTCCAGGGTAATTTGATGGGGAAATTATTATTATTTTCAAAAATGATGCTAAGATAATTGTATTAGACGATTCTCACACTGGTATGAAGAAATGCCAGAGATTGAGTAATTTGTAAAGAGATTTAATTGACTCACAGTTCCGCATGGCTGAGGAGGCCTCAGGAGACTTATAGACAGCACAAGGCAAAGGAGAAGCAGGCACCTTTTTTGCAGGGCAGTGGGATGGAGTGAGTGAAAGCAGGGGAAATGCCAGATGCCATAAAACCATCAGATCTGATGAGATTCACTCACTATCACAAGAACAGCATGGGGAAAACTGCCCCCCATGATCCAGTTAGTCCAGCTTGTCCCACCCTTGACATGTGGGGATTTAGGGATTACAATTCAAGATGGGATTTTGGTGGAGACAGCCAAACTGTATCAATAATGATACTTACATATTTTAAATGCAACTTGATCTTTACACCATCATTTAAGACTTATTCAAAATAAATCACAGATCCAAACAAAATCACCTAAAGTTCAAAATTTATGTTAGAAAACCAAAGAAACTGACTGGGTATGGTGGCTCACCTGTGTAATCCCAGCACTTCAGGAAGCCAAAGCAGGAGGATTGTTTGAAGCCGGGAGTTCAAGGCCATCCTGGACAATATAATGAGACCTCATCTCTACAAAAAATAATGAAGCATAGTAGCACATGCCTATAGTCCTAGTCCTAGCTTCTTGGGAAGCTGAGGTGGGAGGATTGCTTGTGCCCAGGACTTTGAGGCTGTGGTGAGCTCTGATCATGCCACTGTACTCCAGCCTGGGCAACTGAGCAAGACTCTGTCTCTTAAAGGAAAAATTAAGAATGTTTATAATACAGACAATGCAGTTATAATGGACCAAAAAAGGAATATGTTAAAATAGATATTTCACTAAAGATATATAGTTGGCCAATAAATACTAGAAACAGTGTCCAAAGCTTTGGTTAGCAAGAAAGTGCCTGTTCGTGTGATAGCAATACACATCCATTTCATAGTTTACCTTACCGACAACCAGCAATTTTCATTCTAGGCATTTACCCCAGAGAAACACAAAGAATTACATGCAAATGTTCATAGAATCTTTACTCAACCCCAAATTGTAAATAATTAGAATATCAACAGAAAAAGATATAAATAGTAATCTTACTGTGTAATGGAATACAGCAGTACAAAGAAGGAGCTACTAATGCATGCAGCAACACTGATAGATCTTAAGACTGTGCTGAGCGAAAGAAGCCAGGTCAAGAGGGTAGACTGTATTATATTCTATTTATGTAAAATCCTAGGAAAGACATCTAATCTAGAGGGATAGAAAGTACACCATTTATTGCCTAAGACTGGGGGCAGTGGGGTGTGAGGATCCACTGGTGAGAGGAAGAAAGGAATTTTTTATGATGGAATGTTCCATATATAAATGGTGATGTTTACAAAGCTGTATAAATTTTTAGAACTCATCAAAATATACTAAAAATTTGTATATGTTGCATAAAGTACACTTCTATACAGTTAACTCTTAAAATAATAAAAATGAGTTTAGGGTCCCCAGTATGTTATGAAACCTAGTAGATTCTCACTTTACTAAATGGCTTATTGACATCAGTGCTTGAGTATTCATTCCCTTTCTTCCCATATGGCTGTGACCTGGGAGAGTCAGTTCTCCTTTAATATGTCTCAGTTTCCTCATCACCATGATGCGGGTAATTACCTATAATCCTTTTTGATGGAATTTTCTGAGTTAATCGGTGTCAGTTCCTTAATAAGTGAGCAGTAGGTAATTATAGACATTAAATATTTTACCAGTATTATTTTTTTTTAAAAAAAAGAAAATAAATGCCTATGTTCCTTAAAAGGGCCTAAAGAAAAATAAAAAAGATAAATTAGGCCTAAAGGAGATTCCACCATGATGTGGTGGGGGTGTTGGAGTTCCTCATACGATAGTAGCGTCAATTTTTCTTCAACTCTCTGATGAGATCGTTTCTGAAAATTTTAAAATCTCAAGCCTTTTATTCTCCTGTCAACTGGCTAAATGACTTAGCCCAGTTTATAACTGTTGAGTTCCCAACAAATTGCTTTTCCACAAGAAGTTCCTTCATGACTTCATGCATCTCCAACTTCTCTCTGCTAGAAGTTTGAAGAATCCAGAACTAAGCTGGAGTACGGTCAACCTCGGGTTTTTTGTTATACTCCCGGATAGAAGTTACACACCAGATGTATAAATACCCTAGAGAAAAATTATTTCAAGTATTGAAGAATAGCACACACCCACCACTTAGCTTTTTTCAGCATATAATGGCCACTCTTGCCTTGAGTTCTGTTTCCATGTTACACAGGAGGTGATTTCAGTTGTGTCCCATGATGCATTTTATACAGAAACTGCATTGAGTTATCTAGACAATAGAATCACATCACAACAATTTCCAAAAGAGAAGAGGATTCAGAGACGGCAGTTGAGTTGGCCCTCATCGTGGGCAAAAAGAATGAAGTTTCACATTTGCTACGGTTTGAATGTGTCCCCCAAAGTTCATGTGCTGGAAACTTAATGCAACAGAGTTCAGATATGGAACCTTTAAGAGACAGTGAGGTCATGAGTGCTTTCCCATCATGAATGGATTAATTTCTCTCACATGAGTGGGTTTATTATCAAGACAGCGACTTTGTTATAAAAGCAAGTTGAGCCCTCTTGTGCTTTCTCATGGGTACACTCACATGTGATTCCTTCTGCCATGTTACGATGTAGCAAGAAGTCTCTCACCACATGCGGCCCCTTGATCTTGGACTTTCTATCCTCCAAAAGTTTTTTTTTTTTTTTTAAATAAACTTTTTTTTTTATAAGCTATGCAGTTTCTGGTGTTCTGTTAACAAAATGGACTAAACATTCCTCACACATGTCAGGACCTGAAAAAATAACCACCATCATTTCAAATGGTAAAGGGAACCCTGCCAGTGTGTAGAGTCCATGGGGGCATGACTTGGGCCACGTTTTGGGAACTCTTCTGAGTTAAGTGTAGAATTTTAACAAGGATTCTGAGAGGAGACTGAACTCAATTCATAGAGGCCATTCCATATTCCTAAGGGAAACATTTTTTATCAGTGAGGTGAGGTGAAGTTGAGCTGAGTGATGAGACCGGCAGTATTTCATTTGGTAGTATAATTTATTTGTCAATCAAAATTACTGGAACAGGAAAAAAGACAATAGCCACAACATATAGGAAAACAAATATTCAAATTTATATATATAAGTATGCAACAAAACCCATCAAGTTGGCATCAATTTAAACTGCTAAACCTTTTTCCCTCACCAATACTTTATATCCACATCTTTTTAATGGGGAGTTGGGAGCTCAGCCCATTAATTTTCCATTTGTGTCATGTGCTTTGGTAACATCCTTGGAAAAAGCAAAATTCAGTGTTCACATCACCATAAGAGGATGGGAGAGAGAACACAGTAGTCCTTAAAGCTAAAGTAAGTTTTTTATAGGCAGCATATAGTTTGATCTTATTTCAGTATCCGTTCAGCCACTTTTTGTCCTTTGATTGGTGAATTTAGTCCATTTACATTCAAGGTTATTATGGATAGGTAAGGATATACTACCATTTTGTGTTTTATTTTCCAGTTGTTTATGAGCCTTAGTTCCTTTCTCTCTTGTTTGTTTTTGAGATAGGGTCTCACTTTGTCACCCAGGGTAGAGTACCGTGGTGCAATCTCAGCTCACTGCAGCCTCAACCTCCTGTGTACAAGCAATCCTCCTACCTCATCCCCTCAGGTAGCTGCAACTACAGGCAAGCACCACCACATCCGGCTAATTTTTGTATTTTTAGTAGAAATGGGGTCTCATGATATTGCCCAGGCTGGTCTTGCACACCTGAGCTCAGGTGATCTGTTTGCCTTGGTATCCCAAAATGCTAGGATTACAGGCGTGAGTTACCACACCCAGCCTCTCCTGCTGTCTTTTTTTCATTTGATGGTTTTCTGTAGTTCTGTGTTTTGATTCCTTTGTCTGAGTATCTGCTGTAGCTTTTTTGCTTTATGGTTATCATAGGGCTTACATAAAGCATTATAGTTACAATCTGTTTTAAGCTGGTAACAACTTCTATCACATAAAAATTCTAGACATCACCTCCAACCCCCACATTTTATGTTTTTGATGTCACAATTTACATATTTTTATATTGTGCCTCTCTTAGCAAATTATTGTTACTATTATTTTTTTTCAGTGATGTATCAGTAAAGTCTTATGTTTATTCTATTCTATTTAACATAACAGATTGAACACATATTCACCAGAAATTATTAAACAAAAATTAAAAGATTTAGAACATTCATTTCAGTGGGAGTCTTTAGAACCATTCCTACATGGTTCTAAAACAATGAAACAAACTGAGTTTGTATCCAGCACTAGACTCTTATTTTAAGTCTAATATAATATTGATATACCTAATAAATTAAAACAGACTACTATGCCACGTTGTATAAGTCACATAAATCAAAATATGCACTGAATCAAACCTAAAATCCTCATTCACATTCACCACAAAACTATGCAGCCTAAATTACTGTATAAACAGTGTAAATATGTCTCATTTTGCAATGGACTTAAGTTGCATAAGCTAAAATTTTAAGCTTCACTCAAGGATTTAGCAGCCTGAAAATTTACCCAGCATAATATAAAGAGGTTGTGTGACTCTTCATGCAGGGAAACTTGAGAGCCCACATGGCAAAAAAAACCTGGGCCATTTCCCCAGGCAATGTGTCCTTCCATCTGTTACTATTATTTTTTAATAGTGTCTTTTTAACCTTTATACTAGAGGTACATTTATTTACATACAATCAATCATTATACTATTAGAGTATTCCAAATTTGACTATACATTTACCTTTACAAGTGAGTTTTATACTTTTTTTAAAAAATAAACTTTATTTAGATTTTTTAATATTATTTTATATTTGCATCCATGCCTTCGAGAAACCTTTCCCATGGGAAAGGCTATTTTCATTTACTGTTACCCATAACTCATTCACTATTTGACGAAGTTCTCTTAAATCATCCTTAAGTAACTTTTAGAATTATCTCCTAATTTACAAAAACTGAAATGAAAAGGAACTGCTAAATCATTTCTAGGAGTGGTTGCAATCTCATTTTCTTGTAAGTAAAGGGAAAGCCATAAAAATCAACCAAAAAAGAAATTCATGGGTGAGAAAAGTATTTGCTAAAATCTCTCCCTGTAGAGAAAGATGCCAGCTCAGGGCGCCCCCCTCACCCATTGGCTGGGTTCAACAGTTTGGCCAAAGGAGGACAGAAAGGTTCTGATGAGGCCTCCGCCTGCTCTTTGCTGACCTTTGGACCAGGTCAGGAGGAAAGAGTTGTTGGTTCTTGAGACTTTGGACACAATAACCTATCCCTTCTCATGGAGATACTCTAGCATTTGAAAATCCCCTTGCTTCTTTTTAAGAGCTGAAAATGTTACCATTAGCAGAAAGCATGACTACTGTTGTCTAGAGACAGGAGTTGAGCTGTTAGTTGTTAAGGGTGAGCAGAAGCAAAAGAAAAGGGAAATTGAGTTTTAGGCCTTGGGCAGACCCAGCTGAGCAGCTCACATCTCCTCTGTACCCCAGCATTACAATGCACGCAATTCCTTTGCTGGTGAAGCCTCTTTGAGGCCAAAGCCACTCCCCAAACAGGCGGATGTTCCTGTCAGCTCTCCTCTCCTGGGGTGGGTAGGCTCAGGCTGCTGTGACAAGTTAGGGGACAGAGCCTGAGGGATCCCGGGAGATTCTAAGTGTGGCAGATGGAACCACCAGAATTGGGAGGGTGGAGGGCTCAGGTGCTGGCCACTGTGGCCCCCTCCTCTTGAGGTACATCCCTACCCTAATGACATCTGCCTGCCCCACCTGCATCATAAACCCAGGACAAGAAAGACACAGCTGCAGGAAGGAACAGATGCTGCTGGAGGCCCCCTGGGGAACAGACTCAGGCCAGGGTCCCTCTGTCGTACCCTTGGGTGTGCGCAGGCTGTCTTGCCCCCAACTCAACCTCTCTCAAAAGACAGACCCAAAGAAGGGACCACGACTGTCAGCACTCTGCTCACTGAGGTCGTGTTCTATAGGTCAGATAGATACAAAGCTCTGGAAAGGCCCAGAGGAGCTCTGGACAGGAAGAAGGTGGAGGACACTTTCTTTTTTTTGTTTGTTTATTATAAACTTTTTTTTTTTTAATTTTTATTGCATTATAGGTTTGGGGGTACATGTGCAGAACGAGCAAGATAGTTGCATAGGTACACACATGGCAGTGTGCTTTGCTGCTTTCCTCCCCTTCACCCACACTTGGTATTCATCCCCAGGCTATCCCCCCCAGCCCCCCCTGCTGTCCCTCCCCCATTCCCCCCAACAGTCCCCAGTGTATAGTAGACCGCCTCTCTGTGTCCACGTGTTCTCATTTTTCTCACCCACCTATGAGTGAGTATATGCGGTATTTCTTTTTCTGTTCTTGTGTCAGTTTGCTGAGAATGATGTTCTCCAGATTCATCCATGTCCCTACAAAGGACACAAACTCATCATTTTTGATTGCTGCATAATATCCCATGGTGTATATGTGCCACATTTTCCCAGTCCAGTCTATCATCGTTGGGCATTTGGGTTGGTTCCAGGTCCTTGCTATTGTAAACAGTGCTGCAATGAACATTCGTGTACATGTGTCCTTATAGTAGAACTTTCATGCATGAGTGGGAGAATAGGAGAGACAGAGAGGGAGAGAGAAGAGAGAACAGAAAAAACAGGGTCTGAAATCTGTTGGTCCCTGGGTTCTGGCCACCCTAAACTACTTTGCACAGTTGGGCAGCAGCGTGATAACAGAACAGACACGTCAAAAGGAACACCCGCCTCCCGCCCACCCCATGGAAAAATAGACATTCCAATATTTATGTAATAATTTAGATAGAATACGTTTTCAGCATTTGTGCAAATAAAACAATTTTTTTTTCCATAAAGAAAGAAACGGCAATACAATTTAAAAACTGGCAGGCCTTTTCAAAGAGCCCGTTTGACCTCTGACGAACCCAGCCAAGACAAGGCCTGCGGCCGGGCTCACGAGCCTTTGTGGAGAACGGACCTTACCCTGACGACGATGATGGCGTTTTGTGGTTAAAGTGACTTGGGCGCACCCCCAGGACAGGGTCTGGTCCCACACGTTCACACGGGGGAGGGGGCGGGGAGGGGGACATCAAAAACAGACCACATCCTCTGCCAGACGGGCTCCAGGAGTAGCGATTTGGACGAGGGACATTTACAAGCATGGAGTGTACAATAGTTTTGTTGTTTACAAATACACAGCAGTCCTTCAAGTTTTCAAGTTTCATAAAAAGAAGGAGGGGTGGAGAAAGGGGAAAAAAACAAAAACCGACGAACCGAACAAAAAGGAAAAAAAAAAGAAAAACCAAACATGGAAGAAAAATAATAAACCAGATTAACAACACAACCGCATCGCTCCAAAGACGACAGAGTTGACAGGTTCACACACGGTTTGCGGTATGTACATCAATTACAGAGGTGGCGACGCAGGGGATGGGGGTTCACACTCGTGTTTTCGCTTGTGAGAGGCGCTCGGCCACACCCAGCACCCATGTGTGCCAGAGCACACGCGCACACGCACGCACACGTGCACCCCCCCGCACTGCCACACGCGCACCCACGCTCGCATGCACGCCCACACGCACAGACACGCCTGCGGGTAGCAGGCGCAGGGGAGCGCGTATCACCACTCCGCGTCCTCCTCTATGTAATAATCAGGGGTGGTACCATCAAAGAGGCCGGGGTCGAGGGACTTCCGCTGCTCCGCTCTGGCGAAGACGCGGGAGATGGAGCCGAATCCCATCTTCTCTTTCTTCTTTTTCCGTTTTTGGCCTTCAAGATCCTCTCGTGACTGTACAATAGGGTTGTGCAGGTTCTTCGGAACTAGGCCGGGACTGTCGCCGTTGCAGAGGGAGTGCGTCCAGTGTCGAGGGGAGTTGATGTCGCTGGGTGTGGACGACTGGTCGCCTTCGGCGGCAGATGCGTCGGAGATGACGGAGGGCTGCCAGGAGTGGCAGGGACTCACCCTGACCGCTTGCGGGTCCGCAGGGTGAGGGGGGTGTGAGTGGTAGAGAGTCTGTTGACTCTGCTGGATGGCTGCGGTCAGCTGGAGGTCTGCCTGCACCACCCGCTCCTGGTTGCCATTGAGCACTGTCTCGCCCGGCATGGCGAGGGAATGCCGCTTGGGGACGTCCTTGGTCGGCGTGGCTAAGGACTGCTTGGCCATAGCCAGCTCGGCCTCCAGCTCTTTCATCCGGTTGTCCTTGAGGTCCAGCTGGGAGCGCAGGGCCGCGGCGTGGTCTGTGGCCTCCTTGGCTTGGCGTCGCAGCTCCCACTTCTCGCGCTCCAGCAGGTCCTTCTCCTTGGCCAGTGCTTTGACCGCGTCTTCGCTCTCCTTGCGGTGCTGCTCATAGTTGCCGATGAAGTCGCGGAGCTGCTCCTCGCGACTCTCCAGCGTGGCGTACAGCTGCTGCATCTGGCTCATCAGGTCGGTCTTCTGACCCTTTAAGCGCTTCCGGCCAGCTTTCATGGCCTGCAAGGCTTCTTTGGCCCTGGCTAGCTCCTGCTCCTTCTGGGCCAGCTGGATCCTGAGCTCAGTGGCCGAGAGGACCTCGGAGGACTTGCAGCCCTGTGACTCCTCCAGGTCCTTTGCCAACATCTTCATCTGCCGAACGTGAATTTCCTCCTGGAGCCGCGACACTTCTTCCCCCAGGAGCACCGGCTGGCTGCAGTCGCCATCGGCTCGGACCCGGGGCGCCCCGGCATGGGGTCGATCGCCGGGCCCCACCGTGCCCACACACGGCTCGCAGGCTGCAGGTCCCGGGGGCGCGCGGGCCCAGGCCCCGCTCCACAGGAAAACTCCGGCTCGTCCTGCGCTGCCAGCTGGCGGACGCACTCCCACGAGCCCGAGTTGGCCGCCCGCATGCAGGGTGCCCGTGGGCCGCTGCCCGTGGCGGCGCGGGGGGCTCCGAAGGCACGCGCTGGGCTCATAGCCCCAGGGGTCACCACCGCATCGGGGCGCAACCGAGCGCCACCCTTGCCGCCTGCCTGCCCGCCCCGGCGCCGTGGACCAGGGCTCTCTGGCCGGACGCCGGGCGGTCCGCGGCCACCGCACGCGAGGAATTCCGAGTTTTATACTTACATGTGTTTCCATGTTATTAATTTTTTTAAATTTCCACTTGAATAACTCCCTTTAACATTTCTTTAAGGTAAGTGTAATGTTGATACAGCTCAGCTTTTGCCTGTCTGGAAAACACTATTTTCCCTTCATTACTGAAATGTAACTTTGCCGTGTATGAGTATTCTTGGCAGATTTGTCCTCCTCTTTAAGCACTTTGAATATATCATCCCATTCTCTCCTAGCCTGTGAGATTTCTGCTGAGAAATCTGACAGTCTAATGGAGATTCCCTTTTATGTGACCTGTTGTTTTTCTCTTCCTGCTTTCAAAGCCTCTTTGTCATTGATTTTGAGAATTTGATTATAATGAGCCAGAGAAGACGTTTTGGGTTTAACATGTTTGGGAAACTTTGAGCTTTATACTTTGGATATCTGTATCTCTCCTAAGATTTTGGAAAGTTTCCATCCATTATTTCTTTAAGCTTACTGCCCTTTTCTCTGTCTCGTCTGCTACTTAAATTTCCAAAAAACATGTATTGGTTCACTTAATGACATCCCATTAGTTCTATAGGCTTTCTTCATTCCTTTTATTTCCTTATTTTTACACCAACCGGGTAATTTCAAAATGCCTGTCTATAAGTTCACAGATTCTTTGTCCTGCCTACTTGGGTCTCCTGTTGAAGCTGTCTATTGCCGTTTTTATTTCATTTATTTTATTTCTTAGTTTCAGGATTTCTATTTGATTCTTATTTATGATTTTGTTGAAAGTTTCATTCCATTAATGAATTATTTTTCTGATTTGTCTATCTGTGTTCTCTTGTATCTCACTGTGCTTCCTTTCAAAAAATTATTATTTTGAATTTCTTCTTTGACAATTTGGAGCTCTTCATTTCCTTGGGGTCTGTTATTGGGAAATTACTGCGTTCCTTTGGTGGTATCATGTCTCCTTTTTTATTTTTATTTTTGTCCTTGCATTCATGTCTGTACAATTTGATGGTGCAGTCACCTCTTCCTAACCTTGCAGATTGGCTTTCTTGGGGAAAGACTTTCAGCTGCAGGTGGGTGCAAGGGTCCCAGTTGAGTGGGGTGTGGCACCTCCCTCCAGTTCTTTGTGGCTAAAGCACTGTAGTCTTCATGCAGCTCCATCAGCTAAGGTCAACATTGGAAAAGACTGTGGGGACTTTGGGGGCCTGGCTGAAGGAGTCTGTGGCATAAGCAACAGAAGCATGAGCCGTTAGGGTCCTCAGTGGCAAGTTCTCTTGAGAGCCTCCTGTTTTCCTTTTTCTCACAAGGGGAAGTCCTAGTTAAGGAGATCCCTCTTGGTACCAGGTCCAACATGGCCTACAGATAGCTACAGTGGCTCCAAATTTCAGGACCCCTGCCCTCTAAGTGGTTATAGAGCTGAGGTCCTGGTCTCTTAGGCTCATGCAACCACTGTGACACCTGGAACCCAGGAAAGGGGTGTGCTCACCACAGTTTGAGCATATGCAGATTGCTCATGGAGCTAAAGTCTAGGACTCTGAGGTGTGCCCCCAGCAGTTTGGGCCCAGGGAGAAAGGGTGTAGTAGCTCTGACTGCCTTGAGAAGCAGAGTGCAGTAGTGGCATCGCTCAGGGAATGAACAGGTGTTTTGGAGGCTCAGGCCCCAGGGGCAGAGAATCAATTTAGGTCACAGGAATGTCGGAGTGCAGCAGCAACTCAGGCCCCAGGGAGTGGGGCACCATAAAATGATGACTCCAAATATTGGGATGGTGGAACACCATAGTAGCCCAAGGCTATGGGAGACAGGCTACAGTGGTAGCAAGTACCCAGGAATGGCAGGGCACATCTATAGTTCATGCCCCAAGAGGCAAGTGCCATTCCCTTAGGTGGAGCACCTCAGCAGCTCAGATTTCAGGGAGTGATTCTGGTTCTCCCTAGGAACCAGAATCACACAAGTGCAGTTTTGGGTCCTGGGGAGTGAGGGCTGCACAGCTCATCTGAGGTTCTGGTTTCTGGGTAGCTAGGGGGTACCACAATGCTTCAGCCACAGGAGGTGGGGCTGCACAGCATAGCCACAGCTACAGTTTCCAGAGAGGTGGGCACTGTGTCAGCTCAGCCCCAGGAAGTAGGGCTGCATCACTTAGCCACAGTTCTGATTCCCAGCAAGACAGGCACTGACTCTACTCATGCCCAGAGAGGCCAAACACAGCAGCAACTGGGACCCAGGAGGATGCAGCAGCAGCAACTCAGCTTAAAAATGGTGCATCACTGTACAACCCAGACTTTGTGGGTATGGGGTGCAGTGGCAGCAAGCCTCAGTAATAGAAGACACAATGGCTTCTAAGGTCTCCAAAGCAGGGCACAGAGCAGAAGTAGCTCCAGTTTCAAGACGTCATGGCACCGTAACAGCTCAGGCCATGGAAGCAGGGTGCAGCTCCAGCCTCCTCTTTGGGAAAAGCACTAGGAACATGTAATCATTCATCTTTCTGACATATCTCCATACGGACATAGGATTCTTGGTTGAAAGAGTTTTTTTTTTTTTTCCTTCAGCATTCTGAACATATCAACTCACTGCCTCTGGCCTCCAAAATTTCTGATAAGAAATCTGCTGCTGATCTTATTGGTATACCTTGTGATATGGTTTAGATGTCTGTCTCCTCTAAATCTCAGGTTGTAAAAAGAATCATAAGCAACACACACACATGCACGCACATGCACACACACACAAAATAAATGTCATGTAATGCGATTCCCCATGTTGGAAGTGGGGCCTGGTGGGAGGTGACTGGATCATACTGGTAGATCACTCATGAATGGTTTAGCATCATCCTCTTCGTGATAAGTGAGTTCTTGCTCTGATTTCACACGAGATCTACTTGTTCAAAAGTATGTGGCACCTCCTCCCTCTTTCTCTTGACCCTTTCCTTGCCGTGTGATATGTTGGCCTCTCTCTTAGCCTTCTGCCATGATCATAAGCTTCCTGAGGCCCTCACCAGAAGCCAAGCAGATGGTGGTGCCATGGTTGTACATCCTTCAGAACTGTAAGCTGAAGAAATCTCTTTATGTTATTAATTACCCAGCTTCAGGTCTTTCTTTTTTTTTCCTGTCACTTCCGCCATCCCCAGTATTTCCTTATAGCAATGCAAAAATAGCCTAACACTCCTTGTATATGATGAGTCACACCTCTCTTGCTGCTTTCAGGATTCTCTTTGTGTATTTCTTTCTAAAACTTGATTATAATTTGTCTTGGTCTGAGTCTCTTCGGCTTTATCCTCATTGGAATTTACTGAATGTTTATGTTCATGTTTTTCATCGGATTGGTGAAGCTGGTTTTTTTTCACATATTCTTTCTGCCTCTTTCTCTCTTCTTCTGAGAGTCCCACAATACATGTTAGATCACTTGATAGTATCCCACAGGTTCCCCTAAGCTCTGTTCATTTTCTGCGGTCTCTTTCCTTTCTGTTCCTCAGACTTCAAATCTGAATTGTTTCTATCAGGTTCACTGATTCTTTTTTTCTATCTGCTCAAATTTACTTTTGAACCCCTTCAATGAATTCTTCATTTAAGTTACTGTACTCTTCAGGTCCAGAATTTACATTTTCTTCCTTTATTGATACTTCCAGTTTGTTTATAATCATTTTCTTGACTTTGTCCATGTCTTATGTTAGCTCTTAGAGTATCTTTAAGACAGGTGTTTTAAAGTCTTTGTCTAATAAATCCACTATCTGATAATCTGATATTTCTCAGGGAGTTCTTGTTGATTTACTTTTTCCTTTGAATGGACCATCCTTTTCTTTTTCTTATTATGCCTTGTGACTGATTTATTTATTTATTTATTTTTGAGATGGAGTCTTACTCTGTCACCAGGCTAGAGTGTGGTGGCACAATCTTGGTTCACTGCAACCTCCACCTCCTAGGCCTTGTGACTTTTTTGTTAAAACTGGACATTTGTATCCAGTTTTGCCACATGTATCATAATGCAATAACTCTAGAATCAGTTTCCCTCCATTTCCCAGTTTGCAGTTTTTTTGTTTTGTTTAGCTTTTGAGACAGGGTGTCTCAATCTGTCACCCAGGCTGAAGTACAGTAGCATGATCACAGCTTACTGCAGCCTCAATCTCTCAGGCTTAAGCAGTCCTCCAACCTCAGCCTCCTGAGTAGCTGGGACTACAGGTGTCCACCACCACACCTGGCTAAATTTTTTTTTCTAATAGTGATGGGGACTCACTATGTTGTCCAGGCTGGTCTCGAACTCCTGAATACAAGCAATCCTCCCATCTCAACCTCCCAAAATGTTGGGATTAAAGGCATCAGCCAACATGCCCAGCCATGAGTTCGTCAGTTTATTGTTTTGCTTTGTTTCAACTTTTGTAGGGTGTGTCTGTGCTGGAGCTCACCCCAAGGTATAAACTTAAGATATTCTTAGGTTTTTTTCTTAGCCTGCTCCCTTTCCTGAGTTGCTTTTCAATGTCCTAGTCCTTATATATCTCACCCCCCACCAAAAAAAAGGAAAGTAGAAAAACTGAAAGGGAACAAAAGGTGTCAGCCTTTTATATTCCCCTAGAAGTCACTTCAGTCAAAGAGAGAGAAACTTGCAACAATGGAGGTGGGGTTTGCAAAAATATTGTCCATCTCTATGTCTGTACTTCTGTGATTAGAATCAGCAATCAGAACACAGATCTCTAATAAATGGAGGGCAAAGACCATATTATCCGCTGTTGGTCCCACTAGCTATATGCCAGCTACCGTGGGAAAATGTGTATCTACCATGGGGCCAGGGGAAAAGGGAATGGATGACTGCTAACTGGGGTACTCCTAGCAGATCTTCAGAGGGAAGGTAATGAGAGTGGATGGAAGGAAGACACAGATGCTGGGCTGAAGGGAGAGGAAGTTGGGAACCCTGCATAGAGCTATCATATGCTGAGCCAATTCCTGGTCCCCAACAACTCCTGCAGAATGGATGAATTATATGTGCAAGGAGCAACCCACTCTAGCCATGGGCCTCTGGAATTCCAGCAGGAGGAGACCCCTTGACCACTGTAAACACTTGAGTTTGTGGGGAAAGCTGCTTAGAGAAGTGATAGGTGCAGAACTCCAGCCCTTTTGGAGCCAAGAGGGTTTGGTGTGGGAGTGTCTGTAGTGGAGCATGGCTAGGGATGCCCATCCCCCTAGGCTCAGCTTGCTCCCATAGGAGACTTTAACCCTAGGAGAACTTCAGACCTGAACTCTGCAGGGCAGTTTTGCCCATGAGATGGGGTTCAACCTGTGTACCCCTCAGTCTGCTAGTCACACCCAGGGCCCCAGTCTAAGCATCCCTGCTTGCAGTGCAGTCCCCAGGTACCTCATAGCTCCTGTGATAGCAGACCATGCCTGACCAGCACAGTGCTCCAGCAGAGTGACCCCTGCAGACAGGCCCCACCTGTGCCCTCCCTACACTGCAGCCTCCCAAATCCCCTTTGCCTTCAGGCACTCACCTACAAATACCCCCCACATCACTTTGCCAGCACATGTGAGCACAGGTGGACCTTGCTTTCCCTTCCCTGCCAGCATGTATGTGTGCATGCACACCCTGCTATGCCACTGCTGCCAGTATGAATGCACCATCACCCACCCCATACCCCTCCCCTGGCTACACTGCTGTTATCATTGGAGCATTGGCAGGCACGGAGTTCACCAGCCCTTCCCCCACCAGCACCCCATCCCTGTGCCAACAGTGCCACTGGCTCAAAACTAGTCATGGAAAACAGCGTACCCACCCCCACTGATATAGTTTGGCTGTGTCCCAAGGCAAACCTCATATTGTAGTTCCCATAATGCCCATGTGTCACGGGAGGGACCCAGTTGGAGGTAATTGAATAATGGGGGTGGTTATCCCTATGCTGTTCCTGTGATAGTGAATGAATTCTCATGAGATCTGACGGTTTTATAAGGGGCATTTCCCCCTTTACTCAGCATTTCTCCTTCCTGCTGCCATGTACAGTGGAACATGTTTGATTCCCCTTCTGCCATAATTAAAAGTTTCCTGAGGCCTCCCCAGACATGCTGAACTGTGAGTCAATTAAACCTCTTTCCTTTATAAATTACCCAGTATTCAGGCAGTTCTTTATAGCAGCATGAGAACAGACTAATACATCCACCCTGAGTGGCCACTAGCATGAATGCACACACAGGGCACATGGTCCTGCACTCATCAGCACCCTGCCCCTGTGCTAACACCACAACTGGCATGAATGTGCACACAGTTGCTGGCAGGCACCTCCCCCCCACCCACGGAAGCCATACTACCATGGCCACTTCTGTGAATATCCACACAGAAGCTCACAAACTGGCACTCGCTGGCACCATGCTGCAGCTGATGAGTGTGTACCACACTGTGCTCCCACTGCCACTGCTGCTAGCACGTGTAAACGAGGATGGATCTTGCTGCCACGATTCTATGAAGTGCTTTGGTTGAGACTTCCCATCAGAGTGTTGTGACCTGTGGTCTGGGAACACCTCAGCCCCTCCAGCACCACAGGTTCCTATGTCAAGGAGTTAGAGAACAAAGCTGGAGCCTGATACAAGTCCCCCAGAGTTAGAACATGCAGTCCAGGATTCCTGAGGTGAGTCTTGGCCCCCCAAAATCTTCCAATAATGAAGCCAGTTAACCTACCTTATGCCACAGTCAAACCCCTAAGACCACCAAATAGGATAAAAGAAAAAAATCTAAAAGATAGCAACTTAAAAGACTGAAGGAAGTTCAGCCCATGAAGATGAGAAAGAACCAGTGCAAGAACTCTCTGACAATGCAAAAAGTCAGAGAGTATCTTCTTTTCTCCTAATGACTGCATTAGTTCTCCATCAAGTGTTCTTAACCAGGCTTACATGATTGAAATGACAGAAATATAATTCAGAATATGGATAGGAATGAAGATCATCAGGATTCGGGAGAATGATGAAACTCCATTTCAGGAAGCTGAAGCTAAGAATCACAATACAACAGTGCAGGAGTTGACAGACAAAATAGCCATTATAGAAAAGAACATAAACTGACCTGATAGAACTGAAAAACACACTACAAGAATTTCATAATGCAATCACAACTAATAACAGCAAAATAGACCAAGGTGAGGAAAGAATCTCAGAGCTTGAAGACTGGCTTTCTGAAATAAGATAGACAGGAATAAAGAAAAAAGAATGATAAGGAACAAATATAACCTTGAAGACATACAGGATTATGTAAAGACACCAAATCCGTTACTTATTGGCATCGCTGAAAGAGATGGGGAGAATGGAAACAACTTGGAAAACATATTTCAGGATATCATCCATAAGAACTTTGCCAATCTAGCTAGAGAGACAAACCTCAAATTCAGGAAATGCAGAGAACCCCTGCAAAATGCTTCACAAGAAGATCATCTCCAAGGCACAAAATCATCAGATTCTCCAAGGTCTAAGTGAAAGAAAAAAATGTTAAAAGCAGCTACAGAGAAAGTACAGGCCTACAAAGAGAAGCCCATCAGGCTAACAGCAGACCTCACATCAGAAGCCCTACAAACCAGAAGAGAGTGGGGGCTCATATTCAACATTCTTAAAGAAAATAAGGGCCGGGCGCGGTGGCTCAAGCCTGTAATCCCAGCACTTTGCGAGGCTGAGGCGGGTGGATCACAAGGTCGAGAGATCGAGACCATCCTGGTCAACATGGTGAAGTCCTGTCTCTACTAAAAATACAAAAAATTAGCTGGGCACGGTGGTGCATGCCTGTAATCCCAGCTACTCAGGAGGCTGAGGCAGGAGAATTGCCTGAACCCAGGAGGCAGAGGTTGCGGTGAGCCGAGATCGCGCCATTGCACTCCAGCCTGGGTAACAAGAGCGAAACTCCGTCTCAAAAAAAAATAAAAATAAAAAAAAAATAAATCAAACTAAGAATTTCCTATCCGGCCAAACTGAGCTTCGTAAATGAAGGAGAAATAAGATCCTTTTCAGACAAGCAAATGCTGAGGGAATTTGTTACCACTATACCTGCCTTACAAGAGCACCTGAAAGAAACAATAAATATGGAAAGAAAAGACCATTACCAGCCACTACAAAAACACATTTCAGTACACACACCATTAACAGTATAAAGCACCTGCAAACATGTCAGCATATTAAATGGCTAACAACATGATGACAGGATCAAATCCACACATATCAACACTAACCCTGAGTGTAAATGGCTAAATGCCTCAATGAAAAGACACAGAGAGACAAGTAGATAAAGAAGCAAATCCAATAGTATGCTATCTGCAAGAAACCTATCTCCCAAGCAGTGACACCCATAGGCTCAAAATAAAGGGATGGTGAAAAAATCTACCAAGCAAATGGAAAACAGAAAAAAGCAGGCATTAGAAACCTAATTTCAGACAAAACAGAGTTTAAACCAACAAAAGTCAAAAAAGACAAAGAAGGACATCATATAATGGTAAAGGGTTCAATTCAACAAGAAGACCCAACTACCCTAAGCAACTACCCTAAGTATATGCACGCAACACAAGAGCACAGAGATTCATACAGCAAATTCTTAGAGACCTTCGAAGAGACTTAGACTCCCATGTAATTATATGGGAGACTTCAAAACACTCCACTGACAGTATTAGATCATTGAGGCAAAAAATTAACAAAGAAATTCAGGACCTGAACTCAACACTTGACAAAATATACCTGATAGACACCTCAGAATGCTCCACCCAGAAACAAGAGAATATATATTCTCATCACCACATGACATTTACTCTAAAATCAGCCACACATTTGGATGTAAAACAATCCTCAGCAAATGTAAAAGAACCAAAATCCTACCAACCACTCTCTCAGACCACAGTGCAATAAAAACAGAATTCAAAACTAAGAAAATCACTCAAAACTATACAACTACAGAAAAGTTAAATAACTTGCTCCCAAATGAATTTTGGGTAAATAATGAAATTAAGGTAGAAATCAAGAAGTTATTTTCAATTACTGAGAATAAAAATACAACATACCAGAATCTCTGAGACACAGCTAAGGCAGTATTAAGAGGGAAACTTATAGCACTAAATGCCCATTTCAAAAACTTAGAAAAAATCTCAAATTAATAACCTAAAATCAAAACTAGAAGAGATTTTAAAGAAGCAAGAACAAACCAAACCCAAAGCTAGCAGCAAACAATAACCAAACTCAAAGTTAAACTGAAGGAGAATGAGACACAAAACAAATTCAAAAGATCAATGAAACCAGGAGCTTATTTTTTTTAATTAATTAAACCACTAGCTAGACTAACAAGAGAGAAGATCCAAATAAAAACAATCAGAAACAATGAAGGGGATATTTCCACAGACCCCACAGAAATGCAAATAACCATCAGAGACTATTATAAACACCTATATGCACATAAACTAGAAGTTCTAGAAGAAATGGATAAATTGCTGGACACATACACCCTCTCAAGACTGAACCAGGAAGAAATTGAATCCCTTACAGGCCAATAATAAGATCCAAAATTAATCAGTAACAAATATCCTACCAACCAAAAAAGCCCTGGGCCAGATGGATTCATAGCCAAATTCTATCAGATGTATAGGGAAGAGCTGGTACCATTCGTACTGAAACTATTCCAAAACGTCGAGGAGGCAGGACTCCTCCCCAATTCATTCTGTGAAGCCAGTCACATCCTAATACCAAGACCTGGCAGAGACACAACAAAAAAAGAAAATTTCAGGCCAATATCCTTGATGGAACATCGATGCAAAAATCCTCAACAAAATACATGCAATCTGAATTCCACAGAACATCAAAAAGCTAATTCGCCACCATCAAGTAAGCTTTATACCTGAGATTCAAGTTTGATTCAACATACACAAATCAAGCAATGTGATTTATGTGGCACATAAACAGAACTAAAGACAAAAACCACATGATTATTTCAATAGATGCAGAAAAGGTTTTCAAAAAATTCAACATCCCTCCATGTTAAAAACCCTCAACAAACCAGGTATTGAAGGAACATACCTCAAAATAAGAGCTATCTATGACAGACCCACAGCCAACATCATACTGAATGGGCAAAAGCTGAAAGCATTCCCCTTGAAAACTAGCACAAGATAAGGATGCTCTCCATCTCTCGTCACTCCTATTCAACATGGTATTGGAAGCCTAGTCAATCAGGTAAGAGAATATAAAGGGCATCCAAATGGTAGGAAAGTCAGACTATCCCTATTTGTAGATGATGATGATTCTGTATCTAGAAAACCCCATAGCCTTGGCCCCAAAGCTGCTTAAGCTGACAGACAAATTTAGCAGACTTTCAGAATACAAAATCAACATACAAAATTGACTAGCATTCCTGTACACCAACAACAGCCAAGCTGAAAGCCAAATCAGGAGCTTGGCTGTATCCCTAGAATAAAATGCCTAGGAATACAGCTAACCAAGCAGGGGAAAGATTTCTACAATGAGAATTACAAAACACTAATCAAAGAAATCAGAGATGACACAAATGAATAACATTGCATGCCCATGAATAGGAAGACTCAATATTATCAAAATGGTTATACCACCCAAAGCACTTTACAGATTCAATGCTCCTCCTATCAAACTACCAATGACATTCTTCACAGAACTAGAAAAAAATGTTAAAATTCATATGGAACAACAACAAAAAAAAGCTCAAATAGCCAAGGGAATTCTAAGCAGAAAGAACAAAGCAGGAAGCATCACACTACCCAACTACAAACTATAGTGTTTAGCTACGGTAACCAAAACAGCCTGGTACTGGTACAAAAACAAACACATTGACCAATGTGAACAGAACAGAGAGCCCAAAAATAATGCTGCACATCTTACTACCATCTGATCTTTGACAAAGCTTACAAAAACAAGCAATGGGGAAAGGATTCCCATTCAATAAATGGTACTGGGATAACTGGCTAGCCATATGCAGAAGATTGAAGCTGGACACTTTCCTTTTTTTTTTCTTTTTGAGACGGAGTTTCACTGTTGTTACCCAGACTGGAGTGCAATGGCGCGATCTCGGCTCACCGCAACCGCCACCTTCTGGTTTCAAGCAATTCTCCTGCCTCAGCCTCCCGAGTGGCTGGAACTAAGGCGCGCACCACCATGCCCAGCTAAGTTTTGTATTTTTAGTAGAGACGGGGTTTCACCTTGTTGACCGGGATGGTCTCGATCTCTTGACCTCGTGATCCACCCGCCTCGGCCTCCCAAAGTGCTGGGATTATAGGCATGAGCCACCGCGCCCGGCCTTTCCTTTTACCATATACAAAAATCAACTCACGGTAGATTAAAGACTTAAACATAAAATACAAAACTATAAAAACCCTTAAAGACAACTTAGGGAATGCCATTCTGGTCATAGGAGCTCACCAAAATTTCATGACAAAGACTCCAAAAGCAATTCCAATGAAAGCAAAAACTGACAAATGGAATCTAATTAAACTAAAGGACCTCTACAGAGCAAACAAAACTATAAACAGAGTAAACAGACAACCTACAGAACGAATGAAAACATTTGCAAACTATGCATCTGACAAAGGTCTATTATCCATCATCTATAAGGAACTTAAAAAAATAAGAAAAAACATTAAAAAATGGGCAAAGAACATGAACACTTTTCAAAAGAAGACATACATGTGATCAACAAGCATATTTAAAAAGCTCATCAGTATCACCAATCATTAGAGAAATACAAATCAAAACCACAATGAGATACTATCTTACACCAGTCTGAATGGCTATTATTAAAAAGTCAAAAAACAACAGAGGCTGTCAAGGTTGCAGAGAAAAGGGAACACATACACTGTTGGTGAGTGTCAATTAGTTCAACCATTATGGAAAGCCGTGTGGCAATTCCTCAAAAAGCTAAAAACAGAACTACCATTTGACCCAGCAACCTCATTATTGAGTATATACCCAAAAGAATATAAATCATTCCATCATAAAGACACATATGTGCATATGTTCATTGAAGCACTATTCACAATAGCAAATGGCTATCAGTGGTAGACTGGATAAAGAACATGTGCTGCGTATACACCATGGAATACTATGCAGTTACCAAAGAGAACAAGATCATGTCCTTCGCAGGAAAATTGATGGATCTGGAAGCAATTATGCTTAGCAAACTAACACAGGAACACAAAACAAATACCACTAGTTCTGATTTATAAGTGGGAGCTAAATGATGAGAACACATGGACACATAGAAGTGAACAAGAGACACTGAGGGCTACCTGAGGGTGGAGGGTGGAGGGTGGAGGGTGGAGAGGAGTAGAAAAAATAGGTATTGGGTACTAGGCTTGTTACCTGGGTGGTGAAATAATCTGTATAACAAACCCCTATGGCATGAAATTACCTATATAACAAACCTTCACATATACCCCTGAACCTAAAAGTCTTAAATGTAGCTATTAAAATTATAATACAAATATAAATTTATCATTGAAAAATGTTAACATATTAGCAAGTTTTAAATTTTTGTTTAAAAATTCTGTATAATTGGGTTCACTGTTCAGAGGGAAAAAATGTTAAGGTGTTTATGTGTAGACCATGGTCTAAAATCCAATTCTGAAAAGGAAATTTAGACTCAAAATGTACATGCATTTTTCTTTTTAATCTTAATTGTTATGCTCAGATTTAGTGAGGGATGTCTGACCAGCCTTTCTGTAGGAAAAAGGAATGAGGAAAGGAAGTAAAGTAGAAAATTGCCTATTGACTTACTGCCTGCCATTCTTTAAAAACAAAACACTTCATCGCCCATATTTTCTTCTAGTGCTGTCACATTTTTCTCTTTTGAAAAATAAAATTTTACCATCATGAATGGTAAAAAATGTCCTAAGTTTTCACTTGTTAACTATTCCTGAGACTAAATTCCAATGAAGTAAACTGCATACTTCAATTCACTGTTAGACTTTAGCAAGGTGGTAGAATAAATATTGAATTTATTTTATGCCGGAAAATGTTAAAATGTGAAAATTTTTAAAGCTATGTAGAAATGAGTATATAATTTTAACAAATAGCTTTATGAATGAATAGTTCAAGGGAAGTCAAGTACATGAAAGCACTGTGTTAAGAGTAGTAAAAATGTTTTTCTTTAAAATTTTTCCTAAACTAATTGAGTGTTACTTTTCCAATTATAAATAGATATCTCTAAGATAATTTGGAAGTATAAAACTGCCAAATGTATTCTCCAAAAAGACTAAGAATTCCTTCAGTTTTTTTAGCTCCTACTACTTCCTCTTTCTTTCCTCCTTCCTCAGGATGACTGTTTGGAAGAGCATGGGGAGACTGGAACCTCCTATAATGTTAGTTAAACTGTATATTTATATAATCTTTTCCAAAGTCCACTTGGCAATATGTATCATACTTTTTTATGTACTTATTTTAATTGAATAATTCTCTAGTTTTGGAATTTGTACTGTTAGGAAAACTATTCGTAATTCTTGTTAAAAATGGTGTCTTAGTCCATTCTCGTGTCGCTATAAAGAAATACCTGAGGCTAGGTAATTTATAATGAAAAAGGTTTAATTGGCTCACGGTTTTGCAGGAAGTACAGGAAGAATGGCACTGGCATCTGCTTCGGGTGAAGCCTCAGGAATCTTCTAATCATAGCAGAAGGTGAAGGAGAACTCAACATATCTCACGGTGAGAGGAGGAACAAGAGAGAGAGTGGGGAGGTGCCGCCCACTTTTAAACAACCAGATCTCATGTGAACTCAGAGCAAGAACTCACTTATCACCAAGGGGATGGCACTAAACCATTCATAAAGGATCTGCCCCCAGGATGTAAACACCTCTCATCAACACCCACTTGCAACACAGGATTACATTTCAACAGGAGATCTGGAGGAAACACAGATCCAGACCGTATCAGATAGTACAGAAAACTTTATTCAAGAGAGGACTATTGAGATAGGTGTGGGGACCATTGTAACGGAATCTTGCAGTAGGAGAGAGATTGGGCTCAACTCTGAATTCAACGAAGAGTGAGAATTTGTAACCAAGAAGCAGTGTCAGTGGATGGAAAATTACTAAGAGTAAACATCAAGAATAAGGGGAATTCTGGCTAAGCCAATTAACAGAATTCCTGCTGCAGGCAGGCCAGGGTGATCAGACATCACCTAGGGGATAAGAGTATGAGGAACCTCAGTAGATGTCAAGGATGGCTAAACTGATTTAGCAAGATTCTTGCCAAAATTAATTTGTAAAAGAGCTGAGAGGAGTGTGAGTAGAGTTTGGTCAAGTAGAGAATCTTCCTAAGTACCACAGAACAAATCACCCAAATATGCAAAGTCATACCGTAGCCCAGGGTCCCAAGTTTTCCCATGTGTAACTGTTGCATCTTCAGTTCTTGTTTCAAAAAGTTCCAGGAAGAAGCTCAGCCCCCAAAACAGGTTGGATCCAGACGTGCCTGAGCTGGAGATGAACTTGGTGAACTCTCCTCATTAGCATACTAGACACCCTGCCCAAGGAGGAGCTTATTTGCCATTTTCTATACACGCCACATATGTAGAAACACGATCAGTGACTGTGCCTATGCTGCCTTTACTCCACTTCTACATACAGTGACTCAGCTAAGCAGCTTAATAAACGCCCTGTTTTCATTGTTGAGAAAATTATCCCATGTCCTCCTTACTTGTTCCAAGTAATAAGACCCCCCATTACACCTTAAATTCTCCTTGGTTATGGTCACTGGGCTGTCACCCCCACCCCAAGCAATTGAACCCCTTCATTATGTGGGTAATGACAGATATATTCAAGGCACATCATAACAGTGAAAAATGGATGTAAACTAAAATTCCATCAAAAAAAATTGCCTGTTGACTTACTGCTTGTCATTCTTTAAAAGGGATTGGTTTTAAAATATGATACACTTATACAATGAAAAAATATGGGCTAAGGAAAAAGAATGAGGTAGTCCCAAGTATCCATGCCATAAAATGATGTACATGTAAAACCAATTTATAAATAAATCATTTGGTTACTTCTAGGCTTTTAAAAAAAAAGTATTTGTGTTTGTATGACTACATTAAAATCTGTCTAGAAAGCTAAGTTCCTGTTAACATTAGTTGCTTCCAGCGAGTGGGGAGGAAGCTGTCATTTTCCACCCAGCACTGTTTTGTTTTTGTTAAACTGAGTAGTGTTTAATTAAAAATAAAGGTTTGGACTTCCATTTTACCTTGGAGATGAAGAGAGCTGAAGGTATTACTCCCACACTTAAAACAAGGCACCCATAGAAAGAAACAGGACTTGAGCATTTGCTTACCCAGCACCATGGCTGCCAAGATGCCATTGAAACCTGAAAGATTCAGCTTGATATTTAACTGAAATACTAAAGGCTGGGCATAGGCTACTGTGAGAGCAAAGCACTGGAGGTAGCAGAGGTGAGGGGAGCGGGCTGCACCCTTTTAGATTGTGCTTCAGGAATCTCACCAGGTGTTTACAGAGATTGTCAGAATTTTAAGAAAGTTTCCATTGGTTGCAGCTGCTACTGTCAAAACTCTACCCAGAACAGCTCTCCTATTTTCCCTGTGCAAGTTCCTGTCTAAATCTTCAGGAGGCATTGTAACAAAAACTGTAATCTTTGGGCTATAGTAGAAAGTTACTGCAGCTGACTGACTGAAAGGAACCACACCAATGGCTTTACTCCCAGGGAAGGGGCATAAATACATGCCAGGCCCATGCCCAGTACTCTGGCTAGAGGAAGAGAAAAGCACTGGTGAGAGCCACAGATCTGAGACCCTTAGTGCATGCCTAAGATTGCGGCTTAGTTCTAGTCATTACAGAATACCTGTATCCCCCACACTCAATATAACACTAACAAGCATCCCCTTAAAACAGCAGGAAAATATACCTGTGAGAGCTACAAACAACAGATTCTGTCTGGGGAGTACCATAAAGGGAAGACCGAAAGAAAACTGGGGACAAAAATTGAGAAGAAATTTCTGGAAACTCAGCACTCACCCTAAACACAAGTTATCACTAGTGTACATGTGGCATACTGGGAATAACCACAGTGTCGCGGGGCAAACCCCAAAGTTGGGGCTCAGCCTGGGAGGCCAAGAGGGTACGTGGCTTCACACAGGAAAGAATTTAAGAGCAAGTTGACAGTATAAAGGGAAAGTAACTTTATTAAAAAGTAAAAGGATAAAAGAGTCGCTACTCCATAGGTAGAGTAGACCCAATGGCTATTTGTTGGATATTTTTATGGTTATTTCTTGATCATATGCTAAATAAGGCATGCATTATTCATGAGTTTTCTGAGAAAGGGGCAGGGAACTCCTGGAACTGGAGTTTTCTTTCCATCCAGACCATACAGGCATTGCTTCCAGGCATTACCATGCATTTATAAATGGTCATGGCACTGGTGGGAGTGTTTCTTAGCATGCTAATGAATTATAATTAGTGTATAATGAGCAGTGAAGGTAACCAGAGGTTGCTCACATCAGCATTTTGGTTCTAGCTGGTTTGGGCTGGTTTCTTTTACTGTCTCCTGTCTTAGCAGAGTCACATGACCTATTGTCTTGGAAATTAGTCCTACTGAATTCCTATTTCAATAGCATAAAAGAAATAATAACAGAGTTAAAGAATACTGTAGGTGGGCCTATGAGTAAACTCAACAAAGCAAGGAAATATCAGTAAACTTGAGGAAAAATAATCAAAGAAAAAAGCATTCAAAAGCTTTGGGGCAATATCAGTCTATACATTTATTTGGAATCTCAGAAGGAGAAAATACAGCCTGAACAATATCATATTCAAAACAAAGACAAAGAAAACCTTGAGAAAAATAAAAACTAAAACACAGTATTAAGTGCAGAGAATAAGAATTATAATAGATTTTTCATCAGAAACCAAACAAGCAAGAAAATGGAATGACATTTTTACAGTGTTAAAGAACAAACTGTCAAACCACAGCCCTATACCCAGGATCCTTTAAAAGTAAAGAATAATCTCTGACAGACAAAAGCTAAATGAATTACTACCAGCAAATATCCTTCAAAATATTTTAAAGGAAGGTCTTCAGAAAGAAGGAATATGATATAAGTCAGAAACGGGGATCTATACAAGGAAATGAAGATCATTACATGAAATTGATTAAGGTAAAATAAAACCCTTTAGTCTCAATTTTTAATTGCTCTTAAATATAACTGTTTGAGAAAATAGTAATAGCGTGTGTATGTCTATACATATATAAAAGTAAAATATATAAAGATAGGTGCTTAAATTATAGGAGAAAAAAATTGGGGAATCTCTTTATAAGGATTCACATGAGGAAATATAATATTCAAAGGTAGACTCATATTTTTTAAGGGTTTATTTATTTTTAAATGGCCTTTTCCCTGGACTCATATTATTTTTAAATGTACATTATAAACATTAGGAAAACCACTAAACTTTTTAAAAGATACAAATAATAAGATAAAATGGGATAATAAAAATTCCTTAGTTAAAAATGGTGATGGAAAAATAAAAAAAAAGAAGTAGGAAATAGCTAGTAAGACTTCACATTTTACTCCAAGCATATTAATCATCAACATAAATGTGTATGTTCTAAACACATCAGTTAAAGACAGATATTGTCACATTGGATTTTTTTTTAAGCAAGACCCAAAACTTACATTGATATATAAAGGCATAGCTACATTAAAAGTAAAAGAATGAATAAAACTATAGCATGTAACATGCAATAAAGTTAGAATAGATACATTAATTTCAAAGTCAATTTCAGGAAAAGGAATATTATGAGGGATAAATAGGCACATTATATAAGAGTTAATTTTCCAAGAAGACATTAGAATCCTAAATGTGTAAATACAATGTGCCACAAATGGATAGATTTGAAAGAGAAACAGACAAATCTACAATTATAACTGGAGACTATTCCTTTCTCTGTACCTGCTAAGAATAATAGGTAGGTAGTAGAAAAGTTTGGTTTAGTGGTTTAAGCCTTGTATGACAGATAGATCTTAAAGGACAAAGAAGCATATTGGTAGTAGTCAATAGCTCTGTCTACTTAAATAGAGAAATGAGGTTAGCCATAGAGGTAAAAACTACCTGCTTATCCCGTATATCAACACAAACTGGGTCTTGGATACACAGTAGTATTTAATGCTTTATGATCTAGCCTTTCCAGTACAGGCACTTTCTGAAAAACCTTTGTCTTCATTTGGGGCATTTTGTTGTCAGATTTTTGTGTTTGTTTTTGTGGGTATTTGCCTCATTCCACCCCTGAGTTTTCAGGTAGACAGATGTGATTCAAAACTCTGTTCTAAGGTGTTTATTGTAGTGGAGTAATGGGTTTGCAGTAATAAGTCATAGTTTTCCACTGAAGGAGAGGGCTTGGGAATCCCTGAGACTAGCTAAAGTGAAGTTGTTGGAAGAATTCCTTGATTGGAAATTTGACCTTTGTGTTTTGTTGCTCTGTTTCCTGAAAATGACTCAGGGGTGCTCCTGGTCTGTCCATCTACTGCTTTAGTTCCTCGGATCCCTCTCATTCTCTCACTTTAAGAAAAAACAAATAATTGTTGCAGAGGTCTCTGTATTTTGCAGCTGCCCTTATATAAGAAGCACTTCCCCCCCCAAAAAAAAGAAAACTTGAGAAAAAGAATAGGCAGAAAATCAGTAAAGATATAATGTGCACTATACTATACCAATTTAAATTAAGGTACTCTATTCACCAACAGAATATACAGTATTTTCAAGTATGCATGGAACATTCTTCATAATAGATCATACTCTGAGCCATAAAACAAATCTACACAAATTTAAAAGAATTTAAAAATCAAACAAAGCACTCAAAATTACTTTCTGATGTCATAAAGTAATTCATCTCAAAATTAATTTTTAAAAAGGTATGAGAAATCATCAAATTTTTAAAAAATTTATTTATTATACTTTAAGTTCTGGGGTACATATGCAGATTGTACAGGTTTGTTGCAATAGGTATGCACATGCCGTGGTGGTGGTTTGCTGCATCCATCACCCCGTCATCTACATTAAGTATTTCTCCTAATGCTATCCCTCCCAAATCCCTCCCAACCACTGCTATTCCTCCCCTAGCCCTTTGCCCCTCAGGCCCCGGTGTGGGAAATTACCAAATATCTTTAATTTAAACATTACAGGCCGGGCGCGGTGGCTCAAGCCTGTAATCCCAGCACTTTGGGAGGCCGAGGCGGGTGGATCACGAGGTCAAGAGATCAAGACCATCCTGGTCAACATGGTGAAACCCTGTCTCTACTAAAAATACAAAAATTAGCTGTGCATGGTGGCGCGTGCCTGTAATCCCAGCTACTCAGGAGGCTGAGGTAGGAGAATTGCCTGAACCCAGGAGGCAGAGGTTGCGGTGAGCCGAGATCGAGCCATTGCACTCCAGCCTGGGTAACGAGCGAAACTCCGTCTCAAAAAAAAAAAAAAAAAAAAAAATTAAACATTACACTTTGAAAAGCCCGTGAGTCGAGAAGGAAGCCTAAATGAAATTTTTTTAAATGAAAATAGTATATAAAATTTCTGAAATGCAGTTAAACAGTACTTACAGGGCTGTCTGAGCATTACTTGCTTATTTTAGAAAAGAAGGATCCCAAACAAGTAACTGCAGCTTCCACCTTATGAAACTAGAGAAAGAAACCAATTTAAATTCAAAGGAAGTAGAAAAGAGGAAATAATTAAAATTAGGCTAAAAATAATGAAATTGAAAACAGAAGAATAGAGAAATCAACAAAAAAAACCCTAATTCCTTGAAAAAGATTATTATTAGCATACCTCTAGCAAGACTGACCATGATAAAAACAGAGATGCCACAAATTAACAATACAAAGAATGAAAGAGGGGACATCACTACTAACCTCACAGATACTAAGAGGATAATAAGGAAATGCTAGGAACAACTTCATACTTCTAAATTTAATAACTTAGGTAAAATGAACCAATTAAACAACGAAAATACATTGAAGAAAATGAATAACCCAAATATTCCTATATCTATTAATGAAATCGAATTTGTAGTTTAAAACACTTACAAAAAGAAAACTCCAGGAGCCGATGCCCGATTCCGCGCCCGCCATGGCCGACAAAATGGACATGTCTCTGGACGACATCATTAAACTGAACCGGGGCCAGCGAGTGAATCGAGGTGGCGGGCCCATCCGGAACCGGCCGGCCATCGCCTGCAGCGCGGCCCGCAGAGGCTGTAGGAACCGACCGTTGCCCTACAGCAGGCCAAAACAGCCTCCCGACAAGTGGCAGCACAATCTTTTCCACAGTGGCTTCGGGGGTGGTGCTGGAGTGGAGACGGGTGGGAAACTGCTGGTGTCCAATCTGGATTTTGGAGTGTCAGACGCCCATATTCAGGAACTCTTTGCTGAATTTGGAACACTGAAAAAGGCAGCTGTGCACTATGACCACTCTGGCCGCAGCTTAGGAACAACAGATGTACACTTTGAGCGGAAGGCAGACGCCCTGAAAGCCATGAAGAGGTATAATGGTGAGCCTCTGGATGGCCGCCCCATGAACATTCAGCTTGTCACATCACAAATCGATACACAGCGGAGACCTGCACAGAGCGTAAACAGGCGGCATGACTAGAAACCGTGGCGCTGGAGGCTTTGGTGGTGGCGGAGGCACCCGTGGAGGCGCCCGGGGAAGAAGCAGAGGCGCCGGCAGGAATTCAAAGCAGCAGCTTTCGGCAGAGGAGCTGGACGCCTATAATGCGAGAATGGACACCAGTTAAACAAACCGGCAAATCCGTGTGGACAGGACCCAGGCGTCTCTTCTTGCTCCCTGGTTGGGGAGCGATGGCTGGGCTTTGAGGCCAATAATGGATTTGTTTCTTTTATGTTTTAAAATAGGATTTAAAAACTCATGTAAAGGCTTTTTCTTTCTTTCTTTCTTTTTTTTATTTCTGAAACATACCTGTTTTGTACCGGGTTATTTTTGGGATAAATTTTACTGATTGCTGTTGTGGAGAAGGTGGCACTTCCACCTTTTCCATAATAAAACAGAAATGTGTGTAGGAAAAAAAAAAGAAAGAAAGAAAAAAGAAAACTCCAGACCCAGGTGGTTCCACTGGTGAATTATGCTACACATTTAATAAGGAAATACCAGTTCTACTCAATCTCTTTCAGAAAACATTAGAAAACACTTCCTGTTCATTTACTGAGTCCATCATCACCCTATAACCAAATCAGTAAAAAACATCCATAGAGCGCTGGGCGCGGTGGCTCACGACTGTAATCCCAGCACTTTGGGAGGCCGAGGCGGGTGGATCACGAGGTCAAAAGATCAAGACCATCCTGGTCAACATGGTGAAACCCCGTCTCTATTAAAAATACAAAAAATTAGCTGGGCATGGTGGCGCGTGCCTGTAATCCCAGCTACTCAGGAGGCTGAGGCGGGATAACTGCCTGAACCCACGAGGCGGAGGTTGCGGTGAGCCGAGATGGCGCCATTGCACTCCAGCCTCGGTAACGAGTGAAACTCCGTCTCAAAAAAAAAGAAATAGAAATCTATAGAATAATATCACTCATGAAAATAGATGCAATAAATATAGAAAATGATACATTAGAAAATCTAATATATCACAGCCACACGGGGTACATCTCAAAGATGCAATCTAGTTCAATATTTGAAAATCTATGTTCAATAAACGTGGTTAGGAAAACTGGATAACCACATACAAAAGAATGAAGTTGGACACTTCATTTACACAACATACTAAAATTAACTCAAAATGGATCAAAGGCCTAAATATAAGACCTAAAACTATAAAACACTTAGAAGAAAACATAAAGGAAAAGCTTCTTGACATAGGATTTGGCAGTGATTTCTTACACGTGACACCAAAAGCACAGGCAACAGAATAAAAAGATTAATAAATTGGACCTTGAAACTTTTGTTTCATTAAAAGACATTACCAAGTGTGCGAAAAGACAATGAGAAAAAAATATTTGCAAATCATATATGACATAAGGGGTAATATCCAGCCTATACAAAGAACTCCAACAACTCAACAATAAAAACAAAAACAGCCTAATTCAAAAGCGGGTAGAGGACTTGAATAGACATTACTCCAAAGACAAATAGTCAATAAGCACTGAAAAGCTGCTCGGCATTTGCACTGATCAGGCCTTTTATTTTCTGTATTCTGATGATTTGACATCAGAGCCTTCCTGACCTTGGGGGGACTGCCCCTGTAGGGCTGGAAAATTTCTTGAAATAGCAATCAATTTGACAAAGAGGGCACTTTTCAAATACAAATGGACAAGTCTAGAACTCATGCTCCAAACACCTCCTTTATCAGGCTGTCACAGTCTGAGTCACTTTCCCTACACAAAACACCTCAGGGCTGTGCACCAGAAAACTAGGGGAAGTCCCTCTGCCCCAAAGCCTGCTGAAATGATTCAAACTAGCCAATCCTAAGCCTGATTACCTGTCTCACCCATTCTCTCCCAAATGAACCACAGTAAAGGCTTGTGCCCATAGTTCCCTTCTCTCCCTCTGCCTCTTGTCTGATCCTGGTGCTTCCCTGTGTGCACCCCACGGTGCGGTATATCCCTTTTTCTTAGTAATAAATTATCTTTTCAGTGGCTGTTGTATCCTAATCTATTGGCCTTACTATATCTCAATTTTTTTTAATACACTGTATTTTAAAACATCACTAATCATTAAGAAAATGCAAACCAAAGCCACAAGATACCACTTTACACCCATTAGAAAAGCTATTATAAAAATTAATTATAAACAGAAAGTAAGTTGATGAAGATGTACAGAAATTGAAACTGTTTTGCATGGCTGGTGGGAGGGTAAAATGGTATAGCCATTGTAATAAACAGCATAGTGTTTTCTCAAAAAACTAATAGAATGACCACATGATCCAGCAATGCCACTTCTAGGTATATACCCAAAATAACTGAAAGCAGCATGATATGGTTAAGCTTTGTGTCCCCACCCAAAGCTCATCTTGAATTGTAATCCCCAGGTATTGAGGGAGATACCTGGTGGCAAGTAACTGAATTATGGGGGAGGTTTCCCACATGCTGTTCTTGTGATACTGAGTATTCTCAGGAGATCTGATGGTTTTATAAATGACAGTTTTTCCTGTGCTTTTCTCTCTCCTGCCGCCATGTCCTTGCTTCCCCTTCACCTTCCACCATGATTGTAAGTTTCCTGCGCCTCCCTAGCCATATGGAACTGTGAGCCAAATAAACCTCTTTCCTTTACAAATTACCCAGCCTTGGATATTTCTTTATAGCAGTATGAAAACATTAATACACAGGGAGTCAAACAGGTATTTTTACACCAATGTCCATAATAACATTACTAATAATAGCCAAAAGATGGAAATGACCCAAATGTTCACTGACAGATGGATAAACAAAATACAATATATACATATAATGGAATATTATTCAGCCTTAAAACATAATGAAATTCCAATATATGTTATTACAACATGGATAAACCTTGAGGACATTTGCTAGGTGAAATAAACTAGACACAAAATGACAAATATTTTATGATAACTCTTAAATGAGGTACCTACGATTCACAGTGAAAGTAAGTAGACTAGTGTTTACAGAGGAGTTAGGGGAGGCAGAAATGGGGAGTTGTTCAATGGGTATAAAGTTTCAGTTTGGGATGATGAAAGGTTCTGGGGACAGATAGTGTTAATGGTCGCACAAGAATGTGAATAGGCTTTTTACCACTAAACTGTACACTCAAAATGATTAAAATTGTAAGTTTTATGTTTTGTGTATTTTACCACGAGGAAAAGTTTTTAATCAATGAATGTAATTCACAATATTAACAGAATAAATAAAAATAGCCATTTGATCCTATCAATAGATGTAGGACAGGTATTTGACACAATTCAACGTATGTCTGTTGTAAAATCTCTTAGCTAATTAATAGGAGAAACTTCTAATGTAGGGTATTTACAAAAACTTATAGCTAACATCACATTTAATGATGAGCTGAGTAAGGCAATTGCTATGGTTTTAATGCTTGTTTTTCTCCATAGTTCATGTGAAAATTTAATTGCCATTGTAACAATTTTAAGAGAGACTGCTGTGTATTTTCAACTTCAAGGGGTGATTGGGCCATGAGGGTTTCACCTTTATGTGCAGGACTGGTACTATTATAAAAGGCAAGTTTGGCACTCTCTTGCCCCTTTCTCTCTTCTGCCATGTGAGGAAGAGCATCCTGTTCCTCACCCACCCCATCCCCCAAAGATGTAGCATTCAAGATGCCATCTTGGAAGCAGGGGCCAGAACCTTATCAGACATCAAACATGCCAGGGCCTTATCTTGAACTTCACAGGCTCCAGAACCATGAAAAATAAACTTCTGTACTTGCTAAAAAAGAAACCCAGCCTGAGGTATTCCATTACAGCAGCCCAAAACAGATTAAGATAGCAATGCTCTCTCAGTACTTCTGTTCAACATCATCCTACAAGTCTTGACCAGTACAATAAAGGAACAGAAAGAAAGAAAAGTCATACAGTCTGAAAAGAAGAAACAAGTGGTCACTATTTGCAGACAAAATGATTATATATGTAGAACATTCCAAACAATGTACAAAAAAATCCTTATTTAATTAATAAGCAAGTTTATTAAGCTTAGAGGATATAAGGTCAATATACAAAAGTCATCTTATTCCTATTTATCAACAGTGAATATAGCCAGCTCTCCCAAATCTCAGCAATCTTTTTGTAGATGTCAACAGGCTGATTCTAAAACATCCATGGAAAGGCCAAGAAACTAGAATAGCCAAAACAATTTTTAAAAAGAAAAACAAAATTGGAGATTTTATGAGATTTCAAGGCTTTCTATAAAACTAGAGTAATTCAAACAATATATCTGAAAAAGAACAGACATATCAGGCAACACAAAGAAGAAAGATTTTTTTAAATGAATTGAAATTTTATTTTTATATAAAAGCCTGTGTGTGAATCTTATGTCTTACTTTGTTGCAGTGCGTCTCATTGTTCTAATGAGGTTACTGAAGGTTCTCTTTCCACTGCTTTAAAAGTCGGTTGATACATACTATGTTCTTTTTCTTGCAGTTGCACCTTTACTGCACCAGGATAAATTTTTAAATATTTAGTGATAGTATATATAGTAAACATAGAGACGTTGCTACGCATTTTCAATTCTTTTCTGATCATTACCGTAAGGTATTAAAATGAAGGTTGGTTAGTTCCTTTAGGAAAACAAATGTATAAATGTCAAAAAAAAGAAAAAAATATACACTTAGAAAACCTAGAATGATTAGAATTTTTAAAAACAAATGTTAGCCTTTTCCTCCAGTATCTTTAGTGTTTTTCATCGTCAACAGTAAAGTTTTATACCTTGATTCACATATAGTGCACTAGTTTACTTCTATCATTAATCCCTTTTTTGTTGCTAATCAAAACTTATTCTTATTGCCATATAAGATAACCTGTTAGAAAGTATCAACCATGTGTGTGTGAGTGTGTGTTACTAAAGAGTCATAAAATAACGGTGCTGAGAGGTTCCTAATTTGGTTCCTGATTTCAGAAGTATACCACATGAGGTTTAGGCAAGCTCATTTCTAGAAGATGCATAATTTGTGGATAATGGTTTTCTTACTTGGAATTGTGTATACTTCAGGTATTATGTAATACTGAACAGCTTACTTGCTTTTTCTTCTTTTCCCCAGAGATTAACTCTGAGGATCACAAATATTATTCTTTTATGTTAACAATGGATTCCATTTTCTAGTATTTGTTACATTTTACCACTTTATTCACAGAGCTGTTTATATGTTTTTGTGGCAGCTGTAAGTTAAAAGCCACACTTGTAACATGACAATCCAGTTTTCCCTTTATAAACTTTATATTACAAAAATTTCCAACCATAGTCAATAAGCACAACCATGTTATAATAGTAGATATTCTTGATATTCTTAATATTTTGCCATACTTGCCATTTTTTAATTATTTTTAAAAAGAACTGACAAATGGGCCGGGTGTGGTAACTCACACCTGTAAACCCAGTACTTTGGGAGGCGGAGGCGGGCGGATCACTTGAGGCCTCAGGAGTTCGAGACCAGCCTGGACAACATGGTGAAACCCTGTCTCTACTAAAAATACAAAACTTAGCAGGGCATGGTGGCACGCGCCTGTAGTCTCAGCTACTCGGGAGGCTGAGGCAGGAGAATTGCTTGAACCCAGGAGGCGGAGGTTGCAGTGTGCTGAGATCGCGCCACTGCACTCCAGCCTGGACGACAGAGCGGGACTCCGTCTCATTGAAAAAAAAAAACAAAAACAAAAACCCAAAAACTTACAAACATAATACGACCCTAAACACTTAAATATACATCTCTTTATGAATAAGCAAGATAACCTACATGATTTCAATGCTGCCACTGTTACTTTCCTTAATAATTCTAATTTCCAGGCCAGGTGCGGTGGCTCAAGCCTGTAATCCCAGCACTTTGGGAGGCCGAGGCGGGTGGATCACGAGGTCAAAAGATCAAGACCATCCTGGTCAACATGGTGAAACCCCGTGTCTACTAAAAATACAAAAAAAATTAGCTGGGCATGGTGGCGCGTGCCTGTAATCCCAGGTACTCGGGAGGCTGAGGCGGGAGAACTGCCTGAACCCAGGAGGCGGAGGTTGCGGTGAGCCGAGATCGCCTATTGCACTCCAGCCTGGGTAACAAGAGCGAAAATCCTCCTCAAAAAAAAAAAAAAATTCTAATTTCCAGTCCGTATACACATTTTCCCAATTATTTTCTTTTCTTTCTTCTTCCTTTTTTTTTTTTTTTGAGACGGAGTTTCGCTCTTGTTACCCAGGCTGGAGTGCAATGGCGCGATCTCCGCTCACCGCTCACCGCAACCTCCGCCTCCTGGGTTCAGGCAATTCTCCCGCCTCAGCCTCCCGAGTACCTGGGATTACAGGCACGCGCCACCATGCCCAGCTAATTTTTTTTGTATTTTTAGTAGAAACGGGGTTTCACCATGTTGACCAGGATGGTCTCGATCTCTTGACCTCGTGATCCACCCGCCTCGGCCTCCCAAAGTGCTGGGATTACAGGTGTGAGCCACCGCGCCCAGCCTTTTCCCAATTGTTTTCACACGTCTTCCACAGCTCCTGTTTTCTGCAACCACACGCTGCATTTGCTGTTATGTTATCAAGTCTAACCCACAACCTCTGGGGCTCTGACAGAACCCGGGCTCCAGTTACCAGGACAGTCCATGTTATTACTCCGTAAATCTTGATGGAGAAACAGAAACAAAAACAAAAACACCGGGAGCGGGCGCCCGACTTACCGGAAACGCTGCCTTGCAAGTTACGAGATACCGCGCAGCATGCTGGGAACGGATACGCTGCGTTTTCGTCTGCGCATGTGCGGTCAGCCCCCGTTTCCAGCTATCCCCTCTCGGTGTTTGACAGTTCGGAGGATTTGCAGCTCAGGTGAGAGGGTCGGACCTCCGCGCGGTTTGCGGACCTGCAGGGAGGGATGGGCTGCAGGGGGTGGGAACGCGACGTCCCGGGAACTCCCCCAAAAGCAGGCCCTCCGCTCCCAGTGCCCGGGCTGGGCCCGGACCTCAGCCTGAGAAGGGCCGGAGGGGCGGGCTCCGGGGGTGTAGGAGGGGCTGAGTACTTGGAAGATGCTCGGTGCGGGCCGAGGTGTGGGTGCCAGAGTGCAGCCAGGCGTCAGGAAACGCGGTGCTGGCGACAGTAGGGGAATGCGCGTCTATTGTATTGACCATGAACCTGCCACAAAGCGCGTACGGCCCGTGGGTCTGTGTTGAAAGCCCGAGCCTACGAGCTAGAAGGACCTGGTGAATTTTGGCTCTGTCACTTGAGTGTTTGAAAATGAGGATATTAGTAAAAACTGCTTTGTGATGTTCAGAGATAAGGCATCACCTGTAAAGCATTTAGCTAAGTGCTAGCTACTAAGCAGCATGTAAAGGTAGATTCCCATCGTTTTGGAAGACACTTCGTTCTTTTCTTGTAGCATTTCGTTTAATTCTCACAACCACCCTGTTTATATCTTTAAAAATGAAGAAGTAGAGGTTAAATGATAGAACCAAGCTCACAAACGATGAGGGAGCTGGGATGCCAATACAGATATGCTTTACTCCTCAAATCAGGCTGTTTGTAATGGCCTACCCACCTAACCCAGCGTTGCACCCTTCACAGCACTAGGTGAATGACTTGTCCCCAAAACCCCAGGACCATGATTGTGAAGTCAGCGTGGACAGAATCTTACTATGTGGCAAGTGTATTTGTTGTGGGATTTCTGGGATGTCTCCAGAGCCTTTCGGTTAGACTGAAGCTCCTGCCACCTCCTGTGCTGTCCCTGCTGTCTCTGTCTTTAGAAGTCGGTCTGATATTCTAGGGCAGTGAAATTGAGTCACATGGGTAATTTTAAATGTTAAACTAGTAGCTACATGAAAATCTAAAACATGAAATTAAATTTAAGAAGTTTCTGTGGTTTCTCACTGTATCCAAAATTTTATTTCAACGTGGTCACATTTCAAGTGCTCAGTAGTTGATGTGACTGGAGGCTGTAGTCATGGATAGCAGGTTCTAATGAATGCCAAGAGAATCAGGTTTAAGGCCTTAACATCAGTGGTTCTTAACCAGGAGGATTTTGTTCCCCAGAGAACTTTGGAAATGTCTGGAGACTTTTTTTTTTTTTTTTTTTTTGAGACTGAGTCTTGCTGTTGCCCAGGCTGGAGTGCTGTGGCATGATCTCCACTCACTGCAACCTGTGCCTCCCAGGTTCAAGCAGTTCTCCTGCTGCAGCCTCCTGAGTAACTCCTGAGCATGCACTGCCATGCCTGGCTAACTTTTTGTATTTTTAGTAAAGATGGGGTTTTACCATGTTGACCAGGCTGGTCTTGAACTCTTGACCTCAGGTGATTCACCCGCCTTGTCCTCCCAAAGTGCTGGGATTACAGGTGTGAGCCACCACACCCGACCTGGAGACATTTTTGATTGTCACAACAGGGAGAAGGGATGTCCTTGTGTCTAGTGCATGTTTAGAAATGCTTCTAAACATCCTACAATGCATAGAACCACTCCCTATGTCAGAGAATTATCCAGCCCAAAATGTCAGTCATTCTGTGGTGAAGAACACTGCTTTCCATGGAGGTTTCAGCTAAAATGAATTTGTTACTCAGGCCTCAGCCCCAGCTTCTCTGAAGCAAAGCGGCTCTTTGTGTTACAGGAAGAAGGGAGCCCCAGGAACAGGAGTCCTGCCAAAGAACTGCCCTCTGATGGAGACCTCCTCACCAGGGCTTCCGAACAGATGCAGAAGAACCCAGAAAGGAGCAGATCTTGATTTGCCACACCAGCAGCAGGTCTTCAAACCCTTGCCTAGAGAGCACCAGACTTGGTGATGTCGCCACATCCAGAAGCCATCACAGATTGTGTGACACTGAACGTTGTGGGCCAACTTGCAGAAGGTGGTGAGCTGGGGTGGAGAGGGATGGGTGACTGTCAGGCTGCATAGGAAAAGCCACATTACTACTGGAGGGCTTTTCTCCATAGTCTCCAAGGAAGGCTTAACCAGCCAGGGCTGTCTCTAATTCTGTCTCTAATCCTCCTCACAGAGCCCCCATTTTTTTTTTTTTTTGTTCTTGACTCACGCTTTCCAGATTCTGAATCACTTTCACACAACATCCATCACATGTAGCATCTAGATTTACTAAGATTGCTTCTATCCTGAACCTGTAGAATCACAAAATGATAATACAGGAAAGGCTTTCTATTTCTGACTCTTTTAAAACCTTAAAAAAGTATTGAACCTAGGATGAATGGTTTTGTCCGTGGTCACAAAGGACAGAGCTTGAAGCAAAGAACAGTGCTGTTCACTCTGTCACAGGTTAGTCACCAGAAGTATCTTATCAAAAGTATTTTTGAGAAACTATAGGTTAGAACAAAAAGATTTCAAAATAGTCTGTTTTTTTTTTCAGTTTTGTATTTTCTGTTTGTGTAAATATTAACAGAATATGAATGTTAATCCTGTTTTAGTGTTTTGTTAGTCAAAAAAGACATACATTTTAAATAAATCAATATGAAAACAGTCTACAGTCACCTGATGAAAAACAGCAAGTGGCTCACCCCTCCAATCCTAGCATTGGGAGGCCAAAGTGGGCAGACTGCTTGAGGTCAGGAGTTTTGAGACCAGCCTGGGCAACATGGCGAAACCCCTTCTCTACAAAAATATATAAAAATTACCCAGGCATGGTCACAGGTGCCTGTGGTCCCAGCTACTCAGGAGGCTGAGGTGGGAAAATTGCTTGAACCCGGGAGGTGGAGGTTGCAGTGAGCTGAGGTCATGCCACTCCACTCCAGCCTGGGCAATAGAGCCAGATCCTGTCTCAAAAAAAAACAGCAAGGTCTCATTCACATGATCATATTAAAGATGCACATATTTAAGGGGTGCTTTTTCTTTAGTGCTTTCTGTCCCTTCTTAAGGGTCAAAGGAACTTTTTTTGTAGAGAGGTCTTTTCCCCAGCTGGTGTGATGAGTTGGTAGGCAGGTAAAATAGAGGCTGCCCAGATCTCTCATGACTCCTTCCTCACCTTCAGGTTATCCTTTACGCTTCTCCACACTCTTCGAGGAACAGCAGAAAATGAACATATCTCAGGTGAGTTATTTACTAACTAATACCTTTTTCATCATGGATTTTATAGGTGTTTAAGAGTCCACATATTAATGTGGAAATGTAGAAATAGATTAAAATTACCCAAGGAATGTATAGAAAAGCAGGGCAATAGCACAGCAGAATTAGCATGTGGAAAGGTGCAGGTCCCCTGACGTTAACAGATTTTCCAAAATGGAACTTCTGTCTTCATTATTTCTGATAGCCATGGCAGAGAGTCAGACAGACAATATTTGTTTCCAGATTTGCATTGATGAGAAGCTTAAACTGGACTGATTCCTCATGGAATCTAGAGTTATCAAAGTCAGGGAAAATGTCTTTGTTGGTCTTCACGTGTCAGTGCAAATCTTTCTAATAACAGCCCTGAAATAAATGCAGTATGTTGTTTCTGCTTTTTCCTCAGTGGAATTAGAGGGCTTAGTGCCAAACTCAGGCTTTCATTAGTATAGTTTTTCAGGTAGTGGAAACAGAGGTTCAGGTAGACAGATTGTCACAGAAAGCACAAATTGGTGGTGTAGGCTCCATTGACCAGAGGTGGAGCGTTTAAAAGGATTTTGTCCTGAAAAATGGGTGATGTTTTTGCTGTTGCAGTATAGGAGGTTACTGCATTTTGAGAGTGGGCTAAACAAGGCATGCAAGCTCCAGTGAGAATCTTTGCCCCTTGCAATTTGAACTTCCTCCTAGGGATAATAAGAGAGGGGATACAGATAAAGGTTAGAGCCAGACTAGGGGTATTAGTTTGCTAGGGCTGCCATAATAAAGAATCACAGACTGGGTAGATTAAACAACAATTTATCTTCCCACCATTCTGAAACCCAGAAGTCTGAGATCAAGATGTTAACAGGCGCCAGGCACGGTGGCTCGTGCCTGTAATCCCAACACTTTGGAAGGCCAAGGCGAGTGGATCACTTGAGGTTAGGAGTTCAATACCAGCCTGGCCAACATGGTGAAACCCCGTCTCTACTAAAAATACATAAGTTACGCAGGCATGATGGTAGGCCCCTGTAATCCCAGCTGCTTGGGAGGCTGAGGCAGGAGAATCGGTTGAACCTGGGAGGTGGAGATTGCAGTGAGCCGAGATCATGCTACTGCACTCCAGCCTGGGTGACAGTGTGAGACTCTGTCTCATAAAAAAATTTAAAAAAAAGGATGTCAACAGGTTTGGTTCTGCGAGTTGTGAGGGAAGGGCCTCATTCTGTGGCTTAGATGTCTGTCCTCACATCATCTTTCCTCTGTACTAGTCTATGTTCACATTTCTTTTTCCTGTAAGGAATTCAGAATTTGTTCAAATATAGAAAGATACAAAGAAATAATATATATATTATTATATATATGGAAGGTTCCCACCTTCCCAAATTACCAACTATGTATGTTTTGTTAGATTTTTCTTTCTCTTGTATGCCTCTTCTTTCCTTTTTAAAACTTAGTTCTTTAACTGAGATACTGTTGTAATACTAGTAAAGTGTACTCTTAAGTGTGTAACTGGATGGATTTTTACATATGTATATTCATGCAATTTAGCACCCAGATTAAGATAACCGCTGCTTCCCTCTATAACGACAACCACTATTCTGACTTCACGTGTTAGGAAAAAAGATAAATTCATTTTTTAATACTGTACCAGTGAAATCATACAAAGTGTACTCTTTTTTAGTTTTCAACAGAGTGGGAGGTCTGGCTTTACATTTTTTAGATTCATCAGTGTTGCTATATATCTTAATATTTCCCTGTTACTGCTGGGCTGTATTTCATTATTTGAACAGACCATAATTTCTTTCCACATTCTCCTCTTAGTGCATTTTTTTTCATTTGTTTTTCCTGTTTGAGGCTATCAGGAGTAAGGCTGCTGTGCATATTCTTTTGTGTCTTTTGGTATGTCCTCATTCCTTTTGGGATATACCTAGAAACGGAATTGCTGCTTCATAGAATAAACATATGTTCAGCTTTAATACATACTATGAGTAGCTTGCCGAAATTGTTGGATCAGTTTACATTCCCACTAACATTCTAGCTGTACCAGATTCTGACCAACACATGTTACTATCAATCTTTTTGTTTTTAGCTATTCTGGTAGCTATATAGTGTGGTATCTCATCAGAATTTATAATTTGCTTTTCTTTGATAAATACTGATGTTGGGCACCATTGTCGCCATTTAGACATCCTTTCCTTTTATGTATTATGTAAAGTACCTATCCAACTCTTCTAATTGGATTATTTGCTTTTAAGTAGAAATTATTTCAATATTATCAGAACATGTTTTTTGCCATGCATGCATTACTGATGTTCTTGGATTCTGTGGCTTGCCTATTCACTTTTTAAACAATATCTTTGACAACAAAGTTTTTACCTTTAATAAAGGTCAGAATTGTCTTTTCTTCAATGGCAGTTCCTTGTGTACCATATTTGAAAGCTCTTTCCCTACTCGAAGATCATACAGATATTCTCCTTTATTGTTACTACATCCTTGTTTATTTTAGCTTGATGCATATAGAGTAAGATTTTGTGTTTAGTATAAGGTGAGGGTCACGGTTCGTATTTCCATATGGATATCCAGTTGCTCTAGCACCATTTGTCAGGAAGACATCCTCTGTCAACTGAACTGCAGTTGTGTCTTTTGTCAGTCAAGTGACCTGCATGCAGGTCTAATGTAGACTGTATGTTTTCTTCCTTTGGTCCAATTATTTGATCTTTTTGCAAGTACTTCATTGTCATAATTACTGTTCCTTTATAGTAAATCAGGAATTTATAGTGAATTTATTTACTGTTTTAGGTCCTTTTTATGTTCATGGATATTTTATCAGTTTTCATAGAAAATCCTGATGGAAAGTTTTTCAGAGTAGAGGTGAAGTCTTTCATATCTTTTATTAGATTTATTCCTAGGTATTTGATGTATTTTGATAATAGCACAAATAACTGCTTTTTAAATGTCATTTTCCACTTTATTGTTAGTTTATTAAAATACAATGAATTTTTTAGTATTCATATTATACCTAGGCATTTTATAAAATTTTTTCATTCTAATAGCTTATCTGTGGATATTTTTGGATTTTAAATGTGCAAAATTTTTTTTTGCAATAAAGACAATTAATATTTTTGTATCTGCATGAATGGAGAGATACTGGCTTGCAGTTTTGCTGTCATGTAACGTCAGGTTTTGGCGTCAACATTATGTTCTCAAAAAATGAGTTTGGAAACAGGTATTCACTTTCTGTTCTCTGAATGAGTTTAAGATTGCTGTTATTTCTTCCTTAAATGTTTGGAAAAATATACCTATGAGGTAGTCTAGCCTTGGAGTTTTTCTTGTGCCTGGTTTTTACTCATGAATTCAGTTTCTTTAATAGGATATAGAAAATCCAAATTATTCTATTTATTCTAGTGTCCTTTTCTTGGTAACAGCTTTATGAAGATACAATTCACATACCATATAATTCACACTTTTAAAGTGTACAGTTTTGTGGTTTTTAGTCTATCACTTCAAAAAGAAATTCCGTATCATTTAACTATCATCCCCTATCCTGACATATACGATCTCAGCCCTAAACAACAACTAATTTGTGTTCTGTTTCTATACATTTGGCTATTCTGGACATTTCTAATAGGTGAAGTCATATATGTGATCTTTGTGACTATTTTTCTTTTTTTTTTTTGAGACTGAATGCACCCAGGCTAGAGTGCAGTGGCACAGACTTGGCTCACTGCAACCTCTGCCCTCACGGGTTCAAGCAGTTCTCCTGCCTCAGCCTCCCAAGTAGCTGGGAATACAGTTACTCACCACCACGCCTGGCTAATTTTTCTTTTTTTTTTTTTTTTTTTTTTTTTTTAAGTAGAGACGGGGTGTCACCATGTTGGCCAGGCTTGTCTCGAGCTCCTGACCTCAGGTGATCCGCCCACCTCAGCCTCCCAAAGTGCTGGGATTACAGGTGTGAGCCACCATGCCTGGCTATTGTGAGGCAATTTTAAAATATTGTATGAGGTAAGAGTCCAACTTCATTCTTTTGATGAGATTCAGTTATCCCATTTATTAGGGATAATTACATTGACCATTTATTAGGAAAATAATCTGTTGAAAACTATTTTTTCTCCAATAAATGGTCATGGTATGGGTTTATTTCTGGGCTCTGAGTGCTATTCTATGGATCTGTATGTCTGTATTTATGCCAGTATCACACTGTCTTGATTACTATTGCTTTATAATAAGTTTTTAAATCAGGAAGTGTAATCCTTCCAATTTTTTTCTATTTTTCTAGATTGTTTTGAGTATTCAGGTTCCTCTGCAATTTCATATAAATTGTAGGTTCAACATTTCTGCAGAAAGGCCACTGGGATTTTGATATAGATTCACTGAATCTGTAGATCACTTTTGGGAGTATTATCATCTTTATATTAAATCTTCCAATCCATGAACACAGGGTGTCTCCATTTACTTATGTCTTCTGAATTTCTTTTAGCAGTGTTTTCTAGTGTTCACATATAAGTCATGTACCCTCTTGGTTAAATATATTCCTATTTCATTATTTTTTACTCTGTTGTAAATGAAATTCTTTTCTTTTTTATTATTCATTGCTAGTATTCAGAGAGATAAATAATTCTTGTGTGTTCATCTTGTATCCTACAGTTTTATTGAATATATTTATTGGCTCTAGTAGTTTTTTGTCTCTTCCTTAGTCCTTTCCATATATTAAATCTCATGATCTATGAGTAGAGATAGTTTTACTTTTCTCTTTTTAATTTGGATGCATTTTTTTCTTTGTCTTACCTATTTGCTCTAGCTAGAACTTCCAGTATAATGAATAGAAATGATGATAGCAGGCGAGGTACAGTGGCTCATGCCTGTGATCCCAGCACTTTGGGAGGCCAACACAGGCAGATCACAAGATCACCATCCTGACCAACATCCAACATGGTGAAATCCTGTCTCTACTAAAAATACAAAAATTAGCTGGGTGTGGTGGTGCACGCCTGTAGTCCCAGCTATTTGGGAGGCTGAAGCAAGAGAATTGCTTAAACCCAGGAGGCAGAGGTTGCAGTGAGCTAAGATTTTGCCACTGCGCTCCAGCATGGTGACACTGGACTCCATCTCAAAAAAAAAAAAAAAAATTATGAAAGCGGAGGCATCCCCATCTTATTCCTGATATTTGGAAGAAATCTTCCTGTTTTTAGCCTAGTGTGTTATGTGAGCTGTGGTTTTTCAGAAATGTTTTTTATTGTGTTGCGGCAGTTCTCTTCTATTCCTACTATGTTAAATGTTTTTATCTTGAAAGGATGTTTTTGTCAAATGCTTTTTCTGCATCAGTTGAGATGATCATGTGATTTTTTTTCATTTTATTATTGTGATATATTACACTGATTTATTTTCTTATGGTGAGCCACCTTGCATTCCTGGAATTAAATTGTACTTGGTCATGGTATATAGTCCTTTTTATTTGTTGCAAAATTTGGCTTGCTAGTATATTGTTGAAAACAGATATTCAGACGGGATATTGATGATAGTTTTTGGGTGATTTCTTTATCTGGCTTTGGTTCAAGGTAACTTATAGTATGAGTAGAATTCACCAAACATTTAAAGACCAACCAGTTGGTCTTGAGCCTTTCTTTGTTGGGAGAATTTGGATTACTGATTCGATCTTCTTATATGAGTCTGTTTGGATGTTCTGTTTTTCTTTGAGTCCATTTTGGTGGTTTGTGTGTTTCTAGGAAATTGTCCATTTCATCTAACTTATGTAATTTGTTGCTATACAGTTCATTGTGTTCTTTTACTTTTTCATTTCTGTGAGGTTAGCAGTAAATTCCCTATCTCATTTAGTTCCTTCAAGTGTACAACTAGGATACTGATTTGGGATTGTTTTTAATATAGGTATTACAGCTATAAATTTCCTGGTTAGCCCTGCTTTATCTGCATCACATGCATTTTGGTATTGTGTCTATTCATTGTGAGTAATCTCAATGTATGTTCTAATTTCTGTGTTTTTGGGGTTTTGTTTGTTTTGAGACCTGAGTCTTGCTTTTACCCAGGCCAGAGTGCAGAGGCACCATCTCAGCTCACTGCTACCTCTGCCTCCTGGGTTCAAGTGATTCTCCTGCCTCAGCCATACAAGTAGCTAGGATTACGACCATGCACCACCTCACCTGGCTTATTTTTGTATTTTTAGTAGAGACGAGGTTTCACCATGTTGGCTAGGCTGGTCTCGAACTCCTGACCTCAAGTGATCTGCCTGCCTCAGCCTCTAAAGTGCTGGGATTATAGGTGTGAGCACTGTGCCCAGCGTAATTTCTCTTTTGACTTTCCGTTTGATTCTGTAGCAAGATGAAAATCCCCCTATGTGTATGGCTCCTGGGGACTTCACGTGCTCACACTAGTATACACTTGCCTTTAGCAGGTTGTTAAATTTTTCTAGTAATTTTATCTTCCTAATTGTCTTAGATGGAGTTGAGTTGTATCTGCTCCAGTAAGCAAATGAGAACGTTCTGATTCTCCTGGCAGCTACATATCTCTCTCCTAATAGTTCAAAAAAAAAGGATATTAATTTTCTATTTGCCCCGCATTGTTCTCATAAGGATGTTAGCGTTGCCTTTATCAGCTCCCTACATCTCTGAGCTGAAATCTAAAACTACACTGTATGATTTTAACTTTTTGCAATTTAGTGAGATAGACTGCCTTTTTTTTTTTAATGTGCAAAGGACACCAGAGAGTTACGTTATACAGAGGTTATTCTATATATGTCAGTCAGGTTGGTTAATTATGTCTTCAATCTTTTATATCAGTGGTCAAAAAACTTTTTGTGTAAATGTCAGATAGTAGACTTTGTGAGAGATACAGTCTCTGTTGCAACTACCAATCCCTGCAGCTGTAGTGTTAAGCAGCCATAGATAATACATAAACAAATGAAGACTGGGCACAGTGGCTCAGGCCTGTAATCCCAGCACTTTAGAAGGCCAAGATTGGTGGATCACCTGACATCGGGAGTTCAAGACCAGCCTGACCAACATGGAGAAACCCTATCTCTACTAAAAATACAAAATTAGCCAGACGTGGTGGCGCATACCTGTAACCCAGCTACTCAGGAGGCTGAGGCAAGAGAATCACTGGAACCTGAGAGACAGAGTTGCAGTGAGCCGAGATCACGCCATTGCACTCCAGTCTGGGCAACAGAAGCAAAACTTCATCTCAAAAAAAAAAAAATCAAATGTGGTTATGTTCCATGAAAATTGTATTAAAAAAACAAAACAAACAAACAAAAAAAACAACAGTAGTGGTAAGCTGGGTTTGACCTTTGTGCTATAGTTCACTGACTCCTGTTCTATATCCCTGCTGGTTTTTCTTAATCTGCTTTTCTATGAGTTACTGGGAGAGTTACATTAAAGTCACTAATTATAATTGTAGATTGGTATCTCATTTCTGTCAACTTTTGTTTATATACAGTCGGTTCTCATTATTCTCAGTAGTAATGTTCCCAAAAGTCACTACAAACACTGAACTAATAAATACTGAACCATTGCTCAGCAGAGAAATACAGGGTTAAGCCTCTGGTCACATTTTTGTCAACCAGTCAGTACACAATCTTGTTTTTATGTATCTTTCTGCATAAAGACACGTTATTTAATATTGTTGATTCACAAAGATTGAACTAATGGCCAACAACACCATAACTAATGCCTGAATGATCCTTATCTAACAGATATTTTCTCCATGAGACATATCACAAGCTTCTCGCATGTAGGCACACTAGACAGCAAGCATGTAAGTGCTATACATATGGGCCATTTAAAAAGTGAAATAATCAAGAAAAACACAAAAATGCAGTCAATATGGCACTATATAGATTGAGAAATGAACACTTATTTACAGTATCAGAACTGAACAAGAAAGTAGAAGATCACCGTGTTCAGCCTCATCTGGGAACATGTAGGTCAGGCAATTCAAATTTTTACCTTCCTGCATATGTCCAAAAGTGACTGCAAAATAACAGCAAGTGTTGATTTTGAGATTGCAAATAATTTTAGTATGTAAATTTACAAATACGTAATCTGTGAATAATAGAAAGGATTACTTTGGGAAGCTAGGTTTGCCAGGTGCATACCAATTTTGGTTTGTTGTATCTTCTATTGAAAGGACCATTTTATCATTACAAATTGTTACTGATTTTTTATACCCCTTTATTACCTTAAAATCTGTATATGATACTAAATGCAATCATATCAACTATCTTTTGGTTTTGATTATATAGTATGTCTTTTTCCATCCTTTTATTTTCAATCTGCATAATCCCTATATATATAAAATATATTTTCTTTGTTGTTTTATTATACTTTCTTTATCTTTAAGTTGATTATTTAGTCCAGAGGTTGGTAAATTTTTTCTGTAAAGGGCTAGTAATAAATATTTTCAGTTTTGAAAATCATGAATTCTCTGATGGAAGTTCTCAGTGTTATTTCAGCAAAAAAGCAGCCACAAACAATGCAACACAATTGGGTGTGCCTATGTGCCAATTCACTTTATTTAAAAAGTGGCAAGTGGCCACATGCAGTGACTCACATCTATAATCCCAGAGCTTTTGGAGGCCAATGTGGGAGGATCACTTGAAGCCAGGAGTTCAAGATTAGCATAGGCAACACAGAAAGACTACACATTAACAAAAAACTGGCAAGTCAGATTTGACCCAAAGGCCATAATTTGCTGATCCCTGCCCTGACGTATGCCCAGGGTAGTCTATTGGGTTGGAATAAAAATTGTAGGAAGTTTATTTGCATTTTTTGGCTACTAAAATAAGAATTAAAAAAAAGTTTTACTGATGTATCTGTTTATCATCTATGTATATAACTCATGAATATATATAGATCATTTATAAACATTTTCTTTGAGACAAGGTATTGCTCTGTCACCAAGGCTGGTATACAGTGGTGTAATCATGGTCCACTGCAGCCTCATCCTCCCAGGCTGAAGCGATCCTCCTGCCTCAGCCTCCCAAGTAGCTGGGACTAGAGCCACACACCACCATACCTGGCTAATTTTTAAAATTTTTTTAGAGACAAGGCCTTGCTGTGTTGCCCAGTCTGGTCTTAAACTCCTAGGCTCAAGCAATCCTCCCACCTTGGCCTCCCAAAGTGGTGGGATTACAGGCATGAGCCACTGCACCTGGCCTATAAAAACTTTTACTAGTTTAATACTTTCAAAGTATAAGATAAAATTAAATTCAAAGTAGGCATCCTTTATATTTGTTTAAGCTTTTTAGAGTTAAACATGATACAAATTGATTTCATGGGTGATTTCCACATCATCTAATTCTGAACGCTTCAGATTGAATAGAAATGTACTGTTACAGGAATCAGTGTCATTCAAGGATGTGACTATAGAATTCACCCAGGAGGAGTGGCAGCAAATGGCCCCTGTTCAGAGGAATCTGTACAGAGATGTGATGCTGGAGAACTACAGCCACCTCGTCTCAGTGGGTGAGCATGTAAACATAACCTACCCTTGTAACTCCATATGGAAAATATTTCTTTTTTAAGTGCCAATACATGTGAACAATTTACTTAAATTTTAATGTTATTTAGGCTTTTCATTCAAGAGTCTGAAGTAACTAAGCCCTGTCAAGGACTAGAAAAAATATATTGTCAGCTCCCAACGACAATGCAAAAGAGCACTTTCAGGATACTGCTTCCGAAGCTGTATTTTCTCCTACTTTTGGAGACTAAAATTTCATATATCTGGCCTAAGTCCTTGATTATTCTTTATTTACAGGGTACTGCCTTTTCAAACCAGAGGTGATCTTCAAGTTGGAGCAAGGAGCAGAGCCTTGGTTCTCAGAGGAGGAATTCTCAAAGAAGAGTCACCCAAGTGAGTTATTGAGCAGTAGTAAACAGAGCTCTGCAGGAGTGGTTAGACTCCAGGTCACTTTAGGGGTGAACACCTGAATATTCCAAGACTTTTCTTAGAAAGCCTAAAGGCACAAAAAGCAGCAGTTAAAAGAAAATGATTAATAAAATTGATTCCATTAAAAGTAAGACATTTGTTAATAAAAGATAGTATTCAAAGGATGAAAAGACAAGCCACTGAGTAGCATAATATGTATATAGTGCAAATAACTTAGAGAGGGTATGCTTCCTGAAAAATATAAAGAACTTCTGCAAGTCATTATGGTAAAAGGTAGGCAACCCAATTGAAAACTGGGCAAAAGTACTGAACAGGAACTTTTACTATGGCCAGTAAATCTTTGAAAATGTGTTCAATCTCATTAGTTTTCATGGAGCACAAAATAATATATGAAGTGAGATATAAGGTGAAATAACAGATGTGAAGTGAGATGAACAAATACAGCAATGCCAGGTCTTGGTGAGGATATGGAATGTTAGAGACCCTTAACCACTGACTGGAAATATAAACTGGTAAAAACACTGTGATATCAGGAGGATTTGTTTTTAATTTCCATAGGTTTTTGATGAACAGGTGGTATTTGGTTACATGAGAAAGTTCTTTAGTGGTGATTTGTGAGACTTTGGTGCACCCATCACCCAAACAGTATACACTGAACCCAATTTGTGGTCGTTTATCCCTCTCCTCCTTCCCACCCTTTTACCACCCCGAATCCCCAAAATCCATTATATCATTCTATGCCTTTGCATCCCACGAAGATGTTTTCTAATCAAGGTAAACCTTTGCATACGCTGTAGCCAAGCAATACCTTTTCTAATCATATGACTGACAAAAAGATATGATTGTGTTCTCTGGAATACATAAAAGAATATTAATGGTAGTATTGTTTATGTTTGGCAGAAATTGTGGTCATCAACAGTAGAATGGAGAAATAGTTGTATTCTTTAAGGAAAAAATTATACAGCCACATAAAATCTTGTACACTGATTATAAGTATAATTTTAAGCAAAAGAAAATAAAAATATGCATATATGGTTATATTTATGTAAAGGTGTCAGAAGCAGGCAAAATTCAACTACATTTTTAGGAATTCATATATTGGTTATAAAACTGTAAAGAAAATCAAGGAAATGATTACATAAGTATTAGGAGAGTGGTGAATTCTAAACATACAGAGTTTGTAACCAAGCGGAGGTAAACAGGGATTTTTTTCAGAGCCATTTGTGTTTCATGACATGATTTCTAATTCCATGAGTGTTCACTTACTACTAAGTTGCTCATGAAAGTTTTATGCAAGTAGATATTGTTTCATGCTTGATAAAGTGTAAGAGATAAGCAAGAAATGGCAGATGTTATTTGCAATATGACCTGTCAAGGATAGGCATTTAGAATGCATAAAGTATCCATACCTTTCGTAAACACCATTTTCACAGTAAAACATTCTGTAATACCCTATTTAAAATTGTATCACTCATGTCAGATTGAAATGTAGAAACTTAGGATGGGATGATCAGTTTCACTTATTGCTTAGTTCTGATGGAATAAATGAACAGTATGACAGCCAGAGTGGAGAAGGGCATCTAAGTTAGTTGCAAGAATGGATTTTATTTTCAACAATTTTATACTTGCTTGTATTTCCATGAATCACAGTCATAAGACGGGTTAGAGGTATAAACATTTTTTATTTAGTCATAAGGGAGTTGGTTATGTTATAAATTTAATTTGATGTTGAAGAACTGATGAGGGGCATCAAATTGTAAGAATGTAGACAATAAACTATTCTAACCATTATTATCTAGATAATGTCAAGACCTGGAGTGTAATTTACTTTCTCCTTCTAAACCCATTCCATGTTGGGCCTATTCCAAAAATTCTGTTATCTCCTGATTTTCCTTGTTATACTACTTACATTTAGGATTTTTGTTGTATTTATCCCATCATGTATTTTTCCTACTCTCTAAAATAACCACCCCTATAACACTCTAAGTTTTCTTTTCTTTCTTCTATCAACCCAGTTAGGAAAATCTTATTAATCACATGCAAAATGTGTATTTGTTTCCAGTTTCCTTTTCCATTTGCATTAAACCAATATTACTTTTAAAGGGGGGTGTTCTGAGATATATATTAATACATACATATATATGAATTATTTCATCTTAAGAAATCAAATAATTAAGGGCAACATAGGCTGAATGTTGATAAGCCCAACCCATAAAAGATGTAACAGTCATAAGATGTTTTCAATATTTCTGTTTTAGAAGATTACAGAGGTGATGACCTGATCAAGCAGAACAAGAACATCAAAGACAAACACTTGCAGCAAGTAATATGTATCAATAATAAAACACTGACTAGAGAGGAAGAGAAAGTTTTGGGGAAACCATTTACTCTGCATGTAGCTGCTGTTGCTTCAACAAAAATGTCCTGCAAATGTGACTCATGGGGAGTGAATTTGCAAAGTATTTCTGAATTTATCATCAATGATAGAAACTATTCAACCAAGAAAGTAGGTTGCTGTAATGTATGTGAGAATTCACCTTTCAAAATTAACTTTGAGAAAACTCAGACTGGGGAGAAATTTTATGAACATAATACAAATACAAAAGCTCTCAGTTATAATGAAAATCTTCCCAAGCATTCAAAGTTTCAAACTTTGGAGCAAGCTTTTAAATGTAATAAAATTGCAAAAGCCTTTAATGATAAGGCTTGCTGTGTTAAACATAAGAATCCTCACACAGGAGAAAAATCCTGTAAAGATGATGAATTTAGGAAAAAATGTGATAAGACAACTCTCTTTGATCACAGGAGAACTGGCACAGGGGAGAAACATCCTCATCTTAATCAATACGGGAAATCCTTTGAGAAGTCAACTGTGGAGGAATGTAATAAATGTAACACAGGTGTGAAACATTATAAATTAAATTTAAGTGGAAATAATTTCAACAGAAGGGCACACCTCACTGAACCTCAGACAACTGTCACAGAAGAGAATCCAGTGGTATGTAGTGACAGAACACAGACTTGGGTTAAATCCTCTGAATATCATGAAAATAAGAAATCCTACCAGATGTCAGTTCACAGAGTTCACCAGAAAAGTCACTTGAAGATAAAACCCTATAAATGTAATGAATGTGGGAAATCCTTCTGTCAGAAAGGACATCTCATTCAACATCAGAGAACTCACACAGGAGAGAAACCATTTGAATGTAGTGAATGTGGAAAAACTTTCTCCCAGAAGTCACACCTCAGTACTCATCAGAGAATTCACACAGCAGAAAAACCCTATAAATGTACTGAATGTGGAAAAACATTTGTCCAGAAGTCAACCCTCAGGGGACATCAAAGAATTCACACAGGAGAGAAACCCTATAAATGTAGTGAATGTGGGAAAACTTTTGTTCAGAAGTCTACTCTCAGAGATCATCATAGAATTCACACAGGGGAGAAATCCTTTCAGTGTAATGAATGTGGAAAAACATTTGGCCAGAAGTCAAACCTCAGAATACATCAGAGAACTCACACCGGGGAGAAAACTTACCAATGTAACGAATGTGAAAAATCCTTCTGGCGAAAAGACCATCTCATTCAACATCAGAAGACTCACACGGGAGAGAAGCCATTCAAATGTAATGAATGTGGTAAAACTTTTGCCCGGACATCAACCCTCAGAGTGCATCAGAGAATTCACACTGGGGAGAAACCATTTAAATGTAATGAATGTGGGAAAAAGTTTGTCCGGAAAGCAATCCTTAGTGATCATCAGAGAATTCACACAGGGGAGAAACCCTTTCAGTGTAGTAAATGTGGAAAAACTTTTGGCCAGAAATCAAACCTCAGAATACATCAAAGAACTCACAGTAGGGAGAAATCTTATGAATGCACTGAATATGGAAAATTACATAAGAAGTCAATCCTAACTGCCTGAACCCAGGAGGCGGAGGTTGCATTGAGCCGAGATCACACCATTGCACTCCAGCCTGGGTAACAAGAGCAAAACTCCATCTCAAAAAAAAAAAAAAAAAAAAAAAAAAAAAGTCAACCCTAAGCATATACCAGAAAATTCAGGGAGAGGGGAATCCCTATTGATGTAATAACTGGAAAATTCTTTTGACATAAAGATTACCCCTTTTGACATCAGAGATACACAAGAAACCAACCGAGGGTAGTGAAGGTAAGAAGACAGTCCCAAAAGTAAACCCTCACAGTGAATCAGATAATTCACTTAGGAGAGAAACCATATGAAGATGAATGCAGGAAGAATTGTGTCCAAAAGGCAACCTTCAGAGGCTTCTTTTCAGAGTACTATGGATAGGCCTGAATGAAGTCATACCCTATTAGATAGTTCTCACACATCACACAGGCTGGTAGTCTGTTCACCAGTACCAATTTCACTTTACTCCAGGCACATAACTAGTCCAAATTTCCCAATCTCCTTTTCATCCAAGTGAGTCCTTGTGACTGGCTACCAGGATGAGGATGTCCATGATGTATATCACATCCCAGTCTGAAAAATAGAGACTTCCCTAACTTAACTACCAGGGCCCTGTCACAGCAAAATGGATATGATTTCTAGGACAAACTTGGTGTTGTGCTTTACTGCAGCACAGTACAAGATAAAGAAGTCAGTGTGCCTGAATGAATATATGCAGCAAAATTCTCCTTTTCTGCATCTTTCCCAGTTGAACGTTATGTAAGTAAAAATTAAGTTTGTACACTAGTCCGCCCTTATCTGCATTTTCACTTTAATGCAATTTCTATTACCCATGGTCAACTGCACTTTAAAGTTATTAAACGGATCCAGAAATAAGCAATTTCTACATTTTAAATTGCACACAATTCTGAGTACTGTGGTGAAGTCTCATGCCCTCCTGCTCTCCCATGAGGGTTGCTGAATCATCCCTGAGTCTAGGGTATCCACAGTGTATACACTATCTGTCAGTGAGTCACTTACTTGGCATTTTAGTTATCAGATCACCTGTCAGGCTATGACAGTGCTTGTATTCAAGGAACCCTTATTTTACTAAATAATGACCCAAAATTGCAAGAGCAGTTCTACTGTCATGTTGTTATTATTCTACTTTATTATTAGTTGTTAATCTCTTGCTGTGCCTAATTTATACATTAAACTATCATAGGCTTGTATATATAGGAAAACATAGTATATACAGGGTTCTGTACTATGCTGTGAGAAGCCCAAGCTGTGGAGAGGCCCCAGGCAGGTGCTCTGGTCAAGAGCTCAAGCTAAACACCCAGCCAACACCAGAATCTGCAGCCAGCCATGTGAGTGAGCCTTTGCAGATGTCTAGCCTCATCAAGCCCTACAGATGTCTCCAGCACGGATAGAGCCTACAGATGTCTTCCCATGAAACCACACAGCCAAGTCCAGGTGGAAAATGTGAAAGATGTTTCTACCAAGTCACTGAGTTTCTGGGTGGTTTGTTTTGCAGTAACCAAGAACCAGAACGGTCTGTTCTGCACTCTCCAGTGGTCCCCCTATGTTCCGACACTCCACTCAGCAAGCTTCACCACCCAACACCTGGACCTAATCACTCTGCAGGGTCTCTCACTACAGAATCTTTTCTCAGGGTTGCAGATGTGCTAGTCTCTGCTCAGATGCTCACCTCTTTACCTTCCCTTAGTGATTGGCTGCTCTGGTTGATGTCAGCTTTCCCTTCCTCTTGGAAGTCCTCCCTCATCACCTTCCTCCCCCTAACAGCTACAGCTCCTTGAGGTCAGGGCCTGTCTTCCACCGTGGTGATGACCTGACCTGCGTATGCTGGGTGCTGCATAAATTCTGTTTCAAATCTAGGACCCAACCTGCACAGTTAAGGGATTTACCTTGGGAATCTTCCAAATCTTCTTGCTACAATGGACTACTTTTATTATAAAATCCAAATAATTTAACAGTTGCCACTTTTGTCATTTTATGTCAAAAAGATGAAGTTTGGCTGGGTGCGGTGGCTCATGCCTGTAATCCCAGCACTTTGGGAGGCCGAGGCAGGCGGATCGCCTGAGGTTCAGAGTTCAACACGAGCCTGGCCAGCATGGTAAAACCCTGTCTCTACTAAAAATACAAAAATTAGCCAGGCATAGTGGTGGGTGCCTGTAATCCCAGCCGCTTGGGGAACTGAGACAGGAGAATTGCTTGAACCCAGGAGGCAGAGGTTGCAGTGAGCTGAGATCACACCATTGGGCAACAGCCCAGCCTGGGCAACAGAGAGACTACGTCTAAATAAGTAAGTAAATAAATAAGTTAGTTTTAGCAACTATTAGGGAAGGGCGCATAAGAGTCTAGGATGGCACATGATCCAATTCCAATGAACTTAAATGGAGCCTGCTGGAGGCTTTGTGGGATGAGACCCTACTGTCCACCTAGTTTTCTTCCTGGAGGATTACGGAGTCTATTCACCAAACACTTTTAACTATCCTTTATATTTTTTTCACTGGGAACATACTTTTGAAAAAAAACACAGGTGATGAAACTATGTGTTCTTTTAGCCATATATGCGGGAAGTTTTTCAGCTTTTTAAAACGATTCAGGTGCTTACAGGTAGGTTGGTGTAAATGTGGCCACAGACTCTCACTTTGGGTCCTCTGTCTTCCACCTTCCAAGGCCAGCACACCATTCCTGAAGCCCAGCCTCACACTCTGGAGTTTATCCCTCATCCCTTGAGGACCCAAAGACAAACAGCCTTGGCAATGCACTAGTGCATTGTCTCACCTCAACTGCAAAGTGGCCATGGGGCCCTTACCAGTGGTGGGGGAAGATGCTCCAGAAACTGGCCCTGATACCTTTGTCCTGTAACCTGACTGGGCTGCAACCACCTTGGGTGAGATAAACATAATCTCTAAGGCTCTTTTTCAGTATTGAAATTACATGTATGTCTGATCACTTTAAAGAAAAATGTAAATTTTTTCTTTATTAAAATAATTTTCTTTTGTCCTTATAGATCGTTTGTCATATTTTGCTTCAATCAAGGGTTGGGTCAGACACAGCCACTGGGGAGCTGATGTGAGATCTGCACATTTGTCACTAGAGGAGTCAGAAGGCCACCCACTGTTCCTCCTAGTGAACCAGTGGCACAGCAGGTATGGCTTAGAGCCCAGTTTCATGCTTGATTACTGATACAGTTTGGCTGTGTCCCACCCAAATCTCATCTTGAATTTTAGCTCCCACAATTCCCACATGTTGCGGAAGGCACTTGAAGCGGGGTAACTGAATTATGAGGGCAGGTCTTTCCCTGGCTGTTCTCATGACAGTGAATAAGTCTCAGAAGATCTGATGGTTTTTTAAGGGGAAACCCCTTGCACTTGACTATCATTTTCTTCTCTTTTCTGCTGCCATGTGAGACATGCCTTTCACTTTCCACCATGATTGTGAGGCCTCCCCTGCCACGTGGAACTGTGAGTCCATTAAACCTCTTTCTTTTGTAAATTGGCCAGTCTTGGGAATATCTTTATCAGCAGTGTGAAAACAGAGAAATACAACTACACAAAAAGTGCATCAAAAACAGAAAGAAACCCCAGAGCGCAAGCGCGGCGCAGCCCAGTCAAGCCTAAGCACGGACTGGCGCCAGTAGCCCTGGCACCGCCATGGTGGAGGCACTGCCTCCTGGGCCCGGGCCGCTGCGGAGGACCTTCCTGCTGCCGGAGATCAAGTCACTGGACCAGTACGATTTCTCGCAGGCCAAGGTGGCAGCCAGCCTGGCGTGGGTGCTGTGGGCTGCATTCAGGGGCACAGAGCACCTACCCCCGGAGCTGTGGGAGCCCTTCTATACTGACCAGTATGCACAGGAGCACGTGAACCCCCAGTGACACGGCTGTTGCTCTCAGCCGAGCTCTACTGCAGGCCTGGCACCAGGCACTGCCACAGCTTGAAACACCCCCCAACCCTTCTGCCCTGCTGGCCCTGCTGGTGCGAAGGGGCACGGTGCCTGCATTGCCGGAGCGCCCAGTACGCGAGGCCGACCTGAGGCACCAGCCCATTCTCATGGGAGCCCATCTAGCTGTCATTGATGCCCTCATGGCTGCCTTTGCCTTTGAGTGGAAAAAGACCCTGCCAGCTGTCCCTTGGCCCTCACCAGCTTGGAGCATTAGCTGCTTTTCTGGGTGGACACGACTGTCCAGCGGCTGCAGGAGAAGACAGAGCAGGAAGTGGCCCCGAGAGCCTCTCCAGCAGCCCCTGCAGATGGGGTGGCCCCAGCACAGCCCTCGGTCCGATACGGCAAGGACCAGGTGGTGGCACGGCGTGCCCCCTGCTTCCCAACGGTGACCAGCCTCCAGGACCTGGCCAGTGGAGCTGCACTGGCCATCACCATCCACTGCTATTGTCCCCAGCTGCTTCGACTTGAGGTGTGCCTGAAGGACCCCATGTCTGTGGTGGACAGCCTGTACAACCTCCAGCTGGTGCAGGACTTCTGCGCCTCCCGCCTTCCTCGTGGCTGCCCCCCGTCCCTTGAGGACTTGCTCTACATTCCCCTGCCGCTCAAGGACAACTTGGTGGTGCTGCTGGCTGAGTTGTTCATGTGTTTTGAGGTGCTCAAGCCTGACCGTGCAAGTGAAGGACTTGCCGATGGTCATGCCGCCTCCCCCCAGGGCACGGAGGCCTGCCCCCCTCAGAACAACAGTGGCAGCAGTTCTCCGTTCTTCAACTTCTGCCACCCACTTCTGTCACCTGGTGGCTCCCAGCCCCCAGTCCCCACTCCGAGGATCCACAGGCTCCCTGAAGTCTTCCCCGTCCATGTCCCATATGGAGGCCCTGGGCAAAGCCTGGAACCAGCAGCTCAGCAACGTGGATGTCATCATGGAAGACCCTGTGCTCCTCTGCTCTGTGAGCTTGGACAGCCTGGGCCCACACGTCCTGCGCCAGCCAGGACCCCTGTCCAGCCCTCCCCGCCTCCGGAGCCTGCCCACCATCGAGGAGGCTCTGCAGATCATCCACAGTGCCGAGCCCCGGCTGCTTCCAGACGGGGCTGCCAATGGCAGCTTCTACCTCCACTCCCGAGGGGCCCTCCAAGCCATCCCTGGCCTCCCCATACCTGCCTGAGGGAAGCTCCAAACCACTGTCTGACAAGCCCACCAAAGCACTGGTGTATATGCCACACCCCAAGACCGTCTCAAAACCATCTCCCTGTCTGGCGGGGGAGGCATCGAAACTGCCGGCCCCATCCGAGGGGTAACTGAAGGCAGCGGCTTCGTCCCCTGCGGCCACCAATTCCGAGGTGAAAATGACCAGCTTTGCGGAACCCAAGAAACAGCTGGTGAAGGCAGAGGCTGAGACTGGAGCAGGGTCCCCCATGTCTAGTCCGACCCCACCAGAGACCCTGAGTTCAGAGATGAGTGAGCTTGGTTCCTGGCTGGAGGAGAAACACAGAGCCATTGAGGCTCAGAAGCGACGAATTGAGGCCATCGTCAAGCACCGCCAGCAGCTGAGCAAAAGCGCCCTCCTGCAGGTGCAGCCAAGGGAGGCTTCTGGGAAGGCGGAGGCCAAGGCCGACCCAGGCCCAGTCCTTGGTGGGGAGCAGCCAGCGGGCGAGGGCCAGGGTGAGCCAACATCACGGTCCAAGGCAGTGACCTTCTCGCAAGACCTGGGTCCGCTGCCCCCACAAGGGGTTGGGGGAATACAATCGAGCAGTCAGCAAGCTGAGCGCTGCTTTGAGCTCTCTGCAGCAGTACATGCAGAGGCTCATGGACCAGCAGCAGCGGCTCCTGGCCCTGCCAGAGGCCCCTGGACCTGCCCCACCCCCTGCGGCATGGATCTTTCCTGACCCCACGACGACGGGGCCCAAAGCCTTGTCCCCTAGCCTCACCCGGAGGGTCCTGGCCACCTGGTGCAGTCCTGGGCCCAGGCCCAGCCAGTCACCCCGAAGCCCAAAACACACTCAGCCGGCGGAGCTGCGGCTGGCGCCCCTGACCAGGGTGCTCATACCACCCCATGACGTAGACAGCCACTCCCACCTGCACAAGTTCTCCCTGAGCCAGTTGCCTGTGCAGACGTGCTCCTCCATCCTCCTGGCAGAGGGGACGGCCCCTGAGGAGCCAGCCCCCCAGCCCGGCCTCATCTAGATCCCGCTGGGCAGCCTGGCAGATCCCGCCGCCGAGGAAAAGGGAGACGGGAGTTGCCCTGGTGCTGAGGATTCCTTGGAAGAGGAGGCGTCTTCAGAGGGGGAGTCCCAAGCAGGACTGGGGTTCTTCTACAAGGATGAAGACAAGCCTGAGGATGAGATGGCCCAAAAGCAGGCCAGGCCTGCTGGAGCGGCAGCAGCGGTTAGCAGAGGAGGTGCGGCGGCGCAAGCAGTGGCAGGAGGTGGAGAAGGAACAGTGGAGGGAGGAGGCTGCGAGGCTGGCCCATGAGGAGGCCCCTGGCTCAGCCCCAGCCGTGTCCATAGTCCTTGCAGCCCCCACAGCCACCCCAGCCCCTGCTGCCCGGACTCCAGCTGAGGAAGTACCCATGGTGGGGATACTTCACGCGGCTGGAGTACAAGCGCCGGGCCCAGCTGAAGCTGATGGACGACCTTAATAAGGTGCTATGGCCCCAGGCTGCCACGTCCAGGGGCCCAGGTCAGGGAGGGCAGAAGGCACCCCAGCCTCACTCAGGTTGCTGTAACAACTCGGCCCTGGCGCGAAGCCCAGCACGCAGCCTGCTGGGCTCTCTGCTGAGCAAAATCTATTCCCAGTCCACCCTGTCACTGTCCACTGTGACCAACGAAGCCCCCAATAACCTTGGGGTGAAGAGGCCCACGTCTCAGGCTCCCTCACCATCGGGCCTCATGTCCCCAAGCTGCCTGCCTGGGAGCCGTGAACAGGACTGGGAGAATGGCAGCAATGCTTCCCCCCCAGCATCGGCGCCCAAGTACACAGTCCACGGCTGTACAAGGAGCCTAGTGCCAAGTCCAACAAGTTCATCATCCACAACGCTCTGTCACACTGCTGCCTGGTGGGCAAAGTGAACGAACTGCAGAACCGCATTCTGGAGGAAATTGAGAAAAGCAAGGCCAACCACTTCCTGATCCTCTTTTGCGACTAGAGCTGCCAGTTGAGGGCGTTCTACACACTGTCAGGGGAGACGGGCGGCTGGCGGGCTACGGGCCCGGACCGTCACACCCGCCATGGTGGAAAGCATCTACAAGTACAACTCGGACTGCAAGTTCTTCACCCAGATCCCCACTAAGACCATGTCCATGAGCGTTGATGCCTTCACTATCCAGGGACACCTCTGGCAGGGTAAGAAATCCACCACTCCCAAGGGCGGCAGCACCCCCAAACAGCCCCACCCGGGGCTGGGCCCCGTGTGCTGCGGCTGCCACCTCCCGGAGGACAGTTAGTGGGTGTTCCTGGGTCCTGTCTGTCCCCAGCCATGTCTGAGGCTCCAGCCCCACCCTCTGACTCTGAGTCCAGTCCTGCTGTGGGGGCTGAGCTGGGAGGTTCAGGGACTCAGGGCTCAGCTCAGTCCCCTTGTCTGTCCTCCCCCACTTCTTAAAATAATTTAAAGAGAAGTTGAGCCTTGTCCCCTCCAAGGCTGGCCGGGGTCCCACAAAAAAAGTACATTTGAAGTTACACTTTAACAGGTAAAAAGTATATGTCGTTTTAAAATGAAAATCCAAAGTAAGTCAATCAATAATATAAACATGTTTTAACAGTAATTAAAACAGAGGTAACATTTACCACTGTGAAAATATCACAGAAGTCAAATCACACATCTTCAATGACTGAAGTGTGCATGCCATGCAGCAGGGGCTGATAGACGGAAGATAAATTCCTCCTCTGCGTGTGCCATCTGCAGTCAAGTCCCCTCATCACCATCCATCAGCCCACACAGTGAGGTAGCTGGCTGCTGTGGCAATTCCACAGTTGTTCCTCTGCTCTTTGGTCATCTTTATGTAGCCATCCATGCCCCAGTGTTTATGCCAGCTAAAAGGAGAGCAGGTTTTCCATTTCAGAGGAAGGATAAAGCACACTGGGTTATTAACTTAAACACTGTGCCAGAGCAACAGGCTTAACATAAAGAATCAGGAGATGCTGATGTTCCTGTTCGTCCCTTATAAATTCCTGGGTCTAAACCTGCATATCATTCCATCTCAGAGCCAAAACTGTGACCTTTCACAGAAGTGTAAAATCAGAAACAGAAAAAGGATAGGATGTCTTTCCAGCTAGATGTGCTTTAGAATTAAGAAAATGTTCAAAATTTAGACATGCAGTAAGACAAATACCGTATGAATATCCCCAACATGCTCATGATAGTATCTAGATGTTATAATCAATCATTAATATTCTATGTTCTACCTAAGGGGGATAAAGACTTCTGGGATTTCAAAATGTGCTTAAGGGCTTGTGGTATCTAAATACTAATTGCAAAAAAAGGATTCCTTTTTGAATTTTAACTACAAGTATTTTTCTGGCAATTTATACCTGTTCCTCACCAACCAATATTCGTTATCCGACTCTGCCCTTCATAGCCATAGCCAGCCACCAGCATAGCATGATCCAGGTCTTTAGGGTCGCTCAAAATAGATGCCTGAGAGAAAAAAAAAACTGAAGGCTTGGTGAGAAGCTCCCGAGGACACCTGACAGTAACCCACCCTGTCACCCACAGGGAGGGAGGCATCTCTAAAATCAGTGAAATGACATGCAATCCAGATCAGGCTTAACAAGATCTATTATTATCAAGGCTAGGGATTTAGGCTCTCACCCTCAACTAACAGAAATAGAAATTAGCATAATCATTCATAAAAAACTTTCCTTCAGGCATAAAAGACCACTATTTTTGTAATTCTACTCTAGAATATCAGTCTTTAAAGCACAGAACACCAAAATCCTTGAATAAAAAGGCTCTTTTCAGATTTAATCACAGAAGTAAGAATCTTTGGAAGAATTCTATGAATACAACAATTAGATAATATTTAAGTAAATTAAACTATACTATAAATAATATAGCTATTTATAAAGTTATGAAGTACTTATTTTCATGGAGATATGCTCAGCGTCGTATCAAGTGGAAGCATCGGGTATGAATAATGCATGTATAGAGCCCACCATGCTGGTACGTCATGGTGGCTTACTCTTTTTCTGCAATGATTTCTATGAAGAAAGATGCTTACCTTTTCTATAGAACTGGAAGGAGACATGGCTTGCATCAACAGCAACAGAGATGGGCCCCACAGTTGCCAGTGCCTTCGTCAGGTTCTCCTCCCATGAAGGGATGTCCACAAAGCCAGTGTCATTAGCAACAGAATACTTCAGATTGTACCTACAGGTTTTAACTTGTTAAAGGTAGACAGGGAAGAGACATGATTACTGCCATCCTTCTCCTGGGGAACATGAGTCAGAACCACAACACTCAGCTGTTTGCAGCACAGCATTTGAGTCAACACTGTTATAAATCATCCAAGGAAGTGAAATGTTACTATTAATAGTTAATCTGAAAATGAAAATTAGCTCAGTTCGCATCAATGAGACCCCTAGGTTTACTTTTCATAAGACATTTTTCACAGTGGAGAAATGTGTTTTGTATATGTAGAATGGTTTTTATATTCTCCATGTTACATAGAAGAACAGCTATGTGTTAACCGTGTAATCACAGAACTGTGCAAAGGCTATAACTTACAACGACAATACTGACATTTGCAGATATAGATTCCCCCATCTAAAATGTGAATTCTGAAAAGCATCTCTTACCTCTGAAAGTGTCCCAGTAAAACAAAGCAGGAATGGCAGCAAGAAAAGGAGCTCTCATATGGATAGGATGCCTCAGAGTCCAGGCCTCCGTTCTGCTGAACATACTGGAAGAATTATCCACTAAGCTACCACTGCAGCCCTGACTGCCTTGAGGCCCAGAGCAGTCTACCAGATTCTGCTCACTCAGTGAGATAAGTTTGCCAGCTTTCTGGAACATCTGCCCTTCCAGAGCACCAGTTGTAGTAAAAGCCCAACAAGAACCACACTGACCCTGAAAAGAGAATTAAAAAGCTCACAGGCAGGCGCAGGCGCGTGCATGCGCACGCACACACACACAGCAAGACTTTAAACAACAGCTCATATATCTGAATACCCCTTTAAAAAGTGAACTGCATGTTGCTGACACTCTACCACAGCACAAATGTCAATCACTTCTTGGCTTTCCTGGGTTGAGGTGATGAGAGGTCTGAACCTGACACTGTCTCACCTGATTCTTCACAGGAGTCACGTAGCCTTTCTCTCCAGTCCACAGATGTGGGGACCTCAAGAAGCAGAGGTTCCTGGAACACTTCCTGTGTTCTGATGTTGAAAACCATTCATCACCTGCCTGAATTCTTCATTGGTCTTCAAGGAAAAGTAAATAAAATGTTAAAAAAGCAAGAGATTAATTTGGTAAAGAACTGAGGAGGGAAAGCACAGAGTTCAGCCATCCACAGCACACTCACCACATCTCCAAAGGCGTTCATGGCCATTTGCAGCTGTTTCCCTTGCCTGTATTCCTGGTTGTGCTGCTCCGTCATCTTCACGTTCTTCTCCCACACTGCTGTCCTCCATTTTTCTTCATTCTAGAGGCAAACATGTAACTGATGCTCTTTATTTCTATCTAAAAGCCAACCTGTGCTCACCAAGTGAATCTGCAGACAGAGATGGAAGAGAAACCATGGCAAGGGAAGGCTTGACACTTCTGGAAGCTATTCTCCAAGCTGAGACACAACAGGGGTGTATGCCCATATCATGCTCATAATTGTTGCCATTAGGTTATTGGTAAGAGCTGGCCTCTAGAAGCTACTCTCTGGCCATATGATCCCAAAAGCAAGGCCCATCGTTCTGGGGTTCCCCTAAACAGTTTCAGGTGCCACCAGTGCCATATAATCTCTTGTGCTTTGCCTTCCACTTGTTCCATTGTGCATCTAAAATGTGATCATGTGTTAAGAACAGCTAAGGCAATTCCCAGGCAAAAGGCAGCCAGGAGGAGTGAAGGATTCATGTTTCAAAACCTAGGAAGGGAAAAGAAATGAGGATCTGATTAGACCAGTCCTAAAAAGCCATCTTACTGCCCCCTGAGGTACTAGGGCCACCATGACAGAATAAAAATCTTTAAATGATTCTCCCAAGCATTTACCCAAGGACTGCGGAAGCGGCCAAGGATCTGGTTAGAGAAAAACAGGGCAAGTGCAGGGATTGGATGGACCCATCAAATGAAAAGCAGCCTGTCCAGAGCTGTAGGAGTTGAAACAGTTCAGGTGATAATTTAGGTTATAAAAAGGATAGAAAGGTACCTTATGGGAGAGAAGCTTAAGGCAACAACCAGGAAAGTAGGAAACAGTTGGCTCAGGTTTTGTACCAATTGTGCTGAGGTCATCCAGGCAAAACCTCACTGATGAAGACATCTAATCTCAAGAAGGGACAAAGGGATCCCCAATAATTGGGAAGTTACTTCACACCTTGTTCTTGGCTAATACACAGCAGAAGGTGAGCTATGTTTTACAAACTCCCCTTGTAATAAAAGTTATTGAATGTCTTCCCAGGAGAAACTGGGAAGGAGAGCACCTATCTACCACGGCTCCAGTCCTACAGGTGGGCCAATCCTCCCAACACTCCAATTCCCCCACCCCCAACAGAGCATAAATCTGATCAAGTGGCCGAACCGCTGGAAGCCAGAGTCCCCCGTGTCCGCGCCCACACAGGGATAGGCAACTTCTCCAGCTTTGGGCTGGGGTCCCAGGCCAGGTCCCCTGCCTCTTGCTCACGCCCTCTGCTCATGTTCACTGTGGCCCCAGGACCCGGGCGGTGTTGCAGGGAGCAAGGGGCGCCTCTGCCTAATTTGCCGGGGTCGAACCTCCCTATGCCACCCCACCAGCAACATCTGCTCTGAGGTGTATCTTATACCAGCAACATCTGCTCCAAGCTCCATCTTGCTTGGAACTCCTTGTTGCTCAGAGGTCTATCTGATCTGAGCTCCATCTGGTTTCAAACTCCAATTACTCCAAGCTCCATCTTGCTCTGAGCACCATCTGATTGAACCTCCATCTGCTCTGAGCTCCATCTTGCTCAGGGCTCCATCTGCTCTGAGCTCTATCTTCCTCAGAGCTCCATCTGCTCTGAGCTTTAACTTGCTCAGAGCTCCATCTGCTCTGAGCTCCATCTTGCTCAGAGCTCCACCTGCTCCGAGCTCCACCTGCTCCGAGATCCACCTGCTCCGAGCTCCATCTGCTCCGAGCTCCATCTGCTCCGAGCTCCATCTTGCTCCGAGCTCCATCTGCTCCGAGCTCCATCTGCTCCGAGCTTTAACTTGCTCAGAGCTCCATCTGCTCCGAGCTCCATCTTGCTCAGAGCTCCATCTGCTCCGAGCTCCATCTTGCTCAGAGCTCCATCTGCTCCGAGATCCACCTGCTCCGAGCTCCATCTGCTCCGAGCTCCATCTTGCTCCGAGCTCCATCTGCTCCGAGCTCCATCTTGCTCAGAGCTCCATCTGCTCCGAGCTCCATCTTGCTCAGAGCTCCATCTGCTCCGAGATCCACCTGCTCCGAGCTCCATCTGCTCCGAGCTCCATCTTGCTCCGAGCTCCATCTGCTCCGAGCTCCATCTTGCTCCGAGCTCCATCTGCTCCGAGCTCCATCTTGCTCCGAGCTCCATCTGCTCTGAGCTTTAACTTGCTCAGAGCTCCATCTTGCTCAGAGTTCCATCTTGCTCAGAGTTCCATCTGCTCCGAGCTCCATCTTGCTCAGAGCTCCACCTGCTCCGAGCTCCACCTGCTCCGAGATCCATCTGCTCCGAGCTCCATCTTGCTCAGAGCTCCATCTGCTCCGAGCTCCATCTTGCTCCGAGCTCCATCTGCTCCGAGCTCCATCTTGCTCCGAGCTCCATCTGCTCCGAGCTCCATCTTGCTCCGAGCTCCATCTGCTCCGAGCTCCATCTTGCTCCGAGCTCCATCTGCTCCGAGCTCCATCTTGCTCAGAGCTCCACCTGCTCCGAGCTCCATCTGCTCCGAGCTCCATCTTGCTCCGAGCTCCATCTGCTCTGAGCTCCATCTTGCTCAGAGCTCCATCTTGCTCAGAGCTCCATCTGCTCCGAGCTCCATCTTGCTCCGAGCTCCATCTGCTCTGAGCTTTAACTTGCTCAGAGCTCCATCTTGCTCAGAGTTCCACCTGCTCCGAGCTCCATCTTGCTCAGAGCTCCACCTGCTCCGAGCTCCACCTGCTCCGAGATCCATCTGCTCCGAGCTCCATCTTGCTCAGAGCTCCATCTGCTCCGAGCTCCATCTTGCTCCGAGCTCCATCTGCTCCGAGCTCCATCTTGCTCCGAGCTCCATCTGCTCCGAGCTCCATCTTGCTCCGAGCTCCATCTGCTCCGAGCTCCATCTTGCTCCGAGCTCCATCTTGCTCCGAGCTCCATCTGCTCCGAGCTCCATCTTGCTCAGAGCTCCATCTTGCTCAGAGCTCCATCTGCTCTGAGCTTTAACTTGCTCAGAGCTCCATCTGCTCTTAGCTCCATCTTGCTCAGAGCTCCATCTGCTCTGAGATCCATCTGCTCTTAGCTCCACCTTGCTCCAAGCTCCATCTTGCTCAGAGCTCCATCTGCTCCGAGCTCCATCTTGCTCGGAGCTCCATCTGCTCCGAGCTCCACCTTGCTCGGAGCTCCATCTGCTCTGAGCTCCATCTTGCTCAGAGCTCCACCTTGCTCCGAGCTCCATCTTGCTCAGAGCTCCATCTGGCTCCGAGCTCCACCTTGCTCGGAGCTCCATCTTGCTCGGAGCTCCATCTGCTCCGAGCTCCATCTTGCTCAGAGCTCCATCTGCTCCAAGCTCCATCTTGCTCAGTGCTCCAATCACTCTAAGCTCCATCTTGCTCTGAGCATCATCTGCTCAGGATGAACCTATATGGATTCATTAGAATTTGGTTCAGCTGTGTAAGTAAAACGAAAGATAATAGTGGCTTTATACTTTTCTCACATAAAAGATGTCTGAAGGGAGACAGTCCTGGAGTAGGATGGCGGCCCCATGGTCATCATGTCTCAGGCTTTTAGCTTTTTGCTTTGCCATCCTCAATGCTTGATTTCCATGTTATGGTCTAAAGTGGCTGCTGGAACCCCAGCCATTACAACTGCATTCTGGGAAGAAGGGAGGGAGGAAGAAGGGAAATAAGGAGAAATAAAGAGAGGAAGGGAGAAAGAAAAAAGAATTCTTTTCTTACTTTTTTAAAAATGACTTCCTTGGGGGCCGTGGTGGCTCCGGCCAGTAGTCCTGGAGCTTGAGGAGGTGAGGCCATGAGTTCAAGGCCAACCTGAGCAATATAACAAGCTCTCATTGATTAACAAAAAAGAAAAGAAAAGACTTCCTTAAATGATAGCTTACAGTAATTTATCTCTATCATTGTCTACAACTTACCTGGCCATACAGGAGACTGGAAAATGTACTATTACAGTGTAGGTAGGAATGTGCCTCAAATTAGGTTCAGTTACTAAGATAGAGGGTTGGTATAGGCAGCTAGCAATTTTTCTTACACTAACATTTCATTATTTTTTAAGTGTCAGGGTGTGGCTGGTCCCAAAAGCTTACAAGCACAATTAATAATTGACTTTGGAGCTTTTTTTTTTTGAAGTAACACTGAAATCTTGAATTCAGCAGGAAGCAAGCAAGGAAGTGTGTGAAATAATGATTGCAGCCCCCAACTTTCCAAGTATTCCCATGAACAATATACACTGATTCCAAGCTACACATTTGAAACATACAAAAAACATACAAAGAACGGCATATGTAGTTTGGTTTGCTGCCACCAAGGGACGAGAGAGCTTGTGCATGGTCACGCATGGTGAACGGCAGGCCCACACACAAGCTGAGCTCGCTGGAGATGGGTGTATTCATGTATTTTCCCTCATCCTTCCTAAGTTATATATATATATATATATATATATATATATATATATATATATATATATATATATATATATAAAAACACTGAATATAAAATATTTCACTAAAAAACATTTCACTGAATGTACGACTTTATACTCTTCAAGCATTGCAGTTCTTCTAACAGCCAGTAGAGACAGAAAGGTAAAGCTGGAAGAACCTTAGAGATTGTCCAGGCTGGGTGCCTCCTTTTCCAGAGAAAGAAACTGCGATGGGGATAGGTAAAATAGCCTGCCCAAGCTCAAGAGAGATACCATCTCTTGACTCCCAGGCTCGCTCCATTCTAGCCCCTTTGGGGCCCCAGTTGTGTCTGAGGGACCCCTTGGCATTGGAAAACTCCGTAGAACAACCACCTAAGACTTCAGTGACTGCCAGTGAAGTCTAGAACAAAAACATGGAATGAGCATTTTTCCAGCACCCTTGTGATTAATGAGAGACACAGGGGTTCTTCAGAGCTGTAGGGCAGCTGTGATACCCCAGGGTCCATTCCAAGTGGCCCAGCGGGGATGCTGGACAGAGGAAGCACTAGCAGGATGCTACAGGGAGCATCAGAGGGATCTGGGGGAGGCGTTTCCTCTTTCTCCACATCACCAGCCTCTTGGTTCTCCATGAGTTAGTTCTACATTTCTCCAGGGCGGGGCGGGGTGTATAAGAATACAGACACCTGGACTTTCCTCCCAGAAATTCTAAACTAGGTCTGGGTAGGGCCCAGAAAGTTGTATTTTTACCACGTGTCCCTGGAGATGCTGAGGCAGCCATCTTGCTACTATCTGAGGACAAGTGATCAGGAAGCTCTGCACCGGATGACTCACAGAAAGCTCTCCCACCATCCCAGTGCTGCTCTTCTCTGGGTAGACTACTCGGTGAAGAGCTGTGATCCATCCTCCCTTGCTATAATTAACAGACACTGTGATTAGAAGTTCTTCCTCAGCCTCGCACTCCCCTACCTCCCACTTTCAGTGTCTTTTCTTCCCTGGTAATGGGAAGCCAGTCTCCCTGTGCAAACCCTCCATAAACTGGAAGCCTATTACTAGGTCACCTGTCAGCCTCTCTGTCCCAATTAAGTAATCTCCATTCCTCTCACCACTTATCCACGCTCCTATTTTCTAACTCAACAGTCGTTTCCCCGCTTTTCTCTAAATGCTCTCTGAGTTCTCTCCAGTTCTCCTGCCTTGTCTTTGTTCCTAATTCTTCCCTTGAATAGTTTGTCTTGTGAGATTAAAAAGAAATTCCTGCTCCAAAAGGGTTCGAAAGCTATTTTGACAAGATGAATTTAAGAAACCTCCCTGCAGCATCACAGCAACCCGGGAAAGAGGGCAGGTTGCATCAGAAAGTCTAAGGAAGGTAGTACAATAAATATTCCATTGTCTCCATGGCAACACACCCCAAAAGGTTTATGGATGCCCACATAGGCAGGAAGGTCTGAAGATCCACCTGCTGGCTCACTGGAAAGCCAGGAAGGACGGCTTAGCTTTTGCTCCATTCACATGGTAGAATGGAGATCAGGGCAGGCCGGGACTACCCAACAGACCAAGGAAGTGGGAGAAAACAGAATCAAATGTGGGAACCAGAGAGCAAAGGGAAGTAGTGTAGGAGATGGGTGGGTCATCGCTGACCCCTGCTGACAACGGCATCCATTTAACATCAACAGAAATTCACTTTTGAGAAGATTTTTAAGGACGTCAAAAAGCTTTCTCAAGGGGATGATATGAAAAATCAGCCAGGCAAGGTGGAAGGAGAAAGAAAGTAAGAGAGACCAAGAGAGAACACAAAGCAAGACAAAGTTCAGTGGCTGCTGCGGACCTATTTTCTCCAAAGAACAAAAGGAAAGGGAGAAGATGGCAGAGGGAAGAAAAGGCAGCGGAAAAGGTGGAAATTGAGTGAGAATCTGCCTTCCCAGCCTTGGGGGTCCAGAAAATACAGCACACATACACCATGAAATACTATGCAGCCATAAAAAAGAATGAGTTCATGTCTTTTGCAGGGACATGGGTGAAGCTGGAAACCATTGTTCTCAGCAAACTAACACAGGAACAGAAAACCAAACACTGCATGTTCTCATTTGTAAGCAGGAGTTGCACAATGAGAACATAAGGCCACAGGGAGGGGAACATCTCATACCGAGGCCTGTCAGGGGTAGGGGGAAGGGGAGGGAGAGCATTAGGATAAATACCTAAAGCATGTGGGGCTTAAAACCTAGATGACAGGTTGACACCTGCATGCAGGAAACCACCATGGCACATGTATACCTGTGTAAAAAACCTGCATATTCTGCACATGTACCCCAGAACTTAAAGTAAAATTTAAAAATTATTTTAAAAAAGATCAGCCTGGTCAACATGGCAAAACCCTGTCTCTACGATATATACAAAATAATAATTAACTGGGAGTGGTAGTACCCACCTGTACTTACTTCTTCTACCTACGTGGGAGGCTAAAGTGGGAGGATCATGTGAGCCCAGCTAGGTCAAGGCTGCAGTGAGCCATGATCATGCCACTGCACCCCAGCCTGGAGAAAAGAGTAAGACCCTGTCTTGAGAAAAAAAAAGATGGAAGAGGAAGGTAGGAGAGTCAGGAGAGAGATTTGAAGATGCTACACTGTTGCCTTTGAAAACTGAAGAGGGGCTATGAGCTAAGGAATGCAGGCAGCCTCTACAGAAGTTGGACAAAGCAAGGAAACAGATTCTCCCAGCATCTCCAAAAGAATGTAGCCCTGACAGTATCTCGATTTTACCCTAGTAAGATGCATTTCAAACTCAGACCTCCAGAACTTAAAGATAATAAACTTGTGTTATATTAAGTGGCTAAGTGAGTGATAATCGGCTACAGCAACCACAGAAAACTAATATAAAGACTAATGTTGTATCGAACCGAGCACAGAAAATCAACACCAAGACAAAAGTATGCCAAATTGCAGGGTTTATTGCCGGCGACCACGGAGGACTCACGTCTCTCCAACCCGTGGCAGAGAAAGAAGGGTGACAAGACCTTTTTATACTCGCAAAACCACCTTGGGAGTGGGGGTGAGGACTGGAGATGGGAATGAAAGCTGTCAGTCACATCCTAGGCTGAGACGAGGTTGAGGGGGGCTCTGGGCCAGGGGACTTTTGTCATTCCAATTGCCACTTAAGTGGTTTACAGAGGTTAAGATAAACACTAGTTTATACATTATTTGGACAGGTGTGGGTTCCACAGATTTTTCAGTTGCTTGGCACCAGGATGGAATTATCTGGGGATGCTTACTCTGGTCAGTACCGGTAAACAAAGGCCAGCAATTCTGATAGTTACAGATAAGAGAAGACATGCAGCTTTACCTGTAAACTCAGCAGTTTACAGAAGCCAAGGTTAGCAGTCATTGTGAGGAGAATGGAAACAGTTTTGTCTCTTTACAAAATGGCAGTGTACAGGTTCTAACTCTAAGCTAGCTATATCACACTAAGAGGCATAGTCGTTTCCCATTATCCACAGTGTAGCTTTCAGTTTCAGTTCCCTGTGTACACCCCAAAAATATCAGATGGAAAATTCCAGAAGTAAAACGTTCAGTCTTCATTTGCATGCCATTCCAAGAAGTGAGATGAAATCTCACACCATCCCAACTGCCCCGCCTGGGGCCATGGATTTCCCTTTGTGTAATCTTACACCATCCCAACTGCCCCGCTTGGGGCCATGGATTTCCCTTTGTGTAATCTTACACCATCCCAACTGCCCCGCCTGGGGCCATGGATTTCCCCTTGTGTAGCCTATCCTCACTGTCTACACCACCAGTTCTGTCAGGCACTCAGTAGCTGGCTCAGCTATCAGACTAGTGCAGTACATGCATAGGGCAGCAGCAGTGGCAACCCTGGACACTGGCCCCAGTAGCAGGGAACCCAGGACCACATACTGCCACAGTCAGCCCGCAAGTGTGGGAGGGCAGGAGGCGCTCAGTCACAACTCTGCGGCTGCACAGTGCCCAGCGCCCACAAACCTGTGCTCTGGGCCAGGGCCAAGGAAAAGTGGACCCTAGGGTGGGATGGCAGGAGGGCAGTACACTCTAAAATCCTAATGCCCTCTGGGAGCAGCCGCGCCAGAATCTGCTGTGGGCTTAGCCACAGCTGCCACCTAGAAATGGTGCAAGTCAGTATCAGTGGCAACCCTTGGACCCGTCCTCCCCAACCAGCAGCAGGAAACCCAGGACCAGATGTCACCATGGCACCTAATTTAGATGGTCGGCGGCGCAGCTGCAAGGGGGTGGAAACCAGCACTCAGCCTCATCCCGGGGCTGCAGTGGGCCCAGAGCCCGCGACCCCTCGCTCTGGGCTTGGGTAAAGGAAGCACAGATCTTAGGGTGGAGGTAGGTGCCCTGGGCGACTCCCAGTCTGAGACGAGCCCTGCGGCCTCCCATGCATTCTACTCCACCTGCCACTTACAGATGGCATGTGGCAGCAGCGGTGGCAACCCCTGATCCTGCCCGCCTCCACCAGCAACGCGGACCCAAGGGCGAGACCCTGCTGCGGTGCCTAATCAGACCTCAAAGCGGGAGGAGGACTGGAACTGGTGCCCAGCCCCATCCCAGTGGCTGCAGGGTACCCGGCACCCACAACCAGCACCCTGGACCAGGTCTAAAAAGGAAGAAGGGCGGAAACCGGTGCTCAGCCCCACCCCCGAGGCTGCACAGCACTCAGCACCCGACCCCGCACTCTGGGTGGGGGCAAGAAAGATGGACCCTAGGTGGTGCACTGAGAATTCTTGGGCCATCTACGGCCAGCCTCTGCTTTGGGCTCAGCTGCAGCTGCCACCTGCACACGGCCATGCAGCAGCCACAGTGAAAACCACTGATGCTGCCCGCCCGCTCCACTGCAGTGAGGATCCCAGGGCCAGAAGCCTCCACAGTTCCTCACGCAGGCAGTCGGCCCTGCTGCTGCAGGAAAGCAGGAACCGGCCAGTCGGCGTCAAGGATCCAGCAGCTGCACAGCACCCAACAACCACCACCCATTGCTCTGTGCATAGGCCAAGGAAGAGGGGCCCTAGGCTGGGAGGGCAGCCTGCTGGACAGCCCTCGGGTCTTCTGGGACTAGCCCTGCCAGCCGACACCATGGGCTTAGCTGCAGCTGCCCCTAGCAGATGGTGCACGTCAGCAGCGGTGGCAATCCTGGATATGCACGCAGCAGCTAGCAGCACAGAACCAAGGGCCAGATTCCACTGTGGCCCTAACAGAGGCAGTGAAGCCCCAGCTGCAGGAGGGCGGGAAGTGGCGCTCAGCCCCATTCCAGTGGCTGCATGGCATAGAGACTGGCAGCCTAGCACTCAGGGAGCCGCCAAAGAGGAGCGATCCTAGGGTGGGAGGGGAGTATTCTACAACCCTCAGGCCTCACTCAGGTCTGGGACCTGCATTGCCACCCTCTGCCACAGGCTCAACTGCAGCTGCCACCTGCACATGGCACAGCAGAAGTGGTGGCAATCCCAGCTCTGCCTGCCAGCAGCAGGGGACCAAGGGCCTGAGGCCACCTCAGAGGCTGCCACCTGGCCACCTCTGCACCCCTGTCCCTGCCCTGGTGGCAGCCAGCCATGCTCCTACCTCTCCAGCACTCTGCAGTCTCCATCGCTGCCACCCACTGCAGCGAGGCGAGCCGTGGTGCCACAGACTCCAGCCTCTAGCATGCAGCAGATGGCTCTTCCTTCTCGTGGCATTGAGCAGCTAGGCGGGCAAAGCCAGAAAAGCCTAGAACGGGACACAGAGAGTGGTAGCATTAGACCCCCACCTTGTCATGCTGGCCACTGGGTGCCACGGGCCAGTTTCAGTGAAGGCACTCACACCCACCCTCCAAAGTGCACAGCATCTTTTTTTAGCCCAAACTGGCTAGGGAGTAGAGACTGGATGCCTGGGCTTCCCACTTCACAGGAACCACTGGGACCACCCAGGCTGTGCTCGGGAAGCAGTAGCAGCAGAAACTCAGCCCCAGCCAGCCCTCCCCACCAACGTGCTGGTTCCCATTCCCAAGACCTCCACCCACAGGGCCCTGTCACCCCATGATGACAGGGCATGCCTGGGCATCCTTGGCGGTCTCTGCAACACAGAATGTGAGGGCTCGAGCCTGGGAACCATGATGGGTCTGGGTGCCCTGCTGTGATCAGGATTTTCTCATAAATGTGTGCCCGCCATGCAGGAGAAGATGGCCCTTTAGAGTTTAGAGTCCGAGGAAAGGAGAACCACTCCTCTCTCAGAAACCACCGCTGTCACTGAAACCTCCATTGCCTGCCACCGGCAGTGCAGCTTCCAACAGAGCCCCTAACCTGCTGCCACCAGAAGTGTAGCCCCAGGATAGTACCAACACCCCATCCCTCACCACTGGCAGTGTAGCCCCAGGATAGAGCCAACACCCCATCCCTCACCACTGGCAGTGTAGCCCCAGGATAGAGCCAACACCCCATCCCCTACCACTGGCAGTGTAGCCCCAGGATAGAGCCAACACCCCATCCCCTACTACCACTGGCAGTGTAGCCCCAGGATAGTGCCAACACCCCATCCCCCACCACCGGCAGTGTAACCCCAGGATAGTACCAACACCCCATCCCCCACCACCGGCAGTGTAGCCCCAGGATAGTGCCAACACCCCATCCCTCACCACTGGCAGCATAGCACGTGATGGCAGCCCCTAACCTGTCCCTGCCTTAGACACTGCAGCACTTGATGGCACCCGCAGACCACCTCCCTGCCATGGGGAGCACAGCCCGGGATAGCACCCCAACAGACTCCCTGGGGTGGGCAGTGTAGCCACAGATAGTGTCCCCAAGCAGACCCCCACCACAGGCAGCGATGCCCCCATATGGCACCCAAACCACCCCCCACTGCAGGCACTGCAACCCTTAATAGCGCCCCCAACCAACTCCCTGCCTTGGGCAGTGCAGCCATGGAGAGCACTCCAAACTCCCTCTCCACCTTGGGAAGTACCCCCATGGCTAGCTCGGGTAGCCCCTGATAGCACACCCAACCTGCCCCTGCCACAACCCATGTAGCCTGGAATAGCACAGTCACCCGCTCTTTACCAGGCAGCGCAGATCCCTGAGAGCACCTGACCCACCCGCTGCCTCCCCACTACTCAGGCTGTGTATCCGGCCCCAAGAGTGCCCCTACCAACCCTCTACCCACCTCAATAGGCAGTCCAACCTTGTGTAGCTCTCCCAACAAGCCCCCCAACCTTGGTCTCAGTGTAGTCTCCATGGTGCCTTTACCACCACCCCTCCCCCCACCAACAGTGTAGAACCCCCTAAACCATCCTCCACCACCAGCACTGCAGCCCCAGATAGTTCCCCCAACCCGCTCCCCATGTGGGCAATGTAGCCTTGGATAGTGCCCCCAACCAGCTCCCAGACACAGGCAATGATGTCCTGGATATGACACCCCCCCACCCACTGGGGGCAATGTAACACCTGATAGCATCCCCAACCCATCCCTCACCGCTGGCAGTGTTGCACCCCACAGTGCCACCAACCCATCCCAGACAAAGGCACTGCAGCACCTGATAGCTCCTTCAACTCACCCCCACCTAGGGCAGTACATCCCCAGACAGTGCCCACAAAATGCCCACTGCTGCTGGCAGTACCGCTTGGGACAGGCCCCATCCCAGCCCCCAGCAATGGGCAGCACACCCCAGGAAAGGGCCCCCAACCCTCTCCCTTCCACAGGCAGTGGCGCCTCAAATAACCCCCCAACCAGCCCCGCCAACACCAGCAGTGACACCCTGAATAGTGCCCACTGCCCATGGCAGGACACCCCAAAGCCGTTCCCCATGCCTCAGGTTTTGCAGGCCAGGATGGTGAACCTATCCTGCCATCTTTTTACCTTTCCAGTTGCGCTGTAGTCTCAGTCACTGCCACCAACCACAACAGTGAGGCAAGGTGATACTGCAGGCTCCAGCCTCCAGCATGGGTGGCTGGCGACTACTCTTCCTCCTCTAAGCCAGTTTGGAGTAGGTAGGCCCACGTATTTAGAAGAATCTGAAATGACGAGACCAACATGTACACAATAAAACACTACAAAGTAGCAGAAGAATCCAATCTAGAACCTGACCAGACAATTCTGCAGATATAAAGTCAAACAATAGGTAAGAGATTAGGTCCTCAAAATGAACTATGCATTAGGAAACTGTAATTCGCCAGGAAAGGTGGCTCATGCCTGTAATCCCAGCACTTTGGGAGGACTAGTTGGGCAGATTACCGGAGGTCAGGAGTTTGAAACCAGCCTGACCAATATGGTGAAACCCCATCTCTACTAAAAATACAAATATTAGCCTGGCACCATCGTGGTGGACGTCTGTAGTCCCAGCTACTCAGGAGACTGAGACAGGAGAATTGCCTGAACCCAGGAGGTGAAGGTTTCAGTGAGCCGAGATTGTGGCACTGCACTCCAGCCTGGGTGACAGAGCCAGACTCAGTTTCTTTAAAAAAAAATGTAGAAATGGGGCTGGGTGAGGTGGCTCAAGCCTGTAATCCCAGCACTTTGGGAGGCCGAGGCGGGTGGATCACGAGGTCAAGAGATCGAGACCATCCTGGTCAACATGGTGAAACCCCGTCTCTATTAAAAATACAAAAAATTAGCTGGGCATGGTGGCGCGTGCCTGTAATCCCAGCTACTCAGGAGGCTGAGGGAGAATTGCCTGAACCCAGGAGGTGGAGGTTGTGGTGAGCCGAGATCGTGCCATTGCACTCCAGCCTGGATAACAAGAGCAAAACTCCGTCTCAAAAAAAAAAAAAAAAAAGTAGAAATGCAAGTGTGGTTTTAGAGAAGAGGGCGCGGTGGCTCACGCCTGTAATCCCAGCACTTTGGGAGGCCGAGGCGGGTGGATCACGAGGTCAAGAGATCGAGACCATCCTGGTCAACATGGTAAAACCACCCCGTCTCTACTAAAAATATAAAAAATTAGCTGGGCACGGTGGCGCGTGCCTGTAATCCCAGCTACTCAGGAGGCTGAGGCAGGAAAATTACTTGAACCCAGGAGGTGGAGGTTGCGGTGAGCCGAGATCGCGCCATTGCACTCCAGCCTAGGTAACAAGAGCAAAACTCCGTCTCAAAAAAAAAAAAGGGGGGGGGAGACTCATACATTCTAGGTGGAAATGAAAATTGGGATACCCCAGCTCAGAGACCTGTCGGGTTCAGAGGGACCCAGGTCCCAGGCTTCACCATGGCTCAGGGCCTGTGCACTCATAGACGCTGGATGTGGGTCACATACCGGCATAAGCCTTCCAGGCAGAACCGGCTGCAGACGCTGCCATGGCGAGGACCCCACAATCACCCCCACGCATACGACTGGGGCCCAAATACCCACAAAGAAGTCAGGGCCAAAAAGCACGGAGCCGCGGACAAGGAGCAGGGAGGCCTGGAGGGTTCCCAGTGGGGTATGAGTCCCCACCACTTACCGCAGAGACCTGCCTCCTCCTCCACCATCACGTGGAAGCTACCACGGCTTCTCCAAAGAAACTTGCTCTCACCACGCCGCTGCCTCTGCTGACTCCCTCTGGCTGGGGGTCGGGGGGGTGCCCGCCGCCACCTCTGTGCCGCTGCTGGATCCTCGCAGGAAGCGCAGTCTTGGCTTCCGTAGGGCACGCACGCAGGCAGTGTCCCTCTCCTCAAGCTGTAGCACCACCCCCGCTTAAAGGGGCCGCGGCTCAGACTGGCCGGAACAGCTTCGGGATGCGGCACAGGCTGAGCCTCTGTCCAGCCCCAGGGGTGAACTAAAGGCCTCTGGTCTCTCATCCTCCCTGCCTCTAGGGCCCTAAACGTGGCAGGAGAGGAGCCTTGTGACCCCAGCCCCGGGATCAGCTCCCTTTGCCTGGGGAGCACCCGGGATCTGCCCCTGCTTCCTCTGGACCTCGGCTTCAAGATCTGTGAAGGAAGCGGCCTGGAGGGAACTCTGGACTCCATCAAGCTCAGCGCCTCAGTATCCAGGGTGGGCTCACTTCTTGCTTTATCCTGTCAAAGCAAGGCAGTGTGCACCTGCTCAGGCTTTATGAGCCAAGCTGGGGACTTTACCCAAAACAGCCATGGAAAGAGGGGAGCCCATAGGCAGGAGACATTTCCCAGAGCTGCTGGGGCAGGCTCTGCTCCCACAAAGGCAAAGTGGCCTGCCTGAAGATATCACTCAGAAATCAGAGCCAAGGTTGGAAGCAGTGGCTCATGGCTGTAATCCCAGCACTTTGGGAGGCCAAAGCAGGAAGATCGCCTGAGGTCAGGAGTTGGAGACCAGCCTAGCCAACATGGTGAAACCCCGTCTCTACTAAAAATACAAAAATTAGCTGGGCATGGTGGTGGGCACCTGTAATCCCAGCTACTGAGGCAAGAGAATCACTTGAAACCAGGGAGGCAGAGGTTGCAGTGAGCCGAGATTACACCACTGCACTCCAGCCTGGGCAACAGAGCGAGATTCCATTTCAAAAAGAAAGAAAAAAAATGAATAAATGAATGAATGAATGCATGAACATATGCATGCCTGCAGTACCTCCTCATCCAGAGCACCATTCCTAGCAACGACTCCCCAGGCTGAGCCCCACCTCCCACCAGCACTGCAGCTGGACTAGAGCTGCCGACAGCAGGACAACCAAGCCACCCCAGGGCTCACCTCTGGCCCGTAAGGAAGGCGGGAGATGAGCTCTGGGGCCGTCCAGTAGGGTTTCTCGACGAGCGACTTCCTCCGGAGTACTTCTTTGCTCACCTGGGCGCAGAACCCGAAGTCTGACAGCTTCACCTCGGGTAGGACAGAGGCAGTGGGGTCAGCAGAGCTGGCACAGTGGAAGGGCGAGCAGGGGCGTCCGCCTGTGTAATTCCTCAGCTTCAGACACGATGTGCGGCCCAGAGGTCAGAGCTGGGCTCCAGAGCCAGACCACTGGGGAGCTCTACCACCTCCTGGTGGGGGCTCTCGGGTGAGTCACCTCCAACAGGGTCCCCCCATCTCCCTGTCTGACGGCCTCTAGGGCTCTTGGGGGCCTGAGTACTGCAGACAGCAAAGGCCACGTGGGGCTGGGAACGGGTGGCCCTGAAAGCCTGTGTCCTGGGGCCCTGGGGCCCTGCTGCCCTGGAGCATCTTGTGTTGGGTTGGAGAGGAAGGCAGCCCTGCTCTGGGTCTGTGAGGGGCCATAGCCTACCTCTACAACGACCAGGCCCCCCATACCTTCTTAGGAACTGTAGGCCCCTTTATGATTTTTTTTTTTTGAGATAGAGTCTTGCTCTGTAGCCCAAGCTGGAGTGTAATGGTGCAATCTTGGCTCACGGCAGCCTCCACGTTCCAGGTTCAAGCAATTCTGCCTCAGCTCCCAAGTAGCTGGGATTACAGGCGACTGCCACCACGCCCAGCTAATTTTTGTATTTTTACTAGAGACAGGGTTTCACTATGTTGGTCAGGGTGAAACTCCTGACCTCGTGATTCACCCACCTCGGCCTCCCAAAGTGCTGGGATTACAGGTGTGAGCCACTGCACCTGGCCCACTTTCTGAATTTTGAGGATCTCTATGGGTCTTCTTGTCTCCAGAGAATACCCCCACAACCATGGGAGGACAATCTCAGGTGGTCTACAGATGTCGCCCCCAAAACATATCTGCAGACATCCTGAGATTTCCACGGACTGTCAGTGAAAGAGCTCTCTCTGCCTCTGCTTAGACTGACTGGTGCCGTTTTATTTTCCTTGGGGGAAGGGATGGACTCATCCACTTTTGCAAGAATTTCATTGGAGTCAAGGGCCCTTTCCTACAGAAAGTCACGTCCACCCTGCCACAGCCTGGGGTTCAGAACCTCAGTCCAAAGTATGGGAGATAGGGCTGGGTTCACGGCCTAACCTGGGAGCTGGGCAGGCAGTGGCTTTTCAGTGGAGGGAGAAGCCTGTGGTGGGGGCTGCGCTGTCTGCCCAGAACCCTGCCCCTGGGCCCAGCATCCAGTGCTGACGGAAGAGCCCCCACAAGCCTGTGTCCTCCCACTGCAGAGCCCCGAGGAGCCCGTGCCCTCCCACTGCGCAGAGTCCCCACCAGCCTGTGTCCTCCCACTGCACAGAGGCCCCACCAGACTGTGTCCTCCCATTGCAGAGCCCCCACCAGCCTGTGTCCTCCCACCGCACAGAGCCCCCACCAGCCCGTGTCCTCCCACTGCACAGAGCCCCCACCAGCCCGTGTCCTCCCACTGCGCAGAGCCCCCACCAGCCCGTGTCCTCCCACAGCGCAGAGCCCCCACCAGCCCGTGTCCTCCCAAAGTGCAGAGCCCCCGCCAGCCCATACCCTCCCACCGCACAGAGCCCCCACCAGCCCGTGCCCTCCCAACACAGAGCCCCCACCAGCCCGTGCCCTCCCACCGCGCAGAGCCCCCACCAGCCCGTGTCCTCCCACAGCGCAGAGCCCCCGCCAGCCCGTGTCCTCCCAAAGCACAGAGCCCCCGCCAGCCCGTGCCATCCCACTGCGCAGAGCCCCCGCCAGCCAGTGCCCTCCCACTGCGCAGAGCCCCCACAAGCCCGTGCCCTCCAACTACGCAGAGCCCCCGCCAGCCCGTGCCCTCTGACTATGCAGAGCCCCTGTCAGCCCGTGCCCTCTGACTGCGCAGAGCTCCCGCCAGCCTGTGTCCTCCCACTGTGCAGAGCCCCTGCCAGCCTGTGTTCTCCCACTGCAGAGCCCCCACCAGCCTGTGTCCTCCCACTGCACAGAGCCCCCAAAGAGCTGGACTCTGGGCTGCATCAGGGACAGATGAAGTCCCGGATCCTCGACACAGGTCTAGGGGGTCGAACCCACCTACCCTCAAAGGGGATGGGGAGAGACAGGGAAGCCCTGCCATGGGAACCCAGACCCCCCGCAGCCCACCGCCTATCCCCTCACCCTGCCGTCATGGGTCAGCAGGATCGAGTCACTCTTGATGTCCCAGTGGATGATGTCCTAGTTGTGGAACACCAACAGGGCCTGCAGCACTGCCAGGCACACGGCCGAGATCTACTCCTCGTTCATCCTGCTGGTGGGGGTGAGCAGGTGGGTGGACAGTCCCCCAAGAGCTGAGGGGAATGAAGCCCTGCCTTGGGCTGGGAGGAACCTGAGAAAGCTTGACGCCACTCTGGAGCTGGAGGAATGGAAGACACGACCCCATGCCCGGGGGGTCAAGGGGGATGCAGCACAGCTGGCTTGGAGATGTGGCTCCACCCCAAGCAGTCTGGAAGGGACCTGGTCATGTCAGAGGAGGAGTCTGAGGCCCCGGCAGTACCTGGTGTGGGTGACAATGTCAGTGAGGGCACCTCGTTCCAGGAACTCCGTGACCAACCAGAGCTTGTCCCCCACCAGGCAGCTGTTGTACATCTCCGCCTCTCTGTTCTCATCCCCTGGAGACCTCAGGGCCTTTGCAGGGGCTGGTCTCTCTGCCTGGAGCTCACTTCCCAGTGTTGGCACAGGGCTGCCCCTCCCCTCCTTCAGTTCTCAGAGCAGCAAGGACTCCTTTCCTGACCACCCCAAGTTCGAGACCAGCCTGGCCAGCATGGTGAAACCCCATCTCTACTAAAAATATAAAAATCAGCAGGGTATGGTGGCACATACCTGTAATCCCAGCTACTCGGGAGGCTGAGGCAGGAGAATCACTTGAACCTGGGAGGTGGAGATCACAGTGAGCCGAGATCACAGCACTGCACTCCAGCCTGAGCAAAGGAGTGGGCTGCTGTCTCAAAAAAAAAAAAAAAATAAGTAAAAAAAAAAAAGTAAAGAAATCTGGGAAGTTTCTGCCAGGGGAGGAGGGAAGCTGAAAGGCAGGTGTGGGGTAGGGGAGGGAGATAAGAGGCAGAGAAGCAGGGATGGAGACAAGAGTGAAATGGAGAAGGCCCAGAAAGAAGTCTGACAGACCAGAAATGGGAAGATAAGACAGAGACAGAGGCTGCAATGCCCCACTCGGAGGCCTCTGCTGGGCCTCAGTTGCCTCATCTGTAACACAGGAATCACAGTCACACGTCCCTGTGGCATGCCGTGACTTAACCCCTCCATGTCAGAAGCCTCAAAAAGCACCTAGAACACGCCAAAAGCTAAAACACGTTGCCATTCCTGCAAGTCAGTAGCTCTCACCCCAGCTCACAAGCATGTTAGAGTCGCCACAGGAGCATTGAAAACCCCAGGCCCAGACCCCACAGCTGGAGAGTCAGCATCAAATGGTCCAGCTTGGGCTCCTGCAGTGAACCCTCCCCACCCCAGGTGACCCTAAGGTGCAGCCAAAAGGTGAGGAAGGGATTGGGGAGTGGGCAGGAGGCAGACCCAGCCCCGAGGCCTGGGTAGGGAGGGTGTAAAGTGAGACTGAGACAAAGTGATGGGGGGGCAGTGCCCAGAAGGCCCTCTCCAGCTCATCCTCCCCCACCTAGGGCCATCAGGAGTCTGGGGCCTGCTGAGGAATGCAAGGAATGAAGCCAGGCCTGGCACGGCCATCTCTAGGGTCCCCTCCTCCTTCACAAACTCCCAGGAGCCATTGCTGGTCCAGCCGCCTCCAAGCCATCACTCAGTCCTCCCGGCATGAACACCCCCCCCCAGCCCCCTTCTCGGAGCTCCGGTCCCAAACCCTTTGTCTGCTGGGTACCCCGTCACTGGCCCAACTCAGGCATCTCCCTCAGTGTACTTATCAGTGTCTGCAGGAGGAGCAGTGGATGAACAACCATGACCCCCAGAGCTGGCAAGGGGCCTTGAGGCTGATCTCCAGCTCTGGCAGGAGGGAGGCCTGAGGAGGCTTCCCAGAGGTGCTGACCTTCAAGACAAGAGCCATAGAATAAATGAAGTCAGAGCACTCCACAAAGGCCAGCGAGGCTGGGGTGCTGCAGGCAAGCAGGGAGGGGCGGGTCCTGCCAGAGCTGCTGGAGGGATGGGGCCGGCCCCTCCCCGGCAGAGGGCTCTGGGAAATGATGAGAATAAGGGGAAAATCAGCTCTCCTCTCCATTGCACCTGCTGTCCTCCACCTGTCACAGCACGAAGGAGGATGGAGAAACCCCCACTGACCCACTGGAGGGTGCTGGGGTATCCCCGTATCCTGCCACCACCACAGTGTAGGGAGGGGCCCTGGCTCCTTCCTGCCATGCTGTGGGGAGACCCCAGCTGAGCTGCTTCCTGCATCCCAGAGCCTGTTCCCTGATAATTAAACCGTAAGCTGATTAGTCAAGGCAAACCTTTAATTAGCCCTTGAAATTGTTCAGGGAAATTATAGCCTCCTTTCTGGGTGCTCTGCCCACCCTCTGTCAGGGTCTAGGGGTGATGCCAGGGAAGAAGCAGGGAACGGGAGAAGTGGCCTCCTGCCACAACCATGAGGTCCTCCCCCAGCAAGGCCAAACCTATGGTGCAAAGCATCTCATAGGAGTGGAGGGAACAGACCCCCGCCACATCATGAACTACCTTTGGACAAACCCCAGAAGAGGCGGGCAAGGCCTCAGCTGGAAAAGTATGAATGAGAAAACATAAACAAATGGTGAGACCTACTGTGTTCATGAATTGAGAGACTCAGTGTTGGGTGTGTGCACAAGCACACACGTACATACACTGACAAGATGCTTGTCTAATATGCAAAGGGAATTACAAAAAGTCAAGCATGGGCTGGATACAGTGGCTCACACCTGTAATCCCAGCACTTTGGGAGGCTGGCTTGAGCTTAGGAGTTCAAGATCAGCCAGCGCAACGTGGTGAAATCCCATCTCTACAAAAATACAAAACAAAAACAACTGAGAACAGGATGGCCAGCGTGATGAAACCCTGTCTCTACAAAAAATACAAAAAATATTAGCCAGATGTGGTGGCATGTGCCTGTAGTCCCAGCTACTCAGGAGGCTGAGCAGGAGAATTGCTTAAACCCAGGAGGTGGAGGTTGCAGTGAGCCAAGATCTCAGCCACAGCACTCCAGCCTGGGTGACAGAGCGAGATTCTGTCTCAAAAAGAAAAAAAAAAAGGGAAAGTGCCCTGAAATGGTCCTTCCTTCACAGGAGTCCTGATGAATAAATGAAAGCTCCCCACCTGACTGGCTACCAGAAAAATGCACATCAGACCACGGAGGAGATACCACCAGATCTGTTCTAGTTTGCAAAATGGGCCAAGGACATACCATTGGTGCCACCCTCACCTCCTAATCTGTGAAATGGGTCACATGGCGCAGCCACCTCCTGGGATTTCAGGGAGGCCCAGGCAGCAGCTTGGGAGCACTGGCTGGACACAGGGCCAGCACGTGCAAACCCTCCGTTCATCTTCCCTAGGAATCACCCTGAAGATGATCCAGAATCATCTTCCGAATCCAGAATAAGGACTCCCCGGGCCCAAGGTCACACCAGGCCTTCCCCTGCCTCCAAGCAGGAGTGCCCAGATGGCTCCAGAGGCCAGGCTCTAAATGGGTAGCAACTGAGTCTGTTTACCCACCACCTCGGGCCAGCACTCCACCGAATTGGTTGGAAAAAAATAACAATTACACTTACATTGATGTGTCAGGAACCAGGATAAGCGTGTTAGGAGCAGAACTTCAGGGATGTCCAGGAACACCTGAAGCAGCCCCTCCTAGGGAGGAAAACACTAAGGCACAGAGAGGCTCAAGCGGTCATCAAGACTGGAATCCAGACCAACCCAAGAACCGACCTATCAGTCTTCAATTCCTCAAAGGCCCCCTGCACCCCCCTGCCCAGAGACTTCTGCTCTGCCAGCTGCCTCAGCCTCCTCTTCCCTTAGCCGAGGCCAAGTTTCTCCTTCAAGTGGCACTTCCTCCTCAGGAAAAAACCTGCCTGCTGTGCTCTACCCAGGGCGGGTCCCCATTAGACACTCTGGCAGCCTGGCTTATGACAGTTCAGTCAGCCAACCAGTCAATCAATCAACATTTACCCAGAGACCTCAACACCACAATCCCTGAGAACACAGCAAGATGCAGGGCAAGGCCCTGCTGTTCTACCCCTGCCCCAGCGCCCTGAGGCTAAGTTATGCCAGGAGATGAAATAAACCAACAGACCCATACGTCACAACGTAAGTAACCATCATGGGGGGTGCTAGAGAGAGGGTGACAGGGGCTGCTCCTGTTGACCCACGGCAGGGAAGAAAGGTCTCTCCAAGGGAGGCCACCATCAGCAGAGGCTGCCTGGATGGAGGGAGGGAGGGTACTGTCCCCAGGGGGCAGCAAGGACAAAGGACCCCAGGTAGGATCCACCTGGAATGTTCCAGGAATGGTGGCAGGAGAGGAGGGATGGAGGCAGGCAGGAAAGTGGCCAGGTTGCCTGGGGCCTGGCAAACTTCTCTCTTGGGAGACTCACAGCCAGGAAAGGGTTCCTGCCCTACCCAGCTGTGCCCAGCTCCCTCTGGCTGTGTGGGGACAGTGGTGGAGGAGAGAGCAGGGAGGCTGCCTCAATGGTCCAGGAGGGAGACGAGGGTGGCTTGAACTAGGGAATGATGAGGAAGGGGGGTGATGAGGAAGAAGAATGGGAAGCGCCAGGCTATGTTCTCAGGGGGAGCCACAGGCTTTCTGGATAGTTGGATGCGGAGGGGACAAGAAAGGAGTCAGGGTGATGCCAGACTCAGAGAAGCCTGTTCCTGAAACAAGATGAGGGATGGAGGTAACCTGCTCCCAAAATGGGGTCACTGAGGGACGACAGGGGCTGGGAGCCTCCAGTCTGGCTGTCTCTCTGTCGCTCTTTGGTCGGGGTCTGTGTTCCCTGCCCGGCTGAGCGCAGGGAGGGCTGCCTGTTGTTTGGGTTCACCCTTGGGTCACTGGGCCCTCGCACAAGGCTGGTCAAAGAATATGCACTTGGGCTGGGTATGGTGGCTCACGCCTGTAATCCCAGCACTTTGGGAGGCTGAGACAGGCAGACCATTTGAGGTCAGGAGTTTGAAACCATCCTGGCCAATATGGTAGAACCCCGTCTCTACTAAAACTACAAAGTTAGCTGGGCATGGTGGCACATGCCTGTAATCCCAGCTACTTGAGGGGTTGAGGGAAGAGAGTCCCTTGAATCTGAGAGGCAGAGGTTGTGGTGAGCTGAGATCGCAAAACTGCACTCCAACCTCAGTGACAGAGTAAGACTCCATCCCAAAGAAAAAAGAATAAGCACTTGACTCCTGTCCACAGAATGGGTGAGAACCGGAACGAACAGCAGCATGGGGAGGAGAAAATAACCCAAGGGGCTTAGCCCGATGATAACCAGTGGGGTGACTTTTGCAGAAGAAAAAAAAATGTTCCAAAGTCAACTAAAAAGTCTGACAGTACATAATGTTGGCAAGGAGGTGGAGCAACTAAGCTCTTCAGTCACCACTGCCAGGAGCACACACAGATACAACCACCTTGGGAGGCTGGGCGGCAGCATCCACTAAATGTGAAGCTACCCTAACCTCTGCCCTGGGCCATGCACTCCCAGGTATATTCCCTGAAGAAATACACGCACTGGCACCCCAGGTGATGCTACAAAGAGATGGCTCACACCAGTGCTGCAGGACATGGAGAAACAATATTATACAGGGCTGGGCACAGCAGCTGATGCCTGTAATCCCAGCATTTGGGAAGCTGAGGCAGGTGGATCACCTGAGGTCAGGAGTTCAAGATCAGCCTAGCCAACATGGTGAACCCCAGTCTTTACTAAAAATATAAAAAAAAAAATTAGCCAGGCATGTTGGTGTGTGCCTGTAATCCCACTTACTTGGGAGGCTGAGGGAGGAGAATCACTTGAACTCAGGAGGCAGAAGCTGCAGTGAGCCAAGACCATGCCACTGTACTCCAGCCTGGACAACAGGAAACAAAAAGGAATATTACACAGCAACAAAGAAGAATGACTACAGATACACACAGCACACAGACAGATCTCACAGGCCTTAAGGGTGAAAGAAGGCATAGACAAGGACATACTGGAAGATTCCATTTATGTCAAATTCAAAAGCAGGCACGATGACATTCTGCAATTAAAGCATATGTATCTCATGGTAAAAACTATCAGGAAAAGCAAGTACACAGTGACCACCAAGGTCAGGAGAGCACTCACGACTGTGGTCATGACTGACAGGGGATACTGGGGGGCTTCTGGGATACTGTGCTCTGTCTTTACCGAGAGCTTGGTGGGGAAGTGTTGCTCACTATCCAATTCTTTGCTAAGCTTACCTGTGCGGTTTATGCACTTTTCTGTGGGCATATTATAATTTACAATTATTAAAGGCTTTTGCAAAGCAGTGGAGTTAGAAGTGCTGTGTATATATATAGCATTTCAGAGTCAAATAACGTGGGTCCAGGCTGCAGCAGCAGATTTTCGGGGAAGGGACGACAGAACTAACTATGGAGGCCTCTGTGGGCAGCAGGAAAGATTTCCCAGGGAGAGAGGGACAGGGGTGACCTGCTGGGAGGGCAGCGAGAGGTCTTTACCTGGAGATGAGTCTGTGGAGGGGCCAGTGCCCCACAGGGTCCTTCTGTCTCCCTACGCCCAGTGCTGACCACGGACTGTGAGTGCAGAGAGGGAGGGAAGGAAAGGGAAGGGGAGCTGGCACCCTGTTCAGGCCAGGAAGGCCGGCCACCTTCCGCCTTTGGAAGTGAAGTGTGGGCATGGTGAAACCACGCTGGGAAGCAAACTCGAAACCGCTGCACAATGCAGCTTTATCAGGAGTTCCCAGGACAGGGCCAGGTGCCTGGTGGCAGGAGCAGGGAGGGCCCAGGAGGGAGGCTCTCTAGGTGAGGACCACGCCCACCTAGAAGTGCTCCCACACCTCAAGGTGTCTGCTCAAAAGCTCCAGGGCAGCCTGCCTGGAATGGAGATGGCAGAACAAGGGTGGGGAAAACAGGAAGGGAAGCTTTTTAATCCTTGGGTTTAGCCCAGGGGGGCAGGGGAAGCCACCACAGTGATTAGGAGCCAGGCCTCCAGAATCCAAATCCAGCTCTGTAACCCAGGACAGGTGTCCAGGTTCTCAGGCTCCTCCCCTAGGAAAGGGAGATGATAGGCCAGCGAGGTGGCTCACGTCTGTAATCCCAGCACTTTGGGAACCCAAGGCAGGCGATCACAAGGTCAAGAGATCAAGATCATCCTGGCCAACATGGTGAAACCCGGTCTCTACTAAAAATACAAAACTTAGCTGGGCATGGTGGTGGGCACCTGTAGTCCCAGCTACTCAGGAGTCTGAGGCAGGAGAATCACTTGAACCCAGGAGGCAGAGGATGCAGTGAGCTGAGATAGTGCCACTGCACTCTAGCCTGGGGACAGAGCAAGACTCCATCTCAAAAAAAAAAAGAAAGAAAAGAAAAGAAAAGAAAATGGAGATGATAATAGTATCACGTGTCTCTTGGGGTTGATGGGAGGGTCCAGTAGGTTAGTTCACAGAAGGCACTCAAACAGTGCCTGCTCATGTTAATAACACAGCTACTGGAAATATAGCTATAATATTAATAATACAGCTACTAGCAATGCACCTAACAGTCTTTGAGCACTTACTATGCATCCTGCTGAATATACCTTTTTATCGTCAAAACAACCCTGTGAGGAGATACCATTAGCACCTCCATTTTACAGATGAGGACACCTGGGCTCAGAGAGGTGAGATGACTTGTCAGGGGTCACACAGCTAGTTAGACACAAAGCTGGCTCTGGAGGCCAAGCCCTTGACCTACGCTGTGTCAGATGGGTTAGGAACTCCAGAATGGAGCTAGGGTTTGAGTGCCAGATCTGCCACGTATTTGCTGTGGGGCTGCTGGCCTGTAAAATTATCAGGAATAAACAGATAATTCTTTTCTAAGAAAATAAACAGATAATTCTTTTCCAAGAAAACGAAGCTCAAGATGCCTTTCAAAAACACAAAGCTGTCCCGCTTTGCTCTTACTAAAATCAGAACCACGATGGGACTGTTTGTTACCTATCCAACAGGTAAAGGTGAGAGCATCAGGTGACACTCGTCTATTCCAGCAGGGGAGTGAGGAAACCCCGGTGCTATCAGGCACTGGGGTGAGAGTGTGAGTTGGACAACCTCCCAGGCAGGGTGAAACACTACTGGCAAAGCTGATGGGTAGAGAGAAATAGAGGTAAGACTAAAAGAAAGAAAAAGATTGAAAGAGAGGGAGAGAAAGAGGGTATGGGTGTTCTGCTGGCCTTCAAGTCCTGGTTCCATCTGTTCTAGCTGCACATCACACTTTCTGCAGTCAAGTTGCTCAATTCTTCCTTTAATTACATGGAATATCTCAGTATCTTTTGAACAGGTGACACTCGTCTATTCCAGCAGGGGAGTGAGGAAACCCCGGTGCCATCAGGCACTGGGGGTGAGAGTGTGAGTTGGACAACCTCCCTGGCAGGGTGAAACACTACTGGCAAAGCTAACAGGACGCCTATCATGGACCACGAGGCCACAAGCTCACAGTGACATCAGAGACGTGCACACAGTCACACTCAGGCGGGCACAGCCCTGTTCACAGCACAGAAAGACAACCATCCATGGGGGCATGCGTGTGCATGGGACACTTGAGGCGGCACTCTGTCCTGAGAGCGAGCTTTAGAGCAGGAAACCCAAGGCACAGGACAGAATATAAACATGGGAGGTCCACTGCATCTGAGTAAAAACAAAAGGGAGGGGCAGGCACTTGGGGGAACAAATATTCCAAGAAAGAAAGAAAATAAACTGGGAGTGATAATGCTATCTCTGGGAAGGGGCCTGGCAGGCAGCTGGGAAAGAGATTTGCTCACCTCATACATCCTTTTGTGCTGTGTGCAGTTTTTCAGTGATTATTTAGGGGAATAGGTAATACATGCACAAGGATCGAAAACGTGCTTTCTTAAAATTAAAACACAGGAGAAGAGAAATGAGGTTAATAACACCTCCTCCTCAGGGTCTCTGAGTAGAGCTACACGACCATGCTCACAGATTTACAGCACACTCGTGCCTTGGCACACAGAGCTGGGACACCACAGTCTGGGGTTATTATGCTCACTACGGGATGAGAACCAAGAGGGGGAACAGGGTGCCAGGAGATGGAAACTGTCAAAAGTACCAAGTTCGGGCCGGGCGCAGTGGCTCATGCCTGTAATCCCAGCACTTTGGGAGGGCAAGGTGGATGAATCATGAGGTCAGAAGTTCGAGACCAGCCTGGCCAACATGGTGAAATCCCATTTCTACTAAAAACATAAAAAATTAGCTGGGCATAGTGGCAGGCGTCTGTAATCCTAGCTACTCAGGAGGCTGAGGCAGGAGAATTGCTTGAACCCAGGAGGTGGAGGTTACAGTGAGCTGAGATTGTGCCACTGCACTCCAGCGACAAAGTGAGACTCCATCTCAAGAAAAAAAAATAGATATACAGCATCAAGTTCAGCATTTACCAAGCACTGGGAAAGAGATTTGCTCACCTCGTACATCCTTTACCATATGCCAAGCATCGGGCTAAGCATGACGCACACATGCACACATATAATCTCCCATCCTTCCACAGCCTGGAGATGGCCGCCAACACACCCTGCAACAAGTGAGGAACCAGAGGCCTAGGGAATTTCCATCTCTTCCCCAGGGGCTCCCAGCTAGTGGGAAAGGCTAAGGGATGTGTGTGGACTGGGCAGCCCCAGCAGGGAAGTTCCCAGTGCCCCTCAAGAAGGCAGTGGATGGCATTCCAGCCTGGGAAGGGTCAGGGCAGGACGGGAGCACCCCAGGAGACAGGCTTCAGTGAGCGGTGGCTTCTGTTGCATCTGCCAGAGCTGGCTCCCTTGGGATGGGAATGTGTTCCCCTTCTCACCCTCCCTGACCCCCCCTCAACCTTCCTGTGGGCCCAGGCAGCTGGGAGACAAGAAGCCGTGGCCCCGGATGGGTGACTAGGCGGAAAGGGCCCCAATTCCCTGGCCTTGACTTGGAAGGAGGCTGCTTCCTGCTGGCAGCATCTGAGAGGCTGGGCTGGGTGATGGGGAAACAGCAGCTGGGGACACGCCTAACCAGTGTCTGGCCAGGAAGTCTGGTTCGCCATGAGCCACCAGGATGAGGAGTAGGCAAGAAAGGAAAGGAAAGCCCTGAGGGAGGTAGGAACCCAGCGCCCAGAAACTACCCAGCGGGGACAGGTCCCCACGGAGCTTCTGTCTACGAAGGAGCCTGGGTAAGAACCTACTCGACAGGAATTGGACCGTCTCATCCAAGCCAGTTCGAAATCATGGGAGGGCAGCCCCAGTGGGCAGTCATGCTGAAGCCCCGAGGCCTGGGGTTCAAATCCTACCTCTGCCACTTGCCTGCTGTGTGACCTTAGGCAAGTCCCCATACCTCTCTGGGTCTGGAGTTTCTCATCTCCAGAATGAGAGAGACGTAACAGGTCACGACTACAGAAGCGCCAATGCCCTGAGGTTGGAGTGACCGCGGATGTTCGAGGATCATCTAACAGGCTGGTGTGGGCTACCCGGTACACCCTGCCTGCATGGTAGCCTTGCTCTGCAAAGAGCAGCTAAATAAATACTAGCACCTACTTCACAGGCCGCTGTGAATTTCAAATGAGGTAACCCGGGTAAAGTGCTGACGACCTCAGCCGGCATGAGGATGCTCCTCCATCACTGCCCCTCGTCCTCTCCAACCTCTTCTGCCCGGACTGCCACAGCAGCCTCGCTGTCACCCCCCACCACAATCCGTTCCCCACACAGCAGCCTGAACAGTCTTTATAAAAGGAAAACCAGATGTCGCTAAAGCCTCTGGTGACCTCCCAATATGCACAGAATGGAATCCACAGGCCCTACCTGGCTCTGCCTGGCCCTGCTGTAGCTGCCATAGCCTCCACGCCTCTGACGCCACACTGGGCTTTTTTGGCTGTTCGACTTCTTCCTTTTCTACTTTATGTATTTATATAACTGCTCTTTGCAGAGCAAAGCTACCATGCAGGCAGGGTGACCTCGGAGCTCCACTACCCCTCCCTCCAGTCAGCGTTAACCCCCCGACCCCTCGGAAGAGACCCTTCCCGCCACCAGTGAACTTTGACCCCGGCGGCCCCGCCCCCCCCTCGAGGCAATGCCGTCCCGCCGCCAGCACCCGGCTCACTACAAGCCCCTGGCTGGACCCCTTATCCTACCGGCTCGGCGCCGCAGTCGCTCGCGGTCTAGATGCTCGGCCTGGAACTCCGCGCCCTCGAGACTCCTTCTGCTCTCTTGCGCCGCTGCCATGTTGAATCCCCAAGGAATATCCGGGGCTTTCCCCCCCATCCCCGCCCACCAGTCCCCATAGTAACGAAGCTGACCGGCAGTGGGCTGGACCAGAGCGGGGGCGGATCCGGGCTCCTCCCCAAGCCCGCTCCAGCTTCCGATTGGTGCAGAGTGTCCAATCGAAGACATTCCGGCAGAAAATGCCAAGCGCGGATAGGAAATTTTGAAAAAGTGTGGGAAGTCTGGCTCCCGGTCCACTGAGGTCCTTAAAGGGGAAATGACTGTTGGCCCGGTGCGGTGGCTCAAGCCTATAAGCCCAGCACTTTGGGTGGCCGAGGCGGGTGGCTCACGAGGTCAAGAGATCGAGGCCATCCTGGTCATCCTGGTCAACATGGTGAAACCCCGTCTCTACTGAAAATACAATAATTAGCTGGGTATGGCCGGGCGCAGTGGCTCAAGCCTGTAATCCCAGCACTTTGGGAGGCCGAGGTGGGTGGATCACGAGGTCAAGAGATCGAGACCATCCTGGTCAACATGGTGAAACCCTGTCTCTACTAAAAATACAAAAAAATTAGCTGGGCATCGTGGCGCGTGCCTGTAATCCCAGCTACTCAGGAGGCTGAGGTGGGAGAATTGCCTGAACCCTGGAGGCGGAGGTTGCAGTGAGCAGAGATGGCGCCATTGCACTCCAGCCTGGGTTACAAGAGGGAAACTCAGTCTCAAAAAAAAAAAAATTAGCTGGGCATTGTGGCTCATGCCTGTAGTCCCAGCTACTCGGGAGGCTGAGGCAGAATTGCTTGAACCCAGGAGGTGGAGGTTGTGGTGAGCCAAGATAGTGCCATTGCACTCCAGCCTGGGTAACAAGAGCAAAACTCCATCTCAAAAAAAAAAGGGGGGGAAATGACTGTTTTCGTGTGATACTGATTTTCCAACTTCCCCCCAAAAGGAGTTAGGGGCTGGGAGAAAGTAATGGGTTAATAATGGCTAGAAATGGTTCTTAAGCACTATTTGTATTTTTCTCGCTGCATACACAACCCTCTGGTATAATATCATTAATACCCATTTTACAGATAAAGAAACTGAGGTTCAGAGGGTGAAATGGGGGCTTGGCATCATAGAAAGAAGGTAATGAGTTTTTAACGCTGGTCTATCTGAGCCTGGGAACCTAATACTGTTTGATCTTTAATTTTTAAATTAGTTTTTAAAAAGTAGCTAGTCAAAATATTGGAAACAAACACCCGACATCCTATTTTTAGAATTCTTTCATTTTATTTTTATTTAGTATTATTATTTTTGAGACAGAGTTTCGCTCTTGTTGCCCAGGCTGGAGTGCAATGTCACGATCTCGGCTTACTGCAACCTCTACCTCCTAGGGTTCAAGAGATTCTCCTGCCTCAGCCTTGAGAATAGCCGGAATTGCAGGCATCCACCACCATGCCCGGCTAATTTTTTTGTATTTTTAGTAGAGATGAGGATTTTGCCACGTGGGCCAGGCTGGTCTTGAACTCCTGACCACAGTTGATCCACCCCACTATGCCTCCCAGAGTGATGGGATTATAGGCAGCAAGAAGGCGGGCGTCTTAAGATTGTGGAGAAAATAAGATTGTGCGTCAATAAGATTGTGGAGAAAAAAGCCTGCACGGTGGCTCATGCCTGCAATCCCAGCACTTTGGGAGGCTGAGGCAGGAGGATAGCTTCCGGGGTTCAAGCAACTCCTGGGTGACTGCCACCATGACTGGCTAATTTTTGTTGGGATTCCAGGCATGAGCTACTGCACCCAGCTGGAACTGATCTTAAAGAAGAAGAAAGACTAGTGTTGCTTTTCTTAGGGAAAAAGAAGACATATATAAAGGTATATATGTGCAAATATTCATCATTAGAAAGTACTATTTTAATGTTTATTGTAACTATTGCTTTTTATATATAATATTACTGATGTATCATAATGTACTTGGGCAGGCACAGTGGCTTACACCTGTAATCCCAGTAAGTTGGGAGGCTAAGGCAGGCAGATCACTTGAGATCAGGAGTTCAAGACTGGCCTGGCCAACATAGTGAAACCCCAGCTCTACTTAAATATGAAAATTAGCCAGGTGTGATGGTTCATGCCTGTAATGCCAACTACTCAGGAGACTGAGGTGGGAGGATCACTTGAGCCAGTGGGGGAGAGGGATATGTGAAGGTTGCAGTGAACTAAGATCAACCACTGCACTCTAGCCTGAGTGACAGAGCCAAACCCTGTCTCAAAAAAAAAAAAAAAAAAAAAAAAGTGGCCGGGTGTGGTGGCTTACGCCTGTAATCCCAGCACTTTGGGAGGCTGAGGTGGATGGATCACCTGAGGTTGGGAGATAGAGACCAGTGTAACCAACATGGAGAAATCCTGTCTCCACTAAAAATACAAAAACATTAGCCAGGCGTGGTGGCACATGCCTGTAATCCCAGCTACTTGGGAGGCTGGAGTAGGAGAATTGCTTGAACCCGGGAGGTGGAGGTTGCAGAGAGCCAAGATTGCACCATTGCACTACAGCCTGGACAGCAAGAGCGAAACTCCATCTCAAAAAAAAAAAAAGTAATTGAATTCCCTATTATCGGACATTTGGGTTGCTTCCAGGTTTTTTCCTGCCCTCTCAGCCAGACCCTCTCTAAATCTACTTTACCTACATGATCTTTTGTTTTGTTTTAAAAACAGTCTCTTTGTTGCGGAGGCTGGAATACAATGACCGGATGATAAAGCACACTATAACCTTGTATTCCTGGGTTCAAGCGATTCTTCTGCCTCAGTCTCCTGAGTAGCTGGGACTACAGGCATGTACCACCACACCCAGCTCGTTTTAAAATTTTGTGTAAAGACTGGGTTTCAATATGTTGACCAGGCTGGTCAACTCCTGGCCTCAGGTGATCCTCCCACCTTCGCCTCCCAAAGTGCTGGGCTATAGGCATGAACTGATGCTCAGCCTAACTACTTGATCTTATCTAATTGTCACCATTTATATTTAAAGTGGGATCTTAGTCGGGTGTGGTGGGGCCCCTTGTAATCCCAGCACTTTAGAAGGCTGAAGCTGGTGGATCACATGAGGTCTGGAGTTCAAGACCAGCCTGGCCAACATAGTGAAACCCCCCCCACTACAAAAATACAAAAATCTAGCTGGGCATGGTGGCAGGCACCTGTAATCCTAGCTACTAGGGAGACTGTGGCAGGAGAATCACTTGAACCTGGGAGGCAGAGATTGCAGTGAGCTGAGATGGCGCCATTGCACTCCAGCCTGGACAACAGAGCAAAACTCTGTCTCAAAAAAAAAAAAAAAGGAATCTTTAGCCCCACTTAACAGATAAGGAAATTGAGGCACAGGAATAGAGTGGGAAGTAGAGAAGTCCCACCACCCAGAAGCAACTCTGCTGGGATTGTAACCAGGAAACCTGATTTCAAAACTGATGCTTACTCCGGGTGTGGTGATCACACTGATAATCCCAGCACTTTGAGAGGTTGAGGCCAGAAGTTCAAGACCAGCCTGGTCAACATAGTGAAACCCCATCTCTACAAAAAACCCAAAACGTTAGCCAGGTGTGGTGGCACACTCCTATAAACCCAGCTACTCGGGAGGCTGAGGCAGGAGAATCACCTGAACCAAGGAGGCAAAGGTTGCAGTGAGCCAAGACTGCACCACTCACTCCAGCCTGGATGACAAAGTGAGACCCTGTCTGAAAAAAAAGAAGAAAAGTCTCAATAGAGTTATATTAAAACAGATCATGAGGTCAGGAGTTCAAGACCAGCCTGGCCAACACAGTGAAACACTGTGTCTACTAAAAATAATAGAAAGATTAAGCTCCAGCATGGTGGCTCACACCTGTAATCCCAGCACTTTGGGAGGCTGAGGCAGGCAGATCACCTGAGTTCAGGAGTTCCTGACCAGCCTGGGCAACACGTTGAAACCCCATCTCTACTGAAATACAGGAATTAGCTGGGTGTGCGCCTGTGATCCCAGCTACTCGGAGGCTGAGAAAGGAAACTTGCTTGAACCCAGAAGGCAGAGGTTGCAGTGAGCCGAGTTCATGAAACTGCACTCCAGCCTGGGTGACAAAGCAAGGCTCCATCTCTAAAAAAAAACCAAAAAACAAAAATTAGCTGGGCGCGGTGACACATGCCTGTAATCCCAGCTACTCAGGAGGGTGATGCAGGAGAATCACTTGAACTTAGGAGGTGCATGTTGTGGTGAGCCGAGATCACACCGTTGTGCTCCAGCCTAGGCAACAAGAAGGAAACTCCGTCTCAAAAAACAAAAGACAGTAGAATAAAATTTGGATTTTAGTTAATAATAATATGTCAATATTGGTTTATCAATTTTAACAAATGACCATACCAATCAATATAAGATTTTAATAATAGAGGAAACTGGGTGTGGAGTTTATGGAAACTACTATCTTTACAATTTTTCTGTAAATTTAAAACTGCTTCAAAAAATAGTTTATTTCTTAAAATAGAAAAAATGCAGATGATTTCATACCCATGTTAATTTAAGCAGAAAAGCTACAAATCCTCCCATATCATATGATAGGATTTTCATTTAACAAAATTAAAGCTTATGAGGATAAATATTAAAATGTTAAAAGTTAGTAGCTATTAGCAATGAAGCAGCAGCACTTTCCAGTTCTACATTCCTTTTTTTTTCTTTTTGAGGCAGAGTTTCGCTCTTGTTGCCCAGACTGGAGTGCAATGGTGCAATCTTGGCTCACTGCAACCTCCACCTCCCGGGTTCAAGTGATTCTTCTACCTCAGCCTCCAGAGCAGCGGGGATTACAGGCACACACCACCATGCCTGGCTAATTTATTTTTGTATTTTTAGTAGAGATGGGGTTTCACCATGTTGGCCAGGCTGGTTTTGAACTCATAAGTTCAGGTGATCCACCCGCCTCAGCCTCCCAAAGTGCTGGGATTACAGGAGTAAGCCACTGTGCCTGGCCTACATTCTTTTTGTTTTATTTTATGTATTTATTTATTTTTATAGCTAGCTAGCTAGCAAGGACAGGGAGAGTGTCTTACTTACTTTGTTGCCCAGGCTGGTCTTGAACTCCTGGTCTCAAACGATCCTCTTGCCTTGGTCTCCCAAAGTATTGGGATTTCAGGTGTGAGTCACTGCACCCGGCCCTCTTTTTTAAAATTAGCAGATAAAAGTGTATGTATTTAATGTGTATAACATGATGTTTAAAGTATATATACATTTTGGGATGACTAACTCTAGCCCATTAACATATGCATTACCTCACATAACTATCATTTTTGTGACTGCTTTATTCTTTTTTGCATGGTTTGAGTTTATATATTTTTAGCAATGAGTGTGTTGCTTTCTCACCTGAAATAAAATCAAAATATTACCATGTTTAAAATTTGCTGAAAAGAAGCATCAAAGGTCTGGAGGAAGGAAGGGGCTGGGAGGGGGGTTTCCTACCCAAGGAGGGAACCCATATAACAGAAGCCCCTAGCAGGGGGCAGTGGCTCATGCCTGTAATCCCAGCACTTTGGGAGGTCAAGGCAGGCAGATCACCTGAGGTTGGAAGTTCAAGACCAGCCTGACCAACATGGAGAAACCCCGTCTGCACTAAAAATACAAAATTAGCTGAGCGTGGTGGCGCATGCCTGTAATCCCAGCTACTTCGGAGGCTGAGGCAGGAGAATCGCTTGAACCCAGGAGGCAGAGGTTGCAGTGAGCCGAGATCACACCATTGCACTCCAGCCTGGGCAACAAGAGCAGAACTCCATCTCAAAAAACAACAAAAAAACAGAACCCCCTGCAAAAATCCTCCAAGAGCATCCTGTCTTTTTGGCTGTGTGTGTGGGATCCAGGAGGAACTGAGGCTCCTGCTCAACTTTTTGCCCACTCCACATGCTCTATCATCTCCCTCTATGTCCTCCTTGCTCAATCTTAGGGTGACCAAATTTAGCCAATAAAAGTGTAAGATGCAGGCTGGGCCTGGTGGCTCACACCTGGAATCCCAGAGCTGAGGGAGGCAGGAGGATCACCTGATCCCAGGAGTTCTAGACCAGCCTGGGAAACATAGAAACCCCCCCACCCTCACCAAACCTCTCGATCCCCCACCTCTCACTCCCCCTACCACCTCTGTCTCTACAAAAACAAAAAATTAGAAAATTAGCTGGGCATGGTGGCACTCACCTGTGGTCCCAGCTACTTCAGAGGCTGAGGCAGGAGGATTGCTTGAGCACTGGACATTGAAGCTGCAGTGAGCTATAATTGCACAGCTGCATTCCAGCCTGGGCAGCAGAGCAAGACCCTGGCTCAGAAAATAAAAAATAAAAATAGGCCAGATGTGGTGAGTCACACTTGTAATCCCAGCACTTTGGAAGGCCAAGGCGGGTGGATTACCTGAGATCAGGAGTTTGAGACCAGCCCGACCAACATGGTGAAGCTCCGTCTCTACTAAAAATACAAAAAAAAAAAAAAAAATTAGCTGGGTGTGGTGGTACACACCTGTAGTGATAGCTACTTGGGAGGCTGAGGCAGGAGAATCGCTTGAACCCAGGAGGTAGAGGTTGCAGTGAGCCAAGATCATACCACTGCACTCCAGCCTGGCAACAGCAAGATTCCATCTTAAAAAAAAAAAAAAAGGCCTTGCTCAGCTTCGCCTCTCAGCTTCAGGGTCTCTGGCCCTGCAACCCGCAACTTCTTGTGCAGGTCACACAGGGCAGGTGTTGCCATTAGTCCTGCCTGCCAGTCTCCTGCACACCCAGCCATGGGGAGCTCCCAAGGGCTGAGCCTTTATCAGTCACCTAAGTCACTGTCATTCCTACTGATTGTTGTGCATTCTTCAGTACGAGGCCCTGTGCTAAGCATTTACCTTTATTTCTCACTCCTTCCTTCTTCTATACAAACCACGTTTACTGAGCACCTACTCTATACCAGTGATCAGGGTAACAGCCGGCGAACAGAACTGGTAAACAACAACAACAAAAAAAAACCCTGTGGTCCAGGGAACTCACATTCTGTTGGGGAAGACAAGGAACAAATAATTAAGCATGTATCTATATAGTGGGTCACAAGATCTAAATGCTTTTTTTTCTTTTTTTTTTTTTGAGGTAGAGTCTCACTCTGTCGCACAGGCTGGAGTGCAGTGGTGCGATATCAGCTCACTGCAACCTCCCAGGTTCAAGCAATTCTCCTGCCTCAGCCTCCTGAGTAGCTGGGATTATAGGCATGTGCCACCACACCCAGCTAATTTTTGTGTTTTTACTAGAGACAGGGTTTCACCATGTTGGCCAGGCTGGTCTTGAACTCCTGACCTTAGATGACCTGCCTTCCTCAGCCTCCCAAAGTCCTTCCTGTCTCCATTGTTAAACACAATTATTGGCATAAAAGAGGTTTTCAATACCCATTGTTAGACTGCATTCTAGCCTGGGCAATAAAGCAAGACTCCCGTTCTCTCTCCCTCTTTCTCTTTCTCTTTCTTTCTCTCTTTCATTGTTTTTTTCTTTCTTTCTCTCTTTTTTCCAAAAAAAAAAAAATTTCTTAAAAAAAAGAGTTAAAATTAGATAAGGCTATTTTCGTTAATATGATTAGGCACAACAGGTTATCACTGCACATATTAGAATCGCTCAAATAAAAAAGTGCTGACACTAAATGCTAGCAAAGGATGCAGAGAAACTGGATAACTCATACATTGTTGATAGGAATATAAGAGGATATAGTCATTCTACAAAATAAATAGTTCGGCAGTTTCTCTAAAAACCAAAAATGCGGCCAGGCTTGGTGGCTCACACCTGTAATCCAGGCACTTTGGAGGCCAAGGCAGACGGATCACCTGAGGTCAGGAGTTCAAGACCAGCCTGACCAACACGGTGAAACCCCATCTTTGAAAAAAAAAAAAAAATGCACTTACCATATGATCCAAACATTTGGACATTTATCCCCCCAAAATGAAAACTTCATATTCACATAAAAACATGTATATACTTGAATGTTTATAGCAGCTTTATTTGTAATAGCCAAAAAACTGGAAACTACCCTTCTGGTATGTCCTTCAACAAGTAAATGGTTAAACAAATTGTGTGGCTAAGCCATTCTATGGACTAGTACTCAATAGTAAAAAGAAATGAACTACTAATGCATGCAACAATTTGGATGACTCTGAAAGGAATAATGGTAAAAGAAAAAAGCCAAAGTTACATTCTGTATGATTCCATTTATATAACATTCTCAAAATGACAAAGTTACAGAGATGCAGAACAGATTAGTGGTTGCTGGAAGGGTGCATGCAGCTATAAAGCGGTGACATAGGGAGCCCTGAGGTGATGGAGTAGTTCTGTATATAGAACTATAGACTGTTAAAGTGGCTATGCTGATCTACACATGATAAAATTGTGTATAATTGTGCATACACACAAATACATGTGGAAATGGTGAAATCTAAAAAAGGCTTATGGATTGTACAATGACAATTTCCTGGTTCTTGAGATTAAACTATAGTTATGTGAGATATTACCATTAGATTAAACTTGGTGAAGGGAAAAAAAAGAAGCAAAATTCTGATACTTAAATGTATTTCTCTGGGCCATGTGACTCCACTGTGTTAGATCAAGGGTGTAGCTGGTGGCCAAATCTGCCCCATAGACAGGTGATTTTTGTTCTGCACCAATGTTACCAAGTTTTTAAATGTAAATTCCATTAGGTAAAGAGTGTACTTTTTAGTTAGGAAAGTCCTCACTGCCTCTCCAGACCCCGTCAGCATTCATGGGCACTTTCCTGCAGGCCCCCTGCAGCATTTCCATTTTCCACCTCTGTCTTACATGACACTGACGTCTCATGGCTCCTCCTGTGATGTGATGAAATCTTCTGAGTCAAGGACTGAGGAGGGGAAGCAACGTTTCTTCCATGGAGTCCAGCTACTGCCCTGCCTTGTTTCCAGATGTGAGCATAGGAGACGCACACGAGGAGCAGAAGCTGAGCCCTTTCATGGCCCAGGAGACGTGAGGCCAAACAAGATCTCTTTCTATCTCAAACCATTCGGTTTTGCAGAGGTGTGGAAGTTGCTGATATTTAGGGTGAGTGACAGGGTGGAGGAATGGGTCCGCTTCTGTGCTGTTGTAAAGTGATGCAGTGTTTTCGTCCAGGGACCTGGAATTATTCATTTTTTTTTTTTTTTTAGGGAACACATTCTTGGCTTCAGTAAATCCACTTATATCTTACAAAAATAGTCACATAAGCATAGATATTACATATTTCACAGATTCACAGATTTTTAAATAATTCTAAATGTTTACCAACAGTGGAATATTTAATTATAATTCCATGCGTATAAACATGGAAATGTGTCCAGCATATACCACTGAAAGCAAAAAGGAAATTCCAGAACAACATGCATAGTATAGTCTTATTGAAAGCCACAGTAAAATAAAATAATTGTATCTGTGTATTTTGAAAAATAGACATAGGCTTTTGCATAGAGAAAGCCTATAGAAATATGTATCAGACTATTAACAGTTATCTTTGGCAATAAGAAGAAATGGGGACTATTTCAGAGATAATAACTTTTAATTTATGTTCTTTTTGTGATTCCACTTTTTTATTTGAAAAAAAATTTTATAATAGAGAATAAAGGCACAATATTCAAACATCTCTCTCTCAAATACAACAAGGAGTCCAGTGAAAGCTTGTTACCCACCTCAGCCCCCAGCCCACCCACAACATCTATGATCCATTTTCTTGGATCATTTAAAAATTTTTATGCTTCTAAGAAAAAAATACAGGGAGAGATTCTCATTCTCTCCTTTTCCACAAAAGTTAGCACATTATATCCTGCTTGGGACGTCGTTTTTCTCCATTCAACAACATGCTTTATGCTTTTTTATTATTTGAAAAACATCTACGATAAGCTATATTCATTTGAAATTATAATAAATGAGACTTGTTGGACCCTCGGTGGGAGTTGCAACTGTAAGAAGAGGTTTCTCACCTTGAGACAAAGATGGAGGGGCCACATCCAGCAGTGGGGAAGCTAAGCACTATTTCAACTATTGAGACAAATACAGCCATTCAAGTCGAGAAGAATGTAACTGCAGATAATGAATTTGCCCTCTGTGTATTTATTTTGCTCTACTTAGAAACATCATCCCCACCTCTAGGTAGCTGGCCCTGCCTCTTCATCCTGAGAAACATCATCCCCACCTCTAGGTAGCTGGCCCTGCCTCTTCATCCTGAAACATCTCTGTCAAAGCTCTCCCGTGCTCTCTCTTCACATCTGCCCCTAAGCACTGCAGGCACCCAGAGCACAGGGACAAGGCAGGGGAGGCTGTGGCAGAGGCAGTGCTGGGAGGGGGCAGCCATTCCATGGTTTCCAGCCGTGGGGACTTGCGCAGGTCACACACCTCCCCTGAGCCTCAGTTTCTTCACTCAGGAAATGAGGAACGAAATTCTACTTTCTTCACAGGATTGTTGTGAAGATTAAATGAGATGTGTAAATATTTGCTTATAGTAATTTCACACCACTTTGTTGTGGAATCAAAGACAGAATTCTTACAGAAGTCTTGATTAGTTAAGAAAACATCCAGGCTGGGCGCAGTGGCTCATGTCATAATCCCAGCACTTTGGGAGGCTGAGACGGGCAGATCACGAGGTCAGGAGTTCGAGACCAGCCTGGCCAATATGGTGAAACCCCAACTCTACGAAAAATACAAAAACTATCTGGGCATGGTGGCACGCGCCTGTAGTCCCAGCTACTCAGGAGGCTGAGGCAGGAGAAACACTTGAACCTGGGAGGCGGAGGTTGCAGTGAGCCAAGATTGTGCCACTGCACTCCAGCCTGGGCTACAGAGTGAGACTGTGTCTCAAAAAATAAAAAACAAAACATCCATTCAAGGATTTGATTCACAGGAAACCCTCGATTTCTTTCTCTCTCTCTCTCTCTTTTTTTTTTTTTGAGATGGGGTCTCACTTCATTGCCCAGGCTGGAGTGCAGTGGCATGATCTCGGCTCACAGCAACTTCTGCCTCCTAGGCTCAAGAGATTCTCCTGTCTCAACCTCTGAGTAGCTGGGATTACAGCCATGCACTACCACATCTAGTTGATTTTTGCGTATTTTGTAGAGATAGGGTTTTGTCATGGTGCCCAGGCTGGTCTTGAACTCCTGGGCTCAGATGATCCCCCTGCCTCAGCCACCCACAGTGCTGGGATTACAGGCCCAGCACTGACTGATTTTCTACTTCCCATAAGCCAGGTTACCAAATTGGTGAAATTAACCATGATGCCATTGTGATGGGGAAGCAGATATATATCCAAAGCAAAGATACAAGAGGTTACATTATTAAATTATGTCATCCTAGAACAAACCTGGCCGCAGGAGGCCTTTGCCAATATTCTGAAAAGTGTTGTGACCATCTCCTTTAAGGCTGTCAAAGGTTTCTGACTGGACTCCAGGCTGCTTCAAGCTCTTTACTTGTCTTTATCAATCTTTTAGGAGGGACCCAGACACAGTGTGCAGAGGCCTGAATCCTCCAGACCATTCTCTCTCCACCAGGAGTCCTGCCCTGGGGAACTTTCCAGCTCCCCTTGGCCTTATGATCCAGAAAATCAGGCCAGAGCCTAAAGAGAACAGACATTTCAGAATCAAGCCTGTTCTGAGACTGTGGGGGGAAGTGAAGGACACAGTGGGCTTTCTATATTGGAGACTTCCTATCATACTCTCCCCGACCGGGGAGAAAGGGCAGATGCTGTTTGATTTTGCAGTCTACAATTTGGCTTCTCATTCTTGCTGCTGTCTACACCTCATTATTGACTTCCCTCCCCCGAAAAAAATTCCCCCTAACATGCTCAGTACCCAGCTTCTGGGTATTTCCACCTGCCTTTGCCTTGGTTCTACCTTTTCAGATTGCGGGATCCCCAGGTGTTCCTTGGAACAGCTCAGATTCTCCATTAGATCTGAGATCTCACCTAATCCTGAGGATTTCCTTAAAGGGAAGTGGGGGAGGGAGAGATAGAGATATAGAGAGAGACAGAGAGAGAGAGTTACTGCCTTTGCTCTAGAAAGTGAAGAGGATCAGGATCTGGCTTCTGCCCCTCAGCTCTCAGGAACCCCATTCCCCGACACGGGTGGCAAGTTCATCCTAATATTTGTGAAGAAATTTGAAAACAATCATTCAGGAATTTTAGGTCGAGAGCTGAAAAACCCCAAGCCTCTGTCACCTGAGCCAAGGAAGATACTGTGGGCTCTTGCAGGATACACCCATGTCCCACCACCTGCCTAAAGAAGCCAGTGGTTCTTGTCAGCTTCTCAAGGGTGACGCGCAGATCATCTTCTGCTTGAGCAGAGGAGCAGTCCAAAGAGCTCACTGACTCAAGGAGCATCATGGCAACTGAGCTGCACCTGGAGGAGAAGAATCCAGGGCGTGATCCACAACCAGGCCTGAAGCAGTGGGGTCCATACGTGAGCCGTCCAGGGTGAGTCGTGACCCAAGTGCTGGGCTCCGGCCCATGAGCGGTCCCTCTTGCCATTTGCAGTTTCCTCCCAAAGACAGGCCAGCTGTGGTGGTTTCCTTTCCCGTAATCTCCTTAGGAGCACAGGTTAGGGTTTGCGCCTTTTTTGGATCAGGTTCCCTGGTGCAGTTGCTGTAACTAAAGCTATTAGCAACAACACAGCACCACAGAAGCGAGTTAGTTGCTAATGAAGCTACTGATGATGCTATCTTCCAGAGATCACTCCAGTAACTGGAGAGCCTTGGTGTAGAGCTGTTGATAAAACCTATTCCGGCTTTTGTCAGTCATGAGGAGCATTTCCTTTCTAGATAGAGGAACCGAAACCCACATGCCAGCCCACATTTACCCAAAAGCAGTCCCTGGAATAATCATCACACCATCATGTCTCATCTTATCCCTTTCGTTACCTTCAAAGATGGTCCCATTTCCTCAGCACCAGAACTCCCTTACGTGGGGAGCAGGACTAAGGCCTGTGAGTTACCTGTAGTGACTCCTCATTAGATGAGGAATGTGCTGGCATTTTCAGCAAAACACGAATCTGATGAAACATTGGCTGAACTGACTCCTAGTTTCAGAACAAATTAACACCACTCAGGGCCTCTACGTAGGGCAATCAGGCGGAGTAAGAAGTGGGAACGCATCTTGTCCTCCTATGTTGATTAACAGTAACTCTAACTGTGGGATGATGGTCAAATCCCCACTCCTCTAATGTGGGGTTGTGAAGGGTTTAGGCTCCACTCCTCCTGCATTTGGGTGGGGCCCGAATCACTTTTAGTCTAGCATAAGCGGGTCACTTCAGGCGTTCCCACCTCCATCAGCATCCTTCAGTCCTCCCTGACTTCTCTCATTTATGCCTCTTATTGATTCAGAGGTCCTATCCCAAGGGGCTAAAAGAAACATTAATTAACTTAACCTTTCTACAAAGTAATGAACAATCCATGGATTACATTGAATTCATCCCTACTAAAACTATCTTCAGAAATTCAGATATAGTAATCTTCTTTCCAAATGTTTTCAAGGTCCCAGGTGACTTTGATATTCCGTAGACAATGCCTTACACAGCAAGGTGCTTCTGGGGATGGGAGCCAGCTGGCCTTCCCTGGAATCCCAACTCTAGGTCCCGTTTAGAACATGAGGTCCAATTTTGAGAAGCTCTTTGTATGCAGCATTCACTCAAAGTTCACAGGTTTAAGAAAACACAGATTAACATTCAGAGGAAAGGGAAGTGGCAGAGGTGGAGATGCCTGGTCAGTCTGGCCACAGTGTCCTGGGGGAAGTGTCCTATATGAACAGAGGGGACAAATACAAGTGGTTTGGTGGGGAGAGGAGCAACGCAGGTGAAAGGGACACTGTCCAGACAACCTCCCAACTCAGGAGAAAGGACAGAATTCAAAAGAGAAAAGAAGACACAGAAGCTGAGGGGTGCCAGAAAGTCAGAAATAACTTAAGACAGTGAAAATCAGTCACCTCTAGATGTGACTATGATTTACTGATAGGATAATCAATGTCACTCATATTTACTAAATACTTTGATATTATTATCAGTGTAACAGTACAAGATGGCTTTCAGCTCCTGACTCTACCAGATGGCCCTAAATAGAGGCCCTGGGTGGTGGTAGCTCATTCTGAAACTGGGAGCCAGTTCAGGCAAATTTTATCAGATTCATGCTTTGCTGAAAATATTGGCATGTATCCCAGCCAATGAGGAGTAACTCAAGGATGGTCCTGCTTCCCACATAAGGGAGTTCTGGTCCTGAGGAAATGGGACCATATTTGAAGGCAATAAAAGAGATAAGATGGGACACGATGGTGTGATGAGTATCCCAATGACTGTTCAGGTAAACTTCGTTGGGCACGTGGGTTTCTATCCCCCTATCTAGAGAAGGAAACATTCTTCATGACTGACAAAAGCAGGGTCAGATACTGATCGTCGGCGCTGCTCCAAGGCTGCCTTTCAGTTACTCACATTTGAAGTCCAGTGTTCACTCATGTCTGCTCCGAATCCAGTTTCCAGGAAAACACAATAAATGGTCAGTCCACTAGAAGTGAAGAAAGTGGTTTTTGATGTGTTTATTGTGTTTCTGAGAATATTTACAAGAAGAGAAAGAACAGAAGCTTCCCAGATGTGCTGCCGTCTGGCAAGATTGCGCTTTAAGCAGAGATTTTACCCACCATGAGCTATTTTAGTTTATCTCATATACATGGGGTTGAGCAACCCAGGAAAAACAGGAAAAAGAGCAATGGTGATTGATGCTCATTTGACTCAAAAATCCCAAGGGCCCAGGAGTTCTTTAACTCTGCATCAAATTTCAGAAGAGAGCACTGCAGAGGCAGCATATTGACATGGCTCCAGGTCATGTTTATGGCCCTGTGTCCCTAATCTGTCCATCTCTGCTTTGTCCTAAGACCTCAGGTGACCAGCCCTTCTTAGGCTTCAAGGACTTGAAACATGGTCTGTTACCTTCCTGTGTTTTCTGGCAATTTTTTCTATATCTTCACTGATTCATCTTAAGATAAGACCCTAACAAGGGTGTTGCAGTGATTTAAGCACATGCTTAGGTTCAAAAACTTTTTTAAGAGAAACAGTAGTATGCTACTTAGGAGCCAGCATGCTAAGTACCACTTAACTTATCCCTTTATTCCTCATGACAACCACAGAGGCAGGCATTTTTAATTCCTCTTTTACAAGTGTAGAAATGGAGGGTCTCCAAGTTTAAGTGTCTTTCCCAATGTTACATGGGAGTTAAGAAACAGATTGTGATTTGAATCTGAAACTATTTAATTCCTAAATCAGCAGCTTTCATTACACTTTGTTTACTTAGTTATTATTTGTGTCTTCCAGTCAGTTATTGTACTCACTACTTACCTAATAAATAGTAGGTCCTAAATAAATGTGTAGAATAAATGAATACTATCTCTCTTTAAGACCTAAAGATTGGAGGTGGGCCAGGTGCGGTGGCTCACACCTGTAATCCCAGCATTTTGGGAGACTGAGGCAGGAGGACCACCTGAGGTCAGGAGTTCAAGACTAGCGTGGCCAACAGGGTGAAACCGTGTCTTTACTGAAAATAAAAAATTAGCTGGGCATGGTGGTGCATGCCTGTAATCCCAACTATTCGGGAGGGTGAGGCAGGAGAATCACTTGAACCCAAAAGGCAGAGGTTGAAGTGAACCAAGATCATGTTATTGCGCTCCAGCCGGGGCAAAAAGAGCAAAACTCCATTCAAAAAAAAAAAAAAAAAACTGCTGGGCATGGTGGCAGGCACCTGTAATCCCAGCTACTCAGGAGGCTGAGACAGGAGAATCACTTGAAACCGGGAGGCAGAAGTTGTAGTGAGCCAAGATTGCACCACTGCACTCTAGCCTGGGTGACAGTGTTAGACTCCATCTCAGAAAAAAATAAAATAAAAAGATTGGAGGCATAACGGTGGCATGGCAGTTCAGTGTTTGGTTTCATAGTTAACTGAAATATCAGGGTCGGTGTCTTTGTGCCCATGAGAGGTCTAGACAATGCTGCAGCTCCCTGGTACAAGAATGTGAATTTCTTTGTGCCTTGCAGAAATATTTCATGTTGAGGCTTCTTTAGGATTTCACTCTTTCTTGTTGTTAATAGCTCACATGATAGATCAACCGACTAAAGTTATTACAGTGCTGGAAAATTTGAGTTAGTCATAAATCATGAGAAAAATCTTTTTCAGAAATGGGGAAAGTAAAATTTAGCTTCAAATAATGGTTTGTTAATTTTTTTTTACTCCGACAATAGTCAAATCCTTTCTCCTGTAATGAGGTAGTGATGCAATCAAAATGGTTTGTCTAGCCCTTGACAACTCCTCATCACCCACCATCTCCCTGTTTGTCTACTCTACCTTCTTTTTCCCAGAGCAATAGGATAAAAACATGCCCACGAAGCCACCTCTCACTGTCTCCTACTATGAAGCATTTCCCTGAAACCAGAGTCAAACCAAGAGGGAAGCACAGAGACCCAACTCCAGGGCTCACTGGAGGGCGTCACCACAGTTTGTGTCCAGGCCCTCTCAAGGGAATACTTACCAAAACAACCTGGCTCCATATTTCTTGTAGATGATTTAAAGTACCTACATATCCTGAGACTAAGATGCACCAACACCCAGAACAGTTTATCTGAAATGTGAAAACTGTTCTCAGATCTGAGAAAAGCAGTAGCCTCCTCAGTATCGAACCAATCTCACCAGGTTTTTCCATGAAGGAGTCAGGCTCTTACTTGCCCAAAAGGCTGGTAGAAGTCAAGGAAACTTTTGGTGGCCTTGCAAAGGTCTCATTTCATCACTTCATCTTGCAAAAGGGACATTTCACTAGTTGCACAGATTTCAAACAGGGACACGGGAAACATGACATCACAAAAGGTGCAGAATAAGTTCTCAGAAACTTGTACCAAATAAATGGAAATTTATGAATTCCCTGGAAAAAAAATCCTCTCAAAATAATGGTTTTTTTTTTTTTTTTTGACGGAGTTTCACTCTTGTCGTGCAATGGTGCAATCTAGGCTCACCGTAAGCTCTGCCTCCCAGGTTGAAGTGATTCTCCTGCCTCAGCCTCCCAAGTAGCTGGGATTACAGGCATGCACCACTGTGCCTGGCTAATTTTTGGTATTTTTAGTAGAAATGGGGTCTCTCCATGTTGGTCAGGCTAGTCTCCAACTCCTGATCTCAGGTGATCCACCCACCTTGGCCTCCCAATGTGCTGGGATTACAGGTGTGAGCCACAGCTCCCAGCCTCAACATAATGATCTTGTGGCAACTTAGCAAGATGCAAGAAAATATACACAGGGAAATCAATGAAGTAAGAAACACGATCTAAGACCTGATTGAGAAATTTAAAAGAGAGATAGCTATCATAAAGAGAACCAAACAGAAATCTTAGAACTGAAGAATTCGGTGAATGCAAGCAGAAAAATAAATTTCAGAAGCTGAATACAAGTTTTTTGAAATAATGAAGTCTAAGGAAAAAAAGAGAAAAACGAATTTTAAAAAGTAAGAAAGACTATGGGGCCTACACAATGGCATTAAGAGAACATGGTTTGGCGTTATAGGAGTTACAAAGGAAGAAGAGATGGGAAAAGACGCAGAAGCTTATTTAACTAAATAATAGCCGAAAAATGTCTAATTCTTGGAAAAGATGTGAAGATACAGATCCGTGAAGTTTAAAGTTTCCCATACAAATTCAACCCAAACGGTTTCTTTCTGAGGCATATTATAATGGATTCATCAAAAGACAGAGAGAATTCTAAAAGAAGCAAAAGTGTCAAGTCACCTATAAGGGAATCTCCATTAGATTCTGAACAGATTTCTTGGCAGAAAGCTTGCAGGCTGGGTGATATTGGAATAATGTATTCAAATTGCTGAAGAAAAAAAAGTTTTGCCAATCAAGATTATACACAGCAAAACTATTCATCAGAAATAAAGAATTATTATTTCCCAAACAAGGATAGGCTGAGGGAATTCATCACTCCTGTATTAGCCTAAAAAATTCTTTTTTCTCTTTTTTTCCTTAGACTTCATTATTTCAAAAGACTTGTATTCAACTTCTGAAATACATTTTTCTGCTTGCATTCACCTAATTCTTCAGTTCTAAGATTTCTGTTTGGTTCTCTTTATGATAGCTATCTCTCTTTTAAATTTCTCAATCAGGTCTTAGATCGTGTTTCTTACTTCATTGATTTCCCTGTGTATATTTTCTTGCATCTTGCTAAGTTGCCACAAGATCATTTATGTAAAGCATAAAGTTGTTCTTTAATCAGGACCAAAAGGACAGTAACTACTAACATGAACACACAGGAAACTTCAAACCTTACTGACAGAGGTAAATTCATAATTAAATTAAGAATACTTCATTACTACAATGGGAAAACACTATTAAAGGTAAAAATCAAAATAATCAACACTAACTTTATTTAAAATTCATTTTTAAGGAAGATGCTATATAAAAAGTTCCAAATTAAGGCAATAAAAGTATAAATTATGTATGTGTGTGCGGGGGAAACGTCTAATGTATGTGTATGTGACCAAATTAACATAGGTATTTCGACAGGAATTGCATTGAATCTGTAGATTGCTTTGGGTAGTATGATCATTTTAACAATATTGATTTTTTTGGTTACATGATCATAGCATGTCTTTTCATTTGTTTGTGTCCTCTTCAATGTCTTCCATCAGTTTTTTTATAGCTTTCATTGTAGAGATCTTTTACTTCTTTGGTTAATTTCTGGCTATTTAATTTTATTTGTGGTTATTTTAAATGGTTTTATAAAGCTCTATTTCTTGACCTGTGTGGAATTCAAGAGTGTTTGTCTCATGGTACTTCATTAAGCTTTACCTGTTCATGTGCTTTTTTTCCCATCTCTGCTTTGTTTTATCATAAAAAAGTTTGGAAGACACCACATGTTCTCACAATGATAACACATGGACACAGGGAGGGGAACATCATACACCGGGGCCTAGAGGGTGGGCAGCTAAGGGAGGAATAGCAAGGGGTTAGGGGGACTGGGGAGGGATAGCATTAAGAGAAATACCTAATGTGGATGATGGGGCAATGAATGCAGCAAACCACCAGCATGGCATGTGTATACCTATGTAACGAACCTGCAAGATCTGCACATGTACCCCGGAACTCAAAGTACAATAAATAAATTTTTTTTTAAAGTTTGGAATTTTTTTAAAAAGCTGTCAGGAGGTGACTGGGGACTCTACTGAAGGCAACATGGAGTGGAAGACAGATGGTGGAGGGTGTAGGAGAGAGGAAGAAAAAAGGAGAAAGAGGGGACAGGAAGAAGAGACTTGTTCAGGTCACCCTGGCTGAAGATAGAGCAGAGCAGGATGGTGGCAGCAAGGGAGCACTGGTGGTCAAGGGTGGTTCTGACAGAGGGAATGATGGAACCACTTAGGGAAGGTGGGGAAAAAGTGTGGCTGCTGGACCATCTAGGAAGGTAGCAACCCTTCCCCTGGCTGAAACTCAGCCTGAAACACGGCAAGTAAGGATGAGCTGTGAGTGCACTGCACATACTAGGTGTCATAAGCTTGGTAGAAGTCAAAGAATGGGAACTATTTCAATAGCTTGTAAACACTGGTAGTCCTTGCCAGAGCAATCAGGCAAATGAGATAAAGTTATCCAAATTGGAAAGAGGAAATTGAATTCTCCCTGTTTGCTATTGATATGACCTTCATATGATATAATCTATCTTGAAAACCTTGATGTTTCCACCAAAAACTCTTACAATTGATAAATGAATCCAGTTAAGTTTCAGGTTACAAAATTAGTGTACAGAAATAAGTGCCACTTCTAAAAACAAATGACAATCTAGCCAAGGACCAAATCAAAAAGGCAATCCCATTTACAATAACTTAAAAAATAAAATACCTAGAAATATATTTAACCATGGAGGTGAAAAATCTCCACAGGAAAAACTGTAAAATACTGATGAAATATATCCTAGATGACACAAACAAATGGAAAAACATTCTGTGCTCACAGTTGGGAAGAACTAATATCATTAAATGACCAGATTGCCCAAAGCAAACTGCAGGTTCAATACAATCTCTGTCAAAATACCAACATCATTTTTCACAGAATTAGAAAACAAAATTCTAAATTTCATATGGAAACATAAAATAATCAGAATAGGCAAAGCAACCCTAAGCAAGAAGAACAAAGCCAGACGTATCACATTGCCTGACACAAAACTATACTATAAGGTTATAGTAACCAAAACAACATGGAACTCATATAAAAATAGACACATAAATCAGTAAACAGAATAGAGAACCCAGAAGTAAAGCCACATATTTATAGCCAATTGATCTTTGACAAAGTCAGTAGCAATATATGCTGGAAAAAGAACACCCTTTTCAATAAACTGTGCTGGAAAAATTGAATATCCATATGCAGAAGAATGAAACTGGACCCCTATCTCTCACCATATACAAAAATCACAAGATGGATTAAAGATTTAAATGTAAGACATGAAACTACAAAAATACTGAAAGAAAACCTAGAGAAAACTCTTCTAGACATTGATCTAGACAAAGAATTCATGACTAACACTTTACAAACACAGACAACAAAAACAAAAATAGACAAATTAGATCTAATTAAACTAAAAAGCTTCTGCACAGAGAAAGAAATATTGACTAGAGTGAACAGACGATCTGTAAATTGAGAGAAAATATTTGCAAACTGTGTATTCAACAGATGACAAATAACTAGAATTTACAATAAATGCAACAAAACATTCCAAATAATGCCATTAAAAAGTGGACTAAGGACATGAATAGAAATTTTTCAAGAGAAAACAAATGAATGACCAAGTATATGAAAAAAATTGAACATCGCGCCGGGCGCGGTGGCTCACGCCTGTAATCACAGAACTTTGGGAGGCCGAGGTGGTTGGATCACAAGGTCAAGGGATGCAGACCATCCTGGTCAATATGGTGAAACCCCGTCTCTACTAAAACTACACAAAAATTAGCTGGGCATGGTGGTGTGTGCCTGTAGTCCCAGCTACTCCGGAAGCTGAGACAGGAGAATTACTTGAACCCAGGAGGCAGAGGTTGCAGTGAGCCGAGATCGCGCCATTGAAGTGGTTTCTGGAGGGCTAAGATGTAAGCCAGCTGCTTCCCTGCTGCTAGCTTTGGAAACAAAGTTACTTTTCTCTCACTACGCCCTTCCTCGTCCTGACTGATTTTGCAAGCGGTGGGCAGCCTAGTCTGCGCTGCGTTACATCAGGTCTTTGTGTGTGGGTGTGGCTGAAACCGGTGTTTGTCAGCTTGATCATCAGGGCTAGTAAGAAATATTTGGCCCCCTCCGATGAACCAAATCCAATTTTAAAAGATGAAAGCATATATTAACTAAGATACATCTTGTTTACCTTGATATCCTTTGTTTTTTTGAGACGGAGTTTCGCTCTTGTTACCCAGGCTGGATTGCGATGGCGCGATCTCAGCTCACCGCAACCTCCGCCTCCTGGGTTCAGGCAATTCTCCTGCCTCAGCCTCCTGAGTAGCTGGGATTACAGGCACGTGCCACCATGCCCAGCTAATTTTTTGTATTTTTAGTTGAGACGGGTTTTCACCATGTTGACCAGGATAGTCTCTATTTCTTGACCTCGTGATCCACCCATCTCGGCCTTCCAAAGTGCTGGGATTACAGGCGTGAGTCACCGCGCCCGGCCTTGTAAAGTGTCTTCTTACTGACTCTGTCCATTAGAATTCACTCTATCTGCCATACTTCTCCAGCCAATCAGCCTTTTAACGTTGTTGCTATAAAAAACCATCAGAGGAAATAAGTACAGAGAAAAGCAACAGATGAGCACAAATCAGGGGGTTGGGGAGGAAGTCAAGGGCTCGTTTATCTATCCCCAGTTAGAATCAGCACATGTAAGAACACTTGTGGAGAGAAACTCCAGATTGCAGCCATTCATTAAAAACCTTTCATTTTGGCCGGCGCGGTGGCTCAAGCCTGTAATCCCAGCACTTTGGGAGGCCGAGGCGGGCGGATCACGAGGTCAAGATATCGAGACCATCCTGGTCAACATGGTGAAACCCCGTCTCTACCAAAGATACAAAAAATTAGCTGGGCACGGTGACGTGTGCCTGTAATCCCAGCTACTCAGGAGGCTGAGGCAGGAGAATTGCCTGAACCCAGGAGGCGGAGGTTGCGGTGAGCCTAGATCGCGCCATTGTACTCCAGCCTGGGTAACAAGAGCAAAACTCCGTCTCAAAAAAAAAAAAAAAAAAAAAAAAAAAAATTTGAACATAAGCGGGAGAGCGAGGAGGTGTTCGCAGGAACCTGAGGAGGGGCCAGGAGGACCACTGAGGCAGCCGTCGTGGGGAAAGGCAGAGGGGCCCGCGGCTCAAGGAGGGACTCTTCAGAGGGGGCGACACATTTCATTGGCCCCAGCTCGCACTGCAGGAGGCTGCGGACATCTTCAGTAGCGGCTTGGCTGGGTCTTTCGTAGGCAAAAATGTTCTTCATCTTGAAAATGCAGATAAATGCTCTATTACGGAGTAACTGGACCCGGCATCCTATGCCCAGACACGGCTGGGCAGGGCTTGACAAACTTAAACTGAGGGATGTGGTGCGGTCACGTCTCTAAGGACGGTGTCTTCAGTAAGACCTCCTTTCTGGAGGGTCTTCCCAGCCCAGCAGGACCCTCCCCGATGGCCCTGCGGCAGAGGAAGCCCTGGTTCCCTGGGTTCCCTGGAGGGAAGGCCTAGCAAGTCACGGCGGGCAGGATGATGTGGGTATGGTATGTGGGTTTGCGGTAGGTGCCCAGGTGCACAAAAAAGGGTCCCCCCTCCCCCCCCAATAGCACAGCATTTAGTTCTGAACTAGTTTTTATTTTTTCTTTTCTTTTTTTTTTTGAGACGGAGTTTCGCTCTTGTTACCCAGGCTGGAGTGCAATGGCGCCATCTCGGCTCACTGCAACCTCTGCCCCCTGGGTTCAGGCAATTCTCCTGCCTCAGCCTCCTGAGTAGCTGGGATTACAGGCACGCGGCACCATGCCCAGCTAATTTTTGTATTTTTAGTAGAGACGGGGTTTCACCTTGTTGACCAGGATGGTCTCTCTCTCTTGACCTTGTGATCCATCCGCCTCGGTCTCCCAAAGTGTAGTTTTTCGGTTTCTGGGGTGTGGATTTCCTTTGGCCAAGAGGCGGGTCCATTCAGTCTCCTTGAAGGCTTGGTTTGTTGTTGTTTTTTTTTTTTTTTGTCATGGTATGCCAGAAGCAGTATTGATGGCCAAGCTTTTACTTTGTTCCCACATCCAGGCTGTGGCTGCCTGCCCCAGGTCCATAATGTCTTTTGGTGGGACCCCTGTGGCCCAGTGACTTAGAATCAAAAGACTGAAAGCCAATTACATGGTCCAGGCTAGACGGGAATGAAAGTGGGCAGGCACTCATCAACTTTAAAACTCCTTTTAAGCAATGTAAGAGCCAAAAACCAAAAGTCGAAAGGCAAGATTACAAAATTGACTTATCTACAAATCTATACATTAAGCTACTGTGAGCTTGGTTTGCAGGACTCAGCTGTACAAAACAAGCATGTTGTTCAGCTGTTGAGCCATCTGTGTACTTGTCCTGGATTTGGAGGCTCTGAATTAATTTGATTCCTCAAGACCAGCCCTGGCAATCTCACATGCCCACTTCTTCCACGATAGTTCTTAGGCCTGAAGGGTTTGAATAGTTTAAATTCCGGAAGTAAAGGCCAGGCACAGTGGCTCACGCCTGTAATCCTAGCACTTAATGGGAGGCTGAGATGGGTAGATCGTGAGGTCAGGAGATAAGAGACTATCCTGGCTAACACAGTGAAACCCCATCTCTACTAAAAACACAAAAACTTAGCCAGGCATGATGGCATGTGCCGTAGTCCTAGATACTCAAAAGGCGGAGGCAGGAGAATTGCTTGAATATGGGAGGTTCAAAAATAAAAATGATCAATAAACACATAAAAAATTTACCTTACTTATAAAGATAGAAATTAAAAGAAAAGAGGTGTCACTTTTTTCCCCACCAATCAAATAATGAAGTAGAAAAGACAATACTATCTGGTGTTTGTCAGGATGAATTAAAAGAACCCCCTTATCACTGATGGTAAAGGTATAAATTGATGCAACCTTTCTGAAGGACAACTTTTCAATATGTATCAAAAGATATTTTATCCAATAATTTAAATTATTTGGAATTTCTGTTGGGAAAACCATCAGAGAATCATGTATTTATGACCTAGATTGTTAATCTCAGGTTGTTTTGTTTTTCAAAAAAGTTAGGAGCCATCAAAAGGATAGGAAGGGAATATTATAAACAACTCTACACACATAAATTTGACAACTTAGATGAAATGGACCAACTTCTCAAAAAGCACAGTACTCTAACTCACCCAATATCAAATAGATAATTTGAAAGGCTAGTTTCAGGGCTCAACCATTAAAAAATAGAATTCAAATAAGAAGTCTCTAGGCCCAGATGTTTCACTAGAAAATTATACTAAATGTTCAAAGTTTATTCAATCTCTTCCAGAAAAAAAGAAGAGAAAGGAACACTTTCCAGTTCATTCTATAAAGCCAGCATTACCCTGATGCAAAAACCAGACAGTGATAGTAAAACTGACCCAATAATATCACAGACAGTTCTTTTGGATAAACGTAGAAAATGACCTTTTTTTCTTTTTTAATTTTTATTGCATTATAGGTTTTGGGGTACATGTGCAGAATGTGCAAGATAGTTGCATAGGTAAAAGCTTGAAGCTTACATTTATTTTATCTGAGTTCTTTTCTCAGAAAAGGACATTCAGACCTCACAAAAAGAGTATTAGAGAACTGAAACTCACCAGATCACCACATCCTGACAATGAGAAACCTGAAGCCCTCACTCCTCATGACTGCTTCCTTGCCCCTTTCTAGTTCCTATATTCTTACCCATTGTCACACTTCTTCTCTGTCATATAAACCCCTAGTTTCAGTCTGTCAGGGAGATGGATTTGAAACTGAGCTCCCATCTTCTTGGCTGCAGCACCTGATTAAAGCCTTCTTCCTTTGCAATACTTGCTGTCTCAGTGACTACCTTTTTGTCTCATAAGCAGCAAGACCTAGACCAAACCCCTGGTGTTTGGGTAACAATAGTTAAAAACATCAATAAACGCAAAATCCCTTAACAAAATATTGGCAAATAGAATTCAACAATGCATAAAACAAATTATACACCATGACTGAGTGGGGTTTAGCCTGGTAATGGAAGGCTGGTCCAGTATTCAAAATCAGTCATTGTAATTCACCAGATCAACAGGCTAAAGAAGAAAAATCATATAATTATATCAACTGATGGAGAAAAATCACTTGAACAAATTCAAAAATCACTCATAACTTAAAACAGAAAATCGCCGAAGTGGGAGGATCACTTGAGGCCAGAAGTTTGAGACCAGCCTGGGCAACATAACATGACACCATCTAAAAAAAAAGAAAAACAAAACCAAATTAGTCAGAGAGGTGGATGGTGGTACATGCCTGTGGTCCCAGCTACTTGGGAGGCTGAGATGGGACCCGATAGCTTGAGCCTAGGAGTTGGAGGGTGTAGTGAGCCATGTTCACAACACTGCATTCCAGGCTGAGCAACAGAGTAAAACCCTGTCTCTGCAAAAAACAAAAGTCTTAGGAAACAAGAAATTGAGGAGGAGCTCCCCTCAACTCTATCAGGTACATCTACAAAAATCTATAGCTAGCATTATATTTAATGGTGAAAAAGTGAATGCTTATCCTCTAAGATCAGGAGCATGGCAAGGATATCCTCCCTCACACTTTTACTCAACATGCATAGTCCTGGAAGTTGTAGTCAGCACAATAAGGCAAGAAAAATAATGTAAATGAAACAGATTGGAAAGCAGTTAATCACATTGTCCTTCTTTGCAGATGGGGTGATAATCTATGTAGGAAATCCCAAGGACCTCACAAACAAAAACCCAAAACACTCCCTAGAACGACTGAGTTCAGCAAGGTCACAGGATACAAGACCAAAATACAAAACCAACTGGATTTCTATATATTAGCAATAAATTCATTCATAATAATAATTAAATTTTAAAATATGTACTATTAACAATGAGAAAAAAAAAATTGGAGGGCCGAGCAAGGTGACTCATGCCTGTAATACCAGCACTTTGGGAGGCTGAGGCAGGTGGATCACCTCAGGTCAGGGGTTCGAGACCAGCCTGACCAACATGGAGAAATCTCATCTCTACCGAACATACAAAATTAGCCAGACGTGGTGGCACATGCCAGTAGTCCCAGCTACTTAAGAGGCTGAGGTAGAAGAATTGCTTGAACCCAGGGGGCAGAGATTGCAGTGAGTAAAGATCATGCCATTCCACTTCAGCCTGAGTGACAAAGCGCAACTCCATCTCAAAAAAAAAAAAAAAAAAAAAATGGAATAGTATATCTCTAAAAATCAAGTGTAGAATTCTTATGCTGAAAACCACTACAGGTATGCATGTATATATTTATGTGTGTGTGTAAACTTACATATATATGAATCTGTGTGTGCGTATGTGTTAATTAAATGTAACGATCATGGCCCAGATTGTGTTACGAATAAGACAGAGTGGCTCTCTCCCTCAGGTTGCTTACAGTATAGCTGGGAAGTCAGACACTAAACCCATGAATGAAAATGTGTTGGGGACTTCAAAGAAGCCGCTGAGTGTTCATTGCATCAAGCACCTGGAAGACCAAACCATGAGGTCAGAGCATGGAGGGTGAGACCATTCGGGTTTACAAGGCTTCTAACTCTACATCACCAGAATGTCCTCTAATTCTACATTTCTGGAGGAGAGAGGCTGATTGGGTCACTCTGGGTCAGGACTCTATCTCCTATGCCATCAAGAGTGTGTGTGTGTGTGTGTGTGTGTGTGTGTGTGTGTGTGCGCGCGTGCATGTGCGTGTCTGTGTGGTGGGTGTGGCATGACTCAATATAAACGTAGCAGCCAAGAGTCCTAATTTTGAATAAGGAGGTGAGGAAGAACCATTTGCACTGGCTGGATGCACCAAGGGCTACAGTAACAACTAGGAAGAACACCAAGATTTAAAGAGCCAGAGGAAGAGGAGCTGTGGGGAAGAGAAGCAAATGAGGAGCATCCACAGAGTCAGAGAGAGCCAGAGTCAGGGCTTCCTGCTGCTGAGTGAGTTGTGCAGCTGCTCCAGCTGCAGTAGATTGCTAATTTCAGGTTGTTTTGTTCTCAGAGTTCTCCCTCTGAGCCACGGAGGTGACAGTCCTACACACTTGAGAGGATGTTGAGTGTGCAGAATAAGACGCTGCACCCTCAGCTCAGTGATACGTGAGGTGTGACTCTACTGACTCAGGAGTGCGGCTCATGATGAAGAAGGACTGTGATTTTACCTGGGAGTGCTTTCCTTGGCAGGCTGCAGACACATGTGTTTGGAGAATACGAAGGAAGAAGTCCCAAAGTGGCCTTTGCCATGGCTCAGCTAGATTGTCAGTAACATAGCAACTCATTTCCTCTGGATAGATTTGTGGCAGCTTAAAATTCTAAGAACTGCACTTCCTTCAGTGGTTCAAGGATATCTGAATCCCAGGCCTCTGACAAAGGGTTCTCTCCTAAGAAAATAACATACCTTGTCTCTCTCCTCTCTTCCACAGACCTCAGAGGATAAGCCTTCTGAAAGGGACACCCTGCAGCCTGGCCACAACAATGTGGCCACAGATTATGCCCTGTAGGGTGGCACAACCCTGGTGGCCCTCTCCACAGGGCAAGGGGTGGACCGCTTCATGCTTGACCCGGTATGTACAGAATATGGCAGCATCTGGGCTTGGGGACTTGATGGGCCTCTGTGCTTTAGTGCGAGTCCCCTGGGACGATTTCCTGGTCATTCCTAATACTTGTTTTGGGGGCCAGAGAGCCTGGAAGCCTGGTTTTGGGAGCCAGCACCATCATCAGAAACCATGAAGGGCCTCTGTTCCAGTGAGGGTGCCAGGGGTAGGAGTGTCCTGCAGAGCCAATTGCATCAACTCAGGCCCTGTCCTTGAGTTCATGTTTCACAAATGCACTCAATCTCTTTGGCTTATGAGAATTCCATGATTTAAGAATCACAATGCTGTGAGTTTCCAGACAGAAGCATGAATTCTTTAGAGCAGCCCCATCCAGTAGAACGCTCTGTGAATTTTGCTTTTAAAGTGGATGCCTTGTCTATCACTTGTGAAATGCTTTGCCCAATATACTGAGGTCTTGTGAAAACTCAGATAATGTTGACCAATGACCACTTCAAAACCTTGTGTGTTCATGTAGATGAAAGGTCAGTATTTAAATTTAATTTAGATGCACAGACGTTACTGGGCAGGTACTGTGTCCCAAAGCACCATTTCAGGCAGTGGAGATACAGCGTTGACACATGGCAGCCTTTGTGGAGTTCACATGTCAGTTTATATATGTGGAGAGAGGGGGGTTGCAAATTTCAAAATGGAGCAGTTAACTAACAAAACAGAGTTTACAGTGTGGAAATCGAGAAACTTTTCAAATAGAATCTTTTCACCTATAAATTCATTAGACCAAGGCTCATTGCTGTGCCACTTTCCCAATGCCACAGTTTCCCTTTATTTTTAAAGCCAGAAAACCCTGAGAAATCTGTGGCTTACACATATTACTCTCTGGCAATTATAGAATAACAGCGAACACATAATTCTTAATTAGTTGTAGGAATGTGGGTACCCGTCCTGGGGAATTTACATCTATTAATGCATTTAAACATGACAGCAGCCCTGTGAGGTAGGTCCTACCATTATTTATATTTTCAGATGGGGAAAGGGAGACACAGAGAGGGTAAGTTGCCTAAGGTCAAGCTAGTGACTGGTGGTGTCAGGTGTCACACTCTGGCACTCTGTGCTTTAACTACTATACCAGACCGAATTTCAAAAACTAATGCTCTTGAGAACAAGTGAAATATTTCCAAGAACATTCTGAGGAGTTGTAAAGGCAATGGGAGGTGCGTTGACTCTGGGAATTAACTCGAGGATTCCCAGGCACAGACAGAGCCTGCTTTCTACCCTCAAACATGACAGCAGGGCCCAGTCCAGACATAGGTGGGCACCAGAGCTTCTCACCATGACAAAAGGAAGAGGTGAACCATAGCATAATCTTTGCTGATCTCCGTGTATTATCCTGAAATCCCTTTGGATCAAGTCACCCTAGTATAAAGAACATTTGAGCAAAGACTCAGTGCACAAAGCTTAGTGTGTGTTTGGGATGTTGAGTGGCAGTTGTCACAGATAGAAATGCCATGGAGGGCAGCCAGCAGTGATGGAGGCAGCATTCTTTAGTGGATCAAACCCAGCCTGTGAGATCTGTGGGTTTGCAGAGCTGGTGATTTGATTTTGTCAGAACACACATATTGTTCTGGCACAGAGTAACCACCTCCTGTTAACCACCTCCCCCTGGTGGGATAAAGCTCAATGTCAAGGCATTCCTTTACAAATAGGAGCTGCTTCTTCTCAGTGACAAGGAGTTGGTGCCTGATCATCAGGGACCCTCTTATCAGAGTGCATGAGAGCCCATATTAAAAATCAGTGGTTGCTGGTGACCACATAATCAAAATAAAAGGACATATTTTCCAGGTTAATAAAATGATGGAAACAACATTCCAGGGGCCTGAGAGTCCCTGCCCCAGCCCTGGAAGTGGATCAAACCAAGGCATTTTCACCCACCCTGATGCAGAATGAGCTCCTCCGTTCAGGTGGAGCGTGAGGACCACTGTTCAGATGACAGCTGTGCATCTGCACGCTTTCTGCTGAAAAGCAAGAACAAAATCGAACCTGGCTCAATTAAGTGAAAGGAGTTACTGCATTGATGGGGATACGAGAAGAGGGGCAGGGAAATGCTGGGAGGGTCTCTGGTGAGGGCTCCACCCCTGGGCCTATGCTCATGGACCTAGGTGAGGACAGGCATTTCTGTTTCAGTGCCCAAATGTTGTATTTCCCAAGACCACCCTGACCTGCCACACCCCCATCCTGGGCCTATGAAATCCCTGAGACCCCGGTAGGCACACACACAAGCAGCTGGATGTCAACAGGAACATATTGATGGAAGAACACACCAGTGTTGAACAGCGGATGGCGGAAGATAAGGCAGGGGCTCTAACTCAGGCCGCCTGTGGACCCACAGATAAAGTGGAAGAGCACACTGTAACATCCGCCCACTGGGGCTTCAGCTGTAAACATTCACAGCTAGATGCTGCCGTGGGGTGGGAGTCCCACAGACTCCCTGACTGCATGCCTCCCCCTAGAGGTTTGAGCCACAGTGCAAGGACACAGCGAGTCATACCCCATCACATGCCCTGCGACAATGATAAGGGAACTTCTCCCATTTCAGTGAGAAAGCTGAGGGCCTTGGCTAGGACTGGGCAGGCTTAGAGGACCAGAAAGCAGGAAGCATGTCACTGGTGTTGCAACATGGCCAGTCTGTCCTGGACACCAAACCCGCTGCTGTGCCTCTCACTCAGGTTTCAAATCCCAGGGAGGGTATCTAATTTTTAAGCTAAGGCACATGCCTGACCTTGGCCTAGAAGAGGCCCAGATATGAATCTTTCTACACTGGCATCCTACTCTTTAAGGGATGTCAAGGCATTTTTCAGAAGTGGAACTCAATGTTGGGCTGCTCCAAAGCAACACATGCCCACAGTGAGTTAAAGCTCATGAGACAAAGACAATCACATGCACATTTGTAAGAAAAAGAAGTTCAATTCATTGGGCAGGGGAATTGCACTGCAAAGGAACCATGGAATTGCCCTTGGCCATTCTAAAGAGGGTTTGAGGAAGAGAGGATTGGTCTGGATTGGATATTGCCCGGAAGTGGGTGCAATTAATGATTGGTTATCTTAATAATTTTTATTTAGGAGCCAGGGAGATTAAAATGAAGTCATTGGTAAAGAAGCAGTTGTCACTTTTGTTAGGAGAAGAGAGGAATGTATAGCTGTTGAGTCTCCTAGTCACTGTCTTATTTCAGACATGGACAGCATGACCTTTCCCCTTTGTATTCTGGGAATATCTCTGATGTTCCTTGGGAACCTCTGGGCTAGCTGCCAGCTGTGAGCTGTCATTCTTCAGTTTCTCACTTTCTCAAAATATTTGATGTCCATTAAAGTGAATTTGGTTTCCAGGCCCTGATTTCCCCCTAGTGACTTAGAGGGACATCAGCATTTAAGGTGGTGTCCGCTGTGAGCTGATCACATTTTGTCACCAGAACCAGATAAAGGGGTGTCTGAGGGATGCCCGGCAGCTATGGACCATGGTGGGCATGAGGGGACTGGAGAGAGGGACTGAGCACAATTTTATTAATAAGTCTCAGGATTCCTTCAGATTTTACCAACTTTTTCCTTATGCTAGGTGAACACAATTTCCAATTGAAAGAACTTCCTCTTTTCCCCAGGTAAGAGTAGTGGGGATACCAGAAACTTGTAATGGTTTCTAAGACTGAATCATTAACATAAACAAAATACTGGACCGCAAATTAATGGCCAAAATGCATCCCTCACACATTAGTACAACTTCTCCTCTAACTGTTGATGGCCTAAGTCTTTCTGAAAACTTTAATCTGGGGGTGAGAACTTGGGAGATAAACACAGTCATGTTCCTTATAAATAAGGGGCTTCCCTGACAGTAGAAGTTACAAAGAGAAAGAAGACCATGGGCCTCTTCCCCTTGAATTGTCCTCCCTCTTGCTATATTACTACTTGAGCTTCTTGTGTGGGCTTCATATTATCACTGTCTTTCCACCAGTCATGAAGGGCAGGCTCCAGAGTGACCATGGCTAAGCCCCAGCTCTGCCAGCAGGTCCCATCTTCTCATGATTCTGTGGGCTTGTGTTTCCTGGCATTTCTCTTCTTCCTGGCATCTTCCTTCATCTCGCTAGACTCTTGGTGAATTTTTACTGGTGGAAAAAGATGTCAAGATTAATAAGAAAGGAAAGATTTACAGCCTGAATGAGGGCTATGCTACGTATTTTGACAGGGCCACCACTGTGTATGTGCAGAGAAAGAAATTCCCTGAGGTGAGTGAAGAAAGCCCAGCTGGGTAGCAGGGAGAATGCTGTCTCCATGAGGTCCTGCTTGGTGGTGGCTTCAGGGGGCCTTGCTGAAAGAGGTTGGAGCCACCTTCCATAGCTCTGGCCAGTATGAGAACAGTAGACTCTGCCTTTGTTCATAAGTAATCAGTATCTTTTATCACTACAATGTACCTTCTAAAGGTAATACTTACCTTTACATTTAAGTTGTTCCAGGAGAAATTGTTTATAAAAAAGTTAGAAATCATACTTGCAAAATTCAGAGCTCAGGCCAGAACCTCTGTTAAGGCACTTGTTTAAGCCCCAACCTCTAGATTCACTCACTCAGTTGCATTTGTTTTTCAAAGGAATACTTATACAAGAGGACTTCAAAGAGTTCATGGAACAAATAAAATTAAAAGATAAAAAGATAAAATACAAGTATTTTTCCTCAATATACCAGTCATTTAGTCCAACTCTAAAGGTCCTGGGAATTTAACCTGCAAAGGCAGTCTTTTTTATGTTATTTGCTCAAGAAAAAATGGGTGCCCTTTAAAAGTTTCTTTTTAATATTAGGAAACAATAAGAATTCAGAAGGAGGCAAATCAGGGCTGTAGCTATTTTCCATTAAAACCTTTGCAAAATTTCCTTGTTTATTGAATTAAGGAGAGGAATTAACAGAGCATTGCTATGGTGGAGAACTTTCTGGTGAAGCTTTCCCAGGCTTTGTCTGCTAAAACTATAGCTAAATTTCTTGGAATACTCTGTTAATAAGCCTATGTGGGCTAAGGAGCAACCATATTCCCAAGGTTGTGAAAATGAATGACTGTCATTAGTTAAGGCCAAATTGTATCCTGTACCTTCAGAGGCCCTCACTCTCCTCCCCCAAGTTATGCCCATCTATAGTTATCCATCCCCCCACCCATCCATCCATCCATCCACCCATCCATCCATCCATCTTCCCACCCACTTATTCTTATATCCCTTCAATCTATCTATCTATCTATCTATCTATCTATCTATCTATCTATCTATCTATCTATCCATCCATCTATCCTTCTATCTATACTTAACTGAGAGATTTCTCACAGCTTTTCTTTCCAGAGCAAAGGTAAGTTGAAGAGTAGCAACACCTCTCTCTGTTATGTCGAGTTATTTTGGGCTAAAAAACTAGGAATTTAGGAATGTAAGTTCTATCTTTAGTTCCTAGTAATTCACTCTGTGTCTTTTGAAAGATTCTGTATTTAAATATTTTTGTTTCCTGACTTCATGTTTTCTCTTAATATAAAATTGTTTTCATTCATGTGTAACATGTGGAAGGCACCAAAAGAAGAAAAAAAGAAAGAAAATGTAAACAAAACCATGTGTAAGTTTCTGCACTCTCAGTAACCCCACTGTGAACATCAGGATGTGAGACCAGAGGGTGAGGAAAGTTGAAAGCATCCTGCCTGGACTATGATTGGAGGAACTGACAGTTTAAAGTCCAGCAATCCACCAGGAGATGAATGTATTCTTATTGGCCACTGGTCCAAAAAGAGTGAAACATATGTGAAGTCGACTTGAATCCAACCTGCAATCTGGAGCAGTCACCCAGGATTGCAACAATGTTAGCACCATCAGCCCCTAAAGTAGATGAACATTGACTGTGAGCAAGGAAGAATAGTGAAACCCCGGGAATAGTGTGGCTGGGACATTCTTCAATGGGACGGGAAGCCAGAAAACTCTGAAAAGAGCAACAGCCATCAAACTGTTGGAAGATCGAGGGAGTCAAGCAGAACATTTCCGAGCAGCCATGCCTGCTTGTCAAAAAGATGACAAACCAGATACACCCTTTCCTCCTGCAGCACCAACTAATCATAACAAGGCAGCCCAAACCCACTGGCCTATCAGTTCTCATGAAGGTGTTTGCTTGAGAATGGGATCCGACGGAGGTCTCTTCATCTCCCAAAACCAGATATTGATTTATGTTTCTGACAGGAATAAGTAGAATTTTTTTTTTTTTTGACGATTTAAAAAAAAAAAGAGGCTGGGCAAAGTGGCTCAAGCCTGTAATCACAGCTCTTTGGGAGGCTGAGGCGGGTGGACCACGAAGTCAAGAGATCGAGACCATCCTGGTCAACATGGTGAAACCTCGTCTCTACTAAAAATACAAAAAATTAGCTGGGCATGGTGGTGCGTGCCTGTAATCCCAGCTACTCAGGAGGCTGAGGCAGGAGAATTGCTTGAACCCAGGAGGCGGAGGCTGCGGTGAGCCAAGATCATGCCATTACACTCCAGCCTGGGTAACAAGAGCAAAACTCTGTCTCAAAAAAAAAAAAGAAAGAAAGAAAAATAAATTACCAGAAGACTTGGTAATTTCTTGCCTGCAATGTGGTTTGAAGGGGTGCAATAGAGGACAGTATAATATAATGATGTTCATTATAATTCTGAGTTGGAGCTGTTCCAAGATGATAATAATAATAGCTAACATTTACTGGGTGATTAATATGTAGTAAGCCCTGTTTTAAGTGTTTTACATGCATTAATTCCTTTATTCCCGTAACAACTCTTGGAGGCAGGTACAGATGGGGAAGATGAGGCACAGAGGGCTTCAATTACTTATCCAAGGTAAGTGCCTGAGCCAGGATTCAAACCCAGACATTCTGGCTGCCAACCCATACCCTTAACCACAACAGGACCCTGCTTGGAAACACACAAGTGGGGAACAACCTTCATCTCCCAAATACTGGAGTGCATGGCTTAGGGCTGCCTAACCTGCTGGGAGACAGTGCCTCTTTCTTTGCTGGCTGCGGAGGTTCTGCCTCCTTCGCCTTGGTTGCCTTCATCCCTTTTCCCACTTTTTGAGCAGTGTGCCTGCTGGGTGTGGGCAGGGCAAAAGCCCAGGCGAAGAACACCCAATTCTGCATCTGGAAGGGAAGAGGAATATGTATCAGGCTGTTCTCAGGAATCTCGTGGAAGAGGGGATGGAGGGAGGAAATGAATAAGAAAACACTGCTACAGGGGTTAGTACTTTGTTTTTTCATTTTTGTTTTTGACATTCGTTAGAGCATTGGGCTTGCCTAATTAGCAGGAATATTGCCTCACATTTTTCACAAATTCCACCTGGTGCAATGCCAGATGTGATCTATAAAATCAGAATTCCTAGAGATGACAGGTCTGGTGGTGATAAATTCCCTCAGTATTAGCTTTTCTGCAAAGGATCTTATTCTCCTTTACCAGTGAAGCTTAGTCTGGCTAGATATGAAAGTCTTGGCTGGAGTTTCTTTTCTTTAAGTGTGTTAATCATACCTTATGATTCATGGGGGAAAAAAAGCATGTTGAGCATAAGCCCCCAATCTCTTCTGGCTTGTAGGGTTTCTGCTGAGAGGTCCACTGTTAGTTTGATGGGCTTGCCTTTGTAGGTAACCTGACCCTTCTCTCTAGCTGGTTTTCACATTTTTTCTTTCATTTCAAGCTTGGAGAACCTGATGATTATGTGTCTTGGGGATGATCTTCCTGTGAAGTATCTTACTAGGGTTTTCTGCATTTCCTGAATTTTCTGTTGACTTCTCTAGCTAGGCTGGGGATGTTCTCATGGGTGATATCCTCAAATATGTTTTCCAGATTGTTTCCATTCCCTCCATCTTTTTCAGGGACACCAGTGAGTCATAGATTTGGTCTTTTTACATAATCCCATTATTCCAGAGTTTTTTCATTCCTTTTTATTCTTTATTCTTATTCTTATCTGTCTTATTTCAGAAAGCCAGTCTTCAAGCTCTGAGATTCTTTCCTCAGCTTCATCTAATGCACTGTTAATACTCGTGATTGCATTATGAAATTCCTGTAGTGTATTTCTCAGCTCTATCAGGTTGATTACATTCTTTCTCATACTGGCTATTTTGTCCATTTTGCCTGTCGGCTCCTGTATTGTTTCATTGTGATTCTTAGAAACCTTGGATTGGGTTTCAACATTTTCCTTAATCTCAACGATCTTCATTCCTATTCATATTCTGAATTCTACTTCTGTCATTTCAGTCATCTCAGCCCAGTTCAGAACCCTTGCTGGAGAGGTGACACGGTCATCTGGCGGAAAGAAGGCACCCCGCCTTTCTGAATTGTCAGGGTTGCACTCATTCTTTCTCATCTGTGTGGGCTGATGTTCCTTCAGTCTTTGAAGTTCTGTCCTTTGGGTGGTTTTTTCTTTTATCCTATTTGATAACCTGGGGGTTTGATTATGGTACAAGGTGGGTTCAGTGGACTGGCTTTGTTTCTGGAAGATTTTAGGGGGTCAAAGCTCAGCTCCCAACTTCTGGACTGCATGCTCTAATTCTGGACTTTTACTGGACTGACTTTGTTCCCTGCCTCCTTGAGGTTAGGAATCCACTGTGTTGGGGATGTGGAGGTGCTCCCAGATAGCTGGTCACAATACTTGGATGGGTGATGCCAGCCAAAGCACTTCACAAGGTGGTGGCAATGGAATCTGTCCCGGTTTGTGTATGCCAGCAGCAGTGGCAGTGGCAGTGTGGTGGGGTGCATGCTTGTCCACTCTGGTGGGGTGCTAGTGTGTGCTGGGTTGCTAGTCTCTGTGCAGATGTTCATTCACAGCAGTGGTAGAGGCAGCATGGTGTCAGGAGGAAGATGCCCTAGCTGGTGTCTTACATGTGGTTGCACTGGTGATGGTGTTAGCACGTGGGTGGGGTGTCGATGGATGCAGGAGTGTGTGTGTCCTCTGTGTGTGTTCCTGTGGGTGGCAGTGAGCACTCAGGGTGGACATGGGTCCATTATTCTCCATGCCTAGTTTCAGGCTGGTGATAGCTTGGCACAGGGTTGGGTCATTAGTGGGGGTAAGGTCTAGCCATACACAGATGCTCTGGCATAGCCATATGAGTGGTGGCTGTGGTTGAGTGTGTGCAGGCAAAACAGTACAGGGAAGGCTGCAATTCAGGGAGAGCACAAGCAGGCTGGTGTGTGTCTGTGGGGGCTACTCTGCTGGAGCCCTCTGCTGGTCAGGTGTGGCCTGCCAGCACAGGAGCTATGATGTGGGCCCCTAGAGGTACCCTCTCTGGGCACTTGAGGCTGCACTGCAAGGAGGCTTAACCAGGCCGGTTCCTTAAAAGGGGCCAGGAGACTGAGGGGTGCTGAGGTTAGACTGGCCCCATCTCATGGACCACCGTGCAGAGTTCAGGTCCCACAGTTCTCCTAGGGCTTGAGTCTCCTATAGGAGCAAGTTGAGCCTAGGGGGATGGGTGTCCCTGGCCATGATCCAGTAGAGAAGCTCCTGTAACAAACTCTCTGGGCTCCACATTGGCAGTAGTTCTGCCCCTGCCCCTTCTCTAAGAAGCTCTCCCTGCCAACTCAAGTGTCTATGGTGGTTGAGGGGTTTCCTCCTGCCAGGGTTCCAGATGCCCATGGCAAGAGTGGGATACTCCTTACCTGTTCAACTCACCCAGAAATCAGAAATGATGTTTCAAGAAGGAGCTCATAGTCAACAGTAGATAGTGCTGCTTGGAAGTTACATAGAGTGTCCATAGGCTATGGTGACTCGTGGGCATTGGTGCCCTTGGGGGAAGTGTGTTCCACTGGAGTGATGGAATGGAAGTCAAAGAGCAATGGGCAAAAGCAGAAGAATGGGGGACGGTGGTGGATGACACACCTCCAGGCCTAAATGAAATGCAGAAGTGGGGGATCCCAGGATGGAACTACAGTCTGATGTGGGGCCTTTGGATGAATTTGTAATCAAATGGCAGATCCCTCAGCCCATTGGCTGAGGCTAAAAGAGAAGCTGAATACATGAAAAGAAGAGATGGGGGATGATGGATGTCACTGAGGCAGGAGGGGGAGGAATCCAAAGACGAGAAGAGGACAGGCTTCAGGTGGGAGGAGGACACCACTTCTGTGATAACGGGAGGAAAGGCAGGATATCTGTCCAACACTTGTGAGTACAATTACCTGTGAGTAAATTTACTCACAAGTGTTGGACATTTACTCAAACAAGGAACGTGGTGCCATCTCCAAGAAGCTACGGTCCAGTTGGAGTGGCAAGACATTGAAACAAAAAAAGAATAGCTCGGTGTGTGATAAGCCTACATGAACAAGTGCTGTAGTACTGGGTAGACATTTACAAGAAATACTTCAAGTCAGGTTTCACTTATGTCTGCAAATCATAAGTGAAAAGTAAGGCTGAGGTCCTTTAGGAGGCCTCATTGGCTTTGCTCAGAGATTTCTCAGGCCTAGTTTCCATCTTAACTTACTTTAATGATTCGTTAGCAACTAAATGCACGCGTGCACACACACACACACACACACACACACACACACACACACAATTTCTAACCAAAACACCATGAGAGAACTTGAGTCCACGTTTGATCTTATTGGCATTTACTCAGTTCTTGATTCATTACTCACTCCAGCTCATGTTCAGGTCTTAAACTTGGGCAGGTTATTTTGCCAAAATACTAGCCTCGAAGCTTACTTTGTGTGTCATTACTCATGACTGATACCATGCTGAGTTAACCCCAAACTTTTTTGGAACACAAAGCACTTGATGCCTGCCCGAAGAAACTGGCTGTCTTCCTGTGCACTGTCAGAAATTATTAGAGAAAAAAATCATGATGGATCACTGAATGGGGAGAAACAAACCTGCCTCAAGGAGCAATGTAATCATATTGTCATGCCTTTCCTCTTATGCCTACTCTAAAGAACATCATGACCTTTGACGTGTTTCTCTCTCATCAGACACCCTCTTTGTTACATGTATGGGTAGTGAAATCGAGGTTAACAAATCAGTTGTTTTCTTTCTTTAAATGATTGCTAACAGTGTTTAAGATTTTACCATGATAAACACTGCATGCAGTAAGGGCAGAGAGCTTCAAGGAGCTGCCAAACAACTGTTCTTCATGTAGATTTCCCTTTTCTTTCTTTCTTTTCTTTGTTTCTCTTTGTGTGTTTAGCTGCTCTCTTAAGACTGTTACTGGATAGTGTCCCTTAGTTTAAGTGGTAATAAGTCCAATCACATGTTGACATTTGAGGGTCTCATGATGAATGAAATGCACAATTGAATCATCTTTTCATTTCCTACCCTAGTGGGTGGAGGATAGGGAGTCAGGAATGTAGAGGTCACCCCAACTGGACATGTGACCTCAGAGAATTTACTAGCTAATCCCAAAAGCCACTGGAGTTTTGTCTCTTCTCTTTCTGTCTTCTAGGACAGCAGTGCTCCCTATGGGGTCAGGTATGTGGGCTTCATGGCAGCATATATGCACCACATCTTGGTCTACAGAGAAATCTTCATGTACCCAGGCAACCAGAAGAGCCCTAAGGGCAAGGGAATTCTCCTGTGTCCACTGACTGTGCATCTGGTCAGGGAGCAGGGGCAGCTTCCTCCCCTCACGCCTGCTGTTTTGCTGCTGCACTGCTCCTTCGCATGTCTGTGTGATGGACAGGGCAAGAGAAACCAGCTCTAGATCACTTGAGTGAGCCTCCAGACTGTGGTAGGTTTGAAGAAGAAGGCTGAAATGTAACCAGTGATTCTCTCTATCCTTCCCTTCCGGCCTCACACCCATCATTCACCATGAACCAGCTGTGTGCCTTATTTGCCACAGGCTGCATCTGATTTTTAGCTTTGGCACCAGCTGATTTGGGATCATAGGCCCTATAAGGAACCTAATGAAATTTATCAACACGCATCCCAGAAAAATGCATATAAAATACACATTACAGATTTAGAGTTCACAGATACCCTGAAGTCCACCCAAGAATCCCCTAGAAAACCCCAAGCCCCAGAATAAGAACTTCTGCTCAGAACTCATTAAATATGATAGGTTTCCTATCATATTTAATAGGAAACCTGGAAGGTCTAACTGCAAGTCAGCTCTATCTCATATCAGCTCATTGCAGGAGAGAGGCCAACGGCAAAAGTTGTAACTGACAATTTTCTTTTGTGGAACCTGTGGCTGGCAGCTCTGGGTGGAGAACAGCTCCTTGATGCAAGAACTGAAGGCTCTTCCCCAACATCAGCAAGCCTGGGGAGCTGGGCAGGTGGTCTGTATCCGGCACTTTCTGGGCCACCTTCTCCGGCAGTAGGGAGCAGCCCCGGGCCGGATCAGGGAGCACAAGCAGATGGGGTTTCTTTTCTTTTCCTTTTTTTTTTTTGAGCCGGAGTTTCGCTCTTGTTACCCAGGCTGGAGTGCAATGGCACGATCTCGGCTCACCGCAACCTCCGCCTCCTGGGTTCAGGCAATTCTCCTGCCTCAGCCTCCTGAGTAGCTGGGATTACAGGCACGCACCACCATGCCCAGCTAATTTTTTGTATCTTTACTAGAGACGAAGTTTCACAATGTTGACCAGGATGGTCTCGATTTCTTGACCTCGTGATCCACCCGCCTCGGCCTCCCAAAGTGCTGGGATTACAGGCGTGAGCCACCGTGCCAGGCCCTGGGTCAGGCTTCCTAAGGGGAAGGACCTCTCCAGCAGGGCTGAGCTGGGGACAACATGGCCCTTCCAGCAGGAACTCAGGAGACACCTGGGCCTTGTCAGTCAAGTTATTTTCTGACAGGCTATTGTGGTAAACATTTCCCTCTAGGGGCCCAGGACTGTCCCTGTGGGAACTAAGGTCTCCCCTGGGCTCCAGGGCCCTGGATGTGGGCATCCTGAGGAGAGGAGGGGGCTTTTCTTGTCCTCCTGCCTCTGGGTCACTACCTGATCCTCCTCCTCTATCGCTCGTCTGGGCTTTCCTTGGGTCCTCACCTTGGTCTGATTCGGGAGCCTGGCTGGGATCGGGATCGGCTTCCTAGCCCCGACCACCTCCTCCTGTGGTCGGAGGGTGAACGTGCTGCTGGGAGGAGGGATCCTCACAGAGCTGGGGTGTCGAAACACCAAGGAGTTGCGAGCCGACAGCACGGTTCTCTTCCTTAAGACGAGCCTGCAGTCCACAGCAGGCGGGACCGCCACGGGGGCGCCCGTGTTTGGCGGTCTCCTGGGGGCGCTGAAGAAGCTGGCTGGAGAAGGCTTCCGACTCTCCTTAACATTGAAGAGAAATCGGTCAGGGCCCGGGGTAAGCGGGGTAAGCATGGGATCCGCAGCGGGAGCCGGGCCAGGCCGGGACGCCTCCCGGGCTATGGGAGCGCGTGGGACACGGCCAGGCAGGGGCCTGCGGCGGGACCGGGGGCGAAATATACTCAATAAATTGCCCATTGAGAGCAAGGTACAATGGCGAGAAAACGGTCAGTAACGGAGACGGAGCTCGGTAGTCACCAACTTCTCTTCTGCCACGCGCGCACTAGGCAGCTGAGCGCTTGTGACGTCCCAGTGGGGCTGGTGACCAAGCCAGGGTTCGCGAAGCGCACGGGAGCCCCCCCGCCCAGGACGCCTACCAGAGGGGTCAAAATGCTACAAAATAAGTAGCTTTTTTTTTTTTTTTTTTTGAGACGGAGTTTTGCTCTTGTTACCCAGGCTGGAGTGCAATGGCGCGATCTCGGCTCACCGCAACCTCCGCCTCCTGGGTTCAGGCAATTCTCCCGCCTCAGCCTCCTGAGTAGCTGGGATTACAGGCACGGGCCACCATGCCCAGCTAATTTTTTGTATCTTTAGTAGACACGGGGTTTCACCATTTTGACCAGGATTGTCTCAATCTCTTGACCTCGTGATCCACCTGCTTTGGCCTCCCAAAGTGCTGGGATTACAGGCTTGAGCCACCCCACCCGGCCTTACAAAATAAGTAGCATTTTTATACCACAGAAACATCAAGGTGAAAACCCAATAAAGCATTCAATCCCATTTACAATGGTCAAAACAAATAAATAAATATGTAAGAATACGTCTAACTAAGGAGGTGAAGGATCTCCACAAGAACTACAAAACACTGCTGATCAAAAGCAGAGACAACACCAACAAATGGAAAAACATTACATGCTCATTAATTTGAAGAATCAATATTGATAAAATAGCCATACTGCCCAAAGCAACGTGTGGATTTAGTACTATTCCTATCAAGCTACCAACATCATTTTCACAGAAATAACTAGGAAAAAGTATTCTACAATTTTGTGTGTGTGTTATAGCCTTAAACTTTATCAAAAGCATGTTAGCAGCTCCAGGATTCTTTTGGTGGAGACAGGATTTTCTAGGTGTGGAATCATGCAGCTTGACTTCCTCTTTTCTTATTTGGATCCTATTATTTCCTTTCTCTTGTTGATTGCTCTGGCTTGGACTTCTAGTTATGTCAACTGTATCTGAATATTTAAAACAATGTATTAGGCCAGGCACGGTGGCTCAAGCCTGTAATCCCAGCACTTTGGGAGGCCGAGGTGGGTGGATCACGAGGTCAAGAGATCCAGATCATCTTGGTCAACATGGTGAAACCCCGTCTCTACTAAAAATACGAAAAATTAGCTGGGCATGGTGGTGCGTGTCTGTAATCCCAGCTACTGAGGAGGCTGAGGCAGGAGAATTGCCTGAACTCAGGAGGTGGAGGCTGTGGTGAGCCAAGATCCTGCCATTGCACTCCAGCCTGGGTAACAAGAGCGATACTCTGTCTCAAAAAAAAAAAAAAAATGTATTAGAGACAGAAATAAACATATCTGCAGCATGGGTAATCATTGCAGACCAGGGGTTAAGAACCTTGAAAATCGTCATCTGAATCTTTTTCTTTCTCTTTTTCTTTTTTTGGTCACTCACTGACAGTTTCCTCATCCATGCTCAGGATACTCATTGAAGGCTCTTCATTGAATAGCACTGACCCATGCAGAACCTGCACTCAAGAATCAGGTTCAGGTTTTTGCCACTCAGCTTCCAAGAAAAGCATCCTTATGGACTCTCTCAAGTGTGGGCTGCTGAGGAGCTTTCTCAAAAGGTGAGGTCCAGACCCTCCTCTCCCAACGACAGCAGACTTCCACCTTCACCCCTGGCTCTAAGCCTGCAGGTGGAGCCTGGACACTGGCTCCTGTCTCTCCAGCATGTGTTGGCTTCTACTCTCTCTCCCATCAAGGTCTAGGAGGAGGAAGGGTTTTGTATCAGTCCTTGACCTATGGCTGACATGGTGGCCTTGGTGGTTTTCAACTGTGGCCTAGGCTGGCTGGTGACCCTGTGTGAACCCCTTGTTTTCGAGCAATGGCAAACTGACCCAGCAATAGCAAAACAAGGGCTCCACTGAAATCACAGCCACAGACACAATAGTCCGTCATCGTCAATGTGCCAATTGCAGAATTGCATCATGTTCTACTCAAGGCTCTGCCCTTAAAAAAAAAAAAGCTTGGACTCACACACGTCCAAGCATATCACAGATCAAATACTGGCATTAGGAGGAATCCTCAGCTGTTATACTTTCTTCCTGGAATGCTGCAGGGTGTTCTAGAAAAGGAAAATGCAGAGGAAAGGCTGGGAGAGAGAAGGCCAAGGCTGGGAGGTACATGATGCCCTGTACAAGGGGTCCCTTGAGTCCTTTCTGGCCTGCAGCCTCCATGAGCATGAAAAACCTGTACCCAGACTTTGAGAACATAGTGTGAGAAACTGCAGAATCATGTTGAAGTCAGGTTTCCCCAAAGCCATGCTGGAGGTGTTTGTGGCCCAGTTCCCCACCTGGAGAGATGACCTGGGTGTGAGGCCAGCATGCCCTCCTCACCTGGGCACAAAAGTCAGCCAGGTAGCAGCACCTGCCTCCTAAAACAATTTGTTCTCTGCCCCAGTCTTTGGTGACAAGCTGAAAAACCCACTCCAAGTTGTCCTGCTGGCTTCCGTGCCAACTTCATGAATGTTCCTAAACCATCTGGAGGCGAGTTTGGATATGACAGAGATACATCACTGCTGAAAGAGATTGGGAGTAGGTGAGGGTCAGGTGCTGGGCCTCTAACCTAGAGGCAGGCTTCTATCCCAGGGAACTGAATGAGTGCTGTGGAAACTGCAACAGGAACCACTTGAACCAGGAAAAGAATTAAAGGCCTTTCTTGCTTAGCTTTTTTGTTGTGCTTTTCATTTCTATCAAATCAATGAATTCACATAACAACAAATCAAATAAGTGAAGAGCACGTGATGAAAAGTAGCTGTCCTCCCTGTTCTTTCTCACCTCCCAGCACCACTGCCTGGTGGTGACTTCTTTAATTCTCTTACTTTCAGTGCCTTTCATGATTATTGTGATAACACTAATCAGTATTTCTCAAAATAGAAGTTGCAAACCACTACAGGATCATGAATTTCATTTAGGTGGAGGTCTTTTAAAAATTTTAATTGACGTATAATATTTATAGATATTTATGGGATTCAAAGTGATATTTCAAAACATGTATATGTAGTATGATAATCAGTTCAGGGTAATTAGCAAGCCATCACGTGAAATATCTATCATTTCTTTGTAGTGAGAACATGTAAATGCCTCTTCCAGTTATTCTGAAATATGCATTATTGTAAACTATAGTCACTCTGCTGTACAATAGGATGCCAGAACCTATTCCTGCTGTCTAACTTACTTCTGTACCTGTTAACCACTCCCTCCCTAGTCTCTGGCAACCACTGTTTCATTTTCTACTTCTATGAGATTAACCTTTTAGAGTCCACATACAAGTAAGATCATGTGATATTTGTCTTTCTGTGTTCAGCTTATTTCATTTAACATAATGTCTTCCAGGGTCACCCATGTTGTTGCAAATTAAAGCGTTTCTTTCTTTTTAATGGCTGAATCGGATTTCATTCTATGTATATACCATATAAAAATCCATGAGTGCGTTGATAGACACTTAGGTTGATTCCATTTCTTGGCTACTGTGAATAGAGCTACAGTAATCATGGGAGTGCAGATATCTCTTCAGCATACTGATTTAATTTTATTTGAATATATACCCAATAGTGGGATTGCTGGATCTGGGATTTCTCTTTTTAATTTTTTAAATTTCATTTCTATATTTCAGAAAATCTACTTGCATACACTTTGAAACAAGAGTACCACAAAATAGAATATACTTCAAATGTTGAATACACAAACTATTATAGTTCAAATATGAACACTGGTAATTTCCCTCAGAAAATTCAACTAAAACACAAAGAAAGAAAAGAAAAGAAAGAAGGAAAAGAAACAGAAGGAAAGGAGACAAAGACAAGCTCTGGGTATTAGAGCTGCCTGACAGAACCTCACGCTCAGCCTGACTGTAGCCCTGAGGCTGGTGTGTCTGCACAAACGCCAGGGCTAAGCATGTGACACAGGCACACTATGGCAGAAGACCAGGGCCAACTGTTAATTTGTCCACAGTTAGGAAACTGACAGACTTCAACTACCGTATAAAATGTTACATGTAAATTCTATAACAATACTGTGCTAGGTACAAGAATTAAAAATTTTTTTCTTTTAATAAAAAAGCTTCACACAAAAAAAGCCATTAGCTTATTTTAAGAAAGAAAAAAAATTAGTCTAAGGGCTTTGTTTTAAATCAGCCTAAGCTATAAGATATATAGATAGACAGACAGATAGATGATAGATAGATAAATAGATAGATAGATGATAGATAGATAGATAGATAGATAGATGATAGATAGATAGCACACTGGATCTTTTTTTGCTATCTTTTTTTGAAGTTTTCAAATCCATTCTTCAATTCACCTACATTATCAGGGTCTTCACATAGCACCAGTTAAGTGATTATTGTGCAAATACAGTAATAATTGCTGGTATGCATATAAAATGCATCAAAAATTGCTATATATAACAATGAGATCACTCATTCCAACCCCTCCCCACTGAAAACTACACAACCTCTTACAGAATGTTAGTGTTCCAAGTGTTAGTGTAACTTGACCTCGTAGTGAGCCGCTTGGTCCCTTTCAATCTTTTTAATTTAATTTTTATTTTATTTTATTTTTGAGACAGAATCTTGCTCTGTCACCAGGCTGGAGTGTGGGACTACCACCACACCAGGCTAGTTTTTTTGTATTTTAGTAGAGACAGAGTTTCACCATGTTGGCCAGGATGGTCTCGATCTCCTAACCTCGTGATCTACCCTCCTCATCCTCTAAAAGTGCTGGGATTAGAGGCATGAGCCACCATGCCCAGCTTCAATCTTTTTTATTGATGGGTCCAGTTGTTTCTGCAAGAGCAGTTTTCTGTCAGCATCTCAGTATGTAGTTCATTTCCCACTGAAACATGAGATAGGTAGTTTATTTCCAGTAAGTTTGATCTTTTTCTTCTTTGAGATGGAGTTTTGTTTTTGTTACCCAAGCTGGATTGCAATGGTGGGATCCTGGCTCATTGCAACCTCTGCTTTCTGTGTTCAAATGATTCTCATACCTCAGTCTCCCAAGTAGCTGGGATTACAAGTTGGTGGTGGTGTTGTTTGTTTTTTTTTTTTTTTTGTATATTTAACAAAGACGGCTTTTCACCATGTTGGCCAGGTTGGTCTCGAACTCCGGACCTCAAGTGTTCCACCCACCTCAGCCTCCCAAAGTGCTGGGATTTCAGGCATGAGCCACCATGCCTGGCCATCTTACAGAATGTAGAATCAACTGAAAAATAAGACACAAAAGACAGAATAATGGAGATGAAAATATTCATTTTATTATTAAGGTAGCTAATTGAAAGACACAGCATTTAGAATTGTCAGGAGTGGGGACAGGGGAGCTTACTAACACTTCACCTTTGAATTAAATCAATTTTCTTATCGAGGCTTGGGCAGAGGTAACTCTTCAGGTCTCTCCCATGGGAGTGGAGCCTGTCCTGAGGTTCCCCAGCTGACGTGTGGGTGGGCAAGCTCCAGAGCTCAGCATGCTCTGTTTCTCCTCCCAGATTTGCCAATCAGATGCCAGGGAGGCCCAGATGTGACAGCTGTGGATGCTTTATGGAGTCGAAGGTTCTGCTCTAATATCCAATAGGGTCAGGTGCAGTGGCTCACGCCTGTAATCTGAGCACTTTGGGAGGCTGAGGCAGACAGATCACTTGAGGAATTCAAGACCAGCCTGGCCAACATGGAGAAACCTTGTCTCTACTAAAAATACAAAAATTAGCCAGGCATGTGGTACATGCCTGTAATTTCAGCTACTCAGGAGGCTGAGGCAAGAGAATCGTATGAGCCTGGGAGGCAAAGGTTGCAGTGAGCCAAGATTGCCACTGCAGTCCAGCCTGGGCAACAGAGCAAGACTCGGTCTCAAAATATAAAAAACAAACAAACATCATAATCGGAAATGCAGCTGAGTTTCCTAAATAGGCATTTTCTTTTTCTGATATAATCCTCATTATTTTGGAGGCATTTTCTTTAAACAAAAAAAATTTTTTTTTAGTCAGTATCCCTCTCTGTCACTCGGGCTGGAGTGCAGTGGCATGATCATGGCTCACTGCAGCCTCCATCTCCTAGGCCCAAGAACACCTCCCCGCTCAGCCTCCCAATGTGCTGAGATACAGGCATGAGCCACTGCACCCAGCCCTACACAGGCATTTTCTACTCATCCGCTCACTGACTCATCACTGCCTAAGAACAGAGGAATTACTGATGTCCACTGCTTCTCCTTCTTGGTCTTACTTTTCTACAGGCTGACCTCTCAGTCCTTTTCAAATGAAAATTGACCAATTGATCCAATGGAAATCTTCATCTCCTTCAACCCCATTTCCTGATGCTGTACATCAAAAGGCCAAGTTCTAAGGATCTGTAGTCTCCAATAGTGTGATAATGTGGCTACCCTGAGAAGCAACACCTCATCCAAAAACCCTGATTAGCATTTTTCTCTGCAAATGGCCTCTGGGGATTGTGAATTGTAAACAGATGAAAGGATTCTTAGTGGTGCCTCTGTCAAGCTCATTACACATTCCAGAATCACTCAAGTCTCCTGCTAACATTTGAAGACTATCACCAAAATACTGGTAGCTGGGCAATTCCTTTGGACATGCAAGCAGATAACTATCAGTAACTACCAATAATAGCATCCAGTCAGCTCAGGCTGCTATAATAAAATAGCATGGATGACTGGATGTCTTAAACAACAGGCTTTTATTTCTCACAGTTCTGGAGGCCAAGAAGCCTACAGTCAAGGTGCTAGTTCATGGTCAGGCCTGGCCCCTTGCTTGTGGTCAGCCTCCTCATTGGGCATCACGTGGCCTTCCCTCAGCGTGTGGGGGATGGGAAGATAAGAAGATCTCTGGCTCTTGGTCCTATGAGGACACTAATCTCCTCATGAGGGCATCCTCTCAGGATCTACCCTAAGCCTCATTACCTGCCAGAGGCCCCACCTCCAAATACCATCATATTAATGGCTAGGGCTTCGACTTCGGAGTTTTAGAGGACACAGCACTCGGCTTATGACAAACTGTGAGAACCATCAGCTTCCCTGGATCATGTTTCCTATTGTGAGAGCCCATTTTGAAAATGTTAAAAGCTTTGAGATTTTGAATATGATCAAAAGTACTTAGAAGAAAGAAATCTCTTTTGGAAAAACAATTGGTAGTCTGCTCACAAATGAATAATCTGGGTGCTTAATAATATATCTAGGGTTTGTTCTACTTTCATGAATAATGTAAGTCCTTGCATCACGGAGACTAATTCCATTTTGCCTCTGCATACTCCTAATAAGTGTTCTGTCTACAGACAGGAAAGTAGGGTTTTCTACCACAATAAAAGCTGCAGCTGTATTTCTTTCATCCCTTTGGTTTCACAGGGAGGCAATTCTTTCTATAGGGTAAAACTCGAAGACTTGAAAACTTGTAGAATGCATGACTGCATTCAGATTTAAGACAAAAAAAAAAACAAACAAAAAAAAACGAACAAACAGACAAACAAAAAACCTAAAATGGAAAGAGTACTAAAATCATGTCAAAGTATGAGGCATCTAGAACATTGATGCCTCAGTGTTCTCCAGTGTCCCTGAGATCAACAGAAAGTTCTAGAAAGGTTGACAGATTTCAGTCTCAAGAGTCTGCCTTTGTCACTCCTCCCAGGGAAGAGTTTTGTATAGAAGATTGGACCCATGCAAAAACAACCCAGAACTGCATGTGTGTGGCAGGGAGAGGGGCAATGCCCCTGGAAGTGACCTCCAGCAAATGTGGGTTGGCAATCAGTGGACACTAAGATTCTGAGACACGTTCCATGGGCTGTCTCAGAGAGTCCCCAGGGGGATTAGCTATGTAGCAAATCATACCCCACAGTGATGACTTTTCTTTTCTTTTCTTTTCTTTTTTTTTGAGATGGAGTTTCACTCTTGTTACCCAGGCTGGAGTGCAATGGCGCAATCTCGGCTCACTGCAACCTCTGCCTCCTGAGTTCAGGCAATTCTCCTGCCTCAGCCTCCCGAGTAGCTGGGATTACAGGCACGTGCCACCGTGCCCAGCTAATTTTTTGTATTTTTAGTAGAGACGGGGTTTCACCATGTTGACCAGGATGGTCTCGATCTCTTGACCTCGTGATCCACCCGCCTCGGCCTCCCAAAGTGCTGGGATTACAGGCTTGAGCCACCGCGCCCGGCCGACTTTTCATATTGTGATTTGCCAGTATGTTTATTGAATCCTTGTATTTGCCCCCTCCTAATATGCTCTGGGAAAGAGGTTGAGGTTACAAATCCCCACAGCCCTCTTTGAGTTTTTGATAGAACAGCTTCTGTTCACTTCTGGCCAACTGAGGCCCTAGAAAAAGCCTGTCAGTCCTATTCCCTTCTGTAGTGTCATACGTATTCGTTCTTATAAACCTGAATCAATCTGAAAATTCATTGCCAAACAAGGATTCCAGGAAGTCTAACTTTATCAAAAGGACTTTAACGAAATCCATAAAAAGTGGTAACTTTTAAAAATGTTGATCTGTAACCTTCTTAGGACAAAATAGGTATAAAACCAAACTGGACTATTAAACTTTACATTAAACTCTATGGAGTAATAAACACCATTTACTATTTAATTTCTCAAATGGAAGTGCCATAAAGTCATTGATTCTCAACAATAAGTGTAGTGTTAGAATCATTTCCGGAACATTTTCAAACCATATATCCCTGCTGGAATTATGATATATCCTCCAGTTGTGTTTTAGAAGGCACAAACCATTTCCACAGTGAGGCACTATTTCTGATAAGTCATCCCTCAAGAGGAAGGGGCCCTGCAGTTGAGGTTTCCTCCAGAGAGGAGCCTTTTAAGGGTGCAGGTTGATTCTGAGGTTCACAATAGAGCTTATGAGCCAAGGACATTTGGGATTCCAGCAGCAGGATTATTCATGACCTTATGGTTCTGTAAGAATCGAATGTGACAAGGTGGTTAGAGATGAGAGGCCCAGAAGCCAACAGTTATAGAATATTATAAACAAGTCTAGGAGAGAATAGAGCCAGGACAGTCAGTTGTTAAACAAGCTTCATGATGCTATTTTTGGAAGATTTTTAGCTTTGTGGTTGATTGATTTTTGAGTTCTTTCACTTTGTTTAAAACAACACATAACGGGTTTACAAAATAGCAGCATTTCTTCCTAGAAAGAGACAGGTTCCCTTCCTTTCCGTTGTTAGCAGTTTTAGGGCTTTTTTACTTTGAAGAGCTATGGCGGCTAAAGAGTTAAGCTGTTTTGCAGAGTGAGCTGCCCCCACAGAGATAATTAGCAACCTTTGTATGTTATTAATTACCTCCTGAGATAGCCTATAGTAACTGAATAGAGGTAGTGACTTTTCTAATACCAGCACCAAGTTTTTCTATTATTTAACCCCCACCCCTCAATGAAAGGAATAATTGGAGTTTGAGAGATAGCAACGTTGAGGGTTATAGTCCTGTTAATGCCAGGATATGCATTAGACTTATGCATGATTACTTTCCTGGGGATTTTGTTGGAAGAGCAGAGGTAGATCCTTTAAAGGCTTGCAGGTGTATGAAGTGTTGTTTCCTGGAATTTTAAGCTGTGGAGTAGAGGGTTTATGACTTTTTTCAGGAGGTGTTCAAGGCTTCAGCCGAGTGTGATGAATTCATGAGTTAATTTCCACCGTAACTGCCATTAGGGTAGAGACAGAATAAACAAAAATCTCCTTTCTGAGATGGGCCTAGAGAGGGAGGGTCTGAGGGGAGAGATTTCACAAGCACCAAGTTTCCAGCGCAGGAGAGAAATACTGAGAAGGCTTTGCCAGCACCCAGGAGAAGATTAACCTCCTGGCCCTTTATGGTCAGCTTTGCCCAGGGCTCTGTGAGGGTGATGACTTGAGCTGGCACTTGCCCCAGGCACCGTCAGTCCCACCACTGGGTTATTTGTTTAGACACCTCAGGCCCTGAGAACCTTTGTGCCCTGGGACGGTGTGCTTTTCAATGATTCCCTTGCCACAGCGGGTAAGGACGAGATGGTGGTTTATTCCTTTGGGGACAGTTTCTTGTAAAATGTCCCTTTAGACCACACTGGTAACAAGCTCTGCCAGACTGGCGGCTAACCCGAGCCTTTCCCTTATCTCAGCCCCTGAGGTCTACTTGCCTGAAGGCTGTGACCAAGACAGCAGCTTTTCTTTGATTTTTTCTGTTCCTTTCAGCCTGTTCCTCCTGTTTTTTATTATAAAACACCTAGGTTGCCTGCTTTAGTAATGATTTTAGACTCTGCTCTGGCCCCAAGGCCAGCTTTTGGAGCTGCCTGAGTAATAAACTCGTCCTTTAGTATTAACTCTTCCTTAATGGAGTCTGGTGACAGGGAGTGCACTTTCTTAAGGCCTCCCGCAATTGCTTAAGGAAAGCTGTTGGGTTTTCTTCCCTTCTCTGAGTTATGGTGGATAACGCTGCACAGTTTATGGGCTTCTTCCCAGTTCACCTTAATCCCTCACGTATGCAGGTTAGGAAATGCCTACGACTCCAGTCCCCTTGTTCTGAATCCAGATTCCAGCGAGCGTTCGTGCCAGGGACTGCCTGTCGGCTATCTATCCTTTTCCTCTGGCATTATTAGGTTATGTACATGACTATGGTACCAAGTGTCCCCAAACTTTTGAGCTGCTGCTAGAGCAGCCTCTTTCTTATTGCTGGTTAGGGCTTGATGAAACAATAGCATGATATTTTTCCAGTTTAGTTTGAAGGACTGATCCAGGCCTTGCAGAACATCTATGTACTTGTCTGGGTTATTGAAAACTTTTCTAAATCCACCTTAATTTGCTTTAAGTTAGAAAGTGAGAAGGGTGTATGCACCTTGGTTGGGCCAAAATTTCCTCCGACTGCCTGTAGGGGGCAGAGTCGGGGCATCCCAGTAGCCTGAGATGCCCTCGCCATCTTGGCCCTTTCTGGCTCCTGTTGGGGTACAGGGACTAAAGACCCCAGTTGGCACTGGTGGAGGTGGTTGCCACAGGGAGTTCAGTATGTGGAGGTAGTCCTGAGCAGGGCTGAGCAGGGCTGAGCAGGGCTGAGCAGGGTATGGGGTGCAGGCCCAACAGAGCTGAGGCTCATTCCTTATGGAAAATAAAGTTGCACATAGGGGACATTAAACCATTTGCCCTCACTTTTACAATACAGGTTTAATTGAAGAATAGTGTTATGGTCTATCTTCCCTTTGGAGGCCAGGTTTTGCCACTTGGCAGGAGGTACTTTGGCCACTATGTTTTGCAGAGGAAAATGAGCCGTTCCTTTATCAAAGATTGTGTGTTAAATTGGTCCTAATTTTCCAGTATACCTTTTAATGGGGACTTGAGTTTAGGAAGATTGGCACCCATCTAAAATTGAACACAAAGGATGCCGGCATCCCCAGTTATAAATTACAGCCCCTTGAACTGAGGCGTTCCTCAGATAAGGGTACCGGGTCTGAGGCATTCCTTAGTCAGTACCTTGAAATGTACGTGTGCCCAAGATGAGTGATTATTTTTTTAGGGGGCCTCCCGTGTACTGGATTTAAATGATGCCTACCAGTGTCATGGGACTCACTGTTTGCATGACCTCCAGTGACTACCACAGAGGCATGAAGGGCTGCTGGGTTGGGTAGTCGCGTACCAATGAGTTCTTGACGAGTCCTAGCAAAAGTTTGATTTGCACAGGCCAGATTATAAAACTGTCCTAGAAAGGTAAACTAGGGAGAGATCTTAATGCACATTAATCTGAAGAAGGTGGGGCTGCGAGGCTGAGGCAATACCTTCAGGACCTGGGCCTTCTTCCCCAACTTTATTTTCCATTATAGGAAAATGCCCTTCGGGTTGTGAGGCCTGTCATTAACTATTTGGGCCCTGGAACCGGTTTTACCATGATCTTCTAGATGGAAAAATTCTACCAGGGACAGAGCCAATCCTGAGCAAGGCAAATTATACAGAAAACACAAGTAGCCTTCAGCCTTTGGATTTCCCCACTCAAGGTTGTTTCTACCAGGGACTTGAACCAGCAATCTCACAACTGCCAGCTGCATGCCTTAGCTCCTTTGCCATTTGGCCATTTTCATTTAAAAGAGCAACGTGGAGAGCTTCCTTAAGCCTCATCTGAATGAGAATGCTGCACGCTGAGGCGGTGCAGCAGGCCTGTGCCTGGAATTTGAACCCAGGTATTGGTGCGAAAGCCAGGCGGGGCTTGTAGCCAGTGGCTGTTTCTTCCTTCAACCGCTGTTTTTTTTTTTTTTTCTTTTTTCTTGAGAAGGAGTCTTGATCTGTCACCAGGCTGAAGTGCAGTGGCGCAATCTCAGCTCACTACAGTCTCCACCTCCCGTGTTCAAGCGATTCTCCTGCCTCAGCCTCCCCAGTAGCTGGGAGTACAGGCGTTCGCCACCACACCCAGCTAGTTTTTGTATTTTTAGTAGAGACGGGGTTTCACCATGTTGGCCAGGATGGTCTTGATCTCCTGACGTCACGATCCGTCTGCCTTGGCCTCCCAAAGTGCTGCAGTTACATGCCTGAGCCACCGCGCCCAGCCAATCGCTGTTTTCTTACTACACTACGAGGGAAAAAACAAACAAAAACTTTCTTGCCGCTGCGATTTAAAAGCCAGGCCGCTGCGTTCCTGTTTGCCATGAGTCCGGGACCATGTGCGCACCCTGGGCCCCTTTTTTCTCTGCTGCCTCGAATTGGGGAACCCCGCAGAGGCCTGCCGGGCTGTACCTGGCCGCCGCCTCCCGGGTCCCACGCAGGCTCCGGTTCCACCCGGGCTCGGGCTGTACCTCACGCGCTCCCCGCTGTTTTCCTCTCACCCACAGCGCCGGCGACTGCGGCTATTAACAGCCCAGACCCATCTCCGGGACTGAGCTTTGGGCCGGAACACACGGCTGGGACGTGCCAGTTTCTACAGACAGCATCTGCCTGCCGCGCCTCCCGCAGGGTTTTGTAAATATTCCAAAATGCATTGGATCAATTGGTCAATTTTCATTTGAAAAGGACTGAGAGGTCAGCTTGTAGAAAAGTAAGACCAAGAGAGAGAAGCAGCAAAGAGCTACATATTAATAGGAAGTCAGCTGTACTAATATGTACCCCAAAACCGAAAACATACACACACAAACACACACAAATACATACATATATATGTGTATATGTAAGAGCTGAGAGGGAGCAAGCTCGGGGCCTTGTGGCAGTGAAAGATGTTGAATACCAAGGAATTAGAAGGATTTAAAGAATTATGACTGAGTCTTCAATTGTATTCACTTTGACAGAGGTCACAAGTCTTCGTGGATTTTTTGCTTGCCTTTGTTGACTAGGTTTCATTTTTAAAAAATGCATTTCCACAGACATACTTAGCCATGAGGCAAAACAATTATATTTATGCTACTCAATTAAATTGTTACATCCTAATGTCAGAGTCTATCCTTTACGAGTTCTACCAGTAATTTCAGATTTTACGGTCTGCTTCCTAACATTAGGGTGAACCCCTATGGCAACCCCATTCCTGTCCATTGGAGCAAGATGATAACTTAATTGTGTGATGTATCAAAAAAGTGTTTTCTAGTATTTCACTAGTTCTTTGCCTTTGTCTCATACTTGGCTAATTGAAATTGGGATTAAATAACTTTAATTTTTACATGGCTACAGTTGTAAACTGAGTCACCTTTTCCCATAATACGTCAACTTTTGGCAAATGATTTCATCTCCTAGATCTTAGGTCAGAAGTTTTAGAACATCCTTAAAAAATGTGAATGAAATGACTTGGCAGTTGAATGCTGAAAGGAAAAGAAATGTTTAAAACAGTTTAGTCTACTTTTAATAATTGTCATTCAAAAAAGCTTTCTTAATCATAAAGTAAGTTTCTCAATTTATGCTTTTAATTCTCGATTGTTTTCAGATAAAGCACTTGTAAACTGTTGAAAATTTTTATGAAGTGTTATATCATAAAATTGGGACTATTGCATAAATGTTATATTATTCTAGCCCACTTAAAATATAACTTCTTCCTGAATTCTACTATTCTTTGAGTTGTCTTATAATATCCAAAATTTGCACCATAATTTTTTCACTCAAGAAAATACTTTTTGGACGATTAAATTATATGTATTTAATAGAGTTAAATTATTTATGGCATTTCTTAATATCTTAACATCTTTTCTTAACCACTGAGCTTATTTGGCATAAATTACGTCAAGCATTAAAAAAATAAGAAAAAGTTATCCCACAGAGAAAGTTTATGTATTTCAAATTCTTTCTGAAGAATAATACTCTATAGATTCCCTTTGCTATCATTATCCCAATAACCAAAAATAATATGTCTCTCACAGGCAATAGTGTATGTTGGCTAAGAGATTGGACTGTGGAGGCAGACAAGAGCTAGACTGCCTGAGTTCAATTTCCAGCTCAGTCATTTATTAAATGAACATGTAACCACACAAAACCAATCTGGTTCTTCAACTTTTTTGTAAAAAAGTCGTGAGTAGTTTTTTAGTTGCCATGGACTCCCAGGCTGAAGATCTCATAACCTGAACATGCCCAAATAAACCACATGTGCAATGATGGGTGGAATTTAAGTACTCAGACCAAGGGGTGGGACTGAATTAAAAAGGGGACACTGCATGACAAGACCCAGGATCCAATTAAATGGAGCCCTTGTGTCACCCGTGGTAGGTTTCCGTCAGATCATGCCACCCTCATCACAAGATCCAATCAGATAACACTTCATTATCCTATGCCTATAAAACCCAGCTCAGGGAGACAGATTCGAGCATTTTCTCCTGTCTCCTTGCCAATCAGCAATAAAGTTTCTCTTTTTTCAAGCCTATGCCATGGTATTGGCCTCTATGCACATTGGGTAGCAAGCCCATTGATTGTTTGATTACAAATGACCCTAGGCAAGTTATTTAAACTAATTCTGCTTCAGTCTCTTTATTTATAAAATGGGACTATTAGGGAGTCACTTCACAAAGTTGCTGTGAGGATTTAGTGATTTAAGCTACGTAAATCATTTAAGACAATTCCTGAGAATTTATGATTACCATGTAAAGATATTCAAAGACTATTATTTCCAATTATATTTGTTCCAAAGGATAGATTTCTTCCTCTTGCCTTCTACAGTTCTATCAGATATTTGGCAAAAAGTTGGGGACATATTAATGTTTTATTAATGCATGCATTTATTTATTTACTGAATGCTATATAAATGTGGAGCACCACTGCCTGGATGTCAGCAATTTAGAGAAAATAAAACCCAGTCCCTACCCACAAGGGGACTATCATAATGGGTGTAATTTGAAAGCAAGGAGGAACCTAGTCGAAGATGGCAAATCAGAAAACTTCACTTTGGTGGTAGTGAAATCTAAAACATCTTTCATTCTTAGTTGAGATGATGAATTATTAGTCTCAGCTACTCTTTAAAATAATTATATATAAACAATAACAAGCTCAAATTAGTAGTTATATTTCAAATATTCCATGTACCTTCATTTATACTAAGTTCTCAAAACTGGAGTTTGGTATTACAACATTGCAAATGCAGTAAGAATCAAACACTGTGTTAAGTACAGTATCTGCTAGATAAAAATATTGGGACAAATGAAGTTCATTAGTCTTAACAGCTAATTCAGGATGTTTATTCTATATTCTGCAGACTGTGAACCTCTTTATTAAAGTATTTTTATAATGTAATGTGAAGTATCCTACATAAAGTGCTAATTTGGACAAAGTTCTTTTCTCCACTTGTTCAATTTACCAGACAAGCAATATATTGCATAAGATGTAAGAAAAAGTCCTAAATTTGCAAAATTATGGTAATTTAAAAAGTTATTGGATGAAAGAGTCTGTCCTTTACCATAGAAAGGCAAAGACATGAAGGGGTTCTGTTAATTTCCCCTTTGTCTAAATTTATAGTCTTTAATTTCTTATTTTAATAGTATTATATTATTTCTAAGTCATTTTGATTGAATAACATTAAAGTTTTAATGATTTCAATTATTTTAGAACTGACTAATCAAATATTTAAAATTAATTATAATAAATGATTAATACTAAGACTTTCAATAATCTGAATAATCACACATAGAGGGTTATTGGTTATAACACAAAGAAATGTACTTCTAAGCAATATTTAAAATATTGCCTAAGACTTTAAGTTTATTTTTATTATCCTATATAATTGATGACAACTAGAATGACTTTTCTTTTTAGATTACTGGCAGGACATAGCTATGTAGTAGTCTCAGTAATGATAACCCTTAAAATTACCAAGCACATTTGTAGAACTTCTTACATATTTTAAATTACACCTAGTTACTGGGAATGACATACTTTCACCAAATCTCAAAATCATATGCTAAACAAATCTCAAAGAAACCTTGGAGAACTTCCGATTCAGTTATCTCTTTCTGGGTTAGACACTTCCTAAATCATGTTATTCCCCTTATTCCCCAAAATGAGTTAATGTAATAGTGAGTAACAACTTTCTGTCCAGGTAATTCTTATGTTTAGTTCAAATTCCTCCCCACAAAACATATATATGTCTAATTTGTACCCTCTGTATGAAAACTGAGAACAGTTGCCTAGAATAGGCATGACTCGCCAACAAAATAGAACACATTTTACTGCATGTTGTAAGACATTTTTGAAAGTTTGAAACTATAAAGTCCCTACTTAGGGCTTTAGTCAAACAATGATCTGTAGGATGGTTTTATGAAAGAGCCAGATTTGGAAGGCTAAGGAAAGATGCCTCAAGACAGTGTTAAGCTGAGATCAGAAGGTGGAGGAGGTTTTAATTAGCATAGAAAAAGGTGGATGGAACAGGGTAGGAGAGAGAGTTTTACAGAGAAAAGTCAGCAGAGCCACATCTTTATGGTGAGAGGGAGCAGGGAGCAAGGAAGACTTAAAACAAGGCACGTGAAAGAATAGAACAGGGGCACAGTCTTCTGTGTTCATTGGCTTCATTGGCTAAGAATAGCTAGTATGGTTACTGTGAGTTGGGGGATGTGTAGATGCTCCTAACAGCCAAGAGTTTAAACTGTACATTGGACATCAGAGATTATAAAAGAAGATGTTTATCTTCCTTACTCAGAAACCATATATTAAAAAGATAAGATTTCACTAAATGCAAAAAGAAATTACATACACCCTATATTACAAATACTAAAAACTAGTCATCGATTGTGGCAACATAACTTTGAATAGTATATGTGTTTTTATTACATTTCTAAATTAGACAATTTGTTTTGTTATTTCAGATCACTGGGTTTGGTGTTTCAGTTGCTTAACTAATCAATCCAGAAAAGCCATCGTGGAGTCCATTTTTCACAACAAATCTAAATTATTTTTCCACACAACCACTTTTGCCATCCTGATGCAATTTCTCTAGACATAACTACAGAGAAGTGCGGAACACACCCTGCCAAGGGGCATCCACTGAAGAGATACTGTTAATGGCAATTTAAAGATACTTGTTATTTACAAAGTTGAGAGAAAGAGGCTTGTTAAAAAAAAATGTGTATCTCTTGGCAGTAAGGATGCTTATCTAGAATTAAATACAGTAGTTGTCTATTTATCCAGCATGCTGATTTCAAAAACCAGTTCTTTTTGTTGTATTACTCTTGAATTAAAAATTGGTATGATATTTACATATAGTATTAGGTTTCTAAGCCAATTCCATCTAACTGCTAGCAAACTTACTTTGTATATAGCACAAAGAATTGAATTCAATCCCAAATTCTCTCCAGTGTACTGACCAAATTTAAGCAAACATATGTGAAGTGCTAGCATTTGCTGTTTTTGAATTTTCATATTTTAATTTTCTTTGGCTTACATTTTCCATATATCAAAGTCTCTTTCAAAAGTTAAACTATATAATATAATCTCAATTTTAAAACATCAATAATAAGCTAGATTTAATCAACCCAGAATCCAGTGAGGGGAAACATGTTTCACTTGCTTTTCTTTTTCTAATCAAACAGAAGTTGTATTTTGTTGTCATTGTAACATATCAGTGAGCAAGCAATCCTGAAGAGCTAGGAGCGAGTTTAATGTGTACATCTATGGGTAAAAGGAAGAGCTTAAACTATTGTGAGGTGGTCATGCTTCCTCCAGCATTCCTTACTCCAGTGTGGAGGCAGCTGGAGACTTGGGAGAGGTAGCAAAGACATTTTTCTGGTGAAAATTTTAAACTTGGTATATTCAAAAACAGCACAAATGTTTTTGAAATACTTGCAATAGAAATACTGAAGCTGTAGCAGTTCAAGACAAAGGCATATTTGAAGGATAATCTAAGGATTTACACCAGGAGGTTGATACAACATCTTGAGAGTTTGCATTTTTGAGTTAAAAATACAGCTTAGATTCACAAGGTACATATACAGGGGTATATTGTGTGATGTTCAGGTTTGGGCTTCTAGTGTACCCATCACCCAAATAGTGAACGTTGTACCCAATAAATCATTTTTTAACCTTTCCGTCCCATGAGCCTCCCCACCTTTGGAGTCTCCAGTGTCTGTTATTTCCATCTTTATGTCCATGTGTATTTTTTATTTTTGTCTCACTTTTACGTGTGAATATGCAGTATTTAATTTTCTGTTTCTGAGTTAATTCACTTAAAATAATGGCCTTCAGCTCCATCCATGTGGCTGAAAAGGACATGATTTGATTCTTTTTATGGTTGCAGAGTATTCCATAGTGTATATTTACCACACATTTTCTTTATCTGAGCAACACTTACAGTGATTCCTTGACTTTGCTATTGTGAATAGTGTCACAATAAAGATGCAAGTGTGGGCGTCTTTTTAAATATGATTTTTCCTTTGAGTAGATGCCCAGTAGTGGGACTGCTGGGTTGAATGGTAGTTGTATTTTTAGTTCTTAGAAAAATCTCCATACTGTTTTCCTACAGCTTATACTAATTTACATTTCCACCAACAGTGTATAAAAGTTCCCTTGTCTCTGCATCCTTGCCAACATCTGCCGTTTATGAATTTTTAGTAATAGCCATCTTGACTGGTATAATATGATATCTCATTTTTGTTTTGATTTGCATTTCTCTGATTATTCGTGATACTGAGCATTTTTTTAATATAAAGAACTCAAACAACTCAGTAAGAAAAAATCCCGTAAAAAGTGGGTAAAGGACATGAACAGATGTTTCTCAAAAGAAGACATATAAGCCCAATGAACATATGAAAAAATGCTTACCATCACTAATCAGTTTGAGTTTGGCTAATGGGATTTAGTGAGGGTCTGATGGTAAAGGTAGGAATAGAGAAAGGTTGAATAATCTGATAGTGCAAAAACTATTTGAAAAGAACATAAGAATTGATGAATTGTTTTGCAACAGATCTGTCTAAATTCCCTGGAAAATTACAAGTGGTAAAGGTTAATAGGTGCGCTATTATCGTTGTTGTTTTTCATTAACTGCTTGCTATGGAATCATTGAAGAAATGGATAGATAATAGACATGTTAGAAAGTCAGATTTCTTTAGAATGATATATACTCATTTTTCTTTAGGGTGGGCAAATTAAAATGACTATTCTTATTGTGGCATATATAACTAAGTTCCTACATCCTTTTGGTCTGAAGTATTTATTCTCCTTCTAACTGTGAAGTATGTTAAGAGACAAAGCATTCATCGCTTACCCATCAGAGGAGTTTTCTAGAACTGATCCGGTCAGACAGGTAAAATTCCACCAAGCTCAAAAATCATTACACAAAATAACATCCACTTAAGAGTCTCTGGAAATTGTCCTAACAGAAAATATTTTTGAAATGTCATCATATTCTGTTGGACCTAATTAAATCCTTTTCTCTCTTAGCATAGTAAGGTCCCATAGTCCTTCCCTGGTGACACTTCTACTTAGCTTTCCCTTGTTCTCAGTTTTAGGTGCATCCTAAGAACTTTAGGTGCACCGTCAAGTGCTTACTGCTTCTGATCATGGGACTATAAGAAGCACCACTTCTTTTGCCTCAATAGGATATAAGAGCCCATTGCTTCCATGCATCCCAGGAGATGGGAGACACTTGGGCTTCTTTTATCTGCCATTTTAAAAAAATTGCTAATCCCAGGCTATGGTCTGAGAATCAAGCAGCAAACATTTTTGCACTTCTATTTTCTAATAAACTCTCTGGATTCCTCCTGAAAGTGGAAGTGAGGTAGAGTTGAAATCTAATTTCACATAGGCAGGCTGATAAAAATGAAGCAAATCTTTACAGTATTTCAATATGTATAATTCCAAGGCACAATAAGCAAGGTATAACAATATGTCCCCTGTGTCAGGCTGTTCCTCCAGGATTCTCCAAAATGATGGAAGAAAATGTCAAATGTCTACTGGGGAATACTACAGGAAAATGATGTGAAATGCATGACATGATGAGGGATGCAGAGTGTTCAGCACTTATCTACTGAGCAGCTCATCACTTGATTATATTGTGTACAATGCATGAGAATTTATAGAACAGTGAACATATAAACACATAGAACAAGTCAACATATACAACAAATGAACACCTAGGTTTTTAACATTTATTACATACATAGAACCTATGATAATTTATCTATAGAGCAGTGAAAATACCACATTTTTGACATTTGTTTTGTGAAAGATTTATACATATTTGTATAAAAAATAAATATAAGTGATAATTTCTGTGATCTTCCCAAAATACAGCATCCTTTTCATCTTTTGCCATTATGTAACTATAATATGGTATGATATAAATATAATACGCTGTGAAGTGATAGACATCATGATATATCAAAATGTATTATCCACATTATACATACATACATGTACATATTTACTGAAGTATAATTTATATACAAAATATACAAATTCCAAATACGAAATTCAATGAGTTTTGACAAATGTCCACACCAAGGTAACCACAATCAATCAAGACACAGAATGTTTCCATCACTCCAGAGACTTCCCTTGTGTTCCTCTGCAGTCAACTCCCATCCTACCTCACCCCAGGTAACCACTGATGTGATGTCTATTGCTGTATCTTACTTTTGCTGGTTCTGGAACTTCAGAACGTACTCCGTACTGTCTAGATTTATTCATTCAACACAAAGTTTTTGCTTTTTGGCTTTTTTTTGAGACGGAGTTTCGCTCTTGTTACCCAGACTGGAGTGCAATGGCACGATCTCGGCTCACGGCAACCTCTCCCTCCTGGGTTCAGGCAATTCTCCTGCCTCAGCCTCCTGAGTAGCTGGGACAACAGGCACACGCCACCATGCCCAGCTAACTTTTTGTATTTTTAGTAGAGACGGGATTTCACCATGTTGACCAGGATAATCTCGATCTCTTGACCTCGTGATCCACCTGCCTCGAAAGTGATGGGATTATAGGTGTGAGCCACCGCGCCCGGCCTCTATTTTCTCTTTTTCTTAGGTAGTCCAGTTAAGGGTTTGTAACTTTGTTGATCTTTAAAAAAATCTCATTCTTGGGCCGGGCGCGGTGGCTCACGCCTGTAATCCCAGCACTTTGGGAGGCCGATGCAGGTGGATCACGAAGTCAAGAGATCGAGACCATCCTGGTCAACATGGTGAAACCCCGTCTCTACTAAAAATACAAAAAAAAGTAGCTGGGCATGGTGGTGCATGCCTGTAATCCCAGCTACTCAGGAGACTGAGGCAGGAGAATTGCCTGAACCCAGGAGGCCGAGGTTGCCTCAGACCCGGTACCCTCAAGGGGCTGTAATTTATAACTGGGGATGCCGGCATCCCTTGTGTTCAATTTCAGATGGTTGCCAATCTTCCCAAACTCAAGTCCCCATTAAAATGTATACTGGAAAATTAGACCAATTTAACACACAATCTTTGATAAAGGAACGGCTCATTTTCCTCTGCCAAACAGAGTGGACAAAATACCTCCTGCCAAGTGGCAAAACCTGGCCTCCAAAGGGAAGATAGACCATAACACTATTCTTCAATTAAACCTGTATTGTAAAAGTGAGGGCAAATGGTTTAATGTCCCCTATGTGCAACTTTATTTTCCATAAGGAATGAGCCTCAGCTCTGTTGGGCCTGCACCCCATACCCTGCTCAGCCCTGCTCAGCCCTGCTCAGCCCTGCTCAGGACTACCTCCACATACTAAACTCCCTGTGGCAACCACCTCCACCAGTGCCAACTGGGGTCTTTAGTCCCTGTACCCCAACAGGAGCCAGAAAGGGCCAAGATGGCGAGGGCATCTCAGGCTACTGGGATGCCCCGACTCTGCCCCCTACAGGCAGTCGGAGGAAATTTTGGCCCAACCAAGGTGCATACACCCTTCTCACTTTCTAACTTAAAGCAAATTAAGGTGGATTTAGAAAAGTTTTCAATAACCCAGACAAGTACATAGATGTTCTGCAAGGCCTGGATCAGTCCTTCAAACTAAACTGGAAAAATATCATGCTATTGTTTCATCAAGCCCTAACCAGCAATAAGAAAGAGGCTGCTCTAGCAGCAGCTCAAAAGTTTGGGGACACTTGGTACCATAGTCATGTACATAACCTAATAATGCCAGAGGAAAAGGATAGATAGCCGACAGGCAGTCCCTGGCACGAACCCTCGCTGGAATCTGGATTCAGAACAAGGGGACTGGAGTCGTAGGCATTTCCTAACCTGCATACGTGAGGGATTAAGGTGAACTGGGAAGAAGCCCATAAACTGTGCAGCGTTATCCACCATAACTCAGAGAAGGGAAGAAAACCCAACAGCTTTCCTTAAGCAATTGCGGGAGGCCTTAAGAAAGTGCACTCCCTGTCACCAGACTCCATTAAGGAAGAGTTAATACTAAAGGACGAGTTTATTACTCAGGCAGCAGCAGATATTCAGAGAAAGCTCCAAAAGCTGGCCTTGGGGCCAGAGCAGAGTCTAAAATCATTACTAAAGCAGGCAACCTAGGTGTTTTATAATAATAACTAGGAGGAACAGCCTGAAAGGAACAGAAAAAATCAAAGAAAAGCTGCTGTCTTAGTCACAGCATTCGGGCAAGTAGACCTCAGGGGAGATAAGGGAAAGGCTCGGGTTAGCCGCCAGTCTGGCAGAGCTTGTTACCAGTGTGGTCTAAAGGGACATTTTACAAGAAACTGTCCCCAAAGGAATAAACCACCATCTCGTCCTTACCCGCTGTGGCAAGGGAATCATTGAAAAGCACACCGTCCCAGGGCACAAAGGTTCTCAGGGCCTGAGGTGTCTAAACAAATAACCCAGTGGTGGGACTGACGGTGCCTGGGGCAAGTGCCAGCTCAAGTCATCACCCTCACAGAGCCCCGGGCAAAGCTGACCATAAAGGGCCAGGAGGTTAATCTTCTCCTGGGTGCTGGCACAGCCTTCTCAGTATTTCTCTCCTGCGCTGGAAACTTGGTGCTTGTGAAATCTCTCCCCTCAGACCCTCCCTCTCTAGGCCCATCTCAGAAAGGAGATTTTCGTTTATTCTGTCTCTACCCCAATGGCAGTTACGGTGGAAATTAACTCATGAATTCATCACACTCGGCTGAAGCCTTGAACACCTCCTGAAAAAAGTCATAAACCCTCTACTCTGCAGCTTAAAATTCCAGGAAACAACACTTCATACACCTGCAAGCCTTTAAAGGATCTACCTCTGCTCTTCCAACAAAATCCCCAGGAAAGTAATCATGCATAAGTCTAATGCATATCCTGGCATTAACAGGACTATAACCCTCAACGTTGCTATCTCTCAAACTCCAATTATTCCTTTCATTGAGGGGTGGGGGTTAAATAATAGAAAAACTTGGTGCTGGTATTAGAAAAGTCACTACCTCTATTCAGTTACTATAGGCTATCTCAGGAGGTAATTAATAACATACAAAGGTTGCTAATTATCTCTGTGGGGGCAGCTCACTCTGCAAAACAGCTTAACTCTTTAGCCGCCATAGCTCTTCAAAGTAAAAAAGCCCTAAAACTGCTAACAACGGAAAGGAAGGGAACCTGTCTCTTTCTAGGAAGAAATGCTGCTATTTTGTAAACCCGTTATGTGTTGTTTTAAACAAAGTGAAAGAACTCAAAAATCAATCAACCACAAAGCTAAAAATCTTCCAGAAATAGCATCATGAAGCTTGTTTAACAACTGACTGTCCTGGCTCTATTCTCTCCTAGACTTGTTTATAATATTCTATAACTGTTGGCTTCTGGGCCTCTCATCTCTAACCACCTTGTCACATTCGATTCTTACAGAACCATAAGGTCATGAATAATCCTGCTGCTGGAATCCCAAATGTCCTTGGCTCATAAGCTCTATTGTGAACCTCAGAATCAACCTGCACCCTTAAAAGGCTCCTCTCTGGAGGAAAACTCAACTGCAGGGCCCCTTCCTCTTGAGGGATGACTTATCAGAAATAGTGCCTCACTGTGGAAATGGTTTGTGCCTTCTAAAACACAACTGGAGGATATATCATAATTCCAGCAGGGATATATGGTTTGAAAATGTTCCGGAAATGATTCTAATACTACACTCACTGTTGAGAATCAATGACTTTATGGCACTTCCATTTGAGAAATTAAATAGTAATTGATGTTTATTACTCCCTAGATTTTAATGTAAGTTTAATAGTCCAGTTTGGTTTTATACCTATTTTGTCCTAAGAAGGTTACAGATCAACATTTTTAAAAGTTACCACTTTTTATGGATTTCGTTAAAGTCCTTTTGATAAAGTTAGACTTCCTGGAATCCTTGTTTGGCAATGAATTTTCAGATTGATTCAGGTTTATAAGAACGAATACGTATGACACTACAGAAGGGAATAGGACTGACAGGCTTTTTCTAGGGCCTCAGTTGGCCAGAAGTAGACAGCAGCTGTTCTATCAAAAACTCAAAGAGGGCTGTGGGGATTTGTAACCTCAACCTCTTTCCCAGAGCATATTAGGAGGGGGCAAATACAAGGATCCAATAAACACACTGGCAAATCACAATATGAAAAGTCATCACTGTGGGGTATGATTTGCTACGTAGCTAATCCCCCTGGGGACTCTCTGAGACAGCCCGAGGAACGTGTTTCAGAATCTTAGTGTCCACTGATTGCCAACCCACATTTGCTGGAGGTCACTTCCAGGGGCATTGCCCCTCCCCCTGCCACACACATGCAGTTCTGGGTTCTTTTTGCATGGATCCAATCTTCTATGCAAAACTCTTCCCTGGGAGGAGTGACAAAGGCAGACTCTTGAGACTGAAATCTGTCAACCTTTCTAGAACTTTCTGTTGATCTCAGGGATGCTGGAGAACACTGAGGCATCAATGTTCTAGATGCCTCATACTTTGACATGGTTTTAGTACTCTTTCCATTTTGGGTTTTTTTGTTTGTCTGTTTGTTCGTTTTTTTTTTTTTTTTTTTTTTTTTTTGTCTTAAATCTGAATGCAGTCATGCATTCTACAAGTTTTCAAGTCTTCGAGTTTTACCCTATAGAAAGAATTGCCTCCCTGTGAAACCACAGGGATGTAAGAAATACAGCTGCAGCTTTCATTGTGGTAGAAAACCCTACTTTCCTGTCTGTAGGCAGAACACTTATTAGGAGTATGCAGAGGCAAAATGCAATTAGTCTCCATGATGCAAGGACTTACATTATTCATGAAAGTAGAACGAACCCTAGATATATTATTAAGCACCCAGATTATCATTTGTGAGCAGACTACCAATTGTCTTTCCAAAAGAGTTTTCTTTGTTTTAAGTACTTTTGATCATATTCAAATCTCAAAGCTTTTAACATTTTCAAAATGGGCTCTCACAGTAGGAAATGTGGTCCAGGGAAGCTGATGGTTCTCCCAGTTTGTCATAAGCCGAGTGCTGTGTCTCTCTAAAACTCCGAAGTCAAAGCTCTAGCCACTAATATGATGGTATTTGGGGGTGGGGCCTCTGGCAGGTAATGAGGCTTAGGGTAGATCCTGAGAGGATGCCCTCATGAGGAGATCAGTGTCCTTATAGGATGAGAAGCCAGAGATCTTCTTATCTTCCCATCCCCCACACGCTGAGGGAAGGCCACGTGATGCCCAATGAGGAGGCTGACCACAAGCAAGGGGCCAGGCCTGACCATGAACTAGCACCTTGACTGTAGGCTTCTTGGCCTCCAGAACTGTGAGAAATAAAAGCCTGTTGTTTAAGACATCCAGTCATCCATGCTATTTTATTATAGCAGCCTGAGCTGACTGGATGCTATTATTGGTAGTTACTGATAGTTATCTGCTTGCATGTCCAAAGGAATTGCCCAGCTACCAGTATTTTGGTGATAGTCTTCAAATGTTAGCAGGAGACTTGAGTGATTCTGGAATGTGTAATGAGCTTGACAGAGGCACCACTAAGAATCCTTTCATCTGTTTACAATTCACAATCCCCAGAGGCCATTTGCAGAGAAAAATGCTAATCAGGGTTTTTGGATGAGGTGTTGCTTCTCAGGGTAGCCACATTATCACACTATTGGAGACTACAGATCCTTAGAACTTGGCCTTTTGATGTACAGCATCAGGAAATGGGGTTGAAGGAGATGAAGATTTCCATTGGATCAATTGGTCAATTTTCATTTGAAAAGGACTGAGAGGTCAGCCTGTAGAAAAGTAAGACCAAGAGGGAGAAGCAGTGGACATCAGTAATTCCTCTGTTCTTAGGCAGCGATGAGTCAGTGAGCGGATGAGTAGAAAATGCCTGTGTAGGGCTGGGTGCAGTGGCTCATGCCTGTATCTCAGCACTTTGGGAGGCTGAGCGGGGAGGTGTTCTTGGGCCTAGGAGATGGAGGCTGCAGTGAGCCATGATCATGCCACTGCACTCCAGCCCGAGTGACAGAGAGGGATACTGACTAAAAAAAAATTTTTGTTGTTTAAAGAAAATGCCTCCAAAATAATGAGAATTATATCAGAAAAAGAAAATGCCTATTTAGGAAACTCAGCTGCATTTCCGATTATGATGTTTGTTTGTTTTTTTTATTTTGAGACCGAGTCTTGCTCTGTTGCCCAGGCTGGACTGCAGTGGCAATCTTGGCTCACTGCAACCTCTGCCTCCCAGGCTCATACGATTCTCCTGCCTCAGCCTCCTGAGTAGCTGAAATTACAGGCATGTACCACATGCCTGGCTTAGTTTTGTATTTTTAGTAGAGACAAGGTTTCTCCATGTTGGCCAGGCTGGTCTTGAATTCCTCAAGTGATCTGTCTGCCTCGGCCTCCCAAAGTGCTCAGATTACAGGCGTGAGCCACTGCACCTGACCCTATTAGGATATTAGAGCAGAACCTTCGACTCCATAAAGCATCCACAGCTGTCACATCTGGGCCTCCCTGGCATCTGATTGGCAAATCTGGGAGGAGAAACAGAGCATGCTGAGCTCTGGAGCTTGCCCACCCACACGTCAGCTGGGGAACCTCAGGACAGGCTCCACTCCCATGGGAGAGACCTGAAGATTTACCTCTGCCCAAGCCTCGATAAGAAAATTGATTTAATTCAAAGGTGAAGTGTTAGTAAGCTCCCCTGTCCCCACTCCTGACAATTCTAAATGCTGTGTCTTACAATTAGCTTCCTTAATAATAAAATGAATATTTTCATCTCCATTATTCTGTCTTTTGTGTCTTATTTTTCAGTTGATTCTACATTCTATAAGATTGCCAGGCATGGTGGCTCATGCCTGAAATCCCAGCACTTTGGGAGGCTGAGGTGGGTGAACACTTGAGGTCAGAAGTTCAAGACCAGCCTGGTCAACATGGTGAAAAGCCATCTTTGCTAAATATACAAAAAACAAACAATAACAACACCACCAACCTGTAATCCAGCTACTTGGGAGACTGAGGCAGGAGAATCGCTGAACCTGGGAAGCAGAGGTCGCAGTGAGCTGAGGTCACACCACTGCACTCTAGCCTGGGCCAAAGAGCAAGGCTCAGCCTCAAAAAAAATAATAATAATAATTAAAAAAATAAATTTTGTAAGGGAAGAAAAGGATGTTATTCACTGACTTTCTAAAACTCCAACAGGCTGGGCGCGGTGGCTCACACCTGTAATCTCAGCACTTTGGGAGGCCAAGGCGGGTGGATCACGAGGTCAAGAGATCGAGACCATTCTGGTCAACATGGTGAAACCTGGTCTGTACTAAAAATACAAATACAAAAAAAAAATTAGATGGGCATGGTGGCACGTGCCCGTAATCCCAGCTACTCAGGAGGCTGAGGCAGGAGAATTGCCTGAACCCAGGAGGCGGAGGTTGTGGTGAGCCGAGATCGTGCCATTGCACTCCAGCCTGGGTAACAAGAGCGAAACTCCATCTCAAAAAAAAAAAACTCCAACAAAGTGAAAAATGCAAAACTACAATCTCAGCACCAACGGCAGGTTCCAGAGCCCCTTTGAGCCCTAGGTAATTAAACTGAGCCAAAGGAGAAGGCGTAATTTTACTTCATGGCAGCATAATTTATGCTGTCCTCACAGGCCATGTCTTAGCCAGGGCCTGGGGAGGATGATTCACTCTGCTAGTACCGCACACCAGTGACTTGAAGCTGAAGCTAACGATTTTTTTTAATTAAAAAAAAAATGGCCATGTGTGGTGGCTCACATCTGTAATCCAAGCACTTTGGAGACCAAGGCGGGTGGATCACCTGAGGTCGGGAGTTCAAGACCAGCCTGACCAACATGGTGAAACCCCGTCTTTAAAAAGAAAAAGATATTTTATATTTTAAAAAAAGTGTTTTTAAATTTTTTTTAAATTAAAAAAATATATATATATATTTTAGGCTAGGCACAGTGACTCATGCCTGTAATCCCAGCATTTGGGAGGCTAAGGCAAGTGGATCACCTGAGGTCAAAAGTTCAAGATCAGCCTGGTTGATATGGTGAAACCCCATTTCTACTAAAAATACAAAAAATCAGCCGGCATGGTGGTGTGTGCCTGTAATCCCAGCTACAGGGAAGGCTGAGGTAAGAGAATCACTTGAACCTGGCAGGCGGAGGTTGCAGTGGGCTGAGATTGTGCCATTGCACTCCAGCCTGGGCAACAAGAGTGAAACTCCATCTCAAAAAATACATTTTGTTTTGTTTTGTTTTAGAGACAGAGTCTCACTCTGTTGCCCGGGCTGCTCTGCAGTGGCACAATCAGAGCTCACTGCAGCCTCCAGCTCCTGGGCTTTAGGGATCCTCCTGCCTCAGCCTTCCAATTAGCTGGAACCTCAGGCTCATGCCACCATACCTGCTAATTTAAAAACTTATTATTATTACTGTTATTTTGAGACACAGTTTCATTCTGTCGCCCAGTGGTGTGATTTGCAGGTCACTGCAACCTCTGCCTCCCAGGTTCAAGCAATTCTTATGCCTCAGCCTCCTGAGCAGCCTCCTAAGTAGCTCCTGAGGCATTACAGGTGCCCGCCACCATGCCCAGATAAGTTTTGTATTTTTAATAGAGATGGGATTCTTGCCATGTTGGCCAGGCTGGTCTGGAACGCCTGACCTCAGGTGATAATTCCACCTCGGCCTTCCCAAAGGACTGGAATTGCAGGTGTGACCCACCACATCAGGCCTAAAAAAATTTTTGTAGTGACAAGGTCTCACTTTGTTGCCCAGGCTGGTTTTGAACTTCTGAACTCAACTGATTTTCTCTCCCCAGCCTCCCAAAGCACTGGGATTACAAGCTTGAGTAATTGTACCTGGCCTGAAATTAATGATTAAATGATGTCCCCTGGTGAACTTGTTTTACCACTCCAGGCAAGAGATAGGAGGTTTATTCTTTGAAGGAATTAACCAAAGGAGCCACAGTAAGAAGGACAAGGGCTAGGTGATGAGCTGCAGGAAATACGTCAACCGAAACGACAGCCTACACTGCCGAGTGTTGAATTCTGTAACAGTTATCTTGTGCTGTGTAACAAACAATCTCAAAATTGTAATGCCTTTATTTTTAATCACCATTTTATTTGTGTACTCCGTTGTCAGCAATCAGGGATGGGGTTTTTTGGGCTGTTCTGCTGGCCCCACCAGTCAGGCAGGATGCTGGCTGCATGCCCTAAGCAAGCTTCATTCACGTGTCTGGTGACAGTGCTGGCTGGCTGCTGGGCCTGTCTCTGCTCCTGGTCTCTTGTCCACAAGATTCTAGAAGACAGGGGAGCAATACCTTCCTTATGCCAAGGAAGGTAAAGTGTTAGTAAGCTCCCCGTCCCCACCTCCTGGCAATTCTAAATGCTGCCTCTTACAATCAGCTTCCTTAATAATAAAATAAATTTCATCTCCATCATTCTGTCTTTTGTGTCTTATTTTTTCAGTTGATTATAAATTCTGTAAGGCAGCCAGGGGTGATGGCTCTCGCCTATAATCCCAGCACTTTGGGAGGCTGAGGCGGGTGGATTACTTGAGATCAGGAGCTCGAGATCAGCCTGGACAACATGGTGAAACCCCATCTCTACTAAAAATACAAAACAAAAAAAAAGTTAGCCAGGCATGGTGGCATGCGCCTGTAATCCCAGCTACTCGGGAGGCTGAGGCACAAGAATTGCTTGAACCTGGGAGGTAGAGTTTGCAGCGAGCTGAGATCCAGCGTGAAGTGCAGTGTATTTGTAGTAGAGATGGGGTCTCACCGTGTTGGCCAGGTGGGGCTCGAACTCCTGACCTCATGATCCACCCACCTCTGCCTCCCAAAGTGCTGGCATTACAGGTGTGAGCCAGTGTGCCTGGCATATCTCTCTTTCTTTTCTACCCAAGAGAGAATACAAAGAAAATTGTTGAGTCTATGCATTGAGTCTGTGTGTGTGAAAATATTTTAACCTCATGATTGACCAATGAATAAAATAAAATGAAATAAGGGGTTTGTTTTTGTTTTGCTTTGAGTCTGAGTCTTGCTGTCACCCAGGCTGGAGTGCAATGGCGCAGTCTCAGCTCACTGCAACCTCCCCCGCATCCTGGGTTCAAGCAATTCTCCTGCCTCACCCTCCTGAGTAGCTGGGATTACAGGCACCCGCCACCTGCCTGGCTAATTTTTGTATTTTTAGTAGAGACAGGGTTTCACCATCTTGGCTAGGCTGGTCTTGAACTTCTGACCTCGTGATCCACCCGCCTCAGCCTTTCAAAGTGTGAGATTACAGGCGTGAGCCACAGCGCCTGGCCTAGAAAACCCTTTTAAAATAACACTTACCACTGCCGTTGGTTGGGACTAGAAAGTGAGTTCACAGAGCACCGATTTGTTCCAGAAATGCTGAGTGGTCCTTGCCTCCTGCCCCATGTCTGCAGAGCCCAGTCCAGGACTGCTCCCAGGCCCCATGATGTTTATTCGCTCCTCCTAATAATCCCAGGCCAGGCCAGGCCCAGGTTCTTGGGTTAATAGCGGTCTTCTTGACTTGGCATGTCATGTGGAAATACTCAGAGGAAGAAAAATGCAAGCAAGTGCAGGAAGTGTATCTGGTACATCTGCCATGCATGTTTATCCCCTATATTTTGAGGCAGAACCACACGGCAAGAACTTACAGTAAACCCACCCTGGCTAAATATTTACACATATTGCTTCATTTTCATTATCACAGGAAAGCCAAGTGTTACTGTCCCATATTCCAGATGAGGAAGTTGCTATTGAGACAGTAAATGACAGAGCCAGGAGTGGAAATCAGCACTCTGAGTGATTCCAAGCCCAAATTCACTGTGCTCCATAAGACAGATTCAGCTCTCGGCACAGCTGGCCTACAAAGGGGTGTGACCAGCTTAGTCCTGCACACGTTTTGTTGTTATTTTGTTTTTATATTTTTGAGATGGAGTCTCGCTCTGTTGCCTAGGCTGGAGTGCCGTGGTGCAATCTCAGCTCACTGCAACCTCCGCCTCCCGTGTTCAAGCGATTCTCCTGCTTCAGCCTCCTGAGTAGCTGGGACTAGAGGCATGCACCACCAGGCCGGGCTAATTTCTTTCTTTCTTTTTTTTTGTATTTTTAGTAGAGATGGGGTTTCACCGTGTTAACTGGGATGGTCTCAATCTTCTGACCTTGTGATCCACCCGCCTTGGCCTCCCAAAGTGCTGGGATTACAGGCACGAGCCACTGTACCTGGTGCAAACCTTTCTTAAAGTCAACTATTCCTTAACACATTATTTATTTTTGAGACAGAGTTTCACTCTTTTTGCCCAGGCTGGAGTGCAGTGCTCACTGCAACCTCCGCCTTTCGGGTTCAAGTGTTTCTCCTGCCTCAGCCTCCTGAGTAGCTGGAATTACAGGCACCTGCCACCACGCCCAGCTAGTTTGTGTTTTTAGTAGAGACGGGGTTTCACCATGCTGGCCAGGCTGGTCTCAAACTTCCGAGCTCAAGTGATCTGCCTCAGCCTCCCTCCCAAAGTGCTGGGATTACAGGTGTGAGCCACCACACCTGGACAACACGTTATTATTTTGACTAGCACAGGTGGTTGACAGAACGCACAGCAATGAAAGACTGTACCTTTTATTCAAAGCAGAACTTTCTTTGAATGCAGCAAAAAGGTAATGGCACTCCAAGCAAACAAGCAAGGAACAGCTAAGAAACCCTATCGTGCTTTTTCTCACTCATGTCACTCCCCTTTAGTAGCCAACTACTTAGGCTGAAAAATGCTAATATGGAAAGGGTGGCCCACTGCTTTTTCCTTTCAGTTCTTCCTTACCCATCAGGAAGGCAGAGAGCATTGGCAGAATGTGCACAACGTGTGAAATCAGGCCGGGCATGGTGGCTCACACCTGTAATCCCAGCACTTTGGGAGGCTCAGGCAGGTGGATCGCCTGAAGTCAGGAGTTCGAGCCCAGCCTGGCCAACATGGTGAAAGCCCATCTCTATTAAAATACAAATATTAGCTGGGTGTGGCAGTGTGCATCTGTAATCACAACTACTCAGGAGGCTGGGGCAGGATATTACAGTGAGACAATATCTCGTTCTGTCAAAAAAAAAGTGAAATCAAAATAATTGAGCTAGTTTTGTGCAATGCTCTCCCTGTTTTCATAGGAATAAAATACATGTGTGAGCTACAAATAAGAGCTGCGTCATGTCAATGATTCCACAGACGAGTTAATAGGCTTTATGTTTGCATCTGAAATCAGCATTGCACAATGTAAAGATGAACTGTGAAATTCATGTGAAGAATTTAAATCTCAACTTTTTGCTTGGAATGGTGTTTAATAGAAAATTTCCATGGTGACTCAAGGGAGACTACAACAGAAAGTGAAGTTTTGTCTTTTTAGTGTCCGTAATGACAATTCTTCCCAGGTTTTTGAACAAGAGGCCCCACAAATGATGCAGCTGCAGGGTCGGATGCTAAGTGGTGGGTAGTGATGTCTGGTGAGGGAAGAGAACCCACATTTGCATAAAACAGATCCAAAGAGGTCCCTATTTCCCTGTAATTAAAAGAACACACGCCTTTTGGGTTTGATGATTTTATTTATCCCTTCCCACAACCAGTGAAAACAAAAACTACAATCAGGCCTGGTGTGGTGTCTCACGGCTGTAATCTCAGCACTTTGGGAGGCTGAGGTGGGCGGATTGCTTGAGCCCAGGAGTTTGACACCAGCCTGAGCAATATAATGAGACTTGGTCTCAAAATTATACAATCAATGCAAGTACAAAGATCCAATTTTTAAAAATCACTGGAGTACAAAGACGGCCACAGCCCCTGCCCGGGTTTAACTTACGTATGTAGAGAGTGTGCGGGCAGGCATGGCCACAGAGGTGATGTCACAAAATATACAAAGTGGTTTATTTCTTCCTATTTCATAAAGAACACTGCCTCATTTCCAAATGAGAGCACTAGAAGCATAAAATCACCCAGACCGTTTACTATATAACTTATGAAAAACACTGTACAGGGCTGTGACTATAAATATAGAGAATTTGACTCTGGGAATTGCTATCTACAAGGGTGAAGGTCAGGGGAGGACTGTCTGATATCCTGACCTGCTGGGACAGTGGAGGAGCTGGGTTAGGGCTGGACCCAATCTTGTCACATGGCTACACCTACTCCCCCTTTCCTAGATAAGGCTAGAGCTCATTGGCCAGGAAGAATTGGGATGGCTGGGGGTGCGTGGGAGGCAGTGATGTAATAGGCAGGAGGCTGTGGAAGGCAGAGAAGGCATCTAGGATGAGAAGGAGCGCATACCTTTGACCCAGACACATGTGCGCTCGACTGTATTCAATGATCTCACTTGACCGGGCAGTCCAACTGGGTGCAGATTTCCCCACCCTGAGAAAAGTCTGGAGCTTTGCAGGCATGGAGATGGCAGCTAATCAAAGCCCATCTATGGGAAAATGGAAAAATGTTTGGAAAGAGATTCCAGTGGGTGGGGGATGGAAAGAAGGAAGTTAACCTAGGAAGTCATCTTGCACAGAAAGTAAGGAGGCTGAGAGGGGTAAGGAGCTATTCCAGACGCCGATACTCCCTGGGATTCAAGGTGGCAGCATGCAGGCTGGAGAATTTGCATGTTTTATTTCAAAAGATCCAACAGGGAGGGTTTTTGTTGTCTGACCAAGAGAGGAGCATTAGGCTTTAGCCACAATGTGTTTTAATTTGGCTTCTAAGTTCACTAAATTCAGAACCTGGGGCCCTTTTGGCAGATACACCTATCCCCTGAATGCCAAGCTACCTATTCCCCACTCTCTTCTCCATCTGCCCCACTCTCTCTGTCTCCTAAGACAACAGCGGCAGGTGGGCACGAGTATCCAGCCTGAACTCTCTGTAGTTCAGGTGTGGCTCCCATTCTCGAAGCGTGAGGACAAGGACACTGCGGGTGAACTGCTTGGACGAGCACACCTGTCCAGGTGAGGAAACCCTGATGGGAAATGTGGGAGCCCTAGGAAGTGGGATGGACCCACACTTGCAACCTTCAGTTTCCAAATAATGACGCTGTGTCCCCTGACCCTTTGACAACATAACCATTAGCAGAGCAGATGCTCCCTGGGGCTGATCTGGGGCAAGGAGGCCATGGGGCTGCTGCTCTTGGTTGCCAGACTTTGGTTTAAAAAAAAAGAGAGGCCTGAGCTTGGTAGTCGTAGAGAATACACTTCCTCATCTGGGGGAGCCTCCCATACATTCCTTCCTGGGTCTTTTCTTTCTGAAGATGGTTTTCGAGTCTGAAAATAAGTTCTACTGACCAACCCAGCTACGTGTAGGATTAGCCATCTTTCCAGCCACGTTCATTCTCTAATTCTCCGTAGGTATCGTCCTGTGTCTTCCTGGAGTAAGAGACTACTGAGTCTCCAGGGCTGGAATCAAACTGCCCTGCAGGCCTATCCAAGCCACAGGGAATCGAGTTAGGTAGGAGTGTATCAATTTCATCCACTAATTTGAAATAAATCTCTTGAGGTGGTGAAAGGGGGCAGCAGTGGGAGGGAGGAGAGCACGCAGGACCCAAGGTCCCTCCCCACAACGTCTGGCGACCCCGGAAGGGCCCCCGACAAGGCCGTGCATTCGGTCTTTGAGTCCGGGGCAGGACCCTCACCCTGAGCCTCTCTGCTAATGGTTATGTTGTCAAAGGTCTCAGGGGGCTTGACGGGGACGCCCTGCGCTTCCTGCCCCTCCTCCAAGTCTTCACAGCACCTGCTGCAGCCGGCAGCACTTGCAGCCACACAGCAGGCAGCATAGGCGGCAGCAGCAGCCACAGCGCAGCTGGAAGCAGCCGGCCAGCTTGGAGACCACGGCGTCCCAGGGCTTCAGCGAGCGCATCCACAGCGGCAGGCAGTTCCACTTCTGGAGTATCTTGGGCAGGATGCGTGGGCAGCGGGACTGCAGCAGGTGGAGGCACAGTACCAGGATAACGATCAAGAGGATGGGCACGCCGACGCCCACCAGCACTGGCCAGCCGGCCAGCGAGAGGCCAAACACCGTCAGTGGGATCAGGAAGAAGACGATCTGGTAGAAGACTGCGAACCAGCGATACTTGGCAGAGATGTTGCCCAGCCCCTTGGCCATATGGATGGGCAGGCGAGTGAACGGAATCCGGTACCACAGTAAGATACCGGCGATGTTGAAGAAAAAGTGGCACAGGGCAAGCTGCAACACAAGAGGTTGGACAGATGAGGGGTCTCTTGCCTAGTGGGGGCAGTTGGGGGAGAGAGAAGGGGAGGGGGAGGTCAGCTAGGAGGCATCACAGCCAGCATGGTCACGGGCCTTCCAGGCCTTACTTGTCTTTATGGCTCAGCCCAGAGGGTACCTGGATTCCATGAAGATCTACTATGTGTGTGGGAGGGCCAGGGGCCCTGGATGGTACATTCTGTCAATCCTCAAAAACCCTACAGAGTGGCAACCATTTTTCCTTGACATGGAGGCATGACATTATGCTCCCCAAATCGACAGGTGGGAGGTGGAAATGCACATCCCACAAGCCTGGCTCCAGAGGCCAGGAGCTTGGTCACTTTCCCAAGGCTGGTGCCAAGTACCATGCCCAGGCTGTGGACCAGCCCTGTCTAATACACTAGCCACACGTCCACGCAGAGATGCGCCGTAAGTATGAAATACACACTAGATTTCAAAGACTTAGTTCCAGAAAAGAATGCCAACTATCTCCATGTTTGTCAGACTGATTACATATTAAAGTGATAATGGTTTAAATCAAGTACATTATTGAAAAATGAATGTTTCTACTTTTAAAAATGTACCTACTAAAAAGTTTTAGGATGACATGTGCAGCTAATCTATATTATATGATTGAATTTATATTTCTGTTGCACAGATGACTTTGCCTCGTCAGATCTTTGTAATAATCCTAATGAAATAGAGATTCTGTTCTCCATCTTTCAGATGATGGAATGGACGCTCAGGTCAGACTACTTGCCAAAGGTCACTTGCTATGTAAATGGTGAGATGAGAGTCAAATCCCAAAGGTCTTGCACCAGGTAACCTAGTTGGTCCATGCCAGGGAGGTCTCCTAACTGGGGCGTTTCCCAGAGGGGGCAGTGAGGAGATGGCAGGTGGCAGGAGGCAGCGGGCCATAAGCCAGCTCTCCAGGGGGCTGATGGACATCTTCCTGGGGACAAGCATCTCCTCCAGCTCCAGCTGGGCCCCCTTTCGAGGGAGGGAGGCCGCCCTGCCTGGGCCGGCTGGCTGTGTGCTGTAAAGGCGCCCGCAGGCCGGGCCGCCCGGCACTCCGGAGCTGGGCCAGAGCCGGCGGCAGCCCGCCCGGGAAACGGCCCTGAACAGCGGGAAGTCAGGCGAACCAGGAGCATGGTCTGCGTGCGGCGGCCCCGGAGCTCAGGGGAGCGAAAGTTTCCCCGCGGATCGCGCTGCCTGACGCCGGGACCCTCTCGGCAGAACCCCGGGTCCGCCCGCCGCACGTCCGGCTCCCTCAGGCCTTTCCGCTGACCCTCCCCTCCGCGCGGCTCAAACCCGACCAGAACTGTGCGGTCAGGGCCCAGCCCATCCGTAAGTGCCGTGGGCCGACCAGAATTAAAGGTGCAGTTTCTTTCTCCAAACCCTCTCTGCTTCCTTTTCTCTCTCTGCTTGCTTTTCTCATTCTCTCTCTCTCTCTCTCTCTCTCATTTAATTATTTGTAATTTCTGTTGGGAAAACCATCAGAGAATCATGTATTTATGACCTAGATTGTTAATTTCAGGTTGTTTTGTTTTTCAAAAAGTTAGGAGCCATCAAAAGGATAGGAAGGGAATATTATAAATAACTCTACACACAAAAATTTGACAACTTAGATGAAATGGACCAGCTTCTCAAACAGCACAGCACTCTAACTCACCCAATATCAAATAGATAATTTGAAAGGCTAGTTTCAGGGCTCAACCATTAAAAAATAGAATTCAAATAAGAAGTCTCCAGGCCCAGATGTTTCAGTAGAAAACTATACTAAATGTTCAAAGTTTATTCAATCTCTTCCAGAAAAAAAGAAGAGAAAGGAACACTTTCCAGTTCATTTTATAAAGCCAGCATTACCCTGATGCAAAAACCAGACAGTGATAGTAAAACTGACCCAATAATATCACAGACAGTTCTTTTGGAGAAACGTAGAAAACGACCTTTTTGTTCTTAAAGCTTGAAGCTTACATTTATTTTATCTGAGTTCTTTTCTCAGAAAAGGACATTCAGACCTCACAAAAAGAGTATTAGAGAACTGAAACTCACCAGATCACCACATCCTGACAATGAGAAACCTGAAGCCCTCACTCCTCATGACTGCTTCCTTGCCCCTTTCTAGTTCCTATATTCTTACCCATTGTCACACTTCTTCTCTGTTATATAAACCCCTAGTTTCAGTCTGTCAGGGAGATGGATTTGAAACTGAGCTCCCATCTTCTTGGCTGCAGCACCTGATTAAAGCCTTCTTCCTTTGCAATACTTGCTGTCTCAGTGACTACCTTTTTGTCTCATAAGCAGCAAGACCTAGACCAAACCCCTGGTGTTTGGGTAACAATGGTTAAAAAATCAATAAACGCAAAATCCCTTTAAAAAAAAATCAGCAAATAGAATTCAACAACGCATAAAACAAATTATACACCATGACTGGGTGGGGTTTAGTCTGGTAATGGAAGGCTGGTCCAGTATTCAAAATCAGTCAGTGTACTTCACCATATCAACAGGCTAAAGAAGAAAAATCATATAATTATATCAACTGATGGAGAAAAATCACTTGAACAAATTCAAAAATCACTCATGACTTAAAACAGAAAATCGCCAAGGTGGGAGGACCACTTGAGGCCAGAAGTTTGCGACCAGCCTGGGCAACATAACATGACACCATCTCAAAAAAAAAAAAAAAAAAACCCACCAAATTAGTCAGAGAGGTGGATGGTGGTACATGCCTGTGGTTCCAGCTGCTTAGGAGGCTGAGATGGGAGCTGATAGCTTGAGCCTAGGAGTTGGAGGGTGTAGTGAGCCATGTTCACAACACTGCATTCCAGGCTGAACAACAGAGTAAAACCCTGTCTCTGCCAAGAAAAAAAAAAAAAAAAAAGTCTCAGGAAACAAGAAATTGAGGAGGAGCTCCCCTCAACTCTATCAGGTACATCTACAAAAATCTATAGCTAGCATTATATTTAATGGTGAAAAAGTGAATGCTTATCCTCTAAGATCAGGAGCATGGCAAAGATATCCTCCCTCACACTTTTACTCAACATGCATAGTCCTGAAAGTTGTAGTCAGCACAATAAGGCAAGAAAAATAATGTAAATGAAACAGATTGGAAAGCAGTTAATAACATTGTCCTTCTTTGCAGATGGGGTGATAATCTATGTAGGAAATCCCAAGGACCTCACAAACAAAAACCCAAAATACTCCCTAGAATGACTGAGTTCAGCAAGGTCACAGGATACAAGACCAAAATACAAAACCAACTGGATTTCTATATATTAGCAATAAACTCATTCATAATAATTAAAATTTAAAATACGTACTATTAACAATCAGTAAAAAAAAAAAAAAAAAAAAAATTGGAGGGCCGAGCAAGGTGACTCATGCCTGTAATCCTAGCACTTTGGGAGGCTGAGGCAGGTGGATCACCTGAGGTTAGGGGTTCAAAACCAGCCTGACCAACATGGAGAAACCTCATCTCTACCGAACATACAAAATTAGCCAGACATGGTAACACATGCCTGCAGTCCCAGCTACTTAAGAGGCTGAGGCAGAAGAATTGCTTGAACCCAGGGGGGCAGAGGTTGCAGTGAGTAGAGATCATGTCATTCCACTTCAGCCTGAGTGACAAAGCATGACTCCATCTCAAAAAAAAAAAAAAAATGGAATAGTATAACTCGAAAAATCAAGTGTAGGATTCTTATGCTGAAAACCACTACAGGTATGCATGTATATGTTTATGTGTGCATGTAAACTTACATATATATGAATCTGTGTGTGTGTATGTGTTAATTAAATGTAACAATCATGGCCCAGATTGTGTTACGAATAAGACAGAGTGGGTATTTCCCTCAGGTTGCTTACGGTATAGCTGGGAAGTCAGACATTAAACCCATGAATGAAAATATGTTGGGGACTTCAAAGAAGCCGCTGAGTGCTCATTGCATCAAGCACCTGGAAGACCAAACCATGAGGTCAGAGCATGGAGTGCAAGACCATTCGGGTTTACAAGGCTTCTAACTCTACATCACCAGAATGTCCTCTAATTCTACATTTCTGGAGGAGAGAGGCTGATTGGGTCACTCTGGGTCAGGACTCTATCTCCTATGCCATCAAGAGTGTGTGTGTGTGTGTGTGTGTGTGTGCATGCACGTGTGTGTGTGGTGGGTGTGGCATGACTCAATATAAATGTAGCAGCCAAGAGTCCTAATTCTGAATAAGGAGGCGAGGAAGAACCATTTGCACTGGCTGGATGCACCAAGGGCTACAGTAACAACTAGGAAGAACACCAGGATTTAAAGAGTCAGAAGAAGAGGAGCTGTGGGGAAGAGAAGCAAATGAGGAGCATCCACAGAGTCAGAGAGAGCCAGAGTCAGGGCTTCCTGCTGCTGAGTGAGTTGTGCAGCTGCTCCAGCTGCAGTAGATTGCTAATTTCAGGTTGTTTTGTTCTCAGAGTTCTCCCTCTGAGCCACGGAGGTGACAGTCCTACATACTTCAGAGGATGTTGAGTGTGCAGAATAAGACGCTGCACCCTCAGCTCAGTGATACGTGAGGTGTGACTGTACTGACTCAGGAGTGCGGCTCATGATGAAGAAGGGCTGTGATTTTATCTGGGAGTGCTTTTCTTGGCAGGCTGCAGACACATGCGTTTGGAAAATACGAAGAAGAAGTCCCAAAATGGCCTTTGCCGTGGCTCAGCTAGAATTGTCAGTAACATAGCAACTCATTTCCTCTGGATAGATTTGTGGCAGCTTAAAATTCTAAGAACTGCACTTCCTTCAGTGGTTCAAGGATGTCTGAATCCCAGGCCTCTGACAAAGGGTTCTCTCCTAAGAAAATAATATACGATGTTTCTCTCCTCTCTTCCACAGACCTCAGAGGATAAGCCTTCTGAAAGGGACACCCTGCAGCCTGGCCACAACAATGTGGCCACAGATTATGCCCTGTAGGGTGGCACAACCCTGGTGGCCCTCTCCACAGGGCAAGGGGTGGACCTCTTCATGCTTGACCCGGTATGTACAGAATATGGCAGCATCTGGGCTTGGGGACTTGATGGGCCTCTGTGCTTTAGTGCGAGTCCCCTGGGACGATTTCCTGGTCATTCCTAATACTTGTTTTGGGGGCCAGAGAGCCTGGAAGCCTGGTTTTGGGAGTCAGCACCATCATCAGAAACCATGAAGGGCCTCTGTTCTAGTGAGGGTGCCAGGGGTAGGAGTGTCCTGCAGAACCAGTTGCATCAATTCAGGCCCTGTCCTTAAGGAGTTCATTTTTCAAAAATGCACTCAATCTCTTTGGCTCATGAGAACTCCATGATTTAAGAATCACAATGCTGCGAGTTTCCAGACAGAAGCATGAATTCTTTAGAGCAGCCCCATCCAGTAGAACGCTCTGTGAATTTTGCTTTTAAAGTGGATGCCTTGTCTATCACTTGTGAAATGCTTTGCCAAGTATACTGAGGTCCTGTGAAAACTCAGATAATGTTGACCAATGACCACTTCAAACCTCTTGTGTTCACTTAGATGAAAGGCCAGTATTTAAATTTAATTTAGATGCACAGACGTTACTGGGCAGGTACTGTGTCCCAAAGCACCATTTCAGGCAGTGGAGATACAGCGTTGACACATGGCAGCCTTTGTGGAGTTCACATGTCAGTTTATATATGTGGAGAGAGGGGGGTTGCAAATTTCAAAATGGAGCAGTTAACTAACAAAACAGAGTTTACAGTGTGGAAATCGAGAAACTTTTCAAATAGAATCTTTTCACCTATAAACCCATTAGACCAAGGCCCATTGCGGTGCCAATTTCCCAATGCCACAGTTTCCCTTTCTTTTCTTTTCTTTTCTTTTTTTTGAGACGGAGTTTCTCTCTTGGTACCCAGGCTGGAGTACAATGGTGCGATCTCGGCTCACCGCAACCTCTGCCTCCTGGTTTCAGGCAATTCTCCTGCCTCAGCCTCCTGAGTAGCTGGGATTACAGGCATGTGCCACCGTGCCCAGCTAATTTTTTGTATTTTTAATAGAAACGGGGTTTCACCATGTTGACCAGGATGGTCTCGATATCTTGACCTCGTGATCCACCCGCCTCGGCCTCCCAAAGTGCTGGGATTACAGGCTTGAGCCACAGCGCCCGGCCCCCTTTATTTTCAAAGAAGCCAGAAAACCCTGAGAAATCTATGGCTTACACATATTACTCTCTGGCAATTATAGAATAACAGCGAATGCATAATTCTTAATGAGTTGTAGGAATGTAGGTACCTGTCCTGGGGAATTTACATCTATTAATGCATTTAAACATGACAGCAGCCCTGTGAGGTAGGTCCTACCATTATTTATATTTTCAGATGGGGAAAGGGAGGCACAGAGAGGGTAAGTTGCCTAAGGTCAAGCTAGTGACCGGTGGTGTCAGGTGTCACACTCTGGCACTCTGTGCTTTAACTACTATACCAGACTGAATTTCAAAAACCAATGCTCTTGAGTACAAGTGAAATATTTCCAAGAACATTCTGAGGAGTTCTAAAGGCAATGGGAGGTGCGTTGACTCTGGGAACTAACTCAAGGATTCCCAGGCAGTTTTCTACCCTCAAACATGACAGCAGGGCCCAGTCCAGACATGGTGGGCACCAGAGCTTGTCACCATGATAAAAGGAAGAGGTGAACCATAGCACAATCTTTCCTGATCTCCGTGTATTATCCTGAAATCCCTTTGGATCAAGTCACCCTAGTATAAAGAACATTTGAGCAAAGACTCAGTGCACAAAGCTTAGTGTCTGTTTGGGATGTTGACGTCCAGCGGACGTTGCTGGTGGCAGTTGCCACAGATAGAAATGCCATGAAGGGCAGCCAGCAGTGATGGAGGCAGCATTCTTTAGTGGATCAAACCCAGCCTGTAAGATCTGTGGGTTTGCAGAGCTGGTGATTTGATTTTGTCAGAACACACACATTGTTCTGGCACAGCGTAACCACCTCCTGTTAACCACCTACCCCTGGTGGGATAAAGCTCAATGTCAAGGCATTCATTTAAAATAGGAGCTGCTGCTTCTCAGTGACAAGGAGTTGGTGCCTGATCATCAGGGACCTCCTATCAGAGCGCATGAGAGCCCATGTTAAAAATCAGCAGTTGCTGGTGACCACACAATCAGAATAAAAGGACATATTTTCCAGGTTAATAAAATGATAGAAACAACATTCTAGGGGCCTGAGAGACCCTGCCCCAGCCCTGGGAGTGGATCAAACCAAGGCATTTTCACCCACCCTGATGCAGAATGAGCTCCTCCGTTCAGGTGGAGCGTGAGGACCACTGTTCAGATGACAGCTGTGCATCTGCACGCTTTCTGCTGAAAAGCAAGAACAAAATCGAACCTGGCTCAATTAAGTGAAAGGAGTTACTGCATTGATGGTGATATGAGAAGAGGGGCAGGGAAATGCTGGGAGGGTCTCTGGTGAGGGCTCCACCCCTGGGCCTATGCTCATGGACCTAGGTCAGGACAGGCATTTCTGTTTCAGTGCCCAAATGTTGTATTTCCCAAGACCACCCTGACCTGCCACACCCCCATCCTGGGCCTATAAAATCCCTGAGACCCCAGTAGGCACACACACAAGCAGCTGGATGTCAAGAGGAACATATTGATGGAAGAACACACCAGCGTTGAACAGCAGATGGCGGAAGATAAGGCAGGGGCTCTAATGCAGGCCGCCTGTGGACCCACGGATAAAGTGGAAGAGCACACTGTAACATCCGCCCACTGGGGCTTCAGCTGTAAACATTCACAGCTAGATGCTGCCGTGGGGTGGGAGCCCCACAGACTGCCTGACTACATGCCTCCCCCTAGAAGTTTGAGCCACAGTGCAAGGACACAGCGAGTCATACCCCATCACATGCCCTGTGACGAGGATAAGGGAACTTCTCCCATTTCAGTGAGAAAGCTGAGGGCCTGGGTTAGGACTGGGCAGGCTTAGAGGACCAGAAAGCAGGAAGCACGTCGCTCGTGTTGCAACACAGCCAGTCTGTCCTGGACACCAAACCCAGTGCTGTGCCTCTCACTCAGGTTTCATATCCCGGGGAGGGTGTCTAATTTTTAAGCTAAGGCACATGCCTGACCTCGGCCTAGAAGAGGCCCAGATATGAATCTTTCTACACTGGCATCCAACTCTTTAAGGGATGTCAAGGCATTTTTCAGAAGTGGAACTCAATGCTGGGCTGCTCCAAAGCAACACATGCCCACAGCGAGTTAAAGCTCATGAGACAAAGACAATCACATGCACATCTGTAAGAAAAAGAAGTTCAATTTATTGGGCAGGGGAATTGCACTGCAAAGGAACCATGGAGTTGCCCTTGGCCATTCCAAAGAGGGTTTGAGGAAGAGAGGATTGGTCTGGATTGGATATTGCCTGGAAGTGGGTGCAATTAGTGATTGGTTATCTTAATAATTTTTGTTTAGGAGCCACAGAGATTAAAATGACGTCATTGGTAAAGAAGCAGTTGTCACTTTTGTTAGGAGAAGAGAGGAATGTATAGCTGTTGAGTCTCCTAGTCACTGTCTTATTTCAGACATGGACAGCATGACCTTTCCCCTTTGTATTCTGGGAATATCTCTGATGTTCCTTGGGAACCTCTGGGCTAGCTGCCAATTGTGAGGTGTCATTCTTGAGTTTCTCACTTTCTCAAAATCTTTGATGTCCATTAAAGTGAATCTGGTTTCCAGGCCCTGATTTCCCCCAGTGACTTAGAGGGACATCAGCATTTAAGGTGGTATCCGCTGTGAGCTGATCACATTTTGTCACCAGAACCAGATAAAGGGGTGCCTGAGGGATGCCCGGCAGCTATGGACCATGGTGGGCATGAGGGGACTGGAGAGAGGGACTGAGCACAATTTTATTAATAAGTCTCAGGATTCCTTTAGATTTTACCAACTTCTTCCTTATGCCAGGTGAACACAGTTTCCAATTGAAAGAACTTCCTCTTTTCCCCAGGTAAGGGTAGTTGGGATACCACAAACTTGTAATGGTTTCTGAGACTGAATCATTAACATAAACAAAATACTGGACCGCAAATTAATGGCCAAAATGCATCCCTCACACATTAGTACAACTTCTCCTCTAACTGTTGATGGCCTAAGTCTTTCTGAAAACTTTAATCTGGGGGTGAGAACTTGGGAGATAAACAGAGTTATGTTCCTTATAAATAAGGGGCTTCCCTGACAGTAGAAGTTACAAAGAGAAAGAAGACCATGGGCCTCTTCCCCTTGAATTGTCCTCCCTCTTGCTATGTTACTGCTTGAGCTTCTTGTGTGGGCTTCATATTATCACTGTCTTTTCACCACTCGTGAAGGGCAGGCTCCAGAGTGACCACGGCCAAGCCCCAGCTCTGCCAGCAGGCCCCATCTTCTCATGATTCTGTGGGCTTGTGTTTCCTGGCATTTCTCTTCTTCCTGACATCTTTCTTCATCTCGCTAGACTCTTGGTGAATTTTTACTGGTGGAAAAAGATGTCAAGATTAATAAGAAAGGAAAGATTTACAGCCTGAATGAGGGCTATGCTAAGTATTTTGACAGGGCCACCACTGTGTATGTGCAGAGAAAGAAATTCCCTGAGGTGAGTGAAGAAAGCCCAGCTGGGTAGCAGGGAGAATGCTGTCTCCATGAGGTCCTGTTTGGTGGTGGCTTCAGGGGGCCTTGCTGAAAGAGGTTGGAGCCACCGTCCATAGCTCTGGCCAGTATGAGAATGGTAGTCTCTGCCTTTTTTCATAAGTAATCAGTATCTTTTATCACTACAATGTACCTTCTAAAGGTAATACTTACTTTTACATTTAAGTTGTTCCAGGAGAAATTGTTTATAAAAAAGTTAGAAATCATACTTGCAAAATTCAGAGCTCAGGCCAGAACCTCTGTTAAGGCACTTGTTTAAGCCCCAACCTCTAGATTCACTCACTCAGTTGCATTTGTTTTTCAAAGGAATAATTATACAAGAGGACTTCAAAGAGTTCATGGAACAAATAAAATTAAAAGATAAAAAGATAAAATACAAGTTTTTTTTCTCAATATACCAGTCATTTAGTCCAACTCTAAAGGTCCTGGGAAATTAACCTGCAAAGGCAGTCTTTTTTATGTTATTTGCGCAAGAAAAATGGGTGCCCTTTAAAAGTTTCTTTTTAATATTAGGAAACAATAAGCATTCAGAAGAAGGCAAATCAGGACTGTAGCTATTTTCCATTAAAACCTTTGCAAACTTCCCTTGTTTATTGAATTAAGGAGAGGAATTAACAGAGCATTGCTGTGGTGGAGAACTCTCTGGTGAAGCTTTCTTGGGCTTTGTCTGCTAAAAGTGTAGCTAAATTTCTTAGAATACTCTGTTAATAAGCTTATGGGGGCTCAGGAGGAATCATATTCTGAAGGTTGTGAAAATGAATGGCTGTGATTCGTTAAGACCAAATTGTATCCTGTACCTTCAGAGGCCCTCGCTCTCCTCCCCCAAGTTATGCCCATCTATAGTTATCCATCCACCCACCCATCCATCCATCCATCTATCCATCTATCCACCCACTTATTCTTATATCCCTTCATCCCTTCTATATATCTATCTGTCTATACTTAACTGAGGGATTTCTCACAGCTTTTCTTTCCAGAGCAAAGGTAAGTTGAAGAGTAGCAACACCACTCTGTTATGTGGAGTTATTTTGGGCTAAAAAACTAGGAATTTAGGGATGTAAGTTCTATCTTTAGTTCCTGGTAATTCACTGTGTGTCTTCTGAAAGATTCTGTATTTAAATATTTTGGTTTCCTGACTTCATGTTTTCTCTTAATATGAAATTGTGTGCATTCATGTGTAACATGTGAAAGGCGCCAAAAGAAGAAAAAAAGAAAGAAAATGTAAACAAAACCATGTGTAAGTTTCTGCACTCTCAGTAACCCCACTGTGAACATCAGGATGTGAGACCAGAGGGTGAGGAAAGTTGAAAGCATCCTGCCTGGACTATGATTGGAGGAACCGACAGTTTAAAGTCCAGCAATCCACCAGGAGATGAAGGTATTCTTATTGGCCACTGGTTCAAAAAGAGTGAAACATATGTGAAGTTGACTTGAATCCAACCTGCAATCTGGAGCAGTCACCCAGGATTGCAACAATGTTAGCACCATCAGCCCCTAAAGTAGATGAACATTGACTGTGAGCAAGGAAGAATAGTGAAACCCCGGGAAGAGTGTGGCTGGGACATTCTTCAATGGGATGGGAAGCCAGAAAAATCTGAAAAGACCAACAGCCATCAAACTGTTGGAAGATCGAGGGAGTTGAGCAGAACATTTCCGAGCAGCCATGCCTGCTTGTCAAAAAGATGACAAACCAGATACACCCTTTCCTCCTGCAGCACCAACTGATCCTAACAAGGCAGCCCAAATCCACTGGCCTATCAGTTCTAATGATGGGGTTTCGGTGAGAACGGGATCCGACTCTCTTCATCTCCCAAGACCAGATATTGATTTACATTTCTGACAGGAATAAACAGAATTTTATTTTCTCGAGGATTAAAAAAAAAAGGCCAAGGGCAGTAGCTCAAGCCTGTAATCACAGCTCTTTGGGAGGCCGAGGTGGGTGGACCACGAGGTCAAGATATCGAGACCATCCTGGTCAACGTGGTAAAACCTCGTCTCTACTAAAAATACATAAAATTAGCTGGGCATGGTGGCACAAATCTGTAATCCCAGCTACTTAGGAGGCTGAGGCAGGAGAATTGCTTGAACCCAGGAGGCGGAGGTTGTGGTGAGCCGAGATCGCACCATTACACTCCAGCCTGGGTAACAAGAGTGAAACTCCATCTCAAAAAAATAAATAAATAAATGAATAAATTACCAGAAGACTTGGTAATTTCTTGCCTGCAATGTAGTTTCAAGGGGTGCAATAGAGGACAGTTTAATATAATGATGTTCATTATAATTCTGAGTTGGAGCTGTTCCAAGATGATAATAATAATAGCTAACATTTACTGGGTGATTAATATGTAGTAAGCCCTGTTTTAAGTGTTTTACATGCATTAATTCCTTTATTATCATAACAACTCTTGGAGGCAGGTACAGATGGGGAAGACGAGGCACAGAGGGGTTAAATTACTTATCCAAGGTAAGTGCCTGAGCCAGGATTCAAACCCAGACATTCTGGCTGCCAACCCATACCCTTAACCACAACAGGACCCTGCTTGGAAACACACAAGTGGGGAACAACCTTCATCTCCCAAATACTGGGGTGCATGGCTTAGGGCTGCCTAACCTGCTGGGAGACAGTGCCTCTTCTTTGCTGGCTGCAGAGGTTCTGCCTCTTTCACCTTGGTTGCCTTCGTTCCTTTTCCCATTTTTTGAGCCATGTGCCTGCTGGGTGTGGGCAGGGCAAAAGCCCAGGTGAAGAACAGCCAATTTTGCATCTGGAAGGAAAGAGGAATATGTATCAATCAGGCTGTTCTCAGGAATCTCATGGAAGAGGGGATGGAGGGAGGAAATGAATAAGAAAACACTGCTACAGGGTTTAGTATTTTGTTTTTTCATTTTTGTTTTTGACAATCATTAGAACACTGGGCTTGCCTAATTAGCAGGAATATTTCCTCACATTTTTCACAAATTCCACCTGGTGCAATGCCAGATGTGATCTATAAAATCAGAATTCCTAGAGATGACAGGTCTGGTGGTGATGAATTCCCTCAGCATTAGCTTTTCTGCAAAGGATATTATTCTCCTTTACCAGTGAATCTTAGTCTGGCTAGATATGAAAGTCTTGACTGGAGTTTCTTTTTTTTAAGAATGTTAATCATACCCTATGACTCATGGGGGGAAAAAGCATGTTGAGCATAAGCCCCCAATCTCTTCTGGCTTGTAGGGTTTCTGCTGAGAGGTCCCCTGTTAGTTTGGCAGGCTTCCCTTTGTAGGTGACCTGACCCTTCTCTCTAGCTGGTTTTCACATTTTTTCTTTCATTTCAAGCTTGGAGAACCTGATGATTATGTGTCTTTGGGATGATCTTCCTGTGCAGTATTTTACTAGGGTTCTCTGCATTTCCTGAATTTTCTGTTGGCTTCTCTAGCTAGGCTGGGGATGTTCTCATGGGTGATATCCTGAAATATGTTTTCCAGATTGTTTTCATTCTCTCCAACTCTTTCAGGGACACCAGTGAGTCATAGATTTGGTCTTTTCACATAATCCCATATTTCTCAGAGTTTTTTCATTCCTTTTTATTCTTTATTCTTATCCGTCTTATTTCAGAAAGCCAGTCTTCAAGCTCTGAGATTCTTTCCTCAGCTTCATCTATTGCACTGTTAATACCTGTGATTGCATTATGAAATTCCTGTAGTGTATTTCTCAGCTCTATCAGGTTGATTACATTCTTTCTCATACTGGCTATTTTGTCTATTTTGTCTGTTGGCTCCTGTATTGTTTCATTGTGATTCTTAGGAACCTTGGATTGGGTTTCAACATTTTCTTTAATCTCGATGATCTTCATTCCTATTCATATTCTGAATTCTACATCTCCCATTTCAGTCATCTCAGCCCAGTTCAGAACCCTTGCTGGAGAGGTGACACGGTCATCTGGCGGAAAGAAGGCACCCGGCCTTTCTGAATTGTCAGGGTTGCACTCATTCTTTCTCATCTGTGTGGGCTGATGTTCCTTCAGTCTTTGAAGTTCTGTCTTTTGGGTGTTTTTTTCTTTTATCCTATTTGATGACCTGGGGGTTTGATTATGGTGCAAAGTGGGTTCAGTGGACTGGCTTTGTTTCTGGAAGATTTTAGGGGGTCAAAGCTCAGCTCCCAACTTCTGGACTGCATGCTCTAATTCTGGACTTTTACTGGACTGACTTTGTTCCCTGCCTCCTTGAGGTTAGGAATCCATTGTGTTGGGGATGCGGAGGTGCTCCCAGATAGCTGGTCACAATACTTGGATGGGTGATGCCAGCCAAAGCCCTTCACAAGGTGGTGACAATGGAATCTGTCCTGATGTGTGTATGCCAGCAGCAGTGGCAGTGGCAGTGTGGTGGGGTGCGTGCTTGTCCACTCTGGTGGGGTGCTAGTGTGTGCTGGGTTGCTAGTCTCTGTGCAGATGTTCATTCACAGCAGTGGTAGAGGCAGCGTGGTGTCAGGAGGAAGATGCCCTAGCTGGTGTCTTACATGTGGTTGCACTGGTGATGGTGTTAGCACGTGGGTGGGGTGTCGATGGATGCAGGAGTGTGTGTGTCCTCTGTGTGTGTTCCTGTGGGTGGCAGTGACCACTCAGGGTGGATGTGGGTCCATTATTTCCATGCCTAGTTTCAGGCTGGTGGTAGCTTGGCACAGGGGTGGGGCATTAGTGGGGGGAAGGTCTAGCCATACACAGATGCTCTGGTAAAGCCATATGAGGGGTGGCTGTGGTCGAGTGTGTGCAGGCAAAGCAGCACAGGGAAGGCTGCAATTCAGGGAGAGCACAAGCAGGCTGGTGTGTGTCTGTGGAGGCTACTCTGCTGGAGCCCTCTGCTGGTCAGGTGTGGCCTGCCAGCACAGGAGCTATGATGTGGGCCCCTAGGAGGTACCCTCTCTGGGCACCTGAGGCTGCACTGCAAGCAGGCTTGACCAGGCCGGTGCCTCAGGAGAGGCCAGGAGACTGAGGGGTGCTGAGGTTAGACTGGCCCCATCTCATGGACCACTGTGCAGAGTTCAGGTCCCACAGTTCTCCTCGGGCTTGAGTCTCCTATAGGAGTGAGTTGAGCCTAGGGGGAATGGGTGTCCCTGGCCATGATCCAGTAGAGAAGCTCCTGTAACAAACTCTCTGGGCTCCACATTGGCAGTAGTTCTGCCCCTGCCCCTTCTCTAAGCAGCTCTCCCTGCCAACTCGTGTCCATGGTGGTTGAGGGGTTTCCTCCTGCCAGGGTTCCAGATGCCCATGGCAAGAGTGGGATACTCCTTACTTGTTCAACTCACCCAGAAATCAGAAATGATGTTTCAAGAAGGAGCTCACAGTCAACAGTAGATAGTGCTGCTTGGAAGTTACATAGAGTGTCCATAGGCTATGGTGACTCGGGGGCATTGGTGCCCTTGGGGGAAGTGTGTTCCACTGGAGTGATGGAATGGAAGTCAAAGAGCAATGGGCAGAAGAATGGGGGACTGTGGTGGAGGTGGTGGATAACACACATTCAGGCCTAAATGAAATGCAGAAGTGGGGGATCCCAGGATGGAACTATAGTCTGATGTGGGGCCTTTGGATGAATTTGTAATCAAATGGGGGAATCCCTGAGCCCATGGGCTGAGGCTAAAAGAGAAGCTGAATACATGAAAAGAAGAGATGGAGGATGATGGATATCACTGAGTCTGTGAGAGGCTGGAGGGGGAGGAATCCGAAGATGAGAAGAGGATGGGCTTCAGGTGGGAGGAGGACACCACTTCTGTGACAACGGGAGGAAAGGCAGGATATTTGTCCAACATTTGTGAGTAAATTTACTCACAGGTATATGTACTCACAAGTGTTGGACATTTACTCAAACAAGGAACATGGTGCCATCTCCAAGAAGCTACGGTCTAGTTGGAGTGGCAAGACATTGCAACAAAAAAAGAATAACTCAGTGTGTGATAAGCCTACAGGAACAAGTGCTGTAGCACTGGGTAGACATTTACAAGAAATACTTCAAGTCAGGTTTCATTTATGTCTGCAAATCAAGTAAGGCTGAGGTCCCTTAGGAGGCCTCATTGGCTTTGATCAGAGACTTCTCAGGCCTAGTTTCCATCTTAACTTACTTTAATGATTCATTGCCAACTAAATGCATGTGCATGCACACACATGCGTGCACACACACACACACACAGACACAATTTCTAACCAAAACACCATGAGAGAACATGAGTCCACGTTTGATCTTATTGGCATTTACTCAGTTCTTGATTCATTACTCACTCCAGCTCATGTTCAGGTCTTTAAACTTGGGCAGGTTATTTTGCCAAAGTACTAGCCTCGAAGCTTACTTTGTGTGTCATTACTCATGACTGATACCATGCTGAGTTAACCCCAAACTTTTGTGGAACACAAAGCACTTGATGCCTGCCCTAAGAAATCTGCTGTCTTCCTGTGCACTGTCAGAAATTATTAGAGAAAGAAATCATAGATGGATCACTGAATGGGGAGAAACAAACCTGCCTCAGGGAGCAATGTAATCATATTGTCATGCCTTTTCTCTTATGCCTACTCTAAAGAACATCATGACCTTTGACGTGTTTCTCTCTCATCAGACATCCTCTTTGTTAGATGTATGGGAAGTGAAATCGAGGTTAACAAATCAGTTGTTTTCTTTCTTTAAATGATTGCTAATGGTGTTTAAGATTTTACCATGGATAAACACTGCATGCAGTAAGAGCAGAGCGCTTCAAGGAGCTGCCAAACAACTGTTCTTCATGTAGACTTCTTTTTTCTTTTCTTTCTTTCTCTTTGTGTGTTTAGCTGCTCTCTTAAGACTGTTACTGGATATTGTCCCTTAGTTTAAGTGGTCCTACATTTAATAAGTCCAATCACATGTTGACATTTGAGGGTCTCATGATGAATGAAATGCACAATTGTATCATCTTTTCAATTCCTACACTAATGGGTGGAGGATAGGGAGTCAGGAATGTAGAGGTCACCCCAACTGGACATGTGACCTCAGAGCATTTACTAGCTAATCCCAAAAGCCACTGGATTTTTGTCTCTTCTCTTTCTGTCTTCTAGGACAGCAGTGCTCCCTATGGGGTCAGGTATGTGGGCTTCATGGCGGCATATATGCACCACATCTTGGTTTACAGAGAAATCTTCATGTACCCAGGCAACCAGAAGAGCCCTAAGGGCAAGGGAATTCTCCTGTGTCCACTGACTGTGCATCTGGTCAGGGAGCAGGGGCAGCTTTCTCCCCTCACGCCTGCTGTTTTGCTGCTGCACTGCTCCTTAGCATGTCTGTGTGATGGACAGGGCAAGAGAAACCAGCTCTAGATCGCTTGAGTGAGCCTCCAGACTGTGGTAGGCTTGAAGAAGAAGGCTGAAATGTGACCAGTGATTCTATCCTTCCCCTCTGGCCTCGCACCCATCATTCACCATGAACCAGCTGTGTGTCTTATTTGCTACAGGCTGCATCTGATTTTTAGCTTCGGCACCAGCTGATTTGGGACCATAGGCCCCATAACGAACCTAATGAAATTTATCAACACGCATCCCAGAAAAATGCATATAAAATACACATTACAGATTTAGAGTTCACAGATACCCTGAAGTCCACCCAAGAATCCCCTAGGAAACCCCAAGCCCCAGAATAAGAACTTCTGCTCAGAACTCATTAAATATGATGGGAAATGTTGTTCCTGGAAGGTCTAACTGCAACTCAGCTCTATCCCGTATCAGCAGGAGAGAGGCCAGCGGCAAAAGTTGTAACTGACAATTTTCTTTTGTGGAACCTGTGGCTGGCAGCTCTGGGTGGAGAACAGCTCCTTGATGCAAGAACTGAAGGCTCTTCCCCAACATCAGCAAGCCTGGGGAGCTGAGCAGGTGGTCTGTATCCGGCACTTTCTGGGCCACCTTCTCCGGCAGCAGGGAGCAGCCCCCGGCGGGATCAGGGAGCACAGGGAGATGGGTCAGGCTTCTTCATCTTCTTCTTCTTCCTTTTTTTTTTTTTTGAGATGGAGTTTCGCTCTTGTTACCCAGGCTGGAGTGCAAATGGCACGATCTCGGCTCACCGCAACCTCCGCCTCCTGGGTTCAGGCAATTCTCCTGCCTCAGCCTCCTCAGTAGCTGGGATTAGAGGCCCGCGCCACCATGCCCAGCTAATTTTTTGTAGCTTTAGTAGAGATGGGGTTTCACCATGTTGACCAGGATGGTCTCGATCTCTTGACTTTGTGATCCACCCGCCTTGGCCTCCCAAAGTGCTGGGATTACAGGCGTGAGCTACCGCGCCCGGCCCTGGATCAGGCTTCTTAAGGGGAAGGACCTCTCCAGCAGGGCTGAGCTGGGGACAACATGGCCCTTCCAGCAGGAACTCACTGGAGACACCTGGGCCTTGTCAGTCAAGTTATTTTCTGACAGGCTATTAGGGTAAACATTTCCCTCTAGGGGCCCAGGACTGTTCCTGACGGAACTAAGGTCTCTCCCGGCCTCCAGGGCCTTGGATGTGGGTATCCTGAGGAGAGGAGGGGACTTTTCTTGTCCTCCTGCCTCTGGGTCACTACCTGATCCTCCTCCTCTATCGCTCCTCTGGGCTTTCCTTGGGTCCTCACCTTGGTCTGATTCGGGAGCCTGGCTGGGATCGGGATCGGCTTCCTAGCCCCGACCACCTCCTCCTGTGGTCGGAGGGTGAACGTGCTGCTGGGAGGAGGGATCCTCACAGAGCTGGGGTGTCGAAACACCAAGCAGTTGCGAGCCGACAGCACGGTTCTCTTCCTTAAGACGAGCCTGCAGTCCACAGCAGGCGGGACCGCCACGGGGGCGCCCGTGTTTGGCGGTCTCCTGGGGGCGCTGAAGAAGCTGGCTGGAGAAGGCCTCCGACTCTCCTTAACGTTGAAGAGAAATCGGTAAGGGCCCGGGGTAAGCGGGGTAAGCATGGGATCCGCAGCGGGAGTCGGGCCAGGCCGGGACGCCTCCCGGGCTATGGGAGCGCGTGGGACACGGCCAGGCAGGGGCCTGCGGCGGGACCGGGGGCGAAATATACTTAATAAATTGCCCATTGAGAGCAAGGTACAATGGCGAGAAAACGGTCAGTAATGGAGACGGAGCTCGGTAGTCACCAACTTCTCTTCTGCCACGCGCGCACTAGGCAGCTGAGCGCTTGTGACGTCCCAGTGGGGCTGGTGACCGAGCCAGGGTTCGTGAAGCGCGCCGGAGCCCCCCCCTCCCCCCGCCCAGGACACCTACCAGAGGGGTCAAAATGCTACAAAATAAGTAGCTTTTTTTTTTTTTTTTGAGACGTAGTTTCGCTTTTGTTACCCAGGCTGGAGTGCAATGGCGCGATCTTGGCTCACCGCAACCTCCGCCTCCTGGGTTCAGGCATTTCTCCTGCCTCAGCCTCCTGAGTAGCTGGGATTACAGGCACGCGCCACCGTGCCCAGCTACTTTTTTTTTTTTTTTGTATTTTTAGTAGAGACAGGGTTTCACCATGTTGACCAGGATGGTCTGGATCCCTTTTTTTTTTTTGAGACGGAGTTTCACTCTTGTTACCCAGGCGGGAGTGCAATGGCGCGATCTCGGCTCACGGCAACCTCCACCTCCTAGGTTCAGGCAATTCTCCTGCCTCAGCCTCCTGAGTAGCTGGGATTACAGGCACGCGCCACCGTGCCCAGCTAATTTTTTGTACTTTTAGTAGAGACGGGGTTTCACCATTTTGTCCAGGATGGTCTCGATCTCTTGACTTCGTATCCACCTGCCTCGGCCTCCCAAAGTGCTGGGATTGCAGGCTTGAGCCACTGCACCCGGCCGATTTTTTTTTTATATATAGATAGTGTAAGGAGGGAGTCCAGTTTCAATCTTCTGCATATGGCTAGCCACTTATCCCAACACAATTTATTGAATAAGCATTCTTTTCCCCATTGCTTGTTTTTTTCAGCTGTGTTGAAGATCAGATGGTTTTACATGTGTTGCTTTATTTCTGGGTTTTGTACTCTGTTACATCAGTCTATGTGTTTTTTTTCTGTACCAGTACCAAGTTGTTTTAATTACTTTAGCCTCATAGTATAGTTTGAAGTTGGGAAATGTGATTTCTTCCACCTTTTTTCTTTTTGCTTAGAATTGCCTTGGCCTTTACCAAGACTCTTGCCAAAGAGCCTTGGGCTCTTTTTTGGTTCCATTTGAATTTTAGAATAGTTTAGAATTTCGTTTAGAAAAGTTTTTTTCTAGTTCCCTGAAGAATGCCTTTGGAAGCTTAATAGAAATAGTATTTAATCCGTAATTGCCTTGGGTAGTAGGGCCATTTTAACAATGTTGATTCTTCCTATCCATTAGCATGGAATGTTATTATATTCGTGTCCTCTGATATTTTTCAGCAATGTTTCATAATTATTGTAGATATTTTTCATATACCTGGTTAGCTGCATTCCTAGGTACTTTTTTGTGTGAGTACTGTAAATGTGATTGCATTCTTGATTTGTATTTCACTTTGGATGTTGTTGGTGTGTAGAAATGTTACAGATTTTTGTGGAATGATTTTGTATCTTGAAATTTTGCTGAAGTTGTATATTAGATTAATGAGCTATTGGGGAGAGACTGTGGGGTTTTCTAGGAGCAAAATAATATCATCTGCAAAGAGAGATAGTTTGACTTTCTATTCTCCTTTGTGAATGCTTTTTATTTCTTTCTTTTGTGTAATTGCTTTGGCTAAGACTTCCAGAACTGTGCTGAATAGGACTGATCAGAGTGGGCCACCTTGTCTTCCTTCTTTTCTCAAGGGAAATGTCTCCAGCTTTTGCTTGTTCTGTATGATGTTGGCTGTAGGTTTTTCATAGATGGCTCTTATCATTTTGAGGTATGCTCCTTCAATAGCTAGTTTGTTTAGGGTTTCTAACATGCAGGAATGTTGAATTTTAACAAAAGCCTTTTCTGTGTCTATTGAGATGATCATGTGGTTTTTGTTTTTAGTTCTGTGTATGTGATCAATCACATTTATTGATTTGCATATGTTGGACCAACCTGTATCCAGGGAATAAAGCCTCCTTGCTTGTGGTAGATTAGATTTTTGATGTGCTGCTGGACTTGATTTGCTAGAATTTTGTTGAGGAGTTTTGCATATGTAGTTCATCATGGATATTGGCCCGAAGTTTTCTTTTATTGTTGTGTCTCTGCCAGGGTTTGGTATCAGAATGATGCTGGCCTAATTAATGAGTTAGGGAGAAGTTCTTGCTCCCCAATTTTTTTGGAATAATTTCAGCAGGAATGGTACAGCTCTTCTTTGTACATCTGGCTGAATTTGGCTGTGAATTTTTCTGGTCCAGATATTTTTCTGATTGGTAGACTTTTTATTATTGATTCAATTTTGGACCTTGTTATTGGTCTTTCAGGGAAAGGAAATTGAATTTCTTCCTGTCAATCTTGGGAGGCTGCATGATTTTAGGAATTTGTCTATTTCTTTTAGGTTTTCTAATTTGTGTGCACAGAGGTATTTGTAATAGTCTCTGAGTGTTGTTTGTATTCCTGTGGTCAGTGGTAATGCCTTCTGTGTCATTTCTGATTGTGTTTATTTGAATCCTTTTCCTTTTTATTTATTAGTCTAGCTAGTGGTCTATTAATCTTATTTATTCTTTCAAGTAACCAACTGTTGGTTGCATTGATCTTTGTATGGTCTTTTTCACATCTCAATTTCATTCATTTCAGACCTGATTTTGCTCATTTCTTTTCTTCTAATAGCTTTGGTATTGGTTTGCTCTTATTTTTCTAGTTCCACTAGGTGTGATGTTAGCTTTTAATTTAAGATCTTACTAATTTTTTAATGTGGGCATTTAGCACTATAAACTTTCCTCTTAACATTACTTTAGCTGACTCACAGAGATTCTGGTATATTGTATCTTTGTTTTCATTATTTGCAAAAAATGTATTGATTTCTGCCTTAATTTCATTGTTTATCCAAAAGTCATTCCAAAGCAAATTGTTTTTCATGTAATTGTATGGTTTTAAGAGATCTTCTTCATATTGATTTTTACTTTTATTGCACCGTGGTCCAAGAGTGTGGTTGGTATGATTTTGTTTTTTTAAAATTTGTTGAGAATTGTTTTATGGTTAATCATGTGGGTAGTTTTTGAGTATAGGCCATGTGCAGATGAAAAAATATATATATTCATTGTTGAGTTGAGTGTTCTGGAAATGTCTGTTAGATCCATTTGGTCAAGTATTGAGTTCAGGTCATGAATATCTTGGTTTTCTGCCTTGATGATTTGTTTAGTATTGTCAATGGGGTGTTGAGGTCTTCCACTATTGTGTGGTTTTCTAAGTTTCTTTGTAGGTCTCTAAGAATTTGTTTTATGAATCAGTTCTCAGTGTTGGGAGTATTTATATTTAGGATAGTTGTTGAATTGAACCCTTTATCATTATGCAATACTCTTCTTTGTCTTCTTTCTGGTTGTTGTTGGTATAAAGTCTGTCTGAAATTAAAATAGCAACCCTTGTGTGTTTTTGTTTTACATTTTCTGTGATAGATATTTCTTTATTCTTTTACTTTCAGCCTATGGGTGTCATTGCATATGAGATGGGTCTCTTGAAAACAGCATGTCATTGGGTCTTGCTTTATTCAACTTGCCATTCTGTGCCTTTTATGTGTGACCTTTAAACCTTTTACATTTAAGGTTAATATTGATATGTGCAGATTTGATCCTGTCATCATGTTGTTAGCTGGTTGTTATACAAACCGGATTATATAGTTGCTTAATGTCAATAGTCTATGTACTTAAGTGTGTTTTTGTGGTTGCTGGTAATAGTCTTTTGTTCCCTGTTTAGCACACCCTTAAGGATCTCTTGTAAGGTAGGTCTGATAATAGTGAGTTCCCTTAGCATTTGCTTGTCTGAAAAGGATCTTATTCCTCCTTTGATTATAAAGCTTACTTTAGCTGGATATGAAATTCTTGATTAGAATTTCCTTCTTTAAGAATGCGGAATATAGGCCCCTGGTATCTTCTGGCTTGTATAGTTCCTGCCGAAAGGTCTGCTATTAGCCTATGACCTTCTCTCTAGCTATTTTTATTATTTTTTCTTTCAGGTTGACCTTGGAGAATCTGATAAATATGTGTCTTGGGGATGGGCATCTTGTATAGTATCTCACAGGGGTTCTTTGCATTTCCCGAATGTGAATATTGAACTGTAACAAGGTTGGGGAAATTTTCATGAACCGTACTCTCAAATGTTTTCCAAGTTGCTTGCTCTCTCTCTTTCTCTTTTTCAGGGATGCCAATGAGTCATAAAATTGGTCTCTTTACATAATCTCATATTTCTCTGAGGTTGTGATTATGCCTTTTTATTCATTTTTATGATTGAGTTGGTTCAAAGATATGGTCTTCAAGTCCTGAGATTCTTTCCTCAGCTTGGTCTATTCTGCTGTTAACACTTCTGATTGTATTATAAAATTCTTGTAGTGAGTTTTTCAGCTCTATCAGATAAGTTTCATTCTCAAATTGGTGATTTTGTCTTTCACTTCTTGTATCATTTAAATAAATTCCTTAGATTCCTTTGATTGTGTTCCAACTTAGTCCTGAAACTTGGTAATCTTTGTTCCTATCCCAATGCTGAATTCTATGACTGTCGTTTCAGCCTGATTAAGAACCGTTGCTGCGGAGTTAGTGTGGTCATTTGGAGGTAAGGAGACACTCTGGATTTTTGAGTTGCCAGAGTTCCTGTACTGGTCCTTTCTTTTCTGTGTGGGCTGATGTTCCTTTAATGTTTGAAGTTGCTGTCCTTTGGATGGGGATTTTTACTTTTATATATTTTAATTCCCTTGAGGATTGACTATGGTATAAAGTGAGTTAAGTGAACTGGGTTCATCTCTGGAAATTTTCAGGGGGAACCAAGGCTCAGCTCAGCACTTCTGGGCTGTGTGCTCTTACCCTGGAAGGTGGTACTAGGCCTCCAGATTTGTTTTCTGGTCCCTCAAGATTAAGCACCCACTGCATTGGAGGAGCCAAGGTGTCCCCAGTCCACTGGCAACAACACTCCAATGGGGAGGTGTCAGCCAAAGCACTTCAGTAGAAGTGACAGTAGGGTCCACATTGGCTGTCATTCCTAATAAAAATAAACCTTTTCCATTATTTGTGCATAGAGATAACATTTTTCTTTATGGTTTTTTATTCAAAATTAAAAATTTATCAGAAGCTCATTGCCTACATTAACATTTCTCTTGACCTTGTGACTAAGGTTTATTCACTATGTTTCAATATAGTGGTAGCCCAACTGATAACATCTTAGCAGACTTCCCTCAGCTCACACTGTATAGGGTTATTGACAAGAGTGTTGTCAGTATAGAACAATACATGGAACTTCTAAGAAAACAACATCCTTGCCTATAAAATCTGGGGAAGTTGGCTACTTCCCCAGAAAACCTTTAAGCTGCTATTAACTAAATCTAGCTACCGATTGAGGGACATAATCTACCATGAGCCCTGCATAGTTCTGAAGGATTTACTTGTGTATGTCAAGAATGCAATTCTCCTTACTTCACACCAATTAGGATAACTAATATCAAATGAACAGAAAATAACAAATGCTGGTGAAGATACGGAAAAATTAGAGACTTTATGATTACCGGTGGGAATGCAAAATGATAGAATTGCTGCAGACCAGAGTATGGTGGTTCCCCAAGGAATTAAACATAGAATTATCATATGACCCAGCAATTCCTCCAAAATTAATTGTAAGCAAGGATTCAAATATTTGTACATCGACATTCATATTAGCATTATTTGCGATAGCCAAAAGTAGAAACAACCCAAATGTCCATTGACAGATAAAGAGATAAAATATGGCATAGACTTAGAATAAAATATAATTCACCCTTAAAAAGAAGGGAAATTCTGCCACATGCTACAGTATAGATAAATTTTAAAAACATTATGCTAAGTAAAATAAGGTAGACACGAATGGATACATATTATATGAATACACTTGTATGAGGTACTCAGAGTAATCCAATTCACAGAAACAGAAAGTAAAATGGTCATTGAATGGGGCTGGGGGAAGTAGGGAATTGATAGTTAGTGTTATTAATGGGTGCATCAGATTTGCAAGATGAAAAAAATTTTGGAGATGGATAGTGGTGATGATGGCACAACAATGTGAGTGTGCTTGCCACTGAATTGTACACTTAAAAATCATTAAAATGGTAACATTTTGTTATATTTATTTTATCACAGTAGAAAATTTGAGATATAAGCTATAGACAAATAAGAATAAATACCTGTGTCAAAAAAAGAAAAAATGCAAGGCTCTGAATGCTCTTTTCCCATACCATTTCTCTAGTTGTGTTTCTAGCAGCAACCTTGAGAGGTGAAAAAATGTTTCCCTTTGGAAGGTCAAGCAGACTTGTCTACTGCTTAATGTAAAAGCAGTACATTCCTCAAGCTCAGTGTTTCTTTGCTGCAATACAAATTTATTACAGCATGTTCATTTTTTACTTGGGTTCCTCTCCTTTATCCTTGTGAGATTTGGGGGACAAAGTTGACTGATACAACATGACACTCACGCTAGCAATGCCATGAATAATAAAATGTTTGTCTCTGACCCAGGACTACTGTGTCTTCCACCTATTCATGAAACAGTAACATTAACTTATTAGCTTATAATTGGGGTAAAGTCTCAAACAGATACTACATTTCCTTGTTAATATAGGTGACTGTTATTTGTATCTACCAACCACTGAAACTTTAATCATGCACTTTTGTGACTAGATTAATGTTCCTCTACAGAACCTTGATGTAATATTAAAGTGATCCAGGTATATGTTTTCAATATAGAATATAATTTTTGGATATCTGTTATAGAATCTACCTTTTTACCAATGTTTAATTCTTCTCAAATTGTTAGACTGTTAGGTCTAGTATAAGCATGCAGCCTTGCTATAGCTTTAAGACTTAGCTACCTTAAAGAGTAGATATTCCTGTGAGATTTTTTTATGAATCTAATATACTAATGTTAGATTAACAAAGGAGTTTTATAATTTCATTGGGTACTTCAATCAAACACTGAAAATGATTAATGACTTCGAAGGCAATGCAATATTCAAAATGAATCTTGGTTATTAAAATTATAGGCTATATTTTAGTTGATACATTAAAAACCAAAAAGAACTTTCTAGATGACTACTGTATAAAAGTAGAAGCCATTTGTTTTTATCAATTGCTCAAACTGATTTTATTAATCTAAAATACTTATTCAAATTTCAAGAAAATTGCAAAGAAAACTTTCTGGAAATGCCCTATTTATACTTGGCATAACCAAAGGTCAGTTACCAATGTATAAAGTTTTAAAAGTCATTTAGCAAAGAAGAAACTTTTCATTTTAATTGAAGCTTTCATTTCAGCTAAAGTTGTTAATGTGACCTAGTCCCAAATTTCTCATAAACTCTCATTTTGTAAATGTTACAAGAAGGCACATGAGTCTTGGCTTGAATTCTCCTCTGACAGATTTCATATCATCGAATTTGTATCCTATCAAGTATTTACAAAATTAATATATGTACAGAGTCATGTGCACAATTTTTTTTTCATTGTTCACACTATTTATTATTGGCTTCGGAAAATATGCATGTTAACAAGCAATGAGTTTCTTACCTTTTATATATTTAATATATATATATATTTTAATTTTTATTGCATTATAGGTTTTGGGGTACATGTGCAGAACGTGCAAGGTAGTTGCATAGGTACACACATGGCAGTGTGTTTTGCTGCCTTCCTCCCCTTCACCCACACTTGGCATTCATCCCCAGGCTATCCCTCCCCAGCCCCCCCCCGCTGTCCCTCCCCCATTCCCCCCAATAGACCCCAGTGTGTACTAGACCCCCTCTCTGTGTCCATGTGTTCTCATTTTTCTCACCCACCTATGAGTAAATACATGTGGTATTTCTTTTTCTGTTCTTGTGTCAGTTTGCTGAGAATGATGTTCTCCAGATTCATCCATGTCCTTACAAAGGACACAAACTCATCAGTTTTGATTGCTGCATAATATTCCATGGTGTATATGTGCCACATTTTCCCAGTCCAGTCTATCATCATTGGGCATTTGGGTTGGTTCCAGTTCTTTGCTATTGTAAACAGTGCTGCAATGAACATTCGTGTGCATGTGTCCTTATAGTAGAACGATTTATAGTCCTTTGGATATATACCCAGTAATGGGATTGCTGGGTCAAATGGAATTTCTATTTCTAGGTCCTTGAGGAATTGCCACACTGTCTTCCACAATGGTTGAACTAATTTACACTCCCACCAACAGTGGAAGAGTGTTCCTATTTCTCCACATCCTCTCCAGCATCTGCTGTCTCCAGATTTTTTAATGATTGCCATTCTAACTGGCGTGAGATGGTATCTCAATGTGGTTTTGATTTGCATCTCTCTAATGACCAGTGATGATGAGCATTTTTTCATATGTTTGTTGTCCTCATGTATGTCTTCTTTTGTAAAGTGTCTGTTCATATCCTTTGCCCATTTTTGAATGGGCTTGTTTGTTTTTTTTCTTGTAAATCTGTTTGAGTTCTTTGTAAATTCTGGATATCAGCCCTTTGTCAGATGTGTAAACTGCAAAGATTTTTTCCCATTCTGATGGTTGCCGATTCACTCCAGTGACTGTTTCTTTTGCCGTGCAGAAGCTGTGGAGTTTGATTAGGTCCCATTTGTCTATTTTGGCTTTTGTTGCCAATGCTTTTGGTGTTTTGTTCATGAAGTCCTTGCCTACTCCTATGTCCTGAACGGTTTTGCCTAGATTTTCTTCTAGGGTTTTTATGGTGTCAGGTCTTATGTTTAAGTCTTTAATCCATCTGGACTTAATTTTAGTGTAAGGTGTCAGGAAGGGGTCCAGTTTCTGCTTTCTGCACATGGCTAGCCAGTTTTCCCAACACCATTTATTAAATAGGGAATCCTTTCCCCATTGCTTGTTTTTGTCTGGTTTATCAAAGATAATATGGTCGTAGATATGTTGTGTTGCCTCCGATGCTTCTGTTCTGTTCCATTGGTCTATATCTCTGTTTTGGTACCAGTACCATGCTGTTTTGATTACTGTAGCCTTGTAGTATAGTTTGAAGTCTGGTAGTGTGATGCCTCCCGCTGTGTTCTTTTTGCTTAGAATTGACTTGGCTATGCGGGCTCTTTTCTGGTTCCATATGAAATTCATGGTGGTTTTTTCCAGTTCTGTGAAGAAATTCAATGGTAGTTTGATGGGGATAGCATTGATTGTGTAAATTACTTTGGGCAGTATAGCCATTTTCACGATATTGATTATTCCTAACCACGAACATGGAATGTTTCTCCATCTGTTTGTGTCCTCTCTTATTTCGTTGAGCAGTGGTTTGTAGTTTTCCTTAAAGAGGTCCCTTACGTTCCTTGTGAGTTGTATTCCTAGGTACTTTATTTTCTTTGTAGCAATTGTGAATGGCAGTTCGTTCTTGATTAGGTTCTCTTTAAGTCTGTTATTGGTGTATAGGAATGCTTGTGATTTTTGCACATTGATTTTATATCCTGAGACTTTGCTGAAGTTGCTTATCAGTTGCAGGAGCTTTTGGGCTGAGGTGATGGGGTCTTCTAGGTATACTATCATGTCGTCTGCAAATAGAGACAATTTGGCTTCCACCTTTCCTATTTGAATACCCTTTATTTCTTTTTCTTGCCTGATTGCTCTGGCTAGAACTTCCAGTACTATGTTGAATAGGAGTGGTGAGAGAGGGCATCCTTGTCTAGTGCCAGATTTCAAAGGGAATGCTTCCAGTTTTTGCCCACTAAGTATGATATTGGCTGTTGGTTTGTCGTAAATAGCTTTTATTACTTTGAGATATGTTCCATCAATACCAAGTTTATTGAGGGATTTTAGCAGAAAGGGCTGTTGAATTTTGTCAAATGCCTTCTCTGTGTCAATTGGGTAATCATGTGGTTTTTGTTTTTGCTTCTGTTTATGTGGTGAATGACATTTATAGACTTGCGTATGTTGAACCAGCCTTGCATCCTACTTGATCATGATGGATAAGTTTTTTAATGTGCTGTTGCAATCGGTTTGCCAGTATTTTATTGAAGATTTTTGCATCTATGTTCATCATGGATATTGGCCTGAAGTTTTCTTTTCTTGTTGAGTCTCTGCCTGGTTTTGGTATCAGGATGATGTTGGTCTCATAAAATGATTTGGGAAGGGTTCCCTCTTTTTGAATTATTTGGAATAGTTTCAGAAGGAATGGTACCAGATCCTCTTTGTGTGTCTGGTAGAATTCAGCTGTGAACCCATCTGGACCTGGGCTTTTTGTGTGTGGTAGGCTTTTAATTGCTGCCTCAACTTCAGACCGTGTTATTGGTCTATTCATAGTTTCGGCTTCCTCCTGGTTTAGGCTTGGGAGGACACAGGCATCCAGGAATTTATCCATTTCTTCCTGGTTTACTAATTTATGTGCATAGAGTTGTTTGTAGTATTCTCTGATGATAGTTTGAATTTCTGTGGAATCTGTGGTGACTTCCCCATTATCGTTTTTTATTGCATCTATTTGGTTGTTCTCTCTTTTCTTTTTTATCAGTCTGGATAGTGGTCTATTTTGTTGATCTTTTCAAAAAAACCAGCTCTTGGATTTATTGATTTTTTGCAGGGTATTTCATGTCTCTATCTCCTTCAGTTCTGCTCTGATCTTAGTTATTTCTTGTCTTCGGCTAGGTTTTCAGCTTTTTTGATCTTGCTCCTCTAGCTCTTTCAATTTTGATGATAGGGTGTCAATTTTGGATCTCTCCACTCTTCTCATGTGGGCACTTATTGCTATATATTTTCCTCTACAGACTGCTTTAAATGTGTCCCAGAGATTCTGGTACGTTGTGTCTTCATTCTCGTTGGTTTCAAAGAACTTCTTTATTTCTGTCTTTATTTCATTGTTTATCCAATCAACATTCAAGAGCCAGTTGTTCAGTTTCCATGAAGCTGTTCGGTTCTGAGTTATTTTCTGAATTCTGAGTTCCAACTTGATTGCACTATGGTCTGAGAGACTGTTTGTTATGATTTCGGTTGTTTTGCATTTGCTGAGGAGTGCTTTACTTCCAATTATGTGGTCAATTTTGGAGTAGGTGTGACGTGGTGCTGAGAAGAATGTATATTCTGTGGATTTGGTGTGGAGAGTTCTGTAAATGTCTATCAGGTTTGCTTGTTCCAGGTCTGAGTTCAAGTCCTGGATATCCTTGTTAATTTTCTGTCTGGTTGATCTGTCTGCTATTGACAGTGGAGTGTTAAAGTCTCCCACTATTATTGTGTGGGAGTCTAAGTCTCTTTGTAAGTCATTAAGAACTTGCCTTATATATCTGGGTGCTCCTGCCTTGGGTCCATATATATTTAGAATTGTTAGCTCTTCTTGTTGTATCAATCCTTTTACCATTATGTAATGACCTTCTTTGTCCCTTTTGATCTTTGTTGCTTTAAAGTCTATTTTATCAGAGACGAGAATTGCAACTCCTGCTTTTTTTTGCTCTCCATTTGCTTGGTAAATCTTCCTCCATCCCTTTATTTTGAGCCTTTGTGTATCCTTGCGTGTGAGGTGGGTTTCCTGGATACATCACACCGATGGGTTTTGGCTTTTTATCCAATTTGCCAGTCTGTGTCTTTTGATTGGTGCATTTAGCCCATTTACATTTAGGGTTAATATTGTTATGTGTGAATTTGATACTGCCATTTTGATGCTAGCAGGCTGTTTTGCCCATTGGTTCATGTAGATTCTTCATTTTGTTGATGCTCTTTAGCATTTGGTATGCTTTTAGGATGGCTGATACTGGTTGTTTCTTTCTATGTGTAGTGCCTCTTTCAGGAGCTCTTGTAAAGCAGGCCTAGTGGTGACAAAATCTCTGAGTACTTGCTTGTTCATGAAGGATTTTATTTTTCCTTCACTTATGAAGCTCCGTTTGGCTGGATATGAAATTCTGGGTTGAAAGTTCTTTTCCTTAAGGATGTTGAATATTGGCCCCCACTCTCTTCTGGCTTGTAGAGTCTCTGCCGAGAGATCTGCTGTGAGTCTGATGGGCTTCCCTTTGTGGGTGACCCGACCTTTCTCTCTGACTGCCCTTAGTATTTTCTCCTTCATTTCAACCCTGGTGAATCTGACGATTATATGCCTTGGGGTTGCTCTTCTTGCAGAGTATCTTTGTGGTGTTCTCTGTATTTCCTGGAGTTGAGTATTGACCTGTCTTGCTAAGTTGGGGAAATTTTCCTGGATAATATCCTGAAGAGTGTTTTCCAGCTTGGATTCATTCTCTTCATCACATTCGGGTACACCTATCAAACGTAGGTTGGGTCTCTTCACATAGTTCCACATTTCTTGGAGATTTTGTTCATTTCTTTTTGTGCTTTTTTCTTTGATCTTGGTTTCTCATTTTATTTCATTGAGTTGATCTTCAACTTCTGATATTCTTTCTTCTGCTTGGTTAATTCGGCTGTTGAAACTTGTGCATGTTTCACAAAGTTCTCGTGTTGTGTTTTTCAGCTCCTTCAATTCATTCATATTCCTCTCTAAGTTGTCCATTCTTGTTATCATTTCCTCGAATCTTTTTTCAAGGTTCTTAGTTTCTTTGCACTGATATAGAACATGTTCTTTTAGCTTACTGAAATTTCTCATTATCCACTTTCTGAAGTCTGATTCCGTCATTTCGTCACACTCCTTCTCCATCCAGCTTTGTTCCCTTGCTGGTGAGGAGTTTTGGTCATTTGTAAGAGGTGAAGTGTTTTGGTTTCGGGTGTTTTCCTCCTTTTTGCTCTGGTTTCTTCCCATCTTTATGGATTTATCTACCTGTCATCTTAGTAGTTGCTGATTTTTCAATTGGGTCTCTGTGTGGATGCCCAGACTGTTGATGATGAGGTATTTCTGTTACTTAGTTTTCCTTCTAATGGTCTAGCCCCTCTGCTGTATGAGTGCTGAGGTCCACTCCAGGCCCTGCTTGTCTGGGGTACACCTGTAGCAGCAGCAGAACAGTGAGGGATGCTACCAGTTTCTTCTTCTTCTATCTTTGTTTCAGAATGTTGCCCGCCAAATGTCAGTCTGATTAGTCCATTTTTGGGGTGATTCTTTGGATATACAGGGGTCAGGGAGCTGCTTGAGGAGACGGTCTGTGCTTTATAGGAGCTCCAGTGCTGAGCTGTGAGCTCCGTTGTTCATTCAGGGTTGTTGGGAGGATGTGTTTATGTCTGTTGCAACAGAACTCATAAATCCCCCCTTTTTTCCCCTCCCTTAGATGCTCTGTCTCAGGGAGTTGGGGCTTTCTTTATGAGTATCTGTTGCACTGTCCTGCCCAGCTAGGAGGCAGTCTATTCACTATTTGCCTGCCAGGGCTCTGCCCTGCTAGCGCGGGTCCGCCCTGTTGCTGCAGGGCTCCATTCTGCTGTGGCTTGCTCCGCCCTGCTGTGGCTTGCTCCGCCCTGCTGGCGGAGTCTCTCTGTTATGGCAGGTTGCCTTGGCAACAGCAGGCTGCGTCAGCCCTGGGCGGTACTTCAGTAGGGGCTGATTGCGTCAGTAGTGGCAGACGCCCCTCCCCTACCGGGCTGCACCGTCCTAGATGCTGGCAGCAAAACTCTCAGCCCCGAGCGCCTCCAATCGCCACCCTGCTTGTCCCCGTCAGGGTGGGACCCACCGCCGAGCCCAATCACCCAGCTCCCTGCCTCAGAGTCTGTCCTCTCTCTCTCTCTTCCTCTCCCCAAGCTGAGCGGTTGACTCTCTCACTGGCACCCCAGTAGCCTGCTGATAGGGCACTGGGATCCGTGCGATCTCCCGTGCCACTGCCCACTGCACCGGCTCAAATGACGTTTCCCAGGAATCTCCTGGTCTGGCTCATTGTCCAAGTCCCGTTCAATCAGATGGACATGCCAATCTGTCCTTCCAAATCTCAGATTGCCAGTTTAACAGGGCACCCGGACCAGTGAGTTTTGTGCCCAGTGCCACTGCGCTGTGGAACCGGCCGAAGCCGCGTGAGCTGGCTGCTCTAGCGTCCTGTGTCTCTTCCACACCTGGGACTTTCAACGTTCTGTGGGCAAAAGAGGTCTGTTCGAGAATGCAGCTAGGACTCACCCTCTGCGCCTTCACTGAGAGCTGCAATCCGGAGTCGCCTCTATGACGCCATCTTGGAATGGTTATCCCATGGAAAATCTTGACCACGTGGAGAACACGTTTTCCTAGCTTGACTCCATGCTGGAGACCATCAGGCAAATTACAATAATTCAGAATATCGTACTGTGAAACAGAGTTTCTATTCTAATCCACTACTTGGTCACCAGCACTGGTCATAAATTCAGTGGTCCTTAAGAGAGTAAAGCTAAAAGCAATGCATCAGGGAGTAACAATAATAAAAAAAGATGCATTATGCTATGAAGCATTAACTGAAGTGTCATTCCTCCTTGATCCTTGAAGACAGAAAGCTCAAATTCAACTTTATACTTTGATGAAAATAAAGGCAAATGTGGTTTCAATTTTTTTTCTTTTTTACTTTTTTTTGTATGTGTATGTGTGATGGAGTCTCACTCTGTTGCCCAGGCTGGAGTGCAGTGGTGCCATTTTGGCACCTCCCATGTTCAAGCTATTCTCCTAGCTCAGCCTCCCAAGTAGCTCGGACTACAGGTGCCCACCACCACACCTAGCTAACTTTTGTATTTTTAGTAGAGGCGGGGTTTCACCATGTTGGTCAGGCTGGTCTTGAATTCCTGACCTCAGGTGATCCACCCGCCTTGGCCTCCCAAAGTGCCGAGATTGTATACAGGTGTGAGCCAGTGCACCCAACTGCTTTCAAATTTTTGTTGACCATTTTAAAGGCAGTGTGTAAGAATTTTACTGAGTGTCTCTGAATATGAGTTTTTCTCATACATAAAATAGAAATAGTAATTCATGTCTCTTAATGTTATTTTGAATTAAATGAGAAAAATATGATCATTTATGCTGGACACAAAGTAAAGGCTCAAAACTAATTTCTTTTCCCCCGTCATTTCTAGACCAACAACATCAGAGGTTTAAAAAAATAATTAAGAGCACACTCGATATGGACCAGTTCATGCACAAGAGGATTGAGGCGATCCGCAGGCAGATCCTGAGCAAGCTGAAGCTCACTGGCCCCCTAGAAGACTATCCTGAGCCCAACAAAGTCCCCCCAGAAGTGATTTCCATCTACAACAGCACCAGGGACTTGCTCCAGGAGAAGGCGATCCGGAGGGGGCAGCCTGCGAGCCTGAGAGGAGCGACGAGGAGTACTACGCCAAGGTTTACTGAATAGACATGCCACCCTTCTTCCCCTCCGAAAATGCCATCCCGCCCACTCTCTACAGACCCTACTTCAGAATTGTCCAATTTGGTGTCTCAGCAATGGAGAAGAATGCTTCCAATTTGGTGAAAGCAGAGTTCAGAGTCTTTCCTTTGCAGAACCCAAAAGCCAGAGTGCCTGAACAATGGATCAAGCTGTATCAGATTTTCAAGTCCCAAGATTTAACATCTCCAACCCAGCACTACATTGACAGTAAAGTTGCGAAAACAAGAGCAGAAGGCGAATGGTTCTCTTTTGATGTAACTGATGCTGTTCATGAATGGCTTCACCATAAAGACAGGAACCTGAGATTTAAAATAAGCTTACACTGTTCCTGTTGTACTTTTGTACCATCTAATAATTACATCATCCCAAATGAAAGCGAAGAACTAGAAGCAAGAGTTGCAGACTTAAGTCACAACAGACCAATCGGCGGAAGAAGTGTGCTTTGGATGCAGCCCATTGCTTTAGACGCAGCCCATTGCTTTAGACGCAGCCCATTGCTTTAGAAATGTGCAGGACAATTGCTGCCTACGCCCACTTTACATTGATTTCAAGAGGGATCTTGGGTGGAAATGGATACACGAACCCAAAGGGTACAATGCCAACTTCTGTGCTGGACCGTGCCCATATTTATGAAGTTCAGACACAGAGCACAGCAGGGTCCTGAGCTTTTATAATACCATAAATCCAGAAGCATCTGCTTCTCCCTGCTGCCTGTCCCAAGATTTAGAACCTCTAACCATTCTCTACTACTTCAGCAAAACACCCAAGACTGAACAGCTTTCTAATATGATTGTAAAGTCCTGCAAATGCAGCTAAAATTCTTGGAAAAGTGGCAAGACCAAAATCACGACGATGATGATAATGACGACGACGACGACAATGATGATGTTTGTAACAAGAAAACATAAGAGAGCCTTGTTTCATCAGTGTTAAAAAAAATTTGAAAAGGCGATACTAGTTCAGACACTTGGGAAGTTTGTGATCTGTTTGTTAAACCTGGCATCTGACACAAAAAAAGTTGAAGGCCTTACTCTGCATTTCACCTACTTTGTAAGTGAGAGAGACAAGAAGCAAAAATTTTTTTAAAGAAAAAAATAAACACTGGAAGAATTTATTAGATTTAATTATGTGAACCACAACAACAAAATGAAACCGGAAAGTCCCATGAAGTGGAGCTGCTGTACGTACAGTTCCTATCTCGCGCCTCACTTGATTTCTCTGTATCGCTATGCAATAGGCCCCCTTCCCGTTCTTACTCTTAGAGTTAACAGTGAGTTATTTATTGTGTGTTTCTATATAATGAACATTTCATTGCCCTTGGAAAATAAAACAGGTGTATAAAGTGGAGACCAAATACTTTGCCAGAAATTCATGGATGGCTGAAGGAACTTGAACTCAAACGAGCCAGAAAAAAAGAGGCCGTATTAGGCCGGGCGCGGTGGCTCAAGCCTGTAATCCCAGCACTTTGGGAGGCCGAGGAGGGTGGATCATGAGGTCAAGATATCGAGACTATCCTGGTCAACATGGTGAAACCCCGTTTCTACTAAAGATACAAAAAAATTAGCTGGGCATGGTGGCGCATGCCTGTAATCCCAGCTACTCAGGAGGCTGAGGCAAGGGAATTGCCTGAACCCAGGAGGCGGAGGTTGCGGTGAGCCGAGATCGCACCATTGCACTCCAGCCTGGGTAACAAGAGCAAAACTCCGTCTCAAAAAAAAAAAGAGGCCTTATTAATGGGATGAAAACCCAAGTGAGTTATATGACCAAGAAAGTCTACATTAAGGTAAAGACCCTGAAAACACATGTTATGTACCAGCTGCCTAAGGAAGCTTCTTGTAAGATCCAAAAACTAAAAAGCCTGTTAATAAAAGAAACTTTCAGTCAGAATAAGTCTGTACGATTTTTTTTTCTTTTTAATTGTAAATGGTTCTTTGTCAGTTTAGTAAACCGATGAAATGTTGAAATGTTTTGACATGTACTGGTCAAACTTCAGACCTTAAAATATTGCTGTATGGCTATGCTATAGGTTTTTTCTTCCTTTGTTTTGGTATATGTAACCATACCTATATTATTAAAATAGATGGATATAGAGGCCAGCATAATTGAAAACACATCTGCAGATCTCTTTTGCAAAGTATTAAATCAAAACATTAACTACTTTATGTGTAATATGTAAATTTTTTACCGTTTTTTTTATATTCTGTAATAATGCCAACTACGATTTAGATTGACTTAAATTTCTGCTCTTTTTAATGATCACTCACAAATGTATGTTTCTTTTAGCTGGCCAGTACTTTTGACTAAAGCCCCTATATTTTGACTTGCACTACCAATGCATTTTTTATGATATTTGCCCTACTTGTGCTTTGTGTGTTGTTCATTATTATGACATAAGCTACCTGGGTCCACTTGTCCTTTTTTTCTTTTACAAAAATATTGGGTTCGAGTTCAGCAGTCTTCCTTCATCTTCTAAGCATCATTACTAACTATGTCAGACATCAATAAGCTTTTATGTTAGGAAAAGGAGGAATGTTATAGATACATAGAAAATTGAGGTCAAATGTTTTAGTTTTAGCAAGGATTTAGGGATCTAACTAAAACTCAGACTCTTGATTGAGTTAAGAAAGTTTTCTCTACCTTGGTGTAATCAATATTTTTATAAAATTCTATTGTTATTACAAAGCAGACACTTCATAGGAAACATCTTTTTCTTTAGTCAGGTTTTTAATATTCAAGTGGAAATTGAAAGATAGACATTTTAGTTGATTTTTCAAAAGGAGGAAAAGTCCAGGTCAGCCTAAGTCATTTTGTGTATTTCACTGAAGTTAAGGTTTTCATAAATGTTCTGTCAAGGGGAAAAGGCACAAGCCAATTTTTCCTGTGATCAAAAAATTCTTTATTTCCTCTGAGTGAGAGTTATCTATAGCTGAGGCTAAAGTTGACCTTGCTTTAATAAATAATTTGCCACATCATTGCAGAAGAGGTATCCTCATTTGGGGTTTATAGAATATGTCAGTTTGTCACTTGTCACTTATTTAGCTTTAAAATAAAAAAATTAATAGGTAAAGCAATGGAATATTTGCAGTTTCACCTAAAGAGCAGCATAAGGAGGTGAGAATCCAAACGGAAGTTGTCCGATATGGTCTACTTCTTTTTTGGAATTTCCTGACCATTAATTAAAGATTGGATTTGCAAGTTTGAAAACTGGAAAAGCAAGAGATGGGATGCCACAATAGTAAACAGCCCTCAAGTTGGATGTAACCCAATCCCAGCTTTGAGTGTGTGTTATTTCTTTTTTGTCCTCCACTTTTCTATTACTTATGTGTAAATCACTTTTACTTCTGCAGGTATTTTCCTCTCGGATAGGATGACATTTTGTTTCGTATTATTTTGTCTTTCCTCATGAATGCACTGATAATATTTTAAAAGCTCTATTTTAAGATCTCTTGAATCGTGTTTTTTTTAATTTGGGGGGTTCTATAAAGTCTTTATTTCCCATAAGTAAATGTTGCTGTGGGAGTGGGGTGGGGGTGGGAAGGTGGGGGGAAGTGGTAGTATGCAAGTGGGCAGCAATTTTTTCTGTGTTAATCAGCAGTACAATTTGATCATTAGCATGGTTTAAAAATTGAATATAAGATTAGCTGTTTTTATTTTGATGACCAATTATGCTGTATTTTAACACGATGTCTGTTTTTGTGGTGCTCTAGTGGTAAATAAATTATTTCAATGATAAAAAAAATTAAATCAGATTGAAAATGAGTGTTGGTAATGTGGGACAAATATTTAATCTTAGGTCAAATATGACAAACTTTCTTCTACCCAGAGATACCTATGTGATGAACATTTACATACACATGCACATACACACATCGAAACTGAAAACTCTTCGGACTATATATGGTTTCTTATTGTTAAAGCAAGCAGACATATACATATTTAGAATTTATATTCGGAATATAAAACTTCAATGTGTTTTCCCTGAGTTATTTGCAAGTTTTGAGAAAATCGCAGTTATGACTCTGTATTTCAAGAATCCATGGGCTCCAGGGCCTAGAATGCCCTAGTGGAAATCATTACCTGCCACGGATGAAACACCAGTGCATCTGTGTTTTCCTTATATCCCGCTGTGTTTCTAAAAGCAGCACTTAGCGTAGCGAGTGGGCTGCACACGCGGCATCATAGGCGGACTTAATGAGATCAGACGCAATCCAGTCAAAGCAATGCACAGAACCCAAGGAAGCATTTTGTGGGCATCCTCCTTAGTGTTTCACAGTCAGAAGCAGAAAGGAAGCAATCCGACGGAAAAAGCCACGCTTTATTTAGGGAAATGTCTTCTGAGTGTATGGAAGGACGAATTGTCTGAACAAAATGCTTCAAGCCCCAGGCATCGCACTGTTCTGCTTTGAAAAAGTCGGAGTCCCAGGCCCGGTGAGGTGGCTCATGCCTGTAGTCCCAGCACTTTAGGAGGCTGAGCGAGGTGGATCAGGAGGTCAGGAGATGGAGACAATCCTGGCTGACAGGGTGAAACTCTGTCTCTACTAAAAATACATATATATATATATATATATATATATATATATATATATATACACACACGCACACACACACACATATATATATATATACGTATATATATAGCTGGGCGTGGTGGCACACACTTGTAGTCCCATTTACTCAGGAGGCTGAGGAGGGAGAATTGCTTGAACCCAGGAGGCGGAGCTCGCAGTGAGCTGAGATAGAGCCACTGTATTCCAGCCTGAGTGACAGAGCTAAATTTTGTCTCAAGGAAAAAAAAAAAGAATTAGAAAAAGAAAAAGTGAGTCCCATGAAATGGATTCAGTGTGACACTCTCCCCATTTGTGAGAAAGTCCCACGGGGAGGTGGTAACACAAGCTTTCCACGTTTTCAAACTATTCAATCTCAGAATGTCCAGGAGGATTAGGGAGTCTGTCACCACAGACAACAGTCACATTTGTTGATGGACTTCAGTCTTGGCCAAGGTTATCCTACCTGCTGATGGCAGAACACCCTCCAAGACAATTCTCTGTAAAGCCTGAACAAATGCCTTCCCTGGCCACTTCTCTCAGTTCTAAGTAAAAATGCCCACTTTTCATGTTATCCAAGATAAGCAGCCCTACCAGGTGCAGCTAAAATGCTGCAACAGCTTCACCATGCCAAGGAGCAAAGATGATTCCTTGGAACCACCTGATACAGAGATGGAAACTGTCCTTCATCACTTGGCAAAGGGCATAACATCAAATGGGCATAACTAATGTTAGAAGAAAAGGAAAAACACTATCCATTTGTATTGAGAAGTGATTTGAGGGAGAAGAGCACAATCAAACGCAATGCATCAGGCACATCACTTTCTACTCCTAGAAGAAATTCACAGCTAGCAAGTAAATTACTAGAGAAATTGATAAATGTTTGTAAAGGCAAAATGCTCAGAGTTTTTCTTAATAAGGGTTAAAATTGTATTTAACTCATTCATGAGAAAACCATCTGGAAGACAAAAGTCCTGATTTGTAGAACATTTGAAGAGCAAGGTTTCATATACCCAGTGGTGAAAAAGGCAAGCTAAAACAAAATTTCTAAGAAACATATAAAACTGGTTAACATTATCTAGGGTAATAAAATTGTAAACAGGGTTTTTTCTCTGCCAGCCTCCCTAACCCTCCCCAGAATCTTGGTTTACCAAATCTCCTTATAAGCTAATCTCCAAGTTTATAGGGCTGTAAAAAGTCTAATTTTGACTATTAGTCAAGGGCACAACTCTGGAGAGAGGATGGTCAAGAATTTTTTGCAGATAAAGCAGTTAGATATAACATCACGATAGTAAAGAATAAAGCAATGATTATTTCACTGTTTTGAAGTTGAAGATAACACATTCTCTTTTGGAAAGGCAAAGATTTACTTATTGAATTTTTTTAAATGTATCATCTTCCCTTTGGGAAAAATTAACTAGAAAGTAATGGTTCAGATATAGAGTTCCCAGAGATGGCCTGGCGGTGCCAGCCAGGGATGCCTCACTGCTGCCCATCTCATTCTGCCTCCTTCTTACCCCAAATGAACACTAACAGTTTAAGACTTTCTGTCACCTTTAGAAACATCAAAGACTGTCTGAGCCACCTTTTGTCGACAGAGCAAAATGTCTTGTAATAACATCAAAGGACATTCAGTGTTATCTCTGACCCATCCCATCCTGTCTCACCTGTGGGAATTTGTAGAATTCCAGCAACATCTCCAACTGAAGAACAAATGCTGTTATAGTTCCTTCCATTGCTGCCATGGATTTGCTGTGCTTCTCACAGGTGTAATTGGGAAGGTTCTTGGTCCCTCCTGACAGCCAAAACAGAGGGCCCTCCAAATTCCTCATATCAATGTGGTGGGCATTGTAAACATACTGTCTCAAAGACATGTTGAGTAACGAGTTCAACCACCAAAGCAGAGTCAAAATGCATGTTTACAGGATCAACTCTCACACCTCCCACTCAAGACCTCACAAAAGCCATCTCCAACCTGACCTGAGCATGTGAAAATGAAGTACACAGGACTCAAAGAGCCCTCAATTTGCTGAGTGCCAGAGGATAAATCAGTATGCAAAGAGAGTACAATTTAAGAGCTGCAAATTAATGGTGAGTTGGGTTTCCAAAGGAGTCGTTAAGCGGCAGGACTTCAAGGCATTTATTCACTTTGTTTACCAAGAAACTAAGGAGTGGTTGAAATAGAAACTGAAATAGACATTGGGCATAGGATAAGAAAGGAGATTGAGGAGAAAACATCAGGGTCCATGTAAGAGGTCAGGCGGGACAAGGAATCGGACAGGGCAGGTAAGAACGGAGAATGTGTTTTGGAGGAAACAGCCTCACACACTGGCTGGGTTGGGGATGCTTAAACATCTTTTGGTTGTGCCTGTTGGGTCAGAAAAAATAAATCCAGACTTTAGAGTCCTTAGGAAAGGGTGGGGGAAGCATGGCATTGTAGTGATTGTGGGAGAAGCACAAAGAGGAGGACGAGGACTAATCACAAGCAAAGAAAATTCTAAAAGTACTGTGGCCTTTAAAAAACAAATTTATACCATCCAAATACCTCAGGCAGTGCTGCCAAGAGCTAAGCTCAATTTTTCTTCACTCTTTTTCTGACTCACAGCCAGCCTCATTTGATGCTTAAAGGCCTCCCTTCCCCAAAGTTGCAGGTTATGCACAATTCCAACAAATGACCCAATAGAGCAAGGACTGCCTTCAGCTATGTTGTTATTTCCAATTTTCAGTGGAAAAAGCAAATTCTTAAATGTCTTAAAGAGGTAGAAGGGCTGTAGGAGAGATTTGGGTATCACAGTAATTGCAGATTCTATGGTAGCCTATGTATAATATAGTGTGTGATATTCTCAAGGCCACTGCTAAGTACACATACATAGCCACATTTCATATGTTTTCTGAAAAAGCATAAATGCAAGAGATATTCTAAGCTCTAATTTAAATGAAGTTCTGACTTTAATATTTTCTGAAGCATAGAAAGAGATTATTCTAAGCTCAAATTTAAATGCAGTTCTGACTTTAATATTTTCTGAAGCATAGAAAGAGATTATTCTAAGTTCAAATTTAAATGTAGTTCTGACTTCAAAGCTCGTCATTTCTTATATATCCTTTGACCTCCTTAGAAGCAGCAATTGTTAACGCTCTAAAAAAACACTGGAGCTTGTGAGTCGGACAAAGCTACATTTACTAGACTTACAAGTACTCTCATTGAAGAACTAGTGAGTGTATTAGTCCATTCTCACATTGCTGTCAAGACATACCTGAAACTGGGTATGTATGTATGTATGTATGTATGTATGTATGTATGTATTTGAGACAAAGTCTCACTCTGTTGCCCAGCCTGGAGTGCAGTGGTGAGATCTCAGCTCACTGCAACCTCCACCTCCCAGGTTCAAGTGATTCTCCAGCCTCTGCCTCCCGAGTAGCTGGGATTACAGGTGTGTACCACCACGCCCGGCTAATTCCATGCCCAGCTCTCTTACTCTCAATGAGAATAAGAGAGAATACAGTCTGCACAAAGTCTTAGTGAAATAGCATGTCTCAAAATAGAAAAATTCGGCAGAGTATTCATAGGGTTTCCGAGACTCAGCTGAGTGTTAAAATCACCAGGGTCCTACAAGGAACAGAACAAGTTGGGTAATCAGAGTTTATGGTATAACAGCTGCAGGCTGTAGGAACTGGCTAAGTCTTAAAGCAAGTCTTAGTAAATAAGCTCTTAGTCTTAATAGGTAGGTGGTTGAGTTGGTTCAGCCTTTTTTTCCCCCAGGAGCAGTTATTCCCCGCAACAAGCAGTTGTTGTTTTGACTTGTTCTTTCTCCATATTGTTCAGCAAGAATAAGAAACTGTGCTTAGCATAAAGTATGTTTAGCTCAAAAACTGTTGAACATTATGACAGGAAAGTATGCCTGTTTGTAGTATTATTTAACACAGGAACAATAAATTATTTCCATATTTTTGGATTGACAATTACAAAGATCAGAAATTTTTGTTTACCTATGGAATAGATCAGTCAAGATAGTGGCAAGTGTTCACAGGTTATAGGACATGAAAGACATTAGCCTAAACCTAAAAGAAACTGAACTTTAGCTGGTAAACGATTCCAATTTTAAACCAAAGAAACTATTTTCACTTTAGTTCTCAAAAAAATACATAGAAAAGTAGAAATTACTGGAGTTTAGATGACAATATATTGAAGCTCAAAACAAACATAAAATTTAACTCCTAAAGTGCATACACATGCACACACATAAAAAGCTCACATGTGTACATGAAAATTCACACAAGTATATATGGAGGCGTCTATTAGTAAATACATGTGTTACTCAGACCTGATGGGTAGTCTCCATGGCCTTTCCAAAATCCTGGGGGATTATAATCCTATCCACCAAATTCTTCCTCCGTGTTGATTTAGATTTTCTAAAAAGAGAATGTATTTAAATTGATAACCATAATTTGGACAGATTAACATAGCAAAGTAAAATATTTTGAAAAATAATTGCTTAACTGTAGTCATTGTTTTTAGTAATTTTATTCAAAATGTTTATGGACTCCTAAGGTTTCTCCATTGTCAGCTTCTACATGACTGTAAACAAGGTAGAGGTGTTTGAGACATGGGAGGCCTTTCATTTTGTGTTTATTTTTGCATTTTAACAATTATAGTGATAAACTGCCTTGAATCCTTGGGCTGGAAATAAAAATTGGGGGGTATGCTTAGAGTTTTAAGGCGTTAATCTGATTTTAAAGAAGGCACTTTATGATAATGCTCGATGATATGGTTTGAAATTGTGCCTCTCTCCAAATCTCATGTCAAATTATAATCCCCAATATTGGAGGTGGGGCCTGGTGGGAGGTGATTGGATCATAGGGGCAGTTTCTCATGAATGGTTTAGAACCATGCCCTTGGTGCTCTTCCAGTGATAGTTCTCAGGAGATCTGATTGTTTAAGAGTGTGTGGCACCTCCCCCAACCTTGGTCCTGCTCCTGCCATGTGAGACACCTGAACCCCTTTGCCTTCTGCCATGATTGTAAATTTCCTGAGGTCTCTGCAGAAAGTGAGAGCAGATGCCAGCATCATACTTCCTGTACAGCCTGCACAGAACGGTGAGCCAAGTAAACCTGTTTTCTTTATAAATTACCCAGTCTCGGTAGGGAACGGTGGTTCACACCTACAATCCCAACACTTTTGGAGGCAGAGGTAGGCAGATCACTTGAGGTCAGAAGTCCAAGACCAGCCTGGCCAACATAGTGAAACCCCATCTCTACTAAAAATAGAATAATTAGCTATGTGTGGTGGTGCACACCTATAATCCCAGCAACTGGAGAGGCAGAGGTTGCAATGAGCTGAGATCATGCCATGGCACTCCAGGATGGACAACAGAGCGAAACTCCGTCTCAAATAAATAAATAAAACATAAATTATCCAGTCTCAGGTATTTCTTGATAGCAATGTGAGAATGGACTAACACTCACTTACTATTTCTTCAATAAGAGTACTAATATTTGTGCTGGTAAAGAAAAGAAAATACATTCAAGCCAAAAGCAAGAGATTTGGGAGAAGTATAAATTTATACCCAGAAATGTATAGTAAACTTTTCTTACAAATTGATATTTAATAAAATTTGCATAGATTTTTACCTCCTATGAGTGAAATTTCATAAAGCACACTGAAAAAAATTAAATGATTTTGGTCAGGCATGATGACTCACACCTGTAATCCCAGCACTTTGGGAGGGCGAGGCAGGCAGATCACCTGTGGTTGGAAGTTTGAGACCAACCTGACGAACATGGAGAAAACCCATCTCTACTAAAAATACAAAATTAGCCAGGCGTGGTGGCGCATGCCTGTAATCCCAGCTACTCGGGAGGCTGAGGCAGGAGAATTGCTTGAACAGAGGTGGACGTTGCGGTGAGCTGAGATTGTGCCATTGCACTCCAGCCTGGACAACAAGAGCAAAACTCTATCTCAAAAAAAAAAAAAAAAACACAAAAGACAAAACAAAACAAAAAATTAAGTGATTTTAATCAAAATAAGAAATTTGAATTCAGACCTGTATTTAAATCCAATCCCAGAAATGAATATTTATTACTGAGAGGCAAAAATATTTAAGGAATCAAATGGGCCTAGAAATATTTAGTGTTTTGCCTTGGATAACTGCATTATTTGCAATGAACCTTCAAAAACCATGCAGTAGGTAATCCAGATTAACCTGAATTAAATTGTACCCAGATTGATAGCACCTGCCCAGATTGTACCCAGATTGATAGCTAACGCCAGCCATAAACTGAGGACAGGAACTGCCTATCCTGACTGGGAAGAGTGAATGAGAACTTTATTGTAAAAACTCAGAGCACCCAGTGAAGTTTCAGATAATATTTGGGTCATCCAGTCATTCTTTTAACATATCCAGTATCTCTTATGTCCCCAGGCACACAATATTCTAGAAAGAAGTTTTGTAAAAGTGAGTAAGATAGATTAAAAATTCCTACTCTATTTTTTTCCGCAATGCATTTGGGGGAAAGATAGGGCATAAGTGACCCTAAAGGGAAGGGAGGTTTCAAATACAGAAAAGATGTTCTCCTCACCTTTGCTAGAAATAGAAATAAGCCAATGAAAAGGAAATAAAAACATGTAATCTCATAACCTTCTGCATAGAAATGAAATCTTTTTTTTAAAACCAAGTAGTTAATGGTCAAAAAACTGCTCTTCACTTGGACCAGCGTAAAAATATTTCCATTACATCTCTAGATCATTGGCAAATGTATAGATTGGGGGAAAACTAGCAATAGCAAGGTCCCCATCCCTGCAGAAACCAGATTTTATTTTATTTTATTTTTTTTTTTTTTTAAATTTTTATTGCATTATAGGTTTTGGGGTACATGTGCAGAACGTGCAAGATAATTGCATAGGTACACACATGGCAGTGTGTTTTGCTGCCTTCCTCCCCCTTACCCACACTTGGTATTCATCCCCAGGCTATCCCCCCCAGCCCCCCCCCCGCTGTCCCTCCCCCATTTCCCCCAACAGTCCCCAGTGTATAGTAGACCGCCTCTCTGTGTCCATGTGTTCTCATTTTTCTCACCCGCCTATGAGTGAGTATATGCGGTATTTCTTTTTCTGTTCTTGTGTCAGTTTGCTGAGAATGATGTTCTCCAGATTCATCCATGTCCCTACAAAGGACACAAACTCATCATTTCTGATTGCTGCATAATATTCCATGGTGTATATGTGCCACATTTTCCCAGTCCACTCTATCATCGATGGGCATTTGGGTTGGTTCCAGGTCTTTGCTATTGTAAACAGTGCTGCAATGAACATTCGTGTGCATGTGTCCTTATAGTAGTACGATTCACAGTCTTTTGGATAGATACCCAGTAATGGGATTGCTGGGTCAAATGGAATTTCTATTTCTAGGTCCCTGAGGAATCGCCACACTGTCTTCCACAATGGTTGAACTAATTTACACTCCCACCAACAGTGTAAGAGTGTTCCTATTTCTCCACATCCTCTCCAGCATCTGCTGTCTCCAGATTTTTTAATGATCGCCATTCTAACTGGTGTGAGATGATATCTCAATGTGGTTTTGATTTGCGTCTCTCTAATGACCAATGATGATGAGCACTTTTTCATATGTTTGTTGGCCTCATGTATGTCTTCTTTTGTAAAGTTTCTGTTCATATCCTTTGCCCATTTTTGAATGGGCTTGTTTGTTTTTTTCTGTAAATCTGTTTGAGTTCCTTGTAAATTCTGGATATCAGCCCTTTGTCCGATGCGTAAACAGCAAAGATTTTTTCCCATTCTGATGGTTGTCGATTCACTCTAGTGACTGTTTCTTTTGCCGTGCAGAAGCTGTGGAGTTTGATTAGGTCCCATTTGTCTATTTTGGCTTTTGTTGCCAATGCTTTTGGTGTTTTGTTCATGAAGTCCTTGCCTACTCCTATGTCCTGAACGGTTTTGCCTAGATTTTCTTCTAGGGTTTTTATGGTGTCAGGTCTTACATTTAAGTCTTTAATCCATCTGGAGTTAATTTTAGTGTAAGGTGTCAGGAAGGGGTCCAGTTTCTGCTTTCTGCACATGGCTAGCCAGTTTTCCCAACACCATTTATTAAATAGGGAATCCTTTCCCCATTGCCTGTTTTTGTCTGGTTTATCAAAGATGATATGGTTGTAGATATGTTGTGTTGCCTCCGATGTTTCTGTTCTGTTCCATTGGTCTATATCTCTGTTTTGGTACCAGTACCATGCTGTTTTGATTACTGTAGCCTTGTAGTATAGTTTGAAGTCTGGTAGCGTGATGCCTCCCGCTGTGTTCTTTTTGCTTAGAATTGACTTGGCTATGCGGGCCCTTTTTTGGTTCCATATGAAATTCATGGTGGTTTTTTCCAGTTCTATGAAGAAATTCAATGGTAGTTTGATGGGGATAGCATTGAATGTGTAAATTACTTTGGGCAGTATAGCCATTTTCACAATATTGATTCTTCCTAACCACGAACATGGAATGTTTCTCCATCTGTTTGTGTCCTCTCTTATTTCATTGAGCAGTTGTTTGTAGTTTTCCTTAAAGAGGTCCCTTACATTCCTAGTGAGTTGTATTCCTAGGTATTTTATTTTCTTTGTAGCGATTGTGAATGGCAGTTCGTTCTTAATTTGGTTCTCTTTAAGTCTGTTATTGGTGTATAGGAATGCTTGTGATTTTTGAACATTGATTTTATATCCTGAGACTTTGCTGAAGTTGCTTATCAGTTGCAGGAGCTTTTGGGCTGAGGTGATGGGGTCTTCTAGGTATACTATCATGTCGTCTGCAAATAGAGACAATTTGGCTTCCACCTTTCCTATTTGAATACCCTTTATTTCTTTTTCTTGCCTGATTGCTCTGGCTAGAACTTCCAGTACTATGTTGAATAGAAGTGGTGAGAGAGGGCATCCTTGTCTAGTGCCAGATTTCAAAGGGAATGCTTCCTGTTTTTGCCCATTAAGTATGATATTGGCTGCTGGTTTGTCGTAAATAGCTTTTATTACTTTGAGATATGTTCCATCAATACCAAGTTTATTGAGGGTTTTTAGCATAAAGGGCTGTTGAATTTTGTCAAATGCCTTCTCTGCGTCAATTGAGATAATCATGTGGTTTTTGTTTTTGCTTCTGTTTATGTGGTGAATTACATTTATAGACTTGCGTATGTTGAACCAGCCTTGCATGCCCGGGATGAATCCTACTTGATCATGATGGATAAGTTTTTTAATGTGCTGTTGCAATCGATTTGCCAGTATTTTATTGAAGATTTTTGCATCTATGTTCATCATGGATATTGGCCTGAAGTTTTCTTTTCTTGTTGAGTCTCTGCCTGGTTTTGGTATCAGGATGATGTTGGTCTCATAAAATGATTTGGGAAGGGTTCCCTCTTTTTGGATTATTTGGAATAGTTTCAGAAGGAATGGTACCAGATCCTCTTTGTGTGTCTGGTAGAATTCAGCTGTGAACCCATCTGGACCTGGGCTTTTTTTGTGTGGTAGGCTCTTAATTGCTGCCTCAACTTCTGACCTTGTTATTGGTCTATTCATAGTTTCGGCTTCCTCCTGGTTTAGGCTTGGGAGGACACAGGCATCCAGGAATTTATCCATTTCTTCCTGATTTACTAGTTTGTGTGCATAGAGTTGTTTGTAGTATTCTCTGATGATGGTTTGAATTTCTGTGGAATCTGTGGTGATTTCCCCTTTATCGTTTTTTATTGCATCTATTTGGTTGTTCTCTCTTTTCTTTTTTATCAGTCTGGCTAGTGGTCTGTCTATTTTGTTGATCTTTTCAAAAAACCAGCTCTTAGATTTGTTGATTTTTTGAAGGGTTTTTCTTGTCTCTATCTCCTTCCGTTCTGCTCTGGTCTTAGTTATTTCTTGTCTTCAGCTAGGTTTTGAGCTTTTTTGATTTTGCTCCTCTAGCTCTTTCAATTTTGACGATAGGGTGTCAATTTTGGATCTCTCCACTTTTCTCATGTGGGCACTTATTGCTATATATTTTCCTCTACAGACTGCTTTAAATGTGTCCCAGAGATCCTGGTATGTTGTGTCTTCATTCTCGTTGGTTTCAAAGAACTTCTTTATTTCTGCCTTCATTTCATTGTTTATCCAATCAACATTCAAGAGCCAGTTGTTCAGTTTCCATGAAGCTGTGTGGTTCTGAGTTATTTTCTGAATTCTGAGTTCCAACTTGATTGCACTATGGTCTGAGAGACTGTTTGTTATGATTTCCGTTGTTTTGCATTTGCTGAGGAGTGCTTTACTTCCAATTATGTGGTCAATTTTGGAGTAGGTGTGATGTGGTGCTGAGAAGAATGTATATTCTGTGGATTTGGGGTGGAGAGTTCTGTAAATGTCTATCAGGTTTGCTTGTTCCAGGTCTGAGTTCAAGTCCTGGATATCCTTGTTAATTTTCTGTCTGGTTGATCTGTCTGCTATTGACAGTGGAGTGTTAAAGTCTCCCACTATTATTGTGTGGGAGTCTAAGTCTCTTTGTAAGTCATTAAGAACTTGCCTTATATATCTGGGTGCTCCTGTATTGAGTCCATATATATTTAGAATCGTTAGCTCTTCTTGTTGTATCGATCCTTTTACCATTATGTAGTGACCTTCTTTGTCCCTTTTGATCTTTGTTGCTTTAAAGTCTATTTTATCAGAGATGAGAATTGCAACTCCTGCTTTTTTTTGCTCTCCATTTGCTTGGTAAATCTTCCTCCATCCTTTTATTTTGAGCCTTTGTGTATCTTTGTGTGTGAGGTGGGTTTCCTGGATACAGCACACCGATGGGTTTTGGTTTTTTATCCAATTTGCCAGTCTGTGTCTTTTGATTGGTGCATTTAGCCCATTTACATTCAGGGTTAATATTGTTATGTGTGAATTTGATACTGCCATTTTGATGCTATCTGGCTGTTTTGCCCATTGGTTCATGTACATTCTTCATTTTGTTGATGGTCTTTAGCATTTGGTATGCTTTTAGGATGGCTGGAACTGGTTGTTTCTTTCTATGTGTAGTGCCTCTTTCAGGAGCTCTTGTAAAGCAGGCCTAGTGGTGACAAAATCTCTGAGTACTTGCTTGTTCGTGAAGGATTTTATTTTTCCTTCACTTATGAAGCTCAGTTTCGCTGGATATGAAATTCTGGGTTGAAAGCTCTTTTCTTTAAGGATGTTGAATATTGGCCCCCACTCTCTTCTGGCTTGTAGAGTCTCTGCCGAGAGATCTGCTGTGAGTCTGATGGGCTTCCCTTTGTGGGTGACCCGACCTTTCTCTCTGGCTGCCCTTAGTATTTTCTCCTTCGTTTCAACCCTGGTGAATCTGACGATTATGTGCCTTGGGGTTGCTCTTCTTGCGGAGTATCTTTGTGGTGTTCTCTGTATTTCCTGGAGTTGAGTATTGACCTGTCTTGCTAGGTTGGGGAAATTTTCCTGGATAATATCCTGAAGAGTGTTTTCCAGCTTAGATTCATTCTCTTGATCACATTCTGGTACACCTATCAAACGTAGGTTGGGTCTCTTCACATAGTCCCACATTTCTTGGAGATTTTGTTCATTCCTTTTTGTGCTTTTTTCTTTAATCTTGGTTTCACGTTTTATTTCATTGAGTTGATCTTCAATTTCTGATATTCTTTCTTCTGCTTGGTCAATTCGGCTGTTGAAACTTGTGCATGCTTCACGAAGTTCTCGTGTTGTGTTTTTCAGCTCCTTCAATTCATTCATATTCCTCTCTAAGTTTTCCATTCTTGTTATCAATTCCTCGAATTTTTTTTCAAATCTTTTTTCAAGGTTCTTAGTTTCTTTGCACTGATTTAGAACATGTTCTTTTAGCTCAATGAAGTTTCTCATTATCCACTTTCTGAAGTCTGATTCCGTCATTTCATCACACTCATTCTCCGTCCAGCTTTGTTCCCTTGCTGGTGAGGAGTTTTGGTCCTTTGTAGGAGGTGAGGTGTTTTGGTTTCGGGTGTTTTCCTCCTTTTTGCGCTGGTTTCTTCCCATCTTTATGGATTTATCCGCCTGTCGTCTTTGTAGTTGCTGATTTTTCAATTGGGTCTCTGTGTGGATGCTGAGATTGTTGATGATGAAGTATTTCTGTTACTTAGTTTTCCTTCTAGTGGTCTAGCCCCTCTGCTGTATGAGTGCTGAGGTCCACTCCAGGCCCTGTTTGTCTGGAGTATACCTGTAGCAGCTGTGGGAGAGTGAGGGATGATACCAGTTTCTTCTTCTGCTGTCTTTGTTCCAGAATGATGCCCGCCAAATATCAGTCTGATTAGTCCTTTTTTTTGCGGTGACTCTTTGGATATACAGGGGTCAGGGAGCTGCTTAAGGAGACGGTTTGTGCTTTATAGTAGCTCCAGTGCTGAGCTGTGAGCTCCGTTGTTCATTCAGGGTTGTTGGGAGGTTGTTTATGTCTGCTGCAATAGAACTCATAAAACACCACCCTTTTATTTCCCCCCCTCATATGCACTGTTTCAGGGAGTTGGGGCTTTCTTTATGAGTATCTGTTGCACTGTCCTGCCCCACTAGGTGGCAGTCTATTCACTATTTGCCTGCCGGGGCTTTGACCTACTAGCGTGGTTCTGCCCTGTTGCTGCTGGGCTCCCTTCTGCTGTGGAGAGCTCCCGTCTCCTGGGAGTCTCTCTGTTATGGCAGGTTGCCTCGGCAACGGCAGGCTGCTTCGGCCCTGGGCGGTACTTCAATAGGGGCGGATTGTGTCAGCGGTGGTGGACGCCCCTCCCTCACCGGGCTGCACCGTCCTAGATGCCGGCAGCAAAACTCTCAGCGCCAAGCGTCTCCAGTCATTGCCCTGCTTGTCCCTGTGAGGGTGGGACCCGCTGAGCCCGATTACCCAGCTCCCTGCCTCAGAGTCCGTCCTCTCTCTCTCTCCCTCCCTCTCCGCGAGCTTAAAGTTCGACTCCCTCACTGGCGCCCCAGGAGCCTGCCGATAGGGCACTGGGATCAGTGCGATCTCCCGTGCCGCTGCCCACTTCACCGGCTCAGATCACGCTTCCCAGGAAACTCCCAGGAAACTCCTGGTCTGGCTCACTGTCCAAGTCCCGTTCAATCAAATGGACGCGCCAATCTGCCCTTCAAACTCTCAGATTGCCGGTTTAACAGGGCGCCCAGACCAGTGAGTTCCGTGCCGGGTCCTGCTGCGGCGCCGGCCGAAGCGGCGCCGGCCAAAGCGGCCGCGCCAGAGGGTTGCGTTAGCCGGTTTTACTTTACTAGCGTCCTGTGGGACTTTCAACGCTCTGTGGGCTAGAAAAGTCCATCCGAGAATGCGGCTAGGACTCACCCTCTGCTCCGTCACTGAGAGCTGCAATCCTGAGTCGCTTCTACGACGCCATCTTGCCGGGTCTCCCCCAGATTTTATTTTTAAAAAGCATAAGAGATTCTGCATTTGGCACACAGAGGCAGGAAAGGGCAGGAGCATGAGAAGAAAAAGCACAGAAGGTATCACAGCCACGTCCACCTTTGTCATAGCCCAGGGCTACCTGAGGATTAGGCAGAGCCTAGCCTGAGAGAGGAAGCATAACCCCAGTGCAAAGGCCTAATTGGCTCGCTCTCCACAGAGACACTCTGCAGTGTGCATCGTGTGGTGTCTGGATCTAGGGTACCGACGGATGCATAAAGCAGGTAAATATCGTTTTTCACTTTGCCTAGAGATGAACAAACATGCTATGATTGTAGGTTAGAGACACCTCTTGGATGTTTTGCTCCCTGCAGTGGAATTCCTTCCCCTCACTCCAGTTCTGGGGCATCTGTCTGCCCTTGGGCCTGGCGTCTAAGCTGAAACACTCATTTCCAGGCCAGGTGAAAAACACAAATGGAAAAATACATTGATTAATCTCTCTAATGTTGGACACCATGAATTCAGCAGGGCCCTAGGGCCCATCCTGTGCTGAAACAGCAGACGCTCACAACTAGGGCAATGACAAGGTCTGTGCAATGAGTGGACAGGTGTTGTATCAGAAGAAAACTGTGTGAGGCGACAAGGTCAGAAAGGGTCAATACCAGGGGAAGCTGATACTATATATTAAATTTATCATCTATATAAATATTTTTAAATGATTGGAAGTTTTATATTTATATGGAATGCTTAAGTCAATTGTTATTACATATCGGTTTCCTATGGTCACTGCATACAAACAACCCATTCTCAGTGGGGTTTATTCATTTTTATCATCATGGTAATTAATTGTTCAAATTCTGAAGCCATAAGGTCACGTTGCAGACACAGAACAAATGAGACATGGTTTATGTGAGAGAATCTAACACAAGAGTTGGAGAGCATGTGGCAGGCAGAATTCTGAGCTCAGTTCAGAGACTGCTTTGAGACAATGTAGGAAGCTGTCTACAAGGCAGAGGCCAGGAGGGACACCGTCAAATGACAGGAGAATGATGTGATTGAATCAGTTAGTGTGAGTGGAGGATGTAGAGACAGGAGGCTGAGAGGGGAACCGGGTAGGAAGCAGATTCCTCTCCTCGCTCTCGTCTGTGGCCACTGCATTTCTGCTCTCCCTCTGAGCACACTCCCCTTCCTCTGCTCTGGTTCAGTCACTTGCATGGCTAGAAACCCCATTTTACCTTAAGCTCATGGAGCACAGACTAGGTCAAATAAGCATTCCATTTTAGTTTTTTTTTTTTTTTTTTTTTTTTTTTTTTTTTTTTTTAATTTTTATTGCATTATAGGTTTTGGGGTACATGTGCAGAACGTGCAAGATAGTTGCATAGGTACACACATGGCAGTGTGTTTTGCTGCCTTCCTCCCCCTCACCCACACTTGGTATTCATCCCCAGGCTATCCCCCCCAGCCCCCCCCCGCTGTCCCTCCCCCATTTCCCCCAACAGTCCCCAGTGTATAGTAGACCGCCTCTCTGTGTCCATGTGTTCTCATTTTTCTCACCCGCCTATGAGTGAGTATATGCGGTATTTCTTTTTCTGTTCTTGTGTCAGTTTGCTGAGAATGATGTTCTCCAGATTCATCCATGTCCCTACAAAGGACACAAACTCATCATTTCTGATTGCTGCATAATATTCCATGGTGTATATGTGCCACATTTTCCCAGTCCAGTCTATCATCGATGGGCATTTGGGTTGGTTCCAGGTCTTTGCTATTGTAAACAGTGCTGCAATGAACATTCGTGTGCATGTGTCCTTATAGTAGAACGATTCACAGTCTTTTGGATAGATACCCAGTAATGGGATTGCTGGGTCAAATGGAATTTCTATTTCTAGGTCCCTGAGGAATCGCCACACTGTCTTCCACAATGGTTGAACTAATTTACACTCCCACCAACAGTGTAAGAGTGTTCCTATTTCTCCACATCCTCTCCAGCATCTGCTATCCATTTTAGTTTTTAAATGTCTGATGTTCTTTCATACAGCACCCTTGGTAAATATTTTATAAAGAGGGTTAGAATATTTATTGTTACTAAATAGACAATATATAGTAGGAGAACACTCTTTCTCAATATTAGCAAATAAATGTGTACTTTTAATAAACTGATTAAGGCTTCGTCAGTTTCTCAATGATAATGTTGAACCCATGGTTCTCAAGGTACGATTTTGTCCTTCAGAGGACATTTTGCAATATCTGGAGATCTTTTCATTGTCATAAATGGGGCTGGGTGGGTACTGCTGGCATCTCATGGGGAGAGACCAGAGATGCTACTAAACATCCTATAATGCACAGGACAGGCCCCCACAACACAGAATTATCCAGCCTAAAATGTCACTAGTGCTAAGGTTGAGAAACCCTGCCACATGTACTCAGTGATGATCTGACAACAGCCAATAAAGTAAGCAATCAAAAACCGCATTGTGTGAATATTCAAAATCATACATGATTGTAATTATAATTGAATCATGAAGGCTGAAAACAAAGATAAATGCATCAAGCTTCACTTAAATATCAAAATGAAAGCTTCCCCATCCCCCATTATCCAACCAAGAGGAAGCATTTTACATTCCAATATTTGCAATAAAAATGCAACGAAGAGGAAGCATTTTACATTCCAGTATTTGCAATAAGAGTGCAAATAACTGATCTTACAGTTGACATTACATAAAGAGAGCTGATCAGAAGAGCAAACAACTTAATCACCCTCAAACGAAAATTTTGCAAATTGTCCAAGTCATTCAGGTAAAATATTTATTTCAATAAAGTCTCTATTATTTTCACTGGAACAAGCCAAGCCCTTTTATTTTAATCTGGAAGCATCTTCCCCGCTTCCAGATTATACATATTTTAAAGTAAATGAAATGACCTCGTTGCTGTCTCAGTAGCTTTGGATCATGTGCCTGGCACTCTCCATGCGGCAGTAACGTGTGCTGTTTCCTTGGGTAAAACTGAAACCATATTTAATTTTTTAGAAGTCTCTTTTCTAATTTAAATCAAAATCTGCTTTTTCTATCAAATTGTACATTTTACTGTACCATTTTAGCTTTGAATAGCTTTGATTCATGAATTTATCAGATTTGTTAGAGATTTGGAGGGACCTGATGGTCACAATTTAGAAACAAGTCATAAAGCCCTTAGCTGTCCCTGACTTAATACTCTATGCTGATGATTGCAGATTGCAGAATAACCAAAATGGTAAACAAACTTTAAGTTTTAAGCCTCTTGGGTTTGGGGTTTGTTTGTTGGTATTGGCAAAGATTGCTTGGTGTAGCCTTACTTAGCACCCTGAACCTTCTCCTAGGCCCACCTATGTATGTCCTTGAAAAATCCAGTTTTAACAAAAATCCTTGCTAAGTCAATTTAACAAGCACCACCCCCATGCTAGATATCTGATCATACTCCATATGAGATCAGGGTCCGCATCTTCCACTGTCCCCAGGTGAGGTCTGATCACCCCCATCTGGCTTCAGCAAGAATCTTACTAGGAATGATTTAACCAGAATCCCCCTCACCCCATTGTTTCCTTCCTCTTGTAACTTTTTATTCCCTGACTACCACACTGCTTCATAGCTCTAAATTCCCACCTGCCCATGCTGTAGAGTTAAGCTCAGTCTCTCTCCTCTCCTGCACTACTCTATTGCCTTGATGGACTTTTTAATTAAAAACTTGACTTATTCATTTCACAATGGAAACATTTATCACAACATCACATTGTATTCCCCACTTATATACAATTGTTATTTATGAATTAAAAAGTAAAATTTTAAGAAGTCTAAAAACTAAAAAACACAAAAATTTAGGCAACAGCTCACACACACAATGGTAACTATATGAAATGATGGTTATGTTAATTACCTTGACTATGGTAATTATTTTACAATGTGTGCATATACCAAATCACTATGTACCTTGTGTATACGTAAATTTGTATTTGTCTATCGCACTTCAATAAAGCTGGAAAAAAATTAACAAACTGAATTCAACACAAAAGAATTACACACCATGACTAAGGGAATTTATTTATTTATTTATTTATTTTTTGATTTGAGCAAACAATTTGTTATAATGAACCAGAAATACAAGATTCCACTGAAACTGGAACAGTTGGCAATTGGTTGAAATTAATTAAACTTTCAAGGGAAATAAGGGTGAAATAAAGCAAAAACCTGAGATTGGTTTGGGATAAACATGAGGATAATTACATTTTAGCATGGGTATTTTCTGACCTTTTCCAGCACTTCATCCGCCATCATTCTCCATTCTGACACACCTGCCAAATCAAATGGCTTCTTCCTCTATATTGTAGGTATAAACCAACCCTATAGTACCCTTCTGGACATGATACAAAGCCAAGAGAAAGTGTGTAAATCACATAGAAGGGTAGAAATCTAGTACGATTGAACCCAGCGCACTGGTTATATGTGGTGTCAATGTACATGGTAGCAATTTTGATCAAATCAGAGCTGCTACCACATGTAAGCAACCTCTTATGCTGCCCTGTAGGGATGTCAGTGTTCTCAATTTACTAAATTATCAATGTGGAAGAATGCATTTTTGAGCTCCAGACTTTCTTAGCATTTTAAGGAGGCTATTGAAGAGGATATAACAGAACCCTACCTCAGAAATCTAAGCATCAGGGAGGAACACTGGTTTTTTTTCTGGGACCTTTCTGTGAGGGGCAACAACGATCAACAAAAGAAATGTTAGCATGTCAGAGCATTTGACAAGTGAGGGAAGGCAGAGGTGGGAAGAGGGTGTTCTAGCCACAAGGCTAATGCATTTGTGTTCGAAGAGAAGTCTGGGTAAAGGAGGGGAAAATACCCCATCCCCGAAAAAGAAAACAAAAACAAAAAACCAAATCAAAGGATAAAAGGGCTTTATACAATACAGTATCAAAAAGTAAAAGGAACACACTAAATGCACAAGCTGGTGGCAAGTAAGTCCATAGCCTATTGTGATAGGTCCATCCAGCATCAATCAGATTTCTTCTCATCTGTTATCTCAAGGTTATTTCCAGATGTGTCGACTAACAAGAGTCTCTCACGGGAGGGTGGGCAGGCTTCAATCATTGGTTTCGGGATCTGTCTGCACCATGTAGGCATCCAACTCAGCATCCAGGTGTCCTTTTGTTTTTGACATGTATTCATCCAATTGGTTGTCCAGCTGCTCCTTGGTCAATACAGGGCGAGCAAGGGCACCTCCCCGTCGTCCACAGCCTCGGCCTCCAAAGCCCCCTCTTCCCCGACCTATCATACCCCGACCTCTACCACCGATTCCGCCACGACCCATAGCTCCACGTCTTAGGCCCCCTCTCCCAGGACCTCCACGACCTCGAACACCACCTCTTCTTAAGCCCATTCGGGGAGCTACGGCTCGTCCACCTCGGAGCAGGTTTTGACCTCGCCTCGGAGCGGCATCACGCCCCTAAGCAGGGTTCTGGTGGCACGTCCCCCACGTAGTCTTCCTCTGGGCAAGCCTCTCCGGATTGTGGGTAGGCCTCGTCCTCCGATTGCTCCCCTGGCCAGGACCCCTATGGGTCGGCCTAACCGGGCCTGGGTGTTACTCTTACCCAGGCGCTGCTTTAAGCTCTTCTGCTTAAGTTTTAATGCTGCCTGGACAGAGGGTCTATTCTCCACCTGCTGGGCCAGTCTTCTGTTTCTGGCACTGGCTAGCTGCTGTTGTTGCTGCATCGAAGCCCGAATATTTACTGGCGTCGGCTGTTTGTTCTTCAGCATATTAGTAAAGCGCTCATTTAGAGACATCTTGGTGGTGCTTTTTAGCACAACTTTCGGCGCTGACTGTGCAGCCATCTTCAAATCCCGAGAATCGAAGGAAACAGAGGCCAGGGTTCCTCCCCGGGCTGCCACCACGGCTGTGGCAGGCGGGCCAGGGACCGGCCGAACCTGAATTGACGGTGGAGGGGCTCGGGTTAGCTAGATGGGCGGTTGGTTAGATGTGTAAGCGGTAGTATGCGAACTCACTTGGTTGTTGTGCTTGGCCGTCTAGTCGGCAAATCCGTCTGCTCACCTGGCCTGCCCTTTCCTGACTTTCGTCTGCAGCGGCTGCCAGCTCCGTCTCAGTGTCCAAAACACAATGGCCGCCAGGAGGGCGGGGATTTATTCTGAGTATACAAGTGATAGGGACAGGAGGCAGGGAAATTCTGGGCAGAAGAGGGTGGATCTCCAGTGAGGGCCCCACCCTCAAGCCAGAAAGCCTGGAACCATGGCCCAAAGTGAGAACTTACATCCCTGTTTTCCCGCTCGAATGTTGCCTTTTCGCAAGCCACCTGTGACCCCGCCCTTCATTCTGTTCCTATAAAAGCCCCAGAGCTCAGCCGTCGGACACAGGAGATGCAGCTGGGCATCAGAGACTATGGCTGGACATCAAAGAGAAGAAGCTTGACTTCAGAGGGGCATTAGAGAGAAGCAGCTTGATGGAATAACTTTGGAGAAGAGTCAGCTGGGGACAGCCAGACTCTAGGGGAAGATTACCTTCCCACTGACCGCTTTTCAGCTCCTTTTCCCATTGACAGCCATGTTCAACAACAAGAAAATCCCCCATATTTACCATCTTCTATTTCTTTGTGCAACCTAATTCCTCCTGGACATCGGACAAGAATTCATGTGCCATGAGTGTGGGTGCAAAAGGCTGTCACACTGACCCTCCACTGAGCTGTTAATGCTTAAGCTGTCTATGGATGGCAAAGCTAAAAGGGCACTGTAACACTCTCTCTGGGGTTTCAGGGGTCATGGGCACACTTCCCTAGATGGTGCCACAGAGTTAGTACAGAGTTGACTCTTGCAGGTGCCCAAAAGCACTTGCCCTGGCTCCTACACCTACCCACCTACGCTCCCCCTCCTGTGAGGGGTGGAGCAGCAAGTGAATGGAGTTCACCCCTTCAAGCACTCATGCACTTCAGTTCCTACCCCCTGAAGGGGTCAGGGAAATACACTGTTTCACAAGTTTGACTCAACATTTGAAAATGACTTAATGCAATCCATCATATCAACAGTCTAAAGAAAATGAGCCATATGTTCATACTGATTATATCAATAGATGCAGAGAAATAATCTGACAAAATCCAACATCCATTTATTATTTAAAAATTCTCAGCAAACTAAGATGGAGAGGAATATCCTCAACTTCATAAAGAACATCTGTTAAAAAAACCCTATAACTAATATCATAATTAATGGTGAGAATAAATGCTTTTCCGCTAAGATGCTAAGATCAGAAACAAGGCAAGGGTGTCTTCAGTCAGTACTTCTATTCAAGTCATACCAGAAGACCGAGCTAATGCCAACAGACGAGACAAGAAAAGAAAAGGTATACAGATTAAGAAGAGCAGTGAAGAAACAGACATCAGGCTATTATATCAGCTACCTGGCCAGGAGTGGTGGCTCACACCTGTAATCCCCAGCACTTTGGGAGGCTGAGGCAGGCAGATCACTTGAGGTCAGGAGTTTGAGACCAGCCTGGCCAACATGGTGAAACCCTATCTCTGCTAAAAATACAAAAAAATTAGCCAGATGTGATAGCAGGTGTCTGTAATCCCAGCTACTCAGGAGGCTGAGAATGAGAATCTCTTGAACCTGGGAGGCAAAGATTGCAGTGAGCCGAGATTACGCCATTGCACTCCAGCCTGGGTGACAAGAGCGAGACTCCACCTCAAGAAAAAAAATCAGCTATTTATCCAGTGAGGAAGACACAATAACAAGGAAACAACTTAATAAACAAGCAAGTATAAATGATTTTCAGGGTTGTAAGGAAATGGTGTAGTGACACTATGGGCACAGTGTTGGCATCTTCCTAGAGTCAGGCAGCTTGTGTCCAGGAAAGCAGAGCCAGGGGCATGTAAACAGAATTGTGTATATTTAAGGTATACAATCTGATGTTTTGATATGCATATATATTGTGAAATGATACCACTACCAAGCTAATTAACATTTGCATCACCTCAAATAGTCACTGTGTGTGTGTGTGTGTGTGTGTGTGTGTTGAGAACATTTGAGATCTACTTTCAGCAAATTTCAAGTGTATAATACAGTGTTAACTACAGTCACCATACTGTAAATAAAATCTCCAGAAATTATTTATCCTGTATAACTGAAACTTTGTACCCAGTAGCCAACATTTCCCCCATTTTTCCCATCTTCTATTCCCTGGCAACTATAATCCTACTGTCTGCTTCTGTGGATTTCACTTTTTGTTTTCCTTTTTAGATTGCATTTATGAGTAAGATCATTCAGCATTTGTCTTTCTGTGCCTGGTTTATTTCATTCACTATGATGTCCTCCAGATTCATCCACTGTCACAAATAAGAAGATTTCCTTCCTTTTCAGGACTGAATAATATTCCATGTTACACATATACTACATTTTATTTGTCCAATCACTTGTCGACAGACACTCAGGCTGTTTCCATATTTTAACTATAATGAATAATGTAATGAGTATGAGAGTGCAGATATCTCTTTGAGATAATGATTTCATTTTCATTGGATATATAACCAGTAGTGGGATCACTTAATGATATGGTAGTTTATTTTTAATTTTTTAAGAAACCTGTTTTAGAAGAACCAGTCATCACAGAAACCTATACTGTTTTCCATAATGGCGGTACCTAAGTTACGTTACATTCTCACCAACAGAGTACAAGGGTTGCCATTACTCCACATCTTCATCAACACTTGTCTTTAGTATTTTTTACAGTAGCCATTCTAGAAATATGAAATTATATCTTGCTGTGATTTGATTTGCTTTTTTTCTGATGACTAATGATTTTGAGCATATTTTCATTCACTTGTTGGCCAAGTAGATATATTCTTTGGAAAAATGTCTACTGAAGTCTCTTGTCCATTTTTAAAACTAGGTTGTTCTCTTGATATTGAGTTGCTTGATTTTAGTATATATGTTGGATACTGACCCCTTACCAGATGTATGGTTTGCAAATATTTTCCCCCATTCTGTAAGTTATTTCTGTACTTTGTTGATTACTTCCTTTGCTATTAAGAAACTTTTTGGTTTGATGTAATCCCATTTGTCTATTTTTGCTTTTCTTACCTGTGCTTTTGGAGTCATACCCAAAAATTTATTCCACAGAATAATGTTAAGAAGGGTTTTCCTTTAGTATTTGTACATTGTTAGGTGTTATGTTTAAGTATTTAATCCATTTGAGTTGATTTTTGCATGTGGTAGGAGATAAGGATCCAATTTCATTCTTCTGCATGTTAGTATACAATTTTTCCTACACATTTTGCTGAAAAGACGGTTTTCCATTCTAGGTTCTTAGCACCTTTGTTAAAGATCAATTTTCTGTAATTACATGGATTTATTTCTGAGCTCTCTGTTCTGTTGAATGGTCTATACCTCTGACACATGCCAATACCATCGTGTTTGATGGCTATACCTGTGTAATATATTATAAAATCAGGTAGTATAATTTATAGAGTTTTGTCCTTCTTTCTTAAAATTGCTTTGGCTATTTGGAATCTGTTGTGGTTCCATATAAGTTTAACATTATTATTTTTGTTTCTGTGAAAAATGCCATTGTAAGTTAGGTAAGGATTTCATTGAATCCACAGATCATGGTGAGTAGTATGTATATTTTGACAACATTAAATCTTTCAATCCATTATCACAGGATATTGTTTTCATTTATTGTTTAATTCATTTATTGTTTCATTTATTATTTAATTCTTTCATCAATGTTTTATAGTTTTCAGTGTACATATCTTTTACCTTATTGATTAAATTTATGTTGAAGTATGGTGGTTATGATGCATTGTAAATGTGATTGATTTTAAAAATTTCTTATTCAGGTTATTTGTTATTAACATAGAAACACAACTTTTTTCTATTTTAATTGTGTATTCTTCAACTTTATTGAATTTTTGTACTAGCTCTAACAATTTCTCATGAAGTCTTTAAGGGTTTTTTTAATATTAGATCATGTCATCTGCAAAATAGAAAATTTAACTTCTTTCTTTCCAAACTGGACATCTTTTTTTTTCTTGTTTGCTATGACACCTATTTGTATGTTGAATAAAAGTGGTAAGAGTGGGCATCCTTGCCTTGTCCCTGATGTTAGAGGAAAAGCTTTCAATTTGATTATGAAGTGTCTTTGTGATGATCTCTTTATGTTTAATCTATTTGAGATTCTTTGAACTCATGGGTCTGGATTTTCATTTACTTCTCCAGATTTTGGAAGTTTTCTGTTATTTTCTTAAAGAAGCTTTTTCCCTCTTCCTCTGCTCCTTCTGGGACTTTCATCATGCATATATAGGTTTGCTTCAAGGTGGCCCATAAGTCCTGTAGATTTTCCTTACTCTTTTCATTCTCTTCCTTTTGTTCCTCTGACTGGTTAATTCCAAATGAGCAGCGTTTGAACTCACTGACTCTGTCTGCTGCTTTATTGAGTTTGCTGTTGAAGCTCTCTGAAATTTTTCTGTTCAGTCATTATGTTCTTCAGCTTCCGAATTTGTTTGGTTATTTTTTATGTTTTCTCTTTGTTGAACTTTTCATTTTATGCATGCATTGTTTTCTTGATTTCATTTAGTTGTCTGGGTCTTCTCTTGCACTTCATTGAGCTTCTTCAAGCCAATTAGTTTGATTCTTCTTCAGGAAGTTCATAGATCTTCATTTATTTAGGTTTGTGATGGGTGTTACATTATTTTTGTGATGCCATGTTTCCCCGATTATTTATATTCCTTGTGGCTTTACATTAGTGTATTCGTATTTGAAGAAGTAGGCACCTCTTACAGTCTTTACAGACACTTCAGTGGGAAATCCCTTTACCAGTCATCTTGTCCAGAGATTCTGGGAAGGCCAACTGGCAAGGTTCATGGGAGGGATTATTTTAGTGGGCAGGCCTGGTGCCTGGGTCAGTGGGCATGTGGGCCTAGCTGTTAAGTCCACAAGGTTGGCCTAGTCCCTTGGCCTATGGGGGCAGGCCTACATCCTGGGTACACTCAAGTGGACAATGAGCATGGGTCTACATAGATGAGTCTAGATCCTGGGTCTATGGGAGTGGACTGGCTCCTGGGTCTGAGGGCACTGGCCTGGTACCAGAGCCCCCTGGAGTAGACTTGGTCTCCAGGGATAGTCCTGGAGCCTGAGTCTATAAGGCCAATCTCACACTGGGGTGGGCCTTGAACCTGAGTTCATAGGGGATATTCTGGTACTAGGTGGTCCCAGAACCTGAGTTTTATGAGGCTGGATTCAGTTTAAAATCTATGGCAGCAGCCTGGTCCTAGGGTCAACTGAGATAGGCCCCATACCTCATTCCACTGGGAAAACCTAAGACCATGAAAACAGGCCTAGAATTGGGTCCATAGGGGTTGGCCTTATGCTGGGACAGGACTGGAGCCTGGAGCTGTGAAAGACTGGAGCTGAAGGTGTGGGTGCCAGCATGGCTCTGGATAAGCCTGTTGCCTGAGGTCATGTGAGCTGGTCTGGAGCTTGGAGGCCACAGGGTTGGTCTAGATCCTGGGGTCACAGGGGCTAACTTAGTGCAGGTATTGGCCTACAGCTTGGGGATGCAAAGGCTGACCTGATACTGGGGCAAGTCTGGAAGCTAAGTCTGTGAGAATGAGCTTCATATTGAGTACACAGGGATCAGTCTGGCATTAGGGCACACTGGGATAGGCCTGGTACCTCATTCCATGGGAACAGGCCTGGTGCCTGAGACCATGAAGGTGGTCTTGGAACCACCACCTCTTGGAACAGTGGGGGCCGGCCTTGTGCCTAGATTCACTGGTAGGTGTCTGATGCCAATGTTCATGTCAAAGTCAGACACTCATTTCACTTTCCTTTCCCCATGCAGAAGGTATGCATGGGGTACCCCAAGCTTGGGATAGATGTCACATGGGTAATTCAATATTGTCTTTCTTACTCTACTCAATGTAACTTTTCTTATTTCTGTACTCTATCCAGGTGCTATAATCTCTGACCTGGATTCCTTAGCTCTTGCAAAGGTATTTTCATTCATGAGTGCTTGTTCATATTGATTTTTCTGTGAGCAGATGAGCGCTAGAAATGCCTATTTCACCATATTGCTGGCGTCGCACTGAAAATTCAAATTCCGTTGTATGATGCTAGTTTATGTGCAGCTTTATAGAAGCCATTCCTGCAAAGAGAAAGGGAATGAACACATTCCAAGCAGAGGAAATGGCAACTGATGGAAGAACTCAGTGTGTTCAGGAAACTGAAATAATGGATATAGATCTCCAGTGTATAGAGAATACAGAGTGGCAAAGAGGCTGGGACAGATAATGCTGGGGATGAAGTGGGCGGGTGCTCAGCCATATCCAACCTTGAATGTCATGATCTGTATGTAAAAACAAATAAATGGTCAATTTTTAAAAATATAAAACCTATAAAATGATTTCAGAAGTTATCAGGTGATTGATGCAATTCCAAAAAAATGAAGATCTTTAAAGAGGTTATTAAGTGACTAGATGAGCAAGTTCCAGATTTTAACTGATTTCTAGAGGTTTGGTTGGCTCTAAAATGGAGTTATTTCATATTTGGCCTGCTTGTACTGAACGTTTACTTACAGATGTGCTTCTCTTCTGAACGAATTCTATCATAAGTGCTGATAAATTTTATGTAAAAAGGTGTCCACAGTCAATTACATCTGGTAAATGCTAATTTGAAATAAAACTCTTCTTTGAACTCTTAACCTGGTAAAACATTTTAAATCTCCAAAAACAATAAGATATGCAGCAGTTACTATATTAACTTGGGCATTGCGAATTAATTTATTGAAATATCTTGAAGGATTAGATTTTAAATCACAATATCTGGGTATTTTTGGTTCTAAGAGATAATAGTGACTGTACAACAACAAATGTCACTATAGGGTATTACCTGTTGTGGTAAACTGTTTGTTATTTATTTCCTGTTGAATTAATTTAGAAAATTATGCTCTGAAAGAACATGGTATAAACTTTTTATTTTCTGGGGTGGAGCGGGTAGAGTGAATAAAACAGCTTATTTGCATGTTGGTTCCAGCAAATGAGTTGCCACCTGGCTGTGAGCTAGCTCAGGCCTGACAAAGGGACAGAGGGCAGGGGCTGATCCTCCAGCAGGCCAGGAGCTGCTGCTTGCTCTGACTCACCTTAGTACATTTTAGCAGAGATAATACCTGCAATTCATATGGATTATAGCAGATAGCACATTAATTAGGCTCTACATTATGGTGACCAATTATTTAAAAAAATACTACCTCAGGCTGGGTGCAGTGGCTCACGCCTATTTTCCCAGAAATTTAAGAGGATGAGATGGGAGGACTGCTTGAGCCCAGGAGTTCAAGACCAGCCTGGGCAATAAAGAAAGACCCTGTCTCTACAAAAAAAAAACATTTAAAAAAGTTAGCCAGGCATGGTGGTGCATGCTTATAATTCCAACTACTGAAGAGGCTGAGGCAGAAGAATCACTTGAGTCCAGGTGGTCAAGGCTGCAGTGAACCATGGTCACACCACACCACTGCACTTTAGCCTACGTGACAAAATGAGACCCTGTCTGGAAAAAGAAAATAATATTACCTCAAACCTCCATAGAACATGTTGAAAACTCAAATCCTGTCTGGTAACACTGGGGCTAATGAATATTGCCTATGCAAATGTTTTATCAAAAAGGGGCATTCAACGAAGATAGAGGGAAATAATTTATTAGCTATCCACCACTAAACGTTTAAATATGTTGACCTTAATAATACTACGGCATGACAGGTCATGGAATGAAATAACAATTGAATACTTGAAAGTTCTTCACAACTATGACACGTCTATAAGAATGGAATCTATATTGATTTTTTAGCTCTATTCATCACAGAGTAATTAGGTCCACTGTAATACGCTGAATGGCTGGTTCATAAATTCTTCTCAAAGTTCACTCCAAGTTGAAGAACAAGTTTTAAAAAAAGATGTCTCCTTCACATATTTTCAAACCACTCAGTTGAGCAGATGCTTCCTACAACTATCATGGTCAAATTGGACATACACATGAGGACGATGGGGCCGTGGAGATGGGTGTGGATCTCAGCATCTTTTTCTGAACATCCTCCACTTTCCCAGGTGGTTTTCTGTAGTTTCGGGTTCATTTATTTCAGTAAATAAGTGGGTTAAGCAGCTAATATGTCTGTATATGGACAGTGTGCAGGGTTCAATGAAGTTTATGTTGCTCTGAGTCTGGTGTTGGAACTAAAATAATGAGCAAGACTTTACAGCTATTGATCATCTGTGCCCAAGGAGGACACATCCAGTGTGCTATTCAAAATATTATTTTGTTTTTATTATCCTATCTAAGAGTTCAAGCTTTACAACATGGCAAAATCGGAATATTTTTAAGAACTCATGTCTCATTCTAATGTTACACAATTTGTTGTAAAGAGCCTGTTAGAATCTTGGTTTTCCTGACTTTGAAGCCCACGTACTTCATCCTCCATGCCTTTGAATCTGTCTTTTTTGTATTAGGTTTAATTTGTCATTTAAGCTGATTAAGTCAGTCTCAGAAATCTTAGGTAGATTTTAAGTAAACTGAATAAAAAATATTGTCCATTCTCTTAAATTTGAATTTTCTTCTCTAGTTAGAATTGGTAGCATTTTCATAATGTTTAGCAGAGAAAGCAATTTCACAAAGAGGTAGTTTTTTTTTGTAAAATCACTTCTCTTTATGAATTAATGCCATAGGCCCAAGACATGTGCCTATTTTCCTAGACTAGGGCTTTTCTTAGGGTTACATAGAAAGAATCTTCACAGTCTAAAGCGTTCTGAATATGTTGTGGGCCAAAATACATTAACTGATATTTTGCTATGCACAAGTCAATTGACTAATAAGCAAACACCTGCCTACTATAATTTATTACTCAATATAAATGAAACATCACTTTCTCTTTTCCTGATTAGCAGAAAAAGAATCCTTTTAGTTCATTTTGGAAGAAAATTGAAACCTACATTAAAAAAAATTATAATTTTTGGTAAAATATACCCTTCAGCAAATATATGATAGGAAAAATGTTAATTGTAAGTTGGCTGTCATTCCTACCTAATGTGTAGTTTATCTCAACACAAACCTTAACAGCCAAGCACAAAAATAATGCTAATTTTTTATAGCCATGAATAGTTAATGCTAGAAAAGTTGTCATATTTTATTTTAGAATATTCCCTAGAATGTAATATTTCATATTTATGACATTTCATAGGAACACAAAAATGCACACCTCTCAACATTTATAACGATGACAAAATCCTTCAGGTATGATATTTTGGCAAAAAATAAGAAAGTTCCAAATTTTGGATAAATTAATCTTTAGTACTTTTTTCTATAGTTGAAAAATAAGACAGGAAAATTCTGGTGTAAGACTAGAACCCTATTAAACTGCTTTTACATTCTATCTTGATTGCTCACTTGATAACATTCTTATTGAAGAAAAAGTATGTCAGTGAAAACTTGCTAATATTGCTGTACAAATTGAAGTCATCCCAGCAACATTTAAAAACTTTAGTATCAATATTGCATCAATTTACAAAAATACAACCAGACATCTGCCAGTAAACTCCTGTAACTATGGTTTGCTTTTTATTGTCATTTTTAGCCCTTCAGTGTGCCAAAGGATGAATTGTGTGAGCTCATCTCTTATAATAACTACTATTAGAACCCATAATATCAGCACCTTAAAAGGGATACGTGCATCTTTTTTGTATAGTCCCTATCGTTACATTTATACTAAACACATGCTCTTTAGCAGAATTATTAAAATACTTTATATTACAACTATCAGTTGAACAGCTTTATCATACTTGTATACACTAGTAACTTCAAAATGTGAAATATATCTGAGTCTCTAACAATTATACAAAAATAACAAAGTTTCTGCTACAAGCGGATATATCTGATTGTTGCAGTGCTAAAAGGATGGAGATAGATTTAAGTACAATTTTGGCAGAGCTGGTGAGGATAGGCTATAATACAGTAAAGTATTTCTGGAATCTAATGTAAAACTTAATCAAATCAACCAGTGGAATTAGAATGGAATTCCATTAGGGGATTATAGTGGGTAAATGGCATCACTTGGGGAGCTGGAAATTGAGCTCCAATGTTGAATCTGCCACTAACTAAATAATTTATTTTATAGAAACTAAATAAGGGACCTGTACAATGAACACACTGGCCAATCAGATACTTCAGGAAAGAAAAATCTCTTCAGTTCTCCAACTTTACAGTTCCTTGATGAAGTAACATCTTCAAAAAGAGGCTTAAAATCTTCAAAAAGAGGCTTAAAATTTAACTCTGGAATAGTCTTCCCATCAAATATTTATGTTGATTTGCAAGAAATTCTAAAACTCTTGAAAACCTTTTTAGAGAGTCACAACGGACATTAGGATATTAAAGGCATTGAGAAATACAGCATTTTGTTTACCTTAGTGTCTGCCATTCTGGTTACCTTCGGGTTTGTCGGCCGAAGTTTATTGGACTAGTGTTTTACAGAAGACATTTTGTTTTTGTTTTTGTTTTTGAGACAGAGTCTTGCTCTGTCACCCAGGCTGGAGTGCAGTGGCGCAATCTTGGCTCACTGTGACCTCCGCCTCAGCCTCCTGAGTAGCCCGCCACAATATCTGGTTAATTTTTGTATTTTTATGTACAGACAGGGTTTCATCATGTTGGCTTTGCTGATCTCAAACTCCAGACTTCTAGCAATCCAACTGCCTTGGCCTCCCAAAATGCTGGGATTATAGGCGTGAGCCTGGCCAACAGAAGACATTTTGGTTGCTACTTCTATTCGTTTCTTAGCATTACTGTTATAAATTATCACAACCGTGTGGCTTAAAATAACAAATTATTCTCTCACAGTTCCCGGGACCAGGAGTCCAGAAGTCCAAAATCAAGGTCTTGGCAGGGTTGTTTTTTTCCTGGAGGGCTCGGAGGAAAAATCTCTTCCATACCTTTATCCTAGCTTCTAATGATTTCTGGAAATTCTGGAAATTATTGACTTGCAGTTGCATAATTCCAGTTTCTGCCATGAAGGCAGATGGTCACATGGCCATCTGTTCTCTCGGTTTGTGTCTTCGTAGGGTATGTCCCTGTGTCTCGTCTTCTCTTCTTACCAGTCAGATTGTATTTAGGTCCCACCATACCCCATACCCTCATCTTAATTTAACAATTACATCTGCAAGGACTCCATTTCCAAATAAGTTGCATTCTCAGATTATGGGAAGGACATGAATTTGGGGGTGACACTATTCAACATAATACACCACTTTAAAACTTTAGTTATAACAGACATAATAAAGAGGCAAAACATGTAATTTAAGTAAATGCCAAAAGCATTCAGATGGCCAAAATCTGCAGAGGCCAAGTGAAATTAACATTCCTCCAATTATGTGAATGGTTCTTTTAAGGCATGAAGATAATTTGTCGTTTAAAGTGATACCAATCCCTAAATGATCCTCTACCAACTTCCCACCAAGGTCTACTTGAAAATCATTCTGGCCAGCGTTCTTAGTTACAGACAAAAGAAACCTACATGCCACAAATGGAATGTATAAGAAAACCATCAGATTGGGGTCGCAGAACTCATTAAACAACAACAAACACCAAACTTAGCTGGAACCAAAAAAATTCAAATGTAGGTAAGATCTCACATCAGGACCAGTAAGCTAGCATGCCTATGGCTGCATATTCCAAGTGCCTCTACAGCTACTAGGATGGCTAAAATTTTAAAGAAATCATACCAAGTCTTGGCAAAGACGTGGCGCAACCAGAATTCTCATGTACTGCTGGTGCTAATTAAAAAGAGAAGGGAGAGCGCTGGCGAGGCACGGACTGCAGGCGCCCAGCACTTTGGCCCGCGGTCCTCGCTCTCGGGGGCGGGGGCGACGCGGGCCCGCGGACTAGCGAACCCTGCAGCACAACGTCATAAAATAAATAATCAGAATGACACCTTCTCAGATTACCTTTGAAATAAGAGGAACTCTTTTACCAGGAGAAGTTTTTGCAATATGTGGAAGCTGTGATGCTTTGGGAAACTGGAATCCTCAAAATGCTGTGGCTCTTCTTCCAGAGAATGAGACAAGTGAAAACATGTTATGGAAAGCAACCATTGTACTCGGTAGAGGAGTATCAGTTCAGTATCGCTACTTCAAAGCGTACTTTTGAGAACCAAAGACTATCGGTGGTTCAGGTCAAGTGATAGTTCACAAGTGGGTGACTCATCTACAACCACGATCAATAACCCCTTTAGAAAACAAAATTATTATTGATGATGGAAAATTTGGAATCCACAATGGCGTTGAAACTCTGGATTCTTGATGGCTGACATGTCAGACTGAATTAAGATTACGTTTGCATTATTCTGAAAAACCTCCTGTGTCGATAACCAAGAAAAAATTAAAGAAATCTAGATTTAGGGTGAAGCTGACACTAGAGGGCCTGGAGGAAAATGACGATGATAGGGTATCTCCCACTGTACTTCACAAAATGTCCAATAGCTTGGAGATACCTTAATAAGCGACAATGAGTTCCAGTGCAAGCATTCACAACCGGAGTTTGGTTATGGCTTACAGCCTGATCGTTGGACAGAGTACAGTATACAGACAATAGAACCAGATAACCTGGAACTAATCTTTGATGTTTTTGAGGAAGATCTCAGTGAGCATGTAGTTCAGGGTGATGCCCTTCCTGGACATGTGGGCACAGCTTGCCTCTTATCATCCACCATTGCTGAGAGTGGCAAGAGTGCTGGAATTCTTTCTCTTCCCATCATGAGCAGAAATTCCATGAAAACAATAGGCAAAGTGAGAGTTGACTATATAATTATTAAGCCATTACCAGGATACAACTGTGACATGAAATCTTCATTTTCCAAGTATTGGAAGCCAAGAATACCATTGGATATTGGCCATCGAGGTGTAGGAAACTCTACAACAACTGCCCAGCTGGCTAAAGTTCAAGAAAATACTATTACTTCTTTCAGAAATGCTGCTAGTCATGGTGCAGCCTTTGTAGAATTAGATGTACACCTTTCAAAGGACTTCGTGCCCGTGGTATATCATGATCTTACCTGTTGTTTGACTATGAAAAAGAAATTTGATGCTGATCCAGTTGAATTATTTGAAATTCCAGTAAAATAATTAACATTTGACCAACTTCAGTTGTTAAAACTCACTCATGACGGCACTGAAATCTAAGGATCGGAAAGAATCTGTGGTCCAGGAGAAAAATTCTTTTTCAGAAAACCAGCCATTTCCTTCTCTTAAGATGGCTTTAGAGTCTTTGCCAGAAGATGTAGGGTTTAATATTGAAATAAAATGGATCTGCCAACAAAGGGATGGAATGTGGGATGGCAACTTACCAACATATTTTGTCATGAATCTGTTTTTGGATATAATTTTAAAATATAGAAAAATATAGAAAATTCTGCGAAGAGGAGAATAGTGTTTTCTTCATTTGATGCAGATATTTGCACAATGGTTTGGCAAAAGCAGAGCAAATATCCTACATTATTTTTAACTCAAGGAAAATTTGAGATTTATCCTGAACTCATGGATCTCAGATCTTGGACAACCCCCATTGCAATTAGCTTTGCGCAGTTTGAAAATCTACTGGGGATAAATGCACATACTGAAGACTTGCTCAGAAATCCATCCTATATTCAAGAGGCAAAAGCTAAGGGACTAGTAATAGTCTGCTGGGGTGATGACACCAATGATCCAGAAAACAGAAGGAAATTGAAGGAACTTGGAGTTAATGGTCTAATTTATGATGGGTATCTTTTTTAATGAAAAATTTAAATGGAATTTAGAAGTATAGATTCCATCTTACAAAATTATAAATAAAATTAAGCTTAGTTAAAAAATAAATAAATAAAATAAAAAACGAATAGCCACGTTGGAAAGAGTTTCTTTTTCTGTTTCTTTAACAATTTTACTGGGATTTATTTTACATATCATAAAATTATTTCACATGTACAATCTAACTAATTCTAGCATTTACCCGGTTTTCACCCAGCACTATGTGTCAATTTTAAAGCATCTTCACTTCCCCCACAGGTCATTTATATATATATTTAGGGTTAACCCTTATTCCCATTTCTAACTATAGGACAATGATTAATGTACTTCCTCTATCAATTTGCCTTTCGTGTCCATTTCATAAGCACAGGATTGTATAATATGTGGTCTTTACTGTCTAGCTTCTTTCCTTTTGCATGTTTTCGAGGTGCGTCCATGATATAGCATGTGTGAGTAGTTTGCTCCTTCTCTTTCTAAACAGTATTCCTCTGTATGGCTATATCATATTTAGTGTATCCACCTAGCTGTTGAACAATTAAATTGTGCCCACTTTTTGATCATTGTGAACAATGCTCTGTAAACATTTGTTTATAAGTCTTAAAGCAGGCATATGCTTAATTTCTCTTATCAGAGCCTCTCCCCAGGCAGTGTGCACCAGAATTTATCGCAACCTCAGTGTGAGCCAGCCTGTCATTTCTCAAAGGTGAGTTCAGTGTCTGTTTTAAGTGCTGGGACTATAGAGAGGTGAGGGTCATCCTTGAGAAGCACTTGGTGAGTTTGCTGTAAAGCAGACATCAGAGGGCTATGTGACATGCTCTGTCATCAATGTCTGCCTGAGGGGCTCAGACAGGGGCTCTTCTACACCAGTCCTAGAGACCCAAAGCTTGCTGTATGTAGAAGAAGCCACTTGAACTTGGATATAGAAGCCAAGAGTCTCTCAGGCAGGGTAGTGGGACAGGGAATTCTGTGCAGAGGTTTGAGTGTGTGGAGTGAGCTCAAGGTGGGGTGTTTTGTGGGAACAGCATCCTGGATGATGGAGACCCAGGATGCATGACGAGGGGGAGCAAATGCCAGAGTGGGCAGGGGAATTCAAGGGGTGTCAAGGGATGGACCTAAAGAGGACGTTAGGTAGAAGAGGACTTCCTCGGGAGCTACCTTGAGTTTGGTGCAGGGCTCCACATCTCCCAGACCTGGTGGCTACTTCCCCTCCCAGGCAGTGAGAAACAAAGAATTAGAACACAGGCCACACCCATCCATTAGGAATTCACTAGCCTAGAAGTAAGTCGTGCATCCTCTACTTCGGCTCTGGTTCATTCTCACCAGAGCCAAAGCTTCAGCCTGATTAGCTGGGAAGAGCATAGAGAAAAAGCCATTGAGAAATTGCTTTGAAGGCCCTTGTGGTGGCCATTGAGAGGGCATTTCAGAGGAATGGCAAAGCAGAAAAGCCAGCTCTCAAGCCAAGTTGAAGAACAGCTAGGTTCTGATTTGCCAAGAGCTGAGGTATCTGCCTGTCATTCAGTGGCCCGTAGGGGAGAGAAGAAACAGTGAGGCTAACATGGACACACAGAGAGGCTACTGCCTGTTCTCAGTGTGACTGGAAGAGATGATAACACCACAGATTGGCCCTAATTCGAGCAGGTTGTGACATGGCTGAGCTGCTGGAAATAGCCAGAAACCTGGGTGAGGCATACTGAATTAGTTGTGCCTGCTCCAGATCTTGAGAGCCCAGAGACAAGTGTCCAGAGCTTTTGCCTTCAAGAGTTGGAAGGCAAGATGTGCTCTGCTGATCTGGTCCTCAGAGGCAGCTGTCTACCTGTCCACCAACGGAAAACACCGAGGCTCAAGGTTTGGTCTAGAGAAACCAAAGAAAGACAAGTTTGAATGTTAGACCTGGAAAGAGGAGTCCAAGGATGCCTAGGACAGCTTCCTTGGGGAAACCGAGGCCCAGCGTGACCCATAGACTTGTTAAGATCAGCCTGGAGTAAGCAGCAGACCCAGACTCAGAGCTTGCTGCATGTAGAAGAAGCCACTTGAATTTGGATGTAGAAGCCAAGAGTCCCCCAGGCACGGCAGTGGGACAGGGACATTTTTTAGTATGGATTTCCTCTTCAGTGCATAGACAGCATAGACAGACTCTTAGTCTGTGAATCTAAGTGGTCTGTATGCCAGTATTCTCTTAGAAAACACTTTTACTCAGAAAAATGAAGTCAAGCAAATGTTTAGTTTAATTATAATGAAGTGCCTAAAGCCTTTTATTTGTCATTACCTTTTAAGTAAATTTCTAAGGCAGACTCATCATCATCCCCACAAAAGAGGCAAAGATTGTCTATCTCACCAAGGAAGTTATTCAGTTGATTGTGGATGAATTTTTCTCTGGCCATTCTAAGCAGCGGGTGAATGAAAAAAAGCAGAGCCTTCTTATTGAACATTTTGGCAGGATAAATTTTGCTGTTTCTCACCAAGATGTAGGAGGGATGCAGAGTCCTGGCTTGGGCGAGGGACGAGGTTGTTGAGTAGATGAATGTAAAAGAAATCCATTAATGATTTAGAGGACTGCTTAATTTCCCTACTTCTGGAACCAAGAAACAGAGCTTGATCAATATTTCAAGGTCACTGTTGCTATATGCTGTGTCAGCTAGTCTATTTTAGAGTTTTGAAAACCAACCATCCTATGCATCCATCCTGATAAACATGGTCAGTTTTGGTGCAGGGAGATATGGTTTTAAGTGTGGGGCAGATGAGATGCTGGAGGAGGAAGTGTAGCCTTTCCTTGTGGGGATCTGAAGGGAAATCTACAGCAAAATTTCAAAGAGTTGAAAAATTAATTTAGTTCAAGATAGAATCTGGGGACACAAGACAGAGAAACTCTCCTTATGATAGCCAATCTGTCCTGATAAGGCAATTATTATTACTAAAAGGATTCCTGGCTATAATGTGGCTTTTAAAGTACATTAATCAATGTGTTTCCTCTTCAATTACTTCTGTGTCATAATTTAGCTAGCTTTTTGACTTCAAATGTGGTATTGGCCATGTGAGCTTGCCTAACTGTGTCACATCATATTCTGTTTGTTCACATTTATATTTACTGGCTAGGATGAGTTTTTTAGAATAAAGATTCTCTAACTTACTAACTTCAGAGGTTTTTTTTAAACCTCAGACGCTGACCAGAATGAGTGAAATGTTCTCTTGGTACCTTATGCAAAGAGTGTTAGTGACTGCACAACATGACATTCAAAATGGTGACCAAGACATGAAAGGGGGCCTGTCCCTTGACCCCCATCCCTCCAAAAGATGGATTTCCCTCGATCCTCTCACTATTTGAGAACTTTGACCAGAACACATAGATTAACTCTTGGAGTTAATTGCCTTTGCCCTAATATATACTTGTATTTTCTTACACGTTGATGAATTAAAGAGGAAAAAAAATGTTGACTATTGTCTCTGTAATAATCTAAAGCAAACCTTGGTTATGTACAGCCTCAGAAGCTAACAGAACCCACAGTGGTAATGGCCATTTGAAAATGTTCAACTGCATAGAGTTCTCCTAGATGTGGGTACAAGGTGTTTGGGAGTGGGGGGCACAGACACCCTGAAAAGTCCCGGAGGACACATGGTTTCCAGTCAAAACAGCATGCAAATATTTTGAAATATTTTCTTGACCACAGTATTTCTTCTTTATACATTGCTCAGGGAAATGATGTTTTGTTATTTATTTAGAAAAAAAGCAAATGGAGAAATTCCTTTTTCTGATTGGATTTTACCATCCTATGGGGCAACACCCTACAGATTAGAGTCTCATAGTTTAGTGAGAAAGGTTTTTTTAGAATGATCTCTGAATTTGAAAGATGCTGTCTAGAACACAACTCAAGCTTGAAAAATGTCTAGAATTTTTTTTACAGACGTGGCCACTGGGAACATGGTAAAACAACAAGAGATGGTTTAGTTTCAGATGAGAATTTATTTCTTTTAAGCTTGTCAATGAGCAGACATTTGAGAGGGAGTCTCTTTATCCTGTGATTCCCCAGCCTGGGAAGAGAAAGTTATTTTTATTTGCAGTTTCCATCATGGAATGTGAAAGAAAATCTGACTGTTCTTTCATCGAGTGTCGCTGAATTATCCTCCTGGTTTTAAGTGTGAACTATAGCAGCAATTCCACTGTGGAATATTATGAACAGAGTTAATTATAAGTGTTTAATGAGGCAGATCCCAATTTTCAATAAATCATGACCCTTAATACATTAAAGAAGAGACAGTCAGTTTGCATTTTTATTCAACTGACATTTGATTAGCACGCATCAAACAGGTTTTGGATATATGGAGATAATAATGAAATGGACTTTGTCCTGTTCATAAAATGCTGGCAATAAAATAAAAAGTATCCGTGTTGTTCTTGTCATTGACTAGCTTTCTGATGTCAGTTTCAGATTTTTTTTTTTTTTTTTTTGAGACGGCGTTTCGCTCTTGTTACCTAGGCTGGAGTGCAATGGCGCTGTCTCGGCTCACCGCAACCTCCACCTCCTGGCTTCAGGAAATTCTCCTGCCTCAGCCTCCTGAGTAGTGGGATTACAGGCACACGCCACCGTGCTCAGCTAATTTTTCGTATTTTTAGTAGAGACGGGGTTTCACCATGTTGACCCGGATGGTCTCACTCTCCTGACCTCGTGATGCACCCGCCTCGGCCTCCCAAAGTGCTGGGATTACAGGCTTGAGCCACCGCGACGGCCAAAATGAAAGGTTTTTAATGAATGGCTGCAATCTGGAGTTTCTCTCCACAAGTGTTCTTACATGTGCTGATTCTAACTGGGGATAGAAAAAACGAGCCCTTGACTTCCTCCCCAACCCCCTGATTTGTGCTCATCTGTTGCTTTTCTCTGTACTAATTTCCTCTTTGATGGTTTTTATAGCAACAATGTTAAAAGGCTGATTGACTGAAGAAGTATGATAAGATAGAGTGAATTCTAATGGACAGTCAGTAAGAAGATGCTTTACAAGGCCGGGACGCGGTGGCTTAAGCCCGTAATTCCAGCACTTTGGGAGGCCGAGATGGGTGGATCACGAGGTCAAGACATTGAGACTATCCTGGTCAACATGGTGAAACCCCGATGCTTTCATCTTTTTTTTTTTTTTTTTTTTGAGACGGAGTTTCGCTCTTGTTACCCAGGCTGGATCTAGGCTCACCACAACCTCCGCCTCCTGGGTTCAGGCAATTCTCCTGCCTCAGCCTCCTGAGTAGCTGGGATTACAGGCACACGCCACCATGCCCGGCTAATTTTTTTTTATTTTTAGTTGAGACGGGGTTTCACCATGTTGACCAGGATGGTCTTGATCTCTTGACCTCGTGATCCACCCGCCTCGGCCTCCCAAAGTGCTGGGATTACAGGCTTGAGCCACCGTGCCCGGCCGCTTTCATCTTTTAAAATTGGATTTGGTTCATGGAGGGGGCCAAATATTTCTTACTAGCCCTGATGATCAAGCTGAGAAACACGGGTTTCAGCCACACCCACACACAAAGACCTGATGTAACGCAGCGCAGACTAGGCTGCCCAACCGCTTGCAAAATCAGTCAGGAGCAGGATTTGTTTCCAAAGCTAGCAGCAGGGAAGCATCTTAGGCCTCCAGAAACCATTTCAATGGCGCCATCTCGGCTCACCGCAACCTCCGCCTCCTGGGTTCAAGCAATTCTCCTGCCTCAGCTTCCCGAGTAGCTGGGACTACAGGCATGCACCACCATGCTCAGCTAATTTTTGTGTATTTTTAGTAGAGACGGGGTTTCACCATGTTGACCAGGATGGTCTAGATCTCTTGACCTCGTGATCCACCCTCCTCAGCCTCCGAAAGTGCTGGGATTACAGGCTTGAGCCACCGCGCCCGGCCCAGTTTCAGATTATTAAGGGAAACTTCAATTAAAAATATCACTGGATTTCCCCGAAGGTCACAAAGTTAGAAAAAAAACACTAGCCTTCACCATCAGTCCAATTCAGATTAAAATTCCTTCTCTGCCACCTACTTTTGTTCTTGTATAATAATAAGAATAATACTAATAATACCGTTTACTGAGCAACTATGAGTTTGAGCCATATGAACTTGTCATTTTTGTAAGCAAAGACAGTGGTCAAACAGACATTTTCATATGGTTCAGCCTAATACATATGCCGAGGCATTGTACTAAGGCTTTATAGATATCATCTCAACTGATTCTTTCAACACAGTGTTAAGGAAAATATAATTATCATCATTTAGAAATAAGAATACCTGGCCTTACACAAGATTAAGAAAATTGCCCGGCCGGGCGCGGTGGCTCAAGCCTGTAATCCCAGCACTTTGGGAGGCCGAGGCGGGTGGATCACGAGGTCAACAGATCGAGACCATCCTGTTCAACATGGTGAAACCCCGTCTCTACTAAAAATGCAAAAAATTAGCTGGGCATGGTGGCGCATGCCTGTAATCCCAGCTACTTGGGAAGCTGAGGGAGGAGAATTGCCTGAACCCAGGAGGCGGAGGTTGCGGTGAGCCGAGATCGCGCCATTGCACTCCAGCTTGGGTAACAAGAGCGAAACTCTGTCTCAAAAAAAAAAAAAAGAAAATTGCCCAAGGTCACAGATTAGAAAAATGAAGACTTAAACTTTAAACTATCTCAGGGCCTCAATTCTCTCTAGTCCCATTATAAATACTGTATAACTTCCCCTAGCCTTGATTTCCTCTGACTGGAAAGTGCTTCTCATCCCCACCAAGAGGTAGTGGTTGCTACATAGTGTGTAGGTATAACTGCCATCAGTGTCATCACCATCGTTACCACCATTATCACTGGGGCCTAAAGTTTCACTTACTCAAGGCTGTGTACAGTGTGCACAGTTAGAGAATGAAGCGATGCAACTGGTGTGTGTGTGTGTGTGTGTGTGTGTGTGTGTGTGTGGTTGCAAAGAGGTCTTTTGTCGATTCGCAGTCACTTCTTGCACAAGCCGTCATGTTTGAGCTGAACACTTGTACATGCATTTGCCCACCTTGCTATTTTCAAAACAAAGAGAAATTGAAAGAAAATACCATATTGAGAACAGAGATGCCTTTGACAAATTGGATTAAATGAAAACAACCCCAAAAAATTGCCCCAGTTAGTAGGAGAGTGGAGAACAAATTAGCCATGGAGAATCTAAGTAGAGGATTTTATCGATTGCCGTAGGCATGACCTAAATCACAGAGTGTGAGTCATCATGAAAGTACTACTATGTCTGCATTTTTCATATGGTCAAGTTGGAGACGGTGAGTGTGGCCACCTGTGATCTTCCCGGCTGATGCAACTGGTGTGTGTGTGTGTGTGTGTGTGTGTGTGTGTGTGTGTGTGTGTGGTTGCAAAGAGGTTCCACAAACACCTCGCTGCCTCAGCCAGCTGCCCCGTGCATTCGCTTCCCCAGGCACAAACACAGATGATAATTTTATGAAATATAGTTTTAAATGGTTTTTTTCCTGGATATGATGTGATGTGCAGCATACATGTAAGCTTATACTATGTATTCTGAGCTATTTTAATGAGAAAGAATGAAATATTTCCATTTTGCCCTATTTCAGAGGGAGGGAAGAACAAATAACCGTGTTGTTGCTCACAGAAATGACTATAAGACAGGGGTCAGTATACTGCAGCCTGTGGGCCAAATCTATTTCCATAAATAAAGTTTTATTGGAACACAGCCACATCCATTTGTTTACATATTGTCAATGCCTGCTTTCTCTCTAAAACAGCAGGGTTGAGTGATTGTGATGGAGCACATATCGAAGGCATAACTGAAAATCCTTATTATCTGGCCTTTTACAGAAAAAACCGTTGACCTCTTCTATGCAAAATGGAGTGGTTTTAGACAACTAAGTTGACTTCGTACAAGCTCAAGCTGCCTTTGTTATATGTCCAGTGTTTCAAGTTTTGCAGTGAGATTTGGGGGTCGCAGGTGTTGACATGTATATTCGTCAGGAGGCTGAAAATATCTACATCCGGGAGTATTTTAGCCTTCACATACAGCATTTGGCAGTAGACACAAACCACATGTTCTGAGAGATTTAATACATGAAAGTAGAAAACTACAAGGAATTAGAAAGAAGTTGACTAGAAATAGGTAGGCGCCATCACCTGAAAATGGGGACATCCTTGTCTGTGGCCATTGGTGCATTTGCTTATGTGGACAGGGGCATAGGTTGCAGGTTGCTCTTCATTTTCCTTTCTACGAGATAGAGAGGAAACAGGGTTAAAAGGCAATTCAGATGAGTTAACATCGTGGCATAGCCAAAAAAAACCCCCAAGGTAATGCAATACTCTTTATAGTTAGATACAGCATAGTTTTTATTGGCTGTTTGGAGTTGAGCATGTTACTTACCTTCTCAGTGGTTTTCTCATCTCTAATATGGGAATAAAATACCCTTTAATGAGTTACGTATAAAACGTGCCTTGTGCAATGCAGAATATAGTTAGGTGCCTATGAAATGTTAGTTTCTCTCCTTTTTTATTGTCTTTCCTCCGTCACACACAGAGCTTTATAATTATGGTAGAGGGGCATATAGTCAAAGGAGGGGAAATTCTTGTACATAAAGGGACTTTGGGGGTCTAGGACAGAGGTTGAACCTAATGCTAAGTAGATTGGATTTTTTTTTCTCCATGTCCTGATCTAAAAAGAAATCACAGAAATCTCACCTTTATGTGTTTCCATCTTTCTATATTTGGTAAAAAGATAACATCACAGCAAAAGGAAATGGTAGAATGAAGCACAATCTCATCACAGTTGTGGTTGGGAAAAATACTGAAACTCTTCTCTAGTCTGGGATTTGGAAAGATCTACCGTCATAATTCCCCCCACCCCACCGGAATTAATGTCTACCTTGAGCTCTCAGCTCTGCCAACGACAGAGAGCTTCCTGTAGTCATTTCCAGAAAAACTGGTCAAAACCAGGATTATATTCCGACTGCAAACACAGGCAAATTCAGGAATCTGTCTGTCCTCCTGAAAGACAGAGGGAAGTGGAAGGACCTCCTGGGGTGGGGGGTGGAGATTTCCTGCATCTACTAAAACCTACCTCTTCCTGCTGCCTGGTCTTTGCTGTTGGCCTTTGCCCTGGGTGCTTCCACTGCTGACACTTTGAGACCTGTCCTGACCCTCAACACTAGGATCACTAGGTCGTCCCATGTCCCCCTCATCCCAGCATGCCCAGGGACAGTCTCGGCCACGTCTGTGCACCCTCTTAAGCACAGAGGAACTATGGATGTTGTAACTTACTTCCCTGGCCTCTTGGGAAATTTGATGGCTGAGTAAGGTTTCTGCACACACTGGTGCAGGCTGGGCACAGTGCAGTCTTTTTTCTTTCGCTGGCACTGAGAAGAGGGGACTTGTGTGTGGCTGCTCCTTCCCAGACGTCTTTATGGGAAGCAGCTCCAGGTCTCCTCAGCTCTCAAATCTCCAAATGTCAAGGGGGTTTTATTGTTTCTTACTGACCCCAGGAGTTAGCCTGAGGGTTTGGGCCCCCACAGTGCCTCTTCCTCAGGGTCTAACCCACTAAGGTATCTGCTCACAGTGAAGCTTTTCTCCGCACAGTGCTCTCCTCTTCTGGACCCCAAAGCCTTTTTGTCTCCTTGCTCATGCACCTGAGTGCATTCTCCCTGTCTCAGCCACTACCATGGCCCTTCATGGGAGGTTTGGCTGCTCTCCTGTGACTCTGTGGGGCCACAACTGTGGTTGTCTTTGCAGCATTTTTTGCTCCCCACCCAGCCCCCTATTATTATAATGTGGACCTTTGAAGAGAGTTCCAGTTGCTGTACAGATGTCACAATGTCACTTCAGAGCTGATTCCTTTTTTTTTTTTGTAGTAGCTAAGGTTTTTAAATTTATAGTTGACCACATCCCTGCCCCCCTCTCACAGAAATGAGGCCAGGGTCTCCATGAATTGTATCACTTAGGATTGCATTAGCTACAGGAACCAACAAATAAAAACAACCACCACTTAAACAGATATATATATATTTTTTTCACACAGCAGGAGTTCTGGAATCCAAGGCTGTTAAGGTAGCTTAATGTCATCAGGGACACTCTGGCTCTTTCCACATTTCACATCTGCTATCCTTAGCAGCTAGGCCTTCTCCTCCTGTTTGTGACCTAGTGGTCTCAAAAAGGCTGCTTTGCCTCCGGACCTTAAATCTACATTCCAACTAGAAAGAAGAAAGAAGGATAGGAAGCTTTCAATTTTAATTCAAGAATAGGAAATCCTTCCCCCTGGCCTTCTAGCTGTATCACTGTGGCCAGAGTTATGTCAGAAGCCCACACTTAGTTCAAGAGATGCTGGGAAAAAGTATATTGGATCATTTCCCTCCAGGGTAGAAGAAGACAAAGGAAAGGGGCATTGTGAATGAATTTTGAATAGCCAATCTGCAATGTCTGTCAAAAGTCACACTGAAGTCCTTAGAGAGAGAGCAGTAAAACTGTTTCAAAAGATGGTATTAATCTATGGTGTCATAGGATTACAATTTATTTAGCTTTTCTGAAATTCAAAAACGTTTGCTGATTCAGATCATTAATTTAGTGAGGAATTGGGTTGGTGGAATATTAGGGTATCTTTCATAAAGAAATTTCTAAACTAATGAATAGTGGAAACAAGATGGATAGTAGGAATCATAGATCGCCATCTTAAGAAACAAACTCTTTAAGCGTTTTCAAAGGAATCTCATGAAAACAATTGATGAATCATATAATTCTAAATTATTTTTTCTTTTGAGTAAGGCTGAATTACCCCCTACTTGACAAAACATGCTGGAAATGTTTTGTTGGCTTAATTTTGATTCTTTCATGTATATGAAAATAATAAAGCTGCATTTCTTTAAATATATTTCGTAACATAGAGCTTTCATAAATTTACACTGGCTTTTATTTCTAGCCTTAATAAATTAGATTCTACCACATATTAATTATACCCTATAAGTATGTTGAAACAGTATGTTCACTGAAGCAGGAAACTTAACGTGGGAAAAAGTAAAAGAAATAAAGAGAGCATCAGGGAGGTGGTTGCATTACCCAAAGGTGAGCAAATTACAGTCCCTGGGCCAGATCTCACCTGCTATCTGTTTTTTATAAATTTAAGTTTTACTGGAAGATGCCGACTCATTTCTCACATTTTGTCTACATTGCTTTCATACTACAATGGCAGAATGAGCCACTGTGGCAGAATCTGAATGGCCTGCAAATTTGAAAATGATTTACTGTTTGGCTCTTTACAGAAAACGTTTGATCATACCTGCATCACCAGTCATGGGGGATTCCATGAAAGCAGTGACTGGATCCCTCTTCTCTTCCATGTGGAAATTACTTTAATGTTTAAGTAAAATAACATCATAATAATAATAAAGTAAAATATGTGAATAATTTAGCAATAGTGTATTCAGGACTCCTGGATATGAGCCATTGGGACTGTCTTAACCTGGCTGCTATAACAAAATACCACAGACTGGGTGGTTTATAAACAACAGAAATTTATTTCTCATAGTCTTAGAAGCTGAGAAGCCCAAGATCAAGGTTCCAGCAGCTTCAGTGTCAGGTGAGGGCCCATTTTCTGGTTCGTAGATGACACCTTCTCATTGTGTCTTTATTGGGTGGAAGGAGTGCCTGAGCTCCCTTGGGCCTCTTTTGTAAGGACACTAATTTCATTCATGAGGGCCCCACCCTCCTCATGACCTAGTTATTGTACCTCCCAAATGCTCCACCTCTTAATATCATCACACTGGAGATTAGGTTTTAACATATGAATTTTAGGGGGACACAAATATTCAGACCATAGAAGGGGTATTTACTTCCATATCAAAACAGTGGGTTCCATTTCTGTCTTGAGCTTTAGCCTGTCGTGAGAGAGAGTCTCACCATACTGTATTTCATCCTAACACTGAGTCTGTGGCTGACACAATGACAGGGACCCTGAGTCTGCCATTGGCTGGCTGTGTGCCAGGCCAAGTTACCGAAGCTATCAGAAACTTACCTTCCTTGTTTCCCAAGTGAAAGGGTTATATTGACTGAAGAAAATGGGCTATAAGGTCTCCAAATTTTCTTTCTTCACAAAGGTTTCCTGATTCAGTGACGAGACAGCTTATTTCTGATTTGATACAGGCAATTATTTGTATTTACAATCACAACCTGAATTGTCTTTTCCGTTTGGTGCATATGTTGACCAGTGTATTCTAACGAAGTAGATCTGTTTCATACATTTGCAGCTCTTTGTGAACATAAAGCATTTGCCACGTCAGGAACAAAAGCTGAGACCTAGGTCTGCAGATAAAGGAAACAGCTGATATTTACTGAACGCCTACTACATGCCAGACACCTCTAAGTAAGCGCTCTCTCTCTCTCTCTCTCTCTCTCTCTCTATATATATATATATATATATATATATATATATATATGCTTATTTAATCTGAACATTAGCCCCATATTAAGTATTATCATTAGCTCCATTTCATAGGCAAGGAAACTGAGGCAGCTTGCCCACAGTCACAAAGTCATTTGGGTATTCCACCTTGAGAGCCCATTCTTTCAACCACACTTTCTACCTCTCAGTGGGTCAGGCTTTAGCACAGTGGCTGTTCTCCATCTTCAGAGCAATCAAGGGGAAAAACAGGTATGGGAGATGTAGGTTGGCATTCCTAGAAACTATGACACTTGAAAATTAGAACAGGACTTTTATTCACCAAAGATTTACTCTGTGCCTTCAAGGTCATGCTTTAAGGCCCCTTTCCTCAGCCTGCTGTTCTCCTAAGTCAGATAAAATAAAATTAGGTTGATAGTGGCAATGCAGGTAGAAAACTGGGTCATTTTTGTAAAATCATCTTTCTTTGCCAATACCATTTTTGAATTCTTTCTGAGAATTAAAAAACAAACAAGCAGATAACCGATGTGGAACAATCTGTAGCAGATGGTTATTTCAGCTCTAGGTGAGTTTTTGTCATTATATTCTGGAAAATGGAAATTATTGCTTTAGATAATCATCTGTTATTTTAGCGAACTGCCAACTAGGAGCTATCTCGTAGCTATAAGGGTTTAGGATGGGGATTTTTTTCCCTAGAGATTAGCACATAAATTATTTTCGTTTGAATTCTATGGAATTTTTGATGTCCAGCATGAGGGGACATTTTCACTATAGGTTCTTGCTATGAGAATGATCTCTGGCATAGAATAATTAGTATTCCATGCCATTCTACTGAATAAAAACAAGCAATCTAACAGTTCAGTTGGGGGTGGGAGACACGAGATGAAGTTAGGCTTAAAGAACAAGTTAGCCCACTTTTCAAGGTTTAGCTTCCCCTGGAAAACACAGCAATAAACATCTAAACCACGGTGTTCATTACCAACACAAGTCGCTAATTAATTTATTTTATGTTAATTAAGTTTATAATTATATAGTAAAACATTTACTTTCTCCCTCAAGAAATTAACTGAATCTTCTGAAGGGGTTTTGTGACTGTAATTTAGGCGCAATTAGCCAGTTAAATTTAGTTAGGGTTTGGTTCATTTAGCTGCTGCTGGAAGATGCTAGCTAAGGGGAAATAGGCGCTGTCTCAGAAGCAAATCTGGATAGAGAGGATGTTAAGTATTATCATTAGCTCCATTTCATAGGCAAGGAAACTGAGGCAGCTTGCCCACAGTCACAAAGTCATTTGGGTATTCCACCTTGAGAGCCCATTCTTTCAACCACACTTTCTACCTCTCAGTGGGTCAGGCTTTAGCACAGTGGCTGTTCTCCATCTTCAGAGCAATCAAGGGGAAAAACAGGTATGGGAGATGTAGGTTGGCATTCCTAGAAACTATGACACTTGAAAATTAGAACAGGACTTTTAATTTCTGGAGGCACTCCTCTCGCTTTTGGATGGCTAGTTCTGGTGTCTAAAACAACTGGAAACTGAAGATCTATCAAGATTGTGTGTGTGTGTTTGAGATGGAGTCTCTTGCTCTGTTGCCCAGGCTGCAGTGCAGTGGTGTGATCTCGACTTACTGCAACCTCTGCCTCCCAGGTTCAAGTGATTTTCCTGGCTTCAGCCTCTCAAGTAGCTGGGATTACAGGCACCCACAGCACACCTGGCTAATTTTTGTAGCGATAGGGTTTTACCACATTGGCCAGGCTGGTCTTGAACTCCTGACCTCAGGTGATCTGCCCACCTTAGCCTCCCAAAGTGCTGTGGTTATAGGCGTGAGCCACCAAGCCCAGCCAAGATGTGGTTTTATAATTACCACCTATGTGTCTATTATTCCTCAGGTGACGAATGTAGAGTTAGTTCAGGATAGAGGCAAAATCATTTTGCGAAATATTTCCTTGTGGTTCTAGAATTGGAACTAAAGCCATAGAATAGTTCCTGGATATTTTCTACCATGTGCATGAAATCGCTGGCACTTGCCAGCATTCAGACAGAGTGGTATCAGCAGCCAGCGCTCACCGTTTGGCTGGAAGGACATCTTACCTCACGAGGGGGTGCAAGAGGGCACGAGGCCACCCTGTAGGTCTCTCAAGCTGTGGTTCTGGAGCCCTCCTCCAGGAACCTAAAGGCTTCTTTCAGTTTGGGCCACCCTTTTCCAGGAGGAAATTGGAATTTTTAGGGCACTCTTTTCTAAGAGGTTTGGAATTTTTGAGCAAAGCTCCTTTCTGTGACTTTTTCTTCATAACTCATGACAAAGAATCTATTTCGGCCCATGATCTACAATGCAATTGATGGGATCATTTGCAGTGGCTGCTGAGCTACTGCAGGCAGAGTTGGTGTTCAGTGCCCATGCCTATGAATGGAAAGCTGGAAATCACTAAGTACTCACCTTAGTCTGGTTATCAAAATCTGTTAGGTCTTGTCATCTCTGTTGTAAAGTTGGATAACTGAGGTTCAAGAGGTCCCCTCACTGGGCCAGCATGACACAGCTCAGAAGGGAAAGGGACAGGATCCAAACAGATGTTTCTGATTTTAGACTTCTTCTTGCTGTCTAACCAGCAGCTAGGTGGCTTCCTTTCGGGCATCACTGTTGAAATGAATGCTTTGGCACACAATGTTCAAGGAAGATAAATGAGCGGAGTGACTGTACTTTTAGAAATTCTAATTCCAGTGGTACCAGTAAGTACAGACAGTCCCTGACTTAGGATGGTTCAGCTAAGAATTTTTTAACTTTATGATGGTGCAGCAGTGATTAGCATTCAGAAGAAAATGGTTTGGTATTCTTCCGTGATGCTGAGCAGGGTTGGCAAGCCACATCTCAGTCAGCCACAGGATAGGGAGGGCAAACAATTGAGATTCTACAGGGTTTTGTATTGCTGGGTGATTTTGCCCAATTGTAGGCAAATGTAAGTGCCTGAGCAGGTTTATGGTACGCCAGGCTAAGCTATGATGTTTGGTAGGCTAGGTGCATTAAATACATTTTCAACTTACTATATTTTCAACTCATGATGGGTTTATTGGGACATAATCCCATCATCAATTGAAGAGCTTCCGTTTAGTTCTGGGATCTTACACAGTTAAATGATGGATGGTAAATGGCCATAATTTTGACAAGTGAAAGGAAAATTAATATATAATCCAGTAATTCCTTCTGTACACATGTAATTACGCTGTCTTTTCATCTATGTGACATTTAAAATTTTTTTACTGCTTTCACACAAAGAAATGCATTTGTCCATCACATGTTTTTCAAAGTTTCTTGTTCTTTATGGAGATGACGACTCCTTTTTTAAACTAAGAATTTGCATAGGGTTATGAAATAAATTGCCTTTTCCTTTTAATCACTTTGACTTAGCAAACTACTTCCTGTAAGATTTGGAAAACATTTCTTAAAATAATGTCAGATGTTTGGGGTACATTAAATTTTTATTTTAAAAAATCTAAAATGCATTTTTTTCCCAGTGTCTTGGGTCTGGTGGATTTTTAGCATGGTCACCATAATTTCTAACCAAGCAGTTATATTTGGAATGCCATAACTGGCCCTCCATACTTTATTTAAAAAGGAAAATAAACTGTGGAATCTGGTGTGTGTATGTAAAAATTTATGCCCTTTACAATACAGGGTTTTCTTTATATATATATTCTACTGGAACCAAAGAATTATGTAGGGACTTCCCATGCTCCAACATGAAGGCATCAGGAGAAGAGAGAATCCTTCAGAAAGAGGTGTTGCTGTGTCAAACCACTGAGGTTGGCACATGCCCCACTGCTGTAAGACGTTGTCAAGCATTAGGAAAGCCAGTGAGGTGGGTTGACTTAGCAGCATGGGCTTATTCCAAAATGAGCTCTTTGAGCAAATAAAAATGTCCCTGACAGCAGAGGCTTCTAGAACTGTGGGGTTAATTTAACTCAAGTCAGGGGTTCTGTTGGCTGCCTCAGTCAGAACATATATAAGGCTGTGACCCTGAGATTGGCTTTGCACTTTTCAAGTTTCCTACTGAGAATCTGCTTTCAGATAGAGTAAGCTCTCTGTTTTAATGGGGCCTTTTGAAATGGGTCACCTGCTAAGCTTAAGGAGCGTGCATAGTGATCGGCTGTTACCAGTATCCTGAGGGTACCACCAGATCTGAAAAAGCTTTAGGAGCGTGGATTCTGTGTTGGTGACGTGAACAAGTGGGTTCTCTTGAAGACTGATGAACAATTCAGGACCTGCCTTATAAACCTTGCTATGATAAGACATGATCACTGGGGTTTAAGTTGGATATGCTTCCCAGGATCTGATCTGGGACTTTCAATTTCTCTTACAGAGAAGTGTCAATTAATGCCCCAGGTGGACTGGCAAAGGGCAGCATGATCATCATTTCAACCTAACCTTCCCCAGATACCAACAGAGTGCCAAATGAGTCTGTGCCTACCCTGCTGTGGAGGAGAGGCACATTTTAATTCTCACTATAGCTAGGTAAATCTGGAATGATGGAAGTTCTACTAATGGTTGCTCTTGGGAAAAGGCACTAGAGAAAAATGGGATGTCTGGGTAAAGAACCTTCTTCCTTCCTCATATTATTCCTCTGTTTTCAAGTTTAGGCACATCCATTTCCTTGGTAAAAAGCTGAGGCCAGAGAAGCATCTTTGAGGCCAAGAAGTTCCCTGCTCTCTGGCCACGCTCCCCCTTGAGGGTCACATACCTGCCTGCAGCAGCCTCAGAAGCAGATATGCAGCCCCACCTTGGTCTGGGAACAGGAGCCTGGTCAGTTGGCTCTTAAAGTCCTCGTTTGTGGGGGTTGGCAGTGAGGAAGAGACCATGAGGCAGCAGCACATGGGGAGAAGGATACCATCCTTGGGTCTGGGGGTGACCCCTTGAACTAGGTTTCTTGAAAAGCCACAGTTTAGTCCTCTGAATGAGGACTTCAGCAGTTTTACCTTCTGGGCTCCAGATCATAGGATGTTAGCCTATGTTCCAAGAAGTCCCTGGCCAGATGGAACCCAGGCCTTGCATTCCATCCCACTTTCAGGCAGAGTTGTGTAATTCATGTTTATTGTAGTCAGTTCATGGGGATTATCAATCCCACATATGTATGTTTCACATTCCAGAATACTTGGTGGTTAGCTGAGGTTTCATTATCTTTCACTCTTAGCTAATTTAAATAGAGATTGGATCTTTCAGGTACCTGTATTCAAGTGAGGATAATTTGTTTGACCCTCTTCTAGTTTAATTGGGACTGCTGGTGGATTTGACTTATGGGACTTTCAGCAATAGGCAGAGACATTGGCCATACAAAAGCCCCCAGATTGTTGCTATCTTAACAAGAATCCTAAATGTTAAAGACCTCCAAACCCCATTTCTGAAGTATTGCTTGGGATGCATAATGAAAAAGTGTGGCTTCATGACAAAGTTTATTTTCATCTACTCTCTTTCTTCTAGGGTCAGCTTAAACTTGGACCGGGATTTATAATCCTGTTGGAGGCTTACTGTCTCCATTTTTACTCTTCATTAATTGTGTTCACTCTCTGTACATGCTTGAGGGGTCTGAAGTGCATCAATAGTAACAACTTTAAAAAATAAACAACTTCTTCTCCTCCTCTTCCTCCTTCTATCTCCTGAGTTTCATCTTCCCCATAGTCATTATCGTCATGCTCACACAGGCACTGGCTGACCTATGTATATTTCTTTTCTCTTACATATTTTGTTGTACATTATTTACTTTGTACACATTAATCCCAGATCCACTTTCATCAATGGCCCACAGTTTCACCCAAAATTGGGCAGAGCCAAACACCACCCATTGTGTATATCTGACGTTCTTGCAGATTTTATGTAGTTATAGGTTGATTGGGTAATGGATTTATATCATTGACTTTTGTTTGGACTCTGTAGGTTTCAGCACTCTGGCTTCATAGACTATAAAGAACTGGCTAGAATATTTTAATGGAAATAAATTTAGGCACAAGATCTACGGTGGCTGCAGCAAGGGCATACTCTTCTATAAGGACATTTATGCTTCCATGCTCATCCGTACTGATTATTTGAATCACTGATAAGCCTCTCTAGACTTAGAATTGTAGTATGACATCTTTAAGAAAATATCATTTCACCCTACAAGTATCTACCCTATAGATTTGGCAATATATGTTTATTGAAGCAAGACAGCAGGCTAGACACATCCCAGAAGACCAATAGATTAGTTTGGGTGTCCCCATGTGGTAGTAGTGAAGCCTTTTGAGCATCTGAGTGCCTCTCAACCACAAATTCATCTTTCTTTTTCTCTACTCCACTTGAAACAATTGTAGGTGATTCTGTGGATGGGGCAATGGTGTCAATCTTCCGACGTACCCTCTATCCTCTGTGAAGTCTCTGAAATAGTAGTGTTCAGTCCTTGGGCCCTTGTCATCAGGGTCTGCTGATTAGACCTCATCCTCCTAAGAATCGTTGAGTTTTATTTGTGCAATAATTTTGGCTTTCCTTACGAAATCTAGCTTTGCCAAGTGTGCGTTCTACTTTCATTTTTAGCTCATGACAAAACTTCATTTTGCTACATCAAACCAGAGCTTTTCCTTTAAAAGCCTTCCTGACCATCCTCCATAATTTTAGTTTTTTACCTCCAGCTAATAAATGGACCATGTTTTTTTCCCTTTGTCCCACATACACTACTGTAATTTTGATCAAAGTGAGAATTAGAATAAACCAAGTCTAGCACCTTTTCCCCAGGAGTTTAAAATGCTCCAGGAAGTACTTACTGGGTGTCCACATGTCTAACTCTGTAGCCTTCACTGTACTGAGAAAAATGTGATTACATACTGGATGCTTTAAAGTGCCTGGATTAACCCAGTTGCCAGTGAGAAGCAGTAGATCCTGCGTTGTGTCGCATCCTTCCTTCTTCTTGAATTCAGTTGGGTTGTTGAGTACACTAAAATCTGCAATGGTTTGAGTGTTTGTCTCCTCTGAAATTCTTGTTGAAATTTAACCCCCAATGTGAGAGTATCGAGAGATGAGACCTTTAAGAAATAATTCGGTTACAAGACTTCTGCCCTCATGAATGGATGGTTCATTCATGGATCGATGGATTAATGGGTTGTCACAGGAGTGGGACTGGTGGCTCTATACAGAGTAAGAGACAGCTGTACTAGCACACTCAGCCCCCTGGGCGTGTCATGCCCTGCACTACTGCTAAACTCTGCAGAAAGTTCCCACCAGCAAGAAGGCCCTCACAAGGTACAAACCCTGGACCTTGGACTTCTCAGCCTCTATAACTGTAAATATAAATTCCCTTTCTTTATAAATTACTTAGTTTCAGATATTCTGCTATAAGCAACAGAAAACAGACTAAGAAAAATAAACCTCAAACTCTACACCTTACTATTATAAAATCAAAAATGCCTTCAGCTCTTGGTATTTGTGTGAGGCAGTGTTGAGCATAGAGAATGTATAGACGTGTCCTCTGTCCTCCTGTGGGATACAGTCTGAGATGGAGCAAAATCAAAAGAAAATAAATACAAGTTTTAAAAGGTACAGGCTTGGCGCGGTGGCTCATGCCTGTAATCCCAGCACTTTGGGAGGCCAAGGTCAGATCACCTGAAGTCAGGAATTTCAGATCAGACTGTCCAACATGGAGAAACTTCATCTTTACTACAAATACACACACACAAAAAAAAATTACCTGGGCATGGTGATGGTCGCCTATGATCCCAGGTACTCGGGAGGCTGAGGCAAGAGAATTGCATAAACCCGGGAGTCAGAGGTTGCAGTGAGCCGAGATTGTGCCATTGCACTCCAGCATGGGTGACAGAGCGGGACTCTGTCTCAAAATAAATAAATAAATAAATAAAATAAAAGGTGCAAAAGAAGATCCATGAGTAGAAGTGAATGCTAAGTAGGCACTTGCAGGAGAAGGCTTTTGCACTGGACCTTGAAGAATAGTCTGAGCTTCTCAAAGGAGATCTCATTTGGTGGAAGGAGATCTCGGGAGAAGGGATAGTATGTGGACAAAGTACATCCTTGGGAAGCAAAAGGGGTGTTTTAGAGACGTTTAAGCAACTTCTGGATGGAGCACAGAGAAGAAAGGACCAGGACCAGGACCTAAGCTTATTTACTGGGAGATTTCTGCTACAGATGCAGATGATACCTTTGTCAAAAAGGGACTGACAGTTCCGAGGCTCTGAGGTTTAGATTTCAGCTCTCTCACTCATTCTTGGGTGACCTTGGACACTTCATATCCACCATGTGAGCTGAGTGAGTTATCTGTAAAATAGAAAAAGCAACAACAGCAAGTAATAGTTGGTGCAGCAACCAACAGATCTTAAGTGCTCCACAAATATCAAATTAGGACAATTGGTGTTTAAGCCTAGATGCTGAAGTAAACCACAACTGTACCTTGCTCACATGTCGCTTTGTGATGGAAAGCTTTTTGAACCCACTGTATTCTAGACACCTGATATTATGAGAACATGGGAGTTTATTATTTTATTGTATCTAGTAAACATTTATCGGAAGACTTAAAAGGTGTTTGTTTTGCTTTCAAATGAAGTGAGCTGCAATTTATCTGGAGCAGCTCTCCTGTAATCCAGCACTATAATCCCAGCACTTTGGGATGCTGAGGCGGATGAATCGTCTGAGGTCAGGAGTTTGAGACCAGCCTGGTCAACATGGTGAAAACCTGGCTCTACTAAAAATACAAAAATTAGCCGGATGTGGTGGTGCATTCTTGTAATCCCAGCTACTCAGGAGGCTGAGATAGGAGAACTGCTTGAAGCTGGTAGGTGGAGGTTGCAGTGAGGCAAGGTCCCATCACTGTACTCCAGCCTAGGTGACAGAGCGAGACTCTTATCTTAAAAAAAAATACATATATATCTTATTACTCAGCTATGGCAAGGCCAACAGATCAAGAGGTAAGTGTTGTTGCAAGGATAGTTGTATTTACAGATCCCAAGAGAAGGAGGCATGCCTTGTCACAGGGTCCACACTGCGGAGCTTGGATTGGTTAGGAAGCAGAGGGAGGGGAAATAACTATGGCAAGAGCCTTTATTGTGGTCACCACCAGAGGGAACGAGTGAGACAGAGTAAGCAAATGTAGGATTGGCGAGTTTGAATAATTTCAGAGGACTCTTGGGTATGGAGGTTGCCCTTAGTTGTCTGATACTTGACTCTTGGGGTGAGTAGGGCAGAGAATAGTGGCCCGGGGTGCAAGAGTACAATAACAGAGGTGGTGGGTTGTATGGACACTGAATCAATTGGTTTGCTGATGAAAGGTGCACTCCTGGGTATGTGATTTACTCTCTCTAGGAATTAGGTAGCCCTGAGAGGGGCAGGTCCTCCAGAGTCAGTAAGGCACCAAGGTGTCAAAGCATTAAAACTACAGAATAAAAAATCCTAACACATACAAATGTCCACACAACTATTTGTTACACAAATGTCCATGGCAGATTTATTTTTAATAGTAAGAAATGAGCCCAGATGTTCATCAACAATTGAATAAATAATTATAGTATAATGATCCAATGGGATAGTAATCCAGTATTTAAAAGGAATGAACTACGAATGCAACATGGGTTAACTTCAAAATAAATATGATAAGCAAAAAAAGGCAGACAAAAAGAGTACATACTGAAAAAATTGTATTTTTATAAAATTCTAGAAAATTTGAACCAGTCTACAGTGACAGAAAATGTAAATAGTTGTCTAAGAATTAGTGAGTATGGAGTGATTACAAGAGCAAGCATTACCAAAGGACAAAGGAATCTTGAGAGAGCAGTGGATGTGTTCCCCACCTTGAGAGTGGCATTGCTTTCATGGAGGTGGGTATGTGCCTATGCTTGTTAAATTGTATACTTTATACATGTGCAGTTAATTTTACATAAATTTTATCTGCACCAAGCTTGTTAATAAAAGGTTTATTGGCCAGGCGTGGTGGTTCAAGCCTGTAATCCCAGCACTTTGGGAGGCCGAGGCGGGTGGATCATGAGGTCAAGAGATCGAGACCATCCTGGTCAACATGGTGAAACCCCGTCTCTACTAAAAATACAAAAAATTAGCTGGGCATGGTGGCGCGTGCCTGTAATCCCAGCTACTCAGGAGGCTGAGGCAGGAGAATTTCCTGAACCCAGGAGGCGGAGGTTGCGGTGAGCCGAGATCGTGCCATTGCACTCCAGCCTGGGTAACAAGAGCGAAACTCCGTCTCAAAAAAAAAAAAAAAGGTTTTTTTAGGTAAATATTAAGGGGAGAAATTTTTCTACCTGTAACCATGGTTGACATACATAAATTGCCTTGTTGTCAGCATTACTAAAATAGTCATAGTGGATATATCTATTTGGGTATATACTGGCATCTTACTTTCAACATATGTACATCTGAACTGAAAATAAAGTATTGATCTTTAAAGAACAAGACTGGTAGTGTGAAGCTAAATGGACTCTCTAAAACAAAAGAATAAAACCCTGATTTGTAGCATTTGCTGATTTCTATGGCCTAAATTCTCTCACCACAGCTTTTGTTACAAAGGCTATGTCTAATATCTGGCTGGTAAAATTCCTAAATATTTAACATTTGGCTCAAATACATTCACGTTGAATGTTCAATGCCTTCATTGTACAGTGTCAAGATTTCAGTGCAGAACCTCATCCCACTAGACTTGCCTTCAAACCACTGAAATGAGCCAAAATGCCACAGCTTACTTATGAGGTTTGATATCCTCATATATGGAGAAATTCCAGACTTTCTTTTACTTACACAGTTCACTCATTCATTCATTCAGAGTTTTTCTTAATCACTGCCTCCCTCTTCTCACACCTGCCCCTCTTCCAGACTTCCCAATATCCTTGACTGTTAATTTTACTTTTTTATCTGCCCAGACTAAAATATATTACAGTCATTAACTCCTATTTCTCTCACACTTTGCAGCCACTCCATCAGCATATCCTGTAGGATCTATCTTAAAAAGACATCCAGAATCCAAACTCCCCAACCTCTACTGTTAAGAAGAGCCTCCCAAGTAATCTTACTACTTTAATCTTGGCTGGAAATTCCCCCAAGGAGCGATCTGAGAGGTCTTTTTAAAAAGCAAATAATTTCCTTCTAAAAAGTATTTATTTCACTCAGGATAAAGGTTAAAATTATTTTCATGGTTTGGAGACCCTTTGTGATCTGGCCTGAGGGATCCATGACTCGTTGCTTTACAGTATTATTCCCACTCATGTAGCTTCTCGGGAATGCTTTCTATGATCAATGAGGGTAAAACTGAATTTCTTCCACCCATGGGTTATGCTCTTACCTGTGGAACTGCCTTTTCTTCTCACTTGACTTACAACACATTTATGTTTTTATTTGCAATAGTCTCCCCACCTTGGAATAGAGCCCCTTGGGAGCACTGGCTTCAGCCTGCAACTATGTTCCCTTTACCAAGAAGATCTCAACTCACAAAAGTGTTCAACAAGTATTTATTTATTCTCCCAGCAAATGTTCTAGACTAGGTGTGGTGCTGGCGGTAAAGAGGTGAGCAAAGTAGACATAGGTTTGACCTCAAGGAACATATAATCTATTCCGGGAGAGCTACTTTAATCAAATACATAAACAATGACAAAACTAAAGGTGTGATTAGTGATTTTAAAAAGACATATGATTCATTGGAAGCATAAAGTAACAGAACCTGACTTACTCTACGGAGTCAGGATTGCTTCTCTAAGGAATGACATTTGAGCTGAGATCTGCAGGATGAGAAAGAATTAATGTGAGTTTTTGTAGTGAGAAGAGCAATTCATAAAGCAGAACTGGCTGATGTGAAATCAGTGTAGCATGGGAGCAAGGAGTGTTAGGGGCCTGAGTGAAGGCTGGTGTGGCACAGTGAGCAGAGTGAGGAGCTCTGTGCATGGTGAGCTGGGGAACACAGAAGACCATGCAGGGTTTCAGAGGCCTAGCTAAGTGTTTGGACTTAATCTCCCGGGCATTGGAATAATCATAAGCCCTTGACACCACTGACATAATGGTAACCCGTTAATGCTGTTTTGACATGTGGATGACATAATCAGGCTTCCATCTCAAAGATAACTGTGGATACATTGGGAATAATTGTTGAGAAGGGATCTGATATGATTTGACTATGTGTCCCCACCAAAATCTCATGTTGAATTGCAGTTCCCATTATTGGAGGAGGAGCCTGGTGGGAGGTGATTGGACTATGGAGGCAGATTTCCTCTTGCTGTTCTCATGATAATGAGTCAGTTCTCAGGAGATCTGGTTGTTTGAAAGTGCGTAGCACCTCCTCCTTGGCTCTCTCTCTCCCTCCTGCCAGTCATGTGAAGATGTGCTTGCTTCCCATTGGCCTTCAGCCAAGATTGTAAGTTTTCTGAGGCCTCTCCAACCATGCTTTCTGTACAGCCTGTGGAACTGTCAGTCAATGAAAGCTCTTTTCTTTGTAAATTACTCAGTCTCAGGTAGTTCTTTATAGCAGTGTGAGAACAGACTAATACTGGGGTTAAAGTAGCTGGGGGAGATCAGGTGGCCACACGATGGTGACACTGTGTCCAGGGAATTGATGGTGGTTCATACAGATAAATTCTAGAGATAAAATTGACTTGATTAAGGAGACATGAGTGTGAGAAAGACAAAGGAGTCAGAAATGTCTTTTGGGCTACTCAACTACAAAGATGACCATCACTTTTGACTCTGAAATTAATAATCACCAAGAGAGGTTGGGAAGACACATGGTGACTCTGGCTTTACATACTTTTCTCATGCTTGCTCTCATATTATTAGAGTCTATGATACTGCTCCTGGAAAAAAATCTTCATCTCCAAATTATAAAAATGTGCTTATTGAAATGCCTGTTAAATTTAAGAGAGACTATAATTTCCTGTCAGTATAGTTTAAAACAGTTCTGAAAAATTACTTTAAAAGGTTTCTTATAACCTTTGTTATACTACCAAATAGTAATTTATTCATACTGGTCTTTATGACTGAGTGGAAGAATTTAAAATTCAAGATTTAAAAAAAACAATATTTATCTTCTGGACCGAATTAAAAAAATGTGGTGCATATACACTGTGGAATATTATGCAGCCATAAAAAAGAGTGGGATCATGTCCTTTTCAGGAACATGGATGGAGTTGGAAGCCTTTACCCTCAGAAAACTAACACAGGAACAGAAAACTAAATACCACATGTTCTCACATATAAGTGATAGCTAAATGATGATAACAGATGGACACATAGAGGGAAGCAACACACACTGGGACTTTTCAGATGGTAGAGGGTAGGAGGAGGGAGAGGATAAGGAAAAATAACTAATGGGTACTAAGATTAATAGCTGGGTGATGAAATAGTCTGTACAACAAAAGTCCATGACACAAGTTTACCTATGTAATAAACCTACACTTAGTGGGGCACAGTGGCTCACGCCTGTAATCCCAGCACTTTGGGAGGATGAGACAAGTGGATCACCTGAGGTCAGGAGTTCAAAACCAGCCTGGCCAACATGGTGAAACCCTGTCTCTACTAAAAATAAAAAAAAAATTAGCCGAGCATGGTGTCAGCCACCTGTAGTTCCAGCTACTTGGGAGGCTGAGGCAAGAGAACGGCTTAAACTTGGAAGGCAGAGGTTGCAGTGAGCCAAGATCGAACCACTGCACTCCAGCCTGGGCAACAGAGTGAGACTCCATCTCAAAACAAAAACAAAAACAAAAAACCTGCACATGTAGCACTGAAGTTAGAAGTTAAAAACAATTATCATCAAGAGATTAAGACACTGTATGAGAAAGTGATATGTTATCTAAAAGTAGTTCTCTGTAAGGTGTTTTTAAATCTTAATTATTAAGTTGCCATCATTGCTATAGGAAAATCTTATATTATTTTGACTAAAGCACAAATACCATCACTTATATATAAATAAGTAAAAGCAGACAAATACTATAATTGCTTTCCATTTACACTCAGGTTAGAGGCAACCTGAGTGATCTGAGGAGGTGGTAGTGATTGGGCTTATCTATAAAATGTTTACTTAAACATTTATAGAAAATAAAACACTAAATCAAATATAATTTAACCCTAACAATAAAGAAAATAATTGAATAAATGTGAAGACTTTTGTTTCCATTACTTTTGCTCCATGAAAATAGTCAGACACAAACACTATGCCAATATCAGAAATTAAAACTATATATTTATTTTACCTTTTGATTTCAATTGTTGAAGAAAAAAAAAACAAATATTAGGTTACCTCAGGAAACAATAATGTGTGAAAAAGATGTATTTTTTGTTTTGCACCATTTTTAATGAGGACAGAAGTAGGAGCTGCTCTTAATAACTTTTTACTGACCCAGGGCCACTTGGAAAAGTCCTACAGAGGAAAAGACAAAACCATACTTCCTCTGAAGGTAGCCTCTCCTGAATTGAGTCTGACATTGAAGACAATTCAAACTCACTCCAGCGCAGACATTTAGTGACTCAGACCTGACGTTCTACTGTGTGTTGAGACAGGATGGGCAATGGGAACTGGGGTCAGAATCTCTAAGTAACAATTATGAATTATCATAAGCAACAGGCAACAATTACCACAGAATAAATTAATGAGAATCAGTATAAACTAAAATGTGGGATTCTCATGATTTGCATTTTTTAAGTTTTCCCTTTTATCCCATGATTTAATACATCTGCAAAGACCACTGAAAATAATATACACAGTCATCATTTTGTTCGTCTATGAAAATTACTTCCGAGGAACTATCTACTAAACATTTTTGTGGACGTGTCATAGTTTAGTGACTTTAAAAAAAATCTTTTGGGCCAGGAGCGGTGGCTCACGCCCATAATCCCAGCACTTTCGGAGGCCGAGGCAGGTGGATCACGAGGTCAAGAGATCGAGACCATCCTGGTCAACATAGTGAAACCCCGTCTCTACTAAAAATACACAAAAATTAGCTGGGCATGGTGGTGCGTGCCTGTAGTCCCAGCTACTCGGGAAGCTGAGGCAGGAGAAGTGCTTGAATCCAGGAGGCGCAGGTTGCGGTGAGCCGAGATCGTGCCATTGATGTGGTTTCTGTAGGGCTAAGATTTAAGCCAGCTGCTTACCTGCTGCCATCTTTGGAAACAAAGTTACTTTCCTCTCACTGCGTCCTTCCTCGTCCTGACTGATTTTGCAAGCGGTGGGCAGCCTAGTCTGCGCTGCGTTACATCAGGTCTTTGTGTGTGGGTGTGGCTGAAACCGGTGTTTCTCAGCTTGATCATCAGGGCTAGTAAGAAATATTTGGCTCCTCCCATGAACCAAATCCAATTTTAAAAGATGAAAGCATATATTAACTTAGATACATCTTGTTTACCTTGATATCTTTTTTTTTTTTTTTTGAGACAGAGTTTCGCTCTTGTTACCCAGGCTAGAGTGCAATGGCGCGATCTCGGCTCACTGCAACCTCGGCCTCCTGGGTTCAGGAAATTAATTCTCCTGCCTCAGCCTCCTGAGTAGCTGGGATTACAGGCACGCCCACCATGCCCAGCTAATTTTTTGTATTTTTAGTAGAGACGGGGTTTCACCATGTTGACCAGGGTGGTCTGATCTCTTGACCTCATTATCTACCCACCTAGGCCTCCCAAAGTGCCTCCCACCGTGCCCAGCCTTGTAAAGTATCTTCTTACTGACTCTGTCCATTAGAATTCACTCTATCTATCATACTTCTCCAGCCAATCAGCCTTTTAACATTGGTGCTATAAAAACCATCAAAGAGGAAATTAGTACAGAGAAAAGCAACAGGTGAGAACAAATCAGGGGGTTGGGGAGGAAGTCAAGGGCTCGTTTTTCTATCCCCAGTTAGAATCAGCACATGTAAGAACACTTGTGGAGAGAAACTCCAGATTGCAGCCATTCATTAAAAACCTTTAATTTTGGCTGGGCATGCCTGTAATCCCAGCACTTTGGGAGGCCGAGGCGGGTAGATCACTAGGTCAAGATATCGAGACCATCCTGGTCAACATGGTGAAACCCGGTCTCTACTAAAAATACAAAAAATTAGCTGGGCACGGTGGGCGTGCCTGTAATCCCAGCTACTCAGGAGGCTGAGGCAGGAGAATTGCCTGAACCCAGGAGGCGGAGGTTACGGTGAGCTGAGATCGCTCCAGCCTGGGTAACGAGAGCAAAACTCCGTCTCAAAAAAAAAAAAAAAAAAATCTTTTGGCCGGGCGCGGTGGCTCACGCCTGTAATCCCAGCACTTTGGGTGGCCGAGGTGGGCGGATCACGCGGTCAAGAGATCAAGACCATTCTGGCCACCACGGTGAAACACCGTCTCTACTAAAAGTACAAAAAATTAGCTGGGTGTGGTGGTGCGTGCCTGTTGTCCCAGCTATTTGGGAGGTTGAGGGAGGAGAATTACTTGAAACGGGAAAATTGCAGTGAGCCGGGATCGCACCACTGCACTCCAGCCTGGCGGTAGAGCGAGGCTCTGTCTCAAAAAAAAAGAAATCATTTTGTTTTCTTAAACTTCTATGCTAAGGCCATGTTTCACTCAAAAACTAAGAGTGACTGTTAATAGTAATCTAGGTGGGCATGCTATTTATTTTTCTAAAAATTTGTACTACTTATTTCTCAGCATCTAACGTTTGTCTTTATTTTCTGACTGTGTAAGAACATGTATACCTGCCCCCTAAGAAAATAAATAACATTTTAATTTTGAAATAAATTGTACTGTGTTTTTATTATCAGTCTCCAAGCATATCTTCAAATATTTCTTTTATTTAATTAAGCACATCATTCTAATTTTCATTTTTCAAGCTCAAACTTTCCCCATGTTTCTAGTTTTCTACTGTTATTAGTAACTTGACATATATCTATAGCTGACACAGTTTCTCAGTAAAATAATGCCGGCAACAAAATCTTTTCTGGGTTGAATAAAAACACAACAAAAATGTTCCCAAAGTGGCTGATAATATTGTTATGGTAGTGATGCTTGAAGAAGAAAATTTTAATATTAAAAGAGCTGCTTGTAAAAGAGAAAATGCTTAGAAACATGATAAAAGCACAATGATGGATTAGCAAATCATTTCTCCCAGGCTTTAGGTGAAAGCTTCCTCTGGAGTTCCAGTGCAAGCGGGCAGGTAAATACTAGGGGTCCTAACTGTAGCAGAGAAGTGAGAGCAAAATAGCCGCTCACACATTTTCTCAAAAAAATGTATGGCAGAAACTTGCTTGGGAAACTCCCCTCTCAAAAGAACACCTACAATCTTAATCCACATCTAAATTATCAAATTCAGTAAGTGGCTTTCCTAAATCTCAATTTCAACATAGAAAATGCTCAAATGCCAATCCTGTATTTCGCATGTCCTGAGAAAAGCAGATGTCAGGAGGGTGTGGGGTGACTCACAGGTTAAAGCCTGGGTACGCAGCAGGATAGGGTCAGCTAATGAGCAAGCATTTTGGAGCAGGAATGCCTGTTTTGTGAAGTGGGAGCCAGGCGAGTGAAGATGCATAGACTAGACAGGAGAGACGAGGGTCTCTGTGTTCTCTTTTCCAATGCCACGTGTCCTTCTGGATTTCTGACATGGGGAATGTGGCATGTTGAGGTCTACAGGGGTAGCCAGTAGTCTTACACCTTATATAGCTATAAAAGAACAGACTTCTTAATCAGTGGTTGTACTTGCCTCTCTATTACAGAAATCTGCAGTGACAGTTTTACTGATTTCTGTTTTGAACCCATTTATCTCCTGAGATTGAAAACATTTTACCGGCCTTAGATGACTGTCTACAGAAAGCTGTAAGACATAAATTCTACTGAAGTCTGCACAGTTCTCCTACACACACCAAGTGTGAATTTATGTACGTATGTTGAATGTGAATATGTTACAAGATTATTTAGAAAAATCTGAACTGTCTAAAATAATCTGCCTGGATTATATGGGAAGAGGGTTAGTCTGCTGGAATGGCGCTTCCAGAGCCGTGTATGTTAGTCACGTGAACTCACTCAGCAGCATCCTTGCGCCCAGCTCCTGCTGCAGGCTCTGCAGGGATGCAGGAGACTGTGACTCAAGACTGGCTCCCATTCTTTGGGACCTCACAATCTGCTGGGGAGACCTGAACCCCCGCCTCCAAAGACAGCAGAGCCTGGACTGACCCAGGGTCTGGCTCTTACTCTGGTTCTCTGTGAAACAGCACTAATCACTTCATGTCTCTAAGAATATTTCTGTTAAATAAAGGACTAGATTCCATGATTAGCAGGATTCTTTCAAGGTCCAAAATTCTCTTTCTGTGAGGGCAAGACAGCATTTAATAAAATTTTATGATAATGTAGGGGGGGTAGAAAAGATGTGATAACTTTCCTTACCTATCATAAGGGTCACAGGCGACACTCCTATAACAAAAGACAGGTTAATGAAAGTAATCCATGATACGTTTATTTAATCAAAGTTTTACTTGACGTAGAGACTTCAGAAATGAAGACCCAAAGACCCATGAGAAACTGTCTATTTTTATGCTTAGGTTCAATGAAGAATGGGCAGACATGTGCAAAGGTGATTGGACATCTGTTCAGATTCTTCTTGGCCTCTCTGTGTGACATTCTTTCTCCCCAGTATAAGGCAGGACCCCTCTGGAACCGGGGTTCTTGTGATCTGCTATCAAACATGGTGGGTCAGATAATTTCTTCATGGTCCACTGCCATACAGAAAGGCAGGGAAGGTTAGAGTGATATTTCCACCTTGTTATGGCTCGTTTTGGGAAAGAATTCTGGTTTCCAGGACTCACCTCAGGAGAGAAGTCAGGGTGGGAGACAGAAAGGTCAGAGGGAAAGTTGGCTTCTGAGGCCTTCAAAACACTCTGGATGCCAAAGCATCATATTTTGGGGTACCATTTTATGAGCCCCAGCGATCATAGTCATTGTGGGAATTCAGAAAATGGGGAGGATGGGTGAGCTGAAAAAGAATGAAGGAAGAGATATCAACTAAAGTCAGTTTTTACCACGTGGCAGGCATCATTTTCTTCGGTTTTATGGGACAATTGTGAAATTAGGCAACTCTCAGACAAACCGTTTCATTCCTTTAGTAAATGTCTAAGCTCTTATTATTGTCCTAAGGTTCAAAATGAGTCCCCCTATCCATCTTGCCCCTAAAAAGAAGGATATGTACTTAATTAAAGAATAGAAGACAGGGAAATTGAAGAATGACATTTTCCCCCACAAACGCCAGATTTCTAACTTTGTTGTTCTAATGACCTCTCTGTAGCTCAAGCCATACCCCTAAGCAGCTGGATAACAGAATAGGCTATTTATTTGATCCTCAGATTCGGGAGGAGCTCCAGTGATTTCTTTCCCTGCTTCACTGGCCTTGAGAAGAAAATGTGACTTCTCGCTTGCACTCTGATCAGCAGCAGTTAGAAGAATAAAGCTAATGTTAGAACTTTTCCCCTGCTCCTGCTGCTCCAGATACTGATTCACCAGAGGTGAAAGGAACTGTTTTCATTGTGCAGAGCTATAGATTCATGAAAATTGCCGCTTTTGATAGGCAGCCAGGCATGAAGCAGGGTTCTGCTTCTGGTCTCAAAAAAAAAAAAAAAAACAAACCTGAGGGCTAATGATATTAATTGAAGATATTGCCATATTTCCTGAATTCAGATCTCATTGCTACTCCCAGAGTACAGAATCATTCCTACGATTGAATACAGAACCCATACAATGTATTCAACATTGTCTTCTTTGGTAATCCCTTAAAGTCACTCTAGGAATTTAGAATTGTGTTAGCTGTGGGAAGGAAATCTGAAGTTTCCATGGAGAGAGGTTAAGTCAAAGTGCAAATGTTGAAGCTGCCGTTTCTCTCAGCAGCCTTCTTGGGAATTGTGGTCGAGACTTAAAACTGTTCACTAATCGCCCTTCAGTGCATCGTGAGTTTTTGATTCCTCCCATTAGAACTGGGAAACCTAACATGCTGCTGCCCTCAAGCCTTGTTTTCTGTCTTTATTAGGAAAACAAACAGTGGCATGCAGGAAGCCTGGTGTAGACTAAATCCTACTTGCCAGGAGGCTCTTCTGAGGTGGTTGTTTAGCCCTGGACCCAAACTGAAAAAAAATGAAGGACGAGATGTCAACTAAAGTCAGCTTTCATCACGTGGCAGGCATCATTCTCTTTGGTTTTATGGGACAACAATTGTGAAATTGGGCAACTTTCAGACAAACCATTTCATTCCTCTAGTAAATATCTAAACTCTTATTATTGTCCTGAGGTTGAAAATGAGTCCCCCCAACTCATCTTGCCCTTAAAAAGAAGGATATGTACTTAATTAAAGAATAAAAGACAGAGGGAATTTGAAGAATGGCATTTTCCCCACAAACGCCATGTTTCTAACTTTGTTGTTCTTTCTAATGAGCTCTCTGGACCCAACTCAGAGGAAGAGTCAGGGCTGTGCCTCCAATAAGATGGGAACAGCAACATGGCTTCACACTTCTGGGTCACGGGAGGTCATCTGTGAAATGAGAGAGTGGGAATGGATGATTCTTGCAAAAGTTGCTCTACTATTAACATCTGCAGTACATTTGTTATGACTGATGAGCCAATACTAGCACACTATCATTAAGTCCATAGGTTACATGAGGAACTACTTTGTGCTTTACGTTTTACACGTTATGAGAAACACACAATGATATGCATCCATCATTACAGTATTATACAGAATACTTTCACAACCTGAAAAATCCTCTCTTCTCCACTTATTCATCCGTCCCTTCCCCCTGAGGCCCTAAAGTATATAGCCTTTTCGGATTGACTTCTTTCACTTAACGTGTATCTACATTTCCTCAATGTCATCACATGTCTCTGCTAGCTCATTTCTATTTATCACTGCATAATATTCTATTGTCTGGATATATCACAGATTATTTATCCATTTAGCTATTAAAGGTCATCTTCCAAGTTTTGGCAATTATGGACAAAGCTGCTGTAACCATCTGTGTGCAAGTTTTTGCTTGAACATATCTTTGTTTTCAATATCTTTGGGTAAATATGAAGGACAGCAATAGCTGAATCATGTGGTAAGAGTATGTTTAGTTTTGTAAGATACTGTCAAACTGTCTTCTAAAGTGGCTATACTGCATTGCATTCCTGTTGACGATGGATGGGAGTTCCTGTTGACCCATATCCTCCAAAGCATTTGGCATTGTCGGTATTTTGGATGTAACCATTCTAATTGGTGAATAGCAGTATCTCACTGTTACCTTAATTTGCATTTCTCCAGTGACATGATGTGTGGCATTTTCTCATATGCTTATTTGTCATTCTGTGTACCTTCCTGGGTGAGATGTTTGTTCAGATGTTGTACCCATTTTTAAATGCATTGTTTTCTTCTTGTTGAATTTTAAGGATTCTTTATGTATTCTGGATACTAGTCTTTTATCAGATATGTGTTATACAAAAATTTTCTCCCAGTCTTTTGTTGGTCTGTTTATCTTAACAGTGTCTTACACAGGATGGTAGTTTTAATTTTAATGAAATCCTGCTTATCAATTTTTCTTGATGAATCATATTTTTGATGTTGTATCTAAAGTCATAATCAGACCAAGGTCAAGTAAATATTTTCCTATGTTGTCTTCTAAGAAGTTTCATAGTTTTGTACTTTACATTCAGGTCTATGATTCATTTCAACTTAATTTTTGTGACAGGTGTAAAGTCTGTGTCTAGATTTTTATTTTTGCATGTTGGATGATTCTAACACCGTATGTTGAGAAGACTATCTTTTCTTTTGAATTGCCCTTGCTCCTGTGTCAGAGATCCAGTTACTTTGTACCTGTAGGTCTATTTTTTGGCCCTCTGGTATGTTCCATTGATCTATTTTTTCAATTCTTTCACCAATACTACACTGTTTTGATCACTATAGCTTTATCATAGATTCTGAAGCTATGCAGTGTCTTTGAGACTTGTTCTTCTTCATTTGTTGGCTAATCTGGGTCTTTTGCCTTTTTATATAAACTTTGGAATAAGTTTGTCAATATCCACTGGACAGTGTGCTGGAATTTCTATTGGGATTGCACTGAATCTATAGATGAAGTTAGAAAGAACTGACATCTTCACAATATTGAGTCTTTTTATCCACATACTTAGAATTACTCTCCATACTTAGATTTTCACTGAATTCCCTCATCACAGTTTGGCAGTTTTCCTGCTATAGATCTGATAAAATCAGAACAATGATGTGGAGCTATCACTGCCTTTGTTGAAGGAAACAATGAAACATATGTGCTCACTGGGAGCAATATTAGCAGATTATCATAATCTGATGATTTGTTTTCTCTTAAAGGTCAATTAATGAATGAAGTTGAAATGTAAAAATAACCATTGTTAACTTGTGTAAAGAAAATATGAGGGAAGATGGCTGACTACACACAGCCAGGAGGAACATCTTCCACCAAGGGACCAAGAAATTGGGAAGACGTGCACTCCTGACAGATCTTCAGAGGGAAGGCTTTGAGAGCAGACAGAGGGAAGACACAGATGTTGGGCTGAAGAGGGAGGGAGTCAGAACCCTGCAAGGGGCAATCATGCACCAAGACTCATTCCTGGTTCCCAATAACTCCTGGAGGAAGGGTGAGTTGAACAGGCAAGGAGCAACCTCATCTTGCCGCAAGCCCCTGAATTCCTGACAGGAGAAGACCCTTCAACCACCAGGGACACTTGAGTTGTCAGGGAGAGCTGCTTAGAAAGTGTTAATGGTGGAACTCCAGACCGCAGAGCCCAGAAGGTTTGGTGTGGAAGCATCTGTAGCAGAGCATGGCCAGGGACACCCATTGCCCTAGGCTAGACTTACTCTCATAGGAGACTTTATCCCTAGGGGAACTGTCAGACCTGAATTCTGCAGGGCAGTCTTGCCCATGAGATAAGGCCAGTCCTACCTGAGCATCCTTCAGTCTGCTGGCCACTCATGGGGCCCCAGTCTGGCCACATCTGCTTGCATTGCAGCTTCAGGTGTGTGGCACAGTGGGGGCTACCTCCTGAGGACCTGCATCATACCTCCCGTGCTAGCCGACTGTGCCCGACCAGCAGAGAGCTGCTGCAGAGTGGCCCCCATGTACATGCAGCAGCATAGCCTGACTGTGCCCTGCCCTCACTGCAGCCTCCCCCTTGCCACTTTGCCACGGCCATCCCCCACATAGCTTTGCCAGTGCATGTGTGTGCAAGTAGACCTCCCACCCCCTTTCCCACCACAGCGTGTGTGAGCTTCCACCCATGCTGCTGCTGGTATCCTGAGTGCACTTCACCTTCCCGAATGCCTATCCCACTGTCATTGCTGTTACGAGCATTGATAAGCACGAAGCCCGCCAGCCCTGCCCCTGCCAGCGCCCTGCCCCTGCACTGACACTACCACCAGTGTGAAAAGAGGCACAGAGACCACCCCTGTCCTGAGCAGCCACAACTACCCACGTGAAAGTGCAAGGAGGATGCACACAGTCCTGTGCTCACCAGTGCCTCACTCCTATGCTAACACCGCCACTGGCACAAATGTGCACGGGGTAGGGGGTTCTTGCCACCCATCCCCCACCCCAACCCCTGAACCATGATGCCAAAGTTGCTGCCATGAATGCCCACAATTCTAATAATATTCTTTGTCTCTGACCTGGGAGTCTTATTTCTTTTTGCAGCATCCATGAGAGTGGCAGACCAACTTGTTCCATTGCAAGTAGTATACAATTTCAGACCCTTTACTGTTCTTGCCAGAAAGATGAGTGTTAAATTGGATTAATGATTTTGACAATATAGGCAGAGAAATGACATCTGGGAATAACTATTAAAAAAACTGAATATGAGGATCTCTGGGGTGTCCCACCTGGTAGAGCTGTAACAAGGTTAATGCATCTTCTGAAGTCACAGCTTGCCTGTGATGCTATATTTCAAGAAGTCATCACATTTAGCAAGTACTTTGCATTTATGTTTTCTCGAAGCTGAAGGAATAACCACTGTCTGGAAGTTTTAAAATAGATAATTTTCTCTAATCCTGCATCTTTACTTTTCACATTTGTTATTGAACATCTACATGTCCAGGCGCAGTGGCAGTTTGAGACTGTAATCCCAGCAGTTTCAGAGGTGAAGGTGGGAGGATTGCTTGATCCCAAGAGTTCAAGACCACCTGGGCATCAGAGTGAGACTCCACCTCTACAAAAAAAAAATTAGCTGGGCGTGATTGCACCACTGCGCTACAGAGTACAGATGGAGCGACAGAGTGAGACCCCATCTTCAAAAAACAAAGAAAAGAAAATCTACAAAAATATTTATTTCTGCGGACTAGCTAAATACATCAGTGTTATATTATTGGGGAAATCTGATGAGTTACACTTACTATTTGACTGCCATAACTAAAGGCCACATCACATCTTTACTGTGTAGTTTTAAACTAGGCCATCCAGTTTCTAATGAAGAGACAACTCTGCCAGCTGCGATGTGAGCCCAAACAAAACTTTATCCCCTGCCATAAAGTAGATTACAGATATGCACAGACATCAGCAAGGAAAGTATGACAACAGTTCATTTAATGCCCTTATATGCAACTCTATATTGTATTCTGAACACAATGAAAATAAGATGTGGGCCAAGCATGGTGGTTCATGCCTGTGATCCCAGCACTTCAGGAGGCCAAGATGGGAGAATCACTTGAGCTCAGGAGTTTGAGACCTGCCTGAGCAACATAGCAAGACCTTGTCTCAGAAAAAAATACTCTTTTAAATGAAAAACAAACAAACAAACAAAAGAAAAAAGATGAGATGTCTGCCCTTCCACATATAATAATAATGTTTTTAGAACATCTACTCTACACTAGACATCATGACTAAATGCCATGCAAGGCTCTATTATATTTCCAATGTAAATATGGTAGGGCTGAAGCTTAGGACGTTTAGCTTGTTCAAATGAGAACACATGGACACAGGGAAGGGAATATCACACACTGGGGCCTGTCAGGGGGTAAGGGACAAGGGAAGGGAGAGCATTAGGACAAATACCTAATGCCAGTGGGGCTTAAAACCTAGATGACAGGTTGACGGGTGCAGCAAACCACCATGGCACATGTATACCTATGTAACAAAACTGCACATTCTGTACATGTATTCCAGGACTTAAAATAAAATAGAAAAAGTTTCACTTGTTCAGCACCCCACAGTAAGACACTGCGATTCAGAACTCAGCTCTTAACTGCATAGTATCCTATTACGCAGATCCTACTTGAAAAAACAGATCAGCCCGCCTACCTGACTTCACACCTTATAAATGAAAGAGCCCTGGGAGCACACTTCAGTGGAATCTCGGAAGATTCCAAGCTATTTCACTTATTTACAAGGGAAATTGGAAATTCTTGCTGCAGCTGACAACATATTTATTAAAAACATTAGCATGGAAGAAGTGAAGTACAAGTGAATTTGACATTTCAGAATATTTTAGCTTTTTGTCAAAGGTATTTTAAATTTCAAACAAGGTTTTGGCAGTTAGTAAAAAGATATATCAACTGAGTTCAGGAGATGAGTTTTGGGGTCAATCTTGAATTTTCTTCCTTGTGAAGATCTATGTTGGTGAAGCATAAAGTTTGCAAAGGCATTCCTCTGAATTTGCGCTATTTATACAAAAGAGCTCCCCTTTCCTGTGGATTTCACTTACGTTACTGGAAAAAGTTGCCTCTTTGTTTGAAATAATCTTTGTGAAATTATATTTTTCCAATATGTAATAAAAGAGGTGAATCTGGGAAAAGTGCATAGTAAAAAACTTGACTTGGACATGACATTAGGTTAAAAGATTGAATTAGGATTTATTTTAAAGATTCAGCATGGCAAAGAGGAAGTGACCAACTTTAGGATCTATTAATCAGATGTTGAATACTGGCCTGGCCTCTTCCTCAGGCAATGAAAAGAGTTCTTTTTTCATAAGAAACAGGCTTTTACTCACAAGCTGATTACCGTTGTTCTATTTGTCACTGAGATTTTGATGATGATAGTGAGGTAATGATGGTGACAATGATGATACATTTTTAAAACTATCTCAGAAATGGGAGAAAATATTCGAAGCATTGAATTACAAATGTGTGCCTATACAGTTTATGCAAGACTAAGGCAGAACTTTCCTTCAAGTTGCATGAATATTATTGGAGAAATAATACACAAAGAATTACAAACATTGAATATATGATAAACTTTTTTTTTTTTTGAGACGGAGTTTTGCTTTTGTTACCCAGGCTGGAGTGCAATGGCATGATCTCGGCTCACAGCAACCTCCGCCTCCTGGGTTCAGGCAATTCTCCTGCCTCAGCCTCCTAAGTAGCTGGGATTACAGGCACATGCCACCATGCCCAGCTAATTTTTTGTATCTTTAGTAGTGATGGGGTTTCACCATGTTGACCAGGATGGTCTTGATCTCTTGACCTCGTGATCCACCTGCCTTGGCCTCCCAAAGTGCTGGGATTACAGGCTTGAGCCACTGCGCCTGGCCTATGATAAACTTTTGAAGAGTTCTTTGTGAATAGCTCCATAGAAGGTCTGGGTTTTTGCTAGAAGGATCCATATTCATTTGAGAAACTCAATGGAATATAAGTAATTATAATAAAATACCTTAAAATGTTTACTCAATTACCAAAGCCAATCTTATAAATTATAACATGGAAAAAAATAGACATATTTTTGTCTGGGTATATCGTTTCTTGCCTTTAGGACATTATAATGGGGTATCATGTTTAAACATAAGGTTGACATAAAATGTCAAAACAGATATATGAGGGATATGACTAAAAGTTGTTCTTTCCAAATACGGGTGCACAACTCAAAGATATCTGATTTATAAAAACTTTAAATCTATATGAGATTAACCAGCTAACTTATCATACCTAATGGATGCACTACTGTTATGGTTAATGTGTAAAACAGCTGAATTTTATATTATATGATTACAAGTAGATAATATTTTGGAAATCTAAAAAACTTGTTTTAAATGTCTCTTTTGATTATAATGAAAGATAAACAATGATAAATGATGCCTATTGTCTCCATGTTAATTCACTAATTAAAAGTACCATTGAAAAGTTTTCCCAAGAAATACATGTGCTTCAAATATGGGATAGTCTCACAGCTGAGATTGATCCATGGTGAGCCCTATTTTCTACATTACTATGAATGGTTCCAGTGGAGGATGAGATAACTTGTTCTTTGTAATGTAAAACATTAAAATATTTGTAGACATCCCAAATGTATTAATGTAGAATGTTGTTTTGGATAAGTTTGGGAAAACTACAAATTAAGCATATAAAATGGTTAATTCTGCAGTTTCCCAGTCTCTTGCTGTTCTGTGATAGATCAGTGATTGGGTTCCATCCTAATATCAACAGTATTCCATGCTAGGATTAAAAAGGGATACAATGCCTCAGAATGGCAGCCAGAGTCATAAGGAAAAAGATTTTCAGAGAGGCTTTGGAGCAGGGGATTAAGCCCAAGAAATTGCTTGTGTAAAAAGGGTTAAATGTGTAAATAAATTAATGTGCTTTTCTCTTTTTTTTTCCTTCTAAAAACTCTTTCCCCTATTTGTTCAAATGTATCCATTGGCAGAGTAGGAAAGAAAAAAAAGAGTTAATGGATATTTGTAAGGAGACTGCTGAGATGAGCAGGAGCACAGAGCAACAGCCTCTGCTTCCCTGAATTTTTAAGAAATCTCGGCCGGGCGCGGTGGCTCAAGCCTGTAATCCCAGCACTTTGGGAGGCCGAGGCGGGTGGATCACGAGGTCAAGAGATCGAGACTATCCTGGTCAAAATGGTGAAACCCCGTCTCTACTAAAAATACAAAAAATTAGCTGGGCACGGTGGTGCGTGCCTGTAGTCCCAGCTACTCAGGAGGCTGAGGCAGGAGAATTGCCTGAACCCAGGAGGCGGAGGTTGCGGTGAGCCAAGATCGCGCCATTGCACTCCAGCCTGGGTAACAAGAGCGAAACTCCGTCTCAAAAAAAAAAAAAAGAAATCTCGGCCAGGTATGATGGCTCATATCTGTAATCCCATCACTCTGAGAGGCTTAAGTGGGAGGATTACTTGAGCCTAGGAGTTCAAGACCAACCTGGGCAACATGATGAGACTCTGATCTCTATAAAAAAAATTTTTTTTAATTACCCAGGCATAGTGGTTTACACCTATAGTGTCAGCTACCGAAGAGGCTGAGGCCAGGAAGATCTCTTGAGTCCAGGATGGTGCCACTACACTCCAGCCTGGAGGACAGACTGAGACCAATGAACTACTTGTAAAGAATCATTGACTCAACCTACAAGTATTTTGCCTGACAAAGATACCAGTGTTAAATGAAGATCACCTTTTATATGCCTTCTTTTTTGCCTTACATTTTATTTTTGTAGACTTTGTTAGGAACGTGGTGATGGGAAAGGTGGAAAGTTTGACAATAAGCTTTGACTGTTTTAACGACAGCAATGTCCCTGTGTATTCTAGTGGGGCTATCATATCAAGAAGGGTGAATTTAGAAGTTACTGGCAAAATCAGGGTAAAATCTCTTAAAATTCATGCAAGAGGAAGTTTAGAATTATGGTTGGCTGAATCTAGAAACACTGGCACCAATACTGCCTGTACACAGAATTACATTGTAGAAGTAGAATATTTCAACCATAAAGATATCTTAATTGGGCATGAAAGAGACAATAATAACTCCAAAGAAGGCTTCAAGGCTATTCATTCAGGAAGGCATGCATATGCATTCACCTGTAAGTGTCCACAGACACCACTTGCTACTTCATTTAAAGGCAGCCATGGTGTGTGCACTGTTGTGTAAAAGCTGAATCTCACAGGCCTTGGCTATAAACAGTAACATCAAAGAAAAAATTTACAGTCTTTGGATATATAAATATGAACACTCCTTCATCACTGTCACCCCAAGCAGGCACAGAAGAAAAGACACTAGACTTAAATGCTTTCAGACCACTGAAATTATGAATAAATAATATTATTTTCCAAAATGTTCTAATGCATTTCATTAGATGTGTATACAACAAAATACTTATAACATTGTGGCAGTTATTCAAACAATGGAAAGTGTTGTCATTTTCCATTTATAGTTTATTTTAAAAATCAAAGATGGCCAAGCGCGGTGGCTCACGCCTGTAATCCCAGCACTTTGGGAGGCCGAGGCGGGTGGATCACGAGGTCAAGAAATTGAGACCATCCTGGTCAAGATGGTGAAACCTCGTCTCTACTAAAAATACAAAAAATGAGCTGGGCATGGTGGCGCGTGCCTGTAATCCTAGCTACTCAGGAGGCTGAGGCAGGAGAATTGCCTGAACCCAGGAGGTGGAGGTAGCGCTGGGCTGAGATCACACCATTGCACTCCAGCCTGAGTAACAAGAGCGAAACTCCATCTCAAACAAACAAACAAAAAAATCAAAGATATGTAAATTTACTTCCCATATTTTGTTAGTGTCTCTTCTTTTTTCCAATTCCTGCTCCTTCTGAAATAACAGCTAAGTATCATCTGATAATACTTAAGAAATAATAAAGTAGGACCCCAGTGCCATAGTCTTATATAAAAAAAAGAAATAATAAAGTAGGTATGATAAATTTTAAAACCAGCATAGGGCTCAGAGTTCAGGAGGTTCTAGCTCAGACCCATATTTGGCAATGATAATCTCCTTAATTTCGAGAATTTTATAACCAAAAATGACTTTTTGGTTATAGAAAGCCTATCACAAGAAAAAGTATTGAAAAAAGCGAACAACTCTAGAAAGTATTGGTCATGAGAACTTTTCCCAAAATGAGACATGCAGTTAGGGTGTGGAGAGAGCAGTTTCTTTATTCATTTTAGAATGAGAAGGGAGAAATCTGGCCCAGTGCAGTGGTGCACACCTGTAATTGGAGCACTTTGGGAGGCTGAGGTGGGTGGATCACCTGAGGTCAAGAGTTTGAGACTAGCCTGGCCAACGTGGTGAAATCCCATCTCTACTAAAAATACAAAAGTTAGCTGGGCATGGTGGTGAATGCCTGTAATTGAGACAGGAGAATTGCTTGAAACTGGGAGGCAAAGGTTGCAGTGAGCTGAGATCATGCCACTGCACTCCATCCTGGGCAACAGAGTGAGACTCTGTCTCGAAAAAAGAAAGAAAAGAAAAAAAAAGAAGGGAGAAATCCTGTTGATGAAGTTTATGGTGGCTGATGTTTTAGACAGTACCAATTAGAAAGTATTTATGTCTTAGAAAGTAATAATGACTGGACGCCATGGACACTTTGGGAGGCCGAGAAGGGCAGATCATGAGATCACGAGGTTAGGAGTTTGAGACCAACCTGGTCAACATGGTGAAAGCTGTCTTACCAAAAATACAAAAATTAGCCAGGTGTGGTTGTGGGCGCCTGTAATTCCAGCTACAAGGAAGGCTGAAGGACAAGAATAGCTTGAACCCTGGAGGCAGAGGTTGCAGTTAGCCAAGATGGAACCACCTTTGCATTCCAGCCTGCGTGGCACAGCAAAACTGTCTCAAAAAAAAAAAAATTCACTAGCCTCTTTGCTGGATATCGGTTCACTGGGCAAAAGTTTATGGAGAGTCTGTTACAATTCTGTAGCAAAGCCACTTTATGAGTAAAAGAACTGGACCAGGGAGATTAAATAATTTGGGCAAGCAGACATGTTGGCGTGCACCATCGCTCCCGACTAATTTTTTCCCCCACGGGATGGAGTCTAGCTCTGTCGCCCAGGCTGGAGTGCAATGGCGTGATCTCGGCTCACTGCAACCGCTGCCTCCTGGGTTCAAGCGATTCTCCTGCCTCAGCCTCCCGAGTAGCTGGGATTACAGGCACAAGCCACCACGCTCAGCTAATTTTTGTATTTTTAGTAGAGACGCGGTTTCACCATGTTGGCCAGGCTAGACTCAAACACCTGACCTCAAGTGATCCGCCTGCCTAGACCTTCCAAAATGCTGGGAAGCTAGTGATATTTAATGTTAAATAACTTTGGGCTCAAAAGGTATCTGTTTCCATTTTAAGCCATTTCAGGAGGAGCAAAGACGGATGCAGTACTCAGTCCTGATCAGTGTACTCAAAGGACATCTCAGAACGTTTGGATTTTTTAAATTACACTTAGCCTTCTAAAATAAACCAATGGATATAACTTTTACATATCACAATGAAAATTAGAATTAGCAAACAATTAGATTTTAACTGGGAGTCTCAATTCCCTTATTTGTAAAATGTGGGTAATATCTCAACTTTCTGTTGGTGTGATGTGAACTCAGTAAGTACATAATAAGCACTAATTTTGTTCCCCATTACTCGGGGTTCAAGAGAATGCTGAACTCTTAGGGAACAATTTCGTAACACTATTATGGTGATATTTTAATAATAGTAAGACATGTTATGAGAGTATATTTTATCAACAGTAGATATGGTGCTTTTCTTGTTAGGGAAGAAATAGAGTTTTGTATTAAAATAGCTAACAGTCAACACTAACCATAAAATGAGTATTCTTTATTAAAAAGTTAACTGCGTAGAGCCTACTTTCAGTCTTTTTTGAAACAAGTTCTCACTGTCATCCAGGCTGGAGTGCAGTGTCGCGATCTTGGCTCACTGCAATTTCTGCCTCCCGGGTTCAAGCAATTCTCCCACCACAGCCTCCTGAGTACCTAGGACTATAGGCGTGTGCCACCACACCGGGCTAATTTTTGTAGAGACGGGGTTTCTCCTTGCCCAGGCTGGTCTCCAACTCCTGATTTCAAGTGATTCGCCCACTTCAGCCTCCCAAAGTGCTGGGATTACAGGCGAGAGCCACCGCGCTCAGCCCTAGTTTGAAGTTTATGGTAATCATCTATTGCTAGCAGTTTGTTTCAATTCTTAGTCACAGTCACAGTCACAGTCCTTGAGTAGAATGTTTCTGTGTAACACAACTCTCCCTCTTTCTCCAGATCAGGATTCATTCATTATTTATTCAGCAAATTATTGTCTGCGTTCCATATTCAAGGCACTATTTAGGGAGGTATAGTGTTGGACTGCAGTCCTTGCTCTCAGCATAGACCTTACACTCTGGAAAGGGTGACAAAGAACAAACAAGTAAGTGAAAGAATAAGGTCATTTTCAGTAGTATTAAGTGTCATGAAGACAAATAACATTAACAATGACATCGTTTTGGGTGACCTGGGGTAGGAACATAATTATGTCAGGTGAGTAGAGATGGTCGCTAAGGAGGTACCCTTGATAGGAAACCTAAATAAGGAAGAGCTTGCCTTGTAAAGATCTAGGAACAGAATTGTTCTTGCAAAGGGAGGAATACTGCAGCATTCCTGTTGTGCCTGAGTGGGTCAGGTGAGGGACCCAGTATGAGGTGTGGTTGGAGTATTTTATTCCATTTGTAGTGAAGGACCATTAGAAGGTTCTGAGTAGGAATCCAGTCTGTATTTTAAAAGGTGTGCCCAGGGACTAAGAAAACTTAGGCTGCTGAGGTATCATAAGCTTTTTTGTCTTTAAAGACAAGGTCTCGCTGTGTTACCCAGGCTAGAGTGCAGTGGCTCAGTCACCTCTTACTGTAGCCTTGACCTCCTGGCCTCAAGCAGTCTTCCTACCTCAGCCTCCTGAGTAGCTGGGAGCACAGGTGCATGTCACTATGCCTAGCTAATCAAAAAATATTTTTTTTGTAGAGTTAGGGGCACCCTAATTTGCTCAGACTGGTCTCAAACTTCTCTAGGCTCAAAGGACCCTCCCTTGAGGGTGCTGGGATTACAGGTGAGAACGACTGCTCCTGGCCGTGGTATCATAGCTCTTGAAGAAAACTAAAGACTTCTGTAATTTTATCTTGCTTCCCCATATCTGCTTTCTCCCCATTAGACAAAATCAAGAGAGATGAGTTATATTTTGTGAAGTTATAAATATGCATCTTCAATGTACTTTCTGCCTTTCCATTTGTCACAGATAAAATTCCACTCTAAGAAGGAATTTAAGTGCTGAATTTGCTAGGTGCTGACTTCTCTTTATGGCCTCCAAATAGGCTGCAGATAATTTAACTTCAACTTTTACAACTTTGAAATGCTTAAGAGAATACCTCCACTGACTTTTAAAAACTGATCTCCCTGTAATCCCATCTTAGTATTAAAAATTTGACCAGAGGCTGAGTGCAATGGCTCACGCTTATAATTTCAGCATTTTGGGAGGCTGAGACAGGATGATAATTTGAACCTGGAAGTTTGAGAGCAGCCGGGGCAACATAGGAAGACCTCATCTTTAGAAAAAATAAAAAATTAGCCAGTGTGATGGCACACACCTGTTGTCCTAGCTACACACAGGAGGCTGATACGGGAGGATCGCTTGAGCCCAGGAATTTGAGGCTGCAGTGAGCCATGATCTTGCCACTGCACTCCAGCCTGGGCAACAGTGTAAGCCCCTGTCTCAAAAAAAAAAAATGTTGGGGGATAGGTGTAGTCACTCACCTATAGTATCAGTGCTTTGTGAGGCCAAGGCAGGAGGATTGCTGGAGGCTGTGAGTTCAAGACTAACCTGGCCAGTATAGCAGATCCCCATCTCTATAAAAAGTAAAAATTAAAAAATTAGCCCGGCATGGTGGTACATGCCTGTGGTCTCAGCTACTTGGGAGGCTGAGGTGGGAGAATTGCTTGAGCCCAGAAGTTCGAGGATGCAGCGAGCTACTGTTGCACCACTACACTCCAGTCTGGGCAACAGAGTGAGACCCTGTCATCAAAATAATTTTTAAAATAAATTTTAGGCTGGGCATGGTGGCTCATGCCTGTAATCCCAGCATTTTGGGAGGCGGAGGTGGGTGGATCACGAGGTCAGGAGATTGGGAGGCCTGGCTAACATAGTGAAACCCCATCTCTATCTAAAAATGCAAAAAATTAGCCAGGCCTACGCCTGTAGTCCCAGCTACTCAAGTAGCTGAGGCAGGAGAATCACTTAAACCCAGGAGGTAGAGGTTGCAGTGAGCCAAGACCGCACCACTGTACTCTAGCCTGGGCAACAGAGTTAGACTCTGTCTCAAAAAAAATTTTTTTTTTAAATAATAAAAACAGCTGTTATTACTGTCATCCATGATATTCCTGTTGTGTTAACAAAAACAATTCTTCCAATTATATGTTTGGCAAACGGTTCCTCTGATCTATTTCTATCATAGTCTCTTTTTTTTTCTTATATAGCAGGGCTCCCTTACCCCCAGGCAGAGGATTGGTACCAGTGCGTGGCCTGTAGCAGGGAACTGGGCCACACAGCAGGTTAGCAGTGGGTAGTGAGAGTTACCACCTAAGCTCCATCTCTTGTCAGATCAGCCATGGAATTACATTCTCATAGTAGTGCAAACTCTGTTGTGAACTGCGCACGAGACTGATCTAGGTTGCACACTCCTTATGAGAACCTAATGCCTGATGACCTGAGGTGGAGCAGTCTTCATCTGCAAAAAAATTGTCTTCCACGAAACAAGTTCCTAGTGCCAAAAAGGTGGGGACCGCTGCTATATAGTGTCTTAATTCTAAATTAGAAGTTCATCATTTGGCCAGGCACAGTGGCTCATGCCTGTAATCCCAGCACTTTGGGAGTGTGAAGCGGGCAGATCACCTGAAGTCAAGAGTTTGAGACCAGCCTGGCCAACATGGTGAAACCCCATCTCTAGTCAAAATACAAAAATTAGCCAGGCGTGGTGGTGGGTGCCTGTAATCCCAGCTACTCAGGAGGCTGAGGCAGGAGAATTGCTTGAACCCGGGAAGTGGAGGTTGCAGTGAGCTGAGATTGCTCCACTGTACGCCAGCCTGGGAGACAGAGCAAAACTCTCCGTCTCATAAATAAATATATAAATACATAGGAAGTACATCATTTTATGCAGAGATTATATAGTAAATTCTTAACTGGTCTTCCTGCCTCTTGATTTTTCTTCAGTAGATCCTATATTTCTTCTGCCAGATTAATTCTCATAAAATGCCATTTATATCACCTCAGTGACATATCCCAGTTGCTTACCAGGCCAAGTTCTAATGCCTCATACTGGCATTTAGTTCTCTCCCTATCTCTCCTGAGATGAACAAGCTGGGCTCATTCTACCTCTGCTTTGTTTAAAGCTCTTTTTACCCTGTGGTTGTTCCCATAAATTGTCTACTCTGTCTTTAAATTCAGCCATTTCCTGCTTTCTCCTTTCGCTGAGCGCCTCCTGATCTTATTGTCTGTAATTTTGGTATTATTCTGAAGTGTTGCATTATTTGCTAATTGATTCTTGGATCTCTCATTTCATTAAGCAAAATATAAACTCTGTAGGCAGGTCCAGAGTCTAATTTGTCTTTCACTCCCTTCTTCTCCATATCTCCCAGTGTAAGATAAGACTAGGTGCTTAGTAGATATTTATTGGTCTCTGAGCCACCCATACTGTTTTCAATCATAGGATATTAATATGATTCTCTCGATGATGGATATCAACCCAGGTGATACTGTTTTGGAAGCTGGGTCAGGCTCTGGTAGAATGAGCTTATTTTTATCCAAAGCAGGTAAGAGATTGGATTGAGCTGGATCTCGATAACAAAGAAAATACTCAATTTGTTCATTCATAACAACAGAAAGTTATAAGGATATTTGGGAAAATACCTAATACTGAGATAGCATTCTCCTAGAAACTGAATGTAAGCAACTGTCTTTTTTTTTTTTTTTTTAATTAAGACGAGGTTTCACCATGTTGGTCAGGCTGGTCTTGAACTCCTGACCTCAGGTGATCTGCCCACCTTGGCCTCCAAAGTGCTTGGATTACAGGCATGAGCCACCACACCCGGCTGCAACTGTCTTTCTTTCCATTTTGTACATTTATTCCAGTCAGTCTCTTTCTTTCTTTTCTTTTCTTTTTTTTTTGTGGGGGGGGGGGGATGAAGTCTTGCTCTGTTATCCAGGCTGGAGTGCAGTGGCACAATCTCAGCTCACAGCAACCTCCACCTCCCGGGTTCAAGCAATTCTCCTCCTCCCTCAGTCTCCTGAGTAGCTGGGATTACAGGTGTATACCACCATGCCTGGCTAAGTTTTTGTAGTTTTTGTAGAGATGGGTTTCACCATGTTGGTGAGGCTGGGCTCAAACTCCTGACCTTGTGATCTGCCTGCCTTGGCCTTCCAAAGTGCTGGGATTACAGCGTGAGCCACCGTGCCCTGCCCTTCCAGTCAGTCTCTTTCTAATCCTCCCTCCATTTTCTTTGCTCTGTCTTGTTTCCTCCATGCTCTCTAATGCTGCTGCTTTTTTCTTAAGTATACTTTTCATTGGAATATAACATAGCTACAGAAAAGTGTGCAGATCATAAGTGTATACCTCAATGAATCTTTGTATAGTGACCACTCGTGTACTTATTACCCAGATCAAGGCAGGGAGTGTCCCTGCCCCACAGACGCCTCCTTATGTCCTCTCCCATAATAAAAGACATGCAAGTTTAAAACTACATTAAAAGGCTGACCGTGGTGGCTCACGTCGATAATCCCAGCACTTCGGGAGGCTGGGGCAGGCAGATTGCTTGAGTTTATGAGTTTGAGAACAGCCCAGGCAACATGACGAAAACCTGTCTCTACCAAAAATATAAAAAAAATTAGCTGGGTGTGGTGGGGCACACCTATTGTCCCAGCTACCCAGGAAGCTGACGTGGGAAGATTACTTGAGCTTGGGAGGCAGGGGTTGCCGTGAGCTGTGATTGCACTACCACACTCTAGCCTGGGTGACTGAGTGAGACCTTGTCTCAAGAAAAAACGAAACAAAACTCAAAAATCTCCATTAAAATGTAAACTTTATTCACTTTTTAGATTGACACAGATAAAAAGTTCAGTAACTCTTTGTCAGGGAGAGTATAGAGATATAGGTATAATACATTGCTGGTTGGCATATAAGTTGATACCACTTATGTGGAGGACAATTTAATATTATATGAATAACTTCACATACCCCTTGAGCCAGCAATTCCATTTTTAGGACTGTAGAGATATACTGGCTTGATACAAAGACTTAGGTACAAGAATTTTCATTGTAGTATTGTTTGTATTAGCATATGACTAGAAACAAGCTAAATGTTCATCATAGACATACCCTGGAATATAATGGCTGTTAAAAAGAATGCAAATTTTTTAAAAAAGAATGCAGTACATCTAGAATCACTGAAATGACATTAGTAAGTAAGAAGGAAGGTACAAGACAGTGTGTATAATACACCACAATGTGTATTAAAAACAGAGACAGATACTTGCATGCTTGTATGGGCAGTGACTATCATGGGAAGGGTAAATAACTGGTAATGTGGTTGCCTCTAAAGAGGGAGATTAATTAGGGATCAGGATGGGAAGAAGACTCGTAACATTGAACTGTTAGAATTTATTTTTTACATACATGTAGTACCTTTGCAAAATAATTTTTTGACACTTTTTAATAAAATGATTAATACCATGAAATATCAAATTATTTTTTACTTAAGTTGGATCACAAGGACGAGTCATAAGTTTTGAGGTACGAAAAGACCACCATAATCTGGCTAAGAAGAATTACAAACACTGGCGTGATTCATGGAAATTAAGTCATGTAGAAGAGTGGCCAGACAATGTGGATTTTATTCATAAGGATTTCTCAAGAGCGGCTGAAGACATAAAATCTTTAACATTTGATGAAGTAAGTTTTCTAACATGGGTCCTGTGTTATTACTTTGACTGCAAAGAAAATAGGGGTCAGGCTGCTTTTGTAGGGGCAGCGGTCTCCCTTCATTTGCTTCATATCTATCCCTGGGGATGGAAAGAATATTTTTGTTTCATGCCTTTTAATCTCATGGTGGTATTTGGGGCAGAGAGACATACTGAGTTAGCAAATTGGATGATAAAGTTATCAGTAAATGTGGGATAATGACCAAAAACTATGACCAAAGGCTAGTTGAGCACCATGAACCTCAGCATTCCCAGGATAAAGAAATCGTACTTCATGGCTCCTATGATATCAGTTTCAGAAAAAAAAAAAAAGAAATCATACTTTGGAAGCAGCATTGGAAGCATACTGAACCCAGCACCTAACCTGAATTGTTAGATTTTGGGGGAATAAGTAGCTTCCATTTGACAAGAAATAGACAGAAGGCTTTAGACAGTTAAAGTCAGGATGTAAGGGCAGTGTGTTCATTGAAGATGTTGAGGATAGAAGTGTTTGTCATGAACAAAGCTCCAGAAAGTAGAGCAGAGAGATTGTGAAGAAGAGAAATAGTAGGAGGTTGACTTAGGGAAAAGAGGCAGAGTAGATGAAGGTAAAAAGATAGATGATAAGAGGCCAGACATGGTGGCTCACACCTGTAATCCCACACTTTGGGAGGCTGAGGCAGGTGGATCACCTGAGGTCGGAAGTTCAAGACCAGCCTGACCAACATTCTCTACTAAAAATACAGAATTAGCTGGGTGTGGTGGCGCATGCCTGTAATCCCAGCTACTCGGGAAGCTGAGGCAGGAGAATCGCTTGAACCCGGGAGGTGGAGGTTGCAGAGAGCCGAGACTGCGCCGTTGCTTTCCAGCCTAAGCCACAAGAGTGAAACATCATCTCAAAAAGGAAAAAATATATAGATGACAAGCTGTGATCAAACATGGTAGAGATCTGGCACATGGAGGTATTTGCTGGCTTCAGAGTTTCAGAATTCCAGTGTAGGTTGCCCTGTCTTTAGTGATGCCACTTCACAGTTCTTAGCTTCAACCTATGGACTGAGGCCTTGGTCAGGAGTCTTCCTTGCTTTCCTTTTTTGGCTGCTGGAAGGGTGGACTATTTTGGTGAGAAATGAACAAAGTTCAAAGAGGAGAGAAAATCTGTTTTTTTTTTTTTGGTGGGGGAGACAGAGTCTCACTCTTGCTCAGGCTGGATACAGTAGCACAGTCTCAGTTCACTGCAACCTCCACCTCCCAGGTTCAAACAATTCTCCTGCCTCAGCCTCCCAAGTAGCTGGGATTACAGGTGCATGCCACCATGGCCAGCTAATTTTTATATTTTTAGTAGAGATGGGGGTTTCACCATGTTGGCCAGGCTGGTCTTGAACTCCTAACCTCAGGTAATCTGCCTGCCTCACTCTCCCAAAGTGCTGGGATTACAGGTGTGAACCACTGTGCCTAGCCACAAAAATGATTTTTATCCACACTGACTTCTAGCTCTGATATAACTAAAGCCTCTAGTTTTAGTGGCACAGCTTACTGGACACAATGACCTCAGTTCTTTTTTCTCATCTTTGGGTTGCATGTTAGAGCTCAATAAGGGGGAAAAGTCTCTGTTAGATCATCCATAGGAATGTCAGAAATACCTGGGAGATTAAATTGGTCATCAGAAGTTTGCTTGATGAGCACGAAACACAACAAAGGATTTTAATGATATCATTGGAGCTTTGTAGAAGCCTGCTGAACCATTCCTGATCTAAAAAGAATACGCCTTTTTAGATTTATTCAGTTAATCTCTCTTAAATAATAGTGCCAGATGATTATTCAAGATGAGGGAATAGAGAAGGAGGAGCAGTGTCAGGTGCTGGGGGAGAGTTATATACTGCTAGGGCCAAAGAATTATAGTTGATGTTCATAAATATAATACAGAACTGTTAAATAGAAGCTAGATCATGAATAATTTTCTTAAGAACATTTCTAAAAATTATACATTGGTAAGAGTACTGCTTGTGGGTAGGTGTTTGGTCAAAGATCAAAAGGCTTATGTTAAACATAAATTTCTTTTCACATTCCAACCATTTTTTAAAAATTGCTCCCTTTGTCTACTTAATTCTTCTCCTAGCTGCCATCTCACCTCCTGGGCCTTCCCTCTTCTAATCTATTCCCCTCATCTCTAGATTAATCTTCCTAAAATGTACTTCTGGGCTGGGTGTGGTGGCTCATGCCTATAATTCCAGTACTCTGGGAGGCCAAGGCGGGTGGATCACCTGAGGTCAGGAGTTCGAGACCAGCCTGGCTAACATGGCGAAAACCTGTCTCTACTAAAAATACAAAAATTAGCCAGGTATGGTGGTGGGCGCCTGCAATCCCAGCCTCTCGGGAGGCTGAGTCAGGAGAAACGCTTGAACCTGGGAGGTGGAGTTTCCAGTAAGCCAAGATTGCACTACTGTACTTCAGCCTGGGCAACAAAGCAAGACTCCATCTCAAAAAAAAGAAAAACCAAATATATATTCACAAATATGTAAATTCACATTGTCTTAAATGTTTTAATTTTTTGTGTTATAATGGCATGTTTTACATTGGCAATATTGATAATACAGGAATATAGGAATCTTTCTTTGGTTATATTCATATATACATGCATAGCCAAATGAATGTTTCCATATTAATATTGCCAAGTACAAGACATATCATTTTGATTTTTCAGTATCATCAAGTACTATGACAAATTATTTTTTCTTCCCTGAGACAGGATCTCACTCTTGCCCAGGGTGGAGTGTGATGGCACAGTCATCAGTCACTACAGCCTCGAACTCCTGGGCTCCAGTGACCCTCCCGCCTCAGCTTCCTGAGTAGCTGGGACTGTGGGCTTGCGCCACGGCACCCAGCTAATTTTTTTTTTTTTTGGTAGAGTCAGGGTCTCACTATTTTGCCTGGGCTGGTCTCAAACTCGGCCTCAAATGGATCCTCATGCCTCAGCCTCCCAAAGTATTGGGATTACAGGCATGAGCCACCTGGCCCAGCTGTATAATAACTAACATATCCTTTTGGGAACAGTAAAATGATAGTTAATAATACAACATTCTAAAAACTGAAATAATCTTGAGTAATTGCTTTCCAAAAGTGTGTCATTTTACCACAGTAAGGAAACTTATGCTTTATTTAAACAGAATCAGACTGATCCAGTTCCCTTTTTCCCCCACACAGGTAGCTTTGGATATGTTAAATCCTCATGTTGCTTTGCCTGTTTTTTACCCACATCTTAAGCATGGTGGTGTATGTGCTGTATATTTAGCAAAGTGAGTAACAGAACTGTTTTTCTTTGCAATGTGACTTTTAAATGCACTTTTGCTTAAGTACCAAACTAACATTCTTTTTTTTTTTTTGGAGATGGAGTCTTACTCTGCCACCCAGGCTGTAGTATGCAGTGGTATGATCTCGGCTCACTGCAACCTCTGCTTCTTGGGTTCAAGCAATTATCCTGCCCCAGCCTCCCAAGTAGCTGGGATTATAGGCACCTACCACCACACCCAGCTAAATTTTTGTATTTTTAGTAGAGATGGGGTTTCATCATGTTGGCCAGGCTAGTCTCAAACTCCTGACCTCAGGTGATCTGCCCATCCGCCTCCCAAAGTGCTGGGATTACAGGCATGAGCCACTGTGCCTAGCCAAAATATTCATTTGTAACTGAATAAAGTGTATGTGGCATCTTTTAAAACGGTTATAAAATGACAAGTCCCAAGTTCGTTTATATTACTACTTATTTAGTTTTAATTTTTTTAATTAATTAATTTATTTTATTTTATTTTTTCTGATACGGAGTCTTGCTTTGTCACCCAGGCTGGAGTGTAGTGTTGTGATCTTGGCTTGCTGCAACCTCTGCCTCCCAGGTTCAGATGATTCTCTTGCCTCAGCCTCCTGAGTAGCTGGAATTACAGACACCTGCCACCATGCCTGGCTAATTTTTGTATTTTTAGTAGAGATGGGGTTTCGCCCTTTTGGCCAGGATGGTCTCAAGCTCCTGACCTCAAGTGATCCGCCTGCCTCAGCCTCCCAAAATTCTGGGATTACGGGTCTGAGCCACCACACCCAGCCCTATGTTACTGTTTAAATCATTCTGTACATAAATAGTAATATAAGATGCATATTTTTTCTGATAATCTGGGAGAAAAGTTTTAAAAGTATAATGTGATTGATCAGTAATGTTATAGTCTCTGTATTTATTTACTCAGAAATCTGTGAAAGTACTTATTTTGCTTTCTAACTTGCATATTTAAAACCTCTCCTGCCTTAATTTAACTATAGCAATTAAATTTGGACACAGGGTATAGGGAACTTAAATAAATGTAATATTATTTTAGTAGAAATATAAAGTACATTTTTCACTTTTCTGAAAGCATCACACAGGTTATTGAACTTTTAGATGGAATTCACAACTGTGAACTTGCTCTTTCGTGTGAAAAGGTAAGTGAGGTCATTGTCAGAGATTGGTTGGTTTGCCTTGCAAAACAGAAAAATGGAATTTTAGCTCAAAGAGTAGAACCTGAAATCAACACAAATGTACAACTACATTCTCAAGAGAACATTGGAGTTGAAGGTGAGCCGTTTGAAGAGGATGACGATGGTGAGCTTCAGTTTTACTTTATGCATGCAGAATGAGCTCCTGAGTATCCTGACCAATAGATTATGAAAATATTGCTCAGTGATTTTCTATAGGAATTGAAGTGTGATATTTTTATTCTGCTAAAATATATAAGGGACAGAAAAATGAGTTTTCCTGCCTTTTACGTAAAACTCTAATACCTTTGAAGAATTGAGTTTTTGTTTTGTGTTTGTGTGTGTGTGTGTGTGTGTGTGTGTTTTTTGAGACGGAGTCTCACTCTGTTACCAGGCTGGAATCAGTGGCACTATCTCAGCTCACTAAAATGTCCACTTCCTGGGTTCAAGTGAGTCTCCTACCTCAGCCTCCTGAGTAGCTGGGACTACAGGCGTGCACCACCCAGCTAATTTTTGTATTTTTAGTAGAGATGGGGTTTTGCCTTGTTGGCCAGGCTGGTCTTGAACTCCTGACCTCAGGTGATCCACCCGCCTCGCCCTCCTAAAGTGCTGGGATTACAGGTGTAAGCCATCGCACCAGGCCTAGGATTGAGCTTTTTATAGTATTCATGTTTTACTTGTCACAAGGAGCTTGACTTGTGAAATAATTTAAATATACTAAGGATGTTTTAAATTTAGATAAGTGATTATTACTGAAGGAAATGAATTTGATGGGACCTGATAGGCAAATAGCTAATATTCCAAAAAGCAACTTCTAAGATGCTGCTGGAATTCTTGAAAGAACTAAGTTTAGGTCTTTGTTGTATATACACATTATTTAGGCCATGAACATGTTTTCAAGTATCCATTGATTTACAATATGGGCTTATCCATTTGGTTATATAATTATCTATATTTATTATATAATCATTGACAAATTGTTTCTGTATAATAACTGGCAAAGTAACTGGTTGGTTTGCCTTGCAAAACAGAACCAAAGTAGCTCTAAAATAAATGCAAGAAAAAAAAATGACAGAAAAAACTTTATTATAAGAGTAATTCATATTTTAACAGTTTTTGTGAAAAAAATACAAAATATTTTATGTAGCTTATAGTACATATATTTTTTACAATAGAAGGATCACATTCTGATTTTCCATATGGATCATTTCCCTATATTGCTAGACCAGTACACTGGTAAGCTGGTCATACAGGTGAGTAATGTTTTCAGACCATATTAAATGGTGTTTTTTCTGTAATTAATATAATGACTTTACGTTTTTCTTCTCTTAAATTAGCTTTTCTTGTCAAGTTGAGGAAGGTCAAACCACAACTTAACTGAGTAATGCAGATGACAGCAACTGACTTGAAGATGGAAAAATATCCAAATAGAACTTTACATTGAAAAGTACTACTTTCATAGATTGGTATTTTTAGCTATTACTATGACTTATATAACTTTTACATATAATTTTGAAAATAATAAAATAAAGATATACAACATGGCAAAACTGCTTAAACATCCCATTTGACACTTGTCTTGCAGTTAGTTTGACATTTTGTAGTGAAGATTCCAGACTGGTTTAGTTGAGCCATCTCATTCTTCACTTCCTGTAAACCACTCCACAGATTTGTCTTTCTTCAAGAAATTAGTTTTTTTCCTTTGTTTCATTGACTACTGAAATATAAAATATGCATTTAAAGATAAATTTCAGTTATCTGTCCATTTTAAATACATGTTATAATGGCTTATATATGTCTTACAAAATAATAAGGAAATCTGGGTTACAGTAAATAATGGGAGGAAACTTAAGAATGATATAATCACCCTAAAAATAGTAACAAAAGATGTAACGGCTCTTGAATCTATTTTATTCTCCTCAGAATTTTTTTATCTAGCTTGAAAGAACATAATAATTGTTCAGTGTTACTACATAAATCAGTGTTTGGGGGTCAGGCAGTGGTTTATGCCTGTAATCCCAGCACTTTGGGAGGACAAGGCAGGCAGATCACCTGAGGTCAGGAGGTCAAGACTAGCCTCGCTGACATGGCAAAACCCTATCTCTACTAAAAAACGCAAAAATTAGCTGGGTGTGGTGGCGGGCGCCTGTAATCCCAGTTATTTGGGAAGCTGAAGCAGGATAATTGCTTGAACCCAGGAGGCGAAGGTTGCAGTGAGCTAAATCGTGCCGCTGTACTCCAGCCTGGGTGACAGAGCGAAACTCCATCTCAAAAAAAAAAAAAGTTTGGGGAATGCATTTTAGAAATATGAATTAATTATAAATAAGACATTATTACTCATAGGTACCAGTTATTTAGCATTTAATACATACCATACATTGTTTTGAAAAGTTTGTATGTTTTTCACATATCTTTGAAGTTATTCATATTTTACAGATAAACAGTGACAGAATGATTAGGTTGCTGTTTAAATATGGATGTTTTATAGGTTTTTGATTATTTTTTCCTGCTGTTGATGCGTAATAAAAGTTTTGTGTTTTTTTTGACATAGATTCTCGTTCCGTCACCCAGGCTGGATTGTGGTGGCGTGATGATGGCTCATTGCAGCCTCAGCCTCCCAGGCTCAAGCAATCCTCCCACCTCAGCCTCCCAAGTAGTTGGACTACAGGCACGTGCCACAATGCCCAGCTAAATTTTTGGGTTTTTTGTAGAGCTGGGGTTTTGTCATGTTTTCCACACTGGTCTAAACTGCTAGGTTCAAGCAATCCTCCTGCCTTGGCCTCCCAAAGTGCTGGGGTTATAGGCATGAACCACCATGCCCGGCTTGTTTTATGTGCCTTAAAATAGTAATGCCGGCTGGGCACGGTGGCTCACGCCTATAATCCCAGCACTTTGGGAGGCCGAGGCGGGTGGATCATGAGGTCAAGAGATCGAGACCATCCTGGTCAACATGGTGAAACCCCGTTTCTACTAAAAATACAAAAAAATTAGCTGGGCATGGTGGCACACGCCTGTAGTCCTGGCTACTTGGGAGGCTGAGGCGGGAGAATTGTTTGAACCCAGGAGGTGGAGGTTGCGGTGAGCCGAGATTGTGCCATTGCACTCCAGTGTGGGTAACAAAAGCGAAACTCCGTCTCAAAAAAAAAAAAAATAGTAATGCCTTGGAGCGTAAATGCTACTATTCCTGGATTTATCTCTTAGGCTAGAAGTATTTAAAATTATACATGTGTGTAAATTTTTTATTAAATAACATATTATGGAACATAGAACATTTTAAGGTAAAATCTCTGCCTTTTTAGAGTTTATGGTCTGTGATAGAGCTTGACATTAAATAATCACACAGATATAAAACTAAAACTGTTATAAATGCCCCAAAGAAGTGCCAGTTACTATGAGTAACCATAATGGGGAACTTTGCCCTAGCAAGTGACAATTGAGCTGAGGCCTGAATGGTAAGTAAGACTTAACTACAGCAGGGAAAATGAGAATAGAAAGTGATGTTGGGGTCTAGTGGAAAAGACTGGATAGATTGATAGGAATCAGGCCATGCAAGTTCTTACATGCCTGTGAAGGAATTTGTCTCTCCTAAGAAAAATGGGATGCCATTGAAGAATTTAAGGGGTGACATGTTTAGATCTGTGTTTTGAAAATCACTCTGAGCCGGGTATGGTGGCTCACGCCTGTAATCCCAGCACTTTGGGAGGCTGAGGCGGGCGGATCACATGGTCAGGTGTTCGAGACCAGCCTGACCAACATGGTGAAACCTGATCTCTACTTAAAAATACAAAAATTAGCTGGGTGTGGTGGTGCACACCTGTAATCCCAGCTACTTGGGAGGCTGAGGCAGGAGAATTGCTTGAACCCGAGAGGTGGAGGTTGCGGTGAGCTGAGAACGCGCTATTGCACTCCAGCTTGGGCGACAGAGTGAGACTGTGTCTCAAAAAATAAAATAAAATCGGCCGGGCGCGGTGGCTCAAGCCTGTAATCCCAGCACTTTGGGAGGCTGAGGCGGGTGGATCACGAGGTAAAGATATCGAGACCATCCTGGTCAACATGGTGAAACCCCGTCTCTACTAAAGATAGAAAAAAAATTAGCTGGGCATGATGGCGCGTGCCTGTAATCCCAGCTACTCAGGAGGCTGAGGCAGGAGAATTGCCTGAACCCAGGAGGTGGAGGTTGCGGTGAGCCGAGATCGCGCCATTGCACTCCAGCCTGGGTAACAAGAGTGAAACTCCGTCTCAAAAATAAATAAATAAATAAATAAAATAATCACTCTGGCTGTATTTAGACAAGTGATTGAATCAGGAGCAGAGTATTCGGTTATATTTCTGTATGATAACTAGCTGAACATTTATAAATAATGATGCCTTATAACTTTCATAACATTTCCAGACAGTTATACATTGCTTACAAGTAGTAATACATTCTGAAAAATGCATAGTTAAGCAATTTCATCATTGTATGAATATTAAGAGAGTGTACTTATACAAACCTAGATGGTGTAGCCTACTACACACCTAGGCCATATGGTATAGCCTACTACTCCTAGACGGCAAACCTGGATAGTATGTTACTATACTAACTATCATAGGCATTTGTAAGACAATGGTAAGTATGTGTGTATCTAAACATAGAAAAGGTAATGTGTTGCAATACAGGACTATGATGTCACTAGGTGAGAGGAATTTTTCACCTCCATTATCCTTCCTTCCTCCCTCCCTCCTTCCTTCCTTCCCTCACTGCAGCCTCTGACTCCCGGGTTCAAGCAATTCTGTCTCAGCCTCTTGAGTATCTGGGACTACAGGCACATGCCACCATGCTCGGCTATTTTTTGTATTTTTTTAGTAGAGACAGGGTTTCACCATGTTAACCAGGCTGGTCTCAAACTCCTGACCTTAAGTGATCCATCTACCTGCCTCGGCCTCCCAAAGTGCTAGGATTACAGGTGTGAGTCACCACGTCCAGCCATTATAATCTTTTGGGAATACCATCTTGTTTGCAGTCCCACCTTGAGTGAAATGTCATTATGTGGCACATGACTATATAGAAGCTCCAAAGTGCTTTTTTTTTTTGCTTTTTGAGACAGAGTCTCGCTCTGTCACCTAGGCTGGAATGCAATGGCACAAACAATCTCAGCTTACTGCAACGTCCGCATCCTGGGTCCAAGCAATTCTGCCTCAGCCTCCTGAGTAGCTGGGATTACGGACACACTACCATGCCTAGCTAATTTTTATATTTTTAGTAGAGACAGGGTGTCACCACATTGGCCAGCCTGGTCTCCTGACCTCAGGTGATCCACCTGCCTCGACCTCCCAAAGTGCTGAGATTACAGGCGTGAGCCACTGCCTCTGGCCTGAAGTTCATTTTTAAATGCCATAATGGAGTAATCCCTTTTCTTCTGTCCTTCTGTTTAGCTAGTAGTGAAATTCTGTCATTCATTTAATGTTTTGAATGCCTATTATGTGTCAATCCCCAAATGTCTACTTGAAGAAGGGGCTGGCTTCAGAGCCAAGAAAAGTTCTTGCCCTCACTCCTGTTTCAAGGAGAATACTTAGTTTGTTTGGCACATGGTGCTCAGTAGATGTTGAATTGAACAAGACCTTTTTAACAGTACCCATTGCCCTCCCCCCCACTTCCTTTTTTTTTTTTTTTTGTAGTTTTCTTCCATTTCTCTTCTTTTTCTTTGGTAGTTGTCCATTCTAGTCAATCAAGGCCCAGCTTAAGCCCTTTCTTCAACACTCCTCCAAACAATAAGTATGTTTACACTCTGGTTTATGGGACAGATACCTTCTAATGTTAGCTTTCTGTGTCTGTCTGGCTGTCCTGTAAAACTAGAGATTTGAGACTGAAGACCATCTTCCCAATGCCTTCCAGAGGCCCTACCTTTTATACCCAGTAAATACAGTCACTAAAAGTTTGCTGATATCTTTAAATCTACACTGGATCATGTTTTTGTTTTTTGAGATGGCATCTTGCTCTGTTGACCAGGCTGAAGTGCAGTGGTGCAGTCTTGGATCCCAGGTTCAAGTGATTCTCCTGCCTCAGCCTCCAAAGTAGTTGGGATTACAGGCATGCACCATCATCATGCCCATCTAATTTTTATATTTTTGGTAGAGACGGGGGTTTCACCATGTTGGCCAGGCTGGTCTCAAGCTCCTGACCTCAACTGATCTGCCTTCCTCAGTTTCCCAAAATGCTGGGATTACTGGCATGAACCGCCACACCCAGCCAAGGATCATGTATTGCTTTGTCTGTTGACTTGGTTGTTCTAGAGGGAAATTTAGGTATACATAGTATATAGTTCTGGGATTGTGGGAGGGCTTTAGTTTGAACTTTGTATTTTCAGAGGCAGTGGGAACTTAAGTTTCCATGGTAATGTAAAAGATATTTTAAGTAAGTTAATCTGTTAGTGGTGTCTATGAGAATTTAACTGGAGGAAAAAATTGTTAAATCAGAGATTTCATATAACATATATAAGATGATTAATAGTAGAAAATGAGCAGTCTGGCCAGGCGCAGTGGTTCATGTCTATAATCCCAGCACTTTGGGAGGCTGAGGCAGGTGGATCACCTGACATCAGGAGTTTGAGACCAGCCTGACCAACATGGTGAAACCCTGTCTCTACTAAAAATACAAAAATTAGCTGGGTGTGATGGTGCGTGCCTGTGATCCCAGCTACTATAGAGGCTGAGGCATGAAAATCACTTGAACCCAGGAGACGGAAGTTGCAGTGAGCCTAGATCCCACCGTTGCACTCCAGCCTGGGCAACAAGAGCGAAACTGTCTCAAACAAACAAAATATTGTGAAAGAAGAACCAGATAAACTAGTAAGTCATTGGATGCAGAGAGAAAATCTATTGAGACTTTTTGACTTACAGTGGGGTTATGTCCAAGTAAACTCTGTAATTTGAAGATATCATTAAGTTGAAAATGCATTTGCGTCAGGTGCAGTGATTTACATCTGTAATTCCAGCAATTTGGGATGCCGAGGTGGGAGGATTGCTTGAGGTCAGGAGTCTGAGACCAGCACCAGCCTGGGCAACATAGCAAGTCTCTCCAAAAAAAAAAAAGAAAAAAGCCAGGCATGGTGGCTCACACCTGTAATCCCAGCACTTTAGGAGTCTGAGGTCAGGAGTTCGAGACTAGCCTGACCAACACAGAGAAAACCAGTCTGGACTAAAAATACAAAATTAGCCAGGTGTGGTGGCACATGCCTGTAATTCCAGGTACTCAGGAAGCCGAGGCAGGAGAATCTCTTGAACCCGGGAGGCAGAAGTTGCGGTGAGCCAAGATCGTGTCATTGCACTCCAGCTTGGGCAACAAGAGTGAAACCGTCTCAAAAAAAAAATTTTTTTTTAAAGAAGATGCATTTAATATAGCTCACCACCGGACATCACAGCTTAGCCTAGACTACCTTAATGTGCTCAGAACACTTATATTAGGCTACAGTTGGGCAACATCATCTGGTAGTAAAGTACACTGTTGAAAATAAGTCGTTTACTCTCATGATTTCATGGCTGCTGGAAGCTGCAGCTCACTGCCTCTGCCCAGCGTCAAGAGATACTATGATACAGCTTTCCACTGAATGTGTATAGTCACCATAGGTAAGTCAAGGACCAGATGTATTTTCAAACTTCTGTCTGGTATTCAGAAGTCCCTTCCTTTAATTCTCTGGGCAAAACGACTCAGTCAATGCCCAGCTAATATATTACTTTGAAAAGCCTTCCCCAGGACTGGACACAGTGAATTGTGCCTGTAACCCCAGCACTTTGGGAGGCTGAGGCGGGCAAATCACCTGAGGTCGGTAGTTCGATACCAGCCTAACCAACATGGAGAAACCACATCTCTACTAAAAATACAAAATTAGCCGGGCATGGTGGCTGGCACATGCCTGTAATCCCAGCTACTCAGGAGGCTGAGGCAGAGAATCTCTTGAACCCGGGAGGCAGAGGTTGCGGTGAGCCAAAATCGTGCCATTGCACTCCAGCCTAGGCAACAGAGTGAAACTCCATCGCAAAAAAATAAATAAAAAATAAAAAAGCCTTCACCAAACCTCTCACCCACAGAATTAATTCTAAAATCTTTTGTGCTCCTCAATGTTGATCATATACTTAGCATAGCCCTTATTAACTTATATGCCCTGAATATGCCTTCATTAAGTGTAAAGATCTACAACCTGGATGGCTAAAACAGTGGTAATGATAAAAATAAATAAGAAAATTCAAAGGATTTATTTCTGAGGAAAAGTTGTTTGGTTTTAGATTATTTAACAGTTGGAATGTTACATGCCTGCCTATATGGCATAGGGTTAAGGCTTGGTGTATTTTTTTCCCTTGCCTTCACTCTAATATTTCATGGGTCCTCAGGTAGTACATAATATATACCTATATTTCACATGGACCAGCCCAGGTATCATAAAGCTTAAACAGCCATATGGTAAGGAGAAACAACTGTAGTTTAGTTATTATAAAAATGTGCTATGTATTCAGATAGAACTGAGTTCCCATCTTGTTTTTGTTACTGTTTTACCTGGTAATGGTGTGACTTTTCTGAGTTTGTTTTTTCATCAGTAAAGTGAATATAATAATGCCACTTCAAGATTTCTTAGGGGCTTGGGTGTTAAATGAGATTGTCTAGCATGTGATTGGTGATTGTGATGTATATAAATATGTAAAGAATGCCTCATCTATCCCTCCCAGAAGTAATTTTTTTTTTTAGACAGAGTTTCAGGCTGGGTGTGGTGGCTCATGCCTATAATCCCAGCACTTTGGGAGGCTGAGGCGGGTGGATCACAAGGTCAGGAGATCGAGACCATCCTGGCTAAAACAGCGAAACCCTTTCTCTAAAAATTAAAAAAAAAAAAAAGAGTTTCACTCTTGTTGCACAGCCTGGAGTATTCGGCTCACTGCAATCTCCACCTCCCAGGTTCAAGTCATTCTCCTGCTTCAATATCCCAAGTAGCTGGGATTACAGGCATGCACCAGTGTGCCCAGCTAATTTTTGTATTTTAGTAGAGACAGGGTTTTACCATGTTGGCCAGGCTAATCTCAAACTCCTTACCTGAGGTGATCTGCTTCCCTGGCCTCCCAAAGTGCTGGGATTACAGGCATGAGCCACTGTGCCTGGCCCCAAAAGTCAAATTTTTGACAGTGGTTTTACCCCATCTTGTCAAATTGAAAAACATTTTGTTCTTAATAAATGTTATAAACATATTTATCTAAAACTTTTATTTAAATGTGTTTTTAAGCAAAAAATTTTTAAGGTGGGAAAACATGTTTTTACCTGAAAATTGAGGAGTTGCTGGCTTGTGTTTGAAAGAAAGGTGGAAGCACTGATTACATCTTTGCTAAGTTTAGTATAGAAGTCTAAAGAAGAGCATAAACTTTCTGTGTCTTTCTTGGAGAATTCTGAATTCAGTTTTTTGTAACCACATATTATCAGATGATTCCAACCTTATGTGGACTGGAGGAAGAAAATTTTGCTAGTAGAAATCACTAAATAAGTAGCTGTTAGGCAGTAAGAAATTCATCCTACTCCTGTAACATCGTGTGTCCCTATTACCCTGCACTCTCCCCTCTACTCCCAAGTTGCTCACTCTCCATTAAAACTATTGGAGGAAGGCCAGGCACGGTGGCTCATGCCTATAATCCCAGCACTTTGGGAGGCCGAGGCAGGTGGATCACAAGGTCAAGAGATCGAGACCATCCTGGTCAACAAGGTGAAACCCCGTCTCTACTAAAAATACAAAAATTAGCTGGGCATGGTGGCGCGTGCCTGTAATCCCAGCTACTCAGGAGGCTGAGGCAGGAGAATTGCTTGAATCCAGGAGGCGGAGGTTGCGGTGAGCCGAGATCACACCATTGTACTCCAGCCTGGGTAACAAGAACGAAACTCTGTCTCAAAAAAAAATCAGAGGAAAATGAATGTATATTTCTAATTGTCAAATATGTATACAATCAATAATTTTCCTTTGTATTGCTTACCTTCTGACATGCTGAAACAAAGAGATTTACAGTTAACCATGGGTTAATACTCAGAATAAAATGGCTATGGGTAAATATTTGTTCCTTCCTGTATAGGACCTATAAATCCTAAATCATGGCTTTCATCCAGTGACAGGATGAAAGCACACAATTCCTTCTACAACCCCCTAAGTTAATACCCCACCTTTCAACCACAATCCCTCAAGGACCTGTATTTTTTCTCCAAAGTATACTGACTGGCAGAGCCCCTTCTTTGGGTGCACTCACATTTCCTATTGAGATGTCAAGGTCTATACTATGGAGTGTATTACTGTTGATCTCTGCAGAGGGTGGTCTGAATAAAATATATATATATATATATCACTGCTTCTGTTTTGCTTTCTGTAAATATCTGTTCAAATTCTTGGAATTCTCTCCCAGCTCACTTCATGTAGCCTTTCATAAGGGACTTGGTTCTTAATGCTTTTGCCACTTCCTTAGTAGTCTGCTAGAAGGCTTCTGTGGCAGCTTATTTTCACTGCCAATGGCAGGATTTCATCAAAAGGGCAGTAAAACATAATATTTAGGAATTCAGGCTCTAGCTTAGAGTCAGAGACCTGGGTTCATATGTCACTCCAGCTCCTTGGGCAAATTATTTAACTTCTCTAAGCTTCAGTTTCCTTATCTGCTAAGTGGAGATATAGTATTTATCCTACAGTTGGCTGTGAATATTAAATGATATTATGAATATAAAATGTATTATATATTGCCTTGGACATTATAAACATTCAGTAAAGCTTACCTATTATAAGGATCAAAGACTAAAGGAAGCTGGCAGAGGAGGGATGCTAAAGGACAATTTTTTTTAAGAGACGGGGTCTTGCTGTTTTGCCCAGCCTGGTCTCAAACTCCTGGCCTCAACTGATCCTTTGACTCAACATAATAAAAAATATGCCTGAAGGTGTTGAAATGGAAGAGACTATACTGTCATGCAAATTTGCTGAGTGATTACTATGGCCAAGAAATGGGACAATGACTGAGACATAACCCCTACCTTCAGGAATCTGAGAGTCTAGTTTCTCCATTAGTAAAGCTTAAGTAGCCACTATTAATCTCTTTGTGGCAAAAACAAATAGGTAAAATTCTGAAATAATGCACATGTGTTAATTTCTCATGATAGGATTAGAAAGGACCATAAAAAAAAAAAAATCTGTCTACCCTGTCTTGAGATGGGGGAAAATCTGTGAGGCTGTATAAGTAAAAAGGATCACTGATAGACTATTATTCTAGTACTGTTTCTAGACATTTCTAGAAAAGAAATGTCAGAGATACTATATAGAAAAATAATTTGAATGAAATTACAGTGCAGTTGAATTTTTTCCAGCTAATACGATTCTTTTCTAATACACTATTGTTGAAAGCCACCTAAATTCCAACAAAAATAAAATATATGAATAAATGATGGTACTTATACCATGTCAGGATTAAAAATCAGGTTTTGGACTGGGTGCAATGGCCATACCTATAATCCCAGCAGGCAGATCACTTGGGGCCAGGAGTTCGAGACCAGCCTGACCAACATGGTGAAAACCCTCTCTACCAAAAATACAAAAACTAGCTGAGCATGGTGACACATGTATGTAATCCCAGCTATTTAGGAGGCTGAGGCACAAGAATCACCTGAACCCAGGAGGCAGACGCTGCAGTGAGCCAAGATCATGCCACTGCACCCAGTCTTGGCAACAAAGTGAGACTCTGTTTAAAAAAAAAATAGTTTTGGAGGACTCAGTAATGACATGGGAAAATCCCAGCACTTTGGGAGGCCAATGTGGGAGGATCACAAGGTTAGGAGTTCGAGACCAGCCTGGCCAATATGGTGAAACCCCATCTCTACTAAAAATACAAAAATTATCTGGGCGTGGTGGTACGCAGCTGTAGTCCAAGCTACTTGGAGGCTGAGGCAGGAGAATTGCTTGAACCCGGGAGGTGGAGGTTGCAGTGAGCTCAGATGGCACCACTGCACTCCAGCCTGAGCAACAAAGCAAGACTCTCAAAAAACAGAAAAAAAAAAAAAAAAAAAAGAAAGAAAAAGAAAAAAGCAGGCCTAGATATAGTGTGGTTCTAATTTTGTTAGAAAAGTATACAGAAAGAAACCAATAGTTGGAAGGTGAGGTTACAAGTAAATTTATTTTCTTTTTGAAACACTTTTAAAATAAAATAAATATTTCAACAAAATGATTCAGAAAATACTTGAAGCTCGTGGTGCACTAGGTTTCAACTTAACATAGGTCACATTAAAAATCTGTTTAGGTGGTTCACCACAAAACAGATAGGGACACAAAACAGGAGAAAGTTGCAAGACTAATTTAACTTATATTGTTGTAGTATATAAATTATTATGTATCCATGACAGCAAGGGCTGACTAGAGCTCAGCAAACAACATACATATATCTAATTCTGGCATATTATGAAATCATACCTTGAGAATGGATATAAACTCGAGAAGGATCACCTGTTATGTCCATTGACAGTGAGTTGTATAATTCCCAAGAATGTTTTTCCATCACCTCTGCTGTATGACTGGATAAAGATGATGATGTAGACAATCCCAGTCTAACATCTCTTCCTTTTTTACCGAAAAGTGAACAATCTACTGGTGTGGCACTAGGTCGCCGGGGCAGCTGAACTCCATCTCTGCTGTAGTTTCTGACAGCTCCACTGTGATGAACAGAGCGTTCTCTTTGCCAGATATAATGGGTTGGTGCAATGGCCATAACCTATAATGGAAAGCTTACTTTTAAAATCTTAGTAAGATTTCAAAATTTACTAAAGTTAAGTTCAAAAATTATAACTCAAAAAATGTCTCTAAAGTGAAGATAAAAATCCAAATAGCTGGGCCGGGCGCGGTGGCTCACACCTATAATCCCAGCACTTTGGGAGGCCGAGGCGGGTGGATCACGAGGTCAAGAGATCGAGACCACCCTGATCAACAAGGTGAAACCCCGTCTCTACTAAAAATACAAAAATTAACTGGGCATGGTGGTGTACGCCTGTAGTCCCAGCTACTCAGGAGGCTGAGGGAGGAGAATTGCTTGTACCCAGAAGGCAGAGGTTGCGGTGAGCCGAGATCGTGCCATTGCACTCCAGTCTGGGTAACAACAGTGAAACTCTGTCTCAAAAAAAAAAAAGAAAGAAAATCCAAATTGCTGATTTAAAAACAGAACATTTGTGCCACATTTTCCCAGTCCAGTCTATCATCGTTGGGCATTTGGGTTGGTTCCAGGTCTTTGCTATTGTAAACAGTGCTGCAATGAACATTCGTGTGCATGTGTCCTTATAGTAGAACGATTTATAATCCTTTGGATAGATACCCAGTAATGGGATTGCTGGGTCAAATGGAATTTCTATTTCTAGGTCCCTGAGGAATCGCCACACTGTCTTCCACAATGGTTGAACTAATTTACACTCCCACCAACAGTGTAAGAGTGTTCCTATTTCTCCACATCCTCTCCAGCATCTGCTGTCTCCAGATTTTTTAATGATCGCGCAGCAATCAAAAATGATGAGTTTGTGTCCTTTGTAGGGACATGGATGAATCTGGAGAACATCATTCTCAGCAAACTGACACAAGAACAGAAAAAGAAATACCGCATATACTCGCTCATAGGTGGGTGAGAAAAATGAGAACATGTGGACACAGAGAGGCGGTCTACTATACACTGGGGACTGTTGGGGGGAATGGGGGAGGGACAGCAGGGGGGGGCTGGGGGGGATAGCCTGGGGATGAATACCAAGTGTGGGTGAAGGGGAGGAAAGCAGCAAAGCACACTGCCATGTGTGTACCTATGCAACTATCTTGCTCGTTCTGCACATGTACCCCCAAACCTATAATGCAATAAAAAAAAAAAAAAAAAAAAAAAAAAAAAAAAAACAGAACATTTTCAGATAAGGCAATATTACTAAAAAGTGACTATTGCTTGGATCTTTAACACAATAATTAACAAAGTAAATAATTTTAAACAGGAAATAGGACTGAAGCAACCTTCCAGGTTGTCAGGGTATTTATTTTTAAATTCTAAATATTCTAAGTTTGGGAAACATAATACAGTTACTCTTAAACAATATGTAATTCTTAACTTTGGAATGTATTGGGTTAAAAAAAAATTAGATGAGGTTCCCAGCTATGTGTGTTATGCTAATCTTAAAATGTTTGCAATTATGGAAAGAGATATGGTAAGGCCGGTCGTGGTGGCTCATGCCTGTAATCCCAGCACTTTGGGAAGCCGAGGTGGGTGGATCACAAGGTCAAGAGATCGAGACCATCCTGGCCAACACAGTGAAACCCTGTCTCTACTAAAAATACAAAAAAATTAGCCAGGTGTGGTGGCACGCCCCTGTGGTCCCCGCTACTCAGGAGGCTGAGGCAGAAGAATTGCTTGAACCCAGGAGGCGGAGGTTGCAGTGAGCTGAGATTGCGCCACTGCACTCCAGCCTGGTAACAGAGCAAGACTCCGTGTCAAAAAAAAAAAAAAAAAAAAAAAAAAAAAAAGAGAGATGGTAAATAAGAACATAGGTAAGTTATTTAATATTTCTGTTTCTCAGCTTTGTCATCTGTAGTATGGAGATAATAAGTGTCTATTTTAGAGGGTTGCTGGGAGGATCAGATGAGGCATTATTTATAAAGCCTCACTATCTGCCAGCCATTGTTCTATAAAGTTTGTTAAATAAAACATGGGCTTTAGAGTCAGGGTACACTTAGTTTCTTGCCCTGGCACTGCCATATGCTAGCTGTATGAAACTGACAAGTTATTTAGCCTTCCTATGGCTCAATTTCTTCATCTCTAAAATGGGCATACCATGTACTTCACAGGATTATTCTGAGGACTAGATGATTTGTAAAATCATCACATAGTAAGCATCTGGCAAATGACAACCATTTAAGAAGTCAAGCTAGGAAACTGTATGTATGTGCCAACCTCATTGCTAACCATTCTAAGCAAAAATTTTTAGTTACAGTAATCAATGACACAAAGTAAATGAGAACTGTAACATTTGAGAGCTAGGCAGAGCCTTATTAATTACCTAGACCAGTGATTGTCATGTTTAGAGAGTCTGGGTGCAATGACCCACTCCTGTAATTGCCATCACACCCAGCTAATTTTTGTATTTTTAGTAGAGATGGAGTTTTGCCATGATGACCAGGCTGGTCTCCAACTCCTGCTGACCTCAAGTAATCCACCCACCTCAGCCTCCCAAAGTGGTGGGATTACAGGTGTGAGCCACCGCACCTGGCCAAAAGCTGTTATTTTTGCAGCAACTGCATCAGTCTCTCCACAAACTAACCCAGCTAGAAAAATACACAACCACGCGTATTTACTTTTCAACATGTCTACATATATTTTATATACACGTAATCATATAATTAGAATTTACTGTGATAAGTGAATTAAAAGTAAAACTGTACCAGGGTCAAGAGAGCTAGATTTCATCTTAATTCTGTTATTCTGGTGAGTGCAGTGGCTCATGCCTGTAATCTCAGCACTTTGGGAGGCTGAGGCGGGCAGATCACTTGAGTCAGGAGTTTTGAGACCAGCCTGGCCAACATGGTAAAACTCCATCTGTACTAAAAATAAAAAATTGGCTGGGCATAGTGGTGCATTGTCTGTAATCCCAGCTACTTGGGAGGCTGAGGCAAGAGAATCATTTGAACCTGGGAGGCAGATGTTGCAGTGAGCTAACATCATGTATTACACTCCAGCCTGGGTGGCAACAGCGAAACTCGGTCTCAAAAAAAAAATTATTACTTCTTGGGCAAATTACACAACTTTCTAGGCCATCTGGTGTCTTTTATATGAGAAAACAGATTGCTTACAATCCCCGAATGCTGTGATTCTATGAAAGGGACTTCTCTGAAACACCAGTAGCAGTTGATCTACTAGAAGTATCCCCATTTTTTACTTTATCTTATTCTTTCATCATTTTAATTAATTTATTATTATTATTATTATTTTTAAAAAGACCGGGTTTCATTATGTTGGCCAGGCTGGTCTTGACTGACCTCATGATCTGCCTGCCCCGGCCTCCCTCTCTTTTCATTGTTTGAAAAGAGAGCACATGTTCTTTCTTATGTCAGTACCATATAATGCAAAGAGTACTGAGTTTAAGTATGTTGGGTCTGCTACTTATTAACTTCATGGCCATGGACAAATCACAGTCCTACTAAGCCACAGTTCTTGCATCTGTGAAATGAAGAGAACACTGAGGCTATTTTTTAATTCCCAAGACAAGATATAAATGCATTTTTCTGAACTAATCAATAAGAGAGGCTAGATGTCACAGAAAAAAAGAACACTAGGAAGTCATTAGATGTTCTGGCTCTGCCATTTCTATGATTTTGAGTAAATCCCAACCTCCTTGGTCCTCAGTTTCAACTGTAAAATGAGAATGCCACCACCCTCAAAGCAATTTGTGTGATAATTTCTAGGAAAATATTCATAATTTATATAGTGCTATGCAAATGTAAAGTATTATTAGTGTAAGCTAGTTTGTATCTACTATCCTAACTGATTTTAGGATATGGGACTAAAGAAATGTTTTGTTTGGCAGTATGCCAGGCTTTCAGTAACAAATTTAAACGCTTACATTTTCAGAAGTCTGTCTTACTACTTCAGGAACCAGAATGGGGTGATATAATACTTCTTTATAATACACTCCCAGGGCACTGAACTTGGTGTGTTATTTATAAAGTAGTCCAGTGAACACTTAATAGTATAAAATCTACTGGGCAAATACTTTTTCTATATCCAACATGATTCAAATGTAGGTGGTTGGAACAGCCAAAAGAACAGCTTCTCTATCTGCCACTGGAGTAAGGGGCAGTGCAAAGTGAGCTCAGTGAAGAATTATTTCATAGTTTATTGTTTCTCTATTTCATGGATAAGAAGGTATGAAAAAGAATTGGAAGTTCCATTCATTTTATCAGTCAACAAATATTTATTGACTACCTACTACGTGCCAGGTACTGTTCTAGGCACTGGAGATAGAATGAGAACACAATAAGGCTGGGGGCAGTGACTCACACCTGTAATCCCAGTACTTTTGGGAGGGCGAGGCAGGCAGATCGCTTGAAATCAGGAGTTTGAGACCAGCCCGACCACCATGGTGAAAACCCAGTCTCTACAAAATAGCCAGGCGTGGTGGTGCATGCCTGTAATCCCAGCTATAATCCCAGCTACTCAGGAGGGTGATGCAGGAGAATCACTCGAACCTGCGAGGTAGAGGTGGCAGTGAGCCGAGATGGTGCCACAGCACTCCAGCCTAAGTGACAGAATGAAACTCCATCTCAAAAAAAAAAGGGTCAGGCACCGTGGCTCATCATGTCTATAATCCCAGAACTTTTCGAGGCCAAGGTGGGAGGACTGTTTGAGCCCAGGAGTTCAAGGTTGCAGTGAGCTATGATTACACATTGCAGCCTGGGTAACAGAATGAGACCCCGTCTCAGGAAAAAATAAAAGCAAAACAAAGACCCTGCTCTCTTGGAATCTGTATTTTAGTGGGAGGAAATTTATTAGCCAGATAAATAAATAAAAAGGAGTCTGTTATATGATGGTTGAGTGATTTGAGGAAAATTGGAAGTGAGAAAGGGAATACAGAGTAATAGTGGGAGGAACTACTTTAAATTTTAACAGCTTTGAAATTTAATTAAAATACCTTACAATTCATCCAACTGAAATGTACAATTCAATGATATTCAGTATATTCAGAGTTGAGCAACCATTACCACAGTTAATTTTGAAACATTTTTCATCACTGTATAAATAAAGCAATCACACTCCACTTTCTCCCTTCCCTCAACCCATAGTAACTACTAATCTATTTCTGTCTCTGAATTTGTCTGTTCTGGACATTTCATATAAATAGAATCATACAATATGCCATCCTTTGTGACAGGCTTCTTTTATGTAGCATAACGTTGTCAAGGTTATCTGTGTTGTAGCTTGTACCAGGTACTTCATCCCTTTTAATTGTCAGGTAATATTTCATTGTAGGGATATACCTTATTTTGTTTATCCATTCTATCAGTCGATGGACATTTAGGTTGTTTCTACTTTGTCTATTATGAATAATGCTATGAGCATTCATGTTAAAGTTTTTGTGTGGAAATAGTTTTTTTTTTTTCTTTTGGCATATAGCTAGGAGTAGACTTGCTAGGTGATAGAGTAACTCTATATTTAGCCTTATGAGGAACTCTAGACTGTTATGCAAAGAAACTTCACCATTTTACATTTCCATGAAAGATGTATGACGGTTCCAGTATCTCCACATCCTCTCCAATACTTTTGTTTTGTTTATAGCCATCACAGTGGGTGTGAAGTAATATCTCATCATGCTTTTGATTTGTAATCCCTGAAACGGCTAATGATGTTAACATCTTTGTGTGTGTGTGTGTTAGCAATTTGTATACCTTCTTTGGACAAATGTCTATCCAGATTCTTTGCCCATTTATTGATTGCCTTTTTATTATTAAGTTGTAAAGCTCTTTATATTTCTAGATACAAGACTCTTATCGAATACATGACTTGCAAAAAAATTTTTTTCATTTTGTGGGTCATCTCTTCACTTGATATCCTTTGAAGGACAAAAGATTTTAATTTTGATCATGGCCACTTTATATTTTCTTTTGTTACTTGTTACTTTTGGTATCATATCTAAGAAACCTAATTCAGGGTCACGAAGACTTACTCCTATGTTTTTTTCTAAGTGTTTTTTTTTTTTTTTTTTTTTTGAGACAGTCTCGTTCGGTCACCAGGCACCAGGCTGGAGTGCAGTGGCGGGATCTTGGCTCACTGCAACCTCCGCCTCCTGGGTTCAAGCAATTGAACCTGCCTCAGCTTCCCGAGTAACTGGGACTACAGGCACGCACCACCACACCCAGCTAATTTTTGTATTTTTAGTAGAGACAGGGTTTCACTATGTTGACCAGGATGGTCTTGATCTCTTGAGCTTGCGATCCACCTGCCTCAGCCTCCCAAAGTGCTGGGATTACAAGCATGAGCCACCACGCCTGGCCTCTTCTAAGAGTGTTATGGTTTTAAGTTTTACATTTAGGTCTTTGATCCATCTTGAGTTAATTTTTATATATGATATAAACCAGAGGTTCAGCTTCATTCTTTTGCATGTAGATAATCCAATTTTCCCAGCACCATTTGCTGAAAAGACTACACTTTCCCCATCAAATTTTCTTGGTACCCTTGTCAAAATTCAATGGAACATAATTGAGGGTTTATTTCTGGACACTTCTATTCCATGGAGAAAGATACTACTCTATATAAGGTGATAAGGAAAGGTCTCTCTGAGGTGACATTTAAGCAGAATCCTGAATGTAATTAGGAAGTGAAACATACTGATAGCTGGGGAACAACATTCCAGGTTATGGGAATAGTAAGTGCAAAGACCATGAGATAGGAGTGTAACTGGTATCTTTGAGGTAAGGAGGCCAGTGTAGCTTGAGTGGAAGAGCAAAGATATGAGATGAGATCAAAGAGATAAGGGAGGAGGGCTGGTAGGCCATGTAGCACCATGACTAGGACTTTGTGTTTTACCATATGTAAGGCTGGAAGCCACTGGAGGCTTTTGAGTAGGGGAGTCATGATTTGACTTGCCTAAAAAAAAAAAATTACTCTGGCTGCATATAGTGGCTCACACCTGCAATCCCAGCACTTTGGGAGGCCAAGTTGGGAGAATTGCTTGAGCACAGGAGTTCAAGACCAGCCTGAGCAACATAGTGAGAGCCCATCTCTACAAAATTAAATTAGCCAGGCATGGTGGCACATGCCTGTAGTCCCAGCTACTTGGGAGGCTAAGACAGGAGGATCGCTTGAGCCTAGGAGGTTGAGGCTGCATTGTGCCATGAGCACACCACTGCACTCCAGCCTGGGTAACAAAGTAAGACCCTGTCTTTTTTTTTTAGAGTCTTGCTCTGTTGCCCAGACTGGAATGCAGTGGTGCCATCTCAACTTACCACAACCTCCGCCTCCCAAGTTCAAGCAATTCTCCTGTCTCAGCCTCCTGAGTAGCTGGGATTACAGGTGCACACCACCACATCTAGCTAATTTTTATATTTTTAGTAGAGGTGGGGTTTCACCATGTTGGTTAGGCTAGACTCGAACTCCTGACCTCATGATCCACCTACTTTGGCCTCCCAAAGTGCTGGGATTACAGGCATGAGCCATCATGCCCAGCCAGACCCTGCGTTAAAAAAAAAAAAAAAAGGTGGGAGGTAGGAGAGACTGTTTGGAAATTTATGACAATAATTGAGGCAAGAGATGACAAAAGTACAGTAGTCTAGTGGTGAAGGTGGTAAGAAATAGTGGAATGCTGGATAATTTTTCAAGGTACAAATATAATAAAAAGAAGTCAATGAAAATACTATCTTTTTTGGCCTAATCAACTAAAAGGATAGAGTTGATATTTATGAATATGTGGAAGACTGCAGAAGGAGCAGATGTGGAGGTCTGTGTCAATGAGTCAGTATTTTAATTTTAGGCATGTTAAGTTTGAGATATCAATTAGGCAAAAAATATCAGGCCATTTAGTATGCAGATATGGAATTGGGAGAAAGTATTAGTTGTTAGTGTTAAAGCCTTGAGAGTGAATGAGGTCACCTAATAAGCTAATACCAACAGAAAGGAGAAGAGCTACTAAGTCTGAGCCTAAGGGCACTCTAATGAAGTTGGTGAGGTGAAAAGGAACTGGCAAAAGTGACTTTAAAAAACCCTGGTATCCTCAAAACCAAGTGGAGACAATGTCTCAGGAAGAGATGAGGGATAATGTCAAATGCTGCTATGTTGAGTATATTGAGGACTAATAATTAACCTTTGGATTTGGCCATATAGAGATATTTAGTGCCCTGATGAGTTTCTACAGAATGATGGGGAAAAGACTTTATATAACAGGTTCAAAGAGACTGGAAAGAACAGAAGTAGAGATAGAATACAAGCAATTCTTCCAACAGTTTAGTTACAAGGGAAGCAAAGCAGAGAAATGTAGTGGTAGCTGGAGGATAAAGTTTTTGTTTTTATTGATGTACATCTTAGAGCAATTCTGTATTCTGATGGCAGTGGCCCAATAAAATACAAAATGTCAAATGCTGAAAAGGGGACAATTACTGGAATGTGATGTCCTTGAGAAGGTAAGAAAAGATGAGATCTAGTGCACAAGTAGACTTGGACAGGAACGAAGATCATTCTTTCACAGTAACATAAGGAAGGCAGAATATATGGGTAGGCATGTAGGTAGGATAAACGATAAAATGTGAGCATACTGACAGTCTGTTCTACTGCTTCTGTTTTCTCAGTAAAAGAGAATAATGCATGATTGTTGTAATTTAAGTGTGAAGACAGAGATGGGAGATATTAGAAGTGTACTAGATGTTTCACTTCATTACATTTGCAGTTTATTGTTTAGACAATAGACAGGCAAGTAAATAATTACAAATTTTGTTCAGTGATACAGAAGGAAACAAAGTATTGTGATAAGGATAAAGGGACTAAATTCATTTAAATAAGGTGAACTTCTTGAAGAGGAAAAATAAGTTCCATTAATCTTTTTAAAAATGTTGATAAATTTGGGTGGTTGGCGGTGTGAAAAAATGTTGATAAATTTTAAAATTATGAAAAAGCACTAGGAATAATATAACAAACATCTATATTCCTACTGCCTGGAATTCATATATGTAATATTTCTATTTTTGCTTCAAGCCTTTTTTTATTTTTATTTTTTGGGACAGGTTCTTGCTCCATTGCTGAGGCTGGAGTGCAGTGGCATGATCACAGCTCACTGCAGCCTGAACTTCCTGGACTCAGGTGATTCTCCCACCACAGCCTCCCAAGCAGCTGGAACTACAGGTGTGAACCACCACCCCTACCTAATTTTTTGTATTTTTTGTAGAGACAGGGTTTCACCATGTTACCCAGACTGGTCTTGAACTCCTGGACTCAAGCGATCCAGACACCTTAGCCTCCAAAGTGCTGGGATTATATGTGTGAGCTACTATGCCCAGCTGCCCTTTTTAAATTAAAAGAAATAATATAGTTTCTAGTAGATATTTACTAAGTACTCACTAAATCAATATGTAAATGAATAAGTTAATTCTATCAAAACTATTTGCAAAGTGCATCAAGAAGCCCACATTTATTAAACTTTTCTGGACTAATACTAGAGCTTACAGTGGCCACTACTTTCCATTTAATTTTCTACTCTAGAATTTTTCTGTAGTTTGAAATACTGACTTTAATAAAAACGAGAACATTTGATAAAATAACTGTTACATTTTTAGTGTCCTGCTGATTTGTCCTAATAAGATTTCTTTTTTTTTGAGACAAGGGTTTCACCATGTTGGCCAGGCTGGTCTCGAACTCCTGACCTCATGATTCACCTGCCTTGGCCTCCCAAAGTGCTGGGATTGCAGGCATGAGCCACTGCTCCTGGCCTTATCCTAATAAGATTTGGCATCAAGAAAATAATATATTCTATGTGAAAAGAGTTATGATTTTAAAGAATATTTAAATTGTATACCATTTAATATATGTGTTTTAATTTTGGGAACCTGAAATTTCACTAACTTTATTGAACAGAAATTATTATTCAACTCCAGTATTATTGTAATCCTAAGTAAGATATTTTGGTCTGTTCATATCACCCTTTTTTGATATATTGATGATATGGACAGAAGAAATACATTAAAAGTACTTACTATAGAAATAGGCTGCTCTGAAAAATAGAAAATGACAATTTTTTGTTTGTTTTTGAAATGAAGTCTCACTCTGTCACCCAGGCTAGAGTGCAGTGGCACCATCTCAGCTTACTGCAACCTCTGCCTCCTGGGTTCAAGTGATTCTCCTGCCTCAGCCTCCCAGGTAGCTGGGATTACATGCACCTGCCACCACACTTAGCTAATTTTTGTATTTTTAGTGGAGATGAGGTTTTACCATGTTGGCCAGGCTGATTTTGAGCTCCTGGCTGACCTCAGGAGATCCACCTGCCTCAGCTTCCCAAAGTGCTGGAATTACAGGCAAGAGCCACTGAGCCCAGCCAACAGTTTTTAATTATGGTGATAATAAGACAACAACATTGTAATACATAAGTTGTATTCATGATAATGATCAATGGTCTATTCTGCATGTACAAAAACAAGAACAAAAAAAAAAAAACCCAGAATATCAAAACATTAAAAAACAAGGATAATTAGATAAACAGAAAACAAAGATTACATATATAAAGCATTTTAAAATTCTTACCTCCTCACAGCATCGTCTGCTTACAATAGCCCTATAGTCAATTCTATCCCAGAGCTGGTCCCTTAACTTTAAGAAATTAGGGAACAATTTTCTCCAGTTTTTCCCTAAAGCCCATGGAAAGATTTCATACTTGGTTTCTTCTTCATCTTTTTCAACTGTATTAGCCAGATACGTAACAAAGAGGATCACAACCCAAAAAAGAAACGGGTAAAGGACAGAAATAGGTCGTTTATACTAACAAAAAGACATAAAAGTGACTTATAAACACATGAAAGGTATTCAACCTTACTTAAGGCAATGCAGTTCAAAAATAGAGATACAATTAATTTTATCTTGTTGGGTTCTAGGTATTTCTTATTCCTATAAATCTTGAACTTTGCTCTGGGATGCAGTTAAAGTTACTTTGAAATAATCTGATCCTTTCAGATGTTGCTTTTATGATTTTTTTTAGGTGGATCTGGAGCAATGTTCAGTCTGGGGCTAGTTATTCCTCACTACTGAGGCAAGATCTTTTCAGTGCTCCATGAATTATAAATCTTTTCAGCCTGGCTGGTGGGAACAGGCACTATTTGCAGCCCTATGTGAATGCTAGGCACCTTTCCTCCTAATCTTAACATCTTTCCCCAGATTCAGGTAATTTTCTTACACACATATGAAACTTGGTATTCTGCTAAATACTTGAGGGGGACCAGCCATGCACAGAAGCAGGAAAACATGACTCATCATAAAGAGAGTAAGAAATCAAAATCAGCTGGGCACAGTGGCTCTTGCCTGTAATCCCAGCACTTTGGGAGGCGAGGCGGGTGGATCACAAGGCCAGGAGTTCAAGATCAGCTTGGCCAAGATAGTAAAACCCCATCTCTACTAAAAACACACAAAATATAGCCAGGTATGGTAGCACACACCTGTAGTCCCAGCTACACAGGAGGCTGAGGTGGGAGAATCGCTTGAATCCGAGAGGTGGAGGTTGCATTGAGCCGAGACCTGTGCCATTGCACTCCAGCCTGGGCAACAGAGCAAGACTCTGTCTCAAAAAAAAAAAAAAAAAGAAAGAAAGAAAAGAAAAAAGAAATCGAAATCAACCCAAAACTAATACCCATGGTTGACATAAAAGATAAGGACATTGAAACTGTTATAACTATTCTGTATGTTCAAAAAGTTAAGTAGACATTGAAAATATACTTCTAGAGATGAAAACATACTTCTAGAGATGAAAACTACAATGTATACAATGAAAAATACACTGATTCGGATTAATGGCAGATGAAATACCACAAAGAAAACATCTGTGAATTGAAGACATAATAGAAACTATTCAAGATGAAATACACAGAATAAAGAGAAACCAAAATAATAAACAGAGCATCAGTGTGAGGTGCTGTGGCTCACACCTATACTCTCAGAACTCTGGGAGGCCAAGGTGGGCAGACTACTTGAGGCCAGGAGTTCAAAACCTGCCTGGCCAACAGGGTGAAACCCCATGTCTACTAAAAATACAAAAATTAGCTGGGCATGATGGGCCATGCCTGTAATCCCAGCTACTTGGGAGGCTGAGGCAGGAGAATCGCTTGAACTTGGAGGCAAAAGTTACAGTGAACCACTGAGATTGTGCCACTGCACTCCAGCCTGGGTGACAGCAGGAGACTCTGTCTCAAGAAAAAAAAAAAGAAAGAAAGAAAATAAAAAGAAATTAAATTAAGAAAAAATAAACAGCATCAGTTTGATGTGGGACTTCAATACATAGGTGGAACTGGAGATTCTGATGGTCAGGATCAATAACAATGCAGGACTCTTTCAATGCCCTGTAGTCTGAAAAGGTCAGACAGAAAAGAAAATCAGGCGGACAGAAGACATTTGAAGGAATAACAGCTGAAGGTTTTTGAAATTTAATAACAACTATAAACCTACAAAGAAGTTTAATGAACTTCAGAGCACATGAAACCTGAAGAAAACTAAACCAATAAACAGCATAATCAAATTGCTCAAAACCAGTGATAAAGAGTAAATCCTTAAAGTAGTAAGAGCAAAAATAAGGATGGGTTAGAGTTCTCATTGGAAATAATACAAATCCCACAGATGACTTTCCAAGAAAAACGGTCAACTTACAATAAAAATATTATAAAACACATAAGGGAACAAGATACCAAGAGCAGAAACAGATACTGGAATAGATACAAAAATATAATAATAATTATCTCCAGTATATGTAAAAAAATTAAAAGTACCTTGATACTATGAGAAATGGATAAGTATATTTGAAAAATAAGAAAATAGAACTTTTATAAATGTAAAATTATATAATGAAATTAACTAGCATATTAGACATAAGATGAAGATAAAATTAGTGAACTGAAAGATAAATCTAAATAAATGATCCAAAATGCAGCCCAAAGAAACATAGATAGAAAATAGCAAAGATGGGGATGGGTGCGGTGGTAGCTCATGCCTGTAATCCCAGCACTTTAGGAGGTCAAGGCGGGTGGATTGGTTGAGTTCAGGAGTTTGAGACCCAGCCTGGGAAACATGAAGAAATTCTGTCTCTACAAAAAAATACAAAATTAGTTTGGTGTGATGGTGTATGCCTGTGGCCCCAGCTATTTGAGAGGTTGAAGTGGGAGGATTGCTTGATCCTGGGAGGTGAAGATTGCAGTGAGTTGAGATCACACCACTGCACTACAGCCTAGAATGAGACTCTGAGGAAGGAAGGAAAGAAGAAAAGGAAGGAAGGAGAAGGGGAAGGGGAAGAGGAGGCGGAAAAAAGAAAGAAGCACTCCAGCCTAGAGTGAAACTCAAAGAAAGAGAGAGAGAGAAAATGAAAGAAAGAAATAGAAAGAAGAAAGAAGAGAGGGAGAGAGGAAGAGAGAAGAGAAAGAGAGAAAGAAAGAAGAAAGAGAGAAAGAAGAAAGAAGTGAGGTGAGGGAGGAAGGGAGAGGAGGGAGAGAAGAGAGAGAGAGAGAGAGAAAGAAAAAGAAAGAAAGAGAAAGAAAAGATCAAAGGTAAGTGATGTGGAAGACTGAGTGAGGCGTAACAAGTTTAACTGGTTTCAAAAGGAGATAGCAGAGGAAGGGGAATATTTGAAGACAGTGGATAGAATTTTCTGAGTTGTCTGTTGAAAGGCATCAGTCTTCAGGTTGGGCACAGTGGCTCACGCCTATAATCCCAGCACTTTAGGAGGCTGAGGTGGGTGGATCACCTGAGGTCGGGAGCTCAAGGCCAGCCTGGTGAATATGGTGAAATCCCCTCTCTACTCAAAATACAAAAATTAGCTGGGCATGGTGGCTAATTTTTGTATTTTTAGTACCCATAATCCCAGCTACTCAGGAGAATTGAACCAGAGGCGGAGGCTTCAGTGAGCCGAGATGGCACCACTGCACTCCAGCCTGAGTGACAGAGCAAGACTGTCTCAGACAACAAAAACAAAAGGGCACAGGCTGGGCCCTGGGGCAGTTGACAGCAACGCCCGCTGCCCTGGGTGGGGGGGCGGGGGCGGGGAGAGAGAGAGGAAAAAAAAAAGTAAAAAAAAAAAACAAAAACAAAACTTAAAAAAATCCATCCTTAATCTTCAAATCCAGAAAGCTTACCAAATCCCAAGCAGGTTATTAAAAGGAAACCAGTGCCAAGCACCAAAGAAAAAGAGGTCTTAAAAGCAGCCAGAAGGCCAAGTGTATGGCTCATGCCTGTAATTCCAGCACTTTGGGAAGCCGAGGTGGGTGGATGGCTTGAAATCAGAAGTTTCAGACCAGCCTGAGCAACACGGGAAAACTTCATCTCTACAAGAAAAAAAAAAAATTAGCCAGCTGTGGTAGTGTGAGCCTGCTGTCCCAGCTATTCCGGAGGCTAAGGCAGGAAGATCACTTGAACCCTAGAGGCAGAGGTTGTAGTGAGCCAAGATCATGCCATTGCACTCCAACTTGGGTGACGAAGTGAGACTCTGTCTCAGAAAAAAAAAAAAAAAAAATTAAGAACCTCCCATATATTGGTAATTGGAGAACGAAATAATGAGTTCTATGTTTCTTGCCCATAAGGAGCCTACAATTAAGTAGAGAAGGCAAGAAATATGAAACAATTCTGAAAGGGAAGGTGGAATAATAATAATAGAAGTTCAGAGTCTAAAGGAGGACGGGCATGGTGGCTCACGGCTGTCATACCAGTACTTTGGGAGTCCAAGGTGAGTGGATCATGAGGTCAGCAGATCAAAAGCATCCTGGCTAACATGGTGAAACCCCATCTCTAATGAAAGTTTAAAAAAAAAATTAGCTGGGCATGGTGGCATGTGCCTGTAATCTCAGCTACTTGGGAGGCTGAGGCAGGAGAATCACTTGAATGTGCAGTTGAGTTCAACTGTTTGGGAAAATACATATATATATATATATACAGAAAGGAAACATTCTAAGAAACTATGTAGAAAGGAAAAGAACTTGAGCTTTAGAACTATGGCTGAAATATTTAATGAGGAGAACTACTGAGTTCATACAAAAAGTACAATTAGACTTAAAATGGAAATTAAAATACATGTTATTTGTTGTTGTTGTTGTTGTTGTTTTTGTTTTTTTTTCTATTTTTTTTTTAATTTTTATTGCATTATAGGTTTTGGGGTACATGTGCAGAACGTGCAAGATAATTGCATAGGTACACACATGGCAGTGTGTTTTGCTGCCTTCCTCCCCCTCACCCACACTTGGTATTCATCCCCAGGCTATCCCCCCCAGCCCCCCCCCCCGCTGTCCCTCCCCCATTTCCCCCAACAGTCCCCAGTGTATAGTAGACTGCCTCTCTGTGTCCATGTGTTCTCATTTTTCTCACCCGCCTATGAGTGAGTATATGTGGTATTTCTTTTTCTGTTCTTGTGTCAGTTTGCTGAGAATGATGTTCTCCAGATTCATCCATGTCCCTACAAAGGACACAAACTCATCATTTCTGATTGCTGCATAATATTCCATGGTGTATATGTGCCACATTTTCCCAGTCAAGTCTATCATTGATGGGCATTTGGGTTGGTTCCAGGTCTTTGCTATTGTAAACAGTGCTGCAATGAACATTCGTGTGCATGTGTCCTTATAGTAGAACGATTCACAGTCTTTTGGATAGATACCCAGTAATGGGATTGCTGGGTCAAATGGAATTTCTATTTCTAGGTCCCTGAGGAATCGCCACACTGTCTTCCACAATGGTTGAACTAATTTACACTCCCACCAACAGTGTAAGAGTGTTCCTATTTCTCCACATCCTCTCCAGCATCTGCTGTCTCCAGATTTTTTAATGATCGCCATTCTAACTGGTGTGAGATGATATCTCAATGTGGTTTTGATTTGCGTCTCTCTAATGACCAATGATGATGAGCACTTTTTCATATGTTTGTTGGCCTCATGTATGTCTTCTTTTGTAAAGTGTCTGTTCATATCCTTTGCCCATTTTTGAATGGGCTTGTTTGTTTTTTTTCTGTAAATCTGTTTGAGTTCTTTGTAAATTCTGGATATCAGCCCTTTGTCTGATGCGTAAACTGCAAAGATTTTTTCCCATTCTGATGGTTGTCGATTCACTCTAGTGACTGTTTCTTTTGCCGTGCAGAAGCTGTGGAGTTTGATTAGGTCCCATTTGTCTATTTTGGCTTTTGTTGCCAATGCTTTTGGTGTTTTGTTCATGAAGTCCTTGCCTACCCCTATGTCCTGAACGGTTTTGCCTAGATTTTCTTCTAGGGTTTTTATGGTGTCAGGTCTTACATTTAAGTCTTTAATCCATCTGGAGTTAATTTTAGTGTAAGGTGTCAGGAAGGGGTCCAGTTTCTGCTTTCTGCACATGGCTAGCCAGTTTTCCCAACACCATTTATTAAATAGGGAATCCTTTCCCCATTGCCTGTTTTTGTCTGGTTTATCAAAGATGATATGGTTGTAGATATGTTGTGTTATCTCCGATGTTTCTGTTCTGTTCCATTGGTCTATATCTCTGTTTTGGTACCAGTACCATGCTGTTTTGATTACTGTAGCCTTGTAGTATAGTTTGAAGTCTGGTAGCGTGATGCCTCCCGCTGTGTTCTTTTTGCTTAGAATTGACTTGGCTATGCGGGCTCTTTTTTGGTTCCATATGAAATTCATGGTGTTTTTTTCCAGTTCTATGAAGAAATTCAATGGTAGTTTGATGGGGATAGCATTGAATGTGTAAATTACTTTGGGCAGTATAGCCATTTTCACAATATTGATTATTCCTAACCACGAACATGGAATGTTTCTCCATCTGTTTGTGTCCTCTCTTATTTCGTTGAGCAGGTGTTTGTAGTTTTCCTTAAAGAGGTCCCTTACATTCCTAGTGAGTTGTATTCCTAGGTATTTTATTTTCTTTGTAGCGATTGTGAATGGCAGTTCGTTCTTCATTTGGTTCTCTTTAAGTCTGTTATTGGTGTATAGGAATGCTTGTGATTTTTGCACGTTGATTTTATATCCTGAGACTTTGCTGAAGTTGCTTATCAGTTGCAGGAGCTTTTGGGCTGAGGTGACGGGGTCTTCTAGGTGTACTATCATGTCGTCTGCAAATAGAGACAATTTGGCTTCCACCTTTCCTATTTGAATACCCTTTATTTCTTTTTCTTGCCTTATTGCTCTGGCTAGAACTTCCAGTACTATGTTGAATAGAAGTGGTGAGAGAGGGCATCCTTGTCTAGTGCCGGATTTCAAAGGGAATGCTTCCAGTTTTTGCCCATTAAGTATGATATTGGCTGTTGGTTTGTTGTAAATAGCTTTTATTACTTTGAGATATGTTCCATCAATACCAAGTTTATTGAGGGTTTTTAGCATAAAGGGCTGTTGAATTTTGTCAAATGCCTTCTCTGGGTCAATTGAGATAATCATGTGGTTTTTGTTTTTGCTTCTGTTTATGTGGTGAATTACATTTATAGACTTGTGTATGTTGAACCAGCCTTGCATGCCCGGGATGAATCCTACTTGATCATGATGGATAAGTTTTTTAATGTGCTGTTGCAATCGATTTGCCAGTATTTTATTGAAGATTTTTGCATCTATGTTCATCATGGATATTGGCCTGAAGTTTTCTTTTCTTGTTGAGTCTCTGCCAGGTTTTGGTATCAGGATGATGTTGGTCTCATAAAATGATTTGGGAAGGGTTCCCTCTTTTTGGATTATTTGGAATAGTTTCAGAAGGAATGGTACCAGATCCTCTTTGTGTGTCTGGTAGAATTCGGCTGTGAACCCATCTGGACCTGGGCTTTTTTTGTGTGGTAGGCTCTTAATTGCTGCCTCAACTTCTAACCTTGTTATTGGTCTATTCATAGTTTCGGCTTCCTCCTGGTTTAGGCTTGGGAGGACACAGGCATCCAGGAATTTATCCATTTCTTCCTGATTTACTAGTTTGTGTGCATAGAGTTGTTTGTAGTATTCTCTGATGATGGTTTGAATTTCTGTGGAATCTGTGGTGATTTCCCCTTTATCGTTTTTTATTGCATCTATTTGGTTGTTCTCTCTTTTCTTTTTTATCAGTCTGGCTAGTGGTCTGTCTATTTTGTTGATCTTTTCAAAAAACCAGCTCTTAGATTTGTTGATTTTTTGAAGGGTTTTTCTTGTCTCTATCTCCTTCCGTTCTGCTCTGGTCTTAGTTATTTCTTGTCTTCGGCTAGGTTTTGAGCTTTTTTGATTTTGCTCCTCTAGCTCTTTCAATTCTGACAATAGGGTGTCAATTTTGGATCTCTCCACTTTTCTCATGTGGGCACTTATTGCTATATATTTTCCTCTACAGACTGCTTTAAATGTGTCCCAGAGATTCTGGTACGTTGTGTCTTCATTCTCGTTGGTTTCAAAGAACTTCTTTATTTCTGCCTTCATTTCATTGTTTATCCAATCAACATTCAAGAGCCAGTTGTTCAGTTTCCATGAAGCTGTACAGTTCTGAGTTATTTTCTGAATTCTGAGTTCCAATTTGATTGCACTATGGTCTGAGAGACTGTTTGTTATGATTTCCATTGTTTTGCATTTGCAGAGTAGTGCTTTACTTCCAATTATGTGGTCAGTTTTGGAGTAGGTGTGATGTGGTGGTGAGAAGAATGTATATTCTGTGGATTTTGGGTGGAGAGTTCTGTAAATGTCTATCAGGTTTGCTTGTTCCAGGTCTGAGTTCAAGTCCTGGATATCCTTGTTAATTTTCTGTCTGGTTGATCTGTCTGCTATTGACAGTGGAGTGTTAAAGTCTCCCACTATTACTGTGTGGGAGTCTAAGTCTCTTTGTAAGTCATTAAGAACTTGCCTTATATATCTGGGTGCTCCTACATTGGGTCCATATATATTTAGAATCGTTAGCTCTTCTTGTTGTATCGATCCTTTTACCATTATGTAGTGACCTTCTTTGTCCCTTTTGATCTTTGTTGCTTTAAAGTCTATTTTATCAGAGATGAGAATTGCAACTCCTGCTTTTTTTTGCTCTCCATTTGCTTGGTAAATCTTCCTCCATCCTTTTATTTTGAGCCTTTGTATATCTTTGTGTGTGAGGTGGGTTTCCTGGATACAGCACACTGATGGGTTTTGGTTTTTTATCCAATTTGCCAGTCTGTGTCTTTTGATTGGTGCATTTAGCCCATTTACATTCAGGGTTAATATCGTTATGTGTGAATTTGATACTGCCATTTTCATGCTATCTGGCTGTTTTGCCCATTGGTTCATGTACATTCTTCATTTTGTTGATGGTCTTTAGCATTTGGTATGCTTTTAGGATGGCTGGAACTGGTTGTTTCTTTCTATGTGTAGTGCCTCTTTCAGGAGCTCTTGTAAAGCAGGCCTAGTGGTGACAAAATCTCTGAGTACTTGCTTGTTCGTGAAGGATTTTATTTTTCCTTCACTTATGAAGCTCAGTTCGGCTGGATATGAAATTCTGGGTTGAAAGCTCTTTTCTTTAAGGATGTTGAATATTGGCCCCCACTCTCTTCTGGCTTGTAGAGTCTCTGCCGAGAGATCTGCTGTGAGTCTGATGGGCTTCCTTTTGTGGGTGACCCGACCTTTCTCTCTGGCTGCCCTTAGTATTTTCTCCTTCGTTTCAACCCTGGTGAATCTGACGATTATGTGCCTTGGGGTTGCTCTTCTTGCGGAATATCTTTGTGGTGTTCTCTGTATTTCCTGGAGTTCAGTATTGACCTGTCTTGCTAGGTTGGGGAAATTTTCCTGGATAATATCCTGAAGAGTGTTTTCCAGCTTAGATTCATTCTCTTGATCACATTCTGGTACACCTATCAAACGTAGGTTGGGTCTCTTCACATAGTCCCACATTTCTTGGAGATTTTGTTCATTCCTTTTTGTGCTTTTTTCTTTAATCTTGGTTTCATGTTTTATTTCATTGAGTTGATCTTCAATTTCTGATATTCTTTCTTCTGCTTGGTCAATTCGGCTGTTGAAACTTGTGCATGCTTCACGAAGTTCTCGTGTTGTGTTTTTCAGCTCCTTCAATTCATTCATATTCCTCTCTAAGTTTTCCATTCTTGTTATCAATTCCTCGAATTTTTTTTCAAATCTTTTTTCAAGGTTCTTAGTTTCTTTGCACTGATTTAGAACATGTTCTTTTAGCTCAATGAAGTTTCTCATTATCCACTTTCTGAAGTCTGATTCCGTCATTTCATCACACTCATTCTCCGTCCAGCTTTGTTCCCTTGCTGGTGAGGAGTTTTGGTCCTTTGTAGGAGGTGAGGTGTTTTGGTTTCGGGTGTTTTCCTCCTTTTTGTGCTGGTTTCTTCCCATCTTTATGGATTTATCCGCCTGTTGTCTTTGTAGTTACTGATTTTTCAATTGGGTCTCTGTGTGGATGCTGAGATTGTTGATGATGAAGTATTTCTGTTACTTAGTTTTCCTTCTAGTGGTCTAGCCCCTCTGCTGTATGAGTGCTGAGGTCCACTCCAGGCCCCGTTTGTCTGGAGTATACCTGTAGCAGCTGTGGAAGAGTGAAGGATGATACCAGTTTCTTCTTCTGCTGTCTTTGTTCCAGAATGATGCCCGCCAAATGTCAGTCTGATTAGTCCTTTTTTTGCGGTGACTCTTTGTATATACAGGGGTCAGGGAGCTGCTTAAGGAGACGGTTTGTGCTTTATAGTAGCTCCAGTGCTAAGCTGTGAGTTCCGTTGTTCATTCAGGGTTGTTGGGAGGTTGTTTATGTCTGCTGCAATAGAACTCATAAAACACCACCCTTTTATTTCCCCCCCTCATATGCACTGTTTCAGGGAGTTGGGGCTTTCTTTATGAGTATCTGTTGCACTGTCCTGCCCCACTAGGTGGCAGTCTATTCACTATTTGCCTGCCGGGGCTCTGACCTGCTAGCGTGGTTCTGCCCTGTTGCTGCTGGGCTCCCTTCTGCTGTGGAGAGCTCCCGTCTCCTGGGAGTCTCTCTGTTATGGCAGGTTGCCTCGGCAACGGCAGGCTGCTTCGGCCCTGGGCGGTACTTCAATAGGGGTGGATTGTGTCAGCGGTGGTGGACGCCCCTCCCTCACCGGGCTGCACCGTCCTAGATACCGGCAGCAAAACTCTCAGCGCCAAGCGTCTCCAGTCATTGCTCTGCTTGTCCCTGTGAGGGTGGGACCCACTGAGCCCGATTACCCAGCTCCCTGCCTCAGAGTCCGTCCTCTCTCTCTCTCTCCCTGCCTCTCCGCGAGCTTAAAGTTCGACTCTCACTGGCGCCCCAGGAGCCTGCCGATAGGGCACTGGGATCCGTGCGATCTCCCGTGCCACTGCCCACTTCACCGGCTCAGATCACGCTTCCCAGAAAACTCCCAGGAAACTCCTAGTCTGGCTCACTGTCCAAGTCCCGTTCAATCAGATGGACGCGCCAATCTGCCCTTCAAACTCTCAGATTGCCGGTTTAACAGGGCGCCCAGACCAGTGAGTTCCGTGCCGGGTCCTGCTGCGGCGCCGGCCGAAGCGGCCGCGCCAGAGGGCTGCGTTAGCCGGTTTTGCTTTACTAGCGTCCTGTGGGACTTTCAACGCTCTGTGGGCTAGAAAAGTCCATCCGAGAATGCGGCTAGGACTCACCCTCTGCGCCGTCACTGAGAGCTGCAATCCTGAGTCGCTTCTACGACGCCATCTTGCCGGGTCTCCAATACATGTTATTTTTAATATGGAGCTTTATAATACAACATGCAATAAAATCTGACACATAATTGTATTGCATAAACTGACTAGTGCTCTACTGATAATAACTTTACAAAACAAAAATTCATTTTCAGGCATCTAGTAAGATTTAAACTAAAGCTTCTTTTGGTTTGTTTTTAATTCTCAGGTGAAAAAACTATAAAATAAATATTGCATCAACATACAGATACAATACTGAGATATATAAACAGCAATTTAACTTAGTGGTCGATGGTTGAATTTGGTCATTGATAAACCACTCCTGAGTTTGTGCTCCTGCTTTGCTGCTTACTAACTTGTTTGCTCTTAGAAAGTACTTAATCTTCGGCCTGGCACGGTGGCTCACGCCTGTAATCCCAGCACTTTGGGAGGCTTAAGTGGGCGGATCACAAGGTCAGGAGTTTGAGATCAGCCTGGCCAACATGGTGAAAACCCGTCTCTACTGAAAATACAAAAATTAGCCAGGCATGGTGGTGGGCACCTGTAATCCCAGTTACTTGGGAGGCTGAGGCAGGAAAATCACTTGAACCTGGGAGGCAGAGGTTGCAATGAGCTGAGACCAAGCCATTGCACTCCAGCCTGACTGATAGAGCAAGACTCTATCTCAAAACAAAACAAAGTACTTAATCTTCCTAAGTCTCAGTTTCCTCATCTGTAAAACAGGGTTAATACAAAATTTCATAGGGAAGATTAAATGAGTTAATATTATATTAAAATTTTAGTGGTGCCTCACACATAATACTCAGCATTAGCTAATACTATTCTATTTTTCCAATTTAGCAATTGTCCCCAATTTTGAGTTCATTTTTCCCTATGTACTGGAAAATGTGTCTCCTGAATACATGTAGAAATCAGTTTCTTCTAGTCCTATTTTTCTTTCTTTCTTTTTTTTCTGACAGTGTTTTTGCTCTGTTGTCCAGGCTTGAATACAGTAGTGATCACAGCTCATTGCAGCCTTGAACTCCTGGGCTCAAGTGATCCTCTTCATCTCAGCCTCCCAAGTAGCTGGCACTACAGGCACATGCCACCATGCCTGGCTATTTTATTTTTGTAGAGACTTGCTATGTTGTCCAGGCTGGTCTTGGACTTCTGGCCTGAAGCAGTCCACCTGCCCCAGCCTCCCAAAGTCCTGGGATTACAGGCATGAGACACTGTACCCAGGTTAGTCCTATTTCTTTAATAAGTCTTTGATTCTGAATTAAATACACTTTGAGTAAAAACTTATTCTTCAGTGCTGACAGCTATTGTGGTATTCAACTTAAATATGTTTTATATGTGTTCTCTGGTTAAACACTTAAAATTATATTCATGTGGCTGGGTGTGGTGACTTATGCCTGTAATCCTAGCACTTTGGGAGGCTGAGGTGAGTGGATTACTTGAGGTCAGGAGTCCGAGATCAGCCTGGCCAACATGGTGAAACCCAGTCTCTACTAAAAATTCAAAAAATTAGTTTGGTGTGGTAGCAGGCTCCTGTAATCCCAGCTAATTGGAAGGCTGAGGCAGGAGAATCACTTGAACCCAGGAGGCTGAGGTTGCAGTGAGCCAAGATTGCTCTACTGCACTCCAGCCTGGGTGACAGAGTGAGACTCCATCTCAAAAAAAAAAAAAAAAATATATATATATATATATATATTCACACATTCCCAACTGCAGCATTATATCCAAATATATATGTATGTGTGTGTATACATATATATACACACATACACTTTTTTCTGAAATGGAGTCTCACTCCACCTCCCAGGCTGGAGAGCAGTGGTGTGATTTTGGCTTACTGCAACCTCCACCTCCTGGGTTCAAACAATTCTCCTGCCCCAGCCACCCAAGTAGCTGGGATTATAGGTGCCCACCACCATGCCTGGCTAATTTTTATATTTCTAGTAGAGATGAGCTTTCACCATGTTGGCCAGGCTGGTATCGAACTCCAGACCTCAGATGATCCGCCCGCCTTAGACTCCCAAAATGCTGGGATGACAGGTGTAAGCCACCACACCTGGCTGGAAATATATTCTTAAATTGGACCGATTCCAAACGAATTCTGATCTATAGATTGGAAAACCATTTCAGATTACAATGATAATATAAACTAATAAAGTCAATGGAAGAAATGGAAAATAAACTGTATTCCTTTGTCACAGCTCAGTGTGTTTAGTAAAGAAGCCAGTGAATACTAAAGGTATCAAATATGGATAATGCCTGTGTTGCAGATATAGATCCACAAAAACTATGTTTACAGCATTTTCCACACGTTGTTCAATGTAAAAGGGGAATGATGACAGTGATTTTTACTATATATTAATTGAAAATTTCAGAGAATATTCTGGTTTTAAAAAATATATAAGTCACAAAGAGGAGAATTTGGGATAATTTATACGGAAGCATTCTGGAAAATGTAAAACATCCGATACAGACTGAAGTGGAATACTGAACAAGAAATCTAAGGCATATAGCATGAGGTAAGTGAAAAAAGCATAAAAATATCCTAATAAAGAAAGTATAGCATTTATACAAGACTATTCCAAGATACACACAAGGTTTTAAACAGCCTCTGTTTTAAATAAGGTGTCATATATATAATAAATAACACAAAAAAGTCACTTAGTATAAAGTATACTTACAGAGCAATAAAGAATTTTATCCTGGTATGCTCCCTTATAGTAAATTTAGCCATCTTGAAATAAACAAAGGTCATAGCCAAAAGATGCTATAAGGAAAAAAGTTAAAAATTAATATTTTGCTTTCATAAATAAAACTGCTTTAAAATAGTTAACTTAAAATTTTCTGATGAATATGCTAAAGCAATAAAGTGTTACTTATTGTAATTGTGTACTTACATTTTGACTTCCTGTAATCCACCATGTGAACAGTGAAAAGTAGTTCTTGACTATTTTTTATATCATTATTAACTAGAATGGGTAAGTTTTATTATAGCCAATAGTTTTTTGAGCTAAAATCCCACTTTTATCTAATTTAAATTTCAAACCTATAGAGAAAATGAACAGCAAAATGAATAGCCATGAATCCTTACTTAGATCCACCAAATTTGCCATGTTTAATACCTCTATTTGTGTATATGTATGTGTATATATAATTTTTTTCTAAGCCCTTTGAGTTAGTTGCAGGCATCCATACTCATTTTTTAAAATAACTTTTAAAAATGGCTTCCAAATGACTTCAGAAATTAGAATAACAAGGCTCTATTTTCATGGGCAGACTGCATTTTAAATGTATTATTAAGAGAGATACATCTCTAGCCTGATATTAGGATATATGCCAGGTTTTGTTCAAATTAAAAACAATACATTATAATAATGTATCAGATTATCTCTCATAAGACATTTATTCATCCTATTGTAACAGGATTTGCCACAAAGGTGATACCAAGTTTTCACAGTAACTTCAGTAAAGGATTCTTGGAATAGTGTTAAGATACAGTACCCCTGGTTAGTTACTTTTCAAACACCGCCCCCTTCTGTGCAGCAACTTTAATGCACCTTAAAATCACAAAGTTTAAAACGTTAACTCCACATGAATTTGATATTTGATATTACAGCATTACTGTTAATTTTTTAAAGTGTCATGACATTGTAATTGTTTTAAAATATCCCTTAGCTTTTACTGATACATTATGAAATGTTTAAGGATAAAATGTCAGAAAGTCTGGGATCATCTTCAAAACAATCCAGTTTTTTTGGTGAGAGGCATTAGAAAAAACAAGAATGGTCACAGTTGATGATCTATTGTAGCTACATGAGAGGCACATGGAGGCTCTTTGCTCTATTCTATTTACTTTAAATTGTGTATGTTTTAAATTTCCCAAAATGAAATTTATAAAACCTTATAAACCTTCTTCTAGTGTATCCCTGTCATCTTAAGCTTAAATAAAAATGTACTAACTTTGTGAGTATAATCATAAGCTAACCTTCCATTCATTCCCTTTACTGTTGGCTAGCAGTGATTTAAAGTCACACTTAATTTTCAAATATGACTGCCTGGCATAAAAAGGCATTTACAAAGCTGAAAGTTCTTAGACTAGATAGCATGAGGAAGTTTTTTCTAAAAGAAAAAAATTGAAAAATACAAAGCTAAAATTTTATTTCATTATTTATTTATTTATTTTTTGAGACAGAGTCTTGCTCTGTCACCTTGGCTGGAGTCCAGTGGCACAGTCTTGGCTCACTGCAACCTCTGCCTCCTAGGATCAAGCAATTCTCTTGTCTCAGCCTCCCGAGAAGCTGGGACTATGGGTGCAGGCCACCATAGTCCAGCTAATTTTTTTATTTTTTAGTAGAGACGGGGTTTCTCCATGTTGGCCAGGCTGGTACTGAACTCCTGACCTCAGGTGATCCACCCACTTCAGTCTCCCAAAGCACTGGGATCACAGATGTGAGCCACAAAGCTGAAATTTTAACCATTCAACAAAATCTAAAGAACATAGAAACATTGCTGCTCCCAGTGTAAGTTAGACATTCTTTTATAAAACACTGATTCCTAAAGAACATGTTAAACTAATTTTACCCTACAAAATTACTTAGATTTGTTTTCTCTGAGTTACTTACAAAATATTAAAATGCAGACTGCCTTAGTAAAGTAAATCTCAAGAATATTTTTTCTCCACAGCCTGATAAAAGGTAGTAACTGATCAAAATGTATTGTCTGTAGTAATATTTTGTTTGTGGTTTTTTGGTTTTTATTTGTTTGTTTCTGAGACAGGGTCTTGCTCTGTCACCCAAGTTGGAGTGCAGTGGTGGTGTCACAGCTCACTACAGCCTTGACCTCCGTGGCTCAAGCAATCCTCTTGCCTCAGCCTCCTAAGCAGCTGGGACTACAGGTATGAGTTACCATGCCCAGCTAATTTTTTTTTTTTTTTTAGAGCCCAAGTCTCCCTATGTTGCCAAGCCTAGGAACTCCTGGGCCTAAGTGATCCTCTTGCCATGGCCTTCCAAAGTGTTGAAAATCCAGGTGTAAGCCGACACACCTGTTTTATTTTTTCAATCAGATATAGATTTAAGGTCATTTAAATGTAATCCATAATATTCTACAATTCCTCAAATATAGGCTGAATCTATGCTATATGCTAATTCCAGAAATTAATGTGTAAGGATGCTGCTTTGAAGGAACAGTTCAAGCTAGCTCTTTTTAAAATTTTAACTTAATAAATTAATTTAGAGACAGAGTCTCACATTCCAGTTGTCCAGGCTGGAATGCAGTGGCACAATCGATCATAGCTCACTGTATCCTCCAACTCCTGGGTTCAAGTGATGCTCCTACCTTAATCACAAATCAGATCGTCTGTTTCAATGGCTTCATCAGTATAGTTCTTCTCCAGGAACTCACGCACTGACTTGGCGCCTCGGCCTATGGCATTGGCCTTCCAGGCATGGTATGTGCCTGAGGGGTCAGTCTGATAGAGTCTAGGAGTGCCATCAAAGTTGAAACCCACGATGAGGGCAGAAGTGCCAAATGGCCTGCGCCCATTGCTCTGCGTGTAATGCTGCTTCAGACTGGCGATGTAGCAGGTAATGTACTCCACAGTGACCGGGTCCTTCACAGTCAGCCGGTGGCTCGGGCACTCCACTGGGGCCCTGTTGATGACTATCCTCGCATCGGTGGTGAGGCCTGCAAAGGTCATGCAGACATTGTCATCAAAAGCGCAGATCTTCCGTACTGTTCTTTCATCCTGCAGTTTGGCCACTGACTTCTCCACACCAAGAACAACAATGTCTCTTCTTCGAACACCAACCACGGTCGAACCCTTTTTGATGGCCTCCTGCTCATACTCCACTTGGACGAGGTGGCCGTTGGGCGAGAAGACGGTGATGGCGCGACCGTAGCTCATGCCGGCGGGGCGGCGGCCAAGCACCTTCCACCGCCGCTCTCAAAAGTGCACACTCACGGCCCCCGCGTGCCCGAGACTCCCGGCGCCACTACGCCCGCCCCACGCCCTCGGCGCCGTGACCTCTTTAACATATGCCATATGGAACTGCGGTTGAGGATTATTCCTGTTGTAGCATGTATAGGCTCCTTTTAGTTTCTCAGTAGTATTCCATTGCATGGATATACCACATTTCACTTATCCATTTACCCAGAAGGACATTTGAATTTTTCCTGTTTGGGGCTGTTATGAATAATGCTGTTATGTGTACATGATTTTGTGTGGATATATGTTTTCATTCCTTTTGAGTATATTACTATGAGTAGAATTGCCGGGTGATATAGTAAATTATTTTCAACCGTTTAAGAAACTCCCAAACTATGTTCCCAAGAGGATTTCCCATTCTACATTCCCATCAGCAGTGTACGATACTTTAGTTTCTCCACATATTGCTAATATTTAGCATTGTCTGACTTTTTGACTGTAGCCATTCTAGGGATGTGTTTTAATTTGAATTTTGATAATGATTAAGATATTGAACATCTTTTTATATATTTTTGCCATTTATCTATTTTTCTTTGTTGACTGTGCAAATCGTTTTCCATTTGTCTTATTATTGAATAGAGTTCTTCATATATTTTGCAAACAAGTCCTTTATCAGATATATGATTCGTGAACATTTTATCTCAGTCTGTGGCTTGTCTTTTCATTTTCCTAATGGTGTCCTCTGAAACACAAATGTTTTTAATTTTGATTAAACTCCATTCATGAATTAAAAAACAAAAAAACTCTGATCTTTTCCTGCCTGACCAGTTCCTGGGCATGGGCCTCAGGCCCGGCCAGTCCGGCTGAGGAGAGTGCAGACACAGGCAGCCTACACGGCCCTGGGCGTCAGTTCGAATCCATCGCCAGCCTACACGGCCCTGGGCGTCAGCAGTCAATGCCCGCACATAGGACTGCTTGGCCTTGCACTCAGACACCCAGTGCCTCCGATCCACACCTCGGCAGCCCCCTCCACCCACCCGCGGGCCACCTTCCTCAGCGTTCTCAGCCTTGTAGTGGGTTTCAAAGAAGTACTGGTGGAGGGGACTGCCACCAGCTGCAGGCACCTCGCCCAACACCTCCACCTCACGCCCACGCAGGTCCACAGCGGTCCAACGGTCTGTCTGCCTCGCACACGGCCAGCTGACTGCCGCTGACTGCCTCGCACATGGCCAGGACTGCTTCCCAGCCGCTGACTGCCTCGCACACGGCCAGCTCTCCCCGACGACTCGCTGGTGCAGTTTCACTCACCCCACGCCGGCTGCGGTTGGCCGGGGTGCCTGCTGACTCCCCAAAGGCCCCAGCCTCCAGCAGCAAGAGCAGAGGGGGCCCAGCAGGGGCACCCCTAGGCAGGACCACTCAGGAAGACAGAAGGTTCCACTCAGGGGTCAGAAAAGGGGGCAATGTCGAGGGTGGGGGTTGGGACTCCATTGGCACACAGGGGAGGAGGAAGAGGAAGAGGTTGGGGAGGGAGCATGAGGGCAGAGGGAGCATCTCTCGGAGCACCTGTCAACACCTCCTCCACACTACACAAAGGTGCATGCTACCACACCCCGTTAATTTTTAATTTTTTTGTAGAGATAGGGGTCTCACTATGTTGCTCAGGCTGGTCTCCAACTCCTGGCTTCAAGTGATCTGCCCACCTCAGCCTCCCAAAGTGTTGGGATTACAAGTGTGAGCTGCTGCGCCTGATGGCTAGCTCTTTTCTTAACCGTAACTAATAAGATAGAAAATTCCTATAAGGTCTCCTTAAAGCTCTAATGGTTACAAACCACAGGAAAAAAAAAAAAGAAGCTCCAATGGTTCAGTTACATTATAATGCTAGTTAATGGTTATACTGTTAGAAAATTTACCTTGTCTGCAACTTTACAGCAGCAGTCCATCCACAAGAAATCTTGAATTAAATCGTCATCTGCAACAAAAGATAGCTATAACTTGTCTTTTATAAACAGAATGTTTCCTTTTGAAGAATTAATTTCTATGTCAAGAGATTATACTCAGTACTTAGAAATAAAACAAAAATGAATGAACTAGGGTTGCCTAAGGTATGGTTTTCAGTTCTTGGGTGTATTTACCATTGCAAGGATTGTACAAAACTACTGCCTTACCCCTCATCATCCCATCTGATTTGCCTTAATATATGGCTCAGATTGGAAGGGGAATGGTAGAAGTGTTTGGTTTACTGAATATCCAATAGTATTTTTAGTTTTGCATTCTTCTCTCCTATTTATCTCTATTCCACTTTCTGTTACTCAAATACATATTACAATGTCTATATAAAAATGATTCATAATTCATTAGTTATTTATAATTAACACTTTGAAAAAACCATTAGGATAAAATAACCAACAAACACATTGTTTAAAGTAGTAACATCTAGAAAGTAGATAAAATATTTATTTCAATTTTAAAGGGCGAAACTATATAATCTCAAAATATATTCACAGTTGTCAGAATGTAATCTAGAAAAATCTGCTTTTTTTCCATTCCCCTTCCCTTTTTTTTTTTTTAGATACAGGGTCTCACTATGTTGCCCAGGCTGGCCTTGAACTCCTGGGCTCAAGTGATCCTCTGGCTTCAGACTCCTGAGTAGCTGGAACGACAGGAACATGCTGCCATGCCAGGTTCCTCTCCCTCACTTTAAGAAAGAAGGCATAACTTCTATTCATTTGTGTATACTAAACTATCATCAGTGTTGTCAAATACATGGAAAGCTCCAAGAATAACTACTCATTTCCCGAGAATAATAATTTCTGCCTTGTTGATTTTTTTTTTCTTTTTTTAAACAGGGTCTCACTTTGTCAACCAGGCTGGAGTGCAGTGGCATGATGTTGACTCACCTGTAGCCTCAACCTCCTGGGTTCAAGAGATCCTCCCACCTCAGCCCCCCAAATAGCTGGGATTACAGGTGCACACCACCATGCCCAGACAACTTTTTTTGTATTGTAAAGAAGGGCTTTCGCCACTTTGCCCCAGGCTGATCTCGAACTCTTAAGCTCAAGCAATCCCCTTGCCTCGATCTCCCAAACAGCCACAGGCATCAGCCACCACACCTGGCATTTTCTTTTCTTTTTCCTTTTTTGAGAAAGAATCTTGCTCTGTTGCCCAGGCTGGAGTGCAGTGGCATGATTTCGGCTCAAGTGTAGTCCCCATCTCCTGGGTTCAGGTGATTATCTTGCCTCCCTCCCAGGTAGCTGGGATTACAGGCATGTGCCACCATGGCTGATGGGGTTTCACCATGTTGGCCAGGCTAGTCTCGAACTCTTGGTCTCAAGTGATCTGCCCCCCTTGGCCTCCCAAAGTGCTGGGATTACAGGCATGAGCCACCTCGCCTGGCCTAGTAGTTCTATTTATATTTCTTAAGTTATCTAAAATGGTACAGCCAGGTATTTTCCCTTGTGTCTCATGATGAGTTTTGGGTACTCAAAAAGTTTGCAGGTAGTTTTTTGTTCTGCTCTTAATGAAAAGAAGAACTTTCATTAACATTCTCAATCCTGATGGGGAAGCATCTTTATATCTTTTTCTACTTATATTCCTTATATTTTTCCTTTTTCATCTTTTTTTGTCCAATCTCATTTTTTCATTTGGCTTTTCTTTAAATCATAACTAGCTTGTTTTAATGCACCTGACCTTCCTCTAGAAACAAGGAAGCTTGTTGCACAGATCTATCAGACTGTAGCATCTGCTTGACTTGATTCATGACTCCAACTATTTTCAGAACTCATCTATCCTACCCCTTTTTCTAATCTGTTTACCTTATTACCCTTCCTCAAAAAGAATTCCTCTCTTTCTTTGTTAGGAGTACAGTACTATAAAGAAATTTCTTTTTTTCTATGTTACAAAATGTATCAGTAAAGTAGCACTGTGTCATAACCGAAACAAATTCAAACTTAATTTCATTATGTGGACATGATAAAGCATAATTTTTAACAATGTTCCCAAACTGTTATCCTGAAACTTCTCTAGTGTAACCAAGCTCCCTAGTTTTCTTGGGTTTAGCAGAGAAAGTCCTGAGAAACCCCTTAGGCTCAGTCAAACTGGGTCAGTTAGCTCACTTGTCTTTGTGTAGTATTTTACTTTAGGTCAAACAAACCTCATACCATGGGCTATGAAGTTGAATTGTCAGAATTTACATTTGGCATATGGATTTAAGTAGTCTAGAAGCTAGATGAATATGAATTTTTAATCCATAAGAAAGCAAAAATGAACAAAAACCCAATATTAAAAACAAAAAAAGACTAAGTAAAACAAAAACAAATTTGGTTGGAGATGGGAAATTTAATACAAAAATAATGATATCCTCTTTGATCAGTATGAAAACAATTAGATGTTTACATTCTAGGTTTTTAGTTCTTTATAATTACCGCTATTACAATATTTTAAACCTACCAAATTATTTAAAGAAAGCAGTCATTTCCTGATGCTTTATAACCAGACAAGGTCCTTTGGGGCATTTAGATTTGTTGTTATTATGTGTATTTTTATCAGATGCTTGCCAATTATCCTTAAAAATAGGACGCTTCAGCGTAGTGGCCTTTTTAGGCAGATGTGATCTATTTGACCCTGATTTTAGATAAACAGTGACGGTAGGTGGTGTCTCACAACACAGTTGATTGTGCCTCATTTTGGTTTTCCAATATTCCTGTAAAAATAAAACATACAATTATTCATCACATGCATACATTTTGTATAAAACTGGATGATACTACGATATGAAGTCATATAAAATGTTACTAAACTTGCCATTAAAATGTTATTTGTGACAGTGACCCCCATAAAAATTGCTTTTGAAATTCAGTGCTAGGAAAAGCTATGCTTCCTTTGAGTAACAAATATACATCCTCTTCCTAAATAATAAGATACTGTATGCCATTTTGCTTTGGCTACAGAACTCAAGACCAAATTGAAAGTTAATTATAGAAATGATGCTGACTTTATAATTTATTTGTGGTCTTTTTTCCTGCTCATATTTTCTATTCTGTTTGAATTGACATAATTTTATCATAAGGTTGTTATATGCTACCTCAAATTTTTTAAAAACAAGGAAGACTAGGCTGGGCACGGTGGCTCATGCCTGTAATCCCAGCACTTTGGGAGGCCGAGGCGGGTGGATCACAAGGTTAAGAGATTGAGACCATCCTGGTCAACAAGGTGAAACCCCGTCTCTACTAAAAATACAAAAAAAATTAGCTGGGCATGGTGGCGCATGCCTGCAGTCCCAGCTACTCGGGAGGCAGGAGAATTGCTTGAACCCAGAAGGCGGAGGTTGCGGTGAGCCGAGATCGTGCCATTGCACTCCAGTCTGGGTAACAACAGTGAAACTCTGTCTCAAAAAAACAAAGAAGGTAGGAACATGAGCATGATCACCTGCAAATATGGGTAATGTCTTCATGTGGCTGGTTGGTTGTTTTAGAGTATGACTATGGAGAGACTTTCTGGCTGATAATCAAATTTTTTTTGTGAATGCAAGGAAAGGTCTTCTGAGGGCTGGTGACGATTTGGTAGAGCCATGGGAGAAATGGAAGAGGATGCTGAAAGGTCTACAAAGCTGCTCCTGTGGCTGTAAATTGTAAGCACCAACCTCACTCAGTGGGTGAATTCTTGTGGCAACACACTATAGCCCAGGGATAGGCATGGGAAAAGTCATGGTTGTTTTGATCCAGTTTGAAAGTTTGAGTGTTAAGGGTTGCAGCACGTGGAGAGTGCTGATGAACACGATCAGAATCGAAGAGAATAAATTGAAGCATTGATGGGGAAGCTTGAAAGGGAGGGACTGGCAGGATAAATGAGATGAAAAGTAGATACAGTTTAGGTTTTAGACTTTAGAGATTAATTAATTCTCAGTACTGGGACCAAGTAGTGTGGAGTGGGTGAAGACAACAGTGAGGAAAACTGAATATAATGGGGTTTCAAGTTAGAGTCCTGGCAGAATCAGTTTAGAAGTCATCTTCTAGACTCCAGTAGCCAGGAGACTTTACATCTAAGGCAGAAAAATCTCTGAAAGTATGAGCTCCAGTTTTGTTGTTTCTCATCACCTGAATTTGAGTGAGTCATGTCACTCAACGGTGGGTGATGAGAACTTAGAGACACTTGGAGTTCAATGGTCCTGGCCCACTGAGTTGCAGTTAAAAAATTCAGTTCTTTATTTAATTCTTAACCTATTAAATATGCAGTGAGCATGTAGGGTACTCAAAAATGTATTTCAACAGTCATCAGAGCTGCTATAAAGACCACTGAAATATAGGTCTTAATTCTCACAGTCTGTCTAGGAAAACAAGGCTAACACACTTGAAATATGCACAAGAGCCTACATAATTATGGGTAATTGCTAAATTCTAAATATTGACTCTGCAGGTTATAGGGGTTCATATGACTAAGGAAATCAAGGAGAAGAGTGTAATCAAGGCATCTGTCCCACTGACAGGTAGACTTTGAATGGGTAGAGGAAATAAGAATGGGCAGGCATCTAAGACGGGCCAAATGCCCCAAGGCATAAATGAACATGGTATGTTTGTGTGGAAGAAAAGAGGCCAAATAGATCTGAGGTACTGAGTTGAAGTGTGTTAAATGATGCTTTTGTAAGGTCTAATAAGGTTATAGAAGGCTGTGCTAACCTAATGGAGAGAAAAGCCCTCAGATAGTAAGAGTTTCATTAGGTCTAAGCAGAAATGAAGAAATAAAACCTTTCACAGATGATAAGCAACAGAAGGTATTCTTTAAAAATTAAATGCATAAAAATGAAAATATCTGCAGAAGAAGACTAGAACTATATGAGGAACAAAATGAAGTTGGGAAATATTGCAATGAATACTACCATTTTGAGGACTACTCTCTATATTAAGTAAACAAATTATTTCAAAAAGTAGGAAATTCAAGAGAAGTTTAAAAAAAGGAAAATACTTTATTGACAAGGTCACATATGAGATAATGTAAATAGTTTTTTGAAAGTGAGAAAAATTTTATCTATCTAATAACCACAGAAATGAAAGTTACAGAAGTCCAAAGCACCATTTTATGTCTAATTACTCATAAAATCACTGTGGAAAGATAAGCCTTTCCTGGCAGTTGATATAGTGAACCCGAAGTTTCTCTTCAAAGTATAAGTATCTCAATATGCTCAGCTCTCTTATTCTTTAATTCTCTATTTTAAAGTTTAACTTCCTTGTAATTCCAGTAAACAACCTTCTCAACCAGTTCTAATTAGTAGTTCACATCTGTTCCCTCTGTCCCCAGCTCCATCCTGACTCATCCTAGTCACCTGCTCCAGTCACCTGCTTTGGTCACCTTCTTTGACCTAGGTCACCCCTGGCTACCTGCTCTGACCTGACCACAACTGTCCTTCCCACCAAAACACCCACCCTGCCACTCCAGCTCAGACCCCTGCTCTCTTTAAAATAGCCAATTGGGATTAGTCTAACTTGTGCCATCTAACCCTAGCCAATAGGGGAACGACACAGCAGTAGGGATGACACCTGTCAGGCATAAGTACCCCTTCCCCTTGTTCAAGCATGAGGCCACCACTGCTCCATCTGTGAGCTGCACCCTTCTACAGAATTAAACTGCCTTGCTGAGAGAATTTATCTTCAAGTGATATTTTTGTGGCATTGAAATTTTACTTTTAACAGTCTTGTGGAGAATGAGATGTGCCATATGCTGTTGTGACCTTGTAACCTAATGGACGCATTCAGAAAGTAACATACAAATGCTATATAACTTATAAAAATGACATCCTCTTTAATCACTATCTCACTACCAGAAATTTATCCTAAGACAAGTGTTTTTTAAATTATGTTTAAAACACGTTCAATGTTATATCAAAAAAGTGGAAATAGCATAAATATCCAAGAGTAGGAAAACAGTTAAGAAAATTTTACCACCCAACATGAGGCAATAAGCTTCTGTTGTTTTTAAATGCAATAAATATGAACATTTGTCAAAAATGGACATGACAAATACATGGAAAAAGCAAGATATAAATCTATATGTTCAATATTATTGGACATGATTAGCATATGTCTAAATATAGATAGTAGAGAATCCAGTACTACAACAGGAGTGGGAAATACAACCTTCTGTTCTCAATTTCAGATGCCTGAGAATAGCACGTCCCCTGAGGATCACGGCATCTGAGGAGACTACTCTGGCATTCTACAAGGACTATGGCTGCATTTTCTTCTCTTCTTTATTTTGGTTTGAAAAGCTCTTTTCCTCCCTATTTTATTTTTCCTCCATATAGTGTCAAAGGTATCTTCTTATTTCTGTTAAATTTTACATAGAATTTTATTTTAGGTTGTATTTTCCATCTCAGTTTCTTGTTTTTCTAGCTCAAACATTTTTTTGTTTGGTTTTTTAAATTCATTTTACTTATTATTTTGGTAACTGATTTTGAATCCCTACTTAGGATGTCATAGTATGTTTTATAAGTGTTCTGAAATCAAGTAATAAGAGATTTTTTTAAATGAAAGTGAGGTAAGTTTCTGGCAAATACAGAACCTGAGAATGACTAAAGTGTATACTTCTCATTTTCTACTATAACATTTTGAATTTAATACAACTTTAACATGAAATATTTCCATGAGATTACAAGAGAACTTTGTTGTTTGTTTCTGCATTCTGGGCTCCCAGAAACATGGTGTAGTGTGGTCTGACTTGCATATCTTTGGAAATTGCTAAGAGGTTTTGTTGTCTGATCTTAACCAAAACCCAATCCTTAATGAAATAGCCCAGTATGTACATGGGTTTTTTTCCCTCTACTAAATGAATTACAATTCTCTACTAGCTACCAGTCATGAAAAATTAAACAGAAAACCTTTGTTCCCTTATAGTCCATGAATTCTACCAGTGTGGAAGAGTGAAAAGAACCCAGGCTTTGGAGTTATACAGCTGCCAGGATTAGATTTTACAGTCAATTTCACTACTCAAAATTAGGCAAGTTTTCTGGGGTCATCTAGCCTCTATGACTTCATCTGTAACAGGCTCCACTGTGGATTAAGCAAGATCATGGATAGAAATAGAATCATCTGGCAGGGTGATTCTCAAACTGCTTCCCATTAGAATGACATGGGAAGCTTTTAGAAACACAGTATCCAGATTGCATTCCATATCCATGAAGTCAAAATATCAGGCATGGGAACAAGGGATCAACATTTGTTAAAAATCCAAGATGATTCATTTGTGTAGTACAATTTGGAAACCAGTGCCTTGCACAAAGCAAAAGTCAACTTTCTTCGTCTTTGAATGAGTCGTGTATTTGCTAGCTTTCAAGTAGCACTTCCTTTTCTTATCTACATTACTTAAAATTCTGCAGCAGTGACACTGTATAGGTAAATGCTACACTGACATCTTGCCACATGTCATACTTCACTGCAGTGCAAAATAATGAGCTAGCCAATACCCATTATTAAAGTGTCACACAAGTGTTTCATCCTATCCAGTCACGTTTTTCAGAGGCTTCCAATTCACACTTTCATAAATGAGGCCGTTTCCTCTTCCTGTGACTTAGAGGAGACGGAAACAGACATGCTCCCAAGTATCATATTAGTTTCTTTTCAGAACTTCGTTTCTAGTGAGGCATCTGTGCCTCCTAGAAAGGCACTTTGGAGCCTGCTATATAGAAAAGTAAATCTTCTTACAACCGGTCTGAAGTATATGTATTATTCTTTTAGATCTGATGTATCAAATGCCCATGGCCCCAGGTATGTCTGTTTCTTTATAATGATCATTTTATACAATGTGTTGGCACCTTTCCCTGAATACCTATAGGAGGTTCAGCAGGCTGGGAATTGCCCCTTTTAGACTTGCCTGCACTCAACACCGCCCTCTCTGATAAGTGCAATTAGAAGCAAATCCTTGGGCATATCACCACAGACTTTTTATTAAGCTCATATGGCACCCTCATTGCCACTATTTCTCACCAGGTTGCTCATTAGCCAAAGGTCTGGATCATTCATATCAGTGACTTTCTAACCCATGACACTCACTTGTTCACCTTAAATATAAACTATATAGAGAAGAAACAGGATTTGGATGCATGAAAGCTGACAAAAGCAATAAATAGAAATCCTGGAGATAGTGATGTTAGAAGAAATGTGTGTTTGTGAAGAGGTTAAAGGGAACACTTCGTGTTGGCACTGAAAGCAGCCAAAGGAAGACTCAGAGTGAGAAAGAAGTTGACCCACACAACAAACCTTCACCACTGACAGTCAAAGAAAATGACTGAGGAGAGTCTCAACCATTTTAGAGGTTTATTTTGACAAGGTTAAGAATGCACCTGAGAAAAAGGAACACAAAACCACAAGAACAATCTGTGAGTCAATCTGCTTTTTCCAAAGAGGGCTGGGAATTTTAGTATTTAAGGGGAAAGAGCAGGCAGTAGGAGAAAGAAAGAAGAGAAAAAAGGAGGAGGGTAGATAAAAGGGGCAAGCAGTTGCATTCTTTTGAGTCTCTGATCAGTGTCCACTGAATCCACATTTCACATGTCAAAGGAAGAAGTAGAGAAATAACCAATTATGCATTCATCTCACACTCAGTGAATCTGCATTTTCACATAAGCTAAAATAAACATGAAGTAAAGGAAGTGATCAGATATGTACTTGTGTACCCAGAAAATCTGAGACAGGTCTCAGTTAATTTAGAAAGTTTATTTTGCCAAGGTTGAGGATGCATCTGTGACACAGCTTCAAGAAGTCCTGACAGCATGTGCCCAAGGCGGTTAGGACACAGCTTGGTTTTTCACATTTTAGGGAGACATGAGACATCAATCAATATATGTAAGAAGTACATTGGTGCGGTCTGGAAAGGCGAGACAACTGGAGGCAAAGGCAGGGAGACTCAAAGCTGGGAGGGAGCTTCAGGTCACAGAGAGGTGAGACACAGTTACATTCTTTTGAGTTTCTGATTAGCCTTTCCAAAGGAGGCAATCAGATATGCCTCCTTTGATGGGGGTAATGGGGAGTGGGGGTGCCTTTTAGTTCTGTACTCTGTCCTTTGTCCCAGGATCTGCAAAGATAAGCTGTTCACTTGCACTATCTGGGTGAAATTCAACAGAACTGTTTTAGGGTAAAGATCTTGGGACCCACAAAGAATTTCCTTTTCAGCAAATTGTGAGGGAGGTATGTAGGCTTTTAGATCTGTAGCTATCTTATTTAGGAACAAAATGGGAGGCTGGTTTGTATGACCCAGTTCTCAACTTGATGTTTCTCTCCCCTTGAGTTAGGTCCAGAGATTTTATGTTCCTTTTACAGCACCCAGGAGGAACTGAGCCTAAGCCTACTTCTCGGAGCCTTAAGGAGCACTAACTGAAGTGCTCAGTTAGCAGCATTTGAATTAATTATTTCACAGCTCATCCTTTACCAAATTATCTTTAATATGATTCTAAAACTGGAGTTTTACTTTAAGCTTAATATTTTGAGGTAATCTTAGCAGCAGGTGGGCCTTAGCTAACTAAGAGTATCAGAGCTGTTAGTTAGCTTAGTTGACTCACTCATCAGTGGCTTGGTTACTCTTCTGGAAGGTGTAATGAACTTCATTCATGAGTCCCCAGGTACTCCTATAAGCGCTGGCCCCTGTTCTTTGCATCCATCTGGTCCTGTATTGATATTGCTCCCTTTCTGTTTTCCTTTGCAAGCCAATCTATCATTCTATTTGGTTACACCATTCCCAAGTCACATGACCAGATAGATAAGCACATAAAAATGGTTAAGTAATTCAAACTTAAAAATTAGTAGTAGGAAATAATGTAAACTGGAATAGTAAGAAAATACTGAATGTGGGACTTGTGGAGGGGTTGGCGTAGGGGACGTCTTTAAGATATTATGAGTTTATTTTAACAGTCAAAGCAAAGGGGACACATAATTAATACAAGACTCTTTTCATCAAAGAAGAAAAGTTGTCATTTTCTCAGGAATCTAATAGTATTCTAAGAGTTATGTCTAAAATGTATCACAAGTGCCTTCTAAGTGACTGTGGAGTGAAATAATAAGCATATATTTTGAATGAGTGATTCTAGATCATGACTGATATTTTTATGCCCACTCTTCTCCCCTTGTCCCTTGTAAACTCACTCATAACCAAACCATCGTAATAAAACTAAAATGCAGAGTGGCCACACCGTACAGTGATTAAGCACACCAGCTCTGAGGCCAGACTTTCTGGTTGAGATCTCAACACTCAGTTGATTTCCTCCTTTGAAAGACCAGGATAATATAGTCCTCCAAGAGAAGGTTGTTATTAGGGTGGACCTGGTAAATAGGATGGACCATATTATTTGACAGATGGATGCTCTAGAAATTGCAAAGATGTTTACTTCCCAAATTATTATTGTGCTATTTTGACTATATTTTCTAATATACTTTACTTGGAATATTTAAATTAGCCCATACGTAACTAGAGTCTAATAGTTCAGGGCAATTGTGATTTTATTTTGTCCCTTTGAAAAACAAAGGGGCATCGCTGCCTAAATCACTGACCCCCAAAAAATTCAAGAGGTTGCCTGGAAGCTAAACATGTACCTCAAACCTGCTAGTTTTTTACACATGTTGACCTAAGGAACACACAAGCCGAATATCCTTCAGGTTGTCTCTTTTTATTGTTAGACCACTGAATAGCAAAGTACGTGGCCTGCATTCTATTTATTTACTTTTAAAAGGTTTGCAAGAAACTACGATTTAATAACATGTATGAATTTTTTTCACCAGTTGAAATAATAGAGTATCTATTCATCTATCCTGGAAAGTCCCTGATAAAATCACTGTGTTTTCTTAATTAGTTTCTTTTTCTGTAGAATAAATTTCTGTTATGCTTCTTTATCAGCTAAGCAACAAGCAAATTAAAAAATAATCTCAAACTTAACAAAACAGAAAAAAGTCTTCCCTGAGGATCTTAGAGAACCACCTGAGATCAGATCACAACCCAAGGTCTGCCCTGAGAAATAGGGAGAGCCAGAGAACTGCCACGTCTCCCATCCTCTTGTCTAACAGGAAATGAGAAAATAAACTTAATTTTCATTATTTTATTATGTTAGTTTCACATGTAATCATCTTCTCCTTTGTTTAAATGGTTTCCTATTTTCACCTTATACCTAACTATCAAATATAGGGTATATGAATATATTTATCTCAGATCCCATTTAGAAGGTGTAAAGGAATACATTATTAATAAATCAAATATTTCTATATTACATGGCGGAAACTGTGGAACAGTTAAGAGGATGGATATTGGTCCCAAGGAGTCCAGAGTTTAAATCCTTACTGTATATTATCTATATGATCTGCGCATGTCACTTATGTTTAATGAGTTTTAGTTTCCTCATTTGCAAACAAAATGACACTTGTGCCAAAGGATTAAATTGAGGATTTAGTAAGATAACAGATGTAGAAGGTGTCTTCACAGTGCTAGGCTCATGTCAGGTGCTTGATAAATATTAATTCAACTCCCTTCTCCTGCCCTACTATCATCCTTTGGGCTCAGACCAGTCAAAAGCTGAAAAAACAGGCTCCACCCAGAAACCATAACAAGATGATGATAAAGCAGAGTTAGATGGAATGGGTAATCTACTGAGTCAGCCATGTTTTAAACCATTGTTTGCTTCTGAACATAGAAGAATCACCCCACGCTAAGGGCAAGCAGAACATTGGCACAGTTTCCCTGGGAACACAAAGAACAACAGTTCCCTTAGCCAAGCCTGTAGTGTGGAGATGAGGGGCAGATGGGATGCAGGTCCCTCTGCTATAAGCTTGACTGCCATCAGAAGCTGGGAGACACCTGGCCCCAGGGGCTCTCTGTCATCTCACAATGTCTGAAAAAAATGCACATTCCTGCATAAAAATTGGCATTTTTGTTACATGAAAACCTATGTACTTTTTGTTGGTGTTCTTCCCAACATTCAACTGACTTTTCTACCTTATGCAAAATGCAGGAGGGCTGTTCACACTTCTTCCTCCTTCCTCTTCTTTTCCTCCTATTCTCTTTCTTCTCCTTCCTTCCTCCTTCCCCCCCACTGATGTTTTTATTTCTATCAACAAAAATGATAAAAATCACTTTCAGTTACAAAGTAAGTCTGAAATTATATCAAAATAATTTAGATCTTTAGTAGTCTGAGGAAACAAACACAATTAAGAATTTTTTTCAACTTGCAGGAATAAAAATGCCATGACAAAGATTTTATTAATGCTGCTGGCAGCAGCGCCCCAGCGGCTCGGGCGGCAGCAGCAACCCCGCGGCTCAGGCGGCAGCACCACCCCGGTGGCTCGGGCGGCGGCTCAGGCGGCCGCTCCGGCGGCAGCAGTAGAGAGTCTTATATATGCACTTCCAAGTGCATCATTCAGGACACGGGCCCATTTCCTATACACATCTCAGGTCATGACTACTTCAGAAACTTTCCTGAGCATATAATACAAACCAATGCTATGTTGTAAGCCAAAAATAAAATTCTATGCCCCCAACCAACCAAACAGATCCCCTCTTGGCCCAGAGAAACCCAGAGAAAACTGAAAAGCTGTTTCTGTCCCTGACTGAAAGGGAGGTCAGACACACCTCATCATACCTCCTCTGTTCTGGAGTTTGGACTCAACAAGTGACCAGCTGTTGGGGTCCGGCACGTCTGCCGGGAGGGGGGGGCTACCGACCTGCAGGAGTCCCTGAGACCACCAACGTAGATGTCTCCTTCAACCTGAGGGAGAGAGCCCGCGGAAAAAAAAGAGGAGAGGAAAGCGGAGTCTGGAGGGCTACCTGACCCGAAGTCAAGCCTCAGTTTTATTTTTGTGGGTTACAGCTTTTATACCTTTTTTCTTCTTACATTTACTTTATCTCAGCAGAAAAAGGGGTGGACAGAAAAGAGAACAGAAACCACGTAAAAATAGTTATCAGGGGCTTGTGATAACAGCTCACCAAGCAGTTTAAGGGGGCTTGTGATAATAGCTTACAAAGCAGTTTAAGAGTTAATATATGGTTTTCAAAGATACACAGTGCAAACAAACAATGGTGCCCTTAAGGTGGCTTGTTAACTATGTTTTCCATCAGGAGGTAGAGCAAAGGCTCAGCTCCTGAGAAAATGTGGGCAGGGGTCTCTGCCCCTCTCAGGCACCTCAATTGCAGCAAGCCTATTGCTTACACAGAGACTAAGGGGGATATGGAGCAGTCAGCACAATGTCCTCATAAACTGCAGGCCCTTACTCTGCATTCTGTTTTTGCCTCAGTGGCTGGGCCATTTTTACCTTGACTCAATAACACTCAAGAGCAGGGGGAGAGCAGATAGGTCCAGCAGCCAAGATGGGGCAAGTCACGCTAACTGTCTCAAGTCCTTGGCGTGAATGCTGTATCTTCCCATTTTTTACTTTGCAAATGAAGGGCAAACACCTTCAATTGTACTTCTCGGAGGGTGGAGAACAAGAGGTGGAAGACACATGGCAAGCACATCAGCAATACAAGAAGACAAGCAGCAATGGCAAGCAGTGATGAAAAGGAGGGGATATGAAACTGTTGTACCCAAGAGGACATGGCATCAACAAAACTGTGAGCAATAGAGTCATCATCAGGTAATTGTGACTGAGAAAGGTCAATGGCCGAAATTTCTTGCTGCAAATGTGAGATGTCAAGAGAGAGATTGTTATGAGACCAGATGCCCTGCAAATGGGCCTTAATAAGTGGCCACTGCCACTGGGAATCATTGTAAGGAGCACTGGTAACACAAATATATTTATAATGAGCATGACAATGAAGCGAAAGTCGATTTTGTAAGTTATACACTTTGTCCCCTAGTATGGTTACAGTTTGTTCTAAGGCATTCAGTTTAGCTTCTAATTTATCATCAATAGACATTTGAGTTCCCATAGCAATAGAAACATTTTTTGCCAAGTGATTCACATATACAGCAGTATTAACAGATTTAGTAAGACCTACAGCAGCGGTAGCTGTAGCAGCTATCACAGACACAATGGCAACAATTCCAGCAATGAGCATACCAAGGAAACGTTTTTGGCGTTGAAGAAACAGAGATTGGGTTTTGTAGAACAGAGAGTATGAATGTTCATCATACCAAGGACCTGAAATATTTACAGGGAGCATAACATAAGGGGGTTGATGAACAACAAGAATTGTGTCAACAGGGAACATGGAAGCATCAATACAGTTTGTGAGTAAGCAATTTAAACCGGAAATGGTATAATGACCATTTTGAACATGAAAAGACACTGGCCCTAGCAAAAGAGCATAAGGAGTGGCTACACAAGAACGAATGGAGAAGGTTTGTACAGGCTTAGCAACGTTGCTTCCGAGGCCTGCGTAGACTGTAGAAGGATGAATAGCCAGAAAAAGCCTCCATAAAGAAGAATAGGTTTTGCCAGAGGCTGTGGTGTATAGAGGAGTATTCCATGCTCCAGGGGACTCATATCGATGGATACCAGAAAGACGAGGAGAGGGCACAGACCAATCATAAAGAAGAAACCCTGTAACAAGGTGGGAGCGAAGAGCATGAGCTGATGGGGGAAGACAAGAGTGCCAGACAGGTGCGGGGTCAAGAGATTTGTTGGTCTTATAGCAAGGTTGCTGGTCGTATATGGGCAGTTTAGCAGGAGTAACTTCTGGTGATTCCCTGAGTCCAATATAGGATGTAATCCAATTTCTAGCAAATTGGGGAGTATTTTTGGGTGGAGCTTCAAAGCCGCTATAAGCAAAAGAACGACGAATGCCTAAATTGAAGCAATAGGAGGGTGAAGGCTGAGCAGTAGTTAAAGGTGTATAATGTGGATCCTCTATATAAAAGGGTATAGAGTACAGTTTGGCAGCATGGAAACACATAGGAGGAGAAATGGATTGACCAAAGAAGGTGCAATTTGCTAATTGAGGATAGATGTGAGCAGCTGAAGGGGTGCCAAATATTGAAGTGTTGTTAAGGAAGACAGTAAAGGCAGGGTCATCCCAAGTAACAGGGCGGAGTAAAGGAGGATCAGGGACATAGGCCCAAAAAGCATCAGGAGAATCATAAGTAGGCACAGGATGCGCCAACATAGGATCACAAGACAAAACAGCTATCATGGCTAAAAACAGAGTGGCCGGATTAAGGGAGTGTCCTTGCTGACAAACAATGCATGACGCATCAGTCACCAGGCGTTGCATCTGGGTCCAGGTCGGGACTGGGACTCCTTGAGGAGGCACCGGCTGGTGCTGAGGGCGATGGGATGGTCACTGGTTTTGGGGAGGACTGTCCTCTTTGGGGCATGCTTGACATGTCATTCAGGTACCCAGATAGGTGAGGGGGCAGATCTAGGAAAAACACAAACGTGACCTCTGCCCCAAACTAACACTGGGTCAGGGCCATTCCACTGATTAGAGAATAAATCTTTCCATAACACCACAGGCGTGGCTGAGTCCCTTGGGTGCCAGAAACGATCAGCTGCTGAGTGGCCCTGGGCATCAAGGGTTAAAAAATTTAAAACATAAAGAGCATGCTGAACTACATCATGTGGAGACTTGTAAAAGGAAGGAGGTGAATTATTTAGTTTAAGTAATAAAGTTTTAAGGGTGGCATGAGCATGTTCAACAATTCCCTGTCCCTGAGGATTATAGGGAATTCCTGTCTTATGAATCACTTGAAATTGAGAACAAAAGGTTTGGAATGAAGAACTGGTGAAGGCTGGAGCATTATCAGTCTTCAAAATTTTTGGTGCACCTAGGCTGGAAAACACGAGTAGACAATGAGCAGTCACGTCCTTGACCGCCTCTCCTGTATGGGCTGAAGCTACTATGAAATGAGAAAAAGTGTCAATAGTTACATGCACATATTTTAAACGACCAAAAGAAGCAATACGGGTGACATCCATCTGAAAGATGTGGCCAGGCTGTAGGCCACGAGGGTTTACTCCGGTATGTGCAGTTTGAGGCAAGTGAGTCACACAAGCAGGGCATTGTTTAACAATGGCACGATCCTGTTCTCTGGTGATGTGAAACTGCAGTCGCAGGCTACGTGAACCTTGATGGTGCAAGGCATGAGACGTCTCGCGTGTTGTAAAGGAGAAATGGCAGGGGCTATAACTGGGTGAGTGAGAGCATCAGCATGTCTGTTGCCTGCAGAGAGAGGTCCAGGTAAATCAGTATGTGCACAAATATGCAGTCGCAGGCTACGTGAACCTTGATGGTACAAGGCATGAGACGTCTTGGCGTGTTGTAAAGGAGAAATGGCAGGGGCTATAACTGGGCGAGTGAGAGCATCAGCATGTCTGTTGCCTGCAGAGAGAGGTCCAGGTAAATCAGTATGTGCACAAATATGGCCTATAAAAAATTGATGAGTCCGCTTGCAGATAGTCTGCTGTAAAGGAAGAAGTAGGTGTATTATAGCAGAACTGTCAGAGAATGATAGGGGTGCTGTCTCCAGCAGATTAATCAGGTTAACTACATATTGACTGTCAGAGTATATATTAACTGATTGACCACAAGTGGAGAGCACATGTTGAACGGCAAGCAATTCCACCCTTTGGGCGGAAGTTTCAGGCGTCTGGAAAGAAAAGGGAACCTCATCAATTTGTCCAGCAGCAACTCCGTTTGAGGAACCATCTGTAAATGCCAAAGCGGCCTGAGAAATTGGCTGCAAAGAACAAGTCTTGGGGAAAATGAGATTACATTGAGAATAAAAATTCAATATTTTGTCTTTGGGATAGTGGCAGGAAAGTTTTCCTGTGAAACCTGCAAAAGCTACTTGCCACAAGTCAGAGAATGACCATAACCAGGACTGTTCTTGAGCTGTATAAGGAACAATTGAGAGGTGGGTCAGAGCCAAAGAGGGCAAGTGCCCTGAGTCGGCCTTTGGCAATTAGCATGGACACTAAGTCATAGTAAGGAGTAACAACACGAGGCCGACTGGCAGACAGATGGAGCCACTCCAAGATTCCCTTTTGCCAGAAAAGGCCTGTGGGGGAGTAGGAGGTGTGTAAAATGCATAAACACCAAGATACCCCAATAGTGACACGGTTTAGTTTTTGTTCTGAGAGAGCATCTTGCACCAATTGCAAGGCATGTCTAGCCTCGTCAGTAAGTGTCCGGGGAGACTTTGGGTCTGTGGGGCCTCTGAGTATATCAAAAAGAGGCTTGAGTTGACCAGTAGTTAATTTAAGGCTAGGTCTGATCCAATTAATGTCTCCCAAAAACTTTTGGAATTCATTTAATGTACTGAGATGGGCAGTAGATAAGACAGGAGTCTTATAGGACACTTGATTGGAGTCAATGAGGTGACCTAAGTAATGAAAAGGAGTTACTTTTAGGACTTTATCAAAAGATATAACTAAGTTTGAATTTGTAAGGAGGTCACTCTTACAAGGGGACAGACGAGGTGGAGGTCAGAATTGGGAAATCCTTGCTTCATGGATTCAAAGGCATAAGTAGTTGCAAGGATAGGTTTTTGTGGGGTAGAGCGCACCACAGCCTTAGAAGAAGGCGTAGCAACTACAGGAAAAGCATGAGCAGGTTTAGAAAGTGAAGCCAGGAGCCTGGAAAATTGCTCAGAGGAGAGTGTTACCTGTGTGTTCTCTGAAGCGCTGTTTTTTACTTCGGCTTCAATCCCTTCATCTCAAGCTCCTTCATTTCCAGCTCCAGGTCAGACTCTGAGGGCGGAATTGGGCTCGTTTTGAGGATTACAAGGTGGTAAATTACAGCTGCCCCCTCCATCATCAGGGTTAGATTTGTAAGAGGAAGAGGAATTAGAAGCAAGAGAGGCAGCAGGAGAGCAGTGAGTACTAGCCGCATTGCAGGAAGGCAGGCAGACAGCCTGCCGCAGCTGCGGCCAAACCAAAAGCAACAGTTCTGCCTGCGGGGAAGATTGATGAGTGGCGGCATATTCCTCAATCTTAGCTCTTATTTTACTCCACGTAGATTCATCTAAGGATCCCTCCTCAGGGACCCACGGACACAATTCATAGACAATCCCTAAAAACTTAGAAACATGTTTCATCTTTACATCAGCACCTCTATTTTTTAACATTTGATGTAATAATTTCGCGAACATAGACTGATTTCTGGACTCACATTGCCCCATTTTTACTCCAGATGAATTTTGAGTCCAGAACTACAAGAGCCGCGGCCTTACCTTGTCTCCTCTGAATTGGGGTGTGTCACTTTACCTCTCATACTCAGGTCCCCGTATGGGCCACCAGATGTCGGGGTCTGGCACGTCTGCCAGGGGGGCTACCGACCTGCGGGAGTCCCTGAGACCACCAACGTAGATGTCTCATTTAACCTGAGGGAGAGAGCCTGCGGAAAAAAAAGAGGAAAGGAAAGCGGAGTCTGGAGGTCTACCTGACCCGAAGTCAAGCCGCAGTTTTATTTTTGTGGGTTACAGCTTTTATACCTTTTTTCTTCTTACATTTACGTTATCTCAGCAGAAAAAGGGGTGGACAGAAAAGAGAACAGAAACCACGTAAAAATAGTTATCAGGGGCTTGTGATAACAGCTCACCAAGCAGTTTTAAGGGGGCTTGTGATAACAGCTCACCAAGCAGTTTTAAGGGGGCTTGTGATAACAGCTCACCAAGCAGTTTTAAGGGGGCTTGTGATAACAGCTCACCAAGCAGTTTAAGGGGGCTTGTGATAATAGCTTACAAAGCAGTTTAAGAGTTAATATATGGTTTTCAAAGCTACACAGTGCAAACAAACAATGGTGCCCTTAAGGTGGCTTGTTAACTATGTTTTCCATCAGGAGGTAGAGCAAAGGCTCAGCTCCTGAGAAAATGTGGGCAGGGTCTCTGCCCCTCTCAGGCACCTCAATTGCAGCAAGCCTATTGCTTACACAGAGACTAAGGGGGATATGAAGCAGTCAGCACAATGTCCTCATAAACCGTAGGCCCTTACTCTGCATTCTGTTTTTGCCTCAGTGGCTGGGTCATTTTTACCTCGACTCAACAACCCTCGAGAGCGGGGGGAGAGCAGATAGGTCCAGCAGCCAAGATGGGGTGAGTCACGCTAACTGTCTCAAGCCCTTGGCGCGAACGCTGCAACCAGCAATGGTATCAAAGTAGAGATCCTAAGACTGACAGAACAGACCCTTTGTAAGACTATACTTTCAGGGATCATTTCTATAGTTTGAGACTCCAGTTTCTCTTCAGACCCTTTGTGGCCAAAAGATAACAAATTATGAACAAGCCCTAAGGCTACACAAGGCGGGGGTAAGTCAGGCCTGCAGGCCATCAGCCTTGCTACACAGGACATTTTATTGTGGCTGACTCTGATGGAGAAGGCTTACCTTAACACAAACATTATTTTCCATCAACTCTTAAGCTTTAGACAGGGTCTTACTCTTTTAACCAATCACAATTAGAGAATCCCCAAATCCACCGACAACCTATAAGACCTCTCCTGAAGATACTTCCCCTATTTGAGCCGAACCAGTGTATACCTTCCATGTGTGGACTTTTATTTTTGCCTGTCACTTCTGCCTCCCTGAAATGGATAAAACCTAACCAACCGGACCACCTTGGAACCACTGACGCAAGCCTTCTTGGGTGTGTGTTTTCTCTAGGCCTTGGTCACTCATACTGGTTCGGAATAAACGTCTTTACAGTATTTTACACAGTTTAGTTTTTCCATTAACAAAGTCAAGCAATTCGTTCTTAGATCTGAAAATATAACTCTTACTGCACTAAAATATATTAATGAAAGAGGATATACTAGATACAGGGATAGGAATAGCACAAAATGTAGCACATTTGTGGACTTATAAAAGGGATTCTATGAGTTAGCCAGTTAAAACAACTAAGGCCGTGGCAATTTCACATCCCAGGTCCAGAATTTGAAAGCTCAAAGCATTTTCATAAAAAAATACATATGTGTCCCTCTTATGCTTGAAAATGCAATGGGCAATGTCATAGCAAAGTCAGGAGACATGAGTCTATCTTCCTTTGTTTGTGACCCTGAGCTGGCTGTTTCATGCCTTTCAACCAATTCACAGCTGTGACTTTAACGATCACTCATACCCTCTTAACTCTTAAATATATATTTCTAGTCCAGACTTTTCTGCCAAGCCCAAACTTGAATATTCATATATCTTCTGAATTGTTTCCACTTGGATTTTCCTCAGACATCTAAAATTCAGCCTATCATCAATTCTATCCATCATTCTTCCATATCCTCTTCCTGCCCCGAACTTCCCCTCCCAACACCTAGTGACATTCCCTCCTGCATTTCCTTCTGATCACCCCCACTGCTTATGCCCCCCCACAATTAAGTTCTATGAACCCATTTCCTTAACAACTCTTTAATTCTTGAATGCATATTGAATTCATATCATCATCACTTCTCACTTTTGCTATTGTAACAAGATTTAATGATTCTCCCAGCTTCTATTTTTTGCTTCCCTCTAAACTTTCCCTCACAGCAATTTTTTAAAATTTAAATCTAACCCTATGACCATTACTTAAAAATCCCTCCAGAGCTTCTTCCTGCTTTCAGGGAAAAGTTTAGGCTCCTTAGTTCAGCATAGAAGATGCCTGCTGGTTGAATGTTGAGTAAGTTAAATTTTGAGGTTTTGTTAGGTCAACAATTAAGGATCCTTTACCTCTCAGAACTCTAGCATCCTAGATGCAATACCAAATCCTCTACTACTTCACCTAGGATGCCTCCCTCTACCCATAGTGCCCTCATCCCAACTGCTTAACCCATAGGTTATCGTAAAGAAAGCAGAGACTGACAAGGCTTAGAGAACCTTAGGATACTTTTATAACCTCTGCATTCATAGTACCTTGGGTGCAGGCTGCTCCATCTGAGACTCAACCCTTTAGAGATGAAGCTAATTGGTAGAGATTAGGAAGGGCCGAAGCAACAGGTACCTGAACAAGCTTTTTCTTTTTTTGAGATGGAGTTTCGCTCTTGTTATCCAGGCTGGAGTTCAATGGCGTGATCTCGGCTCACCGCAACCTCCACCTCCTGGGTTCAGGCAATTCTCCTGCCTCAGCCTCCTGAGTAGCTGGGATTACAGGCACGCGCCACCATGTCCAGCGAATTTTTTGTATTTTTAGTAGAGACGGGGTTTCACCATGTCGACCAAGATGGTCTCAATCTCCTGACCTCGTGATCCACCTGTCTCGGCCTCCCAAAGTGCTGGGATTACAGGGGTGAGCCACCGCGTCCGGCCTAAGAATGAAATTTTTAAAAAGATCAACAAAGCTACAAACCCTTAACTGGACTACCTAAGAAAAAGATAAAACAGGGGCCGGGCACGGTGGATCAAGCCTGTAATACCAGCACTTTGGGAGGCTGAGGCGGGTGGATCACGAGGTCAAGAGATCGAGACCATCCTGGTCGACATGGTGAAACCCCGTCTCTACTAAAAATACAAAAAATTAGCTGGGCATGGTGGCGCGTGCCTGTAATCCCAGCTACTCAGGAGGCTGAGGCAGGAGAATTGCTTGAACCCAGGAGGCGGAGGTTGCCGTGAGCCGAGATCGCGCCATCGCACTCCAGCCTGGGTAACAAGAGCGAAACTCCGTCTCAAAAAAAAAAAAAAAAAAAAAAAATTAAGAGAACATATCTGCTTGCTTTGAACTGAAAATATTCTTGTATTAGTAGATCAGTTAGTTTTGGTTTCTCTTAATACAATGAAGTGTTTAAGCTTTAATGAAATTTCTAGTCCAGAGTTTTTAAAATCCTACATCATTTACTCCCTAGTCAAAGCAATACTGCACGTTTCAGATATCTGCTCTTAAAGTTACTATTTTTCATTTGTTCTATTCCTTTGTCATCCCTACCAACAGTTCTTGTAGATTTTAATTACAGTATGAAAGGTAACATAGGAATTACTAGTCTATTTGAATGCCCAGCTGTACGTTTTTAAAGGTCAGACATTAATGTTAATGTCTTAATTTCTATCCTTCCTAAGTTTCTTCCTGCCCTTTTCCAGAATGAAACTTTAAAATACATATCTTTCCCTTTTGAGATATCAACTCCTCACTTGTCAATAAAAAATTTAATATTATATGCTTTATAAATCCATACCAATCATAGTATTTAAATTAAGTTTTAGGCAACTTAATTTATTTCAATTAAAATTGGATATTATCTGTTATAAAATAATACCCATACTACATCTGTTATTTCACCATTCTATTTTAGGATTTAAGAAAACTAGTATTTTCTATAATAAGAAAGGACTCTATATGTAGAAAACACACTGAATTCATTGGACAATTGTGTATTATTTTAATTTTGCCCTTGCTTAACCCAAATGCCTTAGAAGTTACTTAGTATTTATGATATAAATGAACTTTCCTGTCAGCATTAACCAGATGCAGTGCTGTATATCTGAAGGAAAAATTAAATATTAATCATGTTCAAGAAGGCAGAAGCACCAGGAAAAGCAAAGGCTCCAGACACCTAGTGTTTTAGATGGCTTCTCCATGCAATTAATAAAGAATAACCACAACGCAGAGAATATAAGACAAGCTTTAGGATATGAAATTCACATTTTCATTCTTCTGGTCCAAAATGTAACCTAGCTTTTCATATGCATATGGCTTACTTACACACACACACACACACACACACACACACACACACACAGAGAGAGAGAGAGAGAGAGAGAGGAGTAACTATAGTGAGGTATATTTTAAATATACCAATTCACTCATTTTAAGTGTACAATTCAATATTTTAAATAAACTTACCAAATTGTGCAACTTTCCATAAAATAGTTTTAGAACTTTTTAATCACCCCTAAAAGAATGATCAAGTCCATTTACTGTTAATTCCCACCATCAACTCCTTCAACATATCCCAAAGCTAGGTAATCTAATTTCTGATTCTACAGATTTGCCTTGTCTGGATACTTTAAATGAAAAGAATAATATAACACGTGACCTCTTATTTCTGCATTCCTTCAATTAGCATAACGTTTTTGAGATTCATTCATGTTGTAGCACATTCCATCATTTTTTTCTTTTAATTGCCATATAATATTCCATTGTATGGCTATTGCACTTTTACCAGCTGGTAGAAATTTAGATTGTTTTGAATTTTTGGCTATATCCAATATTTCGTTGTATCTAATCATGGAAAATCATCTTAATAACATCTGTATATAATTCTTTGTGTGGATTTATGTTTTCTTTTCTTTTCTTTTTTTTTTTGAGATGGAATTTCACTCTTGTTGCCCAGGCTGGAGTACAATGGTGCGATCTTGGTCACTGCAATCTCCACCTTCCGGCTTCAAGTGATTCTCCTGCTTCAGCCTCCCAAGTAGCTGGGATTACAGGCACATGCCACCACGCCCAGCTAATTTTTGTATTTTTAGTAGAGATGGGGTTTTTTCATGTTAGTCAGGTTGGTCTCAAACTCCTGACCTCAGGTGATCCACCCGTCTCAGCCTCCCAAAGTGCTGGGATTACAGGTGTGAGCCACCATGCCCAGCTTATATTTGCATTTCTCACAGATAGACACCTAAGAGAATTGCTGGGTCATACATTAAATTATCTTTAATTTTTTTTGTTTGTTTAAAATGCCCATGCGCTTTTTATTAATAAAAACTAACAGTGCCAAGTTAAACAAGTCAAACAATTAAAGTCTCTTTATATTCCATAAAATATTACAGAAAAGTTTATTTGTGTTACAATAAAAAGACTATCATTTCAGAACAGACAGCTAATAGCAACTGTGCAATTAATGGGTTTTGTGAATAAACTTTAAAAGAGACTACTGCCTGTCCTTAAATTCTTTTTTCTTTTTATAAAAAAAGAACTATTAAAAATGATTGACAGATTTTGAGTTAAAAAATTGTTAAAACATTCTCTATATTTAATTTCAATTTTATAATAGATTACAGGAAGATGCTTATGAAACAAATACAACATTTGTTTCAGTACGTGTTTTTAAATGATAGACTTATAAGTATGTAAACAACTATATAATAAAAGGTTTCCAAGTGCTGCCTGTAAGAAATCAGGCAAATTTTATCATAAGCAATAAACCATTCCAAGCCTTCCAGACAGTCTCCATAGCCGCACCAGCGTGGCAATAAGCTTTAACCAAACAGAACAAAACAAACAAAAGCACTTTGCAATTCGTTGCTGCAAATAGGGAGAGAAAAGAGTTGATAAGCTTGATGGAATCACAACAGTCAATATAATTTAAGGGAAAATGAAGTCAATAAGGTTGATGAAGTTTATTGTTTAGAAAGTAGAATTCTGCTGTTCACTTGGGGCTCTGGACTCCGTACCACTGAACAAATGGAACAATACACAGAGTCCTGCTATCTACCAGCGGGGGTGCCGTCCAGACTCATGGCAAACAAATGGCATCAGGTGCTCACTCTCCACCACAGGAGGGTGTTTTATTTTCATGGATGTGGATGAAATACAATTTCTTCAGCAGACTCAGCAAAAACTGTTCAGGGGCAAAAATAAACTCTGCACTTAGAGAAAACCAGAAAAATGAAAACACAAAATCCTAAAAAGTAAATAAATGCTCTGCATCAGCACACTGGTATCAAAACACACATCCACAGCACGTCCTAACCCTAAGGGAAACAATCCTTGCTTATCAGAGGTGCATATCTAAATTCAATAGCTTACCAATATCTTCTTGGGAGTAGGCCAAAAGGAAATAGAAAACCCACATTAAAAAAATGTTTCTTTTCCCTAAACGTTTTGCTGAAGCTGAATTTGAAGTGGGGAGGACGTTAGTCATCCTCGTCATTCTCATTGAAGTCATCATCATCCTCGTCATCCTCCCCGACGTAGGACACTGGGGTCTCCACCCTTGAGCCACTGTACTGAGACCCGTCGGAGCCTGTGGCCAGCATCCCATCTGCACCGTTGGTCAGGTCTCTGGCGGAGAACCTCGTGCCGTTAGATGTGGAACCTGCCGTCGTGATGAACACGCCTCCAACAGTTCCCTGAGCCATTTCTGTCACGTACGGCTTCAGAGCCTTTGGGACCAGACTTCCGGCCATTTTAAGGCCTTCGGCAGAGCAGCTCCCGGACTCCAGCCCACTCGCCATGCCCATCCGCTTTAGCACTTCTATGTCATCGTGGATTTCAAATGTGTTATCAAAATTAAACAGATACTCGAATTTGTCGTTGGAGATGCTACAGTCGATGACAGTCTTCTTGCTGGTGCTGACGATGATGAAGGGCCGAGCTGGGCGGCGGCGGCCAGCTGGCCTGCTGCTCCGCATGCCAATTTCTCTGCACCAAGTTCTTGAAGGCAATTTGCTGTAGTATAAGTTCTTGAAGTTGAGACTGTTTCTGTTTAATTCTTTCAAGTCTCCTCTGTCTTTCCACCTCTAAGTTCTGACATTCCTGAGCTGAGTTGGTGGGCAGACCAATCCACCTGGTCTCCTTCTTCTCCTTGGAGATGATGTTCATGGCCATCAGCACGTTTAAGGCATCGTAGACGCGCCGTCTTATGTCCTTCTGATCATAAGCTGACTCGTTTGGTAAGATGTGGTTGTCGGCAGCGCCGAACTCCGCGACCAGCTCGTCCGCCACTTCATTGTAGGAAGTGGTCCCTTTCCTCTGCACCACAGGAAGCTGAGGCAGAAGAATCACTTGAACCTGGAAGGCAGAGGTTGCAGTGAGCCCAGATCGTGCTGGAGGACAGAGTGACTCCATCTCAAAAAAAAAAAAAAAAAAAAAATTAGCCGGGCCTGGTAGTGCACTCCTATAGTCCCAGCTACTCGGGAGGCTGAGGCATGAGAATCACTGGAACCCAGGAGGTGGAGGTTGCAGTGAGCCACGATCATGCCCCTGCACTCCAGCCTGAGCAACAGAGTGAGACTGTCTCAAACAAACAAACAAAACAAACAGAAAGCACACATAGGAACAGCTAAATAGGGAGCAGCCCCTTCCCCTAGGGCTGAAGACAAACTTCCAAGGAAGAAATAAATTTGGAAGAAGGACATCCCCGCCTAACCAGCTCCCAACCTGAGATGAGAATTTCACTGGAGAGGTATGGCCATGGCCCATTGGGTGACTGAGAAATTCACCAAGGTGCATCAGGCCACTGAAATTTGCTGGGGGGAACAGGTAAATGCCACTGAGCATCCAGTGCAGGGCTGGCCCCTGTCCATCACAAGATCCCGCTGAGAGGGGCCGTGAGAATCTGAAAGAAATGCCCCATCCTCATTCAGTGCTCCTCCAGTGCCCTCCGCTGACAAGGCTGAACACTGCGCTAGCTGGGAGAGGAGAAATGTTTACAGGGTCCAGCTCTAATATCACCAACAGGAGAGAGGAGTGAAGTTGGAGCCACCAGCCTGTAAATTGATAACTGGTACAGGGTGGTTGTTAGAATGAAATCCAGTAAATGGGCTGGATGTGGTGTTTTATGCCTGTAATCCCAGCACTTTGGGAGGCCAAGGCAGGAGAATCGCTAGAGGCCAGGAGTTCCAGACCAGCCTGGGCAATGCAGTGAGATCCTATCTCTACAAAAATTTTAAAAATTAGGTGGGCATAGGCTGGGCACAGTAGCTCACACCTGTAATCTCAGCACTGTAATCTCAGCACTTTGGGAGGCGGTGGATCACCTGAGGTCAGGAGTTCAAGACCAACCTGGCCAACATGGCAAAACCCCATCTCTACTAAAACTGAGCCGGGTGTGGTGGCATGCTTGTAGTCCCAGCTACTTGGGAGGCTGAGACAGGAGAATTGCTTGAACCTGGGAGGCAGAGGTTGCGATGATCCGAGATAGCACCACTGCATTCCAGCCTGGGCAACAGAGTGAGACTCCATCTAAAAAAAAAAAAAAAAAAAAAAGCTGGTCCTAACAACTCCGGAGGCTGAGGTGGGAGGATCTCTTGAGCCTGGGAGTTGGGGTCTGAAGCTGAAGTAGCTCTGATGGCAACAGTGCGCTCCAGCCTGGGTCATATAGCGGGGATCTGTCTCAGAAAGAATGAAATGCGATGAATTCTAACAGATGGTTATTGTGAGTGTTACTGTTTCTCTTCTGAACTGCCTGTGGTCTCCTGAAATTCAAAACTGTGAAGTGGGTCCTTGTTGAGGTCCCCTTCCACTAGCTAACATTCCGTGGCTCCCTACAGAAATAAAGAGGTAACCCTCAAAAGGGGGCCGTGTAAAGAGCAGAGATTTTTTTTTTTTTGAGACGGAGTTTCACCCTTGTTACCCAGGCTGGAGGGAAATGGCACAATCTCGGCTCACCAAGGTCTCTGCCTCCCGGGTTCAAGAGATTATCCTGCCTCAGCCTCCTGAGTAGCTGGGATTACCGGCGCCTGCCACCACGTCTGGCTAATTTTGTATTTTTTGTAGAGATGAGGTTTCTACATGTTGGTCGGGCTGGTCTAAAACTCCTGACCCTCAAGTGATCCACCCGCCTCGGTATCCTAAAGTGCTGGGATGAGCCACTGCACCTGGCTGAGGCAGGAGGATCTTTTAAGCCTGGGATTTTGAGGCTGCGGTGAGCTGTGATCGCACCACTGCACTCCAGCCTGGGCAGACAGAGCAAGACTCTGTCTCAAAATAAATAAATATTTTGAGTGGGCCGGGTGCGGTGGTTCATGCCTGTAATCTCTACTACTTGGGAGGCTGAGGCAGAATCGCTTGAACCTGGGAGGCAGAAGTTGCAGTGAGCCGAGATGGTGCCACTGCACTCCAGCCTGGGTGACGTGAGTGAAACTCCATCTCAAAAATAAACAAATACATACATAAATAAAGCAATTCTGACTGTTCTAATAGATCAGCCTCAGAATAATTTCAGTGGCTGAAGCCAAGTTTGTTTCTAGTGCTACGAACTCCAATTGGTGCAGGCAGAGTGGAAGGAAGTGAAGGGAAGTCCATGCTGTCCCGGACATTTGTTTCCTCCCATCTTATGTCTCTGCCATCCCCGGGAGTCCTAGATTCTCCCCTGGAGTCTCTGTATCCAGGAGCAGAGAGGGAGTGGAGAGTCACGTGGTGTGAGTTTATGGGCCAGGCCTGGAAATAGCCTCACATCGCATCCAGCCACCTACACTTCCTCAGCTAGACCCAGTCTCACGGCCCCACACGTAGCAGCAGGGGAGAAGAGAAAAGGCCATCACGCCGTATTCCCAGCAGAAAAATGAAATGGGGCTGGGCGGACAGCTCTCCGGTCTCTGCCCTGCACCACTTTCCTACCTTTGTCCCCTCGGACAAGCGACGTTGTTTCTCGGAGGCTCAGTTTCTGGCTCCAAAAATGAGGTTAGGAAGGTTGCCTTCTCCGCCAGCTCTAAGGAATCAGTGTGATAGAATTGGTGATAGATTGCTCAACAAACATTGTCAGGTCGGGCGCGGTGGCTCACACCTGTAATCCCAGCACTTTGGGAGGCCACGGTGGGTGGATCCCAAGGTCAAGAGATCGAGACCGTCCTGGTCAACATGGTGAAACCCTGTCTCTACTAAAAATACAAAAAATTAGCTGGGCATGGTGGCATGTGCCTGTAATCCCAGCTACTCAGGAGGCTGAGGCAGGAGAATTGCCTGAACCCAGGAGGCAGAGGTTGCGGTGAGCTGAGATTGTGCCATTGCACTCCAGCCTGGGTAACAAACAAGAGCGAAACTCTGTCTCAATTAAAAAAAAAAAAAATACAAAATTAGCCAAGCGGGGTGACTCACGCCTATAATCCCAGCACTTTGGGAGGCTAAAGCATGCAGATAACCTGAGGTCAGAAGTTCAAGACCAGCCCGACCAACATGGTGAAACCCTTTCTCTACTAAAATAAAAAAATTAGCCAGGTATGGTGGTGGTGTGAACCTGTAGACCAAGGTACTTGGGAGGCTGAGGCAGAAGAATTGCTCGAACCCAGGAGGTGGAGGTTGCAGTGAGCCAAGAAGGAGTCACTGCACTCCAGCCTGGGCTACAGAGTGAGACTCTGTCTAAAAAAAAAAATTAGCCGGGTGTGGTGGTGGGAGCTTGGAATGCCAGCTACTCTGGAGGTTGAGGCAGGAGAATCGCTTGAACCTGGGAGACGGAGGTTGCAGTGAGCCAAGATCGCGCCACTGCACTCCAGCCTGGGCGACAGCAGAAGACTCTGTCTCAAAAAAAAACAAACCAGGTGGCAAATTGCTCAATAAATGCTATTGTGATTAATCTGATGACATCCTCCCTCTTCAGTCCCCCAACACCCAATTAATCAGCTCGATTTCTCCCAACAGGCACCACCTGAATGATCGAGATCATCTGCTTAATTCTGAAGGATGGGGATCCCTCCTGGATCTGCTCGGTGCCCATCTGGGAGCAGGCACCCTGGTGTGAGACCATTGTGGGTGCCTTCGCCTCTGGACCAGTACAGCTCCCGCCTCATGAGCTCCCATCTTCCCATCCAGGTCTTCACCAAGGCCTTCTTCAGCTCCAAGGCCAAGGTTGGGAGGCGGGGTGTGTGTCAGTTGGGAGGGGCTCAATGGGTGTGTGGGGTGACGGAGAGGGAGCATAACTCATTGATTCATGCAGCACCTGTTTGGGGTTTTTTTGTTATTGTTTGTTTGTTTTGAGACAGAGTCTCACTCTGTCGCCCAGGCTGGAGTGCAGTGGTGCTATCTCAGCTCACTGCGACCTCTGCCTCCCGGATTCAGGTGATTCTCTTGCCTCAGCCTCCCAAGTAGCTGGGGTTAAAAGCTACCACCACCGCACCCAGCTAATTTTTGTATTTTTAGTAGAGACGGGGTTGCACCAGGTTGGCAAGGCTGATCTTGAACTCCTGACCTCAGGTGATCCACCTGCCTCAGCCTCTCAAAGTGCTGGGATTACAGGCATGAGCCACTGCACCTGCCCAGCACCTACTATGTGCCTAGCTCTGATCTAGCTCATTGGTCAGTATACACACAGAAATGTATACTATCCCTGTCCTTTGGCAGGGAGTGGTGGCTCACACCTGTAGCCCTAGCACTTTGGGAGGCTGAGGAGGAGGATCACTTTGGGCTGGGAGTTTGAGACTAGCTTGGGCAACATAGTGAGACCAATTGCTACAAGAAATTTTAAAAATTAGTCAGGCGTGGTGGTACACCCTTGTAGTCCAGCTACTTGGGATGCTGAGGTGGGAGGATCATTTGAGCCCATGAGGTCAAGGCTGCATTGAGCTGAGATCACATTACTGCACTGCAGCCTAGGCAACAGAGCAAGATTCAGAGAAGAAAGAAAGAAAGAAAGAAAGAAAGAAAGAAAGAAAGAAAGAAAGAAAGAAAGAGAGAGAGAGAGAAAGGAAAAGAAAAGAAAGAAAAGAAAGGCCACATTCTAATAGGAGCAGGTAGATAATAGGTGAAATACATAACAAAAATATTTAGTATGGACCAGGCACAATGGTTCATGCCTGTAATCCTAGCACTTTGGGAAGCCGAGGCAAGAGGATTGCTTGAGGCCAGGAGGTGGAGGCTGCAGTGAGCTATGACTGCACCACTGCACTCCAGCCTGGGCAACAGAGTGAGACCCCATCTTAAAATACATAATGTCTGATGGCCGGGCATGGTGGCTCACGCCTGTCATCCTGGCATTTTGGGAGGCTGATGTAGGCAGACCACTTGAGGCCAGGAGTGCCCGACCAGCCTGGCCAACGTATGAAACCCTGTCTCTACTAAAAACACAAAAGTTAGTCAGATGTGGTGGTGAGCAACTGTAATCCAAGCTACTCAGGAGGCTGAGGCAGGAGAATCATTGAAACCAGGGAGGCAGAGGTTGCAGTGAGCTGAGATGGTGCCACTGCACTCCAGCCTGGGAGACAGAGCAAGACTTTGTCTCAAAATATTATATATATATATATATATATATATATATATATATATATACACACACACACAATATTATACATTATATTATTATAATACACTTTAATATTACATTTAATATTTATAATACATTTAATATTTAATAATATAGCATATGTATATATACAATATAATATATGTAATGTCCAATGGGATAAATTTACATTGGGAGTGGGGAGAGGGCTGGAGATAGAATTGGGGTGCGGTGGGGCTACGATTATAAATAAGGAGGTCAAGGGGGGCCCCAGTGAGTAAAAACCCAGGAGGTGATGGTGGCCACAGAGGTTTCCAGAGGAAGAGCATTTCAGGCAAGTGGGAAAAGCAGGTGCAAAGGGCCTGAGGTGGGTGTATCTGAGGTGCAACAAGGAGGTCGGTACCGCCGGAGCCAAGAGAGCAAGTGGGGAGAGGAGTGGAGATGAAGTCCGGATCGGGGACAACAGGGGCCAAAATGTGCAGGGCCACGTGGGTCCACTGGGGACTCAAGCTCTGACCGAGTGACCCGGCAGCGCTGCAGAATCGAGGCCGAGCAGGAGCCCGAGCAGGCTTAGGCTTCCCCGGCACCCTCTGGCGGCCATAGGGGGACCGAGTGTGGGGCGAGCAGAAGCCTAGAGGCCGCACGCGCCAGGGTCCAGGGGAGGGGACAGTGGCTGGACCAGGGTGGTGTCCACGGAGGTGATGGGAAGGGACAGGGTTTGGGGTGTATTTTGAAGGTGGGACCGGGAAGATTTGCTGACAGATTGGATGTGGGTGTGAGAGAAAGGGATGAGTCAAGGGTGACTCCAAGGTTTCGGCGGAAGCAACTTGTCAGGATTGGGCAACCGGGAAGAGGAGGAGGGATGGGAACTGGTGGGGGAGGAACACGTGGGCTCTGCTGCCGCCCATCCCACGTCCAGCGGAGGCTGCTGGTGGGCACAGAAATGCGCGCATCGGGAACCGAGACCTGGGCTGACACGTCCATTTGCAATTCCTTGGCACATATATTGTGCAATTAATCGAAGCCCGAGGCCTGGGTTGAGATCGCCAAGGAAGTGAGTGTGGACAGAGTAAAGAGGGGCACTGCAATCAGGAAGTCCCCGAGACCACCCTCAGGCTCAACGACTTAGCAGAAATCACGGCGTTCAGCAAAGCTGCTCAACTCCCGGGTTACAGTGAACTACAATTAAAGAATACGTGAAAATCAGGCAAGGGGGCTGGGCGCGGAGGCTCATGCCTGGAATTCCTCTTCCTCACTTTCAGAGGTCAAGGTGGGCAGATCGACTGAGTGCAGGAGTTCAAGACCAGCCCGGGCAACTCAGTAACACCCATCTCTACAAAAAAATTTAAAAATTAGTCAGGTGTAGTGACATATACCTGTAGTCCCAGCTACTTGGGAGGCTGAAGTGGGAGGATCACTTGAGCCTGGGAGGTTGAGGCTGTAGGGAGCCACGATTGTGCCACTGCACTCCAGCCTCAAGGACAGAACAAGACCCTGTATCTTTTCTTTTTCCTTTCTCTTTTTTTTTTTTTTTTTTTTTTTTTTAGACAGAGTCTCGCTCTGTCACCCAGGCTGGAGTGCAATGGCACAGTCTCAACTCATTGCAACCTCTGCCTCCTGGGTTCAAGCGATTTGCCTGCCTCAGCCTCCCCAGTAGTTGCGAATACAGGCACGCACCACCATGCCTGGTTAATTTTTGTATTTTTAGTAGAAACAGGGTTTCCCCCTGTTAGCCAGAATGGTCTTGATCTCCTGACCTCGTGATCCTCCCGCCTCAGCCTCCCAAAGTGCTGGGATTACAGGCATGAGCCACTGAACCCAGCCACTCTTTTTTCTTTTTTTTTTTTTTGAGGCGGAGTTTTGCTTTTGTTGCCCAGGCTAGAGTGCAATGGTGCAAACTCGGCTCACCGCAACCTCTGCCTCCCAGGTTCAAGTGATTCTCCTGCCTCAGCCTCCCAAATAGCTGGGAGTACAGGTGCCCACCACCATGCCTGGCTAATTTTTTGTATTTTTAGTAGAGATGGGGTTTCACCATGTTGGCCAGGTTGGTCTCAAATTCCTGACCCCAGGTAATCCACCCACCTCAGCCTCCTAAAGTGCTGGGATTACAGGCATGAGCCACTGTGCCCAGCCTACAAGACCTTGTTTCTAAAAAATAAGAATAGGCTGGGCACGGTGGCTCATGCTTGTAATCCCAGCACTTTGGGAGTCCGAGGCAAGAGGATTGCTTGAGGTCAGGAAGGTGAGGCAGTAGAATCTCTTGAACCAGGGAAGGGGAGATTGCAATGAGTCAAGACCCTGTCATTGCACTCCAGCCTGAGCGACAGAGTGAGACTCCATCTCAAAAAAAAAATGTCTGCCCTGAGTCCTTCCTGCTTCAGGATCAGAAGAGGGGCAGCACGAGGGCAGGAAGCCTCAGGGGCCAGGGTTCTGCCTGTGTCTGATGCCTTCTCCCCTCTCCCCATTGTCTGAATGCAGGTGATCTACATGGGCAGGAACCCCCAGGATGTCGTGGTCTCCCTAAATCATTACTCTAAGATCGCTGGACAGTTAAAGGACCTGGGAACGCCCAACCAGTTCCTGCGGAACTTCCTCAAAGGTGAAGGTGAGGACGGGGCAGAGCAGGGCAGGAGGGCTGGGAAGGAGCCCCCAGAGGACCCGGATGGGCAGAGGGACAGAGGAGAGGTAAGAAAGAGAGAGAGGCAGAGACACAGGGCGTCAAAAGGGGCAGCAGAGACAGAGAGCAGGCAACCAGGAGATGCAGAGACAGAAGGAGAGACTGAGAGACACAGGACAAGCAGGGGACAGAGAAGAGGAGACAGAGACAGGGAGAGACACAAATACAGAAAGGCCGAGAGAGGGCAACAAAAAGAGACGGGGAGCCAGGCACCATGGTGGCTCATACCTGTAATCCCAGCACTTTGGGAGGCCGAGGTGGGCAGATCACCTGAGGTTGTGAGTTCGAGACCAGCTTGACTAACATGGAGAAACCCCGTCTCTATTAAAAATATAAAATTAGCCAGGTGTGGTGGCACATACCTGCAATCCCAGCTACTTGGGAGGCTGAGACAAGAGAATCGCTTGAGCCTGGGAGGCGGAGGTTGCAGTGAGCAGAGATCTCACCATTACACTGCAGCCTGGGCAACAAGAGCGAAACTTCATCTCAAAAGAAAAAAGACAGGGGCCCAGTGCAGTGGCTCACGCCTGTAATCCCAGCACTTTGGGAGACCGAGGCAGGCAGATCACTTGAGGTCAGTAGTTCAAGACCAGCCTGGCCAACGTGGTGAAACCCCATGTCTACTAAAAATACAAAAATTAGCTGGGCGTCGTGGCACATGCCTGTAATTCCAGCTACTCAGGAGGCTGAAGTGGGAGGCTCGCTTGATTCCATGGGGGAGGTTGCAGTGAGCAGAGATCGCGCTATTGCACTCCAGCCTGGGCAACAGAGTGAGACCCTGTCTCAAAAATATTAAATAAACAGGCCTGGGGCATGAGCCTGTAATCCCAACATTTTGGGAGGCCAAGACAGGCAGAGCAGGTGGCCAGGAGTTCAAGACCTGCCTGGCCAAGGGACCAGCCTGGCCAATACAGTGAAACCCCGTCTCTACTAAAAATACAAAAATTAATGGAGTGTGGTGGCGGGAGCCTGTAATCCCAGCTATGCAGGAAGCCGAGGCAGAAGAATTGCTTGAACTCGGGAGGCGGAGGTTGCAGTGAGCTAAGATCGCACAATGGCACTCCAGCCTGAGTGACAGAGCAAGACTCCCACTCAAAAAAAAAGAAAGAAAGAAAGAAGAATTAAAAATAAAAAGAGATAAGGAAATAAATTCAGAAAGAGAGATGGAGTCAGAGAGAGACAAGGAAACAGAAGAACATGGGCCCCAGGTACTAAGAAAGGCAGCGGCCCTCGGCCACGTGTTCATTTCTCTGTTGCTGTAGGAGACCTTACCTTTGGCGGGAAATTCAGGTGTGCGGAGGACGGGGACTGGATGGACAGATAGACCAGGGTCCCCCAAGATGGGTAACCAGGGGAGAAGCAGGTTGGAAGAGCCCTGAACTTGGTGGAGATGTGGGGGCCTAGGGGGAGGGCTCCCAGCTGTCTTAAGCAGGTGTGGTGGTGAGTGCCTGTATGTAATTCTGGCTACTTGGTAGGCTGAGGCAGGAGAATCTCTTGAACCCGGGAGACAGAGGTTTCAGTGAGCTGAGATCGCGCCACCACACCCCAGCCGGGGCGACAGAGTGAAACTCTGTCTCCTAAGAAAAAAAAAATGTCTGCCCTGAGTCCTTTCTGCTTCAGGGCAACAGAGCGAGACCCTATCAAGATGGAAGGGAAGGGATGAGCCCCCAGGGGGCCTGCGGCGACCCTGCCACTCCACCCTCACCTCTCTTGTCCTTCTGCCCACAGTGCAATTTGGCTCCTGGTTTGACCACATTAAGGGCTGGCTTCAGATGCAGGGCAGAGACAACTTCCTATTTATCACCTACGAGGAGCTGCAGCAGGTGAGTCCGACCCCTGCCAGGTGCAGCGTCCCCCACGCCCTCTGCTCACAACCCCATCTCGCCCCTTCCGGAGGGCCTCAGGACCCCTCCGCTTCCCCAGGCAATGAGCTAGCCTGGGGATACAGCTGGAACAGAACACACAGAGCGGTGAGCAGAGACCGCAGACAAAATCCCCAAACCACACAGCAGGCCAGCGGGGCAGAGGAGCTAAGGAGCGAAGGCAAGCCGGAAGGAAGATGAGGAATGGGCGGGCAGGGGCGAGATCTAACATGAGGCATTGGCCGGACTCGGTGCCTCGTGCCTGTAATCCCAAAGCTTTGGGAGGCTGAGGTGGGAGGATCCCTTGAGCCCAAGAGGTCGAGGCCACAGTGAGCTATGATGGTGCCACTGTACTCCAGCCTGGGCCACAGAGCAAACCCTGTCTCAAAAGAGAGAGAGAGAGAGCAGTGGCTCACACCTATAATTCCAGCACTTTGGGAGCCCAAGGCAGGCAGAACACTTGAGGTCGGGAGTTCAAGACCAGCCTGGCCAACATGGAGAAACCCCATCTCTACTAAAAATACAAAAATTAGCCAGGCACAGTGGCATGTGCCTGTAGTCTCAGCTACTCAGGAGGCTGAGGCAGGGGAATGGCTTTAATCTGGGAGGTGGAGGTTGTAGTGAGCTGAGATCGCACCACTGTACTCCAGCCTGGGTGACAGAGTAAGACTCCATCTCAAAAAAAAAAAAAAAAAAAAAAAAAAAGCCTGGTGCAGCGGCTCACACCTGTAATCCTAGCACTTTGGGAGGCCAAGGCAGGTGGATCACCTGAGGTCAGGAGTTCAAGACCAGCCTGGCCAATGTGGTGAAACTGTCTCTACTAAAAATACACACACAAAAAAACCACTAGCCGGGCATGGTGGCAGATGCCTGCCTGTAATCCAAGCTACTCAGGAGCCTGAGGCAGGAGAATTGCTTGAATCTGGGAGGTGTAGGTTGCAGTGAGCTGAGATTATGCCACTGCACTCTAGCCTGGGTAACACGATAGAAACTCTGTCTCGAAAAAGAGAGAGAGAAAGAGATGAGGTCTTGCTCTGTTGCCCAGACTGGAGTGCAGTGATACAGTAAGGACTCACTGCAGCCTCGACCTCCTGGGCTCAAGCAATCCTCCTGCCTCAACCTCCCAAGTAGTTAGAACTATAGGCATGGGCCACCATACCCCATTAATTAAAAAATAATTTTTAGAAGTTGGGGTCTTACTATGTTGCCCAGGCTGTTCCTTGATGTATTTTAAGGACAGTGAAGAGATCAGCGTGGCCAGAGCCAAGTGAGGGATGGGGAGGGCATGGGCACGGGCATGGGTTCGAGAGGTGGGCAGAGAAGGAACAGTGCCGTCATAAGGACTATGGCTTTGCTCTGAGGAGGTGGGAGCTGTGGGTGGGCTCTGAACAGGGGAGGTGATCAGATGACAGATGGCAGGTGAGCTGCAGTGATGGTCAGGACTTGAAACGCAGAGGAAGGGCTGGATGTGGTGGCTCACACCTGTAATCCCAGCTCTTTGGGAGGCCAAGGTGGGCATATCACCAGAGGTCAGGAGTTTGAGACCAGCCTGGCCAGCATGATGAAACCCTATCTCTACTAAAAATATGAACATTAGCCAGGAGTGGTGGCGTGCACCTGTAATCCCAGCTACTCCAGAGGCTAAGCCATGATAATTGGTTCAATCTGGGAGGCGGAGGTTGCACTGAGTGGAGATCGCACCACTGCACTGCAGCCTGGGTGACAGAGAGAGACTCTATCAAGAAGGAAGAGAAGGAAGAGAAGGGAGAAGGGAAGAGAGAAGAGAAACAGTGAAAGGAAAGAGCCTTTGGAGCTTAGACTAGGATCTTGGAAGGAAAAAAGGGAAGGAAGGGAAAAGAGGGAAGGAAGGGAAGGGAAGAAAAGAGGAAGGAGAGAGTGGAGGATGGAGGAAGGAAGGAAGAAAGGAAGTGAGGGAGGAAGGGAGGGAGGGAGGCAGGCAGGGAGGGAGGGAGGGTGCAGTGGCTCACACCTGTAATCCTTGGCTTTGGGAGGCCAAGGCGGGGGCATCGCCTGAGGTGGGGAGTTTGAGACCAGCCTGACCAACATGGAGAAACCCCATGTCTACTAAAAATATATAATTAGCCACACCTGATGGTGCATGCCTGTAGTCCCAGCTACTTGGAAGGCTGAGGCAGGAGAATTGCTTGAACTCGGGAGGCAGAGGTTGCAGTGAGCTGAGATTGTGCCATTGCACTCCAGCCTGGACAACAAGAGAGAAACTCCATCAGGAAGGAAGGAAGGAAGGAAGGAAGGGAGGAAAGGAGGAAGGGAGGGAGGGAGGGAAAGAAAAAGAAAGAAAAAATTAAAGGAAAGGAAAGAAAAGAAAGAGCGAACCAGCTTCCACTGGGATACTAGCTGGACCCATTGAATATTCCTGGGGCAGGAATGTAGAGGAGAGAGATCCTTTCTGGCTGGGACCATCAAGAAAGGCTCCCTGGAAGAAGGGGCTTTGAAGAACGGCCACGGCTATAGCTGCAAGGAGGAGGCTGGGCCAGGCCTGGTGGTGTGCACCTGTAGTCCCAGCTACGTGGGAGGCTGAGGCAGGAGGATCGCTTGAGCCCTGGAGTCCTGGGCTATAGTGCACTATGCCAGTTTGGTGTCCGCACTAACTTCAGCATCAGTATGGTGACCTCCTTGAAGCAGGGGACCACCAGTTTGCAAAAGGAGGGGGGGAACCCGCCCAGGTCAGAAACGGAGCAGGTCAGAACTCTCCCGTGCCAATCAGCAGCGGGTTCTTACCTGTGAAGAGTCCCTGCACTCCAGCCTGCACAACATAAGTGAGACTCCATCTCTACAAAAATAAAAATAATTTTAAAATTAAAAACAAAGGCTGGGTGTGGTGGCTCATGCCTGTAATCCCAGCACTTTGGGAGGTCGAGGTGGGCGGATCACCTGAGGTCGGGAGTTCGAGACCAGCCTGACCAACATAGAGAAACCCCGTCTCTACCAAAAATACAAAATTAGCCGGACATGGTGGTGCATGCCTGTAGTCCCAGCTACTCGGGAGGCTGAGGCAGGTGAATCGCTGGAACCCGGAAGATGGAGGCCGCAGTGAGCAGAGATCACACCATTACACTCAGCCTGGGTAACAAAAGCAGAACTTTGTTTTAAAAAAAACAAAAAACAATAAAACCAGAGCCAGACATGGCCAAGGCAGGTGGATCACTTGAGGTCAGGAGTTCTAGAGCAGCCTGGCCAACACGGTGAAACCCCATCTCTACTAAAAATGCAAAAAAATTAACCTGGCATGGTGGTGGGTGCTTGTAATTCCAGCTACTCGGGAGACTGAGGCAGGAGACTCGCTTGAACCCAGGAGGGGGAGGTTGCGGTCAGCCAAGATCATGCCATTGCACTCCAGTCTCAGTGACAGAGCAAGACTCTGTATCCAAAAAAAAGAGTAATTTTATATGGTTTCCCCAAATGTTGTTATTATCCTTCTTTTACCAAGGAGGAGACTGGAGGTTTGTAACTTAAGGGAGGGTTGGTGATCTGCCCACGGCACATGGCTGTTGCCTGCAGAGTCTGTGGTTATTTTTTTCCACCCTGGTAACTTTCTTTTAATGGAAAGCTCCAGAAAAGGTGTTGTCACTACTCCTCCCCCTCATTCTCAGCAAGCTTTCTTCTCCAAGGCCAGAACTGGGCCACAGAGCCTAACGGAGCTTCTGGGCTGCCCCTGGGTGTGAGGCGCCGCCCACGTTAGAATTTCTGGGACACGTCAGTGGTTCAAAAAGATAAAGAGATGGAAGGTTATGAAACCAGGAGTGACCTGGAAAACTGAAGCCATGAAGTTGGCGGCGCTGACCAGTGCTGACCGTGCTGGGCACTGTGTATCAGAAAGCAGCAAGGGCTGGGCGCAGTGGCTCATGCCTGTAATCCCAACACTTTGGGAGGCTAAGGCAGGCAGATCACTGGAGGTCAGGACTTCAAGACCAGCCTGTCCAAAATGGTAAAACCCCGTCTCTACTAAAAATGCAAAAAATAGCCAGGCATGGTGGTGCATGCCTGTAATCCCAGCTACTTGGGAGACTGAGGCAGGAGAATCACTTGAACCCAGGAGGAGGAGGTGGCAGTGAGCCGAGTTAGCACCACTGCACTCCAGCCTGGGTGACAGAGCGATAGTCTCGTAATCCCAGCACTTTGGGAGGTCAAGGCAGGTGGATCACCTGAGGTCGGAAGTTCGAGACCAGCCTGACCAACAAGGAGGAACTCCAACTTTACTATAAATACAAAATTAGGTGGACATGGTGGCACATGCCTGTAATCCCAGCTACTTGGGAGGCTAAGACAAGACAATCACTTGAATCTGGGTGGCAGAGATTGGTGAGCAGAGATTGGTGAGCTGAGATCATGCCATTGCACTCCAGCCTGGGCAACAAGGGTGAAACTCTGTCTCAAAAGAAAAAAAAAGGCAGAGAGGCAGAGTCAAAGACTAAGGGCTTCAGGAGCCTGAGCTCCTCTCTGGCTGTGTAAACTTGGACAAGTGTCTCTCCCTCTCTGGGCCTCTGTTTACCAATTGAGATAATAACACTTCCTTTGCAAAGTTGATGGCAGGATCAGCACAAATATATGGGGGGCTTGGACTAGAGCTTGGAACATAGTAGGTGCTCAGTAAGGAAGGTAATAGTTGAGCTGCAGCCGTGGTGATGGGCCCTTCTGGAGGTCCCATTTCAAGGCCTGTGGGAGGACCGTATAGGAAACGGTGAATCCCAAAAGGAGACGGAGAGGGTGAGAGAGGGATTGGAAGAGCTGAGAGACCAGACCACGTCTGTCATTGTTTTGTTTTGTTTTTGAGACAGAGTCTCACTCTGTCTGGAGTACAGTGGTGGGACCTTGGCTCACTGCGACCACCGCCTTCCAGTTCAAACAATTCTCTTGCCTCAGCCTCCTGAGTAGCTGGAATTACAGATGCCCACCACCACACTCAGATGATTTTTATATTATTAGTAGAGACAGGGTTTCACCTTGTTGGCCAGGCTGGTCTTGAACTCCCTACATCAAGTGATCTGCCTGTCTCAGCCTCCCAAAGTACTGGGATTACAGCCATGAGCCACTTTGCCCAGCCCACAGCTGTTCTTTTTTTTTTTTTTTTTTTTTTTTTTTTTGAGACTGAGTTTCTCTCTTGTTACCCAGGCTGGAGTGCAATGGCACAATCTCGGCTCACTGCAACCTCCGCCTCCTGGGCTCAGGAAATTCTCCTGCCTCAGCCTCCTGAGTAGCTGCAATTACAGGCATGCAGCACCATGTCCAGCTAATTTTTTGTATTTTTAGTAGAGATGGGGTTTTACCATGTTGACCAGGATGGTCTCGATCTCTTGACCTTGTGATCCACCCGCCTTCAGCCTCCCAAAGTGCTGGGATTACAGGAGTGAGCCACCGCACCCGGCTCCACAGCTGTTCTTAAAAGCTGGGTGTGGGGCTGGGACTCTGTCCCAGGGTACTCAGGAGCCATGGGAGAGTTGGGAGCCAGTGAGGAGCAGGGTCAGCTTGGCTGTCGGGGAAGAGCTGGAGGGGGATGGAGACTGGAGGCAGGGAGGCTGTGGAGCAGCAGCCTGGGGCGTGGGACCAGGAAGGGGAGGAGGAGCCAATCAGTGAGAGGCTATTGGGACACAGAGAAAGGGACATGGTAAGGGGAGGCAGGCAGGGAAGGACAGGCCTGATGACGAATGGGGTTTGGGAGTGATGGGTACCCAGAGAGGGACCCCAGGCTCCTGGGTGGTTGGTGGGGACATACTGCAAAGGGGCCTAGGAGAGGGGCAGGTCTGAGATGTAGACCAGGCCGGGTGCGGTGGCTCACACCTGTAATCCCAGCACTTTGGGAGGCCAAGGCGAGCAGATCACAAGGTCAAGAGATCCAGACCATCCTGGCCAACTTGGTGAAACTCAGTCTGTACTAAAAATACAAAAACTAGCTGGGTGTGGTGGCGCATGCCTGTAGTCCCAGTTACTCTTTTGAGACAGAGTCTTGCCCTGTCGCCCAGGCTGGAGTGCAGGGGCTCAGTTTCGGCTCACTGCAACCTCTGCCTCCCAGGTTCAAGTGATTCTCCTGCCTCAGCCTCCCGAGTAGCTGGGACTGCTGGCACACGCGACTAATTTTTGTATTTTTAGTAGAGACGGGGTTTCACTATCTTGGCCAAGCTGGTCTCCAACTCCTGACCTCAAATGATCCACCTGCCTGGGTTCCCAGAGTGCTAGGATTATAGGCGTGAGCCACTGCGCCTGACTGGTGTGTTTTTCTTTTAATTTTTTGTTTGTTTTTTTCGGTGTTTGGTTTTTGAGACAGAGTTTCGTCCTTGTTGCCCAGGAGTATGGTGGTGTGATCTCGGCTCACCACCACCTCTGCCTCCCAGGTTCAAGTGATTCTACTGCCTCAGTCTCCCGAGTAGCTGGGATTACAGGTGCCTGCCACTGCACCTGGATAATTTTTGTAGTTTTTAGTAGAGATGGGGTTTCATCATCTTGGCCCAGCTGGTTTTGAACTCCTAACCTCATGATCCACCCATCTCAGCCTCCCAAAGTGCTGGGATTACAGGCGTGAGTCACCACATCCAGCCCTTCCTCTCCTTTTTTTTTTTTTTTTTGAGACGGAGTTTTGCTCTTATTACCCAGGCTGGAGTGCAATGGCGCGATCTCGGCTCACCGCAACCTTTGCCTCCTGGGTTCAGGCAATTCTCCTACCTCAGCCTCCTGAGTAGCTGGGATTACAGGCACGCACCACCATGCTCAGCTAATTTTTGTATTTTTAGTAGAGACGGGGTTTCACCATGTTGTTGACCAGGATGGTCTCGATCTCTTGACCTCGTGATCCACCTGCCTCGGCCTCCCAAAGTGCTGAGATTACAGGCATGAGCCACCGTGCCCGGCCCCTTCCTCTCTTTTACAGAGACTCATGTGAGGATGACACTGAGCCCACCCAGATACTTCAGGGTCCTCTCCCTATCTCCAGATCTTTAGCTTAATTTAATTATCTGCAAAATCCCTTTTGCAACGTAAGGTCACATATGCACAGGTTCCAAGGATTAGAGTGTGGATATGGGAGGCCAGGTGCAGTGGCTCACACCTGTAATCCAGCACTTTGGGAGGCCGAGGCTGGTGGATCACGAGGTAAGGGGTTCAAGACCAGCCTGACCATGGTGAAACCCCCATCTCTAGTAAAAATATAAAAATTAGCTGGGCATGGTGGCACACACCTGTAATCCCAGCCACTCAAGAGGCTGAGGCAGGAAAATCGCTTGAATCCAGGAGGCGGAAGTTGCTGTGAGCCAAGATCTCGACATTGCACTCCAGCCTGGGTGACAGAGACTCAGTCTCGAAGAAAAAAAAAAAAAAGAAAGAAAGTGGGTTCTTTTTTTTAATAATGGGGGGAGTCATTATTCAACCCCACCCCAGGAAGCTCCCCCCACAATGACCTCACTAAGGGAGTTGGGTAACATGGGGCACATGCACTTGCTAAAAGGCAAACTACGCAGCTGGGAGCCATGGCTCATGCCTGAAATCCCAGCACTTTGGGAGGCCGAGGCAGGTGGATTACCTGAGGTTGGGAGTTCCAGAGCAGCCTGGCCAACATGATGAAACCCCGTCTCCACTAATATATATACACGTATATATATACGTATATATATATATACGTATATATATATGTGTGTGTGTATATATATATGTATATATATGTGTGTGTATATATATATGTGTATATATATATATGTGTGTGTATATATATATACAAAAAATTTGCTGGGCATGATCCAGCTACTCAGGAGGCTAAGGTAGGAGAATCGCTTGAACCTGGGAGGCAGAGGTTGCAGTGAGCTGAGATCACACCATTGCACTCCAGCCTAGCCAATAAAAATGAAATTCTATCTCAAAAAAAAAAAAAAAAAAAAAAAAGGCAAACTACAGTCACCTGAATGCCATCAGCTCCAGATTTCTAGTTAAGGGGAGATGCCCCGGTGATAGCCCCACAGTGAGAAAACTGAGACTTGGGCTGGGTGCATTGTCTCACACCTGTAATCCCAGTACTTTGGGAGGTTGAGGTGGGCAGATCACGAGCTCAGGAGTTCAAGACCAGCCGGGCCAAGATGGTGAAACCCCGTCTCTACTAAAATTACAAAAATTAGCCGGGCTTGGTGGCAGATGTCTGTGATTCCAGCTACTCAGGAGGCTGAGGCAAGAGAATCCCTTGAACCTGGGAGATGGAGATTGCAGTGAGACAGGATCACACCACTGCACTCCAGCCTGGGCAAAACAATGAGACTCTGTCTCAAAAAAAAGGCAAAAAAGAAAACTGAGGCTTAGAGGGTTCCCGAGGCTTACTGGCTTCACCAATCAGCAAACTGGTTGCAAGCCCTGAACACAGCGCCCGCAGAAGGGGGTCCCTTCCGTGTCTGAGCAGTGATAGCAGCAGCATGGAGTGTTGTGGGGGCACTGAAACAGGTGGCCTCATTCTAGCAGGGGAGGGTTGGGACTGATCGCAGAGGAGGTGACACGGGCTGTAAGGTGGGCAGGAATTAGGGGGTGGAGACAGAGGTTCTGGGCAGAGACTTAAGGGGTCCTGGATAAGGGGAGGACGGCAGGAAGCCTGCAGGAGTGGGGCCAGTGAGGCCCGAGGTGAGAACAGCGCCAGGTGACTGGTGGAAGGGCCAAGACTCCCTCACCAAAGGACACAAAAGAGGCAAGGTGGATGGTGGGGGTGACGGAGTTTCTGGCACAGGGAACGGCTCGGCAAGGGCCGGCAGGAGGAAAGAGGGTGCTGGAATGTGTGAGGTAGGGGCGTGGTGCTCCCCAGAGGCTCCTCGCCCCAATCCCCCCTCCCCTCCAGGGATCTGCGGCTACTGGAAGAACCACTTCGCGGTGGCCCAGAGCGAAGCGTTCGATCGCGTCTACCTCAAGCAGATGCAGGGGATGCCGACCTTCCCCTGGGATGAAGACCCGGAGGAGGACGACAGCCCGGGCCCTGAGCCTAGCCCCGAGCCGGAGCCCAGCCCCAGCCCCAGCCCCAGCCCCTGCCCCGGCTCCGGCCCCGGCCAGCCCTCTGAGCCCTCGCACCCGCGACCCTGAGAATAAACACGTCGCTTCTGCCCAGGTTCCTTGATGTGCTGTGGAGGTGGCAGGGCGTGCAGCTGGGCGTGGAGAATCCACACCAAGGCCTCCGGAGGATCCCCAACTCAGAAGCTCCACCCGGACGCAAAGGTGCTGCGGGAACCCAGCGCTGGGTATCTCACCTCCCCAGACGGGGCCTGACTCCCTGGACGGGCTGGGGACCTGGACTCCAGAGTCTGAGGAAAGACGGTCTGGGGGTCTAGATTCCTGGGTGTGAAGGAGGAGGGCCTGGGGGCCTGGACTCCTGGGTCTGAGAAAAAATGGTGTGGGGTCTGGACTCCTGGGTCTGAGAGGGGAGGGGCTGAAGGTAGAAACTCCTGGGTCTAAGGGAGGAGGGGCTGGGGCCTGGACTCCTGGGTCTGAGGGAGGAGGGGCTGGGGGCCTAGACTTCTGGGTCTGAAGGAGGAGGGTCTGGGGACCTGGACACCTGGGTCTGAGGGAGGAGGGGCTCGGATCTGGACTCCTGGGTCTGAGGGAGGAGGGTTTGAGGCCTGGACTTCTGTCTGAAGGAGGAGGGGGCTGGGTTGTGGACTCCTGGATTCGGAGCCAGGCTGTGATAACACGTTTTTGGCATGAAGCACTTTTATTCCAAGCAGAGATAAGCGGAGCTCCAGCAGACCTGCCCCCTCAGCACCCACCCCTTTACCCAGTGGCTGTGGCTGCACTACCCTCCAGTCCCTCATTATTCAGCTCCTTGCCTCAGTTTCCCCACAGCTCCTGGGCACAGTGTGCTTGGCAGCAACTCCTCGTCTTCCCACCACAGCTCCAGCTCAGGGCCCTAGCCGGCCTCTCCTCAGGAAGGCCCAACCCTCAGGAGCAGCGCCTGTACTTTTTAGGATCTGCAGCTGGCGGACGTTTCCAGCCCATTTTCTGGGCTGCGACACCGAGGTGCAGGCAATGGGCTTGCCCAAGTCCTTTTTTTGTTTTTGAGATGGAGTCTTGTTCTGTTGCCCAGGCTGGAGGGCAATAGTGTGATCTTGGCTTGCTGCAACCTCTGCCTCCCAGATTCAAGCAATTCTCCAGTCTTGGCCTCCCAAGTATCTGGGATTACAGGTGTGCACCACCACCACGCCTGGCTAGTTTTTGTATTTAGGAGAGATGGGGTTTCACCATGTTGGTCAGGTTGGTCTTGAACTCCTGACCTCAGGTGATACACCTGCCTTCAGTGCTGGGATAACAGGAGTGAGCCACCTACCCCGGCTTTTTTTTTTTTTTTTTTAGGAGCAGCCTCTTGCTATGTCGCCCAGGCTGGAGCACAATGACATGATCTTGGCTCACTGCTGCCTCTACCTCATGAGCTCAAGTGACCCTCCCACCTCAGCCTCTGAAGTAGCTGGGACTACAGGCGTGTGCCACCACACCCAGATAATTTGTTTTATTTATTGTAGAGATGGGGTCTCACTGTGTTGCCCAGGCTGGTCCGCAACTCCTGGCCTCAAGCAACCCTCCCACCTCAGCCTCCCGAAATGCCAGGATCACAGGCATGCACCGCCACGCCCGGCCGGCCCCAAGTTGCAGAACGAGGCAAGAACGACCCTCTGCTTCACACCGAGGCCTGAAGCCTTGTTGAAGGCAGGGCAGCGCAGCAGGGGGCTCTGAGCTGACAGTCGTCTGGCTCTGCTCCTTAGGTGGGCCAGCAGATTTGGCTTGGGCTCCTGGTCAGGGTGGCCCCCCAACTCCTGGCCGGGGGGCCCAGTCTGATGCTACACTGAAACTTCTGGGCTCAGGAAGTTTCCGTGTAGCATCCCCACAGAGCCACCTTTGGGCTGGGGACATATAGTGGAGACGGCAGGTAGGGGGCAGGGGCAGGGCACTGCCCCAGGACTGGGGCCATGGCAGCGGAAGTCGGGAGTCTGTCTCCCCCCAGGGGCCTCCTCCTCCAGTGCCCCGCTGCCTCATCAGAGCCTTGGCTGGGGTGTCCTTGGAGCTCCAGGACTTCTTGAGCTGTGGAGGGAAAGAGAGGGAGGTGAGAAGAGGCTGGGGTAGGGACCTGGGGGCATCTCAGAGCCAGAGAAGGCAGGAGGTGACACAAGAGAGAAGTAGGGAAAGTGATAGGCAGCTGGACGCGGTGGCTTACGCGTGTAATCCCAGCACTTTGGGAGGCAGAGGCAGGTGGATCACTTGAGGTCAGGAGTTTGAGACCAGCCTGGCCAACATGGTGAAATCCCATCTCTACTAAAAATAGAAAAATTAGCCAGGCGTGGTGGCGGGCACCTGTAATCCCAGCTACTCGGGTGGTTGAGACAGGAGAATCGCTTGAATCAGGAAGGCAGGGGCTGCAGTGAGTTGAGATCTCACCACTGCACTCCAGCCTGGGTGACAGAGCGAGACTCAGTCTCAAAAAACAAAACAGAAAAGAAAATGGTAGAGGATGTGAGGTAGGTGGAAGGAGAGGATGAGGGAGGGAAGGGAGGAGACAGGGAGACTGGGTGTGATGGCTCATGCCTCTAATCCCAGCACTTTGGATTGCTTAAGCTCAGGAGTTCGAGACCAACCTGGGCAACACAGTGAGACCTCATCTCTACAAAAAATACAAAAATTAGCTGGGTGTGATGGATGCACCTGTATTCCTAGCTACTTGGGAGGCTGAGGTGGAAGGACGGCTTGAGCCCAGGAGGTTGAGGCTACAGTGAGCCGAGATCACGCCACTGCATTCCAGCCTGGGAGACAGTGAAATCCTGTCTCAAAAAAAAAAAAAAAAAGGTGGGAGGTGAGGTAAAAGAGGAGGAGGGGGTAAGGGAGAAGGTGAGGGAGGAGGAAAAAGGAAAGAGCGAGAGGAAGTGGGGGAGGGGGATGAAAGGGGAAGGAGGAGGGGAGGAGGCCGAGGCAGGAAGACAGCAGGAGGAGGGACAGAAAGGAGTGGGCTGCAGAGGAGGAGGCAGGCAAGGAGGATGGTGAAGGGAGCCGGAGGGATAAGTGCGGAAGTGAGAGGGCAGGCCTGGGATCCCCCCGGCAACCTACAGAGGGGACAGGGAGCTGGGTCCCCACCTCTGCAGCTGGGGAGGAACTGGAAGCACTGGCATCTGCCAGGGGGTACAAATATTTGCCCAGGGAGGGGATGCTGGGTGAGGGCACTCATAACCAGGTGGAGGTGAGGACCTTGCCCCTGCCCATCTGACGTCTCCTCTCCAGCTAGGAGCCTTCCTTGTCTGGGACAGAGGGGGACAATTCTTGATTCCCAGGACATTTCAGAGCAAGACCCTACCTAAAAAAAAAAAAAAAAAAAAAAAAATGTAGCCTTCCTGGCCTGGGATGAGGATGTCACAAAATAAATAAATTCCATTTCAGGAATGTATTTATTTATTAGCTGGAGTCTTATTCTGTCACCCAGACTGGAGTGCAATGGCGTTATCTCAGCTCACTGCAACCTCCACCTCCCAGGTTCAAGTGATTCTCCTGCGTCAGCCTCCTGAATAGCTAGGATTACAGTGCCCACCACCATGCCCGGCTAATTTCTGTATTTTTAGTAGAGACAGCGTTTCACTATGTTGGCCAGGCTGGTCTCCAACTCCTGACCTCGTGATCCGCCCACCTTGGCCTCCCATGGGATTACAGGCGTGAGCCACCACAGCTGGCCTATTTATTATTATTATTATTTTGAGACAGTCTCACTCTGTTGTCAGGCTAGAGTGCAGTGGAATGATCTCGGCTCACTGCTACTGATTCTCCTGCCTTAGCCTCCCAAGTAGCTGGAACTACAGGTGTGCCCACCACACCCAGCTAATCTTTCTGTACTTTTAGTAGAGACGGGGTTTCACCACGTTGGCCAGGCTGGTCTCGAACTCTCTCGTTCAGGAATGCATTGTTGTATCATTACGGCTCTATTTCATTTTAGCCACATGGTTTCCGCCACATGGTTTCCTCCCCTAGCCAAACCCAGAATGAGTGCCCTTGCTCCACCCATTCCTAGTTGAAGATACTGAGGTTCAGAGAAGTCAAGTCCTTGGCTTCCCCTCACCCCCCACCTAGTATGTCGTGCCAGGATTTGCACCCAGGGCTCTCCTGTCTCTGCCCCACACCACCCAGCATCACCTGCCCGGCACGCAGTAGGGGTGCAGGAAATGAACAAACGATACCATTAGGAATCTAGGGCACGGGCCCTCAGGAAACGCTTCCTGCTCTGTGGCTTGGAGCAGGGTCCCTGGAGCCAGGCTGCACAACCCTGGGCAAACGCCCTCCCCTTTCTAGGTTCCATCTCCTCTGGCATCAGCCACAAAGTCTCACCTCATTGTCCCCATCACTGGAGCCAGACAGCTGGGACAGGCGGCTTAGGTCCCACAGGGAGCGGCTGGGCCGGGCCGGGCCGGGGGACCGCTGCAGGTTTGGGCGCGCTGCATGCTCCTTAGGATATCACTGCGTGCCGGCCCCAGGGCGGCAGGGGATACTCGGCAGGTGGCCAGGCGGTGGGCCAGCGGGCCGTCAGGCGGTGGAGGCGATGCGGGGGCCCCAGAGCGGCGGCGGGACACGCGGTGCGGGCTGTGGCCCCGCTGCAGGCCCCCCATGACTGAGGGTCCCTGGCGGGGTGCAGGTGGGAGAGGCCAGGAGGTTGCATACAGCGTCCGGAACTCAAGGCTGAAGGAGTCGGCGATTTCACCGGTCAGCAGGGTCACCAGGCCTCGTGCAGGCGGGTGTCACTCCACGTGAAGCTGGGGGCCAGGGAGTGAGGGGTCAGGGCCTCCGTAACACCCCCCAAGGCCCAGCCCTGCCCCCACTCGCAGCCGGGTCCCAGGGGAGGCTGTAGGACCTCAGGCGAGTCCTGACCTCTCCAGCCTCAGCTTCCTGGTTTGTAGAATGGGGAGAACTGAAGTCTCCAACCCCGAGGGATGGTGTGAAGACAGCCCAAGTTAAGACACTTATATTATAATCATGGCTAGGCACGGTGGCTCACACTTTGGGAGGCTGAGGCAGGAGGGTTGCTTGAGCCCAGGAGTTTGACACCAGCCTGGGCAACCTGGCGAGACCCTGTCTCTACAAAAAAAATCAAAAACAACAGCCAGGTGTGGTAGCAAATGCCTGCACTTCCAGCCACTTGGGAGACTGAGGTGGGAGGATCCCTTGAGCCTGGGAAAAAAAATTTTTTTTTGAGAGTTTCTGCTGCCCAGGCTGGAGTACAACGGCACAATCTTGGCTCACTGCAACCTCCACCTCCCGAGTTCAAGTGAATCTCCTGCATCAGCCTCCTGAGTAGCTGGGATTGCAGGCGCCTGCCACCATGGCCAGCTATTTTTTTGTATTTTTAGTAGAGATGAGATGTCACCACGTTGGCCAGGCTGGTCTCAAACTCCTGACCTCAGGTGATCCACCCACCTCAGCCTCCCAAAGTGCTGGGATTACAGGTGTGAGCCACGGTGCCTGGCTGAGCCTGGGAGACTGAGGCCGCAGTAAGCTGTGATCATACCACTGCATTCCAGCCTGGGCAACAGAGCAAGACCCTGTCCCCCCGCCCAAAAAAAAAAAAGCCAGGCACAGTGGCTCATGCCTGTAATCCCAGCACTTTGGGAGACTGAGGTAGATCACAAAGTCATGAGTTCGAGACCAGCCTGACTAACATAGTGAAACCCTATCTCTACTACAAATACAGAAATTAACCAGGCATGGTGGTGCATGCCTATAATCCTAGCTACTCAGGAGGCTGAGGCAGGAGAATCGCTTGAATTCAGGAGGCAGAGGTTGCAGTGAGCCAAGATCCCACCACTACACTCCAGCCTGGGTGACAGAGTGAGACTCTATCTGAAAAAAAAAAAAACTTATCTGGAATCTGACTGGAGTTTAAACCTGGGCTCTACCTGGTCCCCACTTAGGAACACCTCAGTGCCTCAGTTTTCTTCCTTGGAAAGAGATTGAATTCACTTCTAGACACTCACAGGGGTTGTTGTAAGACCCAGCTGCTGCCTAGCTGCACACCAAACTCCACATTCCTGCTCCCTGCAGTGCTCATCTGCAATATGGAGCCAAAACCTAGGAAGGCCAGGTGCGGTGGCTGACGCCTGTAATCCCAGAGGGCAAGGCAGGAGGAATGCTTGAGGCTAGGAGTTCAAGACCAGCCTGGGCAATAGAGCGAGACCCCATCTCTACAAAAAATTTAACAAAATTTGCCGGGCATGGTGGTGCGTGCCTGTAGTCCCAGCTACCTCGGAGTCTCAGCCAGAAGAATCACTCGAGCACTTGAGCCTGGTAGGTCAAGGCTGCAGTGAGCCAAGATTGTGCCACCACACTCCACCCTAGGCGACAGAGCAAGATCCTATCCCTAAGGATCTTTTTTGAGACGGAGTTTCACTCTTGTTACCCAGGCTGGAGTGCAATGGCGTGATCTCGGCTCACCGAAACCTCTGCCTCCTGGGTTCAGGCAATTCTCCTCCCTCAGCCTCCTGAGTAGCTGGGATTACAGGCACGTACCACCATGCCCAGCTAATTTTTTGTATTTTTAGTAGAGACGGGGTTTCACCATGTTGACCAGGATGGTCTCTATCTCTTGACCTCGTGATCCACCCGCCTTGGCCTCCTAAAGTTCTGGGATTACAGGCGTGAGCCACCGTGCCCAGCCCTGTTAATTTTTTTTTTTTTTTTTTTGAGACAGTCTTGCTCTGTCACCTAGGCTGGAGTGCAGTGGCATGATCTTGGTTCACAATAACCTCCACCTCCCAAGTTTAAGCTATTCTCCCTGCCTCAGCCTCCCAAGTAGCTTGGGATTGCAGGCATGTACCACCACTCCTGGCTAATTTTTGTACTTTTAGTAGTATGGGGTTTCACCATGTTGGCCAGGCTGATCTCAAACTCCCAGCCTCAGGTGATCTGCCCGCCTTGGTCTCCCAAAGTTCTGGGATTACAGGCGTGAGCCACTATGACCAGGCAATAGTTTTACATAAAAATAAAAGTAAAAAATAAATAAAATGGACAAGCATGGTGGCTCACACCTGTAATCCCAGCACTTTGGGACACCAAGGTGGGTGGGTCACGAGACCAGCCTGATCAACATGGCGAAACCCCGTCTCTACTAAAAATACAAAATTAGCCGGGCATGGTGGTGCGTGCACCTGTAATCCCAGCTACTTGGGAGACTGAGGCAGGAGAGTTGCTTGAACCCAGAAGGTGGAGGTTGCAGTGAGCCAAGATCGTACCATTGCACTCCAGCCTAGGCAACAAGAGCAAAACTCCGTCTCAAAAAAAAGCAAGCAAGCACTGAGCATGGATCTTGGCACACAGCCAGAGTTCATACACCCTCTTCTTTCCCAACCTCTTTGGCATTCAATGAACCTGGGCCCTCATCCTGGCTCAGGGACCCCGGATGTATCACGTTCCCTTCCCCAGCCTCAGTGTGCCCATCTGGAAAACGTGGTCACCATGGGGGGTGTGAGGCTGAAGTCAAGCCCTTGGCGGGTGCAGCAGAGAGAATGTGGACAAGCTTGTGACCAGTGTTCTCTGGGTTCCGGGCATCTTCACCTTGGCAGGGGTGTCAGAGTCCTTTTGTGCTCTGGCAGGTCAGTGGGCAGGCTACCCCTTGGATTGTGACACTCACTCCTCTCACCTGTGACCTCATCCCCAGAGCAGCCAGTAGGAACCCTGAGGGGTCTGTGAGGTCACTCATTCCATTCACAGACTTGTTGGGGGCAGCAGCCACTGTTCCCCTCTATCCCCAGGACCTAGAGGGATACAGGGCATCGGGAACAGAGGACAGTCCAGGCGCTGACCCTGGGAGTCCAGGACCAGGACCTAAGTCCCTGGGCAGGAGGCGTTCTGGGAGGTCTTTCATTCAGTGGTTCCGGGAGGTCCAGGAAGCCTGCAGCCTGGCTGGGGCAGTGTCAACGTCACCAGGCCACCATGGTCCTGGGCTGGCTGCTGCTTCTGGTGATGGCTCTAACCCCAGGCACGACGAGTGTCAAGGACTGCATCTTCTGTGAGCTCACCGACTCCACGCAGTGTCCCGGCACCCCCATGCGCTGTGGTGATGATGAGGACTGCTTCACAGGCCGCGGGATCGCCCCAGGCACCAGTCCCGTCATCAACAAAGGCTGCGTGCAAGCCACCAGGTGCGGCCGTGAGGAACCTGTCAGCTACAAGGGCGTCACCTACAGCCTCACCACCGCCTGCTGCGATGGCCACCTGTGCAACAGAGCCCCAGGCTCCGCCAGCAGCCAGACGTCAGGGGCCACCACCAGCCTGGCACTGGGGCTGGGCATGCTGCTTCCTCCACGTTTACTGTGACCAACAGGGAGGACAGGGCCTAGGGCTGGTCTCCCAGATCCGCCACCCCCCATGTCCCCATCTTCTTCACCCATGAAATGGCCAGAGAGGCCATCCCTTCCAAGGCTGTCCACCAGGAGCCCGATGCTCGGAGAAGCACCTCCAGGCCTGATTGAGCGGCAGGGGAGCGTGCCTGTGGGTCTGATGGTTCTACTCTATTTCACTGGTTCTAAGAGGCAGAGCTTCTCACATTTCAATCAGGATGCTTCTTTCCATTGATGGCACCTTAGAGTCCATGAAATATGGTAAAAGATATATATATATTACTATTATAATAATAAATGACAGCTGATGTTTATGGAGCATTCTCTTTTTTTTTTTTCCTTTTCTTTTTTTTTTTTTTTTTTTTTTGTAGAGATAAGGTCCATCTATGTTGCCCAGGCTGGTCTTGGATTCCTGGGCTCAGCTGACCCACCTCAGCCTCCCAAAGTGTTGGGATTACAGGTGTGAGCCACGGCACATGGCCAAGCCTGTCTTATGTCACATGCCACTGAATCCTCACGCACAGCTGGGAAGATCAGCACTCTTCCAAACATCCCAGTCTCAATTCCACTGGTTCTCAAAATGTGGTCCCTGGACCAGAAACAGCAGCAGCATCAAGTGGGAACTCAATGAAAATGCAGATTCTCAGGCCCTGTTCTAGGCACGATGAACAGGAGTGGGCATGGGAGTGTGTTGTTTTCTCTCCTTCCTTCCTTCCTTCCTCCCTTCCTTCCTTCCTTCCTTCCTTCCTTCCTTCCTCCCTCCCTCCCTTCCTCCCTCTCTCCCTCCCTCCCTCCCTTTCCTTTCCTTTCTTTTGAAACAGGGCTTGGCTGGGCACCGTGGCTCAAGCCTGTAATCCCAGCACTTTGGGAGGCTGAGGCAGGTGGATCACGAAGTCAAGAGATCGAGACCATCCTGGTCAACATGGTGAAACCCCATCTCTACTAAAAATACAAAAAATTAGCTGGGCATGGTGGCGCGTGCCTGTAATCCCAGCTACTCAGGAGGCTGAGGGAGGAGAATTGCCTGAACCCAGGAGATGGAGGTTGTGGTGAGCCGAGATTGCGCCACTGCACTCCAGCCTGGGTAACAAGAGTGAAACTCCGTCTCAAAAGAAAAAAAAAAAGAGAAACAGGGCTTTACTCTGCTGCCCAGGCTGGAGTGCAGTGGTGCAATCTTGGCTCACCGCAGCCTCTACCTCCTGGGCTCAAGCGATCCTCCCATCTCAGCCTCCTGAGTAGCTGGGAATACAAGCACGCACCACCACGCCTGACTAATTTGTATTTAATTCTTGTAGAGATGGGGATCCTGCTGTGTCACCCAGGCTGGTCTTGAGGTCCTGGGCTCAAGCTGAGTTAAAGGTCACAGTTTTAGCCAAGGGGACAACCATATTCCTGCCTAATACGTAACAGAGGGAAATGTGAAAATTACCTCTGTGTCTTATTGTGTTGGAAACAAAGGGCTTCCCAAGCTCAGAGGCTATGGGTGATGTTAAAACACTCTGAACTCCAGAAGAAAGCAGGGCTCTTTTATCCACTACGCACTATAGGCCCAACTGCTAGAGCCAGTGAGCTATTTAAGAGCCCATGAAAATAACAAGGAAATTTTTTAAAGGCATCAAAAATATGTAAAACCAAATGAATAAATATGTAAGAATATGCCTGGAAAGGTAAATCTCCAGCAGTTTCATTAACTATGAAACTTAGTCTTCATAACAATTTCATTAATATAAAAATTATTTGTAAGGAAGTTACTGTTAATTTTAAAAAATCCTTTGCAGAGAAACTATAAATAACTGTATATTAAATTAGTGACTCAAGAAAAGGATTTTAAAAGAATAGTTAAAATGTTTTCATTTCACTTTGCCATAAGATAAAAGTTTACTCTTAGATATAGATTATCTTCACGGGTTTGTTATCCTTCGGATTGGGGCCTCAAAAAATGAGCACTGAAAACAATCTTAACAACCTTAAGATAGCTCTAGAGGGATTTTGCTTCCAGCCAGGATAAAGTAAGTGGAACCGGATTTCATGCCTGAAACAACTAAGAAATGCAGACAAAAATAAATGAGACAATGGTATTCAAGACCTTGGACATGAGGCAATAAAGTGCAATGATCCCTGAAAGATGGGAACAAACAGAGGTGAGCCCCATGATTGCCCTAGCTTACAGCCTGGAGAGTCTCTAGGTAACGACACAACAAGGGGAATCCAGGCAGGTTGCCAGTGATCTTCCTGAGCTGGGGCACAAATTGCTGGGAAAGCGGAGCAGCCACAGCATCTCAGGTTCACAAGGCAGAGTTCCAGAGAGAGGAGAGTGCTGCACTGAGAGAGTACTTGGAGTTTGCAGAGGGACCTTGAGTCTTCAGCAGCGTACTGATGAGCACATGCATTTGGGTGGAAACTGGTGCATCACAAATACCTCATTCTCTCTTCAAGCCTGGATCCCCACCTGGACCTCAAGTGAGTGACCAGGACTCAACAGCCCTATTTACCTCTCTGAATCCTTACACTCATATGTCTGGTTCACGATTCAGTTCTGTGCCTGAATGGAAAGTCTACAAGACGGTCATTGCTGTCTTGGAGTTGGGGACCCCTGGCCTAGAACCTCTTACCCCTCCATCTTTGCCTAGGAAAATGTCTGTCTGACCTTCAGATCTGCAATTAAATGCCATTGTCTTGTCTTGTCTTTTCTTTTTTTTAAGAGACAGGATCTTTCTCTGTCACTCAGGTTGGAGTGCAGTGATGGAATCATAACCTACCATACCCTTGACCTTCCTGGCTCAAGTGATCTTCCCACCTCAACCTCCCCAGTAGCTGGTATTAAAGGCACATGCCACCATGCTTAACTATCCTTTTTAAAATTTTTTTATAAAGATGGAGTCTCACTACATTGCCCATGCTGGTCTTAAATCCATGGACTCAAGTGGTCCTCCACCTCGGCCTCCTAAAGTGCTGAGATTACAGGCATGAGTCACTGTGTCTGGCCTAAATGCCATTTCCAGTGGGAAGCCTTTCTTGCCCTCTCAGACTACTTCAGGTCTATATACACTTTCATCATACTTCTTCCTAGTATGTGATATGGTCTAGCTGTGTCCCCACCTAAATCTCATCTTGGATTATAGCTCCCACAATCCCATGTGTCATGGGAGGGGCCTGGTGGGAGGTAATTGAATCATGAGCATGGGTCTTTATCGTGATGTTCTCATGATAGTAAATAAATACATAAAGATCTGACGGTTTTATAAAAAGGAGTTCCCCTGCACTAGTTATCTCTTGCCTGCTGCCATGTAAGATATGTCTTCCTTCCTCTTTAATTTCTACCATGATTATAAGGCCTCTCCAGCCATGAGGAGCCATGAGTTCATTAAACCTCTTTCCTTTATAAATTACCCAGTCTCTGGTATGTCTTTATTAGCAGTGTGAGAGCAGACTAAAACAGTATGTATTGTGTAATTATTTCATATCTTTACTTTTCTGCACTGTCAACTTTGCTCCAAGGGGTCAGGTCTTGGTCAGCACAGTAACCTTAGCACTTCATACAGTGCTTGGCACAGAGTAGGTACACAGTAAATGTTAATATAAACAATGTGCCTCAGCTACTCAGCTCCATCTTTTGATTCTAAATTGGCCCTAGATTAGTTTTCTTAAGCTCCAGATCCACTCTTAGGTCTTAGGTCAGTCTTCACTGGGTCTTGAATGAATTCAATAAGATGGTCTTAATTTAGATCTCAGGTCAATCATTTTTGCCTATTGGAATGGGAAAAAAGATAGAACTCACTCTACCTTGGACCCTAAGAACAGTGAAAAATAAAGTATTTGGAAGTCCTAGACATAAAAATGTAAACCAGAACACATTTCCAAATGTAAAATTGAAAGGAGAGATTATTTCATTGAATTCAAATCTGGGATTTTATTAATATGAAAAAAATCACTTTAGATTTTTAAAATATATATATACCTTGATTACATGTAACAAAAACTAAAATGTTTTGTGAAGTCTGAGTTCATCTAAAAAAGTAATCCATTTGAGTTAAAGACTAGTCTTTTTAAGACAACACTAAGAATAAGGATGCGAACCACGAAACTCAGCAGGTGACCTGAAGCAGTTGAGAAGAGAGCAGAAAGCATGATAATGTCAAAATAATCATGGATAGGGAGTATCCTGAATTACCTTATGGTCTACAACCAGGAGAACTGCTAAGCAGGAAATCACCATCCCCACACTAAAGGGCATTGCCCTAATTTCTTCTTAAAATTGTCCTTATTGTTTGCCTCTAGTTTTCCACTAGGAAAAAATAGCTGCAAAAAGTAGAAGGGCACAAAGAGATCTGCTTATTAGAAAGTAGTTAGTTAATGTTTCCTTCAATAAAATCAAAGGCTGGAAGAAAATGAGGTTTTGATGCTCAGTTAAACTGAGACCTTAAAGCAGTGGAGCAAGAACTGAAGAGCACACGCGCGCGTGCACACATACACACACACACACACATAAACACACACTCTCACTCCAAAAGGGATAAGACATTGGGAAAGTTCCCAGCGAAAGCTGTACTTGGTTTAAAGTCTGGGGGGAAAATAGGCCAAGAATATGTTGTCATTGCTCTCAACTTAGAGGTAACGAATATGATTCTTTAAACATACTTAAGTATTTGTATTCTCTTACTTCTTGCTTTGGTTATAAAACTTCAAACATAAAAAAGCAACTGATGTTATCAACAAGAAACCCCTATTACATTGCCATTATGATCCAGGTTGCAGGGCTGACTACACAAAAGGTCAATAAGTGTTTGGTTCTGTTCTCTCACACTCTTTCAATGAAAATATTCATTAATAAGGTTTAAGATGAACTTGGAGTATATTAAAGTCTATTGTAAAATGGACCATATTTTAGAAAGCTTTTAGTGTTCCCAGTGTCATAATGCCTTTTACTAAACTATTTTGAAGAAGAGCATTGAGAAAAAGGTTCCACTTTATTCATTTACCCACCAAGCCAACAATGCTTTAAGTACATTTTGTGTACAAGGCCTTATCTTATGCTTCGAGTCTTGCAAATATGAGTTAAGCAGTCATTGACAGCAGGTAGCTTACAACCTAGCAAGAGTAAATGCAGATGGAAATGCAGAATCTATTTTTAAAATAACACAGAGAATGAGAATTCATAGGAAGTAGAATTTTTCCATAGATGATAGTTGAGGTAGGCCTGTGAAGACAGGTTAGTTATGGAGAAGCCCAGGAGGAAAAAGAAGGAATGAGGAATGGAATGAGCAAAGTATGGAACAGAACATGCCATACCATATCTATGGTATGAAATGAGGGTTAGTCAAGTTTGACTAGCACGTAAAAGACACCAAGGAAAGTAGCACTGCAGATAGGGACTGAGATGTTGAATGCAAGTTAAAGATGTTAGAGTCCCTGTATTAACTATGGCTAAGAAAATGCCATGTTAGGATGGCAGTGGGTATCCACTGGAGGGAGACTTATTAGGTGCCACTATCATTTAGGACAGAATTAGAATTTATATGGTTTGGCTGTGTCCCCGCTCACATCTCATCCTGAATTGTAGCTCCCATAATTCCCATGTGTTGTGGGAGGGACCTGGTGGCAGGTAATTGAGTCATGGGGGCAGGTCTTTCCTGTGCTGTTCTTGTATAGTGAATAAGTCTCATGAGATCTTATGGTTTTATAAAGGGGAATTCCCCTACATAAGCTCTCTTCCACGTAAGATGTGACTTTGCTTCTCTTTTGCCTTTGATTCTGAGGCCTCTCCAGCCATGTGGAACTGTGAGTCCATTAAACCTCTTTCCTTTGTAAATTACTCAGTCTCAGATATGTCTTCATCAGCAGTGTGAGAACAGACTAATACAAGAATGATGCAAGAGCTGGCTTCAATCTAGATTTTGTATTTTTGAGATGAGCAGGGAGGAGAGGTAGATAGAAGCTCTTGTTTGAGCCTAGGATTCTCTGAAGTGGTTTAAAAGGGACATTTGTTGTTATTCAAGTCAGAGGGACCAAAATGCCCTTTCAGAACTCCTGTCCTGTCATGGATTCCTCTCCATTACCCTCTGATGTCTGTACTAGTTCTCATCTCCAGGGCCACAGTGGTTTCTAATGATGCAAGAGATGAGGATCATTAATTAAGCAGACAGAAAAGAAGCCAAAGATGAAGTCCAGATTGAGAAACTGCAGAAGAGAGGGAATGCCCCGATGGACTAGAATTCTGAAAAAGCTGCACAGGAAAATCTTTTTGGAGGTGGTGGTTCCAGGATATTAGACAGCCCTTTATGGTCTTGCCTGCAGGGATGTATGTCACAAGCTGTTCTGAGCAGTGGGGAGGCTGTGATACTGTTGTTCTGCCAAGCAAGGCTGCATTTTTCAAGTTAAAGCTAAGCTTCCCAGGAGCCAAGCTGTTTGTTTTTCAGAAGGGGAGACAGGAAGAGAAAGTGTGTGTGTTTGTGTGCATATTTGTGTGTGTGTGTGTGTGTGTGTGTGTGTGAGAGAGAGAGAGAGAGAGAGAGAGAGAGAGAGAGAGAGAGAGAAAGACAGAGAGAGAAGGAGAGAGAAAGACAGAGAGAGATAACAGAGATAGCAATCCAGGAGTTGAGATACCAAATCTATCTGCATGTCTGATCTCTGGAACAGTGTGATTTTGTTTTTTTCTCAATAGATCTGCTGGCACCCACAGAAATCACTGCCAAGAAGTCCCTATGCCCTAGCGACAGGGTAATTAATTAGTTCTGTTAGACCCTGTTGGAATCTCATAGGAGGCAGGAAGAAAAAGTGAGAGGAATTCTCTTTTACCACAGGAGATTTCAGGGCAGAACTGAGACGATGCTGGGGTTGGCCATGGTTTGTCTGCACTGCTGCAGTCAGGGGAGCATTGTGTGCATTGTGGGGCTAAACCAACCTTAGAATTCTGAATGCGTGTGATCATGAAAATTTCACTCATCAATCTCCTTGACAAACATTTACGGATAGCTTACTAGTCCATGCCAGACTTTACAGAGGCCATTGCTTTATATTTTAAGATTTACATTTAACACTATAATATTTCTGGAGTTAATTTTTATATGATATAGAGATATACTGACCATTCTTTTTAATATTGCAAACTGCTTTCTTTATCTAGCATTCCTGATTCTCCTTACTCTAATTTCATTGATGTCACTTATCACTGGACATAGTATATAATTTCTATCTGGTTTACTAATTGTCTTTCTTCAATTGTTCAAATGTATTACTAATTTTTACAACTTCTTGCCTGTTTTGTTCAACAGTTATGTAGTAGGTATCTTTTGGAAAGATGATATTAAATAAGCCATTACAAGTGGGAAAAATACCTTGTCACCCCAAGGCCTGTAATGCAGTATCTAACATAGGGTAGGGGGCCAGGAAAGTGTCCCTTGAGAGACTGATCTTTGGATGTATAGGAATTAAGTGAGGGTGAGCAATATATTCCTGTCAAAGGGAATTCTATATGGGAAGTTTCCGAAGTGAAAGAAAACATGACCATATGGTTGAAACATAAAGGGCCCAGGCAATGGGGGCGTGCAGTGATGCCGGAGAAGAGACAGGGCCTGGGGTGCAGGAACAGGTAGGGTAGGCCAGGCTATAAAGTTTGGAATTAATTCGAAGAATACTAAATTATAGAAAGGTTTTAAGAAAGAAAACTGCCATAATCTGATTAGCTTTTGTTAAAGATTGTTCAGTTGGCAGAGTGGGACGAGAATAAATACAGTAAAGTGGCCGAAGAGCCCTATGATCATCTACACAAAAAGAGGTTGTGGCTTAAGAATTTGGCAACAGAGACAGGCAGGTGAGTAAATTCAAAACTATGAAAACAGCCAATAGATAAGAGTCGGCAATTGATTAAAGTGAGAGTCATGGGGATGATGTCAACATGCATTTCCTCATTTATTTAAATCCCTCACGCTAAAACATTCATCTCCTGTTTCCAGTGGTGATGAACAGGTGATGGACAGCTTTCTGCTTACTCTACTAAGTCACCTGGAGCCTCCTCTTCAGTCTTTCTATGAATCCCCATTTTTCCTCTCAGCCTTCATTTGGCCCTGAATCAGGCATAGCATGGAGCAGACTATTTTTGAGAATTGCCTTTTGGTATCTTTTTAAAATACCATGCTGAAAGAAGAATGACCAAAATAATATCCTATTGTAAAGGTATTCCCCAAATAAATAGGAGTCCCTAAAAGTATTAGCATGCTTTATTTTCTTTTTGCCTTTCCAACTCCTACACATACTTCAAGGCATAGTTCAGTTTCTATTTCTGCCATGAAGCCTCCTCAGGTCACTGTATTCAATTCACTCGGTTATTCATAACGGTCATGCTTGACCCACCAGAAAGCCATACAACACTTACCATCTCAGCCACTGATCTGGTGCTTAACCACAGGCAACATTATGTCAATGACAGAGTGAGAAAATTGCCATCTATTAAACCCTCTTAAACCCAGGCTCTGATTTGCTTTCTGTGTGCTCATATTTTCTTTCAGTCAGACTCTAAAGTTCTTATCTAACTTCCTATAGACATATGTGTTATCCTTCAACCCTGAATATAATCAACAGGGATCTCTGACTTACATAACTCTTTATGTCTCTCATAGCATCTGGCCTGGTGCTTTAAATGTTGCCTAAGTGAACAACACATGGCAGAATTTATGGGTTGTTCCATGAAGAACTATGGAAGAGGAGACTAAAAGTTTGTTCCAACTCCCTCTCCTCTCACTCCAAACGCTTCTCCTCTCATATCTACAAAAGACTCCATGATTAATGCAGAGTCAATCATAATATTCATGTTAGAAAGAAAATGAGTGAAGTCGAACAACCAGCAACCCAATTTTAGATCAATAGCTTCACCTGGTTCTTGTGCTAAAATTACTCAAAAAAAAAAAGCCCTGAAAAAAACAAATACTTTTAGTATTACTTCTACTTCTTCTTTCTTCTTTAATTTTTAGTGAAAAAAATTTGTAATGCTGTCAAAAGGTAAGGATCACAGGGATGAAGAAAACAGCAAAACTTTGGCCAGGTGCAGTGGCTCATGACTGTAATCCCTGCGCTTTGGGAGGCTGAGGCAGGCAGATCACTTGAGGCCAAGAGTTCGAGAACAGCCTAGCCAACAGGGCAAAACCCTGTCTCTACTAAAAATTTTAAAAAAATTAGTTGCGTATGGTGGTGTCCACTTGTAATCCCAGCTACTCCAAAGGCTGAGGCATGAGAATCACTTGAACCTGGGAGGTAGAGGTTGCAGTGAGCCAAGATCACACCACTGCACTCCAGCCTGGACAACAGAGTGATACACTGTATTTAAAAAAAAAAAAAAAAGCAAAATTTAAATAGCATTCATTTATTTAAAACTCATGACACAACTCTATGAAACAGATCTAATTATAAACTGCATTTTATAGAAGATAAACATTTACAGAGAATTTAAGCACAGTGCCCAGGTTCACACAGCTGGTAAGTATTTGAGCTGGAATTTATACCCAAGTGTCTGGTCCCAAAGTTTGAGCACTTAGTCACATCAATTTCTTCTCTGGAAAAATAAAAAAGGAAGCAAAGGGCTTAATCTACATACCTGGTCATCAGCTTTCTGGCTGACAGTTTGCTATCTGATTTATTGGTTCTTTTTAGCATGCAATAAGCGCCCAGGGATGGTGACTCTGTGATACATGTCCTGAGTTTTCAAACAAGCATCCACAAATTTCTATCAAGATACATTCAATGACTATATTTAGGAGGCCTCCTCTTCTTTTCTATGTCACTGAAGCTCTATACTTCACAGGATGGTAAAAATTATTCCAGGAATTTGTTATTATTTTGTCACCCAACCTGGAATGGTTAACATAAATTAGCCCCCATAAAAGATAGATTTCTCCTGGTTGACTCTGCTGCTTAAATGTTAAATGCTTAAACATTATTTATCTATAAATAAATTTTGAAAGAAGTTTACCACCTGTCACAGTGTTCTCATCCACTTGTCTTTTTTTTTTTGTCTCAGTACTTTGCTGACTTGTGACCTACAGAGTAAAACCTAAACGGGTTCATTAAACAACCTGTGCTTCAGCCGGATGTCACTAGAATGCCACAAGAATGGCAGGATTTCCTTTCCAAGTCAGCACCCATCACGTGAGTAAGCGTATGTAGCTTTGCACCTAAACGAAAAAGCACCTGTTCAATGGACTTCAGCAATAGTGTTAGCGTGACAGCTGTGGATTTGAAGCCAGGTCACAACTGTAATGAAGTAAGCAAGCCAGTCCCTAAAACTTGCTGCTTTCCGTTTACTCCTTTGTATTATGACGGGTAAATTTTGTGATGTGTGTACTGTTTAGCACATGCCAGGAGTTCTATAAACATTTGTTGAATGAAAACTCTTACCCTCAGTTTGTGGTTCAGTTATCTATTTTTGTCCTGGAATGTTCAGACACCACCAATTAGGAAGAAACTACCATACCATTCTGTTCAGTAAGAAGGGACTGCTTTTAGAGAACATTAGCAATACTCATTCAACATTCTCCTTGCTTATACAGATAAAAAGATCATTAATTACTTAGCTTTGGTTAATTCCCAGGACACCTAATTCGTTCACATCTATTACAGAAAAGCTTAAAATTTAAATATGAGTTAATTTTGACAATTATTTCTTCTTCTTCTTTTTTTTTTTTTTTTTTTGAGATGGAGTTTCGCTCTTGTTACCCAGGCTGGAGTGCAATGGCACGATCTCGGCTCACGGCAACCTCCGCCTCCCCTGGGTTCAGGCAATTCTCCTGCCTCAGCCTCCTGAGTAGCTGGGATTATAGGCACGCGCCACCATGCTGAGCTAATTTTTTGTATTTTTAGTAGAGATGGGGTTTCACCATGTTGACCAGGATGGTCTCGACCTCTCGACCTTGTGATCCACCCGCCTCGGCCTCCCAAAGTGCTGGGATTACAGGCATCAGCCACCGCACCCGGCCCCTAGTTTTCTCTTTTTCTTAGGTAGTCCAGTTAAGGGTTTGTAACTTCGTTGGTCTTTTAAAAAATCTGATTCTTGGACAGGGTGCAGTGGTTCACGCCTGTAATCCTAGCACTTTGGGAGGCCGAAGCGGGCAGATTGCCTGAGTTCAGGAATTCGAGGCCAGCCTGGGCAACACGGTGAAACCCCGTCTCTACTAAAATATAAAAAATTAGCTGGGCATGGCGGCATGCGCCTGAAGTCCCAGCTATTCGGGAGGCTGAGGCAGGAGAATTGCCTGAACCCAGGAGGCGGAGGTTGCGGTGAGCCGAGATCGCGCCATTGCACTCCAGCCTGGGTAACAAGAGCGAAACCCCATCTCAAAAAAAAAAAAAAAAAAAAAAGGTTTCTTTGGTTTTTATTTAGTTCTGAAATTGCAAGCAGCATTTTCCTCCTGGCACCAAAAGTACTTATTCCCAGCTCCTTCAGATCCTGATCTGTGAGAGTGAGGAATGTCTGAAGATCCATCCCTTGCTGCTGGAAGACATCTGTGTATTTGCCCAGGCCCGGTTTGCTGAAGAGCTCAGGGAGGTCAGAGCCTTTCAAAGAGCTATTTAGGTTACAGCCATTGCTTCCTGTCAGCGAGGAAATGCAGTCAATTACTCCGTGTAATTGCTACTGCTGAGATAGTGTTCCGTGGATTTGTTTTGTTTACACTTACGGCTGCCAATAGAAGCTGCAGAGGTCTTTGGTTTTCTTTTCTTGTGGCTTTGGTTGTGGAATCAAGGTAATTTCGGCCTCATATGAGTTTGAGAGTGTTTCCTTTCTTTAATTCCTTGGAAGAATTGAGGAAGATTGGTATTGATTTTTTTGTTGTTGTTTGTTTGAAACAGAGTTTGGCTCTTGTTACCCAGGCTGGAGTGCAATGGCACGATCTCGGCTCACCGCAACCTCTGCCTCCTGGGTTCAGACAATTCTCCTGCCTCAGCCTCCTGAGTAGCTGGGATTACAGGCAAGCGCCACCATGCCCAGCTAATTTTTTATATTTTTGTAGAGATGGGGTTTCACCATGTTGACCAGGATGGTCTCGATCTCTTGACCTTGTGATCCACCCGCCTCGGCCTCCCAAAGTGCTGGGATTACAGGCTTGAGCCACTTCGCCCCGCCGACAATTATTTCTTCTCACAGAGAAACCACAAGGCCTGCCTGCAGGCTATATGTCAACCAGTGGGGCTTTATGAGAATTTTATTCTTGAGGTTGAAGGAGAAATGTGGATAATAAGATAAGGAGGAGGATGAACCAATCAGCAAGAAAAACCTAAAAATTACTTGTGGGTTCTGCCTGGAAGCCTTAATTAACCACATTCTCCACAACACAGAACAAACCCATCTGGACAACCAAGAACACCAATACTCAGCATGTCAAGCTCTGTGATGGGTCAATGCTAACAAAACGGTAGGTCAAACCCCCAAAGCTTTTAGAAGACCCAGGAAACAAAAATAAAAAGTAATGTTAAGGTTGAAGCTAGAATGTCCCAAACTTAGTCCAATTCTCTCTAGTTTAGCTATCAAGCTAAGAAGCCTCAATGGCTCTAAAAAGGGAGAAGAGAGAGCTGCAGAAATGTGCACATATGCTGTTGGCAGAAACTTCACAAATTCTTCCCTAAGTAAATAAAAGCCAGTCACAGAATCATTTGCTTTGCCTCTGGAAGTTGGTCACTTTTGTCACTGCTTTGTGAATGAGCCAAAACTGTTTCTAACCAGAGCATTTATTTAGGGCCTTTGTACTGACACAGCCTGGGAGCACTCCAGAATCTCCCATTAATTCTGTTAGGACAAAGGAAAGGCAGAAGATAATCCTGCTGCTTGCAGGGTGGGGAAGAGGCACTCTCAGGCTGTGTTAACCATGCAGACAGACCTGGCTGGCCAAAAAGGGAAGATTGCAGCCTTTGGAAAGATTCTTTGCTGGATACCCAGTACCACATGACATAACCTGAAATAACTCATCATACTTTTTTTCGAATCCTTTATTACTACTACTATTATTATTATTATTATTTTGAGACGGAGTTTCGCTCTCGTTACCCAGCCTGGAGTGCAATGGCGCGATCTCGGCTCACCGCAACCTCCGCCTCCTGGGTTCAGACAATTCTCCTGCCTCAGCCTCCTGAGTAGCTGGGATTACAGGCACGCGCCACCATGCCCAGCTAATTTTTGTGTATTTTTAGTAGAGACAGGGTTTCACCATGTTGACCAGGATGGTCTTGATCTCTTGACCTCGTGATCCACCCGCCTCAGCCTCCCAAAGTGCTGGGATTACAGGCGTGAGCCACCGAGCCCAGCCTGATTATTTTTTTAATGGTGAATATTGAGGCTTAGAGCGGTTAAGTAATTTGCCGCAGGTGGCTACCAGTCTGAAAAGCGTCAAAGCCAGAACGTAAACTGTGGCCACTGTGCTCTAAAGTTGGAGGGCTTCCTACTTTACCATGCTAGCTCCTCATCCTATACAATGCTTACTTACCTAGGATAGCCAGACTGTCAGTATTTTGAGAGAAAAAAATATATTGAAATAAATGCTATAAATTAAATACTTAAAATAATGGAGTCTGGGGTAGAAACATATCCCACGAGTCTAGTCCAAGTACCCAGGCTATGATTAGAGTTTCAGAAAAGGACTCTTACAGTTTGAAAAAGGCAATAATTTCTTTGGAGAGACAAATGGTCCTACGATGTGGGAAAATCCCCTTATAAGATACTCTTTTGTTCTTCTTTTAATAAAAAGATTCTATTTTGAATGCTTCCTGTGAGCTAGGCAGAGTGGAATGCTCCAGGATTGCCTTAATGAATCCCTGTGATAATCTTAAAAGGTAGGCACTCTTATTCATAACACCATTTTACAGATAAGGAAACTGGGTCTTAGAGTAGTTACATAACTTGTCCTAAATCAGACAAGCCTTAGTGCAAGGGTACCAATCTAGTTTGTTAATGTGGTTTTCAAGGTATGTGGAGACACACAGCAAAATACAAGGACGTAAAACCTAATGAGTTCCTACTATTCTCTGGCTTACCATCAGTGAATAGTTGTGCTTATTTGCAAGTTTGTAGATATATCCCATAACCCAATTCTTTCCTCAACTTAGTGTGTGTCCATATTCTTCTCATCATCTTTGGTTTCCTCCAGCCAGAACACCTTAGGGAAGCTGAGACAACATAGTAACTACTGTATATTGAGCCTATATTTGAATACCTGCAGTGAACAAAACACTCTTATGGCTTGTTCCATTTGTAGTCAGCTCTAATAATTGAAAAATTACACTTGTACTCGGCTGACAATGTTGAAATGACTTTTAGGAACCTCTGACTTATATCTCTTATAGGTCAAGGGCAAAAAACCAAGCTGATGAAATGACATTACCAAAAGCAAAGAGGTTTAGTGCTATTCATTGAAGCACAAGTGATCTTCAAGGAAATTGAGAGAGATTCTTTTTCAAGGACAGCTTTAATAACTGAAGGGGTATAATGTTTTATATCCAGTCAACCATCCAACTACAGACTACTTGTCATACTAAAGTGTTTTAAGTTTTTTTTTAATATTTCAGTGACATGTTAAATGCATACAAGAGGTTAGAGTGAACAAGGAAGGGCTTTCTTTTTTCGAAATCACATTTGCGTTTAACTTGAAATTCTTTCCAGCCATATGATTTTTGCATAAATATTTATGGGATCCTGATGGCTGATTAGATTATTAGTCTTTTATCCAGGAATTTGTCTAATTTTATCCTCTCCATCATACCTGAGCTCTGTGCTGATCTTCAATCCATGTTAAACAAAATTGTTTTAACAGCCTTTAAGACTGCATTTTAAATTCTCCCATTGGCTACACATACTATGTCATGGAATACACAGTCTTTATTTTTGGATGAAAGTTTGAAGATCCAAATCCCAAAAAATTGATTTCCCATATGAAAGCTTTCATTTTGATCAAAGAATAATAAGGTGCCAAATGCCCCAAAAGCAAAGAAAGCAAAAAGCATAAATGGGCACTTTATATCATTCCCGCCAGGCAGCCTTTTACATCAGTGTCTTCATGTGGTCTCCACAACAACCCTTGGAAGTGGAGACTGCCATCCCATTTTACTATGAAAGAAAGGAAGGAGGACAGAGGCTAAGTGACCTGTTCAATATCATGAAGCAACTAAGCAAATATTGTTCTCCACCTAAGCCCTCAGACACAACCCCACTTTTCTAGTTGGAGGAATTTCAGCTTGCAATTATTCATATGGGAATAAAATCATTCTTCCATTGTTCTTCTCATTTCTAGAGGCCCAAGCTGTCTCTGGGCATGCACTTTCAGAATCCAAATGGGTTTTGAAAGGGTCTTTTCACCTACACTTAGCATTCTCACTCCACGTCTTTATCCCTTAAGATAATGCTATCACTGCCATCAAATTTTTCTTAGTACATTTTGTTCTAGCACCATCATGTCATGATAAGCAAAATAAATCCTCTTTGTGGAAGAAACTTAAGTTATAGTCTTTTTTTAAAATTTTTATTGCATTTTAGGTTTCGGGTACATGTGCAGAACATGCAAGATAGTTGCATAAGTACACACATGGCAGTGTGTTTTGCTGCCTTCCTCCCCTTAACCCACATTTGGCATTTCTCCCCAGGCTATCCCTCCCCAGCTCCCCCCCCGCTGTCCCTCCCCTATTCCCCCCAATAGACCCCAGTGTGTAGTACCCCCCCGTGTCCATGTGTTCTCATTTTTCTCACCCGCCTAAGAGTGAGAATATGTGGTATTTCCTTTTCTGTTCTTGTGTCAGTTTGCTGAGAATGATGTTCTCCAGATTCATCCATGTCCTTACAAAGGACATAAACTCGTCATTTTTGATTGCTGCATAATATTCCATGGTGTATATGTGCCACATTTTCCCAGTCCAGTCTATCATCAATGGGCATTTGGGTTGGTTCCAGGTCTTTGCTATTGTAAACAGTGCTGCAATGAACATTCGTGTGCATGTGTCCTTATGGTAGAACGATTTATAGTCCTTTGGATATATACCCAGAAATGGGATTGCTGGATCAAATGGAATTTCTATTTCTAGGTCCTTGAGGAATCGCCACACTGTCTTCCAGAATGGTTGAACTAATTTACACTCCCACCAACAGTGGAAGAGTGTTCCTCTTTCTCCACAACCTCTCCAGCATCTGTTGTCTCCAGATTTTTTAATGATCGCCATTCTAACTGGCGTGAGATGGTATCTCAATGTGGTTTTGATATGCATCTCTCTAATGACCAGTGATGATGAGCATCTTTTTCCTGTGTTTGTTGGCCTCATGTATGTCTTCTTTTGTAAAGTGTCTGTTCATATCCTTTGCCCATTTTTGAATGGGCTTGTTTGTTTTTTTCCTGTAAATCTGTTTCAGTTCTTTGTAAATTCTGGATATCAGCCCTTTGTCAGTTGGGTAAACTGCAAAGATTTTTTCCCAATCTTTGGTTGCTGATTCACTCTAGTGACTGTTTCTTTTGCCGTGCAAAAGCTATGGAGTTTGATTAGGTCCCATTTGTCTATTTTGGCTTTTGTTGCCAATGCTTTTGGTGTTTTGGTCATGAAGTCCTTGCCTACTCCTATGTCCTGAATGGTTTTGCCTAGATTTTCTTCTAGGGTTTTTATGGTATCATGTCTTATGTTTAAGTCTTTAATCCATCTGGAGTTAATTTTAGTGTAAGGTGTCAGGAATGGGTCCAGTTTCTGCTTTCTGCACATGGCTAGCCAGTTTTCCCAACACCATTTGTTAAACAGGGAATCCTTTCCCCATTGCTTGTTTTTGTCTGGTTTATCAAAGATTATATGGTTGTAGATATGCTGTGTTGCCTCCAATGCCTCTGTTCTGTTCCATTGGTCTATATCTCTGTTTTGGTACCAGTACCATGCTGTTTTGATTACTGTAGCCTTGTAGTATAGTTCGAAGTCTGGTAGTGTGATGCCTCCCGCTGTGTTCTTTTTGCTTAGAATTGACTTGGCTATGCGGGCTCTCTTTTGGTTCCATATGAAGTTCATGGTGGTTTTTTCCAGTTCTGTGAGGAAATTCAATGGGAGCTTGATGGGGATAGCATTGATTGTGTAAATTACTTTGGGCAATATAGCCATTTTCACGATATTGATTATTCCTAACCATGAACATGGAATGTTTCTCCATCTGGTTGTGTCCTCTCTTATTTCATTGAGCAGTGGTTTGTAGTTTTCCTTGAAGAGGTCCCTTACGTTCCTTGTAAGTTGTATTCCTAGGTATTTTATTCTCTTTGTAGCAATTGTGAATGGCAGTTCATTCTTGATTTGGTTCTCTTTAAGTCTGTTATTGGTGTATAGGAATGCTTGTGATTTTTGCACATTGATTTTATATCCTGAGACTTTGCTGAAGTTGCTTATTAGTTTCAGGAGTTTTTGGGCTGAGGTGATGGGGTCTTCTAGGTATACTATCATGTCGTCTGCAAATAGAGACAATTTGGCTTCCTCCTTTCCTATTCAAATACCCTTTATTTCTTTTTCTTGCCTGATTGCTCTGGCTAGAACTTCCAGTACTATGTTGAATAGGAGTGGTGAGAGAGGGCATCCTTGTCTTGTGCCGGATTGCAAAGGGAATGCTTCCAGTTTTTGCCCATTAAGTATGATATTGGCTGTTGGTTTGTCATAAATAGCTTTTATTACTTTGAGATATGTTCCATCAATACCAAGTTTATTGAGAGTTTTTAGCATAAAGGGCTGTTGAATTTTGTCAAATGCCTTCTCTGCATCAATTGAGATAATCATGTGGTTTTTTGTTTTTGGTTCTGTTAATGTGGTGAATGACGTTTATAGACTTGCGTATGTTGAACCAGCCTTGCATGCCCGGGATGAATCCTACTTGATCATGATGGATAAGTTTTTAATGTGCTGTTGCAATCAGTTTGCCAGTATTTTATTGAAGATTTTTGCATCTATGTACATCATGGATATTGGCCTGAAGTTTTCTTTTCTTGTTGAGTCTCTGCCTGTTTTTTTTGGTATCAGGATGATGTTGGTCTCATAAAATGATTTGGGAAGGGTTCCCTCTTTTTGGATTATTTGGAATAGTTTCAGAAGGAATGGTACCAGCTCCTCTTTGTGTGTCTGGTAGAATTCGGCTGTGAACCCATCTGGACCAGGGCTTTTTTTGTGTGGTAGGCTCTTAATTGCTGCCTCAACTTCAGACCTTGTTATTGGTCTATTCATAGTTTCGGCTTCCTCGTGGTTTAGGCTTGGGAGGACACAGGTGTCCAGGAATTTATCCATTTCTTCCTGGTTTACTAGTGTGCATAGAGTTGTTTGTAGTATTCTCTGATGATGGTTTGAATTTCTGTGGAATCTGTGGTGATTTCCCCTTTATCGTTTTTTATTGCATCTATTTGGTTGTTCTCTCTCTTCTTTTTTATCAGTCTGGCTAGTTGTCTGTCTATTTTGTTGATCTCTTCGAAAAACCAGCTCTTGGATTTATGGATTTTTTGAAGGGTTTTCCGTGTCTCTATCTCCTTCAGTTCTGCTCTGAACTTAGTTATTTCTTGTCTTCGGCTAGGTTTTGAGCTTTTTTTTAATCTTGCTCCTCTAGTTCTTTCAATTTTGACGATAGGGTGTCTATTTTGGATCTCTCCACTGTTCTCATGTGGGCACTTATTGCTGTATATTTTCCTCTACAGACTGCTTTAAATGTGTCCCAGAGATCCTGGTATGTTGTGTCTTCATTCTCATTGGTTTTGAAGAACTTCTTTATTTCTGCCTTCATTTCATTGTTTATCCAATCAACATTCAAGAGCCAGTTGTTCAGTTTCCATGAAGCTGTGTGTTTCTGAGTTGGTTTCTGAATTCTGAGTTCTAACTTGATTGCACTATGGTCTGAGAGACTGTTTGTTATGATTTCAGTTGTTTTGCATTGGCTGAGAAGTGCTTTACTTCCAATTATGTGGTCAATTTTAGAGTAGGTGTGATGTGGTGCTGAGAAGAATGTATATTCTGTGGATTTGGGGTGGAGAGTTCTGTAAATGTCTATCAGGTTTGCTTGTTCCAGGTCTGAGTTCAAGTCCTGGATATCCTTGTTAATTTTCTGTCTGATTGATCTGTCTGCTATTGACAGTGGAGTGTTAAAGTCTCCCACTATTATTGTGTGGGAGTCTAAGTCTCTTTGTAGGTCATTAAGAACTTCCCTTATATATCTGGGTGCTCCTGTATTGGGTCCATATATATTTAGGATCGTTAGCTCTTCTTGTTGTATCGATCCTTTTACTATTATGTAATGACCTTCTTTGTCTCTTTTGATCTTTGTTGCTTTAAAGTCTATTTTATCAGAGATGAGAATTGCAACTCCTGCTTTTTTTATCCTCTCCATTTGTTTGGTAAATCTTCCTCCATCCCTTTGTTTTGAGCCTCTGTGAATCTTTGCATGTGAGATGGGTTTCCTGGATACAGCACACCGATGGGTTTTGGATTTTTATCCAATTTGCCAGTCTGTGTCTTTTGATTGGTGCATTTAGCCCATTTACATTTAGGGTTAATATTGTTATGTGTGAGTTTGATACTGCCATTTTGATACTATCTGGCTGTTTTGTCACTTGGTTGATGCAGATTCTTCATTTTGTTGATGCTCTTTAGCATTTGGTATGTTTTTAGAATGGCTGGTACTGGTTGTTCCTTTCTATGTGTAGTGCCTCTTTCAGGAGCTCTTGTAAAGCAGGCCTGGTGGTGACAAAATCTCTGAGTTCTTGCGTGTTGGCAAAAGATTTTATTCTTCCTTCACTTATGAAGCTCAGTTTGGCTTGATATGAAATTCTGGGTTGAAAGTTCTTTTCTTTAAGGATGCTGAATATTGGCCCCCACTCTCTTCTGGCTTGTAGAGTTTCTGCTGAGAGATCTGCTGTGAGTCTGATGGGCTTCCCTTTGTGGGTGACCCAACCCTTCCCTCTGGCTGACCTTAGTATTTTCTCCTTCATTTCAACCCTGGTGAATCTGACGATTATGTGCCTTGGGGGTGCTCTTCTTGCAGAGTATCTTTGTGGTGTTCTCTGCATTTCCTGGAGTTGAGTATTGGCCTGCCTTGCTAGGTTGGGGAAATTTTCGTGGATAATATCCTGAAGAATGTTTTCCAGCTTGGATTCATTCTCTTCATCACATTCTGGTACACCTAACAAACATAGGTTAGGTCTCTTCACATAGTCTCACATTTCTTGGAGATTTTGTTCATTCCTCTTTGCGCTTTTTTCTCTAATCTTGGTTTCTCTTTTCATTTCATTGAGTTGATCTTCGACTTCTTTCTTCTGCCTGGTCAATTTGGCTGTTGAAACTTGTGCATGCTTCGCGAAGTTCTCGTGTTGTGTTTTTCAGCTCCTTCAATTCATTCATATTCCTCTCTAAGTTGTCCATTCTTGTTATCATTTCCTCAAATCTTTTTTCAAGGTTCTTAGTTTCTTTGCATTGATTTAGAACATGTACTTTTAGCTCACTGAAGTTTCTCATTATCCACCTTCTGATTTCATCACTCTCATTCTCCGTCCATCTTTGTTCCCTTGCTGGTGAGGAGTGTTGGTCCTTTGTAGGAGGTGAGGTGTTATGGTTTCAGGTGTTTTCCTCCTTTTTGCGCTGGTTTCTTCCCATCTTTGTGGATTTATCCACCTGTCGTCTTAGTAGTTGCTGACTTTTCGATTGGGTCTCTGAGTGGATGCCCAGATTGTTGATGATGAAGTATTTCTGTTATTTAGTTTTCCTTCTAACGGTTTAGCCCCTGTGCTGTATGAGTGCTGAGGTCCACTCCAGGCCCTGCTTGTCTGGGGTACACCTGTAGCAGCTGCGGAACAGTGAGGGATGCTACCACTTTCTTCTTCTGCTATCTTTGTCCCAGAATGATGCCCGCCAAATGTCAGTCTGATTAGTCCTTTTTTGAGGTGGCTCTTTGGATATACAGGGGTCAGGGAGCTGCTTGAGGAGATGGTCTGTACTTTATAGGAGCTCCAGTGCTGAGCTGTGAGCTCCGTTGTTCATTCAGGTTTGCTGGGCGAATGTGTCTGCTGCAGCAGAACTTATAAAAGTTCTTTTATAAGTTCTCTTTTTTTCCCTCAGATGCTCTGTCTCAGGGAGTTGGGGCTTTCTTTATGAGTATCTGTTGCACTGTCCTGCCCAGCTAGGAGGCAGTCTATTCACTGTTTGCCTTCTGGGGATCTGCCCTGCTAGCGCGGGTCCGCCCTGCTGCCGAGGGTCTCCGTTCTAGTGTGGTGTGCTCCACCCTGTTGGTGGCGTCTCTCTGTTATGGCTGGTTGCCTCAGCAACGGCAGGCTGTGTCAGCAGTGGGCGGTACCTCAGTAGGGGCAGATTGCGTCAGTAGTGGCAGACGCCCCTCCCCCAACGAGCTGCACCGTTTGAATTCAGCTGACCCCGCCACAAAATTCTCAACCCCAAGCTCCTCGAATCGCTGCGCTGCTTGTCTCCATGAGGGTGGGACCCCTGAGCCTGATCACCTGGCTCCCTGCCTCAGAGTCCCTCCTCTCTCTCTTTTTCTTTCCAAATTGAATGGTTGACTCTCTCACAGGCACCCCAGTAGCCTGCTGATTGGGCACCAGCATCTGCGCGATCTCCCCTGTGGCGGCCCACTGCACCAGCACAAATCACTCTTCCCAGGAATCTCCTGGTCTGGCTCACCATCCAAGTCCCGTTCAATCAAATGGACATGTCAATCTGCCCTCCCAAAACTCAGATTGCTGGTTTAACAGGGCACCCAGACCAGTGAGCTCTGTGCGGGCTCCCGCTGTGCCGCGGTGTGGTGCCGGCCAAAACGGCCACGCAAGCGGGCTGTGCTGCTCTCCTGTGTCTCTCCTACACCTGGGAACTTGCCAGTTCTGTGGGCTACAAAAGTCCGTCTGAAAATGCAGCTAGGACTCACCCTCTGCACCTTCACTGAGAGCTGCAATCCCGAGCTGTTTCTATGACGCCATCTTGGAACCTATCCTCAAGTTATAGTCTTAAGCATCCAGCTCTGAGGGTCTCACTCTCTGGAAAATGACATGCGAATGTTAAAACTATCAACACAAAGCTTGGAACACATTAGTTGCTCATTTCAACCACGTGGGTACCTATCAGTGCCCTTTTTCCTCATGGAGGCATTGTGCATAATATCCCTTTGTCCTCATTTGTGGAAGTGATTTATCATCCTTGTCTGCCTGGAATCTTTGTTCTTTTGCACTCCAGTTCTGACTTCCCACCTCTTTCTACTGGTCTCTATTTTAACCCTTCTTTTTTGTTCTACAAATGCTTACTTCTTCATAGAACCTTTGGAAATAAAGTAATATAAGCGCTGAGTTTAAAAGGTCAAATAAAACTACAAGGTTTCTAACTCCAATAGAAGTTTCTCATTTCACCTTTCAGCTCCACATCCCCTTGAAATATTTCAATCATTTCTTTGATATTTAGCAATTAGATTCACATATTTAAGAGTAAATAGTGTTACTTGTATTATTATACAGGAGAAAAATCATTTTGACCCAAATTTCAGAGAAAAAAATTCAGGAGAGAAACTTGTATTTTGAGAGCCTAAACTACCATACAAATTTTTCAAATCAACTCAAAATAGTATGAATTTGAGGCCAATGCCTGTATTTACATCTCTATAATAATAGAGACCAAATATAGGATGATGATTTGTCTTGTGTTTGGAGGCTTTCTCCCCAACTTTACTCTAATTTCTAAATACCTAGATTAATTCATTGATTATTTTGAGTCAAATAAGACCTTCTACTTCTATTGAAACTGGAGCCGGGCATCATCAGGATTATATTATCAATTAAACGTGTCAGATGGGAGTAGGTGTTTTATCCTATAGATCCCTAATTAAACATGTTTTACTCTTAAAATTGAGAAAATATGAAAAAAAACATGAACTAAATTTAGCACACATAAACTTATTACATGAAAGGTGAATGAAGAGTCCATTCAATGCCATGCCTTCATTCACTCAGCTGAACAGTCAGTCCTCCTAACTGTAGGAGAAGCAGTTGGTGCCTGGCATGTACTTCCCTAGCCTTACTGCTTCAGTTGATCTGGCCCAATTCCCAGCTGTGCAGTATCTGCAACCTCTATTTACCTGGAGCTATTTTACCTGAAGCAGAGGCTACTTGCTCAGTCACCTGCAATGCATGTTAGAAGTGCTAGAGAATTAAAACTGCTGGAAACAATCCTCAAAGTTTGAAGGCAGTTGGAGTAAAAATGCCTCAGTTTCCCCAACTTTTGGATGAGAACATTCCGAGGCATGCATTTTACACTGTTTTGGCTTTCCCATGGAGTTAGGTTCCAGTGACTCATGGTGAGAGCTGACTTCAGAGTTTATTCTTTGTCAGCTGTCTTCCTTCCCTTTCTCGTTGTCCCACTCCACTACTGGTATTTCCTCTGCTTCCCAAAGAAACTGTTTGTGGCTGGGTGCAGTGGCTCACACCTGTAATCCCAGCACTTTGGGGGGCCAAGGCGGGTGGATCATGAGGTCAAGAGATCGAGACCATCCTGGTCAAGAAGGTGAAACCCCGTCTCTACTAAAAATTCAAAAATTAGCTGGGCATGGTGGTGCACATCTGTAGTCCCAGCTACTCAGGAGGCTGAGGCAGGAGAATTGCTTGAACCCAGAAGGCAGAGGTTGCGGTGAGCCGAGATCGTGCCATTGCACTCCAGTCTGGGTAACAACAGCGAAACTCCATCTCAAAAAAAAAGAAACTGTTTGTATATGCTTTTTTGTCTCATGGAATGTTTCTGTAAAGATCCAAACTGAGATGAAAGCCAGCTTCTTCATCTGAATTCTGCTCCCATCGCCGTCCATCTCACTCTCTCCTCCATTGATCTCTTCTTCTTCCTAGGAACCAATCTTTTCTCACTCTGTGATGAAACCCTCTCTCATCCCTTTTCAGCTATCTTTCTAACTCTACCCTCCTTTTTCCTTTTCATTCAATCTAAATAGTCCTTTGGGGTTGTAATTTTCCCATCTTTACTAATTGCAATCTGGCTTTTTTTTTTTTTTTTTTTTTTGAGACGGAGTTTCGCTCTTGCTACCCAGGCTGGAGTGCAATGGCATGATCTCGGCTCACCGCAACCTCTGCCTCCTGGGTTCAGGCAATTCTCCTGCCTCAGCCTCCTGAGTAGCTGGGATTACAGGCACGCCCACCATGCCCAGCTAATTTTTTGTATCTTTAGTAGAGACGGGGTTTCACCATGTTGACTAGGATGGTCTCGATATCTTGACCTCGTGATCCACCCGCCTCGGCCTCCCAAAGTGCTGGGATTACAGGCGTGAGCCACCGCGCCCGGCCTTGCAATCTGGCTTCTTTACCATTTCTCTATTGAAGCTGTTTTTACTAAATATCAACAGCAAACTTTTAAGTGCCAAACCCAACTAATAATTTTCTGCCCCTAGTTTACTCAATTTCACTATAATATTAACACTGTAGAAACCATCTTCTTTAAGTTTATTTTATTTTATTTTTGGAGACAGAATTTCCCTCTGTCACCCAGGCTGGAATGCAATGGTGCAAACTTGGCTCACTGTAACCTCTGCCTCCCAGGTTCAAGCAATTCTCATGCCTCATCCTCCCCAGTAGCTGGGATTACAGGCATATACCACCACACCCAGCTAATTTTTTATTTTTATGTTTTTTAATAGAAATGGCCTTTCTTCATGTTGGACAAGCTGGTCTCAAACTCCCAGCCTCAAGTGATCCACCTTCCTCAGCCTCCCCAAGTACAGGGATTACAGGCATAAGCCACCATGCCCGGCCCTTTTAAGTTTCATTTACCTTGACTTCTATGACACCACTCTCTTGATTTTCCTCTTAAATTCCTGATTATTTATTTGCAGCCTGCCTTGCTGGATTCTATTCTTCTGCAAACTATTTAGGCATTGAGGTTCATCAGGGTTTTCTTCTCACAATTTTCTTTTCACCACACATCCTCATCCTGGGTAATTTCATTTATCCACATGGTTTTAACCATCACAGTATGCTAACAATACTCAAATCCATGTATTCAGGATTGATGACTCTTCTAAATTCAGACACATATAGCCACCACCCAACTGGACATATTTATTAAATGTTTATAGATGTTTACATTTCATATATCCAAGACTAAATGCCCAGGTATTTAGCTCAACTCTCATAGAATCTGTATGTTATTTAGTGAAACCTCCATATGCCTAATCGCCCATCCTTCCCCTTAGGGATCATGACCAATCCATCACTTGACAAGTGAATTTTACCTCCTGAATGTTTCCCAGATTTGTTCTCTCCTTTCCATCTTCATTAATACAGAAAAGTCAAGTGAAGTGGGGACCAAAAAGTGTAAGTTGGCTTAGGTATTCAGAATCTGTCATTTCAAATCTGTGATTAAAATAGGTCACTACGATTCCTCATTAGCTCCCTCACATGGTATAATATCCTATTCATGATCCTTATCTCCAGGCTTTATTCCACCCATTAATCCATCCTCAATACTGCAACCAAATGATCCATCTGTAATAAGTGGGACCATGTCAATGTCAAGCTCACCAGTACATAAAAGACAAAGTTTAAGCTTCTTTATATGTGACATAGGGACCTTTATTATCTTAACCCTGCCTAATGCTTGCTATTCAGAATCACTTATATTTCTTGGCAAATACTAGGCAATAGCTCTCCTTAGCTTTTGAACTCAAGCTATTTCCTCCATCTGGAAAGCCTTCCACTCTCATTCTCCCATTGACGATACCACTCATTCATTAAAACCTCCCTCGGGTATTCCCTCCCTGTGATTCTCAGACCCTATAAGATGAAATTAATCATTATGTCTCACATTTTTTCTATTCTTTGTATATAACTATTTTGCTGTATCATACTAAGTTCCATTAGTTTGCTTCTGCAGCTATTTGTTTTTCTTTTCCTTTTTTTTTTTTTTTTTTTGAGACAGGATTTTACTCCCATCACCCAGGTTGGAGTGCAATTGTGCAAATTTGGCTCACTGCAACTTCCACTTCCCAGGCTCAAGTGATTCTCTTGCCTCAGCACCCCCAAGTAGTTGGAACCACAGGTGCACACCACTGCACCTGGTTAAATTTAGTATTTTCTGTGGAGACAGGGGTTTGCCATGTTGCCCAGGCTGGTCTTGAACTCTTGAGCTCAAGTGATCCACCTGCCTCAGCCTCCCAAATTGCTGGGATGACAGGTATGAAGCACCATGACTGGGCTGCTGCAGCTATTTCTAACACTAGCTGGAAAACTCCTCCACCCACAACAAACCCAGAACCCATGGTCAAATACAAGTAGTAGCATACAGTCTACTACTTTGTAGGGCTTTATGTATTTGTTAACCATTATATGTACTGGATTCCCATCTTCCTTCTATTCATTTCATGAGGACAAGATCAGTATCTCTTTTCTTCTCTACTATAACACCAGTGCTAACCGTGATGTCTGCCAGAAGTGTTTGATAAACACTCACTGACTAATTGGCTAACTTCTTAAAGACAAGGCTTATATTATATTCATCTTTTCTCTTGTTTGAATGTGTCCCCCAAAACCCATGTATTAGAAATTCAATCCCCTGGCCAGGCACGGTGGCTCACTCCTGTAATCCCAGCATTTTGGCAGGCCAATGCAGGGATCACCTGAGGTTGGAAGTTTCAGATCAGCCTGACCAACATGGAGAAACCCCATCTCTACTAAAAATAGACAAAAATTGGCCAGGCATGGTGGCATATGCCCATCATCCCAGCTACTAGGGAGGCTGAGGCAGGAGAATCACTTGAACCTGGGAGGCAGAGGTTGTGGTGAGCCAAGATTGCCATAGCACTCCAGCCTGGGCAACAAGAGTGAAACTCCATCTCAAAAAAAAAAAAAAAAGAAAAGAAAGAAAGAAATTTAATCCCCAGTGCAACAGTGTTGAGCGGTAGGACCTTAAAGAGGTGATTAGGTCATGGGGCTCTGCCCTTGGGAATGGATTAATGCTGTTGTCACAGGTGTGGGTTCCTGGTAAAGGAATGAGTTCACTCTCCTTAACCTTTTGCACATATATGTTTTCTTGTCCTTCCTCATGGGATGACACAGCAAGAAGATTCTCACCAGATATAAGCCTCTCAACCATGAACTTCCCAATCTCTGGAACTGCAAGAAATAAATCTCTGTTCTTTATAAATTACCCACTCTCTGGTATTCTGTTACAACAGCACAAAATAGCTAAAACAATCTCCTTTCTCCAGTTCAACAGGACTGGCCCAGAGAGGGCATCAATATATATTTAAATTGAATATCAGTCAGCCTATCCAAATGGCCTGGAAAACAAGCAAATAGACTATTTCCTGACCATTAGACAATCTCATTTTCTATGTATAATTTTGCACATTTCTACTTGCTCATCATTATTTTTGGAAGATCATCAAATCAGGATATCCAATGGCGAGTTAGACAGAGGGGCAAGCAGATTGCTTTAGTCACATCAACTTGAATGGATTTATAGTAGTGCTTTAAATGTGGTACTGGGAAAGATTCTGAGGCCATGTTTGACCTAAGCGTAAGATGATGAGTTAGCACTCATTTATGGACTCGGAGAGACAGAAGTGGCAGCACAAGTGCTGCATAGTTGCCATCCCTTTGTAAAGCAATAATGGGGGAGGGTGACAAGTAATAGTGCCACACAGGAGGCTTCACGGTACATGCTCAAGCATTCATCCAGAATGTCAGAGAACCTGGCAATTCATTCATTACTTAGGATGCCGCTCTGCTATTCTGTATGACTCTAGAATATTTCAGAGTAACACGGCTTTCTCTCTCAGTTATGTCATAGCTGATATTTGCCTCTGCTTAAGGACACTAACATATTTTCCTTTGAAAATCAGAAAAAATATTTGAAGCCAAACAAATAAAAAGTCCTTTGGGTATTTCAGCAAGTAAGTTTCTTAGGACAAACTAGATTTACATAAATTACATTTTATAGTGAATATTGCCATCTTATACTTAGTTTCCTACTTTTTTAAAGTTGTTTTTCCTCCATTATTCCATCTGAGAAGGGTTCCAAAGAATTATACAGCCACTCATAATGGCAACAAATTCCCTTATTTTGATGTTATCTAGTTCAGAGTATTTTCTGTAAGCCACACATGGCTTTCTTTTCATCTGATTTGACCTTTAAAAACATGCTATATGGGCCTTTGCTTAAAGATGTAAAGGTGTTTCCATTTTATTCGGTTCTCTCAAATACCACATTTAAGAGTATTAAGGGAAAAAAATCATTTAATTAGAAATGGCAATGTTGCCCCAACTACAAAGCATAGCAGACCAATCATGTAAAATGTATATATGTAAGAGTGAACATATACACCTCGGAACTCAAGCAGAAGGCAGACTGCACTAAGAACAAGAGCCACTGCCCTTAAAGGCATGTTAAAATGTTATTTTGGTAGAGGCAATCAGATCTGAGGTCACAAACATATCATAAAGAAGCAGGTCACATCCCAACGGATCAGCAGGGAGGTGGATCTGAAGTAGAAACAAGCTGAGTGGCTCTTCCTATGACCCACAGCATAACCATCTAGTTGACAGAGATGGTCAGAGGAGAACAGGATGGAAGATAGACAAGAGTCAGCCATCCCCAGATCATGACACTAACCAACTATGACTTAGAGGTTTTGCTAAAAACCACACCAGATGTATCAGAAAGATGAAAATTGTTTAAAATAAATGTTTTAATATTTTCTAAAAAAAAAAAAAAAAGCCACACCAGATTTTTGAGTGACAAAAATTGAAATCAGGTGCTTAAGATTAAAATAAATAACAGACACAAAACATAGCAGATTTTGTGAGAAGGCTTCTGAGATAAGAAGTCTCAACTAAAATTGTGGAATGTTCCAATTGTTCTCTCACTAAACATAGATATAGTCTTCAGAAACTAGTGGCCCAAATCAAGAATAACTAATAGCCAGCAAGGCACCAATTTGAGACCTATGCATAAAAGCTAAAAAACTAAAGCAAAAGCAAAATTAAACTAAACTAAAACTGAATTCCCACAACAAAGAAGAAGAGAAGAAAAACTGAATTAAGATTATTTAACATAAAAGGAACCATCTGATTCCTTTGAATAAAAGGAAGGATTATTCAAATAAATCTTAATTCCTTCCTTTTGGATAAAAGGAGGGATTATTCAAATAAATCTTAATAGACACAAAACCATTTTATATAGCTGTAGAATGAGCTTAAGGAAGAGATACAGAATTTCAGATAGGTGATTACTATGAGATTATCAAAAATGATAAAAAGAGTGAGTTAGTAGAGTTGAAGAAAGAAATGGAAAATAAAAATAAAGGCACGAAGTCCCTTTAAAAGCACATATATAAAATAAACACAACTGAAAACAGAGCCAGGGATATAGTGGAGAGGCTTAAGGAAATGACATAAAACAAGTTAAGAAAAAACAAAAATACTGATGTGGTTATAAAGACAACAGACGTAGAAGTCAAAGGGAATCTGACATACGTATAATTGATGCTCCTGAAAAAGAGAACAGAAGAAATGGAGTAAAAATATTAAAAGAAACAAAAGAAAAAAAAGCCTGGAATAATATTTGAAACTGAAGATAAAAAAGACATTGATATTTCCCTAAGAAAGCCTGACATACTACTGATGATGATGCTGAACTCCAAAGATAAAATTCTATGGATGCCCACTTATAAAGAGCAAGGAGAATAAAAAATTCTATTGGTTTCTGACTCCTTTCTAGCAACATACAGAATATATACGATATGTAATGAATTAGAATAGAACATAATATAGAATATAATGAAAAACCATGAATAAAATTCTAAAGAAATGAAAGTGTGACCCGAGAAGTTCATAACCAGCCAAACTGTTCTCACTGTCTAGCCACCTCTGGTGTAAGCCAGGTTCGGAGCTTACTGTAGGGAAGGTAAAGCCCACGGGTCCCAGATGGAATATCACTTGGTGCACACATCGGTACCCCTGACAACCCTAAGACTGTGTTGTCTTAGAGAGTTCTGAAGTTCTTGCAGGTAAGTCCCAAAAGTGTTTAACATGGTAATGGTTGTAAGGTTAGGGATTTTTAAAGACTGAACTCTTGAGGAAATTTCATTTACTTATTTATTTATTCATTCATTCAACAAATATCTGTAGAGTCCCTGTTATATTCCAGTTTCTTTCTTTTTTTTTTTTTCACTCAGACCAACAGGAAGCCAAGCCCTGCAGGGGCTTTATTTTGACACCACTTCATTTCAGTACAGTCCAGAAAGAAAGTCATGTCCCTCTGGGGGCAGGGCAAGGGGGAAGAGTGGTCTGTGTTGCTTGGGAGCCCAACCTACAACCCAAAGGTGGGGGCTGAGCTGGGACTGCCAGCACAGCAGCGGAAGATGGCACCAAGAATGACACCAAAAGATGTCTTTGGCTCCTGCGAATTTCTGACGCGCCTCACTAGGCTCGAGGCCTGTGCTCCGGCTCTCCACCTCTCTCCGGTTTGTGGCCCTTTCTGAAATAGGCCGGATGCTTGAGACGGTCACTTCTGGCTCCTTCTCTACCCTGCTCAGCTCCCAGAGGGTGAGGCCCGCAAGCTCTCACTGGCGGGTGCTGTCCAGGCCCCCAAGCCCAGAATGATGCAGAGGAAGGAGCTGAGCCCCGGGAGCCTGCCTCTGCCCCTCACACCGTCTGCTTCCCTGGCCAGCATCAGCTCACAGCATCCAGAGTTGACACACAGCAGATCAGACCCTCCATGGCCACCAACCAGGGGAAGAAGGGACACAGAATGTCACAGAGGGTCCTGTGGCCCACAGTAGATGGTACAGAAGGATCCTGAGACTCCTGGAAGTCATCTTCCAAGTGCTTACTGTAGAAAGTGGTGGTAAGACGGGAGACCACTCAGGCCTCCAGTCTGATCCTGAATGAAACTTTTAGGTACCAGGTAAAGTTCCCAGCCCTTCGTAAAGCCCAGACAAAGTCCTTTCCCTCCCTCACCCTCTCCTGGCACCCAGAAGAGGCTGATGATGGCAGCAGCAACAAGTCTGCAGCCTTTTTCCTCAGAGGATGGGTCTACAGTGAACTCCTTCCAGGCCTCCCCCGGTTCCGGAGCATGGAGGCCCAAGCCCTTGAGCTAGAAGAACCCTAGAGCCAGCACAAAAGCCTTCTACCTTCCACTTTCCCTACTTGTGGAAAGGCTGGACCCAGAATGAGCCATCCTGGGGGAACCCCTCTCCCAGTGTGGCAGGACAAGTGAGCAGCAGCTGTGGGGGCAGGACAGAAGGACAAGAGGCGAACACACGGTTTGCGTGTAGGGGGAATAAGGGGCTCAGTCCACAGGCAGAGGGTAAGGGCTGGTCTGACCATTCCCCTCACAGGTGGCCTCAAAGGCTACCCCACGCACACACCACACATACAAAGTAACAAATCCTCCCCAGCTTTCACAAGGCAGCATCCACGGCCTGGGAATCTGTGGAGTTCTTGCTGCCATCACCACCGTACGCCTGAGTCACAGAGCTCGGATCAGTAGGAACCGTAGCGATCCTGTAAGGAATTCATCACACCATTGGCCAGCACAGCCATCTTCCCGGCCACAGACTTGACACCCTGCTTAAATTGAGCAATGTCCGCTGTAGGCAGCACGTTCCTGAGAGATACACTTCCTGCTTCGTGAGCTCCGTCCATGTCCCCAAAGAGGTCTGAAGAGCTGTTGGCACTGCTGCCTGAGAGCTGCTGCAGCCGAGACCTAGCCTCATACTCCACATCCACCTCCCGCCCAAAGAACATGTCAGATGAGATGTCTTTGGCTCCTGCGAATTTCTGACGCGCCTCACTAGGCTCGAGGCCTGTGCTCCGGCTCTCCACCTCTCTCCGGTTTGTGGCCCTTTCTGAAATAGGCCGGATGCTTGAGACGGTCACTTCTGGCTCCTTCTCTACCCTGTTCATACCCCAGGCAGCATCTGTATCCCAGTGGGCACCAAAGCTTTCTCCTAAGGAAAAGGGGTTGTCCTTGTACTTCTGGGGTCCAGAGGCGAAAGTATCAACATCATCAAACTAGTCCAGCTGGGAGCGAGAAGATTTCGTACTCACTGGGGTTTCCTGCTCGATCACCTGCATCTCAAACAGCACGGAGTGGGAGACAGAGCTTCGAGATACCAAGCCCATGCCCACCTCTCTGCTTGCTCTCGCTTCTTCCCTTCCAGATTCTGTAGCTTCTTTTCCTCTCTCTTACAATCAGTCTGGAGCTCCTGATAGGCCAGACGCATGGAGGCGACCATGGACTCCTCTGACTGCTTCCTGGCATCGGCTGCCTGCTGCTCTCGGAGCTTCTCTGCCACCTGGGCCTGCCGTTCAATCTCGTTGAAGCTCTGGCTACTCACCTTCTGGGCCCCTAGGCCTTTCTTGGCACCCAGCCCTTTCTTAGCTGCTGCTGGCTTCTTCTTGCCAATGATGGAGCTCTTCAGTTCCAGTGAGCCTTTGGGTGAGGTGCCAAGCAGGTCTGTGTTGGGGCCATGCTCCGGCCGTGCCAGGCCACTGCTTTCTGCAGATGACGCTGGCTGCTGGGTCCCTGAAGGCTCAGTGGCTGGTGCATCCCAGGAAGGGGGTTGAGTGTGTTCTGTGAAGAAATCAGAGTCCTTCTTCTCCGGGGAGTGACTAGGAACAGTACTACTCATGTTGTCTATCCAAAGATCAGTGCCATGCCTAGCCAGGGCTGCACTCCCCAGCTGCTGGATCTTCTCCCGGTACATCTGGGCAGCTCGGCTATTGTATTTGGTGTTGGCATCATTGGCCGTTCATCCATGTTGGTGGAAAAAAGCCATTGCATTGGCATTCCCGCCGACCTGCATACACCTCAGCTGGAACCAGTTCCAGTTGGAATGCAACTCTGTGGACCTGATGAAGCTCAGATGGACGCCCAGGGAGTGGTGCACCCCAGAGCAGTTAATGCACAAGAAAATGCCATACGTGATGCTGGCCCAACTCAGATTCTTGGCGCCTTGTTGGTTGAAAATGCGCAAAGCCTCTTAAAAAGGGTCTGGATTTCGGTCTTGCTCGGTTCCGCCGCCATTTTATCTCCTATATTCCAGTTTCTATGCTTTACACACTTAATTCTGGTGTATAATATATAGAGTTGTAATTATTTCTTTTAACATAGCTCTGATAACAGTGTTTTCCCACTATCTCACAAATGTGAGGAAAACACAGGAAGAAAATGTCAACTGGTTGTAATTCTGTGAAGCAAATTTCTGCAAGAATACATAACACTAGTACTTATTATCTAAATAGTTCAAATACAATTTTAAAATACAATGGTCTTGAAAAGAATTTTCAATAAAAGGTGGTGGCAGGTCATCACTGCAGCCAGAAGGATGAGAAAGAGAGTGCTAATAAAAGGTTTTTGGGCTATCTGGCATTGGAATTACAGACAGATTTGGACATGTGGGGATAAAAGGAGAATGACTTCCAAGCAGAGGGAATTGTGGGATAAAGGCACAGAAATGGGAAAAATTCTAGATATGCCCTGGAATAGGGAATGTTAGATTGGAGAGTACTAGAAGGTAAGGTGGGATGAGTGGAGGGCTTCAAAGGCCAAACTATGGGGTGGGAGTTTTATGCTGCAATTGGTGGTGGTCAAGTGAACATACAGCAAAACCAAGACTGTGTTTTGGGTTAGAATAATCTGGCAGAAAATCTTTAAGAGGAACAATAGGAGATCCTGGCATGGGACTATTTACAAAGCTAATGAAGAGGCTTAACAAAAGACAGAAAGGGCTTGACCTGAAACAATGGGGTAGGGGAGGAGAGCTAGAGAGAATGCTGGAGATTCATTCCATGAGGCCACAAGGGAGCTGAAGCAACTGTCCCGACAAATGGCAGAAAATGGGATGAGAGAAAGGTGGTGGGGATGTACATTCGAGGTCTGATTACTTGGGAGCTGCTAGCAATTTCCTTACTCTTTAAGAGCTCTTTGCAGGAGTTGTACATGTAGTTTCATTGCAAGGCAAATGACCAGGGCAGGGTTTGAAGTCAAATAACCAGGGGCACCTAAGTTTCCCATAAATGAGAGCAGAGTCCCCAGGCCATGAAATATGGAAATGAAGGAAAGAATATTGGGCACAAGGACATTTACTGCATGAGGGTCCAAGTGAGGTACATTCCAGAGAAGAGAGTATGGAAGACTCAACTCATTTACCCACCTTGCAGTTATACTAAGGTGAGGAACCCTAGACAACTGAGACTCTGTTCCATCCACTTGGAGCAGAGAGGTATGTTGGTGCCAGCCTAACTGCACACAAGTAGGACCCTCTCCTAATAGCCACCCTCAAGTGAATGGGCATCCAAATTTGACTTCGGTTATGACCATGGTTTGCAGAATGCCTGAGCCAGGAGAAAGAAAGCCCCCTGGACTTGGCCATGCGAATGGGCTTTGAGGTCAGAACACACCTGGACTTAAATTCCATTTCTGCCACTTAGTGACATTAGGCAAGTGAATTAACTTCACTGAACCACTGAACCAGGGTTCTTGTTAATATCCCATAGGGTTCTTGGGAGGATTTCACAGGATAGCAAGAGTAAAGTGAATAGCAAAGAGCGTGAGACGTGTAAACAGCAAATGGGTTCCCGGTGCCCTTCACCCCACACTCCCAAAATACCTGTGTGCGAGCTGCTGGTTTCCTGCACAGTCACCTCCAATTCCTGAAACTACATCTTCTCTCTTCTCCATGTATGCCCCTTCTTTGCTTCTCTCCCTGGAATTTATTTCTCTTTGTCCATTTCCTAGGTCTCTTTTCCTCCTAAATCTTGCTCTCCCATCTTCTTCAGTCTCTATGCTTTATGCTATTCTGCTCCTTCCCCACTAAGCAAGTATTACGAAAAAGACAGGATGAGCCAAAAAGGCAGCTAATATGAAACTTCATCATCAGAATTCCCAGAGTAATTCAAAATACCATTCCTTAATATGAAGAAATTGGTGCTTTCATAAGACTAAAAGTGACCATTTTTTAAAACCCACCCAAAGACAGAAAATGGGTGATTCTCACAGAGAACCCTTATTGTGAACAAATACAAGACATTCCTTACAAATTATAAATGCACAGACATTGGAAATATACTAGACCACTAAGCACCAGGTATAATCCTGCTCTAAGCCACAGGGAACAACTTGTGAGTGAAGTTCACATGAGGCCATCAAACCAGCCAGTGGGTAATTCCGAGCACAGGACCTCTTTTGTGGGGAAGTTACTCTCAGCCTGCACACATAGTTTCTTTTTAGTTCTGACGTTATCAGATAGCTGAGCTGTGACACCACTGTTTTAAAACTGTCAAAGCTACATTTCACCCTGTAACAACACAGCCTTAACAACATTCCAGTTCTTTTTAATTAATGAGCATAAATCAGAAACAGAAGTTTCTTAAAATTCTTAATGCTAGGTGGAATCAGAACAAGGCTTATAATTGTGAAATATCAACATCACAAAATAAAGTATCTCTTTTTCACATGCTAATGCCATGTGTTTCGGGTAGCATGTAAAGCTTGACTCTAGGATAATGGCCTGGGTCATCACTGAGAACTCAGACAACATACTCTGTCCTGGCTGTGGGTGAGAGGGAGATTAGAGGCAGAGAGCATTTTGTTAATGGCTCCTTAGGTAGGCCCCAAATGGGGAGTAAGGGAACACATTCCTTCTGAATTTCCTGCTTGGAACTTTTTTGTTCAGCTGGTTTTTTTTCAGCTATGCTTTCTATAATGGTACTTTACTGGTTTCTAAGATTCCTGGGCAATCCAAGAGAACAGGACATGAGACACGTGATTTTGAAACATCTTGACTTTCTTTCTGCATAGTTAACAGAAAGTCTCTTAAATTAGACTGGCTGGTAGTTTCTGGGGTGTTCTAGGAGACCTATGCTTTCTACTCCATTGGCTTCTGTCCAAGGAGGCTTAATATCAGGTACCCTTATAAGGGGATATCAAGTATATTACCCTCCTTCATTCAAGACGGCTCTGAAGGCCCTTCTCCAACCACACTAAGAATCTAATTATCTAACTAGTCATTTTTTTCAACAAACATTTATTGAGCATCTGCTATGTGCCAGGCTCTGTACTAGCTATCGTGGGTGTAGAAACAAACAAGTAATTCCTCAAAGCAAGAGACACAATTATGCTACACTATAAGAAATACCAAGAGATATGAAGCACTATGGGAGACAAAAGTAGTAATTAATTTTATCTAAATAGTAGAATGAGGGAAGGATTCTCAAAGAAAATTATGTTTAGGGATTTTTTTTAAAAAAAAAATTAAGAGGTTTTTTGTTGTTTTGTTTTGTTTTTGAGATAGGCTCTTGCTCTATCACCCAAGCTAGAAAGCAGCAAAGCCATCATGGATCACTACAGCTTCAACCTCCTGGGCTCAAAGGGTCCTCCTGCCTCAGTGTCCTGAACAGCTAGGACCATAGGCACTTGCCGCCATATCTGGATGCTTTTTAATTTTTTTGGCAGTGATAGGGTCTTGCCATGTTGCCCAGGCTGGTCTTGAACTCCTAGACTCAAGATATCCTTCTCTCTTAGCCTCCCAAAGCTCTAGGATAATAGGCATGAGACACCTCACCTGGCCTAGCATCTCTTTTCTTATTCTGATTCTTATTTTTTAACTGACAAAATTGTATATATTGCCAGGCACGGTGGCTCACACTTGTAATCCCAGCACTTTGGGAGGCCGAGGCGGGCAGATTACCTGAGGTCAGGAGTTCAAGACTAGCCTGGCCAACACGATGAAACCTGGTCTCTACTAAAAATACAAAAATTAGCTGGGCATGGTGGCGGGTGCCTGTAATCCCAGCTACTTGGGAGGCTGAGGCAAGAGAATCACTTGAACCTGGGAGGCAGAGGTAGCAGTGAGCTGAGATCATGCTGTTACACTCCAACCTGGGCAACAAGAGCAAAACCCCATCTCAAAAAAATATATATTGTATATATTTAATGTGTACAATATGATGTTTAAAATCTGCATGCATTATGAAATGGCTAAATCAAGCTGATTAACATGATGTATTACTTTAAATACTTATCTGTTTGTGGTGAGAACACTTAAATCTACTCTCTTAGCTATTTTCAATTATATAATACACTGCTATTAACTAGAGTCCCCGTGATGTACAATAGCTATCTTGAACTTAGTCTTCCTGTCTGAAATTTGGTATCCTTTGACCAATGCCTCCTCAGTCCCCCTTAGCCCCTGGTATCCACCATTTTACTTTCTGTTTCTATGAGTTGCAGCAACATGAATGAAACTGAAGGACATTATGTTAACTGAAATAAGCCAGGCACAGAAAGACAAATACCACATGATAGGCCTGGACTTCCTCACCATGGCAAGAAAGGAGAATAAGCATTAAGGCAAGAGAAACAGCATGAGCAGAGGCAACAGATGAGAAAGTGTTTGGCATATTGAAAATGCTGTGAGTAGTGTGGTTGGTTAGAGTGCTATTATATAAATGAATGAGAGGGTGGGGAAATGAAATTGGAAATAGACCAGTTTATGGAGGAGTTAGCAAATGGCTCTTCAGACCAGTCATTTTCAAAGTGTCGTTTCTGGACCATCAGCATCAACTGAGAACTTGTTAGAAATGCAGATTCTCAGATGTGAGAATGTGTTAGAGATGCAGATTCTCAGATCTCACCTGTATTTGTCTGCTAAGGCTGCCATAACAAAATGTCACAGACTGGATAGCTTCAACAACAGAAATTAATTTTCTCATAGTTCTAGAGGCTGGAAGTCTAAAGTTAAGGTGCAATAGGTTTTTTTTTCTGAGACCGCTCCCCTTGGTTTGAGATGGCTGCTTTCTCACTGTGTACTCACATGGTCACCCCTTAGTCTGTGTATCTCTGTGTCCTAATCTCTTCTTCTTTCAAAAACACCCATCACTGGATTAGGGCTGACTCCAATGACCCCATTTTAACTTAATTACTTCTTTAGAGGCCCTGCCTTCAAACAGAGTCACATTCTGAGATGTGAGGGGTTAGGGCTTCAATATATGAACTTAAGGAAAGACACAATTCAGCCCATAGCACCACCCCAGACCTACAGAATAAGAAATTGGCAAGGGCAGGAAGGATGAAGAAGAGGTCTCTAGTCTGTCTGGTAATCTCTCTAGATGATTTGACAGACTTCAGTCTGGAAACCAATGCTATAAGTAGGGGGCATCAGAAATTTCTAGTCAGAGCAACAACATGACACATCTGTGTTTTACAAAGAACAGGTTTGCATTAATATGGAGTTGCAGACAGCCAGAGGGGCAAATAAGAGATGATGAGGAAATGAAGAAAGCCATTGATCCATCTACCTTCTCTGTGTGTCATCCAACCAGGCAAATGTTACAAAAGAAAAAAATCACTCAACTTGGATCTCTAGTTGCATAATAAATTTATGAACATCTACCTCACAGAAGCCTTTAATACCCTCAGGCCATCCCACTCTACCCCACTCCCTGGGGTTTGCTTTTCCTACTCATACTTGACCCTTGTCATAGTACTTATCACAATCTGATCTTGGTTGCATCCTCTGCCCACTACAATGGGAACTTCTTGAGGACAGGGGCTTTGTCTATCCTGTTCGTCACTGAATCCTTGATGCCAAGAAGAAAAAAAAAGAAAGAAGCGAAATGAAGGAATTAAAGAAACAACAATGAAAAATGAATGAAAAAGATTTAAGAGAATGAGTTTGAAGAGAGTATGGGAAGGATTCTGGGACTATTCCTGAATTCTTATCTGGGTGAATGTCCTCAAGTAAAACAGGGAATGTAGAAGAACTAACTGAAGCAGCCAAAAAGAGGGGGAGCATTCATTCTGGCCACACAGCAAGCTGGGACAAAGCAAAGACTAATGGTAGAGGAAGTTCCTCATAGGAGTGACACTGATCCAGGAGAAAAGGGCCAACCGAATAAAACCAAGTCCAAACAAAAGCATGTGGGGTCAGGTCACATTTAAGTACAAGCCTAGCTGTCCTGGCTACTATAAGCCAGAAGCTGCCCAAGTTTCAAGTTCTGATGGGTCTTTAACCCATCTACTCATTTATTTATTAATTCATTCAAAATGCATGACCAGAGAGAGGCAGAATGGTATAGCGGTTAATAGGGCAAAGTCTATAGCGAGATTGACAAAGTCTGAATCCCCACTCTACTATTACTAGCAGTAAGACTTCGGGCAAGTTACTTAAACTTTCTGTACCTTCTTCCACTTACATGTAAGATAAAGTCTAATGAGATAGTCTCTTGGTGAAGGAGGAAGTTGGGATCACCTAGTGAGAGAGATGGTCAGATGGATTTGGATTCAGAAAACTGGTAATGGTTTGAACCAGACACTGGAAGATAAAGAGTAGACTTGCTGAACAGGGAGAACCCATGGGCCCAAGAATGAGAAATCTACAGTGATATGGCCAAAGAGAACCCATGGGCCTGAGAATGAGAAATCTTCAGTGATATGGCCAATCAGCAGGGTTATGCACCTTATTTTCTATATTGTGAGGCAACAAAAGAGCAGCAGGAGAGAAAGTCAACAACGGGGTTGATTTGGGGTAGGGAATCACTGGGTGGATATAGGAACTGAAATTTCAGGGAGTGTGGGAATAGAAGGTATCAGTGACAGAGGTTCAGGTAAGGATATGTGTCTTCATGCAGAGCTTTCCAATCTCGGTTACTCCCATACTTCTTTATGGCTTTCCCACGTCCATCCTATTGCTAGATAATTAACTCTACTGTTTTTACTTAGTCTCATTGTAAGAACTAAGGGTTGGATTCTTTTCTAAACTCGTTCAATAAATGTTTTTAAATACTCATCCGTGTACAACCTAGAATCCTCCTACTCAGCATATGTTAGAAAAAATTCATCATTATTGTTAAGAACTTGGGTTTTACTTCAGTTTAATTTCATCTAACAGGGAGTAGTAACATTTGCCATTTGCAGTGTGGTTTTTGGCAAAGTATTTAATCTCTCTAATCTTCAATTGGTAATGATAATACCTACTTCATAGATCATGCCCAGAATTAAATAAGATAATTCACATTAAATGCTTACCCTGGTGACTGGTGTAACAAGGATGTTCAATAAATTACAGCTATTTTTGTTATATCAGCCCTCCTAGTTATTAAGAATTTATGATGCTAATGATTACATAACATGAAGCATAGCCAATACTTTCACAGTGTGGAATCTTCCCTTTTGCCAGAGGAGATTCCCACAGATTCTCCTAGGAGACCGATCTCTCTTCACAATGTATTACAACATGCCATGTTCTTCATAGTTGGTAATTAATGTTTATTTTCTAGTCAAGGAATTCATATTGAAGGAATATGACACTCCTACATAGGGATAAGCTATACAGAAGTGTCATGTTTTCTTTCAAACAGAAACTTCTATATTTGGATTCTTTTGTCATGGGATTCCTGCTAGACATCATCATTATAAGACACCTAAGTGGAGAGTGCTGCCTTCTGGGAGATCTTGAGGTCACTTATCGCATGGAGCACACTTTCTACCTCTTTCTCACATCTGCCTGTGTCTGGATATTGCCAGTTAGTTTAGTTCATCACCCTAGTACTGTACTGTTCTTCCCACTAGGCTAGACAGAATACATACATACCAAACTGTGTGCGTTTAGTAAGTGTTATTATACTTTTTCACAAAAATGATCCTCCCCACAACTCCTTGGAAAGTAATTGGTTATTATCTTTCTATCCCTATTCTGCCCCACTCTATGTAAGGGTATAACAATTTTACTGGTTTCTGTTAGGTTATTATGTGTCATTAAATAGCTGCGTATTGTACCTTCTAGAAGGAGCTATTTATTCTTCTACAACAGATGAGAGGTAGATGATGAAGAGCTATTTAAATGGGGAAAAGTCCCTGGGGAGAGAGCCTGTTCTGTAAGAATGTAAGGCATTCTCTCCTGCCCCTTAGCCACTTGCCAATATATGTAAAGATATAAAGAACATTTTACATACTGATTTCCACTTTAGCAACTTCAAGTCTATTTCATCCTTGCTGGCTTTTCTGTACCTTTTCTGTTCAATAACAACCAGAGTCTAGTACATAGTAAACCTCAACAAACATTTGCTGAATGAATAAAACTCAAATTTGGCTTCAATACATTTCAGTAATCCACTTTCTCTTTTTTCGCCTTGTTTTTCATTTCTCTAGAAAAAACAAAATCTATTCTTCAAAAGTAATTTCTATGAGAATGTTTAAAACCTTAGTCCTTTTGGTGACACAAAGAGGGGACTAAAGATGGATGTAGGTGGATAGAAAAATAATGATACCTTTCTAGCTCCTTTTGTATTCATGCTATCCCTCTCATTTGAGGAGGCTGCAGATTCACAAGCTTTCTCTCATTAGTTCTATTGACTGCCAAGTTGTGGCAGATGCTTATTCCACTTATTTCATTGAGTAGTTAAGGCACAAAATAGGGAAAGACTCTCCAGCTGTGGTAGATCATAGACTCCAGCTGATTCCAGATTCAGCTCGAGATTCCAAGCCCTCAGTTCTTGGCTCCAAACCCACATCCACTTTCATCTTTTAGTTCAAAATGGTCATTCTAGGGAGACTGTGCATGTGTGGGAATAAGGAGGTTATGAGAACTCTGTACTTTCAGCTCAATTTTGCTGCGAACCTAAAACTGCTTTAAATATAAAATTTATTAACTCTAAAGCATGGTCACTCCATTGGTCAGTTATATATAACTCTTGGTTTACATTTCCATGCCTCCATGGAAGCAAAGTTAATATAGTGGCGTTCACTCCCAATTTGAGTGTAACACACTGCCTATTCATTTGTTTTGCAGTCACCCTCTGCATCTTATCTGACTACCTCTTCACCACACTGTCAATCCTGAGGGGGAAAAGGAACCCATACTCAAGTAATTAGAATTTCTCTTTTCTTCCAGTCTAAATCTAAAAAGCATGATAGCTTTTTAACTGTCTCTAGAGTAAACACATATGAAAGCTTTAGTGTAAGGAACTGTAAGCCCAGTTTCTGAAGACCAACTAGTCAGATTTTCTCTCCTTCATGTCTTTGGTGATGACTTTTTCTCCTTTAAGCACACACCCCTCATTAGCTCTAGCAATGCACACTCTCACAGCTCTCACCGCATGGGAGACAATGCTACTGGCTTCTTTCCAAGGATATAGAGGCGCAGCCAAAGTGGCTAATATTCCATATGGTGGTGAACACAGTTCTGTCTTTGTAATGTATTCATCCCAAGAGGTCTTGTGCAAAATAATTAATTTTGCAGTTGGTAGATTTCTTTATCTATTTGTTGTGAAATAATCTACATTTCTTCACCCTTAGAAGACATTGGTATCATTAAACATGATACTTAGATAACATGAAAATATAATACTTAGAAAACATTAATAGTTATGAGTTCTAATGATAAAAACAGTTGCTGGAGACCCCTTCCCTTAATATGAAAAGACAACTATGTCCTAGTGGTAGGATAGGCACACAGAAGTGGTCACAGTTCATAAACAGTCAACTTTAATCCTACCAAACCCTAAGGGAAAAACACGAAATTTGAAATAGAAATAAATACATAGGTTCAAATCCTAGTTCTGCTGCTTTTTAACTTTATCATCCTAGGTAAGTTATCTTCTCTGAGTCTTAGTCATCCTCTGTCACTGGAGGCTGATAATTCCTGCTTCACAGGCACTCTGTGAGCACTAAAGCAGGCAACAGATGTGGCACACATAGCAGAATGCCTGGTGCTAATGAATGAAGTAACTCAACAGAGGTCACACAGCTAGTGAGAGCCAGGGCTGGGGTTCAAATTTAATAATTCTGGTAGCTAAGAGCATAAGCTTTAAGACCAGACACTCTTGTATCTTGATTTCCTTACTTGTGAAATGGAGGTTGTCATACCTACCCTGCATCTCTGTGATGAGAAATAAATGAAATAATATTTGTAAAGCATTTAGAACAACACCCAGCATGCAGCAAACCTTCAAATTCATTAATTCTTTCAATAGACAAGCAAGCAGGCAAGCAGGTAAGTAGATGTAAAACACCTTTTTGTGCCAGGTGCTACACTAGTCTTTGGGATAGAGCAGTAAGTGAAATATAGCTTCTCTGTCCTATAAATTTTAACATTCAGAAATATGACTATGACTTTTAACAACCCAGTGAGTTATGAGGTAGATATTACTGACCTCAATTTACAAATGAGGAAATTGAGGCACAGGAATTCATTTCTCAAAATCACCTCAATGGCAAGAACTTTGATCTGTACTGACCCATATCCTACTTTCCATATTATGGAAAATAATACTGGGACAGACAAGATGGGACAAGATGACAGAGTTGTCTTAATAACTGGATGTGCATAACTTAATTACCCATATGCATGTGGGGTGATAATTCACACACTCAGCCTCATCAATGCTATCTCTGTGCTGTGTAGGTAGCCTGGTACAGCAGAAAAGCTCAAGATTTATAGTCAGAGGGTCTGGATTTAAATCCTGCCTCTGCCACTTACTTATTACTTGTGAATAGCTTGATAACTTGAACCTGTCTGTTCATTTACACAGTGGGTATAGCCATACACTCACAGGGCTATTTTGAGAACCAAATGTGGCCTGAATATTTAGGAACTTTGTAAACCCTAATACATTATGGAAAGAAACAATATGACTATTTCAGAGGCAAACTATTTTCTTGCATTACATTCTAGTCTCCAGTTATTTCCTAGAGGTAACACATACTAGAAGCTGTACACTGCTCTTTAGAGGATATTCTTGAGCAGCTCACCCCAGACTGCCACGTACAGTATGCAGGCTATGCTGTGTGCAAGGACACCCAACCAAGAAGGCAAATGAAAGCTAAAAAGCAGCCTGCTCTCTGCTCACCAAGCCATATACCGCAAATGCAGGACCACCTCCACCCAGAGGAACTGGCATCCTTTCCTAATTTGCCCAAGGTAGAGTACAGGCTTTCAGTGTCCCTAATTATACTTTATGTTCTCCTGCTTTAATCTTTCCTTCTACCATCAATTCCTTTCCAACTATGTATTTCTTGTCCCTCCAACTTCCATTCCTTGTGCCTGTGTTCTTCTTCTCCCAGACCTTCTCACCCAGTAGTGAAAACCAGCACGGTGCCTCTCCCTGCCAGTTGCTTCTCTTACTTTTACATATTTCCCAAGCCCAGTGTACTTCCTTCTCTCCAGAACTGCCCCTCAGTCCGCCAAAGAGCACCACCTCTCTGACTGCCTTCAACACTTAAGGAACAGGCTCAGTGAAGAGCATATCCTTTTCATTTTTAATTTTAATGGGTATATAGTATGTCTCTGTATGTACAGGGTATATAAGACATTTTGAAAGAAGCATACAATGTGTAGTAACCACATCCAGGTAAATGGGGTATTCATCACCTCAAGCATTTATTATTTTTTTTAGTTAGTGACATTCCAATTATACTTTTAGCCATTTTAAAATGAACAATAAATTATTATAAAATAATCACTCTGTTGCACCAACAAATACCAGATCTTATTCATTTTATGTAACTGTAATTTTAGACCCATTAACCATCCCCACATCTCTCACCACTGCCCACTGCCCCCACTACCCTTCCCAGCTTCGGGTACCTATCATTCTACCCCAAGATCACCTTGACTGTAAGTCAGAAGAGCCAGATGCTGCCACTAAGAAGTCAGGTAACCACTTTCAAGTTCTCATCATGCTAATATGACCTATAATAACACAACATAATTCCATACAATAAAAGTACATAAAGTTCTTAAAAGTAAACATACAGAATAAATACAATCCATAAATGAACATATGCTGATCTTATTGACCCAAAAATTGAATAGGAAGGAAGGAATTCATGAGTAAAAGATTCAATAGTACCAAGTAAAGGTAGAGAAATTGGAAGCTTCGCTAAGGTGATAAAAGCAGCTTAAAGTTAGAGGGAAAAAGACATTGTCATACAAACCATGTGTTAAATGGCATTAGGTAGGACCAGCGAAGGAGAATCTACAAACCTTTTGTCCCCCAATTTAAATACATCCAGTGAAACAGATCTCCGATTTGGTGTACATACATGTATTTACTCTCTCAACTCTGTTCGTATGAACGTTCTGTGTTTCCTCCAGGAACTCTGGAGCAATTTGCAACATGCAAGCAGTATCAGATTCTAGAGGGAAATGAGAAGATGAGAAAATTATTCCTCACTAATTCCTATTTACCCCCCACTAAGGGAGGGAAGAAGAAGAGGAGGAGGTGGGTAAGAAGAGAACTCCAAAGTAATTAACGCCCACTCAGAGGTGAAGGAGAGAGATTAAAGCTGATGAGGGGAAAAAACATATTAGAGAAACTTTCCTAAATCCCTGTAACTTCAATCACAGAACACACTCTCTGCTTTTGCATTTTGTCTAGTTTCTGACCTACCTCCTCTTCCCAGCACAGCCATCTAAAATAAACCATGGGTGTGTTAATGGACAGGATTTACCTGACTTTCCTGCTGCTCCTTTCTTTGTTGAGAATCTACTGGGCAGACAGGGGCAGGAAGGGAAAACTGAAAAATGTAAAGGTGAAAACCGTACAAGAATGTAATAGCAAACCGGAATCTCTGAGGATGTGAGTCTCCAGCTTTTATCAAGAAACGACTCCTACAGCAATAGAATCTGCAACCTTTAAGCTGGAGGTGACTCAGAGTCTAAGGGAAACATCTTTCTACTCTAATGACCTACATGATTCAGGAACACAACCGGACACAGTATAAACTCCAAATCAGCAGATCTTAGGGAGCCACAGGGAGAGCAATCCTGAGAGCCCCATTTAAGTAGAAGAGGATAATGTGTCATTGATCTTGAGGTAGTTGGTAAAAGTGAGAGAGAAAAAAGAAAAACCACCATAGGAAAACCAAACCAAACCAAACTGGGCCATTTAGCCTGGCAGGGATAAAAATAAGGAGACCTTTAAGAAAGGAGCTGGAAATCACAGTCAACAAGTGCAAGGGATCTGTAAAATGGGGAACAATGTAAGTTGAGCCATATTTACAGGTCCCCTGTTGCCTCATAAGCCATACCCAGCCTCACTTCCCACTATTTGTCCACAGATGCCCTCTGATTCTCCCAAGGTTTGTCATTCATCTGCTGTTCCCCTCCACAAGTACCATGCCCAGCCCTACCTTCTCCCACCTATTTGCTCTTGATGTTCTGTTGGACTAGAATTGGAACCCATCCCTACCACCTTCCAAACTCTCTTAGTCATTTGCCATACTCTACTCTGATTAACTGAAATTGATCTTTCCCTTTTTCCTATTCTGGTCATGTGTGGTGGCTCATGCCTATAATCCCAGCACTTCAAGAGGCTGAGGCAGGTGAATCACTTGAGCTCAGAAGTTTGAGACCAGGTTGGGCAATGTGGCAAAACACTGTCGCTACAAAAAAATAAATAAATAAAAATACAAAAATTAGCCAGGCATGATGGTGCATGCCTCTAGTCCAAGCTACTCAGGAGGGTGAGGTGGGAGGATCACTTGAGCCCATGATGCAGAGGTTGCAGTGAACCCAGATTGTGCCACTCCATTCCAGCCTGGGTGACAGAGCAAGGCATGGTCTCAAAAAATATTTCCTGTTCTTATAGACCACAGTTTATCACTTAGCACTTGGACTGTATTATCTGATACTCTATCACATTATTTTCTATGACTTAGCCTTGTCTCTTTAACTAAATAGTCAACTCCTTAAGTGTTAAACTTTCATATTTTCTATAATTCTTAAGCAGTCAGTAAAGGGTTAATACACAGATGCAGTCAGTTTGGCTTGAAAGCTGGCAGAAACTGCTAGTGGATGCCAACTTCATCATTATACAGTAGAAAAAAACTCATGCACATTTCCTAGAACTCCAAACCTAAACTTGAGTTTAGTTATGTCATTTGCAATCTGTAATTTCCTCAACTATGCTTGAATATTAGTGATTCAAATATTGGAATGCTTTCCATGAGCCAGTTCTATGTGCCATGGGCCTTGTGTGTAGCATCTTACTTAATTCTCACAACTACGCAATAGATGGTATTATGGATCCAATTTTGTAATGGAGAAAATGAGGCAGGTTGCCAAAACTCAGAGTAGTAAGGAGTGGAGCTGGGACTTGCACCCAGATTGTCTAAGCCTGGGCCTAAACCACCATACTATATACTGCTATGTGGCTTAAGCATCTTTTTATTTTGCTGTAGTTTTTTTCACTTTCCTACAGGGATAAATGCAAGTATAGTAGGCATATAATAGTCAGCCTCCTGGTAAGGAAGGAGGATGTTCTTTAAGCTGAAAACATTGAACAACAGTGATAGAGTGTTATTTACTCTTTACTGAGTGCTCACTTGATGCCAGGCACTACACTAAACCTGACATTAAATGTCATATCACTTAATGATCATGATGGCCTAAAACTAGCCATGTAAATATCATGTTTAGTAGATCTAACTATTTTTCATTTTTTACAGATAAAGTAATTGGAGCTTAAGTTAAATAATTTATCATGTGACAAAAGGTTTCACTCAAATTTAGTTCCATCTGATATTGGGGGCCAAATTCAACATGTTCACTTTCCTGCGTGCTTGTGTTACTACAAATTATAGTGCTTTAATGATTTAATTACAGCAATTTTCTTTTATAATAGACAGAAAATCAGGGGAAATAATTATATCTATATTCTTCCCAGCAGCTGAAAACTATGCTTATTAAAAGGAAAATATTATTAAAGTCTAAGATCAAATTCAAGCATGTGTAATATCAGAGTAACAGACCATGTGTGGTAAAGGAAGTTTTGTGGGTCAAAGTGGGTATTAATGGGGAAAATTCTGTATATAGAAAAAGAAAAAATTCATTTTATTCCTAAGACTGTTACTCAAGCTTATCTTTCTATAACACTTTCCTAATTGGAACCTGATTCCCAAGGGATTTCTATCACTGCAAAACACTAATTCAGTTGCACAGCTTTGTAGCATGATTGAATCTATCTGGCAGCTAAATTTAGCCATAAGAGAACACAACTATAATCCTTGCTTAAAATTATTCAAGACAAGGACAAGTTCTAGAGACTGAGGCAAAAAGAAGAAATGAAAAAACCCACTTAAGTACTAGAATTCGCTAGTGCATTCTTTTTTTAAATTAAGACTTAATTTAAAAAAAAAGATTTAGGTTTATAGCAAAGTTGAGAGGAAGGTTTAGACATTTCTCATATACTCACTGTCCACACATATGCATAGAGTTCCCCAGTAGCAATATCCCCAAGAGTGGTGCATTGTTGCAACTGATGAACTTACAGTGACACATCATGAGTATTCAGAGTCCATAGATTACATTAGGGTTCATTCTTGGCTTATACATTCTTCAGGTTTGGAAATGTATCCATCATTATAGTATCATACCAAGTAATTTCACTGCCCTCAACATCTTCTATGCTCTGCCTATTCATCTCTTCTCCAATTCCCAACTCCTGGTAACTACTGCTCTTCTCATTGTCTCCATAAATTTACTTTTCCAGAATGACATATAGTTGAAATCATGCAATACTTAGCCTTTTCAGATTGGCTTCTTTCACTTAGTAATATACGCTTTAATTTTCTTCATGTCTTTTTGTGGCTTGATAGCTTATTTCTTTTTAATATTGAATAACATTTCATTGTTGGGATGTACTACAGTTTATCCATTCACCTTCTGAAGGACATCCTAGCTGTTTTCAAGTTTTGGAAATTCTGAGTAAAGCTGCTATAAACATCCACATGCAGGTTTTTGGTACGCATAAATTACAACTCCCTTGGGTAAATACAAGGAGAGTGATTGCTGGATCTTATAGTAAGAGTATGTTTAGTTTTTTTCAGCAACTGCCAAACTGTCTTCAAAAGTGGCTGTACCATTATGCATTGCCCCAGCAATGAACGAGAGTTCCTATTGCTCCACATCCCCACCAGCATTTGGTATTCTCAGGGTCCCAGACTTGGACCCTTCCAATAATTGTGTCGCCTCAGAGCACTCTTTAGAGATTTGTACCCTGTTCACTTCTAGGCATTTAGTAGTGTTAACTGATCTTAATCTCCTCATAAGCCTTTCAGGAATCTTAAAACAGGTATTTTGGAAACTGAGGGGGCTCTGTTTACAGTTCCCATTCAGTTCCCAAACTACCTGTATTTTAAAAACCACTACGGTGTCATTAGACATTACTAGCCAAACGGTCTAAGATAAATGTAGTTATGGAAAGCCAATACACCACAGCTTCTTTTCTTATGAAATTTTATATGCCAAACATTAAAAACAAAGTAACTAACACAAATATAGCACTTGCTATAAGCCAGATACTCTTCTGAGCACTTTGCTTCAACTCATACTAGTGCTGGCAACACTATGAGGCAGATATTATTATTATCACCATTTCACAGATAGGGAACCCAAGAGAAAGATTAAGTAATTGCACCAGACCGCACAGTTGGCAAATGGCAAAGCTAAACATTGAACCCAGGTAATCTGAGTGCAGAGTCCATGGTTGTAACTCTTTATTAACATTTTCTTTCAAGGCAAAGTTCTTCACTACCTTTTTCTCTAGAACTCAGTTCCTCCTTTGAGAAGTTAGGTTACAATATGTACCTTTCTCAGACTCCATGGAAAGTTAGCTAAGAAAAAGAAAGAGAGTGTTAGCAAACCGTTCATATCCACGTGTAGATGCTGGCGTCTGAGGGAGAGCCTTCGCTAAGCTGACCAAGTGGTCTCCCCACTCATAACGACTCCTCTAGATTCTAGCTCCATTTGGCTCACTTTCTGTTTCTACTTCCCTAACAGAACTTCTGAGTCCTAAAAGTCCTCCTCAGGTGGTCCCTTTAAACTTGCTGACCTCAATGACAAACACAGCTGGGGTCAAGGAATTTGGAATTGCCTTAGGAATTAGAGGCTTGGGTTTTGACACCTGTCTTGACTACTTTTAAACAAAAATACTGCTTTAGTTATCCTCCTGAGCCTATTTCAAATATGACAGATATTCTCCCCTTAAAAGGAATACATGGGATTCAGGAGTTCAGGTAATCTCATTTCTCCTTTCATTCATGCACACACATGATAATTTCAGAATGAGTTTACAGAATGCTGTACCAGGGCATTACAGTAGGTGATTTTTTAAAAATGCCATCAAGGTCAGGTTAAATCACATGACTATCATTATTAACTAGGCAATTGGCCTTATCCAGAACAAGAAGGAATAGTAGAGGCCATTAAGCACCTATTTCTTTAAAATTATTTCTAATATTAACATGATTATTCTCAATATCAAATTTGTGATGTGTGTACTGTTATCTATCTTTTATGCATGCCCAAAATCAGGTTCATGGAAGTTTAATAACCTGTCCAGGGCTTTTTCTGTAAATACTAAGTGACTGATATTTAACGTCAGACCTGTCAAAACCAAAACTCATACTTTTTCAAGTACTTCTTGACTGGTTTATTAAATCTCACTTTGCACCTGATACACATTCTCTGTATTATCCTCTTCTCCACTGAGAACAGCTGAACACACTTGCACATGTGTTGCCAACTTAGTTTAGCACAAGTGATGGAGAATGAAGACAGGTGTCCAGAAGTGATTTTGTATTATCTATATTTTCAGTCATAGTCTGTTCATTCTTAGTGGCTTTATTCCTAGTAGTTGGTTGAGAATCAGCAAGAATTAAAATCAAACTGAGAAAGTTCTCAGTAAATGTGTGCCAGTCTCATAAAAAGTAAGTGCTTAACAACATGTAATAACATGTATCTCATAATGACATCTACCATCCATGAAGTTCCAGACATTTAATCTAATTCAGGTTTTAAAGCATCCCTCTGAGGTTGGTATATAATTAATTCCATTTTATAGAGGAGAAAACAGGTGTAGGGACTCTAAGTTTCCTAGGGTTATGAAGCTGATAAAGGGCAGAGTTTGGATCATGTAAGCTCTGTCTGACCTGAATGCCCCCAATCTGCTCAGTGTCATCTGGATGATTGTCTAAAAGCAGACGCTTCTTACCATGAAAACATGGAGACAATGGAATATTAAAGGTAGATGCACAATAGTTTCTGTACAATATTTTTTTGTTTTCCCCGGCTTCATGTCACATAATTGTCAAATAAACTGAACATATTTATAGTGTAAATTTGATGATCTTTGACATACGTATATACCCATGAAACCATCACCATCTTCAAGATAATGAGCATTTCCATAGTCCCAAAAGTTTCATCCTTGTCCTTCATCTACTGCCCTCTGCTTTCTCATCCCCAGGCAGCTACATTATCTGCTGTCAAAATACATTAGTCTGCACATCCTAGAATTTTACATAAGTGGAATAATATTAATATACATTATTTGTTGTCTAGCTTCTGCAATTAGAACAATTATTTTGAGATTCATCCATGTTATTGCATGGCTGGTTTTTTTCCCTTTTTTATTGCTATTGCTGAGTAGTACTTCATCGTGTGGCTATACCACAATCACTTATCCATCCACCTGTAAATGGATAGGTTTTTGGGGAATTTCTAGTTCTGGGCTGTTACAAATATAGCTATTATGAACAATTGTGTACAAGTTTTGGTGTGGACATATGCTTTTATTTTCTTGGATAAATACCTAGCAATGGGATGACTGGGTTATATGGTGCATGGGTAACTTTTTTTTTAAAGTTTCTCAGCTGTTATTTAAGGTGGATGTACCATTTCACATTATCACTAGTGGTAAATGAGAGTTCCAATTGCTCCATCACTTTGCCAATATTTGATATAGGCAGTCTTAAATTTTTAAAAAATATTTATAATAATATATTTTACATGTACAATCAAAAAGCTTAAAACTGGAATAAATGCTAACTGAAAGAAAATATATATGATGTGCAACATTTTTAAAAAGTCAACAAGAGGCAGAGCAGCTGAGCAGCTCTGGGGTGTACTGACTTCACGTCCCCATGGAACTCCAGTCTCACAGCAGGGATGAGGTGGGGCCAACACATCTGGAACATCACTGCCCTGGGTGCCCCTCTGGGCACCTGGTCCACAGTAGTTATCTATGACTTCTCTGTGACCCCTGCCCCAATCAGCTCTGCCTGCCGCAGGGAACAGCAGTCCTAGCTGTTTCAGGTGTGGTCTCTAGGCTGGGAGGTTTTTGTGACCTGCCCTGGCCACCTCTTAGGCACCCAGCCTCCTCTCCAAGGTGGCGGGCAGGGAGCATAGCAGGCTCTTCTTGGACCCTTATATTCCATGTTAGGGAAACATGGGGTTTGAAAAATAAAAACTTGTTACTCTACTGGCAAAATGATGCTGGCAGGAGCTAAAACCACTGGCCTAGGAAGCACTTCAAAATCAACGACAGGGCTTAGGTGAAGGAAGGAGTTGCTGCATATCACAGAGCAAGAGAAAAATCACGAGTGCATGTTCTCAGGACGTCTTGAAATTATGCCTTGGGCAAAAAAAGAAACAGACAGGGACAGAGAGAGAGAAATCACATTTCCCCCAAAATGGATGCTCAAATTGAGCCAAAGGAAAATATTGGACTGTTCATTTACAAATTCTCAAAGATGGACCCCACATGTCAAGATTCCCAGTAGCAAAGGTTCTGCCTTCCCCAGTTTTCTAGCTACATGTGTCGAGCAGCCTGTGGGCTACAGGTGCTGCTAGACACAGCTCCAACCTGGCTGCTGCCTCTCATCCTGCCAGTGGCACAAGAATTGGTCCAAACAGGAAGGACCAGGAGTTGGAGGCCTTGACCTCTTAACTCTCTGGGACTGGCCCAGCAGAGGCACCTGGCACCTCTGTAGAGTCAGAGCATCGCAGGCACAGGTGCCCACACTCACAGGGGTCAGGGAGTGGCCTTGCTACCTCTATTTACGGCTCCTCTGAGAGGCTGTGGCCTGTTTCTCCAGAGTCGAGCCTTAATCCTTCCCAGGGTTTGCAGCCAGTCTTCTTGAAGCTCTCTGCCCACCTCAAAGACTCAGGACCAGCAATGCTTCCAGAGCCTTTACTTGCAAATCCCAACTTTCCAGAGTGTCCCCAAAGGGACAGTTCTTTCTTTCTCTTGTTTTCTGCTTGATCCAATGATCAGCTGTGTTTAAATGCAGTTCCAGCTGAGTGAAGCTAAGGTATTTTCTGAACCAACAAAGATGATTTCAGGCTCTATGGCTTGAGGCATTCCTCTGGATGAAACAATATTTCAAAAAGACTTAAGTCCACTTGTGTCTCTCCCTTGGGCTATAGACTGTCAGTAACTCCAAGAGCAAAGCTCCTTATACAAGGACACAAGACAGGAAGGTAGCCTCAGAAACCAGGGCTAGCTGCCCCTTGCCCCAGCTTGGCTCTGGGCCACCCAGCCAGGAACCAAAAGTGACTTCCCTGACATGGAGATGACAGCAGTCAAAGCAGGACCTTCATCACCAAGGAGACCCAGCACCATTCAGGAGCCAGCGCATGAATCTAATAAGATCCTCAAAGTCCACATGAAGACGTGGCAGTCAGGGCTGCAGCAGCCTTGGCAGGGAAACCACTGAACCCCTGGCTCCAGCCAAATGCAGCACAATTTTGTGGAAGTCTAGAAATGCTGACTGTCCTTGGGAACTGCTCAATATTGAGAAAATGATACCAGCTCCATACACTGCTAGCTCTCCCCACAAACATAAGAGAGCCCCCACCGGAAGAGGCAGGGTGGTAAGGAACAGCTCTCAGGAGGAGGTAGCCCAGGGTGAGGGAAAGTTGTAGAGTTGTCTGAATGCTGCCAGCTCCACTGCACGCTGGCTGTGTGACCCCTGGTGAGCCCCTCAACCCTTCTGAGCTAGGATATAAGACTCCTACCTCGGCCTCCTGCTGAAGGCTGAGACAACTGGTACACAGCTCAAGTGTGAGGTCAGGCACACAACAGGTGCTCTCCCCAAGGGCTTCACGAGTGACTCAGCAGTGCAAAGCCACTGGGAGATGGGGGGAATGTGAGGCTGCAGGCTCAGCAAACCCATTAGTCCCATTTGTCATTTACCCACAAGGGTCAGAGACTCATGACAAAGACACTTGCAAAGAAGACAAGACCATTAGGAAAATCAAGCTGGCCAGACACAAAGCCCTCCTGGGAAGGAGTTTTTCCAGATCACTCCTAATAGCTAACTTGGCAGCTAAGGCGTTTTTCGGACATGATCCATAGACTTTTCACGCATTTTTCGGACATGAGCCATAGACCTTTCATGTCCCGTGGGCCATGCTTCCGATTCTCCGGAGTTAATATTCAATCCCGATTTTGTTCAAAGAGTTCTAACATCTTCTCCATGTGATGGTCAGCCTCAATCAGCTGCCACAGGGAAAAGGCTGTCTTTGATGAGCCACTCCTCATGGAGATAGTGAATTGCTTCCAGGTATTCCAGTGGAATGACCTTCTCCTCTTCCCTGCATCTCCTCTTTAACCTCTGGTAACAAGTCTCAGGATTGGTCTGAAGGTAAACTATCAAATCAACAGACACGTCCATGTTCCTCAAGATCCAGTCAAACCATTCCGACAGAACTATATAGTCCACTTCTGGCATCTTCCTGCTGAAGACGAGTATGCCTATCCAGCACGGTGAGCTGCACAGACGTCTGAGGCGTAAGGCCCCAGCGAGAGGCATCGTGATACATCAGGCCCAGAGGATTGTGGCCACGGACATTTCTCCACTTGGACACGGGGCTCCGTTAACACCTCGACATCTGTCGCTTTAGGGAAGAACTCCAGGCATGTCGTCTTCCCACTTGCAATATTGTCCTCGACACAGATCACTGATTTTTTTCTCTTTTTCCTGTTCTCTAGTTAGTACATTATACTTTGCATTGTCCACATATCATCTGTTTAGATCTTCACAGACTGGGTGTTGAGCAAGTGGAAAGGCAGAGCGGCCTCCACTGGCAGTGCACAGGGAAGAGGGGGCAGCGGGTGTGGGTCTGGGCCTGGGACCCAGGTGCTCCTCTATGCCCAGGGCGGGCATCGCTGCCCATCCGCCCCACAGGTGGTTCTGAGGCGTCTCTCAACAGCCAGATGTCGGATGCCAGAACTGGGCTATAAGAATCGCCCGTTTCTGAGTGGGTCCCCATTCCCGGGGAGGGCAGGAGAGCGCCGGAAACGTAAACCCCCCATCCCCAACGCTGGCACCAGAGTGTGAGGAGAATCGGGCAGCTTCCAGTCCCCATTGCCCCCAAGGCCGAAAAAATCGGGCCAGGAAACCCGAGTTTGGGCCAGAATGTTCAGAGCAGCCGCAGCCCCCTGCCCTCTCCGTCCTGCTCTTTAAAGCCCCTCTGCCCATCCCGGAACAAGAGCCGGGCCCAGAACCCCCCGGCCCCCGCGCTCGCTGCGGCCTGGCGCCGGGGTACCGGCCGATGGCTGCCGCCGCCGCCGCCGCCGCCGCCGCCGCCGCCGCCGCCCCGTTTTAGCAGAGACGGAAATCTCGCGCCTTGGAGGAGGTGTTTCGGGCTCGAGCGGGTTCCGGGAGCCGAGGGGCGGTGAGTAGGGGGGCGCTTAGGGGTTCCTGGGAGGCGGGACCAAGACGCGCGTTACCCGGAGGCCAGGCCCCGCGGTGCACCCTCCGCGGCCTGGGTCCTGAGGCCGGGCTCCTGGGGCTCCCCTGCCCCAAGCAGCGCAGCGCCCGGGCGGCCCAGCCCCGCAGTGGCCGCAGCAGCATAGCCGGGAGAGCGGATCCAGAGGCCCCGGCTTCCTTCGGCAGTCTTAAATTTTAAACAAGGATCTCTTGAGCCCCTACAGTGTGCTCTATAATGAACAAGAGGGCTTGGGAGCACTTAAGAATTAGAGGACAAGGAACTCTACCCTATGAGGTTCAAAATCTACCTGGGGAGACAATAAAGTAATTAGAACACCTTTAGTACAGATGTATATCTATATCTATATCTACATCTATGATCTGTGAGATTATATAAGAAGAATTAATATTATATAATATCTATATATGGTATGTTAGTCATTATTAAGTATAGTTGGTCAGGTTTAGCGTCTAGGAATAGATCAGCTTTGTACCAACTTTGAGAGAACAACAGGATTTGTATTATTTGAAAGGTGGGGTTTCAAAGTCCTGTATTGATTGAGTTCACTTGAGTCCATGTTTTAACCTCTCTATTCCTCATAACAGAGGGTTATGTTGTGAATTACCCTCATCAAACAATAAGACAGAGTATTATAAAAACATCTTCTTCCAAACTCTCACCAGAGAAGTTTTCAACCCTGCAGATTACATGGATTTAGGCAGAGAAATTGATAATACCTACCGCTGTATTTGGAAAGATAACTCAGATTAACTTGGGCACATCAACAGAAAAAAAAGTCGCTATCCCATCATGTGAAACCTGCACTTGGCTGAGTGCCAAACAGTATCTAATTGCTGTCTTGAAGAACGTTCATCTCTACCATGCCTTTAAAGCAGCAAATAGAAACTGAGTTTGGCACTCAGTAAACTGCCTGCAATAGATTGGTTCGAATCATACAAGTTTGGCAAAGAGCAGGTAAGATTATCATTATATCTCAAAGGAAAAATGATTTCTATGCACTTTTAAAAATAAATACTCATTCTGAATTTAAACAAAAATCTATGAGGATAGGTTGGGAAAAATCATGATTCCAGTGAGGTTTTTCTTCCTTTGAATTTCTCTACATTTGGATGTTCTGGTTGTTGTTCCAATGTAAGCCACAGACCCGTTGGTTCTTTAATACTATGGTTCCAGTTTTTCCTTAAAGATATCTCTAGACACAGAACCCATGTTCCCCAAGAAAAGTCTCAATATCCCAAAGTGCTTATTGTTTTCTAGATCCCAGAAAAATTCCTGAACTACTTTTTCTAGAAATGTTTTGATCCTCACCTGCACCTCAGCCCCAATATCCCCTATACCATGTCTGATGGAATTTAATTCTTCCCACTCTCCTCTCCTCTACTTCTCATCCCTCATCCTCTTGAAATGATCCTCTAATTACTTGCTCTCATTCTCCTCATTTATCCTACCCCTCTCCGTGGGCTACTTTCTATCCTATGAGCACCCAACTATCACTGGACACATTACATTTATGGTAACCCACAGTTGCCCTTACAGGCCAACTCAGGCCATCTGATCAGACTCAGTCCATCTGATTTCCAAGCTCAGAGAACTAACCACAGAAATGTTCTGCTTCTTGGTGTCTTGAAGACCTCGGGACTAACTTATAGGTAAAGAGACTCAATATTCCTAATTTGGGAGGACTTTCAGATTGTTAACGTTTGGTATCAATTTTAGAGCATGGAACACTATTTAGGATTTTGAAAATATAGAGATATATTGATATGTCTTACAGAGAGAACTATCTATAACAAAGATCTTGAGAAGCTTCAGGAACACTAATTCCTTGGCATAAGCCCAGGTAAATCTACCACACTGATGTTAAATTCAGGTCTAAGGGAAAGAGTGCTTTTATGAGGCCCCAAAACACTGTACTTAAGAAAAGCTATTTATATTAAAAATTACTATTTGCAATTCTGAAAATAGATGTAGACAAATACAGATCTAGCTCCTCTGGACAGAACTGAAACACAGCAGTCTTTGAGAGTAACCAGTGCTAACTAGGTATTAGAAGGAAGACTCTCTAGGTGATAATGAAGATGGAAGTATAGTAGGAGACAAAATGCAACAGCTCTAATTCAGAGTTTGCCCTGGGTTATATGGGCAGTGGAACTCCAAATCTTTCACCTGCCATACTGCTAATATTTCTTCTTGCCTTCCGTCTGCCCACTTCCATACGCCTTCTTATGTGCCCGCTGAGCTTCTTATGCAGCTGATGATGTCTTGGTTAGGAGATAAAGATGTGACCTTGAAGACACATTGCGAAACATATTACTACTTCAAGGAAAAATGCCAAGGTAATTGGGTTTCCAAAGAGAGAGGAGAAATGGAATGTTCTAAAGAATTCAGAAAAAAAAAGAGTATTTTTGATAGAAATGTCACTCATTTCACAATAAATCACAATTGATTTTGATTAGCTTCAGAAATCATTAACCATGACTGAACATTAAGATGTACAATAAATATGACTCTACGAATAACTTTGGGAATATACTTCTTTGAAACTATTTTTATTTTGTTTTAAATTAAATATCAACCTTAAAGCTTCAGGGATTTTGATTCATCTTATTTTTTCCTGGTCTATTAAGAAAAAGAATTAAGCTTTATACAGTTTTCACTTCTGGAAAATGAGACTCATCACAGAGTTCTTGTGAGATAAAAAGCTCTTAGAACCATGCCACGCATGTAGCCAGTGCAATTAATTGTTTTCTGGTAATATTATTAAAACCAACAGTTGTAGACAAAGTCAGTATTTATAAAACAAAGGAAAGATAAATATGTTTTAAAATGCCTGGAAAGGGTATATATCTTTATAATGTATGACAATGTTTCTGTGATGAGATTAGCCTTCAGTGACAGATCAGGGAAGACTGCCAGATAAGATTCCTTGTTACAACTCAGATGCTACTTCTGAAAAATCCCTCTATGCATGTTCAAAACATATTGCAAGAACTAACCTGAAAAACAAATGAATACAAAGCAAGTTTCAATGTCTGTTTTCCTATAAAGGAAATAAATACTCAAAGGCTGACTATTGGGATGTGCTCCAGCTTTCTAGATAGTATTGGAAAATGCTAGCTCCATGTTCCTTGGGGTGGCACTGACCTTTTTGTCCTTTAAACTACCAATTAATGAAATCACTTAACCATATTGTCATGGCCACATTTGTAATCAGTCTTCAAATGGCTTCCCTAGTGCATATTCTATATCTAAAGAAGAGTAGATTCTTGGCCAGTGTAATAATAGCAAGGGTAAAAGCTGCTACCTTCTGGAAGAATTCATTAGTTTTACTTGACCACACTCGCAATTCTTACAGCATAGCTGGTTATAAAATTTTTGCAACTCTTGAACATCTAAGATGATCACTTATTTTTGCCTTATTTGAGCACCATTTCCACTCCGTCTTCTGACATTCAGTGTGAAAAATGACTGTACACACACCCAGGTGAATGTAGAGTGAAGCTGAGGAAGGTTTACCAAGTATTGATAAATATTATTTGCAACTAAAATGCATAGTAATACTCAGAAGAACAGAGCTTTGGTAAGGACAGCCTTTATTTCTTGATGAAAGGTGGCCTGGTATGCTGAAAAGACAGCCATTCAGGCAGACCTGGCTACAAATTTGGGTTCTACTATAATGTGAACTTAGACAAGTGACTTAAACCTCTGAGTCTCAGTTTCTTTATCTATGGAATGAAAAGAATAAGCCTTGTCTAGTAGGGTTGTTGCAAGCATTAAAGAATGTAAACTGCTTGGCACAATACCTGGTACACAGGAGCTCAATGAATGCTAATTCATTCCTCATCTGGTAAAAAGAAGATAGATATTGTTTTTAAAAGGCATTGCACTATCCTGCCGGCTAAGGTGTCAGGTAACAGTAGTAACTTGTTAGAAATCCATTCTAGACGCTGGTAATCATTATGTGTCTCAAGTGCTATGGAAGACTTGACAAAGAATATGATCTGACCATCAGAGAGGACCAGTGATACCAAGAGGCCTGCACATCTATTTAAACCCCCAGGATTATAGTTTACTGCTTTGTGAATCAGCCCAATTGATCTTTAGGCAGGTTTAACTTAGAAAATGCTCTTGAAATTGAGTTCTTGTTTCCCTGTAATAGCCATTCACTGATGAATTCTAATCATGTCCTCTAAGCCACCATATATCCAATGCAATGGATGTGATTGTGGTGATAAGATGAAAAAGTCACTAAATTCTGGATGTAATAGGAAGGGCCTCATAGGACCATATTCTCTTCCAGGCTACAGAGAGTCTTAAGCCAATTGGGATGAGTGGATGAATAACTGGTCCTTTCTTTAATGATGACCCCTTACTCACATCTGTTGAAGGAAGGGAGCATATGGTGGTATAATCATCTCCACTGTTTAGCTGAAAAAATAGATTTTTTTTTTTTTTGAGACGGAGTTTCGCTGTTGTTACCCAGACTGGAGTGCAATGGCGCGATCTCAGGTCACCGCAACCTCCGCCTTCTGGGTTCAAGCAATTCTCCTGCCTCAGCCTCCCGAGTAGCTGGGACTACAGGCGCGCACCACCATGCCCAGCTAATTTTTGTATTTTTAGTAGAGACGGGGTTTCACCTTGTTGACCAGGATGGTCTCGATCTCTTGACCTTGTGATCCACATGCCTCAGCCTCCCAAAGTGCTGGGATTATAGGCGTGAGCCACTGCACCCAGCCAAAAATAGAAATATCTTAAGAAAAAAGAGGGACGGGCGTGGTGGCTCACTCCTGTAATCCCAGCACTTTGGAAGGCTGAGGTGGGCGGATCACAAGGTCAAGAGATCGAGACCATCCTGGTCAACATGGTGAAACACCGTCTCTACTAAAAATACAAAAAAATTAGTTGGGCATGGTGGCACGTGCCTGTAATCCCAGCTACTCAGGAGGCTGAGGCAGGAGAATTGCCTGAACTCAGGAGGCGGAGGTTGTGGTGAGCCGCGATTGAGCCATTGCACTCCAGCCTGGGTAACAAGAGCAAAACTCCATCTCAAAAAAAAAAAAAGAAAGAAAGAAAAAAGAAGGAGATGGCACTTATTATCTAATAGCCACTTACCTATCCATTTATTCAGCTATGCCTGTTGCTAACTAACTATGAACAGAAAGGCAAGGATGAGTCATTAAAAAAGAAACCTTACCAGGATACAAGGCCCTAGCCAATAAGGATATATACAATGTTTCCTTAAGGTGTAATAAATGTAGATGATACAAGAATAAAGACATTGATAAGATATAATTGGCTAATGACCTTGAACAAAAATGTGGACATCCAAATTTTATCTCTCCTTGAAGTGAGTTGCAAAGCCTAATGCCAGGAATATCAGCAACTCTAGCCATCAAGGCTAACAATAGGAATTCACAACAATGGATTCCATTGGCTGTTATAGCTAAAGTAAAGATGCTAACAGGGGAAAAATAATGAAAAACTGAGATTCCTATTCTTTTTCTCACATGTGGCAGATGATTATTTTTATTATTATATATGCAAATATATTTTTCATTCTGAGAAGCCATAGTAAAAGGAGGCTGAAACATCACTTTAGGTGTAAAGATGTGTGACTTAAATTAGTCACAGAAAGAACCCCGAGACCTCTTTTAGCCAGTAAGCAAAAACCCAATAAAATAGAAGTTAAGTGTAGAAAGAAACAACTGCTAACTTCTAATTATGGCAGTAGATAGAGGTTAGATTGGCCACGAGTGAGGCTGTTGAGTAGCCAGTGAAAACCTGAGTTTTTACCTAAGTATGACACTAGCCTCCACAATTGAGTATAAAACCACAGAGGAGATAGAACTGGGTGGTTTGGGTGGGGAGGGAAGTGAAGAAGGATGGGGAGGAGATTATTATTCCAGAGCCCAGAGCCACTGCACTCTCTAAGCTAGACAGAGGGTCAAAAAGCCAATTGAGGTTCTCTCTGAGGTCTGCTGGAAGGTGTCTCGTCCAGTCTGGCCTCTGGTGATCTGCAGAAGGCAGGATTGTTCTTATGCTGTTAGGTTGGTCCTTACTCCACATGCTCACAGTTTCTAGTTTCCCACTGGTATTCCCTAATCTACTTCAGGGTTTTCAAGGTGCCAGCTCCTCAATTTCTCCACAGCTCGATCTTTCTCCCAAGAATCTACTGGCTCTTTTTGATTGCCCATGGGCATTTTCCTGTCAATTCTGCACTCTCGCATCCAGATACATGTCCTGGTAGTTCCATGACCTCCAGAGGGACACTGGATTATGCTCTGCAGCCCTCTGCTGCCCTCCACTGGCCACATCTGATGGCCAGCATTTGCTCTGAGCTCCCTGGGCAGCATAGTTGGAAATGGCTTACTCTTGAAGCATCTCCCAGGAGGCCAGTGGGCTGCCACATTGCCAAAGCAGCTTACCACCATGGAACACAGGATACCGTAACACGGGGGAAAGCACAAGTCTGAAGGCCCTGTCCACAAATTACTCTTCAAAGAAGAGGTATCAGCCTTTCATGTACTAAATATATGTTGAGCTCTATGGGCAAGAACATGGTAAGGCTGGGGGGACAGGAGATGAAAAAGAAAGAGAAAAATAATCTCAGAAAGCACCTGGTGCTGTCCAATTTGGCCGGCCCATTCCCAGGGCCTTGATTTTAGTATAGGAGAGAAGCAACGGAGCCCCAAGCCCAAGTCCTTAAGGAGTTTCTAGAAACAAACTTCTCATGTCCCATGGATGTCATCCAAATTTGAATTTCTTTTTTTACCAACAAAATCCTTTTAATCTTCCGACAAAATACCCTCTGCTTCACAACATCAAGATTAAGTCTCCATAAGCTTTTTACAGTGTACAGCAGAGAACAAGGATCATCCCTGCACATGACTGTGAAACCAAACTTTTAATGATTGCAATCATACAAATACTGCAATTTAAAAAAATCAAAGAGCAGTTACCCCAAGGTAAAAAAAAAAAAAAAAAAAAAAAAACAGGGACTGCCAGACTCAATCTTAGCATGGAAACAAACACACAAGCCCCAAACCCTTAAACAGAGATTCACAAGCAACTCAGCTGAAACGAACAGACGTGGCAGGGTGGACACTATGGCCTTGGCACCTCAGGGAGCTCACTTAGAAACCGCACTTACAACAAAACAGCCATCAAAGTTTAAAACTTTTGGAAATACGTGACACAGAGAGGCCAGTGGCTAGGATGCACCATCCATTTTGTCAGCTTTGAACCCTGGCTCTTTCTAAAGTTCACCCACCAAGGATCCTTGTTTTCATTCTAAATGCCGATCATCTGAGCGAATTTGTCTTCAGGGGTACCTAAGGAATCTTTAGAGCTAAAAAAATGCAGCATCTAGGGTCTTCTTCATTGTGCATTCATGATCACCCACAAGAACAAACTTTCAGCTTTTTGACACAAGAAGAAGACCTTTTAAAGGAACTTTTTTTAAGCAATATCTTCTTGTCCAATCTCAAAGTTATTTTGCAGAGTAACAGAAACAATTTAAATGCCTAAAAGAACTAGAGGAAAAACCAGAGGGAAAAAAGACACATCTGCCAGTTGAAGTTTTGAGCCTTGTGAAGGATGACCCAGGAGGAGTCACTTTCCTTCTTTCTTTCAATGTCCACAGCTGGATCAATCACAGAGTCCTGGAAATGGCAGAGGTGTGCTTCCCTGCTCTGAGGGTACATACTAGTGTTTCATGAAGGGGAACTGTCTGCAGATACATCAGGCCATGTAGTGGTACTGATTCGGATTGTCCCTGTCTCTCTCCATATAGCCTCTGTCTATCAGAGATTCAATTCTCTTTTACAAATCTCCAGGCTTAACTGGAAATTTCAGCTGATTATATAATTCAGAAACTAGAAGATTATGACCAAGGGTCTTTCTCATCTTCATTATTCTGACGATAGCAGCATCAATCTGATACTGTCTATCCTGAAACACTCTCTCAGTGGTGCTAACTTGTTCCTCAACAGTTTCCTTCATTTGAGTTTGGTTGTTCTTTACTCTAAACAACTTGTGCTTGAATTCTCCATTAAAAATGAACTTCTCTCCATCTTCTACCTCCTTTCCTTTGGGACTTTTAATCAGCACACACGCTTTGCCACAGGCCAAGGACTTCGCAATTCACTATCCTCTATCCCCGTGGCCTCTTTTATCTCCTCAAAGCTGAAGCCGTCTCCCTCGTTGAACATGAGGAGCACCAGTGTCTGGAAGAGGGAAACCTGGAATTCCTTCTTACCTTGTTTAAACTCTGATTTTAAAACAGCATGCCCCAAAATAATTTGCCACTGAAGTTTTCAACCACTGTGCTTTCCAAGATAAAATGCCTTAAATACTTCCTGAAGTTTAATCATTTCCAGGGTTAAGTGCACTTCCATGGGCGTGTATGTCGGCCAACAACCCATTGTGAGTATGTTCACTGTGAGGTCTATAGGGCCTGAGTCACTTTGATTCTGCATATCCTGCTTGAAATGAGCCATGATGTCCTTTGAAAGCTCCATGTCCTTGAACATGCCTTCCAGCTTGCTCATGAAGGCTGAACCACACTCATGCTTGAGCTTTGACAGCATAGACTTTTCAGCATCAACTGAGGCACTTTTCCCAACAAGAAGGTTTTTTTACCAAATCTTTTCATAAAATGCTTCAAAGACATCTTTACCGTGGATGAACCTGAACAGGATGATGATCTTGTCCAATGTCCACTCCAGCTCCTTGCCTGTGGCTTCTTTGTTGCCTGCTCTTAACTTTGAATCCACATGCTTTGCAATCAGTTCTGCAGGCTTGTTGGGTCTCTTATTGATGAACGTCTCAAACGACTCCTTCATAAGGTTGACGAACCACTCATTCTTCTGGAAGCAGACCTCTATCACATGGTCTACCTTGTCCTTGAAGTCCAGCAGGTCTTGGACCATGTCTTTATCTTTCTCAGGATTGATGACGATTGCTGTCCCAAAAGTCTTGATGTACTCCCTCCAGTGCTGCAGCAGCGCCTGCTGCCCACCCCTCACCCGGCTGAACAGCTGGTACATCTGTGCAAGGTCGAGCACTCTGTTCTCATCCAGTAAGTGATCAAGCCCTTTCTGCAGAATTGCTGTTAAATGTTCTCCTAATAGCTGTTTCTCCACACAAGCAATCAGTGGTTTCTGTGTGCTGTGGTCCAAGTAAGTGATTACTCGGTCTCCTTCTTCCTCTAAGCGTTTACTTACATGGTTAAGATATTCTGGAACCTTTCTTTCCTGCATCAACCTTTGGCCTTCTGCAGCATATAAGCAATTAGTATCTTCCAAAAATTTCAGTTCAAATGAATCTTTATACACCTGGAGGTCGGACAGCATGCCCAGCAAGCTCCGCAGCAGGCTCCAGTCCAGCAGCAGGATTCCATCAATGGTTTTACTCTGAACCATTTTATCACTAATAATATGGGTTCTGAATAGTTCTAATCCCATATCCCTGATGGAAGGCAGTGTGGAGTTCTGAAGCACATAGGTGTGGTCCAAGAACAGGAAGATGCTTCTGATCATGATCATTTGTCTGCAGTGGTCCTGCCAGCATGTGTTAATCTTCTTTAAAAATACAACACTGTCGGCCGGGCGCGGTGGCTCAAGCCTGTAATCCCAGCACTTTGGGAGGCCGAGGCGGGTGGATCACGAGGTCAAGAGATCGAGACCATCCTGGTCAACAAGGTGAAACCCCGTCTCTACTAAAGATACAAAAAATTGGCTGGGCATGGTGCCACGTGCCTGTAATCCCAGCTACTCAGGAGGCTGAGGCAGGAGAATTGCCTGAACCCAGGAGGCGGAGGTTTCGGTGAGCCCAGAGCGCGCCATTGCACTCCAGCCTGGGTAGCAAGAGAGAAATTCCGTCTCAAAAAAAAAAAAAAAAAAAAAATACAACACTGTCTAGTGAGTCCTCTCTAAACGGAAGGATCTGTGCCTGGACGTGGTCTTCACAGGCCTGATGCGGCTGCTTGTAGAGCATGGGGGAGACTTCGTGCGAACAAAGATTTTCCACAGCTTGCAAAATATGAGTCACATGGCTCCTAGAAACACACCTCCTTCTCTTCTGTAATGGGGTAACTTTAAATATCGTTCTAAGCAGCTTAAGCCTGGTAGAGCTCCTCGAGGTTGTACCTGATGGAGGTGCTGCTCTGCACCGCCCGCACCGCCTCGTGCAGCTTCCGCCACGTGTCCTGCGTGTAGTTGTCGGGCAGCCGAGGTCTGTCTCGGAAGTTCTTGATGACCAGCTTCTTGGAGCTGCCCGCACCCCCCGGCTTGGCAGGCACTGCGGCCAGGGTTGCGGGCTTGGTGAGGCCGTTGGTGCAGCCCACGAGCGCCAAGAAGCTGCCTTTCCGCGGGGTCTCGTCCGCCACGGCTGGACCAGAACCGCGCGCCAAATTTGGATTTTACCTGCCGTGTCCTTGTCTTTAAAAATAAAAAACTAAAACACGGCATCAAAGCCAAAGACATAGGGCCTGCCTTCAGGAAATTTCACAGTTGGAAGAAGAAAGACAGTCATAGGAGAAAAAAAAAAAAAACTAAAAATTAAGTCATGATGTGGCAAGAGCCAAGCTGTGTGGGAATGCAAAGCAAAGGCAATTAATTAAGACTGTGGGGATAAGGTGAAACATCAAGGGTTGTCTTTCTAAAACAGAAATCTGATCAACATTGTCTACAGGCTCAAATAGAAACCCCTTAGTCATCTAAAGTAGGCTTCATAATATTTCCCCTACCTTCCTTAACAGCCGCTCTCATCATTCTCCAATATCTGCTGGTCCAACTGAAATTCATTTTTATGTCAAACAACATGCAACCCCAGAACTCAGAGAGAGAGAGGGAGTTCCAGGTATCCCTCCCCAGTTCAGAGAGCAGTCTCAGATCTTCTGTGCTTCACTCCCTCATCAATTTCTCATCACTTCTTGTTTGATTTATTCAGCTCTCTCTTTTAGATCTTTTTCTGGAAAGGCAACGTTGATCTGTAAGGTCTGAAACCAGACACATTCTCTCTCTTGGATATTTATGTGCTTTCTCTTCAGCTCTCTCAGCTCAGACCTACTGAACCCAGATACCCAGAACCCAACCAGGCAACACCTATGTCCCGTCTGTGAAGTGGCATCTAAGATCCTGGAACATTATTGCTCACAGCAAGTCACAGCCTCTATTTATCAGCTTCCTGCTCATCTCTGTCCTAGGATGTTAGTAATAAATCAAAGCTATAGCAGCTATGCTATAGCTTAGGTAATTTCTCTGAACATTTGATTTTATCTTCCTTCACCCATTGATTGGCTACCATCTAAATTGCTCCTTTATGCTTTTTCCTTGAAAATACTGCTGAACTTACACATTCTGTCTCTATTGACAGTGTCCAACAAAGCAGCCCTTGGACAGGGTTAACCCCAACATCCCAGAGCACCACTTAATTTGAAAAGAGAGTCAGACAAAACTATAGTGATTATGAGAATCCTGGTAGGATCAAGGAATGTTTATTGGGTGCTCAGATGTGCCAGGCTCTGTGCTAGGTACATGATTGCATTTGATCTTCACAGCTGCCTTTTTCGAAAGAGGTATTATCTTCATTTAAAAAGAAGGACACTAAGACTTTGGAAATTAAGCTATTTGCCTAAGATTTTCTTTCACATGTCTGATTTCAGAGCCTGTACTTTTTTTTTTTTAAGTGAAAGCAAATTTATTAAGAAAGTAAAAGAATAAAGGAATGGCTACTCCATTGGCAGAGACGCAGCACGGGCTGCTGGTTGCCCATTTTTACGGTTATTTCTTGATTGTATGCTAAACAAGGAGTGAGTTATTCATGAGTTTTCCAGAAAAAGGGTGAAACAGTTTCCAGAACTGAAGGTACCTCCCCTTTTTAGACCATATAGGGTAACTTCCTGACATTGCCATACCATTTGTAAACTGTCATGGCGCTGGTGGGAATGTCTTTTAGCATGCTAATGCATTATAATTAGTGTATAATGAGCAGTGAGGACAACCGGAGGTCACTCTTATCACCATCTTGGTTTTGGTGGGTTTTGGCTGGCTTCTTCACTGCAACCTATTTTATCAGCAAGGTCTTTATGACTCGTATCTAGTGCTGACCTCCTATCTCATCCTGTGACTAAGAATGCTCTAACCTCCTGGGAATGCAGCCTAGTAAGTCTCAGCCTCCTTTTACCCAGCCTCTGTACAAGATAGAGTCACTCTGGGTTAAAAGCCATTGACATTTTCCCCCTTCCTTTTAAAAGAGAACCCTTCATCCTAAGAGCTATACAGGGCCAAAGATCCATCTCCTGTAACTTCCTCAGGCTGAATAGGGACGATGATATCCCTGCCTAACTATGAAGGTATTTTATATTCAGGGTAGAGAGGAGCTTAGTCAGAAAGCATCAGTATGTTGAAGGCCACTCATAAATCTTGTGTTTCAACAAAAGGTGATATTTGGAATATTAATGTGTTCAATTTAAGAAAACCTTCAGTAAGCTTATCCTGCATTTCTACACAAAGAGTACAACAACAATACATCCCACAACAGTAAAGCAAAGTAAGCAAAATTATCCAAGTAAACTAAGTAAGAAGGCTTTCCATGAACTGGGCAACTGTTGGAACCAAGCTGATATGGGACTGCTAGCTGATTCCAGTATGTGCCCAAAATTAGAAAACTGATTCAGACTTTTACATTACCCATCCCTTTTGTTTCTTCTGAGCAGCAGCCAGAGATCACTGATGGTTTCACAAGAATAAGCAGTTAGTCTAAATTCAAAAAAAAAAACTTAAAAACGACTGATGAGACTAGAATCTAGTAACAGGCATACTACAGTTCCCAAAACGTAATTATTCTCTCAGCGACTTTACTCTTAACCCCGTGCTTTTTTCTGGTCGCCTGCCTTACAGTCAGTATTCTATAGATATGTATTGGATTTTCTAGATGACACTGACATTTGGCCACAGAACCACATTTGAATTTGTATTAATTCCTAGAGAATCTTCAAAGTTTTGTGCTTTTATAGAATGTTGTTCTCATTCTCTGAAAAACTGGAAGCTCTTGAGTAGAGTCCAAAACCTACTGTTAAGTAGTGAGAGTTACTTAGGACTTGGCATAAAGTGGTCATCCTTAATGGAGTGACTTACTGTTATTGTTGCTGCTATTATCTCTTCTAATTAAATCCAAGAAAATTCTACAAGGATAAAGAAATCAAGAAATGCCTTTCATTAAAATGGGATGCAGCTTAGTGTACATTCATGTAATATGACAAAAAGCATAACACACACATGCCATATGGTGTAAATGCACATTTCTCTGTCAGGTTTTAAGTTAACAACTACTAAAAAGGCTCTTATGCAGTATGTTTTTTTATGTCTCTTACATCTACGATTTTCTTTTAAGCTCAATTCTTTGTCTTCTCTTACATTCCCTAAGGGAAGAAAACACACTCTTTTGATCTCAACTGGCAATTTGTACTTTTAAAAGTAAAATTCTGAAAGTGTGATAAGACTACATCTGTTGTGTTCATCACTATAGCCCCAGTGTTTGCCCATTGTAGGCACCCAATAAATAATTGCAGATTGAAATCAGTCATCACTTTCACAACTATCACAATCACCCTCACAGGCTAAATTTATGCAGGTTCCAGGTGAATCAGCCTGGAAGCACAGATACATGCATATGCTTAGGCTGTCTCTTTTCCCATACTTTCTGAGGCTACATTTGGAAAAAAAGAAAGCCGTCTTCCAGAAATGAGTGGGGCACTTCATTTCACTAGGGCTTTGCAGTGGAAATGGAGTGAGGTGTCATAAATGAATGTACTTCCAGGACTGTGGAGATGGGACAGAATGTGAGAAGGCAGCGTAATCAAATGCAGGCTGGCCCCAGAATGTGATGCTGAAGTTACCTGGAGAGTCATCTCCGGTGGCTGCAGGACTCAGACTATGCTGAGAAATATAATTAGCTATAGGAGGTAACGCAATGAAAAGGAGACCTCTCTACCACCTCTTAAAGGTACAGAGTAAGTTCATCTAAACCAGACCATTAACAAATTGTCCTTAGCTTTCCCTTATATAGAGAAGCATGTCTGTCAGCATCTACTTACTGTGCTTCTAAGGAGCACAGGAAAAACAGTAACCCCTTGCTGACCATTCAAGTCTTCATTAAGTTGGGACCAGCCCTAGCTAAGCACTTTGTACTTAGAGAGGAAGATATGTTATTGTTAAGAGTATCTGTCCCGGAAGCAGATTAAGTTCAAATCCCTGTTCCACTGCTGCTTACCCCCAGATCTACCTTTTTCATGCTGTCTGTGTCCTAAGGCATTGGTCTGTGTGAATCACATTAGCTGGCTTCCTTATCTTCCTGCCTCCCAGTGGGGGGCACTGTCAGGAGACAGGGAGAAAGGAGAGTGAGGTCTGATACTCCTGCCTTTTTCCTTGCAGAGTGACCTTAGGCCAGCTACATTCCTTACCTAAAGATCTCACCCTTTGTAGGTGACCCCATCCACACAGCCATATCTATTTCCTGGATCTTGAGGTTTAAGGTCTTCTTAAATCAGAGAAGTACAAGTGTGCTATCTGTCCCACGTTGGGATCCTGGCCTGATACACCATTTATTCGTAGGTGTTTGGTGAGTTACTTAACCTCTCTGGGTCTCAGCCTGCTCATTTATGTTGGGGATGATAGGAGTACCCTGGTCTCAAGGGTGTGGTGAGGATGAAATGATACATTAAAGCAGTTAGAACAGTGTTCAATGAAATAGTAACTACTGTTATGACAGAAGCTCAGTTTGAGAAGATTTCTCTTTTTCAGTCTCAGATTGGCCTCATTCATTCTCTCATTCCTGTTCTTTTTCTTTCACTTCATTTCAAAGGAAAATACCTATGCAAACACTTTTTTTTAATGCCTCATCTTACTGATCTTCAATGCATTATGTGAGACACAGAGAGCTTTGTTTCTGGGTTCCTAAATGAAAACTGAACTATTAAAATGGTTTCTTGCCTAACCCAAATCCACATGGAGGTTAGGTCCAAAGCATAAAGATTAAGTCAGGCCCTCTGGTGACCAAGATTTTAATCTAGACAATTCAACTTGGTTTCATCTTGTATGAAAACTCTGATGGATTGGTGGTAACTCCAATGTTGACAAGGAATCAGGAAGGAGGAATGCTATGACTGATTAACAATGTCTGCCACACATACCCAGAAACCGTGATCATGTCAATATCCCTGTTCTTCTCTGTCTAGTGGTCCATTGCACCCTCCAAATCAATCAATCAATCAAATAACCACATAAATAGTAAACAGATATTGATGAAACATATCTTCTATTTGGACGCTTTCCTAGGTAAGGTGGAACACACAAAGATAGGTTAGAATAATTTATCCCTGCTCCCTAGAAGTTTATTATCTGGCCAAAAAGACAAAGCCAAAAGGATAAAACAATGAGATCAGGCTTCCCTTAACTATAAATGCAATAGAAATTGAAAAGGGAGCTGAGTGTGATGGCTCACACCTGTAATCCCAGCACTTTGGGAGACTGAGGCAGGCAGATCGCCTGAGGTCAGGAGTTCAAGACCACCCAAGGTCGACATGGTAAAGCCCCATCTCTACTAAAAATATGAAAAATTAGCTGGGTGTGGTGGTATAAGCCTGTAATCCCAGCTACTCAGGAGGGTGAGCATGAGAATCACCTGAACCTGTGAAGCAGAGGTTACAGTGAGCTGAGGTCATGCCACTGCACTCCAGACTGGGTGACAGAGAGAGACTCCGTCTCCAAAAGGGAAAAAAAAGGAAAAGAGTTCACTGTTTATTTAATATATAGGCATTTTGCCAAGCACTAGAGATGTAAAACTGAGTAGAGCTGCTTTGACAGGTGTACAAAAGAGAGAGAGGGAGGGAGGGAGGAGGAGGGAGGGAGAGAGAGAGAAAGAGAGAGAGAGAGAAAGCAATGGAGGGGAGAAAAAGATACAAAAAATACAAAAATAAACCCAGAAGACTCTAGAAAAGCATCATGGAGGGGAGCTTAGCCCAAGCTCAGTGGAAGAATGGACTATCCAAAAAAGCTTTCTAGAAAGGAGATGGCCAAACAGTGTTCAGAGAAAGAACAGCCTGCTAGATACTCTTCCTTCTCCAAGGCTGTGGCACGTGGCCCTTGCCTCCCACTGTAATCACTTTTGGACTCTGAGACCAATAATGTCTTCAGTCAGAACTTAAAATTTCAATTCAATGTTTAGTGAATTGGGCATCAAATTTGTTTTGATGACATTTACACTAAGACCCGATGCATTAGTTCTAGAAACCAGAAATTCTTGAGATCAAGTCATTACCCTGTCCCTCATTTCTAGTTATAGAGTATTTGCCTTGCTGCCAAATACTAAGTCACTCTTCTCATTATATAGATATTTCAGACATCTATTTTGTTTTTATCTGTACTCTCCTTTCTTTGCCTTCATTCACTCGCAATCAATTAATTAACTGATTGATTCAATCTGTGTTAAACATCAGCAGGTTCTGTGCTGGGCACTGACTATATCGTGATAAAACAAGACACGCTTATGTCTTATGTAACCTACGGTCCAATGGAAAACACAGATATCACAAACAAGTAATTCCATATTCTAATAAGCACAACAAAAAAACAAGTACGGGGCTCAATAAGACTGTGACAGAGAATCAGTGGGCAGGGGTTCTACTCCTATGAAGGAGGAGGTCAGGAAAGGCCTCTCTGAAGGTTACATTGAAATGGAGACTTGAAGAAGTAGGACTCAGCCAAATTATAGGACAGTGGGTGGGAAATGGTGGTCAGGTCACGGGAGAGGGTTCCTGGCAGAGGAAACAGCATGTGGAGAGTCTCTGAGCTGGCAAAAACATTTGGACATTTTGGAAAAAACATAGGCATTTGCTAGGGTATAGTGAGCAGTGGGGAGTATATATAGAGAGAACGCTAAAGAGGAAAGCTAGAGCTAGATTGTACAGGACTTTGGAGGCCTTGATGAGGATTTTGGATTTTATTGTTTGTGCAATGGAAAGCCATTGCCAGACTCTGATGCTGCTGTTTGCTCTCCTGATCTTTTCAATATTACGTTATTTTCAGACTGCTGCCTGCTTTTCAGGGCACCTCTATTGCACCTCGCCTCACTTCCTGGGGCCACCTGAGCTGCCCCTGTTTTCTGCATGTCATTGCCTTTCCCTCCTTCCCTATCTGAGCTTTCTCCTCTCATCTCCTAAGAAGTCCCCTTCCAGGTTCCAGGCCTTCCTCTCTGCTTGCAGTCCCTGCAGGTAAACTTTCCATGTTTGTCTTCATTTATTGCTGGACAGAGAATTCTGTACAATTCTGTACAACAACCAAAAGAGTCACAGACCTTCAAGTTTCTGCAGAAATATGTAAATTGCTTTCTTAAAAGTTTTCTTGTAAAAAAAAAAAAATGTATGTCCGTCAACAGTGCAGGAGTTTGGTTGATTTTATGGTTTTTTTTGTTGTTGTTTGGTTTTCTGCATGTGAAAAAGCTTCAGTGACAACTAAGACTGATGTTTTTTCCTGTTCTTTCTTAACACTATTACATTTTCCTCCAAGCATATTCAATGCTAGAATATTTAAGAAGTTGTAAAAATTCCTATTAGGAATGCAAATTGTAGTGCCATGGGTACATTTGAATTTTGGTTTGTAAAGATCTTGGGGTGATAAATTTTCAGGTTCATCCTATAAAAGATTCCTGCAGAAAAATTAAAAACATAAATAATCAGTATATATTCCTTATTCATATCACTTTCTTGTTGCTTCTCTAAAGAACAAGTAGTATTTACAGAGTATGAAGGCATAAGTGTACAAAAACACTGACCCAATTCCTTAGTGTTTTGTTTAGTTTTGGTTCAAGTAAATCAGAATCAGTATTTAGTTTTCACACTGAAGGCTACTAAAACATACTCCAGTGTAAAAAAAAAAAAAGATTAAAATACTTAAAAATGTATCAAGAGAATAAAATTCTTCTTATCACTTCCTCTCCCAATTTCTATTACCATTCTATAACCTCCTAAACTTGAATGTCTATGTCTAAAAGAATAACACAGCCATGGTTGAGGTTTCAGGTATATACAATTGTGAACAAATAGAAACATCTTTCAGGATTTTTTCAGCTCCCAAAATGAGAAGTAAAACACTAAAAGAAAGAATCCATCTTTTAAGCTGCAAATCATGTTCACTGCAAATAAAAAAATATCTGACGCAGACATCTGAATGGTCAGTGTCTGCCTAATCCCATGTGAATTGCCAGGAACTTGTTTCTGCTGGGTGTATTTTGACATAAATGATAAACAAACAAACAAGCAAGTGATGCCACGTGGCATGTGATAATGTGAAGATGAAGTTTTTTTTGTTTTTGTTTTTTGTTTTTTGAGATGGAGTTTCGCTCTTGTTACCCAGGCTGGAGTGCAATGGCGCCATCTCGGCTCACCACAACCTGGGTTCAGGCAATTCTCCTGCCTCAGCCTCCTGAGTCGCTGGGATTACAGGTGCACGCCACCATGCCCAGCTAATTTTTTGTATTTTTAGTAGAGATGGGAAGTTTCACCATGTTGACCAGGATGGTCTCGAGCTCTTGACCTCGTGATCCACCTGCCTTGGCCTCCCAAAGTGCTGGGATTACAGGCTTGAGCCACCGCACCTGGCCCGGAGATGAAGTTTTAACACACCTGCTCAGATGTTGCACAGTTAGCTGCCAGCACCACTTCCTATATCAACTGGGAGGAATGAAAGTGCACTCTCAGCATTCCTCATTCCCACATTTCCTCCAAAGTGTGAAGCACCATACGGAAACTGTCAAGCTCAGTTCTACACTGCCTGGGGTAACTATGGAGTCATGTAGGGGTTCTGCATGTGGAGGGAAGGAATTACTACATGCCAGAGGAGACAATGATTAAATGCAGGAAGAGATGGCTTCTGTACTAAAGCATCCGAAAGACTGCTAATGACACTGTTCGCATCTGAAGCTGTTAATCTTGGATATTTTTAGATGAAAACAGTAGCCAAACTCCAAAATCTAAAATTGCATCCTATCAGAATATGAATCCAATACTAAATAGGCAAGACAGCAATCTTATCTAAATGCTATTCACAAAAATAAACTTTTATTTCCCTCTGTACTCACTTTTTAATTATATGTAGAGTACCTGTTGCCTGTTTATGTAAATAGAAATACACATATACATGTGCTTCATAATGCAATATAGAAAAGACAGAATCTGAAAAGTTGTCTTCACCACCCTGAATACTTTTGTGACACAAAGTTTTCTAAGTGACAAACTAGGTGTTAAGCTGATATGCAGGTCGGATGTTTAAATAATATTGTAAACCTGCATTGTCTTTAAATATAATTCTCAGTTGCCATGTATGCCTGCTGATAAAGTGTGTATATGGGGGCAGGGAAATTCCAAATGATCCTCCGAACTTCAATTTGTTTAAATAAAGCATATTATGCAGTTGGGAAGGGAGGAGGTGAGGCTGACGCAAAGCCGTATCTATTTTAAAATATTGGTATTTGAGAGAATACATTTTTTTTCAGTTCTACTACAACAACTTTCTAATATTTACGTGCCTTTCTAAATGTCTCATTATCCATGGTGGGTTGGACAGACAGATACTTTGAAACGAGATGATTCAATTGGGTCCAGCAGAGAGAAATGCAAGCATCTGCACTGCTGTGGGGTCAGAGAGACTCAGAAAATAATAATATGCAGTTTTTACAACTGTGCCATTAGGTTTCACTACCTGGTATTTGAAATTTTTGCAAAGTAACAGACAGTGCTTCATAGTTTGTCTATCTTAGTAAAGTAAATAAATCTATTTCTAAAATCCCAGACTAGCGCCAACAGAATATTGACAAATCACACCAAATTGCATTGATTATTTAATGTTATTTAGGCATGCAAATATAGGTATAACAGGGAAATACTGTCCCCAAAATATTTCACCATACAATCTCCAAAATATTTTTATTAAAGAAATTGAGGGCTAAGTAGAAAGGGTCTTATGAATTCATTAGTTACATATAAATTCTACTGCATAAGCAAAGCATTATTAGCATTACTGAACTATGAAATGCAATTGGGCTACACTAATGTAGAATCAGATGTTATAATAATATGAAGAGAAGATCAGTTTACCCTTAGCAGAAATATCTTCCTAGCTTTTATTTTTTTATTTTCTGAAAATGACCTGAATTGCTTTTTTACTTTCTTTCTTTCTTTTTTTTTTTTTTGAGACGGAGTTTCACTCTTGTTACCCAGGCTGGAGTGCAATGGCACGATCTCGGCTCACCGCAACCTCCGCCTCCTGGGTTCAGGCAATTCTCCTGCCTCAGCCTCCTGAGTAGCTGGAATTACAGGCACGCGCCACCATGCCCAGCTAATTTTTTGTATTTTTAGTAGAGACGGGGTTTCGCCATGTTGACCAGGATGTTCTCGATCTCTTGACCTCATGATCCACCCGCCTTGGCCTCCCAAAGTGCTGGGATTACAGGCTTGAGCCACCGCGCCCGGCTGCTTATTTTCTTTTTAATAACAATAACACTTGTTCTTTGGAGAGTACTTAGGAAATACAGATTTAAAAAGAGAAAGAAGAAAATAAAAATCATCCATTATCCTACCACTAGTCATGTTTTGGTATGTATCATTTTAGATATTTTAGTTACACTTTCCATACTTTTCTAAGGGTCATCATCTAACAATATATGATTAATATTCCTTTAGGACATTATTTTTAATAACAAACTATAATTCCATTAACCCATCTTCTGCAGTCGATCGCTTATATTGCTCCTAATTCTTCACAATTATTAACAATGCAAAAAGAACATCTTGGAACCATGGCTTTGCACACATACCTAGTTATTTCCATAAGATTAATTCCAAAATGCCATATTGCTGGATCAAAAGGTATACATCTTAAGTCTTTTTATAAACTATTATTAATTATAGAAGTAACACAGGAACATAATTTCTCAAAAAGCAAACACCTATATTTTTTCTTCCACCATGCCACTCTGCACTTAGTTGTAACCACCGTTAGCAATTTCTTGTTTATTCTTCCAGATATTACAAAAAGAGAAGCCTGCTAAATCTTAACAACACATCTTAGAGAGTTTCACTATCAGGACCTTACATCTCTAACTCAATCCTTTTGATAATTTTACTAGATTTAGTGGTCTGGATGTATCATAGCTCATAAAAACAGTCCACTATTGATGGACAGTAGGTTTCATTCAATTTTTTGCTATTACAATGATATTACATTCTTGTATGTATATTTTGCAAATTTGTGTAAATATATCAGAATAAAAGAAATTTGCTAGTAAATGGATATATGCCTTTTAATTTTGCTAGATGTTTCCGTATTGCCATCTAAATAATTGTATTTATTTACATTTTTGTTATTCTCAGCAACACTCAGTATTATGCAACATTTTAATCCTTGTCAATCTGCAAGCTAAGAAACTGTATTATTTCTGTTGTTATTTTCATTTGTACGTTTTAAATTATAAGTGAGCTCTACTACTTACTCAATCTGAAAATCAAATTTAAAAATCCAGTTGAATCATCATATGGATTCTGAAGCCTGTTGAAATTCTTGTTCCTGCTATTTTTCAGCTAATTTGTTAGCTAAAAATTGTTTTGTAATTTACATTCTTCACTTTGTATACATATTAAATAGATGATAATTTAAAACAATAACAAGAGCTGTTTTGTTTCAGTACTGTTAAAAATGACTAACTGGTTTATATGTCTGGGATACTTTGCTGGGAAGTTATTGAAAACAAAGCATCCCCTCCTTTCCCAAAGCAGAGTCACTCAGTACCACACAGTGGCCATTAGTATACGCCAAGAATTTAAAGTAACTTTGAAAGTGGTATGTCACAAACAATCTGCCCAGTGGCAGATATTTATTACACATGGCTAGTTGATTATGATGAAAATTTATTAAAATGTAAGTTTGCACTCAAATACTCCAAACTGTATTTAAAAAGGAAGAAAAGAATATACCCAAGAATACTAACAGTGATTATCCATGGGTAGTAGGATTACAGATTACTAAATTATAAGTAGATCTTGCTGTGGGAATGCTAAAAAATCAACATCAAGTGCTTTGTGCATGAACTTACTATGTGAACCTTTTCAAAAACATAGAAGAATTTTTGAAATTTATGGGAATAATAATTTACTTGGTACATTTTTGAATACTTCCTATGTAGCTATGACTGTGCTATAAGCCAGAAGCGTATGGCATAGCACTGGCTTTCTAAGAGATTACAGTCTTCAATCTACAAAACATGATGAGCAATGTCAAAAGAGAGAAGATACTAAAATACTGATTTAAATGCATCAACTATGCCCTTGGGGAAATCTAAGTTTCAGTTTTCTATTGAAACAATGGTGTTTAATTATAGTGTATCAGAGGTTCCCAAACTTTTTGGTCTCAGTACTCCTTTACACCCTTCAAAAATATTGAGGACCAAAAAGAGCTTTTTTTTTAATGAGGGTTGTATCAATCAGTCTTTACTGTATCAGTAAATAATACTGATACACTGAAAAAGTATTTATTAATTCTATTTATTAATTCAGGAATAACACTAATAAACCCATTGCATATTGACATAAACATACATTTTATGAAAAATAGCTCTTGGAGATGAAAAGAATTCTGGAAGAGCCGCCCAGAGCCGGACGGGCTTGCGGGCTGGGCTGCTGCAGCCGCAGCTTGAGCCGCCCTCGCGCCGCCTCGGGCCGCCGCCGAGCAGTCGGGTCTCTGGGCGCCGCAACGGGCGCCCGGAGCGAGCCGGGAGGGAGCCGCGCGCCTTTGTGCGCGCGGAGACCACCCACCTGAGGATTCAGACGCTAAGGACTCCTATCTCATTCCGAGAAACATCATGGCCGAGCCAGACTTCATCGAAGATGACAATCCTGAACTCATTAGGCCTCAGAAACTGATCAATTCTGTCAAAACCTCCCGGAACCATCAAGATCTTCACAGAGAACTTCTTATGAATCAAAAAAGCGGTCTTGCTCCTCAGAACAAACCAGAGTTGCAAAAGGTGATGGAAAAAAGAAAACGAGACCAAGTAATAAAGCAGAAGGAAGAAGCAGCACAGAAGAAGAAATCAGTCTTGGAAATAGAGCTATTAAAACGGCAGCAGAAGTTGGAGCAGCTTGAACTTGAGAAGCAGAAACAGCAAGAAAAGCAAGAAAATGCCCCCGAGTTTGTGAAGGTGAAAGGCAATCTCAGGAGAACAGGCCAAGAAGTCGCCCAAGCCCAGGAGTTCTAGGCCGAGGCTGCACCAAGACCCGGCATGTCCCTGCTTGTCACCCCGCAGAGCTGTCTGTGGGTGCCTCCTCAATCTCAGGGCAAAAGCCCCTGGAGAACATTCCAGCCAGCAGAGAATCTTGACTTTCAGAAGGATTTGGATTGATTTTCCCACTCTCTGGGTGGGTGCCCTGCTGTGACAGTTGCTGTTCCTGTTCGCCAAATGAAGGGCAGCGCCCCACGCACAAGTTGGAGTGATGGACCTGTGTCCATTAGAAACATACCAGAACCAACAAATCAAACAAGTGAGAGAAGGAAGCGGACGCGAGTCAGTTCTTGAGCGTTGCACTGCTTGGTTTTTCTTCTAGTCCAAGTTCACTGGGACCCAGAGCCTTTTTTCTTTTAAAAGCTAAAAAAAAAAAATGTTTAATTCCTCTTTTTGTTATCTTTTAGGTAATTTAGATCACCTAGAAATGTGTTTAATCTGTGCACCCACTGTTTGTCATTTTATTTTGAGCATCTAGAATCTTCTTGTTTAATTTGTAGTTTCACCCGTGCTACAGTTCACACCAGAGCAGGATTGTTAAGGTTGGGCGCAGCCACTACCCTCGTTGGCACTAAATTTAGAAACAGGGTGAGAAGGTTTAAAAGCCTGTGAACACCCATCTTGATTTTACTTTGATTCCTTTTGGTTCTCTGTGTGATAACAGTAGGCTACATAGTGACATTCCAGTTCCCAGAAGGTACATCCTGTCCATTCATTTATTGCTTTGATTACTAGGAGGGTCTTTGTTCAGTTTTATTTTGAAATCTCTTGCTGAGCTAGTTCTTTTAGATGGAATAATCTTCCAGTCCTTTAGAGAGGGAACTAGTCCCTATAACCCAGCTTCAGTATCGAAAGTAAAAGGCCCCACGCCTTTTCATTCTTCCCAGAGGAGTGTGGGGAAGGTTCCCATGACCAGCTGGGCAGTGAGGATTTCTCTAGGTATTTGAATGTGAAATAAGTGCAGATTGGTCTCAAAGAGGCTTCATCAAAAGATTTATAGCATTTGGATGTCTGATGATAATATCATTAGAATCCAAGCTTTGAAAGCTTCTGACTAATGCTCATTATTTCTTTGTTTTTTTTTTCTTGTGAAGAAAGACTGTTTTGCCACTGTCTCAGCGATGGTGCTGTTGACACAGATGATGTCGATGTTCTACTACATTGCATCTCTCAGGAACAGCAGACAGGAAGGGAGGGGCTGCTGAGTTCCCTCCTTCTAGCTAACAGCACACTCCTCACAGAGGGGGCCGAGTTGCAGACAGCAGCAGCATTCTCATGCAAAATTAGTTTTAAACTGCTGGTGTGGGCACCGGTACCTTCTGCCTGATATTACAGAAGAATTTGGGGGGATTTCTATTCTCTCTGTAGAGACAATTCAGCCAGTCATTTCTGCAATGGAAACTCTTCTCATACTTCTTTTTAAAACTCACAGAAAGCTGGATCCAGAGCTTTGGAATCCTTCATTAGCATAGTAGAAATTAGCTTTCTATGGCAATGCTTTAATGTTAGCAATTGACAATTAGGCCTATATTCAATCAGAATGGGAACAAAAGTAAATGCAATGGTAATATACTGCTAGTTAGAGAAACATGTTAGTTGATTACACCTGAAATGGATTATTTATCTCATCAGCAAGTATTATTTGAATAAAATAAGAGATGCTTAAGAAAAAATGTTGCTCTATAGTAATTTGGTTTCGAAGAATAGAATGATAACTATTTTTTTCTATCGTTCTTCCTTTTGAGAGAAGAAAGTGATGACGGAGCGTGTTGAGAAGTCCACTTCTGATTGCACATTGACTAGAGTTCTTCCTCTGTCTGTGGACTAGTGACGCTGTTTGTAAAATGCAGATTCGGGACTGGCTCATTTTATCTAACTAGATATCAGATCTTGAGAACTGTATTCTTCAGGCAATTCTGCCACGTGATCAAATTCACAAGGGGCCCTGACAGGCTCCTATAGAAGGACCAATTCTCTTCCTAGGACTTAACTAGAATTCATTCTTCACTGAAAAAGAAAAAAGTTAATTAAAAAAGCTTTTTTTTTCCTAAAAAAAAAAAAAAAATAGAATTCTGGAACTTCCAAAGCCCACAAAAACTGTAGCTTAATTGTTTGGAGTTAATTTATGGCATGAGGTGGGATTTACCAAAAAGAAAGAAAAAAAGAAAGAATAAGGATAAAAGGAATTGAATTACAATGATAACTGGCTTTTAATTTCTCAAAACAGAAATCCACTTGGCTATCTTAAGATGACCAGATTTTTGTATACCTGGACAGTGCTTGTCTATGCCTGTTGTTCTGGGATGACTACTTAGTTACGAATGTTTCCCATCTTCACAAATTGGCTCACAGTGGACAATCAATTATCTAATGATACTACTTATCCAAAACACTGCATAATCATTTCTTTATGCATCACTTATGCATGTATTTATTTCGTTCAACAAACATCTATTGAGCACCTACTGGGTACCAGATTCTATGCCATCAGTCAGGAATACAAAGTAGAATAAGCCTTTGCAAGATGCTTACTATCTGACAACTCTTGGTCCATAGACAGATCAGCTGACTTTTATCATTCATTACCTGATACAAGTATCTTTTAACAAACATGATGATGATAATTACTATTTCCAAAAACATGGAATTACAACAGTAGAACATAAAAGTCATTTCTACTTTCAAGGAATTTACATGTTTATAGTAGAATGGAAAAGTAGACAATTACATAAAAATTGCTGGAAACATGATAGGTGAAAAAGTAACTTACAAACAGCATGGAAGAGGTAATGGCAGAATTCTTTTTTGGGAGAATAATACTGTGCTTGTATTTAGAAGTACTCTTTAAAGGGCTTCTAGTCTGGTTTTAAAGGAAGAAGTTTAAACAGAGGAGCTCATCTGCTTTGTGGTATAGGGTTATCTGTGTTGGGTTCATGGGTTTATTCTTTAAATATAGTCAGGAAGTACTGTAGTTCTTGAGAATCAGCTTCTATAGAATGATGAATGAAGAAAAAAATATTTGCCCTCAAGGAGTTAATCATTTTGTTCAAGGGTTTGAACCACCTGGTCCATTAATGTCTAAAGGATTTTACTTTGTTTATTCTTTCATTCATCCTTTTATTCCACTTATTTAACAGGATGATCATATCTTGGGTAAAGTATTTAATAAGAAATTTTGGAAAGCAATAACGTCTGATGCTGAATTTTTAGTGATTTCTTTTTTTCCCTTTTGAATTATCTTAAAGTGTCCTCAGGTCCTCACTAAATGTGTCAACCACTGTCCAGAGCTGGTTGTGGAGCTGCAGCTGGAACAAAAGGTAACATACAGCAACAAAGTTTCAGGAGCATTGACAGTAAACACTCATTTTCAGGAGAGGACCGAGTTTCCTTTAGTATTAGTGCACTAAATAAAAGAGTGATAAATAAAAGACCAGAAAACCCAAGGACACTTACTATATTTTTATGGGAGAAATATATGATGTTACCTAAACAATCACTGGAGCATTAACCCAGTCCAAATGCATTCACATTTTTCTTCACAGAGATCTTAACTCTGATAATCCTCAGAAGCATTCATGACTGCCATCCCGCCACACAAAAATTTAAGAACCACTGATAAAGAATGAGAGAAATGTAAATAAACTGTAAGGAAAGAATGCACAGCAGCAGTCAGCTCAGCAAAACACTCACAGGAATGGATGTCCATTTCTGAAGGTTTAACTGACATATACATATACCTTTTAGTATACACAATGTATATATACATAATGTACATATACCTTTTAGTATACACAATACTGCACACTGTCTCAAAGTGTGAGTTTTGAGATCAGGCAGATCTGCATTTACATTTGACTCTGTTACTGTTACTCTGGGTGAATTACTTTGCATTACTAACCACAGTTCTCTCGACTGTAGAATGGGGAAATAACAGTCCTAACTGCAGGGCTCTAACTATGAGGATTAAATCTTAAAGAATCTGGGGAAATACCTGCCTATTATAAATGCCTAATAAACAAAAACTAGGAACACAACACACACACACACACACACACACACACACACACGGAACAAAGAGTAAATAATTTCTGATAAACTGTCTTTAAGTTTATTCCATATGTTATCAGAAAATAATTCCTTGACATTTCGTAAATGTTAGCATATAAAGGTGTGTGTTCTAAAATACATTTCCATAAATTATATTATTTTAGTGGTCAAAAGTAATGATGTGGCATTTTAAGCAGGTGAGTTGAGAGAAGTGTGAGGAGTTGGGGTAGAAGACTCCTACAAAGGCAGACAGTTCTGATAATACCTAGAAAATGCAGTCTTAGGTTTTTCACAAATAAAAATAAATAAGTAATTAGAAGGTGAAACCTAATTCTTATTCTTTCCCCAGCTCCTGCCTGTAATCCACTCAGTCTCATTAGCCTGCCTTTGCAAATGGAGATGAATGATTTTGCATTGCCAAATAATCACTGTCACCCCAAAGGTGAGATCTTCCTATCTTCATCACTTCCCATGTGTGACATTCTTTAAATCAGACCCATATTAACTCATTTTTCATAAATTTTATATTTCAGAATATTGCACATAAGAAAAAATTGCCTAAAATGTGATTCTTGTAAAGGAAGCAATCAGTCCCTCTGACCATGTGTCAGAAAGAAAATAATCAGCCACTACATTTTCCCCAAATCTATAACTCTTTGTCGTTTTACGGCAATACACTGAGTAAAAATAATCATCAGTGACTGGATCTGGGAAGCAATTTATTATTGGTCCTAGTGGAAAACTCTTGTTCAATTCTATATAGCACAGACTCCTTCACTGCCTCAAGGGGAGAGGAGGAGGAGGAAGGGCATCTTCCAGTAAGCCACATTTTATTAGCGTACTGTCATCCCTTAGTATTCAGCGGGGATTGGTTCCAGGACTTCTCAGGAATATCAAAATCCATAGATACTCAAGTCCCTTACATAATAATGGTGTAGTTTTTGCATACAACATACGCATGCACATTCTCCTGTATATCCTAAATAATCTCTTAATTTCTTATAATACCTAATACAACATAAGCACTATATAAATAGGTGTTATAATGTCTAGGAAATGATATAAAGGGGAAAAAGGTCTGTCCTTGTTCAATACAGATATAACCCTCCTCTTTCTCCCATGTATTTTCAATCTGAGGTAGGTTGAATTCATGGATAGGTAACCTACAGACAGGGAGAGGTGTGTTAAAAAACGTGGGCTTTGAATGAAGAGACCTTCCAAACAGGCTTTGTGTGAGCAACATGGCTGTTTATTCACCTGGGTGCAGGTGGGCTAAGGCCAAAAAGGGCATTAGCAAAGGGCAGTGGGATAGGAGTTGGTTTTATAGGTTTGGGTAGGTTTTCTGCGGGGGGGGCGGGGGTGTTGCAGAGTAAGATCAGTTACAGTGGTGGAGGGGAGGGGCCAGGAGTACACAAGTTCAGTTAGAAAGGCAGGGTTGGGTGAGAGGTATTTACATTATCATAAGAACTGTTAAGATGGCAGGGTTGGGTGAGGGGCTTGTCCGGGGAAGGGATCAGGGACAATGGCCAAGGCAGGCAGGGGATGGGAGACATCAGCCGAGGCAAGCAGGACTTCAGACTTTCAGGCTTCAGGCTTACATACGGAGACCTAACCTGACAAAAAAATTGTGATCTTTTTTTCCCCCCGGGCTGAGCAAGGGAGGCTGATGGTATTTCCAACAAAGACAGGAATACAAAGTCACCAAGGCCAGGCTGACAGCGCTGGAGGGGCGGAACAGAGTAAAAAAAGTCTCACACACACACACCACATGGACACCCCGACACACGGGGCCGTGTCAGTAAAAACTCAAGGCCAGCCGTGAGGCCTCACACGACGCTCTGCCGGCCCCCAGGCCCCCGCAAGCCGAACATGGCAGACCCCCGGCCCCAGCCAAAGTCAATAAAAATCTCTTCCGAATCCGAGTCCACAGACTCCAGGATCTGGTCCACCAGGTTCTCCGGGCTGGAGCCAGGCAGCGGGCTGCGGGTGGGATCCGGGCCCTGCTCGGGGGGCTGGGTCGTGGGGTGCAGTCTGCTGGGGCATGGCCCTGAGTGGGGCACCGAGGAGGACATGTAGGCTCCGGCGGGGCCCTGGCCCGGCAAGTCAGAGAAGCCCTGGGGCTCGGGGCAGGACGTCATCTCGGACACGGAGTGCCTGCGGATGCTCGTGCCGCCGGCCGCCGCGCCCTCCGCCTCGTGCTCCTGCACGGGGTTCAGCAGCGGCGTGTTGTAGCTCTTGGAACGCACCACCGGGTTCTTGGCCAGCACGTCCCCTGAGCGGGAGCGGCGCAGCAGGCGCTTTTCCAGGATGCAGGAGTGGATGAAGGGCCCATCGCTGGAGTGGAGGCCATAGGTGCCCAGGTCTGGCGATACCACCTTCTGGACCAGCGTCTCCAGGCGCAGGTAGTCCTCAGTCACTCCTCTGGACTTGTGCACCCCCTGCAGCACCAGCAGCATCTGCACGATGGCAGGGAGCACGCGGGCGTGGGCCCGGGCCAGTGCGTCCTCTAGCTTCACGCTGAGGGTGATGGCATTCCGGAAGTGCAGCAGGGCCACCTGGCGCACTGACGGCTCCTTGCCCTGCACTGGGTAGAAGATGGCCTGCAGCATGGGCAGCACATCACTGAAGAAGTCCCAGGTCTCCGCCAGCGAGTCCAGCAGTTTCCTCGTAGAAGCAGATCTTGTCCCGAAGGATCACCATGCCTTTTGTCAGCAGCTGGTTCTGCAGGTACTCGGTGAAGAAGGACCCCAACTCTGTCTTCAGTAGCTGCCGGACGCCCTCGTTGAGAGTGAAGAGCTCCTGGTCCGGCAGCCCCTTGCGCTGGAAGACAGCGATCACCCCGTTGCGGATGCTGTTCCAGGTGGCGTTGGCGCAGGCCCGGCGCTGCAGCGTGCCCCGCTCGTCCGCCGCGACGGCCGGCTCTCTCTTGCCCAGGTCACTGAGGCTGGGAGAACTCATGAACTTCAACCTGTGGAGAGTCCTCATGGTGACCCGGGCGCCCCGCCCCGCGCCCTGCGCCACGCCACGACGAGCGCCCCGGGCCGGCGCTGCGCCCTCTACGCGGAAACTCGGGCGAGAGCAGGAAGTCGAGCGGCCCCGCGGGGTCCCGCTCCGGCCCCGCCCCCGCCCCGGCCGCCCAGCCAGGTTAATCAGTGCACGGAGCCGCCAAGCGCGCGGCCAGCACCGACCCGGCGCAAACGGAGACCCGTTATTTTTTCCATCACAATTACGTTCTCCCGACTTTGCAGTATATGTCAGAAATCAGAAAACAAACCCTTCTTCCTAGTCAATATTTAGAACATGAATATTTACCAAGTGGCTCATCATGGGATCATAGACAAAAAGGGAAACAGACACAGACAAAGAGTGCTGGGCTGGGAGGGACATTAGAAACAACTGAATCCAACTTTCTCCATCATAACAGCATTCACAGGGTTTTGTTGCTGCTGTTGCTAGCTCAGTTACATTTTACTAAGCACTTCACTTGGCTTGTCTCTTTAAATACTCACATTCTCCCTGACTAGCACACTCCCCTCCTCGCCGCCCCCACACACCACATCCATCTATTAGACTTATTTTATTTTTTTAAACACTTAGAGGGATTGAGTAACTTTCCAAGAGTCAAAGAACTAGTAATTGGTGCCTCCAGGAGAGAGGAAAAAAAAACACCACCATGTTCAAGTTTGGTGTTATGGACCACAAGGACTTCTGTGACCTGAGCTCTGATCAACACTCTAGTGTTACCCTCTACTCCCACTTCCTATTTTCATTATACAAATCCAAAACTACATGAGGTTTTTCAGACATGCCAAGCTATTTTATATTTTGTGCTTATTGCCTTTGCTTGGGAGCCTCTTACAGAAACACCTCCCCCACCTACCTCTTTCTGGCATCCTGAAGAATTCCTAATCAGCTTTTGAAACAGACCTCACATGTCATCTCTGCCATCTACACATCCTCCTCTGGGTGGCTTCCATTCTGAATCTGGCCACTGTTTCTTGTGTGTCTCTGTTCCTTAGACACTCACTGCTGCATTTTCCATGGTGTATGGTAATTATTTGTATATGTTTGTCTTATGATACAGACAATGAATACTTTCAGGTGTAAAACACATACGTAACTTTTAGAGGTTGAATCTTCTAGCACTTACTCAGATATTCTGCATATCCTCAGATTTTAAACATGCTTGTTTATGTTTCACAGATGTATTGAGATGTAACGCAGGTTCACTTGTATTCTAAACATATCATTCAAATGTTACATGTGCTCCTACAGATAGCACAACACCTATTCAGGTGATACATATGTCCCCTAAATGTTAACATGTTCACTTAGATCTGATTTAGATGTTAATCAGCTCACTTGGATGTTACATGCCGGTGTCACACATACTTAGGACAGTGGTTCTCAAAATGCAGGTTCTAGACCAGCAGGTGCAGTGTCACCTCGAAACTTGTTAGAAATGCAAATTCTTGAATCTGCTGAATCAGAAACTCTGGGGTGAGGTCCCAGCAGTCGGTGCAAGTCATGCAGATGGTTCTGGCCATGCTCAAGTTTGAGATCCCCTGACTTGGATGTTACACACTCTCATTCAGATGTTCTCCCTGCCTGTTCAGATCATATCTTCATTCATGTTGGTGATACACATGTTCACTAAAATGTTACACATGTCTGCAACTGTGATCTCCTGGGCTCAAGCAATCCCTCCCAGTTTAGACTCTCTTGTAGCTGGGACTATAGGTGTGGGCCACCACATCTGGCTAAGTTTTAAATTTTTTTGTAGAGATGGGGTCTCACTATGTTAGCCAAACTGTGTTTAAACTCCTGGGCTCAAGCAATTTTTCCACCCTGGCCTTGCAAAGTGCTGGGATTACAGTGAACCACTGTGCCTGGCCAGCTTTTCTAAAACCATATTCACTTAGATGGCAATCAGCTTCAATATCACACACTGCTATTCAGATAGGGCATGGGCTTATTCAGATATTATACCTGAGATATTGCAAATTCTCATTAGACAACACATGTGCACATGAAAACAATACAAATGTTCACTGCGTTGTTAACAAGGCTCATTCAAATCTTACACATGTTAAACTATTCACTTTGATCTTTGACATTCATGTGCTTATTTAGATGATACACACTTTGCAGATGATACACATGATCATTCAGGTCTTACGCATGTTCACAGATACGCTTCACAAACATCTTCTGATGTTATATGTGCCTATTCAGATCACTCTTGTTCATGTAGATGCTCATGGATCATTGTGTCATATGTCCAGTCACTCAGATCCTGTATCCCGTACCAGGTATGCACTGCTAACCAATCCACGCTATAGACAATCAAGGAGCAGCTATTGTTCTGGCCAATTCCCTCTTTGACTATGGTGTTCTTCTTCAGAAAGGTCTACTTGGTCCTCTGATGCTGCTGACATTCCACTGCTTTTGCAGAAGAATGTTCTGGCCCACCCATTGCCTAATTGCTTTTTGTGATCTGGGTAGCCCGTGCACACCATGGTTTACACAGAATTTATAGCAGTTTGCCACACTCAAGTACTCTCATCTACTTGAAGAAAATTGTTGCAGCATTTGCAAAGCTTTTGCTGGATTTGAACGTGCTTATAACCATATCTTCTGTCATTTTTGGCAACCCACAGTAGCGTAACTACAAGGCATTCATGCTCATTCATTTCAGAGAAGTTTTTGATTGGTTCTGCTTCATGATTTTACAATTGCTTTAACCACAATCAATATGAAAGGCCTGGGCAGCAATACTGGGTCAACATTTAAAGCAAAGAGTATTGATTGAGAACTTATTATGAATTCAGCCTCCTTCAGAGGCCCAGAAATATTTCTCTGCGTGTCCCAAGTGTTTCCTCCTCCAATTTGTAGAGAAAGAGCCTGGTGTCTGGAGTCAGGCTGGTGCTAATTTGAATCTCAGTTCCACTACTTACAGACTATGTGACCTTAGAAAACTGTTTTCAGTAACATAGTTTCTTCATCTGTATAAGGGGGTAATGATGCCTACCCTGCAGCTTTTATGTGAAGGTTTTATGTCTGGCACATAGCATGTGATCAAGGAAGTTTAGCTTTTAAGGATTATGTTATAAGCTAAATAAAGGCAAAAAATTGTGCTTTCTCACATTGAAACTACCGTGGCACATGCAGGTAAGGTTTGGACTGACAGGTAAGCTCCATTTATACAGGCAAACAAACCCATCACAGTTTCAGGAAAGATCCAGACCAGGAACCTCCAAGGAGTAGTAAGGACAATGCGCAAAAGTCCAGCAGTCTAACAAAAAATCAGCTACTATAATTCTACCCAGAGCTATCACAGAACTCCCCAGCAAAAGCATAGGAAGCAACAGGGAATGCATAGAATTCCCAATTATCTCAGATGTTGTTGAAATAAAATCTTGGAATAGGAGTTCAGTCTGAAGTCCCATCCTATTGATTGATGTGAGGAGAGAAGAAGTGAGAATACTGAGCTTGGAAAACATGGTACTAGTGGACCATTCCAGGACAGACAATTTCAAGATGTGATAAAGGGATAGACAATTATATAAACACTAACTACAGATCACTATTCAGACACCTCACACTAGGCCAGATTAGCTGCAAGGCCATTGACAACACAGCCTGGAACTTGTGTTCAGCACTGAGACTTCATGCTACCAGGCATGAGGAGAAAGGATGGGGCTTCTTGAAACTTCCTGCCTAATACCAGATTGCTTTTTAGAATGGAGAAAGACTGAAGCCTCACCGTGAGCGGAAAAAGATGGAGGCAAGAAAATGGGAGTGTGTGTTGGTGACAGAGTGGCTGCTAAAGTAGCTTTCCCATGTTTGTGACACTGAAGCCACAATTTGGTGCTTATTGACCAAAAGGATCACCTGGCTGTATGCATTCATTCTTTAAATGAGGCAACCTATGGGCAGTGCTTAGAACCGTGCCTGACACAGACTAACAACCATATAAGCATTTTCTAATATGATGGTATTTATAAATTGATTCAACAACTATATAATGTATAGCTGCGTGTTTTAGTTTTGGGGGATATAGGAAAATAAAACATAGTCCTGAGCTCAAGGGACCAATAATCTATTAATCTAATCTAATTTTTTACAAGCCTAAAAATATAAAGGAAAGAATGCCCAATTCTGCCTGGGTTTGATGAGGTGTGTGTGATCCAGAGAGCTTCTCTGACACGTTTGAGTGCATTCCTGTGTATTCAGCAAAAGGGAGAAAGTAGGATATTGTGAGAGAACAGTAATAACTGCAAAGGCACAGGAGGGTAATACAGTCAGGGAAATGAAAGAAGTCAAAGATACTACACAGAGAACAGAAAAAGTGCAAGCTATAGAGGAAGGTTAGAACCAGATCACAAAGGCCTTAAGTGTCTTGATAGGAGATTAGACATAAGCCTATGGGTAATAGGGAGCCACTGAAGGTCTTTAAGCAAGAGGGTGGCTCGAGTTGATTTGTACTTTAGAAACATCACTCTGGCTACCATATGAACAATATCTGGAGAGTTTCCTGGCAGGAGGAAGGGCGCTTACTAGACCATTCTGGCTGCAATTCAGATGGATGATGGTGATGGCTTGAATAAAGGAGGAGCAGGAAAGATACAAATGGGAGGTAAGAGGTAAAAATTATGGGATTTGATGATCACATGAACAAGGGGTTGGGAGAGAGAAGTGTATCCTATCACACTTTCAGAAAACTGCAAGTTGCAAATCGAATACTTCACTGGAGCTGTGAACAATGGTCTGTTCCCTTGGTGAGGGATCCAGGAATGCTGGCAATGATTCAAAGATTCCTGGTCATCATGCATTCTGGGCCTTGACCACTTCTTCTGGGATGATAAAGCCCCACAGCTGATCTAGTGAAAAGAGGTAGTCACAATCTCCATTTCATTTAAGCAAAGAAGATGGGAGTGGCTGCTATGCCATAGTGATGCACTTACATGTCAGTTGAGTGGAGGAATGAAAATTTGGAAGTTAAAGCACAAGGATATAGGGTTGAATGCAAAATTGTTCCATGGTTGTGGCATGTTTGCTAGATGCATCAAAACAGACAAGGAACTAATTACATGACTTCTGAGTAGGCAGAAAGCTGACATCCTCAAGTTTCAAAGCTCTGTTTTAGCTCCCATGACCAAAATATTTGGTTAAAAATGTCAGGGCTCCATATTAACTGGGCACTCAATTGAGTGAATAAGTGAATGAATGAATTTCTCTGAAATATTTAATCTAGCTTTCAAGATTCCCCAATGATTACTTTATCATTCATATTTTCTACATGGGCTTGGTGGCAGCCTATTAATAACCAAGAGTGTTGATTAATAGATTAGTATTAACTCGGAGGGAAGTTTGAGCATTCCCAGGTTTCTGTATTTAGCTCAATCCTGTTCAAGCTTTTAGTCTATAATTTGGATAAAAGTGCTACTGTTATTCTTATCAAATTTGAAAATGATTCAAAGCTGGTGACTTCCCTCTCTCCTTCCTTCCCTATTTTCTGTGATGATCAGGGCATGTCTAATCTTTAAGAGAAAAATGAGAACTAGAGGTAATCTAGTTGCTTTATAGCCTTTGAAGAACTAAATAGGGAAAGGGCAAGGAGAAGAGAAGGGGGAGTTAGGGGAGGAGGGAAGAAAAGGAAGGAGGGAAAAAAGGATGAAGGGGATAGGAAATGAGAGAAAGGAAGGAAAAACCAAAATTAAAAATGAGGAGAAAGAAGAAGGAAAAAAGGAAGGTAAAATGGGAAGATGGATGGAAGGAAAAAAGGAAGATAAAATGGGAGGATGGATGGAAGGAAAAAAGGAAAGAAGTGGAAAAAGAAAAAAAGGAGATAGGGAGAGAAACAAAGGAACAGCCTGCAAACACAAACAGGATGGTGACTGTTGAAAGGAATGGAACCAGAAGGGCACCTTGGGCAAGGAGGAGGGTCCCTAACAACTGCCGAATTTGAAGAAAGTCATAGGGAAGGGACAAGAACTTTATCCTGTATTGCTACAGAAAGCCAAGACAGGGTAAAGGGAAGGAATGTATGAAGATAGGTGTTTCTTTGCTAAATGGGGAGTCTTCAAACAATCCAAAATATTGAAAACCATAATGAATTGATACGTCATGAGCTACCAGGGGCTGAGAAGGTTCATTAGAAGTGATCCACCCAAGCCTCAGGGTTGGTGAATGAACTTCTGACTGGTATAGAGATGGGTCCACATGATCCTATGATCCTTCCCACAGCTATCCTAATGTAGCCAAAGAAACACTTTCTACCCTTGTGTATTTATGAGTTGCCCTAGCTGGCACAGTGACTAAAATTCAGGGAAAAGTAAAGAAAAGGGGAGAGGGAAGGGAAGAGAGAAACTCAGAGGACAAAAAAAGAGGAATTAATTCCTCCACTCATTCATTTTTTTCATTCAACAAATATTTATTTGTGGCTGAATGGGGATGGAATGATGAGTCAAAATAGATACTTTCTGGTTTTATGGTACTTCCAGTCTAATAGTGAGGCAAACATTAATTAAATATTCCCTCTAATGAAAGTGTAAATACTGAGATAACAACTCTAGTAAAAGTGTTTTTGAAGAATATATAACAAAACATAACTGGGAAAGCAGCAAGGGTGTGTCTAAGCCCAATCTGCCATAACAGAAGATCATAGACTCGGTAGCGGTAGCTTGAACAACATTTATTTCTCTGGAAGCTGGAAAGTCCTAGATCACAGTGCTGTTAGATTTGGTGTCTGGTGAGGGCCCTCTTCCTGGTTTGCAGATGGTTGTTTTCTCACTGTGTCTTCACAAAGGAGAGAGAAAGAGCAAGCTCCAGTCTTTTCCTCTTCTTACAAGGACACTAATCCCATCATGGAGACCCTAGCCTCATGACCTCATCTAATTTTAATTCCCTTTCAAAGGCCCCACATCCTAATATCATCACATTGAAAGTGAGGTTTCAACAGATGGATTTTAAGGGGACACAAACAATTCGTAGATAAGAGGATGGAAGTCAAGGAAGATTTCCCTGAAGAGGTGAGCCCTGAGCTGAGATCTGGAGGATATGCATGGGCATGGGAATTTATTTCAGAGACAGGAGGCAGTGGGCAATGTTCCTGCAGCACAAGGGAGGTAAGGCCCCTGGAAATGCTGAAAGGCAAGTGTGCAGGGGGCACAGAGAGGGAGAACGAGGCTCAAGAGGTATACAAGGCTGGACTGAGCAGTCATTTTATTTAGTAAGGATTTAAACTATGGTGATTCTTTCCCTTATTCACCAAAGTTGTGTTGAGAAATTCCTATGTCAAATATCAGTAAGGAACTAAATATATACCAAGAATGGTAAGCAACACAGATATGACTGCTTCCTGTTCCTGATGAAACTTTAGAGTCATGAAGAGCTGAGAGATAGTTAAATAAACAACCACAAATCACAGTGCAAAAATAATAGGTTCTGAAGTAGGGAAGTAGGATGTATAACAGTTTGTAGGACAGGGATCAGCAGAGGCTTCCTAAAGAAAGTAACATTTAAAATGACACCTGAAAAAGAAGTAGACTTTAGCAAGACAAAGATAGAAACACAATGTGTTCTACTTTAAAGGAACGGGTGTACAGGCCCAGAGGTGAGAGATAGCATGTTGTACTGGAGGAAGATGAATTTCAGAGGTGGCTGAAATAAAGGGTGCAAGGAGACAGTGTCAAGAGAAGCAGCTGGGGATGTAAGCAATGGATACATCAAGAGGGGACCCATGCTTCATGTTAAGAAGAAAGAAGGAGGCTGTTAGAATGCATTGGCAAGGAGAAAGCCAAAAGCTGGGGGGACAGTTAAGAGATTATCAGCATAATCCAAGTAAGAGTTGATGAGACCTGAATTATAAGTCAAGACAAGAAAGAAAAAGGAAACTGGAGTGGTTGAGATATATTTAAGAGATAAAAGCTTTTAGATGGAGTAGCTAATTAGCTAAGAAAGGTATGGTAGGTATAATAATAACTACCCAAAATGTCCCTGGCCTAATCCCCCGAATCCATGAATATGAGAGGCTAAACAGAAAAGGGGATTAAGGATGCAGATGAAATTAGGTTGCTAATCAGATGACTTTAAATATGGAAATTATCCTATATTATCATGGTATGCCCAATGTGACCACAAGGAATCTTAAGGGTGGAAGAGGAAGAAAAAAGAGAGAGCCAGAAGAATGGCAGTGTGAGAAGGACTTAGGCTGACCTTGCTGGGTTTGAAGATGAAGGAAGGCGGCTATGAGCCAAGAAACACCAGGAAAAGCAAAAAAAAAAAAAAAAAAAGAATTCTCCCCTAGAGCCTCCAGAAGATATGCAGCCCTGCCAACATCTTGACTTTAGCCTAGAGAGGGTCATTATGAACTTCTGACCTCCAGAAATGTAAGATGCTAAATATGTACATTTAAATCACCAATTCTATGACAATTTGTTAGAGCAGCAATAAAAAATTAACACAGTGAGAGAGAGGAAGGATTGAGGATAATGCCAAGGTTCTGCTCTGGGCAACTATATGAGATGGTGCTTCTGTTAGGAAACATAGTAAGGGAGAAACAAGGAGATAGGAGTTGATTCATTTCTGAACACACTGGATTTGGAATTCTGCAATACTGATGTCAGGTAAATGCATGGGTCTGAAGATTGGGAAAAAAAACTCTAGAGATATAGATTTGAGATTAATTAATATATGTGGTAATTTAGGCTACCAAGTAGAGGGAGAGTGGACGGAGAAAGAAGAAAAGGAAAGAGGGGAAAAGGAAGGGAGGGAGGGAGGATAGGAAGGCACTTAGTAAGCAACCATGAAGAACACAACCATAAATACCATCCTCTGGTTGAAAAGGAGCAGCCAAGAAGAAAGGAAGAAAACCAGAAAGGCGCGGCCACGTGAGGCAAACTTAGAATATGGTTTTTTTCGTTGTTGTTCTTGTTGAGACGGAGTTTCGCTCTTGTTACCCAGGCTGGAGTGCAATGGCGCGATCTCAGCTCACCGCAACCTCCGCCTCCTGGGTTCAGGCAATTCTTCTGCCTCAGCCTCCCGAGTAGCTGGGATTACAGGCACGTGCCACCATGCCCAGCTAATTTTTTGTATTTTTAGTAGAGACGGGGTTTCACCATGTTGACCAGGATGGTCTCGATCTCTTTACCTCGTGATCCACCCGCCTCCTGCCTCAGCCTCCCAAAGTGTTGGGATTACAGGTGCCAGCCACTGCGCCCGGCCCAGAATATGTTTTAAGAAGGACAGTTGGGTCCTAAGAATGCATTAGGACCTGTAAGGAGGGAGCGTAAATGTGCCCAGATCCCAGTTGCGAAGAGGTTCTCAGCCTTTCTTATACAGAAGAATGGATAAAGGGTCCACCGAGGCGTGGTGAGCTTATGGTTCGAGTAAACATCGTGGACCCAAAAAGTTTTTCGGGATAGCGATTTATTAGACAGAGAGAGAGAGAGTGAGCGAGAGCTCCCATGCTGCCATGGGAGGGGAGCCAAGCGGGATATCAGTTCAGGTGAGGAGCCCCTGATTTTTAACCCTTGAGTTAGTCCTTCCCCAGTCATGTTCTCACCCAATGAGAGGAGTTCTTTCAAACTTCCTCTGGAGTGATTGATCTTTGACTCTGATACCGGATTGGCTGCTTGGTTCACAACTCTGAGTCACAGAGCCCCCTCCTCCCAGAGCTTTCCGCAGGTTTTCGGCGGGGACAAAAGAGCCTCACCTGGCTTTCTCTACCTATCCCGCCTGGGAAACCCTGACAAAGAACTTTACATTTGAAACCCCTCTGGTTCCTAGATAGAGGCGTGGAGCCAGGAAACTCCTGCCTTTGAAACCACGCCCCTCGCGGACCCAGGAAGAGAAGCTTCTATAACACAGTCCCTCATGACTATTGAGCATTTATAGCACTTAAAAAACTGAGACGTGAACACTGAACTCGGGGAAGGAGGTCATTGGTACTCTGGAAGTCAAATCAGGATGGGTCCAGGGTGGATTGAGTAAAAGAGTAATCATCCATAAGAAAATGGACAATTTCAATAGAAATCAAACTACATGTGCGAGTGTGTGCACAGTTTTTCATCTTTAAATTAGCAAACGTGAAATCTTCTTTATTAAATTTTATGCAGTCCTGGTGAAGATTCAGGGAAATAAGGACTCTTAGACGTTGACAAACTGTATACTTAGTAATATATATTGAATAATGTTCCCCCAACAAAGATTCATTGAAGTCATAACCCCCTATACCTCAGAATGTGACCTCATTTGGAAATGGGGTCTTCGCAGATTTATCCAAGTTAAGAAGAGGTCATAATCTACTAGGGCTCATGTCGTTATATAAAGAGGAAATTTGGATACAGACACAGAGCACAGAAGGTGTGAAGAAACGTAGGGAGAATGCTGTGTGAAGATTGGAGTCATGCTGCCACCAACCAAGGAATGCCTGGGGCTCCCAGATGCTGGAAGAAGCAAGAGATGATTCTTCTCCTACATGTTTCAGATGGAGCACAAACCAGCCAACACCTTGTTTTCAGACTTCAAGCCTCCAGTCTGAGACAATAAATTTTTGTTGTTCTAATCCATCAAGTTTGTGGTCTTTTATTACTGCAGCCCTGGAAAACTAATGCATCTTGCAAAAATCTGCCCCAGGACAGTTTAAAAATATGTATCAATTGCTTTTAAAAAAGTAAGTTTGACTCAATCTCAATTAATTTATACTGATTAAAAAACAAGAGACTCAAACAGGAAAGCTCACTGTGATAAGGTTATAATGACGAAAAAATAGAGAAACTTAAATCAAAATGAAAATAAGAAATTGGCAACTAAACCACATATTTATAATGTGAAATATGATATCGTGTTAAACACTATTAAAATATCATTTTAGAAGAAAATTGATATGAACAGATGTTCATACTACATGTTTACATAGAAAAGCAGGTTACATTTGGCCCAATATTATTCCAACTTTGTACTTCATGTGTATATCTAAATAACGACAAGCATTAAAGGAAAGCATGAGTGATTTTTATCATCATCTTAACACTTTTCTTGTTTTTTAATTTTTCTACACTGAATATATTCATGAGAATACTAATAGTATTTTTGAAACATATTTAATTAAACTAGTTACAACAATGTGCTTGGCAAACAACAATTAACAACCATCTATCTATCTGTCTATATTCTAGCTTTTTTATTTACTATGTGTTCTTGGGTCCCTTAACTTTTTGAGCATCAATTTAATCATCTGTAAAATGGGAATGAGAACTTTCTCATTTGGCTATTGTGAGGATTGAATGAACAAATGGATATAACACACGTTAGCACAATGCCTGCCAAATACTAAGTAGTCAATAAAAGTTACCCACTATTGTATGCCTGTCTCCTAGAATTAGTTTATCAGGAATCAGAGATCCATGCCAACTCATCAGGAAAGGCAGTCCCTGTGAGTTTTAAATCTTCATGATTTAGAAATGTTGTAAGGTGGCCGGGAGCGGTGGCTCACATCTATAATCCTAGCACTTTGGGAGACCGAGGCGGGTGGATCAGGAGGTCAAGAGATCGAGACCATCCTGGTCAACAAGGTGAAACCCCATCTTGACTTAAAATACAAAAACTAGCTGGGCATGGTGGTGCGCGCCTGTAGTCCCAGCTACTCAGGAGGCTGAGGCAGGAGGATTGCTTGAACCCAAGAGGCGGAGGTGGCAGTGAGCTGAGATCGCGCCATTGCACTCCAGCCTGGGTGACAAGAGCGAAACTCCGTCTCAAAAAAAAAAAAAAAAAAAAGAAAGAAATGTTGTAAGGTGTCAAAATATTTGTTTCATCAGCCTAGTTACTAACACTCAGGGATCGAGAATGCAGCACAGCAAATTTGAGGGGCTCTTTTGTGTTCATGTTACTTTCCATTTAAAGTTATAATTTCATTATAAAGGAGATTTCTAGACATGGAATAATCAAAGGCTAAGCAAGTTAAAAATGTTTGGTTACTATAAAATAAATGGCAGCTGAAATATCATTGCCCACCATTTCTCATTGTAATCCTTGCTGTTGTTTCCTCAAAGCATTTTACAAGGTGAGAGCAACAACAACAAAAAAAATGTCTTTTTGCTCATATAGAGCTTAACAATGGGAAATTTTATTGCTGGTTACTTAAGATGTTCTGATATAGTTATCATGAAGATCAACAGTTGCTCAAGATTACAGAACTGAACTGTGTTTTATTTTTTTTTTTAAAGAAGGAAACACAAAGTAAGACTATTTTCAACTTTTATGCTACTCATCTGGTGATTTCATTTGCCTACTAGATGGCCTATCTGACTTCTATAAATAGAGAGGAGACAATAATTTCACAAGCAAATAAATATTTTTAAAGTATATTTTATTTACTTTAACATTTTTCCATATTTATTTTATTTATTATTTTACATATTAGATATATGTATATTTTATTCATTCTAGCTTTGTTTCTCTAGGTCTCACTTTAGTGGCCCTCTAAAATCAATGTAGACTGGGTTGAATTTATATATTAAATATATGTATTTAATATTTATTTTTTATTGTATATATTTAAGGTATACATCATGACATTTTAATATACATACTAAAGTGATTACAACTATCTAGTAAATTAACATCCATTATTGCATATATTGGAATTTGCTGAGAGTAGATTTTTGTACTCTTACCACAAATTCTTTATTGGTCCTCAAAGTCACTTTCTATCTGGACATACCTGCACCGTTTTATTAGAAACTTCTTGATGGTCCCTGCAATATCTAAATTCAACTAGTCATTTCCATGAGGATAGGGAAGGTAGAATTTAAGGCAGGGGAAACTTTGATGTTTCTTTTCATATTCCAAAATTTATCAGTAACGGTTCTCTTCTAATTTGTACTTGAAAAGTCCTAAAAGCACTGGTTTATTCAGTGTTAACAAAGTCTCTACCATGTACCAGTCTCTGCTTAGTGCTGGCATTTATCAGAGAGACAGAGATAAATCAAACACCTGTTATTAATGAGCCAAATTTCAGATTAAAAGGAATGATCAGTTATTTCATTTATGGAAGAAACATTTGCCTCAGAAAACAATAAGTAGACAATTCAGAATCAAATAATACCAAATAGTCACTCTTACTTCTAGAATAGATTAAGGTCAATGGTTAGCAATGCTGAATGGGTTAATTTCTCCCTTCCCACTTCCCAGATAATCTAGTATGTAAGAACCTAGAGACTTATTTACGTAAAATGCATTGACACTTCACATCATGGTAAATGTGGTTTCCTGTTCATTATGCCACATTTTCTGGGAACAAAGAACAAGTAAATTCAACCCAGTCTGCATTGGTTTTAGAAGGCCACTAAAGTGAGACCCAGAGAAACAAAGCTAGAGTGAATAAAAAGACCCACAGCAAGCCAAATATCTACCCTAAGTTTTATAAACGTTTCTTTGGCAGAAATAGATATAATTTTTACAACTCTTTTTCTTTTCTTCTCATGATTTCTATGGCTTCCTAGATAACAGGTATGGAGACTTTTAGAAGAAAAATGAAGATGACAATGAGAGAAGACTAGCAGAATGAATAAACATAAAAGAAAACAGGGACATTGAAGTACATATTCAATTAAAAATTTCCTTTCTTAAATAAAAAGAGTGTCAGTAAAACTTCACTCTTAGTTTTTGTAAGAATTATCTGTCATCACAGAAAATAGAAATCCAATCTCAATTTTTTTTTGAGACAGAGTCTCACTCATGCTGTCATCCAGGCTGGAGTGCAGTGGGATAATCTCGGCTTACTGCAACTTCTACCACCTGGGGCCAGGTGATTCTCCTGCCTCAGCCTCTGGAGTAGGTGGGATTACAGGTGTATGCCACCACACCTGGCGAACTTTTGTGATTTTAGTAGAGATAGGGTTTCACCATGTTGGCCAGGCTGCTCTCGAACTCCTGACCTCAAGTGATCTGCCCTCAAGTGAGGGAGTGGAACCCCAAGAAGTCAGAGTAAGTTCTGGGGACAACTTAAAGAAATGAGTCCATTTTACAGATTACCCTCGTGCCTCTGGCACTGCCTCCTTCTGAAAACAAGTCCCAGCCTCCCCTCCTTTAAAGGGCCTGTCTTTGACCTACTGAGGAATACCAGAACCTATTTTCTAAACATTTTCTGGCCAAAGTTAATGAATTATAACTTCAATTCCAAATAAGAACTGAATTTTTTCTATCTTTTTCCCCCCCTTTTGTGTCTTTTGTCTTTTAATGTTGGCCCCGATGTTTGTTTCTGAGACTCCATGTTCCTATGTTTAGGATTATAATTACAGATGGCCCCATCTGGCCATGTGCTCTGTGGATGAATCCCATCCTCTCACCCGTGACACTCTCCTACCTCCTTCTACCTTACTGATCTCACAGGCAGCCCTGTGAATTAGTCAAGTCATTTTTAGTTTTAAACAGTAACAACCCAACTTAAACTAGCAGCAACCCAACTTAAATTAGCTTTTGCCAAAGAAAAGTATCTTGGAAAGATATTCTGTAATGTCTTTTTTTTTGTAACTAAATAAATAGTTGAACCACCGAATTGAAGGAAATGTATCACTAGGCCTTAGAGACAACTGGGGCCAGGGATATGAATACCATTCTGGACTCTTGTTCACCCCCTTCCTCTTATGTCTGCTTCTCTATGTGAGCCTGCTCCAGTCTCATTACAGTGGCATCCTCAAAGCAGGAGATCATGGCCATCTATTGGCTCCTAAGCTTCCCTAGAAGAGAGGTACAGAAACGATGTCTTAATTTTAATATGAAAAATCACAAATAAAACATTATATTTGCCAAGGAATTAAAAAATAACTAGCTCATGAATCACAGAAATAATAACCATGTCTAATCCATTCTAGAGAGGAGTTCTGCTTACATGGCAAGGATTTTTGTTGCCATTGCTGTTTATCTTAATTGGAACACCTTCAGATGGGACATGCATTCTCTAGCCAGCCTCAGGCCCTGTCACACTGTCATATTCATCAATGTCATACAGCATGACTGTCCCTGAAAAAACTTTGGTTTGTAGCTTAAGGTGGACTGAATTTCCTAAGGATAGGCACTAGGCCAATTTTCCTTTCTCTCTACTTAGTACCCAGTCAAAGACCTACATGTCCCAAAGAAATCCTTGAATCAAAAATTGAACAGCACTGTAAAAAAGTCAAAGAAGCCTTGCAAAATGAGCTGTCAAGTCGTACATTAGAAAAGCATGACCTCCTCTTTGAAGCTCTGATTTTTCACTTTCTTCTTTTCTAACAAAAACCAAGGTCTTGTATTACAATAGTACCAACTGCACAGAATATTGTGTCGATTAAAGACAAAATAGTTCATGTGGTTCTGGACCTATCAGAGCAGCATTCAATAAAAGTTAATCATCATCATCACTGACACCATCATCATGTCAACATCATCATTGCCATGCTGCTGTCACTCTTAGGAAATCCCCTCTATAGGAATCTGGTGATGCCTAAGAGTTTTAGCTCCTTTAGTACCATTGGTAGGAATTTTCACCGTGTACCTTGCTGGGCACAGCATCTCCAATCTATCCAGATCCTGGAATTTAGAAAAGAGATTGGGTCCAAGCAGATCTCAAAAGCACTGCACAGTGTTGCTCCCCCAATGGCTAGGACCACCTGAACATTTTCAACAAACATTCCCTGATTAGACAGCCTCCCAGGAATCCCACACAGAAAGCTCTGAGTCAAAGTCCCCTTGTGTACAAAACTTAGAATAGGCCTCATTATAGTGACTGTAGAAAACTCCTCTAAACCCAGCCATTCAGGCCAAATACAATTTATCTTCTATGCTCCATAGCTATTAGATCTATAGATTGGGACACATTTAAACTGCATCCTCCTTACAGATGAACTGTAAAGATTAATTAGGCAGTATCAGCCAAGGTGGAGGGCTCATGAGAATTATGCATGACTGTACTCACTCTTGTTTTCATAAGGCTTGGGAATATTCTTTCCTTCTCTTCATTATTTAAAATAAAGAATCTGATCATTTATAAGTAAGCAGATGAAAGAATAAACATTTGTATTCAACGCGGCATTCCTCAATGAAGTCTTCTCCTTTGAAATAGATAAAGGAATCTACACTGAGGATGCTGCATGGTAAGCAATCACTTCTCTTATGGGGACACTGCTCTATGGTGTAGACACATTTTCAATACCATTTTGCTTCAATCTTTTGTTAAAGATCTACCTTGAGTTACCAATTGATTTTTGTTAGTCCCTAGAGGAAATGCTTCCAGAAGGCTTCATTGCATTTATTTAAGAGGTTCCTGCTCCTTTATGAAATGCATCTGATTTAATAACAGGAGAAAGAAAAAAAGGCTTCATTTACTATGTGCTATTCTTTCCAGTCAATTTTGCATAATTTTTTTTTTTTTTGAGGTGGACTCTTGCTGTCACCCAGGCTGAAGTGCAGTGGCACAATCTTGGCTCACTGCAACATCCGCCTCCCAGTTCAAGAGATTCCCCTGCCTCAGCCTCCTGAGTAGCTTGGATTACAGGCACATGCCATCATGGTTGGCTAATTTTTATATTTCTAGTAGAGACAGGGTTTCACTATGTTGGTCAGTCTGGTCTCGAACTCCTGACCTCGTGATACGCCCACCTTGGCTTCCTAAAGTGCTGGGATTGCAGGTGCGAGTCACCATGTTGGGCCACCTTTGTTTTTTTTAAATGCTAGAAAACCACTTCTGAATTACAGATCTTAGTGAAACCTGTTTGTTTTCCTAGCTCAACAGTTTTTTTGTTGTTGTTGTTGTTTCTTTCTTTCTTTTTTTTTTTTTTTTTTTTTTTTTTGAGATGGAGTCTCACTCTGTAGCCCAGCCTGGAATGCAGTGGTGCAATCTCAGCTCACTGCAGCCTCCACCTTCTGGGTCCCGGTTCAAGCAATTCTACCTCAGCCTCCCAAGTAGCTGGAGTTACAGGCACAAGCCACCATATCCAGCTAATTTTTGTATTGTTTAGTAAAGATGGGATTTCACCATGTTGGTCAGTGTGGTCTTGAACTCCTGACCTCATGATCCACCCGCCTCAGCCTCCCAAAGTGCTAGGATTATAGGCATGAGCCACTGCACCCAGCCCCTAGCTCAACTTTTTAAATATACTCTCTCCAGATCTGAAAGTGTATCAGCTAGAAGTTTTGGTCTGATAACCTTCCGTGTGCTTACTATACACTACAACAACTACTGGTGAAGATTTGGATATTTTAAAATGTTTTGTTAAAATGATACAGTTCAAGCTCTTTATTGCTCTGTTGGGATTCTCTCAATAGTAACAATGGTCATTGCCTGTTTAGGTTGGACACTGGCAAGAAAGAAATGTTCTTGTGACTGGAACTTTGAAATAGTGATACTTAACTGAGCTTCTTCCTTGGGTCTAACAAGGCTGTCTGACATGCAATAAGATAAATTCGAGGGCCTGGCATGGTGGCTCACACCTGCAATACCAGCACTTTGGGAGGCAAAGGCAGGAGAATCATTTGAGGTCAGGAGTTCGAGACCAGCATGACCAACATAGCAAAATCCCATTTCTACTAAAAGTACAAAAAAATTAGCAGGGCATGGTGGTTTACACCTGTAATCTCAGCTATTCAGGAGGCTGAAACAGAAGAATCATTTGAACCTGGGATGCAGAGGTTGCTGTGAGCCAAGATGGCATCACTGCACTCCAGCCTGGGCAACAGAGTCAATCCATCTAAAAAAAAAAAAAAGGTACATTCTAGAAGGAACTAGTGGATGAACCTATTCCATAAAGCAGGATTCATTTGCTAATCTGTGCTGTAGAATTAAGTGTTTACAGGTCTTAAACTAGATTCTAAAGAAAAGGCTGGGCCTCAGCTTACTCCTATGCCACTTGTGAAATTCTTTTTCCCTCTTTTTTTCCCTTCTAACATTCTGTTTCTTTAAGTAGTAATGACAACAATAAAAATCAGGGTGATGACAATAGGTGTCCCTCACTTGTACATGCTGAGCAATTTGCTTAATCTTTACAGCAACAGTAAGAGGAACACTCATAGCATCCCCATTTTACAAATAAGAAGGCTGAGATTTAGAATGATCAACTTGCTTGATCCAAGTCACACATATTTAGACCCTGGTTTGTCTCACTCCAAAGCCCATACTCTTTACTCTCGATTAACACATGGGACTAAAATATCCTGGCCAAATAAATAATCATCATACCAGCATTGTTGTTCCAAATTTAAAACCCAGAAAAGGTAAGGAGTGGCCAAGCTTCCAGCGCGAAACAGTAAATGACAATTTTATTTTCATGAGCTCAATTTTGCAATTAAACATATATCCAATCCAGTTTAATGCATGGCAAAGAGAGCTCTCTCCCTGCAGCAATGGATTCACAATATGCAATAATATCACCTAAGGTGAACTTCACAAGGACAAACCATACTAAAAAAAATAATAAATAAAAATCCCCTCCTGCAGGGTCAGGGAGAAATGCTTTTCTGCTCACCCCAACACCCCGACTCTCACCAGAAAAGAGAAAAAATTACCCCCAAAATATCTAGGTAAGCTAATGTTATAACTAACATGAAGGCTAACAGAGAAGAAAAATGAATGGCAGAGCAAGTAAACCTAGGGACTGTGAAAGTAACAGGGTCATCAGACACCGCTTTCCAACAAGAAATGGGAAAATACAGTATTAATAGGTGGGTTACATGTGGTGTTTTTCATACCCATGGCTACAGCCCCTTACTCCCCTCCACTATTGTCTCTAAGGCACTGCCTGTCTGACAGCCACTACATCCTCCACTCTCAAAAATGAAGCCCAGACATTAATTGGATGTAACTGACTTGATCTCAGGGACAACTCTGCAATATCTAAAGGTGCATCAATCAGAGCATTACACCTGCTTAAAATTGCAGATATTTCCTTATGCAGACAAAGAAAAGAGTGGGCTTGTTCCTGCACCCAGTGTTGTGACTTACAAAGGCAATGCCAGCAAAATTAAGATCCAAGCTTATGCTCCCAGCTCTGTGTCAACTCAGCTACTCACAAGCTTCAGCGGATTCCCCTGATAACACATTTCAACATCCCACACAGTCTGGAGATTTCTGCTATTATCTAACCTCCATTCCTTTTGCTGAGATTTAAATACATCTCTGCTAATCTTATGTTAAGCAGAAACAGAATTGGACCATGCCAATATGTAACACAGAGAAAAAACTTAATCTAAACTCACTGTAAGCTATTTCTGATTTCTTTCTTTCTTTTTTTTTCTTTTCTTTCTTCCTTTTTTTTTTTTTTTTTTTTGAGACGGAGTTTCGCTCTTGTTACCCAGGCTGGAGTGCAATGGCGCAATCTCAGCTCACCTCAACCTCCGCCTCCTGGGTTCAGGCAATTCTCCTGCCTCAGCCTCCTGAGCAGCTGGGATTACAGGCACACGCCACCATGCCCAGCTAATTTTTTGCATTTTTAGTAGAGACGGGGTTTCGCCATGTTGACCAGGGTGGTGTCGATCTCTTGACCTCGTGATCTACCTGCCTCGGCCTCCCAAAGTGCTGGGATTACAGGCTTGAGCCACCACGGCCAGCCGCTATTTCTGATTTCTAATGGGGAAGTATAGGGATAGAGATGCCATAATTTATATAATTCTCAACTTCTTCTAACCCAATTCAGAGACTAGAGGGGAGGAAATAGATTGGAAGGCATTTCTGATTTAAAGTGGTAAATTAAATACACGCATTGGCTGGGCACAGTGGCTTACATCTGTAATCCCAGCACTTTGGGAGGCTGAGGTGGGTGGATCACGAGATCAGGAGTTCAAGACCAGCCTGGCCAAGCTGGTGAAACCCCATCACTACTAAAAATACAAAAATTAGCCAGGCACGGTAGTGGACACCTGTAATCCCAGCTACTCAGGAGGCTGAGGCAGATAATTGCTTGAACCCGGGAGGCGGAGGTTGCAGTGAGCCAAGATCGCACCACTGCACTCTAGCCTAGGTAACAGAGCAAGACACTGTCTCAAAATAAATAAATAAATAAATAAATAAATACACGCATTTAGTTCTGTACCCTCCCAAACCACATTAAATCCCAAGTAAGTTATTTTTTAAATACATGAACTCACAAAGAAAATGGGACAGGAGACAACAATCTAAAATGTTGGGGGGCTAGAGAGTGGATGGTGGGTGACAACTGACTTGGTAGACCGAGAAAGCAGAATTCTAAATCAGCAGCAGGAAAAGGCAAGGAACAATCCGTTTTACACCGCATAACTCTCACTAGGCTCCAGAATCAATGGCACCAGGTACTTCTGAAAGGGAGAAAGATGATACGGCTAAACACAGGAAGATGTGTTAGAAGAGTGTTTAGGAAGCAGTTTGCTCCTCCTAAGACTACTACCATTGTTCTTTCTCCATCTTAGTAAAACCTGGAACTCTATTCTCAGGAATGGGAAGAAAGGGTCTCCAAACAGTTGACTGCAAACTGAATGCTCAGATCTCACCTGTTTTCCACCTCTCAATTCCCAGAGGTTGGCAGCCATGCAGGGGATTAGAAGAGACTTCTCTGGGGATTGTAACCAGCCAAAGAGAAAAATCTAAAGATATTGATATCAGAAGTTTTTGTGTTGTTTGGTTGTTGTTGTTTTTGGTGGGGGAGGGTTTTTTGTTTTGTTTTGAAACAGGGTCTTACTCTGTTGCCAAGGCTGGAATGCAGTGGTACAATCATGGCTCATTGCAGCTTCAACCTCCCCAGGCTCAGGCAATCCTCCCACCTTGGCCTCCCAAATAGCTGGGCCTACAGGTATGTGCTACCATGTCTGGCTAATTTTTATAGAGACAAGGTTTTTCCATGTCAGTTGGGGTTGTCTTGAACTCTTAGGGCAGCCTCCCAAAATGCTAGAATTATAGGCGTGAGCCACTGCACTCAGCATATCAGAAGTTCTGTAAGAAAAGAGTCCATTCAATCACCCTACAATAAATACCAGAGTCAACAAATCTGTCCATAGTATGCAGAGATTCTAAGTAGGTTTACATTTTTAAAAATTGAATCATCAGCTAGAAGAGAGAAAATGGAAAAGAGAAACTGTCAGAGAAAAAAAACTCAAGGAAATTTTCTACACATGAAAGACATTAAATCTCAGATTTAAAGCTCTGACTAACCTAATGGCCCAGTGTAATGAGTAAAAATAGATCTGTATTGAGGCATTGTATAAAATTTTACAGTAAAATTTCAGAATTTGAGGGAGAACTAAAAGATGTTAGAAACTTCCAAAGAGAGAAAAATACAGGCTTTCCAATAAAGAATAGAGAGTCTGAATGGCAATCGAAATGGAAAGATAATAGAGCAATGCCTCCAGGATGTGAAGGAAATAGTGATTTTTGATCTAGAAGCCCTTACATGCCCAACTAATATTATTTAGTGTGAGGATAGAAGAGAAACAATTTCAGACATGAAAATTCTAAAACAAAACACACAACAACAACAAAAACCTTTCCTCTTGTGTATCCTTTCTTGGGAAGATATTGAGAGATGTGCTCCAGCAAAACAAAGGAGTAAAGTAAGAAAGTAGAAATAATGAATTTAAGGAAACAGAGGCTTTTACACAAGAAAGCAGAGAAGGGAATCTCCAGGATGACAGCAAAGGGAGATGGCGGAATAAAATGTGTGTAGCCTGTGTAGGGGTCACCAAACCACACTGGGCCATGTCAGAAGTCCATGGCAATGATTTCTACAGGAAGATAACATGAGTAGAGACTGCTGAGAGGAAATTTACTTTAAAACACAGCAAGCAGATGCTTCTAGGGAGGTGAAAGTGGTAGGGAGGATGCCATTTCCTTGCCAGCACATTAAAATATTTAACTCTTAATACCATCTGCATATACAACTTTAAAAATATTTTTTAAACGCTATTTTTAAATAAAACATACATGAAAGGATAAGACCCTGAAAATCCAGCACACTGTTTATAGGATGATATTAATTAGTCTTTGCATGTACAAAAGGGGATTAGAATCAAGCTTTGGGTTGGGGATAGGAAGAGGGCTAAATTTTTCTATGTGAGAAACTGAGAATACTTTTTTTCTTACTAAGAAAGGAACAAGAATTGAGACAGGAGGGAACCAACACAGAGGAGGGCAAAAAGGAAATAGACTGGAGCAAGTACTAGCAGAAATGGCCAAGAGATTTATCTTTTTTCTTTTTTTTGAGATGGAGTGTTGCCCAGGCTGGAGTACAGTGGTGCCATCTCGGCTCACTGTAACCTCTACCTCCCAGGTTCAAGTGATTCTCCTGCCTTAGCCTCCCGGGTAACCGGGATTACAGGATTGTGCCACCATGCCTGGCCGGATTTACTTTTAAGAACAGGCATATAAATACTTTGTTTTAGTTGTCTGTGTTGTTAAGGTAAAGCCTTAGCAATTCCAACTTCTGAAATTTGCTTCACACAAATATTCACACATGAATGGCTTTCTTGGCAAAAGTCATGTTAAGTTCCCAGAGAATCTGGAAGCAGCCCTGGCCTCCTATTAGACATGCAATGGGCTATGAGCCTCTTTCACTGAAATCTTAAAGACAGAGAACAGTAGCTGTTGGCTTGACTTATGAGTTAACTTATATGTACCTGGACCATCTCGCATCATCATTCTCTAAACTTAATGCCAATCTCAACATGTAAAAAAATCTAGAAGCACACACAAATCTGATTAAAAACCTGAAAATCTTAAGCAAAAATTTCTCAAGGAGATCAGGAAGGAAGTTGTATTTGACTTCACACAGAAAGATTTCCTAAAACACCTTTTTAAATATCTTTATTTGTCCCCAGGGTTTTCTACATTCTACTCTGAACAGGACCTGCTCACGTCTAGCCCTCTTTTGTTGCCACATCTCATAACTCAGCCTCACTGTCACTTCTCTGACCCTATCTGGAGTCTTTGACAGCCTCATTCCCCTCCTCCTCCTCCATTCCAGACTCTCTTTTCTTCCAGGTCAAGCTGTTTGGCTTTCTCCTAGCTCCTCCAGGTCTACTTTTCACTTATTGGACATTAGCTCATCAAAGGTATGAAAAGGAATGATCATACACATTTGCAAACTCTGTTTCCCCCTCACATATAAAAGTGAAAGCTCTTTCTGCAAATGTAGTGAATAGTGGTACAGAACCCATATCCCCTTCCCCACCTTCAGGACTAAGACACTGGTTCTCATACCTGTGTCCCTTTTGGAAATTGCCCTTTCTAAGGGAACGGCCTTGCCCAAGGTTAGGCGCCCCTCCCCAGGTCATATGGGGGGGTTCTAGATGCCTCAATTTGTGATGACTCTGGAGGTCTTTCCCAGCTTTGGAGCTCCTCATGGGATTGTCTGAGGCCTCTTTGGTGACACATTGCAGTTTCACTCCCTCCTCTGTGCAGTCAGCTTCCTACCCCCTCACTGGTGCTATTCTGAGCACATCCTACAATAAACTTTCTGCACACTGATCTCTGTCTCAAAGAAACTTACCTAAGACAAGTCAGTTATAGGCCTCAGATAACTTATTTAGCATATATAATTATTTAAATGCATAATATACCTACTAATGTGGCTGCATATGTCTTCAATACATAAAAAAAGAAAACAAAGGCAGCAAAGTTTCAAGTAATACACAAATGGTTAAGACAGGTGGCTGGAGAAACAGGGTGGCTGGTAGAAAAGAGTACATATAGGAAGGAATGAAAACTCAGGGTTAGTCCTGGAGAATTGCCTCTGGCCATCCCTAGGAATCCTGTCTGGTCCTAAGAAGAGAGAGGGGTGTAAGCAGGGATAAAAAGAGTGGCTTTTTCTCACAAGATCTGTGAGATGTGTAGAAGCTGAGCATCACTTATTTGGGCTTAGTCTGTCTAACTTTGGCATCAATGGAGTGTGAGGAATTCGCCCCTCAGCAAAGTAGCCATAGCAGCAGTCCACTGGGATGCTACCACAGGGCCACAGGACATATTACAAGAGGTAATACCTCCAGCAATGGGAGGTGGCACAGGTATATCCATGGTAGTTGTGACACAGACAAAATGCTCTCATATAACTTTACCAGGTATATCACATAGGAAAAGAAGGAAGTAGGGAAGAAGCAGAGGAAATGGCAAATGTAAATAGTGGCTAAGAAGATTTGTTCTAGAACATTCTTGGACCATCCCTTGAAGACTCAATAAATATCCAGAGGAATTTTATAGTAGAAAGGTTAAGTTTCCTCTTTAGAAATATGTTTTACACACACACACAAAAAAATGAGCTGCTATCCAAAGTAAAATAGACAACTAATATTAATTAATAACTCTCCTAATTATATTCCATTGCTAAAGTCAATTGTTTATTTCAACTAGAAAATCTGCCTTATTTAAGAAATTAGTACTCAAAGAAATTGATAATGGGTTTGCATTTCCACAAGTGTGTTTGAATTTCAGTTATCTGACATGTCACAGTAAGGAACTGCTATTTGCATTTTCAGGTACAGACATCTGAGATTCAAGCATGAGACGGAACACAATTATCCTTCACAATAAAAGCAAATAGAGCTCGGCATGAATTTGCTAATTGTTCTTTCCCACTGAGCCACAATTTTAAGTCAGGACATATACATAAAAGAGTAAGTACCAATATGCCCATTCTTCTCGTGAAGTCCAAAGTTATCTTCTCAAAGGCAAAGTTACGTTATTTCACTCTCCTGCTTTAAAGCTTCCAATAGAGACAAAAACTCAAATTCCTTATCATGGCAAACAAGGCTCTAGATCAGTGGATCTAGGCTCGTGCATGCATCAGAGTGACCTGGAAGGCTGGTTAGAACACAGATGGCTGCACCCCATCCCGGAGTATTTGATTCAGCAAGTCTGGGGTGAGCCTGGAGAATTTGCATTACTCACAAATTCCCAGATGATGCTGATGCTGCTGGTCCAGGGACCGCACTTCGAGAGCCACTGCTGTACCTGCTCAAGTCCCTGTCCAATCTTCAACTTCATCTGACACTCTCCCACTTGCCCCTTCTGCGTCACTGGTCACCTTTCTAACCCTGAACACCTCGTGCTTATTCCAGTTGCAGAGTCTTTGCACTGATTATTCTCTCTGACTAAACTTGCTCTCACTTTGCTCTTCACCTTCTCTAAAGCACCTTCTTACTCTATCCCTCAGTTAAAGGAAATTCCCCATCCAACCACTCTCCATCTACATCACTGTCCTATTTTATTTTCTATCCCTGGCACTCATCTCTATCTGAAGGTATGCTGTCATTAATTGCTTATATGCTTATTATCTGCCTTCTCTACAGAGAGAAAGCTCCAAGTAGGCAAGGAATTCCTCCAGTTCTGTTTATCTGTAGCTCTAGGGGACAAATGATAAACAATTTTTGGATAAACAAGTAAATCTTTGGAGGAGACCAGACAACAATTTGAGTTTTCTAGTTACAAGAGAGCTTCCTTCACTAGGCACCAAATGACTCTACCTTTACTGGTCTTTTTCTGTTACTCTCATCTGAGAACTGTTTGTGATCTATGTCATCTGTAATTAGAAAATGTATTCCACATGTCATTTGTAATTAGAAAATTAGAACAGGGCTTATAATTTAGTACAAAGCTGGTGGAATGTTCGTTGTGCTAAGCAGGGAATGAATGTAGTAATATTCTCCTTACTCTAACAAAGACAATAAAGCTGTTTTATAAAAAGAACAGTGGTGTTGTGAACAAATCAAACATTTTAAAATGAAGCAGAATTCAAATTTATTTTGGAGTGAGGCTATTATCTGTGATCTCAGGCATATGACTCTTAAGAAGTCACCAAACTGCAAATCCATGAAAGGAAATGCTAAGTTACAGTATTTGAATAATTCAGTTTTCAACCCAAACAAAAATATAAAAGATGTACTTCTCTTAACCACCGGATTATTTAAGAACTCTATCTGTTTTCCCCAGCTCTTGACATAAACCTTAATTTTTATGGCACTCATTTGAGCAGTTTCCTGCAACTGTTGTCCATGAAAATTTATTTTTAGGAGACGCTTAATGTTTGGTTCAAATTCAGTGGCTCACAGTAAGTGATCTTCCTTAATTTCTTTTGCTTGGGAAGGAAAGTAAAACATCGTACTTTAGAGACAGTTCCTGCTGAGGGGTTTTAATGACACTTTATAAACTTGTATCTGTAGTTCTTCCTTTCGTTATCATTGCACCAACATGTTTCTATTATTTGAAATTATTTTTCTGGGTAATCACTTGATAATTAGTGCAATACTTAGCTCACCCAGTATACAACTTAACTCACACACCGTTCTCTTGCTGTTCTGTTAAACCTGGCAGAAAACCTACCACGTAGTGATGCTCAGGGAGTACTAAATGAATGAATGACCAACATAGCAATCAAAGAGAACAGGAGCACCGAGTCATAGTGAGAGAAAGGATCGATAGAGGAAGGAAACCTGTTTCTACCATGCCTTGCATTGCCCCATTTTCTCAGAGAAATGTTTTCTTTAAGAGTGGACAGAGCCTTGATGCTTATTCAAAGAGAAGAATGTTTGTGAACCTGTTGCTGCAAATGGGTTATCATATAATGTGGCAAAACAAGTTATTAATTAGGTGGGTCCTTTTGGGAAAGCTGCTGTACCTCTATGAACCTTGTTTTTTCTCTCAGGGAAATATTAGTGAATTAAAATGATTTATGTGATCCAAAATTCCATGCTTATCTATTAGATCTATTTCTAATAACTGAGGAAAAATGCTACATCCCAATGTCATATGTGGTTTTACGATAGCAAATCACCTAAACTGAAATACATATATCGCATTCACAAGCCATTAAGTTAAGGTATTGCATGCTATTGATCCACAAGACACTGGATGCCATGTTCACTTTTCCTGCTGCATCTGTATACACCCTAGGACTTCACAATTGAATTCAGAATTGAAATCTCAAAGCCATAGATTTTTACTATGGCAAGGTCTGAATCATATTTTGTTTCATGTGCTTTCCTGGCTTTCTTTCTTTGTGACAGAAATTATATAGATTACCCTGGCACCCTTTCTCACCTCGTGATTTTTATGGTATATGTGCTTGGAATATCATCACATGATAATAGGATATTAATATTCATGTTTTCATCTCCTTTTTCCTCTCTCCATAAAACAGATTCATATAGATTAGCACTGGCTGCTTCAGTGCAGATACACAAACATGAGGCAAGGCATGGAAATCTGGGTAAGAAACAACTTAACTTAGAGAAAGTAAAACAGATCAATCTACTTTCATTCTTCAAGCTGAACACACTGTAAAAATTAAGCAAAACAAAAGTCAAGTGTGACAAGGATTTTAATCAGAGAATATAATAGATTGCCATCATCAAAGCCCATAGGAAGAGACAAGTCTAATCCTGTGAAGGTTTTCTGGGTTTTCGGCAATGACCAGCCTCAAGAAACCCACTGTTCTACAGTCAAGTCAATTTCTCTATCAAGGGAGCTTAGTTTATTCAGGCTAATGGACTGAAAGAAGATATAGGATAGCAAATAATGTCTAAGCTTTATTTTTTATAGCAGAAAATATAAATGATTCAGGTTGCATACAAACCAATAGGTTGGTTTACTCTTAATGAAGCATGTAAATTTTCCTTTACATGTAGCCCTGAAAAGTTACCAGATGAAGAGAGCCTTTTCCCTGCTTAGTGGCCCTTTGCATAACACCCCTCACTATATAGTCATTGAAACAAAACATGCTGTGCACAGCTGTCTCAATTTGTGCAATAGATTGGCTGCAAAACAAATTTCAACCCAGAATCCTATATTGATGAGCTACAATTGAGTTGGAAGTTCCTTTGAGAAATAACTCAGCACAAATTAGAGTTTTAAAATATCACCACGCTAAGCAAACATGCCATGATTCATTACTTTGTGCTTAGATCATCTAACCTAGACCCATTCCTCTCCAATTGTCTTTGTTATATCTATATAATAATAGTAGATACCTCTGATTGTCTGCATTTGTCAAGGTACATGAGTTTGTGTACTGTTATCCCACTTGGTAAACCAATAAAAATTCCTAAACCTCACAAATTTGGACACATGCTTTCTTAAAGTTTTCATGAATAGCAACCATGAATGGTGAAATTATTTTCTTTAATAAAACCTGAGAATAAAAAGCTTTCATGTGGATGCAAGAGCTTCTAAACTTTTCTGTGAATCTTCTCCCGAGTTGCTACAATATTTTCCTTTGAAATACAAAGCCCATAATGACAACCTAAGATCTGGGAAATATTAGCATATGTTTTCCATGGCATATGATGTAAACACCATTTCATTGACAGCAATTTTATTTGAAAAATGTATTATTTGTCTACCCTCCATCCCAGGCCCAATCCATAGCAATTTTACTGCCAATTCCACTTGCCCAGTATCTAGTGAATGCATCTCTTCCTCTCTATTCCCTCAGTGAATCTTTCTCTCTCACCTTCATTACTTGTGGCAGAGCCTGATTTGCTATACACCGAATCAGTTCCCTTCTCTTCCTGGGCACACAGCTAGACTACACTTCCCAGTCTCTGTTGCAGTTAGCTGAAGCCACATGATTTTGTTTTAGCTATAATGGAATGCATGTGGAAGTATATGCTCCTTCTGGATGGGCCATAGAATCCTCTTAAAGGTATCTTCCTTTCTCTTTTCCCATCTGTGAGCTGGATGAAGGAGAGACTCCAAAGACCTAGAAGAGGGCTAAGCCATAGCACTTAAGGAAGATGAGGGCTTGAGTCACAATTTGGAGGACAGCTGTCTGTACGAATGAGCCACCCAACCAGAAACACCTACAGTGGACTTGTAAACATGAGAAGCAAACATTTATGGTATTGACGCCAGACTGTAGGGATATCTGATACAGTAAATAGGCTATCTCACTAATACACTACTAAAATAGGCTCATTTCTCAACTTCTCCCCCCTCTATCCCATTTTCCATACTGAAATCATATGTGTCTTCCCCAAACACCACGTTTTAACCATTACCCCCATTCAAAAATTATTCATAAATACATTAAATAGACAGTTGCTGAATTTCTATTATGTTCCAAGCTAACCTCTTGCAGAATCTTACAGTTGAAATTCCTTCACCTGGCTTTCAAGGATTTCCATTTGCATTCACAAGTTTGCCTCTCATTACACACCCTACCCTGACCTCTCTGTTCCTAGTTTCTGGCAATCCAAATTATTCACTATTCCTGACATTGAATTTAGATTATTTGCCTTCATGCTTTTGATTCCTTTGTTCTGTTTCTAAACTTTACATTTCTTTTAAGCTCCACTGTAAATGCTATCACTACTAGAAAGCTGCATTTCCCTGAATCTCTAGCTGAAAGTAATCTTTCAGCTCTAATATCTCTCTCTGTCTGTCTCTGTCTCTCTTCTTTCTCGCTCTCTCCCCTCTTCTCCCCCAGAGCTCCCACATAATTTTATCTGTTTCTCCAAGTTGTGCAAGTGCATGGAGGATGAATCCACACCTGCCTCACTCCTCACTGGAGCTGACACTCTGGCACATAGTGGGTACTTCATTGAATGATTACCATTTATTTGTTGGGACTCAGCATAGTGCCAGAAAGTTAATAGATCATTGTTCAACGGATGTGAAATCTACATTTCCACCAGGTCATATCAGTCTGCAGTTTTTCATACTTCACAACAGCTTTACTTGTCCCTTCAAATATCTGTTCTTCCTCAGTACTCTCTGTCTACATGATGGCTTTCCATCCTTCTGGTTGCCTAAAGCAGAAACCTAGAATGACTCCCCTCTCCCTCACTCCCTGCTGATGCTACTGCCTAAGAAGACCTCAAATGCATCCTATCTTCTTCAGCCACTGCTCCCTTAGTGCAGTCTGACATTGTCACCAAACTGGCCTTACCCTGCCTGTAGTCCAACCCTCGGCCACCCCATGCCCAGGTCCACTATCTACACAGCAGCCAGATGTTCTTTCTCAAATCAGATCTGATCTTCTTCTTCACCCATTTAAACTTCTGAAAAGGTTTTGACTGATTTCACAATCGCACTCTAGATAAAGTAAGCATGATCTAACCCAGATTTTTGTCAGCTGATTAATTCATTAAGTCAACAAATGAATGCAAAGCACCTCTTTGAAGTGTCAGATACTGTTTTTGATGCTGGAGGATAAATGGTGAACAAAAACAAAATCTGTGCACTTGTTGAGTTTACATTCTAGGGTGAAGATATGCAGTAAATAAAGGCAAAATAAGTATATCATTTAGCATACTAGAAGGTTACAAATGTTGTGGGGGGAAAACGGAGGCAATAATGAAATCCAAGAGTGCAGGTTTGGAGGAGACTATGATTTAGATGAGGAAACCAGTGTAGGCCCTCATCGAGCAGGTGTTACTTCAGGTGAAAGAGATGAACCATGCAGACAGAGGAAGTAGCCAGTGCTCAGTCCTGGAAAGAAGCATCTGTATGAAAAGATCGATATGATAAGCTCTTGGCAATCTCTGCTTCAGCCACCAAGACCTTCTTCTAGTTCGTTTATGTGCCATTCTTCCTTTTCTGGGCCTTTGCGATGTTATTCTGTCTTTAGAATTCCCTGTTCTTCCCTTCCCTCTTTCCCTATCTAAGTCCTCCTCATCCTGTAAGGGGTTAGCGGGTTACTGCCTGCCATTCTCTCAAACTGTAGTGGGCATATAAATCACCTGAGGTGAAGCCCGGCAGTCTGCATTTCTGACAAATTTCCAGGTGATGCTGACTGTTCATGGGGCATAAGTCTTGCCAGTCCAGAGGGCTGGTCAGTGGTTCTCTGTCGTGAACTGAACGCGAGCCCGGGAATTTCGTCCAGGGAGAGGGTCCCAAACCTGAAAGAGAGCGTGCGCCGGAAAAAAGGAGAAAGAAAAGAGCGAGGTCTGGAGGACTACATGAGCTATGCCCATGCAGCAATTTTATTTTTGCAATCCGTTCCATTATATACTTTTCTGCTTAATGTTGTTTACTTAAGTCGCAAGGTAAGCAAGTTAAGCCCACTAAGTAAGTTATGCCCAGTAAGTAAGTTAACAAGTGTAAATACTCAAGTTAATATTTTACAGCGAATGTAACAAGGGTCCAAAATGAACACAATGAAGCAATAAACTATAAGGAACCGAAAGTGGACACAATGCCTCCCAAGTCCTCATATCCATAAAGTAATGTCTGTTAATTATTTTGAATAACATAGTCCCTCTCTCGGTTCCTGCTTTCCCTCAGCTCGACTCCCCCAACCGGGGATCTTTGTCGGGCTCAAGCTCACCAGTATGGCAAGGCCCATTTCCTAGGGGCCTCACACGGGAGCAATCGCCACAGATCTCCCTCAGTTCTCAACTTTGAAATATATTGGAAACACCTGGGGAACTTTTAAATACCTCCCTCTTCCCCCAACAGTGCTCCACCCAGATCAGTCAAATCCAAAATTCTGAGAGTGGGATTCAGGTATAAGTTTATTTTCTAGCTTTCCAGGGAATTCCCATGTACAGGCAGGTTAAGATCCTGTGGACTCTCTAAGATGCCTTCTAACTCAGAAACCTATCACTGGGAGGGCTAGGCCTTTCCAGACAGGACATCACTGATACTGCTTGGTTATGTCACAATCCTACCATTGTAGACACAGGCCTGCAGCACAGTGGTTCTAATCGAGGGCGCTAGAAAGGAGAGGTGTAGGTTAACATCCAGCTCTATCTTGGGAAAGTTGCTTTACTTCTATCAGCTTAAATTTTTCATCCCTAAAAGGAAAATCATTATATCTAACATGTTGGTTGCTCTCTAAAAGGAAGATCATTATATCTAACATGTTGGTTGCTGTTCTATTGCAGGATTTAAAAAACGTGATTATGTTCAGCAACTCACAGGTGTCAGGAGCCAGGCTGCTGCGGATTTTAATATGAGATTTTGCAGCATCACAGCTTTTTTTTCCCCTGGCTTGTTTTCTTGCTTTCCTCCGGAAGAGCATCCATATGGAAAATAACAATAGCCACTAGGGAAGGCTAGATCAGCTTAAGCACCACGGGGGAACTCTTTCCAATAGTCAATTTCCTCTTCTGTCCTCAGTTCCCAAAGCTACCTAAGCAGAAGCCACTGTTTTACTTTGCAAAGCATTTGCCCTGGATAATAGACAGTAATTCTAATAGTCTGTGAGCAGAGTCCTTTTCTTATCCCCCGTCACCCTGCGCATAATAAGCAAAGTTGATATACTGTACTCACTAGGAGTAACGCTCTTGTCTGTCTTCATTTGCTAGCAGTGGATTATAGTTTTGATTACCTTACCTGATTCAAACACTCTTAGTGGAAGCTGCAACAGTAATGAAATCATTAGATGGTTCCAGCTAATTAGTAAGTCTTGAGCACATTCATCTCTTGGTGTTTGGGGAAGGGATCAGAGACTCTGGGAGGCTAGGTTTTAATTTATACTAAGCCTACGGGCACCCTGAGAAATGACAGCATTTTCCCTACTCTTAGTTCATAAAGTTTCACCCATACCAAATGCTTCAGCATTAGGGCAATCTCAAATTCTACCCTTCCCCACCCTACCAGGCCTGGTTAGCAAGGCTTGAGAAAAAAATATTGAAAATTAGTTCATAAACCTAGGTCTTTCCAAAGCTCTTCAGTGATGATTGAAAACTCTGCTCCCAAATACCGCTTTTCTAAGCCCCTCCTGGGACCTGTCTGCTCCGTTCACTTCCCCTCAGGCTTCCATCAATACACCTGCTATGTCTCTACACTGTTGCCATGAAACTACTGACTACTGAAGTATTCTCTTTCTTCTCTCCCACATCCAAAATTTGAGAAGTATTTTCCCTAGAAATAATTTACAAAGACTGATTGGATTTTATACTATCATTAGTATAATTAATTCAGTTAATATATGTAAGATCTTAGAATAAGGATTTGTACATGGTATGTGCTCAATAAATGTTTGGCTTTAACATAACAACTATTGCCCTTATCATAGAGGGTCAACCATATTATTTTCTGAATAGGATTCTGTAGGTTAATCTGTACTTTAGACACCTTTTTATTAATAACTGAGTACCTTCTCAGCATTTAGCATTATGTTAAGCATATGCTTTGCCTCAGATAATTCTCATAACAGCCCTAAGAAGAAAGTACTATTATTCCTCATTTAAACAGTAAACGAACTAAAACTCAGGAAGGTTAAGGAACCTACTCAAGGTCAGACAGCTCGTAAGTGCCAGGCCTAGGAGTTAAACACACGGCCTTTCTGTCCTGTTCTCTTAGTCACACCACTCAACTCCCTAACAGAACAATGCATGGTCTACCCTGTCCATTTTTGCTATTCTCAGCATCCACCTAGAGGAGAGAAAGGAATCTGTTAGTGCCAAAGGGTTTGGAAGGTGTTTTTTAAAAAAATCCAGGGAAAATTTTTTATCTGCACTCCAAACAAAGTTTTGAAAGGTGATTGTGACCTCTCTTGACAGAATAAAAAGTGTTTGACTTTTCGATCTGTTCTTTCAAGAGTCCTTTATGGCTTAACATTACTCATCTTCTAACTTCCTAAGACTCAATCATGCATATCCTCTTAATAAAGTCCTTTAGTTATTAATGAATCATTAATGTCTACTGATTATATATATATATGTATAACATAAATATATTAAATATAAATATATATTTATATATGTAATATAAATATATATTTATGTATGTAATATAAATATATATAATATATACATATACATATATAATATATATTATTGATATATATATATATATATATATATATATATATATATATTTGACCTGTCCTATTCAATACAATATTTTTGAGGGCAACACCATATTTGTTTTACAAAATGCACATTCCAAACCACAAGAGCCAAATGTCTCCTCTGATTGACCCCACTTCCTCAAATTCCTATCCTAAAGCAGATCAAGACAATGATGGTGATATTATATGAAATAATGTTATTTGCTCATTAAATTCAGGTCCTATCTTTGAGTCTTTTCTTTTTGGTGACTTGTACTGAGACAGAAACATTATATTGTTCAGTTGTAGTTTGAATCTATAAAATAGTTGACTACAATGAGAAGCAAAATTTATGACCTCGCAACAGAGTTGAGGCATCATTGCAAATGAACACTGTCCTTACCGTTACAGAGAACAAAGCTTGAACATTACCTTTGTCATTTACTAGCTCTCTATCTCAGGCAAGATATTTAACATATGAGAATTTTCTCATCTGGAACATCATCAGACAGGGTGAGAATTTATTCACCTTGTGTAACTAAAATGTCTAGCTCAGAGTAGTTGTTGAATAAATGGTAGATGGGTGTTTACAAACGGTAGGCTGGGGAAATTCAATGAACCCACCCCAGTAGCAACAAGCATATCTAGTAGCCGGTTCTTGGTTTCTAATATGATTTTGCAATAAAAAAAATCAGGAATCCCTGAAAAATGGCTGATTGTAGGGCAGGGGAATCAAATATACAAGATGAGTTTGGAATATCTTTTAGTGTCAGAAATAAGGAAGTACTCAAGAGAATCACTATCATGGGGATATGTCAAAAAAGCCCAGGATCCAACTGAAAGAGCTCCCAGTGGCCAAGTCGGGAACAATTTGAGTAACATATGGTGGTATTCGATTATAACCTAAAGTACATAATAAACATCCACGAATCCATACTGACATAAATGATTAAGTAAATAAATGAGGGAAAAGAAATGAATCTCCTGTACAGAAGAATTCCAAATAACTTAAATGGATACTTGCCCCAACCCATGAAGGTTGAGCATGCATGACCCCCCATTCCTTAAGTGTGAAATGTGCATAGTAAATTCCTTCCAAAGTGTGGAAGTGGGTGGAGACAAAGGTAATATGCTACCACAGAGAAGTCTAACATACATTATCTCAGCCAGGTGATCAAGGTTAACATCAATCGTGATAAGTCATATAGATACTCTTGATATGATATAGGTAAAAGAGCACTATTTTCCTCCCCAAAACCCATAAGCCCTGTATAATCATGAGAAAACATCAGACAAACCCAAATTGAAAAATATTCTATGAATTATCTGACCAGTGTTCCTCAAAACTGTCAAGGTCATCAAAAACAAGGAATATCTAAAAAACTGTAACAGTCTAGAGGAGTCTAAGGAAACATGAGAAATAAATGTAATGTGGTATCCTGAGTGGGATCCTGGTGTAGAAAGCAGACAGGTAAAAATTAAGAAAATCTGAATTAAGTATGGATTTTAGTTAATAATAGTGTATCAGTATTGGTTCATAAATTGGAACAAAAGTACCACAGTAATGTCAACAATACAGGAAGTTAGATGAGGGTTATACAAGTGTTCCCTGTAATATTCTTGTAACTTTTCTGTAAAACTAAAACTCTTCTAAAATAAAAAGTTTTTTAAGTCAATGAATCCTTGCTCAAGGTGTTATTTGGAACAGAATATTTCTAACTAAAAATAAAGTCACATAGAAAAATAATAGTGGAATTATGTTACACATTTGATTAAGGATTTCCTGTATATTCTGGAACTTGGACTAATCTAACAGTTTGTGAGTTTTCTAACACAAATTATCTACCTTTTAAACCATCTCATGAGAAGAGTTTACTGAGATGGTTATAAAGCAGCATCCCAGAACACTTGATAATTTCTTCCTACAGAATTCTGGCCAGGGTAAAGAATATTTTTGACTCATTTGTTTTAAACAAAATGCTTTAATGAAAATAGAGAATTTGTTATGTAATTTTTTTTTTTGCCTCCCTAGTACTCCAGACACCTTTATCCAATTGGTTTTTGGACATATCTTGAGGAACCAATAAATATCACAAACATCATTTGCTCAAAACATAATTCAGTTGATTCTGACACTTACTCCTCTCATTGGCCTTGGTCAAATGTATCTGCTCATTGTACAATAGTTGTCACCTCACTTCATGGTACTACTAACCAATCAGATGCTTAATACTAAAACCCAAAAATATCTTTGATTTCTGTTTTTCTCTCACAACTCACGTGCAATCTATCATCTAATGTTCTCAAACTTTACTTCCGAAGGTATATCCGACATGTTTACTTTTCTCAATCTCTCCTGTTACCAATCTAATTCAAGTTATCATCATTGCTCACCTGAGTTATTATAATAGCCTCCTTAATACTTTCCCCCGCCCTTTTTTATTTTCTGGAGCTGTAATGATCCTTTTTTTTTTTCTTTTTTTGGGGGGGCTTGGAAGAGAAGAATTGGAAAAGTGCAGTGATTTCGGGAGTGGAGGAGGGAAAGTGATGGAAGGTGCTGGAGGGCTGGGGTGTAAGTTGGGGACAGATTATGAGATGACCACACACCTTTTTTTTTTTTTTTTTTTTTTTTGAAAAAAAGGAGAGAAGGAGAGGAAGGAAGAGGAAGAAAAAGCGGGAAAGAGAACAGGAATATTGCTTTATTCTATGAATGGGTATTAATAATGACCAATCAATATTTTGTGTATTTAAGGTGGAGAATGTATATTTTGTGTATTTAAAGTGGAGAGCTCTATAAATACTTACTAAGTTTACTTGTTCCGGATCTGAGTTCAAGTTCTGGATATCCTTATTAATTTTCTGTCTCATTGAGTCTAAATCTCTTTATGGGTCTTATGTATCTGGGTGTTAGGATCCTTAGCTCTTATTATTGCATTGATCCTTTTACCACTGTACCTTTGTTGCTTTGAAATCTGTTTTATCAAATGCGTGAATTGCAACTCCTGCTTTTTGTTTATTTATTTATTTTTGCTCTCCATTTGGTTGGTAAATCTTTCTCCAACCCTTTGTTTTGAGTCTTTGTGTATCTTTGGATATAAAATGAGTCTGGATGTAGTATACCATTAGGTTTTGGCTGTATCTTTTGATTGGGGGATTTAGTCGATTTAAATTTAGGGTTACTGCCATTTGATGTTAACTGGATATTTTATCCATTCATTGATGTAAATTCTTCTTTATGTTGATGCTCTTTATTTTTTGGTATATTTTCAGAAAGGCTAATACTGGTTGTTCCTTTCTGTGTGTAATGCTTCTTTCAGAAGCTTCTGTAAAGCAGGCCTGATGGTAATAAAATCTCTGAGTACTTGCTTGTTCATAAAAGATTTTATTTTTCCTTCAATTGTGAAGCTTAGTGTGGCAGGATATGAAATTCTGGGTTGAAAGTTCTGTTCCTTAAGGATGTTAAATATTGGCCCCCACTCTCTTCTGGCTTGTAGGGTTTCTGCCGAGAGATCTGCTGTAAGTCTGATAGGCTTCCCTTTGTGGGTAACCTGACCTTTCTCTCTGGCTGCCCTTAGTATTTTCTCCTTTGTTTCAACCCTGGTGAATCTAACAATTATGTGCCTTGGGGTTGCTCTTCTTGAGGAATGTCTTTGTGGTGTTCTCTGTATTACCTGGGGTTGAATAGTGTCCTGCTTTGCTAGATTGGGAAAATTCTTCTGGATAATATCCTGAAGAGTATTTTCCAGCTTGGATTCATTCTCTCCATCACATTCAGGTACACCTATCAATGTAGATTAGGTCTTTTCACATAGTCCCATATTTCTTGGAGACTTTGCTCACTCCTTTTTATCCTTTTTTCTCTATTCTTGTCTTCTCGTTTTATTTCATTAAGTTGGTCTTCGACCTCTGATATCCTTTCTTCTGCTTGATCAATTCGGCTATTCAAACTTGTGCATATTTCACTAAGTTCTCGTGTTGTATTTTTCAACTCCGTTAGTTCATTTATATTCCTCTCTATATTGTCCATTCTTTTTAGCATTTCGTCAAACCTTTTTTCAAAGTTCTTCGTTTCTTTACATTGGGTTAGATCAAGTTCTTTCAACTCCCAAAAGTTTCTTATCATCCACCTTCTGAAGCCTACTTCAGATAATGGAACACAGTCCTTTTCCATCAGGGCTTGTTCCATTGCTGATGAGGAATTGCAATCCCCTGTAGAGGGAGAGGGGTTCTGGTTTTGTGTACTCTGCCTTTTTAGGCTGTTTTTTTTCCCTTTATTATGAATTTATCCATCTGTTGTCTTTACAATTACCACCTTTCTAATTAGGTTTCCGAGTGGACGTCCAATTTATTGATTCCCAGTGCTGGAATCCGAGCAACCCACTGCGCCAGCCAAATCAGCAGCGATAAGACTGTTGGTGCTCTTCTGCCTGGGAATCTCCAGTCTGGCTTCCTTCTTGAGTCCACAACAAGCGGCTCTGCCTTCCCAGAGCTCCAAACGCCAGTCAGTAGGGGAACCAGTCCCATTTACTCTGCACGAAGAGCTGCCTCGCCGAGGCGCCAGCAAAACCGCTGCGCCGGTCACAAGAGTGGCGCTGGCGACCCGCGGGGCTCCTCCACTGGAATGCTTCTGGTCGGTGAGCGACGAAAATTCGTCTAAAAGTGTGGCGTCCTCTCGTTTTCTGGGCTTTCACTGGGAGCTACAATCCCAAGCTGTTAGCAATCAGCCATCTTGGATTTTTTATTTTTATTTTTTAATGTAAAATATTAAGGGTGGGAAACTGCGACCAATTATTCTGAGAAAAGTTCTTTTCCATAAATGTGCCAGAGCAATGTTAAGGATTAATACAGCCTATTTCCAAAAGTATGAAATGAAGTGAGTGCTTGATTCAATGTCAGGGTTCTCTTAATATGACATCTACAATACCCTGCAGAGGAGGCATTTTTAAAATAAGAAGTTCTGAATAAATACATCTCTTAGCTACTTAGAGAGAGATCTGTGCAGGGAGGAGGTTAAGTGCAGTGGAATTCCTTCCTGGCCTGTATAAAAAAGTAGGGTGAGAGAGAAATTCTGGTAGTAAGTCCTTAACATGCTCTGCAAGTCTAAAAATTGATTCCCTACTGGTTGGTATGACAGTTTAAAAATATATCCACAAATCCTTTGACACTTCTTGAATGGTTTGATTGCGTCCCCCAAAAGTTCATGCCTTAAAAACTTGGTCCCCAGTGTAGATGTGTTGGGAGGTGGGAACTTTGGTAGGTGATTGGGTCTTAAAGGCAGAGCCCTCATGAATTAATCCACTCGTGGATTATCAATTATCATGAGAATGGGTTGGTTATCATGAGAGTAGATCTGTTACAAAAACCACTTTTGCCCTCTCTCATGAGCCCGCTTTCCATGGGACTCCCTGAGCTACCTCAGGACTCTGCAGAGTCCCCAGCAGAAAGAAGGCCCTCATCAGATGTGGTCCCTTGACCTTAGACTTCCCAGCTTCCAGAATCATAAGAAATGCATTTTTCATAAACTACTCAGTCTCAGGTATTCAGTTATACTAACAGAAAACAGACTAAGATGCACTTCCTACCCAGAGTTGGTATCTGTTTTCTATGCCAGGAGGGATTTTGTGACTGTTCCAACCAATGGATACAGCAAAAGGGCTGCAGCGCTACCAAGGCGAAGTCATAAATGTCAATGTGCTCTGACTGGCTCACAGGAATACTTGCTCTCTGGAAAGCTGCTGCCTCTGTGTCTGCTCTGGCCCCACTCTTGGTCTAGGTCCAGCAACTATTTGACCATAACCCCATTCATTCATTCATACATTTTACAAATATTCATCTCATAACCCCATTCATTTATTCATTCATTCCATAAATATTAACCCCATGAAAAACTCTGAACTAGGTTTAGCCAAACACTTTCTGAATTCTTGCCCCATGACATCCATAATAGATTATAAAATGATTGTTTCTCTTTTAAGCCACTAATTTTTCAGGTAAGGTACTATACAGCAATAGCTAATTGGAATAGTCAGTTTATAATCATTCAAGAATGAGTTGGATTAATATAAAGTGTCAGTACAGGGTAATAATGATGTATTCACTGTGTTTTGTCAACCCTGTCCATAGAATCATAAATCTATAAATTTATATTAATGGTATCTTTTTCATTTAATACTATAAGTATTTACTCATAACCCAGAGCTTCTGCTTTACTTTAGAATATATTTGTTAAGCATCTACTGTATGTGAAGCACTGTGACCAGCATTAGGAATTCAATAGCATAAAAGACAATCATATACCTATTTTCATGAGCTCACACTCTAGTGAGAGAAACAAACAAAGAGAAGTAAACAGATCAAATGATTACCAATTATGGTAAGTGCTGTAAAGAAAACCAACGAGGTACTTGGGACAATCCTACTTTTGACAGGTGGTTAAGAAAAGTCTCTTTGATGGGGATAGTGTTTAAGAAAAACCTGAAGATTATTAAAAAAAAAAAAAGACCAGACAAATTAAGGGCAGCAGCAATTTCCCTAGAAGAGGAACAACATAGGCAAAGGCCCTGAGGTGGGAATATACCAGGATCAGGGTGGATGGAGCCTAATATGTGAGGAGTGTGGAAGAGACACCTAGTGTTCTACCAGAGAATGTCTATGCTGTGTTGAGGAGCTGAATTGGAGAAGGGGCTTTCCAGTAAAATACTTTATTTTCTCCTCCTTCCCCCTTGCATGTAAACAGTCATGTGACTGAATCTTGGCCAAAAGCATGTGGGTGGAAGTGCCACCACTAGAAGGGTCCTCACAATCTCTCCACTCTCTTTGCTTTTAAGCACCAGGTGGACATTGACACATAGAGGGTCTTTGAAACCACTTGTGAGGATGCCATATCACCTTCACTGCAAGGCCCTGAAAGACTGCACAGGGGAGAGGCCCATCCTCTCTTCCACTCTCAGCTTGATCCAGAAGAACAAAGTTCACAAAATTGGAATTTCTTTTAAATGAAAATAATCATACAGTTCAGGGAAGTGACATGTGCTTTACCTAGCAGCTTTTACACTTGCTGGAAGTCTTAATAAACACTTCATATGTTTTAGAAAACATAATCTCCTCGAATATCTCACTCTGGCTGTGTTAAAGAGTTTATGTCAGACTTATCACCCTTTAGGATATGTAAAAAACGTAAGTAAAGATCATGTGATCTTTACCAAGCCAAGCCCATTCCTGCTGCCCCAAAAACTGAGCTTTGAGTTTTGACCTAAGGCTCTAGCAAATTAAGGTATCATCACAGTGAGGATTACAAAAATCTGGTGGACACAATGGTATATGAATGACCCAATGTAAACCATATTTCCAAACACAAGCCCAAAGACCACACAAGCACTTACATCATATGATAACATAGGGTCCATTATTTTTTTGCCTTGCCTTATAATTGTTATTTATTAGATCAATTTCATTAGCGTCTTTTCTGGGAAAGAATATTTAGACAAAAAAACAAATTTCAGGTAAATTTAGTTATCTTTCCTCTCTACTTTTCAGGAGTTAGTGCTCTCAATGCAGTTATAATGTGTCATAAGATGTTCAAACATGTTCCCTAAATGTAACAGTTTAAATCACAGTATGAAATTACACCGAGTAAAATATATGAGGATTATGCCTATAATCATGCATTAAAATAATTTTTTTGCTATGGTTAAGTATAAAAATCTACCAAAAGGTGTGCTTATTCTGCAAAACTCAGGGCTACCAGTATTAAAGGAATATTAGCCTGTATGTAGTCTAATGAGAGTTAAACTAAAATAAACCCAGGTAATCAATGAGCCCCATTTGCATAACTATTCTCTGAAAAGAAAACATCCATTTTTTAAAAATTACCTTCTGTCAGAGAATATCTGTAAGTTTGAAGGGATTTTGGGCTTGCAATGAGGTGGTGAATGTTGTTTAATGTGGTCCTTGACAAACATCTGCATGAAATCCTTAGGTTTGTGAAGGAAAACACATACACATACACACACACACACAAACAGACACACTCTCTCTCTCTCTCTCTCTCTCTCTCTTTTTTCTCTCGTATACACAGTCCACATTTTGTCATAACTGTGAATGCCCAAGAAATACTTGCAAAAGGCAGAAATTGATTGGCAGCTAGAAACTACATACATCAACCATGTTTAGGTTTTGGCTACTTCAGCCTTTACCTATGCAACTATATCACCTGATGAACAAAATGCAGCCATTCACAAGTACTCAAAGCAATTCCAAATAGCACAATTCTTGTCTATCCTGAAAATTCTAGACTCAAGCCAGCCAGATAGTTATTTCTTGAATTTTCCACCCCAAAATTTTGTTCATATTTGAGAAGAACTATAGAGGTTATCATATTAAAGCAGTTTGAACTGATTTCCAGAGACCCTGACCAATTATTTGTTCATTTATTCCATAAATGTTAAGCTGTGTCTGCTATGTGCCAGTTACAATAACCATGTTTAAGGACTCTGCATAAATAAACATCATCCTTGACTTTAAGAAGAAAATAGTCTCTAACAATGCAATACATGTATGAGGAACAAAGACTAGGGACAATAAACTCTAAACAACCCTGGGAGCCTCAGGAATCAAGTGAGTTAATCTTACTAGCTTGGTGCAAATGTAATTGTGGTTTTTACAATTAAAAGAAATGGCAAATCTAAAAGAAAATCCCAAAATAATAAGCTTCAGTTGTTTAAAATGTGACTTGTGCTCCATAGTAACGATGTCTGACTGAGTTGTTTTTTAGTCAGTTGTCAGAAGTGTACCCTGTAGAGAAAATCTTCAATTCCTGAAAGTCTCTCTCTCTCTCTCTCTCTCTCTCTCACACACACACACACACACACACACACACAAACTGCAGAGCATTTTGCAAGTTATATCTTAATTACGTTAATGAGATGAAGAGCTCAGAAGAACGACTCACACTGGCTAGAAGTTTGCTTCTGCTTTCATAGAGGCAATTAGATGTATTTCATATCTTACAATTTCAAGATATTTGAATGGCAAAATGAGATCTTCAACCTGTATAGGTGAGACTACAAAGTTCTGCTGCTTTTGTAAAGGGCAGAGCAGAATCTATCACCTCAAAGACACGCAGGTACAATCGGGATAATCCACATTGGGAAGTTAATTATTTAAGAATTCTGGGGGCTTCCTCCACAGTCTTTTGGATTTCTTTAATGGTGATAAGTCTTCACACTGAGACACAAAGATTAGTTTGTGAAAACAGTCAAAAGCAGTTCAGAGTTTGGTTTGGTAAATAAGATGAATTGCAGAATGAAGAATTACCACTTTTTAAATTTGGCACATATATACCATGGAATTACTATACAGCCATAAAAAAGGATGAGTTCATGTCCTTTGCAGGGACATGGATGAAGCTGGAAACCATCATTCTCAGCAAACTGACACAAGAACAGAAAGCCAAACACTGCATGTTCTCACTTATAAGTGGGTGTTGAACAATGAGAACACATGGACACAGGGAGGAGAACATCGCACACTGGGGCCTGCTGGGGAGTGGGGGGCTAGGGGAAGGATAGCAGGGGGTGGAGGGATTGGAAAGGGATAGCATTAGGAGAAATACCTAATGTAGATGACAGGGTGATGGATGCAGTAAACCACCATGGCACGTGTATACCCATGTAACAAACCTGCACATTCTGTGTATGTATCCCAGAACTTAAAGTATTACAAATAAAAAAAAGAGGGAGTAATTATAAATTGATAAGACTTTTTGTACCTTATAAAATGGCTCTGGGGAAATTTTACAAAGGGAAATTTTGAAAGTGTTTTAAGAAATGGCATTATGACTGGAATAAATTAGAGATTCTAAAGTGGCAACTTTAGAGAGAAAAACACATATTTAAATGTATAAAATCGCAGTCCTACTCACGTTGTGGCCTTCAAGTCATCGCCGGGATGAAGCCTATCCTGCTGCAGGGCCATGAGCAGTCCATTATGCAGATTAAGTATAACCACGAAGGAGATCTTCTCTTTACTGTGGCCAAGGACCCTATCGTCAATGTATGGTACTCTGTGAATGGCAAGAGGCTGGGCACCTACATGGGCCATACTGGAGCTGTGTGGTGTGTGGACACTGACTGGGACACCAAGCATGTCCTCACCGGCTCAGCTGACAATAGCTGTCGTCTCTGGGAATGCTAAACAGGAAAGCAGCTGGCCCTACTCAAGACCAATTTGGCTGTCCAGACCTTCGGTTTTGACTTTGGCGGCAACATCATCATGTTCTCCATGGACAAGCAGATGGGCTACCAGTGCTTTGTGGGCTTCTTTGACCTTCGGGATCTGAGCCAGATTGACAACAATGAGCCCTACATGAAGATCCCTTGCAATGACTCTAAAATCACCAGTGCCGTTTGGGGAACCCTGGGAGAGTGCATCATCGCTGGCCATGAGAGTGGAGAGCTCAACCAGTATAGTGCCAAGTCTGGAGAGGTATTGGTGAATGTTAAGGAGCACTCAAGGCAGATCAACGACATCCAGTTATCCAGGGACATGACCATGTTTGTGACCGCATCCAAGGACAACACAGTCAAGCTTTTTGACTCCACAACTCTTGAACATCAGAAGACTTTCCGGACAGAACGTCCTGTCAACTCAGCTGCCCTCTCCCCCAACTATGACCATGTGGTCCTGGGCGGTGGTCAGGAAGCCATGGATGTAACCACAACCTCCACCAGGATTGGCAAGTTTGAGGCCAGGTTCTTCCATTTGGCCTTTGAAGAAGAGTTTGGAAGAGTCAAGGGTCACTTTGGACCTATCAACAGTGTTGCCTTTCATCCTGATGGCAAGAGCTACAGCAGCGGTGGCGAAGATGGTTACATCCATATCCACTACTTTGACCCACAATATTTCGAATTTGAGATTGAGGCTTAAGAAGCTGGATCTCTGGCTGGGTGTGGTAGCTCACACCTGTAATCCCAGCACTTTGGGAGGCCGAGGCAGGCGGATCACCTGAGGTCAGAATTTGAGACCAGCCTGACCAACATGGAGAAACCCCGTCTTTACTAAAAATACAAAATTAGCCAGGTGTGGTGGCAGATGCCTGTAATCCCAGCTGCTTGGGAGGCAGAGGCAGGAGAATTGCTTGAACCTGAGAGGTGGAAGTTGCTGGTGAGCCGAGGTCATGAGCCATTGTACTCCAGCCTAAGCAACAAGAGCGAAACTCCATCTCAAAAAAAAAAGAACCTGGATCTTCATCCAGGCCAGGGAAGCTTCTCCTAGAAGGTTTTGAACTCTAAGAAATAAATTACTTTGGTAAAAAAAAATGTATAAAATCCCTGTAGCTTGCTACAAAGTATAAAGCTTACACTCATTATTTTTAATGCATTAAAAATATGTTAAAATGATTATCTAAATTATTATATATATATTTTTAATACTCAGTCCCTATTTTAATTGACAAGTAAAAATTATACATATTTATGTATGGTGAACAGCATGGTGTTTTGCTGTATGTATATACTGAGAAATGGCTAAATTAAAATAATTAACATATGCATTACCTCACATACTTTTCAATTTTTTTGGTAGTGAAAACACATAAAATGTACTCCCTAAGCAATTTTCAAATATGCAATGTATTAACTGTAGTCACTATGATGTACAATAGGTTTCTTGAACTTCTCCTAACTGAAATTTTGTGTTCTTTGACAACCATCTCCCTAATTTTCCTACTCCTAGCCTCTGGTAAACACAATTTACTTTCTGTTTCTCTGAATTCAACTATTTGACACTCCACATATAAGCTAAACCATTTGGTACTTGTCTTTCCATTTCTAGCTTATTTCACTTAATGTAATGTCCTCCAAGTTCATCCATCTTGTTGTGAATGACAGGATTTCCTTCTTTTATTATAGCTGAATAGTATCCCATCATGTATACATACCTTATTTTCTTTATCCATGCATTCACTGATGATAACTTAGGTTGATTCCATATCTTAGCTATTGTGACTCATGCTGCAATGAACATGAAAATACAGGTATCGCTTCAACACACTTATCTCAATTCCTTTGGGTATATACCCAGTAGTGGGATTCCTAGATAATACTATAGTTCTATTTTTAGAACATTTTTAAAGCAACCTCCATCCTGTTTTCCATATTGGCTGTACTAATTTACATTCCCATCAATGGTGTGCAAGGGTTCCCTTTTCTCCACATCCATGCCAGCACTTCTTATCTTGTCTTTTTGATAACTGCCATCCTAACAGGTGTGAGGTGATAGCTCATTGTGGTTTTAATTTGCATTGCTCTGCTGATCAGTGATATTCAGGATTTTTTTATATACCTGATGAACATTTTTAAGTCTTCCTTTGAGAAATGTTTATTCAGGCCCTTTAACCCATTTTTCAATTGGATTTGTGGCTTTGCTATTGAATTGCTTGAGTTCCTTATCTTTTTTGGATATTAACCTCTTATCAGATGTATGGTTTGCAAATATGTAAATTCTTGCATACTTTAAATCTTATTACTTTACAGCCAAAATGCCTATTCCCTCCATGTAATTATCAGAAGCATTTTATATACACCAAATTCAGAAGTCTTTTACAGACAGGTGGCTGGTGAATTACTAGATCCTTAATTCATAAATTTAACTTGTTATACTCATTGAGTTTCTTGTGTGTAATGCACACAAACCCTGAGTGATTCACACAAACTATTTTTTACTCATAAAAACATGTCAAAACCTTTTTGGAGAGTTGTTTTTGTCTCCTTTTGGAGTGCTCATTCTTGAGTGTGTATAAACAAGCAAATTCTTTGATATTCAAATTAATGAAAGCAGTGAAAATGAGAAATGAATCTGTCTGAAAATCATATGCTTCCTTTTGATACATATTAATGAAAAGAGCACAGACAAAAAAGTTATTTAAGAGAATGTCTGCCTCATATGCAATGAAGAACTCTCTTGCTGGTAGAAAACAGATGGAAGAGTTATTTCACAGATAATCACAAAATCAGAATTTTAGTTCTCCCCCCACCAGAAGAGTAAGTAGCTGAAAGTGTGTATTTTTAGGTGGGAGTAATATGGATTGAAGCCCTGACTCAGCAATTTGTTAGCTGTGTGACCTTAAGTTAATTGATGTTTTTGAGCCTTAATTTATTCACCCATAATATGAAAATAATACCAACACTCATTTTAGAAAGTAATTTTAAGAATTAAATAATAGTGCACATAACTTGCTTAGTATACTGCTTTGGAATTTAATTACTGTTGTTACTGTTCATATTTTTAATTTGAGTAACTTTTTTCTGTGCATCAGTTTTCTTGCCTATAAAATGAGGCTGCTGCTTAATTGAGCAGTGAGAAATAAAAGAGATGACATAGAAAATATTAAAAATATTTAAATGTTATGCTATTCTGGATATCATTATGAAATACGAAATGCCATTTTGCCTATATCACAATTAACAGTAAGATGCCTATTCCCCATACTATTTCAGACTGAACATATATTTTAAGTAGTTGCATCTCCTCTGTTAGCAGTGGGGGACTGGGTAACTTTAGTCCGGGATGGTTGAGTTTCTCTGGGCTTCACCAACAGATGGGATCACAGTAGCTGTAATAAGTCAAATTTCACTGTCTCCTGCCCCATCTGTTCCAGCAGGACCTGCAAACAACCCCACCCCCACCTCCTCAGAGTCTCACTCAGATATGTTTGGTGGGCCCCATGAGATATCTTACGTGAACTCACAAGTGGCTCTCTGAGTTCTCATCATCACGTGGTACTTGTCAGGTTCTACCTCCCCCACTCCAGCTCTCTTGGTCAATGTTCACAGACATCAAAGCTGTTTGAGCAGGTCCCTTGCTGCTAGCATAGCTGCTAATACAACCCCCTCTCCCACATGGAATAAGTCATGCCAAGCATAATGTATCTCAGTGCTCACAAAACCATGGATCTCTAGCTGTGTTCAAGGAAGAAGGCTCTGATTCCACACTTTCCCCTTCAGCTTTGCCACACCATTACTTAGAAATGGTGCTTTCCAATGGGCTTAGATGGGGCAGAGCATGAAGGTAGATGTTTTGCAAAAGCCATCACGTTGTACTCCCTAGGCCCACTTTCTCTTCTTCCTCACCTCCAAATTTACTCATGCAGGGAGAAACTAACAGCCTGGCTAGCTGTTTGTCTTCTCAGGTGTACACAAACATGCTTGGTTATAAAAGTAGATGCAATGTTAGCTCAACCAGACACTCCTTCTGAATGAAAAGAGTATAACCTAGTGTTGGTTAAAGCATGTTCTTCAGTAACAGACAGAAGATTCAACCTCCAGCTCTCTTATTTACTAACATAATATCTCTAAATCTCAATGTCTTTTTCTATGAATTAGGAATACTAAGGACTCCTTCTAAGCTATTGAGAAAACTGTCAATAAATGAGTATAAATATATTAAACACTAAGCATAGTTCCTGGCTCATAGTAAGCACTAAAAAGTCGGTAGTTATTAAATGAGGTATTTTTTTTTTACAATGTATCTTCACCTTCTTTATTGTGTATTTCCACAATGCCCATTAACATATAACAGTTAAAAATACTAAATTTTTCACTCGAATGATATACCTTGATAATGCAGATACCACCAGTTTATTCATTTTAGAGAAATAATCCACTTTTCTGATCATAAAAATAGGCTTCCAAATAGTATTGCTCTCTATAGTACATTTTTACAGAATATTAATATCATTCCTTTTAACCAGGAAAATAGTTGATCAAATAATTTTTTTGATCCTTATATATCTAACATTACACTTAAAAATTGGATTACTTTTTGGGGATAAGAAGAGGGGTCATTCAAACATTTGCTAGTAATGTATTATTTCATTTATTTACTCTAAAGACACAAATTGAGGCCAATGAAATGCTAAGCACTGAACTAGGTGCAAGACATATGGGGTTTACAGGGGAGGAGATGGCTTTCAAGGTGAGCATAACAACATAAACACTGGCAGGATTAATGCATTAGGTATGTTTGGTGTGTTGTCTTGTGCCTGGAAAGCTGGGCTGGGGACACCAGGGCAGGGGCTCGGGGGTTGAGTCATGAGTAACCTAGCTTGACTGATATAGTAGGCTCATCTCTGAGGAGCAGTAGAGAATAACCCCCAGACTTTAGAGTTTCTCCCTCTCTGCCACTCCTCTGTGGTTCACACTTCAGTCCACTCCACTCCCATTTCTAAGCTCACTGGTCCATGGACATGATCACAATCTCCTTATCTGCATCTCCAGCTCTTTCACACCTACTAAACTACCTCTTTGGAGTTCAGAGTTTGAGGAATTGATGAATTCTTCCCCTTATCACTTGCACATGAATCCCCTTCTAATTTGCTCTAGTACATTTGCCCTGCTCAGGCTATATTCTATGATGATTTCACTCTCATCTTGTTTATCTTGCATTTTCATAATATTCTGGGTCCACTGCTACCACACTCATTCCTCCTGTAGCTTGAATCGCTCCAAAGGCAACAAGGTTATTGCTGCAGAAAAAAAAAATGTACTAACCCATGCTGTAAATCTGTGCTAGCCTACAGCAGGGTACTGCTGATAGCCCAACAATCTCTGATTTTTAAAAATTACCTAAACAAATTATCTCAGGATTTGTCCAATACTACAATAAATCAAACTTTAAAATGTAAAGTCTTTGCTTTAAAATCTATCACAGTAACTTACTAGTTTGGTCAATGTCATCAAATAACTTACTCCTTCATCTGACAAACTTCATCTCTAAACTAGAATCAATAACATCTGCCTTACGTCTGTCACAGATGTATAAAGGCCCTAAATGAGAGCTGGCAGATCATATTTTTCCCTCCAGCCACACAAGTACTGGGTTTCTTCTGTCAGCCTCACTTTTCTCACCTAAAGACTATGGTTAATAATAGTACATACTTTGCCCGTTTTTGAATGGGCTTGCTTGTTTTTTTCTTGCAAATCTGTTTTAGTTCTTTGTAGATTCTGGATATCAGCCCTTTGTCAGATGGGTAAACTGCAAAGATTTTTTTCCCATTCTGTTGGTTGCCGATTCACTCTAATGACTGTTTCTTTTGTTGTGCAGAAGCTATGGAGTTTGATTAGGTCCCATTTGTCTATTTTGGCTTTTGTTGCCAATGCTTTTGGTGTTTTGGTCATGAAGTCCTTGCCTACTCCTATGTCCTGAATGGTTTTGCCTAGATTTTCTTCTAGGATTTTTATGGTGTTAGGTCTTATGTTTAAGTCTTTAATCCATCTGGAGTTAATTTTAGTCTAAGGTGTCAGGAAGGCGTCCAGTTTCTGCTTTCTGCACATGGCTAGCCAGTTATCCCAACACCATTTATTAAACAGGGAATCCTTTCCCCATTGCTTGTTTTTGTCAGGTTTATCAAAGATTGTATGGTTGTAGATATGTTGTTTTGCCTCCGATGCCTCTGTTCTGTTTCGTTGGTCTATATCTCTGTTTTGGTACCAGTACCATGCTGTTTTGATTACTGTAGCCTTGTAGTATAGTTTGAAGTCAAGTAGTGTGATGCCAGAGTGGGAAAAGGGGTATCCCTCGAGAACACAAGCTTAAGGATGGATTTGATTAGAACAGGAAGACTTTCCATTAATTCCCATGACTGAAACCTGGGAATGTATGCTAGGTCTTAAGTAGGAAGACAATACAGAATAGGTAGCCCCCTATGTACTTACCTGCTACTTGCAGCATTACCCTGGGCTCGGCAAGGGTCACACCCACCTTCTAACAGGAAGACAGATTGGGTCTGTGGTCTTCAGGCATTTCGGCCTCATGGTGCAGGTGTGGCTGTATGTGCCTAAGGAGCCAGTGCTGGACTACAACATGGTCATCATCTTCACCATGGCTGTGGGCACCGTCGCCATAGGCGGCTACTGGGCCGGGAGCTGGGATGTGAAGAAAAGGTACATAAAGCACAAGCGTGATGACGGGCTGGAGAAGCAGGAGGACGTCTCAGACCAAAAACTCCTGAAACTGATAAGCAACTTCAGCAAAGTCTCAGAATACAAAATCATTGTGCAAAAATCACGAGCATTCCTATACACCAATAACAGACTTAAAGAGAGCCAAATCAAGAAAGAACTGCCATTCACAATTGCTACAAAGAGAAGAAAATACCTAAGAATAGAACTAACAAGGAACATAAAGGACCTCTTCAAGGAGAACTACAAACCACTGCTCAACGAAATAAGAGAGGACACAAACAAATGGAGAAACATTCCATGTTCATGGTTAGGAAGAATCAATATCGTGAAAATGGCCATACTGCCCAAAGTAATTTACAGATTCAAGGCTATCCCCATCAAGCTACCAATGACCTTCTTCACAGAAATGGAAAAAACCACCTTAAACTTCATATGGAACCAAAAGAGAGCCCGCATAGCCAAGTCAATTCTAAGTAAAAAAGAACACAGCGGGAGGCACCGCCTTCCCCGGTGTGGTCCGAGCCCTAGCCCGTGGCGCCGCAGGAGCTGGAGATGCCCGCGCTGCAGAGCAGCCTGGCCTTGGGCCTGGAGCCGAGAGCCCTATCCGGGAACCACTTTGATGCCGCGAAAGACGTGGAGGAACAGCTGAGAAAGTCGTTCCAGATCCGCTGAGGCCTGGAGGAAAGCGTATCTGAGAGGCTGAACGTGCCGCGCTCCAAGAGGCTCTTCCGAGACCTGATGAGCCTGCAGGTGCCGGAGGAACAGGTTCTGAACGCCGCGCTCAGGGAGAAATTGGCTCTCCTGCCGCCACAGGCTCGAGCCCCGCCCCCCGAAGGAGCCACCTGGGCCGGGGCCAGACATGACCATCTTGTGAGACCCAGAAACACTATTTTATGAATCTCCACACCTGACCCTGGACGGTCTGCCCCTTCTCCGGCTTCAACTCCGGCCCCGCCTTCAGAGGACACCTTCCTCATGCACCGGACACTGAGGCGATGGGAAGCATAGACCCCGACGATGCTTGGAGGGCTAGTTCGTATTTTTGTGTTAAACTATTTGTCAGAATAAAGTAATTGTGCTAATAAATGGGACTTCTTGGAGGCCTAAAATCTCTCTAGGGGGTTTGTCCACTTAGCCTCAGGTTGGAAGCTGCCTGGAAGTTGACTTTGGAGGCTTTTTAGGAACTTGGTAGAGTCATGGCAAGTAGAAAACACTGTCCACGTTAGAGGTTTAGATACCCCTCAGTTCACAAACTTACCACCTCTCCCTGACTTCAGCCACAGCTAATGCCTGTTTTATATCAGGCAATTGTTCTCTGTACCACTTATATATATATATAAAGTCCGCGAATCTGTCTCTGTTGATGTCAAATGAGGCGCCCCCGGCTGCACACGGTGACTGCTGAGCGCTGCGCTGTCTGACGGGTCTGTTTCAGACAGAGGCAGCAGGGGCGAGCCCCGATCCCTTCCAAAAAATACCAGCAGGAGACTCGCAGGTAGTGGCGCCTTCCCTGAAGCCATTTTCTACATGGGGACCGGGCAGGACTTCTCTTTTTTTGGTGTTGGACCTTTGACCAGTGTGGAGGGGTTGGAGGTGGCAGTCGTGTCCTCGTCTCCGTTTATTCGTTTGGCCTTGCTGCCGTTCAGTCTGATCATTAAACTCAGCTTTTAAAAAACAACAACAAAGGTGTATGATGTATATTTCTAAATATACAAAATGTATCTGACTCAGAGTATGTGTATACACTTTGTATCCACAACTTCCTGGAGCTCTTGAAGGTGGCCTGGAAGAGGCGGCTCATCTTCACAGTGGGCACGTCCAGCACCACGGGTGAGACGGACACAGTGGTGTGGAACGAGATCCACCACAAGACAGAGATGGACCGCAACGTGACGGGCCACGGCTACCCCGACCCCAACTACCTGCAGAATGTGCTGGCTGAGCCGGCTGCCCAGGGGGTGACGGAGGACTGCCTGGAGCAGCAGTGACCTCTGACACCAGCACGCCCGCCTTGGGTGCCCACCCTGCTGCCCCATGGCTGGCTGGGTGGGCAGGCGGAAGTGCCCAGCCCGAGAGGCTGGGAGGTTTGTTGGAGGTTTGGGGTGAGCCCCACCTGAAGCCAGGGCTCTACCCTGCCTGCCTCTTCCTCCTCCTCCCCTCCGGGAATTGGGCAGCCCTGGGCAGTTGTACTCGTGGGGGCCTAAGATGCAGCTACCACAGTGCACGGGGCCCATCTGTCCTCCAGGGGCTACTTCGGGCCCACAATGCTCAGGGCCTGGCATGGGGCGAGTAGATGCTTCCCCAGCCTAGGTGGGCGTGGGTTCTGAGTCAGCTTCTTTTACCTCAGTCTTATTTGCAATAAATGCTCTATAGCAAAAAAAAAAAAAAAAAAAAAAGTTTTTTTTTCTTCGAGATTTACAAGTTTATTTCCTATCTGTATTGACAAAAAAAAAAAAGTCACAGCATTTCAGACTATTTAAACACACAAATAGGAACAGAGGGTACCCACCAGTGACAGCCTCATCCCGAAGGTCCGGATCAAAGGCCACACTGGAGGGTGCAGGTGTCCTCTTGGGCCTCCTCCTCAGCATCCTGTGGCTCCCCGCCCCCAGCCTCGCTGACACCCCTGGAGCAGTTACAACTGTGCAGAAAGGAAGCCACTTTAGAGGAGGCCGGGCCCCACCTCACTGTCATGGGTAAAGTCCAGATTCTGAGGAAAAGACAGAATCAGTGCTACTGTGTCATTGCTTGAGGGATACTAGGTGCTCCTGGACCTGGCTGGCATCACCTGCATCCCAGATCTAGGGCAGAGAAAAAGGCAGGCCCCTCCGCACTTGGCAATACTGGGCAGCACAGAGTGTGGGTCACTGGTCACGTGACAGCCCCAAACTGCCACGCAGACCTCTCTGACATGATTAGCCAGGCACACTGAGGGCACAAGGCTTTCAAATAAGAACACCAGCCTGGTTCCTAAAGGGTGTGGGTGAACAACGCTCCCAGAGATCTGAAGTGCACACACATATTACATGTGTATACTTCCTGATGGAGACAGGAAAATACCTTCTGAGGTATTTTTATATCTGTACATGTACACATATATACCCTTGTATATAAATATACAAATGGTGCTTTTTTTTTTTATGTTTCATGAAATCTTTAATGAAATTGGGGAGAGGGGCATGAACAGAAGGGAGGGGCACTGGGGACAGGCTTTGGGGCAAGGGATGTGGGCATGGGGCAGGGCAGGGCAGGGCAGGGGACTCTCCTCTTCCCTGCAGCAATCCTCCCCTAATCATCCCACTGATTGGGGAGGGAAGTGGGTAAGTGGAGCCATAAATATGTCCAGAATTTCAAAGAGATGAGGGGCAAAGAGCTGGCCAGGGCTCTCAGAGAGTGGGCAGGGGCAGGCCCCGACCACCCTTGTCCAGGGGCCCTGGCTCCTTGGGTGGCCGTGGGGGCCCCTGGGGGTCCCCTGGCTTGTGACCTGCTTGCTGAAGTAGCGGTAGCGCTGGACATAGGCCCGCATCAGGTTGCTCACCTTCACCGGGTTGATCTCCCCGCTTTTGCTGTGGCAGATCTTGTGGACGTCTTTCCTCAGAATGTCCTTGTACTCCTCCTTGGTGATGTCCTTCTTCTGGTAGTACGGCTTGATGGGTAGCTTCACCTCCACCACTGCCCGCTCCTGCGTGTGCAGCTTCTTCAGATACTTATCTGTGTCCCGACGTCCGTCGTCGGAGCTGCTGCTGCCCTCTCTCGTCAGAAGTGGCAGCCAGCCCGGTGGGGATGGGAGGGGGAGGCTGCCAGGAAGCAGGTAGCTGGAGGGGCCAGGGGCAGACCCAGAGAGGTGGGCACAGGAGCTGGGGTCACCCCCAGACTTGAGGGTGGCTTTCTGTGACTGAGGATCTGGTTGGTGGCCTGGATCAGCTCCTGGGCCTTCGCTCGGCTCCCAGATTGGCTTCTTCCATCTTGAAGAGAAGTGCAGTCAAGCCCAGGACTCCGCTGGTGGTGCAGTCCACACCAGCTGGAAGGTTCCAGGGCATGGGCGGGGGCAGCCTGGGCAGCTGGGAGACACAGAAAGCTGGCCCGTCCTCCGCCCCCGAGTCACCGGCTGTGGACCCCATGCTGGGGGCAGTGCTTGGGGGGGCCGCAGCAGTGCTGGTGGCCATGGTGGTGGCAGGCGGCTGCTCCTCCTCCTCCTCTTGTTCCTCCTCCTCTTCTTCCTCTTCCTCCTCCTCCTCTGCCCCACCTCGGACCCCAGCCTCCTCGGTGGCCTCCTCAGGCAGGAAGGAGACCTCGGGTGTCTTGCAGCTGCTGTCCACGGTCTGGAGTCTGGAGTGAGGGCAGGGGGCGGTGGGGCTACCTTGGGGGGTGGGGTGCTAGGGACCTTGGCTGCCCGTTACTCTCCAGACCACAAAGTCTCCGCCCCCTTGGTGCCTACCGCCTGGCTGCAGAGCTATCCGCCTTGGGCTTCTTCAGTCACACCGGGCCACCACTGCCCCCGCTACCGCCTCCGCTGAGGACCTTTTCCTGGTCTTGGATGGCTTGGTCTTTCCCTTGGTCCCCTTGGCTTTCTTGGCCCCAGCCTTGGCCTTGACCTTGGTCTTTTTGGGCTTGGTGCTGCCTGGAGCTGCTTTGGCCATCTCAGTCGGGCCCGCTCGTCGGGCTTGAGGAAAGGGGAGCGACTCTCCAGGTCGCATGCCGATGGAGCCCAGGCCGGCCAACGCGGCGTGGTGCTGCTGACGCCACGTGGTGCTGCTGATCAGCACTGCCACCTTGGACTGAAGCTTCACCTTCTGGAGGAAGAGGAGGAGGACGAGGATGAAGAGCCTGAGCCGCTGCTGACCGGTGGCTTTGGCGGGGGCCCTGAGGAAGGCGCCGACTCCTTGGGGGGCCGGGCCTTCTTGGATGACCTGTCCCTGTCCCTATCTCTGTCCCTGCCCCGATCCCGGTCCCCCCTGTCCTGAGACTTCCGACGAGACCCCTTCTCCCAGGAGAAGGAGGAAGAGGAAGCAGCACCCGAGCGGTGCGGGTCCTTCTGGCTGCTCTTGCAGCCCCACTCCTCGCCGCCCAGTCCCTCGGAGTCGTACAGGACCTCCCGCTTAGGTGACTAGGCCGGGGCGGGAGAGGTTCCTCGGGGGTCGGACTTGTCAAACCGGCCCACCATGGTGGTCCTCTTGATGTCGAAGAGGCCGTGGTCTGTGCGGACCTGGATGGAGGGCGGCATGGCCCCCCGGCGGCGGCTGCCGCGGTCACCGCCAGAGGTGGAGCCGGAGGGCGGCGGAGCAGGTGTCGGGGCCTTCTCGCTGCCATCTCCAGACCGCTTCTCGCCCCGGGACCGCGACCGCTTCTTCTTCTTGCTGCCGCCACCGTCCCAGTGTTTCCTGCGGTGCCGCTCACTCCTGGAAGATGACGACGAAGAGGTGGCTGGGGGTGGGGAAGCCGAGCAACTCCGCCGCCGCTGCCGCCGCCGCCACCGCTTTTCCCGGGACTGCGACCTGCGGCTGCCTCCGCGGCGGCTGTCGGTGCTGCGCGAGCGGTGGCTGGTGGAGCGGGAGCGGGAGCGGCGGCGGGCAGACAACCGGGTGTGGAAGCCGGGCTTGAGGTCCCGCGAGCTGTGCTTCTTGGAGTCCCAGGGCAAGGCTGGGGCGGGCGACGCAGGCTGGGTACCCGACGAGGACGAAGCCGTCTCCTTGGCCTCTCCGCTGAGCTCGCGCTCCCACCGGGACTTCTTGCGCGTGGGGGGACCCACGCCGGCTCCCGGGGCTGGCGCGGGTGCCGGGGAGGGCGTGCGCTGGCTGTAGCTCTCCCGCCGCTGGGTCAGGATCTTGCGGCGCAGGTTCAGGCCGCCCCAGCGCGAGTCAGCAGCAGATGGCGTGGGGGCTGGCTCCCCCAGGTCCACCTGCAGGGCGCCCTCGCCATCCGACTCCGCGTGTAGGGACAAGAAGTCATCCCCCTCGGGGGCCCGGGGAGCAGGAGGCTGGGGTAGGGGCATGACCGCAGGTGTGGCCGAGGCGGCTGGCGGAGGCCGGGTGGCCCGGCCGCTGGGGCGGAAAAGGGACAGTGCCACCCTGGGCTCCTCCTCTGGCTGGACAACCTCACCCTCCTCAATCTCCGAGTCGCTGGGCGGCAGCGGGGGCGGCGGGAGGGCGGCTCCACCAGCGGTCATCATCTTCACAGAGACCTTGCCTTCCCGACAGGCCTCCGCCTCGGTCCCCACGAGGAAGACCCGCGCGTGGCTCCATCAGCCTGGGTGGAGTCTGCCTGGGGTGGCGTTCTAGGGGCCGGAGTCAGCTGCGCTGGCTGTGGGTCCGGGCGGGGGCTCTCGTCACCTAGGAAGTCCTGGCTCAGGCTGTTGTCATCGTAGATGCCCGCCAGGGTCTCGGAGATGCGGCTGATGCTCTGGGACAGGCCCTCCTCCGCCTCCTCCTCCTCTTCCTCCTCCTCCTCTTCCTCCTCGGGTGAGGGGGTCTCGGCTGATGAGCTGGGGTTGGAGCCAGTGGGCTCAAAGGAGTCGTACTTTTGCTCCGAAGCAGGCGGTGGAGAGTAGGCTTCGTCTGTGGGGTGGAAGGGGTCATAGATGTCGAATCCGGGAGCAGGTGGGGGTGGGGGAGGGGAAGGGGAGGAAGATGAGGGAGAAGGGGAAGAGGTGGAGGACGCAGAGGACGGGGCAGGAGGCGGGGCAGGGCCCCCGTTTCCAGTGCCCAAGGTGAGATGACGGGCACAGGTGGGCCGAGAAGAGTTCGACTGTGGAGAAACCGTTTTGCCCGTCCTCTAGGCCCTGAGCCGGGGCAGCAGGCAGAGAGATGGGATCTCTGTCCCCAATTCAGACCGCGGCCACCAGCTCCAGCATGTCCTCACTTTTGCCAGGCCGCAGGCGAAACTCAGCGGGATCCAGGACACTCACCAGCCCTGCAAGGAAGTTGTCCGCAGCCATGTCCAGCACAGTAGCCGTGTCAGTCCCCCCTGATTCCTGGGAATGGGGCTCTGACAGTGGACTCCAGTGGCACCGCCATCGAAGGCCATGACACCGAGAGCCATCTTTGTTACTGGGCAGGTCTCCCTGCAGGGAGCTTCCCACTGCCTGCTGGATAGCTTGCCCTCCCCAGCTTCTGCTGCTCATCTCCCTTTGGCAGGGCAAGGTCAGGTGCCCCCTTCTTGCCTCCCTTCTCTTCTCTATCCCCCTCCACCAACTCCTGTGCCTGCAGAGACCACGGCCGTCCCCTCACGCAGGAGTGTAGCAGGATGCAGAGCTGACAGTGTCCCCGCAGCCACCCTGCCCAAACTTTCTGGAAGCGGCACGAGCTCATGCCGCCGCAGCCCCTGCGGACCCATTATTGAAACTGAGGAGCCAGCCATCTTCCCGCACTCAAAGTTGGAGCACTTGACCTTTGGCTGTTGGAGGGGGCCGGCCCGCGGGTGGCTGTACAGCTGCGTGGCTGAGGGTGTCTTGTCTGGAGAAGTCGGCTGCACTCCTGGGCTCCTGGCTTTGCCTTTGGGATCCCAAGGTGTCCACGTCAGAGGCATGTTGACTGAGACCTAGAGTCATGGATATATGCTCTTGTCTTGCCCTGCGGCTCCTCTGGGGACTCCTCCTGCACCAGGGCCAGAGCCTCAGCCATAGTCACAGTGAGAAGGGACAGGAACCAGCTCGGGGGCCAACTCTGAGGAGTCCACTGCAGCAGAATTTTGCCGAATTGACAAGTCCCTGTGTCACAGTGAGGATGAGAAACTCAGCTTCGAGGTAGTCTGTAACATCCACAAGCTGATGGATGATGATGCCAATGGTGATGTGGATGTGGAAGAAAGTGATGAGTTCCTGAGGGAAGACCTTAATTACCATGACCCAACAGTGAAACACAGCATCTTCCATGGTGAGGACAAGCTCATCAGCGTGGAGGACCTGTGAAAGGCATGGAAGTCATCAGAAGTATACAATTGGACCGTGGATGAGGTGGTGCAGTGGCTGATCACAAATGTGGAGCTGCCTCAGTATGAGACCTTCCGGAAGCTGCAGCTCAATGGCCATGCCATGCCAAGGCTAGCTGTCACCAATACCACCATGATAGGAACTGTGCTGAAGATGACAGACTGGAGCCATCGGCGGAAGCTGCAGCTGAAGGTCCTGGATACAGTGCTCTTTGGTTGGGCCTCCTCTCTTGACCCGCCATAATCACCTCAAGGACTTTATGCTGGTGGTGTCTATCCTTATTGGTGTGGGCAGCTGCTGGTTTGCCTATATCCAGAACTGCTACTCCAAGGGGCACATGAAGAAGATGATGAAAGACTTGGAGGGGTTACACCGAGCTGAGCAGAGTCTGCATGACCTTCAGGAAAGGCTGCACAAGGCCCTGGAGGAGCACCGCACAGGCAGATGATCCTCAGCATGTAGAGGCAGAAGGCAATGCCCAGGGCATCCTGGAGGACTCAAGCCCACTGGTCCTCGTTGCAGAAGATGCCCCACACCACGCTGACGGCCACACGGAAGAGTGCCAGGAGCAGCATGCGAACCTGTGGGTGCTTGTGGAAGTAGGGCAGGCTGTTGTTGGGGACCCTGCACTTGCCAAAGGTCAGCCGCCGCACACAGGGCGCCAGAAAGCTGTAGAGGCTGGTGATGGAGGCCAGGCAGAAGATCCCGATGACCACATACACGAGGAGGTCATAGAAGTGGTAGAGCAGGACCAGCATGGAGCTGAGACGATGGGGTTTTCTAGATATACTATCATGTTGTCTGCAAATAGAGACAATTTGGCTTCCTCCTTTCCTATTTGAATACCCTTTATTTCTTTTTCTTGCCTGATTGCTCTGGCTAGAACTTCCAGTACTATATTGAATAGGAGTGGTGAGAGAGAGCATTCTTATCTAGTGCCAGATTTCAAAGGGAATGCTTCCAGTTTTTGCCCATTCAATATGATATTAGCTGTTGGTTTGTCATAAATAGCTTTTATCATTTTACGTTCGTCAATACCAAGTTTATTGAGGGTTTTTAGCATAAAGCGCTGACCACATACTTCTTAGTATGGTCTCCATACTAAGGTAAAAGGTACCCCTTTTAGTGTATACAGACCACAAATGGTGGTTTTTATTGTGTGGTCTGTATCCATACTGTATATGTAGGTACACATTTATATACAGCTTTATATACAGTATCATGAGTACATCACAACTGGGGAGTGAGCACCACCTCTTACCATGAAAACCCGGTTCCTGTGGGTTTTTTTTTTTTTTTTTTTGAGACAGAGTTTTGCTCTTGTTACCCAGGCTGGAGTGCAATGGCGTGATCTTGGCTCACCGCAACCTCTGCCTCCTGGGTTCAGGCAATTCTCCTGCCTCAGCCTCCTGAGTAACTGGGATTACAGGCACGCACCACAATGCCCAGCTCATTTTTTGTCTTTTTAGTAGAGACGGGGTTTCACCATGTTGACCAGGATGGTCTCGATCTCTTGACCTCGTGATCCACCCGCCTCGTCCTCCCAAAGTGCTGGGATTACAGGCTTGAGCCACTGCGCCTGGCCAACCTATAGATTTCTTAAGGCCAGGCGCAATGGCTCATGCTTGTAATCACAGAACTTTGGGAAGCTGAGGCGGGCAGACCACTTGAGGCCAGGAGTTCGAGACCAGCCTAGCCAACATGGTGAAACTTCCTCATCTCAAATAAAAATACAAAAAGTAGCTGAGCATGTTGGCACACACCTGTAGTCCCAGCTAGTTGAGAAGCAGAGGCAGAAGAATCACTTAAACCTGGGAGGTGGGGGTTGCAGTGAGCCGAGATCACACCACTGCACTCCAGCCTGGGCAACAGGGTGAGCAAGACTCCATCTCAAAACAACAACAACAACAAAATCTGTAGATGTTTTTTCTCTTTTTTCTCTTTGTCTAAATGTATAGATTTTTTTCTAAATGTGATTTTTTGTTTTTTGAGATGAAGTCTGGCTCTGGTCGCCCAGGCTGGCCAGGCTGGTCTTGAACTCCTGACCTCAGGTAATCTGTCCACCTCAGCCTCCCAAAGTGCTGGGATTACAGGCATGAGCCACCGCGCCTGGCCTAGTCTTTCACTATTGTATATGATGTTAGCTGTGAGCTTCTCATATCTGGACTTTATTAGATTGAGGTAGTTTCTTTCTGTTCCTTTCATTCTGCTGAGTGTTTTTATCATGAAAGGATGTTGAATCTTTTCAAATGCTTTTTCTGCACCAATTGAGATGATCATGTGGCTTTTGTCCTTCATTCTGTTGATGTGATGTATCACATTAATTAATTTTTGTTATGTTGAACCATAGTTGCATTCCAGGAATAAACTTGGTCATGGTGATTAATCCTTTTAATGTACTGTTGAATTTCATTTCCTAGTGTTTTGCCGAGGACTTTTGCATCAATATTCATCAGGGATGTTGGCCGTAGTTCTGTTTTCCTGTATTGTCTTTGTATGGCCTTGGTATCAGGGTAATGATGGCCTCATTGAATGAGAAGTATGCCCTCCTCTTCAATTTTTTTTGTAAGAATTTAAGGAGGATTGGTTTTATTTCTTTTTAAAGTGTTCGTAGAATTCATCAGTGAAGCCATCTGGTCCTGGACTTTTGTTTGTTTGGAGGTCCTTTATTACTAATTCAATCTGCATACTCATTACTGCTCTTTCAGATTTTCTATTTCTTCATGATTCGGTCTTCCTAGGTTGTGTGTTTCTAGGAATTTATCTGTCACTGTTCATAGTATTCTCTTATAGTCCTTTTTTTCCTGTGGCATCTCTTGTAATATTCCCTCTTTCTTTCTTTCTTTTTTTTTTTTTTTTGAGATGGAGTTTCGCTCTTGTTACCCAGGCTGGAGTGCGATGGCGCGATCTTGGCTCACCGCAACCTCCGCCTCCTGGGTTCAGGCAATTCTCCTGCCTCAGCCTCCTGAGTAGCTGGGATTACAGGCAGGCGCCACCATGCCCAGCTAATATTTTGTATTTTTAGTAGAGACGGGGTTTCACCATGTTGACCAGGATGGTCTCGATCTACCTTCTGATCCACCCACCTCGGCCTCCCAAAGTGCTGGGATTACAGGCTTGAGCCACCACGCCCGGCCAATATTCCCTCTTTCATTTGAGTTGAATCTTTGCTCTCTCTCTCTTTTTTTTTTTTTTATTTTGAGACAGTCTATTTAAAAATCACAACATTTAGAAAAAAATTTATACATTTAGACAATAGAATAGTTTGTTTGTTTGTTTTAGATAGAGTCTCACTCACTCTGCTGCCCAGGGTAGAGTATAGTGGTGCCATCTCGGCTCACTGCAACCTCCACCTCCCAGGTTCAAGCCATTCTTCTGCCCCAGCCTCCTGAGTAGCTGAGATTACAGGCATGTGCCACCACGCCCAGCTAATTTTTGTATTTACAGTAGAGATGAAGTTTCACCGTTTTGGCCATCCCAAACTCCTGGCCTCAAGCGATCCACCTGCCTCGGCCTCCCAAGTGCTGAGATTACCCATGCCAGGCCTCTTTTTTCTTAGTTAACCTAGCTAAATGTTTGTCAATTTTGTTTGCTCTTTTCAAAAAACCAACTTTTCACGTTGTTAATTTTCCTACTGTCTTTTTGTTCTCTGTATCTATATAGACATCTCTATATGTCTGAACTCTATTGCTTCCTTCCTCCTGCTAGCTTCGGTTTCAGTTTTCTCTTTGCTTTTGAGTGTCTTGACAGGAAGAGTTACATTGTTGATTACAGATTTTCTTTTTTAAAAAATGACTTTTTTTATAGCTGTAAAATTCCCTCTTAGCACTGCTTTTACTGCATTCCATAAGTATGTTGTGATTTCATGTTTTTCTTTTATCCATTGACTGTTTAAGAATGTGTTGTTTAGGCCGGTACGGTGGCTCAGTCCTGTAATTTCAGCACTTTGGGAGGCCGAGGTAGGTGGATCAGCTGAGGTCAGGCATTTGAGATTAGCCTGGCCAACATGGGGAAACCCCATCTCTACTGAAAATACAGAAGTTAGCCAGGCGTGGTAGTGGACACCTGTAATCTCTGCTACTCTGGAGAGTGAGGCAGAAGAATTGCTTGAACTAGGGAGGTGGAGGTTGCAGCGAGTCAAGATCACATCACTGCACTCCAGCCTGGGTGATAGAGCAAGACTCCATATCAAAAAAAAAAAAAAAAAAAAAAGAGAATGTTTTGTTTAATTTGCACATGTCTGTAGATTTTCATTGTGTTCTTGATTTCCAGTTTCATTTCATTGTAATTGAAAAAGATAGTTTGTATAATTTCAGTCTTTGTGTGTTTGTTGAGACTGGTTTTATGCCTAATACATGGTCTGTCCTGGAGAATGTTTCACGAACACTTGAGAAGAACTTTTATTATGCTGTTTTTGGGCAGCGTGTTCTGTAATTGTCTGGTTCAACTGCCTGTAGAGTTGTTCAAGTCCTCTATTTCTTGATTGATCTTCTGTCTGTTTCTTCTATTGGTTTATTGAAAGTGAGATATTAAAGTCTCCTAATATTATTTTATTGCTCTCTATTTCTTCCTTCAATTCTGCCAAAGTTTCCTTCGTATATTTAGGAGTTCTCAGGTTTGGTGCATAAATATTTATAATTGTTACATCTTTTTGGTGACGATCTTTTTATCACTATACAATGTGTTTCTTTGCTTCTTATAACAGTTATTTTTTTCCCACTTGTCAGCAGTGATTCTTTTTTTCTAAGTGACAGAGGCTAACTGTACATATTCCTGAGTTACATAGTGATGTTTTAATACATATAATATGCAGTGATTAGGTCATGGCAATTAACATAGCCATTATTTCAAACATTTATTATAATTTCTTTCTGTTGGGAACATTGAGTACCCTCCTTCTAGCTGTTGAAACTGTATACTGTACTATTGTTAACTATAGTCATCCTACAGTGGCACAGAACACTGGAACTTACTCCTTTTATCTAGCTGCAGTTTTATATCCTTTAACAATCTCTTCCTATGCCTCTCTTCCTCCTACCCTTCCTAGTCTCTAGTATTCTCTGCTGTACCGTTTACTTCTGTGAGATCAACTTTTTTTTAGCTTCCACATATGAGTGAGAACACGTGATGTTTAACTTTCTGTTCCTGGCTTATTCTGCTTAACTAAATGTCCTCTAGTTCCATCCATGTTACCACAAATGACAGGATTTCATATTTTATGACTCGGTAGTATGACATTGTCTATCTATACCATACTTTCCTTATCCATTCAACTGTTGTTGGATACCCAGGTTGATTTCATATCTTGGCTACTGTGAATAGTGGTGCAGTAAACACGGAGGTGCAGCTGTCTCTTCAAAATACTGAGTTCCTTTCCTTTGGTTAATGTTCAGTAGTGGGATTGCTAGATCATATGGTACTTCTATGTTTTCTCTTTCATTTTAAAATTTTTATTATTTTTTTAATGTATCTATTCTTTTTTTTTTTTTTTTTTGGAGACAGAGTCTCACTCTATCGCCCAGGCTGGAGTGTAGTGGTGTGATCTTGGCTCGCCACAACCTCTGCCTCATGGCTTCAAGCGATTCTCCTGCCTCAGCCTCCTGAGTAGCTGCCTAGGCTGGTCTCAAACTCCTGACCTCAGCTGATCTGCCCATGCTGGGATTACGGGCATGAGCCACAGCTCTGGGACTTTTTTTTTAAGAGTCTGTTACCCAGGCTAGAGTGCAGTGGCAAGATCACAGCTCACTGCAGCCTTGAACTCCTGGGCTCAAGCAGTCCTCCCACCTCAGATTCCCAAGTAGTTGGGACTACAGGCATGCAACACCATGCCTAACTAATTTTTAAAAGTTTTTTTTTGTAGAGATAGTGTCTTACTGTGTTGCCCAGGGTGGTCTCAAACTTCTGGACTCAAGTGATCCTCCTGCCTTGGCATCTCCAAGTGCTGGGTTTACAGGTGTGCATCAGCATGCCCAGCTTGCAGTTTTCTGAGGAACCTCCATACTATTCCCCATAGTGGCTATACTAGTTTACATTCCCACCAAGAGTGTATGAGAGGTATCTTTTCTCCACATCCACGCCAACCTTTGTTATTTTTTGTCTTTTGGATAATAGCCATCCTAACTAGGGTGAGATGCTTTCATTGTGGTTTTGATTTGCATTTCCCTTATGATTAGTGATTTTTTTCAACATTTAAAAATATATTTGCTGATCATTTGTACATTTGCTTTTGAGAAATGTCTGTTCAGATTGTGTGCCCATTTTAAAAATGAGTTGTTTGGGTTTTTCTGCTGATGAGATGTTTTAGTTCTCAGTATATTCTGGATATTAATTTCCTGTCAGATGAACAGTTTGCAAATATTTTCTCCCATTCGGTAGTAGGCTGACTTTTTATTCTGCTGATTGTTTCCTTTGCTGTGCAGAGGATTTGTAGTTTGATATAATGTAGTTTGTCTGTTTTTGCTTTTGTTGCCTATGCTTTCAAAGCCTTATTCATAAAATATTTTCCCAGACTAATGTCCTAAAGCATTCTTCCTGCCTTCCTTCCTTTTCTTTTTTTTTTTTTTTTTTTTGAGAGTCTCACTCTGTCGCCCAGGCTGGAGTGCAGGATCTTGGCTCACTGCAACTCCCGCCTTTCAGGTTTAAGTGATTCTCCTGCCTCAGCCCCCAAGTAGCTGGGATTACAGACATGTGCCACCACGCCCAGCTAGTTTCTATGTTTTCTTTTAGTAGCCTTCAGGTCTTAAGTTTAGGTCTTTGATCCATCTTGAGTTCATTTTTGCATAGGGTATAAACCAAAAATAAACTTTTTTTTTGTGGGGGTGGATGGAGTCTCTCTCTGTCGCCCAGGCTGGAGTGCAGTGGCGAGATCTCGGCTCACGGCAAACTCCGCCTCCAGGGTTCAAGTGATTCTCCTGCCTTAGCCTCTCCAGTAGCTCAAACTACAGGCAGGTGCCACCATGCCCAGCTAATTTTTTATATATTTTAGTAGAGACAGGGTTTCACGGTGTTAGCCAGGATGGTCTCGATTTCCTGACCTCATGATCTGCTGGCCTCTGCCTCCCAAAGTGCTGGGATTACAGGCCTGATCCCCCAGGCCCGGACAAAATATAAGCTTTTATGATTCCCCAACCATCTGAATGAACCCCTTTCCTCTGCCAGGGTATTCCAGAGTTAACCTGAAAAATGGGTTCAGGTCATGAGGGAAGGGGGTCTAACATCCGTCATTATGTCCTCCTCCCTTTTGGAATTCAGGAAAAGCCAAACAGCATTTAACATAAACACAGACCTTAAGTTTGATAAGAAACATTTACAATCTATTGTTTCAAGCCTGCTGCCTGCTTCCTGGAGGCTTAATCTGCATGATAAAACTTTGGTCTCCACAGCATTTTCATTGCAACCCAGACATTCCTTTCTATTGATAACTCTTTCAACCAACTGCCAATTAGAAAAATTTAAAATTTACCTATAACCTGGAAGCCCCCTACCCCAGTTTCAAGTTGTTCCGCCTTTCTGGGTTGAACCAATGTAATCTTAAATGTACTTGATTGATGCCTCATGTCTCTCTAAAATGTATAAAATGTAGCTGTGCCCCAAACATCTTGGGCACATGTTCTCAGGATCTCCTGGAGGCTGTGTCACAGGCCATGGTCACTCATATTTGGCTCCAAATAAATCTCTTCAAATATTTTCAGGAGTTTGACTCATTTTGTTGACAAGTATGAGAAGTAGGGGTCTTGTTTCATTCTTCAGCATGTAAATATACCATTTTCCCAGCACTATTTATTGAAGAGACTATCCTTTTTCCAATTAGTTTTCTGGGCACCTTTGTCAAAATCAGTTGGCTATAGGTAAACAGATTAATTTCTGAGTTCTCTATTCTGTTTCATTGGTCTATGTGTCTGTTTTTATGCCAGTACCATGCTGATTTTGTTACGATAGTTTTGTAGTATATTTTTAAGTCAGGTCATGTGATGCTTCCAGCTTTGTTCTTTTTGTTCAGGATTGTTTTGTTGTCAGGGGTTCTATTGAATCTGTAAGTTGCTTGGAAGTATTTCCATTTTAACAATATTAATTCTTCTGATCAACAAGCATGGAATGTCACGCATTTGTTTATTTCTGTGGATACTAAAGCAAATCCATCTTGGATGCTAATGCTAGTGGTAGCAAATCCATACAGATCTGTAGCAACCTCTGTTCTTGCCTCCTCAGAAGAAACAGTTTGACCAAGGAGCATAAGGCAGAGTGAGAGACTGAGGCAAGTTAGAGCAGGAGTGAAAGTTTTTTTTTTTAAACAGTCTCATTCTGTCACCCAGGCTGGAGTGCAGTGGTGCAATTTTGGCTCACTGCAACCTCTGCCCCCGGGTTCAAGCAATTCCCTTGCCTCAGCCTCCCAAGCAGCTGAGATATACAGATGGTTACCGCCATGCCCAGCTGATTTTTGTATTTTTAGTAGAGATGGGGTTTCACCATCTTGGCCAGGCTGGTCTTGAACTCCTGACATTGTGATCCACCCACCTCAACCTTCCAGAGTGCTGGGATTACAGGCATGAGCCACCACACCTGGCCGTGAAAGTTTATTAAAAAGCTTTAGAGCAGGAATGAAAGGAAGTAAAGTACACTTGGAAGAGGGCCAAGCAGGCAACTTGAGAGATCAAGTACACTGTTTGACCTTTGACTTGGGATTTTATATGTTGGCATGCTTCTGGGGGTTGCATCCCTTTCTTCCCATGGGGTGAGCTGTCTGCATGCACAGTGGACTGCCAGCACTTGGGAGGGGCCACATGTGCAGAGTGTTTACTGAAGTTATACACATGCTCACTTGAAGCATTCTTCCCTTACCAGTTGAGTGATCCTATAAAGTCATATACTGCCATTTTGCCTCTTAGTGAATATACTTGAGCCCACTCACCAAGTTCCTGAGATCTCATCAAGAAGCTGCTGATCACCAGTTTCAGATTTTTCTATGTATTGGGAGACTGTGTTTCCCTGAAACTGGCTGCAACCAATTATTATTTCAGAGAGCCAGTTTAGCAACTGCCTGACCATAACCTGATGGTTGCCTAACATTCCTGATTGTCAGGGAGGGACCCTCTCCTCCCCTATTCATGTCTGTCTGACTACCTACTGTAGCATTGCACGGTGGCTCATGCCTGCAATCCCAGCACTTTGGGTGACCAAGGCAGTCAGATCACTTGGAGTCAGGAGTTCGAGACCAGCCTGGCCAACATGGCAAAACCTCGTCTCTACTAAATACAAAAAAAAAATTAGCCAAGCCTGGTGGCATCTGACTGTAGCCCCAGCTACTAGGGAGGCTGAGGCACAAGAATCACTGAACCCAGGTAGCAGAGATTGCAGTGAGCTGAGATCATACCACTGCACTCCAGTGACAAAGCAAGACTTTGTCTCAATTAAAAAAAAAGGTACTCAATTGTTAAAAGCTATAAATACCTTACAAGAAAATTTTTCTTGGCTCTGAAAAACAAAGGATCAACAGTGTTTTAAGCAACAAGTCAGCCAGGCATGGCAGCTCATGCTTGTAATCCCAGCACTTTGGGAGGCTGAGGTGGGTGGATCACGAGGTCAGGAGATTGCAGTTACCCTGGCTAACACAATGAAACTACGTCTCTACTAAAAATACAAAAAAATTAGTCAGGTGTGATGGCATGCACCTGTACTCCCAGATACTCTGGAGGCTGAGGCAGGAGAATCACTCAAACTCGGGAGAGGTTGTAGTGAGCAGAGATCACACCACTGCATTTCAGCTTGGGTGACAGAGCGAGACTAAGTCTCAAAAAGAAAACAGGTCATAGAAGGATTATGTGTCTTCTATTAATGCTGTTCATGCAGTTAGCCCCTGTTCTGCTTGATATTTATGAACCAGGAAAAATTAGGCATGAAGCCACATTGAAGGGTAAGGAGGGCAGATGCATTAGGCAAGAAGAAAGCTCTTAGCAAAGAAAGAGGGGGTCTTGCCAACAGGGTCCCACCTCGCAGATTGAATGCCAGTCCACTACACACTAGTTGAAGAGACCAGCCTCCTCCCCTGCGTAAGGCATGAATTCCTGGCAGCTCTACCCCATTCCCTCAGTGCCTGTGCGCCTCCAATCCATTGCAGGCATACCCAGGCAAGACCCTGCGCGGGTTTCCTTACCTACAGAAAAACATCTGCCATTATCACCTGATGATGGTCACCCAATATTCGTGATATAGCAGGGCTGCTCCTGCCCGGCTCATGTCTGCCTGGCTACCTCCTTTACACTAATCTCCCATGTTGACTTCTGATTAACCATGGTTCCAGCAATGCCTCTAAGATTTCCACCTTATCTACTGTTCCTTGTGTAAGAGCAAATACTTACTGTAAATCTTACCCTTAGGCCATGACAGCTCTGATGTTATCAAAAACACATACCATAAATCCTGCCCTTAGGCTATGATACATACAGCATTCTTGCCTTTTTCTGAGGGGTTGACTTCAATGTCCTTCACGTTCCTTCTGAAGCACTGTATACCCTTTCCCTATGGCATATAAGTCCTGGGTTTGGGGGTTGACAGCGTGAAGATCTGCCTGTTTTGTGGCCATCCACGACCATGCTCCTGTCACTTCCCCAATAAATCACCCTCTGCTGAGAAACTATATTAGTCTTCCTCGTTCTTTGGTTCCTCAACTCCTTCTGCATTTAGGGGACTCTTTGCATGCACAGCCCTTTCATGAAACAAACAGTCCACTTCAATGTCTCTCATTAGTGTTTTTGTTTTTTGGGTTTTTGTTTTTTTTTTTTTTTGAGACAAGAGTCTTGCTCTGTTGCCCAGGCTGGAGTGCAATGGCACAGTCTAGGCTCACTGCAATCTCTACCTCCCGGGTTCAAACAATTCTCCTGTCTCAGCCTCCCAAGTAGCTGGAACTACAGGCATGTGCTAGCACACCTGGCTAATTTTTGTATTTTTAGTAGAGACAGGGTTTCACCATGATGGCCAGGCTGGTCTCAAACCCCTGACCTTGTGATCCACCTGCCTCAGCCTCCCAAAGTGCTGGGATTACAGCCTTGAGCCACAGCACCCAGCTGACTTTTTTTTCAATCCACATAATTCCATTGAGATTTCAGATGGCTGCACATATCAATAGTTCATTCCTTTCTATGGATAAGTAGCATTCTGTATTATGGGTATGCCATGGTTTGTTTGACCTTTTGAAGGACATCTGGGTTGCTTCTAACGTTTGCCAATTGTGAATAAAGCTGCTGTGAACAATTGTTTTAAAGGTTTTTATGATAATGTAAATTTTCATTTCTCTGGGACATATTCTGACACGGCTTCCTGTTTCAGTCTACCCTGAAACTTCCTCACTATGCTATTCAAGAAGAAGTTTGCAAATATTAAAATATCTTACTGATGTATCTTAACACTTTCTGTTTCTTGTTTGAGATGGAGTCTTGCTCTGCTGCCCAGACTAGAGTGTAGTGGTGTAATCTCAGCTCACTGCAACTTCTGCCTCCCAGGCTCAGGCAATTCTCCTGCCTTAACCTCCCCAGTAGTGGGGATCACAGGTGTGTACCACCATGCCTGGCTAATTTTCATACTTTTAGTAAGAGACAGGGTTTCACCGTGTTGGCCAGGCTGGTCTTGAACTCCTGACTTTAGGTGGTCCACCTGCCTTGCCCTCCCAAAGCGCTAGGATTAATATATGTGAGGCACTGTGACTGGCCTATTAACACTAACTTCTAAGTTTCTCCTTCCCATTTCCTCTTTTGTATTCCTATTTGCAAATGCTTTGTATCCTTATATCAAGATCATCTGTGATATTGACTTACTTAATTGGCATCTCCCTTTGGTTTTACAAGTGATGGCCAAAAAATGAGCAAACAGAAAAAGAATTATCCAGATTCAGTTTCCATTATCCAGAAGTATCTTGCTGATGCGCTCAGGTACAAACTGGTGCTTTGCCTTGTGTGTATTTATTGTTTTTTATGTAAGCTTCTCCCATACTATTAGTCAGAATTCTTAGATTTGGTTTATAGTTTGGTTTTTAACAACACATCTCTGTTATAATTTGGGTGTTATGTTGCTATGCTTGTTGATCTTCAACTCCCCCAATAGTTTTCTAGATAATAAAGGCATTTTTAAACCTAGAGGTCTGTTTGTGGAAGAAGACCTCTGTTGGGTGTTGTTGAGCTGTCCAAGTCCTCCCCAGGCTAGATGCAGATTGCCTCTGCCTTACTTTCTTTCTGGGTTCCCTGTCTTGTTGGTATTTGAATTCTCTTTCATAATTTATTTTAATTTTGTACTTACAGAGTCATGTGAGATACATCTATGCTAGAGCTAATAAAAAACTAATATTGAAAAGCATTTGGGGAAATTTGAGCCACTGCTTGAGGTAGCTGTAATCACAAAATCATACAACGTTCAAGTTGAAAGGGACCTAGAGATCTTGTTCAGCATCTTTTTGTCCTGGACATGAGACCAATGCCCAGGCCTGTGACACAGCACCTTCATACAGTACCTGTGTTGCCCAGGAGCCATTAGTGTGGGGCTCTCCCCCAACTCTCCGCTGTCTCTTAGACTCACCCTTGGCACGGCTGGCCATTTGGACTGGGTAATTCTTTGTGGTAGTAATTTTTTGTAGGATGTTAGCAGCATCCCTGACCTCTGCCCACCAAATGTCAAGACTCTGTTCTGTGAAGGCTGCTCCTTACGAGTTCCTCTGTCTGCAAGCAGCAGATGTTCAGGTCGTGTCCATGGGAAGGAGACAGTGGCTCTTGACAAGGACCAGGCCAGCCTTCCTCTTGGTACTAGTGTACCACATTGGTCCTGCAGTGAGACTGGCATAAGATGCATTTTGGTGCCATATTTTGTTATCAGATTATATACGCCTTTCATAATTTGCTAGGTCTCTTACACAAATCGAGAGTGAGTTTTGTGAGTTTTGAATTGACCATTCAAAGAGTATTCATAGTTTCCCCCTTTCATAGAAAGTAGGCTGATTTTTATCTTGCTCTCTCAATATGTCAAGTAGTAATAATTGGTTTACTATCTAAGCATCTTTTTTGTCTAATTTTTCTCCCTCTTACAGATTATATCTGATTAACTCCCCTGTGGTGAGAGCAGAAAACCTCTGCTTTAAAGAGGAGGGTGTGCGGGACGTCCTTAAGGACGTACTGCTCCCATGGTACAATGCCTACCGCTTCTTCATCCAGAACGTTGTGAGGCTTCAGAAGGTATGGGCTGCAGGGAGCTGCACATGTGCCAGCCACGTCTCCACACTGCTCCCCTCACCAAGCTGTGTGGTGGAGCTGTGTGTGTGACTGTAGGGCTGCTGTTCTCTGCTGCCTGTTGCTGGTAACTTAGAGTCATTGGGAGGCCATACGCACAGGTGGGGAAGGTATCTGGGGTCTGGGCTGTGCCAGGACCATGGGGCCTCACCTGCAGAAGGGTTGTGTTACATAGTTGTTTAGTCAGCCAGTTCTTTTTTTGGGGGGGTGAGGGGAGGGGCGGAGTCTCAGTCTTGTCACCCAGACTGGAGTGCAAAAGTACAATCTTGGTTCACTTCAACCTCTGCCTCCTGGGTTCGAGCAGTTCTTCTGCCACAGCCTCCTCAGTAGCTGGGATTACAGGAGCCCACCACCATGCCCAGGTAATTTTTTTCTATTTTTATTGGAGATGGGGGTTTCACCATGTTGGCCAGGCTGGTCTCAAACTCCTGACCTCAGGTGATCCACCCACCTTGGCCTCCCAAATTGCTGGGATTGCAGGCATGAGCCACTGCACCTGGCCTAGTCAGCCAGTTCTTGGTACCAGAAACGCCATGTTGAGTGAGACACCCCTCCCTCTTATGGAACCAGTGGAGTGGGAATTGGGAGAGATAGTAAAGAGTCAGCTACTTTCAGAGGGAGCACCCAGTGAAGACAGAGCCACAGAAGCTAGCTATGGGTGGGTGGTCAGAGAGCGCCCCTCAGTGGGTTGGCATTTGGGCTAATCTAAGAGTGATGATAATTCTTCATGGAGTTTTCAGTGGGTTGTTAGGATGACAAATAACAGTTGTGATATATGTGAAAGTGTACTTCAAGGGCAGTTACCTCCACACCCAGGAGTTACTCTCTCACCTGAGAAGCCCTTGCTCTGGGGCCACTTTCCATGCCCCACAACTGACCACTGTCAGGGTCCATCACCATCATTGCACATCTTCCTGTGTGGACTTTCAAGACCTGATTTGGGGTCAGGGATCCAGTATTGCACATCTTATCTCCAGCAGCTTACAAGTAAAATTGCTTGTAAGTTACTGTTGAATGAACATGAGATGTTATTCCTGCTTGAGCAGTTCAAAAAGCTGGTTGAAGAAATGAACTCTTGTCATCCCACTCTTCTGGTCCCCTTGGGCTCTGGTCGTCCTGCTGATGAGGACACATCATGTTCATCTGAGGCTCTCAGAGTAGACTTTCTGCAGGAATTGAGAAAGGTAGTTGTCCTCTCCAGGATCCCAGCATTATTCCTCTCTGCAGCGCTGTTACCTTCCCTGCATATGGTACTGTGCCAAATAGGGCCAACAGTCTTTGGGCAGGTACACGCTGCAGGCCTCCACTGGAGTGGGACCCAGAAATGCAGGCTGGGTCAGAGTTCTCCACAGCGAGGGCCCATCTGAACATACCAGCAAGACGCAGACTCCACAGTCAAAGGCTTAAAGCTAGAGGAAGAGTCACATTATCACTGCCCTGCCAGCCTGGTTGTGGTGCTGCCAGAGAAACAAAGCAGGACATGAGTTCTGTGTGTGGAGCAGGGACTTGAGATCAAGGATGATTTTGCAAAGCGAAAAGAGTGAGGTAGAACATTCTGGGTAAAATGAACAGCTTTAACATGGCGATTACTTCCCAGTACTCATTTTCAGTTTGCGGACAATCATTCAGTCCTAGACAGTTTTACTGTCCTTCCTTCCTGAGGTTTAAAGTAACTAAACCCTACACTTTCTGACAAGGTTTTAAAGTATCTCTCAATTCATAATTACTCTTCGGTGTAGAGAAGTAATGTTTTTCTAAACTCTTCTCAGTTCACTCAAAAACATAATTAATTGAGGAAGGACTTAATGTCCCACATTGGTGCTTATCTTGAAAATACTGCTGAAAATCAGAAATTCACATTGCCAGCGGGCTTTGGGATTTTTGGTTTTGGTTTTGTTTAAGTGATTTAAAAAGTTTATTTCCCTATAGTAGCTTCCCCCAGTGTGCAAGTTTTTAACTGATTGTTCATTCCTAGGAAAAGAAATTGAATTTCTCTACAACAAGAACACAGTTAGAAAAAGCCCCAACATTGCAGACCAGTGGATCCTATCCTTCATGCAGTCTCTCATTGGCTTCTTTGAGACCGAAATGGCAGGTGAGTCTCTCTTGGTCTGTCCTCCCAGAACTACTCTCTTTGTAACTGCCCTTTTGGTATGCATCTGTCTATAAACATAGTGGAAATGTTGAGAGATACAGAAAATTAAATAATTACTTCCTTTCACCTCTCAAATGTAGTTTTGTTAAGGCTTGTTAATTGTTGGGATGTCTTTGTTTCAAGGCCCTGGGGAATTCTGACCTGGGTTGGTGGCTCACACCTGTAACCCCCAGCATTTTGGGAGACCGAGGCAGGTAGATCATCTGAAGTTAGGAGTTCAAGACTAGCCTGGCAAACATTGGTGAAACCCCATTTCTACTAAAAATATATTAAAGAAAAAATTAGCTTGCCATGGAGGTGGGCACGTGTAATCCCAGCTACTCAGGAGGCTGAGGCAGGAGAATCGCTTGAACCTGGGAGGCAGAGGCTGCTGTGAGTTGAGATTGCACCACTGCCTGGGTGACAAGAGTGAAACTCCATCTTTAAAAAAAAAAAAAAAAAGAAGAAGAAGAAGCAGTCCTGGGGAATTCTGTCTTCAGGGGGTGTCTTGGCAAGCTCAGCCCTCCGCAGAAGAGCTTTGGAGCTTGACAGCTGTAGGTTCAAAGCCCAGCTCTACCACTTGTTCCCAATCCAGAGAGTTGCCTGAAGTCTGACCATCAGTTTCTTTCTTTTTCTTTTTCTTTTTTTTTATTTTTATGGGTACATAGATGTATATATTTATGGGGTATATGAGATATTTTTAGACAGGCATACAATGTGTAATAATCACATCAGGGTAAACGTGGTATCCATCACCTCAAGCATTTATTGTATCTTTAAACATCCGAATTATACCCTTTTAGTTGTGTTTAAATGTTGACTAATCACCCCATTGTGCCATCAGATGCTACTCATTCATTCTATCTTGACCTTCGGTGTCTTTATCTGGAAAATGCCCAGTACTGTATGTAAGGCTTAAGTAGAGACGATTTACATAAAGTAGCTGGCAGATAATAGGTACTCAATAAATAATACTTGTTATTATTACATTTATAACTTATCTTTAGGTCTTTTTATTACCGAATAGTTCCTATCTTTTCCAGAAAAATTAGAAAAGTCAGAAGAGCAATAATGAAATGGACATTTTGCTATATTTCTATTAACTAACAACAGTAAGTTTGTTAGGTAATTTTACAGAGATTCAAAACTACATTTTGTTGAGTTCCTCAGGGTTTCAGACAGTTACAACCGTAGGTCCAGGTAAGACATCTGGGACACCTCAGACAATCAGTTATAGTGGGCAGGCAGAGGCCCTGGGTCACAGTGAGGACGAAAGAGGGCAAGGCAAATCCATCCTCACAGGACCCTGCAGATTCTGCTGCTGTTGAGCAGAGCAGCGGCTACCACAGACCTGGGATTCACCATGAGCCTATATACTGGCACACGCCACTCCCTGGAAAAGGCAGTACTGCCCCACGTTGCACAAAAAGACTGTTAATCAGTCACCCTAAAGGATTTGTCCACCTTGTTAAACATGTAGAAGGATCATGACAGTCCGACTGTTGCTCAGATGGACATGGATGAAGATGGAAGTGATTCCTGCCCCGAGGAGGGCAGCACTGGGAGTCCAGCACACTCTGCCCAGACTGCTCACAGCTGTGTCTGCTTTTCCCTCCTGAGTGATACGAGTGGGTGGGAAATGTGGGGATTGTTGCTCGGAGAAGCTGCCATAACCTGGTGAAGCTGGATCTGGAGAGTGTGCACCCTGACTGGAGCCTCATCTGCCTGGAAACTGGAGATGAGCAGCCATGTCATGTGGGTCACATTTAAGTCCCAGCTCTGCCAGCCTGTCAGCTTCATGCCCTCCACTCCCTCAGCAGCACTGTGGATGTGAGAGGACCTGGCTCACAGGGCGGCGGTGGCCTGGGTAGTGGCTGCTGCTGCTGCCCCCGTATGTTGTTAGTTCATTCATTGCATGTGGGGATCATTATTCCCTCAGAGTTGAAACTGGAATATAGAAAACCTGAGCTTCCTGGAAGGTAAAAAGTGGTGTGAACCCTAGAAATCATTTAGACAGACCTCAGTCACTGAAATCACCTGTTGAGGAAAGGGTGACCAGCTAACGACCCTGGCCTGGGGCTCAGCCCACTGGCACCCGAGTTCTGGTCTTTGTGAACAGCAGAGAGCAGCTCTGCCCTTTGCAACTTCTCATCTCTTTAGCTTAGACCAGAAGCCTCATTAAAACTCCCTGGATTCTTTTCATGATCATAAATTGTGTTTGTTTCTAAGTATTGGTCTTTTGGTGTTTGTTTTTATGCAACAGAGTATTAATTTAAAGGGGAGGTGAGTGAGAATCCTTAAAATAAGCCTCACCTCAGACACGACTGGCTAAACACCCTTTCTTTCCTGCCTGACCTCTGAGTTTTTCAGGAAACCCTTCAAATCCTCCTAATTCCTCAAGACCTTCACTACCTCTTTTGCTGTTTCCACTTGACTGTTTTAATGCTTAGAAAGCAAGTTATATTTTATTCATATCCTATGCCAGTTTCTCAACGGCAGCACTATGGCAGTTTGGGCCAGGTAATCCTCTGTGGTGGGGCTGTGCTGTGCATTATAAGATGTCGAGCACCATCTCGGGTCTGCCCGTTAGATTCCAGTAGCATCATGCTACCCGCCAAGTTGTGGCAAGCAAACTGTTTTTTAAAACATTGACACATGTTCCTTGCAGGGCAAAATGGCTTTTGTTTGAGAATCACTGGCCTATGCTGTGCCTTTTAGCATCTGATTTGAGCTTTTTGTATGTCTTTTAGTTGCAGTACAATGTACTGCAATAGAAAGGAGTTGGCCATTTTTTATCCTGTCAAATTGCACAACTCCCTGTAAACGGTATTCCCTACACTGTGTAGTGGGCCTTGGACTTTGATCCACACATGTTGGAGTTTTTGGCTTTTTTCACAGACCAGTGGGAATTCTCATGTGGCTCAGGATGGTTTTTTGTGTGCATCTCAAAATACCTTGACTGCCGTGTAGCACATCCTCAACAAATGGTCGTTACATGATTGCTTCATTTAGGTTCTTAGTAAGTGGAGGCCCTTGGATAGAAGAGGTGGCCCGGCCCGTTCTTTGTTGTATCCAGCCCTCTCCCGACCCCAGGTGCCTGGTACTCACTTGCTGCCTGATTGACTTGTCTTACTTTTAGCTTATAGGCTTTACACTGTGGTGCCTCGCCTTGTCAAGTTTGTAGATACTCTCACCAATTGGTATGTTAGAATGAACCGTAGAAGATTAAAGGTAAGTGCAGACTGCTGTTGAGAAAAGCAAAAAGCACATGAAGTTTGAGAGTAGAAGAAATTTGAGAATAGCCCAAAGGGAAAGGAACATTTTCAGATGCTCTCAGTTTTTGAAGCTGTTTTTCTTCTCCTTTTACATTGCATTTACATTCATTTAAGGCATAGGGATCTGTAAGTTCTAAAAGTCATTTTGCATTTTTTTCCCACAACAATTACGTACATATATTGGAGGGAGAATGTCAGGGCACAAACTGGACTAAACTGAGCAGACCTCTTAACATTTGAAATAAAGTCATGCAAATATTTTATAAAAATATTGGCAGGTATGGCTTTAATATTGAGAGGGATATCTCCTTCCCTTTACCACAAGGGAGTCGGTTATTTGGCTGTGGACTGAACTATGTAGCTGTTGGGGGTTTAGGATGAACAGAGCATAGGTCCTGGTCTCAGGACTGAAGCAAGGTACATAAATAACAATAATGTATAACAGGGAGAGTGAAGTCTCTTTACCGTAGGCCCAGTAAAGGCTCCCAACACCCATTAGTCATGTCTCTTTTTTTTTTTTTTGGAGACAGAGTTTCACTCTTGTCACCCAGGCTGGAGTACAATGGCAGGATCTTGACTCATTGCAACCTCTACCTCCAGGGTTCAAGTGATTCTCCTGCCTCAGTCTCCTGAGAAGCTGAGATTACAAGTGTGTGCCACCATGCCCAGCTAATTTTTGTATTTTTATTAGAGACAGATTTCACCATGTTGATGAGGCTGGCCTTGAACTACTGACTTTATGTGATCCACCTACCTCAGCCTCTCAAAGCAGTGGTGTTACAGGCGTGAGCCACCGCACGCAGCCAGTCATGGCTTAAAATGCATTAATAACAAAACCCTGCAATACAACTATAATTTCATTTTTGTGCAGGTGTATCTCTCACACACATATCCAGGACATATGCTTAGATGTGTACAGTAATTATCTCCGGATAAGTTATTCATGGTTGAAATTTTTTCATTATCTTCATTTTTATGACAATGAATTATTTTTTTTTAATACACAGTATATACTTTTTTAATGTAAAATATCTTATTTAAAGGCACTTAAAGTTTTCAGTTAGCAGCTGTTTCTGTCTGTTGTGGGTAGATCCATTCTGCCCTCAGCCTTTTGGTCCTACAGTTGGGCTTCACTTTCCTATTGGCTCACCTCAGGTGGGGGTAGAGGGACAGCAGCTGCACATGCTGGCCAGGCCTCCTGCACTGCCTTGCAGGGCCACCCTAGACAGCCTGTGGTCGTGGCCCTTTCTTCCTACTCTGCCTCGTGCGTGTACTGCATGTTCTTTGAGGGTTGCCTCTTTTTAATCAACTTATTTTTTCAATGATAAATACTTACTTTAGCAGTTTAAAGTTTAACTTTATGTTTCCTTTTTATTCATTAGGGTGAAAATGGGGTCGAAGATTGTGTCATGGCCCTAGAAACCTTGTTTAGTGTTCTGCTTTCTCTTTGCAGACTTATGGTAAGATGGTTGGCTTCTTTCTAGTACCCTTTGGCCTGTGTGCTGCCTTTGGTACCCACTTGCTGCAGCGTCCTCCTTTTATATTATGCTCTGTTATTCCACCAAAAAACAAAAATAGATGTTTTATGACAGCTTATAGCTATAGTTTCTTTTCAGAAATCTTATTAGCTTATACATGTTAAGTAAGGACTAAGAAATACTGGATTTTTTTCTTCCAATCTCTGGTAGTATAGTGTACGTCAGGGCCCTTGGCTCGAGAAGGAGGATCTACAGTGCAAAGTAAGACACACCTCATCTTAATGTGGATTGGCATAACTGTGAATAATGGGGAAGTTCTTTAGCTAATACCTGTCCTAGCAAATACATCATAAAACATACTTTGATTTAGCGTTGAGCGGAAAGCGTGCAACTAATTGATATATGTTCCTATCAGTTCAAATGTTAGTTAAATAATATAAAAGTGGGATTCTCGGGAAGACGGCGTCGTAGAGGCGACTCCGGATTGCAGCTCTCAGTAAAGGCGCAGAGGGTGAGTCCTAGCTGCATTCTCGGACAGACCTTTTTTTGCCCACACAACGTTGAAAGTCCCAGGTGTGGAAGAGACACGGGACGCTAGCACAGCCGGCTTGCACGGCCACTTCGGCCGGGTCCACAGCACAGCGGCACCAGGCACAAAACTCACTGGTCCGGGTGCCCTGTTAAACCAGCAATCTGAGATTTGGAAGGGCAGATTGGCATGTCCATCTGATTGAACGGGACTTGGACAATGAGCCAGACCAGGAGATTCCTGGGAAACATGATCTGAACCGGTGCAGTGGACAGCGGCACAGCAGATCGCACAGATCCCAGTGCCCTATCAGCAGGCTACTGGGGTGCCAGTGAGAGAGTCAACTGTTCAGCTTGGGGAGAGGGAGAGAGAGAGAGAGAGAGGACAGACTCTGAGGCAGGGAGCTGGGTGATCAGGCTCGGTGGGTCCCACCCTGACGGGGACAAGCAGGGCAGCGATTGGAGGCACTCAGGGCTGAGAGTTTTGCTGCTGGCATCTAGGACGGTGCAGCCCGGTGCAGGAGGGGCGTCCACCACTACTGACGCAATGCCCCCCTACTGAAGTACCGCCCAGGGCTGACGCTGCCTGCTGTTGCTGAGGCAACCTGCCATAACAGAGAGACTCCACCAGCAGGGCAGAGCAAGCCACAGCAGGGCGGAGCAAGCCACAGCAGAACGGAGCCCCGCGGCAACAGGGCGGACCTGCGCTAGCAGGGCGGAGCCCCGGCAGGCAAATAGTGAATAGACTGCCACCTAGCTGGGCAGGACAGTGCAACAGATACTCATAAAGAAAGCCCCAACTCCCTGAGACAGAGCATCTAAGGGGGGAAAAAAGGGGGGGTTTTATGAGTTCTGTTGCAGCAGACATAAACACATCCTCCCAACAACCCTGAATGAACAACGGAGCTCACAGCTCAGCACTGGAGCTCCTATAAAGCACAGACTGTCTCCTCAAGCAGTTCCCTGACCCCTGTATATCCAAAGAGTCACCCCAAAAAAGGACTAATCGGACTGACATTTGGTGGGCATCATTCTGAAACAAAGATAACAGAAGAAAAAACTGGTAGCATCCCTCACTGTTCCGCTGCTGCTACAGGTGTACCCCAGACAAGCAGGGCCTGGAGTGGACCTCAGCACTCATACAGCAGAGGGGCTAGACCATTAGAAGGAAAACTAAGTAACAGAAATACCTCATCATCAACAATCTGGGCGTCCACACAGAGACCCAATTGAAAAATCAGCAACTACTAAGACGACAGGTGGATAAATCCATAAAGATGGGAAGAAACCAGTGCAAAAAGGAGGAAAACAACCAAAACCAAAACACTTCACCTCCTACAAAGGACCAAAACTCCTCACCAGCAAGGGAACAAAGCTGGACGGAGAATGAGTGTGACAAAATGACGGAATCAGACTTCAGAAAGTGGATAATGAGAAATTTCAGTGAGCTAAAAGAACATGTTCTAAATCAGTGCAAAGAAACTAAGAACCTTGAAAAAAGATTTGAGGAAATGATAACAAGAATGGACAACTTAGAGAGGAATATGAATGAATTGAAGGAGCTGAAAAACACAACATGAGAACTTCACGAAGCATGCACAAGTTTCAACAGACGAATTGACCAAGCAGAAGAAAGAATATCAGAAGTCGAAGATCAACTCAATGAAATAAAATGAGAAACCAAGATTAAAGAAAAAAGTGCAAAAAGGAATGAACAAAATCTCCAAGAAATGTGGGACTATGTGAAGAGACCTAACCTACGTTTGATAGGTGTACCAGAATGTGAGGAAGAGAATGAATCCAAGCTGGAAAACACTCTTCAGGATATTATCCACAAAAATTTCCCCAACCTAGCAAGACAGGTCAATACTCAACTCCAGGAAATACAGAGAACACCACAAAGATACTCCACAAGGAGAGCAACCCCAAGGCACATAATCGTCAGATTCACCAGGGTTGAAATGAAGGAGAAAATACTAAGGGCAGCCAGAGAGAAAGGTTGGGTCACCCACAAAGGGAAGCCCATTAGACTCACAGCAGATCTCTCGGCAGAGACTCTACAAGCCAGAAGAGAGTGGGGGCCAATAATCAACATCCCTAAAGAAAAGAACTTTCAACCCAGAATTTCATATCCAGCCAAACTGAGCTTCATAAGTGAAGGAAAAGTAAAATCCTTCATGAACAAGCAAGTACTCAGAGATTTTGTCACCACTAGGCCTGCTTTACAAGAGCTCCTGAAAGAGGCACTACACATAGAAAGAAACAACCAGTACCAGCCATCCTAAAAGCATACCAAATGCTAAAGAGCATCAACAAAATGAAGAATCTACATGAACCAATGGGCAAAACAGCCTGCTAGCATCAAAATGGCAGTATCAAATTCACACATAACAATGTTAACCCTAAATGTAAATGGGCTAAATGCCCCAATCAAAAGACACAGACTGGCAAATTGGATAAAAAAAACAAAATCCATCAGTGTGCTGTATCCAGGAAACCCACCTCACACGCAAGGATACACAAAGGCTCAAAATAAAGGGATGGAGGAAGATTACCAAGCAAATGGAGAGCAAAAAAAAGCAGGAGTTGCAATTCTCGTCTCTGATAAAATAGACTTTAAAGCAACAAAGATCAAAACGGACAAAGAAGGTCATTACATAATGGTAAAAGGATCAATACAACAAGAAGAGCTAATGATTCTAAATATATATGGACCCAAGGCAGGAGCACCCAGATATATAAGGCAAGTTCTTAATGACTTACAAAGAGACTTAGACTCCCACACAATAATAGTGGGAGACTTTAACACTCCACTGTCAATATCAGACAGATCAACGAGACAGAAAATTAACAAGGATATCCAGGACTTGAACTCAGACCTGGAACAAGCAAACCTGATAGACATTTACAGAACTCTCCACCCCAAATCCACAGAATATACATTCTTCTCAGCACCACATCACACCTATCCAAAATTGACCACATAATTGGAAGTAAAGCACTCCTCAGCAAATGCAAAACAACTGAAATCATAACAAACAGTCTCTCAGACCATAGTGCAATCAAGTTGGAACTCAGAATTCAGAAAATAACTCAGAACTGGACAGTAGTGGGTAGAGCTAGAGAGTGTAAGCTGAGAAAAGACGGAGGGGGGATAGGAGGCAGAACTGTTCTCACAACTGTTCTCTTGAAGAAGGTAGCCAGGAGAGTAGATGAGGTTTGCCCAGAAATAAAATGGCTATGTGGGCCTGTTTTTCTAAAACTGGCAAAGTCAGTGTGTGGATTCTGATAACTATTAAAAGTAAACAACAATTGGCTTGAAAAACATTTAAATCTTCTGGTAGTGAGTTCTCCATAAAATTACAGTATCAAAAAAGTAAAATCACAATTGCATTTTGGTTGTTATATCTAGGAATTTTAGATATACTTATGAAAGTCTGATATTAAGGTAGGGAAGATATTGGCTTGTAGGAGGATCATTTGAACATGGGAGGTGGGGTTTGCAATGAGCCAAGATCACATCACTGCCTGAGCGACAGAAGAAGACCCTGACTCAAAAAAAGAAAAAAAGAAGTAGATCATTTAAAATATGTCTCAATCACTTATTTAATTATTTTCTCCTGTCTCATTCTTTCTATGGGACAAGTAGGACAAGACAAGAAGGGGCTGACCGTGGCTGTTTATCTTTTCAGCGAGGCGAGTTGTAGTGTAGTTTCATTTTCTGTTTTGCATATTGTGTAATTTTTTTTACTTTTAAGTGAGCATATATTTTTAAGAGAGCAGAATAAAAGGAGAAAAAATGGGATATAAATTGTAGCTTTTGACTCTTTGAGTAATGAGATTCAATATGTTCTCAGTGGTATACTGTGGGGCTGAGGGCCCCACAGGATCGTGGGGTGAGCCCTTATGCTATGCTGAGGCACAGAATCCGAGAAATAAAGAGACAGGACACAGAAGTACAAGGAAAACGCAGCTGGGCATGCCACCTATAAGCGAAGTCAGGCTAGGACGCGAATGTCCAGAAGCATGAGTATTTATTGTGTATAGGTCAGGGGGCAGGGCAGTGAGTGAAATCATCTTTAAGGATAGTGATAGGGTTGTGAGCAATAAAACATGGGGTCCACCCCCATTAGGTCACCTAGGCCATGAGGTGGACAGTGCGTAGCAAGGAGCCCATTCCCATGAAGGCAAGGGCCGTGTGCAGCAAGGGGTCCACCCCCATTAAGTCACCGAGGCTTGAAGGAGGGCTGTGCACAGTGAAGAGGGTGCAGTGTGCAATACTTCTATCTATGGGCAAACTACTTCTAAGAAGTTTTATAGGAGGATGCTTTAAGTCACATAGCAGTGACAGTTGTCAAGGTTACCGCCACCTTCTGGCAGCTTCCAATGGGTTCTGTGGGAAGATGCTTTTCAAGCAGCACAGTAGCGGGGCCCAAAGTGGCTCCGGCCAGATGTCGTGGTGCTTGTGAAGGCGAGGCCAAGAGTTCAAGGCCAACCAACCTCAGCAACCTTACAAGCAGCACAGTAGCAAGAACTGATAAAGTTCACAGTCACCAAGGTGGATTGCTGGTCTAAGGGCAGCCTTCCACAAGAACTGGAGCAAGGTCCTGCAACTCCTTTATCAGGAGGAGTGGCTCTTGCCCCAAGTCTGCCTGCCATGCAGTGGGTATCTTTACGATACTGCACGCTGCCACCTGGGCCATGGATTCTTGTCCTGGTATAACTGTTTTTTCCCTTAAATCATGCTCTGCACTGTGTCTGCTCTAGGCATTCTTCTGATTATAAGCTGCTTATTCCTTAATTCATGCTCTGTACTGTGTCCACTCTAGGCATTCCTCCGATTATGAACTAAGATATAATTATAGGTATATATGTAGGGAAATATTCTTTAGGCACTCATACTATCGACTATTATATGATTATATATAGAGGATTATATAAAGGGATTCTTCAAGCCCTAATTCTATAAACTAATATATGATTATGTAAAGGATTATATAAAAGGAAATCGCTGAGTAGTAACACTATAAAGCGAGATATTCCTCAAGCCCTAACTGTGCCAGGGTTCTGCTTAGCTCTCATTCCTCAGTGCCTATATGAGGGGTTTCCCACAGTTATACAGCCTTTGTTGTTACTGAGAAGTCACTGTGTTACATGATGGTGTGGCACATTGCAGTCAGGAGTCACAGTTACTCAGCCATATGTTCTCCTGTGCTCAGTTGAAGGGATCTTAACTGGAAATTACACTTACCAGAGAATCTTCCCTTCCTGGTCCTGCTTGTGTATACATCAATCTTAACATTTGTGCAAATGGCAGTGAAGAAGGTAAGAGTAAATCCCATGATTTGTATGACTGTTTTTTAGTTAAACTTATGGATATGAAAAAACAACCAAAACACTTATGGATGTTTTTAAGGGAAATGGAAGAATTATTTAATAGATAACTTTTTTTTCTTAATTGTCATCAAAATGAATTCACTAGGTGAGATGCAATGGCTCATGCCGGTAATCCTACCAGTTTTGGAAGCCAAGGTGAGAGGATTACTTGAGGCCAAGAGTTGAAGACTAACTTAGCCAACATGATAAGACCCTGCCTCAATTTAAAAAAAAAAAAAAAAAAGGCCAAGTGCAGTGGCTCATGCCTATAATCCCAGCACTTTGGGAGGCCAAAGCGGGTGGATTACTTGAGGTCAGGAGTTTGAGACTGTTGAGTACCAGCCCCAGCCCCATTTCTTGGTGCCCTTAGTCCCGGTGGTTGGCCCCAAGCTCTGGGCTCCAAACACTTTTATTACGTGCACAATTCATTGATGTTATGGGCATGGAAGTGGAGGGTGAAGGGGTAGGTAAGATGTACATGAGATGCTTCTAAGACATGCTAAACTCATGCTCTGATTGTTAATCAGGGTGTAGCTGCATCAGAAGTCTGGCATGAGGAGCCACCCTGTCTGACCCCACCCAATGCATCAAGGGGCTTTTATCTCCCGGGCATTGAGGGCATAGAGCAATTAAAACCTTTACATATTCAGAGAACCTAGGCAGAGCCTGAGGTGTTCCATGATCTCTGCCCTGCAAGGCTTTTCTCCTCCTTGCCAGCTCCCATCTACAAAGACCCTCCCAGATCTTGTCAGCAGAGGTCACCTCCCTTCTTAGAGATCTTTGCATAAGCCCTCTTTAGCAGACCCTCATACATTCTCCATGTTGAGAAGGCATTTGTAGGACTAGAGCAGTATTGCCTGCTCTGAGACCACCCTGCGTTGTTTCCTGGTGTTACTTCGCTCTCAGGTGGTCTTTACCTTGGGCCTCCTGTTGCCACTTGATTGCTAATTAACTGCACCAATAATATCGTTTAGTTTGGTACATAAACTTAACTGTACTTTAAACCAAACAAGCTTATAATTATTTAGCTAGAATTAACATAGGTATCCCCTGGCCATGTTGACCCACAGAGACTAGCCTGACCAACATGGTAAAAACCTGTTTCTACTAAAAATACAAATATTAGACAGGTGTGGTGCCGGGCACTTGTAATCCCAACTACTCAGGAGTCTGAGGCATGAGAATTGCTTGAATCTGGGAGGTGGAGGTCACAGTGCGCCAAGATATTTTTCGTCAATAACTGATCTACTCTAGCCAGACACCATAGAAAAAACTATGGTCCCATCATCACCCATACCAGCAAAGGCCAAGTAGGTAGCCTGGACTTCACCATTGACAAGCTGAAGACCTCTCTGCTGTCACAGGGGTATCACAGAAGGCCAAGCAGGGAGTTGGGACTTTCATCAGAGTGGGGCAGTAATGAGTCCCTGTGCCCAGTGGTATCAGTGGAGGCCACATGGGAAGCCTGGATTTCTGTCCCCTTTGGGCAGTAACAAGGCATCCCTCCCATTCACAAATGCATGGCAGCAGTGAGGCCACATACTAGCAGCACCTCCTCTGCAGTGTCAGTAAAGGTATGCGTGAAACCCAAACAGGATAAACCCAAAAGAATCCACATCAACATACACCATAATCAAAATTCTGAAAACCGAAGACAAAAAAAGTGTCTTGTATGCAGTAACACCTACCTTAGTGGGGGAAGAACAATTCAGATGATACTGGATTTATCATTAGGAACTACAGAGGCCAGAAGATGAAAAGGCAGCATTTTTGAAGTGCTGAAAGATAAGTATTGCCTACCAAGAATTCTATATCAATCAGAGATATCCTTCAGGATGATGGGAAAATCAAGACATTGTCAAATGAAAGAAAACTAAAAGAATTTGTTGCCAGCAGACCAGTCTAAAAGTAGCTGAAGGAAGTTCTTTTTGTTGTTGTTTTAAATAATTTATTTATTTTACTTTAGGTGAATACTATATCTGGTATTCCTCCCCATGTTATCCCTCCCCTCCCTCCTCACCTCCCATTGTCTCTTCCCAACCCCCACTCCAACTGTCCCCTGTGTGTGATGCTCCTCTCCCTGAGTCCAAGTGTTCTCGTTGTTCAACACCAACCTATGAGTGAGAACATACGGTGTGCTTGGCTTTCTGTTCTTGGGTCAGTTTGCTGAGAATGATGGTTTTCAGATTGATCGAAGTCCCTACAAAGGACACGAACTCATCGTTTTTTATGGCTGCTTAGTATTCCATGGTGTATATGTGCCACATTTTCTTTGTTCAGTCTACCATTGATGGGCATTTGGGTTGGTTCCAGGTCTTTGCTGTTGTACACAGGACTGCAATGAACATACGTGTGCATGTGTCTTTATAGTAGAACGATTTGTAGTTCTTTAGGGTATATATCCAATAGTTCTTTAGGGATTGCTGGGTCGAACGGAATTTCTATTTCTAGATCCTTGAGAAATCGCCACACTGTCTTCCACAATGGTTGAACTAATTTACACTCCCACCAACTGTGTAAGAGTGTTCCTATTTCTCCACATCCTCTCCAGCATCTGTTGTCTCCAGATTTTTTTAATGACCACCATTCTAACTGGCATGAGATGATATCTCAGTGTGGTTTTGATTTGCATTTCTCTAATGACCAGTGATGATGAGCATTTTTTCATGTTTGTTGACCTCATATATGTCCTCTTTTGAAAAGTGTCTGTTCATATCCTCTGCCCACTTTTGAATGGGGTTGTTTGTTTTTATCTTGTATATCTATTTTAGTTCTTTGTAGATTCTGGATATTAGCCCTTTGTCAGATGGGCAGATTGCAAAAATTTGTTCCCATTCTGTTGGTTGCCAGTTCACTCTAATGATGGTTCTTTTGCTGTACAGAAGCTCTGGAGTTTCATTAGATCCCATTTGTCTATTTTGGTTTTTATTGCCATTGCTTTTGGTGTTTTAGTCATGAAGTCCTTGCCTATGTCTATGTCCTGGATGATTTTGCCTAAGTTTTCTTCTAGTGTTTTTATGGTGTTAGGTTTTATGTTTAAATCTTTGATCCATCTGGAGTGAATTTTAGTGTAAGGTGACAGGTAGGGGGTCCAGTTTCTGCTTTCTGCACATTGCTAGCCAGTTTTCCCAACACCATTTATTAAACATGGATTCCTTTCCCCATTGCTTGTTTTTGCTGGTTTTGTCAAAGATCAGATGGTTGTAGATGTGTGGTGTTTCTTTTGGGGTCTCTGTTCTGTTTCATTCATCTATGTCTCTGTTTTGAGCCAATTTTTTTTTTTTTTTTTTTTTTTTTTGAGACGGAGTTTCTCTCATTACCCAAACTGGAGTGCAATGGCGCGATCTTGGCTCACTGCAACCTCTGCCTCCTGGGTTTATGCAATTCTCCTGCCTCAGCCTCCTGAGTAGCTGGGATTAAAGGCATGAGCCACCATACCCAGCTAATTTTTTTTTGTATTTTTAGTAGAGACGGGGTTTCACTATATTGACCAGGATGGTCTCGATCTCTTGACCTCGTGATCCACCTGCCTCGGCCTCCCATAGTGCTGGGATTACAGGCTTGAGCCACCTGAGCCAATTTAAATGGAAAGATGTAACATAAAAATATGGTGCCCGCCTCGTCCCGCGGACCCGGTGCCAAGATGGCGGCACTGAAGCCTGGAGAGTGGCCCTGCCTGAGTGCCCCACCGAAGCCTGGAGAGCGGCCTTGCCTGAGCTCCCCACCGAGGCCTGGAGAGTGGCCTTGCCTGAGCGTCCCACCTAAGCCTGGAGAGCGGCCGTGCCTGAGCTCCCCACCGAAGCCTGGAGAGCGGCCGGCCTGAGGCCGCGGGGGCCGGAGCAAAACCGCCGCTCCAGGCGTTGCTCCAGCGCTGGGACGCCGGCCTCCGGACATGGTGCACGTCGCGCCCCTTCCCCGCCGCGGCTGAGCTAGTTTTCTGCCCTGTAGAAGCTGGTGGGGTTGGATCAGGCCCCGGGCCGGGACAAGAACATTCCCGCCGGGCTGCAGTCCATGAACCAAGCGCCACAGAGGCGCTTCGCCAAGGGGGTGCAGTACAAGATGGAAACAGTGATCCCGGGAGACTGGAACACCAGCAAGATGGCACTGTGGCACCACCTGCAGGGCCGGCCGTTCATGGAGGAGGCTGTTCTCTCCACGCAGGAGAGCAAGGTCACCAGCATCCCCTGGAACTACAAGACCACGGAAGACATCCTGAAAGTTGAAGATGTGGTGGACAAAGGAAAATGTAAAACGTGAGACGATGGCTTGAAGATGGAGAACGACCCACAGGAGGCAGAATTTGAAATGGCCCTGGATGCTGAGTTCCTGGATGTGTACAAGAACTGCAGCGGGGTGGTCATGATGTTCAGCATCACCAAGTGGTGATTTGGCAGAAGTACGTGGCCGCTTGTGTACGGGGGTTCCGGAGACCTCCATCTTCCGTGACCCAGGAGGGCCCATAGCCAAGAAGCATTCTAGTGAGAAGATGTCAAAGCCAGCTAAGGACAGCACACACAGGACGATCTCTGGGGGACCAGGTGGAAGCCCCCAGAGACCACTGTGTGGAGTCACCTGGGACCCCCTTAGCTCCTCAGGGGCACAGTGTCCCCAAGACACACTGGAGCCCCGGCGCTGGGTGCTGGGACACACACTGGATGCAAGGCTCCTGGAAGAATGAGGCCGAGTGAAGACCAGCCTCCAGGTGTGGGCCACTCCTACCCGCAGCAGCAGGGGCAGCTTGTGCCCAACAAGCCTGACACACCCAGGTGTCCACTCTTCCCAGCAGGGGGTCTGGCCTGGGGGCCTTGTCGGCAGCTTCTGTTACTTTGGGAAGACACCCACACCAGGGTTAAGCACACCACCTGCCACGGGGCGCACACTCAGCACACATCAGCAACTCAGGCCTGAGGGGCGCTTGCAGCGCCTGGCTGGCCATGCTCTGGGCCTCTGCCCACTTTTGCCAATGGTGGAAACCCTGCCTGCCCTCCTAGCCTGCAGCGCCATCGCCAAGGACTGACCACAAGAACCCGAGGGAGAGCTCTCTGGAGGGTGTGGCACACAGATGCTGGGAGAACCACGAATGGAGCCAGTAGGAAAGCCCTGTGGGGGGGTGGCACACAGATAGCAGGAGAACCACCCATGGAGCCCTCAGGAGAGCCCTCTGGAGGAGGTGGCATACAGTCAGCCAGCGGGAGAGCCCTCAGGACTCCGGAGAACCAGAATGGAGCTGGTAGCCCCACCCAGGGCAGGAGTCCAGTTCAGGCACACACACCGGCCTCACCTGGGCAAGCAGTGGTGCTCTCTCCTTCCGGCCTCTCCTGTCTAGACAGCAGGCCAGCCTGGTGGGTGGGAAGTGGCTTTTCCCAAATGAAGCTAAGTGTGGACGCAGAGTGGCCTCCACAGCACCTCCCACCGCCACCATGGAAACGGCCTGGAGGAGGCTTCAGGCACCCGGGCTGCTGTGTGTGGAGTGGGCAGGAGAGGCCGCAGGACTTGAGCCAGCCTAGGGAGACACGGCGAAGGTGCTCACCTTTGGGCCTGGAGACCCTGTTGGCAGCACCAGCCTGGGCAAGCAATGACTTTGGTCGCCATGCTTTGTCTAGAGCCCCTGGTGCCCAGCATGAAGGAAAGAAAACACCACTGGCTCCGACAGCAGCTTCAAGCGCCACGAGGCCCTTCACAGCCATGAGAGACAGGAGAGAGCCTGCTGAGGAGGACGGAGGTGCCCCCGGGCCGGCCTTGGTGAGGGCGCCAGTTTAAATGATTGTGCAAATAAAAGAAAATTGAGTTAGAAGCAAACAAACAAAAAATATGGCTTTGGGGCTTCTCTTGAAACTGGCCTACACCCAACCACGTCATTCTTGCCATTTAGCTGCCTGACCTCTGTAGGTTCAGAGTTTACAGCCCTAGACTCAAATCAGCAGAGACTAAAGCCGGGTAGGTTCACAGATCAGTAACCAACCATTTACAAAGCATCTACCATGTGCCAGGCTGTGCTAGGAGCTCTCTTGCTCCCGTTTCATTTATTCTTCACAATGACCCCCAAATAGTTTTATATCCCCAATTTACAGATAAGGGTCTGACAGGGAAAGGAGAGAGAGAGATACCCCAAATAATGCAGTCATGAATATCAGAACCGGAATTTGACACTCCTTTTATGTTAACATTTAAAAATTTAATTATACAAGTTTCAAGAAAACATTCTCCTGAGAATTAAAAACACTGAGAAGGGGCTCAGAAAGGATTAGTCAGCAGGCACAGGAAATCAATCAGGTGTCAAAACACCAGCTCTGGAGAGGCCTTAGCAAGTCCCTGACCTGGAGCCTTTGTTTCATAGATGGGGAGCAGAGGAACAAAGACGGGGAGCAACTGGCTCAAGGTCACAGAGTAAGTCCATGCCCAAGGCAAAACCAGAGACCAAGTGTGTTATGTAATGTCTGTCTGCAAAGGTCTTCAAACTTAAGTCCACCCCCAGCTTCCCAGCCAGAATGTTTATGGGGAAGGCTTTTCCGGAATGGTCCTGTCAGTTGGAGTTTTTCTTGTCATTCTAGCTCCATACCTGTCTTTCTGTGATGATAGGTATTTTTAGAATCCCATTGTCATTTAGGCTGCGCCCATGAGAAGGGAGTCTTCCCCTTTCTGAGGGTGCAGATTCTGGTGGCTGAGACATGCTGTCCTGACCCCAGCTCTGGGGTTGCTGTTCCTGGGGATGCTGGGCTGGGATGCCTGCCCACCTCCTCTTCCTGGGGCAGGTCCTGACTGCTAGAGACCTTTGGGGCTTGGGGACCATATCCAGGTGCCATTGATGCTCCTGTTCCTGAATGGGGGTGATTGGGGTCCAGAGGAGAAGGGGCAAGTGGCCAGTCGTATCTTTCTCTGATCCACCAAAGAAATGGTCACATGATGTATTCATTATATACTTCAGAAAAGTTAGGAAGTGGAGTTGATCTGTGGTTTAGTACTCAGCATGTGACTAGAAGCAGGGCTTGTTCTGTGACCATGGCTAGGACTCAGTCTCTGACAAATGTTAGGGCTCAGTGTATAACCAGGATTGGGGTTCAGTCTGTGGCTGGCGAAGTCTGGGGCCAAGGGAAAGGTTTGGCCTAGGGTCAGGAACCGGCGTCCTTGTGCAAAGCCTTTGAGCCAATTTTAGTGCCCTTCCTGGGGTACCAAGGCTCTAGGCTCTACCTTCGTGCCCCGCCCCCCTTTAGGAAGCTCTCAAGTTCCCTGAGCTCCTACACCTCTTAGCATCTGAGCCAGCTGCCTCTGGTCCTCTCTGGGAGGTAAAGTACAAATTATAAATAAACAACAGTGCCACTGCTGCCGACGCCAGAGCCATCAAATCTCACACGTGACTGCTCCCCATCCCACTCCGCTCTCTCATTATTTGGGGCTAGTGTCTGGTGTTCTCAACCACGCAGTAAGCTCGGGCGCCCGCAGAGTTGGGGCTGGACCCAGAGCAGAGCCGGCTGGATAGAGGGAGTCCCACTCACTGCACCCCCAGCTCTGGGCTACCACAAATTGCATAGTGAGCAGCGGGGCCCCCAGGTCTGATCACAGCAGCTGTGGGGGCTTGATAATTGGCTGCTGGTGATTTTGTGGGGGAGTGGTGTTGGAGCCTTCTTTGATTCTTGTAAGCTGGACTGAGACGTTCTCCAGCTGCTCGTTCCCTCCCCGATTTTCCCCAGTGGTCTTGTCAGCTGGGTGAAGCACAGAGAGGTTAGTCCCTGGCCTGAGGGAACATGCATCGGGGCGGCTTGGAGCCCTGCGGAGCAGATGTCCTCTGCTTTGCAGTTTAGGGGTGTGTGTGTGTGCATGTGCATGTACATGATCACTGATGTGTCTCTGCATGTAGAAACATAGGGTCTTCAGAGGAGGAATTAGCCCATCAGATAAACAGTGGGTTTCCATTCTCAAAGTGTGTCTTTTGCCCAGGCCTGTCTTCATGGTGCTGTTGAGGAGGTATGGTTCCAGTCCCTTTCTCAAGGAATTCGCTTCCTCTCTGACCTTCCCAGCCTCTCATGTACCCTGGAAGAGCTCTGAGTTCTCAAGCTGGCATTCAGGATGTCTCCCAAACTCTCTTCAGAGCTGGGAGCTGAGGTGTCAGGGTTCTCTGAGATGCGCATTTTTCCCTGAGTGAGCTGTCGATCTGGCCAGCTGCCCTTGGCTGACCTCTTTAGCCTCTGCACTGTAGCGACTCATGGAACTCAGCATATCTTTAGAGATGTCTAGCTCCATCCTCGCTTTGTGCCGATGGGGAGACTGAGGAAGGGGCAGTGAGAGGAAGGGACTTATTCAAGGTCACACAGCAAGTTAGAGACAGAGATGGGACTAGAACTTGAGACTGTCAATCCCCTGACCTGGACACCCTCTACTGCATAGCATGGGCCTCCTTCCTGTGACCCCTAGGCTCCAGCCACAGTGCTATCTCCCAACCAGTGGACCTACCTGGGCACCTGCCTACCTCCTCTTTGAGGCTTTAGTACCCAACAGGCCATGCTGCCCCCTGCTTCTTTCTGGAGCAAGCCTGGCTGAATTTCTCCTGCCCTCTGGCCATCCCCAGCCTATGGGACAGAGTCAGATATTCTGCATCAACCCTGTTATTCCCTTCCTTTGGCTCATGGCCCGTCTGCCCAAGGAGCTGGCCTGGATTTTCAGCTCCCCTCTGGGGTGGGTCTGTCCATCCTCTAGACTGAGGGCTTCTTGAGGTGGGATCAATTCGTGTCTCTCAGGATCCTCCTAGCTCTTAGGCCAGGACCTGCATTTTAATGGCTATAGAATGATGATGATGATGGTGATGATGATGGCCAACTTCAGTGTTTATGCCATACAGCATATTGTAAATATTGTCTCATTTGATCCTCCTAGAATCCTGTGAGGTGGGGATTAACATCCTTATCCCGCACACTAGAAAACAGGCTCAAAGAGGTTAAGTGATTTGCCCAAGGCCTCATAGCAGAGCACCTAACCACCATTTGTCTGCTATAGCATGGCCACATAGAAATGTGGTCCCTGCACCAGCAGCCTCAGCGTCATCCGGGGACTTGTTAACAGTGCAGATGTTGGCCCCACCCCACGCTGACCGAAGGCCACCAAATCTGCAGCTCAGAAAGATCCCCAGGTGATGTGTAGGCACATTCCAGTGTGAGGGACGCTGTGCTGTATGGTTGAAGGATCGCAGACCACCAAGAAGAGAAGACCAGGTCAGCTGTAGCCCTCGCACAGCTCACCTTCTTGGGGAGAGGCTGAGGCCAGCTCTGACAGCATCATGACAGGCAGGACCTCAGCCCAGGATGGGGAGATACCTTAGAAAAGGCGGTGGTAAAGGGTCATCATTGGGTTTGAAGAAAACAAAACAAACTTTGTTCCTCAAGTTTGGTAAACATAGAAAAATTGGAAAATAAAGGTACACCCAAATCCAAACCACCCGCCTGTAAACCAAGCCCCAGATGCCCTTGGCTCTGAATCAGACTGTGTCCAAGGTAGCCCTCGGCAGCCAAGGGAGCAGCTACCTGAAAGCCTGTGATTCTGAGTCAGAGATTTTGAGGTGTGTTCAAAATAGAGCCCTAGTGGCCAGGTGGGAGTGGGAGGAGAAAGCCATTTATCTCTTGTGGTGGGAAGACCCTGAGTTCAGGGAAGAACAGCGAGGGGAGGTTGGGTAGGACAGAGGCAGTGGGTGGGGGTATATTTCCCTCCAGATACCTGAGCTGAGCACCCAGCCTGGCTCAAGAAGGCTGTGGGAGGTGATTTCAACCCTGAGGGTACAGTGGGGAGGCTAAGATGCCAGCCCCAGGACACAGGCAGGGAGAACTCGTGCTCACTCCAGGGCAAAACACTCCCCTACCACCACCAGAGAGGCAGCTCCTTCTCAGGTATGGGATGGTGAAGGGGGTGGCAGTGGAGAAAACAATAAAGAGGAGCTAGACAGGTAGCGGATGTGGAGGGGGAGCAATAGGTGCTCTGAAACAGTTAATCAAGGTGTGGGGAGGGGAGGCAGGGAAGGCATCCTCGTGCATGTCACATCTGTGTCATGGGCTGGCACAAGTGATGTTAAGCCATCCTCCTTTGCCTATTACACCTGCTCTTCAGACGACTGCCCTCTCTCCACCTTCATCGCTGACCTCCTCCAAAACGTCTTCTCATCCTGACCTCCCAGTCACGGGCCACATATTTCTGCTGACCACTTAGGAGCTGTCTGGGGACCAGGGTTGTGTTTCTCCCTGACACATGTTAGAGAACCCCTCACAGCATGGGGTGCTGGCCATTGCTTAAAGGTAGATGAATGTTTCTGAGTATAAAGGTAATATCTGCCTGTTATGGGGAAGGGGGAAAAGGTAGAAAGGTGGAATGGAGAAACTCAAAGTCACAATAATCCCACACTTAGAAATCATCAACGTTAATGATTTAGTAAATTTTTTTTGTTTTATTTTTGGAAGTCTTTTCTTCCTCTGGCAACATCGTCCGTCCGTCTGTCCATCCATTCATCTGTCCATCCATCATCTATCCATCCATCCATCCATCCATCCATCCATCCATCTAATCCATCCATCCATCCAATCCATCCATTCATCCATCTGTCCATCCATCCATTTATCAAAAAGATAATGTTACTGAGACTCCTCCCCACCCCTTGCCCAGCTGTGTGTTCCATCTTAGAAAAGGGAAGAGAAATCATTTCTACCCTTGGGGAGCTCACAGCACTGGGAGCTCTAAGACTCATCCTGTGTCTATCTGGTTGGGGGAATGGAGGGCGACTCTGGGACAGCAGTGGAGCTGCCTCCTTCATCCCCTCCCCAGGGCTCCTGGGTCTTGATGCTAGGCTTATTTGGGAAGAAGGGAGAACCTTTAAAATCCCTTGCATTGGAAGTGGTATGTGGGGGGGTCAAGGGGGCATATCCATAATGAAGAGGCTTATTATGGGTGGTTGGTTCTGCCCCCACCACCTGCACAGCTCAGGCTGGAAACGCAGTCACAGCCTTGGTTACAGTCTTCAGCCACAAGGTCCCCCCACCAGCTATCTCTCATCCTATCCTGTCAGAGACCCCAGGCCCCCTGTTTCTTCTGGCCCATATCTGTTTACCTGCCTTCTCCCCCACTTTCAATGCCTCCACTCTTTCTCTGCCACTTTTCCACCATGACCCCTTGCAGCAGGTGGGGCCACCTGCTGAGGGCTGTTGCTGTGGGTCTTGGGGTTTGGATGTGCTAAGTTCTTCCCTGATTGTCAGAGGCTTGTAGAAGCCTGGTGGGAAGGAGTCGGTTTCAGAGGGCTGCCCGCGTCATGTGGCTTCTGCTGGGCTCCCTGCCACTCAGCCTTTGGCATGCACTCCTGAGGCACACATGGCATGTACTCATCTGTTCATCCATCCCCCATCTACTCATTCGTGTTTCCACTCATTCATGTCATCAGGACCTACCAGGTATTGTGCTGACTTCAGAGAGTCAGTGATGGCAAGGTAGACAGTCACACACACAGTTTCATTATAATGTGATACTATACCAGGACAGCATGTGTAAGGGGCAGCTAACCAGATTTCCAGGATACAAAGGCTTCCCAGGAGAAGTGACACCACCTGTGAACCAAGGCGGGGGATAGGTGGGCACAAGTCCGGAGAAGTGTTTCAGGCAGAGATGACAGCATGTAAGAAAGCCCAGAGGCAAAGAAAGAGCCACATGTTGGAGACACCAGAGGCTGCTGAGTCTGTCTGCAGCAGAGTGTGCCAGGAATGGGGAACATCAAGGCAGGAGAAGGAGGCAGAGTCCAGACCGAGAAAGGCCTTGGGGACTACAGTGAGGAATTTGGATTTCAGTTGGGAGGTGGCAGGGAGCGCAGAAGGATCTGTGGCTTGGCAAAGTGCAGAGAGTGGATTGGAGGATGATGCTGACCCCAGCCCTGACCCTGAGGCATGTGAGGTCCTGGGATGGCCAGAAGCTTAGCTGGGAAGCTGTTGGAGTAGTCCCCATGGTGGGTTGATGGGACATGTTAGATCCAACGTGATGAAGTGTTGGAAGGCAAGGGAGATGGAAGAGTTGAGGATAACTCTGAGGTTTCTCTGCAATTTGCCTTCGGATGCCTGGTGGTACCATTTTCTGGGAGCACAAGAGTGTGGAGGAAGCTCTGAAGTTCCTGTGGGAAATCCAGGTGTAGACATGTAGTCAGCAAGTAGATGCATGGGTGTAGAGTTCAAGAGAGGGGTCTGGTTTACAAGGCAGCAGAATAACAAGGCCATCGGAGTCAATGAAGTCACCCGGGAAGAGTGCATAGAAGGGGAAGAGATGAGCGTCCCAAGGAGGAAAAACATGAAAAGGTCATGCTGAGGAAAAGGAGGCCATTCAAGGCAAGGGAAAGGAGAGGCAGCGAGAACAGAGAAAAGCCAGTGGAGTGGGCCACCTGGGAAGCCATGGAGCATACTATCTGTAGGACAGAATTATCTATGGGCCAGATGATGCTAAAGGCCGGGGAGGAAATGGACTGGAAAGTGACCACTGGATTTAGCAGCAGGGTGTGCATTGGTGATGTGCTGAGTAGTGGACAGCAGCATCACTTCTTGGCCTTTTGGCTAAGATCAAGTGGAGAGGAGAGGAGCCTTGGGTGAGGGATGTGAAAGCAAGAGTATGGTGATGGTGACGTCTCCTTCAAGGAGCCTGGGAAGAGATAAGACAGCAGAGGTTCAAGGAGGGATTTTTTTTTTTTTTTAAGTTTAGAGAGCTGCAAAGGAAAAGGTGATGGGAAAGGATCAGTGGAGAGGGAGAGATGGAAGAGATAGATGAGAGAGGGAATCTTCTGTAGATTAAGGTCCCTGGGGAGGGAAACAGGGATGGTATCAAGAGGATAGGTAGAAGAGCCGCTGATTCTCTTGTGACTGGGAGGAGGAGATGGGATTGGGGAGATGCTGCCAAGGTGGCAGAAAGAGAAAGGGGACACTCTGGTGGCTTTCTTTTTCTCTGTGGCAAAGAAAGTGGTGTTATCTGCTGCTGATACTGAGAGAAAAAGTGGTGGCTTCAGAGTTTTGAGGAGGGAGGAAATAATTTGAAATAGCAGCTGTGGGGGATGGACAGGAAAGTTTCCTAGGGTCTCCTGGAAGGACTAGGGGACAGAGGTGAGGGCCGTTAATGAGGCCATGATGAGGACATTGAGGCGTGAGGAGCTAAGAAACTTGGCTATTTAGTAGGACTGGTCTGAGGCTGTGGGATTCTCTACACAGCTCCCATGTGAACATGCAAAGGGTTGATGGTGGTCCTTGCCTGGGGCTGGGATTTTATGAAGGTGCCAGGAGGAGGGGCATGGGAGTTAAAGGTGCTGGTTTTAGAGAAGCGGATGAGCTGGACCATCATGTCTAGGGTAGGGGGTTGTTGGGAGGATGCAGGAGGGTTCTGATGGGAGAATCAGAGGAGTTGGCAGACTAGATATTCCCAGGACACTGAAGAACAGATGCAGCACAACTGAATAGAAGAGCCAGGAGGAAAGGAGGGCAAGGAGTATGAGAGGACGGCAGAGATGCAGCAACTAGAGGTGGTGACATGGTCAAGGGTGTACTTTGGAATGGACCATTGAGGTGGGATTGTTAGAGTCAGGGAGGCAAGCTACCAAGAGGCCAGGGTGTTGTCTGGGTCATCGATATGGAGTAGAAATCACCCAGGACAGTAGGATTTGGAGTGGAACAGAAGGTTGTGAACCAGGTGCCAGCATTGCCAAGGTCCTTGAGGCTGGCAGATGGATGTGGAGGGATGGCCAACAGATGGCAAGGCTACCCAAAAGGTCTTGTAGACATTTCTACCACAGGTAAGAGGTAGCAGCATAGGGAGAGGGGAGGGTGCTGACTCACCCCTGACCCTGAGGTATGAGGGATTTGGGAGTGAAGTCCTTAGGACACAACTAGGGTTCACTTAAGTGGGGGGCAGAAAAGTCTGGGAGTGAAGAAGTTAAGGATGCAGGTGCCATGGGAGAGAGCACAGGAGAGAGAACTGGGAGGGAGACAAGGAGTTGGGGGAGGCACAGAGTTTAGGAATAATAAATTACCACCATCCAGATGGATATTTCTGTAGAGTGGTTAGAAGGTAGGCCTCTGGAGTCAGGGTCTTTGGGTTTGAATACTTTGGCCCACCATATATAGCAAATCTCTCAACTTCTTGTACGTCAGTCTCCTCATCTGTAAAATGGGCATAATCATATTATCTACCTCATGGGATTTTTTTTATGAGGATTAAATAAAGTAATCCAGATAAGGTACTCAGATTAGTGCCTGGCAAATGGTAAGTGCCCAGTAAGTATTGACTGCCATCCTCCTCCATGCTCACTGCCTTCAGTATCACCTTGGGCAGGATCTTTGCTGGGTCTGGAAAACCTGGGGAATGGGAAAGATAACCCAGAGATCATACGAGTTGGAGAGGAAGAGAATGGAGACTGGAGACCAGGAAGGAGGTGGGGGCAAGGGTTCAGGTGAGGGAACAGATGCAGAAGCCATCACAGGTGCAGCTAGACTTGACGTGGTGACTGCTGGGAGTGTTGCTGTAGGGGTGGGTAGGAGGTAAGAGACAGCAGTAAGGGACAGCTGTGAGGTTTTGAGCCTAGATGATTGAAATGCAGACTGCCATTCATCTTTGAGGAGGAGGATGCTGAGTTCAGCTCTGGACTTGTTGGCTGTAGGAGACAGCAGGCCGTCTAGGTGGATGCGGATGCATTTTGCAGGCAGGTGGGAATGCAAGTCTGGTGCTGGGAGTGGTGCTGAGTGGGAGCCATCTGCAAAGCAGGAGCGGGTCACAGATGGGGCACTGAGTGTGCTGCTCACCTGGCAGAAAGCAGGGACACCCACAGGCTATAGTCAGCACTGCAGGGACATGGGTGTCTGAAACAAGACCTCTGTCCTCCAGGAGCCCATGGTGTTTTAGGAGAGCCAGAACCAAGGCTCAGGCTATGCAGAGCCTTCAGTGGTCAGAGTTGAAAAGAAAGTTTGAAAGGTGGAAAATACTTGAATGACAAAACAATGACATTCTTCTTCTCCCAGCTGACAGGATTCCCAATGGATATCATTTGTGCCAAAATGTATGCAAGAAAGCATACATGTGTGAAAATGGATGCATGTAGGAGGACAAAAGACAAGACTGTGTTTATAAAAAATGTATTCATGGTATTGCATGTTCGTTCATGTGTGTACCTGTGTGCATGCATGTTCATGTCTGTGTTTGTGCATGTGCACATGTGCAAGCATGTATATATGCACATATGTCCTTAAAGGCAAGCATAGGTGTATGTGGAAGCTTTGCATGTGTATCTGCAAAGCAGATGGCTCCCACTCAGCACCATTCTCAGCACAAGAAGAGGCTGAAGGAGGTCATCCCTATCTGGGACTTCCAATTTCCCTACATTCATTCTGTCACCGTTCCCATCCTCTTTGGCCTCCAGGAAAGGAGAGGGCCCTTGGTCTAGTCCTTGAGTTCCCGAGTTCAGGGTCAGCCACCTCCTGTTGTGTCTTTCTCAGCTCCCTTGAGGTTATGAACTTCCTCTTACACCGAAACATGAAATTTCCAGGTATCAGTGTAATGGGCTGCTTGGCTTTTTGCCACCCCCATTCTTTCTGCATATGGGACCTGCCCCCTCCAGTGTCAGCCTGTAGACTGCCTTGTCCTGCTGAGAGGCCACCTGCCTGGGTGGACCCATTGGTCCAGGTAAGGATTGAGAGAAGACAGGTCTGGGACCCTGGGGCTGAGCCTGAACCGGGGCTTGCAGGGCCCAGTTGGTGTCTTGCTGGCCAGGACTCCTGTTAATTTAAAGAGTACTCGGTGGCTGGGCGTGGTGGCTCACACCTGTAATCCCAGCACTTTGGGAGGCCAAGGCGGGTGGATCATGAGGTCAAGAGATCGAGACCATCCTGGTCAACATGGTGAAACCCCGTCTCTACTAAAAATGCAAAAAATTAGCTGGGCATGGTGGTGCATGCCTGTAATCCCAGCTACTCGGGAGGCTGAGGCAGGAGAATTGCCTGAACCCAGGAGGCGGAGGTTGTGGTAAGCCGAGATCACGCCATTGCACTCCAGCCTGGGTAACAAGAGCGAAACTCCGTCTCAAAAAAAAAAAAAAGAGTACTCAGCTGGACGATTTTGAGAGACCAGGGCCCCTAATTCAGGCATGTGCCAACTCCAGGATATCTGAACGTGGCTGTGCCTTCTTCCCAGCCAGGGCTTTACACCCTGGATTGTAGGTTTATTCATGAGGGATTCTAGGGGTGGCCAGGTGATAAGGGAGCACTGGGCATTCAGCTTGAGGCTTCAGAAATGTTACTCTTCCTTCCTTTGTGAGCCTTCATTTTCCCTTCTGTAGGACATGTGTGACCATGACCGACTGACTGCAGATGGCCAGGGTGCCTTTAGCAATTGAGAGGCATGCTACTTCCCCTATGTTAGACAACCCTAGCATCAGGATCATAGGGCCCCCAAATCCTCTTTGGAGTCTTCTCTTCTTTTTTGTCTCTGGATCAGGGCCTGCACCTGCTGTGGTGCAGGCTGTCTTTCCATGGTGATGCAAAGTTGTCAGAAAGGCATGCCTGCCTCTCATATCCCCCTGGGGTATCCACAACCCCAATAATTCAAACTCTAGAGTCCCAGAGACTTCTCCTAATCCTGCGTGTGTCCCTCACTAGCTGTGTAGTCTAGGTCAGACACTTCTCTCTGAGCCTCAAGACCATCATCTGTAAAATAACAGCAGCCACAATGCTAGCATGAAGGATAAATGAAGTAATACATGGAAAACATAGTAAGTGCTCTTTACATGTGAAGTATTTTGTTTGGGGTCTTTAAAAATAAAGGCTTTTCAGTTACCAAGAAGCTCCCAATAGCCCAGAGATATTAAGGAATCACTTGAGATGCTTCTGACAGCAGGATTAGAAATGAAGTGAGGCCAGCAAGCTGAGGATGCCACTGCAAAAGCTGTTGCCAACTTCCCCAGGCTAAACCTACTGAAGATTGAAACCATTAGAGTGTGAGGAAATGGGTGTTTTTGCCGTATGCAATTTTGTTTTATGAATACCACTAAATGCAAACATTCTCCTGTTAATTACTGTCTCAAATTTGGACTTTAATTGAGGTAACTAGAGCTGGGGAGTGCGTAGAAACCCATTGCAGTTGACAGGCCTGCCGAAGTCAGCATTCTCAACCGCCTTGCACCCACTCTGTTAATTTTAGAAACTCCTCCAGCCTGGGTGTATTATTAGCTTTATGTACAGAGGGCCACATGGCCCTCAGTGGCCTTTCTATGTACAGTTTTAAAAATGTGTTTTTCCAAAGAAATTAAATGAAGAGGGATGACAGCAGAGTGTATAGAGGGGTGTTTGTGCACTGTGCATGTGAATAGGGATACCTGTGTGTGGTGTCTAATGAGTGTATACCGCTGTCTTTGAGTGAGGTTCATGTGGCTGGGTAAAGTGTGCATGGCTCTAGGGCACCCCATAGATGCTGAAACCATTCTCCTGGGGCCCATGACTCATTAGCAGATGTGCTGTGTTCTTTGTAGTGAAGTGTGAAGCTGAGGGTGGGTCCTCAGGCCTTAGCTGAGTTCTCTCAGTTGGCATATGGGTACTGGGACCACAGGAAAGAGTGGTGGGTCACAGGGTAGAGAGGAGCTGAAGTTGGCCTCTTGGCACCCAGCCTTATGCCCAATGAGGCCCTATCTTGAGGCCCTGAAGGGCTTGGCTTTAAGCAGAGCTGCAGGAAGCTGACTCTCTGGAAATTGCCCTTCGCTGCACGGGGTGATGTAGTACAGACGTCTCACCCACCTGCAGGGAAACAGTTTCTACCCTCTCCTTGACTCATAGCCCCATTTTGAGTCTGGCAAACAAACAATTTGCTGTGAAGTAATTTCTTTGCAAACCTGGAACTTTGCAGACAGGGGCACTTTTGTTTATGGTGGTACCCTCTGAAGACTCGAGAAAAGCTAATCTCTTTCCCACTTTCTTCCTCCTGGCTTCCCTGCAGTAAATATCAAAGATGGAAGAAAGGTTATTTCTCCTGGGAGAAGGCATGCTTATTTCTGCCTGACTTAATACCTTTATCTGTTGTAATTTAATAGCAGAAAGAAACAGCTCTGCCGTGCAAGTTTTTGGTCTTGGGGCCAGCCCTAGGATGGGTGGTGGTTGGTCCCTGGGAATAACTGGCCATGCCTTCTGTATTGGGATATTGGCTACCTGTGGTGTTTTCACACTCCAGAAGGCCCCCTGCTTGGTGAGTTGGGAGAAACCCAGTGTAGACCTGTGAGTTGGCATTGTGCCTCCTCCTCATGCTGCTCAACCTCTCTGACGCTTTGCCCCAAGGCTAACTCTGTGAAGGACCTGAAGGTGCCTGAGGCCTTAGGAGAAATGATTCTGGAAGCCCTGGGCTGGTCTCTTTCCATTGCATTGAGTGGTTCCTCACTGGTGCCTGAAATCTCCCCGTTAATTCTTCTGCTTTTGACACTATCTCCCCCACTCCACACCCCCATGTTAGGATGCAAACCTCTAAAGGAAGGAGATGGTCAGACATTTTCTAATTATAGGGGATGGACTAAAGGAGGGTGCTAGAGAACTAGTGTGGGAGAGGGCCAGACCAGAATGATAGGACTCACTGTACTGTGGGGAAACTGAGATCCAGAGTAGAGGGGCCCTACTGGATGTCACACAGCATGTTGATGACAAAGCTGGGGTTGGAGTCTGGGCCTCCTGCCTCCCAGGCACCTGCTTTGTGTCTGCACCTCACCTGCTCTTTTGTCATGGTCTGTGGCATGTCTCCCTGACAGCCTCACTCAAGCCACAAGTCCCTCAGGGAAAATGGGGCAGCCTAGGCTGAGCCTGGGGTGGTGTGGGGTGAGCTGCTCCTTTTGCTAAAGCAGCCTTTTGCTTCTCTCTGATTTGCTTCAGGCTGATTTGCTTTCAGCCTGCCTCTCACTGTGGGGTGGGGATGGGAGGAGGAAGCTTGTCATTGGGGGTCACGGGAACATACAGAAGGGCAGCATGAAGGGTATCCTTAGTGAATGAGGAGCCTCTTATTGTGTCATTCCCTGTGCCAATCTCCACATCTTGCCCTGGTACCCATGTGCCTATCTTCCTGTCTCAGAACTTCCGAAGACTTCTCTCTCCTGGTTGCTGTCCCTCAGATCTTCCTCTCTTAGTCTGTTACTTGTCCTCCCTCTCCTGCTGGTGACTGATGCCTGTGTCTCTGGGCAGATTTTACTGGGACCTGACCATGCTGCTGCTGATGGTGGGACACCTGATCATCATTCCTGTGGGCATCACCTTCTTCAAGGATGAGAACACCACACCATAGATTGTCTTAAGTGTAGTGTCAGACACATTATTCCTCATCGACTTGGTCCTTAGCTTCCACACAGGGATTGTGGTGGAGGACAACCCAGAGATCATCCTGGATCCACAGCAGATTAAGAAGAACTACCTGAAAAGCTGGTTCTTGGTAAGTTTCAATTCCTCCATCCTCATGGACTACATCCCCTTTATTGTGGAGACACGCTCCCACTCAGAGGTCTACAAGACCTGGGCTCTGTGCATTGTCCACTTCACGAAGATCCTCAGCCTCTTACGTCTCTTATGCCTCTCCTGCCTAATTTGATATATTTACCAGTGGGAAGAGGTGACTGGTCAGTGTACACCTCTTGGGGGACGGGCCACCCACTCCAGAGATAGTGAGGAACTGACAGGGAACTTCAGATCATTGGGCGTGGACTGTCAGATTGTGGCAGGCACACCTGCTTTAAGAGGACAAATACTAGTAATTTCTTGACCTCTTATCATGTGCTAGATACTTTACATGCAGTATCTCAATGAAGTCCATAACATCTATAGAGGGAAACATATAGGTACATGTATATACTCATTTTTCACATTAAGAAGCAGAGAGACAGAAAAATTAAGTGACTTATACAAGGTTGCACAATTAGTAATTTGTGAACCTGGAATGCGAACTTAAGCCAATCACCTCCAGAGCCTACATTGTTAACCACTGCATTATATTGTAGGGTTTGTAAATCCAAAAGCTTGTTGTGGACAGGCAGGGAATGGGGATGGTTTGAAAGGGCCAGTTGGCAGACAGTAGACAGTGTGGTGGATGAGAAGAACTAGAGAACATATCTTCCGTTTGTACTGGGTGGCAGCTCCAGCTAATTTTAGTCAAGTGGGAATGAGCCTGGTGTTGCTAGATCTACAGCATTATGAGAAATGGAAATCTGGATTTTTGTACAAACTTTGTTGACAACTATCTTAGTTTGGGTTCTTCCTGAGCAGACCCTGAGACAAAGATTTGCATGAAGATGATTTTTTTGAGTTGTATTCCCAGGAAAATCTGGTAAGGGACTAGGGGAGAGGGACAGGGAAAGGCAGGAAGCCAAGCAATGGTTGGACATTGGAGGGCATCCTGTGGAGGGCTCTTTGGCTCAGCCTCACAGGGATCTGGGGGCAGTGTGTACCACACCTTGGAGTTGCCCAATCAGGGCAAGGGAGTTAGGATGTTTATATCCCCTTACTTGTCAGTCATTGGTTCAGGGCATTGCCCTCCCTCAGCACTCACAGACAAAGCAGTTTCCAGCAGCCTGTGCAGGCCTCTGACAAAAGGTATAGCCACTGGGTGTAGAGGGTGAAATCACGTGGGCAGTCTGGAGTCTTGTGGTCAGAAACTGTAAAGGATCCTAGGAGATGTGGACACTGGCTACAGGAGGAAAATAAAACATTGAAAAAGAACTTGGCAGGCCAACTCCATACCGAACAAACCTCACTCATTCATGGGCTGAAGCAGTGGTCTGCAGCAGAGGAGCTAAAGGCTGTGCTGGGAGGAAGAGCAGCTGACCTTGCCAAGGGCTTTGGTCTGTGTCTGCCACCCACCCAAGTTACACAACTTGGCAGCAGCAGCAAGCAGGCCAGCCTGGAGGCTCCACTGTCTCTGTGAGGCAGCCCACCTTGGGGTCGGGCGGTCTGTGGGCTGGACAAGCTTCTGTGGAGGGCCATTTTCCGCCCCATCCCTGTGCCGCATGACTGACTTCCAAGCCTCCAGGACCCTCTTGCCTGGGCAGAAGTTCCCATGCTCAGGACATGAAGCCCCCACCCCCACCCCCACCAACAGCCTGGGCCTTGGCTGGCAGCACCCATGGCTGATGGTAGAGACAAGGGCAGACTCAAGTCAGAGGCGTCATGAACACATGGTGCCACAGGAGAACACCAGTTTGGCAATGTCACTCCTGGCAGAAATTCTCTTTGGCTTGGAAAATTTGCGTTACTTATGCTGACAGAGAGGGGCCGTGATTCTCCCAGGTCATGCAGTTAGACCTCTGGTAGAACTGGGACAGAATCCAGCTAGCTCTCTTGGCCCCCAGCATATAGTGTGGGCTGTCCCTGCCCAGTGAGTGGAATAGCACATTTCAGACCCCAGTTAAAATCCCACACTGCCTAGCTTGTAGCTTCGGGCCCACGTTGCCTCTCTGTGCCTCAGTCTCTTTATCTGCAAAATGGATATAAGTAGTACCTGATGTTTATAAAGCCTCAGCATGAAGCCTGGTGCAGAACTGTTTAATGTATGTCCCTTCTGGCCAGGTGTGGTGACTCACACCTGTAATTCTAGCACTTTGGGAGGCCAAGATGGGTGAATTGCTTGAGGCCAGGAGTTCAAAACCAGTTTGGCCAACATGGTGAAACCCTGTCTCTACTAAAAATACAAAAAATTAGTCGGGCCTGGTGATGGGTGCCTGTAATCCCAGCTACTCAGAAGGCTGAGGTAGGGGATTGCTTGAACCCAGGAGGTGGAGGTTGCAGTGAGCTAAGATCGCACCGCTGCACTCCAGCCTGAGCAACAAGAGTGAAACTCCATCTCAAAAAATAATAGTGTGTGTGTGTGTGTGTGTGTGTGTGTGTGTGTGTTTTCCTCCTCACCCAGTTGTCTTAGTAGCATTTCCTTGATTCCTCACACTTAGCTGGCAAGAGAAACAGGGCAAGGTTAATTATCCCTATATGTCAAGTGAGGAAACTGAGGATCAGAAAGGCCAGCTGTCCCAGCAGTAGGGCTTCTGGCCTAGGCCTCCTGTCTCCTGGTGCCATGCACTTACCGCTTTCTCAGATGGAAGGGGACTTTGATTCTATTACTGGTCCCTGTCATGGCTAGGGTGCCTCCATGGGGACTGGACTTCATTCAGTCCAGCCAGTGCTTGCTGGGCACCCACCTGTGCTGTCCTGGGTGGGCTCTAGAATCAAAGGACGAGGATGACTGCTTGCGGAGAGTGGGAAGCAGCGGCCGGGGAGATCTGTGTGACAGGTTGAGTTGGAGATGCCTGTGGGACAGAGAAGTACAGAGATGTGGCAGGTGTTCTGAGGTGAGGGCTGAGAGGGGACAGTGACTCTGGAGGGTGGCAGCTGGGTCCACTCTGAGGGGCTGTGAAGGAAGGATTGAGGCATGTTTCCTGTCGTGCCCTGACACACTTTTCTCCTGGTTTCCATCGCAGGTGAAAATACAAGTCCAGTTTGGCTCCCTTAGACCATGAGAAAACGCCCAACCTTCTGCGTGTCTTGGACCCACAGCTAGACTGCCATGAAAAACAGAGGCATGCCAACCCTTTCCCTTGTCTGGCATGCATTTATGTCTCCAGATCTCAGTCATCGCCCCCCCACCAGGGGCTGACCTTAGTCCTCAGGGCCTGGGGGCTGTGGGCTTCTGTAGGAGTTGGCAGAGATGCCAGCAGCTGAGTCCTGGGTAGAGCTAAGCTTGTCTTTCATGTCCCCACATTATGCATTCTGGGAGCTCAGGCCCGGGGCTCTTGCCCCACTGCCACCCTGGCCTGGGAACCCTGTGGGCCACCCAGAACTGGTCAGGCACCAGTCCTTGCCTTTCTCTGGGGGAGGCAGAGGACCCAGGAGGCCTTGGATCAGGCTTCTGAATTGGACATGCTACCCCATCTTGTGGGCAAGAAGGAGATCCCAGGAGGCCAGATGGATGACTCTTGCCCTTCCACACACACCCTTATCTCTCCTACCAGCTGGGGAGAAAACTGCTTTAAGCTAGGTTCTGCCAGGTACACCATCCAGCCCAGGGCTCTCACTGGACTCCTGGGATTGGGCTGGGGTTTCCTAGCTGGCCCTAGGAACCATGTCTCCAGGAACATAACAGGACACTCCAGCCCAGGGGCTTCTCTCCCCTCTGATAGGTCCAGAGGCAGCAGAAGAAAGACCCTTTGAAGCCCCAGGTCCACATAAGCGCTGGGGAGAGAAATATTTAGCACAGAAAACCCTGCCCTAATCTCCTCTTTCAAGTCCCTCTGTGAGTCTCTTCCCTTCTTTGGGCCTCAGTTTCCCCACTTGTCAGGTACATGCTGATGTTCTCTGAAGCTGTGGCTCCCTGGGGCCCAGTCCCCAGCGCCCGTCTCCCTTGGCAAGGTTTGTTAGCTGATCCTGAAGACCTTGTGGTAGCTCACAGGGTGTGAAGGAGGATGCCCTGGGGTGGGGCTGGAGAGCTTACCTCCCACAGACTAGGGAAAGCTTGCTCTAGGCTACCTGGTGAAGCTGCAGGAAGGTAGGCTCTGACCCCAGGCTTCCACTGCCTCCCCCAGCCAGGTCTAGACCAGGTAGGCCCCCAGGAGATCTCCTAAGTGCTTGTGGCTGTCAGGCAGTCTTGCAAATCAGCATAGCTGGAGTGGTCTAGGGCAGGTATGGACTGCCATTTTGGAGGACGCCAGCCTCTGCCTCCATCCTGGGTGATCTAGGTCAGCAGACTCCATCCCCAGCCTTTCCAACTGTGCCTCCTCCCACCCTCTGAGGTGTGAGCCTGTTCCATGCACAGAGGCTATTGTTAGAAACCATGGTTACTGCTCTATGGATGTTACCCTGCAAGGTCCAGCGGGCCTTAATTGCCTCATCTCAGAATCTGGTGCTTGGCATCTGCGAGAAGTGGAGATGATGCAGAGGAGTGGTCCTGGGGCCTGGGTACTGGCCCTGTCTTCTGAACCCAGGAAGGGACCCAGCATGACCCTCAGTGCAGCTGCCTTCAGGCTGCACCCAGGATGCATATGCACCAGCTTCCCTGCCAGGCCTGGGATTGCCATCTTCAATGCAGACACTTGTTCTTGGGACACAGGTGGAAGTTTCTTGTTCTTCCATGAAGAGAAAATAAATCCATAGGAGGGGATTCAACCAGGCCCCAGGAAGAAGCCTTGGTGGAAACAGCAGCAGCCTGACCTCCAATTTCTGGTCTCTCCTCAAGACTGAGAAATCAACTCTTTGTTTGGAGGGTTGGGAAAGACAGGGAAGGAAAGGAACCAACATGTCCTGAGTGCCTACCTTGTGCCATTGGTGGCTATGATCTCACCTGACCCCCATGATAGCCTTGAGAGCTGGCAATTACTGACCCATTCCACAGATGAGGAAACTGAGGTTTGGGGTGAAAAAGGCAGTATCCACCCATGGTGGAAGATGTGTGGCTCTGTGCTTGCACTGCAGTTGAGAAACTGCAGAAGGACTGAGAGCAGGGCTTCCCCAAGTGCCATGTATGGCAGAGTGAGCTGCCCGGACCTGCCTGGCAAGGCTTGAAGGGGCCTGGAAATGAAGGTGCTCAACCCCTGCAGTCAGAACCAACATCATAAGAGGGAGTTTTAATGAAATATAAAGAGCAAGGCAAGTCTTTGCCTGGTGCAACTGACTCTCGGGTAGCCTGTGGCCCAGCAAACAGTGACACACCAGTGTTTAGCAGCCTCTCCCAGCAAGTCCAGCCTTGTTCTCAGCACCATGTCCTGGGTGCTGCAGAGCGGTGCAGGTGAGTTGAGTGTCCTCAAATCTAGGACATCCTCTAGCTCTTCCCAGGCAGCTCAGATTGTGCTGTGTTGGTGCTCTAGCTTTGTGATGTCTAAAAACCATCTGCAACATGCCCCTCCCACCTGCACCCACCCAGTGCCCGCAGCCCTCCTCACTGCAGTCCCAGGCTTCACCACCACCATGCTATCAGTAGGACACAGAAGTCTGTGTCCCCTGCAGGAGAAGGCACTTTTCTTCTCACAGGGACAAGGGCAGGTTCCCTGTGGACTGCATCTTCCAGAGTGGGTGCCTTTTAGTTCTTCAGATGTCTACACTAGCAGGAGCCCTGCCTACCACTATTCTCATCACTGTCATCATCAACTTCACCTTCATCGCGAAGCCCTTCTCAGTTCCTGAAACCTTACCACATGCTCTGTGCCATGTTCACTGCTGAGATCATGATAAAGGCAAAATTAGACAAGGACCCTGTCTTGGAAGAAAAAGAGTGATGAAAAGAAAAACAAAGGTGGAGAAGGAGAACAAAGGTGGAGATGCAGAAGGAAAGGAGGCCATTGCAGGAAAACGCACCCCCCTCGATCCTCTGTCTTTAAGGCCCAGGGTGATCTGTCCAAAAGAGCAGTCGTTGTGGCCTGTGACAGTCTGGGACTCTTTCTAGCCATGGCCAGAGGCTTTCTTGAGCGCCCGTATGGTACCAACTCATTCATTTAGATATATGTGCATTTATTCAGGCAATCAGCAGTTACTTCTGATGCCTGCTTGTGCTAAGTGTGGAGGAACACAGAAGTGAGAAATAGAGAAGAGCCCTGCCTCACACAACAGCACACGAGTCGGTGAATGTCATTGCAGATGGTGAGAACTCCAGGAAGGAAATGTATCAGGGCGATGAGTCATGGTGAGAAAGGGAAGAGAGGGCCCTTGGCTGTGTGACACACAGGGATCCAGTGTCCTTCCTTCCCATGGAAGTGGCTTTTGAGCCCAGACAGGATGACAAGAAGGAGCTGGAGGCAACACGCAGGCAGATGGAAGAGCAAGCCCAGTACTGAGGCCCTGGGGCAAGCGTGAACTGGCCTGAGGCATTAAAGACATGAAAGAAGGCCACTATGGCCAGAGATGGCCTAGGGCAGAGTCAGGGAGGCCAGGAGTTGGGGACCAGGACGCTGAGGGCCATAGTCGGCAGTTGGAGTATATCCACGGGTGCAGTGGAAAGTCATTGGAAGGTTTATGATAAGAGGGTGACATGGTCTGATTTATGTCTCCAAGAGGTCTTTCTAGCTGCTTGGTTGAGAATGACTTGGAGGGGTGGAAAGCCTCATCAAGCAGTTGGGGCCATTATCTTTGGGGCGTGTAGATCGGAGTCATACTGGGATTGGTGGGAAGCAGATGGCTTTGAGATGTCCACTTAGGCAGTGGAGCCAAAAGGACCTGGATTGCTGGTGGATGGGATGTGGGGAGGGGTGAGAGACTCATGGCTGGCTGGTGGGTTTTTGTCATTCAGCCTCACAAAACTCGACACCAGTTGTTAGATAGAACAGGTTTTGGATGATGTGTCCATGTAGAGATAGAGACAGCTGGACATGTGAACTCATTTGTGTCACTCTTAGAGTCTACTTGTGTGTCTCAGGCATGACAGAAGCAAGGAACTGGGGGTGTCCCAGGGCTTGACACAGGGGTACAGGGAAGGTCGCCTCCATCAGAGGAGGAGCATTGCCCCTTGTGATGGAGCAACACAGTAGCATCCTGGGAGCTCCTCAGCCAAGGGGACCCCACGCAGGGTGCTTCCAGATATGTCCTAGACTTTGATACCCTCAACAACTAAAGACAGCAGAGACCTTAACGAGCCAGTGGTGGGTGTAGAACGGCGTCCTTGCAGCTGTGGGCTCTACCACCAGCTGTGCTGTCCAGCCCCACAGCAACATCTAGGTTGGAGGTGCTCAGAGCCTGGACCAGCCTCTCTACTGACCTTGCCAGTGTGTCCTGTTTGCCTTCCTCCGTTGCTGGGTTTCTACACACATGTTCCCAAGTCCCTTTCCTGGGTGTGGCTTTCTTCCCCAGCCAGACTGTGAGCTCTGGGCAAACAAGAGCAAGATTTTTCTGCCCTTCCCTGTACCCCTGACCTCCATATGGAGGGGGGCTTTCTTGGGCACTGACACAGGCTGACTTCCAGGGGGCATGGCATAGACATTTGGGTCCCTCTGAGGGTACTGCCCCAAGACCCAGGGAAGAAGGGCCCCGCTGGCCCACACTACAGAGGGCTCCTCTCCCCATGGTGAGGAGCCTGGGTGGGGCTCTTTGCAACTCTTGACCACACTTGGGTGCCCCGCATTCCTTGGCACAGACAGCTCTGAGCTTGCTGCCAGGGCCTGAGCAGCCCCTTCCCAGGCTGCATTCTGAGGGGACCATCCTGCCTCTGTGCCCGCCCCTTGACCCACTTACAAGTGGCTGTTCACAGGAGTGGCATGGATGTAGCTTGGCTGTGGGCCAGGGTCCCCCGGGGTGGGGGAACAGTCAGGGAAGAAAAGGGAGGCAGAGTGTGCTCAGGTGTGGTTTTCTAAGAGCTCTCATATCAAGCCTGGCCCTCCAGGGTGTTATGATGTATATTCTGTCAAGGCAGGAGGATAGAATATATTTTCTTTAACAGTCTGTTGGCTTGACTGCGACTTATCTGAATAATATCTGAATCTGTGGCTTGTGGAACTTGATTTGCCTCTTGTCCTGGGCTCTTCAACCCTGGGGCAGGCCTGCCTCATTACCCCAGCTCAACAATCAGCCGTGTGCCTCAGGGAGGCTGCCGTTCTGCCCCCACGGGCCCTCGTCTATGCCTCTAGTGCCCTTGTCCTCCGGCACCGCTTTCCCCTCTGTGGCAGAGGGCTGGGCTCTGAAGGCTGCTGTCTCAGCCAGCTCAGCCTGCAACAACATAAACACCAGAGGCGTGAGGCTGAAACAACAAACACTACTTCCCACAGCTCTGGAGGCTGGAAGTCTGGGTTGAGAGTCTCAGCACAGGAGCTTCCAGTGAGGGCCTTTGTTTTCTGACTTGTAGACGGCTGCCTTCTCCCTGTGCCCTTACAGGACAAAGAGTGACCGTCTCTCTTTATAAGGGCATTCATCGCACTCATGAGGGTGCCAACTTCATGACCTCCATAGGCCTCATCTCCAAATGCCATCACATCAGGGGTTAGGAATTCAACATAGGACTTTGGGAGGGACACAGGTGCAGTCCCAGCAGCTGGGAAGTGAAGGAGCTTAATATTAATGACCCCACCCTTGTGTCTATGGTGGGTGTGCCCAGAGCACCTCCCTAGCTAGTTTAAGTCACAAGCAGCCTTGCAAAGCCAGGGGCAGATGTTTGAGTTGGGGGTGCTGAGGTGGTGTGGTGGGGAGGCAGGTGCGGAGGATGACCGACTGAGACTGTGAATGGCGTGTCACTCGCCCTCCCCAAATCCCTGGTGTCTTAGCTCAGACACCAGGGTGTTGGGTGAGCTGGGGAGCTAGTGACATCTTGGTAAACTAAGACATAGAAAGGTTAGCATTTGCCCAAGGTCACAGACATGTCACGTTCACCTAAGTGTTAAGGAGGCAAAAGTGGGATCTTCCCCTAGGCTCATGCTGGGGGCTCTGGTGCTCAGGGGCCTCTGAGGAGAGCCTCAGGGTTTCAGGATCTAGGTCCCTGAGCACAGCAGCAGAGAAGGGACCAGAGACCCCAGCTTCATACTCAGATCTGCTCTGTGTCCCAGACCCAGGCCCCAGCCCAGCCACAGACTGGCCTGCTCTCCAGCGCCCACCATTCCTTCCAGGCCATGGCAGAGGCTAAGCGGTGTCAATTCAGTCAGGAGCCCAAATGCTGACAGCCCCAGAGCTGCTCTGTGTCCTAGTGTTGCTGGGCTGCAGGACACACAGCCACCGTCTAATCATCGCCCTGTGTGCAGGGCCTGGGGAGGTGAGAAGCTGGGAAGTTCTCTGCCGGGCCTTGGGTCCAGCTTGCTCTGTGAATCTGGGGACATCATTCAGCCACTTTAGGTTCGAGTGGTTTTATTCACAAAATGGAACTATGGAGAGCTACCCTTTCCTCACTAGGTCAGTCTAATACTCTCACATGGTGGCTACAGGCCTCAGAATCAGGCAGCCCTGGCTCCAAAATCTGGCTCTTCCACTGCCACCGTCATTTTGGGCAAGTTCATTTACTTCTCTGAGCCTTGGTATAAAATGGATGAACAAGATCTTCAGCAAAAGATTTTTGTGAGTTTAAATAGAGAGTGGCTATGGAATTTCATGTACACAGTCAGGTGTGGTACTGTTGTCCCCTCTGTCACCAGGGCCACAGGGAAATAATGGGGCAAGCTTAAGCTTCCAGACCCCATGAACCTTTTGCTGTCCACTTCATCCTGAAAAGACTCACAGATTTGCAGCTGGAACATTCAGGGTCATGTCCTTGATGGGGGCCACAGGTGGGTATGACTGCAGGTGATGAGCTGTGGACAAAAGATATTCATATTTGGTCACTAGTATCGGAATATCATGTCACTAGCTACAGGGCTGTAGCTGAAAGACCAGTAGACAGGGGCTGACATATCTAGTCTCTATCTCTTTGGGCCTAGTTTCTACATCTGAAATGGGCTTAAACTAGGTGTCTGTGGCATTTGACTCAAGCCCCCCTCCAAGAGGGGTGTCTTTGCCTGGAAATAGTATGGAGGGATCAGAATGGGGTTAGGTGGCTAGACCCATTCCAACATCTTCCAGGCCACAGAAGCAAGGCCAGAACTTCCAGAGACTTTCCTCTAGACTTGCCTCCACCTCTCCATCCCCCACTGCCCTGTCACCAAGGAGACCCCAGCATGGTAGCTTTGGAAGTGGGTGGGGATATGCCCACTTTGGCCCTGCCCAGCTACAGTGCAGCCTCCACCTGAAGCTGCAGGAGTGGAGAGGTGCTGGTGGCAGAGGCTGGGGTTGAGGGTGCTGTAAAGGAGAGCATTACCCCAAATACATATTAACCAGTCATGAAGATTAATTATTGATCAAAACTTAGCAATTAATAATGGTTTGTAATTTATTGAACATTCCTCTACCCATTACTAAGCACTTTGTATATATAATTTAATCCTTTGACAGGCCAGTCAGATGAGAATTTTTATCACCATATTCCAGATGAGAAAACATGATCAGAGAGGTTCAAGGTTACAGAGCTAGGAACTGGGAAAGACCTGGGCTTCAGATCAACGTCTGCCTAAACTTGGGACCTGAGCCTGTGCTGCTTCCTCTGCAGTTCCATGGCTGCCCTGTGTGGGTCTTGAGAATTTAGTGATAGATTTAGGGAAACACATCCCTGGCATGTCTGCAGACCTTGGTTCCCTGAGGAGCCTCAGGCTGGCAGGCTTTTCTCCCTGGTGTCCTCACACTCCAGGCAACCTGAGAAAGTGGCTTCTCTGCCCACTTCTGAGCTGCGTGGGGCTCTAGGTGTCCTTCCACATGTCCTAGATGGTTAGACCTTTTAGGAAGACACCCCCCATCTGTATAGACGTCAGGAGATGTCCCTGTGGGACCCTGCAGCCTACAGCCTTCCTCTTCTGAGGCCTGGACTGATGTCTTCCCGCCCCACCTTCAGCCTGGACTTGCACCAAGTGGGCGCCCTGCAGAGTCCATATAGAGCAGTGTCCACCAGCAGCTGCAGGGCAGGGAAAGGGGCCGCTGCCCCTCCTTGGCTGCTCACCTATCCTAGCCAACTTCTCTGCCAGCAGATCTTCCACATGACGTACAACTTGGCCAGCGCCGTGGTGCACATCATGAACCTCATTGGCATGATTGTCCTGCTCTGCCACTAGGACAGCTGCCTGCAGGACTTCCTAACAACTGCTGGGTGTCCATCAAAAACAAGGTGGTGAGTGTGCCCAGCCTGGCCCTCTCTCTGGGCTGTAGACGGGCTCTCCAGAGGTAGGCAGGCAAGATGTGGACTTGGAACTTCTGAGTTCTAGCATGTAGGAGCCTGAGTGCTGCCTGGCACTGAGGGGCACATAGCTCTACCCAGTATAAGCCCAATCACGTGCAGCCAGTCCAGGAATTCATACACAGCTCTGGGTTGGGAGCCGGTACCTCCACCTTCTCACAGCCTCCATTGCAACTGGGAGCCTCAATATTTGGCCTTGATTTTACCCAGGGAGACTAAAACCTGGCAGTGTCAGGTTGTACCAAGTGTGCCAATGCTGGGCTGGCCGCTTCTGCCCTCCTGCCTCTGTGCCCTAGAAGCTTAAGTCCTTAAAAGCTGAGCCTGAGGCTGGGTGCAGTGGCTCATACCAGTAACCCTAGTGCTTTGATTACTCCAGTGCAGGAAGATCGCTTGAGCCCAGGAATTGGAAACCAGCCTGAGCAACATAGGAAGACCCATGACTCTATGAAAAATAAATAGAATTTATTTTTTAAAAATTAGCTGGGTGCGCTGGCAAGCACGTGTGCCTGCTACACAGAAGGATCCCTTGAGCTCACTTGCACTCCAGTCTGGGTGACAGAGCAAGATCCTGTGTCAAAATAAATAAATAAACAAAAAGTTGAGCCCAAGGAAACAGATGCCTTTGAGGGTACTATTTGCAGCCCACACAGAATCCCAGATCATGCGTGGCCACTTGCTACTCCAGCAGCAGAGCTGAGCTGCCCCCATTCCCCAGCATAACCCTCTCCCAGGTGGAGTCCCACAGGGCATGGCAGGCTGGATGGAGCCTGACTCCACCCTATCCCTGCAACCTTGCAAGTGGGTCAGGGTTGGGGAGAGAAGTTGGACTTGGGGCCTCAGAAGCCACAGGGCAGAGTTTCCAGTCCTCCTGTGGATGACGTGGGCTCCAGACTGGATGGAAGACCCCCTGGAGCTGTGAGCCTTTCTCTGTCTCTGGTGAAACCCTGCTTCTCCCAGGCTCCCTCCCAGTCAGTTTGGTTTGGTCTGAAGGCAAATTCCCAGGGCCCCAGGGGAGGAAGAATCAGCTTTTAAAGAGGTAAGAGACCCTGAGGCGTCTCTCAGCATCAAACAGGCCTTTACAAAACAGGCTTTTGATGAGCTAAGTGTAAATGAATCAGCCATATGAATTGAATTCCCTGTTCCCAGAGGCTCAGCTGTAAAGGCCAGGAGCGCTGACTGGAGGCTGCTGGGGGCCTGCCCCTGTTCCCCAAGGCTGGGAACCCAGGCTCCTTCCACCACTGGGGATCAGCCCTGCTGGCCCCCACTCCAGTCTAGACTGAGCCACCAGGCCCGAGGAGCCAGCTCAGCTCTGCTCAGGGCAGTCTGGTTGACCTTGACTATGGCTCCAGGCTCATGGGCTCCTGGGCCTTCCCCCAGGGACTGGGCCTCCAGCAGATGCTCTGTGGGCCTGGGTAGGTTTCTGCACTGTGGCTCAGGCATCTGCCCTGTGACAGAAAGACACCAGGAACGTAGCCAGTGCTGGCATCTGTCTGGTTCAACTGGCCTTCATTTGGGGCAGTGTTTTCTCTGTGTGAGGGTGGCCGGCACACGCATGCACTAAATTCAAGAGATGGCCCTTCTCATCCCATTGTTCCCATGCTGAGCCTTCCTTAAGACACCGGCTGGCTTTGTAGACAAAAATAGCGAAGAGCTTCCCTCCTCCTGTCCCTAAGCCTTGTGTGTTCCAGAGAGTTTGCCTTGGGGGTAGTGGGAGGAGAACTGGTGGCCTCAACCCTGGCAGAGGCAGGCAGGGTTCCTGCAGGAGGCCAGTTAGCTCACAGCTTTAACTTTTGCTCACCCAAAATGAGGACAGTGTTTTTTGGCTCAGTCTGCCGGAGCTTGTCTCCCCAGGGGAAGCATATCTGGTTTTATAATTGAGGTCAGTGGGGAAATGGGCTTCACTTGGCAGCTGTTTAAGGGGTGGGAGTGGAGCTGTTTTAGCAAGGGAAGGACAGCAGGGTGGCTCAGCCCCAGGCCTTTGCTATGCAGCCAGGAAGCGCCAAGCTGCCCCATGGGGGCTGGGGTCCGGGCCAGGGGCTGGCTCCCGTACCTTTACTGGGGCTTCTAGTCTGATCCCCACTGCAAGAGGAAGTCTCAAGTGGGGGACTAGCTGACAGCACAGGCTGCCTCTGTGGGCCCCCTTCCCCTCACCCAATGCTTTTAGCCAACAGCAAGGTCAGGGAGCCCTGGGCCCAGCCACTGAGAAAGTTAGATTGAGGGGAGGAGGTGGCAGGGACTTTTCTTGCTAGTGAGAAGGGCCTTCCCTCTCATCTGTCGCCACCACCCGTCTGTCTGTCCACAGAACAACTCCTAGGAGAAGCAGTACTCCGATGTGCTCTTCAAGGCCATGAGCCACATGCTCCACATCAGCTTCAGGTGGCAGGTGCCAGTGGGCATGGCCAACGTCTGACTCACCATGCTCAGCATGATCATGGGTGCCACCATGTTAATTGGCCACGCCACTGCCCTCATCCAGTCCCTGGACTCCTCCCAGGACAGTACCAGGAAAAGGTAGGTCCACCCAAGGAGGACCTGCACATTGGTCTCTCCCAGTCACCACACGCTGGAGTCCCCAGTGGCCAGGCCTCCAACCCAGACCCTCCTTCTCTCTTGGCCCCAGTGCTGTGGTTCACCACCTGGCCCCACAGGCTCTGTGTCCGTCTTTGCACAGTGGGGCCTGCGTGGCATCAGCAGCCCCACCTCCTCTCAAACAGAGCTTAGCAGTGGAGAAGCTGGGTAGGACCCTGGATATGATCTCTCAGATCCAGGAGATTTATTTCATGCCTCCCTGTACACCCCACACCCCTCATACCCGGGTGTATGTCATCAATGCCTACCTCAAAGCCACAGCTCCTTCTCTGCATCCCAGCCACCCTCCCCAGTCACCAGCTTCCTCTCTCCCTGGAGTCTCAACAGCAGCTCCCTCACCACAGAGAATGAGTCCCATGGCCTGGAGTCAGGCCGCCTGGGTCCTGCCCCAGCTTCTCCACTGCTAAGCTCTGTTTGAGTGTGGGCCTGTGCTTCCACAGTGTGGGGCCCCAATTCCTCATCTGCAGGGCAGGCTGGTGCCTGGTGTCAGGCCATGGGGGTTTCGAGTAAGCTCCCCCGGGTTTATCAGCTAAGCAGGTTCTGCCCTGGCACCTTCCACTGCATGCCTTACACAGCAGTTGGAGCAGCATCTAAAATACATCAGCCTGATCCTATTGCTCCTCTGTTTAAAACTCTTCAGGGACTTCACATTGCTCTAAAGATGTAGATTAACTCCTAAGCGTGTTTTCCCAGCCTGGCATCTGAGGGGCATAACCAGGGCTCTGCTCTCGTGCTCAGCTCCCGCCCTGGGCCCTGCACCCTTTATTCCAGCCTGGCCAGACCTCTCTCCCCATGCCTACTCCTGCCACAGGGCCCAGACACGGATTTTCACCCGCAACTCTCCTCCCCACGCTCCACCTGACACCCTCTCTACATCCAGCCTCACCTCTTGGAGAAGCCTTCTATGACCCAGCCAGCCCCTCACTCTGGGCCTGGCTCATGGGAAGAGCAGAGGCTGGGAATGGAGAGGGCTGGGCAGGTTTCTCATGTGACCCCATGGCACCCTCTCCTCCTTCACCACACTCGGCACTCCGTAATGATGTGATTAACCACAGGTGCCATCTGTTAAAAGTCTGCCTTCCAGGGGAGGACCCAGTGTGTCGTTCTCCATTTTATGCCCCATGCCTGGCACATAGTGGGGTCAGCATTTGTGGATTCATTGCCTGCCTGACCCAGGCACTGTCCCTTAGTGGGGTGACTGACAGGTGGTGGCCACCCAGGTGTGGACATCCAGGTCCCATGATGCCAAGAAGAGAGCTCAGGAAAGCCTACAGAGCCAGGAAGAGAGAAGAGCTCACCCTGGGGAGGCAGAGGAAGGAGAAGGTGGAAGGTGGAAGAGAATTTAAGGCCAGGCATCAGGATGAGCATGAACATAGGTGTGGTGGCAGAGAAATTAGCCTGGCTAGAGCACAGGGTCCTGGGTTAGAAGGAAGCAGACAGGAGGGGAGGTAGAGAAGGCATCGAGCTACAAAGGTCAGGGCATAGCCCAGGCCCAGGTGAGGGATCGTTCTGGAGCCAGCACCAGGGCCCAGCCTGTGACTAGGGTGGGGCTCAGCATGTGAATGGGGTCAGGGCTCTGTGTGTGACCAAGGCTAGGGTTTAGTCTGGGGTCAGGATCAGGGATTTAGAAAAAGCATCCGGGGCCAGGCGCGGTGGCTCATGCCTGTAATCCCAGCACTTTGGGAGACTGAGGCAGGCAGATCACCTGAGGTCAAGAGTTCAAGACCAGCCTGGCCAACATGGTGAAACCCTGTCTCTACTAAAAATACAAAAAAAAAAAAAAAAAAAGGAAAGAAAAGAAACTAGCTGGGTGTGGTGTAAAGTACCTGTAGTCCCAGCTACTTGAGAAGGCTGAGGCAGGAGAATTGCTTGAAGCCAGGAGACGGAGGTTGCAGTGAGCCAAGATGAAGACACTGCCCTCCAGCCTGGGCAACAAAGGGAGACTCCATCTCAAAAAAAAAAAAAAAAAAAAAGAAAGAAAAAGGAAAAGGGTCTGGGAGGCTGGGCGTGGTGGCTCATGCCTGTAATCCCAGCATTTTGAGAGGCTGAGGCGGGCTGATTTCTTGAGCCTAGGAGTTCGAGACTAGCCTGGGCAACATAGCAAAACCCCATCTGTACAAAAAATATAGAAATTAGCCAGGTGTGATGGCATGCACCTATAGTCCCGGCTACTTAGGAGGCTGAGGTGGAAGAATCACTTGAGCCCAGGAGGTTGAGGCTGTAGTGAGCTGTATTCACGTCACTGCACTCCAGCCTGGGCAACACAGCAAGATCCTGTCTTAACAGAAACAAAAAAAGCATCAGAGTTCATTTTAGGGCCAGAGTCAAGGTGCCTGTGGCTTTTCATTTGAGACTCTAAAATATTTATTTTTTGGCTAATATCTAAATTTGCCCAGTAGATTTCTCTTATATGTCCTCCCTCCCCTCTACCCCATGTCTGTCTCTTACCTGGACCACTTCAACCTCTTGCCCCATGTTCAGACCCTGCCTCCCTACCCCTACCTGTTCTCTGGGATCAGGAGAAGAATTCTTTAAAACACCAGGTATTCTGGCTGCCTCTGCCCATATAACCAGCCAGGAAGTCACTGTCCCCTGGGACTTTGCATAACTTCACAGTCAGAGGCCAGGGTGGCTGGAAGGAGTTTGCGAAGTGTCATTTCTAAGCCCTCATTTGCCTGTGAGGATTTCTCTGCAGCAGTTCTGTGTTCCCACCTCTGGAGTACACATAGATGCAGACAGGCCGCCCCATTTCGGGTTGCTGCTGGGGTTATAGGGACTTCATCTACTTCCCATCCAGGAGGGGTCTGTGTTGTTGCCTCATCAATACCTCCCATCCCTCGTCCTGCTCTTGAGAATCCCGCTGTTCACCCACAATCTAGGATGGTGGGAGCAGCTTCCACTCTTCTCAGTGAGGGTGGGCAGGATAGTTTCTTATTTGTTTGAGCCCCAGGGACTCACAACCTTTTGTCCCCAAGCCTCTATTCGAAAGTCCCCTCAAATCAGTCTACCCTGCTCTTCCCTTGCCTGGAATTGCCCTCAATGAAATGACCCGGGGTTTCAGCTGAGGCTGGGTTTGGATTCATAGCATAGAGCAGCCAGGCATCCTTGCTTCTGCCTCTGAGCATTCTGACCCATCACAGCCTCGCCTCCTGACTGTGACAGTCACTGCCGGCTGAAAACAGTTTCCCTCCTCCCAGAGTCAGTGAGAACTCCCTGTCACCAGTGTAACGTTCCAAGGAAATATGATAGACTTCCCTGGCGATACAGTTGATGTGTCCTGTCACTGGGCTTTGGACACTCCCTGCTGCCCCCCACCCACCTCCTTAGTATTGAACACAGTGAGGACAAGATGCCAGCAGGGCCTCCTTTTCCACACCAAGCAGCTGGGAGCTCTGGCAGTTTTGAGCACAGTGAGGTCATATCCACACCATTGACTTCAGGTCTCAAGGAACCAACTTTGGCCAAGAAAGCCCCCAGGGTGGGTGCCTGGTTGTGGTACCTGATGGGGCGGTGGGGTTGGCTGCATGGAGCTGACACCCCCTTTTCCCAGCCGCAGTATAAGAAGGTGGAGCAGTACATGTCCTTCCACAAGCTCCCGCCTGACACTCGGCAGCACATTCACGACTACTGCGAGCACAGCTACCAGGGCAAGATGTTCGACAAGGAGAGTATCCTGGGAGAGCTGAGCGAGACCCTGCGGGAGGTGGCTGTGCAGTGGCCTGGCAGACAGTAGTGGGGGAGCCCTTCCTGGCAGCCAGCTCCCCTCACCTCCTCCTTCCCATTTCCCAATCTACCCTGTTCAGCAGGAGATCATCAACTTTAACTGCTAAAAGCTGGTGGCCTCCATGCCACTGTTTGCCAACGTGGACCCCAACTTTGTGACACCCATGCTGACCAAGCTGCGTTTTGAGGTCTTCCAGCCTGGGGACTGCGTTATCTGGGAAGCCACCATCGGCAAGAAGATGCACTTCATCCAGCACATGTTTGGTCAGCGTGCTCACCAAGAGCAACGAGACCAAGCTAGCCGACAGCTCCTACTTTGGAAGCGAGGTAGCCCCGGACCCTGGGAGACAGTGCGGCTGCTCCCAGAGGATAGGCTAGGGAGACACTAAGGGTACAGAGGCAGTGAGCACCCTTCCTGGCCACAGCCTGGCTCACAGGAGGTGTCTCTGAGCCCAGGAGAGGGGTGTCTTAGTCTGGGTTCTTGTAACAGAAGTGCCATAGACTGGGTGGCTTGTAAACAACATGAATGTTATGTCTCAGTTCTGGAGGCTGACCCTCTGAGCTGAGGGGGCCAGCATGGCTGGGGCTGGTGAGGGCCCTCTTCTGGGCTGCACTGATGGCTTCTTTCTGTGTCCTCATGTGGCAGAAGGAGAACGAGCCAGCTCCCTAGCCTATTCCTATAGAGGCACTAATTCCATCCATGAGGGCTCCACCCTTATTATCTAATCACCTCTGTAGGTCCCACCTCCAAAAACTATCACCCTGGGATTGGGAGTTCAGCATATAAATTTTGGGGGAACACATGCAGTCCATAGCAGAGAGTATATCCCAAAAATGGGAAAGACTGTCCAGCCCCATTTGGTGGGAAAGAGGCATCCAATGTGGCCACAGTCTGGGGCAGAGCCTTGTGAACCAGTCAAGGCTTCTGTGCCAAGCGGTCAGGACCAAGGTCAGGGTGGGCAGTCCCTGTGGCCTGGGCAGGCTGTGTACACCCCACCCTGAGTCCTGATGTCCTGGCAGAGATCTGCCTGCTTACCAGGGGCCAGCACCTACTGCCACCTCTGTTCGCTGAGCATGGACAACTTCAACAAGATGCTGGAGGAGTACCCCATGATGTGAAAGGCCTTCAAGACTGTGGCGGTAGACCACCTGGACCACATTGCTGAGGAGGATGGGTCACAAGTGGGCTGAGGAGGGATTGGGGGTAGTGGGCGGGGGGGCTTAGACAGGGCTTTCTATGCCTAAACTAGGTCTGCACCCCATCTCCTTCCCCACTCTGCTCTGAGTGCCTACTCGCTCTCGTTCCGTGGCCCAGGCAAGAAGAACTCCATCCTCCACAAAGTCCAGCATGACCTCAACTCTGGCATCTTCAACTACCAGGAGAATGAGATCATCAAGCCAATTGTACAGCATGACCAGGAGATGGCCCAGTGTGCACACTGCATCCAGGCCACCGCCTCTGCAACCCTGACCCCCAGGCCCATCATCTGGACCCTGCTGATCCAGGCACGGCTGCAGGCCATCACCCTTACCCACCACCCTCGCCTGCCTACTGCCATCTTCTGCCCTCCCCCAGGATCTGGGCTGGGCAGCCTCAGTGCTGGGCAGACGCCAAGGCACTTGAAGTGGCTGCAATGCCTTATCCCTTCTGTGCTGGGCTCTGCCTCACCCACGAGCAGCCCATCCCAGGTGGACATGCCATCTTCATCCTCCTTCCACATCCAACAGCTGGCTGGATTCCCTGCCCCTGCTGGACTGAGCCCACTCCTGCCTTCATCCAGCTCTTCCCCACCCCACGGGGCCTGCAGCTCCCTCTCCGCTCCCACACTATCAGCTGCTGCAGCCGCCACCACCACAGCTGGGTTTGGCCACTTCCACAAGGCACTGGGTGGCTCCCTGTCCCCCTCTGACCCTCCCCTGCTCACCCCGCTGCAGCCAGGCACCCACTCCCCACAGGCTGCCCAGTCACCTCGTGCACTGCCCAGGGCCCAGGGGGCCTGGGACTCCCAGAGCACTTCCTGCCACCATCACCCTTCTCCAGGACCCTGCCATCTAGCCCTGAGCAGTTGGGCCAGCCTCCAGAGAACTTATCCCCAGATCTGGCTGCTGATCCACCAGGCACACCAGAGACACCCCCAGGCCGCCATCCCTTGTGGCAGGGGCCTCTGGGGGCTTCCCCTGTAGCCTTTACTACACGAGGAGGTCTCAGCTTCCCCAGCCACAGCCCAGACCCCCCAAGGACTTTCCCAAGTGCCCCACCATGGGCCTCTGGCTCCCACAGCTCCTTGCTCCGGCCACCTGCATGCAGCCCCCTGCCACCCCAGGTACCCCAGCACCGGGGCACGCCCTCTGTAAGCCCTGGCTGCCTCACCCAGGACCCCAAGCTCATCTCCACAGAGCCTCCCTGCACTCCTCAGCAGAGTTCATGGCTGCCTTCACGCTATTCCCCAGGGCCAGGGGCAGCAGCAGGGGCCGTGGGAGCAGCAGGGGCCTGGGTCCCCCCTGTGAGGCCCTATGGTGCCATCCCTCTCTGGGCCTGAGCCACCCACCTGGGACCTGAGAGAAGGGCCTGGAAATGTGCTCTGGTGCTCACTGGGCCAGGAGGGAGTGGAGGCACCAAGGGCTCATCATCTACTCAAGAGATGGGACGAAGGTGCACAGATGGGCCCGGTGGACAGGGTCCTCTCCTGAGACCAAGGCAGAGTCCCTGAAGCAGGAGATGGTGGCCACCATTTAAGGAGACCACAAAGAAGGAGGAGAAGGGCAAGATGGTAAGTTCCTGACCCCTACGACTAAACCACCCAGGGAGAACTGTGTGCCAGAGCTGGGTGGTTGCTTCTGTGTGCCAAAACCTAGAAGACACAGGTGCTCTGTGTCCCTGTTCAAGTCTGTCCCCACCAGCCACAGGACATGTAGCCAGTCAGTCAAGCCCTACATAGGGATGGAACCAGGTGCCCGGACCTCAGCCACAGCAATGCTCAGCTTAGGGGCTTTAGGTCAGGGCCAGCATCCTCCTCCAGCCTCCCTTGCTTCCTGGCACAGGTCAGCAGCCTTTGGAACTGCGAGATGTTGTTTCAGCCCTGACTCTATGGTACTTTTTAATAGCAGCCCAGGACTAGGACAGTTAGAGACTTTCTGCCTATAGATATTCTTCCTTGTTGAAAAGCTAAAAACAAACAAACAAAAAAATGAATAAATAAGACCTGACTCTATTCTGAGTTTGAAGGAGATACACATTTTGGAATAAAATGACCCATGAGTCAAAAAGTACCTGGCGGTGTTCAACAGACAGCAGTTCCTCGCGACTGAGCTGTGGCCAGGCCTTCCCTCCACCCGGTTCTTGCTGGTAGGCTCGTCCCTGGCTGGGGACAGAAACAGGCTCAGAGAGCAGACCCGGCTCAGGACAGGTAGAAGGGGGATGCCTGCAGCCAGGCCTGCCCTACCTGTGAGCCCACATGGCTCTGCTGATTTCTGCAGTTGGGCAGGAGACAGGGAGGGGTAATTTGGTGTCGGTTCTGTTTTTCCCTTTTGCTTCTGGCACCTAAGAAGGGGGCATTTAGACTTTTTTCAAAAGATCTCTGTTCAGAGTGCTTCATTCAGCTGCAAGAGTGGGGGTTGCTGAGACAAGAGAAGGTAGAACTGGCCTGGAGAGGGGGTCAGCCTCCTGGGGTGGAGAACAAGACCTCCGAGTCACTGTTAGGTTCCATGGAGCAGGGGAAATCTGCTTGTAAGGTGCGTGCCAGTGGGAGCCAGGCAAAGCAGAACTCCCTAGCCTGCTGCCCCGCACCAGGCTAGTGGCCACCTTGCGGCACTGCCGCTGTGTCCTGGGTGAGCCTCCCTCCCCAACTAGTCCCAGAGCTTCCTGCCTTTGCTCCTGCCTCTGCCCAGTGCCACTCAGCCTGAAAGGCCAGGGCACCGACCTCTCCTGGTGCAGCCCTCCCCAGATCTCAGCCCACTCTGAGATGCTGCGCTCTGCTACGTGCAGTTTCTCCGCTGGCAGGTGTTTGCTTTGACACCTGTCCCCTCCGCAGCTTGTGTTACCTGGGACCTGATTTCCTGCTTAGGCCACTCTCCCTGGTCCCAGGGGTGCTCCTGCTACCCAGAAGCTGGCTGCTCCTGGCACGGCTGGAGTGGGCTGAGCCTGGCACTGTGCCCAGCCCAGCTGGGGAGGTGGGCGCCGCCATTCAAGCCCACCCGCTGACGCAGCGGTCCCATAGCCTGGGATGAGAAACCAGAGTGGTGACAAGGAGGAGGCAGCCCAGATGTTGGGAAAGCAGCATCCTCACCTCCTCCCTGCGTGTTCAAATCTAGCTGAAGCCTCATTTCCCTGGGGAGGTCTCTGTGTGGCCTCCGCCCTCCACCTGGGCTCCCGAGAGTTTGCACCCGTGAGGCATAGGGTCGGGGGAGGTTGGGGGCAATGCTTCAGAAGAACAGGAACAGATGAGAGGTGCTGGTTTCAGAGTGGAAAAAGCTGAACCTTAGCTGTTGCCAGAGTGGTCCCGGCATCAATAAGAAAAGGGAGTGACGCTCCTCTGCAGTGGGCCCCTGGTGGCAAGAGGGGACTCAGCTGGCTTTCCCTCACCCATGTCATCCCCTTCACGGGGGCCTCAGGATAGCAAGCTCACTCCCAGGACTTCCGGGTTTTGCCATCTGCTTGGATGGGCTCTTCCTCTAGGAGCCCGCAAGGGCTGTCCACTCCCCGCAGGCCTCAGGAAGTTCTTCTCCTCAAGCCTCCCTAGGGCACTCCTGCTGATGGCACCCTGTCCGGGGCTCCTCTTCAGTGCTTATCTGGAAAATATGACTGGACTTGTTTCTTATTGGGCTCCCACTTCTCAGAAATGGAAGCTTCTCCAGGGCAGGACCCTGTTTATTTTTCCAGTGCTATGTCCCCGGCATCTGGAACAGTGCCTGGCGCACACCGGATGCCAATAAGCATTTATTGCACAAGTGGACAGATGGCTGGAAAAGGTTCAGACTCAGCTGTGAAAGGCATTTACTTAGCCATGTGTTAAAAATAAAACTTTAATTTGACCCAGTATAATGATCTAATTCCATTGGAAGGAAGTAGAGAGGGGAATGGTGTGTGCCTGCAGGGGTTGGGGGCTGTGGGAGGGGATGTAAGGGAACAGGATTGTCATTTACCCCGGGAAGAAGTTCATCATTCAGTTCATGCCTAAAATGGAAAAACCAAGAACCGGCATTGTAAGCATTTTACTTAGAATCATAAATGTGAGAAGCAACAGCCAACAGACTCACATGGAATGCTTCTAGGGATGGGGATTAGGGCAGGGGACTGTCATTTTTCTTTATAAACCTTGTAATATGTTGAAATGTTTTAGGCAATGTCTACATATTGCGTGGATGAGGTTTAACAATTAAATAATAAAATTGGATGTTTTATAAGATGTCATTAAATTCACAAATTGGTTTAATTTTGTTAAATCTTCTAGGCAACTTTTTTAGTAATTTCTTTTTTATTTAGTTAAACTTTTTATTTTGAAATTATTGTCGATCCACATACAGTTTTAAGAAGTAAAACAGAGAGATCTTGTGTACTTTTCCCCTAGTTTCCTCCAAAGGTAACTTCTTATAAAACTATACTGCAATGTCACAACCAGGATGCTGACATTGATACTGTGGAGAGCGAGAACATCCCCTTCCCACCAGGATCCCTCACATTTCTCTTTTATAGCCACAGCCACTTCCCACCCAGCTCCTTCAAGGAGAGGAATCCCTGTCCCCACCCCACCCTGCCCTCACCCACGGGATCCGAGACCCTAACCCGGTCCACATTTCTATTAAACCTTAGTCACTTTTCACCATTTTCATTTACTGTTACCATTTCAAGAATGTTATATAAATCGAATCATTCAGTGTTTAATGTTTTGGTGCTGGCTATTTCACAGAGCATGATTCTCAGCAGGTTCACTCAGGTTGATTCATGTAACAAGAGTTTGGTCCTTTTTCCCATTGAGCGGTATTCCATGGTATGGATGTACTGTAGTTTGTTTAAACCGTTGAACCAATAAAGGACATCTAGGGTGTTCCCAGTTTTCAACTACTTCCTAAAGAGCTGCTATGAACTTTCATGTACAGATTTTTATGTAAGCATGTCCTCATTTCTCTGATAAATGCCCAAGAATGCAGTTACTGGGTCATACGGTAGTGGCATATTCAGTTTTTAAAGAAACTCACAAACTGTTTTCCAGAGTGCCTTTATCATTTTATATTCTCACCAGCCATGCACGAGTGATCCAGTTTATCTGTATCCTTGACAGCATTTGCTGATGTATTTATTTATTTATGTATTTATTTTTTGAGACAGAGTCTTGCTCTGTCGCCTAGGCTGGAGTGCAGTGGTGCAATCTTGGCTCACTGCAACCTCTGCCTCCTGGGTTCAAGTGATTCTCCTGCCTCAGCCCCCCGAGCAGCTGGGATCACAGGCTGCACCACCACTCCCCACTAATTTTTGTATTTTTAGTAGAGATGGGGTTTCATCATGTTGGCCAGGCTAGTCTCGAACTCCTGACCTCGGATGATCCACCCACGTCAGCCTCCCAAAGTGCAGGGATTACAGGTGTAAGCCACTGCTTCCAGCTACTATTTTTTTTTTATTTTTATTTTAGCTATTCTGATAAGTGTGTAGTGGTTTTCATTTACACATTGCTGGCAGTCAGTTTTATGTGTTTATTTGCCATCTCTTTGGTAAAAGATTTCTTTACTTCTGCCTGTTTGCTAATTGGAGTTTTTGTTGTTGTGTCAGAATTCTTTGTGTATTTTAGACTATTTCTTTGTCAGATATGTAGTTTGCAAATATTTTCTCCCAGTCTGTAGATTGTCTTTTCATCCACTTAATAATAGGATCTTTTGCAGAGCAAAGCATTTTCATTCTGATGAATCCAACTTACCAATTTTTCTTTTTATGGATTTTCCTTCTGGCATCAAATCTAAGAACACTTTGCCTAGTCCCAAATCCTGAAAAGTTTCTATTATTTTTTGCTAAAAGTTTTATAGTTTTAAATTTTACATTTAAATCCATTATCCTTTTTTAAGTTAATTTTTAAAAATCAGATGTGAGATTTGGGTTGAGGTTCGGGTTTCTGTTAGGTTGTTTTTTGCCTGTGAATGATTTCTCCAGCACTGTGTTTGCTCCATTGAATTATTTTTGCACCTTTGTCAAAAATCAGCTGGACCTATTGGTGTGGGTTTGTTTATTCCTGGGTTCTCTCCTCTGTTCCATTAATCCATGTAACTCACTCTCTACTAATGCTACACAGTCTTTATAATGGTAGCTAAATAATATCTTAACATCACATAGAGTGACTCCTCCCACTCTATTCGTTTTCAAAACTGTTTTAGCTATTCCAGTTCCTTTGCATTTCCATGTAAATTTTAGAATGACATCTCTTTCTTCAAAAAATCGTGCTGAGATTTTGATAGAAATTGTGTTAAACTTGAAAAGCAACAAAGAGAATTGATATCTTCCCATGTTGAGACTTCCAGTCTATGAACACATTACGTTTCTTCATTTATATAGATTTTTTAAATTTTCTTTTAATTTCTTTCATCACCATTCTCTAGTTTTTGGCATACAAGTCCTGAACATGTTTTGTTAAATTTATACCTAAGTATTTCATTAATTTTAGTTACTATAATTTTTATTTTCAGTGTCCCTGTGTTCAAGCTAGTGTATAGAAATTCGTTGGTTTCTTTGTATGTTTATGTCATATCCAGAAACTTTGATGAACTCACTTATTATTCGTAGTTTTGTTTTGGGTTTGGTTTTTTGCTTTTTTGGCCTTTTATTTTGTAAATTTCTTAGCATTTCCTACATAGAAATTTCAGGCCCTGTCTCAGGAAACTCACATAGGTAATATCTGGACCCCAGTAAAGGCTTTGGCCCCAGATCCACCCCCCCCCCACCCCGTCTCTTGCTTCTTACGTGCTGTTGAGCACCTGTGGCCCAGACGTCCCCTCCCCTTCCCCTGGGCCTTGTAAAACATGCTGCCCTCTGCTCTTTAGGCTCTGTGAGTCAGAAGCTCTATCTTTTTGCCATTCTGGTCTGAGGTACCCCACTGACTACACCAAACCTAACTGAAATACCCCACTGAAGTCACAAACAGTGACCTCATCTTAATTTGACAAATCACATCTTATTTCCAAATCAGCCCACGTGCTATGGTTCTGGATGGACATGAATTTTAAGAGGACATTATCCAACACACTGTACTTTGTATTGGCTTTCAGTCTTTCTCTTCCTCAATCTCCACTCCCCTACTCGGTTTCCAAGATCACTTCCTGAATAAACTCCTTGCATTGAAATTCAGATCGCAGGGCCTGCTACTGGGAGAACACACCTAAGGCATGGCTGAGCCACATGGTCCTTCTCTCCACGCAGTTGAGGGCAGTAGCCCCTTCCTCTAAGGTTTTGTTGAGGGCAGAGGAGAGAATCCTGTTGGCTCACAGAGCAAAATATTCACTTCATGACTCTGGCAAGAGGGGTGCTTTGCAACTAGACCCCAATATGATTTTTCTTAAATGTGGATGGGCTGTTCAGGTGTCAGCAGTTTCCCAATGCCTCTTTGGGACAGATGTTGTTGGAAGGGGTGGATTTTTCTTTTTTTTTTTGAGACGGAGTCATGCTCTGTTACCTAGGCTGGAGTGCAGTGGCTCAATCTCGGCCCACTGCAACCTCTGCCCCCTGGCTTCAAGCATTCCTCCTGAGTAGCTGGGATTACAGGTGTCCACCACTGCGCCCAGCTGGTTTTTTTATTTTTATTTTTAGTGGAGTTGGAGTTTCACCACATTGGCTAGGCTTCTCTTGAACTCCTGACCTCAGGCGGTCCACCTGCCTTGGCCTCCCAAAGCTCTAGGAAAGCCTCCCAAAGCCACTGCGCCTGCTGGGGTGTCGATAATTAATATTTGAGTTTTGAAAAGGCAAAGGGAAAGCCAAGCTTCCTTTCTGGGATGCAGATTTATGAGGAAATTGTATGTAGCATTTATAGTGGGCAGTGCTGGGGCACTGAAGACTGAGCTTTCCCAGGGGACCAGGCCTGACCCCTCCAGGAAAGAGAAAGAGATGTTGTGAGCCAGGATCCTGAGTAGGGGAAATATGGGCAAGGCAGGACATTTTGGAGAGCAGAGGCTGATCCCTACAAAACAGTGGTACTGGGTGGAGAAGAACAGCAGTTAGCAAAAAACCTGATTCCATGTGAAATTTATTGACTCACATAATTTATTCTAGATGAAACCAAAGATATGACTTCCTCCCACCTCTGTTTGGGCCTCACTGGGAGGCTCTTCAAGATGGCCACCCAAGTTAAGCAGCCAGGCTCCCTCCTGCCATCAGGGGGTGGGGAGGCCATCTTGGGCCGTATGACCACAGGAACCAATCACTCTGGCCAAGGGAATAGGGATGCTGATTGGCCCGGGTGGAGTCAGGACCCTGAGAGATGGTGTCTGCTTTCTGAAACACCTTGACTTTCCAGAAATTCAGGGCTCAGCTGACACACACCCAGCCTCCAGCTCTTCTTCCCTTAGGTGATACCCATTGCTGTCCCTCCAGGGCACAGCCTTGTGTTTGACCCACCCTGGCTAGAGAGGGAGGGCTGAGTCCAGCCTGGGGCCAGTGCTGGGCATTCGTCAAGAAGGGTGGGAGGAGGCCCCAAGGGAACAAGAACAGAAGAGTAGAAGTGGGCAGGCTATTGCTGTCAGAGACCCCAGAACACTCATGTCCAAGGCAGCACTAGGGCCTGCACCTCCTATGGCCCAGCTAGCAGAGGCATCAGTGCCTAAGGGGTTCAGGGGCCATGGAGCACAAACAGCTGGGAGATGGCATGTGGCTGCTGTCCAACCACACAGTTGTCACCCTGGCTAACCTTCAGCCTTCACGGGCTTGCAGGAGCCTCTATCAGAGCTTCCCACCTAGGAGTAGGGCATCAAGCCCAGAAATCCACCAAGGCAGTGTGAGGAGAGCGGGGTAGCTCCTGGGGCCAGGTGGCTGCTTTTCAGGATAGAATGGTGTGCAGGCTTGGCTGCTCCCTGACGGCCTGCCTTGCCTCCCTTTTTGACCCACCCAGGCCTCCAGCTTGATCTCTCACCCTTGGAACTGAGGGAGGAGTCCTGGAGGTAGACGTAGCCTATGCCTTCCAGGGAAGTGAGTCCCTTTCCCTGATGTAAGTTTTCTTCTCAGTAAATAGAGAGGAATCCTCTACCCAGAGTAACCATCAGTGTGAATGATGTTGTGGGCAGGGAGCAGCCTGGCCTCTTGTCTCAGCCAGCTGCTGCAGGGACCACCGGCTGCCCCTTGGGAATCATGACTGCTTCACCCTAGGGCGAGATGGAGGTCCTGAGGGGAATGGTGGAGGGGCCTCGACCATACCTGCCCAGTGCCTGGCACTGCCTGCATGGATGTAGTATTGCAGCTTCGGAACCAACCACTGCTGGCCTTGCCTACATCCAGAAAGTAAGGTGTTTTGGGGTGGGCATCTGAAGGAATGGGCTGTGGGGTCATGATGGAGCTGCCCCTGGGTGCCAGCTGGGCCCAGAGTTCTCCCTGGATGTCCTTGGAGGGATTGTCCAGAGGGAATTTGTCAGCAGAAACAGAGCATGCAACCCCGAGGGGAGGTGAGCCCACCCTCCTTCCTGCACGCGCAGTGCCAGAACTAGCTGCTCAGAGTGGCTTGGATTCTGGGAAGTGGGAGATGCTCCTGGGGCAGCTGATGATAAGACAAAGTTCTGGAGGCCCCCATGGCTGCAGGGAGGGCAGGGCTGGAGCCACCTGAAGGCCTGGGCTCTGGCTTCTGGGGTAAGCCAGCCTCTTAGGCTGGGGATTGAGGGGGGCCAGTGGCTTTTCAGAGGTCCTGTCCTGCTGCGGATCCTGCTGCCTCTGTGGGATGGTGGGAGGCAGGCATAGCGGGAATTGGACTGACCCATGTCCCAGTCTCCCTCTACCCATGCCCTGGGTGCCTGGAAGCTTGTCTGTGACCGCCTCTACAACAGAACCAACCATCTGAGAAGGAGCTGACTCTGATATCCCTGAGACCCAGGACTGTGGGTGAGGCAGGAGAGCTTTGTGCCTTTACAATCTCAGGCAGCCTCCACTTCTCGTCTATAAAATGAGGATTCCAGACCCAAAGTGCTTAGGGCCCCTATGGCAAGGCAGGCGTCACTGAGCCTTTCCAAGGCTATGGGCAGGTATTCACCGAACACCTACTGTGGACCAGGCACTGCTGGAGGGGCTGCTTCCTGCCCTCTTGGAGCTTCTATTCTATGTGGGAAAAGAGAGATTAAACAAGAGAGCAAATGGCTAAACAAAAAAGTGGAGAGACTGGAGGGCTTTCTGCGGAGGGGGCACCTAAGCACAGTGAGTGCAGAGGAGGAGGCGGTGGCACCAAGAAGAGCCCCCAGACCCAGGGAACAGCATGTGCCAAGGCCCTGATGGATGCGGTGGGGAAGGAAACTGGTGGTTCTGAAGGCCAGGTAGCTGCAGCCTGGTGATGGGGCTGAAAGTGTGACAGTGCCTGGGGCTACAGGTGGTGTTTGGTCCCCTGTCTCAGAAATCCAAGTGATGCTCAATGCACTTGCTTCCCTATGGGATGGGCACTCAAGAGGCTGGCCTTACCTTGAGGTGACCCAGGCTGAGCCCCTGGAGAGTCTGCTAGCAGTACCTGGTGCATGAGCAAATGGAAGAAGAGTAAATCAGGGGCCAGGTGCAGTGGCTAATACTCAATCCCAGCACTGTCGGAGGCCCAGGCAGGTAGATCACCTGAGGTCAGGAGTTCAAGACCAGCCTGGCCAACATGGTGAAACCCTGTTTCTACTAAAAACACAGAAATTAGCCAGGTGTGCCAGGCGTGGTGGTGCGCACCAGTAATCCCAGTTACTTGGGAAGCTGAGGCAGAGGTTGCAGTAAGCTGAGACTGCACCACTGCACTCCAAGCCTAGGTGACAGAGTGAGACTGTGTCTCAAAAAAAAAAGTGAGGCTGGTCGTGGTGGCTTATGCCTGTAATCCCAGCACTTTAGGAGGCTAAGGCAGCTGATCATGAAGTCAGAAGACTGAGACCATCCTGGCCAACATGGTGAAACCCCATCTCTACTAAAATATAAAAAAATTAGCTGGGCATGGTGGTGCGGGCTTGTAGTCCCAGCTACTCAGTAGGCTGAGGCAGGGGAATCATTTGAAAACTCAGGTGGTGAAGAATGCTGTGAGCCAAGATCGTGCCACTGCACTACAGCTGGGTGACAGAGCAAGACTCCATCCCCTCCAAAAAAAAAAAAAAAGTGAATGGGGGTATCCTGGCCAGCCCCTCACTCACTATGTGACCTTGGAAAAGTGCACTTCCCTCTCTGGGTCTGTTTCACTACTGCCAAAATGCCTCCTGAGTCATAGTTCTCCTCTCAGGCAGCTGGGAAGCACTGGGCTTGTAGCAGGCCCTCCTGGAGGCTCATTTATCTTCCCCAAGACAGGCAGGCTGCAGCCAGCATCCAGCTCTGGACCTGGTGAGGTGGTGGGCAGGGTGGGAACCTGCCTGTGGCAGAAGTGCGCTCCTTCCCCTCCGCCCTGGTTTGCTTTTTTCCCCCTTCTCTTGCGCCTGTGAAAGGCTTTCTGCTTTCTGTGAAAGTCCACTGTGCTCCAACCTTAGCCCGTGGGCTGGTACCTGGAGCCCCCATCCTGCAGGCTAGGGTGCGGGGGAGCCTTGGAAGGGCCTCCAGCCCAGTCCGACTCCTGTGGTGATGGACTTCCCAGACTCTGTGCTGCCCCATTCAACGTCCTTCAGGCCCGAGACCCCAGGAGCCACCTCCCACTCAACCGTAGACATCCCTTCTCCCCACCCAGGGGGTAGTCTCCTGTGCCTCTGGAAGGGGTGGCCTTGGGGAGAAAGGGGAGGGAGGATGGTAAAGAGGCCAAAAGCCAGCATGCGTCCATTGTGTGTCCAGGCTCCACTGATCCATGGATGGGCAGTGGGGATCCACGGATCCAGGTCCTGGGTTGTGGGGTGGGAGGGCCAGGGAGTAGTGGAGCAAAGTGTGGCAAGAGGCCGGGCCCAGGCAACACCGACACGCTGGCATGGAGCCCTGAAGCAGCCTACTCCCCAGTAGCCTCCTTACTGGGTATCCCACAGGAGAGGTCTCTTGGGACAGACCCTAGGAAGGCCAGCTCTGTAAGGGCTCTGCATGCCGGGGCCCCTCACTGCTCCTGTGTGAGTCTCAGCTTCCTCGTTTGGAAAAAGTGGAACAGCCTACAGCCACCAGTATGACAGCAAACAAGCCCCCATCAGGACTGGCCTCGCAGTGGAGTCTGGGGGCACGCCCCGCCCTGGGGCCGCAGTGATGCACCTTGTTCCTGCCTCCCAGAGGACGAGCCATGCTGGTGGGTGCAAGAGGACTTGAGGCTAGGGGACCTCGCCATGGGGCCCCACAGCACAGTCTTTGGCTCCGACAGACCCTGCCGTGCTGGAATCACCACGCCTGGCAAGCCAAGTCCAGGTGCCTGTGCAGCTCCAGAGCTGTGGGGCTTACAGGGGTGTCCTCTCTATGGCTCAGTTTCCTCAGCTGTCAAGTGGGGACGTCCTGAGGTTGTGGTGAGATGGCAGAAATGGAACTACGGGAGCGGGCAGAGGACAGAGTCCTAACCCTTCAAAGAAGGGCCTCATGAGGGCTGCAGCGGGTGCTCAGCAGACGTGTACAAGGGAGTGGCTCTGGCACTTCTCTGTAGGGGACAAATGTGGGTCAGAGCTCAGCTCTGCAGGGGAGAAGGCAGGGTCAGTGGGCTGAGGTCTCCTCAAGGCCTCCTTCACCCCTTGTCCTTGCCCCAGCCCGAGCTGGGTGAGGGGCTTTGCTGCTTCCTTGGGCAGCAGCTGGAGCCAGGCCAGGTGTCTCTGTGCAGCTGGAAGGGTCTGATTCCATCTTGCCCTGGTGGGCACTGTCTAACATGGAAGATGCACGGTGTTTAGCATCGCTGAGCCTCCGTTAGGAGTGGGACCAGACGCCCAACATGGAGAGCTGTGGCAGAGGCGCAGGTAGCCAGCAGGGGCTCCCTGCACACCAGCTGTGGTGGCACCCCAAGCACAGCCCAGCTAGAGCTCACGGGAGCTCACCCGTGCCGTCTCAGCTGTGCCTCTTCACCTTTGCCCCCATCTCAGCTGTCCCCCACTCACCTGTGCCCCCATTTCAGCCGTCCCCCACCCACCTGTGCCCCTATCTCAAGTGTCCCCCTCACCTGTGCCCCCATCTCAGCTGTCTCTCCCATCACCTGTGTCCCCCCACCAGTGTGCCCCCCAACCTGTGACGTCTCCTATCTCTGGCTTCCAGTCCTGCCCTCTCACCCCCCCCAGGTAGGTGCCCCACGTCTTCCCAGGTGTCTCCACATGGATATTAGAGGGGTGGGGGTCGTGCAGTAAGCACCCCCATCACTGGTCCCTAAATTCCCCCACTCTCTCCCAGTGCAAACAGCACCCCTGCCCCAGTGGCCTCCAAGGTCCCCACTGGCACCATGCTGAGTGCCCTGCACCCACCCTCCCCATCTCTGCACCTGGCTGTCTTCACCTGCCACCCGCCCATCCCCTGGCAGGACAACAGAAGCAGAACTGCTCTCTAGGCAAGGTGTGTGCCCAGTGCGATTCCATCACCCTTGTCCCCAACCCTTTATCAGCCAGCCCACCTTGCAGGGGGATCCCACTGAGGGGCTGGGGAGAGAACACCGAGGCTGCGCCCACTGCTGGCGGCCAGCATTTATTTATGCAGATAAGCACTGTGTGCCACCAGCATCAGGAACAGCCATAAATCTCATGCACCTGCCACCCAGTGGCTGGGGCAAGTCCCAGCAGAGTTTCTGAGCTTGATTATTCAGGAACCATGAGTCCAGCCAGGACAGGGTAGGCCCACCTCCCGGGGGCTGCAGGCAGAACCTCAGGAGAGGGCAGAGAAGGGAGGTGGAAAGCGAGTCAAGATTCAGCTAACACGGTATAAACAGGCTGGGCAGAGCCAGGGGTGGACCCCACTGCACACTGGCAGGGTGTGGTGGTCCCTGGCAGTGCCCATGCTGCCGCCTTCTGCCTTCGGGGCCAGCATTACCACACGGCCCATTATTTGGCAGTCAGCCCCTGCTCCAGGCCACACTGCTAGAGCTGGAGGCCAGGCTCTTAGCCAAGACTTGCTGGGTGACCCTTGGCCGGTGGCTGTCCCTCTCTGGGCCTCAGTTTCCTTCCCTCCAAAGCCAAGTGTCCTGAGCTCTGGGCTGTTGGCCCACCCTCAGCAGTCCAGGGTGCTCTTCATGTGACCTCCGATGCCACCTCCCAGGACAGCACAGGCCCAATGTGGTGGTGCGCAGGGCAGTGGGAAGCTCAGCTCACGGAGCAGCTGTGCCCATAGGGACCTGAGGCTGCAGGGCCTCTGGGCTGTCCTGGGCCACGTCCCCATGGGCAGCATTGCTCAGCGTCTCCAGCCACCGCTGCTGCAGCTCTGCAGAGGGGGCACTCAGGTACCAGGATTGCTTGGCCCGCTGCAGCTTCCACACATGCCCCAAGTCCAGCCACTTCTCAGGGTCCGGAACACTCAGTTTGCAGCCAGGGAGAGGGATGGTGAGGGGCAGCTGGCCATCCTGCAGCGGAGAAGCAGTCAGTCAGCGGGCCCTCAGCTTCCTGGCCTCGGGCTCATCCCAGTGAGTCAGGCCCCTCCCAGGAAGTCACTCCCAGACCTTTGCAGTGCAAGGCAGGTGCTGAGCCCGAGGGGCCTGGTGGCTGTGCCTGCACTGCCCTTTGTTAACAGAACGGTTGGTGGGGGGCCCACTGGTTCTCTCCAAGGGAGGATATGGGGAGGGGGGTGCCTTGCCTGCCTCACCAGACCCCCAGACCCCCAGACCCCCAGAGCTCCTTGGGCTGTCTGGCCCCTGGGGAGGTGAAGCAGGACAGGCCAGCTCCTGCGACAGAGCGGCAACTGGGGCTCCAAGGGGCCAGGCCAGGGCTGTGTGGGTTCCTGAGTCTCACCTGACAGGTTCTGTGGCTCCTGGTCACCCTCTGTGCCCCCTTGGCCTGCCCCTCCTTGTACCCTGCCTGGCTCTAGGGTCCACCCAAGTGTCAGTAGGTTCTGTCTCCTGTGATTGGAAAGCAGAGGGGCCCCTGGGCTGCTGGAGAAACTGAGGCCCCAGGTAACACTGCTCAAGCAGGTAGGCTCCAGCTGGTGGTACAGGCCTATTAGCTGTGGGTACCTCAGGCCTGAGGCTCTGGGCTGCTGGCCTGAGGGCCTAGAAGGTGGGGAAACGTACCTGGCTGCCTCCCTGCAGGTGCAGCACCTGGGGACTGGATGTGGGGATGGCGGCCCACACCTCACTCCAGGCCTCACCACTCTCTGACAGCTGCAGGGGGCCGCAGAGCAGGCTGGGCTGGGGGTCTGCAGTGGGCATCTTCTGGGGACACAGAGACACAGGTTAGGGGCACAGACACAAAGGTTAGACACAGTCTGGCCTGTAGTGGTCACGCCCTGCTCTGAGGAGGCTGGGGCAGGGCCAGGACCATTGCTTGGGAGGAGCTGGCTATGGAGAAACGGCTGAGACCTGCATGGGGACTGGGACCAGCCTTGCCTGGCTTCCAAGGGTCACAAAGCCTGTGGGACGTAGGTGTGTGTGGTATCAGGTGGGGTTTGCAGGCTGGGCCCTCTACGGGAGGGCGTTCATATGCTGGGTCAGGACACCATCAAAACCACAGGAAAACCCAACAGCAAGGACCTGAGGGTGGGTCATGCGACAGGGACTTGAAGCATTTCAGTCTACACACACCATAAACGTGCACGTGCATGCACACCACACACACATACCACACATCACACACACACACATACACACACCACACACACCCACACACATACCATACACACACCACATACCCTCACACACACACCACACATACCCCCCCCACACACACACCCCCCACACATACCACACACTCGGGCCCTTGCTCTCTCGTGCTGCTGTTGAAGCTATTGCACAGCTGAGGCTCCTGAACCATTTGGACATGGCTTTGACACCCCCTGCCGGAGCTGGACCCCTCAGACCTGGGCCCCTTCGAGGCCAGAGTCCACCTTGCCCGGCTCTGGAGGCACGTGCAGCAAGGACCTGGGGCTCTTAGATCACACCTCGGTATTTGTATTTCGGGCATGAGGGAGCCCCGTGGCAGTGCAAGGTCCTTCACCATCGAGATCATTCAGCGGTCAATTGTATTTGACTTACATCCTTGATTTCTTAGACCAAGGACCCAGGTCAGGGCTCCAACCACAGCTGTAAGTCAGAGCAGCTGGGACCCTGAAAACACACTGACTCGGTAGACACTGGCGCTGTGAACCCACAGAGTGGAGAGAAAGGGTGAGGCACTTTTCTGGAAACTCCCATTTTCTTTTTCAGTTTTCCTGCAACCCGCCAAAATAGACTGTGTTCTTGAGGAAGGAAGGAAGGCAGAAAAGGCAGCAGCAACCCTCAAAAGAGGAGTGGAGGAGGAAAAGAAGAGAAGTGGGAGGAGTGTGGGCAAGAAGACCATGGGGCGGAGGAGGGAGGGGAAGGAGGAGAAGGAAGGGGATGAGGAAAAAATGGGGAGGGGAAGGAGAAGGAGCAAGAGGGGGAAGAAGGAGGAGGAGGAGAAGGGGAGGAGGAAGAGAAGGGGAGGAGGAGGAGAAGGGGATGAGGGAAAGGGAGGAGAAGGGAGAAGGGGGAGGAGAAAGAGGAGGGAGAAAAGAAGGAGGGAGGAAGAGGAGGGGCGCCTGCCTCCAGGGCCCTGCTCATCCTTTGAAGCTGGAGGTGAGTCAGGTTGAGACAAGGGCAGTTTCCCCTCAGGTGGGCCTCAAAGCCTGGACTTGAGGACAGCTCTAATCCATGCCCTCCAACCAGGTGACCAGGAATGACACTTGTTCCCATCTAACTCCTGGGTGCAAATGGCTGGTCCTGAGAAGCCAGCATGCACACACGGTATCTTTGGAGTTCACCTGTGGCCACTCTGCACTGTTCCCAGCCTGGGGGACCCACTGAGACACACCCACATCTGTCCTAGTCCCAGGGACACTGTGGGAGCAGAGGCAGCTGGAGCTGCTAGGGCACAGAAGCAGGTGTCTGGAGGCTCTGCTGCACCGCCAGGAGGGGAGCAGGAGCTGGGAGCACTCACCTCTGTGCTCTGCTTGGGCTCGGCCAGAGCCTCGGGGTCAGGGCTCTCGGGGGCCACTGGCTGTGTCAGGAAACAGTCTCTGCAGACGCGGCTCTGCCGGCTGTTCTCGGCCTTGAACTCAGAGCATTTCCCACAGATGACCTGCCAAAAAGACGGCACCTGTGACCCCAGCGCCCTGGACAGAGGACTATCCAGGAAGAGGCCAGAGGAGAGGTGGAGTGGGTGGGAGGAGGAGACTTAACACAGTGCCTGGAGGGGAATGGGCTTCTCCCTGTCTGAGGACAGAGAGCAAGGCTGGCCCTGCTGGGTATCCGGTACTCGCCCTCCTGGCCTAGAGGGTCCAGAGTTCAGGAGTCTGTGTGCACGGGAGGAAGAATGGGAGGAGCCACCAAGCACACGGGAAGACGCCCCATCACCGGTCATCAGGGAAATGCAAATCATAACCAGAAACCACCTGTCACCCCTGAGCATGGCTGTTTTCCAAACAAACAACAACGAGAAGAAAAGTGTTGGCACAGATGTGGAGAAGCTAGAATCCTTGCACTGTTGGTGGGAAGCATCTGGTGCAGCCTCTGCTGGAAGCAGTATGGCAGTTCCTCAAAATGTTTAAACACAGCGTTACCATATGATGCAACAGTTCCACTCTGGGTATGTACCCAAAACAACTGAAAGGAGACTCTGAAGGGGTGTTTGTACATTCATGTCCATAGCAGCATTATTCACAACAGCTCAAAGCTGGAGTCAACCCGTGTCCATCCGCAGATGAATGGATGAGGAAGTCGTCATGGTCTATCTGTACAATGGAATGTGATTGAGATGCACAGGGGAGCATGGAAATTTAGCCAAGGAGTGCTCCTCCGTGACTTTTCCAGAGCGCTTCCTACCTTGGACACTCCCAGCAGACCCCATGGCCCCCTCCTCTGGCCCCTCCAATTGCATCCCATTGGTGTTCCTCTCTCTGCCTCGGTCTCCCTCCCTCTGCTGGACCCTTTTCCCGGCACACAGAGGCTCCTGCTGTCTCAGGGCCAACCACACCCACTTGTGCATCTGCTTCCCCTGTTCCCTCCTACCCCGCATACTGAAGGTTGCAGAGGACTTGGAGGTCTTTGTTCAAACCTTGGGACATTCTAGCTTGAACATAACCCTGCGGGCACTGGCTGCTAAGGGACCATGGCGCTCAAACACTGAGGCTCATATCGAAGGCCTCAGGAGCCACAGCAAAGAGGAGAGTGCTCTCTTTAAGTAGATGGAAGGCACCCTCTTCTGGAGTCTTACTTTTATGGGAATTTTATTTTTGGAATTTTTCTTTTCTCTATCACTTCTGTGAGGAAGCAGGAATACTGGGCAAACCAAGGCAATGAAAACCAAGCTAAGCACCAGCAGGCTGACGCAGAGATGCAGTGACGTCACTGAGCGCACCATGCCACCTCTGCTGTGTGGGGAAGTCCAGGTTGGCCATAAGAACATTCACTCCAAGGAAGGTTAACAGAAGCCACAGCTTCTGATCCTGAGTAGTAACGAAGCCTGAAGCCTGGAGCAGGGGCCTGGACATGTATTCTGAGGATGGCTCTTAAAGCAACAGATTCCCATCAGGTCTGAGTTAAATCCCTCAATTCTAAAGCACAGTATGGGCCCCAAAATGAGAATTCTTTTTTTATGGGGGGGGCACAGAGTCTTGATCTGTCGCCAGGCTGAAGTGCAATGGCACAATCTTGGCTCACTGCCATCTCCACTTCCTGTGTTCAAGCAATTGTCCTGCCTCAGCCTCCCAAGTAGCTGGGATTACAGGCGCGCACCACCACACCCAGCTAATTTTTTGTATTTTTAGTAGAGATGGAGTTTCACCATGTTGACCAGGGTGGTCTTGAATTCCTGACCTCATGATCCACCCACCTCAGCCTCCCAAAGTGCTAGGGTTACAGGCGTGAGCCACCACACCTGGCCGAGAATTCTTTAACAGGTACAGATCACATTTTCCACTTGCCTGCCCATCCATTCATCCATCCATCATCCATACATCCATCTATCATCCATTCATCCACCCACCCACTCATCCATCCATCCACCCATTCATTATCCAGTTATCTATTCATCCTTCCATCCACCCATTCATTTATCCATCCTCTACCATTTATCCTTCATCCACTCATCCATCCATACTTCTATATGCCATCAAACTATTCATCTATTCATCCATCCATCCACTCTGCAGTCATCCCTCTATACTTCCTATATATCCACTTCCATTCATACTTCCATATGCCATTTAACTACCCACTTATCCATCCATAGATTCATCCATCCATCCATCTCCCCATCCATCCATCCATCTCCCCATTCATCCCTCCATCCATCTCAACCATCCATCCATCCATCTCCTTATCCATTCATCCACTCCCCACCATCCATCCATCCATATCCTCATCCATCCATCCATCCATCCATCCTTCATCTCCCCATCCATCCATCCATTTGTCCATCCATCCATCTCCTCATCCATCTCATCATCCATTCATCTACTCCCCTCCATCCATCCATCCATCTCCTCATCCATCCATCTCTCCATCCATCCATCTCCTCATCCATTCATCCATCCATCCATCTTCCTATCCAACCATCCATCTCCTCATCCAACCATCCATCTCCTCATCTAACCATCCATCTCCTCATGCATTCACTCATCCATCCATCCATCTCATCCATTCATCCATTCCCCACCCATCCATCCATCTATCCAACTCCCCATCCATCCATCCATCTCCTCATCTATCCATCCATCTGTCCATCTATCCATCTCATCCATTCATCCACTCCCCACCATCCATCCATCCATCTCCCCATTCATCCCTCCATCCATCTCCTTATCCATTCACCCACTCCCTACCATCCATACATCCATTCATCTCCTCATCCATCCATCCATCCATCTCCCCATCCATCCATCTCCCCATCCATCCATCCATCTCCCCATCCAACCATCCATCTCCTCATCCATTCATCCACTCCCCACCCATCCATCCATCCATCCATCCATCTCCCCATTCATCCATCCATCCATCTCCTCATCCCTTCATCCACTCCCCACCCATTCATCCATCTATCCATCTCCCTATCCAAATATCTATCCATCTCCCTATCCATCCATCTATCCACCTCCCCATCCATCCATCCATCCATCCGTGCATCCATCTACCTATCCACTCACCCACCTCTCCACTCATCTATCCTTCTACCCACCCATCCATCCATCATCCATCCTTCCAAGACTCATCCACTTATTCCTCTCCCCTTGCTGCTCCCCGCCATGTCACAAAGGTGTGACAAGTAACACCAACCACTCCAGGCACAGGTTGCTGGCACCCTTTGGAAAAATATCTCCAAAACATTCTGTGCTGAGATCCATTTGCTAACACAGATTCAACTTTAATCTCAACCTAAAAATACTTAAATTATCAGTTCCTTCCTCAGGGATACTTTTACATTCAATATTAAGCATTGAATTTTCTCCATTCTCAGGAGGAAGGGCTTTGGAGTGAGGGGAATGGAGATGTGTGCACTTGGGGCACAAGTCGGAGGCATTGCCTCATCACATGGACCCAGCAGGCCTTCAGCACCACTGGAGTGCTGGGGCAAAGGCTAGCAGTAGGAGCTCCCAGCACAGCCACACTTCACCTGCCTCCAATACTCCCTGCAAGGAATGAGGAGTATCATCTCCTTGTTCTCAAGGTCACCCAGCTAGGGGTTCTGTGGTTCCAAATCTAGCACTTTTTCAATGACAGTGAGTGTTTGTTAAGCATCAGAGCTAACCAGAGAAAAGTGATTAGATTCTACTTTGGACAGGACAATTTTGCACTCAAGGGCATCTATGTCCATGAGCCAGGATCTGGAAGCCCTTCTGCAGGGCTGGTGTGCTGCTGGTGAGGACTCAGCTGCTCTGTCAGAGCAGGGTGGCCCCCTGTCCCTGTTCCTCTTTCCCAGGACTCACCGCCCCGCACAGCTTGCAGTGATGCTTCCTCTTGGTGATGGAGTTGAAGGTCTCACCGCAGCTCTTACAGCCCTGCTTCTCCTTGTCACGTCTGGTCTTACAGGATAGTTTTCTGGGCTCAAGCTACAAGGAGGCAAATAGGTGCCATCAGCTTCCGAGTCATGTGGGCACCCTACCCATACAGTGATGGAGGGGCTCTCATGGCTGTAAAAGCAACACAGGCTCACAGCAAAAAGTGAAACATGCAGAAGGGGTTGAAGTGAAGAGCCAAGTCTGCCGCGTCTCTTCTCCACCTCAGCCCCCAGCGGCTGCCCATGCCCACTGCACCAAGTAAAGATTGTAAGTGGATCAAGATCTTCATGTCTGGAACAACTTGGCCAATGACTGTTTCTGGTGCATCTGAAAAACTACTGAAAGGAGCCACAGCTGGAGGAACACAGTGCTTACTAGGACAGGCAGGAGGCAGCATAGCCACGGCCTTCAGCCCTGGGGAGGGGGCATCCCTGCCTGCGACCTGGACCATGTGGCCACGCACCTGCTCCATGCTGGGCACTGGGGGCACATACCCTCTTGGCACATCACATGGATGAATATAGGTGTGCACCCACATGCCTGCGTGTGCAAACAGCATGGCAACATGTGGGGCCAGGTGCGGTGGCTTCTGCCTGCAATCCCGTCACTCTGGGAGGCTGAGGCAGGTGGATCACTTGAGGTCAGGAGTAGACCAGCCTGGCCAACATGGTGAAACCCCATCTCTACTAAAAAAAAATATATATATATATACAAAAAATAGCCAGGTGTGGTGGCAGGTGCCTGTAATTCCAGCTACTCATGAGGCTGAGGCAGAAGAATCGCTTCAATCGGGGAGGCGGAGGTTGCAGTGATGCAGCGAGTTGAGATCACGCCACTGCACTCCAGCCTGCGAGACAGAGCAAGGCTCTATCTCAAAAAGCAATAAATAAGTAAATCTGGGAGGACATGTGAGGAAGCCATGAAGAGCAGAGACCAGGAGCAGGGGCTGTACTCCCCTGCGTCTCCTGTTGCTGCCTGCACTGCCTACAGAGGAGGAGGGGGTGGAGGCGGGAGCAGGTACAGCCTGGGGCTGCCCAGCCCAGCCTTGGCTTCCCTGTCTGATTATGAACAGTGCAAGGTGGACAAACCCCAGGCTCCTGCCTGCTGTCAGTCATGAGACCCTGGATGGTCATCACCTCTCCTCCCTGAGCCTCAGTTTCCTTACCTGTAAAAAGGGATGAGTGACTCCTCCCTGGGCGCTAAGCCTCATCATGGTACAGAAAACCCTGACTGCGTTTGGCAAGCTGCTAATTACCCTTTCATGTTACAATGGCCTATAACCCCTGGAAAGGCCCCATCATTTGATGAAATGACTTCCTGAGCTTTTGAAGCTTGGCCGGCATCCAGCATTTCCTCTCTGGGGAGGAAGCGCCTCCCTTGAGACACTTTGTCATGAACACAGAAAACCCCATTAAGAAGACTTTAGAAAAAGGCAAAGGTAAGTATGAGCTCCCCAGGGTGTCAGGGAGCTGCTGCTAGAAATGTTTATCTTAACTTCTCCAGTGCCCAGGCACAGTAGCTTACCCCTGTAATCCCAGCACTATGGGAGGCTGAGGTGGGTGGATCACAAGGTCAGGAGTTTGAGACCAGCCTAGCCAATATGGTGAAACCCTCTACTAAAAATACAAAAATTAGCCAGGTGTGGTGGCACAGGCCTGTAATTCCAGCTACTTGGGAGGCTGAGGCAGGAGAATTGCTTGAACGCAGGAAGCAGAGTTTGCAATGAGCCAAGATTGCGCTATCGCACTCTAGCCTGGCAAAAGAGGAGACTCCATCTCAAAGAAAAGGAAGAAAACTACCTAAAATAAGCTTACCATTAGTATGGCTGAGCGGAATAGATAAAAAGAGGTCTGGATGTACTTTAAAATACTACAGAGAGCAGAAGAGTGTGTGTGTGGCAGGGCTGGGGGCCAAAGGGTCGCAAGAACAGCACCAGGCTGAGGTTTCTGGAGCTGAGAAGGGAGGCTCACTGCATTTATCCCTATTTGTGTGGGTTCAAAACCACCGTAGGAAAATGCTAAACAATATACGCTAAAAATATGTTTGACATAAACTCTTCATGTTTAAGGCGAAAGAGGGCCAGGCATGGTGGCTTGCACCTACAATCCCAGCACTTTGGGAGGCTGAGGTGGGAGGGTTGAGGGCAGGAGCTTGAGACCAATCTGGGCAACATAATGAGACCATATCTGTACAAAAATTCAAAAAATGAGCCGATGTGGTAGCACGTGCATGTAGTGCCAGGTATTTCAGGGGCTTAGGTAGGAGGATCGCTTGAGCCTAGGAGGTTGAAGTTGTAGTGAGTTGTGAACCCACCACTGCACTCCAGAGGCATCAAGGCTCAGTGAGAACCACCCATCCTTTGTGAGTGCATCTGTCCCAAATGTGAGCCCACAGGCCCTGGAGAGGCAATCAGTGCCTGAGGGAGGCAGGGAAACAGAAGTGGGTGGAGGCCACGTGCTGACAGAGGCCCTGGGTGGGCAGGACCTGGGCTGGTTGTAGGAACAGCAGGATCCCAGGCCTGGCTGAGGGATCCGCTCTTCTCAGGGGCATCTGAGTGTGGGACAGGGTCCCAGGAAGGCTAACCCTGGGTTGGTGCTTAGACAGGAGAATGTTCTAGCTGGAAGAACCTGCAAGGCCGTGGTTTAAAATGATGTAACCTGCGGAAAGACACAGCTTGGAGGTGGCCTTGGACCAGGGCTTTGAGCCGATGCCTCCTCTCCAGCCTCACTTGGCTCTGGGCAGAGAGATCAGAGAAGCTGCCAGACACTGCCAGCCACACAGGTGCTGCCCCTAGAGAAGGTAACAGGGGCTCAGGGCCTGCCGGGCCGGGCCATGGCCAGCAGACCTGCTGTACCCACAACAGACCACGAAACAACAACAGCGCGGCTCCAGCGCAGGGCCTCCCCGAACCCAGTGGATGTGGCCTGGCTGCCCTGTGTTCCTCACTGTGTGCCCCTGTGAGCAAAAGCAGCAGAGTTGAGACCATGGTGGGAGCTGTTGAGCTCCGTGTCTGTGTCAAGCTGCATGGGGCGAATGTGGTGTGATGGACATGAACTCTGTGCATTTGACAAAGCACTCAAAAGCAAGTCAATTCTCACATCAGCAACAGTGATTTTGGCTACAGTATATCAAACTTAAACTTACTTCCTGAGGCCGTTTCTTCAGTCTATTTCCTGTAAGCCCCTTTCCAAAGAAAAGCTACACCCAAGCCAGGAAGTTTTGCAAGGGGCCTTGCAGAATTCAAGCATTGAGTTGCTCTTAACGGAAACACAAAATGTCAGAGTCCAAAAGGTCTCTTAGGGCCTCAGACCCACCATGGGTGACACATGGACCCCTCCATGGTACCAGCGAGGCATCTAAGGGCACCCTTGACGGGGCAGTGCCAGGGCCTCTTAGGCACTGCCCCTCCCCACAATGTTGGAGCTGCCCCTCCTGGGATGAGGCCCTGTGCTGTGTCCACCCTCGGGCTCCAGGGAAGGGCGGTCAGCAAGGAGCAGAGGCATCAGCCCAGCCACCGTCCTCCTGTTGGAACAGCCCCAGGTAGTGCCTGCACCCCACAGCCAGCGCCCCCTGCTGGGTCATTTCTAGCATCTGATGAAACTGACTCGGTTTCATCAGAGCCACTGACTGGACTCTAATTCTGTGTGACTCAGCTGTGCCCCCAGTTCCTGGAGGGGACAGCTCCATTGGCCCTTGGTGGAGACCACTCTCCGGGTCAACGCTGGTTTGTTTTGGGCACTTAGGAGGATTAAGTCCCTCGGTCAGAAGCTGAGAAAGCCACAGTTCTCCATCTTCCTGGAGAGACTTGGGCCCAGCTTTTCTGATATCCCGACATCCACAACGAAAACCTGAGCTCCCTTCTTTGGGTCAACCTGCATGGTAGCTTCGTTCACACAGGGGTATGTGCATGGCCATGGCCAAGAAACCGTCCCTGGCTACTCAGGTGGGCCTCTTGCCCCTCAGCCACTGGGTCATGCCTACAAATTCAGCCACACCTTGATGATGGGAGCTGGAGGGTTGACCTCCATGGGCCGCAGGCCTCAGCTCCATGGGAGCTGGTGCAGGGCCAGGACCCACCCCGAGTGCTCAGCTCAGCTCCGTAGCTGGGAAGATTTGCCAGATAAAGGAAGCCAGTGGGACTCCCAGCGCTGCCTCAGCCATGGGCCACACTCGCTGCTTCCAGAATTATCCTCTGTCCCTTCACTGGGACGTCGTCCCCCTTGGTCCTCAGAGGCCAAGCTCTGGCTATGCACCCAGCCCCGAGGCAACCTGCCCTCCCGCATGGCTGTTCGTCGCTCCTCCAGCCCCAGCTGCCCCCTGATCCATGGGCACGTCCTGTGCTATTCTCAGCTGCCATGCAGTGCCACCCCTGGGTGCTGTGGCAGGGGTCCACCTTCTGGGGTTCCCAAGAGCAGGCAGTTCTGGGCTGAGGTGCACATCGGGACCACCGTTCCATCCACTCTCCCACTCTCCAGCCTCTCTGGGTGCTCACCGGGAGACAGTTTTTTGCTGTGAGGTCTGTGATGCCCATTCCCCACCTGGTGTGCTTGGAGTCCCCACTGTGGTCTTAAGCATGAGAGAAACTGCAGAGGGAGCCCAGACCGCCTCACACCTGTGTCTTTGGAGCAAGGCCCATTCTACAGAGGTGCTGGAGGCTGTGGCACAGCAAGTGAACATCCCCGTCACCCTCAAAGGAGCCAGCCCTGCCCTTGGGCTCCTGTGCCAAGCAGGCCAGGCGCTGGTGGGACCTGCAGGTGGGCCACTGAAGGGAGACCACAGACCAAGCCACACAGCTGGAAATGCCAGCCAGAATTTGCACAGGGGCACTGGTATCAGTTTGTTGGGGCTGCCAGGACAAAATACTACCTGGAGGTTGAAGTTTGAGATCAGGGTGTGGGGAGGGCTGGTTTTTCCTGAAGCCTCTCCTTGGCTTGGAGATGGCAGTTGCCTCCCTGTGTCCACACATGGTCTTCCCTCTATGTCTCCGTGTCCTCATCTCCTCTTACAAAGAAACCAGTAAGAGTGAATCGGCCCAGCCTAAGACCTCATTTTAAATTAATGTCTCTTTAAACGCACTGTCTCCAAATACAGTCATATTCAGAGATTTTGGGAATTAAATTTTCAACATGTGAATTTGGGAGAGGACACAGTTCAGCCCATCCCAGCCTCCAATGCTTACGGCCAAACTGAGCCACCCCTTTCTTGCTCCCTCACCCTCAACCAGTTCAGTTCGCCTTTTTTCTTTTTTTACTATTATTAGTTTTGAGTTGGGATCTTGCTGGGTTGCTGGAGTGCAGTGGTGGGGTCACAACTCACTACAACTTCAGCCTCCTAGGCTCAAGCGATCCTCCTACCTAAGCCCCTGAAGTATCTGGGACTACATGCACATGCAGCAGTACTGTGATCATGGATGCCTCCATAGGCCTGGCCCAGGGCCCAGGGCTGGAATGGAGGGTCACCGGGCAGAGGCCAGCCCAGTTCACTCTTTACGTGAGCTGTGCGGGTGGGAGGCAGCGCTCCGTGCCAGGGGGTCACCATGGAGACTGTCGGGTATGCCTGCCCTGGCTGTGGGATGCGGGGCTGATCAGGCAATGCCTCACACACAGGTATGGGCTGTGCCGTCCGCACTGGGGCCCTTCAATTGTGCCTGCTGTGGGCAGCTCATACTTGTGTGGCTGCACTCATACGCTGAGTACACGCTGCTTTTCCTAACTTTCCTAAATGCTCCAGAAAGGGGACTGAAGAGCTCTGTGGGTCTAGAGCACAGACAGCCTCACACTTACAGTTTGGCAATACAAAAAGTTGCTGATGGGCGGATTCCCGTCATTGAGACATTTTTATCAGGGGCCCCTGAGGCAGGCTACGGAGCTTCATAGACTTGGACAGAGCAAATAGCAGGTATCAAGGCCCTGGGGCCTGGCAGGGCAAGGGGAGCCCAGGGCATCTCAGGGGAGGATGGCCAGAAAGCCAGGTGAGGTCAGACAGAGAGATGAGGGAGAGGAGATTCTCTCCAAGGCAGCCAGGGGACCACTTCCCCCAGGATGCCTGCCCCGTGTCAGATTTCTCATTTCAGTGTTAATAAGATGTCCTGGCTGGGCGTGTTGGCTCATGCTTGTAATCCCAGCACTTTGGGAGGCTGAGGCGGGCAGATCACCTGAGGTCAGGAGTTCAAGACCAGCCTGACCAACATGGAGAAACCTCATTTCTACTAAAAATACAAAAAAAATTAGCCAGGCATGGTAGCATATGCCTATAATCCCAGATACTCGGGAGGCTGAGGTAGGAGAATCACTTGAACCTAGGAGGTAGAAGTTGTGGTGAGCCGAGATCGTGCTATTATACTCCAGCCTGAGCAACAAGAGTGAAATTTCATCTCAAATAATAATAATAAGATGTCCCTTCAGGGTCTTAAGAGGTCCCTTCAGATGTCTGCTGTGCAGAGGCCAGGTTGCTGTGCTTCACAAATCCGGGGTCTCTCCTCTTGCCCGTTGGGATGTATTTGGAAGTCCCCCCACACATCCGCACTCCATCCTGCCCCTGAAGCACTACATCCATCCCAAGGCCTCCTCAGTTTCTTCCTGGTTTCCCAATGCATGGCCAGCCCAGATCATGATGGGTGGGCCTGGTAAAGCTTAGGTCACGGGAGGGGCCAGCCATTGGCCAGCCCACCTGGACAGACCCGTCTGGGGTGGGGCTGGGGCAGCCACCTGGGGCCACATCATTCCTGAGCCTGCACAGCAGGGGTGGGGTGAGGTGAGGTGAGGCACCTGGAGAACCGCCCTCCCACATTTGGGTGCAGCAGCCACACTGGGGTGCTCCAGGGTGACATCGCTATCAGCGTTGGCAAGTGCCAGGCCTGGGCGCCAATGATGGTGGCTCCAGGTACAGATGCTCTCGGCGCTCATCCTCTTTAACTTCCCAGATTAAACAGAGAGAGGTGGGCCTCATCCCAGTTCTCACAGCACGTCCCCGGCAGATGGGTGCATGGACACAGACTGCCTGGCCTGGAGCAGCACCCTTGTGCACTGGCTGCCGAAAGGCACATGAGAACACAGATGGGGCGAGGCAGGGAGACCCAGGCCTCCCTGGCTGCAGCTTGGGGTGAAGTACTAGGCGGTCTTCTGCATTATCGAGCCTCCTAAGGTCCTTGCACTGTTAACACACGCTTTATGGGATGATTCACACATGTTAAGAGCATAAATGTTCTCTTGGAGCTCAGAGTATTCTCACATGTGTGCACAGCTGTGTGACCACGTCCTACCAGGTAATGGACATCCCCACACTGACAGGCCCCCCACGTGCCTGCCTTACAGAGTCCGCTGCAGTGACCATGCAGTCACCAGCGCCTGGTCTCAGACACAGCTTCGCCTCTGCACATCCAGGCCCCTGTCACAGTGAGCAGGGCAGGCTGGCCCCTCAGCCCTCGGCCTCCAGGAGGACCCAGTCTGACCCTCCCTCTCCATCTTCCCAACAGGTCACCCTGGTCTGACCACCCCCAGACTCTGCCTTTCACCCCTGCTGACTGCTGAGCATGGGTCACTTACCCCTGCTGCAGCCCCACCACCTTCAGTGGTCATCACAGGCTCCACAGGGCTGGTGCTCGTGATCTGGAAGGAAATGGAGATTGAGTAAGAGGCGATTCCAGGGCCACGTGGCCCTGTACAGTGGGGGTACTGTTCCTGAAGCCCCAGCATCTCCGTGTGTTGAGGACAGGCGTGGGAGCAGGAATTCCCAGACCTGGGATTGGCTATGCCTCTGGAGAAGCTGCTCCCTCCCTGGGGCTGCCTGCGCAGGAGGCCTCTCCTAGAAGGGGCATCTCCCAGTGCGGTAGGTGGCTAGTGGGTGAGGTCTCCCTATGGCCCGCCCTGATCAGGAGCTCTAATTCACACCAAGTCACCCAGTGGGTGAGGAGGGTCCCTTTGTGCTCTTTCTTATCCTCCACGGCTCATTATGGGGACGCTCTGCAGCTCCCCACTTTCTCAGCAGAATGAGGCTCTGGGCTCAGTCTCTGGACAAAAAGGGCTTGGCCAGCTTTGAGGACAGCCAGGCTCAGTGTCTTATGTTCCCAGGTCGCCTCCACTCAAGGCAGTCCCAGGATCTTCCTTACCGGATGGTGCAAAGTTCTTACAAAGTAGGTGCAGAAAGAAGGGAAAAACCTAGTGGACTTGATGCAAATATGAAGTGGATATGGGGGAGGTGAGCTGTGCCAGGCAGACCACTGGAGCCGGTAGGGAGGGCAGAGCCAGCCTGGAGTTGGGATTCAGGCCTGCAGGGTCAGGGCCAGTTGGTGAGAGTTGGGGCACCCTCACTCTGAGTCATGCCTTGTGCCCCCGTGAAGGCTGGAGTGGAGGGCCTGGCACAGGGCTCAGGGCACCGTCTCTCCTGGGTGCCTCCCTGGATGCATCCTTGCTGCATCCCCAACACCTATGCCTTGTCCGGAGCCAGCAGCTCCAGGGCCTTCTTTGCAGTGGGCAGAGATTGGGCTCCTCACCCAATCCTCTCTCCCTGACTCCAGGGAAGTGCCAGGGAAGAGGGGCTTGGCCAGGAGGCTGCAGCCCTGACTCCCTGGCCAGGCCTCTTGCCAAGGACCCTGTAGTCCTGCCTCTTACCCAGCTCAAGTCTCCACATGAAATCCCCCTTGGGGCAGCTCTGCCTCAGGATGGGGAGTGAGATGCTCCCACTGCTTCCCCCAACGGGCTCGGAGCCCACCACCTCCAAGGGCATGGGGGCACTGGGGAGAAAACACAACCACAGAAAGGGGTCTGCAGTCATGGGCCATGCTGGGCCAGACAGAGTGGTGTGCAGGCCATGCACCACGGCCCTGTGACGCTGGTTCCACCACCCATGGCCTAGGCACGTCACCGAGCTTCTCCGAGACTCAGTTTCCACGGGGATGATGTAACAGCCCTTGGTGTGGAGGATGCTGTGCAGAAGGCACTAGACAACCAAACAGGTCATGCAGCAGCGCTTCCTCCATGCCCGCGTCCTGCTTTCCCACCCACCTGGGCACTGACCGTGGGCCTGGAGCACAGCACGCTGCAGTGGGCCCTTAGTGGAGGATGGGTAGGGGTGAAATTAAGTTCAGCCTGAAGCTGCCATGGAAAGGTAGCTGACTGTTTAAACCATGTTCAAATACAGCAAACGCAGAGCTGTAATCAATCCAGCTGTTTCTGTGCCTCAGTTTCCCCTTTCTATCCATGAATATTCTCTGACTAGGAAGCAGCACAGGGGGCTCTCTGGACTTATTCTGAATTCAGGGGTTATTGGGAAGCAGAGGGAGTGGGGGTACTGTTTCATCCACAAATAGTTGTGGATTAACAATTTAATTTGTCTGAAGTTTTTTCTTTTAACTCAAGGGACTGCCCGCTGTCCTGGTCCCTGGTGCAGCAGGAGAAAAGCCTGGGGACCAAGCTGCTCCCCCAGATGACAGTGTCTTTTGCTCCCAGAAGGCAACCGGTCCCCTGATGGTACCTCTACGCCCCAGGTCACTGACTCACAGGTGCATCTGGAGAGAGGCTGGGGTCCTCATCCTGGCTGAAGATACCACCGAAAGCCTTGAAGGTCTCGCTGTTCTGCTTGTGCTTCTCGATGGTGGCCTGGATGATCTGGACACAGCAACACAACAGCAAGGACCATCAAGGGGTGTGGGAGGACGCTGCCTGCAGGAGGCACGCACCTGCCTCTGTCCCGAGGACGGGCCCTAGCGTTCCCAGAAAAATGCCCAGGCCACTGGCCATCTCCCTTCCCCCTACCAATGATGTGGGCTCCCCTTGGAGATGTCCAGATTGAGGAGATCCACCTCGAACAAAGAACCCGGCCTGTGACTCCACCAGGCCCATTCATGTTTCTTTGGGGGCCTCCAACAAATGAATGGGTTGAAAGGCTTGTGGCATCTGATGGTGCTCATGAAGGCACAGTGTGGTCATGGCATCCCTGCAGGATGGGGCACAAGGCCGGCAGTCCCAGAGGCCAGGGCCCCCATCCTCTGCCCCAAAATGAATGGCCTTACTGCTCAATCACTTGGTCACTTGAACTTTAGAGGCTTCACCTGAATCCATTCTTTCTTCTCTTCCTCTGTCCTATAAAACCAAAACAGTCTGGTATTAATCCAGTCTTGGATGCTGACTCTAAATGAGCAGCCCTTTCTTAGCCCTGCAGCACAGCCCTGAGCCACACACTGGCTTGTCAACACAGCTCAAGGATTAGAAGATTGACCCCAAGGGCTCCAAAACACTCGTGGCCTGGTGGGGTCAGGTGAGCCACACAGAGCTCTCTGCAGTGTCTGTACATCAATGCCTCCTTGGACCATGAATGGGTCATAATGAAGATCCCACTATTGGTGGGGTGTGGGAGACCAGAACTCCCATGTATGGCCAGTCAGAGCATAGCCTGACACCACCTTAAAGGGTAGTGTGGCAACAGCCACCAGTATTTCAAACAGATGCACTACCCTGTGACCAGCAATTCTACATCAGCAATCTATCTCAAAGCTATAATTACACATACTCAGAAATGCCTAAGAATAACGACACTGCTTGCAGCACATTTGTGATGGTGAGGTTCGGGGGTAGCACAGGTCCTTGTCAGCAGGAACTAGTTAACGATCATAATGGAAAATTACGTTGCTGGCCTGGTGCGGTGGCTCACGCCTATAATCCCAACACTTTGGGAGGCCGAGGTGGGCGGATCACACAAGGTCAGGAATTCGAGACCATCCTGGCCAACATGGTGAAACCCCATCTCTACTAAAAATACAAAAAATTAGCTGGGTATGGTGTTGGACACCTGTAGTCCCAGCTACTTGGGAGGCTGAGGCAGGAGAATTACTGGAACCTGGGAGGTGGAGGTTGCAGTGAGCTGAAATTGCACCACTCCACTCCAGCCTGGTGACAGGGAGAGATTCCGTCTCAAAAACAAAAAAAAACAAAAGAAACAAAGAAAAGAAAATTATATTGTTTTAGGAATGGTGTGTGAATATGGGATGATTCTTGACAAATTAGGTGAAGGAAAAGCCAAGATGCAGGGCACGTTACACAGCAAACAGCCATCTATGATTTAAAACACAGATATATGTGCTTGTGCATAGAAAATCCTAGCAGGGGCTGGGTGTAAGGCCGGTTGCCTTGCCAGAAGTCAAAGGGACACATTTATCACTCTCCCTGCCTGATAACTGTATCATCACCCGAGCTCATTATCTGGCTTTCCCACAAAGCTTCCCCTTACCCGCCTCCGCATACCATGTCCAAGCCCACACTTAGCACTAAATTATCCATCCAACCTCCAGCCCGCTGTTAAAAAACACTGCAGAGAAATTTTTTTAAAGAAGCCCCACCGTTCCCTGCTCGACAACAGCCTAGCCCGCACGGCCCCAGCAGGCCCATTTACCCAAAGTTCCGCCTACCAATAGCAACTACTTCCTACTTTAACTCCATGTACTTCCTGCTCCCCAACAGCTAATAGAAGTGCCTTCTCTTTGTTTCCCCTGCAGTCAATCAAGGTCCATTTACCCAAAGTCCCGCCTACCAATAGCAACTACTTCCTACTTTAACTCCATGTACTTCCTGCTCCCCAACAGCCAATAGAAGTGCCTTCTCTTTGTTTCCCCTGCAGTCAATCAAGGCCCATTTACCCAAAGTCCCGCCTACCTACCAATGGCAGCTAGTTTAATGTACTTCCTACTCCTCAACAACCAATAGAAATGCCTTCTCTTTGTTTCCCAGTAACCAATCAATTGCCTGCACACCCCATTAAAAACCCCCACCGTGAACAATGGGGTGCGACTTCTCTGGCCCCTCTTGGACCACTGAGGTTGCCCGGGAGCTGAATAAACTGGCTTCTCGTCTTTTTTCATACCTGCCTCAGTTTCCTCATTTTATCTCGACAATAAATCTCACACTGGGCGTGGTGGCTCATGCCTGTAATCCCAGCACTTTGGGAGGCCCAGGCAGGTGGATCACCTGAGGTCAGGAGTTTGAGACCAGACTGGCCAACATGGTGAAACCCTGTTGGGTTTTCACCAAACAAAAAATTAGCCTGGTATGGTGGCACACGCCTGTAACCCCAGCTACTCCGGAGGCTGAGGCAGGAGAATCACTTGAACCTGGGAGGCCAAGGTTGCAGTGAGCCGAGATTGCACCATTGCACTCTAGCCTGGGCAACAAGAGTGAAATTCCTTCTCAAAAAAAAAAAAGAAAAGAGAATACTAAAGGATACTCAAGAGAGGACTAAGAATATGCTGGGCATGCTGAACACGAGGTGGGCAGAGGGTGAATTTTCATCAACTTCCTTTGGCACTGAAACTGCCCCAACAGTCCCATAGTTTTTCCAATAAACATAGAAATTGACCCCCTGGGCCGGGCGCTGTGGCTCACGCCTATAATCCCAGCACTTTGGGAGGCCGAGGCGGGTGGATCACAAGGTCAAGAGATCAAGACTCTCCTGGTCAACAAGGTGAAACCCTGTCTCTACTAAAAATACAAAAATTGGCTGGGCATGGTGGCATGTGCCCATAGTCCCAGCTACTCAGGAGGCTGAGGCAGGAGAATTGCTTGAACCCAGGAGGCGGAGATTGCAGTGAGCCAAAATTATGCCATTGCACTCCAGCCTGGGTAACAAGAGTGAAACTCTGTCTCAAAAAAAAAAAAAAGAGAAAAAAAGAAATTGACCCTCTGATCTTAAAGCTTGAAACTATTTATTTTATCTGAGTTTCTTCCTCAGAAAATACCTTCCTGCTTCTCAAAAGAAACCCATTAAGGAACTGAAACTCACCAGGTCACCACATCCAGACAATGAGCTGCCCAGACCCTTTATTCTTCCTAATTACTTCCTCCTGCTCTCCTTAGTTCATTTCCTTATACATTGTTACATTTTCCCCCCTGCTTAAGCTCCTAGTTTTAGTTGGTCAGGGAGATGGATTTGAGACTGAGTTCCCATCTCCTTGGCCCCAGCACCTGATTAAAGCTTCTTCCTTGGTAATAACCATCTTGGTGATTGGCTTTCTGTGCAGTGAGCAGCAGGACCTAGATGGAACCCTGGTGTTTTGGTAACAGTACTGTTAAACTTTAACCCATGCATAAGTAAAAATATATTGCAAGGTTATTCAGTTTAGAAGAAGACATCAGGTTAAAGGCATTCCCTAGAAGCAGCCCGTGCCGTACCGTGTCTGCAGCTCCAGGGACCTTTTTTTCCCCGTTATGATGAATGTATGTGCTGTATTTGGCTTGATGGTATCCTGCACCTGAAGGGGATGGGACGAATAACAAAGCAAAACCAAGCTGGTCATTTTAGCAGATCCTTAACTCTAGCCTCATGTTCTCCGACTTAGAAGTGTTTCCCCAAGGAAGTAGCAGAGGTGAGCCTGTGGCCCTGTAGTTCTGCTATGGGAGAGGGGCACAGAGGCTCAGGTCACTGTGGCTGCTGCATGAGCTGGTCCACTGGGGACAGTGGGCCTCCCGTCCTGCTCTGACACACCTGGGACTGCTCATCTTCTGTGCTTGGAATTCTGTTGACCAAACCCACTTTCCAACACCCAGCCCATCAGGCCTTCTCCCCATGTCACTCCCACCCATCCCACTTGAAGACAAGCCAGTCCCCACAGGCTCCACTGGGCACTGCCCCCCAGAGCAGCCATGTCCCCTTAGGAGGGAAAGGGAGCTGATGAGAAGAGCGAGGGTGGTCTTAGCCACCCTGCAGATGTCTGAGCCCTTGAGCAGGTGGGGCCTGAGATTAGAGATGTAAATAGAACAATGTATGCCCAGAACAAATGAAAATGGGGTCACTTCTTCATAGAACCGCAGCCTCAGATTCCATCCTCTCCCATCTGGATGAGACCACAGAGACCATGGCACACGTGGCGGCTCCTAGTGGTCCCCAGGCCAAACCCCAGGAACCACCTGACTGCCAGCCAGTCAGGCTTTAGGGAAATACAGACCCAGGGCTATGCCCAGAATCCTGACTTTCCCTAAACACAGGGTGAGAACTTCTGTGTTAACATATCGAACTAATTAAAAGATGACTGATTTTTTTTATAAACACTAGGACAATGGTTTCTTTCACTATTATAAAAAGCCAGCCATGTAGTTGTGGTGGCTCATGCCTATAATCCCAGCACTTTGGGAGGCTGAGGCGGGAGGATAGCTTGAGTCCAGGAGTTCGAGACCAGCCTGGGCAACATATTGAGACCATGTTTCTATAGAAAATAAAAAATTAGCCAGGCATGGTGGCACGTACCTCTTGTCCCAGCTACCTGGGAGGCTGAGGTGGGAGGATTGCTTGAGCCCAGGAGGTTGAGGCCGTGGTGAGCTATGTTTGTGCCACTCATTGCATTCCTGGTTGGCTGATAGGGCAAGACCCTGTCTCAAAAATAATAATTAAAAAATAATAATAAGACAACCTTTAAAAAAAGGTATTTTCTCTAGTCAGTCATTTTTTTTTTTTTTTTTGAGACAGAGTAACCCAGGTTGGAGTGCAATGGCGTGATCTTGGCTCACTGCAACCTCCACTTCCTGGGTTCAAGGGATTCTCCTGCCTCAGCCTCCGGAATAGCTGGGATTACAGGCACACACCACCTTGCCCGGCTAATCTTTGTATTTTAGTAGAGACAGGGTTTCACCATGTTGGCCAGGCTGGTCTTGAACTCCTGACCTCAGGTGATATGCCCACCTCGGCCTCCCAAAGTGCTGGGATTACAGGTGTAAACTGCCAGGCCCAGCCTAGTTAGTCATTACTTTTTTTTTCTTTTGAGATGAAGTCTCTCTCTGTTACCATGCTGGAGTGTAGTGTCGAGATCTCGACTCACGGCAACCTCCAACTCCTTGGTTCAAGCGATTACATGAGCCACCACTCCCGGCCAGTCATTATTTTTAATGGTATTTCTTAATCTGAATTCAGAGAATGTCAAGGTAGGAAGGGATTTTTGGTGGCATTAAGGAAGTGATTACATATTTTGATTTAGCAAATATTTCTGGAGTACCCGTTAATTCAAAGCCCTCCCTACAGGGGACGGGGACCCATTCCAGCTCCCCAACTCCCACTGCAATGAGGCACGGAATAGGCCCTTGGAACAGGGGGACAGCAAAGACAAAGGTCATTGGTCATTCTGGACCATGCCACAGAGCTGCCTGGAACTCTCCCCCAGGCTCTGGTGCAGGAGGACAGGAAAGAGCTCGGGACCCAGGAACCAGGCAAGAGAAGCAGGCCCTCGCCCCAGCTGGATTTCTCCCTGCAACCCTGAGCTTCATCTTTGGGTTTGTAAATAGGGCCCCAAGTCCTAGCCTCACTAGGTGACATGGTTCAGTCCAGGTCCTGGTGCCATCCTTACTGCTCCCTGCATCCTCCAAGGCTCTGCAGAGAGGGGAGTTGGCAGCAACATGGCAGGTGGGCCAAGCAGAGAAGGCTGGAATCCTGCCCTTCCAGCCCAGGGTGCCAGAACCAAGACAATGCCTTGGTCACAGATAGGGTCTGTGGTATGGAGAAGCAGGCAGGGGTGCCAGGCTGCACAGAGATAAGTGCCTCGGTAGCCAGAGCCTGATGTCCCCAGCCCCGCTCAGTGTCCCTTCCAGGGGGACATGTTTGAGAGGGAGGAGCTCACCCACCTGGAGGCCTGAGATGTCCATCTTCTCCCGGACGCTGAACTTCTGGCCCATGAGCCGCAGCTTGGGCACGCAGTAAAGGATCATGCTGTTGAACTGCAAGAGGGATGGATGGCACAGGTGAGGAATGGGAGCTGCCTGCAGGCCACCCCCAGGGCCCCAGTGAGCTTCCCACATTGGATCCTTTTCTTTTTCTAAAAATATGTTATAAAGTGAAAAATATTTTTAAAAAGATATGCGCAGTAATTTTAACTAGGGTTAAATCTTTGAGTGAGGAGACTCTAGTCATTAGCTTTATTTTTGTGCTTTTTTTTTTTTTGAGATAAGAGTCTCTCTTGGTTGCCCAGGCTGGAGTGCAATGATATGATCTCAGCTCACTGCAACCTCCACCTCCCTGGTTCAAGCGATTCTCCTGCCTCAGCCTCCCATGTAGCTGGGACTACAGGAGCATGCCACCATGCCCGGCTAATTTTTGTATTTTTAGTAGAGACAGGTTTTCCCCATGTTGGCCAGGCTGGTCTCAAATTCCTGATCACAGGTGATCCACCCACCTCGGCTTCTCAAAGTGCTGGGATTACAGGCATGAGCCACTGCACCCAGCCAAACCAAAACTTTTGAATGAGCTACTGATAGATTGACCAACGTGGATGAATATCTCAAACCCACATGCTGAGCTAAAGGAGACTCATCTCGTGGCACTGATGTGACAGTCAGGAAAGGCAAAATTCTAGAAACAGAGAAGAGATCCCTGGTTGCCAGGGCAGGGGAGCGCTTGCCTACAAAGGGGTGGGACAAGGGAATGGGAGCAGCAGGCGAGGGCAGTGATCAAATTGTTCTGTAACTTAGCCTGGCGCAGCAGCTCACACCTGTAATCCCAGCACTTTGGGAGGCTGAGGTGGGTGGATCACCTGAGGTCAGGAGTTAGAGACCAGCCTGACCAACATGGTGAAATCCCGTCTCTACTAATAATACAAAAATTAGCCAGGAGTGGTGGTGTGTTCCTGTAATCCCAGCTGCTCGTGAGGCTGAGGCAAGAGAATCGCTTGAACTGGGGAGATGGAGGTTGCAATGAGCCAAGATCATGCCATTGCACTCCAGCCTGAGCGACTGAACAAGACTCTGTATAAAAAAAAAAAAATTGTTCTGTAACTTGATTGTGATCATAACTGTATTCTTCAAAACTTAGAATTGTACAGCAAAGATCAGTTTTAGTTAATGTAATTTTAAAAAACTTAAGAAAAAACTTTCAAAGAAATGTTTATTCAAGAAGAATTAGAAGCTAGAGGAAAATGGAAGAGTTATGGCACCCGGGGTGGGTCTACTTAGCCGTGGCACCCGGGGTCGGTCTACTGAGCCGTGGCACCCGGGGTGGGTCTTGAATTATACTTCCTTCCCACCTTCCCCATCCCTCCCAGCCAGGGTTTTCAATAGTTGAAACCATGATTTGCTGCTACAGTTCTCTGTGCTCTGCTTGGTTGCCACAAGCCAGAGTCTGCTCAATTCCAGGGAGGAAAGACATATTGGCTATGAGGGATTAAAACATGAGATATCTGCAGCAAGTGGGGAAGAGCCATGGGCAAAAGTTTGGTGCCTGGATGTGGAAGAGCAAGGCTCCCCGTGACTGGCGGAGGGATGCTGAGGGAGCCAGCGTCCCAGTAGAAGAGGCCACGGCAGAGCCGTGTCCTTGGACAGCCAGAGCCCTGCTGGCACCACCCTGGATGTGAGGCAACTGGCAAGGAAGGCTCTGCGGCTGGGCTGGCAGGGGCTGGGCTCACCAGGAAGAGGTGGCGGTCCTGGGCGGTGCCGTTCTTGGCTGACAGCTTCTGGATTTGGCCCTCCTTGATCAGCTCATTGGCCGGGTTGACGATGTCCTCTTCCCCACCCAACTGCTCGTATACCTCCAAGAGCTTGTGCATTTTCTCCTGCAAGAGGCATGGGGCTCAGACACCAAAGGTCTGTGAGGGTGGCTGGAGACCCAGAATTGCACCCTTCCTTGCAATGAGTCACTGGTCAAGGTTGGGAGGGAAAACGCAGAGCAATGCTTGACATGAGTATTGAATGATGGACTGGAGTTCACCATCCAGAACATGGTAACAATGATAAACAGCAGCAGAGCTAACTGCATTGCTGTGAGCCAGGTGCTGTTCTACCTACGATACATGTTTTTGTTTGTTTTGAGATGGAGTCTCGCACTTTCACCCCAGCTGGAGTGTAGTGGTACGATCTCAGCTCACTGCAACCTCCACCTCCCAGGTTCAAGCAATTCTCCTGCCTCAGCCTCAGCCTTCTGAGTAGCTGGGATTACAGGCGCCTGCCACCACACCCAGCTAATTTTTTGTATTTTTAGTAGAGACACAGTTTCACAATGTTGGCCAGGCTGTTCTCAAACGTCTGACCTCGTGATCCACCCACCTCGGCCTCCCAAAGTGCTGGGATTACAGGTGTGAGCCACCAGGCCTGGCCTCGATACATGTTTTAACTCACCTAGTGAGGTGGGTGCCATTGTTATCTTCAGACAAGGAAACTGAGGCACAGAGAGGTCGGTTGAGTGTCTAAGACCCAGACTTGGACAATCCATGTCACCTTCCCCTGGCCATGGTGACTGGTGGGGTGGTCATGTGGCTAATGAACAACCAGAGGTGCAATGGGACAGGGTCAAAACTCATGGCCCAGCTCTGAGCCAGAAGCCAGTGCAGCGGAAGGCAGAGCTGAGCCCGCAGCAACCTTGGCAACAGCCACGTGTCAAGTCTGGACCTGCTGTGCCTTAGCAGCCCCGTCCTTGGACCTGAGTGATCTCAGCCTGCACACCCAGGAGGCGGGCAGGTTTGGCTAACCGTTCTGTCTCTGGCACCAATGGCAGGGAGGTGCAAGTGGCACCGGGTGTGGGGGCCACTAGAGGAGCCGGCAGCAGAGAGCTTGGAGAAGCAGACTACAGCAGGGGTGAGGGCCTTTTGGGAATTGAGGGAATGGGCAAGTACCTGGAATATACACAGTGGAGCTGGGTGTGCACCTGCCCACTACTGGGGACTGGGTGTGCAGCTGGTATGTACCGGGGGCCTGGGTGTGTACGGGATAGCTGGTGTGCAGCTACCTGGTATGTACGGGGTAGCTGCGTGTGCAGCTGATGTCTAATAGTGGAAAACTGCATGCACCTGGCTGGTACTGGGAGGTCTGGGCAAGTACCTGGTGTGCACTAGAAGGGCCGGGTGCACATCTATCATGTCCTGGGGTGCTGGGTGAGCACAGAGCCAGTCCATGAAGGGACTAATGCAGCTTAGTGAGTGAATGAATGACAGTAACACTTCCTGCACCAGGTCCTATTCTAAGCATTCTATGTAGTGATTCTTTTAATCTCCACAGATACCCAATGAGACAGGCTGTGTCGGTGCTCCCATTTTATAGATGGGGAAACTCAGGCACAGAGCGCTAAAGAACTCACCAAGGACACAGATCTATTATAGCAAGGGGCGGGGCTATCCAGCCGACCCCTTGGAGATGTGGATGGGGGGAGTCACTCATGGAGCCCCTGGGAATGGGGGTGGAGGGGCTAGCGCACAAGGGCCCCTGGCCCTCGCACTTGCTGCAGCACCCCACCAGTCCGCCCCCCACACTCACAACTTTCCGAATCGCGGCATTGGAGTGGTTGGCGGCCGTGGAGATGAGCTCGAGAGACCCTGCAGGAAGAAGATGCGTCAGCCTGGGGCCACGGTGGCTCCGTTTTTTGCTTGCCTGAGGGGCTCCAGGAGAGCTGCCTCCAGAGAGAGGATCTGACTCTGCTCTTGGCCTTTTCTCTGGGTGCCTGGGTCGCTCTAGAGGCCTGGCCCAGAGGAATGGGGTGACCCTACCCCTGACCTTGCCCCTGTCCCTGCAAACATATCTCTTCTTCTGGGGGCCAACACCAGACAGGGGGCTCTGATGCTCTGTGCAGAGGCCTGCCCAGGCTCCCTGCCGGCCACACTGGTCGCTGCCCTCAGACTAGGAGCAGCCCGTACCTGCCCCATGAGGCCCGTTCCTGGGGCCTAAGCTCTGGACAAGGCCAGCATTTAGCAGCACCTTCCCTACACCAACGTCCACCCGCACACTTCAAGCAGGGGAGATTCTCTGCCCTCAAAGACACTAGGTCCCTTCCAGGGCTGTTAGGGGCTTGCTCATTCTCTCTCTCCTCCTTTCTCTGTCTCTGTACATCTCTTGTGCTCTCCTTCCCTCTGTTTCTCCCTCCCTCTCCCTCTTTATCCCACATCTCCCTATCTCTCTTGCTGTCTCCATCTCTCTCCCTCCCCTCTGTCTCTGTTTCTCTCTCCCCTACCCCCACAACCCCATGACTCTCTCTCTCCCTCTCTTCCCAACCCCACAGTTCCCGACAGGTACCCCTGCACCCTCCTGGGAGCCCTTGGCCCCAGCTCACTCTCTGCGTCCTTCAGGTCTGGGGCATCCTGTGGGAGCCTCTTCAGATAGTCCTTGAGCAGCAGCTCGTAGCGGGGGACCCTCTGAACGGGTTCCAGCATGTGATGCTGCAGCGTCAGGTTCCCGCACACCTCCTGCTTCTGTGGGGATACACGGAGCATGAGGCACCCCAAGGACACGAGTGCGGATGCCAGCCCCACCCCAGCTTCTGGCCACCACTGCCCCAGGAGGCTGCCCAGAGCTGACTGCCCTTCAAGACATGGCTGACACAGATTACACTTTACAACTGTGGAAACTGAGGAAAGGAACAAGGACTGGAATCCCAGGCAGGCTGGCTCTTGGCCCAGAGATGGCTCTCTCTCTCCCTTTTTTTTTTTTTTTTGAGATGGAATTTCACTCTTGTTGCCCAGGCTAGAGTGCAATGGTGCAATCTCGGCTCACCGCAACCTCCACCTCTCGGGTTCAAGCCATTCTCCTGCCTCAGCCCCCCAAGTAGCTGGGACTCCAGGTGTGCCACCACACCCAGCTAATTTTGCATTTTAAGTAGAGACAGGGTTTCTCCATGTTGGTCAGGCTGGTCTCGAACTCCTGACCTCAAGTGACCCACCTGACTCAGCCTCCCAAAGTGCTGGGATTACAGGCGTCAGCCACCATGCCCAGCTGAGCTGGCTCTCTTATAAACATCCTCAGTGGAGAAAACAAATGCCTGGACAGGACATCTCCCCTCAAGAGTGGGTTCTCCCCACTCCCACCCACCCGTGGGCCTAAGCAGGGCTCCCCCCACCCCTCTGCTGGGACATCAGGCAGAGCTTTGTCCAACTCTCCCCCCAGGGAATCGGGCCAGGGCCTGTCCTCATGCCTAGAAGCCACTCGGGGAGTCCTTCTGCAGATGGCTCTCTGTGTAAACATACCAGTGTCCTCGTGGGTTGCTGAGACCCTCGAGCCCCACCCCTGCCCAGCACTGCTCCCTGGCTCCCTGCAATGGGAGGGAGCCAGTTTCCCCTGCAGCACCTCCTCACTGCCATGTCTCCATCTGGCATCTGAACCCCAGACATGTATGCTGAATGCTGCTACCCTGTCACCTCTGTGCTCCCCACTCAGGTCCTGCTGCCTGGACCACTCAGCCTCTGCCTCCCCTGATCATGCCCACTGGGGAGGCTGTGAGGGCCTGCTGCCTCTGTCGTCCTGTCCACCAGCTTCCCCACCCACCTGCCAGCAACTCCAGGGCTTTAGCCACCCTCACCCGGCTCAGAGCCCAGAACAGAATGGCTTCCAGCTCAGATGAGCTCAAAAAAGCCTGGGACATAACAGGATGAGAGAAACCCAAGTGGACAACCTTCATAAAGACAACTGTTTCTGGCAAGACATCAAGGGAGGATGAGGAACACGATATTGACATAATCTCCAAGCACTTTCCTACAAGAAACTTTTGTATTTTTTTTTTCATGGAGTCTCGCTCTGTTGCCCAGGCTGGAGTGCAGTGGAGGGATCCTGGCTCACTATAGCCTCTGCCTTCCAGGCTCCAGCAATTCTCTTATCTTAGCCTCAAGTAGCTGAGATTACAGGCGTGTGCCACCACACCCAGCTAATTTTTGTATTTTTAGTAGAGACGGGGTTTCACTGTGTTGCCCAGGCTGGTCCCGAACTTCTGACCTCAGATGACCTGCCCACCTTGGCCTCCAAAAGTGCCAGGATTACAGGCATGAGCAATGCCTGGCCAAGAAATTTATTAAAAGGGGGGAAAAAAAAACCCAGCTTCACCTGAAGAGTCCTGGCAGACACGCCCTTAATCAAGTGAATATCCCCAGGACTGGACACAGAGACTGTTCTACCTGGCAGGTTGTGGGAGAAGAGTACACACTTTCCTCACTCCAGGGAAAGGCACAGCCTCAATCAAACCGAGGACAACAACAGAAAAACCCAAGCAGGCATCTACAAGTAACTAGTCTGCACCCCTCAAAAAGATAAGGACAGAGACCTCTTCCAAACCCAAGGGGACAAATGCAATAATGAGTACAATGTGTGGCCCTGGGCTGGGTTATGGACCAGAAAACAAGAATGTTATTGGGACAACCGGTGACATCCAAGTATGGGCTTCACCGGGACATCAGAATGAAATCTCTGATTTTGATCACTGTGTGGGGGATTACGCAAGAGATACTCCATGTTCACATTCAGTGATAAAGGGTTACGGTGCCTGCAACTTAGTCTCAAAACGCTCAAAAGTCATCATCATCTGTGAGTTTAGAGAGAACAATAAAGTAAGCAAGACAAAATGTTAACAATGTTTAACAATTTGTCATGTTTGCAACTTTCCCGTAAAAGTTTAAAGTTATTTCAAAATCAAAGTTTAAAGTTTAAAATATGCTTTGGATTGGCTCGGTGTGGTGGCTGACGCCTGTAATCCCAGCACTTTGGGAGGCCAAGGCGGATCACCCGAGGTCAGGAGTTTGAGACCAGCCTGACCAGCCATCTCTACTAAACATACAAAATTAGCTGGGCGTGGTGGCACATGTCTGTAATCCCAGCTACTCGGGAGGCTGAGGCAGGAGAAGTGATTGAACTTGGGAGGCAGAGGTTGCCGTGAGCCGAGATCTCGCCATTGCACTCCAGCATGGAGTGCAACAAAATTGCTTTTTTGGCAAGAGCCAAAAAAAAAAAAAAAAAATGCTTATGATTAAAGGAAGGAAACCTGCAAAAGGCCATGGGAAACTTGACTGTCACGCGATCCTGTTTTGTCCATGCCAGGGCTTTTCAGCCTAGGCGCTATGGACATTCGGGTCGGAGAATTCTCTTTGGTGGGCCATCCTGTACACTGCAGCGTGTTTTGCAGCATCCATGAACCCCACACCAAATGCTGGGTGTACCACCAATGTCTGCAGATATGGCCTGGGATCCCCAGGAACGAAGTTACCTTCAGGGAATGGCTGGACTGTACTGAGTCCAGGCGGAGGGCCCTCCCCACAGCCTGCCTGGCCCTATGCCCAATCTGCCTAGGGTGAGGGGATGCAAGACCAGTGGCTGGCCTGCAACTGGGGCCATGTCTGCCTCAAGTGTCCCAGGCAGACGTCATCCAGAACACAGCAGTGCTTCGGTAGCTGCTGCAGACAAGTGTCTGCATCCCAGTCTGGAAAGCGTCTAGCCTCCTAAGGGTCTGCTGGACCCAAGAATGGGGTCTGCCAGGGATGGACAGAGAACCACAGCCTGTGCCAGGAGCGTGCCTGTTTCGCTGCACTCTGGAAAGGCTCATTCAAGCTCGACAACACACGTGTTTCATTACGCCACATGGCCATGTGAATATTTCACTGTCTCAGCGTCTATACAGAGGAAGAGCAACTCCCCCAGAGTAGGCCTTTCCTTTTCTTCATTCTGAAGCCTAGATGGGAGTTGCCAGCTCGATTGGCAATCCAGGAAGAAAACCAAATTAATCCTGATTTTATCTTCTTTTCTTTTTGTTTCTTTCTTTTTTCTTTTCTTTTCTTTTTCTTTCTTTCTTTTTTTTTTTTTTTTGAGACAGAGTGCAGTGGCTTGATCTCAGCTCACAGCAACCTCTGCCTCCCGGTTCAAGCGAATCGCCTCTCTCAGCCTTCGGAATAGTGGGACTACAGGCATGCCAAGCCCAGCTAATTTTTGTATTTTTAGTAGAGACAGGGTTATATAGTCTTGGGTGGTGGGAAATACATTTATAAATAAGCTTTACATTTTAAAAAGTGGTGAATGGAGCTACTTAAAAATAAAAAAATTCTGTATGGCAAACAACACCATAAAGTTAAAAAATAGAAGATCAATGGGGGGAACTAATCTGTGACATGCATGACAGAAAGCAGCTGATGTTCCTAGCATATAAAAACCTTGTGAATCCGAGGTCGAGAGCTCGAGACCATCCCGGTCAACATAGTGAAACCCCGTCTCTACTAACATACAAAAATTAGCTGTGGGTGGTGGTGTGTGCCTGTAGTCCCAGCTACTCGGGAGGCTGAGGCAGGAGAATTGCTTGAAGCTGGGAGATGGGGTTGCAGTGAGCCAAGATGGAGCCACTACACTCCAGCCTGGTGCCTGACAAAAGAGCGAGACTCTGTCTCAAAAACAAACAACAACAACAAAAAAAAACCTTGTGAATCGAGAAGAAAAAGACCAACCTTACAGGAAATAAGAACAGCCAGGGCTGTGAGGAGGCTGTTAGCAGAAGAGAAAAGGAAAAAAGAAACGTAACAGTTAAACAAAAATGCCTGCACTAGAGATCAAGGGCAACTGTGGAAGCAGGGACTGTCCTTTGAATCCAGGTTCCATCAGATAACAGCTCATGATGCTGTAGCTTGCACAGCCTCTTGAGCCACAATGTTCCCATGGGAATGCTGATTTGTCTCTGGGAGTTCTTGTAAGGATCAGAGTATCAGTAGAGCATCTGGACACATCCCATCATTTCACTAATTTTCTCCATGTTCCAAAATTTCAGTAATGTCATATATTACTCTTTGGAGTAAAAAAAAAAAAAAAGTTTAAAAAAAATAAAACACCTGGCTCTGTGCATCTTGAGAACATCCGTGTCCACACTCGCACTGCCCACCTTACCTGGATGCTGTGGATGACGTCTTTAAATAGTGGGGAGCGCTGGGTCCATGTGCTCACCAGCCCCACGGCCCGGTCAAAGTTCTTGACATACTCCCCATACATCTTCAGGAATGGGGCCAGCTTCTGTAGGATGTCCCCGAGCCGTGGGTTCGTGTCCCTTTGCGGAGAAGTGAATCGTCAGAGAAATAGCTGGGTTCAGTGGGGGCTCCATAGTTAGTGGACATGAATGCCACCAGGGGAGTGTGGGGTGGCGGCCAGCTCTGTGTGATGGTGAGCAAATTGGTCACCCTCTCTGAGCCTTAGCTTCCTCCCCATGTCATGTAGAGTAGAAAATAGTTAACTGGGCAATTAAATGAAAGGTGCCTGTAAAACAGTTAAAAGGGCAAGCTTAGAACCAGTACCCCAAACAGGAGACAGCAGTAGTTGCAGAACCGCTTGAATGATATGCCACAGTTATCAGAGAGAACCAACAAAATCCCAATATGCTCCTTTTAAATGGCAAAGGTTAGAAACAATGGTTCTATCTAATGCTGGCAAAGTCCTAGGGAAAGTAGCTCTTTGTAGCACTGAGAATGAAAACTGCTGCTTTGGACAGAGATTTGCAAATAATTTTCAAGAAATAGAAAAATATACTAATCGCCTTTGATCTTGGAACTGTTTCAAAAAGAAAAAAGCCACAGGTACGAAGTCATCACTAAGGCATGACTGTGACTGTGCACACGTATATTTAATTTAAAGGCCCTCAACTGGGAGGGTGGGTAAGTCGTTGGATCCCTGTGCTGTTACAAAAGGAGCAGAGAAGGTCGTATGTGCACTCGTAAGTTGGCAGTCTCCAGGGCCTTGCAGGAGAAAACCTGTCTCTACCAAGCACGGATTTTGTCACCCAGAAGGCCACATCCAGTCCCAACTGCCTCGGGGACACAACACAACCTGCTCGGCAGCTGGACCACGTCCTTCTACAATTTATAAACTGACACAGCCCCTCCTTGAGAACAGATGAAAAGACTCCTCCGGCGTCCTATCCCAGTCAAGCCTCTGTGGTCTCCTGGGCTGCAGCTTGGAGAAGGGGCTTGTGGGACAAAGAAGGAACAGGCTCCTGATGCAGAGGGAAGCTGGGCCTGTGAAGGGGGCAGGCAGCAGAGACCCTAAGTCAAACAGCAGCAGCAGCCCCAAATGAGGAGAAACCCAACACTCAAAGTGGGCAGCTGGCGAGTCCGGGGGACCAAGGGATGTTTCATGAATTGTGACTTGCACTGAGCTGTCCCTCTGCTAATGAATAGAAGCAGCAGTGGGACAGTGGGACAGTCCACAGGGACAGCAGAAGGAGGATCTGAGGTCCACTGTTGAGGGGGAAAAATAGCTTTTTTTCTTTTGACAGAGTCTCACTCTGACACCCAGGCTGGAGTGCAGTGGTGTGATCTCGGCTCACTGCAATCTCTGCCTCCCCGGTTCAAGCGATTCTCCCGCCTCAGCCTCCGGAGTAGCTGGGACTACAGGCACTTGCCACCACACCCAGCTAAATTTTTTTGCATTTTTAGTAGAGACGGGATTTCACTATGTTGGCCAGGCTGGTCTCGAACTCCTGACCTCATGATCCGCCTGCCTCAGCCCCCAAATTGCTGGGATTACAGGCATGAGCCACCGCACCTGGGCTCGAAAAAATAGCATTTTTTAAACGAAGGTGGAGTCTAATACACTGGGAGGGAAAAGAAAACCAGCTAGCACTATCCACTGTGTGGTGTTTCCAAATGTCAAACTTCATTTCAGAACCTCAGAGCCCGAGTGGGGCGTTGAAAGCCCCTCATTCCGCATCATCCAGTTTCTCAGGAACTAAGCCTTGGAGATGCTGTGGCCGGTCAAGGTCACCAATCAGGAGGGGCGGAGTCCGGATCGGACCCAGCACCGGGCAGAGAACGGAGGCGCCCAGCCACCATGAGACAGCCCCCCAGCACTTGCCTGGCTCTCAGGCACATGAACCCCAGGTCTAGAGACCACCTGAGGGGCCCCACGGGCATCTGCACCCGGTACTCACCACTCCTCGGAGATCCGCGTCTGCAGCTCCGGCAGCAGGAACTGCCCGTGGAAGCGGTGGATGGAGGAGATGTTAGAGAAGATCCCCGTGATGACTTCTGGAGGGATCCCCGCATCGGTCAGCCCGGTGCAGAAAACCTGAGCACAGAGAAGCCCACGCGTGGCCGCTGAGCCTCTTCCACGAGCACAGTTGCCGCCCCGCTTCGGCCACAGGTGTAAGGGCCGCTGCTGCCACCTTGTGTTCTCTTAATGAACTTCAGAACCATCATCCTCCCTTTTCATCGAACTGGTTCAGACAACTTCATGGTCTTAACGCAAGCTCACTTAGACTTAGGATTGTGGGTGAGGCCGGGACAACTCCCTAAGGACAGGGAAAGACCTCTTTCCTCAGCCACCTTTCATGTGAAATGGAAGGTTCAGATTTCCATTTCTAGCTTGTGAGATAAAAACAGTGGCAGCACCGTCTGTCAAAACGCCGGCTTCCATGGGTGCTTTATTTCCTGTGCTTATAAGCCCCATGTTGTCATGTGAGTACAAAGGAGTGGTAACCCCTGTCCCAACTATTTATGCAGAAAAACATTCAGAAACTATTTACATCCTCAGATAATGCAGCTGCCAAGAAGAATTGTCCCACAGGTGACTGGGCAAAGCCTTTTCCTCAGAGCTACAAGCACTGAAAACAAAAAAATAAGTTTCTAGGGCAGGCCTGGTTACTCACACCTGTAATGCCAGGACTTTAGGAGGCCGAGGCAGGTGGATCACCTGAGGTCAGGAGTTTAAGACCAGCCTGATGAATATGGTGAAATCCCATCTCTACTAAAAATATAAAAATTAGCCAGGCATGGTGGCGTGTGCCTGTAGTCCCAGCTACTCAGGAGGCTGAAACAGGAGAATCGCTTGAACTCAGGAGGCGGAGATTGCAGTGAGCCGAGATTATGCCACAGCACTCCAGCCTGGGTGACAGAGTGAAACTCTATTTCAAGAACAAAAAAGTTTCTAGACCAGACTTAAATTTGTCTGAGTTCTAGTATTTAAGTCATTCATACTGCACCTGTAATGCCCAACCAATACTGAGAGATACTGATACTGCCCACGGAAACTCTGGGAGTGGACTAAGGCGGGCCCTCGAGCCCTGTGGGCTACCTGGTCCAGCAGGTGCAGCCGCTTCACATAGGTCTCCTCGGTGTGCAGGAGCTCCTGGGCAATGTGGAGAAGCTTCTGGGGGCCAGAGTGCTGCAGAGAGAAGAGATGCAGCTCACCTGGGGAAGATGAGCCTTGGGGAATCGGCACCTAATAGGGGCTGTCTCTGTGTGCAGGATGACCAGGGGCCACAAGGCGGAAAGAGGCCACGGGGGCAGGAGGGGGCCTGTGTGATACAGGGATGTGATACTCTGTTCTCATAGATGGTATTTCCATGGAAGATTTTGGGAAAAGCCCAGTAGTTTCTGGCAGTCCCCCAAAAGCCTCTCTAGCTCAAAGATGACTCCACCCTCCTCAGCCTTTAACTACAGAGCAGTTGCAGTGACCATGTCAAAATATATTGGACAGTGATGTCAGCAAGATGGTGGAGTAAGCAGCTCTTGGCCTCCTTCCCCATAGAAACATAAGGTTAACAACAATACATGGGCCAGAAGACCTGTATGAGAATTCCAGACAGGTCTTCTGGAAGAAGCTACAGCACCCAAGCCATTATAAAACCAAGAAAAGATTTTAGCAAAAGGTGTAGGGAAATTGGTGACATTTGGCAGGCTTGTCTCAGTCCACGTGGGCTACTCTAAATGTGCACCACCATGTCCAGCTAGTTTTTTTCTGTTTTCTTTTGGTAGGTATGAAGTTTCACCATGTTGGCCAGGCTGGTCTTGAACTCCTGGACTCAACCTATCTGCCTGCCTCAGCCTCCCAGAGTGCTGGGATTACAGGCATGAGCCACCGTGCCGGGCCTCTTCCTGTTTTTTGACATTAGGTAGGCTAACAAACCTCTGAGCTTCAGTGACCCCAAATGCAAAACATCGACATCACCAACTAGTAGCTACATCACAAGGAGGTGATGAGGATGGAGTGGAACGACGCCTATGAAAGCTTAGTGCAGGACAGGGCACAGAGCAAGAGCAAATCAACGCTGAAAATCATCACTATGGAAGTTTTCGCCGAAAATGCCTGAGACTCGGTAATTTGAAAACAAAAGAAGTTTATTTCTCACAGTACCGAGGGCGGACCTGCTTGCAAGATGGTGGCCTGAACACTATACCCTCACATAGTGGAAGCAGTGGAAGAGAAAAAGGGAGATGAAGGCTGTGTCCTCACATGGTGGAAGAGCAGAAGAGAACAAACCCATGAACTTCCTCTTTTATAAAGGTCCTGATGCTATTCACGATGGCTCTGACTTCATGGCTTAATCACCTCCTAAAAGCCCTATTGTGGCAGGCCAGTTCTCCTGACAATCACACAGACAGGCCTGCATGACAGTCACAGAGGCAGACCTGCATAAGGCTCCAGATACACAGGGAGATTTCCACAGCACTGCCTTAGCATTGAGCAAACAGTTAAACCTAGGGAAATCGGTGCCCAGATATCAAAGCTAGAAATGAAACATATAATCAGTAGGAGCCTTGCATAAGCTTCTCTCTAACCTGGAGCAAGTCAAAATAATGGAGACAGTCTATTCCTAGTGCCAGGACCCATCTCGGGTCAACAGAATCTGAGACAAGTCAAGGTAACAGAGGCAGCCGTTTGAATAGATTCATTGAAGAGTCTAAGGCAGCTCTCCAGACCAAGCTGTAAAGAAGCTAAGATAGAAATAATCACTGCAATACCACAGTAGACAGGCCTTGAAGGTACTGGGGCCGTTTTAATCAGACTGAGCAAGCATTTTTTGCCTCTGACCTTCTAGCTGAAACAAAATTAACTACAAAGAAACAGAAAAATATAGCTTAATCAAAGAAACAAAATAAAAAACTCCAAAACTGATCCTAAGGAAACACAGATCTACGAAGCTACTTGAGAAAAAAACATTTAAATAGTTGTCATAAAGATGTTCAATAAGATAAAAGAGAACACAGATAGATGACTAAGAAAAAATTAGGAAATTATACATGAACAAAGTGAGGATATCGACAAAGAGATAGAAACTATTAAAAGGTATAAACCAGACATTCTGGAGCTGAAATACACATTAATTGAACCAAGGAATTTTTAAGAGGGTTTTGACAACAGACTTGATCAGGCAGAAGAAAAAGTTCACAAACTTGGGGCCGGGTGCGGTGGCTCATGCCTGTAATCCCAGCACTTTGGGAGGCCGAGGCAGGTGGATCATGAGGTCAAGAGATCAAGAGCATCCTGGCCAACATGGTGAAACCCCATCTCTACTAAATACGAAAGTTAGCTGGGCGTGGTGGCGTGCACCTGTAGTCCCAGCTACTCAGGAGGCTGAGGCAAGAGAATTGTTTGAACCCAGGAAGCAGAGGTTGCAGTGAGCCGAGATTGTGCCACTGCACTCCAGCCTGGCTCCTGACGACAGAGTGTAAGACTCCGTCTAAAAAAAAAAAAAGAAGAAGTCCACAAACTTGAAGAGAAGTCATTTGAAATCACAGAGTCAGATAAGAGAAAAAGAAAAGCAAGGAGAGCCTAAGGGACGTATGGGCCACTATCAAGTAGATCAATATATGCACATGTAAGTTCCAAAGGAGAAGAGAGCAAAAGGGGCAGAGACTTTATTTACAGAAATAATGGCTGAAATTTTCCAAGTTTGAGGAAAGCAATGGCTTTAAAACTTCAAGAATCTCAAAGACCTCCAACTAGGGTAAATCAAAAGCGAACCATACCAAGACACATTGTAATTATATAACTGTCTAAAGTCAAATACAAAAAAAAATCTTGAAAGCAGCAAGAGAAAAGCAATTTTTCTCATGTAAGGAGTTCGTAAGATTATCAGAGGATTGGCCGGGCGCAGTGGCTCATGCCTATAATCCCAGCACTCTGGGAGGCCAAGGTGGGTGGATCACGAGGTCAAGAGATCGAGACCATCCTGGTCAACATGGTGAAACCCCGTCTCTACTAAAAATACAAAAATTAGCTGGGCATGGTGGTGCATGCCTATAGTCCCAGCTACTCGGGAGGCTGAGGCAGGAGAATTGCTTGAACCCAGAAGGTGGAGGTTGCGGTGAGCTAAGATCGCACCATTGCACTCCAGCCTGGGTAACAAGAGTGAAACTCCGTCTCAAAAAAAAAAAAAAAAAAAAAAAGATTATCAGAGGATTTGTCAGTGGTAACTTTGCAAACCAGAAGGCAGAGGGAGGATACATTAAAAGTGCTGAAAGAAAAAAACCTGTCAACAAAGAATATTGTATTTGACAAAACTGTCCTTCCAAAATGGAGAAATAAACACTTTTCCAGATAAACAAAAGCTGAAGGTGTTCATTACCATTAAATCTGCTCTAAAATAAAAAAGATTAAAGGAGTCCTTTACGTTGAAACAAAAGGATGTAGAAAGCAACACAAAGCCGCATGATAATGTAAGGTTCTTCAATAAAGGTGAACACATGGATACATACAAATTTGTACTATCGTCCTTTTAGTGCATAGAATTTAAATTACAAAAACATTTAAGCATTTAAATCTATATGAATTTGTATACAATAAATAAATATTAATTCATGACATCAATAAGTAGGGAGGGATGTGGAACTAGAGGTGGAGTTTTTGCATGTGATTGAAGTTGTCATTAGTTAAAAATAGAATGCTATAACTTTAAAATGTTTTATGTAACTGCAATGGTAACCACAAATAAAATATTCTTAGCTAAAAAAGGGGCTGGGCGCAGTGGCTCATGCCAGTAATCACAGCACTTTGGGAGGCCAAGGCAGGTGGATGGATCACAAGGTCAAGAGATCAAGACTATCCTGGCCAACGCGGTGAAACCCCATCTCCACTAAAAATACCAAAAAATTAGCCAGGCATGGTGGCACACACCTGTGGTCCCAGCTACTTGGGAGGCTGAGGTGGAAGAATCGCTTGAACCCAGGAGGCAGAGGTTGCACCACTGCACTCCAGCCTGGTGACAGAGCAAGACTCCGTCTCAAAAAAAAAAAGAAAGAAAGAAAATGAGAAGGAAATAAAAGCATATCACTACAAAAAAAAAAAAAAAAAATCAATGAAACACAAAGGCAGTAAGAGAGTAAAGGAAGGACATATACAACCTGTAAAACATACAAAAACAACCAAATGGCAGTAGTAGGTGCTTTCATATCAGTAACTACTTTAAATGTAAATGGATTAAACTTCCCAATCAAAAGACACATTGGCTGAATGGATTAAAAATAACAGCCTCCTGGGACTTGAGTGTAGTTATAAATAAATAAATAAGTAAACAATAGTTTCCAACTATATGCTGTTGACAAGAGACTCGCTTTAGATATAAGGACACACATAGGCTGAAAGTGACAGGATGGAAAAAGATATTTCATGCAAATGGTAACCAAAAGAGAGCAGGAGCGGCCATACTTAGATAAAATAGACTTTATAGCAAAAACTATTACAAGGCTAGATGCAATGATGTACACTTATAGTCCCACCTACTCAGGAGGTTGAAGTGAGTCACTCAAGCCCAGGAGTTCGAGGCTATCCTGGGCAACATAGTGAGACCTTGTCTCCAAAAAAATAAAGGAGAGTGATATCAGCAAGATGGCTGACTAGAAACACCTGGCATTCCTCCCCTCACCCCAAGAAAGGACTAAGGCACAAAGGACTAAGATTTGACTGGTGCTGGAATGAGTGGTGGAGTAGAGATGCACCTGTGATGATGGAAAGCCCAGGCGAGCAGTGTGGAGGCACCCAGACTCCAGCAGTCCCATCTCCCTCCACCCAGATAGGATCTATCCAGAGTCAGGAGGGACTTCCCTTTGCAGTGAAAAAATACAACACAAGAGAATCCCACAGTCCTTGCAAGGCCCAAGCCCAGTTTGGAGAGTTTTGAGAATCCATACAGCCACACTGCCCCTATTAGGATCATAAAGTGTGCACTCCCCATCCCCCAACCACCCCTGTGAACCAAGCTGCTGTGACATGGCATCATCCTGAGACCAGAGCCACCTCCAGAGTGCTCCAGGAAGTAGCTACTGTACCTCTCCAGCCCTGGGGCTCCATCTCCATTCCACCAAGACCACACGTGTTTGAATGCCACAACCGCAGCTGTATAGAGCTTGGGCCCAGGATTAGCAGTGACTGGTCCTACATAGCAGGGAAACCAACTCTCAGTGCCACACTTTCACCTAAAAGAACAGTCTGCCAATGCCACCCAGGAGGAGCTCAAGTAATCCTCCCAGCTATTCTTCAGAAAGGAAGGAGAAATAAAATCTTTAACTGACAAGCAAAAAAATAAGAGAATTCACCACCACTAGACCAGTCTTAAAAGAAATGCTCAAGATAGTCTTATATCTGGAAGTGAAAAGACAATAAACACCATCATGTAAACATGTAAAACTATACAACTCACTGGTAAAGCTTATATACAAGGAAAAAAGAATCAAAGCTTATCACTGCAGAAAACCACTCAACTGCAAAAATAATGAGAGGAGGTAAGTAACAAAGGGTATTAAAAAACAACCAGAACGCAATCAGTATAATAACAGGAGTAAGTTCTCACCAACCAATAATAATCTTGAATGTAAATAGATTAAATTCCCCCATTTAAAAAATAAACTGTCTGAATGGATTAAAACAACCAAGACCCAACTGTATGCTGTCTACAAGAAACTCCCCTTACATGTAAAGACATACATAAACTCAAAGTTAAGGATGAAAAAAGATAGTCCACAAAAACAGAAAGCCAAAACAAGCAGAAATATCTATATTTATATCAGATAAAGTAGACTTCAAATCAAAAATTATAAAAAGAAACAAAGAAAGACATTACATAATAATAAAGGGATCAATTCAGGAGAAGAATATAATAATTGTAATTGTAATTGTAAATATACATGCACCAAATACTGCAGCACCTAGATATAGAAAGCAAATATTATTAGATATACAGGAAAAGGTATACCTCCAGCACAATAATAGTTGGAGACTTCAACACCCCACTCTCAGCATTAGACAGATCATTTAGACAGAAAATCAAAGGCACATCATATTTATTTGCACCATAGACCAAATAAACCTAACAGACATTTACAGAACATTTCACCCAACAGCTGCAGAACACAAATTCTTCTCCTGAACATATGGAACATTCTCTAGGACTGACAATATATTAGGGCACAAAACAAGTCTCAGATTTTTTTAATCATAATTATATTAGATATCTTATCTGACCACAATGGAATAAAACTAGACATCAATGAGAAGAGACACATTCAAAGCTCTGCAAATATATGGAAATTAAATAACATGCTCCTGAATGGCCAGTGGGTAAATCACACAAAATCAATATATGAGCATCAGTAGTGTTGCTATACACAACAAACTAGCTGAAAAAGAAATCAAGAAGGCAATCTCACGTACAATAACTGCAAAATAAATACCTAGGAATAAATTTAATGAAGGAGGCACAAAATCTCGACAAGGTGCAAAAGGAAAATGAAAACTCAGGACCTCAATTCATGATGCCAAAAGAAAAAAATTAAGCTGAAAGCTGAGTCATGCAAGAATTTGCCTTTCCTTTTGCTCCTAACCAGACAGGTACCGATGAAAGGTTAAATATCTCCACAGGTGGCTGCCCTACATTTACCTCAGTTTGTGTAAAGTGAAGATTTACGGATGAATACGTAACTGACTATTTGCCTACCAGCTCCTTTTCTCTTGCAACATGTAGATTAACGTACCTTCCCTTTCTCCCCTCCAGCCCACATTTTCCCTTTAAATGCTTAAACCTTCAAAGGCCTCTGGAGAAAACACAGGCCACAGACTGTTTTTCTATGATTCCATGTTTATATTTTCCAGGCATGACCTCAACCTTAGCAAAATAAACTTCTAAACTGATTGAGACCAGTTTCAGATACCTTTTGGTTTACCAAAGACAACTAAAAAACACTAATGAGGCTGGGTGTGGTGGCTAACGTCTGTAATCCCAGCACTTCAGAAGGCTGAGGCAGGTGGATCACAAGGTCAGGGGTTTGAGACCAGCCTGGCCATCATGGTGAAACCCTATCTCTACTAAAAATACAAAAATTAGCCAGGTGTGCTAGCACGTGCCTGTAGTTCTAGCTACTTGGGAGGCTGAGGCAGGAGAATTGTTTGAACCCGGGAGGTAGAGATTGCAGTGAGCCTAGACTGTGCCATTGCACTCCAGCCTGGGCAACAGAGCAAGACTGTCTCAAAAAAAAAAAACAAACCCAAAAAACAAAAACACTAATGAGAGACATTGAAGTGGACTGTTTGTTCCATGAAAGGGCTGTGCATGCAAAGAGTCCCCCAAATGCAGAAGGAGTTGAGGAATCAAAGAACGAGGAAGACTAATATAGTTTCTCAGCAGAGGGTGATTTATTGGGGAACTGACAGACAGGAGCATGGTCGTGGATGGCCACAAAACAGGCAGATCTTCACGCTGTCAACCCCCAAACCCAGGACTTATATGCCATAGGGAAAGGGTATACAGTGCTTCAGAAGGAACGTGAAGGACATTGAAGTCAACCCCTCAGAAAAAGGCAAGAATGCTGTATGTATCATAGCCTAAGGGCAGGATTTATGGTATGTGTTTTTGATAACATCAGAGCTGTCATGGCCTAAGGGTAAGATTTACAGTAAGTATTTGCTCTTACACAAGGAACAGTAGATAGGTGGAAATCTTAGAGGCATTGCTGGAACCATGGTTAATCAGAAGTCAACATGGCAGATTAGTGTAAAGGAGGTAGCCAGGCAGACATGAGCCGGGCAGGAGCAGCCCTGCTATATCACAAATATTGGGTGACCATCATCAGGTGATAATGGCAGATGTTTTTCTGTAGGTAAGGAAACCCGCGCAGGGTCTTGCCTGGGTATGCCTGCAATGGATTGGAGGCACACAGGCACTGAGGGAATGGGGTAGAGCTGCCAGGAATTCATGCCTTACGCAGGGGAGGAGGCTGGTCTCTTCAACTAGTGTGTAGTGGACTGGCATTCAATCTGCGAGGTGGGACCCTGTTGGCAAGACCCCCTCTTTCTTTGCTAAGAGCTTTCTTCTTGCCTAATGCATCTGCCCTCCTTACCCTTCAATGTGGCTTCATGCCTAATTTTTCCTGGTTCATAAATATCAAGCAGAACAGGGGCTAACTGCATGAACAGCATTAATAGAAGACACATAATCCTTCTATGACCTGTTTTCTTTTTGAGACTTAGTCTCTCTCTGTCACCCAAGCTGAAATACAGTGGTGTGATCTCTGCTCACTACAACCTCTCCTGAGTTTGAGTGATTCTCCTGCCTCAGCCTCCAGAGTAGCTGGGAGTACAGGTGCATGCCATCACACCTGACTAATTTTTTTGTATTTTTAGTAGAGACGTAGTTTCATTGTGTTAGCCAGGGTAACTGCAATCTCCTGACCTCGTGATCCACCCACCTCAGCCTCCCAAAGTGCTGGGATTACAAGCATGAGCTGCCATGCCTGGCTGACTTGTTGCTTAAAACACTGTTGATCCTTTGTTTTTCAGAGCCAAGAAAAATGTTCTTATAAGCTATTTACAGCTTTTAACAATTGAGTACTCTTTTCTTTTTTTAAATTGAGACAAATTCTTGCTTTGTCACTGGAGTGCAGTGGTATGATCTCAGATCACTGCAATCTCTGCTACCTGGGTTCAGCGATTCTTGTGCCTCAGCCTCCCTAGTAGCTGGGGCTACAGTCAGATGCCACCAGGCTTGGCTAATTTTTTTTTGTATTTAGTAGAGACGAGGTTTTGCCATGTTGGCCAGGCTGGTCTCGAACTCCTGACTCCAAGTGATCTGACTGCTTTGGTCACCCAAAGTGCTGGGATTGCAGCCATGAGCCACCATGCAATGCTACAGTAGGTAGTCAAACAGATGTGAATAGGGGAGGAGAGGGTCCCTCCCTGACAATCAGGAATGTTAGGCAACCATCAGGTGATGGTCAGGCAGTTGCTAAACTGGCTCTCTGAAATAATAATTGGTTGCAGCCAGCTTCAGGGAAACACAGTCTCCCAATACATAGAAAAATCTGAAACTGGTGATCAGCAGTTTCTTGATGAGATCTCAGGAACTTGGTGAGTGGGCTCAAGTATATTCACTAAGAGGCAAAATCATGGTATATGACTTTATAGGATCACTCAACTGGTAAGGGAAGAATGCTTCAAGTGAGCATGTGTATAACTTCAGTAAACACTCTGCACATGTGGCCCCTCCCAAGTGCTGGCAGTCCACTGTGCGTGCAGACAGCTCACCCCATAGGAAGAATCAGGGGAAAAGGGATGCAACCCCCAGAAGCATGCCAACATATAAAATCCCAAGTCAAAGGTCAAACAGTGTACTTGATCTCTCAAGTTGCCTGCTTGGCCCTCTTCCAAGTGTACTTTACTTCCTTTCATTCCTGCTCTAAAGCTTTTTAATAAACTTTCATGGCCGGGTGTGGTGGCTCATGCCTGTTATCCCAGCACTCTGGAAGACCGAGGTGGGTGGATCACAAGGTCAGGAGTTTAAGACCAGCCTGGCCAAGATGGTGAAATCCAATCTCTACTAAAAAATACAAAAATCAGCTGGGCATGGCGGTGACCATCTGTAAATCCCAGCTGCTTGAGAGGCTGAGGCAGGGAAGTGCTTGAACCCAGGGGGCAGATGTTGCAGTGAGCCAAGATTGCGCCACTGCACTCCAGCCTGGGTGACAGAGTGAGACTATTTAAAAAAAAAAAAACTTTCACTCCTGCTCTAACTTGCCTCAGTCTCTCACTCTGCCTTATGCCCCCTGGTCAAACTGTTTCTTCTGAGGAGGCAAGAACTGAGGTTGCTACAGATCTGTATGGATTTGCTACCACTAGCATTAGCATCCAAGATGGATTTGCTTTAGCATCCACAGAAATAAACAAATGTGTGACATTCCATGCTTGTTGCTCAGAAGAATTAATATTGTTAAAATGGAAATACTTCCAAGCAGCTTACAGATTCAACAGAACCCCTGTCAACAAAACAATCCTGAGCAAAAAGAACAAAGCTGGAAGCATCACAGGACCTGACTTAAAAATATACTACGAAACTATTGTAACAAAATCAGCATGGTACTGGCATAAAAACAGACACATAGACCAATGAAACAGAATAGAGAACCCAGAAATTAATCTGTTTATCTACAGCCAACCAATTTTGACAAAGGTGCCCAGAAAACTAATTAGAAAAAGGATAGTCTCTTCAATAAATAGTGCTGGGAAAACAGTATATCTACATGCTGAAGAATGAAACAAGACCCCTACTTCTCATACTTGTCAACAAAATGAGTCAAACTCCTGAAAATATTTGAAGAGATTTATTCGGAGCCAAATATGAGTGACCATGGCCTGTGACACAGCCCCCAGGAGATCCTGAGAACATGTGCCCAAGATGTTTGGGGCACAGCTACATTTTATACATTTTAGAGAGACATGAGGCATCAATCAACTACATTTAAGATTACATTGGTTCAATCCAGAAAGGCAGGACAACTTGAAGCTGGGGTAGGGGGGCTTCCAGGTTATAGGTAGATTTTAAATTTTTCTAATTGGCAATTGGTTGAAAGAGTTATCAATAGAAAGGAATGTCTGGATTGCAATGAAAAGGCTGTGGAGGCCGGGCACAGTGGCTCAAGCCTGTAATCCCAGCACTTTGAGAGGCAGAGGCTAGCAGATCATGAGGTCAGGAAATCAAGGCCATCCTGGCTCACACCGTGAAACCCTGTCTCTACTAAAATATATAAAAAATTAGCTGGGTGTGGTGGCACCTGCCTGTAGTTTGAGCTACTGGGGAGGCTAAGGCAGGAGAATCACTTGAACCCTGGAGGCGGAGTTTGCCGTGAGCCAAGATCTCGACACTGCACTCCAGCCTGGGCGACAGAGAGAGACTCCGTCTGCCCCCACAAAAAAAAGTTTATTTTTGGTTTATATCCTATACAAAAATCAACTCAGATGGATCAAAGACCTAAACTTAAGACCTGAAGGCTACTAAAAGAAAACACAGAAACTAGCTGGGCGTGGTGGCACATGTCTGTAATCCCAGCTACTTGGGGGGCTGAGGCAGGAGAATCACTTAAACCTGAAAGGCGGGAGTTGCAGTGAGCCAAGATCCTGCACTCCAGCCTGGGCGACAGAGTGAGACTCTCAAAAAAAAAAAGGAAAAGGAAGGAAGGCAGGAAGAATGCTTTAGGACACTAGTCTGGGAAAATATTTTATGAATAAGGCTTTGAAAGCATAGGCAACAAAAGCAAAAACAGACAAACTACATTATATCAAACTACAAATCCTCTGCACAGCAAAGGAAACAATCAGCAGAATAAAAAGTCAGCCTACTACCGAATGGGAGAAAATATTTGCAAACTGTTCATCTGACAGGAAATTAATATCCAGAATATACTGAGAACTAAAACATCTCATCAGCAGAAAAACCCAAACAACTCATTTTTAAAATGGGCACACAATCTGAACAGACATTTCTCAAAAGCAAATGTACAAATGGTCAACAAATATATTTTTAAATGTTGAAAAAATCACTAATCATAAGGGAAATGCAAATCAAAACCACAATGAAAGCATCTCACCCCAGTTAGGATGGCTATTATCCAAAAGACAAAAAATAACAAAGGCTGGCATGGATGTGGAGAAAAGGTACCTCTCATACACTCTTGGTGGGAATGTAAACTAGTATAGCCACTATGGGGAATAGTATGGAGGTTCCTCAGAAAACTATAAGCTGGGCATGGTGATGCACACCTGTAAACCCAGCACTTGGAGATGCCAAGGCAGGAGGATCACTTGAGTCCAGAAGTTTGAGACCACCCTGGGCAACACAGTAAGACACTATCTCTACAAAAAAACGTTTAAAAATTAGTTAGGCATGGTGTTGCATGCCTGTAGTCCCAGCTACTTGGGAATCTGAGGTGGGAGGACTGCTTGAGCCCAGGAGTTCAAGGCTGCAGTGAGCTGTGATCTTGCCTCTGCACTCTAGCCTGGGTGACAGACTCTTAAGAAAAAAAAAAAAGTCCCAGAGCTTTGGCTCATGCCTGTGATCCCAGCACTTTGGGAGACCATGGTGGACAGATCACCTGAGGTCAGGAGTTCGAGACCAGCCTGGGCAGCTACTCAGGAGGCTGAGGCAGGAGAATCGCTTGAACCCATGAGGCAGAGGTTGTGGTGAGCCAAGATCACACCACTACACTCCAGCCTGGGCGATAGAGTGAAACTCTGTCTCCAAAAAAAAAAAAAAAAGAAAGAAAGAAAAAAAGAATAGATACATTAAAAAAATAATAAAAATTTTAAAATGAAAGAAAAAGCATAGAAGTACCATATGATCTAGCAATCCCACTACTGAACATTAACCAAAGGAAAGGAACTCAGTATTTTGAAGAGACAGCTGCACCTCCGTGTTTACTGCACCACTATTCACAGTAGCCAAGATATGAAATCAACCTGGGTATCCAACAACAGTTGAATGGATAAGGAAAGTGTGGTATAGATAGACAATGTCATACTACTGAGTCATAAAATATGAAATCCTGTCATTTGTGGCAACATGGATGGAACTAGAGGACATTTAGTTAAGCAGAATAAGCCAGGAACAGAAAGTTAAACATCACATGTTCTCACTCATATGTGGAAGCTAAAAAAAGTTGATCTCACAGAAGTAAACGGTACAGCAGAGAATACTAGAGACTAGGAAGGGTAGGAGGAAGAGAGACATAGGAAGAGATTGTTAAAGGATATAAAACTGCAGCTAGATAAAAGGAGTAAGTTCCAGTGTTCTGTGCCACTGTAGGATGACTATAGTTAACAATAGTACAGTATACAGTTTCAACAGCTAGAAGGAGGGTACTCAATGTTCCCAACAGAAAGAAATTATAATAAATGTTTGAAATAATGGCTATGTTAATTGCCATGATCTAATCACTGCATATTATATGTATTAAAACATCACCATGTAACTCAGGAATATGTACAGTTAGCCTCTGTCACTTAGAAAAAAAGAATCACTGCTGACAAGTGGGGAAAAAATAACTGTTATAAGAAGCAAAGAAACACTTTGTATAGTGATAAAAAGATTGTCACCAAAAAGATGTAACAATTATAAATATTTATGCACCAAACCTGAGAACTCCTAAATATAAGAAGGAAACTTTGGCAGAATTGAAGGAAGAAATAGAGTGCAGCAAAATAATATTAGGAGACTTTAATATCTCACTTTCAATAAACCAATAGAAGAAACAGACAGAAGATCAATCAGGAAATAGAGGACTTGAACAACTCTACAGGCAGTTGAACCAGACAATTACAGAACACGCTGCCCAAAAACAGCATAATAAAAGTTCTTCTCAAGTGTTCGTGAAACATTCTCCAGGACAGACCATGTATTAGGCATAAAACCAGTCTCAACAAACACACAAAGACTGAAATTATACAAACTATCTTTTTCAATTACAATGAAATGAAACTGGAAATCAAGAACACAATGAAAATCTACAGACGTGCAAATTAAACAAAACATTCTCTCTCTCTTTTTTTTTTTTTTGAGATGGAGTCTTACTCTGTCACCCAGGCTGGAGTGCAGTGACGTGATCTTGGCTCGCTGCAACCTCCACCTCCCTAGTTCAAGCAATTCTTCTACCTCACTCTCCAGAGTAGCAGAGATTACAGGTGTCCACTATCACACCTGGCTAACTTCTGTATTTTTAGTAGAGATGGGGTTTCCCCATGTTGGCCAGGCTAGTCTCAAATGCCTGACCTCAGCTGATCCACCCACCTCGGCCTCCCAAAGTGCTGAAATTACAGGACTGAGCCACCGTACTGGCCTAAACAACACATTCTTAAACAGCCAATGGATAAAAGAAAAATATGAAATCACAGCATACTTATGGAATGCAGTAAAAGCAGTGCTAAGAGGGAATTTTACAGCTATAAAAAAGTCATTTTTAAAAAAAGAAAATCTGGACTCAACAATGTAACTCTGCCTGTCAAGACACTCAAAAGCAAAGAGAAAACTGAAACCGAAGCTAGCAGGAGGAAGGAAGCAATAGAGTTCAGACATATAGAGATGTCTATATAGATACAGAGAACAAAAAGACAGTAGGAAAATTTACAACGTGAAAAGTTGGTTTTTTGAAAAGAGCAAACAAAATTGACAAACATTTAGCTAGGTTAACTAAGAAAAAACAGGCCGGGCATGGGTAATCTCAGCACTTGGGAGGCCGAGGCAGGTGGATCGCTTGAGGCCAGGAGTTTGGGATGGCCAAAACGGTGAAACTTCATCTCTACTGAAAATACAAAAATTAGCTGGGCGTGGTGGCACACGCCTGTAATCTCAGCTACTCAGGACGCTGGGGCAGAAGAATGTCTTGAACCCAGGAGGTGGAGGTTGCAGTGAGCCAAGATCGCACCACTATACTCTACCCTGGGCAGCAGAGTGAGTGAGACTCTATCTAAAACAAACAAACAAACAAACAAACAAACTATTCTATTGTCTAAATGTATAGATTTTTTTTCTAAATGTTGTGATTTTTAAATAGACAGTCTCAAGATTAAAAAAAAGAGAGAGCAAAGATTCAACTCAAATGAAAGAGGGAATATTACAAGAGATGCCACAGGAAAAAAAGGACTATAAGAGAATACTATGAACAGTGACGGATAAATTCCTAGAAACACACAACCTAGGAAGACCGAATCATGAAGAAATAGAAAATCTGAAAGAGCAGTAATGAGTATGCAGATTGAATTAGTAATAAAGGACCTCCAAACAAACAAAAGTCCAGGACCAGATGGCTTCACTGATGAATTCTACGAACATTTTAAAAAGAAATAAAACCAATCCTCCTTAAATTTTTCCAAAAAAATTGAAGAGGAGGGCATATTTCCAAGCTCATTCAATGAGGCCATCATTACCCTGATACCAAGGCCATACAAAGACAGTACAGGAAAACAGAACTACGGCCAACATCCCTGATGAATATTGATGCAAAAGTCCTCGGCAAAACACTAGGAAATGAAATTCAACAGTACATTAAAAGGATTAATCACCACGACCAAGTTTATTCCTGGAATGCAACTATGGTTCAACATAACAAAAATCAATTAATGTGATACATCACATCAACAGAATGAAGGACAAAAGCCACATGATCATCTCAATTGGTGCAGAAAAAGCATTTGAAAAGATTCAACATCCTTTCATGATAAAAAACACTCAGCAGAATGAAAGGAACAGAAAGAAACTACCTCAATCTAATAAAGTCCATATATGAGAAGCTCACAGCTAATATCATATACAATGGTGAAAGACTAGGCCAGGCGTGGTGGCTCATGCCTGTAATCCCAGCACTTTGGGAGGCTGAGGTGGACAGATTACCTGAGGTCAGGAATTCAAGACCAGCCTGGCCAGCCTGGGCGACCAGAGCCAGACTTCATCTCAAAAAACAAAAAATCACATTTAGAAAAAAATCTATACATTTAGACAAAGAGAAAAAAGAGAAAAAACATCTACAGATTTTGTTGTTGTTGTTTTGAGATGGAGTCTTGCTCACCCTGTTGCCCAGGCTGGAGTGCAGTGGTGTGATCTCGGCTCACTGCAACCCCCACCTCCCGGGTTTAAGTGATTCTTCTGCCTCTGCTTCTCAACTAGCTGGGACTACAGGTGTGTGCCAACATGCTCAGCTACTTTTTGTATTTTTAGTAGAGATGAGGTTTTACCATGTTGGCTAGGCTGGTCTTGAACTCCTGGCCTCAAGTGGTCTGCCCGCCTCAGCTTCCCAAAGTTCTGTGATTACAGGCATGAGCCACTGCGCCTGGCCTTAAAAAAATCTATAGATTTATCTTTATAAAGGATTACGGCCTCCAAGGTGGCCAGCCAAGACCAGAGACAGCACTTTTAAGGAGGACAGTCTGGACAGGAATGTAAGCTGAACAGGTTGGCCAAGTATACATATTCAACAGGTTGCAGAAAGAGCTATGGATATTTATGAGGATAGTCCTGATGCATGTGTATTGAACCAGCATGCGTGTAACATGCAACTCATGTTCACCTTGGGGTGGACCCTTAACATTCAAGTGTATTACAATCAGGCTCTATATGCCAAAAGGTCTTTCCAGGACACAAGGGCACACAAACGTGCAGCCTCTGCAAACTGGCCAGAGCCAGTCCAAACATAGTCAGTGGTCTTCTTATTGGGAGAAAGTTACTGAATCAGTCTCTTGTCCAATCAAGGCTGTAGTTATGGCTGGTGGAACAGGGGTGGGGTGGGGGATGGGGCAGGGGGGTCAGCCAGTCAGCATCTGGTGGAGCTACAATTGTTTTAATATTGCTTATTGCTTGTTTAGCTGCTAAAGGAAAAGAGAAACCTCGTGGCTATTAGAATATAGTTTCTTCTTTAAGTGTAGAGTGTGTACACTGCCTGGTCCAGTTTATAATTTGGTATCTTATTGCCACAAAGAGTCTGTTCTGTCAGCCTTCTGATCTCTATTTCAACATTAATGCTGGTCAGTTTTGTCTAAACTGCAAAAAGGAGGGAGTAAAACTTACCTCCCATCCCATCATGGCTGGAAACAAGTTTTTAAGGTTTTTCTGGGGTCCCCTTGGCCACAAGGGGGTTTGTTCAGTTGGTGGGGGGCTTAGGATTTTATTTTTCGTTTACAGGGTTAAATGACAATCTATCCTGGAGCCTCAGCTTCCCCTTACAGCCTCCTGTGTTATATTTTTAGCAGACCAGGCCGTTTAAGCTAAAGCATGGGAAAAGGAAAGAGGAAAGAAAGAGAAAGAGAAGTGGTGTATCCCAGGGTGGTACGCAGGGGCTCCGCTGCCTTCTGGCTTCCGCCCCTCTTCAGTCTGGACTCTGGGTGCTCCTGCCCTTTGTCCTTGCTTGCTGAGTGGCCTCCTCGCCCTTGGTCTGCCAAACGCCTTCCACAGAGAAGGCACGAGAAGCTTGCAGCCTGAGGTCACCAGATGGAGCCTCGTTCCCCGACACCTGGGGCCAGACCTCCAGTACTGAACCCTGCTCAAACCTATTTGTAAAAAAGTGCTTTTGTCTTGGATTTGCATTTTTCACCTTATTCAACAGTCTGGGGTTGGCTTACTCGTGTTTGTTTACAGACTGGGTCCTGAGTCCTTGTGACCCACACCTCGGGGCAGAGGCCATGAGAGTCGCTTTCAGCAGCTGCAGGTGAGTGGGGAAACTGCACAAAGCAGTTTTGTGCAGGGTGGCACCCACGGACAGGGCATCCCAGAATCCCACAGGCAGACTTCCTGCAGGACCCTAGGCAGGTGGCACAGATCAGAGTCACTAGCAGAGAAAAAGGCCCTTTCTGCGGCCAATGGTGAGATGAGGTTGGGGAGGCGTCTGTGCCAGCCTGGGGTCTTCAGGTCAGGCCTCAGTGCCCAGGCAATGGGTAGAAGAGAGGAGGTTTCTGATAGCTGTGTCAGGGTGAGGGGATGCTGTGGGGGATTGGGGGCACCAGGTGGGGTGGGGCTAGGGGAGTAGAAAGGAGTGCACAATTCCTGAGGCACTAAGGGGTCCAGCTCAGAGCAGGCAGGGAAGGGGGTGGGGGAACACTGTAGCAGGGCATGGGGACCTCCCAGGTTCTGGGGAGCAAAGTGGTGTTCCCAAGGGGCTCCTTCACAGGGACAAGCCTAGAGGAGAACCAGGGAGAGATGAGGGCTAAGCCTGGAACGTCTTGATTCCATGCTCATAACTCAACCCCTCTGTGCCTCAATTTCTGTATTTCTAAAAAAGCCCCCACTCTCCAGTTTCCCCATGCACAGTCCTGAAAGGACACACAAGCTAGTGGTGTCCCCAGCACTCGTGAGGCCTTCCCCTACCATGTACCAAGGACAGGAATGCAAGGTACTAAATGGTTAAGTCTAATTAATCCTCCATTATTTTACCTAACCTTGAAAGATGCTCCCTTTAAAAACATGAAGGCCAGGGTGGGATGCAGAGAGCCCTCCAGAGACAGTGCTCCTGAGAGAGTTGGAAGGGGTCAAACCCCTGTTCGTTTAGGGGTGCCAGCCCAGCTCTACCTGCCCCGTCATGTGGCTCCAGGCCCAGCACTCCTGCTGTCTCCATATGAGTGGCAAGTTCATGCCTGATCCAGGCAACCCCACGTGCCCCTGAGAGCTGGGTGATTTCGGGGCCAAGAAATGTGCTGCTGAAGCATCCTTAACCTTTCCCCAATGCCTTTCCTGTATTTCGTTTCAACTTGCTTTTGGCTAATTCCTCATGGTGCAGACCCTGGCCCACTGGCTTGGCGTGTGTTCCCCTACATCACCCCATACGATGAACCCCTGTTCTTCCTCCGGGTGGGGTGGAGGAGGCTCCAGGCCCCAAGGCTCCTGCACAGTGCCTCGCCCAGAGGACACGCTGGTGTGTGACAGAGTATGCTCTGTCCAGACACCCCTTGAGGGAGGAGACAAACTCATTCCTGTCAGTGATGGAAGTACCAGAGCAAGCGTCAGAAACTTATTCCAGACAGCAGGGCCTTGGCCTTCCCCACACAAGCCTCCGGCCCTGTGCACACCCAGAACCGGAGGGGCTGGGCCTGGGGTCTGCCTTGTCCCTGGCACTCAGGAGGCTGGGTAGCCATCTCGGGATACCCCTGGAGCTGCGGGTGGTGTGGCCAGGACTCACCAGGCCTTCTGTTGTCTGTGTTCTGATGCGCTGACATCTGGCCTTTCTGACCCTGGAGGGATTGCCCCTCCCAGAGAGAATGACGGCCCGGACTGCCCTGCAAACTCGCCTTTCCAATGCAGACCAACCCACTCAGAGCCACACCCACCACCCCTCTATGGGGTCCTCACACTCCGGGCCATATCCCCCTGCCCTCCTCACCCCAGGGCAGGTACCAGACAGCCAGGGACAGTCCCTGTGCCCCAGAACCCACTGAAATGATTCACACCAGCCAATCCTCAGCCTGCTTACCCTGCCTTGCCCAATCCTCAGCCTGCTTACCCTGCCTTGCCCGGTCCTTCCTGTAGAAACCACATTATCATCTCAGGCCCACAGTTCCCCCTTGAACCCTCTGCCTCCTGACCAACCCTGGGCTTCCCCGTGGCTCCACAGTGTGTGTGATGTGCCCCTTTCTCTTGGACACTGAGGATAACAAACCATCATGTTAATGGCAGTTGCCTCCTGCTCCTTCCTACACCAAGTGATGATAAAGCCTGCGCTCAACACAGCCCCGGCCTCGTCTCTGCAAAGCTGGCCCACAGTGGTCCAGGCACCAGGCTGCCCTTCACCTGCCAGCCTGTCTCCTGATGGTCCCCGGGTCAGCCAGCAATGTCCCCACCCAGGAGCCAGCAAGCCTGACCCGGAAAACGCTCCCAGGACCCGGTCATTTGGCAGCTTACTCATGCTGTGCCCCCCAGCCCCACAGTTTCTCTGAGCCTGAGGCCATCTCCATCTCCCGCCATCCCAACACCTAGCTAAGAGCCCCATAAATGCTAATGAGAATGCAAATGAACTCCCTCCAAGCAGCTCCACCGTGTTGTGGGAACGGTCCGATCTGGTCTCCACACTGCACTGTGGGCCTCACAGGTCCTGCCTCACCCTGTTCTGAAGATCACAGAGGACTTAGCTTATGCCACACCCCGTGGGTGACCCCAGGCAGATGCCATGCTCTCTGTGCCTCAGTTTCCCATTGAGAAAAAGTTTCCCCACTCACAGTCACCTCCCAGGAGTTTTATGAAGTCGGCAGTGAGCACTGTGCAAAGGATGGCTTTGGCAGCACCACCAGTAGGACTGATCATCACACCTTCCCAGAGTCAGGAGGTGCCCACTGCACGGTTGTGGAAACTGAGGCTCAGGACTGAGGTCACTGCTCAAGGTGTCAGGTATGGCCTGCATGGATTCTTCCCAAGGGATTTTCTCGGGAGACTGCATCCCAGGACCTCCCCTTGCACACAGCGCCAGCCTGTGTGTCACATTCCTGGAAACAAGGTGTGGGGTGATGCCCACTGAAAACCCCAAACCCCTCCCGAGGAAAGGCCTGCATCCCACAGCTGAGACAGAGAAGGGGAGGCCTACCTGGGCCAGACTGGTGTCCTCATCAGCCTTCTTGGGGGTGGTCTCAGGGTCAGGGTCCTCACCCACATCACTGTCAGCCTCGTCCTGGAGGGTAACCTTCGGGACCTGGCTGTGCAGGGCCATCTCTGGGTGCGCCCCCTGCACAGTGGGGCTTGGGCCAGCCTCTGAGCCCTCCTCACAGGGGAAGTTCTCTCCAGCTACACTGGAGGATGGACTGTCGATCCCGCTGTCCCGGTTGGGGATCTTCAAACTACCACTCTGCTCTCCCATGGGGGCCGTGTCTAGAGAGCCATCCCCTGCTACAGCCAGGCTGCCAGGGTCCCCGCAGTGAGCCCTGGGCCCAATAGGGAGCACTTGGAGCTTCCCTAGGGAGGAACTGCCAGGCCCAGCATCTGGCACCCCTAGGGCAGTAATGGGTCCTGGAGGGGTTGAGGACCCCCCACTTGACTCCATCCTTAAAGCCAAGCTCACTGGGCTCAGTTGGAGGCCGGCCAGGGGCTTCCTGCAGGGGCGAAACAAGCCTGAGTCAGTGCTAGCCAGCCATGGACCGGCCCCTCCCAAATGCAGCCCCCAGGCAGTACCCTCCGCCCTCTACCCCAAAACCTCAAGCAGGTGGCTGGGGGCTGTGTGTGAAGTGTGAATGCCCTGCTCAGCTTCAGGTGGGTCTTGCACAGACAGGCTTTTAGAGAACAGAAAATGGAAAATGGTAATGGTTTGTTTTAAAATTAAGTTTCTTCTGCATAAAAAGGTAACCCTGTGGTGTGACGCTATCTGTTGTTCAATAAATTCAAACTATATTCAAGATATATGCCCAAAGTAGTGAGAACAACCAGCAGGAACACAGTGCCTTCTGTTTAGTGCATCCGTGGTGCTTTTCAATCCTTGGATACTCCCAGGACGTGAGGCCAGAGTTCTCCTCCTCTACTTCCTCCCAACCGCTGCCTGCTGGACAGGTCAGAAAACAGCCCCCAGGGGTCCCAGGTCCCAGCTGTCTTTACTATCTCCCTTGGGGGACGGTGGGGCAAGGAAGTGGGTCCTGCCAGAGGATGTGGACCAAGGTCTTTGACCCCAGACTCCTCCCTCCTGTGCACTGGAGACACCTCACACTGGCCCACCACACCTCTCATGGACCAAATTCAGGGGTCAATTCTAAGTGCACAGAAAATTCACCAGGCACCTCTGAGGAGGAGCAAAGTGAGATGGGCCTAGAGGGAGACTGCCATTCCTTCAAATTGTCCTCTTGAACCCAAGACGCAGCTGCCGAGGACCGCAGCTGCAAGTGGCAGTCACTTATCCCCATACCTGATGCTGCCAGCCTCTCCGAGGAGGGTGCTGAGGGTTGGCGGGCACAGGCGCCTGGGTCCACGCTGGGGTCTGGGGTTGGCCGGCAGGGGTTGACACGGAGTAGAGGGTTTCCTTGAAAATCTCTTTCTTGCCCGGCAGGTTCAAAGTGGAGCCATTTATGAGGTACTGAAAAGACACTAGAAGAGAAGAAAACCACCTTCTCCAACTGGCATTTGGAGCAGCCAGAGGCCCCAGCTCTGGGGAGGTGTGGCTAAGGGAAGCTCCGTGCCACTGCCCAGCATGCAGACCCCAAGAATGGGGCATGGGCATCTGCACAGCCATATCCTCAACCCCGGGCTGGCACACAAAGCTTCCAGAGGATGGAGCCTGCACCAGCAGCCATGCACTGTGGGGTAGCATCCTGTTCAGCTGGAAACTCTGGGACCAGGGCTGAGCTTGTCCCTGGCCACCCAGCATCCTGTGGCCCAGGAAAAGGGTCACCTTGAACATGCAAGCACTGCCCAATGTGAGGTGCACTGGTAGGCATCGCCAGGCCCCTCCCCAGCCCATACCTCACACCCTCTCCCAGGCATACACAGAGAAACTTCCTCAAACACTCACTTTGACGTGCTGGCTAACACTCACACATGCACATGCACACTCACCACACTCACACGCACATGCACGCACGCTCACACACACACACACACACACACTCAGATATTCATCTGCCAGCAGCTTTACATGTTCCTGCCTCACTTGCTAAGCGGAATAAAAAAGAAGCAGTGAAGAAACAGGCTTCACAAAGTCACAGGCACACAGTGAGGCAGCTGTCCCAGAGCCTGCCCTCACTGCCTAGAGCAGGCAGGTGTGCCTCCGAGCAGGGTGTAGCATAGGCCCGGGCCCCAGCAGCGTCCCCCAACAGGCTCCACGGGTGAAGCACCCCCACCCTGCACAGGCTCCTGAGTGCTTGCTCTCTTGGGGCTTTTGAATGGACATTTCTTTAAATGACTCCAGAATCGCTCAGGTGGGCATTTGATTGGCTACTGCCACATTCCTAACAAGTTCAATGGGGGGCAATATTAAGATTTCTAAACAGAAAATACATGTTTTGCTGCATTCTTCTCATAGCACAAGAGATAAACTCAGGTTTCCAGAGGTCAAATATGGCAATAAAAATACACTGGATGGAATGTGAGCTGTGCTCAGCCTTGGTGTGTTCAAAGGTAGCTGTCTGGCAAGACAGAGCCTGGTTCAACCCCATCTCAGGAAAATTATGCTTCTGGTCAGGATAGAGTAATAGAAACCAGATTTACCCTTACCTGGAACAGCAACAAAAATAGACAAAACCTATGAAACAAAAGTTTGAAAGACTCTACACTAAGCAGTAAAGCACCATGGTCCCTGAGATACAGGAATGAATGAGGTGAGCCCTCCTGCTGCCCCAGCTCACTGCCCAGAAACTATTTCCCGACCATGGATCAGGGAAGGGGAACCCCATGGAGCCCAGTGGATTCTCTGAGTTGAGAAGACAGAACTGGGAAGACTAAGGTGGCCAGAGTCCACAGGATGGAGCCCTGAAGAGGAGAGAGCTGCACAGAGAGAGAGAACCTGTAGATCTCAGAGGGGCCCCTCGACGACCATTTGGCATGTGTGCCAGGGCAGAGCACTCGAGGCCAGAGAAAGAACCACCTGCAAGGACCACAGGGAGCTTTCACAGGGCAGAGACATGCCTCTGCCCACCAGCCAGCCTGAAAAGCCCCGCGGTTTACAGGGCATTGCATTGAATACTCAGACGGGTCTCGATTCAGGAATGATGGATAAATTAGCCCTACCTTCATCACTGCTCTGGCCCCACCTAGCAAATGTTAACAAACCTTAACAGAAAGGCCATGTGTTTACAAAACTGGATCCCTGAACAAAGATTTTTTTTTAAAAAAAAGTATTTCTAGAACTACAAAATATCTACTGTGTGGGAGGGTAAAATTCACAAAGTCTGGGATCCAATAAGAAATTACCAGGCATAGGCCAGGTGCAGTGGCTCATGCCTATAATCCCAGCATTTTGGGAGGCCAAGGCAGTTGGATCACTTGAGGTCAGGAGTTCAAGATCAGCCTTGCCAACATGAAGAAACCCCATCTCTACTGAAAATACAAAAATTAGCCAGGCATGGTGGAGCATGCATAAAAGGGACGTTATAACCTACAGTGAAGAGAAAAAATTCAACATAAACTGACCCAAAACTAACATAGATATTGGAATTAGCAGAAAGGGACATTAAAACTGCTATCATGCCTATGTTCTACTCTGATTTAAAGTCCAGTAGAGGCGTGGAGGATGTAAAAAGGCCCACATTAAACTTCCAGAGATGAAACTACAAAGTGTGAGACCAAAAACACACTGGAAGGAATTAACAGCCAATTAGACACTGTAGAAGAAAAGTTGGTGAATTTGAATAGACAGGAACAGAAGCTGCCCAAAATCAAACCCACACATGCAGAGAAAACAGAGCAAGAGTGAAACGTGGGCAAACTTCAAGGAGTATAATACATGTGTATTTGGAGTCTCAAAAAGGGGTGGACAGAAAAAATATTTGAGGAAATAGTAACAAGTTTCCTAGATTTGATGGAAACTAAAAATCTATACATCTAAGAAGCTCAATGTAAAACAAGTACAAGAAATGCTTATAGTTAAAACTTTTCCCACATAGAAAACTTCAGGCACAGAGATCTTCACTGGTGAATTCCACAAACATTTCAGGAAATAATGATGCTAATTCTACACAGATCTTTCAGACCTTTTTTCTGCCTCCTAGGTTCAAGCAAGTCTCCCACCTCAGCCTCCCGAGTAGCTGGGATTGCAGGCGCCCACCACATCTGGCTAATTTTTGTATTTTTTTTTCAGCAGATATAGTTTTTCACCACGTTGGCCAGGCTGGTCTCAAGCTCCTGACCTCAAGTGATCCTCCCACCTCAGCCTCCCAAAGTGGTAGGATTACAGATGTAAGCCACCGGGTCCAGTCAGATCTTTCAGACCATTTTTGAAAAGGGAATAGAATATAGATGAATCTAGAAATAATTATGCTGAGCAAAAGGAGGCAAATAAGACCTACTGCATTTTCTTATTACTACAGAATTCGAGGAAGTGCCAAGTAGCCTATGGTGCTAGGAAGCAGATAGGCTGGGTGCCTGGAAAGGAGGGGAGGGGCTGTGGAGCTGGCGTGGGGGAAGTGGTGAGGGAGTGGGTGAAGGGGGCTGGGGGGCGGGGAGGTGCTTACAAAGGAGCATAAGAGCTTTGAGGGTTGCTGCACATGCTCATTACCTCGATTGTGTGATAAATTCACAGGCATACCCCTATGTGAAAGTTTATCCAACTATCCACTTAAAACTTATGCATCAATGGTATGTAATGCCCAGTATACCTCATGGGGCTGATCAAGAAAAATCCCACCCTAGCCAGGTGTAGTGGTGGGCTCCAGTAATCCCAGCTACTTGAAAGGCTGAGGCAAGAGAATCGCTTGAACCTGGGAGGTGGAGGTTACAGTGAGCAGAGATCTTGCCATTGCACTCCAGCCTGGGGGACAGAGCCAGACTCTGTCTCAAGAAAAAAAGAAAAATCTCACTTTTATTGCCTTTGAACTGTACAAACTTGATGAGTTTCATTCCTGAGCATCAGTTTCCTTACCACAGAAGGGAGGATGGATCATGAGGCAAGGTGGGGAGGTGTGTGGTTGTAGCCTGGGAGGCTCAAGCAGCTCGGGCCCCCGACATCCTGTCCAGAGGAGGAGGGTGCGCTGTGCTCATTGGAGGCCCTCAAATCACTCCCATCTTATCTCGAAGGGCTTTTGTGCAAGAGCAGATGAACCAAACCAAATGAAGGACACTCACCTCCAGCTTCGCGTTTGCAACTCTGCATTGCAAAGACCTGTGTTATGGATCCTGTTGGTAACCCCCATTCACACACTGAAGTCCTAGCCCCCAGTACCTTGGAATGCAGGCGTATTTGGAGACAGGGTCTTTATAAAAGTAATCAAGTTAAAAGTGAGGTTTTTAGGGGGTCCTTGACAGGGGGAGTCTGGGTTGAGGAGCCCCTAATTGTCACTTCACTTCCTTCTATTCTGTTGCAGTGACTTTTTACAGAGTATGTGTTGCTTTAAAATAAAAGAGGTAATGAGAACAGAAAAACAAAGATAGCTGGATAGAGGGGCAGGAGAGGGATAAGCCGCCTCGGAAAGTGTAGCTGGGCAGAGCCCCTCTGCGGCCAAAGGCTTTGCCAGCAGCAACCCTCCTGGGCTGGTGTGGCCACTGCCTGGAGTTCAAGGCGCAGCTGCACACTTGCATATACAAACGCACATGTGCACATACATACACATGTGTGCATACATATGCTGAAAAATAAAAAGACCTTTATCTGAGGAATGCCAGCCCCTTTATATAATCAGGCATTGAGAGCACTGGAATACAACACAGTCACATCTCACTCCCCATCAAGCAAAATAGATCCTTTCTCAAACCACTTGCTATGAAGGCTCTAGACTAACAGATGCCAAGTACCCCTAAAAATGCCACATGCCCTGTAGTTCAACAGTGGCTGGCCAATCACTAACCAGTATTATTTCTGTGAACCAATGAGAGTTCCCAGTGAACAACGGATAGCACCCCGTCTCCTGATTCATCCTTTATTTTCATTAAACACTCCGCCTCTCTTTTGTTCTCCAGACACTCCCCAAGGCAAGTTGGAAGTGTCTCCCTGGCTGCATTCCTCAACTTTGTGCTTCAATAAACTCTCTTTTAACTACATTCTGATTCTCTTGATTATTTTAGGTTGACAATGCATACACACATATAATGTGATCACACCCACGTACTCCCACAGGGTCAGTGCCAAGTCCTTTCTCACATTCACAGGAGACATTTCTATCCTTCATATGAAGATGCCGAGTCTCAGAGAGGCTGGCCCTGGCATGCAGGCACTGGAAGCCCCTGGGCTTGGGTCACTCTGATCCGCCCAGGACTATGCCTATATTTCCACAGAGGCACTGAGGGAGCCGAGGTCAGTTCTCTGTACCCAGCCACCCCAGCTCTCCCTTTAGGAAGCCGTGAGCTGTCTGAGGTGAGCAAGGCTGAAGCTGCTTACCCAGGTGAGCTGTGCCCACTGTGGACTCAGCAAGGCAACAGGTCCCGGACACTCAGGGCTGCCACCACCCACCACGAGGAAATCCACAAACATGAAGAAATTTAGAATGCCCCAGAATCCAGGGCGTCCTAGGACTGTTTGTGTCTCCATTACAGCAGCCAGTGAGCAGGGGGGGAAAAGTGCTCTGGCCCCCGCCCCCGTGTTCCTCCACAGATGGAGGTGCTATGTTTTAGGTTATGCGTATTTTACCACCATTAAAAAGAAAACCTTTTTTAAAGGTATGCATTTCAGAAGATTCTCATGAGAAGCTTTTTGAATTGACACCAAAATGACAAGGTGCGAAGAGCAAGGCCCTGCCCCATGCCAGCCTCCTTGTGAACCTCCCAGCCCAGCTGGGGGTGTCCAGGGGGAGGTGGGATTGTCAGTGTCCCTTTCTGAAGCCTCATAGCTCTGCCCCCATTCACACACTCTTGTCCTCCTTCCTCAGTCCCCTTGCACAGCCACCGCTTCTCCTCAGAAGACTGGGCACCCTGGGCAGGAGGCTTGCACAGATCTCCAGGTGGGTTGGGTCACAGGTGCGCCCTCCTAGCCTGAGTCTGCCGTACCCCCCCCTGGAAGGTGGGGTGAGGGACAGCATGCCTTGTCATCACAGAGTGGGAGACCCCATCCCGGAGGCCTGGGATTATTGTTAGGAGTTCAATACTTGCCTTCCGGGAAATGCAGCAACCATTTACCCATGGGCTACATTCCTGAGACCAGGACACTCACCAGCAGGTGGCAAGCTCAGAAGGAGGGAGTGAGGAAGCCCATTTGCTCATCTCACATGTGGGGACGGAGGCACCACGGGCATAGCTTCATGTCACCAGGTAGCAGGCAGCTTGTCCCTAGACCCAGATGTGGCAGCCCCCATTTCACACAGGGCCTGCCCTGCACTGTCCTTGCAGTCAGCCAGACCCAACCGTGGCAAGCTCACGTCCCTGACTCCCTCCTTGGACAATGGGCCCCTTGTCACCTACCAGGACCCAAAGCATCTGCAGAACAGGGGAGGCAGCACATGGGTAGAAAAGTCAGGGATGAATGAAGGTCCCCTCACCTCCTGCTTTCTCCCAGACTGGCTCAGTCCCCAGGGCTGATGGTCATCCGGCCTAGGGACAGGCAGGCACCACTGTGCCCGGCGCTGTTCTTCCTCCTGTCTTTGTTCATTGTTTTCAGCACATGCTCGTCTCTGAGCCTCCTTGCTCCACAAGCTCAGTCCCATCTTTGTCTAGGTTTCACACCTGCCCAGCACTGCCCTTACTGAGGGGCTTCAGTTTCCTTATCTGTAAACTGGGCTCCTGAGAGACCCATTCGTGCAGGTGAGGAGGATGTATCAGGAGCTTCCAGCAACGCACCTGTGACTCCCAGGTCACTGTTCTAGCCCAGGGGTTAAGCCGGGAGTCCTTGAGGGGCACAGAACAGGATGGTCAGGCCCATCCTCAGATAGCAGCGAGGATCCTCAGGAAAATGTCATTTCAGCTCTAACTTCTGCAGAACACGGTGGCAGGCTTCTGTGTACAGGGCATTCTGCCTGGTATAGCTCTGAGGGGCTTTGCACACTGGGTAGTCTGGTTCTCATGTAAACACTGACCTCAGCCCACTGAGGAGTGGAATCAGGGCCGCCTCCGGCCTCTGGTAACAGCCCAGTTTGGGACAAACCACTTCCTCCCTTTCACACCCAACCGGCCAGCCCCACCCAGCTCTGGGGCCACTGAGCAAGTTGTGAAGGTTTGTGTTGGGCTCAGTCAGATATTCTGCAGGCTGGGGAGCCCAGGGCAAGCTGGCTTTGTGCCTCAGTTTCCTCCCCTGCAAGAATGGCTGACCAGCATCCACCCTGGGCATTGGCAAGCGCCAGTCTGAATGGCAGTGGCACCTGTAGAGCGTGTCCAGCCCTGAACCACAGTGAGCCTGGCACGCCTCAGTCCCCCTTCACAGATGAGTGTGGCCACACTGTGCCACCCAAACATGCCCCTGCCCCTCGGGCCTTGTTGCCCCCTCTGCACAGTGGGCACAATCACAGTGACATCGGTTGTGCTGCCACTGCCACTGAGACCCTGCCATCAGTCTGTGTGCATCTTCAGGCGGCCCTGCCACTGCCCCACACTGCCAGGCACAGCACGGGGTGCTGAGGAGCCTTTGGTGGGCGCGGACTTCCTTCCGCATAGCCCCATACTACACAGGCCCGCATCTGCTGTCTAAACTGCAGAGCAGAGGAAGCCTCTGGAGACACACTGTGTGGGAAGGCCTAGCCCCCGGGACATGTCTGGGATCACTTGCCTCTGCTCAGGCAGAAGAAGGCTCGCACTGCCCCTGGCCCCCAGGCCTGGTGGCATGAGAGGGGCTGGCTGTGGTCTCGATGCCCTGGCTGGTACACTGCCAGCCGATGGGGAAAGGCTCCCTGCATCTGGTCAGCCTCGGGCCTGATCCCTGTCAGGCTTAAATGGGGACACAGATAGGCACCATCCGCCTCATAAGAGCCCGAGCCACCCCCAGATGATAGGCAACACTGTGCCAGCACTCGCAGTTAACAAAGGTTCTCACACTTGCCATTCAAGGCCCACAATAACTCTGAATTTTTACACATCGCGCTACAGAAACCCAGAGAAAGATGACAGAACAAAAACAAGACACCATTCCGTGCCACTACTTCCTGCCTTGAAAACATCCGTCTCCCTCAAATGGCTCCTGCCCCGTATGCTCCCACCACCCTAAAGTCCCACAAAACCAGTTAGGATCTCAGGACTCTGCCAAGACCTCAGGACCCAACCCCACTCACCCGTCTTCCGAAGGCAAGTGAGTTTCTCCTCCGGGCTGAACTTCGTGCAATAGCAAAACACAACTTCCCTTTTCTAATTTTCGCAATATGGGTCACAACATGATGGTGTATTTGCATTTCCGCATCATTACACTGGGGTGAGAAGAGCTTGGCTTACTGCTTCTGGAAGGTGCGACTTGCAGGGTGGTGGGGGCAACGGCAAATAAACATGCAATCCATGGCTCTTCACCGACCGGGCACTCGGCTCACAGCCGCAGCGGCCGTGCTGGTTTAAAGGTTAACAGGGCTGCACACAGAGGACCCGCAGTAACCATCCTCCTGCTTCTGCGGGGTGGACTTTTCTGAGTAGATCTGCCACGGATCGTCAGAGAGGAGGGGCCCAGCCGGGAGTGAGGGGGCCGGCCCTAGACCAGACAAGCCCAGAACGAGCCCAGAAACACCATCAGAGGCTTCCTGAGACCCTCTTGGTTGGGAACAATGAAATGGCCACAAGTTAGAGAGTGAAGAGGCCCCCTGCAAACAGGTATTTCAAGGTGCTTCCTGGGAGACCTGACCCACAAGCGCTGCTCCAGCAGGCCTAGCACCTGCCCCGCTGAACACCCACACTAGGAGGGTGCCCTCATTGTTTTAGGGAGAGAATCAATGAATAATAACACTGGGCCCTGAAGGGCTTAGAGTGCAAAGTCTGACTCAATTTTAATATGCTTGTTAATCCAGCCCTAAATTCATTTTTTTAAAGCAATTTCTCAGCTCATGCCCGAAATCCCAACACTTTGGAAGGCCGAGACGGGAGGATCACTTGAGGTCAGGAGTTTGAGACCAGCCTGTACAACTTGGTGAAACCCTGTCTCTACTAAAAATACAAAAATTAGCTGGGTGTGTGGTGCATGCCTGTAATCCCAGCTACTCGGGAGGCTGAGGTGGGAGGACCACTTGAACCCTGTAAGTGGAGGTTGCAGTGAATTGAGATTGTGCCACTGCACTCCAGCCTGGGGGACAGAGCAAGACTCTGTCTCAAAAAAAAATAAAAATAAAAATAAATGATAAATAAAAGCAACTTCTCTGGGCCTCAGCTTCCCTGTGCCAGGCAATGCCACAGGTGCCCCATGGATGGTTGCTCATTGGGCCCCTTCATGCCCCTGTGAGGGGCTGTATGGTTACCCCCATCCGACAACAGGGACACTTGAGGCTCAGGACACAGTGGTGTGCCCCCCTCCCAAAAGCTACAGGCTGAGGTGATGTGGAGTTTGTCCCCAGGTTCCATCTGACCCCACTGATCCCTGCCTGTGTGAGGATGCGGAGCTACAGTTAGCTGTGACAGGGATGGGGTGGCCAGGGTCACCTGGGCTCCAACTCATGGGTGGTGTGACCTTAGCCACATCGCTGAACTTCTTTTTTTGTTGAGACAGAGTCTCACTCTGTTGCCCAGGCTGGAGTGCAGTGGTGCAATCTCAGCTCACTTCAACCTCCCACTTCCGGGTTCAAGCAATTCTCCTGCCTCAGCCTTCTAAGTAGCTTGGATTACAGGTGCCCACCACAATGCCTGGCTAATTTTTTGTTTTTGTTTTTGTTTTTTTGAGACAGAGTTTCGCTCTTGTTACCCAGGCTGGAGTGCAATGGCGCGATCTCGGCTCACCGCAACCTCCGCCTCCTGGGTTCAGGCAATTCTCCTGCCTCAGCCTCCCAAGTAGCCAGGATTACAGGCACGCGCCACCATGCCCAGCTAATTTTTGTATTTTTTAGTAGAGACGGGGTTTCACCATGTTAACCAGGATGGTCTCGATCTCTTGACCTCGTGATCCACCCGCCTCGGCCTCCCAAAGTGCTGGGATTACAGGCTTGAGCCACCGCGCCCAGCCTGGAGATAAAGTTTCACCATATTGGCCAGGCTGGTCCAAACTCCTGACCTCAGGTAATCTGTCTGCCTTGGCCTCCCAAAGCGCTGGGATTACAGACACCGCACCTGGCTGTTGATGAACTTCTTGAAGCATCCATTCTTCCTCCATGAAATGGAGAAAATGTGGGATGCATGTGGGGAAGTTTTTGTGAGAAACAAGGGCTTGGCCCATAGTAGGTACTCAAGGGATCCGAGCCACTGACATCTGAATCCCCATTGCCAGCCAATCCCCTGGGTCTTGGCTCCCTGAGGGACCAGGGCCCCCTGAGGAGGCAGCCCTGGACCATCCAGATGCTTCCAGCCCAGGCCAGGAAGGACAGTAGGGCCTACCACTACCACCTGGTTCAGCTTCCCCTCTACAGATGTCCCCTGTGCCAGGAGGCCAGCAGTGAGGTCCCATTAGGACCAGGGAAACAAACCCAGGTCCACCAGGAATACACAACTGTCATCCTAAGGTCAAGATAAATTCTGGCAGCACAGTAGCAGGCTGGCTGTGATGACCTGAAAGCTGAGGGGTTGTGGCAGGTGAGGGACTAAAAGAGGGTGGTGGAGGTGGGGTTGTGGCTTAAAAGTAGAACTGAGGCCAAATGTCCTGTCATCCCTGGTGGGGGTGAATGGGAGGAAGTGGTGCCTCCACTGGGGAGTGACATCATTCAAAAAGAAACATGTTTGTGGCAGCCAGCCCTCCAATGGCCCAGTGATCATCACCTTCTGGGATCTGCCTCTCCTACTGTGAATAAAGCTGACCTATGGACACTAATGTACAATAGGACATTGCAGAAATGATAAAGGTGACTTCCAAGGCCAGGCCATACATAACACTGTAGCTTTTGCCTTTCCTTCCTGAATAACTTGCTCTGGGGGAGCTGGCTGCCATGTTGTGAGGATGCTCAAGCAGCCCTATAGAAGGCCCACATGGAGAGGAACTGAGGCTCCAGCCAACAACCGGCAACAACTTGCCATGTGTGAATGAGTCACCTTGGAAATAATCCTCAGTTTCAGTTAGGCCTTCAGATGACAATGCAGCCCAGCCACCATCTGCAGCCTCATGAGAGATCCCCAAGCCATAGCCAAGCCACACCCCAATCCCTGGCCCATCAAAACTAAAGAGTGAAGTGCTTGCTGTCGTTTTAAAGTGATGCAGTCTTTTCTTTTCTTTCTTTCATCTTTTTTTGAGACAGAGTCTTGCTCCGTTGCCAGGCTGGAGTGCAGTGGTACAATCTCGACTCACTGCAACCTCCTCCTCCCAGGTTCCAGCAATTCTCCTGCCTCAGCCTCCCAAGTAGCTGAGATTACAGGCGTGTGCCACCACGCCCAGCTAATTTTTGTATTTTTAGTAGAGACAGGGTTTTACCATGTTGGCCAGGATGGTCTCGATCTCTTGATCTTGTGAACCGCCCTCCTCGGCCTCCCAAAGTGCTGGGATTACATGTGTGAGCCACTGTGCCCAGCCAGTGATGTAGTATTTTTTCATCTGGAAAAAGGGCAGAGGTGACCTGTTGGAGGGTGGTGGGATCAGCCCACAGTGGAGAAGCAGCCACCAGGAAGTATCAGCACATATTCCAATTTCTCTGACCAATTATTTCACTCATGTCCCAATGGCTCAAATGAGTCCTCTACCCTGGAGGGCTCCTAGTGACCATGGAGGGCTCCTGGGGCCACAGTGATGATCCACTGGTGCTGTTCAATATCAAGGCACTTGAATAACTTCATGGAGTCATAGGCTCTGCAGAATCCAGTGTCCCTCAGCCTGTCCCTCAGGGGTGCTGCTCATCCTCCCTCAGGTGGCTCACTTCATGAGGGGTAGACACCATTGATGAGAAAGGGGTTTCCCCAGGACTCCTGCTTTGTCCCAAGGACCCCCAGCCCTGTCTTCCAGGAAAGCTGGCCATGCGGGGCAGAGGAGCTCTGAAGTCCAGGACCCAAAGGGGCCTGTGTGGGACCACAGAGGCCAGGATTGAGAGAGACTGTGGGCAGAAAACTGTTAACCAGCAGGAGCACCCACTCACCAGGAGGGTGGCCCAGGAACCCTACCCTGTTCAGCATACCCTGGCTGAATTTCTCTCAGCTGACCGAGGGGCTTTCCCCTGGTGAGTGAGTGCTCTCCCTGGATCTCTCTCCTGGTGGGTGAGTGCTCTCCCTCTGACTTCATGGAACAGAGCCCTCACAACTCTCCCATTGCCAGCACTGGACTATGACTAAGCCTGGGACTGTTACAGCAGCCAGCTGGCCCTAACTGTTATACCCCATTCCTTTCCAAGACTGCAACCAGTTTATCTTATACTCTGTGGGGCAAAGTGTCCACCTGACATCTAATAGTTACACTTGCGATGCATTTTTTCAGGGAAGCCATGTTACTCATGGTTATTCTGTACACTTTGAATGGAAGGTTTTTCGTTTTTTGGTTATTATTTTTTTTTTTTTTGAGATGGAGTCTTGCTCTGTCACCAGGCTGAAGTACAGTGGCACAGTCTCAGCTCACCGCAGCCTCCACCCACTGGGTTCAAGCGATTTTCCTGTCTCAGCCTCCCAAGTACCTGGGACTACAGGCGGGCCCCACCACATCCAGCTAATTTTTGTATTTTTATTAGAGACAGGGTTTCACCATGTTGGCCAGGATGGTCTCGATCTCTTGACCTCATGATCCACCTGCCTTAGCTTTCCAAAGTACTGAGATTACAGGTGTGAGCCACCGCGCCCGGCCATGAATGGAAGGTTTAAGGAGGAAAGCAGCTTATATTTACCAACCACACAGCATAAGTCAACCCTGCTCTGGGCTGGTTTATGGGAGACATGACGGTGTGGGGATAGGAGGCATGAGGGAATGAGGACATGGGGATGGGAGACTTGGGGACATGAGGGATATAGAGACATGCAGACATGGTGACATGATGACAGGACATAGAGGACATGAGGATATGGGCATTTGAGGACATGAGAACATGGGGAGCGGAGGTCATGAGACATGGGGACATGATAAGTGAACATGGGGAACATGGGAACCTGAAGACACAAGAACATGAGGACATAGAGGACATGGGGACATGACGTGGGAAAATGGGACATGGAGACATGAAGAATATAGAGACATGGGTATATGGAGACATGGGAACACAGGGACTTTGGGACATGAGGGACATGGGAACATCATCAATATGGAGATGTGGAGGCTATGGGGACATGGGGAATGAGAACACGCAGGCATGAGGAATGTGGAGTCACATGGACATAGAGATATGAGGGCGTAGGGTACAGCAGACACTGGGAGAGGTGGTCTTGGAAACATGGGGCATAGGGACACTCGCCTTAGCCATCAACCTTCCAAAACACCCACGCCAATGAGCAAAGACATTTTGTACAGCCTTATCAGGGCAGATTTTTTTTTTTTTTTTTTGAGACAGGATTTCCCTCTGTTGCCCAGGCTGAAGTGCACGGGAGAAATCATGACTCATGTAGCCTCGACCTCCTGTGCTCAAGGGATCCTCCCACCTCAGCTTCCTGAGTATCTGAGACCACAGGTATGTGCAACTATTCCTGGCTAAGTTTTTATTATTTGCAGAGATGGAGTCTGGCTATGTTTCCCAGGCTGGTCTTGAACTCCTGGGCTCAGGCGATCCTCCCACCTCAGCCCCGCAAAGTGCTGGGATTTATAGGCATGAGCCACAGAGTCTTGCCCAATGTCAGAGATGTGCTGAAGGTTCAGAAACAGAGAACGAGTTCAACTAATTACCCTATATCAAAACTTACTATAGTAATTATATTTTATCAACTAAAATAATTTTATTATAGTTATAATAAAACAAATAAAATAATTTCAAAAGCAAGACAATGTGGTATCAACATAAGTTTAGAGAAATAAATCAACAGAACTAACAGATTTTCGATTTTCATTCATTTGTTCAATTTTCAATGAAGGTGCCAGTATACTATCAATGGGGAAAGATATGTCCTTTCAACAAATAGTAATGGAATGTTTAGACAGCCGTACCAAAAAATGAACCTTGACTGCTTACACTATACATGGAAAATAACTAGAATCAAAGCCTTAACTGTGGATGCTAAAACTGTAAAGCTTCTAAAAACACATAGGTGAAAATATTCATGAATTTGAGGTTGGCAATGATTTATTAGAGTCTAAAAGGCACCAAGCTACACACCCAAAAAAACTTGGTAAACAACTTCTTCAACATGAAAACATGCTTCCTGAACATAGAAAACTTCTGCTTATCGAAAGGCACCGTTGGAACGTGAAAAGGCCAGCCACATGCAGATTCTGGGTGATGATGATGTGTCAGTGCAGGTTCATCAATTGTAACAAATGTCTCTCTGTGAAGGATGTTGATAAAAAGGGTGTCTCTGAATGTGTGGGGTCAGGGAATAGATGGAAAATCTCCGTACCTTCCCCTCAATTTTACTGTGAATGCAAAACTGCTATTAAAAAATTACATCTTTAAGGTTGGGCGCAGTGGCTCATGCCTGTAATCCCAGCACTTTAGGAGGCCAAGGTGGGAGGATTACCTGAGGTCAGGAGTTTGAGACCAGTCTGGCCAACACAGTGAAACCCTGTCTCTACTAAAAATACAAAAATTAGGTGGGCATGGTGGTGTAATCCCAGCTACTCAGGAGGCTGAGGCAGGAGAATAGCTTGAACCTGGGAGGCGGAGGTTGCAGTGAGCCAAGATCCTGCCACTGCACTCCAGCCTAGGTAACAGAATGAGACCCTGTCTCAAAATAAATAAATAAATAGATAGATAAATAAAGTCTTTTTAAAACATTTCAAAGGTGGTGGGGTGCAGTGGCTCACACCTGTAATCCCACCACTTTGGGAGGCTTAGGTGGGCAGATCACCTGAGGTCAAGAGTTTGAGACCAGGCTGGCCAACATGGTGAAACCCTCTCTCTAAAAAAATACAAAAATTAACCAGGCATAGTGGTGCACACCTGTAATCCCAGCTACTCTGGAGACTGAGGCAGGAGAATCACTTGAACCTGAGAGATGGAGGTTGCAGTGAGCAGAGATCACGCTAATGCACTTCAGCCTGAGCAACAGAGCAAGACTCCATCTCAAAAAAAATAAAAAATAAAAAACCAAAATTTCAAAGGCGAACCACAGACTGAGAGAAAACATTTGCAATACATATATCTGACAACAGATTTGTGTCCAGAATACATAAAGATTCCTATAAATTAATTTAAAAAGACAAATGATTCCATCTTTAAAATGAGAAAAAAACTGGAACAGGCATTTGACTTAAGTTACCTAAATAGAAAATAAGTGTATGAGCTGGTGGGCAATACTGCCTTCCATGAGGGAAACTTAAAACCACACTGAGGTATATTACGGCCCCATCAGAATGGCTACAGTGAAAAAGACTGATAATGCCACGTGCTGGCAAGGCTGTGGAGCCAACAAAACTCTCAGTGTGAAATTCTCATGCTGGTGGAAGCAGAAAATTATGCAACCATTTTGGAAAACTGTTTGGCATTTTCTCACAAAGTTAAACATACACTTTCCCAATGATGCAGCAATTGCACTCCTCGATATCTACCCAAGAGCAAAGAAAACATCTGTTCACACAAAGACCTGTACACAAATGTACACAGCAGCTGTATTCATAACTCAAAGCTGGAAACAACTCAAATGTCCAACAACTGGGGAATGCATCATAAGCAAGTGTGGTGGAGCCATTATATGGATAGAATAAGATTCAGCAATAAAAAGGAATAAGTCACTGATATAACAATGATGTAGAGCTGGGTGTGGTGGCATGTGCCTGTAGTCCCAGCTACTTGGAGGCTGAGGCAGGAGCTTGCTTGCACCCAGGAGGTCGAGGTTGCAGTGAGCTACGATTTCACCACTGCACTCCAGCCTAGGAGACAGAGCAAGACTATATGGATGGATCTCAAAAGAAGCCAGACACAAAAGACTGTTAGATGAAGTTCAAGGACGGGGAGAACTAGTTTCTGAATTCAGAACAGAGTGCCCTGTGGCACTCTGGAGGACAGTGTCTTAGTTTATCATGGTTGCTATAACAAAGTTATTATCTAGGTGGCTGAAGGTCAAAAATTTGCTTTCCTGGAGGCTGGAACTCTGAGATCAAGGTGTCGGCAGGGTTGGTCTCCAGAGGCCTCTCTCCTGGCTTGCGGGCAGCCATCATCTCCCCGTGTCCTCACCTGGTTGTCCCTCTGTGAATCCTCACCACTTCTTATTGGACACCAGTCATGACAGATCAGCACCCACTCTCAGCGCCTCGTTTTAACTAAGTCACCTCTTTAAAGGCTCCGTCTCCAACACAGTCACATTCGGAGGTACTGGGGATTAGAGCTTCAATGTGTATTTTGTAGGGACACAGTTCAGCCCATAGTAATCCCCCAAAGTGAGAACAAGACAAGGTTGCCTGCCCTCACCACTCTCATTCAGCATAGTAGAGAAGGAAAAGGTTCTAGCCAGTGCAATAAAGCAAGAACAGGAGCTAAAATGCATGCAGAGCAAAAAGAAAGAAATAAAATTGTCCATGTTTGCAGATGACATGATTGTCTACAAAGAAAATGCCAAGAAACAAACAAACCAAAAAAAGAAAAAAAAGTGGGGCACAGTGGCTTATGCCTGTAATCCTAGCACTTTGGGAGGCCGAGACAGGTGCATCACCTGAGGTCAGGAGTTCGAGACCAGCCTGGCCAACACAGTGAAACCTGTCTCTACTAAAAATACAAACAAACAAAAAAAAATTAGCTGGGCGTGGTGGTGGGTGCCTGTAATCCCAGCTACTTGGGAGGCTGAGGCAGGAGAATCACTTGAACCTGGGAGGCGGAGGTTGCAGTGAGCCGAGATTGTGCCATTGTACTCCAGCCTGGGCAACAAGAGCAAAACGCTGTCTAAAAAAGAAAAGAAAAGAAAAAACTCCCTAGTATGTGAGTTCATCAAGGTCAAGGATACAAAATCAAGTTACAAAAATCACTTGAATTTGTGTATATTGGCAATGAACATGCAGACATGGAAATGAAAATTATGTTGCCATTCACACATTAACTGAGGTACATCCATGCCACACAACAGCACTCAGCAGTAACAAGGAAACACTATTGACACACAGAGCAGCCTGGATATGTCATGACTCCCCTGGATGAATTCCCTCAGACGAATTCCATGGAATTGCGCTGGTGGAAAAAAAAAAAGATAATTTCAAAACGTTACGTGTATGCAATTCCATTTATATAAAATTCTCAAAATGACAAAACTGTAGAAACAGAACAGACTGGCTGCTGTCAGGGGCAGGCAGGGAGTAGGTGTGGACAGGAAGGGGGGCACAGGAGGCTCCCTGTGCGGGGGCTGCTCCGTGTCTTGACTGCACCAGTGTCAATGTCTGAGCTGTGATATGGTCCTATATCATTTTGCAAGCTGTTACCACTGGGGAAGCCTGGGTAAAGGCCCACAGCATCTCTGCATTATCTCTTCTAACTGCATGTGTCTGTACAGTCATTTTAAAACAAAAAGTTTAATTTAAAAACCAGCTAGTGGCATCCCTTGGCTCTTAGGAGAAGCAGTGAGCCAATGAGTGACTAACAGTAAAGCTGGAATCTTCAGCGTCATCTCAGAGTTGGCCGGACTGGAACCCGGCCCTTACAGCCTCTTGGCCTCATTCCCAGCCTTGCCAATGGTTGGGAGCACCTCTCCCTACCCCCACGCGCCCTGCCTCTCATGTGGTTCCCTCTGCTCCTTGGCCACCTGGCCACACCAGCTGCATTTGGCTCTCAGACACATAGACTCCATATCGCCATCACTCTCCAGGAAGACTGTGAGTTCCATGAACGCAGGCGACGACGCGGCAGCCTCCAAGCATCTTCTCATTTCTCCTTTTCCAGAAGACAAAGCTATGGTTCAGAGAGTGGAGTAACTGTCAAGGCCACAACACTGAGACCCTAACAAGATGCAGCCAAGGCGATGGTCTCTAGGACACTAGCCGTCTTGGCTGCATCTTAGCCCAAGGTGCAGGACAAAGGGGAACCAGAGAGCCAGGAGCTCAGGGGAGTAACAAGCTTGGAAGTAAGAGTCCTATTCAGTGACCAGGACACTGAGGTTCAGAGAGACCAAAATGCCATCAGTCAGTCAGTCCACAACCATTTGCTGAGCAGTGCACAGGATACAAGAATACTCAGCAGGCTCAGGAGATGGCCCCTGAGGAAGGAGCGGCTCTGGCCTGCGGAGACCCTCCTGGCTGCCGCTCCTCCTGTGCAAGGTGACCCTGGCCCCTGCCCTTCTGTTCATTTATTAGGGTCACGGCCAGTCATTTGGGCCACATGGGCCCAGGGCTCAGAGCCCGACTGCTTCTCCAATCACCTGCCTGCTTTTGGGAACCGAGAACCACAGATCCTGAATCCTTCAGACCCAAGGACTGGACAAAGTGTCCATGTTGAGTTACTCTCATTCTTTTGATGAGACAGGCGAAAGCCACAAAAATACCACACTAGCCAGGGCAGGAAATGGGCGGGACCAGAGTAGACATTCCCGTGGGGCTTTGCACGGGGCAGGGGGTGGTGCACCTTTGTCAGTGTTCAGGATCCAAGACAAATCCTACTAAACATGTGACCTAACAATAGACAAGACCCAAGGAAATGGAAGCTCCCCAGAGAGAGGTGTGTGGAACCCTGACTCCAGTGGCCGTCTCTGAGTGGTGAGCTTCCGAGAATTTTCATTTGCTTCTTGATGCTTCTCAGTAACATATAAATTTCTACAAAGAACATTTATGATATTTGCAATTGGGAGGAAAGCCAACCTGTTTAAAAATAAGAGAGTGGAAGCTGCTCATTGGAGATTTCCAGCCGGGAACTCTCGCCCGACGAAAGCAAGCTGTCTCCATGCCTGTTTACATATGGAAAATTTAATTTCTACTTAGCTGTCCTAAGTCTCTGTAAGGAAAGATGTGGTTGAGAAACCAAAAAAGAAGGGATGCTGAGTGTAATTCTGCTTTCTGAAAACACACTTTTTGCAAAACCTTTTCTAGGTTGCTTTAAACTGAAATTACATTTGGTCCAGAGACAGACAATATTTCCTAAACCTTGGCACTGCCCTTAACTTGACCTGCCTTCCTCCTGGGCAGGCAGCTGGCAGGGTGGAAAGCCCAGACCTGGAAGGGTGAGGCCTGTGTGCAGGTGACATTGCGTGAGCCCCTTCACCCCAACATGGGGAAAATAGCCCTGGACACCAAGTCCCTGGGGGCTCTCTGGGAAAATGCGTGTAAAATGCTACTGTGAAAGCAGCAAGGAGCTGGCTAGTCATCACTCACTGTACCTCTTTTCTTTAAAGTTGCTTTAAAAATATGTGATGCTTTAGTCATCTTAGCCAAAGTGGAGAGGCAATCCCAGCTTCAGACTCTTAGACCAAGTGGCATTTTGAGAGCTTTCCACTTGGGAGGCGTAATTACAGAGTGGCTCTGGCAGTTGGCTAGGATACCATCAGAGCTCAAGTGGAAGCGATTGTTTCTTCTCCTTAACAAAGAGCCCTGATGTGCCTACACTTACACGAAAGTGCCGCATCTGGTGCATTTCTTTTTTTACTCTGTAGGAAAAAATTATCAATGTGTAAATAGAGAATGATATACATTAAAAAATAAGGCAATAAAGGGGTGGCCACGCCCCCACTCAAACAGGCCCTGAATAAAGGATAATTCCAGCATTGTTATGGGGCAGCTGCACAGCGTCAACCAGAAGTGCTCATAGGCCCGGGGAGGTGCAGGCTCCCTTCCTCTGCGCCCCATGTCCAATCCAGACACCACATTCTGCCAAGTGGTATTCTCACAATCACTCGGATCCACCCTTTACTATTCAGTCCTTTAGTCTAAGCTCCTGATCAACCAAAGACTATTCAGAATTCAACAGCACATGTTTATTTAGGTTTCCTTTAAGGGCAGACGCTGAGCTAGGGGACCTGGGGGGAGGAAGTAACCAGAAAAGTTAGAATTAGAGGCACCTAAGGGTGATCCCAGCAACACTATCTTAAAGGAGAAAAAAAAAAGGAAAGAAGGAAGGAAGGGAAAGGGGAAGGAAGGAAAGAAAGAAGGAAACAGAGAAAGAAGGGAGGGAGGGAGGGAGGGAGAGAGGGGAGGAGGGAGAGGTTTGAGCCACACTTGCTCAACCTTCACAATGTTAAGGAGGGCCGTAGGATTGGAGGGTAGAGGATGGATCGTGGGTGAGGGGGCTTCAGCTCTAAAACATTTTGATTTTCAACAACGATATGTGTATATCTCCTTTGCATACTTGAAAATAAACAGAGTTGTGGTCTGGTCACCCACTTCGCCGCCACACATGAGTTGAATTGTGGCAATGAATTATTCTTTATGCAGCAGGTTTTTTTGCAGACAAAATTTTCTGGAACTTGTTTAAAAAGAAGATCAGGGAGAGGGTCAAAGAGCCAGATGCCCCTTTTTCCACTGAAAATCCCAGACCCTCAGATTTTGTCTGCCCTGGAACTGGGGGACAAGAGCATCCTCTCTGCAGCTGTAAAGTCAGGATCTACTGACTGGGATCCCCCCAAGCCTACTCTGCACCTACTTTGCATGGTCAAAGACCAGCAGGTTTATTCATTCCGTTTACCACCTCTGCAGCTACATGAATCCTTCGGGCACTGGTGTTTCAAGGACGAAGAACGTGAGAGTGATCAGACACAACCCCACATATGGCAACATCTACACAACTTTAATTAATTAATTTGTTTGAGACAAGGTCTCACTCCTCACCCAGGCTGGAGTGCAGTGGCACAATCACGGCTCACTGCAGCCTCAAACTCGGCTCAAGCTATCCTCCCACCTCAGTTTCCTGAGTAGCTGGGACTACAGGCGCATGCCACCACACCTGGCTTATTTTTGTATTTTTTTACAGAGAAGGGTTTCACCATGTTGCCCAGGCTGGTCTCGAATCCCTGGGCTCAAACCATCCACCCACCTCGGCCTCTCAAAGTGCTGGGATTACAGACATGAGCCATCCTCCTTGGCTACATGACTTTATTTTAGGAAGTTACAATTTCAACGAAAAATTCTACCTTATGGGTTGTGTCTAGCTGGCATATTCTGAGAAGCAAAATAATTTACCCAGAGAAGACAAGCAGGAACACTTAGAATTACTGGATATCAGTTATCAGAAAAATAAAAGGCCTTCTTCATGCATTTATTCAACAAGCGCATATTAGTATGCTATATACCATTTTCCTTCTAAAAGCCCCACGGCTGAATGTCTAAAAGGCCTGTTGGAATTCCCTCACGAACACACAAGACCTAGAGCGGAACCCCAGAGCAGCCTGGGGTCTTGGCAGCCCCTGGCCACAACCCTCAGCCTGCAGGGCTTCCTCCACCTCTACGGCCTTTCTCCTATGCACCCTCGCCTCTCCTCATTCTCCTCAGGGCCCAGGCAGGTCAGGGGCAGCCAGATCTCAGGGAGAAGTGAATCTCCAGCGCTGGACAGGGCTGCATCTGCTGCCCTTCTCCTCGTCAGCACTCAGGGGATGTGGCACAACAAGGGCCCTTGCTCCATTTCCAGCTGCCCAGGCAGGGAGGGCAGCACTCTCCCTGAGCCAACCCCAGGTCACTTAGGGGCTGTCATCCACAGATCCCTCCTAGGTGGACTCATTTGCATCTGGATTTAATTCTTTTTCTTTTTTTTTTTTTGAGACAGAGTCTTGCTCTGTCACCCAGGCTGTAGTGTAGTGGCATTATCTCGGCTCACTGCATCCTCCATTGCCTGGTTCAAGCGATTCCCCTGCCTCAGCCTCCTGCATAGCTGGGACTACAAGCACGTGCCACCATGCCCGGCTAATTCTTTTTGTATTTTAGTAGAGACGGGGTTTCACCAAGTTGGCCAGGATGGTCTTGATCTCCTGACCTCGTGATCTGCCCGTCTTGGCCTCCCAAGATGCTGGGATTACAGGCATGAGCCACCTCGCCCAGCCCTAGATTTAATTATTTAGACCAAATGTCACCAGGTGCCATAGCCACAGACCACCACAGCCTCCACAGCTCATGAGGACCCTATCAGGGGATGGAAGGGACTTGGGCTACATTTGCCTGCCTTGAATTAACTCCTCCTGCCCTCTTCTTTCCCCATCCTCAGTCAGGGACCCGGGAGTGTTGGTCCAAGTCCAGAATCCACACGGAAGAGTCCCGGCCTCTGTGAGCAGGGACCGCCAAGCCGCATGGGGCCAGAGCCTCCCAGTGTCCTGGGACTTTGCCATCCCCATGACAAGTTCTGTCTGGCAAATCCAACCTGCTTTTACTTTTTATTCATCTACTTCTTCTTATCCTTTGCACTCTATGCTGAATCAGATCCTTCCTGGAATGACAGGTGAACAGAGGAAGGGAGGAGAAAAAGAAAAAAAAAGAGGAAGGAAAGAAAAGAGGGAGGAAGGGAGTGAGGAAAAGAAGGGGGTAGGAGGAAAAGGGGAAAACAGAGAGGAGGAAGAGAGCTGATGAATTAGTTGGTTGGTTAGCTGCTCAGCTGTTGGTTAGTTGGTTGGTTAGTTGAGTCCCTGCCGGTGGGCACAGGGCTCCTTGGGCAGCAGGATAGCTCCCTGCTAGAGCTCCTTGGGTTGTGGTGGGAGGGGGAAGCTCCACCCCTCACCGGCACTCAGACAGAGGTGCTATGGAGAAAGCCTGAGTCTTTCTCCATTCTGCACACACAAGCACCTCACCTCTTCTTGGGCCACACAGATATACTCAGGGCCAAGAGCTGCTGCCTGGTGGCCCTGGGCAACCTGAGACTGTGGAGCCATGCCTACCCCTCAAACCCATCCTGTCCCTGAGGGTCCCACACACAGCTCTCTGGGCACCCCTTCCTTGGGATGTCGTGGTGAATGCGGACACCCAAGGCTGACCTGACGCTGCAGAACTGAGTCAGCACTGGTGCTCATAAGCTTGGGAAGGAGTGCACAGGAATGATGGGGAAATGGGCCCTCATCTCCCCCATAGCCGGAGTGGACCGGCTTGCCAGACGCTGTGGAGGATGAGAGACTTCTGTACAGATTACATACAGCGCAAATGCAGTCCTCGGATCTTTCACCCAACAGCAAGCTGCCAATGGGTGACACATGACCCTATTTACAGATGGGGAAACCGAGGCACTGATCCACAGGATGGAGCCAGATTTCCTTCCATACTTGTTCCCCTTTCCAGGCACCAGTCCCTCAGCATGTATGCTCCATGGCGACAAAAGGATGTGCCCCTGTGTGACCCCCTGTCTGGGGTGTCCAGAGCAAAGCCAGGACCATGATGGGCTTGGAGAAGCCTGCAGTCCTCTAGGAGCCCACCTAAAGGCCCAAGGGATGAGCTGTCATAACCCTCACTCTGCACATAAGGAAACTGAGGCCTCCAGCCCCAGCCCAACCTCTGCCCAGTGAGTCCTGAGGTCTGAGGATGAGGAGGGGCACTTGGGACACAGCCCAACCCCAGAAGAGATGGTGTGAGCCGCTGACTCTCAATGAGTGAGTTGGGACCCTGGGCACAACACAGAGAAGGCGTTGTGTCCAAAGCCAGCTGGCCTTCAGCTGACCACCCGCTGCCCCAACACAAGGACCTGGGAAGAAGAGCCATGGGCAACAGCCAGAACACAGTCAGGTTTCCCTGCTGCTGAGAAATGTTTAACTCTTCTGCACAATATGAAAAAGAGGGTCAGCCTCACTGTGGCCGGGGTTTGCTGTCATCCTAACAGTTCACAACATTAAATCCTGTGCACACACGTACATAGATGCAAAACATACACTCATCGTTTACACTTCAAACTGATTTTAGGCAATGATACCTGTATTTCCCAGTCATCCCAGAAAATGTCAACATTCTAACTGTCCTGATTCATGGACACAGAGCATAGGAAATATGCAGTCAAAAAGCCAGGATGACCTGGATCCCCAAAGACCAGAGGCACGAACCACAAAAGGGGCACAGTCGGCCTTGCTGCCTCTTTCTGCTCCTGTCTATTCAAAGACTCAGTTGTCTTAATGAACGTCAAACTTCCGCCTAGCATCGCGAAGGCACCTTGTTTCACCCTGGTTTTATTTTCTCCCTTACAAGAGGTGACACTTAGGGGAAATGCCGAGTGGCAAGAGTAAGGCAACAAAAAGAAAAGATAATCCTGGCATCTGACAAGGGGTCCCGTTTCCATGGGAACCGCCCAGGCGATGCCATGTGTTCCTTTTTTCAAACAGACTATTTTCCTTTCCCATTCATTTGAAAAGAAATGGGAAGAATGGGCAAGGGTGGAGAAATCCAGATATAAAACAGATCTAGTCACAGCCCAGACTAAAGCCTTTATTCAGTAGGTATCCTGGAGAAACAAGTTCCAGAGCCAGGGGCCCCAGGACCCACCTTGAGGACTGCCAAGGTGGTCTTCTTCAGTTCAGTCTCGACTGGGCTGTGCTCAGGAGGGGGCAGAGAACTAATTAAAACAGCTCATCCGGCCGGGAGCGGTGGCTCAGCTCGTAATCCCAAAACTTTGGGAGGCCGAGGCAGGCAGATAACGAGGTCAGGAGTTCAAGACCAGCCTGGCCAATGTGGTGAAACCCCGTCTCTATTAAAAAATACAAAAGTTAGCCAGGCGTGGTGGCGCACGCCTGTAATCCCAGCTACTCGGGAGGCTGAGGCAGAAGAATCACTTGAACCCGGGAGGCGGGGGTTGCAGTGAGCTGAGATCCCGCCACTGCACTGCGGCCTGGGCGACAGAGCAAGACTCCCCTTTCAAAGAAAAAGAAAAGGAAAGAAACACCTCATCAAACCACACACCAGACAGACATGTCCTCCTGCGGAAGGGTCCCGCCAGCCCGCCCCCTGAAGAAGCCCTGCTCAGTCCCGGACACCCAGAAAAATGACACTACATAGGATCTCAAAGCCACCTGAAACAAGCGAAGATCTCATTCTTTTCCAATGTAACCTACTCACCGCCTTCCTCTGGGGATGAAAATCATTTACAAAGCAAACAGGAACGCAGAGGCTCCCCCAGCCCCGCACTGGCAAACTCTGTGCTTGCCGAGCCACTTCCAGCGGAGCCCCGGGGCGGTCGGTCACTGCGCACCGCAGGAGGCTGGGGTCTCCTTGGCGACCTGGAGGACCGGGTTGTGCTTCCCGCGTCAATCAGCCCAAGAATGAAGCCCTGGGGTTCTGCGGAGCGGTCCCGCCTCCCTGGCCCGCCCCGACAATCCGCGGCACCCACAGGCAGCCGCCCCGTCTCCTCCTCTCCCCGCAGCTGCAGGGACGCGGTGAGCCCTGACAAAGCCGCCCGCGGAGAGCCAGCAGGAGGGCGAGGGGCGCCGGCCTGTGTGCGCAGGCCGCTCTCCATGGCAACGAGGGCTGGGGGCTGCGGGCGGAGCGGGGGCTGCGGGCTCCGAGAGGGTCCCGCAAGTCAGAGGGAAATGCTGTTTATTTTTCCTGACCCCTCTGCCCAGAGCCGTTACCTCTGCCAGACTTTCTAGAGAGTCCTGGGGCAGCAGGAACTTTCTTTGCTCCTTCACCACAAGGAAACCCTTTTTAGGTGTGAGCACTTTCCTCCATGCTTAGAGAGAGTGGAGTGGGAAATACACACTTGGTTAAAGAGGTCTTTGTGCAGAGGCTCCACGCATGTGCACGTGTGTGCCGCGTGTGTGTGTGCGGTGTGTGTGGCATGTATATGCGGTGTGTGCATGTGCAGTAGGCTGTGTGTAGTGTATCTGATGTATGTGGTGTGTGTAATGTGCTTTGTGGTATATGTTTTGTGGTTTGTGTGTGGTGTGGTATGTATGTGTTGTGTGTTTGTAATGTATGTAGTATGTTGTGTGATGTGTGTGATATGGGTGTGTGTATGCAATGTGTAGTGTGTTGTGTGTTGTGTTGTGGGGTGTGTGTGGTATGTGTATGATGTATGTGGGGTGTGTATGTGTGTGGTGTGTGATGGGGATCCCTCGTCCTCTCCATAAGGCAGGCACTGAGTACCTAACATGGGTCTACCTAATTCTTTTTTTTTTTTTTAAGTCTGAGTCTCACTCTGCCACCCAGGCTGGAGTGCAGTGGTACAATCTTGGCTTACTGCAACCTCTGCCTCCCAGGCTCAAGCAATTCTCCTGCCTCAGACTCCTGAGTAACTGGGATTACAGGTGTGCACCACCATGCCCAGCTAATTTTGATATTTTTAGTACAGATAGGGTTTCACCATGTTGGCTAGGATGGTCTTGAACTCCTGACCTCAAGTTATCTGCCTGCCTCGACCTCCCAAAGTGCTGGGATTACAGATGTAAGCCTCCGTGCCTGGGCTACTTGTCTAATTCTTGTCACAAGCCTGTAAGGTTAAAGTACTGAACTATTGTCGTGGCATGTTCAGCCAAAGGAACAGAGACACAGGGGAGATAAATGTCCTGCCGTTAAGCAGAAGGCAAGGAGCCCTTGGGGCAAACTTGTGATAAGTGAGAAAGGCGAATGGGTCCTGGGAGGACTCCTACCTTGAGCGCTGGGGCAGCCAGTAAGGAGGAGGGCATGAAGCCACAGCTCTCAGAGGAGGCCAGCGCTGTCCCACCTAGTCTCCGAGCCTGGAGCCTCATAGATGTCCCTGCGTCCATTCATCCCCACTCCCACCACTTCACCAAGCATCTGGACTCTGGGGAAATGCCCAAAGAGGCACAAACACCCCTACAGTTCCCTCTGAGAGGGAACTGATAGAAGTGGAGGAGGTGAGAAACTCAAATCTTTGCTCTTACTCTGTATATCTATGTATGTGAATATATATATAGTTACATATATACATATATAAAATATATGCATATATAAGAATATATACATATGTAAAGAGAATGCATTTTATGTTACTTATGAAATTAAAAAGAAATGCAATGAAGGCCTGGAGCCATGGCTCACACCTGCAATCCCAGCACTTCGGGAGGTTGAGGCTTGTGGATCATTTGAGGTCAGGAGATCAAGACCAGCCAGTCTGACCAGCAGGGTGAAACCTCGTCTCTAAAATAAAAAATAAAAAAATTAGCCGGGTATGGTGGTGGGTGCCTGTAATCCCTGAGCGAGGGACCTCATGACCCTCAGCTGTAAAGTGGAGATCTTCTAGCGGGGCCTACTTCGGCATTGCTAGAGGATTTCATGGGACACAAACGCACACACGGCTCAGCTCCTGCTCGATGCTCTGTTCGTGCCAGCTGGTACCATTCTACTACTCTAGTACTTATATGTGCTTTTGATTTTGTAATCAGACTCTTCCATGCCTGTTGTTTTAGGTGTGTTTTTCTCATCCTGCAACATATTGCAACCTTTTTGCTTTTAATAAATGTTCTTCTATGGCCATGGGATTCTTCCCACCCCGTCCTTCCTGGGTCCCAGCCAGTTCTTTGCTGGTGCTTCTCTACTCTCTGCCCTTATAGCTCCTGACAGGAGGTAGACATGGATAGAAACCAGCAATTGATTGCTTTCCCTTTCTTTGATGGACGCCTCTCTCTCCCCAAGCCCTGACCCACAGACCTCTCCCTTCCTGGGATGCTCCCAGTGCACGGTGAACAGTGGCTGATTTTTACACTCCCACATGCCCATCTCACAGAGGGACGGAGAAATTCCTGCAAACTCAGGACACCACAAACCACCCAGAGCATATGGACTAAAGACCCTCCAGACCCTTTGTTCTTTTGTTGTTTTTTTTTCCCTTGACATGGAGTCTTATTCTGTCGTCCAGGCTGAAGTGCAGTGGTGAGATCTCAGCTCACTGCAATCTGCCTCCTGGGTTCAAATGATTCTCCTGCCTCAGCCTCCAGAGTAGCTGGCATTACAAGTGTGCACCACCACACCCGGCTAATTTTTGTATTTTTAGTAGAGACAGGGTTTCACCGTGTTGGCCAGGCTGAGATTACAGGTGTGAGCCATGGCACCTGGCCTAGACCTCTTGTTCTTACACACCTGGAGCACAGGTCTGTCAAGCTGAGTATCTCCTGTGGGTCCGAGTCTCTGGTGTGCTCTTGAGACTTGTTTGGGGCAAGAACCAGCAGTATGGGCCGGGCATGGTGGCTCACGCCAGTAATCCCAGCACTTTGGGAGGTCAGGAAATTGAGACCATCCTGGCTAACACTGAGAAACCCTGCCTCTACTAAAAATACAGAAACTTAGCCAGCCCTGGTGACATGAGCCTGTGATCCCAGCTACTCGGGAGGCTGAGGCAGGAGAATCACTTGGACACGGGAGGCAGAGGTTGCGGTGAGCCGAGATCATGCCACTGCACTCCAGCCTAGGTGACAGAGTGAGACCTTGTCTCAAAAAAAAAAAAAAAAAAAAACCCAGCAGTATGGCAGGCAGCCTGCACCATGCTCCCACAGAGTCAGCCTCATGGGGCTGCCAGTTGGTCACTATGTGCCTGCATGGTAGGTGACTTCCCATGCAGTGTCTGGTGCAAGAGGCCACACCCGGGGATGGCTCTCGGGACTGGGGAAATGCTGTGCTTCTTATCCGCTCCCATGAAGACAGCTCCAGGTTCCTCATTCTAGATGTCCTGATCTGGCCTCAGCTGCGCCAGGAAAAATCCCACAAATAAAAACATAGACTTGTGGTCTAGGAAAAAATGCCTTCGTCTCACTGACTGCTCTTTTGCTTCTGAAGAGCTGATGCACAAAATATCATATGGCTGTTAAAATAATCAAGAGTGTTATGTGGCAACATGGGAAAACACTGCAGAGAATGAAGGCAGAATCATGAAAGCTGCAATTACCACCTGGTCAAAACTATTTCTGCACACATGAAAGGGACAGAGCACGTGGTGGGACTCTGGGCAAATCACCTTTTTTTTTTTCTTTTGTTGTGATGAAAAATGTATAATAAACAAAAACCAGGGGAAAAAATGAATTTCCTTTGTTTTCAAGCATCCATTATATTCCAGGTACTTTCCCTAGGCAGTTTCATTTAATTATACAAATCTGGGTCTTTTCACCCAAAACTCACATACCTACCTCTCAGAGAATGGCTATTTCGTGAATCCTAAAACACTGAGGGGAGTGAGAATTGTGCATGTCCAGGGTCAACTCCAAGTCCTGCCCTGCAGGGTGGCCCCCCTGCCCTGCCTCAGAAGGTGTCAGCCATGTGTTACCATGAAACTCACTTCTAAATGGCCTGAGCCCATGGCAACTTTAGCATTCAAAAGCCTCAGCAAGGCCAGGCGTGGTGGCTCACGACTGTAATCCCAGCACTTTGGGAGGCTTAGGCAGACAGATCACTTGAGGTCAGGAGTTCGAGACCAGTCTGGCCAATATGGTGAAAGCCTGTCTCTACTAAAACTACAAAAATTAGCTGGGTGTGGTGGCTCACACCTGTCATCCCAGCTACTGGGGAGGCTAAGGCAGGAGAATCACTTGAACCTGGGAGACAGAATTTGCAGTGAGCCGAGATCGGGCCATTACACTCCAGCCTGGGCAACAGAGCAAGACTCCATCTCAAAAAAAAAAAAAAACTTCACCAAAGAAAAGGTGTCTTCACTTGAGGTGTGAGTAGTGTGGGTTTCCCCCTTGCACCTAGAAAAATGCAGAAACATAAACACTTCAAATGCAAGCTTTATTTGTTGGTTTTTAAATAAGAAACACTTCAAATCCAAGCTGTATTTACTGGGTTTTTAAATATCCAAGTGGCTGCCCACACCAGTAACACAGTCCTCCTTTGCTACCTAGGAACACAAAGGTGCCAGTGCCTCACCGCAGATGGCTGGACACACTCTCCTCTCTTTGCAACTTTCAGCCATGAGCTTGTGACATATCACAGGAGAAGCATCAATGGCAGTTTCCTGTTGCCCCAGCAGATGGTCTTATACCGGCTTCCACTGGCTCCTACCCTCCGGTCTGATTCTGGAGAAGAAAGAACAGGTGGTGGCACCAACTCTTTCCAGACTGCTGAGCTAGGAACAAACTTCAGCATCTGGGCACATGGTCACAGGGCACAGGCTGTGTCAGACCTGCCAGGGCCCAGCAGCCCAGGAACCGCAGCCTCCTTCCAAGGTGCTGAAGAGCCTAACCAGACACATGACACACTGAGCAGTGGCCCGAGGTGAAAGCCCTCCGCAAAACAGAACTTGCGTTCTAGCAACTGGTCAAAAGGAAGGAGTAAAGTATTATATAGTAAATTGGAATTAAATGAGAACTTTTTGCAAAATACCTGGATATCCATGTGTATATGGAATATATGATGAATACATAGTTCTAAACACTGTGTGTGTGCCAGGCCCTCACACAAGGATATGATTTGCTCCTGGGTGTTGCATGATTAATTCTGTTCCACAGAGAAGGAAACTGAGATTCAGAGGAGAGCATGGCTCAGCCAAGGCCCCACAGCTGGTCATCGGGGGGGGGGGGGCGGCGCCTGACCCTCTGTTCGGGTCATAGAGACTGCCTGTCCCCACTTGACTCATCCCCATCAGCAAAGTGTGTAAAATCCTTTGGGAACGGCAGCTCTGGGTGAGGGTGCACAGTGAGTGTCCCCGGACACGGCAGCTCCAAGATTCTCCTTCCTAGGTCCTGTGCTCTCTGACCCTGACCCCAGCCCTGGTAGGCTCTGGAGCTGAATCGGTGTACCCTGTCAGCCCCTGGGAACACCAGGGTCCCTGAAGGAGAAAGCTCTTCTCCAGGTGACCTCAAGGAGCTCCCCCTACGTAGCCCAGGTTGCCCTGTCCTGCCCTCTGGACTGCATCTGGAGAGCATGGCAGCTTTCATCTTGAGTGGTACTGGCTCCTGGAACACAGCACTCAGACCTGAGGATGCTGGCAGGACGGAGTGCAGGTGGCCGCCACAGCCGGTTAAGGGACACCAGGGAAGGTAAGACCTACCAGGCATCCAAAATGTGGGAAAGATGCTTTACTGACACCTGCATTGCTCTAGAGACTCCCTCAGGGGGACTTCACTTGCAAAATGACGAACTGACATCTCCTTGCTTCCAGGGCCCTCCCTGCTGGGGCCTCCCTGCCTCCCTACCCTGTTCCTGCAGCTCCACTTTCCAATTCCGCCCAAGGCTCCAGCTCTTCAGGATGACGCATCCCAGATCCCCAATCCTATCAATATCAGCTGTGCAAACCCACGGGACCTAAACACAGGGAAACACACAGTGTTTCCACCCTGCTGAGGCGGGCTCCCTGCCCATAGCTGCTGGTCTGTGTCCAGACCACGGCAGAATGATGGTAAGGGCAGCATCGGGATGTCAGTGTTCTGGGAATGTGGTGTTTAAGACCCTTCCCAGTGCCGCCTTGCTAAACAGCATGTTATAAAACCTCAACTTCTACACTTTTTCCACTCGGCCTCCAGGGACACAGAAGCCCAGTCAAGTCCCCAGCCTGGTGTTCTCTTAGCTTTGATATCTGGACTTCGTGGGAGAGAAGAGTCCAGCCCCCAAGCCATGAGGGCAGATGACAAGGTTCTCTCCTTAACCAGACTCACTTCAGGCTCCCCTGAACTCTCTTTCAACCAAGCCCTGATGTGTGGGTTCCTATGTTCATCTCTGCATTGTCCAATTTTTTTTTTTTTTTTGAGATGGAGTGGCATTTTGTTGCCCTGGCTGGAATGCAGTGGTACAATCTTGGCTCACTGCAACCTCCACCTCCCGGGTTGAAGCAATTCTCCTGCCTCATCCTCCTAAGTAGCTGGGATTACAGGCACCCACCACCATGCCTGGCTAATTTTTGTGTTTTTAGTGGAGACAGGGTTTCACCATGTTTGCCAGGCTGGTCTCAAACTCTGACCTCAGGTGATCTGCCCGCCTCGACCTCCCAAACTTCTGGGATTACAGGCATAAGCCATTGTGCCCAGCCTGCGCCGTCCAATTTTAGCAAGTCAATTTAGCCAGAACATCCCACCCTCAGTCATCTGGTCACCCTCACTAACTGGCCAAACTCCTCAGCCCCTGCCACCCCCCGAGTGCTGTCTAGTCACTGTGGCCAGTTTCAGCAACAATTCTGTTAGGCAGCTTGAGCTAGAATGGCCCTTCCCCTGCTGTTTTCCCTTTGTCATCTCCATCCTGTGACCCCCACCCTGCCCTTGGCTCTCAATCCTCAGTTGTCCATGCTGTGTTTGGAGCTGAGCCCAATATCTCTCTCCCACTGTGAGTCCCTGTACGTATCTCAATGGGCCTGAATAAAGTTAGCTTTACAGGGCTTTTGTTAGCCCAGGAATATTTTTTCAATAAACTTGACCTTATGGGGCTTTTGTTAGCCCCAAGAATATTTTTTCTTTAACACAGCTGGCCCCAACATCCTCCAGCTGTCTGCTCCACCTCTGCAGTCCAATACTGCCCGACCCCACAGTGGATCTCCACAACCACTCCCTCTTTGACCCTGGGGACTCCCTGGACCTTACCCCTCCTTGTCCTGGGGGATGCTCTGATGTCCACCTTCAGGTACTGGCCAGAGTGAAGGTCTCTACCACAGTCCCCTGTGTGAACTCCATGCTCGAACCTTCTCCCAAGAGTCTGCTGTAGTACGCCTGCCAAAGAGACATAGCTTACTTCAGTCATGAGAAGACACAGGGCAAGCCCAAACCAAGGGGCGCTCTACAAAGACAGCTGCTCAGGACGCCTTAATCCAAATGACCATCGACAAAGAAAGGCCAAGGCACCGTTACAAATTGGGGACAGCCTGGAAGAAATAACAACACACTGCAGAGGGGGAGCCTAGACAGGAAAAGAGCATTTAGTGCACAATTTTGTTAAATTCAAGAAAGGTCGGGAGTTAGTTGATAACTTTGTACTAATGTAAATGTCCTCCTTTTGATCTTTGTATTGGTTTCTGTAAGAATTCACGTTAGGGGCTGGGTGCAGTGGCTCAGGCCTGTAATCCTAACACTTTGGGAGGTTGAGGCAGGTGGATCACCTGAGGTGGGGAGTTCAAGACCAGCCTGACCAACATGGAGAAACCCTGACTCTAGTAAAAATTCAAAATTAGCTGGGCATGGTGGCGTGTGCCTGTAATCCCAGATTACAAGGCCAAGGCAGGAGAATTGCTTAAACCCAGGAGGCAGAGGTTGTGGTGAGCTGAGATCATGCCATTGCACTCCAGCCTGGGCAACAAGAGCAAAACTCCATTTAAAAAAAAAAAAAAGTTTGTGTTAGGTTAAGCTGGGTGAGAAATACCCTCAGGGAATCCTTGCACGGGTTTTGCAATTTTCTATAAGTTCCAGCAACAAAGAATTCAGTTTAGCCTTTAAGAGAAAAGCTATTCTAATTAAAATAAGACTGAGGATTACACCTTCATACCTTTCTCAGAGGCTTGTCCTCAAAGCTGCTGCCTCTACCCGCCCCCTCCCCCCCACACACACACACAGTTTGTCTTTAGAATCTATTTTTTTTTTTAGATGGAGTCTTACTTGCAGCCTCAACCTCTCAACCTCCCAGGCTCAAATGATCCCCCCACCTCAGCCTCCTGAATGAGTACCTGGGACTACAGGGGCACACCACCATGCTCAGCTAATTTTTGTATTTTTATTAGGGACGGGCTTCACCATTTTGGCCAGGCTGGTCTCGAACTCCTGACCTCAAGTAATCCACCCACCTCAGCCTCCCAAAATGCTGGGACTACAGGCATTAGCCACTACACCCAGGCTTCAGAATCTTTTCAACGAGGCGGGGGCGGGGAGGGGGGAAACTTGTGAAAGACCACAGAAAACTGAGAAAGATAGAGAAAGCTAATGATAATTCAAATGACCCTTCTGCACAGAAATGCAAAGGAAGTGTGTGTGGTGTGTGGTGGGAGGCGGTTGATTATCCCTCCAGTGGATGGACGCACACATACAAATACATTCACTTATGCATTCCCCATTGTCTATAACGAGCTGTTGAATGATTCTGTTGAGAAACTGCAGGGGAGTGGAGGGTGGGGTGTTATCTGGACCAGAGGACAGGAAGGAATGTCTTTAAGATCCTCGTTGCCAGCCAGGCACGGTGGCTCATACATGTAATCCCAGCACTTTGGGATGCCAAGGCAGGCAGATCACCTGAGGTCAAAAGTTCAAGACCAGCCCGGCCAACATGTTGAAACCCTGTCTCTACTAAAAATACAAAAATCAGCTGGGCGTGATGGCAGCCACTGTAATCCCAGCTACTCAGGAGGCTGAGGCAGGAGAAACACTTGAACCTGGGAGGCAGAATTTGCAGTGAGCTGAGATTGCGCCACTGCACTCCAGCCTGGGAGACGGAGCAAGACTCTGTCTCAAAAAAATAAATAAATAAATAGATACAGGAAGGAGGGAAGAGCAAGTGCTAAGGCCCTGAGGCAGGAGTCAGGTTGGTGGGAGATGACACCAAAGCAGGGTGCTGAGGCCAGCTCTGGGGTCCTTATCAGACCAGGAAGAGGCCTGGGTTCTATTCTGGGAGTTGTAGGTTTTAAGCAGCAGGGTTCAGATGACTACAGGTTTCAAAGAGTGTCTGGCTGCCAGACTGGGGGCTGGGCTACAGGGGAGACTCAAGGGACAAGGGAGTAACCAGCAGATATCAGGAGAGGCCAGCATTGGTCACGGGGACAAGAGCAAAGGCTGCAGAGATGGCCCAGGACTAGAGCTGGGAGACCTCATGAGGTTCCTGATGGAACACAAGGCAAGGTGGGGCCCAGCCAAGGAGACTGAAGTTCATGCAGATAGCAGCGGGGGGGCAGGAAAGGGGCTGAGTACAGGGGGGAAATGTTCTGCCCTTCTTCTGACATTTACCCTGCTGGAGGAGGATGAAAGGAGGGTGAGAGGGAGGAAGTGGATGGGCTGAAGATGGGCAGGCATAGGAGCCCCTCTGGAGGGCAGGGAAAGGAGGAGGGCTAGAGCCATGAGGGCAGGGACATAGCCACAGGTCCCAGGGAGGCCATGAGGGCAAGGAAGAGATGTTACAAAGAGCTTGTGGCTGGAAGTTAGTGTTAAGAAGGATTCTGAGGCAAGGTCTAGACCCCCAGGAAGGTGTCCTGAGACCTTTGCTGTCTGTGTGTTACTGGGGGGGTATGTGACAGTGAATGTGAGCCCCGCCCACTTTACTTACCAGTATCCAGCTCTACCTACAGAGCCCCTGTGGAAACTTGCCACTGAGTCTGAGCCTCCAGCCTGCATCAAAAAGCTTGGTAGCCTGATCAAAGCCTCCGTTTCCCATGTGTAAAACAGACGCACCCCTGCCCTGCCTCTGGGAGTTGCCGTGAGCACTCAGGGAGAAACCGCATGGCCCCAGTGAGATCGGCCGGGCACACTGGGGTGTGGACAATTTCTTCACAGCAAGCCCGAGTCTTCCAGGCCAGAAATGCAACTGTGAGTCCAGAGGAGAGGGAGGGACGGGACTTCAAAAAAGCGGCTCCGCTCTTCCTCCCTGACACTCAGCCCCACGGAGGAGCCAGAAATAAAATTCTCCAGTTTTTGACTCTGAGTCAGGAGGAGAGGAAAAAGCCAGCTCCAAGGGTGAGTCGGGGCACTCCTGGCTCTCCAGGAGCACCAGAGCCAGGCAGCCAGAATTCCCAAACCCACTCTGACCCCGGCTGTGTGACCAGGGCAGGTGAGTCCCTCTCTGGGCCACAGGATCTCCTCTGTGCAACCCCTCCCCTCAGGCTGCCGGGAGGCTCAGACAAGCCAGCACATGGAAAGCCCCTGTGTCCGGCTAGTGAGTAACCCACATGGCAGGCCCCACCGTCTTGCCTGAGGGACCCCATGTGTGGGCCACCTGACCACACAGCCTCCCACCTCACCCCGCTTCTGTGTTGCCTCCTTGAAGTGGGGACCATATGCCTCACAACCTGTCCCCATTGCTGTTGAGAATTCCATGTGTGACCCCTTGTAAATCACCTGGTACACAGAAGGTGCATAATAAACAACACTCTCTTGGCCTCCTTAGATTTCATCAGGGACAGTCCTTTTTCAGGTGGAGGAGCCCTGTCCTGGGGGAAGCACAGGTTCACCAAACACCCTGAACCACTGTTCTGTGCCCGGCTTGGAGAGTCCACAGCGACCCCCAAACGGGTAACTGCAGTGACTCTGCTGAGTGCACCCCATGGCAGGTGTCCAGGACAGAGGCTGCAGCCTGTGTGTTTCCGTGCCTGAGGCACCGAAGCTCCACAGATAGCTACTGGTTAGTGAGTTTTACTCCTTAAATCAAATCTAACCTTGAAGATCCTTTAGAGTCAAAACCCCCTTCAGCATTTGTGGTTGAGGTGTTTCAGTCTAACCTGTGTGAAATTAGTTAAAAGACAGAAGTCAATGAATAAACATGCAGGCTAAAAACAAGTGAGGTGACCTCAGATGCCCTGCCTGGCAGAACCCTGGATTGCTTCACAAAAGCGAAGCAATGATTTCTCCCATGATGTCACTGATTTCGATTGCCCTGCATTTTAGAAACCTTAGGAGGAATGGTCTTAGGACGTGTTCAGTAGTCTAAACACATCCTACGTTATTAGCAAGTTGGAAACATTGATAGAAGGGAAACAGCCGATGGACATTCACACCCTTTGGCCACGTTCCTGCTCAGAGGGAATTCCAGCCCTGGAGCTGTGGTGGAGCTGGGGGCTCTGGGGAAGAAACTGGCTTGGAGATGAGCAACAAAGAGAAACCATGTGTAGTGGCTTTAAAATATGACCACAGATTCTTTGAGGTTCTTCTCTCCAAAAGGTGGAGGCTGGTTCACCTCCCACTGAAGGTGTGCTGGGCTTAGTGATTCACTTGTAACCAAACAAATGTGTAGGTGTGATGTGATACAACTATTGAGTTTAGGTCATAAAAACATACCTTCTGTCTGGCTGGCTGTCTCCTGGATCACTCACTCTGAGGTGAACCAGCCACCATGCTGTAAGGATGCTCAAGGGGCCCTGTGGAGAGGCCCTTGTGGGGAGGAACTGGGCCAATAGCTGGCACTAAATTGCCATGAATGAGTTAGTCACCTTAGAAGTGTATCATCAGCGACAGTCAAGCCTTTAGATGAGTCCACAGCCCTAGCCATCATCTGATTGCAATCTCATGACAGACCCTGAGCTGCAGCCATCCTGCTAAGTTGCCTCTGAATTTTTCACCCTTAGAAACTTGGGGGGATGATAAATGTTTATTGTTGTTTCAAGCCACTAAGTTTGGAGGTCATGTGTTACACATCACTAGATTTATTATATACCATTGGATGGTGACCACTTCTCTGGACAGGAAAATACAAACCGAGAGGTCTTCGGGACTTGAGGCCTAGATTGTTTAAATCAGAGAGCCACACAGATTCCCTGTATCAGCCAGTGCCCCCACCCCCACTCTCCAGCTGCAGACAGCACTGACTGCTACCAGCTTACCCTGGCCATCAGGGTTCCCCTTCCTCAGACCTCAATCAGTGACTGACAAGGCAACGTACACCTTAAGAAAAGGGAAGGTGCTGACTTAATCTGTTTCCTGTTGCTTATAACAGAAAGTCTGGAATTGGGTTATGTACTAAAAAGATTGATTTCTTACAATTATAGAGGCTGAGAAGTCCAAGGAAAAGGGGCCACATCTGGTGAGAGTTTTCCTACTGGGGGGGACTCTGCAGAGTGGCCAAGGTGACTGAGACCATCACATGGTGAGGGCACAAAGCGTGCTAATCTCTTTTTCTTCTTATAAAACCACCAGTCCCACTCCCACAATAACCTATTAATGGATTAACCCATTCATCTCTTAAAGGCCCTACCTCTCAATACTGCCACATTGGGGATTAAATTTCCACATGAAATGTCGTGAGTGTTGGAGGAGACAAAAATATTCCAGTCATAGTGCTGATGTTTCCTATGGCATATACACACCAGGCAAGTTACAAGTGTCATTTCTATGGAGCCTCATAAAATCCATGGATCCCCCAATTTACAGAGGAAGAAACTAAGGTTTAAATATCTCAGCCTGGCGCTGTGGCTCACGCATAGAATCCCAGCACTCTGGGAGGCCGAGGTGGGCAGATCACCTGAGTCCAGGAGTTCAAGACTTGCCTAGGCAATATGGCGAAACCCCATCTCTACAAAAATTGTTAAAACATACAAAAATTAGCCGGGCATGATGGTGCATGCCTGTAGTCCCAGCTACTCAGGGGGCTGAGGCAGGAGGATTGCTTGGGCCTGGGAGGCAGAGGTTGCAACGAGCCATGATTGAGCCACTGCATTCCAGCCTGGACAACAAGCGAGACCCTATCTAAAAAAATAAAATAAAATAAAATAAAAACTCTCATAAGTGATGAAGGCTGGATGAGATGTGTAATTCACAGTCTTTCCACTTAGCCATGCTTCTCCCCTATAATGTGGCTTGAGGGCAACAGAGCATTTGTTAAGTGACCGGATGGTGCCCACAGGGTTGGTAGCTCTAGGATTTAAGAAACTTCACTCCCCTCTGCATTAGAGATGGGGTTGGGGTTCAGCTTCGCATATCGGGCCACTCAGGGAAGCAGAAGACACAAGCTGCACACCCTCCGGGTCCTGCCTCTGACCACCACATGGCCTTAGGCCCCTTCACTCTGGGCCACCAGCTCTGCATCTGCAGAATGAGCCTCATAATGTAATCTTGCTCTCACAGGGCTGCCATAAGGAAGACCCAGCCAGCAGTGGGTCCTCCCCAAACTAGGGTGACCATCACTCCATTCCAGGAGAGCAAGAATGACCTGAGCACAAAGCCATCTTCCTCACGGATACGTTCTGAGTGCTGGATGGTGCCAGGCACAGAGCAGGAACTAATAGTTTGTAGAATGAATGAATAAATGAATACAAAGGGTGACCATGCTCAGGCAGGGACTTGGGCTCTGCGTCCTTAGAGCAGCTTCTCATAGAAATGGTTCTTCGCAAGGGTGGCCACAGAGAAGGACCCTCCCACCAGGATCCTGAGGGCAATATAACTTCTCCAGTTGAGATCCTCTGGCCTCTCCCCTAGGTGCCTCTTCAAACTGCAGGGAAAGGTCAAGCTTATTTCTCCAAGGGCCCTGTCCAGTGGCCATTCATTAGCAAACTAGGGGGATGCAGTAATGCTGAATACAAAACCATGAGGGTGAGAGGGACAGACAGGAAGAAGGAGGTGAGCAAGATGTCAAGGAAAGCATAGGGTCCAGCAGCCACTGAAGTTTCCAAGGCCACCAGCGCCCTGGGCAATTCTGTTCTGCTCCTCGATTGTAAAAACACTAAGCTTTTCTGTAGTAGGAAATAGCTCTTCTGTTTCTATTCTTGAAGATGAACAGTGGCTCCTGAAATGAAAAGCTAACTTCCCTCAGAGTGCTAAGGCACGGCACAGGCACAGATATGACCTGGCATTTAGGTATTTCTCTTTTAAACCTGCTAACACCACCAATGGTCCTTTCTCAGGATGACATGGACACTGAGAAGCCGCCAAGAGCAGCTTCTCCCTGAAAGGCATCACTGCAAATAATTTCCTTGAAATCCTAGGAGCTTTTTCTGTTTTCACATGAAGTTTTGCTTTGGAGTTTTGCTGGATACTATCAGAATCTAAAATATTTAAAGAAAAACAAGAGGCCAGGCTTGGTGGCTCGTGCCTGTACTTGGGGAGGCCAAGGCAAGTGGATAGCTTGAGGTCAGGAGTTGGAGGCCAACATGGCAAAACCTTGTCTCTACTAAAAATACAAAACTTAGCTGGGTGCAGTGGTGCGTGCCTGTAATCCCAGCTACTTGGGAAGCTGAAGCAGGAGAATCGCTTCAACCCAGGAGGCAGAGGTTGTGGTGAGCCGAGATCGCACCACTGCGTTCCTGCCTGAGTGACAGCGCAAGACCCATCTCTCAAAAAAATATAAAAAGAAAAGAAAACAAGAGATATGAGAGAGATGCAGCAACAGAAGCAGCAGGAGAGATTGGAGGCCTAGAGAACAACGCCTCCCTGGATGCTTCTGAAGACCAGGGAAGGGCTATAAGCCAAGAACTGCAGCCTTGGAGCTCTGGACACAGCCTCAGCTGACAGCCAGCAAGGAAAAGAAACCTCAATTCTACAACTGCAAGGAATGAATTCTGCCGACAACTGAGTGAGCGAGGAAACAGTCTGCCCTAGAGCCTCCAGAAGGGAGCACCCTGTGACACCTTGATTTTAGCCTAGTGAGACACGTACTTCACTTCTGTGAAACTATAAGAAAACACATTTGTGTTGTTTTAAACCATAAATTGTGGTAATGGCAGCCACCAAAAACTAATAAAAGATTTTTCTTGCAGCTAAAGAAATTGATTAAAATTTTCATCTAATATACTAAAAGTCTAAGAACTAAGACAAGTTAGAAAAAGAAGGCCACGGTGGGTGCTGTGTTGAACTGTGACTTCCACAAGACATGGTGGTCATGTCCTAACTCTCGGTGCCTGTGAATATGATCTTATTTGGAAGCAGGGTTTTTCCAGATGTAATTCAGTTAAGGATCTCAAGATGAGATCATCTTGGATTAGGATTGGCCCAAAATCCAATGACGGTTTCCTTTTAAGAGAAAAGAGAGAGAGAGAGGCAGAGACATAGAGAGGGCGGAAACGTGAAGATGGGGGCAGAGATTGGAGGGATGTGGCCACAAGCCAAGGACACCTGCAGCCACCAAGAGCTGGAGAGAGGCCTGAAACAGATCCTTCCTGAGCACCTTAGAGGGAGCGTGGCCCAAGTCAACTCTGTGATTTCTTTTCTTTATTTTTTATTTTATTTTTTAATTTTTGTAGAGATGACGTTTCACTCTGTTGCCCAAGCTAGTTGAACTCCTGGGCTCAAGTGATCCTCTTACCTCAGCCTCCCAAAGTGCTGTGATTACAGGCATGAGCCCCTGCCTGCAGCCCACTCGTTGTCTGACTTGCATCCTCCAGAACTGTGATGGAATTCATTCCTGTTGTTTTAAGGCACCCAAGTCTGTGGTAATTTGTTGCAGCAGCCGTGGGAAACAAATACATGGTGAAACACTCATTATGACATTCCAAGATATATTATAAATGATGGGATGAGTTGGCACAGATATAGGCAAATAACAGATAGAACAGACCAGGATACCCTGGAATACATCCATGTGCAATGAAAGCCAGGCCTAGAACAGGATGTGGACTTGCAGAGCTGTGGAGATGAGCTCCACTTGACGCAGTGCATTATCTTTCTTATGCAAGGCTGGATTTGGTTTTTACTGTTCTGTTGAGGAGTGTTGTAACCTTGTTCATGAGAAGACTGGTCTATAACTTGCCTTTCCCACCTAATCCTTGTCAAGATTTGATATCCAGCTTACAGTAGCATCATAAAATGAATTGGTAGCATTTCTTCCTTTTCCATACTTTGGAAAATCTATGAGGTATTGGGATTATGTGTTCCTTCCCAGCCCAATGGCACTTTCTGTAAAACTGTGCCAGGATTTGTTTTTTCAGAGTGGGAATATTTTTAATTACTGATTTTATTTCTTTAGTGGTTACCAGAATATTCAGGAATATTTCTTCCCGAGTCATTATAGTAAGTTACATTTTTCTAGGTGTTTGTCTGTTTCCTCTATGTTCACAAACTTGTTGGCATAAAGATTTTTAAGTAGCTTCTCGCTATTTTTAATTTTTAGGAAATGTTTGTGATACTGCTATCTCTAGTAAAAAGCAGGAAAATAGCAGGAACAGCCAGCACTCTCTCACAAGGCCACTGGCACAAGAATATTCACGGAAACAGTGTATTTAATTGTGAGTGGTGACATGTCCATAATCTGGGGGATAAATTAATACATTGTGGTATATTAATTCAATGAAATACAATATAACACAATAAAAATGAATAAAGTACATCTACACATGTCAGTAGGGATGAATTAATTAATATAACACTGGGGAGTGAACCAAGTTCAAAACATTAAATACAGAGACTGCATTCCTGTGAATTTGGAAATGAACACATTAGGAAATGAACACTTTAGGAACACATGCTAGAAAAGGAAGGCAGCATGGACTGCAGAGAAGGCAAGAGAAGGCAAATTCATGATGGTAGTTTTCTCTGGGGAAAGACAGGTGGGGAGGGATAGGAATATATAGCCTCTATTTCTATAGGGTGGATTGCAGGAATTGCAACTTTGTAACTACTTAATTCCTAAAAGAAAACCTAGCCAGGCTTGGTGGCTCACACCTGCAATCTCAGCACTTTGGGAGGCTAAGTCTGTTCTTCACCAGACACTGAGGGCAGCGGGAAAGCTGGTTATACGATTTGTGGAGCCCAGTGAAAAACTGAAAATTCCACCCGGTCCACTGTTTAAAAAGTAGAAGAACACCATATAAAGCCTTCTCTCTTCTGCGGCCTCTCTCTTGATTTTTCATGGTGTTTATGTTTGCTATTTAACTTCATTTGAAATAAAGAAACCTTTGAATTCTAAATCATTAGCACAGCTTTTCCTGTGCATCGTTAGATTGTGCAGTGCTGGTTTTAAATGCAAACATAAAACAACTAACTCACATGCAGAATCACCAAAGTTCTACAATTTGTACTTTGTAGCACCTTCATGTAGAATGCCTCAAGCCAGACAGAAGAGACAAATGCAAGATGAACTCTGGAAGGTTGGAAGGAAGAGAAGTGGGTCTCCCAGCTCCTGGGCATGGGGTACTCCCAGGGAGTCTACCCTCATGGCCAGGACACTTGGCCACCCTGTGACTTGGGTTCCATGGCAGCTGGGCACCCCCTTGCCAGCCCAGTGGGCTCTGAGGAAGTCAAGCTGGCTTTCTCCCTTCCCACAGCCATCACTCCAACATGTGGCACACAAGCAACACCCAAAATTCAGAGTCGGGATGGCTCTGGTATTCCCCGTCTCTGCCCTCAGATGTCACAGGGCATGCACACCTGACTTGACCCTCTGGCACCTGCACCCTGCCTTCTTGGTTCACCACGAACCAGTTGCTGCCCCAGGCAGAGGCAGGCAGGGTTTGCAGGCAAGGAGGGGAGCCTGGGCATTACCTGGCACCAAGGAGAAGAGGATGGAGCCACCAAGAAATTGTCCTAAGGAGGCAGAAACGTGGCTTGTGGTGGAACCACTGGGCACCCCCAGTGCATGCCCATCACCCCAAAGTATTAAGAGTCATGAGATGGTGACAGCAGAGCATGAAGCCAAGTGAAGGGCCCTTCTAAGCCTGAGGTCCTGGGACTGCACAGGTCACAGACCCATGAAGCCACCCTGACTATGGAATGGGGAAAGGGAAGGGGTCCCAGCTCCCAAGTAACTTGATCTAACAGAGAAGGTGATAATGTGAACCAACTATTGTAAAACAGTGGGAAGAAGGTCACTGGGGAAGTGAGGGTGAGCACTAGAGTCCACTGAGCACTAGATTTGGATGGGGCAGCAAAGGCCTCCTAGAGAGAGGCTCATAAGTCTTAAAAGAGGAGGATGAATAGGAATCAGCTAGGGGGATGCGGGGACAAGCATTTCAGATGTGGGAACAGAATGTGCAAAGATAGTACATACAGGTGGACACCATGATTAGCCAGATTGCAGGTAGGGATCATTTTGAAGATGAGCTTGACCAACACTGGCTGCCTTGATGGCTGTACAGGGATCAATTAGCAATGTCTGTTGTGGGAATCAATTAACTGTGCAGGGATCAATTAGCAATGTCTGTTGTGGGAACAGAGTAGGAATTGGTAGTGAGAGTGCTTCCTGAGAATGAATCTGGGGCCAGAGCAGGGACCTGGGGAATAGCAAGGTGTGAGAATGGAGGTGGGCAGCTTCGGGACCATGATGGACAGTAAGGACAAGCTGTCCCACAGGGTTCTGATCTTGGTTTTTTTTTTGAGACAGAGTCTTGCTCTGTCACCCAGGCCAGAGGGTAGTGGCGCCATCTCGGCTCATTGAAACCTCCGCCCTCCCCCGCCAGATTCAAGTGATTCTCCTGCCTCAAACTCCCGAGTAGCTGGAACTACAGGTGCCCGCCACCATGCCTGGCTAATTTTTGTATTTTTAGTAGAGACGGGGTTTCACCATATTGGTCAGGTTGGTCTTGAACTCCTGACCTCAGGTGATCCACCTGCCTCGGCCTCCCAAAGTGCTGAGCCATAGCGCCCAGCCGGGGTTCTGATGTTGATGTTCCACACGGCCCTTCTAAATTTACCTGGTTAGGTTTTGGGTATCTACCTTATATTTTGCCAGTTCATTGGCTGGGACAGAACTGTGCCCAGTGAACCCAGCTGATGCCTTGAGACCAGCGTTTATCCTGCACTTCCTAAACACTGAGACTTGGCCAAGGGGTTCATTTTCCTCCTGCCTCAGTTTCATCATCTGTATTGCAAAGACATCATAGCCCCCTGACTTAAGCCTAAATGGGGTCCCCTTACCATATCATTGCTTCCAGGACACCCCAGTGCCCATCAATGAATGAATGAATAAACCAAATGTGGTCTATCTGTAGAATGGAATATCATTCAACCTTAAAAAGGAAGGAAATTCTGACACATGTTACAAGATGAGTGAATCTTAGCATAAAAATATATGCTAAGTTAAATAAGCCAGTCACAAAAGGACAAATACTGTATGATTCCATTTATCTGATGTTACTAGAGGAGTCAAATTCAGACAGAAAGTAGAATGGTGGTTTCCAGGCACTTGCGGGTGGGGTTAATAGGGAATTAGTGTTGAATGGGGACAGAGTTTCAGTTTTGCAAAATGGAAAGAGTTCTGAAGACAGATGGTGCTGATGGTCGCACAACAGTTTGAATGTCCTTGATACTACTGACCTACACAGGTAAAAATGATTGAAATAGCTGGGCATGGTGGCACTTGCCTATAGTTCCAGCCACTCAGGAGGCTGAAGCATGAGGATCTCTTGAGCTCAGGAGGGCAAGTTCAGCCTGGGCAACATAGAGAGACTGCATCTCTAAAAAACATGATTAAAATGGTACGTTGTATGTTATGAGTATTTCACCACAATTTTTAAAATGGGGGAAAAGTATACTCTTAATGATAAATGTTCTTCCTGTCCTTTTCATTTCTTTCTCCTACCTTACTGAAAAGTAAGTTGGGCAGACATGGTGGCTCACACCTGTAATCCCAACACTTTGGGAAGCTGAGCTGGGCAGATCACCTGAGGTCAGGAGTTCAAGACCAGCCTGGCCAAAATGATGAAACCTGGTCTCTACCAAAAATACGAAAATCAGTTGGGCGTGGTGGCATGCATCTGTAATCTCATATACTCAGGAGGGTGAGGCAGGAGAATTGCTAGAACCCGGGAGGTGGACGTTGCAGTAAGCTGAGATCATACCACTGCACTCTAGCCTGGGCAGCAGAGCAAGACTCCATATTGGGGAAAAAAAAGAAAAGAAAAGTAAGTTTATCAACTAGTAGATTAATTTTCTTAAACTTTACTTATAAATAACTGTAGTTTTAATCTCCACCCCTATCCATTTGCCCAGTTCTGATTCCTCCATCAAGAAGCACAGTTGTCACTTTATTTTTCCAGAGACCATTTTTCAAGGAATACACATAAGTCAGTATAAATTCAATTGCCTCCCTTTTTCTTCTTTTAAAACACAAGCGGCAGCGCACCTACACTCTACTCCGCGGTTTTCCTTTTCTCTTGGCAGCTATCTCAGAGCACTTTCCCTATCAGTAAACAGTGTCTTTATTCTTTTTTTTATTTTTTATTATTTTTTATTTTTATTATTTTTTATTTTTATTATTTTTTTTTAAAGAAAGGAGAAAAGGAAAGAATGAAAAAGGAGTGAAGGTGGGGAAGAAAGAGGAAGAAAAAGAGGGAGAGAGAACGGGAATGTTGCTTTATTCTAAAAATAGGTATTGAAAACCTCTTTTATGCCAATAATTGTGCTTAATAATGGCCGATCAATATTTAATTTAAACCCATGAGTAGGTGTGATGTGGTACTGACAAGAATGTATATTTCGTGTATTTAAAGTGGAGTGTATATTTTGTGTATTTAAAGTATTCTTTTTCCTTGCATAGAAATCCACTGTATGGACAAGTCATAATTTATGACCACCTTTGGGGGATGTTCAGTTTTTCCACATATTATTTTTACAAAACAACCCCCCCCCCCGCAATTAATATTCTTGTAATCTGTTATTTCACAGGTGTGTTAATTGGCTATTGCTGTGATAGTGCTGATTACCATACCACTTCTCACTCACAGGACTGAGGACTGATCAGCTGTGGCTTGGGAGACGTAGTCTGTGCCTAGCCGAGTAGCTCTCGGAGCTGCGAGACACCCAGGATTGACTCCCAGCCGTGTAACAGGTTCCGGTTTGTCTCATAAACCTCTCATCCTCTTGGACCCATGGCTGCCTGAAGCAAGTGGCAGGAGTGCAATCAGAAGCCAGCCACTCAAGCTTTGAGGACATTATATCTTTTGCTCAGTTTCTATTGGGCATTACTCTTGATTGATACAGAACTCTATATATTAAGGGTATAGCCCCTTAATTGTAAAATGAGTTGCATATTTTCCTGGTTGGTCATTTCTCTTTTGACTTTGCCAGTGAGATTTTTACCAAGTAGAGGTTTTTCATTTTAAGGTAGCCAAATGCATCAAGCTTTTCTTTTCAGAGTTTCTGTGGGTTTTTTTTTTTTTTTTTTTGCCATAGTTAGAAAAGTCTTTTGTCAAGTCATATTCTAGCAATTTTTACATTGAATCTGTGTGATTCTCTGTATATAGTATGAAATATAGATTTGCTTCTTTTCTTTTCTTTTTTTTTGGAGACAGAATCTCACTCTATCCCCCAGGCTGGGGTGCAGTGGCACAATCTCGGCTCACTGCAACCTCTGCCTCCCAGGTTCAAGCAATTATCATGCTTCAGGTTCCTGAGTAGCTGCGATTATGGGTGCACACCACCACGCCTGGCTGATTTTTGTATTTTTAATAAAGATGGTGTTTCATCATGTTGGCCAGGCTGGTCTTGAACTCCTGACCTCAGGTGATCTGCCCATGAGCCATCATGCCTGATCTGATTCTTCCTTCCTTCCTTCCTTTTTTCTTTCTTTTCTTTCATTCCTTCCTTTCTTTTCTTTTTCTTTCTTTCTTTTATTTCCTTCCTTCCTCCCTCCCTCTTTTTTTTTAGCAAAACAGATACTCAATTTTCCCAGCAACATATATATTTGAAGTACCATCTTTATCATACTTTAAATTCTGTATGTACTTGGGAATTTTTGGACTTTCTATTCTGTTCCATCTGGGTGTCTCTTTGCATATAAGTTTCACATTGTTAATGTACTGAGCATTGCACTAGGCTTTAATATCTAGATCCCAACTTGCTGTTTGTTTTCAAAAATTTCCTGAGGATCTTACTTCCCTCCTCAAACTCCCAATATAAATTGTATAGTTATGTCAGCCAGTTTAAAAAAATTCCTAATAGCATGTTTATGAGGGTTGATTTTAAGCTAGGAAATAACTAAGAGAGATTTGGAATTTTCATTTCTTGAGACTTCCTGCCCGATAACTTTGTAGTTTTTCCATTTGTTCAATTATTTGTTCATGTTTTCTGTTAAACAGTTTTCTTTCTTTTTTTTTTTTTTTCTTGAGACAGAGTCTCACTGTGTTGCCCAGGTTGGAGTGTGGCAGTGCAATCTCGCTTACTGCAACCTCTGCCTTCTAAGTTCAAGTGATTCTCCTGTCTCAGCCTCCTGAGCAGCTGGAATTACAGGCACGCACCACCACACCTGGCTAATTTTTGTATTTTTAGTAGAGACGGGGTTTCATCATGTTGTTCAGGCTGGTCTCCATCTCCTGACCTCATGATCCTCCTGCCTCGGCCTCCCAAAGTGTTGGGATTACAGGTGTGAGCCACTGCACCTGGCCAACAGTTTTCTTTCTTTTTAAATAAATTTTGTATTTCCATAAGTTTTGGGGAACAGGTGGTATTTGATTACATAAGTTCCTTAGTGGTGATTTGTGAGATTTTGGTGCACCCATCACCCAAGCAAGATACACAAATTGAGCCCAATTTGTAGTCTTTTATCCCTCACCCCTTCTTTCTCCTTGAGTCCCCAAGTCCACTGTGTCACTCTTATACCTTTGCACCCTCATAGCTTAGCTCCTACTTATGAATGAGAACCTACGATGCTTGGTTTTCTATTGCTAAGTTACTTTGCTTAAAATAATAGTCTCCAATACCATTCAGGTTGCTGGGAATGCCATTAATGTGTTCCTTTTTATGGGTGAGTAGTATTCCATCATAAATATACCACAGTTTCTTTATCCACTCATTGATTGATGGGCATTTGGGTTGATTCCACATTTTTACAATTGTGACTTGTGCTGCTATAAAGTTCTGTGTAAAAGTATCTTTTTTATATAATGACTTCCTTTCCTCTGGGAAGATACCCATTAGTGGGATTGCTGGATCAAATGGTAGTTCTACTTTTAGTTCTTTAAGGAATCTTCAAACTGTTTTCCTTAGTGGTTGTACTGGTGTACAGAGCTGGAACAAGACAAGGATGCCCACTCTCACCACTTCTATGTAACAAACAATTTTCTTTCTAGGTCTTTGTATCTGGAGATTCCCCATGAGCACACTAAGGTTCAATGATTCACCAGAATGACTCAGAGAATCCAGAAAAGCTGTCATACACCTGGTTACTGTTTTAATAGCGCTAAAGGATACAGATTAATATTAGCCAAGGAGTGAAAAACAAATCTTAACATATTTTAAAAGTTTGGACCAGGCATGATGGCTCACACCTGTAATCCCAGCACTTTGGGAGGCCGAGGTGGGCAGATCACTTGAGGTCAACAGTTCAAGACCAGCCTGACCAACATCATAAAACCCCCGTCTCTACTAAAAATACAAAAAAAATTAGCCAGGTGTGGTGGTATATGCATGTAATCCCAGATACTCAGGAGGTTGAGGCAGGAGAATCACTCCAACTCAGGAGGCTGAGGTTACAGTGAGCCGAGATCATGCCACTGCACCCCAGCCTGGGTGAGAGAATGAGACTGTCTCAAAAAAAAAAAAAAAAAGAAAAAGGTTTGAAATCAAAGTATATTTGATTACAGAATATACAGAAAAGTATATTTTTCTGTTTGCAATGGAATGAAACTAAAAATCAGTAACATAAAGAAACTGAAAATTTCAGAACTATGTGAAAATGTAAACAATATACTCTTCTTTTCTTTCTTGCTTTTTTTTTTTTTTTTTTTGAGATGGAGTTTCGTTCCTGTTGCCCAGGCTGGAGTGCAACGGCAGGATCTCAGCTCACTGCAACCTCTGCCTCCTGGGTTCAAGCAGTTCTCCTGCCTCAGCCTCCCAGGTAGCTGGGATTACAGGTGCTGCCACCAAACCCAGCTAATTTTGTATTTTTAGTAGAGACAGGGTTTCACCATATTGTTCAGGCTGATCTTGAACTCCTGACCTCAAATGATCCGCCCACCTTGGCCTCCCAAAGTGCTGAGATTACAGGCATGAGATACCTCACCCAGTCTAAACAGTGGGTCAAAGAAGAAATCACAAGGGAAGTCAGAAAATACCTTAAGACAAATGAAAACAAAACCCACACATATAAAAAAAAAACTTATGGGATGAAGTGAAAGCAGTGCTGAGAGGGAAACGGGCAGCTGTCAATGCAGACATCAACAAAGAAGGAGGATCTCAAACTTTAAAAGTGAACTGTATACCTTAGGGAAACTAGAAAAAGGACAGACTAAATCCAAAGCTAGCAGAAGATAGGAAATAATAAAGGTAAGAGTGAAGACAAATCAAATAGAGAATAGAAAAACAGTGCAGAAAAATCAACAAAATCAAAAGTTGGTTCTTTGAAAGATCAACAAAAGGGATAAAACATTAGCTAGATGGACAAAGAAAATAAAAAGAAGCCTCGAATTACTAAAATTAGAAATAAAAGTTGGAGATGTCACTATTGATTTTACAGAAATGAAAGGATTATAAGAGAGTACTATGAACAATTTTATACCAACAAAGTGGATAACTTAGGTGAAATGGATAAATGCCTAGAAAGACACCAACTACAAAAACAAGCTCAAGAAGAAATAGGAAATCTGATTAGACCTACAGCTAGTAAGGAGATTGTATCAATCCATTCTTGCATTGCTATAAAGAAATACCTGGCCGGGCGCAGTGGCTCGTACCTGTAATCCTAACAGTTTGGGAGGCCAAGCCGAGAATATCTGTTGAGGCCAGGTGTTCGAGACCAGCCTGGCCAACATGGTGAGACCCTATCTCTACTAAAAATACAAAAATTAGCTAGGCATGATGGTATGTACCTGTAACCCAGCTACTTGGGAGGCTGAGGCAGGAGAACCCCTTGAACCCAGGAGGCAGAGGCTGCAGTGAGCCAAGATTGTGCCATTGCACTCCAGCCTGGGTGACAGAGCAAGACTCTGACTCAAAAACAAAACAAAAAACACTCAACAAATTAGGAATAGAGGGGAACTGATAAAGAACATCTATTAAAACCTGGAGCAGGCCAGGTGCAGTGGCTCATGCCTGTAATCCCAGCACTTTGCAAGGCCAAGGTGGGTGGATCACCTCAGGTCAGGAGTTCAAGACGTTGTGAAACCCTGTCTCTACTAAAAATACAAAAAATTAGCTGGGGGCCAGGTGCGGTGGCTCACACCTGTAATCCTAGAACTTTGGGAGGCCGAGGCGGGTGGATCTCGAGGTCAAGAGATTATGACCATCCTAGTCAACATGGTGAAACCCCGTCTCTACTAAACATACAAAAAATTAGCTGGGCATGGTGGCACGTGCCTGTAATCTCAGCTACTCAGGAGGCTGAGGCAGGAGAATGGCCTGAACCCAGGAGGCAGAGGTTGCCGTGAGCCGAGATTGCGCCATTGCACTCCAGCCTGGGTAAGAAGAGCGAAACTCCGTCTCAAAAAAAAAAAAAAAATAGCTGGGTGTGGTGGCGGGCACCTGTAATCCCAGTTACTCGGGAGGCTGAGGCAGGAGAATCGCTTGAACCTGGGAGGCAAAGGTTACAGTGAGCCGAGATGGCACCATTGCACTCCACCCTAGGCAACAAGAGTGGGACTCTGTCTCAAAAAAACAAACAAAAAAGCAGCAAACATTATACAAAGTGACCAAAGACTAAAAGATTTTATGCTAAGATCAGAAACAAGACAAGGATGCCCTTTGCCCTTTTGCCGTTTCTTTTCAACACAATACTAGAAGTTCTGCCCAGAGCAACTAGGCAAGAAAGGAAAATAAAGGACATCAAAATTGGAAAAAAGAAGTAAAATTATGTCTATTCATACATAACATGATCTTAACGTTGAGAAATGCTGAGTGTCTGATAGAATATACTGTTTGCTACGAATAGCAGCAAGGAAAACCTAGTCATGCCCCCCAAGTGGAAAACTACTTGGGGCATTCTAAAGTAGCAAAAAAGTATATATATATATAATACACCAGTTAAAAACAATACTTTATGCACGGGATCTGTGACCCTGCCCCCAGGGCTCCCTCGTGGAGAATACTTTCTGGTTTGTACCTGATCAGTGGTAAGCAGGCACCAGCTGCCTACCTGGTTTATCTTGGTTCTATGAGAAAACACAGAACACCTGTTTGTTGATAATAATAACCTGTTCAGAGAGAAGAAATGCGTGGGTCAGAGTCGCTCGAGGCCTTCAGTCTGGAATGCTGTCAGCCCCCGAGGCTCTCAGCTCGGAAGGCTGTTGGCCCCCGATGGTCCCACTTCGCTGTTTTATCTGGGTGTCTGCTTCCTAATGCCTTCAGCACCACCTGGATGGGGGTCTCTATGGCTGAGCCGGTCTTGGTACTTAAAGATTCCACAAAGAAACTGTTAGAACTAATAAATGAATTCAGCAGAGTTGCAAGACACAAAATCAGAAGCCAGTCCAGGCCATTCCGTTCTTTGGAATGTGAAAGTTTTGTGTTTTTGTTGGCTTTTTTTTTGAGATGGAGTTTCCCTCTTGTTGGTCAGGCTGGAGGGCAATGGTGCAATCTCAGCTCACTGCAGCCTCCACCTCCTGGGTTCAAGAATTCTCCTGCCTCAGCCTCCAGAGTGGCTGGGATTACAGGCGTGTACCACCACCATGCTTGGCTAATTTTTTGTATTTTTAGTAGAGATGGGGTTTTGCCATATTGGCCGGGTTGGTCTTGAACTCCCAGCCTCAGGTGATCCGCCTACCTTGGCCTCCCAAAGTGTTGGGACTACAGGTGTGAGCCATGGTGCCCGGGCTGAATGTGCAAGTTTGAGTCCCACCAAGCCTCCTGAATCAGTTCTCTTCTACACAGGCCACCTTGTGATACTTAGGCTAAACTCTTACTGCAAGATAATCATATTTGTTTAAGCATCTACATTTAGTATAGAATTTGTGTTGCAGACAGCAGTAGTATTATTGTGAATGTGCCTGAAATGTGGTTGAGCCAGGATGGGGTAGGGCTAGATTGAAAGAAACAAGGAATCCATCCTATAAAGCCATTACATACATTTTCAAATTTCTATACTAATGTGATTATTTAGTTCCCCCTTGCACTACTGCTATTTGGACCTTATGATAATCTCCTACAGACCTTTAGCACAGAAATTAGCTGATGGTTAACTAAATCCAGTTATTCCAGAAACCAGTCATTTTCCAGTAGTATTACATCCTCAAGAGGCCTTGACACAATTTCCTAATACATTTGGTCGTCAACATCAGATTATCATATAACTTATTTACGTAGGATAGTTGAATCTTACCAACAGTGCCAGTGTTGCATCAGACTTCAGTATGGTCATTGCACGATGTAGCTTCATCACGGAATAAATCAGTCATAATCGAAGTGCTATTTTCTATGCCTTTCTGACAGCATCCACCCATGTTCACATGCCAGATATTAATATACCAGGCATCATTACAATTGGCCATGGCTTGGTTATTTCTGGGTTTCAAAGTCACTTGGGGACAAAGCCAGTCACCTTGTCTCAGTTCACAGGCTTGTACTGAAAGACTGGCTTCCGTGATATAGCAGGGCTCACATCCTCTCTCCTTCAGGGATGTGGGTGGTATTCAGACTAGTTCCTTTTCCTGCTGATTGTACCACAGGATGTGGGTTATCCAGAGCAGAGTGCATAGGTCCAAGTCGCAAGAGCTCTCAGAGAACCTCCATAGGATTGCAGGGCCATATGATTCCCATAGCTGGGCCCCTTGAGCTCAGCAACCGGGACAGCGGGCCACGGCCCCATGGCCTCCATCTGTATCAAAATAGTCAAGGAACCCTTTGGATCTAGGGACAACCCCTTTTCCAACACTGGGTGCTAGCTTTACCCCACATTAGCCATCCCACTTTACTGAAGCTTCATCGTCTTCCAAGCTGACTCCCACCCCTTACTCCCTCTAATCTGCTTATTTTTAAAAATAAATCTTCTCCCCCTGAGTGCTGCTCTTCATCAAAAGCAATTCAGGCCGGACGTAGTGGCTCACAGTTGTAATCCCAGCACTTTGGGAGGCCCAAGGTGGGTGGATCATTTGAGGTCAGGAATTGGAGACCAGCCTGACCAACATGGTGAAACCCTGTCTCTACTAAATGCAAAAATTAGCCAGGCATGGTGACGGGCACTTGTAATCCCAGCTACTCAGGAGGCTGAGGCAGGAGAATCGCTTGGCAACGGGAGGCAGAGGTTGCAGTGAGCTAAGATCATGCCACTGCACTCCAGCCTGGACAACAAGAACAAGACTCCCTCTCAAAAAAAAAAAGCAAATTCAGCTCATCCCAGGAAGCTAGCCAGCACCCATCTGCCCTAAGAGCCTTTTCTGTCTGGTGGGCCAGTGTTCAGGCCACCATGCAGGCTGTTGCTACTGTGTCCTGATGGCCGAATGCAGTTAGGATACGTGTTTTGTCACCCAAAAGTATTGGGTTTCCCTATACTTGCATTATATAAGTGATGGTCACACCTCATTGTCATTTAGTCTGAATCTGTCATAGAGGTTCCTATTGTCTCCCTTGTGCATGGAGGGGCTGCTCCTTGGGGAATCTGGACCCACCACATGATGCCTACTGCTTTAGTTCCATCAGAATCCCAGTGGCTTTTCCTGGTTTGTGTAAGAGCTTTCCATTCACAGAAAAGGGTGGTTTGTGTCTGTGCACAGCACACTGGCATGTTGGGCAGGCCACCATTCTCTGACATCCATGGTAACCAGGGGACCTTTGTAAGCCCCAATCACCTGAGTGTATAGTTACACAGGAGTCAGTCAACCAACAATCCTACTCCACACAGTCTGACGCCCCAAAAACCCTTCCCAGATGATATCCTTTGTCGTAGGTGTACCCTGAGAAGTCAGGGTTGAAAGATGCTGGAGTTCCACTTGGTCATCATTGTGTGACCGCAGTGACTCTGACAGTGATGTCACCAGGCTTGCGGGCTGCCATTCGACCCTGTCAGATTCCTAAAGCAGGTGTGGTTTTCACAAACATACAAGTTTACCCTTTCAGGCATCTGCTAGAACTGTGCTAAGAGACAATATCAGTTCCTTGCTCTGAACGTAACTCAAGGCACCAAGGTATTGTGTTTCTCTCATTGCATAACTCATCTATTCATTCCTTTGCCCTCCGCTACTTCTCTCCATTTGTCATTGATTTCACCCACACTTTTACACCTTTAGAAAGGATGAAGGGATGTTAGGTTCATCACTGTGTAGGTCAGATGGCCAGCAGCAATACTAGTCCAGCAAGTGCCTCCCCCAGGGCCATTTCCAATCGCATAAGGCTGGGCTGCATAGAGACAGATCTGGGAGGCTGCCCTGACCAGCAGGAAATACAGCTGCGCTCACTGTCCACCTCCGTTTTGCCAGATGCAGTGGAGGTGCAGCCATCCCATCAGACCTTCAGGATTTCTGACACAAGTGTTAAAAGATACAGCAATTCTTTCTCACTTAAGAATTATTCCTGCTTCCCACACCTGCAGCTGTGGGCCTGAGCTCAGGCTTTTTTCATCAGGTGGGAAACAAGAAAGTTGAGGTGCCATAGGAAAGAACTGCATAGTCATACCGGCATCCTTCCCGGCCATCTTCCCCAGATCACCCCAAGAGTGGAGGGATCTATCTAGTGGGGACACTCCTTGACGCCTTCATGTTAAATGTGAGCACATGTGCATGGAGGTGCATAAGCCTTCACACTTTTCTCTCTCCCCATGTAAGATAACAAGTATGTCCATTGCCTATTTCAATTCTCTAACAAACTACTCTCCGGATAATGTGCAACATGATATATCCATTTGATGGGATGTCTCCTGGCCCGATATGGGTTGTAAAGTGTGTTCCTTGGTCTGAGGGAATGTAACTTGGTGACACGTTGATACAGTGTCTTCTGTTCAGTACTTTTATAGTATCTTGAGCATTTGCATCTGCCACTGGGTATGTAAAGTTCAGTCCACAGTGAGTGCCTATTCCTGCCAGAACCCATTCCTAAACTCCCACCAGGGCTTCCAGAAGGGGTTCTGTACAGTCCAGCTGCCAGCTGCAGGTGGGGTCTTCTCCCCCTGGGGAATCTGCCCCATAGCCACCTGCGGCTCCATCTTCTTATTGTCAGGGCAGTTTTTCTTGGCATTTGGTGCCTCTGAGGGGGCAGGAGGGATGTGTTTCTGAGCAGCCCATCCCTGTGCTGCTGCAGCTCCCCTGTGTCCACTCCTTTGTTGAGCCCAGGTGGCCTCCTTAAGTTTGCTCACCAGAATATCCACCTACCGGCTCCGATCAGTGATCATGGGAGAGGTTCTTCATGTGGGCATCGGCATGACCTACTTTAATGTGCCCCTTAATGTGCCCCTGCAGTTCTGTGCTCCATGTGGGTATCCCTTTCACAGCCCAGTTTGCCATTGCCCCTCTGCCTGGTCACATGGCCAGGCCATTGGCCATGGCCCACGAGTCAGTAAAAACCTAAACGCGGGCTCTTATGATTGTTCCATTTTTTTGTCATAGCAAGAAACACAGCATGTAATTCATTTCACTGGGCTGATTGGTTCTTACCTTTTTCAATATGAGTTTTCCCATTATCACTCATGATGTGGTGGCCTTCAGATATGGATATTGTCCATCCACCTTGAAACTGCCAGCCACAAATCAAATAGCTCTTTGTTGTCAACTGAGAGCTGTTCATGGGGCACCATCCATGATGCCATAGGCCTGGCAGATCCTCAGCTGGTTCCAAAACCGGCCCCAGGGGAAAAGCCCTCCTTGCATTCCCTCAGTATCATGCTCCTGTAGAAACCATTTCCATTTTATTATGGAACTCTCCTGGGCATTGCCTTCCTTGTTGAACTGTATCTCTGCCATCCCCCAAGACAACATGCGTATTTCAGGCTTTAAGATTAGAGTGCCTTCAATCTTAGGGGCAGTTTCAATTAATGCCCAATCGGAAGCTACTAACTACGAGGTCTAGGGATTTCCTGGTCCAACATGCCAGTGGTCACCACTGGGTGGCACTCATGTACAATACTATTGCGCAGAGAACGTGGTACCGGTCTTCCAGCCTCCAACAGATCATTAAAGTGAAAATCTCTTTGCCCATCAAGTATTTTATACTTTTTTCAGATTAACAGCCTGTCTGGGCTCAGGCCCATGGGTTCCCATTTAGTGTGTCCAATTAATATTGGCCAAAGAGCAAATGTCCGTGCCTTCTGCTTCACAATACTAGGTACAACATGTTCGCCATTCAGATGTAATATCCTTCCTATTAACACATTCAGGTAAAGGAGATGCAACCACTTCACATAAAGTCCATTCAAATGTTCTGATTTTCTTCCATATTTTCATCTTAATCCCATCAGCCCATCAACCACTGAGATCATGGGAGTAGTGCCTTAATGATGATGGGATTAGGCCAGGTGTGGAGGCTCACACCTGTAATCCCAGCATTTTGAAAGGCAAAGGTGGGTGGATCATTTGAGGCCAGGAGTTTGAGACCAGCTGGCCAACATGGTAAAATCCTGTCTTTACTAAAAACACAAAAATTAGCCAGGCGCAGTGGTGCACACCTGCAATTCCAGCTACTTGGGAGGCTGAGGCACAAGAATTGCTTGAACCCAGGAGGCATAGGTTGCAGTGAGCTGTGGTCGTGCTACTGCACTCCAGCCTGGGAGACAGAGTGAGACTCTGTCTCACTAAATAAATAAATAATATATTTTTTAAAAAAGATGGAATTAGTGTCCTTATAAGAAGAGCCACACATCTGAGAGCTAGCATGCTCATGCCCGAGCTCTCCCTCCTTGTGAGGACACAGCAACAAAGCCGCCATTACAAGCCAAGCAGAGAACCCTTGCCAGAACCCCACCTTGCTGGCACCTTGATCTTGAACTTCTCTTCTCCAGAACTGCAAGGGAATAAATTTTTTTCGTTTAAGCACAGCATATGGCATTTTGTTATGGCAGCCTCAACTGATGACACATTTTTACACCATCTGATCGAGGTTTGGGTTGACTCCAGAGACCAAATTTGACTGGCTGGGACTGAGAGGGAAAGAAAGCAAAGTTCAGTATGAAACCTAAATTCTAAGATGACTTTAACTTGGTGACACGTTGATACAGTGTCTTCTGTTCAGCACTTTTATAGTATCTTGAGCGTTTGCATCTGCCACTGGGTATGTAAAGTTCAGTCCACAGTATACTTCAGGCCGGATGCAGTGGCTCATGCCTGTAATCCCAGCACTTTGGGAAGCTGAGGCGGGTGGATCATGAGGTCAAGAGATCAAGACCATCCTGGCCAACATGGTGAAACCCGGTCTCTACAAAAAAATACAACAATTAGCTGGGTGTGGTGGCGTGCACTTGTAATCCCAGCTACTTGAGAGGCTGAGGCAGGAGAATGACTTGAAACTGGGAGACGGAGGTTACAGTGAGCCAAGACAGCACCACTGCACTCCAGCCTGGTGACAAAAAAGTGAGATTCTGTCTCAGAAAAAAAAAAAAAAAAAAAAAAAAAACCAGCATACTTCATTACTTAATAGGAAAAACCTAAACTCCTAAAGTTGTCTTACATCTGAATTTTGGGAGATGGAATGGCAGGTAGCGATGGTGAGGGATCCTCCTGTTTCTACTTAAAACATTCAGGCCGTGCAGTTGTGCTAAAAAGACTAGGCAAGCTCTCAACTTAGAGACTGCCTTTCTCATAAATTCTGTTGAAAGTTCCTATTACGGTGGCTCATACTTGTAATCCCAGCACTTTGGGAGGCTGAGGTGGGTGGATCATTTGAGGCCAGGAGTTCAAGACCAGCCCGAACAACATGGTGAAACCCCATCACTACTAAAAATAATACAAAAATTAGCTGGGCGTGGTGGCTGGTGCCTATAATCCCAGCTACTGAGGAGGTCGAGACAGGAGAATTGCTTGAACCTGGGAAGTAGAGGTTGCAGTGAGCCGAGATCGTGCCACTGCACTCCAGCCTGAGCGACAGGCAAGACTCCATCTCAAAAAAATAAAAAGTTCCTGTTAAACAATACATTCAGTATCTGAACTGAATGTTGTGTTAGCCCACATGGTACCTTTTCATTATTTTCAATATTCAGCAAGTGGCCTACCTGACAGCCCCTTTCCATCTAAAAGCTTCACTTTCTCCCTGATTTCCAAAATCTAGACAGGAAAGATAACTCATAAAATCTAAAAATGATTTTAAAATCTTGTCATTCGAAGAGAGACCATCCTAAACTGCTCTTTTTAGTTTTTCTTTATAAATGTCTGTGGTCTTCAAAAATAGATCATATTTCAGCTACACATATTAAAACCCACACAAAAATGTTACATTTTATTTTAGCTGAAAAGCAAGCATACTGTATAGAGTTTTAAAATAATACAGCATGAAGTCTTACTTTCCCCCACTCATGATCCACTTCAAAGCCATCAGTAATGTTTCAGCCACTTCTGTGAGGTCAGCCATAAGTGCATTACATGAAACATCTTTAATTATGGAAATATTAAAAATTAGAAATAAAAAAATTAGAAATCAGTTAAAAGTATGCATCTCAGGAAGCAGATGTGTACTATTACAGAATGCATTTGTAATTTTTTTTTTTTTTGAGACTGGAGTTTTGCTCTGTTGCCCACACTGGAGTGTCATGGCTCACTGCAACCTCTGTCTCCCAGGCTCAAGTGATTCTTTTGCCTCAGCCTCCCAAGTAGCTGGGACTACAGGCACATGCCACTATCCCCAGCTAATTTTTATATTTTTAGTAGAGAGGGTTTCATCATGTTGGCCAAGATGGTCTTGATCGCTAGACCTCATGAGCTGCCCTCCTCTGCCTCTCAAAGTGTTAGGATTACAGGCATGAGCCACTGCACCTGCCTTTAATTCTTTTATAAACATTATGTGTTGAAAATGGGACATATTAATCTGTAGAAAGATGGCCAGGAGTGGTGGCTCATGCCTGTAATCCAAGCACTTTGGAGGCCAAGGCGGGCGGATCACCTGAGGTCAGGAGTTCAAGATCAGCCTGACCAACATGGTGAAACCCCATCTTGAAAAAAAAAATCTGTAGAAAGATAACTGTACAACACATGAATACTCACAATTTATTTCCAATACTAAGGTACATCAAATCCTAATTAGGGATACTCCCTTCTTGCTGTTTTTAGGCATGTAAACAAAAATGTTAAAGCTGCCAGATTTTTTAAACTGTAAATAATGTTTAAACTGTGCTCAGAGTTAGATCTCTATAGACTTTTTTTTTTTTTTTTTTTTTAATACTGAGTCTCACTGTGCTGCCCAGGCTGGAGTGCAGTGGTATGGTCTCAGCTGACTGCAACCTCCACCTCCTGGGTTCAAGTGATTCTCCTGCCTCAGCCTCCTGAGTAACTGGGATAACAGGTGTGTGACACCAGGCTCAGCTAATTTTTGTATTTTTAATAGAGACAGGGTTTCATCATGTTGGCCAGGCCAGTCTCGAACTCCTGACCTCAAGTGATCTGCCCACCTCCGCCTCTCAAAGTGCTGGGACTACAGGTGTGAGCCACTATGCCCTGCCATCTATAGACACTTCTAAGATAGAAACAGAAAACACATTTAAAAAAAGATATATAAATTAAAGTTAGCATGAAAATTTAAGTATTTAAATAATGATTCTGGCCAGGCGCAGTGGCTCACACCTGTAATCCCAGCACTTTGGGAGGTCGAGGCAAGTGGATCATGAGGTCAGGTGTTCAAGACCAGCCTGGCCAAGATGGTGAATCTGGTCTCTAATTTAAAAAAAAAAAAAAGCTGAGCATGGTGGCGGCTGCCTGTAATTCAAGCTACTTAGGAGGCTGAGGCAGAGAATTGCTTGAACCTGGGAGGCCGAGGTTGCAGTGAGTGGAGATCACGCCATTGCACTATAGTCTGGCGACAGAGCAAGACTCCATCTCAATTAAAAAAAAAGAAGTGATTTCTGCTTTCAATATGGAATAATCGGGACCAGATTTGCCTTTCAGCCTGTAACAAATAAACGAAACAGATGAAGCCTATGAAACAATTGTTTTTTGACATTGGCCCCTGGTGGGTAGTGAAAGGTGACTCCTGGGAGAAGAGACCTGCAACTGCCCCCCAGCTCATGGCCTGGAGTAAGCATCCAGGGTGCAGGTCCAGAAAGAGATTCTAGGGGAGCTGGTAGTCTGCTGGCATTGAGAACAGGAAGCTGGGAGCCTGGGGAGGCCAAATAGAGTTCCCAGGGCAGGGTACCTAAGAAGAGAAAGTTGTGCAGATGAAGAGAAGGCTCTGAATGATTCCAGAGAGTCCCTTTTGAGTCCTCAGCTGAGTGCTGAGCAGTGTACTCAGCATGCGGAAAACCACCTGAGGCTGGGGAAAGAACCATCAGAAAGGAGCCTAGAGTCCAGGCACAGTGGCTCATGCCTGTAATCCCAGCACTTTGGGAGGTCAAGGTGGGTGGATCACCCGAGGTCAGGAGTTCGAGACCAACCCAGCCAATGTGGCAAAACCCAGTCTCTGCTAAAAATAAAATAAAAAGAAAATAGCTGGGTGTGGTGGTGGGTGCTTGTAATCCCAGTTACTCAGAAGGCTGAGGTGAGAGGATGGCTTGAGCCTGGGAGGCGTAGGTTGCAGTGAGCCGATATCACACCACTGGGCTCCAGCCTGGGTGACAAGAGTGAGGGGGCAGGCGGGGGGAAAGAGAGAAAGATCCACAGGACAGGAATAGTTCCTGCTGCTCCCACCAGCCAGAGAAGAAAACCCCTTACTTCATGGACGTCAGATGGGATACCTGGAAGCGGTGAAATTAGTCCCTGAAGAGAGTTGCTCTAGTCTCACGTGACAGAGCTTATGAACATAACACTTTGGAACATCAAGCTGTTTCCAAGTAACTTAACTGCATCCTTGAACACTGTTCAATAATATTCAGAGGAATTCAAAAAAAAAGCCAGCTCCAACAAGGTAAAATCCACAATGTTTAGCTTGCAAAGGAATAGGAAACTATGACTCATAATGAGAAGAAACATCTATTAATATAAACAGACCCAGAAATGACACAGATATTGGAACTAGCAGATAAAGACACTGAAGTAATTATCATAGCCCTATTCCATCTGTTCAACAGAAATAAAACACGTTAGCAGGAATATCGGAAATTTTTTAAAAGACCCACATCAAACTATTTGAGGTGAAAACACAATGTCTGAGTTGAAAATTACAGTAGATAGGATTAACAGAAGATTAAGCAATGCAGAAGAAATGGTGAACTTGAAGAAATAATAATAGAAACTGTCTAAAATGAAACACAAAAAAGACAAGAAAATTAATGGAGCATCAGCGAGTCATTGGACAAATTCTGTCAGACTAATACACATGTAGTTAGAGTTCCTGCAAGAGAGAATAAAGAAAGGGAACGTTATTGAAGAAATAGCCCCAAATTTTCAGTAACTGATCTAAAAAACTCTAAACCAGTGGTTCTCGACTGGGGTTATTTCCCCCATGAGAACATTTGGCAATGTCTGGAGTCGTTTTTGGTTGTCACAACTGAGGAATATTACCTGCCTTTTAGTAGGCAGGGACCAGGAATGCAATTAAACTTTTCTGTAGCGCACAGGACAGCCTCCCCCAGGCCCCATAGAGCTGAGGTTGAGAAACCCTGCTTTATACCCAGAGATCCAAGAAGCTCAATCAACTTCAAGTGCAACATAAAATAGAAGAAAACAGCACCAAACACCATGATTGCACCACTGCACTCCAGCCTGGGTGACAGAGCAAGACTCTGTCTCAAAAAAAAAAAAAAAAAAAAAAAAAAAAAAAAAAAAGCAGCCAGAGGAAAAAGGTAGTACATATGGAACAACAAAAACAAGAAAAATGACAAATTTCTCTTCAGAAACAAGGCAAGACAGAAGACAGTGCAGCAACATCTCTGAAGTACTGGGAGCTAAGGGTGGGCTATCCACCTTCAATAACCAACAAAAATTTCATGTATTTATTTATTTTTGAGATGGAGTTTCATTCTTGTTGCCCAGGCTAGAGTGCAATGGTGTGATCTCGGCTCACCACAACCTCCCAGTTCCAGCAATTCTCCTGCCTCAGCCTCTTGAATAGCTGGGATTATAGGCATGAGCCACCACGCCCAACTAATTTTGTATTTTTAGTAGAAACGGTGTTTCTCCATGTTGGCCAGGCTGGTCTCGAACTCCCAACCTCAGGTGATCTGTCCACCTCAACCTCCCAAAGTGCTGGGATTACAGGCGTGAGCCACCATGCCCAGCCAATGTTATTTAAAATAAGGCAAAATGGTCTAAGTGTGGTGCCTCACATCTGTAATCCTGGAACTTTGGAAGCCCAAGGCAGGCAGATCACTTGAGCCTGGGAGTTCCAAACCAGCATAGGCAACATGGCAAAACCTTGTTTCTACAAAAAATGGTCAGGCATGGTGCCACACACTTGTGGTCATGGCTACTCAAGAGACTGAGGTAGGAGGATCACCTAAACCTGGGGAGGTTGACATTGCAGTGAGTGAAAATGGAGCCACTGCACTCTAGCCTGGACTATAGAGGGAGACCCACCCACCGAAAAAAAGGCAAAATAAAGACTTTCAGGCCGGGCGCGGTGGCTCAAGCCTGTAATCCCAGCACTTTGGGAGGCCGAGTCGGGTGGATCACGAGGTCAAGAGATCAAGACCATCCTGGTCAACATGGTGAAACCTTGTCTCTACTAAAAATACAAAAAATTAGCTGGGCACGGTGGTGCACACCTGTAATCCCAGCTACTCAGGAGGCTGAGGCAGGAAAATTGCTTGAACCCAGGAGGCAGAGGTTGCGGTGAGCCGAGATCACGCCATTGCACTCCAACCTGCGTAACAAGAGCGAAACTCCGTCTCAAAAAAAAAAAAAAAAAAAAAGACTTTCACACATAGTGAAAGTCAAAAAATTCATCACCAGCAAACTTGTACATAGGAATTTTTTTTTAAAAGTTCTTTAGGCCAAAGAAAATGATATCAGATTGAACTCTGCAAGGAGAAATAGAAAAATCCACAAGATTCCAGCATTCCTCTCTCAACAATCAAAAGAATAGATAGATAAATATCAGCAAGGATGTAGAAGATGAATAATATCATCAATTAACTTGATCTAATTAATATTAATGAAATACTCCACTAACAGCAGTAGGAATGCATTTTTCTGTTTTTGAAACAGAGTTTCACTCTAGGCACCCTGGCTGGACTGGGGTGCCATGGCACATTCTTGGCTCACTGCAACCTCTGCCTCCTAGGCTCGAGCAATTCTCCTGCCTCACCCTCCCAAGTAATTGGGACTACAAGCGTGGCCCACCACGCCTGGCTAATTTTTGAATTTTTCAGTACTGACAGGATTTCCCATGTTGGCCAGGCTGATCTCAAACTCATGACCTCAAGTGATCTGTCAGCCTTGGCTTCCCAAAGTGCTGGGATTACAGACGTGAGCCACTGTACCTGGCTAGAATGCATTATTTTTAAATGACTATGAAACATTTACCAAGATAGACCATATTCTGGACCATAAAACAAGTCTTAATAAATGTAAAATAATTTAAATCATACAAAATGTATTCTCTAATCACAATAGAATTACATAGAAGTAAATTAGAAAGCCCCTGGCATCCCATCCCTGGCTTGCTGTTACAGTTTGTGCTTGTTAACTGGTCATAGGCTGGGCACGGTGGCTCACACTTGTAATCCCAACACTTTAAGAGGCCAAGGCAGGCAGATCACTTGAGGAGTTCAAAATAGCCTGACCAACATGGTGAAACCCCACCTCTACTAAAAATACACACACACACACACACACACACACGTACACAAAATTAACCAGATGGTGTTGTGCGCACCCATAGTCCCAGCTACTCAGGAGCTGAGGCAGGAGAATTGCTTGAGCCTGGGAGGTAGAGGTCGCAGTGAGCCAAGAACACGCCATTGTACTTCAGCCTGGGAGTATGAGGGGACACCAGATGAGGGAGGCCTCATTCACCATGATTGCTTCTTTGCCTTTCCCAAATTCCTGTTTTCTTACACATTGGTACATTTCTTGCCTGCTATACAAATCCCTGGTTTTAGTCAGTCAGAAAGATGGATTTGAGACTGAGCTCCAATCAACTCTGCTACAGGACTCGATTAAAGCCTTCTTCCTTGGCAATACTCGTCATCTCAGCGGTTGCCTTCCTGTGTGGTGAGCAGCAGGACCTAGACGTGTTTTGGTAACAACAGCAATTGTCCTAAGCCATAAGTACTATTTGGTCATCAGCATGACTGTCAGCAGAGCTCTGCCCACAATGTACCAAGATCTCTTAGGGTGGAAGACATGGCCACGTGATGGTCTGCAGAGCAGTCCCAGCGATGACCGTGAGAGAATTTCTGCACAAGACCCCTTAGACCTAGGCAGGTGTCACCAGGAGCAAGAGGGACATAGAGCTGGAGAGGTGATATGCCCTGAGGTAGCATAGTGAAGGTGTATTTCTGGCCTTCCCAGCTGAAAACAAACTGCTTCTGGTGGTCTTTGTGAGCAGCTATTGAGGGGAAAAAAACCCCACATATTTGACTGATCAGTAGCTGCCTACCAAGTGCCAGTGGACGTGTTAATATGGAGAACCTGGAGAAGTTTTTATCAACAAAGGCAAAGGATTCGGATTGATTAAGCTTGAATCCAGAGCTTTGGCTGAAATTGCCAAAGCTGAGCTCGATGATACGCCCATGAGAGGTAGACAGCTTCGAGTTCACTTTGCCACACATGCTGCTGCCCTTTCTGTTCGTAATCTTTCACCTTACGTTTCCAATGAACTGTTGGAAGAAGCCTTCAGCCAGTTTGGTCCTATTGAAAGGGCTGTTGTAATAGTGGATGATCGTGGAAGATCTACAGGGAAAGGCATTGTTGAATTTGCTTCTAAACCAGCAGCAAGAAAGGCATTTGAACGATGCAGTGAAGGTGTTTTCTTGCTGACAACAACTCCTCATCCAGTCATTGTGGAACCACTTGAACAGCTAGATGATGAAGATGGTCTTCCTGAAAAACTTGCGCAGAAGAATCCAATGTATCAAAAGGAGAAACTCCTCCTCGTTTTGCCCAGCATGGCACATTTGAGTACGAATATTCTCAGCGATGGAAGTCGTTGGATGAAATGGAAAAACAGCAAAGAGAACAAGTTGAAAAAAATATGAAGGATGCAAAAGACAAATTGGAAAGTGAAATGGAAGATGCCTATCACGAACATCAGGCAAATCTTTTGCGCCAAGATCTGATGAGACGACAGGAAGAATTAAGATGCATGGAAGAACTTCATAATCAAGAAATGCAGAAACGTAAAGAAATGCAATTGAGGCAAGAGGAGGAACGACGTAGAAGAGAGGAAGAGATGATGATTCGTCAGCGTGAGATGGAAGAACAAATGAGGCGCCAAAGAGAGGAAAGTTATAGCCGAATGGGCCACATGGATCCAAGAGAAAGAGACATGAGAATGGGTGGCAGAGGAGCAATGAACATGGGAGATCCCTATGGTTCAGGAGGCCAGAAATTTCCACCTCTAGGTGGTGGTGGTGGCATAGGTTATGAAGCTAATCCTGGAGTTCCACCAGCAACCATGAGTGGTTCCATGATGGGAAGTGACATGCGTACTGAGCGCTTTGGACAGGGAGGTGCGGGGCCTGTGGGTGGACAGGGTCCTAGAGGAATGGGGCCTAGAACTCCAGCAGGATATGGTAGAGGGAGAGAAGAGTATGAAGGCCCAAACAAAAAACCCCGATTTTAGATGTGATATCTAGGCTTTCATTCCAGTTTGTTTTTGTCTTTTGTTTAGATACCAATCTTTTAAATTCTTGCATTTTAGTAAGAAAGCTACCTTTTTATGGATGTTAGTAGTTTATTGACCTAATATTTGTAAATGGTCTGTTTGGGCAGGTAAAATTATGTAATGCAGTTGTTTGAAATAGGAGAATTTTTTTTTTTCTTACTTCCTTATTTTTTCTTTTTTTACTGTATAATGTCCTTCAAGTTATGGCAGTGTACCTTGTGCCACTGAATTTCCAAAGTGTACCATTTTTTTTTTTACTATGCTTCAAATAAATAGAAAAGTAGTTATAAAAAAAAATTTGCTCAAGCAACAAAAACACATCTGGAACAACAACTGCAATTAGAATTAACAACCAGTTAAACCTAAGATAATCCACTGTCATTCTCCAAGCCCCATCTGTCTTCTACACTGGCCAAAGAAGTGATTTGAATGGGGGATGATATGGAATGACCACCCTTGCATCTTTCAAGTCCTTGGTGGAGGCACTAATCTCTGCAATCCCTCCAGGGATACAGTACTACTTTTGGCTTACTGTTTTCCTAGTTAGAGATAATTCTAGTGGCTTCCGCCTGGCCTTTCCCACCATAGTGGCCCCCACTTCACAGGTCAGAGAATCAATACGGGAATTCTTCCAGGTACTGTGTATGTCTATTCCAATGTTATATATTCTAGAACTGGAGAAATAAACCACAGGATGAGTTCAGCAACCCACTGGACACACTATAAGAAGGACCTGAGCTAAAATTCCATTAATCACCTAAGCTCTACAAAACTCTACTTGGACTAATGGGTGACAATGACATTTTAGGTCTCCCAGAATTCATGTCACTTCAGAGCTAGTGCCCAGCAATCCACAAAAGTCTGATTATTTCCTTTGCCATAATGCAGTCACCCTGACAAAAGGCTGGAAGAAAAATAAACCATTTAAATTTTTGACACTGTAGTGGAGTCCTTCCTCAAGGTAACCTGGATTCTCCTTCGTTCAAAGGGTTCAGAGTCTGTAAACTGGCTCAAGTCTGGGAATTAGTTGAGGGACCATGAGTCTCTGCTCTGGTAATTCAAGTTAGACTTCTGTTTACCTGACCTAGAACTCTTTTGCTTACACAGATCAAATAAGAAGGTAGTAGACTTCCTGTCTGTTTCACTTCTAACAACACCATGATCCAAGCCAACATCATAGGTCTGAGTGAGTCAGACTACTCTGATTGCTGCTTTGATTCTGCTGTTCATTATAGCAACCCCACCCACCTTGCCTTTGGCAATTAAGTGCCTCCCCTTGGCTCCTGTCACCCTGGAATCCAATTACCTAAGTGGATTCAGGTTTCCCAACTCAGTGGCAGCACTTCCCACTGCAATTTTTACCTACAGATAAAAGCAACCATATAGTTTTTCAAAGATGCTGGGACTCCTCACAAATTTATTTCTCACAATCATGGTGAAAGTTATGTTCTCTAAACCCACCAGGGGTGGAGAAGCCAGCCTTACATAAAAAATCCACTCTACCGGCCAGGCATGATGGCTCATGCCTCCCCACGTTGAGAGGCCAAGGCAGGCAGATCACAGGGTCAGGAGTTCGAGACCAGCCATGACCAATGTGGTGAAACTCCATCTCTACTAAACATATAAAAATTAGCCGGGTGTGATAGTGAGCACTTGTAATCCCAGCTACTCAGGAGGCTGAGGCAGGAGAATTGCTTGAACCCAGGAGGCGGAGGTTGCAGTGAGCGGAGATGGTGCCATTGCACTCCAGCCTATGTAACAGAGCAAGACTCCATCTCAAAAAATAAAATAAAAAAAAAAACAATAAATAAATCCACTCTACCACTCCAGTCTCCCTAAGCCTCTGGATACCTTCTACTAGAATATACCAAGGCAGTTCTGACACTTCAACTTCATTTAGCACAGGCTACCTTTTGGTTCACATTTCAGCTAACTAACCAGCCAAACTGTTGGAGCTCTTTCCATCCATCAGAGCCACAACACTGATCCAGAATCTCTGTTTTGTGGCAATACATTCTCCCCATCCAACTTTATATTCCTTCCTCCATTATCTCACACCCTTGATATTCATTCCCACACATAGTCTCCATATTTCTTTCTGTATATTCTGGAAAAATCACGCAGTTCATTTGGAGTGTAACGCACCTCCTTGTGGGTCAAACTTTATGCCTCATCTTTCAAGGCCTGCTTACAGTTGACTCTAGTTGTAGGTATAGATGCAAAGACAGGTGGTGAGTGGGTTCTGAGGGAAATTAGCAGTGTTTTGTAAAGCGATTTTCTTAGGGAGCCATTACAGTTTTCTCAAACAAAGCAAAATTAATCTCCTCAGATGTGGGTGGAACAGCTTCTACTGACAAAGAAAACATCCAAATTTAGAAATTTAATGTCCCCAGCTTCATCCAGATCTCCCCATATGACTCCATCTGTCTTAGAGCACTTAGTTTTGCTATAAAGTGATACTTGAAGCTAGGTATCTTATGAAGAAAAAATGTTTACTTGGATCATAGTTCTGATGGTTGGAAAGTTTAAGATTTGGCATCATCTTCTGCCGATGGGTCTCAGGCTGCTTCCACTCACAGCAGAAGGCAAAGGGAAGCCCATGAGGGCAGAGAGCACATGGCAAAAGAAGAGGAAGCAGAGGAGAAAGAGGTGCCAGTCTCTTTTTAACAACCAGCTCTTGCAGGAACTAATAGAGAACTCATTCACCCACAAGGGAGGACATTACTCTATTCATGAGGCATTCACCCCATGACCCAAACACCTCTCATTAGTCCCCACTTCCAACATTTTGATCAAATTTTATCATGAGATTTGGAAGGGACAAACATCGAAACCATAGCACCATTTCAATTTTCAGGACCCCATTCCTTCCCAATCAATGTGTTCACTTTAGCATCAGGCACCATGGAGGACTGGGAAATCAGTGTGCTTTGTAACTCAGCTGATTATAGGATAAGACTCTGGGTTTGACTTTAAGCAATCTCATCTCTGGCTACAGAAGATAAGGGTTTTTACTAGAGCAGACATTGAAGCTTTTAGGTCATGTATACAGAGCTTGAGCTGGGAATTCAAAACCCTAAGCTCCTTTTTTCGCCCCCACTTTTCCCATGCAGTTAGGAGCAACCAGCCAATGTCATTATATTTGCTAGTGTTTTTGTCCATTTTGTGCTGCTATAACATAATACCTGAGACTGAGTAATTTATAGTAACAGAAATGTATTGGCTCATGGTTCTGAAGTTGGGAAGTTCAAGATCTAGTGGCCGGCATCTAACGAGGACCTTCTTGCTGCATCATCTTCTCATGGCAGAAAGCAGAAGAGGAAGAGAGAGCATAAATGGCAGCTGAACTCCCTCTTTTATAACATATCCACTCCTGGGATAATAGCATTAATTCATTCCCTCTGCCCTCATGGCCTAATCACCTCTTGGTAGACCCCAACTCCTAACACTGCCAGATTGGGGATCAAATTTCCAATTATGAACATTAGGAGACACATAAAATCACAGCAGTTAGTTTGACTAAAATGTTCCAAGACATCACATAATGGTCACCCAGAACCTTACCTCCTATAAGTATTTTATTAGGAGTATCAAAGGATGATATTTGTTATATATGTCTTGCCAGATCATGCCATGAATTATCAGTGTTGTCTTTACTGCCAGAAATAGTCTTCAGTGTCTTCAACATAATCAGATTGAGAGCCATTTCCAGAAACCCTAGAGCTAGTTAAGAAAGCTCATCCTTAAGGCCAGGCACAGTGGCTCATGCCTGTAATCCCAGCACTTTGGGAGGCCAAGGCAGGTTAATCACTTGAGGTCAGGAGTTCGAGACCAGCCTGGTCAACATGATGAAACCCTCTCCCCATCTCTACTAAAAATACAAAAATTAACCAGGCATGGTAGCACTTGTAGTCCCAGCTACTTGGGAGCCTAAGACAGGAGAATCACTTGAACCTGGGAGACAGAGGTTGCAGTGAGCCAAGATCATGCCACTGCACAAAGTGAGACTATCTAAAAAAAAAAAGGAAAGGAAGGAAGGTAGGTAGGTCATCCATAAAATTCTGTTCCTCTAGATACCTCTAGATATACTCTTGGTACCAAAATCTCTATCAGTCCAGATTCTCCAGAGAAACAGAACCAGTAGGCTAGATAAGATAGGTAAATAAGTAGATGGTAGACAGACCAATAGATAGATAAATATATAAAAAGATAGATAAAAATATTTACTTCACAGAATTGGCTTTTGCTACTGACTTATGCTGAATTTTATAGGGCAGGCTGGAAAATCGTGGGTGAGAGTTAATGCTGTGGTCTTATGGCAGAATTTCTTCTTCAGGGAAACAAACCTTTCAACTGGTTAGATGACACTCGCCCAAAATATGGCGAATAGTCTCCTTTACTTAATGTCAACTGGTTGTAGGTATTAACCATAACTACGAAGTACCTTCACAACAATACCTAGATTAGTGTTTGATTGAGTAACTGTGTACTATAACCTAGCCAAGTAGACACACAAAACTAACCATCATAGTGGTCAAGTAATGATTTGACAGATAGTTCTGCAAATGCCTGGAACCAGTAAGTCTCCAAGTCTTTGCCAGGGGGCTCTATATGTGCATCGGGAAATACCTTCACCATTCAGCCAGTCAGTTTAAGCTCCACCTTAGCCTTCACTTCCTGCTTGTGCCTACCCTCATATTCAGTCAGAAGTGAGACCTTCTCATGTCTGCCCTGAGCATGCACATGGCTGCATACAGCCCTGGGCATGCACATGGCCTCCCAGATCTTCAGGAATATGTTGGTGCTTTTCAAGGTCCCATGGACACCACATTCCTCAACTTTTCATTTTAACCTTGACGGTTAGTCTATTGTTTACCCCAACTATTAGCCATCAGCTCAGGCAGCCCTGATGTTTAAATATTCCACAAATGCTGCCACTGGGAGAGTCATTTAGCACTGAGCTAGAAGCACTGTAATTGGGATAGTTGAAAAAGTTGATGTCTCCACCTCAAGGTGATAGCAATATCTACAGCAGTGTGGTAGAAACAAGTACTGCAGTTTAAAATTGGGACAAGAAGGAAGCCTCATCCTCTAGACTGCTGAAGTACCTACTTGTTGAGAAAGAGGACAATAACGTTGATTGTGAGGAGCATGAGGATGCAGTTTGGGAGCAATGCTGACTAGTTGGTGCCTTCTTTGCAAGGCCACTATTTCAGAGAAATGCTAAGCCAAGGCTATTAGCAACAGCTAAAGTCAGAGTATCCTGTTGCTAGGATAGAGGAGATTGTTAGGTTCCTAGCGTCATAATCTAAGACTCAGTAAGCTTTTTTTTTTTTTTTTTTTTTTTTTGAGACTGAGTCTTGCCCTGTTGCCCAGGCTGGAGTGCAGTGGTGTCATCTCAGCTCACTGCAACCTCTACCTCCTGGGTTTGAGTGATTCTCTTGCCTCAGCCTCCGGAGTAGCTGGGATTACAGGCGTGCATCACCACATCTAGCTAATTTTTGTATTTTTAGTAGAGACGGGGTTTCGCCATGTTGGCCAGGCTGGTCTTGAACTCTTGACCTCATGATTCACCTTCTTCGGCCTCCCAAAGTGCTGGGATTACAGGCGTGAGCCACTGTGCCTGGCCTAAATTTTGTAGTTTTCGTAGAGATGGGGTTTCACCATATTGCCCAGGCTGGTCTTGAACTCCTGACCTCATGATCTGTCCACCTCAGCCTCCCAAAGTGCTGGGATTATAGGCATGAGCCATTGAGCCCGGTCTCAGTCAGCTTTTTGACTTAGGTTGTTAGCTCTTCAACAAATTCAGATTATATGATTTATAGGTTTGAAAGGAACTTTTTTTTTTTTTTTTGAGAGAAATTCCTGTGATCATTATCCTACAGGGCAAGGGTCAGCAAACTTTTTCTGCAAAGGGCCAGTTAGTAAGTATTTTAAGCTTTGCAGGCTATGCATTATCTGTCACAACCACTGAACTCTCAGGAGAAAAGCAGCCACAGACAAAAGAAACAATAAGCATGACTGTTGTCTCAATACACTGCTGTAACAGAACACCTTAGAAGAAGTAATTTATAAACAACAGAAATGTATTGCTCACAGTTCAGGAGGCTGGAAAGTCCAAGATCAAGGTACCAGCAGATTCAGTGTCTGGTGAGGGCCTGTTACTCATAGATGGCACTTTCTATGCATCCTCACTTGGCAGAAAGGCAAAAGAGCTTCCTCAAGCCTCCTTTAAAAGGGCATTAATGTCATTTATGAGGGTAGAGTCCTCAAGACCTAACACCCCATGTTTTAATACTATCATGGTGGGGGATTAAATTTCAACATATGAATTTGGGGTGAGACAAACATGCAAACCACAGCAACTGTATTTCTTTTTGTTCTTTTTTTTTTTTTGATGGAGTCTCACTCTGCCACCCCAGCTGGAGTACAGTGGTGGGACCTTGGCTCACTGCAACCTCTGCCTCCTAGGTTCAAGCAATTCTCCTGTTTCAGCTTCCTGGGTAGCTGAGACTACAGGCATGTGCCACCACACCTGGCTAATTTTTGTATTTTTAGTAGAGATGGGTTTCACCATGTTGGCCTGGTCTCGAACTCCTGACCTCAAGTGATCCACCCATATTTTGATAAAACTTCATTTACAAAAACAGGCAGTAGCCTGTATGTTACCCATGAGCTATGGTTTGCCAAATCCTACAATCAGGCAATCCTATGACACTGAAGCCAACACCAAGAGCAGACTAGCAGGAAGGGCTGTCCCTGGAAGAGTCATCCTACTCATTGTCCAACTCAGACATGACCTAGAGATCAATGGACAGAGGAGAGCCTCCCAATGAGCAAACCAGGGTCAGTATATTATTAGTTAGCTACGGCTGCATAACCAATCACCTCAAAACGAATGCATTAGAATAACGGCTGGGCGCGGTGGCTCACGCTTGTAATCCCAGCACTTTGGGAGGCTGAGGCAGGTGGATCACCAGGTCAAGAGATTGAGACCATCCTGGTCAACAAGGTGAAACCCCGTCTCTACTAAAAATACAAAAAGTTAGCTGGGCATGGTGGTGTGTGCCTGTAATCCCAGCTACTCCTGGAGGCTGAGGCAGGAGAATTGCCTGAATCCAGGAGGCGAAGGTTGTGGTGAGCCGAGATCGCACCATTGCACTCCAGCCTGGGTAACAAGAGTGAAACTCTGTCTCAAAAAAAAAAAAGAATAACAAGAGTGGTTTTTATATATACATAATTTTTTTAGTTTTTTTTTTTTTAGAGATGGGGTTTCACCATGTTGGCCCAGGCTGGCCTCAAACTCTAACCTCAGGTGATCCACCCACCTCGGCCTCCCAAAGTGTTGGGATTACAGGTGTGAGCCACGTCTCAGCCAACAAGAGTGTTTTTAGCCATGTGTCCATAGATTGACTGCCTAATTCTATTAATCTGGACTGGGCTGGGCTGACTTCAGCTGCACATCGTTGTGCACCTGCGTCAGCTGGATGGTCCAGGATAACCTCATGGCTGTCAATCTACTGGGGTGTTGTGGGTGATGTACCATGTGCTTATCATCATCTAACAGGTTAACCCAGTATTGTGTTCATAATAGCTGGGACAGTTTCTGTAAGAGAGTAGGAGGATTTAAAATATCCTGAGGCCCAGGCTTAAAACTAACACGACCCATCACTTTTGCCACATCCTATTGCTGAAAATAAGTAAAGAACGCAGTCTAGATTCAAGGCGTGAAGCAACAGACTCCAACTTTTACAGGGAGGAGCTGCAAAATCACTTTGCAAAGGCATGAAGAGAGGGGTGAAGCTTCATGTCCTTTTTTGAAATCTATTATAGGCAGCCATATTTATCAGATAAAGAAAGTAGAAAGCCATGCTACTGCCCAGCCAGGAAGACCTGTGGGTATTAGGGTGTGTTTCTTTCTTCCATTTTTCCAAGTGGAAATTTGTTAGGGAAAATTTACAAACAATGAGATTCTCTCATTGCAAGCATGCATTTCAATGACTTTTCATTAGTTTATAGAGTTGTGCAATTTTCTGTTTTAAAACATTTTCATTACCTCCAAAAATTAGTTTAAGCCCTGTTTGCTGTAAGTCCTCACTCCCATCCTCAGCCCTAAGCAACCACTGTCTTTTTTTTTTTAAGATGGGGTTTTGGGGGAGCAGGGGAAGATGGCACAGTAGAAGCAACTCAGGATTGCAGCTCTCAGTGAAGGTGCAGAGGGTGAGTTCACGCCACATTTCCAGATGGATCTTTGTTGCCCACAGAACGGGGAAATTCCCAGGCGTAGGAGAGACACGGGATGCCAGTGCAGCTGTTTCAGCTGGCGCAGCCATTTCGGCCAGTGCCACAGCGCAGCAGCACTCCACACAAAACGCACTGGTCTGGGTGCCCTGTTAAACTGGCAATTTGAGATTTGGGAGGGCAGATTAGCATATCCATCTGATTAAACGGGACTTGGACAGTGAGCCAAGCCAGGAGATTCCTGGGAAGTGAAATGTGAGCCGGCGCACTGGGTTGTTGCAAGGGAAATCACACAGATTCCAGTGCCCTTTCAGGAGGCGACTGAAACACCTGGGAGAGAGTCAGCCATTCAACTTAAAAAAAAACAAAAGGGCTCTGAGGCAGGGAGCCAGGTGATCAGGCTCAGCGGGTCCCACCACCACAGGGACAAACAAAATGGCAATTCAAAATGCTCAAGGTTGAGAGTTTCACGGCAGGCACAGCTGAACCCAGGATGGAGCAGCTCGGTGGGAGATGGGCATCCGCCATTATCGAGACATTCCGCCCCTACTGAGGTATTCTCCCATTGCTGACACACCCTGCTGTTGCCGAGGCAACCCACCATAACAGAGAGACTCCTCCAATACAGAGGCGGGGTCACCACAGCAGTTCCAACCACACCCATATAAGCAGGACTACAGGGAATTACACTCTGCAGCAGGGCAGAGCCCACAGCAACAGGGCAGAGCCCACAACAGCAGGGCAGAGCCCATGACAGCAGGGTGGAGCCCACGGCAACATGGTGGAGCCCACGGGAGCAGGGCAGAACGCACAGCAACAGGGCAGACCCCACAGCAGCAGGGCAGAGCCTCGGCAGGCAAATAGTGACTAAACTGCCTCCTAGCTGGGCAGGACAGTGCAACGGATACTCGTAAATAAAGCCCTAACTCCCTGACACAGAGCATCTGAGGGAAAAAAAGGGTTTTATGAGTTCTGCTGCAGCAGAATTAAATGCACCTGCCTAGAAGCCCTGAATGAACAACGGAGATCACAGCTCAGCACTTGAGCTCCTATAAAGTACAGACCATCTCCTCAAGCAGCTCCCTGACACCTGTATACCCAAAGAGTCACCTCAAAAAGGACTGATCAGACTGACATTTGGCAGGCATCATTCTGGGACAAAGACAGCAGAAGAAGAAACTGGTAGCATCCCTCACTGTTCCACAGCTGCTACAGGTGTACCCCAGGCAAGCAGGGCCTGGAGTGGACCTCAGCAGTCGTACAGCAGAGGGGCTAGACTGTTAGAAGGAAAACTAAGAAACAGAAATACTTCATCATCAACAATCTGGGCCTCCACTCAGAGATCCAATCGAAAAATCAGCAACTACCCAGATGACAGGTGAATAAATCCACAAAGATGGGAAGAAACCAGCTCAGAAAGGAGGAAAACACCCGAAACCAGAACACCTCACCTCCTACAAAGGACCAAAACTCCTCACCAGCAAGGGAACAAAGCTGGATGGAGAATGAGTGTGATGAAATGACGGAATCAGACTTCAGAAGGTGAGTAATGAGAAACTTCAGTGAGCTAAAAGAACATGTTCTAAATCAATGCAAAGAAACTAAGAACCTTGAAAAAAGATTTGAGTAAATGATAACAAGAATGGACAACTTAGAGAGGAATATGAATGAATTGAAGGAGCTGAAAAACACAACGCGAGAACTTCGCAAAGCATGCACAAGTTTCAACAGCCGAATTAACCAAGCAGAAGAAAGGATATCAGAAGTCAAAGATCAACTCAATGAAATAAAACGAGAAGCCAAGATTAGAGAAAAAAGCAGGAAAAGGAATGAACAAAATCTCCAAGAAATGTGGGACTATGTGAAGATACCTAATCTACGTTTGATAAGTGTACCAGAATGTGACAAAGAGAATGAATCCAAGCTGGAAAATACTCTTCAGGACATTATCTAGGAAAATTTCCCCAACCTAGCAAGGCAGGCCAATATCCAAGTCCAAAAAATACAGAGAACACCACAAAGATATTCCTCAAGACGAGCAACCCCAAGGCACATAATCGTCAGATTCACCAGGGTTGAAATGAGGGAGAAAATGCTAAGGGCAGCCAGAGAGAAAAGTCGGGTCACCCACAAAGGGAAGCCCATCAGACTCACAGCAGATCCCTCAGCAGAAACTCTACAAGCCAGAAGAGAGTGGGGGCCAATATTCAACAACCATAAAGAAAAGAACTTTCAACCCAGAATTTCATATCCAGCCAAACTGAGCTTCATAAGTGAAGGAAAAATAAAATCCTTCATGAACAAGCAAGTACTCAGAGATTTTGTCACCCCCAGGCCTGCTTTACAAGAGCTCCTGAAAGAGGCACTACACATAGAAAGGAAATACCAGTACCAGCCATTCCAAAAACATACCAAATGGTAAAGAGCATCAACAAAATGAAGAATCTGCATCAACTAATGGGCAAAACAGCCAGCTAGCATCAAAATGGCAGTATCAAATTCACACATAACAATATTAACCCTAAATGTAAATGGGCTAAATGCACCAATCAAAAGACACAGACTGGCAAATTGGATAAAAAGCCAAAACCCATCGGTGTGCTATATCCAGGAAACCCATCTCACATGCAAGGATACACAAAGGCTCAAAATAAAGGGATGGAGGAAGATTTACCAAGCAAATGGAGAGCAAAAAAAAGCAGGAGTTGCAATTCTAACTCCGATAGAATTATCAGATCTCTTGTCTCCGATAAAATAGACTTTAAAGCAACAAAGATCAAGAGAGACAAAGAAGGACATTACATAATGGTAAAAGGATCGATACAACAAGAAGAGCTAATGATCCTAAATATATATGGACCCAATACAGGAGCACTCATATATATAAGGCAAGTTCTTAACGACTTACAAAGAGACTTAGACTCCCACACAATAATAGTGGGAGACTTTAACACTCCACTGTCAATATTAGACAGATCAACCAGACAGAAAATTAACAAGGATACCCAGGGCTTGAACTCAGACCTGGAACAAGCAAACCTGATAGACATTTACAGAACTCGCCAACCCCAAATCCACAGAATATACATTCTTCTCAGCACCACATCACACCTACTCTAAAATTTACCAATAATTGGAAGTAAAGCACTCCTCAGCAAATGCAAAACAACTGAAATCATAACAAACAGTCTCTCAGACCATAGTGCAATCAAGTTAGAACTCAGAATTCAGAAACTAACTCAGAACCGCACAGCCTCATGGAAACTGAACAACTGGCTCTTGAATGTTGATTGGATAAACAATGAAATGAAGGCAGAAATAAGTTCTTCGAAACCAACAAGAACGAAGACACAACATACCAGAATCTCTGGGACACATTTAAAGTAGTATCTAGAAGAAAATATATAGCAATAAGTGCCCATATGAGAAGAATGGAGAGATCCAAAATTGACACCCTATCATCAAAATTGAAAGAACTAAAGGAGCAAGATCAAAAAAACTCAAAACCCAGCAGAAGACAAGAAATAACTAAGATCAGAGCAGAACTGAAGGAGATAGAGACACGAAAAACCCTTCAAAAAAATCAATAAATCCAGGAGCTGGTTTTTTGGAAAGATCAACAAAATAGACCACTAGCCAGAATGATAAAAAAGAAAAGAGAGAACAACCAAATAGACGCAATAAAAAACATTAAAGGGGAAATCACCACAGATTCCACAGAAATTCAAACCATCATCAGAGAATATGACAAACAACTCTATGCACATAAACTAGTAAACCTGGAAGAAATGGATAAATTCCTGTACACCTGTGTCCTCCCAAGCCTAAACCAGAAGGAAGCCGAAACTATGAATAGACCAATAACAAGGTCTGAAGTCGAGGTAGCAATTAAGAGCCTACCACACAAAAAAAGCCCAGGTCCAGATGGGTTCACAGCCGAATTCTACCAGACACACAAAGAGGAGCTGGTACCATTCCTTCTGAAACTATTCCAAATAATCCAAAAAGAGGGAATCCTTCCCAATTCATTTTATGAGACCAACATCATCCTGATACCAAAACCCGGCAGAGACTCAACAATCAAAGAAAACTTCAGGCCAATATCCATGATGAACATAGATGCAAAAATCTTCAATAAAATGTTGGCAAGCTGATTGCAACAGCACATCAAAAAGCTTATCTATCATGATCAAGTAGAATTCATCCCGGGGATGCAAGGCTGGTTCAACATACACAAGTCTATAAACGTAATTCACCGCATAAACAGAACCAAAAACAAAAACCACATGATTATCTCAATTGACACAGAGAAGGCCTTTGACAAAATTCAACAGCCCTTTATGCTAAAAACCCTCAATACACTTGGTATTGATGGAACATATCACAAAATAATAAAAGCTATTTACGACAAACCAACAGCCAATATCATACTGAATGGGCAAAAACTGGAAGCATTCCCTTTGAAATCCAGCACTAGACAAGGATGCCCTCTCTCACCACTCCTATTCAATACAGTACTGGAAGTTCTAGCCAGAGCAATCAGGCAAGAAAAAGAAATAAAGGTATTCAAATAGGAAAGGAGGAAGCCAAATTGTCTCTATTTGCAGATAACATGATAGTATATCTAGAAGACCCCATCGCCTCAGCCCAAAAACTCCTGAAACTGATAAGCAACTTCAGCAAAGTCTCAGGATATAAAATCAATGTGCAAGAATCACAAGCATTCCTATACACCAATAACAGACTTAAAGAGAGCCAAATCAAGAACGAACTGCCATTCACAATTGCTACAAAGAGAATAAAATACCTAGGAATACAACTTACAAGGAACATAAGGGACCTCTTCAAGGAAAACTACAAACCGCTTCTCAACAAAATAAGAGAGGACACAAACAGATGGAGAAACATTCCATGTTCACAGTTAGGAAGAATCAATATTGTGAAAATGGATATCCTGCTCAAAGTAATCTACAGAATCAATGCTATCCCTATCAAGCTACCATTGACTTTTTTCACAGAACTGGAAAAAACCACCTTGAACTTCATATGGAACCAAAAGAGAGCCCACATAGCCAAGTCAATTCTAAGCAAAAAGAACACAGCGGGAGGCATCACACTACCGAACTTCAAACTATACTACAAGGCTACAGTAGTCAAAACAGCATGGTACTGGTACCAAAACAGAGATATAGACCAATGGAACAGAACAGAGGCATCGGAGGCAACACAGCATATCTACAGCCATACAATCTTTGATAAACCTGACAAAAACAAGCAATGGGGAAAGGACTTCCTGTTTAATAAATGGTGTTGAGAAAACTGGCTAGCCATGTGCAGAAAGCAGAAACTGGACCCCTTCCTGACACCTTACACTAAAATTAACTCCAGATAAATTAAAGACTGAAAAATAAGACCTGGCACCATAAAAACCCTAGAAGAAAATCTAGGCAAAACCATTCAGGACATAGGAGTAGGCAAGGACTTCATGACCAAAACACCAAAAGCACTGGCAACAAAAGCCAAAATAGACAAATGGGACCTAATCAAACTCCGCAGCTTCTGCACGGCAAAAGAAACAGTCACTAGAGTGAATCGGCAACCAACAGATTGGGAAAAAATCTTTGCAGTTTACCCATCTGACAAAGGGCTGATATCCAGAATTTACAAAGAACTCAAACAGATTTACAAGAAAAAAACAAACAAGCCCATCCAAAAATGGGCAAAGGATATGAACAGACACTTTACGAAAGAAGACATACATGAGGCCAACAAACATATGAAAAAATGCTCATCATCACTGGTCATTAGAGAAATGCAAATCAAAACCACATTGAGATACCATCTCACGCCAGTTAGAATGGCAATCATTAAAAAATCTGGAGACAACAGATGCTGGAGAGGATGTGTAGAAATAGGAACACTTTTACACTGCTGGTGGGAGTGTAAATTAGTTCAACCATTGTGAAAGACAGTGTGGCGATTCCTCAAGGACCTAGAAATAGAAATTCCATTTGACCCAGGAATCCCATTACTGGGTATATATCCAAAGGACTATAAATTGTTCTACCATAAGGACACATGCACACGAATGTTCATTGCAGCACTGTTTACAATAGCAAAGACCTGGAACCAACCCAAATGCCCATCGATGATAGACTGGTCTGGGAAAATATGGCACATATACACCATGGAATATTATGCAGCAATCAAAAATGATGAGTTTGTGTCCTTTGTAGGGACATGGATGAATCTGGAGAACATTATTCTCAGCAAACTGACACAAGAACAGAAAATGAAACACCGCATATTCTCACTCATAGGTGGGTGATGAACAATGAGAACACATGGACACAGGGAAGGGAGTACTACACACTGGGGTCTATTGGGGGGAATAGGGGAGGGACAGCGGGGGTGGAGAGCTGGGGAGAGATAGCATGGGGAGAAATGCCAAATGTGGGTGAAGGGGCGGAAGGCAGCAAAACACATTGCTATGTGTGTACCTATGCAACTATCTTGCATGTTCTGCACATGTACCCCAAAACCTAAAACGCAATAAAAATAAATAAATAAATAAATTTAAATTGAAAAAGACCAAAAAAAATAGATGGGGTTTCACCATGATGGCCAGGCTGGTTTTGAACTCCTGACCTCAGGTGATCCACCCACCTAGGCCTCCCAAAGTGCTAGGATTACAGGCGTGAGCCACCATGCCTGGCCACCACTGTCTTGAAAATGCTGACTTTTCTGGGAATTTCATATAAATAGAATTATGAGAGAGATGGTCTTTTCTCCTTTCACATCATAATGTTTTTAGGTAAACTTATTGTGGAATGATCAGTATTTAATTTGATATTTGTCAAAGTACTCCTATATATGAACATACATACCACATTTTGTTTATCCATTCTGTAGTTAATAAGCATTTAATGTGACTTTCATGTGATATTCATGTGGTATTGAGACCACTAAGCTGGTCTCAAACTCTTGACCTCAGGTGACCCACCTGCCTTAGCCTCCCAAAGTGTTAGGATTACATGCATGAGCCACTGCGCTGGCTTCCAGGTTTCTTTTAAAACACAAAGGGTTTTTTAAAAAATTTGAATGAAGTTTAATTGACTGGGCTGGTGGGCAGGGGGTAGTTCATGCTTATAGTCCTAGCACTATGGGAGACCAAGGTGGGAGGATCCCTTGAGCCCAGGAGTCTGGGCAACATGTTGAAACCCTGTCTCTACAAAAAATTACAAAAATTTGCCAGGCGTGGTGGCATGCCCCTGTAATAGGCTGAGGTGGGAGGATCACTTAAGCCTAGGAGGTAGAGGTTGCTGTGAGCCCAGATTGGATGCCCAGGAAATGTAGCTTTTAATCCAGCCCTTGCAATACAGGGAGTAAGGAAATAAGTGTAGAAATGGATTGTGAATGAAAATAAACAATGTCGGCCAAGTTCAGTGGCTTACACCTGTAATCCCAGCACTTTAGGAGGCCGAGGTGAGCAGATCACCTAAGTGTAAGGTCTTTTAGGCCAACTGACTGCACCATGGATGGCATGGTAACTTCTATGACCTGCATGTATACTCCAGAAGAGTTCCTGGAACTAGCAAATCTGAAATAACCAGAAAACTGCAAAAAGGGGAAGAATTATCAAGCCCTACAGCACCAAATTAATTTGGAGACATTCTTCTATTGTTCCTTATTCCTGCCTCAACTGATAAGCAACTGGACTTTGTAACCAACCTTCCTCGTGACTCGAGACCTTAGGACCCCCACCCAGCTTGCAAAAACTGCCCTGAACTATCACTTCTGTAACTTTCCACTGCCTACTCCAAACGTATAAACCAACTCCTATCCCACTGCCCTCCACTGACTCTCTTTTCAGACTCAGCTCGCCCACACCCAGGTGAGTAAATAGCCCTGTTGCTCATACAAAACCTGTTTGGGGAGTCCTTTCATTCATAGCATGCTGAGGTCAGTCAGGAGTTTAAGACCAGCCTGGCCAACATGGAAAACCTTGTCTCTACTAAAAATACAAAAAGTTGCTGGGTGTGGTGGCACGTGCCTGTAATCCCAGCTACTAGGGAGGCTGAGGCAGGAGAATGGCTTGAACCAAGGAGGCAGAGGTTGCAGTGAGCCAAGATCACACCACTGCACTCCAGTCTGGGCAACAGAGCAAGACTTCATCTCAAAGAAAAGAAAAGAAAATAGACAATGTCTAGCACTGCAACTGTGGAAGAGAATTCTTGCAATAAAAATACTATTTGGAGTTTTGACATGATGAAGTTAGCAGATCCACAAATCTTCTCCCCCCAAAGCACCTGTGATCTGTAGAAAACCATCAAGGCAGTTAAGTAAAAAGTTTCAGTGCTCTAGAAATTTGCCAAATGTGCATAAAAGTGAGAAGTGTTCATTCGTGACAATTGCTTAGGCCAGACACAGTGGCTCTTGCCTGTAATCTCAACATTTTAGGAGGCTGAGTGGGGCAGATTGCTTGAGCTCAGGAGTCGAAGACCAGCTTGGGCAACATGGTGAAACCTTTTCTCTACAAAAAAATACAAAAATTAACCAGGTGTGGTGGTGTGCACCTGTAGTTCCAGCTACTTGGGAGACTGAGGCTGGAGGATCGCTTGAGCCCAGGAGGTGGAGGTTGCAGTGAGTCAATATTGCACCACTGTATTCTAGCCTGGGCAACAGAGTAAAACTCTGTCCGAAAGAAAGAAAAGGAGGGAAAAATTGCTTAAATGTGGGTGCAGATAGCAAAAGTCTGTGATGTTCCTACCTGGGGAAATTGTCATAACTTCCCAACACTGTGTAATCTGATGGATGTGGAGGCAGAGAAAGAAACTATTACTTTGATTACACTGCCAGAGGGATGTCACTGATTTAAATATTGTCAGTTAAATTGGATCTCGCTGACAAGTGATCAGGGATGTCCAGCAGCCCTGCTAACCTGAAGTCAAACCCTTTCTTTTGTTTGTTTTTGAGACGGAGTCTCTGTTGCCCAGGCTGGAGTACAGAGGCACCATCTCCAGTCACTACAACCTCCACCTCCCAGTTCAAGCAATTCTGCCTCAGCCTTTCAAGTAGCTGAGATTACAGGGATGCACCGCTACACCTGGCTAATTTGTGTATTTTTAGTAGAAACAGGGTTTTCTCCATGTTGGCCAGCCTGGTCTCAACTCCTGACCTCAACTGCTCTGCTCACCTAAGCCTCCCAAAGTGCTGGGATTACAGGTGTGAGCTGCCACACCTGGCCTAAACTCAGACTTCTTTTGAACAAGAAATGGACCCACAGGATAGATGAGGTTTTACTAGGGAGGCCCAGGTGATGAGAAAGCAATAGGGGCTTGATAAACTCTCACATACGCCGCATTGAGCAGAAGATAAGCACATGTGTGACAAAGACTGGATTGAGCTGAAGCCACTCATGCATCTCTGGCCAAGTGAATATGACTATATATGCAGAGAAGATGCAAGACATCCTAGTGGAATCCACTAGCTAGTGTGGACTTGAATGCAGCCTGTGGTTAGCAGGTGCTCCTTTGCCAAATTGCAGATCCATCAGCACACTGTAGAAGCCTAATTGGCTGTGAGCGTAGCCTGACTAACCTCCAGCTGAAAGCTGACGTATGAAGTCACGGTGGCAAAACCTAGGAAGCAGGGCTTAAACACAAAAATAAGGAGAAAGCAGCCACACATTGCTGAGGAGACAGAGTTCACAAACAAAACAAAACCAATAGTACGCAAAGGGGGAATTGAAATCCAGAGTTGCTTCAATACATTGTCTCAAATGTCAAGTATTCAACAAAACATTACAAGATGTACAAGGACACATCCTCAGAAAAAAAATGCAACAGAAATTGTGTCTGATTGTCCCCAGATAGTGGATTCACCAGACAGAGGCTTCAAAGCAAAGCAACTCTTACAAATAAGTTCAAAAAGCTAAAGAAACTCATATTTGGCCAGGCGCGGTGGCTCACACTTATAATCCCAGCACTTTGGGAGGCCGAGGCAGGTGAATCACAAGGTCAAGAGATCAAGACCACCCTGGTCAACAAGGTGAAACCCCGTCTCTACTAAAAATGCAAAAATTAGCTGGGCATGGTGGTGTGCACCTGTAGTCCCAGCTACTCGGGAGGCTGAGGCAGGAGAATTGGTTGAACCCAGAAGGCGGAGGGTGCAGTGAGCCGAGATCGCACCATTGCACTCCAGCCTGGGTAACAAGAGCGAAACTCCGTCTAAAAAAAAAAAAAAAAAGAAAAAAAGAAACTCATATTTAAATAACCAAAAGAATGGATTATGGCAACGAATCAACAAATAAAAAACCCCAGTAAAGACGGAGGTTATGAAAAAAACAAATAGAAATTCCAATTCAGGAATTGAAAAGTACAATAACTGAAATGAAGCATTTTCTAAAGGGTTCTAAAGGTATCTACTGTAGTTTGGATATGGATTGTACCCACCAAGACTCTCATCGCAATTCCTAGTGTGGCAGTGTTGGCAGATTGGGCCTAGTGAGAGATATTTGGGTCGTGGGACAGAATGAATAGATTACTGCCATCCGAGGAAGGGTGTCCTCTCTTGCAGGACTGGATTAGTTACCTTGGGAATGGGTTTTCCTTTCTGTGTTTGGTCTCTGCACATGCCTGCTTCCCCTTCTATTTCCTCCCATGAGTTGAGTTCCCAGCCACCAGAGGTAAGTCAAATAAACCTTCTTGTTTATAAATTACCTAGCCTCAGGTTCTGTTACAGCAACACCAAAAGGACTAAGACAGCATGAAGGCAGAATTAAGAAGATGGAATAAACAAACAGCAAACTTAAGGATAGATAATAAGACTTGTTTAATCTGAAACAAAGAGAAAACAAGATTGAAGAGAAAATAAAAACAGCATCACATCCCCCCCGTGAGACAATGTCAAGTGTACCACCTTAAATATAATGGAAATCTCAGAGGAGCAGAGAAAGAAAGAAAAGGGGACAGAACAGTATTTGCAGATATAATGAGCCAAACTCAGGAATTTTTTTCTTTTGAGACGGAGTCTCACTGTCTCTCAGGCTAGAGTGCAATGGCGCGATCTCAGCCCACTGCCACCTCCACCTCCCGGGATCAAATGACTCTCCTGCCTCAGCCTCCCAAGTAGCTGGGACTACAGTTGCATGCCACCATGCCTGGCTAGGTTTTTTTGTATTTTTAGTAGCGACGGTGTTTCACCATGTTAGCCCAGATGGTCTCGATCTCCTGACCTGGTGATCTGCCCACCTTGGCCTCCCAAAGTGCTGGCATTATAGGCGTGAGTCACCAAGCCTGACCAGGAATTTGATTTAAAAACATTAATCTGGCTGGGAGCTGTGGCTCAAGTCTGTAATTCCAGCACTTTAGGAGGCTGAGGCAGGTGGATCACCTGAGGTCGGGAGTTCGAGACCAGCCTGACCAACTTGGAGAAACCCTGTCTCTACTAAAAATACAAAAATTAGCAGGACTTAGTGGCAAATGCCTGTGCTCCTCCTGGGGAGGCTGAGGCAGGAGAATTGCTTGAACCCAGGAGGTGGAGGTTGTGGTGAGTGGAGATCTGAACCTGGTCCATATGACTCCAGGTCCCAGCTCCCTGCCCACCAGCCTTTTCTGGGGGCAGCACGACACAGACCAGCCCTCAGGGGTTCATGTTGCAGATGGAACAGACTTCAGTGGCTGACTCTGATGCACTCCAGAGCCTGCCCCTGGGAGGGGCAGCACACCATCTGGAGGACTCAGAAGATGGCACAGAGAGGGTGACAGTGGGCTGTGTCTTGAAAGAGCAGATGTTTGCCAGTCACGGAAAATACGCTCCAGAGAGAAGCCCCCAGAGACACAAAGATGTGGGATCATGGATGAGTGTGGCCCAGGGGTAAATTCAGGGAAGAGGGCCCAGATGGAATGTGTGTGTGAATGTGCATTTGTGTGTGTGTGTGTGTGCACATTTGCATGGAGAGATGAGAAAGAGCTGCTGGCGCCTCACAGCTCACCAGGGAGCTCCATGCTGTGTGGGGCTGCAGTGGGCTCAGTGCAGACAGCAGATAGGTTCGGGAAAAGCGATTGTTACATTTTAGCATAGTGTTTTCTCTTCTTTTCTTTTCTTTCTTTTTCTTTTTTTTTTTTTTTTTTTGAGATGGAGTTTTGCTCTTGTTGCCCAGGCTGGAGTGCAATGGCGCATTCTCGGCTCACCGCAACCTCCGCCTCCTGGGTTCAAACGATTCTCCTGTCTCAGCCTCCTGAGTAGCTGGGATTACAGGCATGTGCCGCCATGCCCAGCTAATTTTTTTTGTATTTAGTAGAGACAGGGTTTCACCATGTTGGCCAGGATGGACTCGATCTCTTGACCTCATGATCCACCCGCCTCAGCCTTCCAAAGTGCTGGGATTACAGGCGTGAGCCACCGCGCCCGGCCTAGCATAGTGTTTTCAAGACTCAGCCATGTTGTATCAGAAATTCATTCCATTTGTGGCTGTTCCATTGTACGAATGCAGCACATTTTCTTTATCCATTTATCTGTTGGTATATGCTGGTTGTTTCTACCCCTTTGACTGTTTTGAATGCTGTTGTGAAAATGGCATACAAGTATCTGCTTGAGCCCCTGCTTTCACTTCTTTTGAGGATGTACTTAGAAGTGGAATTGCTGGGTCATATGGTAATTTTGTTTGGCTTTTTGCAGAATCACCATGTTGTTTTTTTTTTTTTTTAATATAGCAGCTGTACCATTTTACATTGCCACCAACAAGGTACAAGTGTTCCAATTTCTCCACATTCTCTACAGTACTTGTGATTTCCATTTTAAAAATAACTGTACCAGTGGGAGTGAGGTGGTATCCCATTGTGGTTTTGATGTGTATGGTTCAGAATCATTACATTTCCCTAATGATCAACTGATATTAAGCATCTTTTCAGGAGCTAATCTGCCATTTGTGTTTCTTCTTTTTTTTTTTTTTTTGAGACAGAGTCTTGCTCTGTCACCAGGTGCCAGGCTGGAGTGCAGTGGCGCAATCTCAGCTCATTGCAACCTCCACCTCCTGGGTTCAAGCAATTCTCTTGCCTCAGCCTCCCAAGTAGCTGGGACTATAGGTACCTTGAACTCCTGACCTCAGGTGATTCACCTGCCTCGGCCTCTCAAAGTTCTGGGGTTACAGGCACGAGCCACCACACCCGACCTGGGCCAAAGATCCTTGGATGTCCATCATACAGCATGAAAGTGTGGGTGCTGCCATATGACTCACCATGCAGGTGGTCCAAGCCACATACACCTGGCAGGCCATCACCTGCTTGGGAGATGGCTTTGCTCCTCAGCCAGTGAGGAGCAGAGAGGAGACCGGGAGGAGAAGGTGCTTACGTGGGTAGGCAGAGCTCTTCAGGGAGCAGTGAGGAAGAGGAGGCTGAGCTGCCAAAGTGACCACACACCAGAGTAGGTTTGAGCCTGGGTGTGTCTGTGTGAGGACACTGCCAGCCTTTGCCTGGGTCCTGAGGAGCCTTTGTTTATTTATATCTTGGTTGGGAAAACATCACTTTCCGTTGTTGCTGGGCCCCTGGCTAAGCAGTCCAGTTCTCCTAGAGGGAACCACTGGCTGTTCCCTGACATCCCTGAAGTCCCTCTTCCTCTCACCTCCACTAAGGCAGCCTCTGTTCACCTATGCATCCCGCCTTCCTGCTGGAGGGGGCTTGTGTCCAGGAAGTTGTGTGTCCCTTTTCCAGTTCCCCTTCCCACTGAGAGCCTGACTCCTGAGGGACCTTGGCTGGCATCCCTGATATGGGCCTGAAGACTCACTAGGCTTCATCAAATCTCCTGCCCGCCTGGAGCTGACATTCTAGAAGGACACAAATGCATAAAGGTGAATATGCACAACATACAGTATGCAACAGAGGGAGGGAAATAGAGCTGGGAAAGGGAGTCAACAGCCATGAGTGTGTAACCAAAAATGAAATTTGAAGGCCCTGCAACCATCTGAATGGACTTCCTCCTCAGCTAGCACACTCTAGAATTTAATATGAAAGACTAACCTGCTCAGGCCATGACAGGAAGTGGGGATTGGACATGCCTCATTGTACTCAGCATTACCAACAACACAAACCTTAAAGCTGATACGAAATATTTACAGTTATCCAAGCGTGGTGGCTCACACCTGTAATCCCAGTACTTTAGGAGCTGAGGCAGGTGGATCATGAGGTCAGGAGTTCAAGACCAGCCTGGCCAAGATGGTGAAACCCCGTCTCTACCAAAAAATATAAAAATTAGCCTGGTGCAGTGGCAAGCACCTCTAATCCCAGCTACTTGGTAGGCTGAGGCAGGAGAATCTCTTGAACCCAGGAGGCGGAGGTTGCAGTGAGCCAAGATCGTGCCACTGCACTCTAGCCTGCGTAACAGAGCAAGACTCCTTCTCAAAAAAAAAAAAAAAAAAGAAAGAAAAAGAAATATTTACAGTATCTCTAAAGCCTGGTATTTAAAGGCTTTGTCTGCATGATAAAACCTCAGCCTTTACAACCCCTTATCTTTTTTCTTTTTTTAATTTTTTTTTCCCCAAGACAGGGTTTCACCATGTTGGTCAGGCTGGTCTTGAACTCCCAACCTCAGGTGATCTGCCCATCTTGGCCTCCAAAGTGCTTGGATTACAGGCATGAGCTACCATGCCCAGCCAACAACCCCTTATCATAACCCAGCTATTCCTTTCTACTAATAACTCTTTCAACCAATTGCAGTCATAATATGTTTAAATCTACCTATGACTTGGAAGTCCTCCCACCCCCTGCACACTTCAAGTTGTCCCACCCTTCTAGATGGAACCAATGTAAATCTTACATGTATTGATTGGCGTATGACCGTGATGGGAAAGGGGTTCCGATCCAAACCCCAAGAGACGATTCCCGAACCTCATGCAAGAAAGAATTCTGAGTGAGTCCACAGAGTAAAGTGAAAGCAAGTGTATTAAGAAAGTAAAGGAATAAGGAGTGGCTACTGCACAGGCAGAGCAGCGGCATGGGCTGCTTGACTAAGGGCACTTTAGTTATTTCTTGATGATAGGCTAAACAAGAGGTGGAAGATTAATGAGTTTTCTGGGAAAGAGGTGGGCACTTTTCAGAACTAGGGTTCATCCCCTTGTTAGACCACATAGGGTGACTTCCTGACATTGCCATGGCATTTGTAAAGTGTCATGGTGCTGGTGGAAGTGTCTTTTAGCATGCGAATGCATTATAACTAGCACATAATGAGCAGTGAGGTTGACCAAAGGTCACTTTTATCGCCATCTTGGTTTTGGTGGGTTTTGGCCGGCTTCTTTACTGCAAACTGTTTTATCAGCCAGGTCTTTATGACCTGTATCTTGTGCCAAACTCCTATCTCATCCTGTGACTTAGAATGCCTAACCTCCTGAGAATCCAGAAGGTCACAGCCATACTTTATTCAGCCTCTGTTTGAGATGGAGTTGCTTTGGTTCAAATGTCTCTGATATTATGCCTCCCAAAAACGCATAAAAGCAAGCTATACATCGTACATGGCATCAGGACCTCCTGAGGCTGTGTCATGGATGCATCCTCAACCTTGGCAAAATAAACTTTCTTAATTGATTAAGACTTGTCTCAGATACTTTTTGGTTTACAAGAGCTACACAAGAGGAGCAGGAAAGGAAGAAGTCAGGGAAGGGCCCCACTTGAGTGTGCAGGGCCTTGGAGGGAGCTGTGATGATTTGGCTTTGACTCTGGGAGGGTTTTGAGCAGAGTGGGAATGAGATCTGACTTGGGTCTAAGGAAACTCTTGGCTGCCCTGCTGCGAGAGAAGCCTAGGTGAAGGTGGGGGCAAGGAGGCAATGAGGGGGTAATGGTAATGGTCCAAGTGAGAGGGACAGGATAGAGAAATTCCAGGCAAAAACGGTGGGTCCCTGGGGAAGCGCCACCGTCAAGCCAAAAAGCCTGAAACCACAGCCCAAAGTGAGAACTTATATCCCTTTTTCCCACTCAAAAGGCACCTTTTCCTAAACCACCCATGGCTCCACCCTTCCCCATCCTGTGCCTATAAAGACCCCAGGCTTGAGGCGGAGGTTGCAGTGAGCCAAGATTATGTCACTGCACTCCAGCCTGGGCAACAGAGTGAGACTTTGTCTCAAAAAAAAAAAAAAAAAAGACCCCAGGCTCAGCTGGCAGAGAGGAGAAGCAGCTATAGCTGGATGTTGAAGAGAAGCAGCTTGCCTTCAGAGCAACAGCTTGATGGTGTGACTTTGGAGAAGAGTCCGGCCAGAGACAGACAGACTTGAGGAGATTACCTGCCCGTCCCTTTTCCAGTTCCCCTTCCCACTGAGAGCCACTTTCATTGTCCAATACAATCCCCTGCATTTACCATCCTTCAATTTGTTCATGTGACCTCATTTCTCCTGGACACTGGACAAGAGCTTGGGAGCTAGGAATGCAGGAACACTGAGCTGGTAACACTTAAGTCGTCTGCGGAAGGCAGAGCTGAAAGAGTACTGTAACACGCTCACTGGGGCTTCAGGAGTCACAGGCACCCCTGCCCGGATCTTGTGAGGCCTGCATGGAGATGGCTCCTGCTGGTGTCTAAAAGTGCTCACTCTGGCTCCTGCACCCACTCACCTGTGTGCTCCCTCCTGCAAGGGAGGGAACACAGTGGGTCTGAGTGAGTGGAGTTTGATCCTGCCAGTGCTCATTTTCTCCAGTTCCCACCCTCATTTGCTGGTGCACTCCCTCCTGTGAGGAGTTAAGAGCGGTGGGCTGAGTAAGGGAGGCACCCCTGTCTTGGTCCTTCATGGGTCCTGTGAATGGGTCAGGGAAATATCCTGCTTCACAGGCAGAGTTGATGGGTAGTGGGAAAGGCAGGAGGCTCTCCTGCCAGGCTCGGTTTGAAGCAGGGTAGTCTTTGCTGACTGATCCAATGGGTTGGGGGTGGGAAGTCAAAGGTGATACTAAGGATTTTGCCCTGGGCCTGTTTCCGAATTTGTAAAACAGGTGGTGTCATTTCTACCCCTCAGGGTGTTGTGAGGATTGAATGAGAAGATGTATGTCACATACCTGGCAATGCTGGGGACACATGCAGAGCTCAGTAAGGGGTGGCTCATTATCTGCTGCCAGGATCACCCTACTTCTCTTGTCCTTGCAAGCCTCCTATTTCTGCAGCCTTGGGCAGGCCAATTCCTGCGAATCCTGAGTCTCCTTCAGGTGTCTTCTCAGGGAAGCCTTTCCTGATCCTCCCCATGCTGTCACAGCGAGGCTCCCATCCAGAACTGTCCCTTCTGCCAGGAAGGAAGCCCACAAGGATAGTGACAGACCCTCTGCCCCCAGCACCTAGGAGAGTCCCCACCTGTAACAGAATGTGCCCGAAGCCTCCCCTGGCCTCACTTCCACCACCACCTGTCTCCAAGTTTAAAGCGCTGTGGTCAGTTTCTGCAGGCCCCCCATGGTCTTTCTCCCTCCCTCCTCAGACTTGCCCCACAGGAAGGTGGGGGTAGGGCTGGGGAGGTTTGAGTCAAGTAAGCCTGGATCAGGTGCAGGTGTTTTCCTGAGGCTGTGTGACCCTGGGCAAGTCACTGTTGAGCATCAGTCCCTCCCTTGCTAAGTGCACACTCAAATAAGGCTTGTTCCTTCTTTACACTAGGAGCTCTCCCACTCACAGTTATCAATTTGTCCAGCCCAAGACAGTCCCAGGCAAACCAGGCTGGTTGGTCATCCTATTAGTACCACAGCTGAACTCCTTAAAATTAGTTAATTTCACAAGCCAAAATATGACACATTCTCCTCAGACAAACAAAACACTGCAAAGAATCAGGGCTCCTAGGGGAATGGCTGATTTCAGGTCTGGGACATGGAGAGCACAAAATGATCTTGGAACAATTTGCATCAGACATCAAGGAAGTAATAACAGTAATAACAAATTATTATGTTTTGAAGACATGGAGCCAGCTTGGAGGAGCTCCCACGGGCCAAATCTGCTACCATTTGAGCATCAAAGCAAGTAAGGAAAGTAACGGATTGTACCCTGCAGAGTAAAACCAGACTCTGTGCATCCATACCACTAATGAATGAGTGAGAAGGGAGTGAATAAGAAGGGATAGCTGCCTCACAGTACAAAGGCAAATCATAAATGGAGAAGGCCTAACGGAAATAGAAAAGCAGCAAGTATGGTAATAATTATTTCAGGCAAGAAGTAGTCATGAATGCCAAAACTAGTGGGTCAAGGTTTGAGGAGTGATAGGCTATTTCTATGGTTGCAAAGTCTTCACTCATGACACTAATTACAAAAGAAAAACCCGGCATCGACCAGCCTGACCAACATGGAGAAACCCAGTCTCTACTTAAAACAAAAAAAAAATAGCCGGGCATGGTGGCACATGCCTGTAATCCTAGCTACTCGGGAGGCTGAGGCAGGAGAATCGCTTGAACCTGGGAGGTGGAGGTTGCAGTGAGCGGATGTCACGCCACTGCACTCCAGTCTGGGCAACAAGAGTGAAACTCTGTCTTAAAACAAACAAACAAAAGAAATAAAGAAAAACCCAGCGTCAATCAGAGAGATGCAAATCGACATCATGTGCCTCCCAACTGGTGCTCAGAAAACTCAGCAACATCTCAGTGACAGTCCTGCCAGAAACACATAACCACATCTCCCTATGAGCGTGCACACTGAAGAGTGTGCACTGTACTTATCAGAAAGGTCAGATCAAAGGAGACTTAGGAAACCTGATGACTGAATGCAACTAGATCCTGGACCAGAAAAACAACACTGAAACTCTCCAGTATGGTGTCGGGCCCTCGTGCAATTCGAGTGTGGACTGTGCATTAGACAGCGTCAGTACCCTGTGTGCTGTGATTACTGCTGTTATAGCTTCTTTCTAATTTGGTCTTGAGGAAGAGTGGCCATAAGCCAAGATAGCCACTCTCTAGAACTGACTGGGTGTGGGGGTCAGGTGGAATACAATGAGAAAGTAAAATTAAAAGGTATAAAACAGAAGAAATTTCTTATTCTTAGGTCCCAGAAAGCTTAGGGGTACCTATGGGAGGTTACAGGCAGGAGGGGAGGGGCAACGAGAGATAGTGGGAAGGAAGGGACTATGCCCCTGCTAGGGTCCAAGGGGCTCATCCTTTAGGATTTCCCTTGGGGACTGTGGACTGGCCAAAGAAAACACGAGGGAAGGATGAACTCATTTGCAGTACTCTGATACTGGCCATTAGGTGCTATGGCGGTAGACAACTGTGGGGTGTGCTTCACTTTAGGTCAATGAGATAAGGAATAAACGGGCTATCTTACACACCACCATACATGGAGAAGTGTTACCCAGGCCAAGGCGAGGGGTATGACTGGCTTTCAAACAGCTTAAGACAGGCCTAAAAATAGATTCGAAGACAGCAATTACATTTATCACGTTTAAGACCCTATATTAATGGAAATGTCTTTATTCCCAAGAAATAGAGCTTGAAGGACTGAGGGGCGGTGCTGAGGTTCCCGTCGGCCCCTGGGCGCCCCCTGCTGGCCAGTCCTCCTCCCGCCCCATGACGCCTGCAGAGAGCATGCGTCACGGTCCCCGGGTTTCCAGCAGCAGCCATTCATCTACGCTCTCAGACGCGCTTCTCGCTCGCGGTCTCCAGGGCTCTGTGCGCGTTGTGCGTCCCACTGTTGGGAGCTCAGTCCTGCCGCCCGCACCCGCCTCCGCCTGGGGGTCCTCCCGACAGCCGCCTTGCCACCCGCGTGGCCGCCGGCTGCAGGAGACACAAGCCGGGAGCGAGGCGCCGCAGGCAAGCGGTACACCCGACTCGGAGTGCGGGGAAGGCTGCGGGGCCGCGCCCACTTGGCTGCCGTCCAGTGCACTGCAAGGCGCCGGTGCATCCGGCTCTGACGCTAGCGAGGCGGGCCAATCACGGCCGGCGATGGGTGGGCGCGGGGCTGGACGGGCCTTGTAGTCGGTGCGCTAGCGGGACTACTATCCCCACAGTTCCCTGGGCGGCGGCGTCAGTGCGGCGCCCGAGGGCCCGCCCCTCCCAGGTCGCCGACCACTCATAGCCGGGAGCCGGGCGGGCGCCTGGCACGATGGATCTCGTAGTCCGAGCGCGGGCTGGACTCCATCCCCCAGCGGGCCCCGCGCGCCGGAGAGGAGGAGCCGTGCGGCGGCGCTGGCGGGCGGCCGTCGGGGCAGGGCGTCGGCAGCGGCGGCGGCGGCAGTAGCGGCGGCGGCTGGGGAGGGCCGGGCCTGCGAGAGCCTCGGTGGGAGCCGGCTCAGCCCTCGGCCACCATGTCGGCGCCGTCGGAGGAAGAGGAGTACGCGCGGCTGGTGATGGAGGCGCAGCCGGAGTGGCTGCGCGCCGAGGTGAAGCGGCTATCCCACGAGCTGGCAGAGACCACGCGTGAGAAGATCCAGGCGGCCGAGTACGGGCTGGCGGTGCTCGAGGAGAAGCACCAGCTCAAGCTGCAGTTCGAGGAGCTGGAGGTGGACTATGAGGCTATCCGCGGCGAGATGGAGCAGCTCAAGGAGGTGAGCCGAGCCGCCCTGTGGGCGTCGGGGCCTGTGGGCGTCGTCCCTGGCACGGGGGCAGCCAAGGTCAGCTTGGCAAGCCTAGCTGGCGGGCGCGGGCCCAGAGCGGGGGACCCCGGCAGCATGTGGGAGTGGGCCCGGCCTTGGCTAGCAGACCGGTGCCCTGGCCGTTGCCGACACCGCTGCTGCAGGGGTCCGGGCGCCTTGCCGCCTCCTGCGGCTGCCCGCCTGCTTCCGTGCGGACCTTGGCGTCCCGGGCGGGGCGGGGCTTCGCAAGGGCTGATGCTCCGCGGTGGTCGCTGTTCCGGGTGTGTCTGAGTGTGGCGTGAAGTTGGAAGGGCAGTGGCTGAGCCGAGATCTGAGGCTACGGATGCTGGTGACCCTTTGGGAGAGACCGAGGATGGGCCTGGGTCTGGGTGGCCGCGGCTCTGTCACCTTCAGGCAAATCACTTCCCCTCTCTGGGCACAGCTACTTTCGGAACGTTTCTGCTTTTTTCATGAGTGCCTCCAAGGCGGGGAGATGTGGACAGCGGCCTGAGTGAGTGGGGGCTCGGGGTTGCACATGGCGGTTGCCCTGGCATGGGTCCCCCAGTACCCCGGTCCCAGGCCCAGTGCTCTGTCCTCATTGCCGGGATTGTGCTCCCACCAGCTAGCATGACTTCCCTGGCCCACTTCCTGTCCAGCCCCCCGCACCTCCCCCCGTCTCGGGTCCTTTCCCTCACTGTGTCTGTTTGTGTTCCCCTTGGACGGAGACCTCAGTGGTCTGCGTCATTCCCACTGTGGGGAGAGGAGGTTAGACCGCCAGTCTGGACAGTCCTTCCCCAGCTTCTCTTCTCTCCTTTGATTCCATAGCGCTGTTGGCAGGAGTTGCTTTCTGGGAGGATACACCAGGGTTTGGATCCAGTTTCTGTCCCTTGCAAGTCATGTGGCTTTGGGTAGAGGCCCTCCCTGAGCCTTAGCTTCCCCATCTGCAAAATGGGAGTGCAGTACTGCCTGCCCAGAAAGGATTGTTATGAGGGTCATGTATTTGGGAAGGACTGGTGTGGGGGCAGGAGTATAACCTGACAGTGTGCCCCCTTCCCCTTTTGACTGTGTCCTGGTGAGCCCTTGGCTCTTGGTCTCCAGGCTTATCACCTGGCATCTCTGCTCGGAGTCAGCCCAGATAGGTGCCTAAACCATTTGCAACCTTCCTTGCCTCCCCCTTGTCTGGGGAGACCAGTACAACCCCCATCTGTGCAGAGGAGAGAATGAGTCCAAGCAGGTGCTTAAGTCAATGTCTGGGCAGGTGCTCAGCCAGTAGTAGTCTGAGCCTGGGCAAGTGGGAGCGCGGTCCTCCATGACCCTCAGCACTTGAGTCTGTTGTCTGTCAACTTCTGCAATCCAGGCTCCAGTGGCTCTGGAGCTACAAGAGGGGTGAGATCTTGCCCCTTCTGCAAGAGTCCCTATCTTAGGGTGGCTCATGTGACCGGGAGGCCAGGGGACTGTGAGAATATCGAGTGGGAGTGGTCTCCTGTAGTGGGGCTCACCCTCTCCATCAGGTAGCACTATCTGTTAGAGCACATTTCCCTCTGCACACAGAGAAGCAGCCCTCATCCTACTACTGAGTGCATTATGAGCCTCTCCTGGGCAGCCTCTTAAAGTCCCTATCTCTGTTCACAGCTTGAGTTTGGCAGTGTTCTCTGTGAGAAGGGATTGTCGCTGACCTAACTTGTCCCCACTTGTGTGCCCTTCATTTGTCAGCTCTTTGCAATTCTGACACAAATGTTTTGGCACAGTGAAGAATCTTGGAGTTTTCATGGCATGTAACTCAAGGGCGAGTCCCTAGCAGAATCGGGAAGAGGGTGTATCTGTTTCTGTGGGTGATCTTTAGGCTTGCTTGTTTTTGTCACCACCTGGCTTCCCCATGTACTGGCCACATGGCCTTGGATAAATTATTGCTCTGTTCAGAACCTAGTTCTCCTTTGTAAAGTGGGATAGGAACGTTGCTGCTCAGAGTCCCTAGCAGAGTCTAGAGGAATGTGCATCAGAGTTTCAATTTCAGTAGATGTTGCCAAAAAGTTTGTACTACCAGTTCAGCCCCCATCAACAACATACCTGTTCCTCTCACCCATGCCAACACAGGGTCTTGCTAATCTATTTAATTATGGCCAGTATTATAGTTGAAAATATTAAATGGTTTTTTTTTGTTGTTATTTGTTTGTTTTTTAAGAGGGGGGTTTCGCCATGTTGGTCAGGCTGGTCTTGAACTCCTGACCTCAGGTGATCTGCCTGCCTTGGCCTCCAAAGTGCTTGGATTACAGGCGTGAGCCACCATGCCCGGCTGAAAATATTAACTCTTTATTTAAAAAAAAAAAAACACACACAAGATTTAAGGAGACAATAATGTAGGAGTTTTTTCTTTCTCCTGCAGAGAGGTCTACCACCTTAATTCTTTAAAAAACTTCATTTCTTGAGCTAAAGTGCATTTAGTTACTAACAAATTGTGCTGCAAATGGAGTTGCTTGGACTCCTGCCCCGCCTTTGTAGATAATAGGATTGTTGAGGGAAGGAAGCAGGCCTGCTGGTCCCAGTGTGTGGGTTTATGAACAGAGCTGAGGAGGGTCCTGTGGTGGGGAGTGGGAGACAGTGCCAGTCCTGCTGACATGGCACAGTGCTGGCTGAGGCCACGCGTGGGGAGGGTGCCCCCTGGTTGATTTTTGCCTAATCGTGATTTCATGAACTTGACTCAGTAAGGGCCATTTGTGTCTAGTTCCCATTGTGCCCTTTCCCTTTCTCTCCCTGGAATGATGGGGAAGAGAATTAGGTGGGCTTTGGTCAGTGACCTGGTGTTCCTAGTCCTGCATGGCCCTGGGACACTTCGCTCTCTGTTCTCAGCTACAGCTTTAAGGAGAGTGCTGGGGTGGCAGCTTCTGCCTCCAGGACACAGGCAGGGACTGTAGGTAGGTGGGGTGAGGCTAGGTGCCCATGCAGTCCTCATGGTCAGGGGACGGTGATGGGGGAGGTCTGGAAACAGTCTTGACTCCACCTGAGCTAAGGTTCAGAGAGCAGATCTGAACACCCTCACTGCCTTGGTGTGCCACCTGGGTGCCATAGTGCCAAGCTCTGGAGCATCATTGTCCTTGTCTGAGAGGTACGTGTGGGTGGAATTGGGTGTTGGACTGGGTACAGCACCCAATACACAGCAAGTGCTTCCTCGGTCTTCTGTGGTCTGAGTCTCATGACTGACTCAGGTCTCTATCTCCTTGCTGCTGCACCTGCAGCCTCTCCCCATTCTCTGCTCGGTCTCAAGTGGCTTCCATTACCACCTCAGGCCCCTATGGCCTGGTTTGAGACTGCCCTGCCTCTCCTGTGCTCACATTCGCCCTTCGTCTTAGAAGTCCCACCTGCCCTTCAAGCTTGGATGCCTCTACCTGGGAAGTTCCCCTGCCTGCTGCCTTCTCAATTGCCTGAGCCTCTGTCCCAGCACCTGGGCAGCTGCAGGAAGTGGGCAACAGGGGGATTGGTAGAGGACCCTCCAGGAGGTTCCTCTGCAGCATTACCAGGTAGGAGGCCGAGGCCCAGCCTCCTTGGTTGTTTGCATCCAGAGCAGGAAAAGTCCTGGTCTTGGTTAAAGCAAGTGCGGGATTATCCTGCTCCCCTGATAACCCCTGAGAACATCTTTGTGTCCATTTCTGAACAGAAGGCTGTTGGGAGCAGGGAGGCTCTGGGAGACCCAAGGGCCTTTCAGGAGGCTGAGTGGTGGTAGTGGTCTGCTGTTGGTATAAAGAAGCCTGGCTTGGGGTGGGAGCTGGGGCCCTGTGAGTCCTTGAAGCATGGATGGGTCTGACAGTTGGGGAGAGGCAGCTATAGGCATCCAAAGATGCTGACTGTGCGGCCCCACTGTGTCACTAATTGTTGGGCAATTCTCTCCCCTCCTAGGCCTCTCTTTCCCACTTTTAGAATATGGGGCAGGGGGTCAGGAAGGAATCTTTTGGGACTCTCACACTTTTAAAAATGTCTGAAACTTCCACATCAAGCCCTGGTGCTATTTCTTCCTGCAGGGCCTGGGGACTGGGCACTTGTATATCTCAATCATCCAGGGACCTGGCCAGGGAATCTACCCAACCCCAGGCATGTGGATGGTGTGCTTCAGGCCAGCCCTGCCAGTGTGTGGAGGCTTGGATCTGGCCACTCTCCACAGGATTCAAGGCAGGCACAGCTGTGATGGAGCAGCTCATCTTTGGGGATGCCAAGCAAGCATGCTTTGAGGCTTAGCAGGTGGGTTGGAGGAAGGTCAGGCCCAGTGCTGGTAGCCTCTGAGCCCCCAGGGATGCCTGGAACTGCCTGAGTAGGACCAACTGTATATGATGTCTGGCCCTGTGGGCTCCATACTGACTCCACAGGGGGAGTCTGGGCCCTGCCTGGTCTCCCAGGAGCTTGTGGCCCTGGATGAGCCACTTCCTGTTTGGGCCATGACAAAATAATGATGTCTATTACCGTGTCCCAATGCTTCATGAGCCCTCAAGGTTGGGGAGGGGTGTCCCTGTGCCCTTGGGTCTGAGCATCTGGCCCAGGTCCATATAGGATTTCTGCTAGGTCTCCTCTGTCCCTCCTTGAGGAAGATCAGTTGCTGCTTTTTTTTTTTTTTTTTTTTTTTTTTTTGAGACAGAATCTTGCTCCGTTGCCAGGTGCCAGGCTGGAGTGCAGTGGCGCAGTCTCAGCTCATTGCAACCTCCGCCTCCCGGGTTCAAGCAATTCTCCTGCCTCAGCCTCCTGAGTAGCTAGGACTACAGGTGTGCGCCACCACGCCCAGGTAATTTTTGTATTTTTAGTAGAGACGGGGTTTCACCATGTTGACCAGGATGGTCTCAATCTCTTAACCTTGTGATCCACCTGCCTCGGCCTCCCAAAGTGCTGTGATTACAGGTGTGAGCCACTGTGCCCAGCCGATCAGTTTCTTCTTCCTCAGTTTTGGGCATCCCCTAGTCAGCCAGACCTGCTTTTCCACAAATGTGGATCAGATGAAACTGTTAAAACACATTGGGGGTAAGAAAGATTTGGTTTCTTCTTAGACAGTATACCAGCTGTTTGAGGTGGTGGCGGCTGGTGGGCAGGGCTGGCCAGGACTGTGCAGGCTTCGACAGGTAAAGCATTGGCACTAGGCCCTGTGTTGTCCAGTGTTCGGAGTGCGGCCCCTAAAGCCAACCTCTGGATCAGGAGAGGGCCCAGTGTGGCTGTCCCAAACTGGGCTCTACTCTGCTGTGGGAGATGGATGAAGAGATGGGGACTGAGCAGCAGGCAAGTGCCCCTTTCCATCCTCAGAGCTGTGCAGGCTATCCTGGCTTAGGTAGATGGTGGCATTGTTGAGGAGGCCACTGGGGGTCCAGATTCTTTTTTAGAAGCTACTGTGTTTTAAAAAATCATACATTCACTTTAAGAACAGCAGAAAGTAGAGAGAACAGTGTCAATAGGACCTGTGTAGATGGTGCAGGACAAATGTGGGGAGCACTGGGTGTTTCTTCCTGCTGGCTCTTCTTCCCTTGTGAGTGTGTGATGTGTGCAAGACACCATCAAATGGGAAAGGCTTTATGCATCTGTAATAGTTTTTTTTTAAAATTAAAGATAGTTTGTTGTTACTCTGAGTTACAGAAAACCAGGTTTAATTCAAGTGGATAAAGACAGGAAGGTTTCTGTGGGTCCAGAGGTTGTGTGGCACTTCTAACTCATACTGTTGTGTTATTATATGAAATAATTGTCATGGTTTGCTTTTTATAGTTGGCTTTTTAATTTTTTATTATTATTTAGTAGAGACAAGGTCTCACTATGTTGCTCAGGCTGGTCTTGAACTCCTGGGTGCGAGCAGTCCTCCCTCCTTGGCCTCCCAAAGTGTTGGGATTACAGGTGTGAGCCACCACACCTGGTCTATAGTTTTTTTGTTTTGTTTTGCTGTTTTGAGACAATCTCACTCTGTCACCCAGGCTGGAATACAGTAGCTCCGTCTCAGCCGGTGTAACCTCTGCTTCCAAGGTTCAAGCAATTCTGCCTCAGTCTCGTGAGTAGCTGGGATAACAGGTGCGCACCACCATGCCCAGCTAATTTTTTTTTTTTTAGTTGGAGTCTTGCTCTGTTGCCAGGCTGGAGTACAATGGTGCGGTCCCAGCTTACTGCAACCTCTGCTTTCCAGGTTCAAGTGATTCTTCTGCTAAGTATCTGGGACTACAGTCGTGCGCCACCACACCCAGCTAATTTTTGTATTTTTAGTAGAGACAGGGTTTCACCATGTTGGCCAGAATGGTCTCGATCTCTTGATCTCATGATCTGCCTGCCTCAGCCTCCCAAAGTGCTGAGATTACAGGTGTGAGCCACCACGCCCAGCCAAATTTTTGTATTTTTTGTAGAGTTGGGATTTTTCCATGTTGGCCAGGCTGGTCTCAAACTCCTGACCTCAGATGATCTGCCTGCCTCAACCTCCCAAAGTGCTGGGATTACAGGCAGAAGACACCGTGCTCAGCCACTTTACCCATTATTTAAAACCACCTTATTTGTTGGTTTAGGCATAACCACAGGTGGAGAGAATAGCAGTGTGAGTCCACCTGTGCTCCTGCCCTGAGCCTGCAGTTTGCAGCTGTGGCCAGTCTTGTTTCTTCACTGCAGTTCATCTTGTGTAGCTATTTCTGAAAGTATATCAGTTGTTTTGCTAAGAAAATAGAATCTTTTCCTGTAAAACTTAACCACTGTTGAATTTCATACCTAAGAAACTAACAAAAATTGTTCAGTGTCATCTGTTGTCCAGTCAGTGTTTGGATTTCCCTAATTTGGCTCATAAATTGCATTTTGCTTTGTTTGCTTCAGGAGCCAAGCAGGATCTGCAGGTTGCATTTGGTTAAGGCCTTGTCATTTTAAAGGCAGCTCCATGTGTGACCTGTCCTGTCCCCTTTCACACTGCCTGGCACCAGCCCTGGCTACTCTATTCCCATGCTGTGGAGGGCACCGGGAGGTGGAGATTCCCACTTTATCTGCCCCTGCCAGACACCTTACTCATGTCTTTCCTTCTCTTTTCCTGTTTGAAATATTAGCCAGGGTGCCTCCTTCAGCTGATGCATCGTGGCTTGGCTCTTGGATTGCTGCATTGTCATCACCTATTCTGATTCATCTTTCGCCCCATCCTTTACCATGGAGCTCTGCCTACCTGAGGTGATGTTGTCATCTAGTATGTGTGGATGCCAAGTGCTTCTAAACCAAAAGGGAGGAACTAGTGTTGTTGCTGTCCTACCATTGGGGGCGCTGAGGTCATAGTGAGAACCACTCATACTCTCACTAGCATGGCAGTGGACTGGACTCTGCCATTCTTGGCTTGACTTCTGTAACCTGAAGCCAGTCCCTCCCCTCTTTGTGCCTCAGTTTCCTTGTTTTAGGCCAGTGCATCCCTGTCGCCCTTGCAGGTGGACCATCTTCTCCCTCTAGTGACAGCATTGCGATGGGCCGCGATGGGCCTGGGCCCAGGACGCAGCTGCTCTGCAGGCATGTGCTGCCTGGGCTCCCCAACCGCTTTGCTCTGCTCTTCCTCCTCACACCCATGTTCCCTCAGTACCACCCTCACACATGCAGGGGTGTAGGGCTGGTTGATGATAAGCATGTCCATGAACCCAGGTGATTCCTTGGGTGTCCTAAAATGTGACCTAAGATAATGGCATCTCATTGTGGTTTAAGTTGCACTTCTTTGTTCACTGATCGGATCAGGCCAATTTTATTTCTTCTGTGAAACACAGTTCTGCTATAACACGTCTTCAGAAAATGTAAATTTGTTCCAGAGTGATTGATATATGAGGGAACAATTTGAACACAATGATAATTTTGTATTTGGCTGTGTGTAGTTTCCTCCACAAAAACACTAATGTACACAGAGCCCTGCACCTGGCCTACCTGAGCCATTTGAGGATACTCAGGATACATGCATCCACAGGTTCCCATTGCATTTCAGAAAACCTGCCTTCTAGTGCCTCGAGTAACTCATGAGCTGCCAGCCGTGACACCACACCCACTAGCAAACCTCAGGGCATCTTTTTTTTTTTTTTTCCTGAGACGGAGTTTCACTCTTGTTACCCAGGCTGGAGTGCAATGGCGCAATCTCGGCTCACCGCGACCTCTGCCTCCTGGGTTCAGGCAATTCCCCTGCCTCAGCCTCCTGAGTAGCTGGGATTACAGGTATGCGCCACCATGCCCAGCTAATTTTTTTTTGTATTTTTAGTAGAGACCGGGTTCCACCATGTTGACCAGAATGGTCTCTATCTTTTGACCTCGTGATCCACCTGCCTCGGCCTCCCAAAGTGCTGGGATTACAGGCGTGAGCCACGGCGCCCAGCCACCTCAGGGCATCTTAAGATAAAGTGTCATGTGTATTGTAGCTCTTATGTGTCTTTAACCTATTTAACATGTATAAAACTGTGCTGGCTTTTTATCATTAATTTAAAAAAATGAACTACTTTAGAAAATTTTTAGATTTATAGAAAAATTTCAAAAATATTATAGCGTTCCTGTATACCCCACACCCAACTGCCTCATTATTATTATAACATTGTACATTATTGTGGTATATTTGTACGATGGATGAACCAATATCGAACATTATTATTAATACTTTTTTCAGATTCTCTTAGTTTTTACCTGATGTCCTTTTTCTGTCCCAAGTATTGTCTAGGATATCACATTACATTTAGTTGTCATCTCTCCTTAGGCTCCAGTTAGCTGTGACAGTTTCTCAGACTTTCCTTGTTTTTGATGACCTTGACAGTTTTCAGGAAGGTTGGTCAGGTGTTTAGTAGAATGTTCTTCAACTAGAATTTGTCTGATGTTTTTCTCATGGTTAGATTGGGAGTATGGGTTTGGGGGAGTAAGATCACGCAAGTAAATGCCCTTCTCATCACATGTCAAAAGTGCATATTGTCAACATGACCTATCACTGCTGCTGTTGACGTTGATCACCTGACTGCCACTCTAAAGTTATTCTTTGTCTTCCTGTCCATACTGTACTCTTGGGAAGGAAATTACTGTGCATAGCCCACACTTGAGTGGGGAGTTTACTCTACCTCTTTGAGCCAGGGTGGTATCTACATAAATTATTTGCAATTTTTCTGCATGGGAGACTTTTTCCTCCCTCCCGCTCTTGTTTATTTTATCAATATAGACTCATGAAAGTTTATTTTATTGTTTTTGAGACAGGGTCTCGCTCTGTCAGCCAGGCTGGAGTGCAGTGGTGTGATCATGACTCACTGCAACTTTGACCTCCTGGGCTCAAGTGATCTTTCTACCTCGGTCTCCCAAATAGCCAAGACTATCAGCATGTGCCACGACCGCCAGCTAATTTTTTGATTTTTTTTTTTTTTTTTTAAGTAGATAATGGTCTCACTATGTTGCCCAGGTTTGTCTTCAAGTCCTGGGCTCACGTACTTCTCCTACCTTGACCACCTTCCGAACTGCTGGGATTTGCAGGCATGAGCCACTTTGCCCAGCCCATGAAAGTTAATTTATACTTTGGGTTATAATCCAACATTGCCTCATTTTGTTGCTCAAATTGTTCCAGCTTTGGCTCTTGAGAGCTCTTTCAAATGGCTCTTATTCCCCCATTAATATACCACATCATGGTGACTCTTTTTTTTTTTTTTTCTTAAAGTGCTTCCTTCCTTTCTGGCACTATAAGATGTTGCAGGCTTATCTGTTTCCTGCCTCTGTCCTAGAATCCGCCATTTTCCCCAAGAAGCCCTGGTTTCTTTAGTTGAGAAAGATATTAGAAACCAAGATCTGATTGCTAGGTGTGCCTTATTGCTGTTAGGGTATCTTTGATTCAAGGCCTGTCTACAGAACAAGATTGTTTTTGAAAATGCAGTTAGCGCCAGGCATGATGGCTCATGCCTATAATCCCAGCACTTTGGGAGGCTGAGGCAGGTGGATCACCTGAGATCAGGAGTTTGAGACCAGTCTGGCCAAAAAAAATTAGCTAGGCATGGTGAACGGGCACCTGTAATCCCACTCGGGAGGCTGAGACAGGAGATTGCTTGAACCCAGGAGGCAGAGGTTGCAATGAGCCAAGATAGCGTCATTTCACTCCAGCCTGGGGGACAGGAGCGAAATTCCATCTCAAAAAAAAAAGAAAGAAAGAAGATGCAGTTAGTGTATACTAACCCATGTATATACACATGTCAGTAAATATATGTGTCTGTAGCTAACCATGAGTTCATACTGATGTAATGAATTCTAATCCATTACTACATAGATTGTTCTTACCGCCTTCCCTTGCTTATCTGTAACCTCCTACTCCAACAGTGAGGCACAGGGCTTCCACCATCCACCATACAGTAACTTAATTGTTTCATTCTAGTTCACATGTACAGCAGTAACAGAATTGTTAAACTGGGTCTCCATGGGAAACAATTTATCAACTAGTATACAATGCTTTTGTGTAGTTCCTTTTGCCTTTAGTCTTACAGACTCTACTTATTTCCAAAGTTACTAAAGTTAGGACTGGACACCAGTGGTTTACACCTGTAATCCCAGCACTTTAGGAGGCCGAAGAGAACTGATCGCCTGAGGTCAGGAGTTTGAGACCAGCCTGGCCAACATGGCAAAAACCCATCTCTACTAAAAATACAAAAATTAGCCGAGCGTGGTCCCGGGTGCCTGCAGTCACTGCTACTTGGGAAGCTGAGGCAGGAGAATCGTTTAAACTCAGGAGGCGGAGGTTGCAGTGAGTTGAGATCACATCACTGCACTTCAGCCTGGGTGACAGAGTAAGACTCTGTCTCAAAAAAAAAAACAAGGTTACTTAAGTTAGTACTTCATTCCCCCATCCCCTTCAGTGAGGTTGTTTCATACATTTGTAATAGATTGTTTTGTGACATTCTGCATTCCATCCTAGGATCCCTTTTTTAAAACAATTTCCATATTAATATTAAGGTTCACTCTTTGTTTTGTGAAGTTATCTGGGTTTTTATAAGTGCAGTGGCATTTATCTACCATTACAGCATCATAATACCTTTATTGCTGTAAAAAAAAAAAAATCCCTATGCTTCACCTATTCAAATCCCACCCCGTATCAGCCTCTGGCAGCCACTGATCTTTTTACCATCATTATGGTTTTGCCTTTTTCAGAATGTCACATAATTGGAATCATACAATATGTATCCCTTTTCAAAGTGGCTACTTTCACTTAGCATTATGCACTTAAGATTTATCCATGTCTTTTCATGGCTTAATTACTCTTTTTTTTTTTTCTGTCACAATAATATGGGTGAGCCACAATTTGTTCACCTTTGAAAGACATTTTAGTTGCTTCTACTTTTTGGCAGTTATGAATAAAGCTGCTTTAAACATTCATGTACAAGTTCTAGTGTAGACCTAAGTATTCAGATCATTTGGGTAGATACCTAAGAGTGCGATTGCTGGATTGTATGATAAGACTGTGTTTAGCTTTGTGAGAAACTGCCAGTCTCTTCCAAATGCCAATGTCATTTTGTACTTTCACCAACAGTGAACAAGAGTTCACTGTCTTAGTGTGTCCTGTAGTGGGAGGAGCTCTGGTGATTGTGAGGAGATGGCGTAAGATTCTCCTGCTACTTGCTGACTGTGAACCCTGTTGGTGTCTCTTTCTAAAACAGTGCTAATAAGGTGAAGAAGTGTGATGAGGGTTAGAGATGAAGTGAGGAGAAAACCTGGACTGCTGCCATGCTCTCCTGTCATTTCCAGCCCAGCCTGGCCCAGGCCACTGTGCCCACTATGCCATCCTCCCCTCGCTTAGAACAGATGAGGTCTGGACAGCTGCCTGGCAGGGCCCCCAAGCTGTCCTCTCCTGCCCTGACTACAAGCTGTTGAATGGAGATTTGTGTTAGGGCAGCCAGCTGCCATGGAAGATGAGGGCTGGTCCCCAGGCCCCAGAACTGGCTTCTGTGTCCTTGGGCAGGGGAGCCAGGGTCTGTGGGGACCTTTGCCAGCCCTGGGAGCAGCTGGCCAGAAGCCTGTCTGCTGACACTGGGGCAATTAAGGTGTAATCTTCTCTAAATGGCACCCAATTCTGGTTAAATCCCTTCTGCCCAGGGATGAATTCCCAGTTTTCTAAAAGCAGCTTAGCGTTTGGACGTTGCCCAGGGCAGCTGGGGTTCGTGGTTGGTGATGGGATGGCTGCTTCTGATTGATGTGGGCCTCAAGAGGAGGGGCTGTGGGTGGGCAGAGGCTGGTGACAAGTACCACAGCCCTACATTGTTCCCTGTGTGGGTACCTCTCAGGCTTTTGTCCCAGTGATTCCCACATCCATAAGTGTAAGTGTTCTTGAAGAAATGTACTCCCAAAGCCACAAAGTAGGAAGGGTGGGCCAGCGCCCCTCAGCCTCCTGTGATGTGAGGGACAGATGGACCTGCAGAGGGGCTTGGGCCTGGGCTGGTCCTGCAGTACGCAGCCTAATGGATATAGGCTGACGGAGGTGGGTGGGCACTGTTTCCTGGCCTGAACCCCACTTTCCAGGAGGTCCCCACCCTCTTCGCAGGAACTTGTGCAGCCTTCCCAGGCTCCTGCTTGAGTGCTCCTGGGCCTCTCCGCTGTTTACCTGTTGAAACAGGTGAGGCTGTCTGGGTTCCTCAGGGACAAACTTCACCTCCTTTCCCCTCTCCTGTTACCCCTTGCCCCTCCCTGTACCTCCTCCTCTGGGAACAACCCTGCTGCAAAGAAGAAAAATGGTTTTTGGGGTGAGAAGCCTTATGGTGCCACTCAGATGAATCATCTCACCTTGTTGAGCCTCAGTTTGTTCACCCGTGAAAAGGAGTGATTAAAGTTTTTACTTTGCAGGGCTGCTGTGAAGACAGGTGATTCATACCCACCTCTGTCCACTCCTGGGGGCCCTGGACCCCACATCCTTTGTTTCCTGTATCTGCTTAGGAAATACCTTCTGGACAAAAAGGAGGGAGTTGATTTGGTAACGGTGGTGGGGTTTCCTGGAGCATCCCCACCCAGCTGGGGGTGGATGGGGAGAGCTGGCTGAGGGGGTGGTGAGTAATGAGGTCTCATTGGGTAGGTCATTGGGTCTGTGAGGGGCCAGTAGTCAACAGGTCTATTTCTGCCTTCTTAGCTGACTTGGGTTCAAATAGAAGAATGTGGAGTTGGCCAGTCTGCTTGCATCCCAGGGTAACTGGGGGAACTTCAAAAATTTTAAAGTGCAGGGGCCACACCCAGGCCTATTAAATCAGTCTCAGGAGTGTTTACACTACTGGAATGATCCCGGAGAAAGATGAGTGTGGGAGTGCCATACTGTCATTGCAGTTTACACTCAAGAGTCTGAATCCTCCTGCTCTGAATGTCATGTGTGATTCAGCCCTGGAGGGAGGTCCAGCCTCCCAAATAGAGAACCTGGGATGCCTCCCTGTCCCTCTTTGGAGTGTGCATGAGCTGAGGGAAGACTGAGGAAAGAGGCAAGCCTGGGAGCCATTCCTGCTGCTGAGTCACTGGGGTATGTCCCCTCCACTGGCTGGAGAGAGAAAGATAAAAGAGGAGATTCCCCAAAAGAACCTGCAAGGCCTGCCCATCCTGTAACCCTGGAACTCCCTTCAGTCCTAGCCTTACTCAGCCTCTTCCAGCCCCGCTCTGCACTCTCAGCACCTTAGCATCTGGCTATTCCCTGGACCTGCTGTGCTGTCTACCTACTTCTGGTGTAGGGCCTGTCACCTCCCAACTGCATCCATAGGTCCCCCTATCTGTCCTCCATTCGTGCCACAGATGCTTCCTGAGCCTTGTCATTTGTTGGGCATGGGCTCCCCACTCCATTCCTGCACACGCCAAGGAGGTGCAGATGTGTGCTAGGCGTCCACTTGCCCACAGGAATAGGCTTTAACCCTTCCTGTGTGAGAAGCCTTGCCCCACTTACGCTATGTGTGCCTTTGCCCGAGCCTTTTCTCAGCATCTGTGAGCTAAAGTGATGGGGGTGCTGGCTGAAGTGAGGGTGGTGTTGAGGGAATTCTGCTGTCCTGGGACAGCTGCTGGACTTTTGCATCCTGCCCAGTGGGTCTGGCCCTCCCTACTGACTCCCTGTTGACCCCACTGTCCTGAGCCCTACCCCTGGAGCTGTTGCCCACATGTTGTGGCCATGAAAGAGATGGAGATCAGGACTTCACCCAGGAGCCTGGCAGGGACTTTGGAAGAAAGCATACCGGCATGCAGACTCACTTCCCAGTGTAGCTAGGGGCCTGGGCAAAGTGCTTCTCCACAGAGCTGCCCAGCCACCCACACTAGGCTGAGATGCCAAGGGTCAGCACATAAGAGGGAGTCAGGTCTATGGCCACTGTTCTTGGTGGGCATATGGTGGACAAGTCCATTCACCCCCTTGGCCCCTGGCAACATACTGGTTCTGAGATTTGGCCTGATGGGGACCCACCAGGGAAGTCATCCAGAAGGTCTGTCTTTGTGTAGGAGCTTGGCAGACCACCAGTTTGGTGGCCTTTCCCTAGAAGCTGCTGGGAGACCCCTGCCACCTACCTTCCATGTTGGCATGGTTCAATCTGAGACAGAGCTGAGCCCCATTTTAGTTCAGGCTTCATTTTTAATGGTGACCTTTGACCTCGACAGGCAGACGTTTCTGGAGCAGCTCTGGCTGCTGATTGTTTTGTGCAGCTCTCATTTTTTTTGTTTGTTTGTTTGAGATGGAGTCTCGCTCTGTTGCCCAGGCTGGAGTGCAGTGGCGCGATCTCAGCTCACTGTAACCTCTGCCTCCCGGGTTCAAGCGATTCTCCCTGCCTCAGACTCCCAAGTAGCTGGGATTACAGTCACCAGCCACCATGTCAAGCTAATTTTTTGTATTTTTAGTAGAGACGGGGTTTTGCCATGTTGGCCAGGCTGGTCTCAAACTCCTGACCTCAGATGATCCACCCACTTTGGCCTCCAAAAGTGTTGGGATTACAGGCGTGAGCCACCACACCCAGCCAGCTCTCATTTTTAAATTAAGGTATGATTTGCCTGTAAGTCGACGCGCAGTTGTGCAGTTGTGTGCTCTCCTGTGGCTGCCCCATAGTGAAGGTTACCCTGAAGTGCCAGACCCTTCCTGTTCACCCAGCAGTGCACTGCCTGCCTCCTATGGCAATTAGGTTTCTTCATACTTGGTGTGTAGTCTTTTGGGCCTGTCATCTCTAAGAGCCATCACAAGTGAGTGATGTTTCTTGCTGCTGAGAGCAGTGTCCACTCTGTCATTGTACCAGAGTTACTACCATCCACCTGTTGTTGGGTGCTGGGCATTGTGAATGCACCATACTTGGTAGGGACATGTGGCATGTGCTTCCATCTTTTTTTTTTTTTTTTTGGACAGAGTCTCACTCTTGTCACCCAGGTTGGAGTGCAATGGTGCAATCTTGGCTCACTGGAGCTTCTGTCTCCTGGGTTAAAGCAATTCTCCCTCACTCAGCTTCCTGAGCAGCTGAGATTACAGGCATCTGCCACCACGCCCAGCTAATTTTTGTATTTTTTAAATAGAGATGGGATTTCACCCTATTGGCCATGCTGGTCTTGAACTTCTGACCTCAAGTGATCCGTCCTTCTCAGCCTCCTAAAGTGCAGGGATTACAGATGTGAGCCACCGCCCAGCCAATGCTTTCATCTTTCTTGGGTGGTACCTATAGCAAGCCCCTCTCCCCACTGTTCACATATCAGCACGTCCCAGCAGGAAGGCCAGTCCTTTCACTCGTGCTTTGCCACCTCAGGTAACCTGCTTCTAGGGAGGGAGGGACCAGGTGTCAGGAGGGATCTCCATAAATTGTGAGAAGTAGGGCCGGGAGACCACCATGACTGACTTCAGCCAAATCTCAAATTGTTAGGCAATCCCCACAGTGAGCCCAAGCTTTCTAGGTTCCAGAACAAGACCAGGAAAGGCTGAGTCCTAGATGTTCATGCATCTGGGAATGGGAGTTTCCAGTTCTCCAGGTGATTCTGAGGAGCAAGCAGATTGGGGCACTGGTTAGATAATTGAACGCTGTGGGCCTGGGTCCAGGCCCAGGCCCAGGCCCAGCCACTTCGGAATCATCAGCCTCTTTCATGCTTTTTCTGTCAGACCCTCTTGAGGAAATGTTTATAGAGATGTGTGTTCTCAGAGTTCCGTTTCTCACCTGTGAGAGGGTCTAATACCTCCTGTGAGAGAAGCTAATGAGCTTATGTTGGTGCAAACTGTGAAGTGCAGTGATGCCTTGGGGTTATTGCCCTTCCTCCCCTGGGTACCCAGAGTCCTCTTGCTTTTCTGTTAACAGCTGTGCTGTCCTTTGTCTTCCTCCCTCTGGGTCCACATCAGAGCTGGAGGGGTGCTGACGGTGGCTCAAGGCTGGGAAGACCTGGGGGTGGAGAGGGAGCATCTGGACAGAGAAGGCCCAGTGAAGATGCCTCAGGACAGGGACCCCCCCCCCACCAACCTCCTGTCCCCACCATTGGTTAGGTGGATCCCCCCTCCCCTTGCCACACTGCCTCTACCCTGTTTTGGATCTGGGTCATTACTGGGCTGAGCAGGCACCAGTTCCAGCTCATCTCACATCTATCTCCCAACTATACCTTATTCCTGGCCCTGGAGCCCTCCCATCCCCCAGTGTCCCCTGTTGCTGGTGTTTGTAGCTGCTGTAAGTTTACTGGCCATTTGGAGAGCCTCTTTTGTAAAGAGCCTTTTCAAGACCTTCTCCCAGTATTCATATTGGGTGTCTGCCTTTTTCTTCTCTTTCCTTTTTTTTTTTTTTTTTTTTTTGAAACAGTCTCACTCTGTTGCCCATGTTGGAGTGCAATGGCACAATCTCAGCTCACTACAACCTCCGCCTCCTGGGTTCAGGCGATTCTCCTACCTTAGCCTCCCGAGTAGCTGGGACTACAGGTGTGAGCCACCACATGCGGCCCTGCCTTTTTCTTACGTATGTTTAGGAGATCTTTATATATTCAGGATGTGGAACCCTTTGCCATCAGGCAGTAGTTTTGGCCCAGTGATGCAGCGGAAGGAGCCAGCATGGAGTGGGCAGAGGTGTCTCTCTTCCAGCTCTGCCCTATCACATCCTTAGCCTCTTGGAGCCTTAGTTTCTTCCTCCATAAAATGGGAACGTGGATTCTCCTGAGAACTTTGAGATAGGTGTTAAGTGAAGTCATATACCTAAGAAGACTTAGAGAGTGGTGGCTATTGTTGCTACTAATACTTTTTTTTATAAAATGGAGACAGGCTGAGCACAGTGTTTTGTGCCTATAATCCCAGCACTTTTGAGGCCAAAGTGGGAGGATCGCTTGAGCCCAGGAGTCCAAGACTAGCTTGGGCAACACAGTGAGACCCCATGTCCAAAAAAAAAAAAAAATAGTTGTCATGTGCCTATAATCCCAGCCACTCAGGAGGCTGAGACAGGAGGATCGCTTGAGCCCAGAATGTCAAGGTTGCAGGGAGCTATGATCTCACCACTACACTCCAGCCTGGGTGACAGAGAGAAAGAGAGAGAGAGAGAGAGAGAGAGAGAGAGAGGGAGGGAGGGAGGGAGGGAGGAAAGGAAAAGAAAGACAGAAAGAGAGAGAGGAAGGGAGGGAAGGGAAAGAGAAGAGAAGAGAAAATGGGAAGAGACCTCATACCATACCCACTGAGATGTCTGTAACCAAAGAATAGACAATAACAAGTCCTGGAGAGGATGTGGCAAAATTGGAACCCTCCTATGTTGCTTGTGGGAACATAAAATGGGATAGCCATTATGAAAAATTTGGCAGTTCCTCAAAGAAAGTTGGAGATACCACATGACCTCGCAGTTCCACTCATAATAATCTAAAAGTGGAAACAACCTAAGTGTCCATCAGATGATGACTGGATATAACAAGTGTGATCTGTTCATGCAATGCAATGTTATTTGGCCATGAAAGGGAAGGGAATTCTCATATATACTACAACATGGGCGAACCTTGAAAACATTATACCAAATGAAGAGGCCAGTCACAGAAGACTGAAATGTCCAGAATAGACATGTACAGAATACATGTCCAGAATAGAATATGAAATATCCAGAATAGACACATTCATAGAGATGGAAAATAAATTGGTTTTCAGGATGGCAGTGGGGAGAGCTGAGAGTGACTGCTAATGAGGACAGGATTTCTTTGGGAGTGATGGAAATGTGTAATTAATGGTGATGCACTAAAAACCACTGAATGGTACACTTTAAAAGAATGGATATTACGATATGTGGATTGTGTCTTTTTAACATTCTTTAATGGAGATAAGTGGGAGAGTCTTACTTACTAAATCTTTGAGATAAATTTCACTATTATTCTGAAGTCATCCCCAGCAGATTTGAGGCAGCTTCCTTCCAGGTCTGTAGCTGTGGTACCCATATCACATGAATCTACATGACAACTCGAGGACTCTTACCTTCCAACTTACGTTTCGTCTTTCTCATTAGTATTTTTATAATTTTCTTTGAATAAACCTTATGTTTTTAGTTAAATTATGTGGGTTAATTTTTTAGGTCAAGATTATAAATGTAACTGCTCTTTTTTTTGTGTTCCAACTCAACAGTTTAATTTGGGAGGATTTTATGGGTATCTTGGTGTATTTGATATCTCTGACTTTTTGGGGGGTGTTTCTTATGGCATTTTCTTTTTTTTTTTTTTTTTTTGAGGTGGAGTTTCACTCTGGTTGCCCAGGATGTAGTGCTGTGGCATTATCTCGACTCACTGCAACCTTGGCCTCCTGGGTTCAAGCAATTCTCCTGCCTCAGCCTCCCGAGTAGCTGAGGATTACAGGCATGCACCACCATGCCCAGCTAATTTTGTAGTTTTAGTAGAGACGGGGTTTCTCCATGTTGGTCAGGCTGGTCTCAAACTCCTGACCTCAGGAGATCTGCCTGCCTTGGTCTCCCAAAGTGCTGGGATTATAGGCATGAGCCACCACACCAGGCTTCTAGTGTATTTTCTAGACAAAATCATCACCTGCAAAAAATAGGAATTTAGTCCTATGCTTTTTTTTCTCTTCTGATGTCTTTTAAGTGTGGTGAGAGTGTAGTCCTGCCTTGTCCTTTTAAGGGGAGGGTGGGTAACTCAAATGCATCTTCATTTACCAATGCTTCTCCATTGTTATTAATGCAGTCCATTATCTGTCACGTTTGCTTTTGTTTTAAATCTATCCAGGTAAATTTACTCTACTGATGCTCTTTTTATGACATTGAGTAAGAAAAAAAGAAAATTACCACATCCATTTTTCAAGTGCTTCAGTTGAGAAGAGTTTAGGCTAAACTATGGTGAAAGCATCTTAGTGTAGATGACATTTTTAATTCCTTTTAAAAAATTAGTTTGTCTGTGACAGAAATATTGGTGGTTTGCCTTCAGGCAGTCTATATGGTTTACTTACAACATTGTTGGCCTGTCTTTCATAGCAGATGCTGAATATAGATTTTTAAAATTGAATTGGTTTACCCTGGTTTTACATTCCTGGGCAAGGTCTTCTGATCACAGTAAGTAACTCTTAAGGTAAATTGTTGCTTCTGTTTGCTGAGATTTTGTCAGGTTTTTGCATGCATGTTGGGCATGGGGTTGGTCCATGAGTCTTTACCTTTTGGAAGGGAAGATCTATTTAAATCAGCAAATGAGTTCATGGCATATCTGTTGAACATTCCTGTTGAATTTGTAATGTCCTTTCTTCTCCCTTAGAGAGGACATTACAAATTCAGCAAACTCAATGGGAATGTTCAACAGATACTTCGTGAACTGATATGGCATATCTTTCTGTTTTCCTTTCTCATTATTTGTTCGAGTGGTTATGGGTGTGGGCAGGGACACTTTAGGCCGAAACCTGAGCTTAAGACCTACACAGCACCCAGACTCCCTTCTGAGCATTCACTCCCTGTGGCAGCTCTGCTGTGAGGCAGGCCTGCTGGTGCCAATGCTAATCTTGCCAGTGGCTTTGGGGTGGAACCAGCCATGTGGTAGCTGAGTCCACATGTTGCTTGTGGGGACTGTAAAGTGTTCAGTTCCCTGGGTTAAGGGTATATACTTTGCATATGTCATTAGTGGGTTAAAAAAGTATACAAACACGGTTGCTTTGTTTTTTCTTTCGTTTCTGGGTTTTTGTAGTGTCACTTTCCCTTTGTGAAGACTTTTGCTTGTTACTTTGTTCAGTTTCTGCAATCCCAGTCTAGAGACTGTTTCTTTTTAATCATTATTTATTTTTAGTGCAATCTCCCACAACCCCCAGCACATTACTGCTTTGGCTGTGATCCTGAAGTTTGATATGATTTGTTTCTATTTTTTGTTTATTTGGTTTCCTTTTGTTTTGTTCTGTACACCTTCTCTAGTATAGATACATTTAAGAGATGTTTTTCAATTTTCAAGTTTGACTGTATGCTAACACCTTTGCAGCATATATTCTTTAGAACAGTTTCAGATTTACAGAAAACTTGTGTGAAATACTGTCTTTACTTTGTTCTCCTGTGGTACACAAACACATAAATGGAATTTCTTCCTTTTTAGATTGCTCCCATGTCATTCTGCATCCTGTTGTGATATCATTTCCTTATGCTCTGAGTCCTGCTATGGAGCCTTCATGTCTGTGTCAGTTCTGATTTGCTGGATGTTGCAGAGCCCCCGATCTCTCCTTCTGCCTAGTTGACACTTTCATGTATTTTGTACTAGGCTGTTTGTGTCACGATAGGTTTGATTAACCTACGAGTGAGTTAAATCTCTTATTGCTATAAATTCTTTATCTCATAATATTGTTGAGTTTGTATTTATGTCAGCTTAATAGGACTGGGCACCCTCGTGAATGAAATAAGGCTTGATGCCACTTGGTCTCCTGTGGAGTCCTGGTTATGCAGGACAGGACTCTGAACAGCACATGTGGAGCTGCCAAGAGTAGAGCAAGGTGTATAGACACAAGCATGTGAGGCCTCCAGGTCCTCTCATGTCCTGCAGACCACCCCAGCTCCTTTTAAGGCCTTGGAAACACCTGTTTCCCTTTGACTCTATCAAATTGTTGAAGCCCCGTGGTTTGTATATGGCAGTTTTTGGGGGGACAAGTTCCATCAGTATTTACTGATCACCTGATTATGAAGGAGGTGGGTGGTGGACTTGAACTGCTGTTTCCTGACTCTGCAGATTTCTTTACCTCTTCCCCCTCACAAGGAGTAAAATCATGGTTGTGGGGCACGCAGGCCTTGCTCTAAAAGCTGTGCCTCCCTGCCTGCCAAGTGCAAACTTCTGATAGGAATACCAATTCAAAACAGAAAAGAGTCTACCAACGCTTCAGGGGCTCCTCACTGTGTTTGTGGGGAATAGAGAGGCTGGGATACAGACAATCTATGATCAAGTGAGTCTGATCATCCTGTGGTTCCCCAGGATGGAAGGCTTTGTGATCTCAGCTGACTGGGCTTCAGGGCCCCCAGACTTGGGTCTTGGGAGGCCTGACAGTCTGTTGTCCTGGTATCACTGATACCTACCAGAGATCAGACATGCAGAAAGCACTAAGTGCTGTTGGTAAACATTGAGGGATGGTGAAGCCAGTCCTGGGATTTTTCAATAAACCTGGGTAGGAAGATGGGTGCTGAGCAGAGGGTATCCACAGCCCATCCAGTGGATGAGGATCAGACCTTCCCCCTGCTTGGACCAATCCTGAAAAGGAGCCCAGCAGTGTCTCTACCTTAGCAGGTGATGGGAGAGCCCAGCTAGGCAGCCAGGCTAGGACTAGTGGGATTCCTGGGATGCCCAGGCCCGGCCATTCCCCAGGAGGCTGGCCCCCCCTCCGGTGCAGGCATCATGGTCCTTCAGGGACAAGTGTGGGACCAGCTGGCTCTGAGTGGATGGTGCTGGATCAACCTAACAGACGAAGAAATTGAGGCTCCCAGTCTTGTTGTGGAAACTGCATCCAGGAACAAGTCCTGCCTCATTAGAATGCCGAGGCTGGCTCTCCTGGCTTGGCAAGGGTTGTTCCTGTTGTATCAGATGGCCAAACTGGTTTAGGATGAAAGAGAATTCCCTGGGACAGCCCTGCCTGGAAGCCTGTTTCCCTGCCCTGATGGTATAGGACTTCTCCAGGGAGCTAGACCCCAGTGGAAGGTCGGCAAGTGGGGTGGGTTCTCAGTCTCTTGTGCAGACTTGTTTCCATGCCCTGTATAGGTTTGTCCAGAGACTGAAGGGGCAACCTCTGCCCGCTAGGGCTGATGGCCAGCTCTTATTCTGGAGATATCTACATTCTCTCTTAAGAGGCGAGAGGGAGTGGGGATGACTTTCCTTTGTAGCTGAGGAAACTGTAATTAGGTAGTTGCCACAGAGCCAGGCAGCCCCGCTGGCTGACTACAGAGTAAGGGCATCTTCCACGTGCAGAAGGACAGTGAGGCCACTCTGGAGCCAGCACCTGGCCTTGGGAGGACCAGCAGGGACCAACCTTGTGGCAGGTGGGAGGGGGCAGGTACTGGCCTGGGGCTGCTCTTCAAGCCCTGTCACTTCTCATAAATGGCCTGATTGTGGGTGACCCTGACCTGATACCCATGCTGCCTTGGCATCAGGGTGGGCTTACACACACCCAACAATGGGAACTTGGCCCCGTAGCCCTGTTGACAGGCACAGTGAGGGAGGGGTTCACTGTCACAGCTGACCAGGTGGCAGAGCCAGGACATCCAGGCAGCCTGGTTTCAGGTGTGCACATACCCATTGACTCTCCTGCTGGGAGAGGGCAGGGCAGTGGGTGCCTCTTGCACGGTGGGTACCTTAGCAAGGCTGGAGGCCTAGGTGGCTGAGGAGGGAGGGAAAAAGATTCTTGTCCAGGGATTCAGAAGCTCTAGTATGAGGACCTAGTTCTCCTTCTAGCCCCACCTTGTCCTACCTCTTACTTTGCTGTTTCTTCTTTCTGGAGCACTTCCCCATCCTCCCAGGCTCTGATCACCTACCACTATTTTCTCCTCTGCCCTAGGCACAGGTCAGGGTTGCAACCCTTCCAGCATATAATTATAGTTTTACTTTCACAGAAAGTAACACTTGAAGAGTTCTTCTAAGGTGGTGGGGGTGCCCAGGTGATAACAAGGAGCTTTGCTAGTACTGGCATCATGAAAGGATGAAAACCGCTGCCTAGACCAGGTGTTAGCAAAGGTAGCCTATTGTTGGTCATAATCTTTACTCTTCCTTCATCATCCTGCTTCTGTTTCTGGATCTCAGCCTCTGTTTGGGGTGATGGGGGCCTAAGCATCTGGTATGGGCTCATTCTAAAGCCACCCAGCCTCTCATGTGCTGCCCCTACTCTGGGGTTGTCAGGATCTCAGCATGGTAGCACTGGTCCAGTGACAATAGCCTCAGCCACATCCTGAGTCAGAGATATGCTGACTCTGGAGGAGTTGGATCCTTCTTGGGCATCTGAAAATCAGTGGGAGCCCTGGAGAGGAGAACAAGGCCTAACTCTCTGAACCTGTATTGTAAAGCTCCCATTCTCAAGGGATGGGTGGAGTAGGAGGCCACATAGGTTCTGGTAAGTGAATTATATTAACTGACTAAATCCTCACAGCACCAGGCTTGGATTGGTGACATTATTAACCCAGGTTTCACATGAGGAAATCAAGGCACATCGTGATTGGCACCCCCCACAGTCACATAACCCTACCGCTGCAGCTTATTTCAGAGGTGCTAGCAGGGGATGTTGGATGTGCTTCCCTGAGATGGGGGTGGTGGGCACAAATGGGCTTGTGCTCACAGGTGCCCCTGGGACCTGGCCTGCCTTCTCTGTCTGTCTTCTGGACTCATCTGTTGGACATGATCCTTACTGCCCTGTTTTCAATCCTGGGGCCTGTCCTTTCAGCCTTCTGTCTCCCAGCTTGTACCATCATACATATAGCTGGACTGTGTACCCTTTGCAAGCATTGAGCTCTGTTGTGCCTCAGTTTCTCTTTGTGTAAAGGGAGAGCATGTGCAGGGCTCTGGTCATGGAGTTGCTGAAACAGTTTAACACACAAGGTGTGTTCAGTTCAAGGCAGCTGAAGATATTACTGGAAACTGGTCCCAATCCAGATCCCAAGAGAGAGTTCTTCGATCTCACACAAGAAAGAACTCAAGGTGAGTCCATAGAGTAAAGCAAAAGCAAGTTTATTAAGAAAGTAAAGGAATAAAGAGTGGCTACTCCATAGGCAGAGCAGCGGCATGGGCTGCTGGAAGGATACTTAACGGTTATTTCTTGATTATATGCTAAACAAGGAGTGGATTATTCATGAGTTTTCCAGGAAAGGGGCGCACAATTCCCAGAGCTGAGGGTCCCTCCCGTTTTTTAGACCATATAGGTAACTTCAGACATTGTACAGCGAGTACCTCAGGCCATGGCATCTGTAAACTCATGGCCCTGATGGGAGTGTCTTTTAACCTGCTAATATATTATAATCAGCATATAACAAGCAGAGAGGACAACCAGAGATCACTCTCCTCACCATCTTGGTTTTGGTGAGTTTTGGCTGGCTTCTAGTAATTACTACAACCTGTTGTATGTCTTTAATACCTGTAGCTTATGCTGACCTCCTATCCCATCCTGTGACTAAGAATGCCTATCCTCTTGTAATGCAGCCCAGTAGGTCTCAGCCTCATTTTACCCAGCGCTTATTCAAGATGGAGTTGCTCTGGTTCAGACACCTCTGACAAAGTCACATGATTAGTTCCACAGTTAATGGGTGCTACTGTCCTTTAAAGATGAAGTCTGAATGTGGGCAGTTCACCTGAGCCCTTAGGGTGAGGGGCAAGTGACCACCCAGAGCCTGCACTGCCCTGGCAGGGACTGGCAACCTCTTGTCCCCATGACACTCTTGGAGTGAGACTTAGGGCCTGAGTGAGCAAGGTCCCAGTGACTCTAGACCCAGTTTGCTGTGTGCCTATGAACAGCAGGCCACTACTGTTTCTGCCATGCTCCATGGATGAGGACAAGGAGGTAATAGAAATGAGGTACTCTGATTCACAGACCCCCCCCTCAGGCCTGCCCCTTCCTGCCCCTGCTTCTCCTCAGCTCCCCATTTTGTCCTCTGCTTGATGCAGCCCTGGTGTCTGGTTGTAGCTGCTTTTCCTCCCACCAAGCCCTTTCCATTGTCTTCAAACTCCCTGTTGCCCTCAGGGTGGCTCCTGATGCCTCACAGAGAGTCCTTGGGACCTCCTGTCCCCATGTCATTGCTTGTGCTGTTCCCTCAGATTAGGCCGGCCTTTTCAGAACATGTGGTTTTGAAATCCTTTCCCTGGGCCCCTATGATTTCTCTCTCTCTCGGCCAGAGCTTACCCCCACCTACCCCAACTTTTGATAGACCCAGCCTCTGTCCTGCAGCCTGTCCTGAGGCCATGCCACCGAGCAGGACCTGGCCTTCCTAATGGTGTCTGGTCCTGGCTCCCCCTAGGCACAGATGATTGTGCTGTCTTCACCTGGGTGTGGACAAACCTGAGGCCAGCATTCTTGGGATTGTGTGCTGGCCAACGGCAAGGATCCTCCCCAAGGCGCCTGGCTGGTGGTGACATCATGGCTGGGCTCACCAGCGAGTTAGATCTTGCCGGGCCTAGGCAGCAGGTAGAGAGTAAGCTGGGAGGCTGGGTCAAGCACAGTGTGCGTCCACAGCCAGGGCAGCCTCTGGGGGGACATCACCAAGGTGCTGCTTCCTCTTCAATGCCCAGATGAGTGTAGTCTTGTAGTCCAGGAGAGTAGGAGCTTGGGCCTTCCACCTATGTGTCCCCTTTGTTTCCCAGAGTAGCTGGAGAAGTTTCTGTGCAGGAGTGGGGTGGAGGTCATATCTGGGATCCCCTTTCAGGCTGGATCCCGATGGTTGGTGGGCAGGAGATCATACCCTGCAGGGCACCAGGAAAGTGGGAGGCCCACAGTAAGGCAGGATAAGCTGCAAGGACAAGCCCACAGCTGTTGACTCCTGAATCAGATGGTGAACTCTTAGTGCTTCCTCCTGAGGGGACAAGAGGGGGCAAATAGCCTATAGGAGTGGGAGGAAGAAATAACTCCAGGTGTCCTGGGGAGATGGGTTTTTTTTTTCCTTTTTTGGAGACAGGGTCTAGCTCTTTCATCCAGGCTGGAGTACGGTGGTACAATCACAGCTCGCTGCAACCTCCACTTCCCTGGTTCAAAGGATTCTTGTGTATTAGCCTCCTGAGTAGCTTGGGATTATAGATGCATGCCACCACACCTGGTTAATTTTTTTTTTTTTTTTTAATAAGGAGTCTTGCCCTGTCACCAGGCTGAGTGCAGTGGTGCCATCGGGGCTTACTGCAACCTCTGCCTCCCCAGTTCAAGCAGTTCTCCTGCCTCAACCTCCCCGAGTATGGGACTACAGGTGCAGGCCACGATGCCCAGCTAATTTTTTGTATTCTTAGTAGAGACGGCGTTTCACTGTGTTAGCCAGGATAGTCTTGATCTCCTGACTTCATGATCTGCCTGCCTCGGCCTCCCAAAGTGCTGGGGTTACAGGCGTGAGCCACTGTACCTGGACTAATTTTCGTATTTTTTGTTTGTTTTTTGAGACGAAATCTCAAGCTGTTGCCTGGGCTGGAGTATAGCATCATGATCACAGCTCACTGCAACCTCTGCCTTCCCAGTTCAAGTGATTCTCCTGCCTCAGCCTCTCGAGTAGAAGAGATTACAGGCACATGCCACCCAGCCCAGCTAATTTTTTATATTTTTAGTAGGGATGGGGTTTCACCATGTTGGTCAGGCTGGTCTCAAACTCTTGACCTCAGGTGATCTACCCTCCTCAGCCTCTCAAAGTGCTGGGATTACATGTGTGAGCCACCATGCCTGGCACCAATTTTTGTATTTTTAGTAGAGACGGAGTTTCACCATGTTGGTCTTGAACTCCTGGCCTCAAGTGTTCTGCTTGCCTCAGCCTTCCAAACTGCTGGGATTATAGGAGTGAGCCACTGTGCCCAGCTGCCAACTATATTAACTTCTAAAGCATAGATTAACTTCACTTATTAATGGAACTTTATATATAAACAGAATCACACAGCATATACTTTTTTGTGTCTGGCTTTTTTCACTCAACATTGTTAGATTCATCTCTGTTGTCTGTATAGCAGTAGTAGTTCATTCATTTTTCATTTCCCTGTAGTATTATGTAAATGGTTACATAGTCACTGTTTATCCTTCTCCTGACGACAGATACTTGGGAACTCTGGTTTGGGTTTTTATGTATAATGCTCCTGTAAACATGTCTTCATGCACCCATGTAGGTGTTCCCCCGCCCCAGCTCCCCAGTATATGCCTAGCAGTGGAAGTATTGAGAACAGGCAGGCACATGGTTAGCTGTAATTGATACAATTTTCTTTCCTAAGTGATTGTACCAGTTGCACTCTTGCACCACAGTGTGAGAGGCCATGGGGTTTTAGGCATCCAGGAGTAACACTCTGTGTCCTAATCTGCCACTGATGTTGTTGAGGAACTGAGTGAATACACAAGTCCATGTGAAGAGGGAGGTAGTTCTGATGAGGGATAGCTGAACTCTCCTTAGCATCACTCTCATCAGACACTATCTTGGGCCCATAGTACCTGGTCTAGTTTTACTTTCTAGTTTCCTTTTTGATTTCTTCTTTGACATATGGTACAAGAATTGTGTTATTCACTTAGAAGTGTGTTATTTAGTTGCCAAATATTTGGGGATTTTCCAGAGATCTTTATGTTAATTGATTTCTCATTTAATTGTATTGTAGTCATTTTGAATTTGAATTCATTTTAAATTTGAGACTTGTTTAGAGGCCTAGAATATGGTCTATCTGGGCAGATATTTCATGCACATCTGGAAAGAATGAGAATACTGTTGTTGTTGGACTGGAGGGGTCTATAAAAGCCAACTGGGTTGTTAATAGTGTTTTTCATGTCTTACATCCTTACTAATTTTCTATCTGCTTGTTCTGTGAATTATTGAGAGAGGGCTATTGGAATTTCCTAACTATAATTTTAGCTTTGTCTGTTTCTCCTTGCAGTTCTATCAGATTTTGTTTCATGTAGTTTGAAGCTTTGTTATTAGGTGTGAAATGTTTAGGATTATGATCTCGTCGTGAATTGACCCCTCCTTATTCTGAAAAAACACACTGTATCCCTAGTACTCTTTGGTGTGACATCTACTTTATCTGATATTAATTGAGCCACTCTAACTTACTTTTGATTAATGCATGGTTTATGATTTTCCATCCTTTAAACTTTTTTGAACAGCTTTTATTTAGCAGTTTTGTTTATATAATACACGAACCATATAGTTTACCCATTTAAAATATACCATTCAATGGCTTTTAGTGTATTCACAGAGTTTTGCATCTATCCCCATAACCAATTTTAAAACATTTTCATTATCTCAAAAAGATAACTCCACACCCCTAGTTGTTACCCCCTCTAACCTCCCAACTCCAGCCCTACCCACTGGTAACCAGTAATCTGTTTTCTGTCTCTATAGATTTGCCTGTTATGGACATTTCATTACTATGTGATCCTGCGATTCCACTCCTAAGTATATACACGAGAGATGAAAACATACATCCACACAAAAACTTGTACACTAATGTTCATAGCACCATTATTCATAATAGCCAAAAAGTGGAAATAACCCAAATGTCTGCCAACTGACTGACAGTCTTGTTCTGTTGCCCAGGCTGGAGTGCAGTGGCATGATCTCCAGTCACTGCAACCACTGCCTCCTGGGTTCAAGTGATTCTCCTGCCTCAGCCTCCTGAGTAACTGGGATTATAGTCACATGCCACCACACCCGGCTGATTTTTTTGTATTTTTGGTACAGACAGGGTTTTATCATGTTGGCCAGGCTAGATCACCTCAGGTGATTTACCCACCTCAGCCTCCAAAAGTTCAGGGATTATAGGTTTGAGCCACCACATGGCCAGTTGTTTGTCTGTTTATTGAGTTGTAAGAGTTCTTTATATGATCTGCATACCATATCCTTATCAGATATATAATCTGAAAACATTTCTTTTATGGTGTAGGTTGTCTTTTTCACTTGATTATGTCCTTTGATGTATGAGGTTTTTAATATTGATGAAGTTCAAGTTACTGTTTTTGGTGTCTTACTAAGAATTCATGACCAAATCCCAGGTCATGAAAATTAATTCCTATATTATCTTCTGAAAGTTTTGTAGTTTCAGTTCTTATATTTAGATATTTGATTCATTTCGAGTTAATTTTTGTGTATTATGTGAGGAGTTCAGCGGCATTATTTTGCGTGTGTGTGTGTGTGTGTGTGTGTGTGTGTGTGTGTGTGTATATGGCATATATATATATATATATACACACACACACACACACACACACACATACATCACCTTGCCCCGTCATCATTTGTTGAAAAATTATTCTTTAACATTGAATTACTTTGATACTCCTGTCAAAAATCTATTGACCATATATATGAGAGTTTATTTCTGGACTCTATTCTATCCCATTGATCTCTGTGTCTATCTTTACACTAGTACCACATTGTTTTGATCGCTGTAGCTTTGTATTAAGTTTTGAAATGGTAAGTTTTCTCACTTTGTTATTTTCTTTCAGTCTTGTTTTAGCTCTTCTAGGCCCTTTGCAATTTCATAAGAATTTGCAAATTGGCTTTTCCATATCTGCTAAAAAGGATTTGGAATTTTGATAGGGATTGCATTGAATTTCAAGTTAATTATCTTTTAAAGAGATTTAAATAAGAAAAATAAGTATTTTGTATTTGCCCATTTAATTAGCATTTCTTCCCCATAGATAGAGATTTCCATATGGTATTATTTTCTTCTGCTCGAAGGATTTTATTTAACTAACTTTAAATACCAATGCAGGTCTCCTGTTGATAAATTCTTTCAGCTTTTGTATGTCTAAAGTATTTCACCTCTATTTGTGAACAGTTTTAAGTGAGTATAGCTTTCTAGTTAAGTTTTTTGCTTTGTTTAGAAGATGTTGTTCCACTCTCTCCTGGCTTGTCAGAGAAATCAGCTGTCATCTTTTATCTTTGCTCCACTTGAATCATGTTTCCTTTTTCTTCTGGCTGATTTTAATATTTTTGTTGAATCATCCGTTTTAAACAATTTCGTGTTATGCCTTCGTGTAGTTTTCTTCATATTTCTTATGCTGGGGGTTGACAAGCTGCTGATACCTTTGGGTTTATAATTTTCATCAAATCTGGAAAATTTCCAGCTATGCTTTCTTCAAATATTTTTTCTATTTTCCCCTTTTTCTTTTTTGGGGACTCCAATTACTCCTTAGATGAGGCTTCTTGAAATTGTCTCATACTTCACCAATGCTCTGTTCAAGTTTTGCTTTTATCTTTTAGCTTTTTTTCTGTGTTTCATTTTGGATAGTTTGCTGTGGTTTTCTAAGATGGCTAATATTTTCTTCTGCATTGTTTTATCTGCTGTTAATCCCACCCATTGTACTTTTCATTTCTAGAAGTTCAACCTGGATGTTTTTCTATCTTCCCGATTTGTACGCCTTTGCCTGCTCAGTGGTTAGTGACGGGATGCTGGGCAGTGGACCTTACCTGCCGGGAGATGGATGTTTTTGTACTCCTTCACGTGTTCTTAAGCTTTGTTCTGGGATTTAGTTAAGTGACTTGGAAGCAGATTGGTCCTTTCAGGCTTTGCTCTGTGGTACCAGAGCAGATTTAATCCAGCCTAATTTTGCCAGGCCCTGGGAGTGCTCCCTGACTGCCTGTGCATCAGGAGGGCTTTCTTCTGGCTGGTGGGAGGGCTTTCTTCTGGCTGGCAGGTACTGTTTTTTGCTGGTCTATATGGTGGAAATTGCTTTCTCTGCCCTTCTCATTGGTCCTTCAGTGGTTTCCTCAGCTCTTTGCTGCCTGGGCCTGAGTGGAGATTCTGGCCCTCTATGTGCAGGTCTGCCTACCTTGGCTGCCCTGCTACTGTCTTCCAGCCCCTCCTTTACAGGGTCTGCTACACCTTGCCTCAGTCTCCCATTTTTCCGTGGCTGGGAAGTTCCTTTGGTGGAGGAGGCTCCTGGAACTCCCCTCATCCTCTCTCTCACTATTTAGTGCCCATGATGTGAAAACCACTGCTTATTAATCATTCATATCATTGTCTGGGTTTGTTTTTTTAAGTTTTTCATACAAGATCTAATTTCTGCAACTTGTCTTGGCTGTAGGTGGAAATCTCTATCTCACTGTGTTTGAAAAGCTGCCCAGGAGTGTTTGTGGGCCCCAGGCTAGGAGCTTAAGCAGAGGAAAAGATCCAGGGCTCAGGCCAGGAGGCCTGGACCTGAATGTCATCTTATGGCATTTAGCTGTCACACCTGGAGAAACCTTCTGAGGTGATGTCTACATCCCTAGCTCCAGGCTTCTGGGCATGTTCTGAGCAGCCATGTGTGCTCGACCCTTCAGTCAGGTCCCATCTGCACATCAGGAGGCCCAGATGGTCTGGCGCTGCCCATGCTGCCTGCAGCCTGCAGTCCCCCTCACCCAGTGAGGGACTTGGGTCCAGGCTGCCACTTGGGTGAGGTAGGGGTTCACCGTCATTATTTTGCACATATAGGGCCAGCTCCATATCTGGTTTCCCTTCTTGTAGCCTGGGGTGGCTAGCCAGGATGGATCAGGTGCTGTGTAGACATTGTGATTTGTGATTTGGTCCTTCCTTGGGACTAGGATAAGGAAGAACAGAGCAGAAATCACAGAGCTGACCTGATCACCTTGAAGAAAAACTGTCATATTCCACAGAGTCAGTGCTGTGTTGAGCAAGACTCAGCCCCCTGAGGAATGTGGGTGCCATGGATGTCTGTGCATCTGCAGCAGAGTGTCCATGTCAGTCCTGGGTCCCCATGTGCAGTCCCAGTGCCGGCACCAGTTCCCCTGCTGGGCCTTGTTGTCCTTTTAGCCTTGTTTAGGGATGTTCCCCTCAACACCATGACACACACACACACACACACACACACACACACACACACACACACACACACACACACACACACACACACACCCACTCTTCCAGGCAGGATCCTGTGGTCTTGTTGTCCTTTTAGCCTTGTTTAGGGATGTTCCCCTCAACACCATGACACACACACACACACACACACACACACACACACACACACACCCCCCACTCTTCCAGGCAGGATCCTGTGGTCTTCACAGTGCTGTAAGATCAGTCTGTCTTCCCTTTGATTGCCCTGTTGGCCCCATGAGACTCTGTGCTCAGACTAGACCCTGGATTCTTTTGCCAGTCTCCTGTCAGGAGAAAATGAGTAATTTTTGTTTTGATTTCTTGAAATTAGAAACTGTCCTTCTCAGTAACATCCTTATTCATGGTTTTGTACATTTTCCCTGTTTTCTTGGATAGAATTCGTAGATTTAATATTAAATAATAAATGAGTGAAAAATGCTCCTTTTTCTCTCTTAGGAAAAAAAAAGTCATCTGTTTTCAGTCGCCTCTCTCTTGATCTCGTTTTCTGCCATGAGCCAGGAGTGCTGTAAAAAGATAAGATCTCCCCCAAGAGCTCTGTGGTGGAGTGGCCATTGAGACGGGCTGCTGGGGGTGATACACTGGGGGCCCTCTGTCCTCTACTCTGGAAGCCCATCCTGCCATGCCATCTTTGCAAGGGTGGTGGGCAGTGGGAGGGAAGGAAAGGGATGGTACCTACTTGGAGGCTGGGCCACTCGCCTGGGGTATACACGACAGGAGGCTGGGCTGGCCTGGGTTTTTGGGCATGGAGATGGCACAGCTTCCGACTCTGGTGTGTGGGCAGGTGGGTGTCGTGGGCTAGGTGAGCACCCCTTTCTGGTCAATCTCACCCAGAAGGTGTCTTCCCTGAGCCCCAGGGCGCTGCACTCCTTTTGTTACATGCAGCTACCGCTTTGCTCCTCACCCCTCTGGAACATGCTGGTATGTTGATCTTTGGGCCAGGAACTAGACAGAGTGGGTCGCACACTGTGCTTGCCTCTCTGTCTAGTTCTTACCGTCACTGTCCTCCTTGGACCTGGGGCTCTGATCACCTAGCCCAGGTCTCTCCCAGGAGTGAAGGATGAGCCAGCGTCAGGCAGCAGGATGGTTAGACTCCCTCTGCCTATCGTATGCGGTGGCCAGTGCACCATCTGGAGTGGGGAGGAGGTGGGGGTTGTGTGGGAGCTCCCTCCGCTGGTCCTCAGCTGCTATCACACGTTCTCACTCTGGCTCCCTGACTCCAGCACTTGTCTTGCTTGCCACTGCGCACATTGCTCCTCAGGGTCCAGGCTTGCTCTTCTTTTGGTGAAGCAGATGAACCATGGGTGCAGCTTGATGCATTTGCATATGTGCACACCACAGTGCACGCCACAGACACATCTCCCAGGTCAGGGGGCCTCCCTTCAGGCCCAAACTCCCTGTTGTTGTTTGCTTTTGTTCTGCAGCATGAATGTCACCTGTGAGCTGGGTCTCTATCCTTCAGTGCCCCTGGGAGGCCCACCTCACGAGTGTCTTGTCTCCTGATGCAGGCCTTTGGACAGGCACACACGAACCACAAGAAGGTGGCTGCTGATGGAGAGAGCCGGGAGGAAAGCCTGATCCAAGAGTCGGCCTCCAAGGAACAGTACTACGTGCGGAAGGTGCTAGAGCTGCAGACGGAGCTGAAACAGTTGCGCAATGTCCTCACCAACACACAGTCGGAGAATGAGCGCCTGGCCTCGGTGGCCCAGGAGCTGAAGGAGGTGAGGGGGTGAGGGCCTAGTTTGTGGCTGCAACAATGCCACCAGTGTCACATAGCATGTGTGCCTGGCGGGCTGGGCTGGGCTGGCCTCTGGGGAAGCTGCAGCCAGCTGGTCTGTTTTGCTTTCCTGGTCTCATCCTTCACCACTCACGCCGCATCTGGCTTGCTTCCGTCTCACTCATGAAGCGAGTCCTGTGAGCAAGTCCAGAGCAGAGAGGTGGTCAGTTAGGGAGGGGTGCAGTTAGCCCCTTCTAGGGGCTAAGGGCTGAGGCCCATGGGGCACTCCTCATCATTGGACTCCTCCCTGCCCTGGGAATGTTTTGTGTCACTCAGGGCCTGCATGGTGCCCAGCTGTGAATAAGAACACAAACCCCAAATATTCCATGGAGATTTGAGGTGGGATGTGTGTGTCTGAGAATTAGGGGTGGAGACCACTGCCAGTAGCCCTAGCTGCCACACCCCTCCCTTATGCACAGACGAGAGCCCACAGGGAGGGTCTGGGTGGGTGGTCCCTGGCACTAGAGCCTGTTGGAGTCCTAGGTAACCATGGCCACCATGCTATGATAGTGCACGGGCTCTGCATGTGGAAATGGGACTGTGGTGTCCACCCATGAGCTTGCGAGCATGAAGCCAGAGGAACCACCTTGGCTCCTGTTCCCTGAAAGGGACTGAAGGCCACAGGACCCACATGCTCAGGCCCTGGAGTCATGAAGGATTGGGGAGCCCAGGGAAAGGATGTGGCCAAAGCAGGATTTGGGAAGGCAGAGACTGTGAAGTTTGAGCCTAGCAGCAGCAGCAGCAGCAGCAGGAGGAGAGCTGAGAGTTTCCATCCACTGGGGCAGGTGGGAGGAGAGCCTCACTGGCTTGAACAGGATCTCAAGGGAGGCTGAACGAGCACCTGAGTGTCTTTCCTCTCTGACTGGCACATGTTTTAATTGCGCTCCGCTGGGCCTCGATGTGTGTGGGACTTGAGGACACAATGTGAGCAAAGTCTTATTTTCCTAGAAGGCATGTGGCAGATGTTGGGGAGAACCATACCCTGTGCCTGTGTGTGGTGGGCTGTAGGGACAGAAGTGGGGCTGAGATGCCTGTCATGGGGGCAAGAGAGGCCAGTGCCCTCTGAGGAGGGATGAGGCCCCATCACCAAGACAGAAGTAGGATGGTCCCTGAGGACTGCAGGTGGAACTGGAAGTTGGCAGGTGAGCTGCAGTCCTCCTGGCCATGGCCTTGAGGATCTGCCCCAGGTTCTCATTGGGAATGGCTGGAGGAGTGGAGCATGGGTTGGTTGGGAATAGGCTGATGCTGGCTTTGCCTTTCACTGAGCCTTGGGGCCTGGGTAAGGCCCTATCTTTAGTCCTGGCCTCAGTTTCCCCATCTGTAAACCAGTAGTCTCTGAAGCCCCTTGTAGAGGATGTCCCATAGCTCCTTCACCCCACATTGTCGGAGCATTTGTGGGCCCTCATTCCGGCCACGGGCACCCCACCCTCTGCAGCACATCCTATGGGGAGGTCAGCAGGGCATAGGCCCTGAGAGTATGCGGCGATCAGGGCTGCTGCTGTTGGCTCAGCTTGCCAGTACTGAAGGATGCTGCCCTCAGGTCCAGCAGCAGCCGGAATGAGGGGTCAGAGATTGCTGAGGCCCTAGCAGCCTGGGGAGGAGCTTGGCTTGGACTCAGGGTGGGAAGTCTCAGATCCTGGAACGGCAGTACATGATTTCATTTCCTCCCACAAGGAGCACTGTGGTCAGTGGGAGGAAGGGCTGTGTGAATGGAGAGATGTATCCTTGGCTGCCCTGGCTGCCATCTGTCTGGCCCCTCTTCCTGAAAAGCATGTACAGGTGCTCTCTCCCCAGCCCAGCACATTCTGCCCCTTCTCTCTTCCAAGCAGCTTACCTCTGGTGGCAGAGGCCAAAGAGGGCTGGGTGACCCTGCTGGCTTCAGGTAGGGCTGGTGCCTGGAAATGAGCACAGCAAGTTAAAGATGCTGCAGGTCTTGTGGGGAAGAGAGAGAGGAGTTCTACGGTTCCTGTTTGTGTTTCAAGAGGAAATCCTGACACTCCCTGCACACCCCTCAGCCTTCCCTCTTTCTCCTGAGGGTCCCCACCTTGGTCCCTGGGCCTTCTGTGTCCCCCATGCCTGTGTCCCTGCGCTAGATTGCTGCAGAGCCATAGGAACCATCCCAGGTCTTTGCCTTGGGTACTTGGTTGGGGCAGAGCATCTCTAGACTGACCTTGTCTCACCACCAACAGTCCCAGCCATTCACAGCTCTTGTCTCCTGCTGCTTGATGTTCTGCTGGCCTGAGCCACTGTCCCAAGCTCCACTGTGGCCCCCAGCATGGCTGTTACCAATCAATGCCCAAGGCTCACACCCCATGGGTCAGAAAGGTTACGTTTGCCAAAACCACAGGCTTCATTGTATCCTTTGACCCACTACCCGCAACAGCCCCTTCCTGATTTTCCTTCCCTGTGACGACTGGTTAAGGTGTCTGTCCCCGACGCACTGTGAGGACCTGTGAAGCTTTACAGTAACAAACATACTTGCCATGTGTTGGACAGTTCTGACTGCCTCAGACCTGGTCCTTTTGATGATCTTACTGGTATCTTGTCAGATGTGAAGAAATAGAGGTTTGCAAGGTTCCATCATGTACCTAAGGTGTCCTGGCTGGTAGGGGTTGAGGTGCTTCTTAGATCCTGACTTTAACTTCTGCGTATGTGTGGGCCCTACACGTGGGCAAGCTCTCTAGCTTCTCTCCTGCTACTGAGAGTGTCTTTCCTGTCTGGGCCCCTGGCAGGTGGATGAGCTTCTGAGGACTGGCCTGGATGGGGCTTTGGTGGGGATGTGGCTCCATTTCCTAGATGGGGAATCAGAGGCCCCGAGAGTCACAGGAGGGCTGGAGTCAGAGCTAGGTCTCATGCACACACCAAGGTCTGTCTTCATGTTTTCCCCAAGAAGGAGTAGAGTGAAGGGGCTGCCCTAGGCTGTCAAGGCAGAGTTGAGAGTGTCCTGGGATTGGGGTTGTCTGATGGAAACAGGAGAGACGGCAGCTGACCCCTCACACAGTGGCTCCTTGAGGCAGGCAGTTGTCACACCCTGGTTGCTGATGAGCAATCTGAGGTGTGGATATCTCACAGAAGGGGAGCTGAGATGGGATTCTAGTGGTCAGCTATGGGCCTGTGCTCTCACCTCCTTCATCTGGGCTGCCTGGCCACACAGCAGGGCTTGTCCCCTGTATTCCGTTGAGCTGACATCAGACAGGCTCACTGGGAGAAGGTGCTTACTTGAGGGAAAACTAAACCCCATGACAACCAGTCAGCCTGTTTGAGCCCTTGGCAACTGGGCATGTGCAGGATGGAGGTGCTAGGTGGAAGGCCAGATGAGCCTGGCTGCCTATGCCCAGTGGCGTGGACATGGAAGCACAGTGTTTGTGTCCTGCAGCGTCAGCAGAGACGGTGCCATCGTGACCCATGATATGGTATGGCCAGGCCAGCATTTGACCTAGTTAGTTGTGCCTCTGTGTTCTGTGTTTGGCAGTGGTGCAAGGACAGAACTCCTAGTATACCTTGCCTGGGCCAGGTTGGTGAAGGGCCTTGAGGAATCCGATGGGCACTACCGAAGGAGCAGAAGTCTCATGTGTGCCTCTGGGGGACCCTAGTGCTATGAGGCATCCAGCCAAGCTCTCTGTTTCAGTCTTTAGTTGGGCATGTCACTATCTCTCTGCCTGGGCACATGGAAGCTTCTGGCACTTCTCTTCCCACTGCCTGGAGTGCCTTCTAGGTTTGTTAATTTTGACTGGCAGGCCTGCAAGAATTGGTGGGACTCAGACCGTCCCCTCAGCTTCCACTCCACCTGAGGAGCCGGCTGGGTGGCTACATTGAGTCAGGTGGCATGTGTTTGCACACCTGCTGCAGGCCCCATGCTTGTGAGTTCGCAAGAAAAGAGCAGGAATTAGGGAAACCTTTCTGGCAGAGTGGTGCCCAGGTTCCCAGCTGGTGTGTAGAGAGATGGGGTGTGACTTGGCTTGTGCAGCTCCCCTAAGCATGCTCGGGTGTGCTGCACTCTCACTAGCAGGAGAGAGGCTGGAGAGCCTGCCCACTCCCCATCCACTCCCCGTGTAACCACTGTGGGACCTGGCCCTGGTGGTGGCTGTGCTGATGCTGCTTTCTCCCCCTGTATCCCAGCATGCACCTCACTTGCTTTCTCCTTTGGTACAAGGCTTTACCAGGCCTTCTCCTCCTCCCTGTATGATATCTCTGTTTCTTTTGGTGTCAGCTTTCTGTCAGTTCCTTGAGTCACTTATAATGAGAGGGTTATATGTCTGTGTCCATTTGCTGTAGGTTTGAAATTTAATCTTCATTGTAAATAATAAGCATTTGTCAGTAGTACTTGCTGTATATCATTGACTCTCTCCCCGTCTCTGTTGCCTTCTTTTCTTCCTTTGTTTTGGGAGAGATGTCCTATTTTATTTTGCTAACCCAGTATGACTGTTTTATGTGTACTTGCATGGGATCTTGTGATCTTGTCTATAAAGCGTGTTCTATTCAGGTGAGCACACAAATATGACCAGGAGAAACCCTAGCGTAAGCCAAAAGGACAGTGTGAGAGGTGGACAAAGCTATGGGGCCCACAAAATGGGCAGGGCTTCTGGCCAAGAGTCCAAGAGGGCTTTGGAGCAGGGGTGGTGGTGGCCTGGGGAGCCAGGCCTTTGCAGATACTCAGTGGAGCAGCTGGGGTAGCAGAGTACAGTAGGGGAGGTGGGGGGATAGTGAGTTTGTCAAGGGGATGATTTTGCCTGTGGGGCACATTGGCAGTGTCTGCAGAGATTTTTTAATTGTCACAATGAGAAAGCGGCTGTGTCTGATGGGCAGAGGTCAGGGAGCTGCTAAACATTGTATGATGTACAGACTGGCTCCCACCACAAAGAAGAAACATCCCTGAATGTTGCTAGGGAACCTGTGGCTCAGGGGCCCAGGTCCCTGGCACATGGCAGCAAGTTAGGAATTCTGTCTTGATTGTATCCTGTTCTCCCCAGCCCTGCGCTAGCCTCTCCCATGACATCTCTTGGTTCCTTATGGGCAACTTAGAGCCCGAACTAATATTTAACAGCTTTATTGAGATAATTCACATCTCATAGAGTTCACCCACATTAGGTATACAACTCAGTGTTTATTATCGTCACATATATGTGCATCAGTCCACAATTTTAGAACAGTTCATCGCTCCAAAAAGAAAACCCATTTCAGTCACTCCCCATCCCTACCCCAGCTCCTGACCGCCATTAACCTACCTTCTATCTCTATGAATTTGCCTGTTCTGGACATTTCATGGAAATGGAATTATACAATGCATGGCCTCTCGTGACAGGCCTTCTTTGACTCAGGAGAATGTTTTCATGGGTCACTCATGTTGTAGCATGTGTCAGTACGTCATTCCTTGTGGCTGAACAGCATTCCATTGTGTGGAGAGACCACATTTTGTTTATTTATTCGTCAGTCCATGGACCCTTGGCTGCTTCCACCTTCTGGCTTTTGTGAGCGCTGCTGCTGTGAACATCCATGGACCGGTTTCTGTGTAGGCATGTGTGCGTTTCTCTGGGGTAGACACTGTATTTAACAGTTTCAGCATCTGCAGGCTGTTTGCCACAACACTACACCATTCACATGCCCACTACTGTTTACATGTCCATTAATAAAAGGCAGGAACTTTTAATTTGAAGATGAAGAAACCAAGGGTTGGAGCATGCAGAGTCACTTGTCAGGGGTTCCAAGCTGTGAAGGGCTGAGGGGATCTTACTCTGGAACCTCTGCAGTTTGCCGTGCACTCAAGCACACTGCACTGGGCTCCTTCTCTTCTCCAGGCACCCACACTGGCACCTGCAAGCCTGGGCTCTTGAGTTCTGGCTCTGTGGCTGGCCCATGCCTAGCTGCACTGAGTCCCCCTCGTGCCCGGTGGAGGCTGCTCACACCTACCTTTCCCTTTCACCTGCAGATCAACCAGAATGTGGAGATCCAGCGTGGCCGCCTGCGGGATGACATCAAGGAGTACAAATTCCGGGAAGCTCGCCTGCTGCAGGACTACTCGGAGCTGGAGGAGGAGAACATCAGCCTGCAGAAGCAAGTGTCTGTGCTCAGACAGAACCAGGCAAGTCTTGGGTCTGTGGGGTGGGGGTGACACTTGGGTTAACTGGGCCTTAAGGCCCTCTTGCTCAGCCCCTCTCCCTGTTCAGAAGGAGTTCCTGTCTCATTCCACACACCCGAGGCCCAGGGCCAGCTTTACCACTGTGGAGGCAGGGGATACACTCAAAGGGGCCCAGACCTTCCAAAAGATGAAACTCTGGCTACAGTGTTTGCTGACATTGGCCAAGCTGAGGTATCCCAGCCAACAAAATGAAAACAAAAATCTGAGAGGTGATGAAGAGGTTACACCAGAAAACCCCAAACTAGACTTTTAGACTCTTACCCCCATCAAGTGCTGACCATGAGGCCTACAATATCCCTGTGCCTCTGCCTGTGATGGGGATGAGGAAGGTCCTCTCTGTTTGTGACAGGGATGAACAGGAACCCCTCTGTCTCTGCTGGGGTCTCAGAGGGACCCCTCTCTGACAAAGAGCAGGGTCTGCCTGTGACAGAGATAAATGGGGAGGGTCCCTTCTCTCTGTGGTGTGACTAAATTACCGTGGGCTCTGCTGCCACTCAAGGCCTGAACCTACTCTTCTGTCTCCAAGAGCACACTCCTGCATGGTGGGAATGGAAGTCTTTTCTCTCAGGAAACCCCAAACCTTCCCCCAAAATGCCATAGATATCTTCCTTGCTTTCCTCAAATCCTCTACCACCAAAATCCTCTGTGTCTCACTGTCAGGGAATGTGGTATTTATGCCCAGAGGAGGAAGCTCATGTGTTTATGCAGAGCTCCCAGACATCCCTCTGTGACAGCTTGTGCACATTAACAGTCTTAGCTATTGTTTATATCGTAAGCACCATTTGGTCATTGGTGCTGCTGACGGCAGAGCCCAGCGCACAGTGGCCTTAGAAGAAGGGAGACTGAGGCTTGAGGTGACCCTGTCATCAGGGTTGGTGCTTAGTGGAGTCTGACTCTCCCTCCCTCTCTGGGATTCCTTACCTCTGGGTGCTGAGACTGGAGGGTGCACGCCTTCCCTCTGTGAGCACACCTTGGATGTGGTAATGAGTGCCCCTTCTGACCCAAGACCCACAGAGATGTGTGCAGCACTTCCTGTTACTGGTTTGTTTCTTACTTTTTGCCCAAATATTACAGAAAAATAATAAATAGTTTAAAAAATTGCCCACAAACTCTGAGCCCCCACATCAGGTGTCAGTTTCTATCTGTGTTTTCCTTGTCTGCCTGTGAATACAATTTCATGTAGACAGGACTTTGATGTAGCTTTTCCCATCTACCTTCGAGCTCCTCTGGGTCTGGGTGCCATGTGCATGTGGAGGTTTAGTGGCTGAGATGTTCTGCCTTCAGGGGAGTTTCTGTTCCTTCATTTTGAAATATGGCTAGAAGTCATGATTATAGCACACATTGAAATGTATTTTTTATATATCTTAAGATATTTGGTTAACTGTTAATGTTAATTAAGTAACTTTATAGAATTTTAAATCAGCATGCACATGGTAATATTTGTGAATAACCTAATAGAAGGTTGGCAGCTTTCTATGGGTGGAGGTGTGTTCTTGGTGCATCTCCACACTTACAGTCCCGGCTTGGGGACACCTCAGACGTTTGTGTTCCCCTCCCCATGTCTGCTGGTCCCACTGGTAGTGGGGCTAGGCTGAGCGTTTCTGTGCATTCGCATCTAATGCTGCAAAACCCTCTTAGCCTTCACATCTCTGAGCAGAGCAAGCGGCCTTGGCCTAGACAGGCTACCTCCCTTCCCAGGATGGCACTTCACCTTGTGCTTCACCTTGTGTCATGGTGGCAGGAGTTGGTGTGCTGGTGTGTTTTCTTCATTCATGGGGCCTAAAAGGAGCTTCCACGTTGCCTTGACATAAGTGTTGACTTCTCTCCCCAGGTGGAGTTTGAGGGCCTCAAGCATGAGATCAAACGTCTGGAGGAGGAGACTGAGTACCTCAACAGCCAGCTTGAGGATGCCATCCGTCTCAAGGAGATCTCGGAGCGGCAGCTGGAGGAGGCGCTGGAGACACTGAAGACGGAGCGCGAGCAGAAGAACAGTCTGCGCAAGGAGCTGTCACACTATATGAGCATCAACGACTCCTTCTACACCAGCCACCTGCATGTCTCGCTGGATGGCCTCAAGTTCAGTGACGACGCTGCTGAGCCCAACAATGATGCTGAGGCCCTGGTCAACGGCTTTGAGCACGGCAGCCTGGCCAAACTGCCCCTGGACAACAAGACCTCCACGCCCAAGAAGGGGGGCCTTGTACCACCCTCCCCCAGCCTCGTCTCCGACCTGCTCAGCGAGCTCAACATCTCCGAGATCCAGAAGCTGAAGCAGCAGCTGATGCAGGTGAGCAGGCAGTGGGGCTTTTAGCATGCTGTCCCCACTCTAGCTCTGCAGGGCTCCCTGAGCAGTGCTTACCTGACACTCTGCTGATGTTAGCTTTCTCTTTTCCTTACATTGGTTTTAATTCCTGCATCATTACTGTAAATGGAACTCCAGGAGCACACATAGAGTCCCAGAGAAGTGCATTCCTGGCACTGCGGCATCCACGTTGTTTCCCTGTTACCTATGTGGTGCCAGGGTGAAGTGATGAGACACAGGCCCCACATGTGATCCCCACACGCAGGCCAGGAGTCAGAGGGGCCCACCAGGGTCGTGCATGGGCTCACCTCCTGGGACATGGATCCCTGTTGATCCAAGGCAATCGAGTCCTGTCTTCTGGAGCAGAGGGCTAGGGCACTAATATTCCCCACTACCCACCCAGCCAGCCCCAAGCTCCACCTTCTGAGCCTAGCTATCCTATAGCACTGGTGGGGAAAGAGCCTGCATTGAGGGTGACCACCATTACTGGTGGGCAGTGTTCTGAGAGCCCAGTGTGAATTCCATCCTTTCCTCACCCTGTGTGTCTCTGTCCACCTCACTGACAGCATGGCCAAGGAACCTGAGGCTCATAGCCTGCCCTGACATGGGGTGGGATGTCACTGGGCTATCCTGGGGGGTCCTCTAAGCTCTCGGGGTCCATAGCCACTGACATTGTGTCATGCTGCCTGTGCCTTTGCAGATGGAGCGGGAAAAGGCGGGCCTGCTGGCGACACTGCAGGACACGCAGAAGCAGTTGGAGCACACGCGGGGATCCCTATCAGAGCAGCAGGAGAAGGTGACCCGCCTCACAGAGAACCTGAGTGCCCTGCGGCGCCTGCAGGCTGGGAAGGAGCGGCAGACAGCCCTGGACAACGAGAAGGACCGTGACAGTCATGAGGATGGCGACTACTATGAGGTGGACATCAATGGGCCCGAGATCCTGGCCTGCAAGTACCATGTAGCTGTGGCTGAGGCTGGCGAGCTCCGCGAGCAGCTCAAGGCACTGCGCAGCACACACGAGGCTTGTGAGGCCCAGCATGCTGAGGAGAAGGGCCGCTACGAGGCTGAGGGCCAGGCGCTCACAGAGAAGGTCTCCCTGCTAGAGAAGGCCAGCTACCAGGACCGTGAGCTTCTGGCGCGACTGGAGAAGGAGTTGAAGAAGGTGAGCGATGTTGCCGGCGAGACACAGGGCAGCCTGAGTGTGGCCCAGGATGAACTGGTGACCTTCAGTGAGGAGCTGGCCAATCTCTACCACCACGTGTGCATGTGCAACAATGAGACGCCCAACCGTGTCATGCTGGACTACTACCGCGAGGGCCAGGGTGGAGCAGGCCCCAGCCCTGGGGGCCGAACCAGCCCTGAAGGGCGTGGCCGCCGCTCACCCATCCTCTTACCCAAGGGGCTGCTGGCTCCTGAGACTGGCCGAGCAGACAGCGGGACCGGGGACAACAGCCCCTCGCCTGGCTCCTCACTGCCATCACCCCTGAGTGACCCACGTCGGGAGCCCATGAATATCTACAACCTGATCGCTATCATCCGTGACCAGATCAAGCATCTGCAGGCAGCCGTGGACCGCACCACAGAGCTGTCACGCCAGCGCATTGCCTCGCAGGAGCTGGGCCCCGCCGTGGACAAAGACAAGGAGGCACTCATGGAGGAGATCCTCAAGCTGAAGTCACTGCTCAGCACTAAGCGGGAGCAGATCACCACGCTGCGCACCGTGCTTAAGGCCAACAAGCAGGTGAGGCGCTAGGTGGCAGGGGCACTTGTCAGCCACTGCTGGCCGAAGGGTGTTTCCCCTTGGCCTCCTTCCTCCCCCGACATGGCCCCCACCAGGCTTATGTCACCATCAGGCACAGCCCGCTCTATATCAGCTCAGCCACCGGCCCTCCGCTGCACAGGGTCCCCACCTGGGAGGGTGGAGCAAGCAGGTGGGGAGCAAGGGCCCCTTGGCAAAGCTGCTCAGCCAGTGAGAAATGCTGCTGCCATTCACTCACTGTGACTGCCTCATAGTGCTTCCTGATGCAAGAGGGAAAACATGTGAGAGCTACATTCGGATAGTGATTGTGGGGCTTTGTAGGGGTCCCTTGGGTAGGTTTGGGGGCAGTCCCTCCTCTGCCAGTCAGAATGAGCAGTAGGACTCCCCATGGCACAGCTGCTGGAGTCTATCCCCAGGGTTTGTCAGAGGGAGGGGCCTCCCAGGAACTTTCTTCCCAAGCACCGCCACCACTTCAGACCAGGGCTCCCCATCCTGCGCCCAGAGCACCTCTAGGCTGACTTCACGCCTTTCACTTGCCTGCCCTACATGTCTGTCCCTCAGACGGCCGAGGTGGCCCTTGCCAACCTAAAGAGCAAGTATGAAAATGAGAAGGCCATGGTTACTGAGACCATGATGAAGCTGCGCAACGAGCTCAAGGCCCTCAAGGAGGACGCGGCCACCTTCTCCTCACTGCGCGCCATGTTTGCCACCAGGTAACCATGCTGCTGTTGGGCCCTCCCCTTCCACGAGGCCAGCTGTCCTCCGCGCTTTCCTCTGGCACCCGCAGCCTCTCACTGCCTCACCCTGAGGCCTGCAGTCTTGCCTACTCAGTGGCTGCGCCCAGCTCCATTGGCGCCAGCATGGTACGAGATTGGGGAAGCGTGGCTGCTAGCATATCTCTAGCACACTGGTGCTCAACTTGGTGACAAGAAAGGGTGAGATGATATGGGGGCCACATGGGGTTAGGGGGCCTCTGGCTTCTGCACCTCCGCTTTCCCCAAGGTTACACAAGCAGGTACTGGAGCATGGAGCATGCCTGGCAGGTGGATAGCAGAGTGTGTGTGATCCTTTTTCTGTTCCTGTCGCACCCAGGCCAGCCCCCATGAGCCTGGTTCTTTGAGGCCGGTTCCATTTTGCTGTGAGTGAAACCCCAGCAGGCCCAGGCTTGTCTCTGCTCTGCGTATATGGAGACTGAGGGCAGAAGGGCTGAGGAAAGCAGATCCTAGAGTGGTTGGGCCAGAGTGGCAGAGTTTCAGGGGCTGCTAGGGGTGCTTGGTCCCCCACCCCTTAGATCCAACATTTACAGGGACTTACTTGAGGCCACCAGGTGACAGAGGAGTCCTGGCCTTTTCTGTCATGAGGTATTTGCTCCCAAGAACTTGGCCATAAGGCACAGGTGTGTGTTAAGGTTTGTAGATTCAGAACACATGGTTCCTTGGCTCAGCTCAGTGTTCAGCACAGACTGACAAAGCATCGACCTTGGGAATAAGCCCAGTCCTGCTTAGGTTTACATCCACACCCTAGAAGCTGTGGCTTTTCCATGTCTTGATGCCCCAGGCCACCTCAAGGCCTTGAAGTGGGGAGAGCCCCTCCTAGAAGAAGCCTAGTTAGCCTCCTGGCTGGAGCAGGTCACTGTTGGGGGCCACTGTTGGGGTCCCACCTCTGTGCACACACCTGTGCCTCTGTGTCATTGTGACCACTGGGTACTCACCTCCCATCCTCCACCCTGCCAATCCGTGGAGGGTGGGGAGAGGGCCTTGGGGCTGGAAGGAGGCCAGCTTTTTTCCTCCTCTGTGCGTGGCTCTTAGTGGGCTCTGGGGTTACTGTCCCAGAGCCATCCCAGCATGATCCAGCAGGTGGTGCTATCCATCTTTGGAAGGTGAAAGAGGACCCTGTCAGGGGGCACCTGGGAAGATGCTGGAACCAGGACCTGCCCCAGGACCTCCTACAGCTCTGCCCACTGGTTTTGGGATGAGGCTGTTGGTGTGTCCACACATGTGGTTCCTTGGCTCCACTCAGTACTCAGCACAGACTGACAGAGCATCGACTTTGCGAACAAGCCCAGTCCTGCTTAGGTTTACATCCATACCCTGGAAGCCGTGGCTTCTCCGTGTCTTGATGCCCCAGGCCACCTCAAGGGGTGGGTGTACACTCCTCCCTGGGTGGGAGTCAGACCCCAAGGCTGGGAATCGAGGCTCCCTAGGTGTTTAGGGGCCTCTGTGGGGCAGGTCCTGGTTCCAGCATCTTCCCAGGTGCCCTCTGACAGGTAGGTACCTGTCTTTCACCTTCCAAACATGGGTAGTGCCACCTGCTGGGTCATGTTGGGATGGCACCATGGTGCTAGCCCTGCATGGGGGACAGACAGCCAGACCCACCATGGGCCCAGCAGATAACCTTTCCTTTTTATGGGTGAGCAAGCTGAGGCTCTGAGCTAGACAGGGTGGGAACTGCACATAGGGGCTGCTTCTCTCAAGCCTGGTGCCAGGCACTCCCAGTTTCTCAGCATCCCTGTAGGCCCTGCCAGGGCAGGGTACAGACAAGGAAAAGTTCCAGGGTTTCTCTGGAAGTGTCCTGTCTTCCTTGGGCTTGGGAAAAAATTCCACAGTTTCTCAGCATCTGGCATGTAAAATCTACCTTTTAAAATTTGTTTTATTGTAAAACTTAACTTTTCAGATGGAGCCAAGATTTTGAAACTGCAAGGATCACAGCTCAATGTGTGTCTCCAAAATAGTGGGCAGCAGAGTCCTTGGAGACGGTGCTATCCAAGGGCCGGCTCCTGGATGGTGGGGACAGGCAGAGTGGGGCACATGTGGGTAGGGTGGCGTTGCACTCAGTACCTGAATAGCTCCACTGCCCTGGGAGCCCCCAGGCTTAACCCGACCTGTGTCTCTGTGTCCCTACCAAGCCCCACCCATATGGGACATGTGGAAGAAGGGTGTCCAGGGACAGACCACACCCTCCCACAGCTCTGCACCCGGGTTTTGGGATGAGGCTGTTGATGTGTCCACACACGTGGTTCCTTGGCTCCACTCAGTGCTCAGCACAGACTGACAAAGCATCGACTTTGGGAACAAGCCCAGTCCTGCTTAGGTTTACATCCACACCCTGGAAGCCGTGGCTTCTCCATGTCTTGATGCCCCAGGCCACCTCAAGGCCTCGAAGTAGGGAGAGCCCCTCCTCCTAGAAGAAGCCTAGTTACTAAGAGGCATAGGCTCTTTGTAAGAGCTACGTGCAGCTGAATGAGCAAAACAGCCCCTCCTCCACAAAACCATAAAACTCAAACCAATATCATAGGGCTGTCTTGCCCGGGCCCAAGCCTCCCTCTCACCCTTATCAGGGACTTATCTGAGCAAAGCCTTTGCTAAAAGAAGCCGGAATGATTCTCCCCCAGCCCTGCCCTCCAGCCCAGAGGCCACACTGAGGGATGGCTCTGATGCAGGGCTGTCAGAGGGCTGCACAGCCCTCCCTGTTCAGGCTCTGCCTGTCCCTCAGTCATGCTTTCGGTCCCACAGGTGTGACGAGTATATCACACAGCTGGATGAGATGCAGCGGCAGCTGGCGGCCGCTGAGGACGAGAAGAAGACGCTGAACTCACTGCTGCGCATGGCCATCCAGCAGAAGCTGGCGCTGACCCAGCGGTTGGAGCTGCTTGAGCTGGACCATGAGCAGACCCGGCGTGGCCGTACCAAAGCTGCTCCGAAGGCCAAGCCAGCCACCCCGAGCGTAAGTCACACCTGCGCCTGTGCCAGCGACAGGGCCGAGGGCACTGGGCTGGCCAATCAGGTGTTCTGCAGCGAGAAGCACAGCATTTACTGTGATTAGGGGCTGTGGGGCGCCGCACGCTGCAGCTAACATCTGCTTCACCTCAACTAACCCAGCAGCAGTGGGACGGCGGCGCTAGGTCAATCTTAACGTGACTAATGCACAGAGGGCAGGATTCTAGCCTAGATGCCATGGGGCATGTGCATCAGCAGGACACTTGTGAGAGCTTTGTGTCGCTTCTCACTCCTTGAAGCCCCCTCAGGAGCACCCAGTCCTCAGCTGCTCTCTTAGGTGGGGGTCAGAAATGGGGATGGAGCTACACATTTTTGGAGCAGATGTGTGATGAAAGCATCTTCTAAACCCTGGGCACTCTTAGGGAAACCCAAGGGAGGGAATCCTGGTCCTGCTCCCTCAGCACTCAAAAGGGGCAGAACCTGAGTTGAAACTTGCATGTTCCTCGCATGTATCTAACGTCAGCTCTAGAAAGCAGTTTTAGGAGGTTCTAGCCTGAATCATAGGTGTGACCTCGGAGGATGGCTTTGCACTTGGCATCGTTTCATGGAAAGGATTACGTTGTGATTTATGCAGTACCTCACTGCAAATCATATTCAGGACAGAAGTGCAGAATTTCTTCCCCAAGCCCCGAGAAGAGCGGCCCTGAGCCCCTGTATTCTGCTGGCCAGACTCACATGGCACAGACACAGCTGACCATAACCCAGGAATCCAGAGCTTGGTTTCTCATTTCTGAGATCAGCATGCTTGTCTAGTAGCCTGTGAGGTGACAGATAGCAGGGCCCAAGGCCGCAGGTGTTCTTTTTTCATGAGAAAAGCTTTCCAAGTGCCTGGCCAGACCTTAGTCCTCAGTGCAGAGCCCGTTCTTTTGTACTTGGGGTGACCACTGCAGCCAGTTGTCAGGCCTTCCCTAGGGGCTTTAGTCTCAAAGACATGGGACTTTGAAAACCCTAGCCTGAAGTCTAAGCCACTGGGGACTTGGCTGGATTGGACACCCAGAGTTGTAGCCAGAACCCAGCCCTGTGCTGGGAAAGCTTTGCATGGGGCCAGGGCCAGTTGTCAGGATTCACAGGTAGGAGATAGTAGGTATCTTTATTTAGTGCAATTTGGGGGATGGCAACAGAGAAAGAGGAAAGGTAGCCATAGGGCTCTCCCATTTCCAGAGGTTCCATCCATGCCAGAGCTTTGGCATCAGGCCGCCTGCCTTCCCACATTGTGAAGCAGAATTTTTCTCAGTATTTTTCTCCTGATCACCCTGTGGGGCCAGCTGGACCTGAGGCTGCAGTCTTCTCTCCTGCAGGCTGCTTGCCTTGTCTCACAGAAGGGGCATTTGAGTAGCCTGGTGAGAGACCATGTTGCCCCCTCCTGCAGCTGTCTGCCTTGTGTGGTCTTCCCTTTGGTGCCGAATATGTCTTGGTTCTCTCAAGCCTCCAGGACAGGTCCATGTATGTCTCCTGCGTGTTCATCCTAGGCCCAGATCCCCTTTCTCCAGCAGGACTGGCAGTGGGATGGCTGCCAGCATGCCCACCCTGCACGCGCTTTGCCTCTCCTTGCGAGCCTGGCACACAGCTTCTCTCCATACTCCTAAGGGGCTTTGCGGACTCTCAAGCCACTGGGCCCCCCCTAACACATGCAGGTCTTCTTTTCTGCCAACTAACATGCTCGTGCCCTCCCAGCACGTGGAGAGCTTCGGTTGTCAGATGAACAGGAAGCGACAGATGACCGCTTTCTAACGCTCTCTTTTCTCCTGTTTTCAGCTGTAGAGTAGCTGCCAGGAGGACTTGGCCACCCGGCCCTGTCACACTGCAGCCCCCTCCCCTTCCCTCTCGTGACCCACAAGGAGGAAGGAAGGGCAATCTAAAAGCCCACTTAGAAACTTTTTGGATATGCCACTGCAATTCTTTTCAAAATAGCATTCCCCGAGTTTTTAATGGGAGTAAAAAAAAGCTTTAATGCTGAGCATGCCGCGAGCTGCTGCGTGGAAAGGCCTCTGTATGGGCCGAAGACCCTTCTTCCCCGGCTGCCAGGCTTGCCAGGAGCCTGCTGGAAACACCCACCACGCGGGCTCCTTGTTACACATGTTCTTTTTTTAATCCGATCAACCTGTGCACTTTTGATATTATATTTGCTTCCTTAATTCCTCGCGTAGAGACGGTCACAGGTGCCGTGGTCTATGCTTGTGGTCCTATAGCTGTCTGCCTCAGCTCCTACCGTGTTGGTCTGGTGTCAGCACGAGGCAGAGTTGTGTGCTCCGTAGCGTGTAGCTTTAGACTCGGAGATGGGGGCTTTGACCCAGCGAGGAGCTCTGCTAAGTGCATCCACGCTTTGGTTCAGCAGCCTTTAGATCATACGGCATTGTGGTTCATGTTTGAAATTACAGATTTTAAATGCCATGTTCATTAAGAAATCCAGGGTATTCAGATTCTGGGGTTTTTCATATTGTATTATTATTATTCTTAGGAATAGTTCAATGTAACAAGAAGAAAACTTGACCTTTGCTCTGGTTAAAACAGTAATAGGCACTTGAAAAAAAAGATAAATTATTGAATGAGTAGTATTACCTACAAATTCCAGAATTTTCTGGGTTTTAGGACATTGTAAAGCATGACTGATTAACAGAATTTTATACAACTGTACCAATAAAATTCCAAATTGGAATTGTTTTGTTATTCTGGTTGTTGTGCCAAATTGTGGTACACTTAGAAAATTCTACAGTCGTCGATTTTTAGGGTGTTCTCTTTCAACACCTTTTTGTTAGTAATCATTGCCAGTAGTGCCTTCATCAGTTAAGGGAGGTGTCCCAGCGCAGATCATTCTTGAAAGCGAGCAGGGATTAGCTAGTGGGCACGCTGAAGGCCAGCGTGGACAGCAGGTGAGGCAGGCGCTCCTCACACCCGGACCTGGGCATCTTCATTGAGGGAAAGAAAACAGTCATTGTGCAAAATTCTGTTAGTCAGTGATTCTTTACTTGCAAATTCAGGGGCTTAGAAAATGAAAGCAAACACAAAACGTTGAGTGTGCTTTGGGAACCAAATGGACCTTTTGGGACAAGCTGAGCAAGCTGTATGAACGCCACGTTTGTGAAGAGCTGAGGGTGTCAGGAGGGCCGACGCTGTGTTGGCATGCGCAGTAGGGGATGAGGGTTAGCCATAGTATTCTTTGCAAATGTGAAAGCGAGACATTGTATCTTCTCTTGCTTGGTGTAACTAATCACTGTTAATTTCAGGAAACAGAACTCATTAAAACTCCTTAGCAAACCAGGTCTACATCCTGTTTTGTTTGCTGAGTGAGGTTCATGGGAGTGGTTAAATTGGTACTCTTGGAGGAAGAAAAACTGTCCTTCCTCCTCCAAAAAAGGAAAAATTATAATAATATAAATGAGAAAAAGAAAAGAATTCTGTTTCCTGGAATAAGCGTTTCTTATTCCTAGTTGTAGGGACTCCTATTTTTACCTTCCGTTACAGTGTTGATTCATAAGAAATATTGTTACATTTGAGATAACTTCATCTGTATGGGGTATTTATTTGCAATGATGTCTGAGTACTGTATTTTTTCTGTGCATTACCTTAGTGTCAGAATGTTGGTCTTTATTTTAAAGTCATATGCATGTTCTCCTGCCAAGGAACCTTTATACAGACCCAAACAAAAAAAGAGTAATAATCAAATGCCTTTAGTTTCTGAGAAAATGAGGCAGAGCATGGAAAAGAATAGGAGGAATAAATTAATTGAGATTTTCAGGACAGGCATATGATGTGAATGTCGACAAAGCCAGTGCGCATAGGAACAGTGGGCCTGGGTAAAGAGTCACATTGGTAGGACCAATAAAGAATAATAAAAAGACAAAGCACATGTTTGTTCGCTGTGGTTGTTCTGACTCCCTGCTCCAGATAACTGTGGTTTAAGCAAGGCACAATAATTCCACTGCCTCAAACAACAACAACAACAAAGCCAGTCTATCAGGTAACACTGGTGGTGGGAGCTGGAAGCAGCCTGGGGTCCACCTTCAGGAGAGTGGGGGGAGGGGTCACATATATGTGGGAAGACTGTCACTCCATCCCTGAAACTGAGGAGTGTATTCAAGGACCCAGAAGATGACGGTAGGAAAAGGGTAGACTTAGTGTCTGGGTGCCTGTGCCAATCGAATACACCACTAGGCAGAAATGAGCAAGGCCTCACTGGGCCACACACGTGTGGAAGTGGAGGGCACAGTGTCCCCCTGGAAAGGGAAAGGGGCCTATCCCCCACAGCCCTGACACCTTACACCTCTGTCTTCCTTGAAGGTCTTCTGAGGAGGCTCCCTAGGACCCCCTGCAGCATCAGGTGTGAAGACCCAGCAGCGTGGTGATAAGAACACACTGTGTATACATAGACTAAAACTAGGATTAGCCTGTGCTATCCTGATAAGGAGGTAGGGATTCAGATGACATAGACTCCTTTGCGGTCCAACTCTTGCTTTTTGAACCCAGGAATCACATTTTTCTGTAGGAATATGTCCAGATATACACTGGGCACATTCATATGATGGCTTGTGGGTGTGAGAAAGGTAGGACAGTGTCTAGTGACGGGGACAGTAAATACCAGGACATGCTCCTGCCACCCCCTCATCTGATAGCCGCAGTCAGGGCTGTGTGGCTTCATCATGTAGGGCTTCCCTCTGGAAAGCCATCCGAGGCTAGGGTCTCACTTCCCCAGGACCCTGCCATCTGAGAGTCCCACTGCCATGCCACCTTTCCTAGTTTCACTGTCACTGCAGAACCTCCAGCCTTTAATGATACTATTCTGCTTTAGTAGCAGCTGTTAGGACGTATTTTCTGTTTAAACCATTCTTTCTCATGCAGTAAAAGAGGCAGTTTTCCAACTCCTAGAAAAGTTTGAAAAGAGAGCCCTCAACTAATCTAGAAGACCCTTGAGGAGGGAGGTGGTAAGGTGTCAGGACCCTGCTGGGCAGGCCCCTTTCCAGGGACAGTGTCTGTGCCTTCCACTCCCATACTTGTGCATGGCCTGGCTCAATTCTCCCTGGTGGTGTATTTCATTGACACGGGCCTCCAGACACCGAGTCTGCTCTTGCCTCCTACCCTCATCTTCTGGGTCCGTGAATACAGTCTTCAGTTTCAAGGATGGAGTGACAGCCTCCTGAGTGGGTGGGGTCTCAGGAGCTTGCAGAAGGGGACAGTCCATGCTAAAAGGCCTTCTACTCAGCCTTCCCTCTGGGAGAGGGTGGTCTCCATTTCCTCTGCATCTTTCTATCTCCCTGCAGTAGTTTCACCCCTATTTCCTGGCTGATTACTAGAGCTGGAAACAGCAGCATGGGCTTGAGAACTGGGCTGATGATTGAATCACCACCATTTGGTAGCAGGCTGCCTTAGCTCTCTGAGCCTCAGCTTCCCTATCTGGGGACAATAGTGCCTCTTCTATAGGTGGTTGTGAAGTTTCACCAAGCCCTTTGTACCAGCATGCTCCAGGTACTCAATTGATGATTGGTGCTAATATGGTTCTTACTGTCCTCATCATCACCAGTGCTTTGGACACAAGATCATGGATCTAGGTCTTTGTCCTGTGGGGAATATAATTTTAAGTCATCTTATTAGCAGTGTCATTTGCATCCAGGAAACTGTACACATCCTAATATACAGGCCAAATTTGCACACAGTGAACACAGCTATGTAACTAGTAACTCCAAAGTTCCCCACCCCCACCGCTGCCCCCAGGTATACTTTTTGGGGAGTATTTATCCTTCATCAGCACAAGTTAATAGGGTATCTGCTACTCCTGGTGAGTCACTGGGCTGCCTTCTTCCCACAGAACCTCCCAGGAGAACAGACATCCCACATCAGGTTTGTTTCTTCAGTTTTTGTGAAGTATAGCACACATACATATACAAATAAAAGTGTCCACTGGCTGACTGAATTTTTGCAAACTGAATACTGTCACACCATGTAGCCAGCATTCAGAGGAGAGGCGAATGAGGACAGCCCCCAGAAGTCCTGATGTTTTCTGCACCCACTTCTCCCAGAGCTAACTCACTGACTCCATCAATGCAGGTCACTTTTGCCTCTTTCTGTACTTATAAATGGAAGTATACAATAGACACTTGGAGCTTTGATAGATTTTCATAACACACTGCATTGATTTAGCACACCATGATCCAACTATGTGTTTAGAGGTGTCTCGTTTTAGATTCAAAGACACAAGAGTAAAGGTTGGAAAAGATATCCCAAAGGAGAGCACAGGTGGCTAGGCTAATATTGGACCAGATAGACTTTAAGGCAAAAATTGTTATGCAAGGCAAAGAAGGACATCATATAATGATGAGCGTCAGTTTACCAGGAAGATACAACAACCATGAATATGTATGCACCAACCAGGAACCCCAAAATATATGAAGCAAAACTTCCCAAAATTAAAGGGAGAAATAGCTCAACAATGGTGGGTGGGAATTTCAGTACCCTACTTTTAATAATAGCTAGAAAAATGAGACAAGATCAGAAAGGAAACAGAATACTTGAACAGGACTATAAAACAGCTAGACCTAATAGACATCTACAGAACATTCCAAACAATACATACTAAATGCATATGTAACATTCTCCAATCTAGAACCTATTTTAAGGCACAAAAGAAGTCTCAATAAATGTAAGAAGATTGGAATAATACAAGTTACATTCTCCGTGACAGTGAAATAGTTAGAAATAACAATGAAATTTGGAAAATTTACAAATATGTGGGGGAAAAAAACATACTTCCTAATAAACAATGAGTCAAAAAAGATACAACACAAAAGGAAGAGAGATCTGAAATCAATAACCTAACCTCCCAACCTTAAAAACTAGAAAAAGAGACACTAAGCCCAAAGCAAACAGTCAGAAGGAAATAGTAAAGATTACAGCAGCAATAAATGAAATATGAAATGGGGGGAAATGGCAAAAATCAACAAAACCACAAGTTATTTCTTTGAAAGATAAGTAAAAATGACAAACCTTTTAGGTAGACCAAGAAAAAAAGTTACTAAAATAAAAAATGAAATTGTGACATTACTACTGATTTTACGGAAATATTAAGGAGTACAAGAGTACAATGAACAGTTACACAGCAGCAACAGTGGATCATCTAAACTCAAAGCAAGCAGAGGGTAGGAACTAGTAAAGATTTGAGTGGATATAAATGAATAGAAAGGAGAGAAAACCAACAAATCCACAAGTTGTTTCCTTAAAAAGATAAACAGCCAATGGCAAACTTTTATCTAGACTGTTCAAGAAAAACAGATGATCAAATTACTAAATCAGGAATGAGAGCGGAGACAATAATGACCTTACAGAAAGAAAAAGGATTATGAGAAAATATAACAGTGCTAAAAATCATACATACACTTGATGAAATGGCAAATAACTAGAATCACACGGACTCCCAAAACTGACTTGAAAGGAAATAAGTAACAGGCATATAACAAAAGACTGACTCGGTCATCAGAAGTCCTCCAATAGGAATTTCAGTTTCTGGCCTGGTATATAAGGTGCTCAGAATTCATCACTTCATCCTAACAACAAGGGAAAAACTAAACAAACAGAAAAAGCAACTTTTTGAAGATCCTCCAGTGCAGTAAGCTCATAGACCAAATCACTGCACCAAAAATTGAGAAGACTCACAGATACAGAGAACTGTCAGAAGTGAAGAACCTATTATTGGAAACAGTAAGAAAGGCCATCTTTGTTATGAAGCAGCAGAGAATTTCCCCGAATTGTGTTTGTGTTCTAGTGTCTTGCAGCAGGTAGCTCTGTGAGTGAATCTTCAGCTGGAGCTATTTCTGAACAAAGTGTTGAAGGGGCAGCCTGGTTCCTTTGAATTGTTTGTAGTAAAATGAGGGAAGAAAGATAATTTAGAATTGATGATCAAAAGGGAAGCAGAACTCAAAAATTTGGAAAACTCAACCTATTCATATTGGAAGAATGAAAAACCTTGTTCTAGAGGAAAGGGTCTGGCCAAGTAACTCTTTGGTTAGGTGATTAGTATGGACCAATCTCAGTGAAGGCCAAGTGTTATTAAGAGAAAGATTGGTCTGCCATCTATAAACAGAATCCAGGACCTATTTTCCAAGGGAATGGAAGAATGACCCCAAAGGCATTTCTGAGTTCATCAGAGCTACCCATCCCATCACAGACCCTGAGTGCAAAGATGTGGGGGCATGGCTACCTTCCCCCAGAATTAAAAGGATGCCCCAAGAGAGCCATGGGCTGAGGCAGAGAACCACTGCAGGGGAAGGGCCACTACAGAGGGCCCCCACTAGGCCCATGTCCTGTGGAGCCATAGGGGCAGGATTGCCCCCATGACTGCAGACCAGTAGAGACACTAGTGGTGGTTTCCACTGGTGGCTTCCAAGGGGAGCCTTGGATGCATGATCCAGGCACAGAGCTACTGTGGAGGCAGAAGCAAGGCCCAGGTACATGGCTGCCTCAGGGGCAGGGCCACCCAAAGCCACAGGGCAGGGCTGCCACCACTTTGTGTCCTGAAGGTGACACTATCACCCTAGTGGGCCTGGAGGGCAGAACATTGAGCCAGTGATTATTCTCAAGCCTTAAGATTTCATGTTGTTTCCTCTCTTGGGTTTCAGACTTACTTGGGACCAGTCACTGTTTTCTTCTTTCCTGTTTCTCCCTTTTAAAATGGAAATGTGTATTCTATGCCCATCCCACCATTGTATTTTGGAAGCACAGAACATGTTTGTTCATGGCTAGAGAGCAGTTTGCCTCAGAATGAATCATGCTTTCAGTCTCACCTATGTCTGATTTAGATGAAACTCTGAACTTGAGATTTTGGAGTTGTTGCTGGAACGTTTTAAGACATTGGAGGCTATTGGGATGGAATTAATGTGTTTTGCTTGTGACATAGACATGAATTTAGGGAAGCATGAGTGGAATGCTAGGAGTCTAAATGTGTTCCCTCAAAATTCATATGTTGAGGCTGGGTATGGTGGCTCACACTTGTAATCCCAGCACTTTGGGAGGCCAAGGTGGGCGGATCACAAGGTCAGGAGGTTGAGACCATCCTAGCCAGCACTGTGAAACCCCATCTCTACTAAAAATATGAAAAATTAGCCAAGCGTGGTGGCACCAAAAAAAAAAAAAATCCTGTGTTAATATTCTAACCCCAGAAGTGCTGGGATTACAAAGTGGAGCCTTTAGGTGGTGATTAGGTTATGAGGTCAGAGCTGTCATAATAAGAAAAAATGCCCTTATTTTAAAACAAACAAACAAAAAACAACCTAGAGAACTAGCTCTTCCCTTCTACCATCTGAAGTTGTAGTGGAAAAATGGTTTTCTATGCACCAAGAAGTGAGCCAGGTCTGCAAGCACTTTGATTTTGGATTTTGCATCCTCTAGAAATGCTAAAAACAAACTTCTGGTGTTTATAAGCCAGTCTATTTTGTTTTTATGCTCAGATGGACTAAGACACATATGAAATGCCCAATTAAAACCACAAAAGGTGAAAAAGTGGAAAATAAAAGTAGAAACAAAGAATAAGGGCAACGACAGAAAACGGTAACAAATGGCAGAAATTAATTCAGATATATCAGTGATCACTTTAAACATCAACGGTGTAAATACTAAAATCAAGAATGAGAGTGGGGACAATAATGACCTTAGAGAAAGAAACGGATACAAAAGATCGTTGGCCTGGAGCGGTAACTCACGCCTGTAATCCCAGCACTTTGGGAGGTCGAGATGGGTGGATCATTTGAGGTCAAGAGTACATGACCAGGCCGGCAACATGGTAAAACCCTGTCTTCCCACTTGAACCTGGGAGACAGAGTTTGCAGTGAGCAAGATTGTGTCAGTGCACTCCAGCCTGGGCAACAGAGTGAGACTCTGTCTCAAAAAAAGAAAAAGAAAACAATTGTCAAAAATGGATTAAAAAGCAAGACTAAACTCTATGTTGTTGTCTTAGTTAATTTTGTGTTGTTATAACAAAAATGCCTGAGCCTGGGCTTCAGTAGTCTGGTATTCAATATTCTCGTATTCAGGTATTTAGCCCATGATTATGATGACTGGAAGGTTCAAGATTGGTCAGCCATATCTGTTGGGGAACTCAGACTGCTTCAACTCGTGGCAGAAAGTGGACATGTACAAAGAGGTCATATGTCAGGAGAAGCCAGAGAGAGAAACTAAGGAAGCCAGAGTCTTCAGCAACCCACTGTCAAGGAAACCAATCTATTCCCAAACAAGCAAGAACACACCCAGAGAAGGGCGTTAATCTATTTATGAAGGATCTACTCCTATGACCCAAATACCTATCTCACACTAGGCTGTACTTCCCAACACTGTCATGTTGGGGATCAAATTTCAACAGGAGTTTTGGCAGTAACAGACCACATTCAAACCACAGCAATTGTCTACAAGAAACTTTAAATATATTTGAAGATACTTACAAATTAAAAGTTAAGGAATGGGGAAAGGTATACCATACTAATGCTAATCAAAGAAAGTGGGAGTAGCTATATTATTTTAGACAGAGCAGACTTAGAGCAAGGAAAGTTATTAGCAGTAAAGAGGGGCATTACATAATGAGAACGGGATCAGTTTTTCAAGTAAGCAACAGTCCTTTATGTGTATGCACCTAACTGTACAAAGCCAAAATATACAAGGTTAAAAACTCTTAGAACTGCAAGGAAAAACAGACAAATCCACTGTTAAAGTTGGAATCCTCAACACTGCTCTATCAGAAATGAACAGATCCAGCAAGCAAAAAATCAGTAGTTGAGCTCAGCATCACCATCAGCCAACTTGATATAATTTACTTGACAGACTGCTTTATCCAACAGAAGCAGAATACACCTGTCAAGCTCATATGGGACATTCACTAAGATACACTATATCTGGGCCATAAGACACACCTTCATAAATTGGAAAGGATAGAAATCATGAAATGTCTGCTTCCAGACTCACAGGGGAATTAAACTAGAAATCAACAGAAAGATAGCGGAAAGTCCTCAAATACTTGGAGGTGAAACAACACAACTCTCAATAGTACGTGATCACAGAAGAAATCTGAAGACAAATTTTAAAATACTTTCAACTAAAGATGAAAGTACAACTTGTAATTTTAGAGTACAGCTAAAGCAGTACATTCAGGGAAATCTATACTATTAGGTTGCACATATTAGAAAAGAAAAAAGATGTAAAATGAATATGCACCTACTTTAGGAACGTAGGAAAAGAAAAATTTAGATCTAAGGTAAGCAGAATAAAAGAAATAAAAAGAGCAGAAATCAACGAAATTGGAAACAGGGAATCAAAGAGCAAATCAATGAACCCCAAAGTTGAGTCTTTGAAAATATTTTTTTAAATGGAAAACTTCTATTTAAGCTAATTGAGAAAAAAGGCAGACTACTAATGTCAGAAATGAACAAGGGGACAGGGCTACAGATCACATGGACGTCAAAAGGATAATAAAGAAAATAAAACAATACTAAGAACAAGTCTCTGCCCACAAATTCAATAACCCACATGAAATAGACCCAGTTTTTTGAAAGACTAAATCTGCTAGAACAGAAGAAGAAATAGATAATGGGCCTAGATATCTTAAAAAAAAAAAAAATCAGCCAGGTGCGGGGGCTCACGCCTGTAATCCCAACACTTTGGGAGGCTGAGGTGGGTGGATCACCTGAGGTTGGCCGTTCAAGACCAGCCTGACCAACATGGAGAAACCTCATTTCTACTAAAAATACAAAATTAGCTGGGCATGGTGGCACATGCCTGTAATCCCAGCTATTTGGGAGGCTGAGGCAAGAGAATTGCTTGAACGCAAGAGACGGAGGCTGCAGTGAGCCGAGATCGTGCCATTGCACTCCAGACTGCACAACAAGAGCAAAACTCCACCTCAAAATAAATAAATAAAATAAAACAATTAAATCAGGAATAAATAAGTTTCAGAACATTAATTGCAAGGCCCACATGGGTTTACTAGTGAATTCTACCACACATTTTCTTGCTTTGAGACTGAATTTTGCTCTTTATACCCAGGCTGGCATGTAGTGGGGTGCAATCTCGGCTCACTGCAACCTCCACCTCCTGGGTTCAAGTGATTCTCCTGCCTCAGCCTCCCAAGTAGCTGGGATTACAGGTGTGCACCACCATGCCAGGCTAATTTTTGTATTTTTAGTAGAGGTGGGGTTTCACCATGTTGGCCAGGCTAGTCTCAAACTCCTGACTTAAAGTGATCCACTCGTCTCGGCCTCCCAAAGTACAGGGATTATAGGCATGAGCCACTGCACCTGGCCTCTACTACACATTTAAAGAACAAATTATACTACTCTTCTACAATCTCTTCCAGAAGACAGAAGTAGAAGAGAAACTTCCTAACACTTCCTATGGAGCCAGCATGGTCCTGTTATCAAAACCTAAGACATTAACAGAAAAGAAAATGACAAACCAATATTTCTAATGAACAGAAGTCCTCAACAAAATATTAGCAAATCAAATTCAAAAATATGTGAAAAGAATTATGCTCTATGTCCAAGGGGAATTTAACTCAGGTATGCAAAGCTGTATCAAAATTGGAAAATCAGTTCGTGTAATCCATCACATAAACAAGCTAAAGAAGAAAAATCACCCAATCCCATCAATAGATGGAGAAAAAGCATTTGACAAAATCCAACCCCATTTATTATTAAAAAGAAAAACTTGCAAACTGGGAATAGAGGGGAACTTCTTCAATTTCATAAAAAGAACATCTGCAAAATACAACTAACATCATAAGGGTGAGAGACCTCTTTCCCACTAAGACCAGGAACAAAGGCAAGGATGTCCCCTCACCATTCTTTTCAGTATTGTACTGGAAGTTCTAGCTAATGCAGTAAGACTCAAAAAAGGTGGGAGAGGGGCTGGGCATGATGGCTTATGCCTGTAATCACAGTAGTTTGGGCAGATTGCTTGAACCCAGGAGATTGAGATCAGCCTGAGCAACATAGTGAAACCCTGTCTCTACAAAAATACAAAAATTAGCTGGATATGGTGGCACATGCTTGTAGTCCCACCAGTGCGCTTTAGCCTGGGTAATAGTGAGACCCTGTCTCAACAAATAAAATAAATAAACAATAAATAAATTAATGGTATCCAGATTGGAAAGGAAGAAATAAAACTGTCTTTGCAGATGACATAGTTGTTTATATAGAAAATCTGAAAAAATCAACATCAGAAACCTCCTGAAACTACTAAGCAATTATAGGCAGATGGTAGGATACAAGGTTAATATACAGAAGTCAGTTGCTTTCCTATTTACCAGCAATGGACAAGTAGAATTTGAAATAAAAAAAATAACACCATTTATATTACTGTTGCCCCAAATGAAATAATTAGGTATAAATCTAACTAAAATAAGTAAAATCTATATGAGGAAAACTAGAAAACTGATTAAAGAGATCAGAAAAAAAATACAGAGATTTTATATTCATAGGTAGGAATGCTCAATATTGTTAAAATGTCAATCTTTTTTTTTTTTGAAATGGAGTCTCACTCTGTTGCCAGGCTGGAGTGCAGTGGCACTATCTCAGCTCACAGCAACCTCTGTCTCCTGGATTCAAGCGATTCTCCTGCCTCGGCCTCCCAAGTAGCTGGAACTACAGGTGCACGCTACCACACCCAGCTAATTTTTGTAATTTAGTAGAGATGGGGTTTCACCATGTTGGCCAATATGGTGTTGATCCCTTGATCAGTACATGGTGTCATTCACAGTCAAGAAAAATATAAACAAAGATGCAGTATTAAATCATAATGGCATAAGATTAACTGTAGTACATACTGTACTACTGTAATAATTTCACAGCCACCTCCTCTTTCTGTTGCAGTGAATTTGTGTTTTGTCTGCTTAAAATGCTATCTGATGCTAATCACTTCTGTGTGAGCAGTTCATCTCTCCAGTAAAGTATCAGAGAAAAAAATGGTCTTTCACAGTTCTCATGATCTGCCTGCCTCAGCCTCCCAAAGTGCTGGGATTACAGGTGTGAGCCACTGCACCCGGCCAAAATGTCAGTCTTTAACTTGATCTATAGAATCAGTATAATCCCAATCAAAATCACAACAAGTTATTTTGTTGATGTTGACACACTAATTCTAAAGTTCCTATGGAGAGAATAGCCAATTCAATATGAAGGAGAGGAACAAAACTAAAGGCCCGATACTACATGTCTTAAAGACTATAAAACTACAGTAATCAAGACAGTGTGGTCAGTGTGGTATTGGCAAAAGAACAGACAAACAAAATAGAGAGCCTAGAAATAGACCCACAAAACTATATAGTCAACTGATCTTTGAGAAAGGAGCAAAGGAAGTACAGCAGAGAAAAGACAATCTTCTTTAACAAACGGTGCTGGAACACTGGTCTTCCACATACAAAAAATGATTTAGTCAAAGACCTCATCTTCTTCACAATAAAATTATTCAACATGGATCACAGACCTAATTGTAAAATGCAGAACTATACCACACTTAGAAAATAATACAGAAAATGTACATGACCTGGGGAATGGCAGTGACTGTTTTTCTTTTTTTTCAAGACAGGGCTTCACTCTCATTCAGGCTGTAGTGCAGTGGCATAATCACAGCTCACTGCGGCTTCTGCCTCCCAGGCTCAAGTGATTCTCACACCTCAGCCTCCTTAAGTAAATGGGACCACAGGTGTACCCCACCATGCCTGGCTGATTTTTGTATTTTTTGTAGAGACAGGGTTTCACCATGTTGCCCAGGCTTGCCTCAAGCTGGCCTCAAGTTATCCACCTGCCTCAGCCTCCCAAAGTGCTGAGATTACAGACGTGAGCCACTGTGCCTGGCTTTTCTTTCTCTTTCTTTCTTTCTTTCTTTCTTTCTTTCTTTCTTTCTTTCTTTCTTTCTTTCTTTCTTTCTTTCTTTCTTTCTTTCTTTCTTTTCTTTTCTTTTCTTTTCTTTTCTTTCCTTTCTTTCCTTTCTTTCCTTTCTTTCCTTTCTTTCCTTTCCTTTCTTTCTTTCCTTTCTTTCCTTTCTTTCCTTTCTTTCCTTTCTTTTCTTTCTTTTCTTTCTTTTCTTTTTTTTTAGACAGGGTTGTCTCTCTTGCCCAGGTTATAGTACAGTGGCACAATCTTGGCTCACTGCAACCTCCACCTCCTGGGCTCAAGCCATCCTCCTGCCTCAGCCTCCTGAGTACTGAGACTACAGGCCCACCACACCACCATGCCCAGCTGATTTCTGTATCTGTTGTAGAGATGGGGGTTTTGCTGTGTTGCCCCAGCTGGTCTTGAACTCCTAAGCTTAAGTGATCTGCCTGCCTCAGGCTCCCCAAAGTGCTGGGATTACAGGCATGAGCCACTGAGCCTGCCTACAATAGATGGATTTTTTTTCAATAAATATATTAGAAATTTTTTTGGTTATTTGTGACAGTTTGCAAAATGTCATAGGCAGACCATGTAGTTTAGAAATATTGAAAAACTTAAGTAAAAGATAAGTCATGAATGCCTAAAATATATGCTGATACTAGTTTATTTTATAATTGAATACCATAAGATACACGCAAACATAAACTTTACCGAAACATATGCACACAAAGACTACATGGTGTCACTCACAGTCAAGAAAAATATAAACAAAGATGCAGTGTTAAATCATAATGACATAAGATTAACTGTAGTACATACTGTACTATTGTAATAATTTCACAGCCACCTCCTCTTTCTATTGCAGTGAACTTGTGTGTTTTGTCTGCTTAAAATGCCATCTGATGCTAACACCTCTGTGTGAGCAGTTCATTTTTCCAGTAAAGTATCAGAGAAAAAAATGGTCTTTCACAGTTCTCACATATTTTTCATCGTTTGGTCCAATACCATAACCTTGAATGACACCTTGAGACCCATATGAAATGCTACTAGTGATGCTGAAAGTTCTCCCAAGAAGCAGAGAAAAGTCATGACATTACAAGAAGAAGTCGAATTGCTTGATGTATACCATAAGATTTGTATACAAATTGTATTCCAGCTAAGATTTCAGGGAATCAAAAGTTGTATGTGGATTTTTAACTTCATTGTAGTGGCAGGGGTTGGCATCCCTAACTTCTGCATTGTTCATGAGTCAGCTATAAATGGAAAAATCCTGAAAAGAAATTTGCATGCCACACGAGGGACCTGCCACTGGTGCATGTGAGACCTACCACTGCCCTGCCTCTGGTGTGCATACATGGGGACCCCTATCACCCGGTCAGTGCCTCATGGAATCATTTTTGCCAGCACCCCTCAATAAGGGTGTTTTTGCCAGGAGACTGGGAACACCTCAGCCCCACCAGTGCTGCAGCTGCTTAAACTAGCAGGGCCAGAGAAAAAGGCTGCAGGCCTGGTCCCAGCCCCTCAGGTTTAGAGCACTCAGCCTGTGAGTGCAGGGCTGAGCCTTGGCCCCATGAAATCATCAAGAAACAGCCAATTGACTGAACCCAACTTATACTATAGTTAAACCCTCCAAAGCATCAAAGAATATTAAAGCAAAAAGCCCCATTTAAAGGACAACAGTTTCAAACATGAAGTGAACATCACCCCACACAGATAAGAAAGAAAGAACTCTGGCAACTCTGCCAGAATGTCTTCTCAACTGTAGACAACCATATTAGCTCCCCAGCAGTGGTCTTTAATCAGACTGAAATAGCTGAAATGACATAGAATTCAGAATCTGGATGGCAACAAAGATCATTGAGGTTCAGGTGGAAGTTGAAAGCCAATCCAAGGAATCTAAGGAATCCAATAAAATTATATAAGAGCTGAAAGATGAAATAGGCATTTTAAGAATGAAACTTATCTTCTAGAGCTGAAAAACTCGCTATAAGAAGTTCACATTACAATAAGAAGTATTAATAGCAGAATAAACCAACCCGAGGAAAGAGATGCAGAGCTCAAAGATCAGTTCTTCAAATCAACTCAGACAAAACTGAAGAAAAATTTTTCATGAGCAAAACCTCTGAGAAATATGAGATTATGTAAGGAGACCAAACCTATAATCCATTGGCATCCAACAGAGAGCAAGCAACTTGGAAAACATGTTTGAGGATATTGGCACAAAAATTTTCTGAACCTCAGTAGAGAGATTGGCATGCAAATTCAGAAAATTTGGAGCACCCTAGGAAGATACTATATTGACCAGACGTGGTGGCTCATGCCTGTAATCCCAGCACTTTGGAAGGCCAAGGTGGGCAGATTATGAGATCAGGAGATTGAGACCATCCTGGCTAACACAGTGAAACCCCATCTCTACTAAAAGTACAAAAAATTAGACAGGGATAATGGCATGTGCCTGTAGTCCCAGCTACTTGGGAGGCTGAGGCAGGAGAATTGCTTGAACCAGGAAGGCAGAGGTTGCCGTTAGCCAAGATTGTGCCACCGCACTCCAGCCTGGGCAACAGAGTGAGACTCTGTCTCAAAAAAAAGATACTATATCAGACAGCCATTCCCAAGATACATAATTAGTAGATTCTCTGAGGTCAACATGAAAGGAGAAATGTTAAAGGCAGCTAGAGAGAAGGAGCAGGTCACATACAAGGAGAACCCCATCAGGCTAACAGTAGACTTTTCAGCAGAAAACTTACAAACAAGAAGATATTGGGGAAGTATATTCAGCATCCTAAAAGATACAAAATTCCAACCAAGAATGTCATATCCAGCCAAACTAAGCTTCATAAGCAAAAAATAAATAAAATCCTCTTTACACAAGCAAACACTAAGGAAATTCATTATTATCAGACTGCCGTCCTTAAGAGAGTGCTAAACATGGAATGCAAAACAAAGGGCTGTTGCCTGCCACCACAAAAACACATAGCCCACTGACACTATAAAGCAACTGTACAATCAAGTCTGTGTAACAACCAGCTAACAACATGACTAGATCAAATCCTCACATACCAATATTAGCCTTGGATGTAAATGAGGTAAATGCCCCACTTAAAATTTACAGAGTGGCAAGTTAGATAAAGAAGCAAGACCCAACTGTATGCTCTCTTCAAGAGACCCATCTCTTGGCCAGGAGTAGTGGCTCACATCTGTAATCCCAGCACTTTAGTTGGACAAAGCAAGAGGATCACTTGAGTCCAGGAGTTGAAGACCAGCCTAGGCAACATAGTGAAAGAATTTAAAAAGAGAGAGACCATTTTATATGCAATGATACCCATAAGCTCAAAGTAAAGCAATGGAGAAAGATCTATCAAGAAAAAAAGAGAACAGAGAAGAACAAGAGTTGCTATTCTTATTTCAGACAAAACATACTTTAAACCAGCGATGCTCATAAAGAACAAAGAAGGACACTCCATAATGATAAAGAGTTCAATTCAGCAAGAAGAGTTAACTATCCTAAATATATATGCACCCCAAACTGGAGCACCCAGATTTGTAAACAAGTTATTTAGAGACCTAAGAGACTTAACCACACAATAAAAGGAGACTTCAACACTCTACTGACAGTGTTGGACAGAACATTGAGACAGAAGACTAATAAAGATACTTGGGACCTAAACTCAACACTTCATCAAATGGACCTAACAGACATCTACAGAATGCTCCACCCAACAACAGAATATACATTTTTCTGTTTCTATCTGTATATGGCACATACTGTAAGATTGACTACACACTCAGCCATAAAGCAATTCTCAACAAGTTAAAGGAAAAAAAAACCCTGAAATTAAATCATACCAACTACACTCTCAACCACAGCACAATAAAAACAGAAATTAATAACAAAAAAAATCTCAAAACTATGCAATTACATGGCAGTTAAACCACTGGCTCCTAAATGACTTTGGATAAAAATGAAATTAAGGCAGAAATCAAGAAATTCTTTGAAACTATTGAAAACAAGGATGCAAAACATACCAGAATATCAGCTAAAGCAGTGGTAAGAGTCAAGTTTATAGCTGTGAGCACCCACATCAAAAAGATCTCAAATTAACAACCTAACATCACACTTAGAGGAACTAGAAAAACAAGAGCAAACCAACCCTAAAGCCATCAGAAGAAAAGAAATAACGAAAATTAGAGCTGAGCCAAACAAAGTTGATGTGAAAATTCATAAAAAGATCAATGAAACCAAAAGTTGGTTCTTTGAAAGAATAAATGGGACTCCTAGACCTCTAGCTAGACTAATAAAGAAAAAGAGAAGATCCAAAGAAACACCATCAGAAATGACAACGGTGACATTGCCACTGGCCTCACTGTGATGCAAGACACCCTCCGAAGCTATTATGAACATCTCTGTTATGCACACAAACTAGAAAACCTAGAAGAAATGGATGAATTCCTGTAAACATTCAACCTACAAATATTGAAGGAAATTGAATACTTGAACAGACCAATAACAAGTTCCAAAGTTGAATCAATAGTAACAAAAACAAAAAACAAAATCTACCAACCAGAAAAAGCCCTGGACCAGATGGATTCACAGCTGAATTCTACCAGACATGTAAAGAAGAGCTGGTACCAATCCTACTGAAACAGTTCTGAAAATTGAGGAGAAGGAACTCGTCTCTAACTTATTCTATGAGGCTGGAATCATTCTGATAACAAAACCTGGCTGAGACCCAATGAAAAAATAAAACTTTAAGCTAATACCCTTGGTAAAATTAGATACAAACATCCTTGGCAAAACACTAGCGCATTGAATCCAGCAGCACTACCATGAGCTCTACCATGATCAAGTAAGCTTTATTCCTGGCATGCAATGTTGGTTCAACATATACAATGAAATAAATGCGATTCCGCACCTAAACAGAACTGAAAATAAAAACCACATTATCATCTCAATGATGTAGAAAAGGCTTTTCACAAAATTCAACATCCCTTTGTCTTCAAAGCCCTCCACAAACTAGGTATTGAAGAAACATACCTCAAAATAATAAGAGCCATCTATGACAGACACACAGCCAACATCATACTGAACAGGCAAAAGCTGGAAGCATTCCCCTTGAGAACCAGAAGAAGACAAAGATGGCCACTCTCACCACTCCTATCAGCATAGTGCTGGAAGTCCTAGCCAGAGCGATCAGGCAAGAGAAAGAAATAGAAGGCATCCAGATAGGAAGAGAGGAAGTCAAACTATCTCTCTTCACAGATGGTATGATTCTATACCTAGAAAACCCTATCATATGTGCCCAAAGGCCCCTAGAGCTGATAAATGACTTCAGTAAAGTTTCAGGATACGAAAATCAATATGCAAAACCCAGTAGCATTTCCATACACCAATAAGATCAAAACTGAAAGCCAAATTAAGAACACAATCACATTTATAATTGACACAAAAAGAATAAAATACCAGCTGGGCACAGTGGCTCACGCCTATAATCCCAGCACTTTTGGAGGCTGAGGCAGGTGGATCACCTGAGGTCAGAAGTTAGAGACCAGCCTGGCCAACCATAGTGAAACCCTGTCTCTACTAAGTATTTGAAAAATTAGCTGGGTGTGGTAGGGGGGCACCTGTAATCCCAGCTACTCAGGAGGCTGAGGCAGGAGAATTGCTGGAACCTGAGAGATAGAGGTTACAGTGAGCTGAGATCATGCCATTGCACTCCAGACTGGGTGAGAAGAGCAGGACTCCATCTCAAAAGAAAAAAGAGAAAATAATAAAATACCTAGGAATACAGCTAACCAGGGAGATAAGAGATCACTACAACAAGAATTATAAAACACTGCTGAAAGAAATCAGAGATGACACAAACAAATAGAAAAACATTCCATGTTCATGGATAGGAAAAGTCAGTATTGTTAAAATGGCCATACTGCCTAAAGCAATTTATAGATTCAATGCTGTTCTTATCAAACACCATTTTTCACAGAATTGGAAAAAATTATTTTAAAATTTATATGGAACCAAAAAAGACCTCGAATAGCCAAAGTAATCCTAAGCAAAAAGAACAAAACCCAAGGCATCACACTGCCTGACTTCAAACTATGCTACAAGGCTACAGTAACCAAAACAACATAATACTGGTTAAAAAAAAAAAAAAATCTACAACCATCCGATGTTTGACAAACCTGACAAAAACAAGCAATGGAGAAAGGATTCCCTGTTTAATAAATGGTGTTGGGAAAACTGGCTAGCCATGTGCAGAAAGCAGAAACTGGACCCCTTCCTGACACCTTACACTAAAAATAACTCCAGATGGATTAAAGACTTAAACATAAGACCTAACACCATAAAAACCCTAGAAGAAAATCTAGGCAGAACCATTCAGGACATAGGAGTAGGCAAGGACTTCATGACCAAAACACCAAAGCATTGGCAATAAAAGCCAAAATAGACAAATGGGACCCAATCAAACTCCACAGCTTCTGCACGGCAAAAGAAACAGTCATTAGAGTGAATCAGCAACCAACAGAATGGGAAAAAAATTTTGAAGTCTACCTATCTGACAAAGGGCTCATGTCCAGAATTTACAAATAACTAAAACAGATTTACAAGAAAAAAACAAGCCCATTCAAAAGTGGGCAAAGGATATGAACAGACACTTTACAAAGGAAGACATACATGAGGCCAACAAACATGAAAAAATGCTCATCATCACTGGTCATTAGAGAGATGCAAATCAAAACTACATTGAGATACCATCTTACACCAGTTAGAATGGTGATCATTAAAAAATCTGGAGACAACAGATGCTGGAGAGGATGTGGAAAAATAGGAACACTTTTCCACTGTTGGTGGGAGTGTAAATTAGTTCAACCATTGTGGAAGACCGTGTGGCGATTCCTCAAGAACCTAGAAATAGAAATTTTATTTGACCCAGCAATCCCATTATTGGGTGTATATCCAAAGGATTATAGATCGTTCTACTATAAGGACACATGCACACAAATGTTCATTGCAGCACAGTTTACAATAGACCTGGAACCAACCCAAATGCCCATCGATGATAGACTGGACAGGGAAAATGTGGCACATATACACCATGGAATATTATACAGCCATCAAAAATGATGAGTTCGTGTCCTTTGTAGGGACATGGATGAACCTGGAAACCATCATTCTCAGCAAACTGACACAAGAACAGAAAATCAAACACCGCATGTTCTCACTCATAGGCAGGTGTTGAACAATGAAAACACATGGACACAGGGAGAGGAGCATCACACACTGGGGTCTGTAGGGGGGAAATAGGGGAGGGACAGCAGAGGGTGGGGAATTGGGGAGAGAGAGCATGGGGAGAAATGCCAGATATAGGTGAAGGGGTGGAAGGCAGCAAATCACACTGCCATGTGTGTACCTGTGCAACAGTCTTGCATGTTCTTCACATGTACCCCAAAACCTAAAATGCAATTACAAAAAACAGACACATAGACCAGTGGAATAGGTTAGAGAACCCAGAATTAAAGCCACACACTTAAAACCATCTGATCTGTGACAAAATTGACAATAACAAGCAATAGGGAAAGGACTTCCTATTCAGTAAATGGTGCTGGGATAACTGGCTAGGCATATGCACAAGATTGAAACTAGGCCCCTTCTTTTCACCATATTAAAAAAAAACTTCATGAATTAAAGACTTAAATATAATAACCTAAAACTATAAAAACCCTAGAAGAAAACCTTGGAAATAGTATTCTGGACATAGGCCTTGGCAAAGATTTCATGACAAAGACTCCAAAAGCAGTTGCAAATAAAAACAAAAATTGACAAGTGGGACCTAATTAAAGAACCTCTGCATAGCAAAAGAAATAATAGCATAAGCAGACAGCCTACAGAATGAGCGAAAATATTTAGAACCTATGCATCTGACAAAGATCTAATACTCAGAATCTATAAGGATTCTGGACCTTATATGTTAAACAGATCAACAAGCAACAAACAAATAACTCCATTACAAAATGGGTAAAGGACATGAACAGACAGTTTTCAAAAGAAGACATACACTTTGCCAACAAGCATATGAAAGAGTGCTCAACATTGCTAATCATTAGAGAAATGCAAATCAAAACCGCAATGAGATAGCATCTCACATCAGTCAGAATGACTACATTAAAAAGTCAATAAATAAGGTTGGGCACAGTGACTCACACCTGTCATCCCAGCAGTTTGGGAGGCTGAGGCGGGCAGATCACCTGAGGTCGGGAGTTCCAGAGTAGCCTGACCAACATGGAGAAGCCTCATCTCTACTAAAAATACAAAATTAGTTGGGCATGGTGGCACATGCCTGTAATCCCAGCTACTCGGAAGGCTGAGGCAGGGTTCTCGCTTGAACCCAGGAGACAGGTTTCAGTGAGCTAAGAATGCACCATTGCACTCCAGCCTGGGCAACAAGAGTGAAACTCTGTCTCAAAAAAGAAAAAAAAAGTCAATAAATACAGATGTTGGCAAAGTTATAGAGAAAAGGAATGATTATACACTGCTGATGGGAATGTAAGTTAGTTCCATGGAGAACAGTTTGGAGATTTTTCAAAGAATTTAAAACTACCATTCAACCCAGCGATTCCATTACTGGATATATATCCAAAGGAATATAAATTGTTCTGCTGTAAAGACAGATGCATGGATATGTTCACTGAAGCGTTTTCACAATAGCAAAGACATGGAGTCCACCTAGATGCCCATCAATTCTGGACTGGATAAGAAAAATGTGGTACATATATACTATGTAGTCATAAGAAAGAATGAAATTGTGTCCTTTGCAGCAACAAGAATGAAGCTGAAGGACATTCCAACAAGAATGAAGTGAATTAATGCAGGAACATAAAACCAACTACTATATGTTTGTTTGTTTTGTTTTGTTTTGTTTTGTTTTTTGAGACGGAGTTTCACTCTCGTTACCCAGGCTGGAGTGCAATGGCGCGATCTCGGCTTACCGCAGTATCCGCCTCCTGGGTTCAGGCAATTCTCCTGCCTCAGCCTCCTGAGTAGCTGGGATTACAGGCACGCGCCACCATGCCCAGCTAATTTTTTGTATTTTTAGTAGAGACAGGGTTTCACCATGTTGACCAGCATGGTCTCGATTTCTTGACCTCGTGATCCACCCGCCTCGGCCTCCCAAAGTGCTGTGATTACAGGCTTGAGCCACTGCGCCTGGCCCTACTATATGTTATCACTTACAAGTGGCAGCTAAATACTGAGTACACATGGACACCAAGAAGGGAACAGTAGATACTGGGGCTTACTTGAGGGTGGAGGGTGAGAGGAGTGTTAGGATTGAGAAACTACCTCTTGGTTAGAATGCCCACTACCTGTGTGACAAAATCACTTGTACACCAAACATCAATAACACACACTTTACCCATGTAACAAACCTGCACATATATCCTCTGAACCTAAAATAAAAGTTGGAAGGAAAAAAATTGGCATTCCAAATACAGCAGCATAGTAAAGATATATATATATATATAAGATGGGGTTTCACCGTGTTGGTCAGGCTGGTCTTGAACTCCTGACCTCAGGTGATCTACCCACCTTGGCCTCCAAAGTGCTTGGATTACAGGCATGAACCACTACACCCGGCCAGTAAAGGGATTTTATACTATGACAAAAGGAGATTTATTTTAGGAATAGAAGGGTAGTTCAATGTATGAAAATAATGTAACACATCATATTAATAGAATTAAAGAAGAAAACGTGACCGTCTCAATAGATGCAAAAAACGCTTGACATAATCCAGTAGCCTTTCATGATAAGAAAACACTCAACATATTAGGAATAGAAGGGAATTTTCTCAGTCTGATAAAGGACATCATTGAAAAACTCACAGCTAACATTATACTTAATGGTGGAAAACTGAAAGCTTACAATGAAGAGCAAGACAAAGATGTTCACTTTTACCCCTCTATTCAGTATTGTTCTGGAAGTTCTAGCCAAGGCATTTAAACAAGAAAATGAAATAGGTCACCCAGATTGGGAAAGGTGAAATAAAGCTATCTTTATTCATAGGTGACGTGATTTTATATAAAAAAGAAAACCCCGGGTGGGTGGATCACAAGGTCAAGAGATCAAGACCATCCTGGTCAACATGGTGAAACCCCGTCTCTACTAAAAATACAAAAAAATTAGCTGGGCATAGTGGCACATGCCTGTAATCCCAGCTACTCAGGAGGCTGAGGCAGGAGAATTGCCTGAACCCAGCAGGAGGATGTTGCGGTGAGCCGAGATCACGCCATTGCACTCCAGCCTGGGCAACAAGAGCGAAACTCCATCTCAGAAAAAAAAGAAAACCCCAAAGAATACGTGCTTGCACACACACGAGTCAGTAAACAAGTTCAGCAGAATAGCAGGATACAACGTCAATATACAAAAATAAGTTGTATTTCTACACACTCAAGATGAACAATCTAAAACTGAAATTAGGACAATTTTATTTATAATAACATCAAAAATAATAAAATACATAATATATCAAAACTTACATCAAAGCTATAGTATTCAAAACAGGAGGGGGCTGAGTGCAGTGACTCATGCCTGTAATCTCAGAACTTTGGGAGGCTGAGGCTGGTGGATCACCTGAGGTCAGGAGTCCAAGTCCAGCCTGGCCAACATGGCAAAACCCTGTCTCTACTAAAAAGTACAAAAATTAGCCAGGCGTGGTGGCAGATGCCTGTAATCCCAGGTACTCAGGAGTCTGAGGCAGGGAGAACTACTTGAACCCAGGAGATAGAGGTTGCAGGGAGCCAAGATCATGCCACTGCACTCTAGCCTGGGCAACAGAGCAAGACTCCATCTCAAAACAAAACAAAAAACAGGAAGGGCTTCAAGATGGCCAGCTAGTGGTATCTGGGACTCACCCTCAGTGAAGAAGAACCCAAGTAGCAAGTAGATAACCACACCAAATAGAGCATCTAAGCCAGAACACTGAAATTTAATAGAGAAGTGACAATAAACAGGTCACATAAGGACAGCCAGCAAGGCAGCCAGGATCAGCAGGAAGCCCAGAGAGCTTCCCCATGCAAAGAAAGGTAAGTGATAGATCCCCAGTGGTCTGCATTTCTGCCACAGACTCCTGCAGCCCTAGCCATGGGAGAGCCCCTTAGCCCTCATGAGCCCTGAGACTAGTATAGGCCCTGAGCATACCAATCTGAGGACTTCAGCAGCATAACATCAGTTGGACCTAGCGAGCAGCAGGGGTCCCAGCAATCTAGCACATGCAGTCTTGCATCCTGGGGAATGGGCAGTGCAGCACATTGGGGAGGCTGCTTTGAGACAAAGGGAGCCAAAGCATGCATTCCCCAGAGCCTGAAACATGCTTTCTAGGGCCACTGTCACTGACAGCAACCACATTCCCACCAGCAGCAGATCTGTAGCACTCTGAGGACAAGCTTTCCCTACCTGCAGCCTCTGGCCCCCATTTAGCAACAGCACCACAGCACAGTTGTATGCACCTGAGGACAGACTCTCCCTGCTCAGTGCCACCACTCCTGCTGCCACTGAGAAGTCCCCTTGGGAGCTTAAGGATCCACCCCTCCCCACCCTGCCTACTACCACCTCAACTCATGTGAATCACTCGGGGGCCTGATGACAGAACTGCCCAGCCTGACACCACCATCCCCAGGGCTGGAACATGCCACCAGGGGACCTAAGGACAAGCCCACCCAGCCAGTCACTACTATTACAGCTGGCCCCTATCCATATGTGCCATCTGGAGGCCTGAGGCCTGGCCTGTTCAGCCCACTACAGCCACCATTGACACAAGCACGTGCCTCCTGGGAGCCCAAAGGTTGTCCTACCTCTACGGCCATCACCCAACTACACATGCTGTCCAGAAACCCAAGGACTTGCCCACCCACCCAGACTACCACTGCCACTTCTAGCAGTCAAGCAAGCTCCTGGAGGCCCAAGAATTAGCCTGCTTGAACCTGCTAGTGCCAGTGTCTGTGCATACCACTTGAAAGCCCAAGGACTGGCCCACTTGGCATCCCTATCCCCAGCAAAACCTGATTACAGCTCCCACTACCAACTACAGCCTAAGCCACTGAGGAAATCACAGACACCACTATTGCTATTTACAGCCAAAGAAATCATACAGAGAATGCAGTGCTGCACATGCCTAGAATAAAAAAGTGCCCTAGTCAATCAGTACAATAGATAGATCTTCAACAGAAAGTCTTCCCGATAAAGCCAATCCAAAAAATTTGAAGAAGCAACGATTACACTGGATACACAGATAACAACAAAAGATACATGAAATATGAAAAGATGATACCTCCAAAAGAATACAATAATTCTCCAGCAACAGATTCCAATGAACATGAAATATATTAACAAAATAAATTCCAAATGATTACGTTAAAGAAGCTCAGTGAGCCAGACGTGGTGGCTCACGCCTGTATTCCCAACACTCTGGGAGGCTGAGGCAGGCAGATCATCTGAGATCAGGAGTTCAAGACCAGCCTTGCCAACATGACAAAATCCCATTTCTACTAAAAATACAAAAATTACCCAGGTGTGGTGGCACACACCTGTAATCCCAGCTACTTGGAAGGCTGAGACAGGAGAATCACTTGAGCCCAGGAGGCGGAGGTTGCAGTGAGCTGAGATTGTGCTATTGCATTGCATTCCAGCCTGGGCAACAGATTGAGACTGTCTTGAAAATAAATAAATAAATAACAATTTTCTTTAAAAAAAAAAAAGCTCAGTGAGACACAAGAGAACGCAGATAAACAATATGAAGCAATCAGAAAAAAAAATTCAGGATGTGAATGAGAAATTGACCAAAGCGATATATACCATAATGAATGAAATTAAAAATCCATTTGGGAACTTCAACAATTGATTAGATCTAGCAGAAGATAAAATTTCAGAATGTGAAGTTAGGTAGGTCTTTTGAAATAATTGAGTCAGAGCAAGAGGAAAACAAATGAACAAAGCCTAAACACATGGGACACCACAAAGCAACCACATATTTGATTTTGGGGAGTTCTAAAATATGAAAAAAAGCTCAAAGGCACAGAAACCTATATAGTGAAATAACAACTGAAAACTTCCATGTCTAGTCTCCCCAGCACATTATAGTCAAACTGTCAAAAGTCAAGGCCAAAGAGAATTATAAAAATCAGCAAGAGAAAAGCATCTGGTTACATATAAGGAAACCCTCACTGGACAAACAGTGAATTTCTCAGCAGAAACCTTATAACCCAGGAGAGAATTAGATGATATATTCAACAAGCTAAAAGAAAAAAAAATCTGTCAGCCAAGGATATACCCAGCAAAATTGTCCTTCATAAATGAAGAATAAATAAAGTCTATCCCAGACAAGCAAAAACTGAGGTAATTTGTGATCACTAGATGGGCACTATGAGAAATGTTTAAAGAACTCCTATGCCTGGAAGCAAAAGAATAAAAACTGTCATTATGAAAACACATGAAAGTGTAAATAAAGCTGACTCGTAGAGCAGACACAAATGAGGACTCAAATGTTAACACTGCAGAAACTCACCAAACAGCAGTGACAAACAGGAAGAAGAAAGAAACAAAAGATATAAAACAACCAGAAAACAGTGAATAAAGTAACAGGAATAAGTACTTAGATATCAATAATAATTGTGAATGTAAATGGATTAAATTTTCTTCTTAGATGATATAGATTTGCTAAATCAATAAAGAAACATCACCTAACTATACACTGCTTATAAGAAACTCACTTCACCTGTAGACACACACAGAAGGTCCAAGATGGCAGCCTCCACATTGGTACCTGTGTGAGGCCAGTGGGGACAGTGCCTGTTGTCATCTCCTTGAAGGCCATGTCTGGTCCTCATTCTCGGGCTTGTTTGGTGTGCTGCTGAGAGAGAGAGACAATGGCAGGGAGTCTCTAATGCAGGGCAGGTAGGCACCTGTGGGGCTGGGTGCTTCTGGCATACAGAAGCTTCTCTCTGGGAGTTCCTGGATTGACCCGTGTAAGGCTCCCTCCCAACCCCTCTAAGTGGTTGATGGTTGGAACAACAAGAGGGTCATGTTTGGAGTGTATGACAACATTGGGATCCTGGGAAACTGAAACACACACCAAATAACTGAGCAGGTATCCCAGATGACTTCAGACTTGGAAGGGGAATGAATTGTAACATTGTAGTCAAAAAAAAAAAAAAAATGTTTGGAAATAGAATGTTTATTTATGACCTGCATAACCTTAATAAATGCATTTGCTATCTCTACAAACCAACATGGAAAGTACTGATAGAAGAGAAAGCTGAGAACTGTGGAAGAGACTCATTGTCACCCTGTACTGTGAAGGGGAACTGTACTTTTCCCTATTAGGTAAGGGCTTTGTATGCTCTCTGTAATAAAACCGAGCTTCTTTGAAATTTGATAGTCACACACTTTATTTTCCTCTAGATGCTGCCTTTACTCACTCAGGTAGACTATAAAGTCTGACTCATTCTTAGGGTCTTAGGTTTGGGCTTCACATCAGTTGCCTTTTATAGTCTAGCTATCATATGGCCTTTAAAAAAAGAGAAGTTAACTTGTCAGCTTGACTGACAAGCAAGACTATCTCAAAAAAAAAAGTTGATGAGAATATTGTTGGCACTTTTTGACATTGGCCCTTCATGTATTAAAAGTGGTAATTTTTAATTACTCCATAATGCTGTTATGTTAATAGTGTTTATATAAAGACCCTTTCATGTCAGGTGTGGTGGCTCATGCCTATCATCTCAGCACTTTGGGAGGCTGAGGTGGGCGGATCACTTGAGGCCAGGAGTTTGAGACCCACCTGGCCAACATGGTGAAACCCCATCTCTACTAAACCTCTCTACTAAAAATGTAAAAATTAGCCAGGCATGGTGGCACACACCTGTAATCCCTGCTACTTGGGAGGCTGAGGCATGAGACTCTCTTGAACACAAGAGGCAGAGGTTATGGTGAGCCAAGATCATGCTAACTGTATACTCCAGCCTGAGCAACAGAGCAAAGACTGTCTCAAAAAATAAAAAAAAATAATAATAATAAAGACCCTTCCACACTGGAATGAAATATAATAGAAAAATGAGGGTTCCAAGATGGCGCCATAGAAACAAATCAGGACTGCAGCTCTCAGTGAAGGCGCAGAGGGTGAGTCCTAACTGCATTTTCAGACGGACTTTTGTTGCCCACAGAACTGGCAAATTCCCAGATGTAAGAGAGACACAGGAGAGCAGGGCAGCCCGCTTGCATGGCCATTTCGGCCGGCGCCGCACCGCGGCACAGGGGCAGCCCACACAAAGCTCACTGGTCTGGGTGCCCTGTTAAACCGGCAATCTGAGTTTTGGGAGGGCAGATTGACATGTCCATTTGATTGAACGGGACTTGGATTGTGAGCCAGACCAGGAGATTCCTGGGAAGAGCGATTTGTGCCGGTGCAGTGGGCCGCCGCAGGGGAGATCGCACGGATCCCAGTGGCCAATCAGCAGGTGACTGGGGCACCTGTGAGAGAGTCAACCATTCAATTTGGAAAGAAGAGAGAGAGAGGAGGCACTTTGAGGCAGGGAGCCAGGTGATCGGGCTCGGCAGGTCCCACCCTCAGGGGGACAACCAGCGAGGCGATTTGAGGCGTTCGGGGTGGATAGTTTTGCTGCGGGGTCAGCAGAACCCAGGACGGTGAAGCTCGGTGGGAGAGGGGCATCTGCCACTACAGAGGCAATCTGCCCCTACTGAGGTACCGCCCACTGCTGACGCAGCCTGCCGTTGCTGAGGCAGCCAGCCATAACAGAGAGACGCCGCCCAGCACACCACAGTAGAACAGAGCCCTGCAGCAGCAGGGCAGAGCCCCGGCAGGCAAATAGTGAATAGACTGCCTCCTAGCTGGGCAGGACAGTGCAACAGATACTCATAAAGAAAGCCCCAACTCCCTGAGAAAGAGCAACTGAGGGGGGAAAAATGGGGGGCTTTTATAAGTTCTGCTTCAGCAGACACATCCGCCCAACACCCCTGAATGAACAACGGAGCTCACAGCTCAGCACTGGAGCTCCTATAAAGTACAGACCATCTCCTCAAATAGCTCCCTGACCCCTGTATATCCAAAGAGCCACCTCAAAAAAGGACTAATCAAACTGACATTTGGCGGGCATCATTCTGGGACAAAGACAGCAGAAGAAGAAACTGGTAGCATCCCTCACTGTTCCGCAGCTGCTACAGGTGTACCCCAGACAAGCAGGGCCTGGAGTGGACCTCAGCACTCGTACAGCAGAGGAGCTAAACCGTTAGAAGGAAAACTAAGTAACAGAAATACTCCATCATCAACAATCAGGGCATCCACTCAGAGACCCAATCAAAAAGTCAGCAACTACTAAGACGACAGGTGGATAAATCAACAAAAATGGGAAAAAACCAGCGCAAAAAAGAGGAAAACACCCGAAACCAAAACACCTCACCTCCTACAAAGGACCAAAACTCCTCACCAGCAAGGGAATGAAGCTGGACGGAGAATGAGAGTGACGAAATGACGGAATCAGACTTCAGAAGGTGGATAATGAGAAACTTTAGTGAGCTAAAATACATGTTCTAAATCAATGCAAAGAAACTAAGAACCTTGAAAAAAGATTTGAAAAAAGATTCGAGGAAATAATAACAAGAATGGACAACTTAGAGAGGAGTATGAATGAATTGAAGGAGCTGAAAAACACAACACGAGAACTTCGCGAAGCATGCACAAGTTTCAGCGGCCGAATTGACCAGGCAGAAGAAAGAATATCAGAAGTCGAAGATCAACTCAATGAAATAAAAAGAGAAATTAAGATAAGAGAAAAAAGCACAAAGAGGAATGAACAAAATCTCCAAGAAATGTGGGACTATGTGAAGAGACCCAACCTACGTTTGATAGGTGTACCAGAATGTGACGAAGAGAATGAATCCAAGCTGGAAAACACTCTTCAGGATATTATCCACGAAAATTTCCCCAACCTAGCAAGGCAGGCCAATACTCAACTCCAGGAAATACAGGGAACACCACAAAGATATTCTGCAAGAAGAGCAACCCCAAGGCACATAATCATCAGATTCACCAGGGTTGAAATGAAGGAGAAAATACTAAGGGCAGCCAGAGAGAAGGGTCGGGTCACCCACAAAGGGAAGACCATCAGACTCACAGCAGGTCTCTCGGCAGAAACTCTGCAAGCCAGAAGAGAGTGGGGGCCAATATTCAACATCCTTAAAGAAAAGAACTTTCAACACAGAATTTCATATCCAGCCAAACTGAGCTTCATAAGTGAAGGAAAAATAAAATCCTTCATGAACAAGCAAGAACTCAGAGATTTTGTCATCACCAGGCCTGCTTTACAAGAACTCCTGAAAGAGGCACTACACATAGAAAGGAACAACCAGCACCAGCCACTCTAAAAACATACCAAAAGCTAAAGAGCATCAACAAAATGAAGAATCTGCATCAAACAAGGGAAAAAACAGCCAGATAGCATCAAAATGGCTGTATCAAACTCACACATAACAGTATTAACCCTAAATGTAAATGGGCTAAATGCACCAATCAAAAGACACAGACTGGCAAATTGGATAAAAAACCATAACCCATCAGTGTGCTGTATCCAGGAAACCCATCTCACATGCAAAGATTCACAAAGGCTCAAAATCAAGGGATGGAGGACGATTTACCAAGCAAATGGAGAGCAAAAAAAAGCAGGAGTTGCAATTCTCATCTCTGACAAAATAGACTTTAAAGCAACAAAGATCAAAAGAGACAAAGAAGGTCATTACATAATGGTAAAAGGATCGATACAACAAGAAGAGCTAACGATCCTAAATATATATGGACCCAATACAGGAGCACCCAGATATACAAGGCAAGTTCTTAACGACTTACAAAGAGACTTAGACTCCCACACAATAATAGTGGGAGACTTTAACACTCCACTGTCAATATGAGACAGATCAACCAGACAGAAAATTAACAAGGATATCCAGGACTTGAACTCAGACCTGGAACAAGCAAACCTGATAGATATTTACAGAACTCTCCATCTTAAATCCACAGAATATACATTCTTCTCAGCACCGCATCACACCTACTCCAAAATTGACCACATAATTGGAAGTAAAGCACTCCTCAGCAAATGCAAAACAACTGAAATCATAACAAACAGTCTCTCAGACCATAGGGCAATCAAGTTAGAACTCAGAATTCAGAAACTAACTCAGAACCGCACAGCGTCATGGAAACTGAACAACTGGCTCTTGAATGATTGGATAAACAATGAAATGAAGGCAAAAATAAAGAAGTTCTTCAAAACCAATGAGAATGAAGACACAACATACCAGAATCTCTGGGACACATTTAAAGCAGTCTGTAGAGGAAAATATATAGCAATAAGTACCCACATGAGAAGAGTGGAGAGATCCAAAATTGACACCCTATCATCAAAATTGAAAGAGCTAGAGGAGCAAGATCAAAAAAACTCAAAACCTAGCCGAAGACAAGAAATAACTAAGATCAGAGCAGAACTGAAGGAGATAGAGACACAAAAAACCCTTCAAAAAATCAATAAATCCAAGAGCTGGTTTTTCGAAAGATCAACAAAATAGACCACTAGCCAGAATGATAAAAAAGAAGAGAGAGAACAACCAAATAGACGCAATAAAAAACGATAGGATTGATACAACAAGAAGAGCTAACGATCCTAAATATATATGGACCCAATATAGAGCACCCAGATATACAAGGCAAGTTCTTAACGACTTACAAAGAGACTTAGACTCCCACACAATAATAGTGGGAGACTTTAACACGCAATCACCACAGATTCCACAGAAATTCAAACCATCATCAGAGAATATGACAAACAACTCTATGCACATAAACTAGTAAACCAGGAAGAAATGGATAAATTCCTGGACACCTGTGTACTCCCAAGCCTAAACCACGAGGAAGCCAAAACTATGAATAGACTAATCACAAGGTCTGAAGTCGAGGGAGCAATTAAGAGCCTACCACACAAAAAAAGCCCTGGTCCAGATGGGTTCACAGCCGAATTCTACCAGACACACAAAGAGGAACTGGTACCATTTCTTCTGAAACTATTCCAAACAATCCAAAAAGAGGGAACCCTTCCCAAATCATTTTATGAGACCAACATCATCCTGATACCAAAACCAGGCAGAGACTCAACAAGAAAAGAAAACTTCAGGCCAATATCCATGATGAACATATATGCAAAAATCTTCAATAAAATACTGGCAAACCGATTGCAACAGCACATTAAAAAACTTATCCATCATGATTAAGTAGGATTCATCCCGGGGATGCAATCAACATACGCAAGTCTATAAACGTCATTCACCACATTAACAGAACCAAAAACAAAAACCACATGATTATCTCAATTGACGCAGAAAAGGCATTTGACAAAATTCAACAGCCCTTTATGCTAAAAACTCTCAATAAACTCGATATTGATGGAACATATCTCAAAGTAATAAAAGCTATTTACGACAAACCAACAGCCAATATCATACTTAATGGACAAAAACTGGAAGCATTCCCTTTGAAATCCGGCATGAGACAAGGATGCCCTCTCTCACCACTCCTATTCAACATAGTACTGGAAGTTCTAGCCAGAGCAATCAGGCAAGAAAGAGAAATAAAGGGTATTCGAATAGGAAAGGAGGAAGCCAAATCGTCTCTATTCGCAGATGGCATGATAGTATACCTAGAAGACCCCGTCACCTCAGCCCAAAAACTCCTGAAACTGATAAGCAACTTCAGCAAAGTCTCAGGATATAAAATCAATGTGCAAGAATCACAAGCATTCCTATACACCAATAACAGACTTAAAGAGAACCAAATCAAGAATGAACTGCCATTCACAATTGCTACAAAGAGAATAAAATATCTAGGAATACAACTTACAAGGAATGCAAGGGAACTCTTTAAGGAAAACTACAAACCACTGCTCAATGAAATAAGAGAGGACAAAAACAGATGGAGAAACATTCCATGTTCATGGTTAGGAAGAATCAATACCGTGAAAATGGCTATACTGCCCAAAGTAATTTACACAATCAATGCTATCCCCATCAAGCTACCATTGAATTTCCTCACAGAACTGGAAAAAACCATCATGAACTTCATATGGAACCAAAAGAGAGCCCGCATAGCCAAGTCAATTCTAAGCAAAAAGAACACAGCGGGAGGCATCACACTACCAGACTTCAAACTATACTACAAGGCTACAGTAATCAAAACAGCATGGTACTGGTACCAAAACAGAGATATAGACCAATGGAACAGAACAGAGGCATCAGAGGCAAATCAACATATCTACAACCATATAATCTTCGATAAACCAAACAAAAACAAGCAATGGGGAAAGGATTCCCTGTTTAAGAAATGGTGTTGGGAAAACTGGCTAGCCATGTGCAGAAAGCAGAAACTGGACCCCTTCCTGACACCTTACACTAAAATTAACTCCAGATGGATTAAAGACTTAAACATAAGACCTGGCACCATAAAAATCCTAGAAGAAAATCTAGGCAAAACCATTCAGGACATAGGAGTTGGCAAGGACTTCATGACCAAAACACCAAAAGCATTGGCAGCAAAAGCCAAAATAGACAAATGGGACCTAATCAAACTCCACAGCTTCTGCACGGCAAAAGAAACAGTCACTAGAGTGAATCGGCAACCAACAGATTGGGAAAAAATCTTTGCAGTTTACCCATCTGACAAAGGGCTGATATCCAGAATTTACAAAGAACTCAAACAGATTTACAGGAAAAAAACAAACAAGCCCATTCAAAAATGGGCAAAGGACATGAACAGACACTTTACAAAAGAAGACATACATGAGGCCAACAAACACATGAAAAAATGCTCATCATCACTGGTCATTAGAGAGATGCAAATCAAAACCACATTGAGATACCATCTCACGCCGGTTAGAATGGCAATCATTAAAAAATCTGGAGACAACAGATGCTGGAGAGGATGTGGAGAAAGAGGAACACTCTTACACTGTTGGTGGGAGTGTAAATTAATTCAACCATTGTGGAAGACAGTGTGGCGATTCCTCAAGGACCTAGAAATAGAAATTTCATTTGACCCAGCAATCCCATTACTGGGTATATATCCAAAGGAATATAAATCGTTCTACTATAAGGACACATGCACATGAATGTTCATTGCAGCACTGTTTACAATAGCAAAGAACTGGAACCAACCCAAATGCCCATCAATGATAGACTGGACTGGGAAAATGTGTCACATATACACCATGGAATATTATGCAGCAATCAAAAATGATGAGTTTGTGTCCTTTGTAAGGACATGGATGAATCTGGAGAACATCATTCTCAGCAAACTGACACTAGAACAGAAAACGAAATACCACATATTCTCACTCATAGGCAGGTGAGAAAAATGAGAACACATGGACACAGGGAGGGGGGTACTACACACTGGGGTCTATTGGGGGGAATGGGGGGGGAGCTGGGGAGGGATAGCCTGGGGAGAAATGCCAAATGTGGGTTAAGGGAAGGAAGGCAGCAAAACACACTGCCATATGTGTACCTATGCAACTATCTTGCACATTCTGCACATTTACCCCAAAACCTAAAATGCAATAAAAATTAAAAAAAAAAAGAAAGAAAAATGGAATTATACTTCTGCATCACTCTCATAAAAGGTATTTATTAGGGATCTTCTCTGAGTGGGACCTATAGGAAAAACAAAGTGTAAAATGTTCGTTTCATTTTAATAGGAAGCATTAAGTATCATATGAGTGGTAGAAATGGGGGATACTAAGCCTGACTGGTTATTACAATCTGTGTCATTTAACATTTCAAAAGCCTAGTCCCAAACCTTAAAGACTGTGATCAGTAGAGCTGAGTTGAGTCTTGTGCATCTATGTGTTTTTTTTTTTTTTTAATAATTAAAAAGATATATGGCTGGGCATGATGGTGCATGCCTGTAATCCTGGGACTTTGAGAGGCTGAGGTGGGAAGATGCTTGAGGCCAGGAGTTTGAGACCAGCCTGGGCAATATGGCAAGACCCTGTCTCTACAAAAAAATTAAAAATTAGCTAGGCATAGTGGTAGGTGCCCGTGGTTCTGACTACTCAGGAGACTGAGGTGAGGGGATCACTTGAGCCCAGGCAGTCAAGGCTGCAATGAGCTGTGATTGTGCCACTGTGCTACAGCCTGCCCAACAAAGTGAGATCGTATCTCAAAAAAATATATATATTATCCACATATACAATTCAAAATTTAAAAATGATAAAAATGTAATGACACGGAAAGTTTTCTTGCAGCCTAGTTTTTGGTGCTCCTTCTCAAAGGTAGCCACTTTTTAATCCTGTATATAGACTATACATGCAGAAGCTTGTATTACTATCCATCTGTCTATGTTCAACAAGTAGGATTTCATACACATTGTTCTGTATCTTGGTTTTTCACTTAATATAACATGGAGGTTTTTAATATATTCATATTATATACTATAAGGACTCAATCAGTTCACTTTGGATATACGTTTAGATTGTTTCCAGTCTTCTTCAAAGTATGACTCCTCTAATTTAGGTAATTCTAATTTTAAAAGCCCTCAGATGATTTTCATTAGCTATGTTTGAAGCCACTGCTGTGGATGATAAATAACCTAGATAAGAGAATGACTGGCCTAGTTAATAGAGGCTTTATAGAACAGGTTGGATTTTAGTAAGCACAGATGGAGGTGGTAGAACATTTCAAGTGCGGAGTAGAAATCAGTGATACATGAAGAGAACATAGAATTGGTTGAGAGAGGGTGAGGTGGATCTAGCTGTACTGGAGCATCGTATGACACTGTTTTGTCTCTATCCTTTGTTAAATATTTGACTGCGAATGAAGTTACATAACTTTGACATTACTTAAGGAAACTGTTGCTAGTTTCGAGAATAATATTATTAATTAGGTTTAAATTGTTTAATATGTTTTCAGTGCTTAGAATATGGATACTTTCAATATTTGCCAGATGAAATATGGAAAGTATTTGATGTATTGCTCTTAAGAAATTTTTTTTGTACTAAATGTGTTATTAGTTTTCCTTGTTAAGATTTTTAGGTTGATATGGGCAAATCTCTGGTACTGTTGAATAAGAACTTAGGTATTGGACTCAGACAGGTCTGAGCTTGAGTTTAAGCTCTACCACTCTACATGTTCTAACTGAAGTAGTTAACTTCTATGAGCCTTATGTATGAGGATGTTTTAGCCTGTCAAGTAGGAGCAATACAGTCGTTTCCTCATAGGGTTGTGTGAGGAATAAATAAAATTATGCACATAAAATATTTAATACAGAGTTTGGCCAATGTAAATGGTAATAACACTCTTCTGGAGTATGTGTAAATAATCACTACACAGAGAATTATAAAAACCTGAAGAAACAAATGAAAATACATTTTAAAAATTATTAACTTTAAAAAAAGTAGTTTTGCAAACAAACAAACAAAAAGACACATATAAGTGAAAAGTAGGAATGGAAAAAAATATTCCACACAAATGGAAACCAGAAATGAGCAGAAGTAGCTCTACTTAACATCAGCTAAAATAGACTTTAAGTCAAAGACAGTCAAGAGAGAAAAAGGTCATTATACAATGATAAGTTCAATTCAGCAAGAAAATATAGCAAGTCTAAATATAAATGCACCCAACACTGGAACATCCAGATATATAACACAAATATTATATATCATTGCCAAATTCTACGAAAGTTTCAAATAAGAACCAATATCAATTCTTCACAAACTACTCCAAAATATTAAACAGGAGGGAATTCTCTCTAACTCGTTCTACAAAGCCAACATTACCCTCATGTCAAAACCAAACAATCCTTATGAGAATATCAATGTCATTTTTCACAGAAAGAGAAAAAAAATTCTAAAATTTATATGGAATCAAAAAAGAGACTGAATAGCCAAAGTAATTCTTTGGCTATTAAAGCAAAAAGAACAAAACTGAAGGCATCACACAACCTGACTTAAAAGTATGTTACAAGACTATAATAACCCAAACAGCATGGTATTGGTATTAAAAACAGACACATAGATCAAATGAACAGAATAGAGAACTCAGAAATAAATCCATGTATTTATAGCCCACTGATTCTTGATAAGGGAACCAAGAACATACATTGGGGAGGGGACACCTTCTTCAATAAATGGTGCTGGGAAAACGGAATGTCCATATACAGAATGAAACTAGACCCCTATCTTTCACTATATAAAAAAATAAACTCAAAATGGATTAAAGGCTTACATGTAAGACTCAAAACTATAAAACTACTTGAAGAAAATTTAGGGGAAACACTATAGAACATTGGTCTAGGCAGATTTTATTAACAAAAACCAAAACAGACAAATGGGACTGTATTAAACTAAAAATTCTGCGCAGCAAAGGAAGCAGTCACCAGAGTGAAGAGACAACCTGTTGAACAGGAGGAAATATTTGCAAAGTATTAATCCAACAAGGGAATAACATCCAGAATATTCAAGAAACTCAAACAACTCAACAGAAAACAATTCAAATAATCCTATTTAAAAAAATAGACAAAGGACATGAATACACACTTCTCAAAAGAAGACATACAAATGACCAACAGGTATATGAAAAAATGCTCAACGTCATCATGGAAATGCAAATCAAAACCTTAATGAGATATCATCTTTCTGGCAAGGAGGCAGAGAAAAGAGATCTCTTATAGACTATTGGTAGGAATGTTAATCAATATACCTATTATGGAAAGCAGTATGGAAATTTCTTTAAAAAACTGAAAGTAGAACTACCATATGATCCTGTAATCCCACTACTGGTATTTATCCAAAAGAAAAGAAATCAATATATCAAAGGGGTACCTGCACCCCTGTTTATTGCAACAATATTCACAATAGCAAAGATATGGAATCAACCTAAATACCCATTAATAGATGAATAGATAAAAGAAAATGTGGTATATATACATAATGGAATACTACTTGATCATAAAATAGAATGAAAAATCTTGTCATTTGCAGTGACATGGATAGAATTGGAGGTCATTATGTTAAGTGAAATAAGCCAGGCACAGACAGACAAATACGACATGTTTTCACTCATATGTGGGAGCTAAAAATGTTGATCTCATGGAAGTAGATAGTAGAATGATAGTTTCCAGAGGCTGGGAAGGGTGAGTGCAGTGGGGAATGAAGAGAGGTGGGTTAATGGGTACAAACATAGACTTAGATGGAAGGAATAAGTTCTAATATTTGAGAGCAGAGCAGGGTTAATATAATTAACAGCAATGTATTTGTATTTCAAAATAGCAAGAAGAGAAGACTTGAAATAGTCCTAATACATATAAATGATAAATACTTGATGTTATAGGAACCCTAAATATCCTGAGTTGGTCATTTTATGCATGTAACAAAATATCATATGTATGCCATACAAGTGTACAAATATTACATATCAATAATTCTTTTGAGATGAAGTCTTGCTCTGTCACCCAGGCTGGAGTGCAATGGCATGATCTAGGCTCACTGCAACCCTCTGCCTCCTAGGTCCAAGTGATCCTCCTGCTTTAGCCTCCCAAGTAGCTGGGATTACAGGTACCCACCACCATGCCTGGCTAATTTTTATATTTTTAGTAGATACATGGTTTCACCATGTTGGCCATGCTGGTCTTGAACTCCTGACCTCGGGTGATCCACCCACCTCGGCCTCCCAAAGTGCTCAGATTATAGGCATTAGCCACCACGCCCAGTCTCAATAACATTTTTTAGAAGTGTAATATTGGCATAAAGATAGACATGTACAACAATGAAATAAAATAGGAGTGTGTCAAGCCCCCCACCAGATTACTTAAGGGTGTATGTCTGTTGCCCAAACCCTGAAGGCTGGGTGGTGAGCTAAGACCATGGTGCCCAGTTAAGGAGGAGGTGTCCCTGAAAACCCAAACATCCCAAAGAGTATCTGAAAACCTATCAAAACAAAAACAGTCTCATTACTCAAGCACAGTAGGCAAAGAGCAAAAAAAAGTAGGTTAAAAACAGTTAAAATATAGAAGGTGGTGCAGATCTTAGAGCTGTCCTGTCATCCAGAAGTATGAGAAGAAGTATGTATGTAAGTCCTAATAAACTCATCTACTCATCCAGCTGGACTGGTCCAAGTCATTCTTTGGTCCTTCAGCTCCTTCCGAGTTTGAGGGAGACATTACAGTTCCACGTTTTTCTCATAACAGAATGTTTTTCAACAAGGATGTCATGGCCATGTAATGGTGAATGGACAGTCTTTTCAACATATGTTGTGGAAAATGATATCTGTATGCAAAACAATGATGTTGGACACCTTCCTAACACCATATACAAAAGTTAACTCAAAGTAAATCAAAGATATAAGTGTAAGAGATAAAACCATAAAACTCTTAGAAGAAAACAAGGGAAAATTTTCATGACATTAGATTTGGCAAAGATTTCTTGGATATAACACCAAGAAGCACAGGCAACAAAAGAAAAATTGGACTTCATCAAAATTTAAAACTTTCGTAGGCCAAGCATGGTGGCTCACACCTGTAATCCCAGTAGTTTATTGGGCTGAGGCAAGAGGATTACTTGAGGCTGAGAGTTCAAGACCAGCCTGGGCAACATAGTGAGACCCTGTCTCTGCAAAATATTTTTTTTAATTAGCTGAGCATGTTGACACATCCCCGTAGTCTTAGTTACTTGAAGCTAAGATGGGAGGATCACTTGAGCCCAGGAGTTTGAGGCTGCAGCGAGCTATGATTGCACCACTGTATTTCATCCAGCCTGGGTGACAGATTAAGACTCTTTGTCTCTAAAAAAACACAAAACAAAAACAAACAAAAAAACCCTTTCACCTATTTTGTGCATCAAAAGACACTATCAAGAGAGTGAAAAGGCACTGTCAAATTCATAGAAACAGAAAGCAAAATACTGGTTACCAGGAACTAGAGAGAGGGGAAAATAGGGAGTTACTGTTTAATGAGCACAGAGTCCTTAGTTTGGGATAATGGAAAAATTCCAGAGATGGATAGTGGTAGTTGTTGCGTAACAATGTAAAATGTATCTAATGCCAGTGAACACTTACAAATGATTAAAATGGAAAATTTATGTTATGTATATTGTATTAGTCCTTTTTCATGTTGCTGATAAAGACATACCTGAGACTGGGAAGAAAAAGAGGTTTAATGGACTTATGGTTCCACAAGGCTGGGGAGTCCTCAAGGCAAGGAGGAGCAAGTCACATCTTACATGGATGGTGGAAGGCAAAGAGAGAGCTTGTGCAGGTAAACTGCCCGTAATAAAACAATCAGATCTCAGGAGACTTATTCACTTATCATGAGAACAGCACTGGGAAGACCTGCCCCCATGATTCAGTTACCTCCCACTGGGTCCTTCTCACAACAGGTGGGAATTCAAGATGAGATTTTCATGGGGACAAAGCCAAACCATATCATATATTTTACCACAAGAAAAAAAAATACATAGCAATATACTTAACCAAGTAAGTGCAAAAGTTGTATACTGGAAACTGCAAAACATTGTTGAAATAAAGAGGATTTAAATAAATGCAAAGGCATCTTACCCCTATGGATTAGAAGCCAAAATAATCTTGAAAGAGAACAAAGTTGGAGACTTTAGACTTCCCAATTTCAAAACTTACTACAAAGTTACAGTAATCAAGACAGTGCGTAAAGATAAATATAGATCAAAGGAATAAAATTGTGAGTTCAGAAATAAACCTATATATCTATAACCAATTGATTTTCAACAAGGGTGTGAGCCATCCAATGTGAGAAGGATAATGACTTCACCAAATGGTGCTGAGAAAACTGGATATCCACATGCAAAAGAATGAAGTTGGAATCCCTTCCTCACACTACCCAAAATGGATGAAAAACCTAAATGTAAAAGCTAAAACTATAAAACTCGTAGAAAGGAAGATGTAAATCTTTATGATCTTGGATTAGGCAAAAGTTTCTTAGATATGACACCAAAAGACAAGTAACAAAAGAAAAGGATAGATTGTAATTCATCAAATTAATAACTTTTGTACATCAAAGTAAGTCAATTTATGTGAGTAGAGTCCAGAATATATGAAGGACTCCTATGACTTAGCAGGCAAAAGACAACCCAATTTTCTTTATTTATTTACTTGTTTATTTATTTATTGTAAAGTGAAAGCAAGTTTATTAGTAAAGTAAAGGAATGAAAGAGTGGCTTCGTGGAGCAGCCTGAGGCAAAGTATCCCTGAGGGCTGCTGGTTGCCCATTTGTATGGTTATTTCTTGATTATATGCTAAACAAGGGGTGGATTATGCATAAGTTTTCTGGGAAAGGGGTGTACCATTCCCAGAACTGCGTTTCTCCCCTTTTTAGACCGTATTGGGGAATTTCTTGACGGTTGCCATGGCATCTGTAAACCATCCTGGTGGGAGTATCTTTTAGCATGCTAATGCATTACAACAAGTGTCTACTGTGAGGATGACTAGCGGTCACTCTCGTCACCATCTTGGTTTTGGTGGGTTTTAGCTGGCTTCTTTACTGCACACTGTTTTAACAGCAAAGTCTTTATGACCTGTGTCTCGTGACAATCTCCTATCTCATCCTGTGACTTAAAATGCCTAACTAACTGGGAATGCAGCCCAGCAGGTCTCAGCCTTATTTTATCCAGCCCCTACTCAAGATAGAATTGCTCTGGTTCAGACGCCTCTGACATTTCCCTCTTTGCTTGTATAAGAAAACTCCACTAAGAGTTGTAGAGGGACAAAGATCCGTTGTCTGTAACTTCTTCAGGCTGAATAGGGACGATGATATTCTTGCCTAACTATGAGGGTCTCTTGTATTCAGAGTAGAGAAAAGCTCTGTCAGAAAGCGCCAAGTGTGGTGAGAACCATTAATAACTCCAAGTTCCGACAAAGAATACAGTAGCAATACAGTTATTAATGGTGAGAACCATTAATAACTCCAAGTTCCGACAAAGAATACAGTATCCCACCACAGTAAAGCAAAATAAGTAAAATTATTCCAAATAAACTAAATTAGAAGGCTTTCCATGAACTGGGTAATTGTTGAAACCAAGCAGATAAGGGGTTGCTAGCCAATTCCAATATGTACCCAGAATTAGAATATTAATCCAGATTTTTATGTACCCCAAAACCTATAATGCAGTAAAAATTAAAAAAAAAAAATTCAGATTTTTACATTACCCATCCCTATTGTTTCTTTTGAGCTACAGCCAGAGATCACTGGTTGGTTCACAGGAACAAGCAGTCAGTCTAAGATGGAGGAAAAAACTTTCAAAAAACTGATGAAACTGGAATCTAATATGTGTGCCATAGTTCTTGAAACATAATTTTTTTCTCTCGCCTGTCTTCCATTTTTACCAAAGACAAATCATGGTGAGACTGATTTGCTTTATTATACTTGGCCTGATTATTTTTATAAAGTGCAACAAGAATAATTATGGTTCAAGCTGGGCACGGTGGCTCATGCCTGTAGTCCCAGCACTTTGAGAGGTCAAGGCAGGTAGATACCTGAGGTCAGGAGTTTGAGACCAGCCTGGCCAACATGGTGAAACCCTGTCTCTATAAAAAATACAAAAAAATAGCCAGTATGGTGGTGGGTTCTCAGCTACTCAGAACACACATGAATCATTTGAACCTGGGAGGCAGAAGTCACAGCAAGCCGAGATCACGCCATTGCAGCAAGCCAAGATCACTGTTACCCAGTCTGGGCAACAGAGTGAGACTCTGTCTCAAAAAAAAAAAAATCTGCAAATCTTTAGCTTGAATGACAAAGGAAAAAAAAGAAGAAATGTGAATAACTAGAATCAGCAATAGAAGTGGAGACATTACTATCAAACTTACAGAAATGAAATGTAAGAGAAAAAACTATGAACACCAACAAATTAGATAACCTAGATGAACTAGACAACTTCCTAGACACTCACAAATGATCAAAACTGACCTAAGATGAAACAGAAAATATGAACAGACCTATAACATATAAAGATATTAAATCAGCAATTTCAAACCTCCAAGCTAAAAACATCTCAAACTATACGACTTTCTTATTGAAGCCTACAAAACACTTAAAGAATAACACCAATTCTCTCTTTTTTTTTTTTACATTTTTCTTCCCTAAAAAGGAACACTTTTTAACTCATAATATGGAGTAATTATTACATGTGTACCAAACTTGTTCTGCTACTGACAGGCAAGAGGAAAGTAGCCATGTTGCAATATGCCCAGAGCTCTCTGTTCCCTCTAACAAAGGCCTGTTCTCAAGGGAAATTTTACTAGAGCCTCACTTACTTAGAAAGATTGAAATGGCTGATATATGCTTTATGTAGTCTTCCTGTCTCATCTAAGGAAGGGAAAAAGCCAAAAGCACTTGTGAATGTAACATCCCAGGGAGCCCAGACCCACTAAAAGACTGATATAACTATGGGATTATAGATCACTTACCATTCCCTGACACTTTACCACTGCATTAATTGGGCTCCTGTTTAATAATAACAAAGGATGGCCAGGCATGATGGCTCATACCTGTAATCCTAGCACTTTGGGAGACTGAGGCGGGCAGTTCACAAGGTCAGGAGTTTAAAACCAGCCTGGCCAACATGGCAAAACCCCATCTCTACTAAAAATACAAAAATTAGCTGGATGTGGTGGTGTGTGCCTGTAGTCCGAGCTACACAGGAAGCTGAGGCTTGAACCCAGGAGGTGGAGGTTGCAGTGAGCCAAGATTGCACCACTGCACTCCAGCCTGGGTGACAGAGCGAGACTATGTCTCAAAAAACAAACAAAAAAACCCAAGGGATTAGGGATTACAATGGAAAGAACTGCAAGGCTCAGGCTCTATTACTAAGTCTCAAAAAAATAAATAAATAAATACAAAAATTAGCTAGGTGTGGTGGCACGTGCCTGTAATTCCAGCTACTCAGGAAGCTGAGGGAGGAGAATCACTTGAACCTGGGAGCTGGAGGTTACAGTAAGCTGAGATTGTGCCATTGCACTCCAGCCTGGCAACAGAGTGAGACTGTCTTAAAAAAAAAAAGAAAAAAAAAAAAAAAAGATAACGTTCTGTTATGTCTATTTTATCACATATAGTAAAGTGGAAGGGAAAAAGAATAAAGGGATGGAGAAAAATATACCATGCTAACACTAGTCAAGAGAAAGCAGGAGTAGCTATATTAACTTCAGATACAGCAGACTTCAGAGCAAGGAAAATTATCAAGAATAAAGAGGGGCATTACATAATGATAAAGGGATCAATTCTCCAGGAAGACATAACAATCCTTAATGTGTATGTGGTTATCAACAGAGCACCAAACAACGTGAGGCCAAAACTGGTAAAACTGCAAGGAAAAGTAGATGAATCAACTATTGTGGTTGGAAACTTTACCACTCCTCTCATCATAATTGGAAGCAATTGACAGATCAAGCAGGCCAAAGTCAGTAAGGACATTGTATAATCGGGGTTCTCCAGAGAAACAGAATCAATTGTGTGTGTGTGTGTGTGTGTGTGTGTGTGTGTGTGTACACATATACACATATACGAGACACAAATATGTGTGTGTATATACATATATACAAATATATGTGTGTGTGTACATATATACACACATATATATGAGACACACACACACACAGATGTGTATATATATATATATATATATATAAGAGACGGAGGGAGAGAGAGATGGAGGCTGGCAAGTCCAAAATCCAAAATCTGCACAGTGGGTCAGCAGGCTGGAGACCAGTGGATGATGCAATGTTACAGGTCAAGTCTGAAGGCTATCTGCTATAGAATTCACTGTTATTCTGGGGAGGTTAGTCTTTTTGTTCTACTCATACCTTCAACTGATTGGATGAAGCCCACCTACTCCTTGGAGGGCAATCTTTACTCGAAGTCCACCGATTTAAACATTAATCTGGCCCGGCATGCTGGTTCACTTCTGTAATCCCAGCACTTTAGGAGGCCAAGATGGGTGGATCACTTGAGGTCAGGAGTTCGAGAACATGGTAAAACCCTGTCTCTACTAAAAATACAAAGATTAGCCACTCATGGTGTTACTTGGGAGGCTGGGGTAGGAGAATCACTTGAACTTGGGAGGCAGAGGTTGCAGTGAGGGGCAACAGAATGAGACTGTCTCAAAAAAACAAAACAAAAACCATTAATCTCATCCAAAACACCTTCAAAGATACATCCAGAATAATGTTTGATCACATATCTGGGCACTGTGACCAAGCCAAGTTGACACATAAATTTACTATCATGGATAGAGTTGGACTGAATGGCACCAGCAGTCAACTGAATTTAACATTTATAGAACACTTTATCTAACAACAGCAAAATACACTTTTATCTCAAGCTATATCAAACATTCATCAAGATAGACCACATTTTGAGGTTACCCTCCCACATTTAAAAGAACAGAGATCACACAAAATATGCTCTCATAACACAATTGAATTAAATTAAATGTATTATAAGAGCTAAAACTATTAAAGTTCCAGAAGAAAACCTAGGAGAAAATCTTCACAAGCTTGGATTAGGCAAAGATTTTTAAGATATGATACCAAAAAGACAACCCACAGAGGAAAACTGAAAAATTGACTTCATGAAAATTAAGAATGCTGTGATTCAAAAGAAGCAATCGAGGAGATGAAGACAAACCAGTTACTGGGAAAAATATTTGCAAATTGCATATCTGATAAATGACCTATTTCCAAAATGTATAAAGAGCTCTCGTGCTGGGTGCTGTGGCTCACACCTGTAGTCCCAGCACTTCGGGAGGCCGAGGTGGGCAGATGGCTTGATTCTAGGAATTTGAGACCAGCCTGGGCAACATGGTGAAACCCAGTCTGCTAAAAATACAAATATTAGCCAGGCATGGTTGTGCATGCCTGTAGTCCCAGCTACTTGGGAGGCTGAGGCAGGAGAATTGCTTGAACTTGGGAGGTGGAAGTTGCAGTGAGCCGAGACTGCGCCACTGCACTTCAGCCTGGGAGACAGAATGAGACTCTGTCTCAAACATAACAAAACAAAACAAAAAACAAAAACCTCTTGTAACTCAATAAGAAGAAGACAAATATTGAAATATGTGAAGACCAACAAAATGAGAAAAGCAAAGGCTATTTACTCAGAAGTTGCTATATAGCAAGGGAGTCAGCCAGCGTCATTTTGTCTGGCAGAGACTCTAAAGCAGTTGCAGGAGCAGGAAAGCTATAAGTAGAGAAAAGCAAAGACTCCCAAGTGAGCCCTGACAGGGGCTGTTGGCTTGGGGAAACTGGAAATGGCTATCTAGATGCAGGGCTTCTTAAGGGTTTGGATGAGGGTGCATGTTTAGCTTTTCCTGGTTGGTCCTACATTCTAAGCAGGAACAAACATTAGAGAAATAATCAGTTACTGATCAAGTCCTGGCCATTTGGGGCCAATTGTGACAAAAGTTAATGTTTAGCTTCCTGAATTGACACTACATTTAGCAGTCTGGCTTCTTGCAAGTCTGACTTGTAGCAGGCTGGCCTGCTGGCCTGGTTATTGTAGATAAAGGGGTTGGTTTCCTGGGTAGATGGCTGCAGGTTGTGGGTCAGAGTTCTACTTTTATAGATAGTTTGGTCATTGTGCATTTGTATATTGAATCTTTCGTGAACAACCCATTTAAAACTGGGGAAAATACTTAACTAAGACATTTCAGCAAAGAAAACATGAATGGCTGGATCTGGCCTTGCGCTAGGAACTCTGCTAGCTTTCCAGCAGTCTTGGAATTCCAGAGAAGGCTAAGAGGTGTGTGGCCATGCAAAATGCCCGATATCATAGGGCTGGGTGGAGTGATTCATGCCTGTAATCCCAGCACTTTGGGAGGCCGAGGTGGGCAGATCACCTGACGTCAGGAGTTTGAGACCAGCTTGGCCAGAATGGTGAAACCCCATTTCTACTAAAAATACAAAAATTAGCTGGGCTTGGTGGCAGGTGCTTTTAGTCTCAGCTAATCAAGAGGCTGAGGCAGGAGAATCACTTGAACCCAAGAGGCAGAGATTGCAGTGAGCTGAGATCCATCCACTGCACTCCAGCCTGGGTGACAGAGTGAGACTATCTCAAAAAAAAATAATAAATAGGCTGGGTGTGGTGGCTCACGCCTGTAATCCCAGCACTTTCAGAGGCCAAGGTGGGTGGATCACGAGGTCAGGAGTTTGAGACCATCCTGGCCAACATGGTGAAACCCTGTTTCTACTAAAAATACAAAAATTAGCTGGGTGTGATGGTGCGTGCCTGTAGTCCCAGCTACTCCAGCGGCTGAGGCAGGAGAATCACTTGAACCAGGGAGGCAGAGGTTGCAGTGAGCCAAAATCACACCACTGCACTCCAGCCTGGCAAGAGAGCAATACTGTGTCTCAAAAATAAATAAATAATAAAAGTAAGTCCCCATATTTAGTTTTTATTTAGAAACTCAGGAAGTGAGGGAGTGCAGCTTGTCTCAGATGCCAAGGGAGGAGGTCCCTTCCACCTAAAGTCTATATACAGTTGGTGGGTCTTCCTACTGGACCGGAAGAACAATGCTTGCTTGGGTCTCAGCTTTTTGTAGTCATTGCTCTCAATGAACAATAGAGCAATCAGTCTGGAGTATTTCTGTGTACAGGGCACAGGCAAAGACATGACTAGAAATGAAAGTACTCAAAGAAATGTGGATGTTTTAAAGTATATAAAGAAATTTTTAGAACATGAATGGCATGGTGGCTCACGCCTGTAATCCTAGCACTTTAGGAGGCCGAGGCGGGTGGATCACGAGTTCAGGAGATGGAGACCATCCTGGCCAACATGGTGAAACCTCATCTCTACTAAATACAAAAAATTAGCCAGGCATGTTGGTGCGTGCCTGTAGTCCCAGCTAAGCAGGAGGCTGAGGCAGAGGAATCACTTGAACCTGGGAGGTGGAGACTGTAGTGAGCCGAGATTGCACCACTGCACTCCAGTCTGGGTGACAGAGCGAGACTCCTTCTCAAAAAAAAAAAAACCATGAATGGCTAATAAGCACCCAAAAACATGCTCAACATCATTAGTCATTAGGAATAGCAAAATAAGGCCACAATACAATACCACTGTACACATACCTTGACATCATAATGGCTAAAATTAAAGATCAATGACCATGTGCTGGCAAAGACACCGGCAAATGGAACTCTCATAAATCACTGGTCAGAATGTAAAACTGTATAGCCCCTTCACAGAACAGTTAGCAGTTTCTGAAAGGAACAAACTTAACTCCCCATGAGACCCAGGAATTCTACTCCTACCCAAAAGAATTGGAAATGTACATCCCCACATGACATCCATTATAGAGAACAACATGGAAGTTCCTCAAAAAACTAAAAATAGAACTACCATGTAATCCAGCAATCCCACTGCTGGGTATATACCCCAAAGAGAGGAAATCAGTATATGGAGGAGATATCTGCACACCCATGTTTACTGCAGCACTGTTCACAATAGCCAAGATTTGGAAGTAACCTACAGGGGCATCAAAGATCAATAGATAAAGAAAATGTGGTTCTTTTATATAATAGAATGTTATTCAGCTATAGAAAAGAATAAGATCCCGTCATTTGCAACAACATGGATGGAACCAGTTAAGTGAAATAAGACAGGCACAGAAAAACAAATATTCTCACTTACGTGTGGGATCTAAAAATCAAAACAATTGAGCTGGAACTCTTGGAGATAGAGAATAGAAGGATGGTTACCAGAGTCTGGGAAAGGTAGTGGAGAGTGGAGGGTGGGGATAATTAATGGGTACAAAAAATAGAAAGAATAAGACAGATTTTGATGGCAAAACAGGGTGACTACAGTCAACAATAATTTATTACACATTTTAAAATAACTAAGTATAGAATTGGGTGGGGTGGCTCATGCCTGTAATCCCAGCACTTTGGGAGGCTGAGGCAGGCAGATCACCTGAGGTCAGGAGTTCGAGACCAGCCTCTCTGGCCAACATGGTGAAACCCCGTATCTACCAAAAAGACAAAAAAATTAGCCAGGCATGGTGGCAGATCCTGTAGCCCCAGGTACTCAGAGGGCTGAGGAAGGAGACTTGCTTGTACCCAGGAGGCAGAGATTGCAGTGAGTTGAGATCATGCCGTTGCACTCCAGCCTGGGTGACAAAAGCGAGATTCAGTGTCAAAATAAACAAACCCTAAGTATAATTGGAATGTTTGTATACAAACATTAACACAAAGAAATGATAAATGCTTGAGGTGATCGACACCCCATTTACCCTGATGTGATTATTACACATTGCATTCCTGTATCAAAGTATCTCATGTACTCCATAAACATATGCAACTACTATGTACCCATAAAATTAAAAATTGAAAAAAAGTTTTTTTTAAAGGATTGTACATGAATGTTGATAATAGCCACAAAATAACCGTCATTATTCATAATAGCCAAAAAATGGAAAAACCCAGTGGTCCATCCACAGATGGATGCATTAAGACAAGGTGTGGTGTGTCCATGTGATGAAGTACCTTTTTTTTTTTTTTAATGATATATGTATGAACCTCAGAAGTAAGGCATTTAAACTATCTGAATTTGTTGAATTCCGAGAACTGATAACCAAAGCCAAGAAGTTTGCTTGTAGGACTAGGCCTGAGAATCTCCTCCACCTCCCAGCAACAGGCCCTGATACTCTGACACTAACCCCAGCCCTCAGTTTATAGCGTCCCTCTTGGCCTCTGAAACAGTGTGAAGGGAGGCGCCGCTAGTCAGCATCTTGCTCCCAAGTGGCATTGTCATGCTTCTCACAATCAAGGTTATTGTTATTTTCCTCAACAAGGAGATGGTCTAGGGGGAGACTGGGGCATCAGGCTGCCCTCTTGCTTCAATTCTAATAGCAGTACTGGTTCTTCCCAACCTGCCTCAGATATCACTAACTTCACCTTGAGGTTGAGATGTCAACTTTTCCAGCTATGTCCATGAGGATGCTTTTGGTTGCAAGTAACTGACAATCAGCCTAAATGATGGGAAAATGCATGGGTGCATGTATCTGGACATTCAGGAAACAATCGGGCTCCCAGGTGCAGCTTGTTCAGGGCTCTGGCCCTGTTGTGCTGCAGCTCTCCGCTCTCCTCCACTTGTAGCTTTATCATAAGAGGATGGATGAGTTGCAGCTGGGCTCCAGGCCTCCCATTGCCACGTCACATCATCCAGGAAGACAGACACTTCTTTCTCTATGCCCATAAAACAAAATTCAGGCCTCATTCATCAACCTTCTTGGTTGTGGGTCTCCTGTCTACCAGGAAGAGGAATGCTGTGTGCAGAGCAACCCATGGTGGGAGGAGGGAGGACCCCGATTTGGCTGAGGCTAATGAGGGTCCCCCAGTGCTAAGGGGGGATCATGCCACTCAGATTCTGTGACTACTCTGCAGTGGGTTCGGGGAAAGAGATTCTGGGAATGTAAGCACCGTGTTCCCTCTGCAGCTTCCAGATAATGGGCTCCTCGGCCACCTGGGTGTGTAGGTCAAGGGCAGAAGGGCTCACTTCCTGTCCACTTTGGGACAGGCAGGCTACAGCAGGAGGGCACTGCTTTCCTTAGGGCCATTCTGCAGCCACCCCCTGGAAGAGCTCATACTCCCCCTCACAGTTTTCTCCAGGTGCCCTAATCAGCAGCAGGATTAGAGCAGCTGGAGAAAGCTGTCGGGGGAGTGTGAGCTCTTCTGGGGGGATGGCTTGCATGTGGACTGTGTCCCAGTGTACCACAGGCAACAGTTCAAGAATCACAATGTCAGCTGGGTGCAGTGGCTCATGCCTGCAATCCCAGCACTTTAGGAGCCAAGGCAGGGGAGGATACTTGAAACCAGGAGTTAAAGATCAGCCTGGGGAACATAGTGAGACTCCGTCTCTACAAAAAAAAATAATAATAATAAAAGAATCATAATGTCCCAGCACAAATTGGTAGGGTCCACCTCACGGGAAAGCCCACTGCTGCTTGAGGCCACACTTTTTCTCAGTTTCTAGGTAGTTGACATGAAAGGCCCAGAATTGAGAGGTAGTGGAGATGCCAGTCAGCCTGACTGAAGGCATATGTCCATCCATAAACTAGTGGCTGTAACAAGGGGATTCTCTGGTTGCCCTGGCACACAGGTCACACACCCCTGGGTCCCCACAGAGATGAAGTCAGCGTCACCAGGAGATCTGAGCTCAGAGTGGACAAGGGGCATATTTCCAGATGGAAAGGCCCGGGTGTTGTCAGATGTAGGGAAAAGCGGCACTGGACAGAGTTTAACACCAAGTACCTCTGTGACTTTCCCAATGACCCACACCAAACCACCCCCCACATCACAGACCAACACACACACCCTAGACCACCACCTTCACCAGAGACCACCACCCTCACCACAGACCATCACCCTCACCAGAGATCATCTTCACCACAGACCACCACCCATACCCAATGACCACCATCCACACTGCAGACCATTATCTTCACCAAAGATCACCACACATCTCCCAGACCACCACCCTCACCACAGACCATCATCTTCACCACAGACCACCACCCATACCACAAAGACCACCACTCACACCACAGACCACCACCCTTACCAGAGACCATCACCTTCACCACAGACAACTACACACACCCCAGACCACCACCCTCACCACAGAACACCCCCTTCACCACAGAGCACCACCCATACCACAAAGACCACCACCCATACCCCAAGAACCACACCATCCTCACCACAGACCACCACTCATACTTAAAGACCACTACCCTCACCACAGGTACCACCCTTACCACAGACCATCACCCTCACCACAGACCATCACTCACACCCCAGAAACCACACCCAACCTCAGACCACCACTCACACCATACACCATCACCAGTACCACAGACCATCACCCACACCCTAACGACTACCACCCTCACCACAGACTACCACCCATTCCCAGAAGACTACCACCCACACCACAGACCACCACCCTCAAAAGAGACCATCACCCATACCCCAAAGACCATCACCCTCCACCACAGACCAACACCCTCACCGCATACCATCACCCTCACCACAGACCATCACCCATACCCCAAAGACCACCACCGTCACCAGAGACCACCACCCTCGCCACAGACCAACACCCTCACCAGAGACCATCACCCTCACCACAGACCACCACCCTCACCACAGACCATCACCGTGACCACAGTCCATCACCCTGACCACAGACCACCACCCTGACCATAGACCATCACCCTCACCATGGACCACCACCCTGACCATGGACTGTCAACCTCACTGTAGACCATCACCCTCACCACAGACCACCACCCTGACCACAGACCACCACCCTGACCACAGACCATCACCCTCACCATAGACGATCACCCTCACTGCAGACCACCACCCTCACCACAAACCATCACCCTCACCACATGCCATCACTTTCACCAGAGACCATCTCTCCCTCACCACAGGCCATCACCCTCACCACAGGCCATCACTTTTACCAGAGACCATCTCTCCCTTACCACAGGCCATCACCCTTACCACAGGCCATCACCCTCACCACAGGCCATCACTTTCACCAGAGACCATCTCTCCCTCACCACAGGCCATCACCCTCACCACATGCCATCACTTTTACCAGAGACCATCTCTCCCTCACCACAGGCCATCACCCTCACCACAGGCCATCACTTTTACCAGAGACCATCTCTCCCTTACCACAGGCCATCACCCTTACCACAGGCCATCACCCTCACCACAGGCCATCACTTTCACCAGAGACCATCTCTCCCTCACCGCAGGCCATCACCCTCACCACAGATCACCACCCTTACCACAGGCTATCACCTTCACCAGAGACCGTTTCACCTTCCCACAGACTACTGCCCAACCTCAAAGACCACCATTTTTACCACAGACTACCTCCTGTGCCTATTGGGTCCTGGGCTCTGAGCTGCCTTGTCAGCAGGGCTGTTAGACTCTCGCAGCATCCACTCGAGGACAGCAGGTGCAATTGCAGGGTCCTGGATGAGCCTTGAGGGGCTGCGTCTGCACCAGAGAACCCTCTGGTCTCCTGACTTGGATCGGGGTAGGAGTATTCCCTGGGCCCTGACTTAGCCTTGTCCAAAGTCAATTGCTCAGGAGGGAAACTGGCTGGTGCCCTGGCCAAGTGGGCAGCTCCTCAAGGCCAAGGTTGACTTGAAAAATAATTACTAGACAATAAATTAAACTTTTATTGAGGCATAAACTGAGGTCCAGAAATGAATTTCCACTGACTTAAGTGCAGCACTGTGAAAGGAGAAGCTCTACGCCCTAACTTCCCTCCCTCATCCATCAGGCGTCCATCCCCAGTTTCCTGCTCAGGAGCCCTCCTGAGGCCCAGGTTGCAGATCCATAGCCTGAGCATGCATGACCCTGTGATTTCTCCTGGTGCTTCAGTGGGAGATTCTGTAGTGGCTGTTTGGGTGGCCCCTGGTTAATTTATCTGGTAGCTGGGACTTGCAGCTCATTTGAACATTGGACTCCCACTGTCCACTTCTTTTAGGGGTGCATCTATGTGTGCATTTGTTGGGAGGGCTTTGGCTGTTTGCTTTCAGGGCAGCCTCCTACAATGGAGCTGAAATGAAGTGAATTAAAATGAATTTTGCAATGGGACATCTGAGCTAATTTCAAGACATCCTGAAGGTAATGAGAGACAGCTGGGGTACAGATGCAAACCAGACCCCTGAGAAACATCCCTGGGGTGAAGAGAGCTGCTGTAAGCTCCTGCTGCTTCCTGTGTGTGCTATGGCTCAGGGCACTGCCAGTGTCATGAGCTTAAGGGGTCATCTGAAGGCTGGGCACAATGGCTCACGCCTGTAATCCCAGTACTCAGGGAGGCCGAAGCGGGTGGATTACCTGAAGTCAGGAGTTCAAGAGCAGCCTGGCCAACATGGTGAAACCCTGTCTGTACTAAAAATACAAAAATTAGCCAGGTTTGGTGGCAGGCACCTCTAATCCCAGCTACTGGGGAAGTTGGGGCAGGAGAATCACTTGAACCTAGGAGTCAGAGGTTGCAGTGAGCCAAGATCATGCCACTGTACTCCAGCCTGGGTGACAGAGTGAGACTCTCTTAAAAAAAAGGGGGGGTCATCTGAGTCCTCCACTTTCCCCTTTGTTGGTAATACATAAGTACACAATAACACAGATAAGAGCTATGGCATAGTGAAGCAAACACCCACCATCCAGCTTAAGAAGGAGTAGTCCTACCCCCCACCACCTCCCAACCTCTCCTGTGTGCACTGTGCATGCCTCTTTCTTCAACTTGGATTGATTACCACCAATGTGTAGTCCCCAAACAATCTTGTTTAGTTTTATAGGTTTTGAACTTTGTATAAATGATATCAATCTCGGTGTACTCTATTGCAATTTGATTTTTAAATTCAGCATTATATTGGTGAGTTTGTTTCACATGAGCATCTGAAGGAGTTGTCCATGTTCACAGCTGTATAGTATTCCTTTGTTTGAGTGTGTCCCTGTTAATGATTGTCTGGGTCATTTCTGGGCTTTGCTTTCACAAACAAGGCTGCCGTGAGCACCGCACTCTGGCCCTAGGCATCCACATGCAGCAGGTGCTCCAGGAGTGGGAGTGGGCAGGTCCCCTTTATGGAGAAGATGTCCTTTCACAGTGGCTGTACCACTGCTCACTACCCCTTTGCTTCACATCATCCCCAACTAACAGTGGTCTTTACAGATTTTTAAATACTTACCAGCATGGTTTCGTCTTTTTGTTTCTTTGTTTTGTTTTATTTGCTTGATGCAGTCTTACTTTGTTGCCCAGGCTGGAGTGCAGTAGTGCGATCATATCTCACTGCAGTGTTGATCTCCTGGGCCCAAGTGATCCTCTCATCCCAGCCTCCCACCTAGCTGGGACTATAGGCTTATGCCACTGCACCTGGCTAATTAAAAAAAAAAAATTGTGGAGGGGTGCAGTGGCTCACGCCTGTAATCCCAGTATTTTGGGGGGCCAAGGAGGGCAGATCGCTTGAAGCCAGGAGTACAAGACCAGCCTGGGTAACGGGGTAAAACCCCATCTCAAAAAAAAAAAAAAAGCCGGGTGCGGTGGCTCACACCTGTAATCCTATCACTTTGGGAGGCTGAGGCGGGCGGATTGCCTGAGGTCAGGAGTTCGAGACCAACCTGACCAATATGGTGAAACCTCATCTTTAAAGAAAAACAAACACTGTCTCTACAAAAAAATACAAAAATTAGTCAGGTGTGGTGGCACATGCCTGTAGTTCCAGCTACTAGGGAGGCTGAAGTGGGAGGATTACTTGAACCCAGGAGGCTGAGGCTGCAGTGAGCCAAGATTGCACCACTGCACTCCAGCCTGGGCAGGAGAGTGAGACCCTGCCTCAAAAAAATTTTTTTTTATTTGTTTAGAGATGGGGTCTTGCTATATTGCCTAGGCTGACTCAAACTCCCGGCCTCAGGTGATCCTCCTGCCTTGGCCTCCCAAAGTGCTAGGGTTATATAGGCATGAGCCACCACACCCAGCTGAACCTAGATTTTTAAAGTTAACTTTATTGAGATATACATACAAGAAAATGCACCCATGTAAGTTCAGTTTGATCTCTTTTGATAAGTGTAACCAATACCTCAATAAAGGTGTAGAACATGTCTGTAACTCCACAAAGCCCACCGGTGCCCTCTAAGGTCAGTCCCTACCCCTGGTCCCAGGCAACCACTGATCTGCCTTCTGTGGGGGATGACTTTTGCCATTTCTTTTGCTCAGATGTTTCTGAGAGTCATGGGTGTCGTACACACCAGTAGTCTGTGCCTCACTATTGCAGAGCAGGATCTTACATACTTTATCCATTCATCCGCTGATGGACATTTAAATAGTTTCCAGTTGGGGACTATCAAAAACAAAAACCTTGTGAACATTCAGTTACAGATATTTGTTGGGACATAGGTTTCATTTCCCTTGGGTGAATACCTAGGAGTGGAGCTGAACTGCAGAGTTGTGAGTTAAGTGTATGTCCAGCTTTGTCTGAAACTGCCCAGTGATTCTCCACCCTTGGCTGCACAGCATCCACTTCCACCACCACCGTGTGAGTCCTCTGGTGGCTTTGTATCTTCTCCAGCCATTGGTGTGATTGGTCTTTTCTTTTTTTTTTTTATTTAAATGGAGTCTTGCTCTGTCGCCCAGGCTGGAGTGCAATGGCACCATCTTGGCTCACTGCAACCTCCCAGGTTCAAGTGATTCTCCTGGTTCAGCCTCCCGAGTAGCTGGGATTACAGGCATGGGCCATAATACCCTGATAATTCTTATATTTTTAGTAGAGGAGGGGTTTCACCATGTTAGCCAGGCTGGTCTCGAACACCTGACCTCAGGTGATCCGTCTGCTTTGGCCTCCCACAGTGCTAGGATTACAGGCATGAGCCACCAGCACCCAGTCATTGGTCTTTTTAATTTTTTGCTTCTCTGGTGGATGTCTAGTATTCTCTCTTGGTGTTTTGATTTGCATTTCTCTGCTAACTGAAGGTGCAGCACATTTTAATTGTTATCTGACATTCGTAATTTGTAGTTGTGAAGTGGCGGGCCTTTTGCCTTCAATGGGAAAAAAAGTCTGTGTGTTGCTTGTCTTATTATTGTGAGAGTTTGCTTTTCTCTGGATTTGAGTTTATACAATGATGCAAAGGATAAAGCATGGGAGACACACTTGAAGAACAAACCTGCAGACATGCACTGCCTGATTTCACAACACACCACAAAACTTCAGTAATCAAGATAGTATCATTTGTTTGCCAGGTGCGGTGACTTATGCCTGTAGTTCCAGTGTGTTGGGAGTCTGAGGCAGGAAGGTCACCGAAATAGTGCATAATGCCACTGCTAAGATACAAAGCCATCAGAGTATCATTTTGAGTTATTTTCTCCCAGTCTGTACCTTGTCTTTTCATTTCTTTCTTTTTTTTGAGACGGAGTTTCGCTGTTGTTACCCAGACTGGAGTGCAATGGCACGATCTTGGCTCACTGCAACCTCCACCTTCTGGGTTCAAGCAATTCTCCTGCCTCAGCCTCCTGAGTAGCTGGGACTACAGGCGCGCACCACCATGCCCAGCTAATTTTTGTATTTTTAGTAGAGACAGGGTTTCACCTTGTTGACCAGGAGGGTCTCGATCTCTTGACCTCGTGATCCACCCGCCTTGGCCTCCAAAGGTGCTGGAATTATAGGCGTGAGCCACCGCGCCTGGCCCTTTTCATTTCTTAATGGTAGGTTTTGTTGAAGAGAATTTTTTTTTGAGGCAGGGTCTTGCTCTGTCACCCAGACTGGTGTGCAGTGGCATGATCGTAGCTCACTGCAGCCTCTAACTCCTGGGTTCAAGAGATCCTCACAACTCAGCCTCCTGAGTAGCTGGAACCACAGGCATACGCCTGACTGATATTTTTTATTTCGAGATAGGGTCTCACAATGTTGCTCAGGCTAGTCTTGAACTCCTGAGCTCAAGTGACCCTCCTGCCTCAGACTCCCGACACACTGGAACTACAGGCATAAGTCACCGCACCCGGCCCACAAATGATACTATCTTGATTACTGAAGTTTTGTGGTGTGTTTTTAAATCAGGCAGTGCATGTCTCCAGGTTTATTCTTCAAGTGTGTCTCCCATGCTTTATCCTTTGCATCATTGTATAAAGTCAGCTTGCTAGGCTGGGGATGGTGGCTCATGCCTGTAATCTGAACACTTTGGGAAGCCAAGGTGGGTGGATCACTTGAGGTCAGGAGTTTGAGACCAGCCTGGCTAACATGGTGAAACCCCGTCTCTACTAAAAATACAAAAAAAAAAAATTAGCTGGGTGAGGTAGTGGGTGCCTGTAATCCCAGCTATTCAGGAGGCTGAGGCAGGAGAATCACTTGAATCCAGGAGGCAGTGGTTGCAGTGAGCTGAGATCATGCCACTGTACTTCATCCTGGGTGACAGATCAATTTTGTCTCAAAAAGATAAACTAATTTTTTAAAATGCTGGAACTGTTAGCTTTGTTTGTTGGGTTTTAGCACAGAAAAGCATAAGGAAGAAATAGCGTATAATATCACTGCTAAGATATAATATCACTGCTAAGATATAATATCACAACCTTAACCTCAAAAAGTGAAAAGGAATACAAGAGAATAGTTAAACATGTTACACATACATTGTCCATCTCCTCACTGAAAAAAGCCTGTCAACAGCTTCTTGTGTTAACTTTGCAATATTTTTTCTACATATCTTTTCCATAAAATGCAACCAAAAGGTGCCGTACTTTTATTGATTGATTTTTTTTTTTTTTTTTTGAGATGGAGTCTCACTCTGTCACCCAGGCTGGAGTGCAGTGGCATAATCTCAGCTCATTGCAACCTCTGCCTACCAGGTTCAAGTGATTCTCCTGCTTCAGCCTCCTGAGTAGCTGGGATTACAGGGGTGTACCACCATACCTGGCTAATTTTGTATTTTTAGTAGTGACAAGGTTTCACCATGTTAGCCAGGCTGGTCTCAAACTCCTGACCTCAAGTCATCTGCCCACCTCAGCCTCCCAAAATGTTGGGATTACAGGCATGAGCCACTGCTACCGGATCAGAAGGCATCATGCTCTACATGTTGTCTTGCACCTGGAGGTTCTGCTCACTGCCGTGGAGGGTCTCCCTCTTTTCTATGAATGCCTGCAGAGTGTCTCCCCGACACATACCTGCACTGTAGGTGACCGGTCCCTGCTGACAGCCACAGACGTGGTTTCCAGTTTTGCTCATAGGAAGTTCTACCGTGGGTGCCTTTTGACGGCTGCCTTGGCATAGCTCTCTATAGGTGCAGTGGGTATCGCTTTAGCCCCACAACTCTGGGTGTCAGAAGTGTCCTAGTCCTGCCGTGCTGTGGCTGGCCTTTCCTCTGTGTCACTTATCTGCCTTCTGTCCATCTGGCCCCCACGCCCGTTGGAACTCCCAGTCTTCCTCACTCAGGGTAAGATGCGGGATCTCCCTACACGGGTCCTGAAGAAGGGAGTTACATCTTTTTTCCCGGGAATGTGTACAGTGGTGGCTCTCACCCAGGAAATTTTCCCCCAGGTGCCATCCGAGACAGTCCGGAGACATTTTTGGTTGTTGCAACTGGGGGCTGGGGATGGCTACTGGCATGTAGTGAGTGAATACCAGGAATGCTGCTCACCATCTGTGTTAGTTGGGGTTACCAGAGAAACAGAACTGGTACTACGCATATATAGACAGAAAGAGATCTTTTATAAGGACATGGCTCATGCAACTATGGAGGCAGCCTGGAGACCCAGAGACACTGATGTGTGTTCCAGGCCAGAGGCTGGCAGGCTTGAGACCCAGGAGGAGGAGATGCTTCAGTTTGAGTCCAAAAACAGGGCAAAGCTGATGTCCCAGTTTGAAGGCCTCAGGCAGGAGGAGTTTCTTCTTACTCAGGGGAGGAGCTGCATTTCTGTTCCATTTGGGCCTCTGAACAGAGAGATGATGCCTGCCCACCTTGCAGAGGACTGTCGGCTTCACTCAGTGCTGTGGTCTGAATGTCTGTGTCCCCCAAATATTCAGTGTTGAAGGCTAACCCCCAAGGTGATGGTATTAGGACATCAGGCATTAGGGAGATGATTAGGTCATGGGGGAGGAGCCTCGGGAATGGGATCAGTGCCCTTATGAAGAAGGCCTCAGAGAGCCCCCTTCCCCTCTCCATCACCTGCCCGTTCCACCATGTGGGGTCACAGTGAGAAGGTGCTGTCTATGAGGAAGGGGCCCTCTTCACACACCAAATCCGCCGGCTCCTTGATCTTGGACTTTCCAGCCTCCAGGACTTTGAAAACACATTTCTGTAGTTTATAGACCACTCAGTCTGTAGTAGCCCAAATGGACTAAAACAAGCAGTCTGCCAATTCAAATGTTAACCTCATCCAGAAACATCCTCACAGACACAGCCAGTCAGGTTAACACATGACATTCACCATCATCCCATCCTACACTGCCCAGAACAATGCCTTCCACAACCCTGAATTCTCTGGTCCAAATGTCAGTAGTGCTGAGATTGAGAAACCCTGGCATAGAGGAAGGAGCTGCATTAATCCTGATACAAAGGCATATCTAGGATAAATTTCTATGAAAGGGCTTTTGCACACTTTATATTTTAATAGATATTGCCAAACTGTCCCTGGAAGGATGGCACTAGATAAGACTACGCTCTACAGTGCAGAGAAGGATGAGAAGGATGTCTGTTATGTCATGGGCTCTCCAGCAATGGTTATTGTCAAGTGTTTATGCTTGGAACATCAGAGAGCTGTGGAACCAAGCCTTCAATCAGCAAATCCAGGGACTCTGTAGCCTGCTAGGTTTAGCTGTTTTCTAATTGTTTTGATAATATAATTGACTGGCTGCTGATGTGGTAAAGCAGGTTCACATTCCTGAGGGCTGATAGTCATTTCTGCATGTTGGGGCTGATTATAAGAAGCTTGGCTAGGTCTGCATAGTGCTAACTTGAGGTGGGTCCCCTTGAAAGAGGCCAAAGACAGAACACACTGGGGTTGTCCACTGGGCTGGGGAAAGACAGCCTTCCCCTGCAGTGAGGCAAGGCTCAGTGATGGGCTGGGTCCCAGGCATCTTCATGAGGATGCCCTGGGCAGAGAGCCTTCCCTAGGGAGCAGCCCTAAGCCAGGCACTCCCTTCCTTCCCTCTGTCCAGTGCTGCCTGCCACCTCCTCTAACTTCCATCCCTGGGGGACTCTGCTTCTTGGTCTTGCAAGCAGAAGCATCTTCCCGGAGCCAAGTGGGGCCCCAAGGGAGGTCTGTCAGTTCTAGTTCTCTTCAGCCCTGCTTGCTCATGGGCCCCCATGGTTCCTGCCTCAGAGTCAACCCCTAGTTTTTGGCACCTGGGGTAGGCTGGCCCTTGTCCCATTCTCCACCCTTGGGCGCCTCCCAGCCCTTTCCTGGCAGGTCCCCCTGCAACCTACTCAGTGCCTGGAAACCACACCAGAGTGCCAGAGGCGTTGGGGTGCAGGTATTGGCTTCATATGCATGGATGGTGACACATTCCTGCACAGTCTCTCTCTTGGGCACAGAGAGGGCCATGCCTGCCTATAACTTAATCCAGCTCTTTGTCACTGCTGCCTACAGCACTTGCATAACCCTGTGACTCAAGGAAGTTTCTGTCTGCCTGGGACCTGCCATCACTTTTCCCACCAGTCCTCTGGAAGGTTCCCAAGGGTTCCTCCCTCCACCCCAGCAACTGGCTGGCCTGCACCTGCTTCTTCAGTGGGGTTTCCCTGCAAGCTCCCTGGTGCCTCCATGCAGCCTCTCTTGGCCTCCTCTCTTCCAACACTTCAGAGCTTCACTCTGTACCAACCCTTCCTCCACCCTCCATCCATAGCCAAGGTCTGTGGCCCTGTGTTACTCTAAGCCTCTGCCTGTTATTCCCTGAAACCTGGGGTGGGAGTGCATCCTCACTGATTCAGTGGGTCCCACTCCAGCATTGTCAGTGGTGCCCTGCAGCCAATTCCAAGCCTGTTAAACTCCAGGCTTGCTGTAATGTTTCTTGAGCCTTCTCTCAGCTACAGAGTTGCCTGCCTACAGAGGGCTCTGTCCAGGGAATGTGAAGAGAAGGGTGTCCAGTGGATGGCTGTGTCCCTTCTCTCCTCTCCCCTAGCCAAACCAGGGAAATATGTCACAAGGTCCAAGGGCTCTCTCCAGGCCTAACACCCTGCCCCAGCCTGCAGGGCTGCTCTGTCCCCCACAAGCATGGTCTCCATCTCTGACCCTCAAAGTTCTGCCTGGAACAGATGCCTTCTCCTGGCCTTTGTCCTGCTGATAATGTCCCTACCTCATTAACTCTCCCTCTTCACGCTTTCTGTCACTTGCTATTTTTTGAGGAATATAACCATTTATATACCATTATGTAAATGGTAGATAAATATAACCAGTTATATTTGTACCTTATAAATATAACCTTTTTGAATTTCATTTGCACATATGTACATATATTACCTTTAATAGGTTATAGAGTACAGCGAGTTGGTTTTTTTCTTTTTTTTGAGACAGCTGGAGTGCAATGGCACAAACTTGGCTCACTGCAACCTCTGTCTCCTGGGTTGGAGCAATTCTCCTGCCTCAGCCTACTGAATAGCTGGGATTACAGGTATGTAATCCCACACCCAGCTAATTTTCGTATTTTTAGTAAAGATGGGGTTTCACCAGGTTGGCCAGGATGGTCTTGAACTCCTGACCTCAGGTGATCCACCCACCTTGGCCTCCCAGAGTGCTGGGATTACAGGAATGAGCCACCATGCCCAGCCAAAAGGTGGGATGTTTAAGAGGTAATTAGGGGCCAGGCATGGTGGCTCACCCCTGTAAATCCCAGCACTTGTGGAGGCTGAGGCACGGGATCACTTGAGCCCAGAAGTTCAAGACCAGCCTGGGCAACATGGGGAAACATCGTCACTACTAAAAATACAACAATTAGCCAGGTGTGGTGGTGCATGCCTGTAGTCCCAGCTACTTGGGAGGTTGAGGCAGGAGAATCGCTTGAACCCATGGTGTGGAGGTTGCAGTGAGCTGAGATAGCGCCATGGTATTCCAGCCTGGGCAACAGAGCAAGACTCCATATCATTAAAAAAAAAAAAGGGTAATTAGGCCATGAGGGCTCTGTCCTTATGGGTGGGATTAATGCCATTTAAATGGGTAAGTTCGGTTATTTGGCTGGAAGCACTGTCTTCCAGTAATTTGCCAAAATGATGAATATAAAGGGAAGAGGAAAGGCCCCCCAATATATGTTACCTAAGCCTTCTAGAAAACAGGGAGTTATTTCTTTGTCCACATACATGCAAATCTATAAGAAAGGTGATACTGTAGACATCAAAAGAATAGGTACTGTTCAAAAAGGAATGCCCACAAATGTTACTGTGGCAAACCTGGAGCAGTCCCCAGTGTTACTCGGCATGCTGTTGGCATTGTTGTAAACAAGGGCAAGATTCTTGCCAAGAGAATTAATGCACGTTGAGCACATTAAGATCTCTAAGAGCCAAGCTAGCCAAGATGGTGAAGGAAAATGACCAAAAAAGAAGAAAGCCAAATAGAAGTACTTGGGGCCAGCCTGCTCCACTGAGAGCAGCACACTTTGCGAGAGCCAGTGGAAAGGAGCCTGAGCTGCTAGCACCTATTCCCCCGAATTTACGGCATAATAGGTGTTACAAAAATAAAAGACCTCTGGACTACAAAACATAAAATGAAATAAAAAACTCAAAGGGCAAGTTTGGTCCTTTCTTACTCTTTACCCTTCTGCCATGTGATGCCTCCCATGCGATGACACAGCAAGGTCCTTGCCAGATGCTGACATCTTGATATTGGACTTCCTGCCCTCCAGAACTGTGAGTAAGTAGTTTCTGGTCATTATAAATTAGCCAGTCTTTGGTATTCTGTCATAACAGCACAAAATGTACTAAGGCAGAGGATGGGGAGCTGACACTCTGACAAGCCCCCAGGAAAGTGACTGCTAATCCAGGTAACAGCATGCCCATCTTTGTATTTCTGTGTGGGAAGGAGCCGTGTGCTGAGGCCTCTGACACACCACACTGGGAGGATCCCTCAGAGTTGGTGGGGTTGCCTCAGGACAGCAGGGTGTTACCCTAGGCAGGTTCAGGTGACCCAAATAACTGAATCCACCTTCAGGAAAGCCACTCAGTTCCAACTGGCTGGGTATCCTGAGGCTGCTGCATCAGGATTTCATTCTTGTTGTTTCTAATTAGAAAGGTAAGTCACATCTTTTATGCAAAATTCAAATGTTACAGAATCATATAGCATCATCAATGTACATCACCTGTAGCCCTATAGCCAAAGAAAATCTCAGTTAACAAAGCTGGGCACGGTGGCTCATGCCTATAATCCCAGCACTTTGGGAGGCTGAGGCGGGTGGATCATGAGGTCAAGAGATCGAGACCATCCTGGTCAACAAGGTGAAACCCCGTCTCTACTAAAAATACAAAAATTAGCTGGGCATGGTGGTGCACACCTGTAGTCCCAGCTACTTGGGAGGTTGAGGCAGGAGAATTGCTTGAACCCAGGAGATGGAGGTTGCGGTGAACCGAGATCATGCCATTGCACTCCAGCCTGGGTAACAACAGCGAAACTCCGTCTCAAAAAAAAAAAAAAGAAAAAGAAAATCTCAGTTAACAGTAAGACACATATTCCTTGTTTTCTTTCCCAGTCAAACACATACATTTGTTCCTATATTTAACAATATATCATGACCATCTTGCATATCAAAACATAGAGCTAGATCTACCTTATTTAAGAAATGTGTGAGGATTTATTGATTTTGTGAAATTATATTAGAGAAGTGGTACATGAATATATTCTCTGTGAAAGAGTCAACAATATGTAAATGTAAGACAAAAGTGAATTTCCTCCCCTAGTTCTTCCTACTCTACTCTTTCCAAAAGGAATAGTAATCTCTATTTCTTTTTCATTTATACGCACTTTCATTTATACATAGGCCTTAAACAACTTTCAGGTCAATACCAAACAGGTCTAACATACATATTTAGTGGCTTTATGGTTTTTCTGAGTATGTCACAATTTAGTGCTTCTGAGATTAATCTGGGAACTTGTTAGAACACAGGTTGTGGAGGCCATCCTTAAGTGTCCCAAGTTGAAAACCAAGTCCCGTCATCACTCTCCCTGTCTGTATGAACACCCTGTCCATATCTCTGAGCATTTAAGGGAGAGTTCCATATGATTAAATTTCTAGCTGTGGAAATGATGAGTCAAGTGATATTAGCAGCATTAATTTTAATAATATGGCCAAACTGAACTTTAACATTGCAATGCTTCCTCACCCTCACAGGCAGTGCTTATGTATGCTGTCTGTTCCCTCCCCATCACCCATGGCAAACACTGCCTAAGACTGTTTCACCGCTCTGATGTATGAGACACTTCATTATTATTATTTTTTGAGATGGAGTCTTGCTATCACCCAGGCTGGAGTGCAGTGGTGTGATCTCGGCTCACTGCAACCTCTGCCTCCTGGGTTCAAGCGATTCTCCTGCCTTAGTCTCCCAAGAAGCTGGGATTACAGGCACCTGCCACACCTGGCTAGTTTTTGTATTTTTAATAGAGACAAGAGTTTCATCACATTGGCCAGGCTGGTCTCAAACTCTGACCTCAAGTGATCCTCCTGCCTTGGCCTCCCAAAATGTTGGGATTACAGGCGTGAGCCACCGTGCCTGGCTGACACTTCATTATTTGAATTTTAATTAATTATGAAAGGAGCTGAACAATGAGTGTCTTCTTTTTCTGTAAATGAACTTTTTATTTTGGAATTACTTTAGATTTACAGAAATGTAAAGGTAGTACCGAGTTCCTATGTGCTCCTCACCAGCTTCCCCCAAAGTGAACACACATAACTGGCACATATGCCCAAACAAAACATTAGTATGCTACTATTAACTGAACTTCAGGTTTTATTTGGATTTTACCGTTTTCCTACCAGTGTCCGTGGAATCCAAGATCCCACATTGCATTGAATTGTCATATCTCCTTAGGGTTCCTTGATCTGTGACACTTCCTCAGTTTATCCTTGTCTTCCATGACCATGGCAGTTTTGAAGTCCCGGTTAGATAGTGTGAACTGTCCCTCAGTTTGTGTTTAATATTCTCTAATGATTAGAAAGGGCTTATGGGTTGGAGGGGAACGCCACAGAGGTGAAGTGTCCTTCTCATCATGCCATGCCATATTGGATAACACATGGTATCACATACTTTCATAGTAAGGAAAATTCCAAACACACATAAAAATAGCAAGAGTAGAGTAAGAACTCATTACATGGTACTCCGGAATTACCAATGCTTTTCTACCAATGTTGTTTCTGGATAGCTTTTCAATATGGTTGGAAAACATTTTCATTTCACTTTTCTGTCCTCTTCATCCTTCCTTCTTCCCTCCCTTCCTCTATCCTTCTTTTTTTTTTTTTTCAAGATGGAGTTTCGCTCTTGTTGCCCAGGCCGTAGTAGTACGATGGCATGATGGGCTTACCAAAACCTCTGCCTCCTGGGTTCAAGCAATTTTCCTGTCCCAGCTTCCTGAGTAGCTGGGATTACAGCTACATGCCACCATGTCTGGCTAATTTTTGGTATTTTTAATAGAGATGGGGTTTTACCATGTTGGCCAAACTGGTCTCAAACTCCTAACCTCAGGTGATCTGCCTACCTCAGCCTCCTAAACTGGTGGGATTACAGGTGTCAGCCACTGCGCTCAGCCTATCCTTCTTTTTTAACACAAAAGGGGAAAGCACTAAGTGTTGGCAATCTATATGGGACCTCCCTTTCTAAAACACAAAAGGGGAAAGCACTAAGTGTTGGCAATCTATATGGAAGAGCATAACACATCTAATTAAATTGCTCCCTCTCTTGACTCTGTCATAACAAAATACCATAGACTGTGGCTTAAACCACAGACATTTATTTCTCATGGTTCTTTTCCCGCCTTTTCTTCTTTAGCCTTCTCAGACGGGAACCCTCTCCTCTGCATTACCAGTTAGCCCCCATATTGTTTTTTTTTTTTTTTTTTTTTTGAGAAGGAGTCTCGATGTCACCCATGCTGGAGTGCAGTGGCAGGATCTCTGCTCAATGCAGCCTCCACTTCCTTGGTTCAAGGAATTCTCCTGCCTCAGCCTCCTAAGTAGCTGGGATTACAGGCGCACACCACCACACCTGACTATTTTTTGTATTTTTAGTAGAGACGGGGTTTCACCATGTTGGCCAGGCTGGTCTTGAACTCCTGGCCTCAGGTGATCCACCCACCGCCTCCCAAAGTGCTGGGATTACAGACATGAGCCACCATGCCCGGCCCCCCATATTTCTTTCAAAGCACGAGTTGAGAGGAAATGGCATGGTCTGCCCAGGTGCTCTTGTCTGTGGATTTAAAAACAATCATAAAACCAAATTGGATTAAAAAAAAATTTTTTTTTGAGACAGGGTCTGGCTCTGTCACCCAGCTGGAGTGCAGTGGTGTGATCTCAGCTCACTGCAATCTCCACTTCCTGGGCTCAAATGATCCTTCAATCTGACTCCTGAGTAGCTGGAACTACAGGTGTATACCACCATGCTTGGGCTATTTTTTTTTCTATTTTTTTTTCTTTGTAGAGATGGGCTTCACCATGTTGGCCAGGCTGGTCTTGAACTCCTGAGCTCAAAGCGATCCACTCACTTGGGTCTCCCAAACTGTTGGGATTACAGATGTGAGCCACCATCCCCAGCCTGGACCTGCTTTTTGTCATCACTATATAATGGCAATTTTTTTTTTTTTTTGAGACGGAGTCTGGCTGTTGTTACCCAGACTCGAGTGCAATGGCACGATCTCGGCTCACCACAACCTCCGCCTTCTGGGTTCAAGCAATTCTTCTGCCTTGGTCTCCTGAGTAGTTGGGACTACAGGCGCGCACCATCATGCCCAGCTAATTTTTGTATTTTTAGTAGAGATGGGGTTTCACCTTGTTGACCAGGATGGTCTCGATCTCTTGACCTCGTGATCCACCCGCCTCGGCCTCCCAAAGTGCTGGGATTATAGGTGTGAGCCACCGCGCCCGGCCTATAATGGCAATTTTAAACTTATCAGGGATATAATACTCCTCCATGGGGGAAAAATCAAGATACAGAACATTTCCAGCACCTCAGAGGCTTACTCAAGGAAATATTTTGATGCTTAGAATACTATTTAATCTTACCCCAACTCTCCTTTCTGCAGGGTGCTGAGAAACTCAACTGCAGTCATGTTTAAGCTCCCCTGGCCTTGTAGGGGCATGGGAAGGACTGAATTTTGTGAACCCTAAGGTCCTTTCTTGCTCTTTCAGGGGCTACTTACCTCCAGGAGTGGCTGTTTCTGCCCCCATTTCTTAACCATCACTGTGGAGGGTACTGAGCAACATCCCATCCAGCTTCCCCCTCCTCTCCTTTTTTCTTTCCCTTTTGTTTTTTGGACAGTCTCGCTCTGTCGCCCAGGATGAAGAGCAGTGGCACAATACTGGCTGACTGCAGCCACTGCCTCCCAAGTTACATTCTTCAGCCTCAGCCTTCTGAGTATCAGGGACTACAGACGCATGCCACCACACCGAGCTCATTTTTGTATTTTTAGTAGAGATGGGGTTTCATCATATTGGCCAGGCTAGTCTCAGACTCCTGACCTCATGATCTGCCCGTCTCAGCCTCCTAAAGTGCTTGAGTTACAGGTATGAGCCACCACACCCAGCCTCCCCCACTTTTTTTTTTTTTTGAGATAGGATCTTACTTTGTCACCCAGGTTAGAGTGCAGTGGCTTGATCAGGGCTCACTGCAGGCTCAACCTCCTGGGCACATTTCCCGGACGCAAGCGATCCTCCTGCCTCAGCCCCACAAGTAGCTGGGGCTATAGGCACAGCTGCCATGCCCAGCTAATATTTTGTAGAGATGGGGTTTCATCATGTTGCCCAGGCTGGCTTGGAATTCTTAAGCTCAAGCAATCCGCCCACCTGAGCCTCCTAGAATGCTAGAATTACAGGCGCAAGTCACCATGCCTGGCCCCAGCCTCTCTTTTGAGGCCTAAAACAGGTAAAAGAGATGCTCACTCAAAGCCTTCAGCTCGTTTTCCTGATTCACTGGCCTGATTTCACTACAAGGCCTGGCAAGGTGCTCAACCATTCTCAAATTTGGGTCTGCAGGTCCTTTCTTTGTGAACAACATAACTGCAGATGCTTCACCATGTCTATGTCAACCAATGCAATATATTGCAGCAGACCGAATGCGGAAGCACATGTGAGAATCTATTAGGTCAGATTTTGAAAAGGTTTGCAAAAGTGTAAAACAATACTATTCCTTTATTTTGGTGATGGGCAGGAAATATATATTTCCTTTTTTTTTTTTTTTTTTTTAAAGACAGTATTTCTGTCACCCAGACTGTAGTGCAATGGCACAATCTTGGCTCACCGCAACCTCCACCTCCTGCGTTCAAGTGATTCTCTTGCCTCAGCTTCCCAAGTAGTTGGGATTACAGGGGTTCACCACCACATCTGGCTAATTTTTATAATTTTAGTAGAGACAGGGTTTCACCATGTTGGCTAGGCTGGTCTTGAACCCCTAACCTCAGGTGATCCGCCCACCTGGGCCTCCCAAAGTGCTGGGATTACAGGCGTACCACCGCGCCTGGCCATTTACTTTTAAACAGAAACAAAAACACTTTAAAGCATTTTAACTTTTAATATGGTAACATCGACAGCTATAATCCACATTAGTAAAAGCTTGGGGCCCTCAATCATTTTTTATGAGACTAAGAATTTGGGAAATGCTGTAGCTCTATAAGGCTATGCCTTTCTTGACGCCGAATCAGTGAACTTCGGAGAAGGAAGGTCATCGGCCCGCCGCCTCACCGCCAAGCTGGAGCCTCGCGCTCCAAATGCGTCCCTCGAAGTCTTCGGCAAAAATGGGACTGGGGAGTCCAGTCGTGTAGCCAAGCCACGTTTCCTCGTGTGGAAAGCTGGACAATGTTTACTACCTCACAGGACCACCAAAATGACTGCGTTAGGTATCCCCATGAAATGTACGATGAGTCACATCCTATTCTACAGAAGCAAAAGTTGAAGCTCAGAAATGCCAAGAGCCTGTGCCGCTACTAACTGGTTAGGAGACCTAGCCACCCGGACACTCCAGGTCAACGCGGCGTCGAACTGCCGCCGGCTCCTCCCGCCTGCTACACATCCGGCGCCCAGGCCGGAAGCTTCCCTTCCGGTTCCCAAGACCACATTCCGGAAATGAGTCTCTCTACCAGTACCTAAGATGGCCACCAACCTATTCACCGCCGCGATCAATGGAAGGGACCTGTTCACGAATCCGGAAGTTGCCCAACTCCGCCATGGCAGGCGCTGAGGGCGCCGGGGGCGTGGCTTCCGGCGGCCACAGTCTGTGAGTCTGGACGTTGGGGTCGAGCCGGGGCGGCAGCTGACAGGCGCTCCTCCCCCGACGGCAGCGACTGGTGCCCAGCGAGGCGGGCGGACCCCAGCTCGCGTACCGGCGTCCCAGCCCGCGAGGCGCCAGGGCTGCGCCAGGGCATGGAAGAGGGAAAGATGGACGAGAATGAATGGGGGTACCACGGAGAAGGCAATAAGAGCTTGGTGGTGGCCCACGCTCAGGTGAGTGGCGGACGTACCGCGCAGGTCCCGGACCTCACTCAGACCGGACCGGGATTACCCCGTCCCCATTGTCCCTTTCCCCAGCAGGGTCGGTTCCACGTTCCCCACAGTACCTTCCTCCTTCCCGGCCGTTCTCCTTTCTCCCACCCTCCAGCAATCCCCCCAACCCCGTGAGTTCCTCATCACCCCAGTATCCCCTCTCTACTGGGTCAGTCTCGTTCCCCCAGGTCCTTCCTTCTCCCGATCCGTCACTCGTCCCCTCAGCATTCCCCCTCTCCGTCAGAGTCAGTTCCACGTTCCCCTCCGCGCCCCATCGGTGCCGCGCGCAGCCTCACGCGGTGCCGCCTCCCGCCTGGGTGCCCGCGGGACTGCCAGGCCGCAGTGGGGTGGAGGCTTAGCTGGGACAGAGGGCTCCGGCAGCACTGGAGGAAGAAGCAAAGTGCCCATGGTGCTGTTACTCTCAGCACCAAAAGAGTTCAGTCTCGTGAGACTACGGAATTGCTTTTCTTGCTGCTGTTAATAGTAGGGGGACGTGGTCCACAGGTCCCCTTCTCAACCTTTTGGAATTTGAAGAAACCTGAATTCAATGATGGTGAAAGTTTTAGAAACTTCAGTAAGAATTCGCAAAGGTGAATCCAAGAGTGAAGCATGTGGGTTTGTGTGAGTGCCCATATCTCTCTGACCTTTTGCTGCCTGGTACAACCACGCCGGAATGTGGCCGGTTGGGAGTGGGGGAGGAGGGTGAGGGGGGCGGGGGATAGGTGTCACGTAGGGAGGAGTTAGAGCCTGGGTGTTAAAGGCACAGGAATCTCAGTTCTACCACTGCGTGGTGGAGGCTCAGTGTCTACGTTTTAAAGTGGAACTAGTAATAGAACTCACTTTGTGGGATTGTTAGAAAGATCAGTTAAGCAAGAACCTATCAAGTTATGCTTAGCAAGTGATAATTGTCATCCCCTTGGACACATAGATAAAGTGAAAGTAAGAGAGGTTAAGGACACTGGCCCAGTCCAACAGCTTGTCAGGGATGGTGTAGGTGGTGGAGTACTGCCTTACTTCTGTTGTTTCTATGCTGGGTGCATTGGTCAGCTGCAGTGTAAGCTGCAAACATCCAGGTAGCCCCGAGATTCTGCCTTTGGATTTTGTTACTCATTAGCACTGGGAACTAAAGAACAGAGACTGCAGGCTTTGCTCAAGATCTTTAGGTGATATAATGGACCAGGCTAAGCTGAAGCCGTCCTTCTCTTGTGTAGTCCAAGACTGGCCAAAGTGAGGGATGTTTCCTCGTGAGTCCGTTTTGTTGTTGGATTACAAAACAAATGCCAATCTTCCAATTACTTGGTGAGAGTAGATGTATCTCTGCATTTTAGGTAAACCCAAGGCACTCTTTAGTGAGGGCTGATATATTAAGTTTCAAAAGTAGTGGCAGATGTAGCAGCAATTTTCAGTCTTGGAGCAAAAGGACACCCATGTTGAAAGAGCAGAGGCTTTGAGGCAGTTGCCTCTGGCATTTGGATCCCTCTGTATGTCCCTGACAAGTATGTGTCCACCCTCTTCCCTGAGCAGGTATCTCCAGGGCATCCTGGCCCTCCCCTGTTGCACAGTTCTGTTTGTAATGATTCTTTCTTTTTTCTTTCACCTTTTCAAATTTACCTACAGCTGCCAGGCTATTCTAGACCTATGTTATTCATGTTTTTATTTTATTTTTTTAGATGGGGTCTTGCTTTGTCTCCCATGCTGGAGTGCAGTGGCCCAATCTTGGCTCACTGCAACCTCTGCCCCCTGAGTTCAAGCAATTTTCCTGCCTCAGCCTCCCAAGTAGGTGGAATTACAGGCGCCTGCGACCATGCCTGGCTAATTTTTTTTTGTATTTTTAGTAGAGATGGGGTTTCACCATGTTGGCCAGGCTGATTTCAAACTCCTGACCTCAAATGATCTGCCTGCCTTGGCCTCCCAAAGTGCTAGGATTACGGGTGTAAGCCACTGTACCCAGCCTCGTTCTTTATTTTAAATCTAAATTTGCTTTACCATGCTCATTTCTGCTTGGTTGTTGTTTTTAGCTTATCATCTGAAATTGAAGATTATCACTGCACGTAGTCTCATGAGAAAATGTTTCCCATCAAGTTAAGGTCAGGCAGAGCCTGTGCCTGATATAGTAACCTGAACCAAGCCTGGCCCACCAGCTCTGCCCTGTGGCGTATTTGCTTAGGCCGTAGAGCTAGGAGGAGAGAGCAATTCCTGAAAGGCAGCTTTTTAGGACCTGTTGAGTTCGAGCAGACAGTGTGTGTCAGTGGGATAGAAGATGGGTGAGGGAGAACAGGAGGAGTCTGTGGTCCCATGTATGCTGAGCGTGTGCACGGCCTCCCTCCAGCCAGGTGTGGGGAGGGAGGGAGGTGGACCCTGCTACTCTGCCCAACTCCTTAGATCCACCTCATTCAGTCCAAGAGAGAGGGAGGCCTTTGCCAAGTTTTTCCAGGTAAGGAGGGGGTTGCTTTCTCTGAGAGGGCATCAGCTCCTCTCACAATTGAAAGGTCCATAATGAGTCCTGTGCTGACTGCCATCCCCTCCACTGTGAGAACATGCTGCATCTTCAGCCAGCCTGAGCCCATCCTGCAGGAGCCGAGGGTCTAGGTAAGGAGATCTTCATGGTCATTGGCTATCAGCACTAGAAGAAGCAGAGTGATGTTCTCTCTGTGGTATGCAAACATGGGATGAGAGAGAGCTTTCTGTGGAGCATAGGACTTGTAGGAAATGGGGCCTGGGGATAGGTGTGGGTTGCAGGAGGGTGGGCAGGAAGGTAAGCAGCAGGCCAACCATAGAGAGGCATTTTAAAGGTGTTCCTGACCGAAGTTGGTCAGCTTCCCCAAGGCCCTTCCTCTCAGAGATGGCCCAGGACGATTCTCATTTTGCCTGTCAGTTTGCGTTCTGCCTCTGTTTGGGATGGTTGTGCACCTGAACTTTCTCAGGTGCAGGTAACCATGGTATTCTCTGCCTTGTGTGGCACAGACCCTGTGGCATGCTTGAGAGGCTCTCAGCAGCCTGGCATGTTGCCTGTGGGTGTCTGGAACTCCAGACACTGACCCCCATGGGGGCTCCTTGGGCAGGGGCACTTCCCATCTGGATGCAGTTTCCTCACTGCACACTGAAGGTATAGTGCTTGGGCTAGTGGCCACATCTCAGGTTAGTGAAGTCCACAGGCTGCCCCTTTATGCACTGCCACTGGATTTCTCTCCTGTGTGGCGCCTCCACCTGCCTCCTTCACCTTCAACTGGTTGGTTTTGGCTCAGTGCCCTGTCCTGTAAAGGTCATTTTAGGTTTCGTTTGTCATTCCATCTCCTAGATGTCCAGATCTGGATCATGTGCTTGCCTGGGGCACTGAGCCCCTTCCGGAACACCTCAGTCTTGGGGAGCAGAGGCAGAAGGTGGCCCACTCCCGTCATGACACTAAGCTGTCATGATGTTTTCCTTCTTACTGACATAGGTAACATGAAAGACCACCATTTAGTCAGCTTACCAACAAAGAACATTGATCACATGTGTGGACAAAGCTGCTCACTTCCAGTTGTTCCAGTTTTGTAACCTTTCCGAGAGTCTGAGAGCTTCAGACCATTTCTGCAGATTATTTTGGTGCCTGGGGAGTTTTGGTGTCTCTTTGGTACCTGTTTGGTGACTGGGGTATTTGTCTAGGCATTGAAGGTGTGGAGTTCAAGCAGTCAGGTACCCTTTTACTGTTTCTCTTCTCATCTTATGTTTTAAGATTTCTGGTTCATAAATCATACTTTTTTTTTTTTTTTGCCATACAGCATTATTTTGTGTATTAAAATTTTAATAATTTATATGATTATTTTGTAGTGGATGGTTTAAGTAAATGATACTAGATTCCACTTCATATGAGGAAATGTTTACAATGTTACATAGAAAAAGCAGGTTATGTGAAACCCCGTCTCTACTAAAAATGCAAAAATTATCTGGGCATGGGGGCACGCGCCTGTAGTCCCAGCTACTTGGGAGGCTGAGGCAGGAGAATTGCTTGAACCCAGGAGGCGGAGGTTGTGGTGAGCCGAGATCACGCCATTGCACTCCAGTCTGGGTAACAACAGTGAAACTCCGTCTCAAAAAAAAAAAAAAAAAGAAAAAGAAAAAGCAGGTTACAAAAGCAGATGGATAATGTGATTGTAATTATAAAATGACTGAAAGAAAATACATGAAAATGTTCTAAGTGGCTATGACTGTGTTAGTATCATGAATCACTTACTTTTTTTTTTTTTTTTAATATTTTCTAAATTTCCTACAATGGATATGTATGATACTTGGGAAAAAAGATTAATTTCTGAAAAGTTTATGCTCTTTGATTTACTAATTTCTGTTCTAGTAGTCTGTTTTAAGGAGATAATTAGAAATATAAATAAAGATCTTGTACACAAAGATATTCATTACAGAATCACTTAGAACAGGTTAGGTGGAAAGCCACTGTCCAGTCCTTCAGGACTGTTAATTGTGTCATACTTCCTACTGTGGATGCTGGAAGCACATACATTTATGATCTTCACTTTTTCCCAACTGTATAGCATATGCCTCAAGGCCTGGGCCACTCCCTTTTAAAGTTTTTAGCTGGACCTAGTTGAAATAGTCTTAGTTTTCCATCACAGCTAGCATTTTGTTTAAACCACTGACATATTCTGCATTTGGGATTTTTAATGGTGGTGTTCTAGGGTGATGCAGCTGATGTGGCTTCTATCCTGGTGAGGTTCCTCCTTGTCTCATCTGAGCTCATTGGAGAGCTGTGCTTGTGGCTCCCTCTTTGTTTATTCCTTTCTTTGTATCTGCAGTTGTGTGATGAGGTCTGCTTTTTGGTGACTGTCAGCCCTGTGATGGTGCCTCTCTGGCACTTGGGGGTTTTTTGGTTTGGCCTGGGCTTACTTCCTACTTTTATACCTTCTGAGGTGACACATCCACTTTCCTTGCCTGACTGAGCCTCCTTCTTGGTCAGAATTCAGTCAGAGCAAAGCTCCTCAGTGACCTCCTGTCTTCTGAGAACTACAATCCAGGAGGGTGAGGAAAGCATTATTTCTGTGTCTGCAGAGAGCAAGGTTGTACCTTGGGCCCGGCCACTTCTGCCTTATTGCCAAGCAGTTGGGAGAACTGAGGGCCTGGACTTGCTCACACTTCCCTGTGGCCCTCACTGTGGGCCTCAAGGCAGCCCTGCTTTCCCTTTACATGCTGTCAGGCTTTCCGTGCCTATAGGGGTCAGTCCCACACATGAGGTGTACCTGTCCCCACGGGCCTCCCCATGTTCTGGTAGTAGTATGGGTGGTGTGTGACCTCCCCCATGGCCCACACCTGCGCCTGCTTCAGTCCTGCAGAGAACACCATGAGGTCAGGATGGAGTCGCCAAGGCTTGAGAAGGACGTGCCCCACACAGGTTGGATAAGGGGCCAGCACCTACTGTGCCCTACCCCAAGGCCGCCTCCAGTCTGGCCTCCCTGCTTTTGCCTATAGAGTACTGGGCTCCCATCCTCCATGGGCATCTTGTGATGTCACATCTTCATCCTGTGTCAAATGGGCTTTGTGTTTCTATCTGAGGCTGTACATTCCCCGCTGAAGCCAAGCTGCACCCTTGGGAGCGCCTCCTGTTGGAGCCAGTACTGTAAGCCCTGCTTCTTGTTCCCTCCACAGTCCTGTGTGTCCTGGACATGCCTTTCTGGTTGGGTTTGCAATGGTGAGCAACTTTGGCACCTCCTGCCCCTGGTGACTGAGAGACCCTGGGCAGCCTTCTTCTCTGGCTGGGACAGAGCTGGAGCTGGAGCTGTGGGGTGAGGTGAGGAGGGTCTGCAGGGAGGGCAGCCTCTTTAGACTGCACATTTGGGATCCTCCACGGCCCCTCCTAGGAGTCTGTCTTGACAATTTGGGAGCCAGAACTGAGCGTTGCTTGTAGAATGCTGGGGCAGCATCCTGAGGGGTGACCCCTGCTGCTGTTGTCTTTTTCTGTCTTCCCTGCCCACAAAAGTTGTCTGATCTCAACTTCAGGTTATCTCCTTAGCCTGATGGGAGACTTGACCTTGGTCCTTGTCCTTTGACGGGTCTCTGGAACAGCTGATTTTTTGGGTGATACCCCTCCAGAGTGAGTCCCCTGTGGATGGCAGGAAAGTGTCTCCTTATCTGTCCTGAAAGGCTCTTCTAGTTAGTAGCTTCAATTCCGCTCAAAAGGTGCCCCCTCAGGCTTTTCATTGGCAGGTGTCCCTTTTAATATATTGGGGGTTTTGTGGCCTTCTATTTTTATTTAACACCAATTATTGCTTCTTCCTTCTAAAAATATGGAATATCAGAAGGAAGGAAGTGAAAAACACCCAGTATTTCTCCATGAAGAGAACAGCTTTTCTTAACACTTTGGTGCACTTTCTTCTTGTCTTTTTTTTCTGCTTATTGTCAAGTATCGCTTAACACCAGGGATGCATTCTGAGAGCTGCACTGTTGGGTGATGATGTTGTTACAGAACGTCATAAAGCGCACTCACGCCACTTCGCCAGCCATGGGTGCCCCTTGGACTCATTGTGTCTTTCTGCTAATGAGAGCCGCTACGGTGTTAATTTTTCACCTGTTTCCTGCCAGCTGCCTGCATGAGGGTAGTGGGGCCCTGTGGCCTGTGCATTACTGAAGCTCTCAGCCTGGCACATCTTGGGGACCACTCACCTCAGCCAGCCCAGTCTGATCAGGCCTCTCACATGGGGCAGTTGGCACGGGTTGTACAGTGAGCTGAGTGTGTCTGAGTTTTGGTATTAATGAAAACTGGTTGATACTACAGTTCCCCTGGGAGAGTGTGGGTAGGTGGGTTTCTTGTGTCAGTTTTTGGATGATAAATGGGTGGGTGGAGAAAGCAGTTTCCCTTGAAATGGACAAATCACTGTATTCAGGTTTCCTTGGTTGGTTGTGGCTCTTGGGCTCCATAATGGGAAGGCAGAGCAGGAGATTTCCTGTGCGTGACAGCAGGGAGGCCAAGCCACTGTGTTTGGATGTGGTGATGGAGGAAATGTGAGGAAGGGGCTGGGAGGGCCGAGAGGGAAGGCTGCTTCAGGCTTCTCTGCCCAGGCTTGTCAGGCCTGTGTGTTACCTTCTCCTGAGGGGCAGCACAGTAGCCAGTGCCCCCAGCTCCTGCCAGCGACTCAGTAGCAGTGAGGAGCCTGGCCACCAGAAAGACTCAGAGAACCTCCCAGTGTTCAGGCCCTCCTCTGAACTCGGCTCTACCCAACATGACTTTGACTTTTGCAGTCAAGGCCTTGATCTTGATCAAGGCTTCTCTCCAGGCTGAGGCTGGGCCAGCAGGTGGGGCTGGACCTGGGTTCTCTGAGACCACTTCCCTCATTCTGTAGACAGGGACTCAGTTGCCCACCTTGGAGGGAGAGACGGCTAGAGATGATGAAGTTTAGGAGTGTAGCCTGGGGGCCTGAAATCTAGTGCTAGCACCTGCAGGCTATTGCAGTAATAATTATTAAGTGCTAGAGGGAAGAAGAATGTTATTTTATTATCCACAAGGACTGAGGACTAAGTCCTGCAATCATTTAGGCTCTGACATCTTTTTCTCCTGGGACCTGTGTATGTTTTTTCTTTGTATAATGCCCTGTACAACTTATTTTTTAAAAAATTTTTTCTTTGTAAGCCAGATAATGGCTTTCTGAATTAACTTCTACTTTATGTGAATAGTTTTGTGTGTAATCATATTGCATAGGAAATTTATAATTTTCATTTATAAATAAACAGAAAAGACTACTTGTTCCCGGCTTTCCTGGCAACACAGTGGCAGGGTACTTTGGAAAGCTGAGTCTGTATTAGCAGGTGAATGCTGCCAGGTCAGGGGGTCCTGTGTTCTTGTAGTCAGTATTTCTGTTCATGGGCGCAGTGAATTCCTTCCTCTGAGGCTACAGCGGGGAATTGCTGTGATGAGAAAGCTCATGTGTCTTGGTCTGGCATCACCCTGCTCAGGACTGCTTTGCTACAAAAGTCTGTTGTGCAGCTTTTGAGTTAGTCTGGCGGGTGAGTAAGCTTGGCCACTGTGGGTGGCGGGGTTTGCCCTATGTGAGGGACGGGGAGAACTTGCACCATGGCAGCATGGGTCAACTGGTCAGGGATTTAATATAATATATTTTCATATTGTATTAATTTTCAAGCATGACCAGGATTACTCTGGTAAACTTACTAATTTTCCTCAATCACACTTAAACGTCACTAGTAAAGTGTCGCTGAATGCCTGCTGTCAGTGGAGAGCTGTTCTGTATTTGGTGCCTAATTGTTGGAGGGCGGGTCAGGCACACTCAAATAGCACACACCATCATGTGCAGGTGAGGATCAAATGCACTTTCAGGGGAGCGAACTTCTGGAGAGCTGACTAGAATTAGGATTTCTGTTGATCACTTCTGCCTTTCCTTAAATTTTGGTGGAATTATAGTTCCATTAAAATGATCCTTAGCCAGTCAATTCCCACGATTGATTGTTGATACCTGCCTTCAGCTTGGGAGGGGACAGCGGTACCATGCATGCCATTGATCTTGGCTTCCTCAGGTCTCAGCATGGGGCTCAAGGAGGGGACAGTTGTCTGCAGAACAGCAAGCCAGGAACATGGCACTGGCTGGGAATTGGAGCTCAGTAAGAGGGGCCCTGGGGGTGGATGCTTGGGATTTAAGAAAAACAATGTACATTGTCTAAGTGGGGCCATGGGGAGCTGGCAGGGGAGTCTGGCTTGTTCTCCATAGGGCCTTTGTTGTTCCTTAGGCATCTTTTGATCTAGAAAATGGCCTTTTCTAAGGCTTCATTGCAGCCTGCTTCCTCCCACCTGCCTAGGCTTTGCTCTGTGGCCTCAGCAGGGGTGCTACCCGGGATGTTGGACCTCCCACCCTTGCACTGCAGCTAGAACCCATCCCAGGCACATTCTCCTTCCTACGTATAATATATGTTCTTATAATGTATTTTTTGAACATTTAAAAAATTGGAATATTCAAAATAAGGATAAATTTTTTAAAAATGATTGTAATCATTGCTACTTGGAGATGTTACACTTGTGCTGAATGTCCTTTCAGATGATTTGATGTAGACAAATCATACTCATTTTATTAAAAAATTTTTATTTTAAAAACTTGAAGTTTAGTATACCTACAGAAAACTACTCAGATCATGAGTATAGCTTAATTATAACAGAGTAAGTAGACCCATAATCCTCTGACCAGTCCCTTTTAGAATCTTCATCAGCAACTGTTCATGCACATCCAAGGGGTGGGCATAAGGGGTCAGTGTTACCTGTTTTCTGAACTTTATGTAAGTAGAATTATGCCCATATATGTGTGTGTGCATGTGTGTTTCTCTTTTTATGGAAATAGGCTTATTCCATAAGCCCCGTTCTGTAATTTTCTTTGTTTAGCAATATGTGATGACCACAAATCTGTGTCTGTAAATACTGATCCTTTTATAAATCACTGACTGGTTTGAAATGTGTCCCACTGTGTTTAAACCATCTCATTATTGTTGGGCATTTAGGTTTATTCCATTTTATTTATTTCCTTAATTATTTCTTTAGGATAAAGTCCTGGGAGGGGCTGGTGGGTTGGAGGCTGAAGGTTCCTGGTTGTCCTGCTGCCCAGCGTGCCCTTGCTGGGTCCCAGCCCTAGTCTCCCCACCCTGGGGGCTTTCCAGCCTCTTGGCCTTGGTACCTCATTGTGGGCTTTGTCCACTGAGGATGGGACCCCCAAACTGACAGCTTGCGCCTTGGCTTTGAGCAAATACTAATCACACTTTGTTTTATTTTCCAACAGCGCTGTGTCGTGCTGCGTTTTCTTAAGTTCCCTCCAAATAGGAAGAAGGTAAGATGGGTAGGTTTGCACCCAGACATTACAACAATTATTTAAGAAAACTGATTTTTTTTTCTGATGTAGAAATATTGATGCTAGTTGTAGAATTCAAAGATGATACAAGCATTTAGTGCAGAAAGTGGTATGTCCATCATTCCTGATGTAAAACTGACTGGACCCAGCATGTTGACCCATGTGTCACTGTGGTAGTCCACGTGGCGCTCAGCCAGGAGCTGCCCTGGCCTGGCTTGCAGGTCCTGTTCAGAGGGCCCTACTTGTGGCAAGGACCCCAGGACCAGGCAAGCTTTGCCTTGCCGAGTTCCTTAGCACTTGCTGCCTCAGTTTCCCCATCTGTGGAATTGTATGTGCCCATGCGGCAGCTGTCACCTCCACCCACCACTAACCCCCAGCCTCCCTTTCTATGACCTCTATCTCAGACGCTCCAACCTGCCCTCTCCCAGGAGCTCTCAAGGGAGGAGAGAGCCATGGGGGAGAGCTGGGGTGTTGCCATTAGTGGGGCCACAGTGGGTTCGAGGTCGAGCTAGGCAGGCGGAGGAGGATGGGAGGGCCCCACTGTCTTGCAGTTTCCACCTCAGCTGCTGAAGAGAAACAGGCCTAGGTGATTCTGGTTTGTTGAACACATCCCATAGAAACAAAGTCCGTGCGGCTGCCTCCAGCCTTCTCTGTCCCCTTCTTTGCCCCATTCAGTGACTGTAGAGCTCAAACCACCCGAACGTTAACTCCCCCAAGTCCTGGCATCTGTGGACCTCTTCAGATCTGTGTGGAGTGACTGGGGCAGTGTCTGCCAGACAGCAGTTAGCTACATTTCCTCTGTAAATGACATAGTGTGACACACTGTGTGATCAGTGGAGACTTGCGTGGTCACTTTTCTGTTGACCAGGGGGGCTTTTTAAATTTTTATTTTGAGACAGAGTCTCGTTCTGTTACCCAGGCTGGAGTGCAGTGGTGCAATCTCGGCTGACTGCAACCTCTGCGTCCCAGCTTCAAGTGATTCTCCTGCCTCAGCCTCCCGAGTAGCTGGGATTACAGGCACCCACCACCACGCCCAGCTAATTTTTATATTTGTAGTGGAAATAGGGTTTTACCATGTTGACCAGGCTGGCTTCAAACTCCTGACCTCAGGTGATCTGCTCGCCTCGATCTCTCAAAGTGCTGGGATTATGGGTGTGAGCCACCGCGCCCTGCCAGTGGGGATTTTTTTTTTTTTGCAGAAAGGTGATTTTATTTAGGTAGATAAAAGAGAAGGAAAGGAGAAGAAGAGAAAGGCTTCCACAAAGAGTGTGGCAGGGGATTCCAGAGGGGAAATCCCAGAGGGAGCTCCCACCATGTGGGAGGGGATTCCAGAGAGTTGGAAATCCCCAGTGGGGATTTTTTTTTTACCAGAAACTGACTGCAGCTGTACTGGGCCACTGGGTATGTTCTGGAGTTTTCTGTCAGGCTTAGTTCTGACTGATCTCGTTGAATTAGCACAGGACACCTGCACATGCCGTACCTGGCAGGGCACAGTTGGGCATGGGCAGCAGGTTCTCCAGAGACTACGGGAATACAGGGCAGCTGCTCAGGCCTGGGACCTTCTTGAGCATGAGCCAGGCGCTGGGCACCTCCGGGCCTGCCCTGGATAAGCACCCACAAAGGCAGGTAACTGCAGGCAGTAGTGAGACTGCCAGGCCAGCCTTTGTGGATGTCTTCTGGAAGCAGCCTACCAGGGGGCCTCTGGGCTTCTCACCCTTGAGACAGGTTGAGGGAGGAGGGGATGATTTCTGTCCTCAGCCAATTTTATCACCTTACCGACTCTTTAAGAACCCCTGACTGGGGAAAGAATAGTCTACATTTAGAGGCTAAAGAGTAAAATCTCTTTAGAGATTGGGATGTGAAATGTCAGAGGTTTTCAAAGCTACATTGCTTGGAAGGTGTGTGTAGGGGTTGCTTTGGGAGAAGGGCAGATGGGAGGTGGCAGCAGCACAGTCCTCAGATTGCTACCTTTCCAAGCCTCTGGGCCAGGGAGGGTGGCATGGTGGGGGAGGGATGCTGGTGGGGAGGGGCACTGGGGACCTTCCTCTGGATCTGAGGGTTGTCACCAGGGTTCTGTCTGTGGCTGGGGCATCCCCCTGCCTGTGGCAGGATCTGTGGTGGTTTTTACCTCTCCCCTTAAGCCAGGCTTTGCTGGGGGGTCCCATCACGAAGCTGTCCTGTGCTTGTCTCTTACAGACCTCAGAAGAGATATTTCAGCACCTGCAGAACATAGTGGACTTTGGCAAAAATGTCATGAAGGAGTTTTTGGGGGAGAACTACGTTCATTGTGGGGTAAGTACTTTTTATTCATGTCTGAATTCTTGGGCACATTTTGGGTTACCACCACCAACTTCCCAATGATGATGTGGAACTTTGTGCTTAATGATAACCTGTGTCCAGCTAGTCTCCAAGTGTTTCTCATTTGCTGTGCTGGGTGGCAGCAGGGTGGATACTGCAGTTTCTCTTCCTATCTGAGAAGCATGGGGTTCAGAGTGCCCACGTTGAGTCCCTGCTCTTTAGGACCCATCTCCACTGGCCCTCCTGGAGGCCCCTGCTCAGTGAGGGCTCTAGAGTAGCATCCAGTACCACTGAGTCCCAAGGAATGGCTTTTTTTCTGCCCCTGGGCACCACTGAACACAGGAGGCCCTACATGGGAGGATGGCAGGGCCTGCTGGGGCTGTCCTGGGGCAGTTCATCACATCTAGGAAGGGCCTTGGCTGGTCAATGTTAAAAGCTGGAGTTTAGAGAAAAGAGTCCCTGGGCATTGCCGCCTGTGCTGGGGTCTGTGGGAACAGACCAGGGATGCCAGCCCTGGCTCACCTCTTGCCTGGGGCTGTCCCCTGAGCAGAACTTTAGTTTTGAGGCCTGGACAGGCCCCTGGGTCCCACCCTTCTGCGGCTGCTGCGGGTGCATGGCTCGCCTCCGGCCTGTTCATTGTGCTGTCGTGGTGTTGGGCACATTGGGAGGTCACAGTTCCCCTTTTAGGAAGATTCGTGGAGTTTTTCCCCAGGGCATGTCCCTTGGATGGTTCTGTGCCATGACCAGTTTTGTTCTTGAGGAAGGAACATTCTTGGGAATGATATCCACTGGAAGCCTCTGTGGCAGGAGGACTCGGGTGGTGATGCCTTTGTTTGCCAGGGGCATTGGCAACCTGGTGACCTGGTGGGGTGAACGCTGGGTACTGCTCTGAGGGAGGGGAAAGGAGGGGGAGCGTTTCTGGCAGTGAGCACCCTGGCTCTGGGTTTGTCCTCAGTGGGAAGGGTCACAGTAAATGAACCAACAGCATACAGGGCTTAACCCACAAGGCTGCCTTTGAGCGCATTTTCTCCACCTTAAGATACTGACAAAGTGAAGCAGAGCTTGCTTGCACTGCAGGTGAGCATGTCCCAGAAGGACAGCTGCTGGGCTCTGGCACAGTGGGAAGGTGGACACAGAGCCCATTCCAGGTTGACATGTACCCCTCAGGGTGGCTGCGTCTGCAGGGCCACACAGGGCCATGTGAGGGAAGAACAAATGTGTTGGCAAGTTAGGCAAAGTGTAGTGTTTCCCTCCTGTTTGTTTTGGGGCAAGATCCAACCAGGGACAAGATCCAAGAGACAGGGGCAGGCACACCCTGGCTCTGGGCCCTGCCCAGTAGGGTGGCACTGGTCTAGGCCTATCTCCAGTATTGGGTTTGGGAACAGGAGAGTTTAGGAAATGGGGATGGGGTAGAAGCTGCTTGCCTCATTCTTCCATTGTTGCGGGAGGAGTCTGAAAGCTCAGAAGTCCCACCTCGCTGCTGTGGGCCAAATCCTGGTGAGAATGGATGCTCTCTGGCACTGGCCTCAGCTCCGTTGGAACCTCGCATGGTGATAGTTCTGTGCCATAGCCCAGTTTTCAGGCTGGGCACATGAGGAGTGAAGGGACAGCCAGGCTGGTGGCTGTTTGTCCTTCTGAGCAGTCATCCCTTAGCCATTTGGAGGGTGATGCTGGAGGTCCTCCCACATCTCAGCACCCAGGTTACAGGAAACTCTGTGGGAATTCCAGGGGACAGCTCCAGGAGGGGACTTCTGTGGGCTTCCGTCTGGTCCTCTTAGGTAAATGCCTTATGCAGGAGCTGGTTGGTGCCATCCTCACGTGGTTGGACAGTGGCATGGTCCACACTCGGCAATGTGGTCGGACTTTTAAGAGGATGCTTACTGTCAGCATTTGTTTTGTTTTGTTTTGTTTTCTGAGACAGGGTCTCACTCTGTCACACAGGCTGGGGTGCAGTGGTGCAGTCGAGGCCCACTGCAGCCTCAACCTCCCAGACTCAAGTGATCCTCCTGCCTCAGACCCCCTCCCTAAGTAGCTGTGACTACAGGTGCACACAACCACACCCAGCTAATTTTATTTATTTATTTATTTGTAGAAACAAGAGTTTCACCATGTTGGGCAGGCTGGTTTTGAACTCTTGGGCTCAAGTGATCAGCCTGCCTTGGCCTCCCGAAGTGCTGGGATTACAGGTGTGAGCCACTGCACCAGGCCAACATTTATTTTGACTTTAAACACAGATATGCTTATTATAAAACCAGTGATTCACAGCTGTTGAAAATAAACCCAGATCTACATTTCCCCTGGGTGACTGTGAGTTCAGGCCGTGCGTGGGCAGACAGCGGTGTGGAAGGTCGTTGCCGGGTATGTGGACCTGAGACCTGCGTGGCCGTGATGTCTCCCAGCCGTATGTGCTGTGGGGTGGGGGCCCAGGCAGAGTGAGGGCCTCCTGTGATTCTGGGCTATAGTTCTCACATACAAGGCATCCTGCATTAGCATCCACACCTTTTGTGCTTCTGCTTTCTTTAAAGTGGAGCAAGAACTTGGACTTCGTTGAGATGATCCGTAGGGTGGAGAAGGCGTGGTCTCAGTGGGCAGGATCCCAGCATTCTTAGCCTAGCAGATCTTCTGTGTTCCTTTGAAACTTTTTCAGAAGTCACAATTCTGCCACCCTGGAGACATGATAGGATGGTGAAGATGGTGAGCAATGTGGCTTAAATAAAAACCTTTCATTTGGGAAACTGCACAGAAAAGCCATGTGGAGGAAAATACTGGACATTGGTTATGCTGCGTGCTCCAGGGCTGAGGAGGCACAGGCCGTCTTCCTGGGATGAGTGATGCCCTCAGATGCCGAGCTGCTCCTCAGGTGGGAGCGTGAGGCCCTCAGGTTGTCTGAGTGGTCAGCAAGGGTCTTCCACATGGTCTAAGAACTGCTCTGGGTCCATAGATGCTATAAAGACCAGAAGAGGCTCAGCTGGGTGCTCTCTGGCGAGGGATGCTGGCCTTGATGCTGGTCACCACTGTGGGCCCAGCCATTCTGAGAGCTGGCCACCCTGATTGCAGTGAAATATTGGTGTCTCTATTTAACCTGGACACATCCTGAAAATAATAGAACAGCTTTTATTCCCAAAACCCACACACTGATTTTTTTTTTTTAGCAGTAAACTTAAAAAAAAATAAATACACATAACATAAAAACCTACAACTCAACTGTGTGTAGGTATGCAGTTCTGTGGCATTGTGCTTATGTAATTGTTCAGTTCACACTGAGAATTTCATGTCTTTTCTTACAGGAAGTTGTGCAGCTACCTTTAGAATTTGTGAAACAGCTTTGTTTAAAGATACAGTCTGAAAGACCAGGTAAGGGCGTTTCACTTGTTTCACTTATAAATATTGTTTGTGATTTAAAATATTTCATTTGAAAAGTGTTTGAGAGGCTGGGCTGGTGGCTCACGCCTGTAATCCCAGCACTTTGGGAGGCTGAGGTGGGCAGATCAGATCTTGAGGTCAAGAGATTGAGACCATTCTGTCCAACATGGTGAAACCCTGTCTCTACTAAAAATACAAACATTAGCTGGGCGTGGTGGCGCACGCCTGTAGTCTTAGCTACTTGAGAGGCTGATACAGGAGAATTGCTTCAGCCAGGGAGGTGGGGGTTGCAGTGAGCTGAGATCTTGCCACTGCACTTCAGCTTGGCCGCAGAGCGAGACTCCATCTCAAAAAAAAAAGTGTTTGAGATGATATGTTTGCAACATGCAGTTTTCAGTAATCCTCTTGCCAGAAATTTCATTCTCAGGGTAGAAATCCTGAGAGATCATGGATACAATTCTCTGTATCAGAAAACCAGAGTATGCACAGAATACGTGATGAAGAACCAATTAACACAGGCACAGTGGCTCTTGCCTATAATCCCACCACTTTGGGAGGCTGAGGTGGGCAGATCACCAGGTGTCAGGAGTTCAAGACCAGCCTGACCAACATGGTGAAACCCTGTCTCTACTAAAAAAAAAAAAAATACAAAAATTAGCTGGGCGTAGTGGTGGGCGCCTGTAATCCCAGCTACTCAGGAGGCTGAGGTAGGAGAATCACTTGAACTTGGGAGGTGGAGACTGCAGTTAGTGGTGATAACACCACTACACTCCAACCCCAGGCAACACAGTCAGACTACATCTCAAACGAAAAAGAGCCAGTTAATACAACAGAAAACAGCATGAGGGAGGAGCTGGAGGTGGAGGGTCTGGGGCAGACTTAGGAAAGGGAAGGGTCCCTGGGGGTCCCTGGGAGAGGTAAAAGGAAACTGGGTGACCTGAGCTTCTGGAGAGAGGGCCTGGCCCAGGAGGTTCTGCAGCCCTGGGGGCTAGCGCAGGTCCATGGGTCCGTGTTCTTCTGAGGAACAGGGAAACCAGGGGCCTTCTTGGCATCACCTTCCCCATCCCCATGCCGTCCTTCCCCAATCCCCTCCCATCCCTTCACTCCTTCACTCCTCCCTTTCTCCTCCATCCCCACCCACTCCCTTTTCTGCACCTGCTGGTGGCCTTACTGACAGGAACCCGGTCAAAGCTTTTTTTTTCAGTCAGTCATCAGAGAAATTTCATGAGTTGAGGGTAGAAATGTCTCTGCCTGGAGCACAGCCAGGTAGCGAGGGTGTGGAATTGGCCAGTATCAGATGTTTTCCTGATTTGATTTGGAAAATGAAAGCAGACCATTCTCTGGGTCTGCAGTCTCTGGCTGGGGCAGGGAGGAGTGGGCTTCATGCTGCAGGAAAAGTTGGGGAGGCAGGAAGGCCACAGGACAGTGGCTGGGCTCCAGTTCCTCCTCTCAGTAAAGGCAGTCTGAGGCCAGCTCTAGGGTGCTGCCTGCGACTGCTCTGATACTCAGCCTGCCATTTCATAACAACCATGGGAGGTCTAACCAAACCACAGTGATAAGAAGCAGTCTTGGAGTAAGGCTTGTATGTTAAAGGAGGAAAGCCTGTCCCTGGGGTGCCTGGGGCCCAGGCTTATTTGGCTCTGTCCACACCACAGCTTCCAGCAGATTTGGTGCTGGGGAAATATTGGTGCACTGGGGACTGGGAAGGGCCTAGATGTGAGAAAAGGTAGGGCCTGCAGCCCCCTTCTCTTCAAGTTCCTGGGCTAAGGGTGTTGTGGAATTAGGGGCCATCCCCAAGACCACCCTAAGAATTGATAATATGCTAGAAGGACCAACAGAACTCACTGTTTTACTCATGCTTATGGTTTATTACAGGAAAAAGATAAAGATGGAAGCAGCCAAGGGGAGAGGTGCAGGGGTGGGGTCTGGGAGAGACCTGGCATGAACTTCTGGGTGTTCTGTCCCTAGGAATTGTGTGGGCAGCATTCACTCTCCTATCGACCATGTGTGACACACACATGGAATGTGCCCACCAGGAAGCTCACCAGGTCTTGGTGTCCAGAGTTTTCATTGGGGCTAAGGCACATCGACGTGGCTGACTACAGTCTCCAGCCCCTCCAGTGCTTGAGCTGATACCACAAGGCCTGAAGCTACCCCTTCCATAAACCAAGTTGTTACTGTGTGTGTCCCACAGTCCCCAGGGAAACATGAGGTTTTCATCAGGCACAGAGGTGATACACAGGAATCAGGGACAAGGTGGGGCCTGTCTTGGGCAGGGGTAATCTCATCTCTCACTGACCCTACTCCCTGTGACCCTTGCTCTGTTTTCCAGAGTCTCGCTGTGACAAGGACCTGGACACTCTCAGTGGTTATGCTATGTGCCTTCCCAATTTAACCAGACTTCAGACCTACCGCTTTGCAGAGCACCGACCAATTCTGTGTGTAGAGATTAAGGTGATCTGTCGATGGGGAGATGGTGTGGGGAAAGGGGAAAGGTCAGTCCTGGGTAGTGAGTCCAAGAGTTGTGTGCCTTGGGTTCTAGTTCCCACTGAAGTGACTGGTACGCACCCTTGGCTCCTGGAAACTCCACTTGCTTCTCCCTTCCACAGCCCCCACTTGCATTGTGATTCCTGCCATGGCTCCCAGACCCAAGGTTTATGCTCATTCCTGGTAGCTCATGACAGGAGACCCCACCCACCCTGCATGTCTGGGCTGGAACAAGCCCTGGTTGAGGGTCACCAGAGGGAAGCATATTGGGGCCCCTCACCCCGTTTTGCTCAGAAGGCACAGCTTGCCACGGTCCCCTGGCTTTTCTCTGTGCCCCTCCCCGCTGGCCTTGCCTGCTTGGTGCTTGGCTGCTGCTCGTTGTGCTGCAGGAGCCCCATCCACAGGTTCCCTATAGACTGGGGAGCTCTCCGTGTCCTGCTCAGGATGGATTTTCCTGGAGGCACAAAGGCCAGTGTGACCCTCAGAGGCATTGATATGTCATGACCAGGAGTCCTGAATTTCTCTGGTGCCAGGCAGTGGGGGCCGGATGGGCCAGGGGCCCCCTTGCTTCAGCTCTCTGCTACCCATGTCGGGGGTGTCTGTCAGGGTCCCTCAGGAAACTGCCTCGAATGTTCTGGCCTTTGTTCCCCTCCTCCAACTCTGAGGCAGCAATTTCTGGGTTACACTCTTGGCCTGAGCTCATGCCTCATGGTTCTCCTCGGTTGTGGGTGGATGTTCTGCTTCTGCAGCCACGATCTTTAGTGCCCTAGGCTCAGCGCAGGCCTGTGTATTGTGTATGCTCAGAGGCTGCAGCTTTTAGAGGACAGTGGGGCTTCCTTGACCTTCTGGGAGCCTAGTAACTGTCAGATGGTCCCCTGTCAGTGTTAGCAGGAACAATAGTTCTGCTTCTTGGAGTTGGCAGTCCTGGGTCCATCTCTACTCCTAGAGTCTTGCAGTCACAGTCTTGAATGAAAGCACGAAGCTACTGTGTGTTGTACTTGTGTTAAGCCAGCATAGAGGCACCACCGACCCTCATCAGTGGGAGTTCTGGCCATGGGTCCTCTAGCAGAGATGTTTGTGTGATCTGGTGCAGGAAGTGTTGTTCTCGCTGGGAGCTGCAAATGAAAACAGCTTCTGAGGCCGTTCATACCTAACACTTGCTGCACTCATTATCTTGTAGTCAATGATGTGTCTACTTAGAGGTATATGATTTCTTCCTAAATATTTTCCTCCTCATTTGTTTATTTTACAGCCAAAATGTGGGTTCATTCCTTTCTCGAGTGATGTCACGCATGAGATGAAGCATAAGGTCTGTCGTTACTGCATGCACCAGCACCTCAAGGTGAGGAGAGCCAAGGCCCAGCTGTGGGTTACTCTGGGCTCTATGCAAAAGAGCTGCACGCTGGCGATCTGGGCTGAGGCATGGCCACCCACAGTTTTCAGAAGAGTAAAAGAAAATATGGATACTTTTAGTTGACATTTTATTTCACAAGTAATTCATATCCACCTTTTTTATTTTTAAGTTTAGAGACAGGGTCTATGTCACCCTGTCAGGCTGGAGTGCAGTGATGCAATTATACCCACTGCAGCCTCAACATCCTGGACTCAAGCAGTCCACCTGCCTTGGCCTCCCAGAGTGCCTGGTGTAAGCCACTGCGCCCAGCCCATGTTCTCCGGATTCAGTCCTTTAAAATATATAATTCAGTGGTTTTAGTCTCTTCATAAGGTGTACAATCACCACTTCCGTCTAGTTGCTGACAATTTTTATCACTTCAAAGCAAACCCCTGTTCCTGTTAGCAGTCACTTTCCATTCCCCATTCCTGCCATCTCTTGGCAACCACCAGTCTACTTTCTGTGTCTGTGGATTTCCCTATTCTGGACATTTCATATGAATAATATCACAGTCTGTGACTTTTTGTGACTGCCTTCTTTTACTTTGCATGATGTTTTTGAACTTCATCCATGTTGTGACATGTGTCAGCACGTCCTTCCTTTTATGGATGAATAATATTCCATTGCACAAATGTACCATGTTTTGTTTATTCATTTATCTGTTGAATGGAATTCCAGTGTGTGGGTTGTTTCTGCCTTTTGGCTATTGTGAATAGTGCTGCTGTGAACCTTTGTGTAGGTACTTGTTTGATTCCCTGGTTTCAGTTCTCTTAGGTAGATTCCCAGGAATAGAATTGCCGGGTCTTAGAGTAATCCTATGTTTAACTTTTTGAGGAACCTCCACACTGTTTTCTACAGCAGCAATGTGTAACAGTCCCTGTGTTAGTCCATTTTGTATTACTATAAAGGAATACCTGAGGCTGAGTAATTTATAAAGAAAAGAGGTTTATTTGGCCCACAGGCTGCAGGCTGTGTAAGCATGGCAATCGCATCTGCTCAGCTTCTGGTGAGGCCTCAGGAAGTTTAAAATCATGGCGGAAGGCAAAGGGGGAGCCAGAGTATCACATGGCAAGAGAAGGAGCAAGAGAGAGAGGGAGGAGGTGCCAAGCTTTTTTAAACAACCAGATCTCTGTGAACTCATAGAGCAAGAACTCACTGATTATTGTGAGGACAACACCAAGCCATTCATGAGGGATCAATCCCCATGACCCAAACATCTCCCACTAGACCCACCTCCAATTCTGGCGGTCACATTTCAACATGAGATTTGGAGGGGACAGAACATCCAAACCATATTAGTTCCAATTTCTCAACATGCTTGTGGTTATTGCCATCCTAATGTTTGTGAGGTGGTATCTCATTGTGGTTTTGATTTACTTTTCCCTAAATGATGTGATATGGAGTATCTTTTCATGTACTTATTGTCCATTTTGTATCTTCTTTGGAGAAATGTCTATTCAAGTTCTTTGCCTTTTTTTTTTTTTTGGTGAGAGAGAGGTCTTGCTCTGTCACACAGGCTGGAGTTTAGATGTGTGATCACAGTTCACTGCAGCCTCTGCCTCCTGGGCTTAATGGATGCTCCCACCACATCACCCTCTTTAGTAGGTGGGACTACAAGCGCATGCCACCACACTCAGTTAATTTTTGTATTTTTCGTAGAGATGGGTTTGGCCACATTGCCCAGACTGGTCTTGAACTCCTGAGCTCAAGCTGTCTGCTCACCTTGGCCTCCCAAAGTGTTGGGATTACATGCATGAGCCAACATGCCCAGCCATTGGCCCACTTTTAAATTGAGTTTTTTTGGTTACTGAGTTGTAAGTGTTCTCTATATATACTGGATAGTAAAGCCTTATGAGATGTGTGATTTGCAGATATTGTCTCCTGTTAGTTGCTTTTTTTCTCTGTGGATAGTGTCCTTTATGCACAAACGTTTTTAATATTGATCAAGTCCAGTTTGTCTATTTTTTCTTTTGTTACTTGTGCTTTTGGTGTCATATCCAAGGAATTATTGCCAAATCTAATGTCATGAAGCTTTTCCCCTATGTTTTCTTCCAAGAGTTTTAGATCTTACATTTAGATCTCTGAGCCATCTTGAGTTAATATTTGTATGTAGGGCTAGGTATGTGTCCAACTTTATTTTTTGTTTGGTTATCCAGTTTTCACCACACTTATTGAAAACACTGTCTTCCTCCAAATAATAGTCCTGATACCCTTGCTGGAGACCTTTTGGACATATATATGAGGATTTATTTCTGGGTTGTCTATTTTAGTCCACTGATCTATATGTATGTCTCTATGCCAGTACCACACAATTTTGATTATGGAAGCATTCTAATATGTTTTGGAATCGGGAAGTATGATGCTTTCACCTTTTTAGCTTTTTCAAGATTATTTTAGCTATTTGGGACCACTCATGCTTACATATGAGTTTGAAGATTGGTTTCATTTCTGCAAAAAAAGGCTGTTAGAATTTTGATAGAGATCACATGAATCTAGATCACTTGTGGTATTACTGTCTTAACAATAGTAAGTCTTTTTTTTTTTTTGAGGTAGAGTCTCACTCTGTCACCAGGCTGGAGTGCAGTGGCACGATCTCAGCTCACTGTAGTCTCTGCCTCCCAGATTCAAGCAATTCTTCTGCCTTGCCTCCTGAGTAGCTGGGACTACAGGCGTGTGCCACCATCCCTGGCGAATTTTTGTATTTTTAGTAGAGACGGGGTTTCACCATGTTGGCCAGGATGGTCTTGATCTCTTGACCTTGAGATCCGCCCTCCTTGGTCTCCCAAGGTGCTGAACAATAGTAAGTCTTATACTCCATGAACATGGGATGCCTTTCCATTTATTTAGGTGTTCAGTTTTTTTTTCAGCAATGTAGTTTTCAGTGTACAGGTCTTTCAGTACTTTAAGTTTATTCTAGGTTATTTTATTCTTTTGGAATGTTGTAAATGTGATTGTAAATGAGCTGCTTCCTTAATTTTCTTTCGGATTTTTCATTACTGATATATAGAAGCAACTGATTTTTGTGTGTTTATCATATATCCTCTGACTTTGCTTAATTTTTAAATTAGCTCTTGGAGCTTTCTTGTGGGCTCTTTGGATTTTTCTGTATGTAGGATCATATCATTTGTGAATAGAGGGTTTTTCTTCTTCCTATCCAATTTGGATGCCTTTAGCTTGTCCATTTCTACTAAGAAATCATCTGAGATTTTGATAGGGATTCTGTTGAATCTGTACATCATTTTGGGAAGTATTGCCATCTTAACAGTATTAATATTTTGAACATAGTATGAACATAGAATTTCTTTCTGTTTATTTAAGTCTTTTGTTTCCTTCAATGGTGTTTTGTACTTTTTCATGTGTAAGTCTTTTACTTCTTTTGTTAAATTCATTGCTAAGGGTTGGGCATGATGGTTCATGCCTGTAACCACAGCACTTTTGGAGGCTGAGGTGGGTGGATCACTTGAAGACAGGAGTTTGAAACCAGCCTGGTCAACATGGCGAAATCCTGTCTCTACTAAAAATACAAAAATTAGCTGGGCATAGTGGCTCGTGACTGTAATCCCAGCTACTTTGGAAGCTGAGGCATGAAAAACCCTTGAATCCAAGAGGCAGAAGTTGCATTGAACCAAGATCATACCCCTGCACTCCAGCCTGGGTGACAGAACAAGACTCTGTCTCAAGCAACTATAAATCTTTCTATAAGTAACTGCTTTCTCTTAATCCCATAAATTTTGGTATGTTGTGTTTTCATTTTTGTTTATCTTAATTCCCTGATTTCTCTTTTGATTTCTTCTTTGACCCGATGATAATGAGAAGTGTTTACTTTTTACATATTTGGGAGTCAAATTTCCTTTTGTTATTGATTTCTAATTTCATTCCACTGTGTTTGGAGAAAATCATTTGCATGATTTCTCTCTTAAAATTTATCGAGACTTGTTTTGTGGTTTAACATAAGGTTCCTCCCCAAGAATGTTCCATGTTTGCTTGAGCAGAATGTGTAACCTGCTGCTGCTGGATGTAGTTTTCTATAGATAGATTAGGTCTAGTTGGTTTTTAGTGTTGTTCAAATCTTCTTCCTTGTTGACTTTCTATCTAGTTGCTGTGAGTATTAATTTCACATAATAACTTAAAGAGTATAGTTTAGGTTAATACCAACTCCATTTCAATCGTAGATGAAAGCTTTACTACTCTAAAGCTTTGCTGCCTCCTCCCACCTTTGTGCTGTTACTGGGATGCAAATTAGGTGTTTCCACATCATGTTCTGGGCGACACAGATTTGTAATTATGACTTTATGCAGTTGTCTCTTAAATTATATAGAAAAAGAGTTAGAAAATGTGTTTTTACCTTCTTTTATGTTTACCTATGTAGTTAACCTTTACTGATACTCTTTATTTCTTCCTGTGGATTTGAATTACTGTCTAGTATCCTTTATTTCATCCCAAAGGATTCCCTCTAGTAATTCTTGTAGGGTAGGTTTGCTAGCAACAAATTCTTTTAGTTATGGTTTATTTGGCAATGTGTTAATTTCTCTTTCATTTTCAAAGGATAGTCTTGATAGATCTAGAATTCTTGGATGGCAGTCTTCCCTTTAGCACTGAGGATATGTCATGATCCTGCCTCCTCCTGGCCTCCATGATTTCTAATGAGGAATCAGCTGTTACTCTTAGGGACAGTGCTTTGTATGGGATGAGTCACTTTTCTCTTGCTGATTTTTAAGGTTCTCTCCTTGTCTTTGTCCTGTGACAGTTTGATTATTGTGTGTCTAGGTGTAGATCTCTTGGTCTCTATCCTAAAATTTACCCATTTTCTCTTCTGCCTACTCAAGTCTGCTCTTGAGCACCTCTAGTTACTTTTTCATTTTGGTTACTGTACTTTTCAACTAAAGAATTTCTTTCTTCCTTTTTTTTCTTTTTAAACAGTGTCTTGCTCTGTCACCCAGAGTGGACTGCAGTGACATGAACATGACTCACTGTAGCCTTGATCCCCCTGAGCTCAAGGCATCTTCCTGCCTCAGCCTCCACCAAGTAGCTGGGACTAAGGTGCATGTCACCATGCACAGCTAGTTTTTAAAATTTTTGTAGGATGGGGTTTTGCCATGTTGCCCAGGCCGGTCTCAAACTCCTGAGGTCTGGCAGTCTGCCTACTTCAGCCTCCCAAAATGCTGGGATTACAGGCTTGAGCCACCATGCCTGGCCAGAATTTCTTTTTGGTTCCTTTTTGTAATTTGTACCTCTTTATTGATATTCTCTATTTGTTGAGACATTATTCTCCTTGTTCATTTTGGTTCTTTGTCCCTAGTTTCCTTTAGCTCTAATCGTATTTAGGTTGGTTGAAGTCTTTGTCTAGCAAGTCCAGTGTCTGGGTTTCCTCAGGAGCAGTCTAGAGATTCTTTTTTTTTTCTTGTATATAGGCCATACTTTGTTGTTTCTTTGCATGTTTTATGATGATAGCTTGAAAGTGGGCATTTGGAATAATATAATGTGGCCCCTCTGGAGTTAGACTCTACTCCCTCTGCAGGATTTTTTATTGCTGCTTGTTGTAGTTGTTACTGTTTGTTTAGGGACTTTTCTGTGCTAATTTTGTGAAGTGTGTATTCTTTGTCATATGTGGCCTTTAAAGTCTGCTCAGTTAGCTTAGTGGGCAGCTAGTGGGTCAATAGATAATTTCTTCAATGGCAGGCAGGCCAGAACGAATAAGTCTCCTAGTCTTTGCTGAGGAGCTCTGTTTGTGTGTTGGGGCCCACTCAGTATTCACTAGGGTGGTTGATAATTTTGCCTTAGCTTTTACTTCCACGGAGCCTCAGATCAGCTCAGGTAAGAGCTGAGGACCTTCTCAGATCTTCTCTGAGTCTTTTTAAATGGTTTCTGGATTCCCAGGTGTACGTTGGAGCTTTTAGAGCCTCTGTACATCTTGTTACTCAGCTTTTCCTTTTTAGCTTTGGTTAACCATTTGCTCTTTATTCACCTTCCAAGGAAGCCATCAAGTTAAACAGTTGCATCTAAATGTTGTTGACATATGCCCCTGGGGAAAAGGCCTCCTGCATGGGTGAGTTCTGAGCCAGGTCAGTGAAGACAGCCTTGCAAGTGTGATCTTTCCGGGAACCCAGAGATAGGTCAAATAGTGACTGTGTAAGAGTGAGGCTTTGGAGATGCCCTGCCCTCTTCTGCGCTGTCTGTGGCTGCCAGGCAGTTGGTTCCACTGTGATTGCAGCTGCTGGTTTTCAAGGTTCGCTTGGAGATAGAGATAGGGGGATGGGAATAGGGCATTTAAAGTGCCAACAAGCTTACTGATCTTGGTTAGATTTAGTTGGCTGTTTTTCTTGAATAAATGCTTCGTGAATTGTTTCAAGTCTGTGGTCAATTTCCAGACTTCAAAAATTTTGATTGTGACTTTTTGACCAGTTTTCTGATTGCCTTTAGGAGGAGAGAATTTCTGGAGCTCATTGTGCCACCATTTCACCAACATCACCCCTTCTTTTCTTTGTGGTGTGATTACTATCTAAGCTTTTAGGGGAAAGATGGTATGTGAGCCATGCCCCTTAGGATATGATTTTCATGGTCACCATTCACTTTCAACATAAGTGACAAATTTTTAAGAAATACTTTGTACTATAAAGCACTACCTGCTCATATAACTGGTAACATACGACATGGCATGAATTGGATGACCTGCCTTCCCAGGTAACTCATGTTGTCAGATATGTTTGTGTATCTTTCCAGACTTCTTCCTGTGCCCACAAAAATCTGTGTAATTCAGTGGAAATGAAGTGATCTCTCTTCACATGTTCTAATGTTTACATTCCTGTGCGTGCACACACACACACTCTTACAGAGCAAAAATGGGATCATGCCATATGCACTTGGTCTAACTGCTTTGTTCACTTGATTCTTGAGGATCGTTTGTGATTGTTTAGGGCTTTTTCAGTGCATATTTGGATATATGCATGTTTATTTGTACATAAGCTTTTTTTTTTTTTTAAGCAAAAGTGACATTACACTGTATCTGTTGTTCTGCCAGTTGCTTTTTTCCTTGAATAAATCTTAGTGACTTTTAACTCTGCCTCTTTCCAGTTGTGGCTGCATATCATGTATGCATTCCTTCATTCAATAAATTGCTCGTTGTATGCTGGCCCCACTCGTGGACGGGCTGTGATTTATTTCGTCATTTCCCTACTGATGACTGTCTCTCTTGGTTTCAGGCTTTGCTGTTACCAGTAAGGCTGCAGTGGACATTCTTGTCTCTGTTCCTTTTTGCCCTTTGCTAGTTCTTCTAGGTTCCTTGTAGATTTGCTGAGTCAGGGGACACAGACATTTTAAAGTTTGGTGGATACCACCAAGTTGCCTTTCAAAATGTTATGCCAATTATCTTCCCACTGGCAACATGACATTTCTTGTTAATGGTTAGTGGATATTATAACTTCTAAAGGTTTGTTACTCACATTACCATAATGTTGCCATGTAATTTGAAGGAGTTTGCTGCTTTCTTCCCTGCTCCTGTGAAGGGCTTGCTTGGGGGCCATGCCACATCGCGTCTCACAGATGGGGCCAAGGTTTCCCTGAATGGAAGTCAAGTGGCTCCCTCCCCCACTCAGCAATGTGCACCTGCAAAGGTGGTGGTACCTTTTCCAGGGCAAGGCTTCAGCCCATCTTCATTGTCTTCATCATTGATGCTGTTCTTTGTGTTCAGTTGGCACAGTACAGTCACCAGCACCAGTCACCTCATGCCCTCCTGTTGGTGTTTTCACAGGTGGCAACTGGGAAGTGGAAGCAGATCAGTAAATACTGTCCCCTTGATCTCTACTCAGGGTAAGAGAACACTTCTCCTTTGCCCCCTTGTGTCACGTTTCCTGGAGATGGGTGGGGCGGGGACTCAGTGCCTGGTGGGGGGTACTCTGTGAGGTAGGAAGTAGGGGAGGGCCCCATTCTGTCTTCAGGGCTCCCCTTCGCCATCAGCGCTGTAGACACCTGGGGCTTTGTGCTCCACTCCTGTCTCTGTGCTCACAGTTTTAGGTGCTTGCTCACATACTGGTTGTTCCCTCATCTGAATTGTGACCAGATTTGTCTTCTACTTATATCAGAAATCAGCTGGTGCTCAGCCTTGACCTCCTGGTCTGGGACCTCATAGTTTGGTTGTTTGTGCCTTTGATCTCTCCCTCCTCTGCGGATATCAAAAAGTCTGCTGCTGCGGTGGCCATTTCTGTCTGGGCAAGGCCTGCTTGCAGCCTCTGATCAGGCACCTGAGTTCTGCTCCCCACCTTGGCACTGCCACCATACTCCCCGGCCTTCAGAGCTTTGCTATGTGCCCCACATACTACTCGCCTGGGGCAGCCCAGAGTCCAGTCCTGGCCAGATTCTTTGTGGTTAGGAAGGCAGTAGTGGCTGGGAGCTGGGGAGGGTCAGTCAGCAGTGGGGCCTGGAGTTCAGTGGGCAAGGCCCTGAGGCCAAGGGGGCAGCAGAGGGAGTCGTCAGGACTTAGGGTGGGAGCAGATGGAGGGAGATGGGACCTTGGCAGCACCTGGGATTCAGGGCAGTACCTCCCGGCCCTTCGCCCCACCTTATACCCCCAGGAGAGAGTCCTTGGCCACAGGGCGGTGTGGATTGGTGAGCCTTTGCTGTCCTTTTTGACCAGCACAGCTCCTCTTTCCAATCTCCTTTCCCTCCCTGGGACCCCCATTACTGCAGAGCTGTTCTGATGAGTCCAGTTTTTCTTACTCAGCTGCGTGAGTTTCTTTACTCTTTCCTCCATCCTGCCCTCTGACCATTCATTTCGTGCCCCTGCCTTTGTCAGTGCTCAGCACTGTCTCTTGAGTGTGCACCTGGTCGTCATGTCAGTGCTTTTGGTTAGATGCTCTTGCAAACTTCCTGGAACAAAGATCAAACACAGAGTTGTCTTTGGAAGTTAAAAAGTTCACAGACGTCGGGAATATTCATTCAGAAGGTGGCACCAACACCGCTTGCTCCATGGCTTCAGCGAGGCTAGCAGTGCACTCACCTGTGGGTCCCATGTGGATTTCCCTTTGCACCTAAAGGCTGTAAATTGTGAAGCATTCGTAATAAAGATTAATTGTTGACAAGTTATTAAATTGTCAGAACATAAGTAGGGAACCCTCCCTGGAATGTTGTAGAATGCAGGCTTTTGGGAGTCAGCTAGAGAGTGCATGGATACTGGGCACCTTGCTGAGTGCGTGCTCGTGGGCTCTCCTCACTGGCAGGGCCAGGCTCTCGTGCCTGCACAGGCAGCTTGACCCCCTGAGGTTCCTGTGTGGAGGTAGGGGAGGAGACCAGCCTCATAGTTCTTTGCTTGGAGGGCAAGGCTCTCTAGGGCTCCAGCCTCTCCCTGGTTCCCAGCACCCGCTCCATGGCCCATCACGGGCTTACTGCTGCCCCTGAGCCTTTGGAAGTTGCAGCAGGAGGAACAGGGGAGGCAGAGCAGCTGTTAACCCCTCTTGGGTTGGGCCATGATGCTGCTGGCTGGGTTCTCACTCCTGTGCCTTAGTTGGGTCCTTCACATCTCCCACAGACCCAGGGGTCAGGGCCAACCCCCACATCTCTAGTGAGTGTATGCCAGGCTGTGGAGCTGTGTCTGTGACTCTCTGGGGAGGGAGCCCATGGCAGGGCTGTAGTGAGGGGAGAATGTCACTATTTGGACCCAGCGGGACTCTGGGTTTCCCAGTGACCCCTGGGAGTACCCACCATTAGCCACGAGCAGGTGTGTGTGCAGGGACAGGTCAGTTCCAGCTGCTTTTAAAGCATGTTAACACTTTTCCCTTTTAGAAACAAACAGAGAATGCACTTTGCTTTGAAGAGTTTGCTACAGGAGGCACAGAACAACTTAAAGATATTTAAGGTAAGAGCTGCTTTGATTCTACAGTGGTTTTAGGGTAGGGCTGGCGAAGGTTCTGGTGACTTTACAGACCAGGGTGTTGGGCTGGGCTGCATGTCATGTGTGTCTGACATCCCCTTTGGGCTCCTCGTGCCCTTTTAGTTCCAGACCTGTCTTTCCCTGACTTTTTTTTTTAGTGACTGTGGGTTTTTCATGACTGTTCCTTCCACAAGAACAATATCTGAGTGACTGTGGGTTTTCCATGACACTGGGGTGCTCAACCAAAGTCCCAACAACTGCTGAGTGGGCCTTGGTCTGTCGTGATGAGCAGACGGATGAACCATTGGTGAAGATGGCTCTGGCACTATCTGGGCTGGCATCACCTGGCCTACTGCTGGCAGTGGTGTCCAAGGGGGATCAGGTGGGGTTAGGGCCTGGCAGGGTTGGAGCATCTGTGGAGGAGAGGCTGGGGGAAAAAAGGGGATGAGATGTAGGGCAGGGCAGGACTGGGTGGCAGTCGGGGTGCTGGGCCCATGTTGGACATGTATCCTCTGGGCTCCCCCTTGTCATCACCCCAGTCCCAGTTGTAGCCTCATAATCCATCACACATAAGTGACACCTGGAGACAGAGTCCTGGGGAGCTGACAGCCATGGCAGGTGGATCCTTCAGAGGAGGCAGGGCTGTTGAGCACGAGCCTCTCAGCTTCCTGTGTGCCGTGGTCTCGACAAGGTCTCAACCGGAAGCCCTGGCCCCTCTCCTCACTGCTCCACGTGGCTGGTGTCCTGCTGCCCGGTTGGATGCCTCTCAGCAGTGGGCAGATGGGGCCTGCTCTTGACCTGCCTCTCCAGGTCTTGCTTAGAAACCCCATGGTGCTGGCTGCTGCGCAGTGAATTGGCTTCATTCGCTGTCTGCCTCCACCTTCCCAAATCCAGGAAATGATAACATATTTCACAGGCAGTTTTTATTTCATATTTATATAATTTATTTTTATAAACTCAGTATTTAAACCCTGAAGATATATTCTGTTTCATCAGGGATTTATTTGAAGCCTGTTATAAGACTGGCATGTTATCCCAAGTGGACCCTTTTCTGACCCATCTGGCCTGCACCTAAGGTCTCTGGGGCCTGGAACTCTGGCTGGCTGCTGATTCCATTAAAATCAGCATGGAAAAATCTCGAGGATTAGTATTGTTTCAAAAGAGTTGAAAAGGGGATGGATTCAGAGAAGGGATACAGAATGACATTTTAAGATAACAGGGCAGTGCCAAGATACATTGCCTACTGTGCATTCCATCAGCTCTCCTGCTGATCTGGTCTGATTCAGTATTCAAACCCAGCAAGGCAGAAAACTGAAAGCTCTGAAGTTCCAGGTGTGGGCCAGGTACGGTGGCTCACATCTGTAATCCCAGCACTTTGGGAGGCGGAGGTGAATGGATTGCTTGAGCCAGAAGTTCAAGATCAGCTTGGGCAACATGGCAAAACTCTGTCTCTACAAAAAAATGAAAAATTAGCTTGGTGTGGTGTGTGCACCTGTGTTCCCAGCTACCTGGGAGCCGGAGGTGGGAGGATTGCTTGAGCCTGGGAGTTGGAGGCTGTAGTGAGTCTTGATTGCTCCATTGCACTCTAGCCTGGGCAACAGAGTGAGACCTTGTCTCAAAAACATGAAAAATTAAATAAATAAATAAATAAGATTCAAAGAGTTGCTACTTTCCTGGGGTTGGCTGCTCTCAGGGGCCTTTCCCCTGGGCACCACTCAGACCCCCATGAGTCATGGTGTCAACTCCCCGCTGGGCATGGCAGCGGATGTCCCTGCCTGTGCCCTGGGTATGTATGAATCTGAATGTTGATGTTGTAAGGAATTTCTTTACTGGGCTTGATTTAAAAAGGTAGAACAGTCTTGAGCATGGACGTTTCCATATTGGTGATGCCAGCAGCTTCTCCCACCTTGTGGCTCAGCTGCATCACCCAGTACTGGGGTCACCCTGGGCGTGGCCTGAACCCCAGGACACACTCATTTGCGATGCTGGTGCTGACTGCCATCCTTGCGTTTGCCTGCTTAGGGCTAAGCCAAGGCCCTCAGGCTCTTGAGTAACTGGGCTGTTTTCGGAGTTTGTCACTTGTGGTGAGCATTTGCTCTTGGCTTCTCAATGTACTGTGTATCATTGTCTGGGGGGCGTTGGTCAGGCCAGGGCACTGCTCTTTAGTTTTTGAAACCTTTTCTTCTTTTTCATGTCTCAGGGTTTGCTGCTTGGTTGATAGCATGGCTCCTGAGGGTGGGTTTCCCTGGAGGAACTAGAGTATGCAGCGGCCACAGATGGGTTTGACAGCATAAGGGCTGTTGGCTTTCACCCACTGCCTGGCCTGCTGGTGGTGGGGACTGAGGTCTTTTCCTACAAACTTGGTGGTTTGACATTTCCCTCTCTCTTTTCCCTGCCTGAAGAATGGTGAGCTGATTTATGGCTGCAAAGATGCCTGGAGCCCCGTGGCTGACTGGAGCGAGCTTGCACACCACCTGAAGCCGTTCTTCTTCCCTTCCAACGGCCTGGCCAGTGGGCCCCACTGCACAAGGGCTGTGATCAGGGAGCTGGTGCACGTGATCACGCGGGTGCTGCTGAGCAGCTCGGACAAGGGCCGGGCAGGCACCCTGAGACCGGGGCTTGGACTTCGGGGCCCACGAGTCTGTGAAGCCAGCCCCTTCAGCAGAAGCCTGCGCTGCCAAGGTAGGTCCCAGCCTTCCCCAGGTAGGCGGTGGGGGCCGCAGGGGCCTTGGGACTCTATAGTCCCCATGGGTGGCCAGGCGGTCAGCAAAGCCTCCTGGGGGATCTGGGGATGCCACCTGGTTCCGCCAGGGCTCCCAGCACAGGGCCTACCTGCCTCTCACCTCCAGATGCAGACTTCCTTTCTTGCTTTTAATCTGCATCTGTAAATTGCAGGACACATTTGGGCTGTAGGATTTCCCCCCAGAATATCATCCATATGTTGTGGTCCTCTCTGGTTTGTCGAATGTTTTCAACCATGTTATCCTGTTGGATCCTCATTGCAACCCTGGGGACAGGTTTTCCTTGGCTTGTTCCTTAGACGGAGAAAATTGAGGCACAGAAACCCTTCAGGGCTGTGTCCTGCCATAGTGGGGTGTCTTCACAAGCCTGGAGTAAAGAGACAGTCCCGTGGGGCCTGTGGACTGCAGGACACCTTCCTTGCAGACAGGAGGGCATGGGGCTGGGCTCTGGCCGCTGCTGTGTATCCTGACGTCTCATGACCTGAGCCTGCTCGTGACTCTTGGCAGCCTGCAGAAACCCATGGTCTCTGGGAGCCTGAGACAGTTTGAAGACAATGGTCCTGCTTGTGTGTAGCCAGAAATCTGCCCACACCCTAGGCTCTGCCCTCTTTTCTGCTGCCTGTGCCAACTTTTTCTTTTGTTTTTTCAAGACATGATCTTTCTCTATCACCCGGGCTGGAGTACAGTCATGTGATCTCAGCTCATGCAACCTGTCTCCTAGGTTGAAGCGATACTCCTGCCTCAGCCTCCCGAGTACAGGCATGCGCTGTCACACCTAATTTTTGTATTTTTAGTAGAGACAGAGTTTCACCACATTGGCCAGGCTGGTCTTGAACTCCTGATCTCAAGCAATCCACCCGCCTCGGATTCCCAAAGTGCTGTGATTACAGGCATGAGCCATGTCTGGCCCCCATGTTTTCTCATTACAAATAAATTTTGTGTTTTTTTTTTTCTTGTTATGGAAGTGATTCCTGCTCATTTCAGAAAATTTTGTTAAAATTATGCCCATAATCTTGATATGTAACTGCTTTTAAGAAAGCAGACTGTGTTTGGAGGGACAGATAGCACCACTTGCTGAGGTAGTCTGGGGGCACTAAGAGGAGGCACCACAGCACCCTGGGGCTCCTGCAGACCTTCTTGGTCATGGACACAGACAAGAGGTAGTGGAGCCGGGCCTGGCTGCTGCTGCTGGGATGTGCAGTTTAAAACATTAAGATCATACTCTACATGTCATTTTGTGACCTGACTTTTTGTTTTTGTTTTTGAGACGGAGTTTCACTCTTTGTTACCCAGGCTGGAGTGCAATGGCGCGATCTCGGCTCACCACAAACTCTGCCTCCTGGGTTCAAGCAATTCTCCTGCCTCAGCTTCCCGAGTAGCTGGGACTACAGGTGCGCACCACCATGCCCAGCTAATTTTTGTATTTTTAGTAGAGACGGTGTTTCACCTTGTTGACTAGGATGGTCTCGATCTCTTAACCTTGTGATCCACCCGCCTCGGCCTCCCAAAGTGCTGGGATTATAGGCATGAGCCACCGTGCCCAGCCGTGACCTGACTTTTTTACTTAACTACCATAAGTCTGTATCTATGCCATCACACATATATATGTTTGTTTATTTATTTATTTTAAAGACAAGGTCTCGTTCTGTTGCCCAGGCTAGAGTGCCATGGTGTGATCCTGGCTCACTGCAACCTCTGCCTCCTGGGCTCAGGCGATCCTCCTGTCTCAGCCTCCAGTAGCTGAAACTACAGGCATGACTACCACGTCCTACTAATTTTTTTTTTTTTTTTTTGGTAGAGATGGGGTTTCTCCATGTTGCCCAAGCTGGGCTTAAGCAGTCTGCCCTCCTTGGCCTCCCGGAGTGTGAGAATTGTAGGCATAAGGCCCTGGCACCCAGCGATGACATGCATTTTATTCAACTTTTATTGACCACGCATGGATCTGCTATAATTTTAACAAATCCCCTCCAGTTGGGAATGTGAACTTTTACTCCCATTTTCCTGCCCATTGGCATTTTTGTGTTAGGTCCTAGTGAAGTCTGCAGGTGACTACAGCATGTATGGACACCTTTATTACTGTGTGTTTGTCTATAGTGTGGTTCTTTGTGGGAGATGGCTGCTCCTTTCAGGGGAGGAGATGGTCTGGGACTTGGTACCTCCCAAGCTCATCTGGCACCCTGTACAGCATAGGTGCTAAACAACTGTGAGTGGCAAATGAAGTTTTGTTTCTGCCTCTGTCCGTATGATGTAACAGGTCCTTGTCAGTGGCTTTGACCACTGTCTGTGGCTGTGTGGCTGCTTCTGAGCTCATGCCTGTGGCCAGCCCAGGCCTTACCTGCCTCTCAGTGTGGGCTCGTGGCTCTGGACTCTGCAGTGTCCTGGGATTGTCCTCCCTTTAGTGGTCTTGCAGATTTAGGATATCAGCAGAATCCTTAGATATTCTCTGCCTTGCGGTTGCAGTGAGCCGAGATCATGCCACTGCACTCCAGACTGGGCCACAGAGCGACTCTGTCTCAAAAAAAAAAAGAAGGAAAATAAATTTTGTCCCCTGCCTTAGAATGAGGATTATGTCTTTAAACTTAAATCATAAAGTGACTTCCAAGGCTGTTGTGGTGGAATCTGAAGGTCATTCTGAGAGTCGTGTTGGCGAAGGAGAGGCACGAGGCAAGACGTGCGAGTTTCTTGCTCTCTCCTTTGTGTTCGGCCTGGTGCATCCGGTGTGGTCCAGGCTCACTCCAGCTCCAGTAGCTCTGTGAGGCAGGAGCTTCGTCTCTGTCCTTAGCGCAGGTACAGGGTCCAGCCCTCACCTGCGGTGATGCCCGTATGGCTGAGCCCAGGGTGAGCCCTGTGGTCTGCGCCGGCCTGTGTCTCCCTCCACAATATTTGATAATCAACATGCTCTCATTTTCCCCTGATGTTCTCGGTAGGAAAAAACACCCCAGAGCGCTCGGGGTTACCGAAGGGCTGTCTTCTGTACAAAACCCTCCAGGTGCAGATGTTGGACCTGCTGGACATCGAAGGCCTTTACCCTCTGTACAACCGAGTTGAGCGATACCTGGAAGAGTTTCCTGAGGAGAGGTGAGGTCGGGCGGTCCCCATCTTGGTGGCTCTGAGAGGAGACTGTAGAGGGGGCAGGGTAAGAACATGCCTTCCAGGGCACAGCTTCCTAGGAGACAAAGCAGTCTGGCCACTCCCCGCCCCAGTCCTCCGCTCCTGGGTACCAAGGCCGGGCTCTGCAATTCAGTGCCTTGTGAAGAAGGAACAGGATCACTTACCGGTTTCTAGAAAAGAAAGCACATCTGTGACCCTGGTAATTCCAATCCCTGAGTTGGGGCTGAGCCTGCAGAGGGCAGTGTTGCTCCACAGCCAAGCAGCCTTCCTGCAGGCCCCTCTGTGTCAGCCAAGCCTCAATCCTGGGCTTTCACTGTGGGTCACTGGGCTCCACACCTGTGCTGTATCCAGCTGGGGCAGGGATCCTCTTCCTTCCTCGCTGGTCTTTACTTGGGTCTCTGGCGCAGGATGCTCCTTGTGATGAACAGGAGATGGCTCAGCTTCAGGGCTCCCTGGTTCTGGCCTTGCTACGTTCTGTTTAAAACCTCCCTGTTTAACATGAGGGAGATAGATCTATTAGGTGTTTTTCAAAATAAAGTGTGTGATGTTTAGTGGTACTGGGTTTTGTAGACTGTGTTAGTGGTTTAAGAAACAACCTCTGTGTGGCTTTGTCATCCTGTTTTTATTGTGCTTTCTTCTTCAGAAAAACCTTACAAATAGATGGGCCTTATGATGAAGCATTTTACCAGAAGCTGCTTGACCTTTCCACTGAGGATGACGGGACAGTGGCCTTCGCGTTAACGAAGGTTGGCAGACTCATCCAAAAACATGCTGTCTGCGCCAGCCTGTGTCTCCCTCCACAATCTTTGATAATCAACATGCTCTCATTTTCCCCTGATGTTCTCAGTAGGAAAAAACACCCCAGAGCGCTCGGGGTTACCGAAGGGCTGTCTTCTGTACAAAACCCTCCAGGTGCAGATGTTGGACCTGCTGGACATTGGAGGCCTCTACCCTCTGTACAACCGGGTTGAGCGGTGTCTGTGATCCTTAGATTCTTAGCACTAATTTGTTTTTTTTTTTTCCATTACCTACCCCTGAAGTTTGAAACAGAAAACTTGGGATTTAAAAAAAAGTGGCTGAAGTTTCTCCCAGATGAACTGGTACAAATGATAGTACATTTAGGTTTTAAGGGGAAATTCCCTTGGTTGAGTTCTGCCCTGGCCCGTCCCTGGCGGGATCAGGGCCTGGGGGAGGCCGATCTGCAGCCCATCTGCCTGTCTTCTCAGCAGCCCAGAACAGGCCCTCTAACAACTGTCTCTTTCTGCAAGGCCTTCGCTGGGGCGCCGGGACCCCACCTGTGCCTCCTCTGCCCTGCCCTTGGCTATATGCGGGCAGCTTCCTTCCCTTAGAACCAAGGCCAAGGGACAGCCTTCAGGAGTCTCTTAGGGAAGAGGCCTGGTCCTGTATTTCCTGGGTCTGTGAAATTCAGGGCTCCATGAGCTTGGATAGGAAAAAAATGGCATCTTTGTTTTTACTAAGCTCTACCTGGAATTTAGCATTTCTTTCCATTACGAACATGGCAATGAGCCTGTGGGGTCAGTGGCACCCAGGACTTTGCCACTAAGAGGAAAAAAAGCAGACTTTCCATCTTACACTGTAGCTGCAGACACTTTGAGTGTGTTTTATTCATTACTACATGAAATGTTACATATTACTATGGAATACGTTTGTTTTTAAAAATATTTTGGCTCAGCACTTTGGGAGGCTGAGGTGGGAGAATGGCTTAAAGCCAGAAGTTGGAAGCCAGCCTGGTCAACATGGTGAGACGTCCATCTCTACAAAAGAAAAATGAAAAAATCAGCTGGACCTGGTGGTGTGTGCCTATAGTCCCAGCTTCTTGGGAGGCTGAGGTAGGAGATGCAGTCAGGGCTGCAGGGAACTATGATCATACCGCTGCGTTCCAGCCTGGGCAACAGAGCAAGCCCCTGCCTCAAAAAAAATTTTTCTTTTTTACAGTTTTGCCATCTGTATTTTATATTGCATATTTAAAAATGTTATTCTAAGCTGGGCATGGTGGCTCCGACTTGTAATCTCAGAACTTTGGGAGGCTGAGGCGGGCAGATCACGAGGTCAGGAGATCAAGACCGTCCTTGCTAAGATGGTGAAACCCCATCTCTATTAAAAATACAATTAGCCAGGTGTGGTAGCACGCGCCTGTAGTCCCAGCTACTTGGGAGGCTGAGGGAGGAGAATCGCTTGAACCCAGGAAGTGGAGGTTGCATTGAGCTATGATCGGCTACCGCACTCTGGACTGGGTGGCACAGCGAAATTCTGTCTCAAAAAAATAAAAGGTGTTGTTCTGAGAGAGGCTCATAGGCTTTACTAGGCTGCCAAAACCTTTACTGGACAAGCAGTGAGGAAACCTGTTCTGGAGTGAGCTGCCACTCCCCCCACGTGTGCGTGCTTCACTGCCTGGAGCCCTGGGCCAGCCTGTCCTGTCTAGTACGTGTCTGTGGCTCATACTTGGGAAGGAGCCCTCACTGCTTTCTCTAGTTGGGGCTGCAGCTGTCAGTGTTTTGAGGAGGACTGAGGCTGTCTGGTAGAGCCTGAGCCTCGGGTGAGCCTCTGACGTGAAGGCCACAGGGATGTTAGCAGAGGCCCAGGGTAGAGTTGTCATCCTGGTGAGGAGGGTTCCAAGTGGAACCCTGGGGTGAGAATAAAGCAGTGACGCCTGCCTCATGCTATCTGCAATTTGGATACATTGATTTAGGTATAAACAGCAGCTTGGTGGGTTTTTTCCCCAACAGAAGAAACACGACTTTATTTCCTTTTATATGTTTCTGTATTTTTCAGTTTTCTACAAAATAAGTATGGATTACTTTTTAATTTTATCTTAATCTTTTAACCTCAACTGTAAATGTAGTCTTGTAAGCAGCTAAAGCAGCCATCACTTAACTAGCAGGATGGCTAAAAGAAAGACATTGAAACAACGCCAGCTGCAGGTGCAGAGAAGCTGGATCCCTCATCTGTTGCCCATGGCAATGGAAAATGACACAGTCACTCTGGAAAACAGTTTGGAAGTTTCCTTCACACTAAACATGCAGCCACCCTGCACTCATGCTCCTAGGCATTTATCCCAGAGAAATGAAGACTAACACTTACTGAAAACCTGTAGAGAAATGTTCACAGCAGCTCTCTTTGTAAGAGCTAAACACTGGACATCACCTACATGTCTTTCCACAGTAACCTCCAGCAGGCCACACAGACTGTGTGCATTCATACCAAGTCTCAAGGAACAGACTCTTGAGAAATAGCAGCCTGGGCAGATCTCCAGGGGGTTTGTTGGTGACAAAAACCAATCCCCAAAGGTCACACTGAATGACTCTGTGTATAACATTCTTGAATGATGAAGATTAGTGCTTGTCAGGGGTTGGCAAGGAAGAGCAAGGGAGGTGTAGATATGGTTATAAAAGGTCAAACCAGGGATTCCCAGTGGTGATGAAACTGTTCTGTATCTTGACTGTGGTGGTGAACGCATCAACCTACGTGGGATCACACACGCACACACACACTCACACACACATACATACACACTTGCATACATGTAAAACCCAAGATATCTGAATAAGCTTGTGGGTTGTATCAGCATCACTCACCTTGCTGTGATATTGTAGTTTTGCAAGATGTTGAGAGAAATGTGGCTTGAGGTCTTTCCATGCTGCAGTAAATGGGCCTGCTCTCTTTCTCTTGTAGGAAATTAGCTTCTGGTAGTTGAAGCTGAAGGTAGGGAGTTGGCTGAGGACATTTCTACACAAAAGTTCTTGCGCTCGTATTGTTTCTCTCATTGAACCCTGAAGGCTGGGCATGGTGACTCATGCCTATAATCCCAACAGTTTGGGAGGCTGAGGCTGGTTGATCTCTCGAGACCAGCCTGGCCAACATGGCAAAACTCTGTCTCCACTAAAATACAACATTAGCTGGGTGTGGTGGTACATGCGTGTAGTTCCAGCTACTCCGGAGGCTGAGGCAGGAGAATTGCTTGAGTCTGGGAGGCAGAGGCTGCAGTGAGCCAAGATTGTGCCACTGAACTCCAGCCTGGGTGACTGAGCGAGATTCCATCTCAAAAAAAAAAAAATTGAACCCTGTACCTCCAAAGAAAAGACCCGAATATTTTCTTCATTTTAATGCTCAGGAAACTGAAGCCCCCAGTAACTCTTGCTTTTGTCTGTTGTGTAGTTTCAGGTAGCAGGGGTCAGCAGACATTTGTAAAGTCTGGTCCTTGTTGAAGGTACCTGGCCTTGCCACTGCAGCTTAAAAGGAACCGTGGAGAAATCATAAGGGGGGCTGAGTTCCAGGAAAACAAAAACAGGAGGTGGTGGGCTACATTTGGTCCCCAGCCCATAGTTTTCTGACCTCTGAGCACTTGTGCTTATTTTTTTATTTCATTTTTTGCTCTATGTGTTTGGAACTTCCTCCTGTTTCTCTCCCTTTAGTGGTGTCTCATCCAGTTTGATCCTGAATATTTAAATTCTAAAGTTCATCAGTTATTTCAGACTCTCAGTCCCCACACAGTATAAGGACTTGGGACACTTAGTTCCAGTTGTCTCTCCCAACTTACGTGAAGTATTGTCTTGTATTTTGTTTGTCTTGGTATTTTTTTACTTATAATTCAAAGTATTATTTTATACAGATGTTTGTTTAGATTTATCCATCTGTTTTCCCTTATCACTGCCTAACATTCTTGTAGCTCAGATCTTTTCCCATTTTCCTATTTTTCTGTAACAGCTTTATTGAGATGTAATTTATATATCATTCAGTTTACCCACTTAAAGTGTACAATGCAGTGGTTTTTACTGTATTTAAAGATACGTGCAACCATCGCTGCAGTCACTTTTAGATTTTCATCACTTCAGTAAAAACCCTGTACCCTTTAGCGGTCATCCCATTGTCTCCTCATTACCCCAAGCCCTAAGCAACCACCTATCTACTTTCTATCTCTGCAGACTTGTCTATTCCAAATGTTGCATGTAAACAGAATCATTTAATGCGTGGTTGTTTGTGGTTGGCTTCTCTCACTTAGACTGATGTCTTCAAGGTTCATCCATGTTGTAGCATGGATCAGTACTTCATTCCTTTACATGGCTGTTCATCCTTTGATGGACATGTGGGTTGTTTCTACTTTTTGGCTATTATGCTCAATGGTGCTATAAATACTTTCATAGAGGATTTTTGTAAGGACATGTGTTTTCACTTTTCTGGGGTAATATGCCTAGGAGTGGAATTGCTGGGTCCAGTGGCACTTTTATGTTTCACTTCTTGAGGACCTGGGCAGACTTCCCAAAATTGCTGTACAGTTCGATCTTCCCACCAGCAGTGTTTGAAGATGTCTCTATTTTTTTCACATCTTCAGCAACACTTGTTATTACCTGCCTTTTTTATTTTAGCTGTCCTCGAGTGTGTGCAGTGGTATCTTGTAGTTTTGATTTGCATTTCCCTGAAGACTATAAGAGCATCTTTTCATGTGCTTCTTGCTCACTTATATATCTTTTTTGGAGAAATATCTATTCAGATCCTTTGCCCACTTTTTTTTTTTGAGATGGAGTCCTGCTCTCTTGCCCAGGCTGGAGTGCAGTGGCACAATCTTGGCTCACTGCAACCTCTTAACTCCTGAACTTAAGCAGTTCTCTTGCCTCAGTCTCTTGAGTGGCTGGGATTATAGGCAACTACCAAAATGCCTGGCTAATTTTTTTGTATTTTAAGTAGAGGCAGGGTTTTTCCATGTTGGCCAGGCTGGTCTCGAACTCCTGACCTCAAGTGATCTGCCCACCTCAGCCTCCCAAAGTGCTGGAATTACAGGTGTGAGCCACTGCGCCTGGCCCACTTTTTTTTTTTTTTTTTTTTTTGAGAGAGGGTCTCTCTTTCTCTGTTGCTCAGGATAAAGTGCAGTGGTATGATCTCGGCCTCCTAAGTAGTTGAGACTGACTATAAGTGTGCACCACCACCCCTGGCTAATTTTTTGTATTTTGTTAGACAGGAGATTTCACTGTGTTGCCCAGGCTGGTCTTGAACTCCTGAGCTCAAGTGATCCACCCACCTCGGCCTCCTAAAATACTGAGATTACCGGTGTGAACCACAATGCCCAGCCCTTTTTGCCTACTTTTTTTTTTTTTGAGATGGAGTTTTGCTCTTGTTACCCAGGCTGGAGTGCAGTGGCGCGATCTCGGCTCACCGCAACCTCCGCCTCCTGGGTTCAGGCAATTCTCCTGCCTCAGCCTCCTGAGTAGCTGGGATTACAGGCACGCGCCACCATGCCCAGCTGATTTTTTGTGTTTTTCGTAGAGACGGAGTTTCACCATGTTGACCAGGTTGCCTACTTTTTAATAGTGATATTTGTCTTGTTGAGAATTCTTTGCATATTCTGGCTACTAGACCCTTACCTAATACCTGACGGGCAAATATTTTCTTCTATTCTGTCAGTTGTCTTTTTACTTTTTTGGTGATGTCTTAGATGCACAAACATTTTTAATTTTTATGAAGTACAGTTTAGTTTTTTTTAGGTTGTTCCTACTTTTGGTGTCATATCTAAGAATTTATTGCTAAATAAATGTAAAATCATGAAGATATCCCGTGTTCCCTTTTAAGAGTTTTATAGTTTTAGCTCTTATACTTAGGTGTTTGATCCATTTTGAGTTAATTTTTATATATGATTTCAGGTAGAGGTCCAACATCATTCTTTTTTTTTCAGGGACAGGGACTTACTCTGTCACACAGGCTGAAGGGCAGTGGTTTGATTGTAGCTCACTGCAGCTTCAAACTCCTGGGCTCAAGTAATCCTCTTGCCTCAACCTCCCCAGTAGTTGGGACTAGAGGCATGCACTATAATGGCCCAGCTCCAACATCATTCTTTTTTTTTTTTTTTTTTTGAGACGGAGTTTCGCTGTTGTTACCCAGACTGGAGTGCAATGGCATGGTCTCGGCTCACCGCAACCTCCGCCTCCTGGGTTCAAGCAATTCTCCTGCCTCAGCCTCCCAAGTAGCTGGGACTACAGGCGTGCACCACCATGCCCAGCTAATTTTTGTATTTTTAGTAGAGACGGGGTTTCACCTTGTTGACCAGGATGGTCTCGATCTCTTGACCTCGTGATCCACCTGCCTTGGCCTCCCAAAGTGCTGGGATTGTAGGCGTGAGCCACCGTGCCTGGCCTCCAACATCATTCTTTTGCATATAGATAATACAATTGTCCCAGCACCTTTTTTTTTTTTTTTTGGTTTTGTTTTTTGAGGCAAAATCTTGCTCTGTTGCCCAGGCTGGAGTGCAGTGGCTCGATCTTGGCTCACTGCAACCTCCGCCTCCTGGGTTCAAGCAATTCTGCTGCCTCCGCCTCCCAAGTAGCTGGAATTACAGGCACCATCACCAACCTGGCTAATTTTTTGTATTTTTAGTAGAGATGGGGTTTCACCGTGTTGGGCAGGCTGGTCTTGAACTCTTGACCCCGTGATCCGCCCCCTGCAGTCTCCCAAAGGGCTGGGATTATAGGTGTGAGCCACTGCACCCGACATGCCTGGCTAATTTCTTGTTTTGTAGAGATGCAGTTTTACTATGTTGCTTAGGCTGGTCTTGATCTCCTGGGCTCAAGCAGTCCTCCCACCTTGGTGTCCCAAAGTGTTGGGATTTCAGGCATGAGCCACTGTGCCTGGTCTAATTTTGTTATACATTGTTTGGCGTAAAGTCAGTTTCTCAAGAACCTAGTGACGACATTAAGTGAGGACTTAGCATACTACAAATTATATGTTCTGCAATTTTATGGACGTTTGGGTTGTTCCCAGTTTTGGGCTATTATGAATTAAGCTGCCATAAATATTCTTGTACAGATCTTGTGTACTGTGCACACATTTCTCTTGGATGGGATTTCTGGGCCACAGGGATGAGTATACTTAGTTTTAGTAGGTACTGCAAAACAGTTTTACCTGATTATGTTCCCTGTAACAGGTCAGGAGTCACCTGTGCTCCATACTGTCTCTAACACTGGGTTGTGGGTCTTCTGAATTTCAGCCATTCTGATGTGTGTGTGTAGTGGTATCTTGTGATGAGATTAAGCACCTTCTTATATGTTTATTGGATTTTTGCTTTTGTGATCTATTTAAGTCACAATTTATGTCTCTTGCTCATTTTTGGTAGAGTTGTCTTTTTCTTACTGATTTGAAGGCATTCTTTGTATATTCTGGAGAGAAGCCCTTTGTCAGTTCTGTGTCCAGCAGGTGTCTTTTCCCACTCTGTAGCTTGTCTTTTCACTCTTAATGGAGTCCTTATAAGAACACTTCATATGTTAAGGTAGCATAATTTACCAGTCTTTTTCCCATTTAAGAAGTGTTTCTCTACCTTAAGGTCCTAAAGATATTTTTCTACTATATCTTTAGAAACTTTATTGGTTTGTCTTTCACATTTTGTTGGGTGACTGAAACTGATTTTTGAAATGGCAGGAGGGAGGGTTTTATTTTCCTTTCAAATGGAGTTGTCCTGGCACCATAGAAATGGTTGTGAACACTGTAGAGTCATAACAAGCCTTGATATCTGGCAGAGCGAATCCTTCTGTCTTCTTCAAGCATGTCTTGGCTATCTACATGAACTCGAGAATTACCTCACTCAGTTCTGCAGGAAAAGCACAAACAAAAGTGCTGTCCCACAAAAATTAAAAACAAAAACCTCCTGGGATTTTCATGGTGTAGCATTAAAATGACAGGTGTTGAAATCTGTACAGTACTGAGTCTTCCAACATGGACATATTCTGATAAAAATGTTTTATGATTCTCTTCAGAGACGTCTCATATTAGATTTATTTCAAGATATTTGATGGTTTTAGATGTTAATAGCATCTTTAAAAAGATCTTACTTTAATTAATTGATTAATTTTTTTTTTTAAGGCCGAGTCTTGCTCTGTTGCCCAGGCTGGAGTGCAATGGCACAATCTTGGCTCACTGCAACCTCCACCTCCTGGGTTCAAGCCATTCTCCTGCCTCAGCTTCCTGAGTAGCTGGGATTACAGGCATGTGCCACCACACCCGGCTAATTTTTGTATTTTTAGTAGAGATGGGGTTTCACCACGTTGGCCAGGCTGTTCTCAAATTCCTGTTCTGTGATCTGCCTGCCTTGGCCTCCTAAACTGCTGGGATTACAGGCCTGAGCCACCATGCCTGACCAAGATCTTACTTTAAAATTTTCACTCATAGGCGGGTGTTGAACAGTGAGAACACATGGACACAGGGAGGGGAGCATCACATACTGGGGACTCTTGGGGGGAAATAGGGGAGGGACAACGGAGGGTGGGGAGTTGGGGAGAGAGAGAGCATGGGGCAAAATGCCAGATATAGGTGAAGGGGAGGAAGGCAGTAAATCACGCTGCCATGTGTGTACCTATGCAACAATCTTGCAAGTTCTTCACATGTACCCCAAAACCTAAAATGCAATTTAAAAAAAAGTGTTTGTGGCTGAGCACAGTGGCTCACCCCTGTAATCCCAGTACTTTGGGAGGCCAAGGCAGGTGGATCACAAGGTCAAGAGTTCGAGACCACCCTGGCCAAGATGGTGAAACTCCATCTCTACTAAAAATACAAAAATTAGCTGGGTGCAGTGGCCAGCACCTGTAGTCCCAGCTACTTGGGAGGCTGAGACAGGAGAATTGCTTGAACCCGGGAGGTGGAGGTTGCAGTGAACTGAGATAGCGCCACTGCACTCCAGCCTGGGTGACAGAGCAAAACTCTGTCTCAAAAAAACCCCAAAAAATAAAAAAACAAACCAACAAAAGAAAAATATTCTTGCAGACTTCAACTTTGCTCTCCTACTAATCCTAATGATTATGGTTTCTTTTGTATTTTCTTTATATGTAATCGTAGTCTGTGAATTGGATGTTTTCTCTTTCGTTCCCAATCCTTATACTTTTCACTTCTTTGTTTTATTTCACTTTCTATAGATAATTTGTGATAGTATGAATTTTAGTCTTGTTCCAAATCTCAAAGAGAAAGCATTTTACCATCAGATAAATTGTTTAGTGTAGGATTTTTTCCCCCCTTGAATGGCTGACATCAGATTAAAGAAGTTCCATTTTATTCCTGATTTATTAAGACAATTTTTAAAAATCAGGAGCAGATGTTGAATTTTATCAGTGCCTTTTCTGTTTCTATTGAGATGATCATATGAGTGTTCAAAATACTTTCTGTTAATGTGGTTAATTACACAATGTATTGTGATGTGTTCTTTTTCTATATGATGATTTTGAGTTTGCTAATATTTTGTTTAGGGATTTTGACCCATGTTTATGAGAGATAAGAACCGTGCTTTCTCTTTTTATAGGCCTGCCCACAAAACACTTAAAGATCGTTTGTTTACTCTTTTTCTGTTCTCTGGAAGAGGTGGATTAACAGTGGCTGGGTTGGGTGGCTCACGCCTGTAATCCCAACATTTTGGGAGACCGAGGTGGAAGATCACTTGAGCTCAGGAGTTCAAGACCAGCTGGGCAACATAGTGAGACCTTGTCTCTACTAAAAATAATAAAAAAATCAGCTGACTGTGGAGGTGCATGCCTGTAGTCTCATCTACTTGGGAGCCTGAGATAGAAGGATCACTTGAGCCCTGGAGGTCATGGCTATATCGAGCTGTAATGGTATCACTGTGCTCCAGCCTGGGTAACAGAACAAGACCGTGTCTCAAAAAAAAAAGAGAGAAAAAAAAAGAATGGTATTATTTCTGACTTAAATGCCTTGTAGAATCACAGGTGAAACCATCTAGGGCCCATAGTTGCCTTTGAAAGAAAGTTTCAAATTTTAGTAAATTGTATTTTTCTAGAATTTTTTTTCTGTTTTATCTGTGCTTTCAAAATTTTGGCATACGATTTGCTGGGTAATATTCTTTTATTATCTTTTCAGGTTTTATAGGACCTAAGGATTTTTATTTCGGTTGTCTGATGTTTGATTTCTCTCCCTCTCTGCTATGGTCTGAATGTTTTGCCTTCCCGCCCCCCACATTTATATGCTGAAATCCTAACTCCCAAGGTGATGGTATTAGGAGGTGGGGCCTTTGGGAGGTGATGAGCTCATGAGGGTGGAGCCTTCATGATTTGAATTCATGCCCTTATGCAGGAAACCCCAGAGAGCAAGCTAGCCCCTTTCACCACGTGATGTTACGGTGAAAAGATGGCTGTGTATGAGGAAGTGGGCTCTCACCAGATAGCAGATCTGCTAGTGCCTGGTCTTGGACGTCCCAGTCTCTAGAACTGGGAGAATTAAGTTTCTGTTGTTTATAAGCTACCAGTTTTGGCATTTTGTGATAGCAGCCTGAAGGGGCTCTTAATCATTCCCACCAGGAGTTTAGTTTCATAAGAATTAACTTTTGATCCATTTGGCTGTATGATGGTTTTCTGTTTAATTCTTGATCATTTCATTTTTTCTATTATGCTAATTTGTTCTTTTTGTAACTTCTTCCTGATAGGAATGCTTATCTGAGTTTCAGCACTTTCTTTTTTCTAAAATATGTATTTAAAGCTTCATATTCCTCTCAAAATGGCTTTAGTCACATTCCACCAGCTGTACTTTCAATATCATTCAGTTAAAATGTACTCTGATGATTATGAAGATTTCTTCTGTGACCCATGGAAATATTTAGAAGGGAATTAATGACCAAGCACTGAGGGTTCTTTTTTGTTTTGATTACTAGCAAAATTGCGTTGGAGTGAGAGTATTAGTCTAAGTGATCATGTGGCATTTGTTGAGATTGCCATTTGATCCTTTGACATTTTTTTGTGGTTTAATTTTTAAAAATAATGCTTCTGTGTGTGCTTGAAAAGGTAGCATCTTCTCAGCCGGGTGAAGTGGCTCACGCATGTGATCCCAGCACTTTGGGAGGCCAAGGTGGGTGCATCACCTGAGGTCAGGAGTTCGAGACCAGCCTGGCCAACATGGTGAAACTCCATGTCTACTAAAAATATAAAAATTAGCCAGGCATGGTGACGGGTGCCTGTAATCCCAGCTATTCAGGAGGCTAAGGCAGGAGAATTGCTTGAACCTGGGAGGTAGAGGTTGCAGTGAGCCAAGATTGCACCATTGCACTCCAGCCTGGGCAACAAGAGTGAAACTCCTTCTCAAAAAAAAAAAAAAAGAAAGAAAAAGAAAAGGTAGTGTCTTCTCAAATGTTGGATGTGGCATTCTAATCTGCCTGTTAGGCTAAATTAAGTGTTTTGTTCAGATCTGCAATCTTAATGGTTTTATCCTCTGCTTGTTCTGTTAGAAGGATGGCTTGAAATTTTCCATAATAATTATTAATTTGCCTATTCCTGCTTATCTTAAGGCTGTACTCTAGGTTCCTCAGAGTTAGAACTGTTACATTTTCCTGGTGAATTACAATTTTCAATTTGGAGTGTCATTTACCATTTTTCTTAAAATTTTTAAAATTTTTTATTTTTACCATCACACAATATGTCCATGTCATCATTTAGCATTTGCAAGTGTCCTTTATCTCTGCTTATACTTGTTACTTTGTTTCTTTTGACTGATATTAATGTAACATCTCTAGGTTCTTTTGTTTCATGTTTGCACTGTGTATCTTTTTCTGTCCTTTCATTTTAACCTGTGTTTTTGTATGTAAAATGTGCCATATAATTGAGTTTGGTTTTTTATTCATTCTGATGCTCTGTCTTTGTTGTTTTGTTACTTACACTAAGGCTTAAACTTTAAAATTTTTCTTACCTATTTTAGGTTTCTATTTCTCTTCTCCCACAATCTTTTGGCTTTATTATCATTCTATGTCCCCACTCTGCTTGGAAGTTGTAGAGCCCTTTACGGTTTTTCTAGTGGTTATTTTAGTTATTGCCAGCAAGCAGTTGACTTCCTGGAATCTAATATCATTAAGTACTTTTACTGACTTCTTGCACAATGCAAGGTTCTTAGAGTATGTTTTACTGCTGCTCCTGACTTACACTGTTATTGTTGTTGTGTATTCTGTCAAGACCTTATTTTTTATTAAAGTCATTATTCATTTACCCATGTATTTATTTCCCGTATTGCCCTTCATGCTGCCCTGTATCTCTGAGTATATCTGTGGGATCATTTTGTTCTTGTCTGAAGAGCATTCTTTAATGTTAGTGTAGGTCTCCTGGTGATGAGTTCTTAATTTTTGTTTCATGATATGTATAAATTATATGTTTGGAGGCTTTCTAGAATCTGTGGCTTGATGCCTTTTTTTCATTTTAGGAAAATATTGGCCTTGATTTATTCTTGTTTTGTTTTTGCCCATTTCCCGTTTATTTATCTTTATTTTATTTTCGTAAGAGATGGGGTCTCACTCTGTCACCCAGGCTGGAGTGCAATGGTGTGATCATTGCTCATCCTAGCTGCAGACTCCTGGGCTCAAGGGATCCTCCTGCCTTAGCCTCCTGAGAAGCTAGGACTATAGGATCATGCCAGCATGCCCAGCTTTTTAAAATTTTTATTTTATTTTTTAAGAGATAAAGTCTTGCTATGTTGCCTAGACTGGTCTCAAATTCAAGGCCTCCTGCCTTCGCCTTCTAAAGTGCTGGGACAGGTGTGAGCCACTGTGTATGGCCTTTTTCGTTTTTAATTTTTTTTTATATTTTGTTGTTGAGATGGAGTTTCTTTCTTGTTGCTCAGGCTGGAGTGCAATGGCATGATCTCGCTCACCACAACCTCCACCTTCTGGCTTCAAGCAATTCTCCTGCCTCAGCCTCCTGAGTAGCTGGGATTACAGGCATGCACCATGATGCCCGGCTAATATTGTATTTTTAGTAGAGACAGAGTTCTCCATGTTGGTCAGGCTGGTCTCCCAACTCCCAACCTCAGGTGATCTGCCCGCCTCAGCTTCTCAAAGTGCTGGGATTACAGGTGTGAGCTACCGCGCCTGGCCAGCTCCTCTTTCCTTTTGGATTCCAATTACAAGTATGTTGGATACTTTCTCTTAATTTTCTATGTCTTATACCTTTTCCTCTATATGTTCTAGATTGTATCCTTTTCATGCTTCACTCTGGATATGTACTTGTGGTCTGTCTTCCAGTTTAGGAATTCTTTTTAGCTTTTCCATTTTCTTACCTCTCTCTGTTCCTTGGCCCCAAATTATCATCTCTCTTTATCCAACCCATATCTTCAGGGTAACTCGGTTTAGAAAACTAGTTAATGTGGTAGTGTGATGCTTCCTAAGTAACATTTGCATTTTAAAAAGAGTGACTAATATGGGAATTGCAGGTGCTTTGGAAGAAGCAGTGAAAGACACTTCAAACTCTTCAGACCATAGTCGTCAGTTGCCTCCTCAGCTCATGCCAAAGGCTGGTTTTGCTAGTTCCCCACCGGGAGCTACAGCAAGGGTAACTCTTCCCTCCTTGTGATCCTAGCAATAGCACCACAAGGGAACCACATGAGGAGAAATGCTAGCTGGTCTTCTGTCAAGCATTGTGTTTGTTGAAATCATCCCATCCACCTGGACGTCTTCAGTTTTTTCTCATCTGGTGTTTAATCTGTTTAATTCTTCATATCCATTTCTGCATCTTTTGAGTTCTAGAATCTCTAAATGATTCATTTTATCATTTCTGGTTCTCCGTGAAGTTCTCAGTTTTGTCTATTCTTTATTTTTTTAATTTTTCTTTCTTTTTTTTTTTTTTTTAGAATTCATCTGTTGCCTTGGCAGAATTAAGTCTTTTATTCTTTGATGCAGCATGGGCCCGGCACCTCCAGTAGTTGGAATCCACGGGTGTGGTTTTTTCCTACTATTGTGGGTTTTTCTTTTTCCAGTGGCACCTTTTTCTTTTCATAGACTTTATTTTTTAGAGTAGTTTTAGGTTCTCAGCAAAATTAAGTGGAATGCGTAGCTCCCGTAGACCTTCTCCCCCACTGTGGCTCTGTTTGCTTCTGTTGGTTTCATTCACGTCATCCTCTTCTTGTGTCTGTATAGTTTTGCTTGTGTGCTTGAAATTACATTTGAACAATTATTTTAGAAGTCACTTGAGGCCTAGGATCATACCTTCTTCCAGAGAGAATTTTAGGTTTGTTTCTGTCAGAGGCCTGGGAAACACCAGCAGCTGGAGTCATTTTAATCCAGTTGTGATGGTTTGGTCTCTTCAAAGTGAAACTGCAGTTGCTGGTAGGGCCTGTCGACTTTGGCTCCCTTCTACTCTGTTTGTCTGAGACAGGGTCTCCTGTCTCCCGGACTGGAGTGCGGTGGTGTGATCTTGGCTCACCGCAGTCTTCACCTCCTGGGCTCAAGTGATCCTCCCACCTCAGTCTCCTGACTAATTTTTGTATTTTTTATAGAAACAGGGTTTTGCTATGTTGCCCAGGCTGGTCTCAAACCCCTGAGCTCAAGCCATCTGCCTGCCTTGGGCTCCCAAAGTATTGGGATTACAGGCATGAGCCACTGTACCTTTTTACTTTAAAAAGGGCAGTATTTTGGGTACTAACTTAAAGAAGGGGGTCATGATGGTTACTGTTCCCATAGCCCTGAAGGTTAGTTAAAAATTCCTCTCAGCCAGCTGTGGAATTATCACTACCCTCTCTTGGAAAAGCAGACTTAGATGCCTTTGTCCTTCCCTATTCCAACAGTTCTTCCCTGGCTTGTTAGCTCTGCCTTCAAGAAGATATTTTTGTCTAGCTTTGTTAGTTGGCCTCAGCAGTTGGGTTGGCCTCAACTACTTATTCTAGCGTTACATGAAGTGGAGGCCTGATCTCTTCATTTTATGACACACACATACACACACACACACACACACACACCCAAAAATCTGAGGATGCTCAAGTTCCCCAGTTAAGTCCTCCATATCTGTAGATTCTGCATCTGGAATTTGCAGACATCAAGGGCCGACAAAGGGAGGGTGTGTGTGTGTTTGTGTGTGTGTGTGTGTGTGTGTGTGTGTGTGTGTGTGTGTGTGTTTCTGCCCATCTGATGACTAGAAAATACTTCATTGTTATAATTTGCATTTCCCTGATTTGTAGTAAGGTTGAATTTTTCATATATATATATATTCTTTTAATTTCTGTGGTCTACTTTTGGGGATAGTTTTCTTTTTTTCATATTTATTTCTAACACTTTACATATTCTTGACATTTATAGTCTGTTACATGTTGCAAGTATTTTCTCCTAGTCATTCATTTATCTTTTGCCTTTGAATTTTGACTGTATCATGTAAAAACTTTTCATTCATTCATTTCTGTCCTGTCTATTTGAGATGGGGTCTCGCAGATGGAGACCTCCTGCCTCGGTCTCCTGAAGTGCTGGATTACAGGTGTGAGCCACTACACTTGGCCCTGCTAAAGCTTTTTAATTTTATGTTTTCAATATTTAGTAATTCTTTTGGATTGGGATTTTTTTTGGTACTCTGGGACATAGCTGATTTCCTAGTTAACTGAATAGCATGTAAGGATAGGAGCTGCTCATTTCCTTCTGGTATGAAAGGTTTTCTCATGCCCCAAGAACAGTCTGGGGCCTGAGCTAAATCTGTGCTTTGAGGTTCTCCCCACTCCCTCACACCCAGTCCTGCCCTTTGGAAGGTGCAGCTTGGCTGTTTTCTAAGACCAGATCTTCCTGGTTGTATGCAGTTGAGGGGAGCAGTTAAAAGGGGGACAGGAGATGGTCTGTCATTAGTACAAATATTAAGGCCAGTGATGTGTTAGGCCCAATTCTTTTTTTTTTTTTTTTTTACAACTGTTTATATTTGTGAAAGTGAGAGCTATAAAAAAAAAAATCCAAACTATATATGAAAGTCCAAAGAAGGATGGGGAGAGAGTACCTCACATTCTACTCTGTAGAGGAGACAGTTGTGAGCATTGTGGTGGCTGTCCTTTATCTCCCTGCCTGTGTCACACACGTGAGCACGTGCATGGCTTTATATACGTCGACTCTGACAGTGTGGTGTGTGTTGAACTGTCCCTGGTCCATATGGATGACAGTGTGGTGTGTGTTGAACCGTCCCTGGTCCATATGGATGACAGTGTGGTGTGTGTTGAACTGTCCCTGGTCCGTGTGGATGACAGTGTGGTGTGTGTTGAACCGTCCCTGGTCTGTGTAGATGACAGTGTAGTGTGTGTTGAACTGTCCCTGGTCTGTGTGGATGACAGTGTGGTGTGTGTTGAGCCGTCCCTGGTCTGTGTGGATGACAGTGTGGTGTATGTTGAGCTGTCCCTGGTTCGTGTGGATGACAGTGTGGAGTGTGTTGAGCTGTCCCTGGTCTGCGTGGATGACAGTGTGGTGTGTTTTGAGCTGTCCCTGGTCAGTATGGACAGACCCACATTGCTTGGAGCATGTGTTGAAGAGTGCAGATGTCAGAGCCAGCACTCCGGGTTTGAGTCCCTGCTCTGCCATTGATGAGCAGGGCACAGCAGACAAATGATCTGTGTGTCTGTTGCTTATCTGTAGAGTGGGATGCCAGCTGTGCTGCCCTGCTAGGCTGCTGTGAGGGTGGAATGAGTTAACACATGCACAGCCTGTAGAAGGGTGGCCGTCTGCAGTTGTCTCTGGTGGCTATGTGACGTTCCAGAGGGACTGTCGTTCTAAGCGACGCCTTGCCTAACACCCGATACACTCTTCTTGGAGGTGTTGAGTGATGCTCGCTCGATACTCTGAGTGTGGCCAACATCTGAGGGCTCAGGCGGCTTACTGTTTTTCCTTCTAAAGACTGACCATGGTGACGTTGCTGAAGATGGATCATCCACTTCAGGGTCTGGAGTCAGGGTTCCACACTGCTTGCCTTGAGAGGTCAGGGGGTGATGCCAGCCTCTGAGAAGCCCTGTGGGGCTGAGAGCTGGCCCAGGTGCTCTCACAGGGAGACCTCCTGACACCCCTGCTCACTGTGGCCCATGCTCCTAATCCCACTCTTGGGTTCTGAGGCAGGAAGCAGTTTCTGCATGTGGCTAGGAAGGAAGGTTGCGTCGGGGGCAGAGGCTTCCTGTGAGACCTGGAACTGATCTCTCCCTTCCCTGCAGGTGCAGCAGTACCGCGTTGCCATGACTGCGAAGGACTGCTCCATCATGATCGCTCTCTCCCCCTGTCTGCAGGATGCCAGGTGAGGCGCTCACTGCACGGCCCATGGCCTGGGTCTAACGGGGGCTTATGGACAGTTGGTTTTCCCATATTTAGAGACTCCTTGGCGGGACCTTGACCTCCTTGGCCTGCGTGACATCATGGGGCTGTTAACTCTTGCCCTCTAGAAGCTTGTAATTCAGTCAAAAGACAGATTTATGGATAATAACTCAAAACAATTGTTATTACATTGAAAGTTACTGTTTTCTAAGAAAATACTTGAAGAGCTCAGAAACAACATGGACAGTGAGCTGCCCATTCCATTTCCTCAAAGCCAGCGCTGCCACTGCTGCCACGCCTGAGCTGTATGGGTGCCTGCAGGCCTTGGTCCTGGGTCTCCTGCTGGGCAGCATGGCATGCCTGCTTTTCACCACCACAGTCATTTGAACACCTGTGAGGCACACATTCATTCTTCTGCTTCCTCCTCTGAATAACCAGCCTATGTGCAGCCCGTCTTCCTAATGTCACTATTTTTGTCCAGTCCCCTCTTATTGTTTCTGGGAATTTGGGATGAATTTGCTAATTTCATAGTAATCAGACAGCATCTTCAGCACTGATCTTCAGGGGTGCCAAACCTTGCACCCGGTATCTGTGGAATGTTCCACATTCTTCTAACATGTATTCCTGGGTCAAAATGACCTTGGTTGCTGGCTGCCAGCCACTCATTTTCCTGATGCTTTTGAACTAACAGTTCCCAGGATTCCTGTTCCCTGGCAGGCACAGAATTGTCTACTTTCTGGTGTGAAATACTGAGGAACATTATAAGACATAACTGAAAGAGAAAAAAGGTTGTTCTATTTAGTTGAAAACTCCTGTAATCCCCTAAGAAAACACCCACAGGACTAAGTTATGAGGAATTCCACAGCTGGATGAAGCTGGTGGTGTTTGATGAGAAAAAACCCGCAAAGACACCACTGTTCACCAGCCCTCCTGACCAAGGATGCAGCTGGGAGGTGGAAATGTGCTTGGATGCAGGTGCTCAGGTGGGCTGTGAAAGGCTGCAGAAGGACGGATTTGCTACTCACCTCGTCCAGCATTGTGAATCTCTTAGTGCCGTCAGTGATGTCAAAATGGAAACGTAGCATGTGGGGAGAGCTGAGGGCCCGGGTCCTTACTGTAGCCTGCCCAACTGCTCAACAGAAACCAACACTGGGAGGGGAGGGGAGGGCGTGTCCCAAAGGCACTGAGCCACAAGGGCTTCTCAGACCTGGGGTGAAGGCACAGGAACCATCATGCACAAAGCACTATAGCCAGGCCCTTCTCAACAAAGGGAGAAGATCTCAAAAGGCTTCTCCGAGAACATGATGTGGTGGGGCTGGGCCTGCTTCAAGGAAGGTGCACTCAGTGGCTGCACCCGTAAGTTCCAGCGACTGTGGCGCTCTAGAGGTCTAGGGACAAGCTAAGGCGCTGGGACTTATCATGAGTCATCTTGGCATCTTGAGATGCCTGCTAGACCTGAGACTAAATTTAGATGCCTAGACTTTAATTTACAGCTCACAGATAGATTGACCACATTGAAACTTCTTACACTCCTTAATGTAAAGGCTTCTCCAGCTCTGCACTACTGTTTCTGCCCTGTCATAAAGCAAAATGTCTAAATTGGATCTGCCTGCCTGTTACTGCAGAAGTTTGTCCCTTTGGGAATTTGAAACTGTGGAGAGAGCTGCTACGGCCTCCCGTGCCTAAACCCTGCTGCTGCTCTCGACCTCCCATCTGAAACACAGCACAGGTAGCCTTGGCTTCTCCACCCCAGTCCCCAGCACCCTTGGAGGCTGCTTCTCCCCCGGCCACCCCCAGTGGGTCTTTGTCCTGGAGAGCAGCCTTCCAGGCAAGGGCAGCCCCTCCACAGCTAGAAGGCCACCTGAGCCTTGTTCTCCAAGGCTGCCAGAGGGCACACTTGTGGCACAAGGGACATGTGTGTCCGTGAGAGCCTCTTGCCCAGTCTCGGCCTCAGGGCTGCTGAGGGGAAGAGCATTTCTGTCAGGAGCTGGTGCCCACTGGTCACTGCCATTGGCTCCCATGGAGCTTGTGGTTGGCCCAGGTAGTCAGACCCCCACCACACCCACCCTGGGAGCTGCCTGGAACATCCTGCCTGCCTTTACACCCATGGTCTTGTCAGGTGCTGCTTCTGAGAAATCAAGGTATCCTTTAAAATATGTAGCACTAGTCACGGGCCGGGGATGTGACTCTTCCAGCCCAGCTGCACCGAGCTTGGGTCTCAGGCCTTAGAACTTAGTGCCACCCTGGGCTTCAGTGGTTCTCGCAGTAAAATGTAGCCCCTTTGGACAACCTATAGGTGCCTTCCAGCTTCTGGAGCGAGGCTCAAGACCTTAATTTATAAATGAGTTATTTGCCGTTTACTATTCAGGCAAGAATAGTTACCCCAGCAACTGAGTCAGGCATTCATTTTTCCTACACAGGATTCTGGGACAGGGCGGGAGAGGGCACCGAGGCCGTGGTGAGCAGGGTCAGAGCAGGGACATGTTCATCAGTGTTTCCTCTCCTCGGCGGGAGCTTTTGAAGTTGGGCTTGGGTTTGTTGATTTCTGAATCTTGAATAGTAAATGGGGGGACGCCAGGACCCAGAATACTGTTGGACTGAACTAAGCTTAGGTCATTTACTGAGCCAGTGACATGAGTGCCGAGATGAAGTGGGACACACAGCAGTCAGAGCTCAGGACTCGGATATCCTGGATGTGTTTTTCAGGGCAAAGAATTATTCACATCTTGTTATAAGCACATGACTATTCTGATGTTTATTAAAACCAAAAACTAAGCCCTGAGGAGCAAAATACAAAGGACTAAAGATAAAATTTGAGAATAAAATGAGAAACCAGATCTCTCCAATGTGAACCAAACAAAGGAGCCTGCGTTTCTCAGCAGACAGGAGAGGCACAGAAGAAGTCTTGTCGACATTTCATCCATTTGGCGCTGGAACAGCCAGATCTAATTTTTACTTTTTCTTGGGTATTGTAATACTTGGCTCATGATAAAGTGACTTCAGTGTTCGTTTATACCACTGGGCTGGGGGAACATCGCTCACATGTTCCACATAATCGCTTTTCCATCTTTCTGTCCTTTAACCCTCTCTTGCCTGGTATGATGGGGTGCACTGGCCCGAGGAAGCTTTGCGTGCTGGTACACACAGCCGGCAGTCAGCTGTCACGCAGAGGCACAGAACGGGTGCTTTTCGTGACCTGGAGTGCGAGGACATTCATGTCTCGATTTATCTAACTTTGCAGAAGTCAAAGAAAAAACATAATAAAAACATACTAGTTGAAAGAAGGAAGGAAAGGAGACAGAACAGGAGGGAGGGAAGTGAATTGGGAGGCTTGTGCATCCTGAAATGGTATTTTTTTACTTGCAGCTCTGATCAAAGGCCTGTCATCCCTTCATCAAGGTCCAGGTTTGCCTTCTCCGTGTCTGTGCTGGACCTTGACCTCAAGCCCTACGAGAGCATTCCCCATCAGTATAAACTGGACGGCAAGATCGTCAACTATTATTCAAAGACTGTATGTGCCAAAGACAACGCCGTGATGTCGACTCGGTTCAAGGAAAGTGAAGACTGCACATTAGTTCTCCACAAGGTCTAACTCTTTCCCTGCAGTGTCTTTGAAACTTGAACATAGAATGTGAAGGTTGAATGATAGAGCTGTTTTCTGTTGTGTTGGGTGAACTTGGGTTGTGAATGTTTTTGCTCTTAACCCCTGTTAAGGTGGGACTGCCTCTTGGAGAAATGGAATTGAAGAGCACTAGAAACATCTTCCTGGACAAGGAATGTAGGACGTGAGTGCTGTGTCCTAGGAAGCTGCTCAGATTCTTAAAATGGAAGTGTCCGTTAGGCCCTGGGGAGACCCTCTGGGTAGTTCTTCCTTCCCAACCAGGGCTTATGTCTGATTCTCTAATGCAAAAAGCCTTATTCTAAGACCCAAGCTTTGGATCTGCTACCACCAGACTCCTAACATAGAAAACTTGAATTATTACATACATTTTACAGTCTGGACTTTTAAGAAAACATGGATACTACTGGAACTTTCCCCAATTGAGTTACATGGTCACTTTTCCAGTGCAAGCCACATATCACACATAACAACACAGGTTTTTAGGTGAGCAGTGTAGACTCAGGGTCCCTGTGGAGGTGCCGAAGCCCATCGCTTCATGCGGGGCAGCAGGGAGCACAAGACTCAGGTCAGGATGGACACCACTCATGCGAGAATTGACCTTTTTTTTTTTCTTTATGATTTTATCTTTCACATGAGGGGGAGATGTGTTCTCTCCCACTGGAAATTGCTGCTGTAGAAGCTGGAGGTGGAGCTGTGGCTGGCTGAGCTGCTGAGGCCGGGCTGGGCAGCGTGCCCCAACACCTCAGTGCTTATTCTGACACTCCGGTGTTTGGGGTGATTGAGGAGCAAGTTTTCTCTTCTTCCTGGACTGAGTTCCTCCCTCGGGTTTGCCTTGAGACGCGTTGTGTTGTTGGGCCCCGTGGCCTCTCCCTGTCCGGCTGCCACAGGCCATGCTTTTGGAAGGTGGACAGCTCCTGGCTGCTGCCGAGAGGGTTCTTGTTGGGGTCACCAAAGTGTGCCCAGCTGCTATGAAAAACGTTGGGAATCTTGGCTTCAGTTTTTTATTGTATGCTAGGTTGTACAGACTATTTATATCATCGTTTTGAGGGACTAATGGAGGCTTATTGTAATATTAGTGAAACCATGGAATTATATGAAAATGATACATGAGACATAAGGAAACTATTTTGCTGATTGTAAATTTTTGTGGGAAATTTTGTGATAACTTGAGAATTATACTTGTTTGAATCAAGGCAACTCTTCTAGAATTTATTGTTCAATTCCGTCCTAATATTTACTTCTAATTTTATTCTATACTCAGAGGTGCAAAAAGATACTTAGACAACTGGACACCTAAGTGAAGTGGACAGAGCTCATGGCGACGACCGGCAGGCTCTGGGAAGTGTGGAGGGAAGTGGCCGTCAATACCGTCTTGACCCAAGGGAGTTCACTCTTGCTGGGCTGGGGTTGGGGAAGACTTGTTCAGGATGATTCTGCCCACTGTCACAGAGTGTGAGGGACACTGGGTCTTGGGTTCAAGTGCACATGTGAGGGAACCCTACCCCAATGGGAAGGTGGGCTGGGCTCTCTGGGTCCTTCAGGGCTGCAAAAGTTACTGCCTAGCACAGGGCCCAGACAGGGCTGGACTAGACACGATGAAAATACTGAAGAAGAGAAAACAGATGGACACCCCCATTCTGCCTGGTCTTGGCTGCCACAAGCCCAGGCTGTGAGGATCCCCTGAGATGCAGGCGCCACTGCTGTGGCTTCCCTCCTGGAAGTCGATGCTGCTGCTTAGTTGAGGCTCCAAGATGGCCTTGATTGGTTTGAGACAACTCTAGTTCACAGATCCTAACAGTGCTAATGGGTGACTGATGAGATCACGGTTCTTACGGCATATCTGGGACTATCGATGTAGCACTTAGGCTCTGCACAGGGTCTGTCATAAAGGACCTCATTCCTTGCACCCTGGCCCAGGAACAGTGCTGTCTTTCTTTGCTGTCTTAGGACATTCTTATTTTGAAGCTGACAGTTCCCTTTTCCTGTGGAAGACCAAGAAAAACATCAGAACTTGCTGGGACTGCCTCACAATGCTACTGTTGGGACCTGGGGGCAGCAAGGAGCATGGGAGTGGTTCCCCTGGGCTACTAATGAAAGTTCAAAAATGAGGTGCCATAGGCATCTGTCTCCAGAGCCCCCAGGATGCAGGAACCAGGATAAGGGCGGCTTCTCCTAGCTGAGCAGTGTGGCTGCCATGTCACCGTGTGAGGCCAAGGTGGGTGTGGGACTGGGTCCTCCCCATACATCTGAGGACACACAACCACTCGGTACATTTTCTCAGATGTTAAGCTTATTTTTATAAAACACATTGTACATGTCACTTTTTTTTTTTTTTTGAGACTGAGTTTCGCTCTTGTTACCCAGGCTGGAGTGCAATGGCGCAATCTCAGCTCACCGCAACCTCCGCCTCCTGGGTTCAGGCAATTCTCCTGCCTCAGCCTCCTGAGTAGCTGGGACTATAGGCATGCGCCACCATGCCCAGCTAATTTTTTTGTATTTTTAGTAGAGACGGGGTTTCACCATGTTGACCAGGATGGTCTCGATCTCTTGACCTCATGATCCACCCGCCTCGGCCTCCCAAAGTGCTGGGATTACAGGTGTGAGCCACTGCGCACAGCCATGTCACTATTTGGCATTTTATACTTAAGTAACTATTTTTCATGTCGTGAGAATTTCTATAGAATGTGCTTTAACTGCATAGAAGACAGGTCTTTAGGGTGTGGTTTCTAAGTGGAAAAGAGCAAATGTTTATATTCAGTAAAATTGCACGCTCCTCCGCACAGCATCTTAATCCTCCCTGTTCACTGTTTCGGAACTAGCCGTTCTGCTCTGCACAAAGCGATTTTATCAGGCTTTCCAGAGCAGCTTCGATTCCAAGCACTCCTAGCAGGGTTCGGAAGCTGAGAGGAGCGGTTTCTATGGCTCTGTTCTTGTCCAGCTCCAGGGCTATAAAGAAAACATAAAACTGGTTAGAAACTTCCAGGTGGCAGTTTTGTGTTTTCTGCTGGTGTGGACCTCACCAAGGACCCACCCCACTCCCGACTGCCTGCATGGAATGGGACGTGCTAGGGACAGGCGAGGAGGAGAGACAGAGTGTGAGGCATCACCTACTGTTTAAGGCATATTCCCTTGTGCATTCAGCCTGCGGGCCTGCGGGGAGCAATCCCTTTTCATGTTCTTTTTCAGTGATTATTGATGGTTAAAATATTTAAAACTTAATAGACAAAGTACATTAATGAGATTTCCTACTTTCGATTCCTGCCCTGTAAAACCCAGAGGAAATATAGGCAGCTTTGCTGGGCACGTTGAGAAGCCACCTAAAGCAGCTACACCCAGGGCCCTACCTCGCTCTGGGACTTTGGTGAGAAGATCCAGTTTTGGAAAAACTTTCCCATCTTCATCTATTTGTATCCTCCAAACAATTACTAATTCAAACCTGAAAAAGTGGTAAAACGTATCGTTATGTGCTTTTTGAAATCTGGCTAAAAGATTAGCAACTATGAGTCATGCCTGGTCTCCGTTTCCCCATGCTGGGCTCCCCTGCTCCTAGAAACCCCGACGTACAGCGAAGAAGAGGCATGGTCAGTAGCACAAGGAAATGGACCCAGGACCACAGGAAGGTGCTGCTCTGTACCCACTGCACTGGCAAACATTAGGCCAATACCAGTGAAGTACAGAACATGGAGCAGCAGAAACTTCAAAATTACTGGTGGGAGCAGACATGGGCCAGCCACTTTGGAAATAATCTGCATTGACAGAAAGCTGAATGTGCATCCACCTATGACCCAGGAATTTCATTTCTAGGCAGTTGAACCCAGGAGAAGCTTGTGTACTGTGTGCCGGGACGGATGTGAGCCAGAACGAAGAAACCACATGCCCTAGAGCTGAAGAGCACAGAAAGACACTGTGTATGAATCCCTCCCAAAGGATGAGCAGCGAAACTGCTGCAGCTGCTCATGATCCGAGCGGAGGTGAAGGGTGACAAAGGCAAGTCCCAGAAGCCTGCAAAAGGACCACACAATTTTAAAGCTTAGAAACCAGTGAGCTGAGGCATTTACACACAGGTCATAAAAGTACACCCAGATGGATACATGTCCACACATGCACGCACCAAAGGAAGAGAATGGAGAACACAGCATGGGCCAGGGCAGTGCCCGGGACTGGTGGAGGGCTGTGCTGTGCTGTCGGGGCACTGAGCCTGTCCTCCTGTTTCTTCTCATTGCTTGGCTCCTCAGGGCTTTCCACTCATTCACCCCTATTTCTGAAGTAACAGCGGATCCACAAGCATCTCCACTTTCTCCCAGCCTCCCTTCTGTGGTTCTCTAAGGAGATCCCGTAGGGAAATTATCACTGGCAGGCCCCAGGACTGGCATTTTCCCCCTGCGGCTCAGCACGTCCTCCAGAGCTCCAACTCCCCACACCCCCACACTGGGGTATATCTGCTGGAACCACTGATTCCTCCAACTGACGACCTTTAGTTCTCAGTTAGGTGGTTTACTACTTAGAATCCTTGTTTTAACAGGAAATGGGAGGCCCTGCGGCCTGTGCAGACTCACCCTGGCTGGCCAGCACTGTGGATCACCATGGAGGGGGAGGAGGGCCCCTCTGAGAGGTGCACGGCATCTGGGTACTTTTCCTGCATGGGGAGAAGAAATGGTTACAGACAGATCCATTGGTGAGGGGCAAGGGGCCGTGGGAGGGGAATGGGGTGCTGTTCCAGGTGTCTGGCGAAAATTAGGGTCCCAGTGTACGCGCAGCGTCCACGGGCGCCGACTGCCCCTCCTGCCCTCACCGTCACACGTCTGCCCCACTGTAGGTCTCTACACAGCCACACAGCCTCCAAGCTCCTATCATGAACATTGTACATAACCACTCTACAGCTGTATTTTCATTTCATAGGTGTCGCCACACCTTCCATCTGAGATGGTTCCTTGGTCTGCCCTTGTCCACGACAACCTGGACGGTCTGGGGAGGACAGAGGATTCCCCAAGCAGATGTGCCAGGCTCCTTGCTGGAAAGCAGCTGTTTTCTCAGGGTTTTACCATCTGACCTGAAAAGCCCTTTGAACTGAGGCTCCTTGAGGGCTGTGGCTGGGCCTGGACGCTCCTCGCCTGTTGGTTCTCAGGACTCACCCCAGTGGCGCCTAGCCCACACACTGTCTTGGGCATGGACAGGAGCCCACCCTGGTACCTTCACTGTGCCCAGTGGTGGTGCAGCTCCCACTGCATTAAAGGAAAGGTGAAAGTCAGCTTCACCAAATCGTCTTCGTGATGAGATGGCATTTTAAGGTCAAAAGCCCTGAAAGCAGGAAAATCAAGTGGAATCTCACAGATACCTAGGTTTGCAGTTCTGGACGAGTCTATTTTCCCCCATGGGCTGTGAAAATTCTGGACTTGTCTGCTTGTTTCTATTCATAGCAGGACCCAGTAGCCTCTGGCTATACCAGAACAGACCTTGGAATTTAGATCATGAAACCACAATACAGCTTGCTTACTGGAACCTGAACAAAGGATACATATTCACAGCTGATAAGAGTAATGGTGGCACACCCTCTCAGTTCTTAAAAACTTGTCTTTATGGGCGGGGTGCAGTGGCTCATACCTGTAATCCCAGCACTTTGGAAGGCCAAGGTGGGTGGATCACAAGGTCAAGAGATCAAGACCATCCTGGCCAACATGGTGAAACCCCATCTCTATTAAAAATACAAAAATTAGCTGGGCATGGTGGCGGGCACCTGTAGTCCCAGCTACTCAGGAGGCTGAGGCAGGAGAATCGCTTGAACCCAGAAAGTGGAGGTTGCAGTGAGCTGAGATCGTGCCACTGCACTCCAGCCTGGGTGACAGTGAGAGTGTCTCAAAAAAAAACAAAAAACACACATACACAGAAAAGTATCTTTTTTGTCTGCTCTTGTGAGAGCACACTGCAGGTCACGAGTGACAGGAGACTCACAGTAGTCTCCGCCTGAGATGTTGAGTTCATAGGGCCACTCTCTGACAGATGTGCTTTCCTTTCTGTCCTCTCACAGCGACTGAAACAGAAAGGGAAACCTGGGGGTGCACTGCCGTGATTAAAAATGCTGTGGCCTCCCCAGGCCTTAGGGAGGTTTCCCCTGAGAAGCGTCCAGCCTAACAGATAGAAGACACAAGACAAGGGAGGAGGCTGGAAACGCAGTGGCAGGGACTTCCTGCTGCTCAGAGACTTGCCAGATTGAACCAGATCAGCTCTGTTGCATGAGGTTGTGTGGGGACAATGGCATGACAAAGCTTTTAAAGGAAGTAGCCTCTGTATCACTGAGCTCTTGCTGGTGTGGGAGGCCCTCACCCTGTGCATGTGGACCCAGTGCTGTGAGAATGCATCCCAGCACCAGCTGTACCCGCCAGAGGCTGAGAGGGGCCTGGTGGAAGCTTACAGATAATTACTAACTTCAGCACAACAGTTTCCATAAGAAAATGTATACCTAAGTGATTTAAGTGGAAAGTGTTGGTTGATTTTTAAACCGCAGTCTATTCCAAATTAATCACAACTGCATGAGGACCATAAGGGAGAGCCTGTGAACGTGGCAGCTCAGCTTCCAGGCTGGCTCAGCAGCAGCACTTGGGACTCCTCAGGACGGCTGGGGCCTGGGCCAGCTCCAACGTGGGGCCTGAGGCTCAGCCTCCAAGCACAAGGGAGCAGATGGAGCATCTCTCTGCCTCCTGGGCCTCTCTTGCCTCCCCTTGTCAGCAAAAAGGGGTTTAAATGGGATGCTTTCACTAAAAAGTTAAAGTGTATTTGACTCCCTTTAGTTTTTAAAATACAGTCAAAGGTAGAAACATGGGCATTGGGATGAGGTTAGGCATGCAGTGCGTGTTTCTGGTGGATTTTCATGGGACTGTGTGCAAAGGTTCTTTTTACAGAAGGTAACAATGCTCCTTTCATGTAGCCAAGGTAACTGTCACTAGTAACTTGAAATAGAAAGGATGGGTCTCATTGACAGACATGTACAGGTGGGGAGAGAAGATGGAAAAGCTGTGAACATGGTTACTTTAGTTATATACAATACAACTCAATACAGAGTGGGCTTGAGGTCATTAGGCCTAAAGTCAGCACATCTCAACAGCAGTCAAGTTTAATAAATGACTGGGCCAGGCGTGATGGCTCATGCCTGTAATCCAAGCACTTTGGAGGCCAAGGCGGGCGGATCACCTGAGGTAAGGAGTTCAAGATCAGCCTGACCAACATGGTGAAACCCCGTCTTAAAAATAAATAAATAAATGACTGTATTTGACGTGGATAAAAGATGACTAAATCAGCAAGAAAGAGTTAAGACAAACATGCTCTGATAAGGAAGAGATATGTCCCATATGTTTTCTAATGCTTTCCATGACAAATAGTTACACACAAAAAGTGAATTCGAAAATTGTTAAGCCTTATCTGGAAAGCTCCTTAGATGTGTCATATTTCAAACCGAGGCCCAGAGAAGGAAGGCACCCGGCCGGGCCCTTGTAGGACAGTCTTGGACCCATGGCTCTTCCTAGTGCACCTGAGGGACCTGCACACCCCTAAGAGTTCTGGCTTATTAGGAAAATGAACAGGACACCTGTGCTTCTGTGGATATTGTCAGGAAGCTGGTGATATGGGGGCGGCTGTTGGGAGACCTCATTGTGCACACTAACTGGTTGGCAGGCACTGGCGCTTCCCCTCTGGAGCCCCCAGCCTTCCACAGGAGAACTTGTCCTAAGTTAGAAATGCTGAGGCAGTGACTCAAGTGGGTGTTTGTTCAGCTGCTTACCATATGCGGTTAGTCTGCATTTGGGAGCTCTCCTGGTGTTTATGATAGAAAGATGGTGGCTGTGAGAATGTTGGCAATTTGATATCCAGCCCCAGTTTTACACCTGAAACCCACTGTGCTGTTGGAACAGCTGCTGGATGCTGATCCAAAGGGAATAGAATTTTTAGCAGAGCTTTACAGAAAACCAACCTTGTATTATGTTTCAGTGCCGTACCGAAGAGGAATGTATGTCTCTCACTTAAATGAGAAACCTTGAATCCTGAGTTTCAGTCTATCCGTTTGTGTCCACAGATAGGTTAACTCATTTTGCTTTTTCCCAAAAATTATGTCTGGCTGATTCAATGACTTTTAAATAATTGAGATAAAATTTATATAAATTATATGAGACATAATTCCTTTAAAGTATATAATTTAGTGGGTACTAGTATATCCACAAGGTGGTGCAGCCATCACCACTTTCTAATTCCAGCACATTTCATCACCCCCTGAAAAACCCTGTGCCCTTTAGCTATTGCCCTTAGTTCCCTAACACCCCCCCCCCCCCCCCCCCCCCCCCGCCGTGCAGCCATAAGCAACCAACAGGCTACTTTCTGTCTTGGTTTCATTTGTATTTTAGTAACATTTTCTGTTTTGAAAGATACTCTGGTCTATAGAGAGATGACATCAGTGAGGTCACACTGTGGCATAAAACGCTGGCAAAACTCACCCTAGACTCCTCAGTAACTGGCACTGGGCCAACTGGATATCCACATAATAAAAAAATGAATTTCAATGATTACTGCACACCAAATACAAAAAATTTACTCCAATGAATCGTAGAAATGTAAGGGCTAAACTAAAACTTCTCTATTCAAGACATTTCATACGAATGGAATTATATAACACGTTGTCTTCTATGTACCACATTTTGTTTATCCAGTGACCAACTAACAGACATTTGGGCAGTTTTTACTTTTTGGCTATTTTGATTTTTTAAAACATTATCATTATTATTTTTGTAGAGACAGGGTCTCATTGTATTACCCAAGGCTGGTCTCAAACTCCAAGTCTCAAGCGATTCTACTGCCTCAGCCTCCCAAAGTGCTGGGATTACAGGCATGAGCCACTGTGCTTCACCCTTTTTGGCTTTTTGAAATAATGCTATGAACATTTTTATATAAGTTTTGGACGTACATATGTGTTTTCATTTCCCTTGGTTATATATTTAGGAGTGGGGTTTCTGGGTCATATAATAACTCTCTATCCATTGGGGAGTTGCCAAACTGTTTTCCACAGTGGCTACACTGTTATTATAATCTCACCAGCAGTATATGAGAGTTCTGATTTCTCAATGGCCCCATCAACACTTTGGGCGTGAGTTGGTATCTCATTGTGATTTCGATTTCCTTTTCTCTTATGTGCTAACTGGCCATTTGTATATCTTCTTTGGAGAAATGTCTATTCAGATCTTTTGCCAAAGTTTTTTTTTGACAGTCTCACTCTGTCTCTCAAGCTGAAGTGTGGTGGTGCAGTCTTGGTTCAATGCAACCTCCATCTCCCAGGCTCAAGCAATTCTCCCACCTAAGCCTCCCAAGTAGCTGGGACTACAGGCGCATGCCACCGCATCTGGCTATTTTTGTATTTTTTTGTCGAGATGGGGTTTTACCATGTTGCCCAGGCTAGTCTTGAACTCCTGGGCTCAAGTGATCCGCCTGCCTTGGCCTTCAAAGTGCTGGGATTACAGGTATAAGCCACTACACTTAACTCTTTCGCCTGTTTTTAAATTGGGTTATCTTTTAGTTATTGAATTGTAATAGCTCTTCATATATTCTAGAACAAGTCACTTACCAATATATGATCAGAAATGTTCTCTCATTGTTAGTTGTCTTTTTACTTCTTTAATGGTATCACTTGAAGTGCAAAGTTTTTCATTTTGATGAAGTCCAATTTAAGTTTTATTCTTTTTGCTTTCTGCTTGTGCTTTTGGTGTCATAGCTAAGAAACTGTGACCTAATTCACAGTCACAGAGATTTACATTTATGTTGAATTCTAGTTTTACATTTTTAACTGATAAAGTTAGGTCTTTGATCCAATTTGAGTCAATTTTTATATATGATGTGAAGTAGGGGGTCCAGCTTCATTCTTTTGTCTGTGACTATCCAGTTGTCTGAGAACCAATTGTTGAAAAGATTCTTCTTTCCCTCATTTAATCATCTTGAGTTCATTTGTATTTTAGTAACATTTTCTGTTTTGAAAGATACTCTGGTTTGGCCAGGTGTAGTGGCTCATGCCTATAATCCCAGCACTTTGGAAGGCCGAGGCAGGTGGATCACAAGGTCAGGAGTTTGAGACAAGCCTAACAAATAATACTGAAACCCCATCTCTACTAAAAATTGCAAAAAAAAAAAAAAAAAAAATTAGCCGGGCGTGGTGGCACATGCCTGTGGTCCCGGCTACTTGGGAGGCTGAGGCAGAAGAGCTGCTGGAACCTGGAGGGGGCGGACGTTGCAGTGAGCCAAGATTGCACCACTGCACTCCAGCCTGGATGACAGAGTGAGACTATGTCTCAAAAAAAAAAAAAGATACTCTGGTTTATAGGCAGATGACACCAGTGAGGTGAGAGATGACATCAGTGGCATAAAATGCTGGCAAAACTTACCCTAGACTCCTCAGTAACTGGCACTGGGCAAGCTGGATATCCACATGTAAAAAAAAGGACTTCAATGCTTACTGTACACCATATACAAAAATTTAATGAATCATACATAGAAATGTAAGGGGCTGGGCACAGTGGTTTACACCTGTAATCCCAGCACTTTGTGCAGCCAAAGGTGGGTGGATCACTTGAGGCCAGGAGTTCAAGACCAGCTTAGCCAACATGGTAAAACTACTTCCCTATGAAAAATATAAAAATTAGCCAGGTTTGGTGGCATGTGCCTGTAATTCTAGCTACTTGAGAGGCTGAGGCATGAGAATTGCTTGAGCCTTGGAGGTGACTGCAGTGAGCTGGGATCACACCACTGCACTCCAGTCTGAATGACTGAGTGAAACTCTGTTGTCTGAAAAAAAAAAGAGATATAAGGTCTAAAATTATAAAACTTCTGAGTAAATCTGTGTACTTCTGGGTTAATCAGATTTCTTAAATAAAAAAGCAGTCTGGGCACAGTGGCTCACACCTGTAATCCCAGCATTTTGTATAATCCCAGCATTTTGGGAGGCCAAGGTGGGTGGATCACCTGAGGTCAGGAGTAAAAGACCAGCCTGGCCAACATGGTAAAACTCCATCTCTACTAATAATACAAAAAATACCTGAGTGTGGTGGTGTATGCCTGTAACTCCAGCTACTCCAGAGGCTGGGGCAGGAGAATCACTTGAACCCAGAAGGCGGAGGTTGCAGTGAGCTGAGATTGTACCACAGCACTCCAGCCTGGGCAACAAGAGTGAAACTCTGTCTCAAAAAAAAAAAAAAAAAAAAAAAATCTGGAGACAACAGAGGCTGGAGAGGATGTGGAGAGATAGAAACACTTTTACACTGTTGGTGGGAGTGTAAATTAGTTCAACCATTGTGGAACACAGTGTGTCAATTCCCCAAGGACCTAGAAATAGAATTTCATTTGACTCAGCAATCCCATTACCGGGTATATATCAAAGGACTATAAATCGTTCTACTATAAGGACACATGCACACGAATGTTCATTGCAGCACTGTTTACAATAGCAAAGACTTGGAACCAACCCAAATGCCCATCAATGATAAACTGGACAGGGAAAATGTGGCACATAGACATCATGGAATACTATGCAGCCATCAAAAACGATGAGTTTGTGTTCTTTGTAGGGACATGGATGAATCTGGAAACCATCATTCTCAGCAAACTGCCACAAGAACAAAAAATCAAACACCACATGTTCTTACTCATAGGCAGGTGTTGAACAATGAGAACACATGGACACAGGGAGGGAAGCATCATACACTGGGGTCTGTTGGAGGAAGGGATAACATGGGAAGAAATGCCGGATATAGGTGACGGGGGGATGAAGGCAGTAAATCACATTGCCATGTATGTACCTATGAAACAATCCTGCATGATCTGTACATGTACCCCAGAATCTAAAGTACAATTAAAAAAAAAAAAACCTTTAACACACACACACACACACACAAAAGGAAAACATATGTCCATACAAAAAACTGCATGCAAATATTCATTAATTAGCCCCAAAACTGGGAGCAGTAATTCTTTCAGAATGTACATCAGTCCTGTCACTTCCTACTGTAGTGGGGAGAAGGGCCAGGATGAAGTTGGGAGTGGGGCAGGGCCAAAACACACAGGCTGGTCCCTGGAGTCTGGCCTGATGTCATTTGGAAAGGATCACGCTGACTGCTGGGTGGAGAGTTGACTGAGGAGGTGGGAGAGATGAGGGAGAAAGCAAGGGGACCATGGCTGAGTGACACTGGAGTGAAGTGGATGTGCTCTGGGGGTGTGGCATCAGGGCTTGTTGAATGCAGCAGGTGGAGATAAACATTTATTCCACAAGCTGTAACCTGTTTAAGATCACTATGGGTGGTGATGCTCCAGCCCCCAGATCTGACCAGTATGAGTCCCTATAAACCGCTCCTGGGTTTTTCTAACATAGCCCTGCCATTCTTTGAGGTCTTCCTACTCTCTGCCATCACCAGCTGTTCTGGGCTAATTTTGTGCTTCCCTGCCCAGCTCTGGAATCAAAGGAGCTGACAGTATTTGCAAACCAGAACCTGATTTGCTCCTGGAGTTTCATTACTTCTAGGGACTGTCAGTGGAAAGAGCTAGGAAGGACACGCTAGTGTGTGCAGGTGCATGAGCCACCTGCAGCTGCTTCCACCCGTCTGTGCACACCCATATTAAAAACAGGCACGAGCTCTCCCAGACACCTCAGGCCAGCCGCTCTGCTACTGGGGAGAGACTGCATCCCTTCACCCTCAATGTATCCACTTGTTTGATCAGCTGATTTACAGTTTCCCAAGAGTGCCTCCTGTCCCCTTGCAGCCTGCTCCTCTGGGGGCCATGGAGTGTGACACGGAGCTGACACAGCACAGTCAGCCATCTGACACAGACTTTCCCAGGCCTAATACCAGGCCAGGCACCTTTGTCCTTTTGGTCACAGCGTGGTGTTTAAATGAGGGCTGGTACCCCTGTGGGGAGGCGAGATGGGGTTTTCAGGTTTTCAAGAGCTCTAACACGGAAAGGACTGGCTATTTGAGGGCAATTCTGGAGAAGAAATGCTTTGTATCATCACAATCATTTGAAGTAACAACTGACCACTGGCAGCACCAGAAGCCCTCTTTGGAAATTTCCTGATTGGCACAACTAGCAGAAGAGTCCCTCAATGACACACCATCCAACAGAAATGTTAACAGAAATCCCAGGCTACAGAGCTGGACAAAGGTGCCTGACTTAAATCTTCTGATTACATACAGGACGGGAAGACTATCATTGTGTAGATTTTTAACCAGTTTTTCTAGACTCGATTTGTGTTTTTGAAGTAAACACATCCATGTAGTGATACAAGCAGAACGGAATGCAGTCCGCTTGTATCACTGCTGCTTGTATGTATGCTGCTGAATTGCCTCCTGTAAACCATAGTAGCCTAATTTTCCTGGACGTGGTCCTGAGGCTCGGACACACAAACACAGACCTAGCGACACACACGTCTGCCCCCAAGAGTCGTCTGGTTGGTAAAAAACAAGGGAGCACAGCAGCTTGCTGCCTCAGGAGGCATCGGTCCCACTTGTCTGACCCTGTGTGAGGGTGGAAGTCAGAGATCAGACGCCCTCAGTGGATGAACATGGGTGTCCAGGAAGGACCCCTCAGGGGACCACGAAAATAACTGGGAACAGCTGAGGAGCTCTGTTAAAAAGATTGCTTGTCCATAGGGAGTTAAAAAACGTGTCCTAAATATTGCTTAGTAAAACAAACAACCAGAAAAGCCTCTCTGTTCCAAACCCACGGTGGGTCATAAACATGGGAGAGTTGGAATGTCATTGCAGCATTTTGCCGCAGGAGTAAAAACACAGCCCCCACCAGAAGGGATGGCCGATCCGGCCCAGCCAAGGCATGACTTGTGCTGTATTTCTGGTAGTGACTGACACCCCAGAACCCTCGCAGAAGCTTCTGCCAAACATTCTCCATGTGCCCCAGCCCCGTGGGGCGGCCTGGCCCTCAGCACTTACCTCATCTCCGGACCTTTGAAGAACAGACAAGCCAAGAGCCTCTATCCTCCCTTCACCCAACTTTTCTTATTTGTACAGACTTGGGAAGAACCAGGGAAACCCAGAGTTGAAACAGACCCACTCTATAGGAAATATATCCCAACAGCTTTTTTAAAACAAAGAGGTGGGGAATTTTAGTAAACAGCAAATGCAAGCGTGAATAATGGGCCTGTATTGACAGAAGAGAGCCGGGCAGGAGACAACAAATGGCAGGCCCCAAGCCAGATTCCACACCCTTCTGTTCCTATATGGAACCTCGAGCTAAATATGGTTGAAAAGAACTCCAAAGATTTCGTGACATGTGAAAATTATGTGAAATGCAAACTTCAGTGTCCATACTAAAGTTTGCTTGGCACACAGCCACACTCACTTAGGTATGTACAGTCTGTGGCTGCTTCTGTGCTGAGCCTAGTGACTTAGCAGACTACATGGCTGCAAAGCTTAAAACAGTTACTCCTTGGCCCTTTGCAGAAGACACTGACCCTGAAAGACCAGGAGAGGTGGGTCCCACTGGTCCCCTAGGGAAGCCTGTGAAGCTCCAGGCAATTTGGATGTTCATGAGACACAGATAAACCAAAAGAGAGGCTGGAGGAGGCCACAGGCTAGGGGGAAAGTAATCTGAGCATGTCTCCTACATGGAGAAAAGTCTAGTGGGAACCACACTGTACTTTTAATAGTGCTTTCTCTTGGGAAGTGACCCTGAGACACAGGAGGAATGCAGGTTAAAAAACGACCTGTGACCAGTCACTGCACATGCCACAGTGAGAATCTAGCCAGGGGCTGGCATTGGAGGGGGAGGTCTGTCCTGTGTGACCTTGGCCCCTAAGCCTAAGATGGACTTTTTTCTTTTTCTTTTTACCCTTTTTCTCTCCTGAACTCCTTTCAGGGCCTGGTTTGGGTGCCATTTCTGTGTTTCTGGATAGTAAAATGGTTTTCAAACCTCTAGGGATGAGGAAATTCCAACAGAAATCCCTTTATTCGTAATCATATTTCTATTTCCTTGTAATTTTTTTAAAAAACAGAATCTTGCTCTATCCCCTAGGCTGGAGTGCAGGGTGTGATCTTGGCTGACTGCAACCTCCGCCTCCCAGGTTCAAGTGATTCTTGTGCCTCAGCCTCCCAAGTAGCTGGGATTACTGGTGTGCACCACCATGCCCAGCTAACTTTGATGCTTTTAGTAGAGATGGGGTTTCACTATGTTGGCCAGGCTGGTCTTGAACTCCTGAGCTCAAGTGATCTACCCGCCTCGGCCTCCCAAAGTGCTGGGATTACCAGTGTGAGCCACTGTACCTGGCCACCTTGTAGTTTTTGCCGTGTTTTATCATAGTTCATTTTAATTTTGTTAAACTAGAAAAATTTATAATTCAATATTTAAATTTTATTTATCTGTAATCTTTGTAATCTTTCCTACTCAAACCAATTTCTGTCTCAGGAGACAGGAAACAGTGTTCCGAGCTGGTCACATGGACAGGCCAGTGGGATGCTCTGCCTCCTGACCTTGTTCCAAATGGACTCTTGTGCACAAAGTGCAGAGTGGGACCCAGTGCTGCCTCTCTCCATGTCAGGTCACATCACGTCCCCAAACAAAACCAAGACATGTTATTTCCCCATTTAATTTCTCTCTCCTGACACATCCTCTAGATTCCCACTACTGTGGACACTCTGTGGAGGGTTTTCTCACTGGAAGTCACTGTCCCTTTGCTACGGTGATTACAGACAGCTCAGAGTAGCAGGGACTACCATGCTGGGGTTGTGGGGATGAGGCCAACTTGCCCACACATGGCTGCCTTCTCCCCTCCTTCACTCCTCCCAGAGGGACCCATGGCAGTTGCAGTGAGAGCTAGCCCCTGCCCTTGGCCAGACTAGACAGAGAGGGGCTCTGTGACTCACAAAACCCACACACCCAAAGAGCTCCACCTCAAACCAGTTTGAAAACAACCCTTAGCACCTTTTGGGAAAACCGAATTGGTGCTAGGAGAGATCACGATGTGAATGTTTGGCCATAAACACTTTGTCTAGAAAATGGAACTAAAAGAAGGGAATCTTAAAAATGAATAAAAGTTACAAATATAATTCTTCTATACTTTCCCGTTTTGGAATGGAAAGGGGAAAATTACTCAAGCAAAGTTGGTAATTTATACACCTTAGAAACACGCACCCTGTAATCACTCTAAAGGCAAATGTACCCTTAAAAACTACTTCCCAGCCGGGCGAGGTGGCTCAAGCCTGTAATCCCAGCACTTTGGGAGGCTGAAGTGGGTGGATCACGAGGTCAAGATATCGAGACCATCCTGGTCAACATGGTGAAACCCCGTCTCTACTAAAGATACAAAAAATTAGCTGGGCATGGTGGCGCGTGCCTGTAATCCCAGCTACTCAGGAGGCTGAGGCAGGAGAATTGCCTGAACCCAGGAGGCGGAGGTTGCAGTGAGCTGAGATCGCGCCATTGCACTCCAGCCTGGGTAACAGGAGCGAAACTCCATCTCAAAAAAAAAAAAAAAAAAAACCTACTTCCCATTAAGATTACTAGAGAAAACAAAGATCACTTCAGATGGGAATGCAAGTCCTAGCAGTAGTTCTGTTTTTAAGATTATCGTCAGAAGTTAATCATGTCGTAATTTTATGCTTTGAAAAGGAATTAACTTCCCTCCTAGACCACTGAGGTGAAAAGGTGAACCAAGCTCGTTTATTCCAAAATAGTCAGAAAAGGTAATGAAGAAGCTAACTATGCACACACATATAAATGTAATAATAAATGCTAGAAAGTCTCTAGAGATAATTCCACAATTTTATCTTTATGTAATTATTCATATGCAATTGTAACAGATAATGAAAGTAATATTCCAGATACACACAGAAAATTTTATCATTAAGGTTTAAACTCCCATTATTTCATAAATCTCAAAGTAAGGCTGTCTAAAAACATTTAAACTAATTATAATTTAAAGTTATTATGCTCTCATTTAAACTTCTTCATGGAATAAGGGACATTTTGAGATTGGTAGGAGTTTTTAAGGTCTTCAGGTTCTTTTTCACAAGGCAAATCCCTCCCACTCCGGTCCCCACCCCATTTTGGAGCCCTTCACTCTTGCAGGCCCTATGCAGTCACCTCCACTAGCTCATTCATTCCTCACAGCAGTAACATGAAATCTTTGGTATGATGCTCATTTTAAAGAAACTAAGTCTCAGAATAATTAAGATAACTTGCTCAAGATTACACAACTAGTAAACTGATTAAAACCTAAGGGAAACAGATTCTAAAACCTGAGCTCATAAACATTCTACTAGATAACATCTCTAAGCTCAAATATAGTAGTGCATAGGTCAAGTTTTACCACAATCAGTTTGTAGCAGCATAATTCAGTGCTGGCAACTGACTTTGATGGTAGCAAAAAAAAAAAAAACCTTTTTATTGGGAAACATAATTGCCTCTAAAAGTTTGCTCACTTATTCCCAACCCAGTGCCAGACATGAATGTAGTCAAGTCTCAACCTTAAAGAGCCCTGATCTAGTAAAGGAAACATCGTATGCCTCATTTTTTATTAAAAATACTAAAAGGAAATATTATAGAGGAAGGTTATAAAAAAAAGCCACAGTGGGGCCCAGAGTCCAGAACCTCTCTGCCTCTTACCGTCATTTTTTATTAATAGATGGCTGCTGTCATTGCGGGGACAGAAGCCGGGGTGTGGGAGAGCCTTTCTGCCTCCCGAACAGACTTCCGACTAATTCTTCTCCATCCCATTCCTACTTTCCAATGTACTTGATGCCTCCCATTTCTGAGCAAATTGGAATTCTTTTTTTTTTTTTGAGATGGAGTTTTGCTCTTGTTACCCAGGCTGGAGTGCAATGGCGCGATCTCGGCTCACTGCAACCTCCACCTCCTGGGTTCAGGCAATTCTCCTGCCTCAGCCTCCCAAGTAGCTGGGATTACAGGCACGCGCCACCATGCCCAGCTAATTTTTTTGTATTTTTTTTAGTAGAGATGGGGTTTCACCATGTTGACCAGGATGGTCTCGATCTCTTGACCTCATGATCCACCCGCCTCGGCCTCCCAAAGTGCTGGGATTACAGGCTTGAGCCACCGTGCCCGGCGAGCAAATTGGAATTCTATAAGAACATCAGGCTTCCTCAAGGCTTTCTCTGGTTTTAATCAAATACCACACTTTCTAGGTTCCAATATTATATTGCTGCCTTCTTCCCACCTATTTTTCTTCTTCTTTTTATTTTTTGACACAGTGTCTTACTATGTTGCTTAGGCTGCACTTGAACTCCAGGGCTTGGCTTGGCCCTACCTCTTCTTTATCTGTGCATTTATGTCTTTTAAAAACTAACCAGTCTGGGCGATATAGTGAGAACCCATTTCTACAAAAAAATTGTAAAAAAAATCAGGCATGGTGGTGTGTGCCTGTAGCCCTAGCTATTTGGAAGGCTGAGGTAAGAGGATCACTTGAACCCAGGAATTTTGGGTTACAGTGAGCTACAATCACAACTGCATTCCAGCATGGACAACAGAGCAACACTCTGTCTCAAAACAAACAAAGAAACAAAACACCTTTTACTGCCATTTTAGAAAGGATTTGGCAGGCTTCCTGATAAATGCTGCATGTTTCACTCTGCCATTTTCTGAGGACTTTCATGTTTAACAATGTGTTTAATTTTCCCTCATACTTGATGAATAGTTTGGGTATAGAATTTAAAGTTTAAGTAATATGGCCAGGAGCAGTGGCTCATACCTGTAATCTTAGCACTTTGGGAGGCCGAGGTGAGCAGATCATGAGGTCGGGAGTTCGAGATCAGCCTGACCAACACACTGAAACCTCGTCTCTACTAAAAATACAAAAATTAGCAAGGCATGGTGAGTCTGAGCTACTCAGGAGGCTGAGGCAGGAGAATCACTTGCCCTGGGAGGCAGAAGTTGCAGTGGGTTGAGATTGCACCACTGCCCTCCAGCCTAGGCTCCAGAGTGAGACTCTGTCTCAAAAAAAAAAAAAAAAAAGATTTAAATAATATTTACACTGTATTTTATAAATAAATCCAATGATGTATGTTCAAACTTGTACTTCAGAGTCATGTTAAATGCTTTCAGTTTTTTTTAAATGGGAGAAAATAGGCTGGGTGCAGTGGCTCATGCCTGTAATCCCAGCACTTTGGGAGGCTAAGGTGGGCAGATCGCCTGAGGTCAGGAGTTCAAGATCAGCCTGGCCAACATGGTGAAACCCCATCTCTACTAAAAATACAAAAATTAGCCTGTAATCCCAGCACTTTGGGAGGCTAAGGTGGGCAGATCGCCTGAGGTCAGGAGTTCAAGATCAGCCTGGCCAACATGGTGAAACCCCGTCTCTACTAAAAATACAAAAATTAGCCGGGCATGGTGGTTTGCACCTGTAATTTCAGCTATTTGGGAGGCTGAGTCAGGAGAATTGCTTGAATTTAGGAGATGGAGGCTGCAGTGAGCTGAGATGGTGCCACTGCACTCCAGCCTGGGCGACAGAGCAAGATCCCATCTCAAAAAAAAAAAAAAAAAAGATAAAGAACAACTTCTCACATCAAGGACAAAGAAAAATAGGGCACAAATAACTTACATAAATGAAAACTTAAAAAAAGTGTTTTTAAGTTAAAAGAAAATTTTGTAGAGATGAGGTCTTGTTATGTTGTCCAGAATGGCCTCAAGCAATGCCTCCACCCTTGGCCTCCCAAAGTGCTGGGGTTACAGGTGTGAGCTATGATGCCTGACCACAAATAAAATTTTAAGTTGAAATTTTGTATTACATTAAGAGCTGATGGTTAAGGAAAAATAAATTAAAATGAATACTAGGCAGAGACTTAAAACAAGGGATGATGAAAAGTCTCAGCAAAGTAGTCCAAAAAACAATGATAATTTATTACATTTGCATAGTAGTTCCAGTATTGAAAGATCTTTTAAATATCGAATCACAGAACATCTTTATGAGGCAGGGATATAAAATTATGCCCATTTTTAAAACAAAAAAAAACAAGGCTCAGACATGCCATGCTGCACCAGTGTCCCAGAGCCAGAAGTGGAAGCAGCAGCCGGGCCACCTGCTTGTGGAGCCACCTGCTAAAGATGCCTTTCTCAAGAAAATTTTAGGTTCCTCGTGACCTTGCTGAAGTGCTGATTAGAATGCAGTTTCTACACTGGGGACTGTTGGGGGAAATGGGGGAGGGACACTGGGGGGGGGCTGGGGGGGATAGCCTGGGGATGAATACCAAGTGTGGGTGAAGGGGAGGAGGGCAGCAAAACACACTGCCATGTGTGTACCTGTGCAACTATCTTGCACGTTCTGCACATGTACCCCAAAACCTATAATGCAATAAAAATTAAAAAAAAAAAAAGAATGCAGTTTCCCCTGTTATTCCTCTATTATTAGCATCTTACATTAGTGTGGGACATTTGTTACAATTAATGAACAAGATTGCTGCATCACTACTACAACTAAAGTCCAAACTTCATTCAGATTTCCTCAGTTTTACCTTAATGTCCTCTGTTCCAGGATTCCCATCCAGGATATCACATTATGTTTGAGATTTGTGAGAAGGGTAGCAAAGTGTACCTATATTCTTGCTTCTCTACCAGGTTCCCTTTATCTACTGCTACCAGTTTAAGTATTATGCTTGGTTATTTTAATAAGTGGCTCCCATTTTTTACCAAAAGAGTTTAAAGAAAAAAATATATTTTATTTGGGTCCCAAAATAACACTCGCCTTGTAGTCTCACCACAGACCACATAGACCAGCTCTGCCAAACTCTAATCACTGTTCGCTTTCATTGTTGGCCCAGGCAGGAGGAAGGAACCAGCTTATTATGGGCTTGACTTAAAACTCAAAACAGATAACAGGAGAGTAGCAAACACCACTCATTCATTTATTCATTTCTATATAGATCAACCATGAATTGGCAAAACATCTTACAACTATTCATATTTCAACATAGAATAGCTCTTGAATTAGGGGAAATGAGGGCAGAAGGAAAGAAAAATCCTTTGCTGTCCTAAAATGGCTTTACTTGACTAGAGTAACTCTCAGTAAAAATATTTGTGGTTCACCCTGTATATATAACATAACTGTATAACATAAGCTTGGGCTGACTCATTCATTCAAAACGATGTTATGGAATGTCTCCTATGTGTGATGCCATGGTGGACTGTTTTTCTTTGTCCAGTGAGCCTTCTCATTTCCCTTCCTCTGGTGACAGATTCTTCCCACCTTTGCCCAGGAGCTGGTTCACCTCATCATAGCACTCTCAGCATCTTACACAGAATGTGGCTCCCTGGGGCCAGCTCTCCTGCTGCCTGGGATTGAGAGGTGGATGCTTGCGGGATATGACGCCAGGGCTGCTGGGAGGCTCACACCGTGGGAGAGGAGCCTCCAGCCTGGGAGACAGCAGCTCTGGTTTTCTGAGCTACTCTTTACTAGCTACAGGAGCGACTAACATTCCTTTTCATTTAAGCCAACGTAAGTTGGGTTTCTGTCCCATCTTCTCTCACTTGTCTAGAAAGAGCCTTAATAAGCAAAGACTTGATGTTAAACGCTGGGTATATATGGATGAACAAAATAAGCACTGTGCATCATCAGGGGAATACAAACTAAAACCACAATGGTATACCACAACACACACACACAACTGGCTAAACATGATTAACAAAACCAGTGTTGAAACAGGTGTGAGCAAATGGAACCCTCATACACTGCTGGTGAGAATGTGAACTGGTATAGCTGCTTTGCAAAACTGTTGGGAAACGTGCCAAGGCTGAGCATATGTGTACGACATGATTCAGCAATTCTACCCAACGTAAATCTGCACACATGTTCCCATGCTCATAGCTACTGTTATAATGGCCAGAACTGAGAAATACCCAGAACAGTATGATGGATAAAGACTTTGTGGCATGGAATACTATACAGCAATGAGATGAATGATTGAAAATTACTCACAATGTGGATGAATCTCACCAAAAACAACAGGAAAAGAAGGCCGGCAAAGGACACTACACATGGCCTGATTTCATCCACATCAGGTTCTAGAGCAGGCTAGCGGATCCCTGCTGTCAGAAGCCAGGAGTGCTCACTCTGGGCAGGCGAATGAATGGAAAGGAGTGAAGGGGCTTCGTACTCTGGGGCTTCTCATGCTCTCTTTCCTGATCTGAGTGGTGGTCATACAAGTTCACTTTGTGAAAAACTATCAAATTGTATATTTATCATGTGTAAATATATCCATGTTAAATGTGTACGGTATACATTTATAGATGCATATGTGTCTATATATGTCCTTTTCTGTATGTCTATATTTTAACAAAAAGTTAAAAACTAAGACAGTATTCCTGACCTCATGAAGCATGGTGGAAAATACAGATAATAAATAACAAAATAAACTAAATTTATAATTTAAATATTGTGATGAGTGCCAAGATGCCTCCTCTCTACTGTTACCCTTCTGCTTTTTCTTTTTCTCATCTGGAAGCTCTGTAGCCGTCTTGGTGACTTTACTTCCTCTCTATGGATCTTTTCTAGCTCTGTCATATTTATCCTAAAGAACAGTAATAACCCATAAATGAAACATTGTGGACAGATTCTCCACGATTTGTTACAATTTCTCCTGATCTTCCTGGATTAAGACGGGCAACCTGCAAGTCTTTGTTAACACTGTGGCATCTGGAATGCCATTCTGGAAAGTCAGTATGTCTTTTCTTGGGTTAAGGTTGACCTGTCTTACAATAAGTATGGCTTAGATTTTTTTTCCCTGTAGGTCTTACCTTAAGCACAATTTTTTATTATTTTTTCAGTGTGTTCTGAATAATGTTTTCAGTACATTCCCATTCTCTTGGTATTTCAGTGAGTGGAAAGGTTTAAACTTATCTGAAAGTATAAAGATTTTAACGTTGACTTCCTCTTGGCTCATTTATTCAAAACTTTAATTGCTTAATACTTATCTATCCTGAAACTATAGTCCACATGATTTCGTTCCGCTATAATTAGTTGCATCATGTTTGAATAAACGGGCCAAAAGCTGCAGATGAGCAATCTTTGTTACATGCAGATGTTAGTTATACACATTTGTTTTAATGTTTCTGAGCTTTGTATTTATCTTTCAAAATCTCCTTCTATGAAGAAGTCAGCTAACTTATACGTTTAAATAACAGTTGAAGGAACATAATTTCCAGAAGCCAAGGCTGACCAAAGACATGCAAAGGGATTGTACAGTTCATGGATTTATTTGGAAACAGAGAGACGTTGTGTTTAAGGGCTGGACAGGGACAAGAGCTCCAGAGACCAGGAGGCTTGCATAACAACTGTCTCACTTTGATTATGCAGTCCTGGCCCGCAGGAGGAAATGGAAACGGAGAGTGTGAGCCAAGACAGTCAAGCTTCAGCTTCTTTCTTAAAGACAAAGTAGTCAAAGGATAGATTTCAATTTCCTAAAAGTCATACTTCAGCCTCAGACAAACACGAATTCTACACTGTTTTTAAAATCAAATATCTTTAAGTATAGCATTTATTAACACATTTGTAACAGAGGAGTTTTTATTTACAAGTGCCATAAGTACTGAATGCTAACCAGATGTGTTTTATACTGTCTTATAAAGCAAGAGAATGCATTGAAAGAAACTAAAGTTCAAGTATGAAAAAAACCCTTAGAACAAGTAGTTAAGAATTTATTGTGTCAATAGAATTAAAGCCCCTGAAAGCCCTTGGTTAAACTGCGCCTCACCACTGACATACCATTAGAGAAATTTGCTCAACCAGTGGCTGCCAGTGCCCTGGTTTTTGAAAAACTCTTTGGGTGTTTTTTGTTCCACATCCTTTGTAAGTAAATGTGATAATCATGTTGTCATAAAGTGGGGAGAAGAAATAACGAGGCCTCTTTTTGGGAGGTGGGAGTTGGGGAGCTGGGATGATACTGTGTAGTTTGAGATTTTCAGATGAATACAATATTTTAAACAAACAAACAAAAAAAACAAAATTAAAGGGTGAATAAAAATGGATAGAGTCAGGAAATGTGACCATATGATTATCTCCAATTTAAATTACAACTAGACTTTGTACAATAAAGTAGTTTAAAAAAGCATTCGGCAACAATTTCACCTATCATTAAAAGCTCAAAATAAAATACATCTAAATAAAAAATAGACCTGTAGAATGCTTAGCTGAAATCTTCCATAAACATATAAGAGAATCACTTCACACCCATTAAAATAGCTATAATCAACAAGACAGGCAATACGAAGTGCAGGTAAGAATGTAAAGAAGAGAACTTCACATACTGTTTGTACAGCCAACATGTATGAGAATGTCGTGTAATTTCAATAATGGGGAAAATGCTGTTCTGAGAAGTCAGTATGTCTTTTCCTGGGTTAGGGTTGACATACAAGAGCATATCTTCCAATAAGTATGATTTGGATATTTTTTTCCCTGCAAGTCTTATCTTACACACAAGTTTTTAATAAATCATAAAATGGTACAGTCATTTTATAAAATCATTTGGTAGTTTCCTTTCTTCTTTCAAAAAAATTTCTTTTTTGAGACAAGGTCTCGCTGCTGCCCAGGCTGGAGTGCAATGGTACAATCTTGGCTCACTGTAACCTCCACCTCCCGGATTCAAACAATTCTCCCACCTCAGCTTCCCTAGTGGTAGAGTGCTGGGACTACAGGCATGCGCCACCATGACCAACTAATTTTTTGTTGTTGTAATTTTGGTAGAGATGAGGTTTCACCATGTTGCTCAGTCTGGTCTCGAACTCCTGGGCTCAGGTGATCTGCCCGCCTTGGCCTCCCAAAGTGTTGGGATTACAGGTGTGAGCCATTGCACCTTCAATTTTTTAATGTCCTTTAAAATTCTGAAATGACACATTTGCATATTAAGCTATAATTGTCCCCTTAAATTCTGTAGTAATGTAGGTATTTTATTTATTCATAACTCCACATACATTCACCCCTCATGGGAGTCTCACACTAGGGATTTACTATCTCTTGTAAGGTGAATGTCCTTACCTCTTATCTTCCTACATCCCTAACCCTGGGGCCCAATATTGGAGCTTCTTCCAGGAAAGCATGGCTGCAAAGACATAAATTCCCATCCTACAGTTACCTGATCCTTTTCCCAAACTAACCCAGCCCCCCTTTTCACAGAAAATCCCATCATTTGAATCTTTCTGGAATAGGACAAACAAGTGAGAATATAGGACAAGGTAACATTTTATAAAATGACTATACCATTTTACATTCTTGAAATTACATGAACATTCTCATATATGTTTGCTGTACCAACAGTACATGAGGTTCCACCTTCTTTACATTCTCACTTGCACTTGATATTGTCTGTCTTGTTGATTACAGCTATTTTAATTGGTGTGAAGTGATTCCCTTATGTGTTCATGGAAGATTTTGACTAAGCATTCTACAGATCTATTCTCTCTTCAAATACACTTTCCCGAGTCCATACCTTGGAAGTTAGGTGACGGGAAGGCAGACATTACAACAGAGGAAAACCTTTCAAAACTCACAGCTGCACTCTCTCTTAAATAAAAAATAAATAATTTTTTATTTTTATACTTTGGTGAAATTCACATGACATAAAAGTAACTATTTTGTTTTATTTTTTATTTTCTTTTTTGAGACTGTCACTGAGGCCGGAGTGCAGTGGTACAGTCTTGGCTCACTGCAACCTCCGCCTCTTGGGTTCAAGTAATTCTCCTGCCTCACCTTCCCAACTAGCTGGGATCACAGGCACCTACCACCATGCTCAGCTCCACCATGCCCAGCTAATTTTTGCATTTTTAGTAGAGATGGGTTTCGCCACATTGGCCAGGCTGGTCTTGAACTCCTGACCTCAAGCGATCCACCCACCTTGGTCTCCCAAAATGCTGGGATTACAGGCATGAGCCACTGCACCCATCCCAAAAGTAGCCATTTTAAAGTAATCAATTAGGTGAAATTTACTACATTCTCAGTGTTGTACAACCACTACCTCTATTTTCAAAACAATCTGATCACTCCAAAACAAAAGTGGTTCCCATTAAGCAGTTAATCCCAATTCCTGCCTCCCTTGGCCCTAACAACCACCACTCACCAATCTAATTTCTCTGTTTCTACTGATTTACCTATTGTGGATACTTCATAAAAACTGAATCATACAATATGTGACCTTTTGTGCCTGGCTTATTTAGCAAACAATTTTCAAGGTTCATCAGTATTTCATTCCTTTTTATGCCTGAATAATATTCCACTGTATGCAAACACCACAATTTGACTTGTCCCCTTTTTTATAATTTCTATCTCCTTACTGATATCTCATTTTGTTCACACTTTTTTCCTATTTTTTGTTTCCACTCTTTGAGCACATTTAGGACAGTTGTTCATTAAAACTGTTTGTCTAGTAAGTCCAATACTGGGTTTCCTCAGAGATGATTTCTGTCATTCCCTTGTCCCCCACCAAATGGGACATTCTTTCCTGTTTCCTTCTATGTCCTGTATTTTTGTTGTTGAATACCAGGTATTTTGAATACAGAACACAGTGACTCTGGGAATGAAATTCTCCCCTGTCCTCAGGGTTTGCTGTTGTTGATTGCTGAGGGCTGCAGTTGTCTGTTTAGCAACTTTTCCAAACCAGGTGCACAGACTGTATTGTGTGTGGTCAGTGAAGTCTTTGTTACTATATCTCACTGGTCAGCCAGTGACCTGATAGAGATTTCCTTAGATGTCTGGAGATCAAAAGAAAAGAAAAAAAAAATTCGCTTCTCCCGGTCTGTCCATTTTGGCTCTGAGAGGGGCACTCCTTCAAAGCTATGGCACTCTGCCTGCAACTCTGCCTTAGCTCTAGCAGAGGTGCAAAGCTAGCCTCCTCTTAGGTCTTTTCTGAGTATGCTCCAGCAGAGGTGCAAAGCTAGCCAGCCTCCTCTTAGGTCTTTTCTGAGTATGCATCCAATTCTAGGCAGGCATGTCGTACTCTTTTTTCCCTGGTATATTCATGGTCCTTCCAAGCCCTCAGTCCCCCAAGAAACTTCCCCCAGCCTCCTCCTTCCAGGGTTTTTTAATTTGTCTGCTGCTTGCTCTGTTCACCTCATCCCTTGCCCCAGGCAGGCATGGGTAGTGCATGACTTTAAATCTTTCTACAGGCTGGGTGTGGTGGCTCATGCATGTAATCCCAGCAATTTGGCAGGCTGAGGCAGGCAGATCACCTTAGCTCAGGAGTTCAAGAATAACCTGGCCAACATGGTGAAACCCCATCTCTACTAAAAATACAAAATTAGCCAGGCATGGTGGTGCATGCCTGTAATCCCAGCTACTTGGGAGGCTGAGGCAGGAGAATTGCCTGAACCTGGGAGGTAGAGGCTGCAGTGAGCAGAGATCACACCATTGCACTCCAACCTGGGCGACAACAGCAAAACTCTGTCTCAAAAAAAAAAAAAATTTTTTTTCTACAGACACTGCCACTTCCCAGAAAGCTACTCTAGCTCATGGGAGGGTGTCAGAACAAAGGTCAGCCTCTGCACCAGTCCCTTCAGGAACCAGCAGACAGGTCAGAATGAACAAGTTTTTTTAAGAAGGTCTGGCCGGGCGCAGTGGCTTAAGCCTGTAATCCCAGCACTTTGGGAAGCCGAGGCGGGTGGATCATGAGGCCAAGAGACCGAGACCATCCTGGTCAACATGATGAAACCCTGTCTCTACTAAAAATACAAAAAATTAGCTGGGCATGGTGGTGTGTGCCTGTAATCCCAGCTACTCAGGAGGCTGAGGCAGGAGAATTGCCTAAACCCAGGAGGTGGAGGTCGCGGTGAGCAGAGATTGTGCCATTGCACTCCAGCCTGGGTAACAAGAGTGAAACTCTGTCTCAAAAATAAAAAAAAGAAGGTCTATATTCATCCCTTGGTAAAAAACAAGTTTTTTAAGGAGGCCTATATTCATCCCTTGGTACCAAACAAGCTGCACCAAGAACATGGGCTCCTATTCTTGGTGCCTCCTCTACTGTGCTAGGTAAGGACAGATGATAGCCAAGTGAAAACACCATAATATTAATATTTTTCACTGGAATTCATACGCCTTTTCTTCACCAAGCACTTGTTCAGTCATTGCAATCGTTCTGAAAGTTTATTCTGTCAATTTTTGGCAGTTTATGATGGTTTCAGTGGAGATACTGATTCTTTGAGTGCCCTACTCTCCCATTTCCTGTGACATCATTTTGGTTTTGCAATTTCTAAAACTGTAAACATAAGCTTGCCATACAACCAGTAATTCCACTCCTAGGAATCTTATCATGAGAAATGAAAACAAGTCCATACAAAGACTTACATGTGAAGGTTCACAGCAGCTTTATTCAATATAGACAAACAAGTTCTGACCACCCAAATTCTCATCAACTGGTGAACGGAGAGTCAACTATCAAAAATGGAGCCAGACTTTTGATTCTCTATCATTTACAAATCTCCAAAATTATCCTTAAACATGAGTGACTTCATGTCACTATCCTCCCTCAAAAATATAAAGTGACTTCTTTTTTTTTTAAGACAGAGTTTTGCTCTTGTTGCCCAGGGTGGAGTGCAATGTCATGATCTCAGCTCACTGCAACCTCCACCCGCTGGGTTCAAGCAATTCTCCTGCCTCAGCCTCCCGAGCAGCTGGGATTACAGGTGAGTGCCCTCACACCCAGCTAATTTTTATATTTTTAGTAGAGACGGGGTTTCACCATGTTGATTAGGATGATCTCGATCTCTTGACCTTGTGATCCACCCACCTCGGTCTCCCAAACTGCTGGGATTACAGGCATAAGCCACCGTGCCTGGCCATAGAGTGATTTTTTTAGAGCCTAGAATGAAGATTTTCTAAAATGTGGCACTCAAGATCCTCTGTAATATTTCTCCAAACTTACTTTCTAGCCTTTGCTTTTCTATTCTTGTTGTTTTGAGATGGATCTTGGTTCACTGCAATGTCTGCCTCCCGGGTTCAAGCAATTCTCCTGCCTCAGCTTCCCAAGTAGCTGTTGCCAGGCTGGAGTGCAGTGGCCATGACCTCAGCTCACTACAATCTCCGCCTCCTGGGTTCAAGTGATTCTCTTGCCTCAGCTTCCCAAATAGCCGAGACTATAGGCACACACCACCACCTCCAGCTAATTTTTTTATTTTTACTAGAGACAGGGTTTCACCATGTTGGCCAGGCTGGTCTCAAATTCCTGACCTTGTGATCTACCCACCTTGGCTTCCCAAAGTGCCGGGATTACAGGCGTGAGCCACTGTTCCCAGCCAGCCTTTGCTTCTAATATTATAGCCCAGTCCTAGTGAGCAGTTTTCCTTCAGGCATCACCTGCAAATTCTTGCCATTCTACTCAAATGCCATCTCTTTAGGAAATCTCCCTGCTTCCTCTAGTATGTCCCCATATAATCTGTATAATATAGCAATCAACTGTGATTACAGTTAGGTGTATATATTTGTTGCTTCAACTAAATACTGAAGCACTGAAACAACTATATAACATGCAATTTGTTAAGAGAGTATCTTATTCACTTTAAACTGTAGGCACATTGTAGGGGCTTGATAAACATTTGCTGAATTCATGAATGTATGAATGTACACGACCACAAATAAAAAAGCTAAAGAAAATGTATTTAAGTCCTTGATGGTGGAAAAATAAAAAAGAAAATTTAAAAGGAATTAGTGAAACTGGGAATTATGGAAGAATAATTGAGAAATAAGTTTAAACAAGGAAAAAAAATAGGGAAAATTTTATGTAGATATTTTAATCTAAAAACTCTAAAGTTTAGGGAAGACACTTGGCCCAAGACAGAAGCAACCTCTCCAATTCCTCATGCATAAGTGCCTGTTGAATGAACAATATGACTAATTGGTTAAAACAAACTTAAAGCCAGGCATATCCCAGCACTTTCGGAGGCTGAGGTGGGAGGGTAGCTTGAGCCCAGGAGTTCAAGACCAGCCTGGGCAATGTAGTGAGATCCTGTCTCTAAAAAAATATATGTCAAAAATTAGCCAGGCATGGTGATGTGCACCTGAAGTCCTAGCTACTCTGAAGGCTGAGGTGGGAGGACTGTTTGAGCCTAGGAAGTCAAGGCTGCAGTGAGCTGGGATGGTGTCACTACATTCTAGCCTGGGTGATAGAGTAAGACCCTGTCTCAAAAAAGAAAAAAAGCAAACATAGAAACAAACATAAAATAAAACATCAAACACCTACTCTGTGCCAAAAGTATGTGAAACACATACTTAGGCAAGACCCTCATCTGATTTGGGGAAGCAAAGAGCAAATGGAAAAAGCCAATGCATGCTGGGAGTCACTGCCACCAGGGACTTGTTTGGAAAGTATTTGTATTGCTGCAGATGGGAATCATTTGAATGGTGCCTCATGAAATGAACCAGGCTGGGACTGGGGGATGTTTGTGGTGAGGTGTGGTCAGGTCGCTGACACATCCTGAAGAAGTGGAACTAGTCCCAGTGTTTTCATTCAGCTTTTGATCATATTTGACAGAGAGCATAATGCCTACATGGAGCTTGTAATGGTTCAAGAAACTGAACTAAGGAGAGCCGTCAACTCACAGACAGAAAGCTTAGTTACTGCTACATATCCAACCATTGATAATACTCTTCTCCAAAGACATAAAGAAGGGATTTTCAATATGCAAACATTTAAACTTTACCTTTGCTATTCTGAATTATAGATACCAAATGGCATACCATCCTAAACAGATGATGGCATAGCTCTTCCAGCTAGCATGCTGGTGATTTCATAGTAAAAATATTGTTTGTTTCACTAAAGCCTGCTTGAAGAATTTAAAGGCAAAACAACTCTGATCCACTGAAGATTTTGCCTAAGTATAACTAATGGTTTTAATCTATCCTCCAAAAAAAAAAGAAAGAAAAGAAAAAGAAGGAAAAAAATCCCACTTCTCTGCAATTTAAGCATATATTTAGAAAAAAATGTTAAGAATGAAATAAAGCACCCATAGTCTTTGAACCTCATATATTATTTTAAGAATGTTACTCATGAGATAGAACTAAAAAACTACAAGATTCCTATAAGCATTTACAAATACACTATAAGTGAATTAAAGTAAGAGAAAATAATCAAACCAATAAATACTGACATTAATAGGTACAAAGCTTGCACTAGGTTACACAGTAAAGCAGTCCAACAATACAAAGATGTTCTATTCAGGAAGTAAAAATAAATGCATGTTGATTAAATAAAGTTATATTAAAAATACTAACCTTTCTCTTTGTTACAAAGGCTTTTTATAGGATTCTGCTGCTGAATATATGGTTAGCTCTATACTATTGTATATCACCACCACCCAGCCATGATTGTACAACGTGACCTTGACCCTACAGATCATAATTGATGAGACCAAGGATGAACACATGAGCCAAGCTGACCCAATCAGACTGTCTTGGAGAAACTTCACATCAAGAATCTGACCAACAGTCTGGGAAGTGCTTGAACTGTATACACACGTCATTTTGCCATGTGTTTGCCATGTCGAACACAATAAAATCTGTTGCAGAAGACAACACTTTTTGGGAGAGAAGAATGAAGTAAACTTACAGAAAATGATAAGGCTAAGGGAATACAAGACCTTAGAAAAAGAAAGCAAGATAGAGAATCTGAAGACTGGGTGGGTCACAAGGGTATCCCCATTCCTCTTCCCAGGACCTAGGGATTTGCTCTACTATTCATGCCGTTTTAGAGCAGTATATTCTTCAGTACCCTTCCAATACATCCCCTTATATACTAGGGCTTATTTGAAGTGTGTTTCTGTTACTTGCCACCAAGGAGTCTTAACAACTACAACAGTCATTTTTATTCTATTACATAGTGACAATGAAAAACATGAAATGGGGATGGGCGTCTTTTTTTCCAGAAAGGATACCATTTTTGAACATAGATAATAAAAGAGAGGGCAGAATTGGGCTCCACATTATTTTTTCTTTACCTTTTGTCGATCTCCAGGGCCCTAAGCAGTTATTTTAACGAATTTTTCAGTTTTACACTTGTTATCTTAGGAAGAGGATCACTGACCTCTTCATTCTGCTGTATCTGGAAGTCCCACAGTTGACTTTTTAGATTGTTTTAAAATTATTTTTTTCTTATTTGCCTTCTTTATTAGCTATTTTAAAAATGTGTTTCTGGGCCAGGTGTAGTGGCTCTTGCCTGTAATCCCAGAACTTTGGCAGGATAAGGTGGGCAGGTCACCTGAGCTCAGGAGTTCACGAGACCAGCCTGGGCAACATGGAAAAACCCCGACTCTATAAAAAAATACAAAAAGTAAGCCAGGCATGGTGGTGTGTGCCTGTAGTTCCAGCTACTTTGGAGGCTGAGGCTTCAGTGAGCTGAGATCACACCATTGTACTCCAGCTTGGGTGACAGAGGGAGATCCTGCCTCAGGAAAAAAAAAAAAAAAAGAAAAAAGTGTTTTTCCCTTATGTTAGTTGAAAAATCACATACCTTATTTTTGTTCATTACATGGTTACCTTAGACATTTTATCATCTATACTCATCAAAGTCGAAATCCATGTCTCAGTCCTCCTCTTGAACACAAGAATTCAGAACATTTTAATTTTAAGCAACCTTGTATTATTTTGTATTTCTGAATTCTAGCTTAAAAACCTCTCACATTACATCATTATGATTATATTATAAAGTGTTTAACATATTTACCATATTATTTTTCTTTTCTTGTTATTCCTTCTTGTATCTCAAACCTACCTTCTTGGATCATTTTCCTTCTACCTGAAGATGATCCTTTCATTCTAAAATGTGTGTTTATTGGAGGGAAATTCTCTAAGTTTCTATTTATCTAACATTATCTTTATTTCACTTTCATTCTGAAAGAGTATTTGCTGGGTATAGGAGGTTTGCTATTATTTTCTCTGAGCATACTGAAAGTATCAGTCTATTGCTTCCTGGTTTCCATTGTTGCTGTTGAAGGATCAGAGTTTGCCAATACAGCCAATCCATTCCTTCTGGATGCTTCAAAGACCTTTGTCTCATCTTTGGTAACTGAAGTTCCATTATGTTATATTTAGGTGTGAGTTTCTTTATATATATTTTTGGATTTTATTTAGTTTCTCAACACAGATTTTTATAATGCATAAAATATAATGTCTGTCTTATAGAATGCAGGGAAAAAAAACCAACATAAAATGTAATATGGCCTAACAGAATCTTGCCAGCGCCCTAAAAGTCCCTTTCTCTTCCCCATCATATACCTTTCACTTTCTTCTAAAGTAATACATATCTTGATATTTATTTATTTATTTATAAAAGATGGGGTCTTGTTATGTTGCCTGGGCCAGGCTCGAACTCCTGGACTCCATCTTCCTACCTCAGCTTCTGAGTAGCTGGGACTATAGGGGCATACCACTATGCCCAGCTATCTTGATTTTTATACAAATACCCTCCTTGCTTTTTCTTCACCCTTAGATTTTTTTCCTTACTTAAGCATGCGACCCTAAACAAGAAAGCTTAGGTTTTTGGTTTTTTTTTTTGGCTTATTTCTAAACTTTATGTATGTAGAATCATAAAACATATGTTTTGTTTGACTTGTATTTGCTCAGTATTTTGTTGGGGAGATTCATCTATAATGTTGTATGTAGCTCTATGCTGTTGTTCTTCTCAATTCTAAATGGTATTTCATAATAAGAATACATCACAGACTCCCAAGTACCGAGGACTACAGGTGCCCACCACCATGTCTGGCTAATATTTTGTATTTTTAGTAAAGACAGGGTTTTGCCATGTTGGCCAGGCCAGTCTTGAACTCCTGGCCTCAAGTGATCTAACTGCCTCAACCTCCCAAAGTGCTGGGATTACAAGCGTGAGTGACCGCACGCAACCCCTGTATGTGTTTCTTGATATACATGTGCACATATTTCTTTGGACATATACGTACCTAGGTATATGTGAATCTTCAAATTTTACAGATAATATCAAAGTAGTTGTGTCAGTTTACAATTCCATCAGCAGTATATGAGAATACCTATTGTTCCATATCCTAATAATCAGCAGAGTTAGTCTTTTTAATATTCTTTTTAACACCCACTATTCTGGTAGGTATGCTATAGAATCTCATGATAATTAAAAATTGCTTTCCCTTTATTTTATTAATGAATTTAACACTCAACATTTGTTTAGTGGCCATTTGAATTTTGTGAGGTGTTTTTTGGTGTTAATGGTCTGATCAAATTGCTTACCTATTTTCCTACTGAATTGTCTGTCTTTTTTTTTTTTTGTACAAAACAAAAATATTTTAATACCTTTAAAATCCAAATTTTTCTTTAAAATCATTCATGAAAAAGATTCTCAAGTCAGAATTAACATCTCAATTAGTCAAGCATCAGGAAGCTACATTACAGCTATTTAATATACAAAGATACATCTTTTCACCAGTCATTTCCTTCAGATGTCTCTGTTCCAGAATCATACAGACTCTCATTTCTCTACAATCCCCATTCCATCATTTCTTCAGATCATGAAAACTGAATTTGTTGAACACCAGAAATCTGTTGATATGATGTTGTGTAAACCATAACATTTTGTTGTTGACCATCTGTGGTTATTAAGCCAGCTGGTAACTGGTTAGTAAATGCTTCCTCTGTAAGCTCTTCACTTAATCCATCTGTAGCTGTGACTGCTCCACCAATTCCCTTTTCTCCTTTCATAGCCTCTCTGAATTTCTGAAGGTATAATTTCAGAGGTTCCACATAACTGTCAAAGCCTAAGGTAGACATGGCAAAGAGAATGTCCTCTCCATTGATTGTTTTCCGTTTCTCTTGATGGCACCTTTCACTTGTTTCAGATGTTATAAAACTGATGAACTCACTTACACATTCTTGAACACATTCTTTGGCATCTTTTGCAATCTTTCCTGTTTGAGATATGGCATTTTTCATTATCCTAGCCACGTTTGCTATTGGAAACGTGCTATATATCTTGGATATATATCTTGCTATATATCTTGTTCTCTGAAACTTTCCTTTGAACCATTTGTGTCTTCATGATCATTCATGCTGTCCTCAGTATCATCATGAGGCTGTATAACATAATGACTTCCTCCAATATAGTCTGCAGAGATTCCTAGTTGAGAAGCATCTGTTGTAGAACTGTCACCATCCATTGTCATGAAATACTATCAGAACCGTGTTGTCAGTGGTGTTGAAGAACACCTGTCTAAAAAGGTGTCTAATCTTTGCTATTTCAACCTCCAATGCAGCCCTGGTTGGCTCCCGTCTCCTGAATTGTCTGTCTTTACCTGCCATACATACTACTTATTTACTGTTTCCAAGATATATCCTGGCCGGGCATTGAGGCTCATGCCTGTAATAATCCCTACACTTTGGGAGAGGCTAAGGCACTACCAAAATATAATTTAAATCATATTTAAACCATTATGTATAGACACATAATGCATTACGATTTAAATAACAAACAATTATGATTTAAATCTTAACGCATTATATGCCTATTCCTATTTATTGATAAGTGATATCAATATACATATCCTATAATAAATATTCCACATGAAAACACAGGTATATAATGCATTATGATTATAAAAAATATTGTTGTAAAATACAGACACCATTAAATTTATCATCTTAACCACTTTTAAAACCACTTTCCACAGTTCAGTGGTATTAAATATATTCATAATGTTGTGCAACCATCACAACCATCCATTTCCATCTTTCCTCTTGTAAAATTGAAACTAGACACTAACTCCCCATTTCTTCCTCCCTCTGCCTTTAGCAACCAGCCTAAATCTCTCTGATTTAGACTACTTTAAGTACATCTTGTAGGTGAAATCATACAGTATTTGTCTCTTTGTGACTGGCTATATCACTTAGCATAATGTCCACAAACTACACCCATTTTGTAGCAGCTATCAGAATTTCCTTCCCTTTTAAGCTGAATAATATTCCATTATATGGACAGACCCACATCTATTTATCCATTCAGGCTTTGATGAACACTTGGATTGCTTCCAATGTCAAAGCTATAGTGAATAATGTTGCTGTGAACATAGATGTAGAAATATCTCAAGACACTGCTTTCAATTATTCTGGTATGTAACCAGAAGTGAAATCACTGAATAATATGGTAGTTCTATTTTAAATTTTCTTAGGAACTGCTATGCTATTTTCCACAGCATCTGTACCATTTCACATTCCTATTATAACAGTGCACAAGGGTTCTAATTTTTCTACTTCCTTGCCAGTGCTTGATATTTTCTGTTTTTTGGATAGGAGACATTCTTTTTTTTTTTTTGAAATGGAGTCTCACTCTATTGCCCAGGCTGGAGTGCAATGGCACAATCTCAGCAACCTTGCCTCCCGGGTTCAAGCAATTCTCCGGTCTCAGCCCCCCACCCCAAGTAGCTGGGATTACAGGTTTGTGCCACCACACCTGGCTAATTTTTGTACTTCTAGTAGAGATGGGGTTCACCATATTGGTCAGGCTGGTCTTGAACTCTTGACCTCGTGATCTATCTGCCTCAGCCTCCCAAAGTGTTGGCATTACAGGAGTGAGCCACTACACCTGGCCTGGATAGGAGACATTCTGATGGGTGTGGGGTGGTATCTCATTGTATTTTAATTTGTATCTCCCTAATATTTAGTGATGGTGAGCATCTTTTCATGTATGTATTGGCTGTTCGTGTATATCTTCTTAGAGAATGTCTACTCAAGTCCTTTGCCTATTTTTGAATTGAGTTGTTTTGGTGTTGGGTTTTAGGAGTTCTCTATCCCTTATCAAATATGTGATTTGCAAAATTTTGTCCTACTTGTGAGTTGCCTTTTCACTGTTAATAGTGTCTGTGAATACACAAAACTTTTACATTTTCATGAAGTCCAATCTGTCTCTTTTCCTTATGTTGACTACACCTTTGCTGTCATATCTAAGAAATCACTTGCCAAATCCAATGTAGTGAAGCTTTTCTTGTTTTCTAAGACTATTATATAGGTCTTTGATCCATTTTGAGTTAATTTTTGTATATGGTGTTGGATGAGGTTCCAACTTCATACTTTTGCATGTGGATATTCAGATTTCCCGGCAGTATGTGTTAAATGAATGTCATTTCCCCATTTAATGGTCTTGGCACCATAGTCAAAATTCATTTGACTAAGTACGGGAGGTTTCACTTTTGGGCTCTGTATTCTATTCCATTAGCCAATATCTGTCTTTATATCAGTCCTACCTTGTTTTGATTATTGTAGCTTTGTAGCAAGTTTTGAAATCAAGAACTGTGAGTTCTCCAGCTTTGTTCTTTTAGTAGATTGTTTTGGCTACTCAGGGTCCCTTGAGATTCCATGTGAATTTTAGAATGAGTTTTTCTGTTTCTGCAAAAAACATAATTGGAATTTGATAGGGATTTCATTGAATCTGCAGATCACTTTGAGTAGTACTGATGTCTTAACATAGAGTCTTCCAACCCATTAATCTGGGATGTGTTTCCACTGATTTGTATCTTATTTTCTTTCAGCAATGATTTGAAGTTTTCATTGTACAAATCTCTCACCTTCTTGGTTAATTCCTAGGTATTTCTTTCCTTTTTATGCTATTATAACAAAATTGTTTTTGTAAATTCCTTTCCAGATTGTTCACTGTTACTGTAAAGAAATCCAATCCATTTTTGTTTTTGTTTTCTAACCAAGTTTTGTGTGTTCACTTTGTATTCTGCTACTTTGCTGAATTTATTAGTTTTCACAGGTTTTTTTTGGTAGAATCCTTAGTTTTCTACATATAGATCACATAATCTGCAAACATAATTTAACTACTTCCTTTCCTCTTGTAGACAGCCATAGTTATTAAAAAAAATCTGCTAATCTTGTCTTTTGATTGGAGAGCTTAATCTACTTACATTTAAAGTAATTACTGATAAGGGAAGGATTTAGTTTTGTCATTTTGCAATTTATTTTACATATTCCTTATAGCTATTTTGTCCATTTCCTCTATTACCTTTTCCTTTGTGTTTGGTTCGCTTTTTGCGGTGAAATATTTAAGCTCCTTTCTCATTCCTTTTATATATGTTCTGTAGCTATTTGCTTCGTGGGTTATCATGGGAATTACATTTAACATCCCAAAGATATAACAGTCCTAAATGGAATTTATACCACTTTAACTTTAATAATACACCTAAACTCTGTTACTTTAACAACTCTGTCAGAAAATTACATATTTAACATAGTGAGTCCCAAAACACAAGCTTTGAATTTTTCAAAAATTCTTTGAAATACATTAATCTCTTCAATTAAGTAGAAAGCAGTGTCTGAAGTTACAAACCAAAATTATAATAACATTAGCTTTTACACTAATATTTTTAAAGTATAATAAGTTCTAGTGTTCTATACTACTGTAGGATGATTATAGTTAATATATTTAGTTTCAAATAGCTAGAAGGAGGATACTGAATGTTCTGAACACAAAGAAATGATAAATGTTTGAGATGATGGATATGCTAATTACTCTGATCTGATCACTATATATTATATATCTCTCTCACACATAACTGTGTACCCCATAATGAACAATTGTTATGTGTTAATTTAAAAAATACAAAAGTATTAGTCTCTTAAAATCATGTTGAAAACAAAAAGTGGAATCAGAGTTATTATAATACAAGCTTTTATAATTGCTCATATATTTGCCTTATTGAGATCTTTATTTCTTCATGTTGTTTTTGAGTTGCTATCTATGGTCCTTTCATTTCACCCTGAACGACTTCCTTAAATATTTCATGCAGGACAGATGTAGTGGTAACAAACTCCCTCAGAGTTTGTTCTGAGAGATTTTGTTCATCTCATCATCATTTTGTTCAGATTTTGTTCATCTGAGAATGTCTTAATTTCTCCCTCACTTTTGAAAGAGAGTTTTACTGAATACTGTATTCTTTTCATTTTCTTTAAGCACTTTGAAAATGTCATCCCAGTGCCTTCTGCCCTCCAAAGTTTCTAAGAAATCTACTGACAATCTTATTAAGGATATCTTATGTGCGTGGCTTTCTCTCTTGTTGCTTTTAAGTCTTTCTCTTTGTTTTGCATGGGTGTATCTTTGAATTCTTGTTACTTGAAGTTTGTTGTACTTAGATGTTTATATTCATGATGTTCAACAAATTTGGGAAGTTTTCAGCCATTAATTCTTCAGATATTCTTTCTGTCCCTTTCTCTTTCTCATTTTCTTCTGAGACTCCCACAATGCATAAGTTGGTCCTCTTCATGGTGTCCCACAAGTCTCTTATGCTCTTACGTTCACTTTTTTGCACTCTTTTTTCTTTCTCTCCCTAAGAATTGATAATTTCCATTGCCCTATCTCCAAATTTGCTGATTATTTCTCTGCTGAAATCTGCTTCTGAATCCCTTTAGTGAATTTTTCATTTCAGTTATTATAGTTTTCAGCTCCAAAACTTTTTTTTTGTTTTAGATTTCATCTCTTTGTATTTCCATTTTGTTCATAAATAATTTTCTTGACTTTCTCCAGATCTTACATTAGTTCTATGAGCATCTTTAGACAGTCTTTTAAAAGTCTTTATCTGGTAGATCTGCTATCTGGTCTTCTTCACGGACAGTTTCTGTTGATTTATTTTTTTCCTTTGAAAGGCTATACTTTTATGTTTCTTTGTATGTCTTATAATTTTATTGTTGTGCTCGCTTTGGCAGCATATATACTAAAATAATTTTATTGTTGAAAACTGGATATTTGAATCTAATAATATGGTAACACTAAGAATCAGACCCTCCTCCTTCCCTAGGGTTTGCTGTTTTTGTTTTTATTATTTTTGTTTTACTGATTGCTGTAGATTGTCTCTCTGCCAAGGATCAGCCTGAGGTATAAACTTAAAGTTTTCTCAGGTGTATTCTGACCAATACCTTTCCCTGAGCATATGTGGTCACTTTTTAATTATCCCTGTATATGTAGTTGCTTTTGAATCCTCCTAGTCTTTGATATGTGGCTCCCAAAAGGGGAAAGAGAAAAAAATGAAAGTGGGGGCGTGCTAGCCCTTTAAATGCCCTGGAAGTTGCAACAGTAGTCACCTACCTCTTTGTCTGTATCTCTGTGATCAGAAGCAGCAATCAGAGCACAAATCTCTAATATTTGGAGGATAGTGCTAGCCCCCCAAAATGGTCCAGGAACCTGTGCACAGCTGCCTGCCTTGGGGTAGCTACTCCTTTGCTAAAAACTGAAATTGACCAGAATTAACCACAATTTACTGACCTAGTCTTCCTGTAGAATGAGCTTGTCTAACCCATGGCCTATGGGCCGCATGGAACCCAGAATGACTTTGAATGCAGCCCAACACAAAATTCATAAACTTTCTTAAAACATTATGAATTTTTTTTTAAGCTCATAAGCTATCACTACTGCTAGCATATTTTATGTGTGGCCCAAGACAGTTCTTCTTCCAATGTAGTCCAGTCAGGGAAGCCAAAACTTTCAACACCCCTACTGTAGAAGTTGCAAGCCTTGAATAGACTCCAGAGTTTTTTCAAAAGAGTTACATCAGATGGATTCTGCCAATGCAACTGTTGTTGAGGTAGGGAGATAGATTCCTGGTACTTCCTCCTCTGCCATCTCCCCAGATCCTCTAATATATTGTAATTTAACCAATATTCTATTGATAATCATTTGGGTTATTTATAATTTTTTTTACTATTTTATACACTATAAGTGAATACCCATGTAAGAGATTTTTGTACATTTGTACAAATATTTTTGTAGTACAGATTCCTAGAAGTAGAATGGCTTAACAGTTAGTAAAGGCTGATCAAATGAGCTACATAAAGAGTCTATCAGTTCGCATTTCTATCAACAATGTGTGAAACTGCTTATTTTGGAGAGCTTTACAGTTCTCTTCTTTTAGTTCCTGTAATTTCTGTAAACCTTGCCAGATGGTCTGTTTACTGATCTCATTCAGTTTTTTGGCTTCAGTACCAGTCATATACATTCTGAGAGATCTCATATATCCAGCTCACATTTCTCTTTTGATCTACAGAATAGATTACATTCTTTCTTTGTAAACCTGTGTTTACCTGAGGAAATAGCTATCCTACCATGTCTTTGCTCATGCTAAAAACCTGTGCTTCATATATTCGATTACTCTTCCTTCCTTTTCCCTACATCCAACTAAATCTTAAGTCCTGTTGATTTTACTTCCTAATGATATCTTGAATTCCCCCTACCTTGGTAAGGAAATCTGTTTCTCTTGGATTACTGTAGTAACCTTTATTTATTTAATTTTATTTTTTTGAGATAGAGTCTTGTACTGTTGCCCAGGCTGCAGTATAGTGGTGTAATCTTGGCTCACTGCAACCTCTGCCTCCAGGCTGAAGCGATTCTTGTGCCTCAGCCTCTCGAGTAGCTGGGATTACAGGCATGCACCATCACAGCCAGCTAAATTTTTGTTCTTTTAGTAGAGACCGGGTAGTTCCATGTGGGCCAGAACTCCTGGCCTCAGGTGATTTGCCCGCCTTGGCCTCCCAAAGTGCTGAGATTACAGGAGTAAGCCACTGTGTCCAGGCAAGTGTAGTAACCTTTAAGTGGTGCCCTGCCTCTAGAGTTGATCCTTCCATTCACTTCATATACCATATTACAATCAGTGATATTTCTAAAATGCAGACCTGTTGGTATGTAACTGGTTAAGTGAATAAATACACAAATAAATAATTCCCACTCACCATGGAGACCTGGTTATGTTCCTCTCCTATAGGCTTTGGGTCCCAAACCTTCACTGTCATTTCCAAAGCCTGTTGTGATCTGGCCAATCTCCTCCTGCACTCAACCCTTCAGCCTCACAATCATGTTCACACCACCCCATGTGAGGAAGAGGAGGAAGAGAGGTGGGGAGAGGGGAGGAGGAGGGAGAAGTAGGAGGAAGAACCAGCCAAAGAGATTAAGAAGGGAGACACAAGAGAGTGGGAGTCTCTCTCACTCTCTCACCAATTCTTTCAGTAAAAACCAAAATAATTGTTTGAAGGAAGATCATCTGTGTTGAATGCTGCTAAACCATTTTCTAATTCTTTAACAATGCCAGAAGTGTATCTCCTGTAGATTTCCAAAATAACTTTACATTTCTGCAATCACAGAAATTATCACACTGTTTTACATAGAGATAGTAATTTGATCCCTTCCTATTGACTGTCGACTCTAATAGTCTGTTAAGAGCTATGCTTTATTATTACACTCAGCATGCGCTCAATAAAAATGATACACTGATACACATATGTGTAAGTCCTCAAGGAATTCATGTACTGTTGGGGAAAACAGATGGTAACTGCCATTCATAACATAAAGCAGAGAAAAATGAGTCCTGGCATAGCAGAGTAAGTGGGGTGCTATGGGAGCACCATGAAGCTGGAGAATGCTTCTTGGAAGGCATGATATTTAAGTTAGGGATTGAGGGAAAGAGAAGGTTATCAAAAAGTGGGGGCTTGAGTCTTTAAAAGAATAATCCTTGTATACATAAAAGAAAAGTCAGTCATTTCCACAATACAGTTCCTAATAAAAATACCATGAATCCTTGGGTATAGTTTGAAAACCCCATTCACATATCTGGCGAATTGAAACTAAAATTTTCTTTAAAAACAAAAACAGCACAATAAAAACAGCTAATATTAATTTTTCATCCTCCTGGACACTATTCTAATGGAAATGAAAATGATGATATCATCCTCCAGTAATGGGGAAAAAATGAGGCTGTGGACAAACACTATGTTTTGATTTATTAAACCTCAAGTGAACTTCTCTTTATTCCCCACATGAGTGATGGGTTACATAAGTTGCCAAAGTCGTCTTTTTCAATAAATACTTTTGTAAATACTGTGGTCACTCTGGTTTACAGCCATATCCTTCAGACAGTATATCAGTGGAAAAGAATCCTCATTCCCAGAAAATGTTAAAACTACCATAAGTGTAATTTTCTCACAAACCTCAAGCTAAGCATGGGTTTCAGGGTTTGCGGAAGGAAAACTGTAGGGAAAAGAACAGTTCTGGAGCAGTGGCTATGGCTGCCTGTTTTCCAAGCCCAGAACACCACACCCTACAGTATGAAAGAGAAACAACCTACAAAATCTTGAATTTATCTCATTTTAAAGATAAAAACCTTGGGGTCTGGTGGCTCATGGCTGTAATCCCAGCACTTTGGGAGGCTGAGGTAGGCAATCACCTGAGGTCAGGAGTTCAAGACCAGCCTGGCCAACACTGAAATCCTGTCTCTACTAAAAATATAAAAATTAGCTGGGCATAGCGGCGGGTGCCTGTAATCCCAGTTACTTGGGAGGCAGAGGCAGGAGAATTGCTTGAACCCAGGAGGCGGAGGTTGCAGCAAGCCGAGATCACGCCATTGCACTCCAGCCTGGGTAACAAGAGAAAAACTCTGTCTCAAAAAATAAATAAATAAAAAGATAAGAACACTGAGTTCCAGAAGGGAAATGTGACTTATGCAATCCTCACTGTGAGGCAAGTGGCCTAGCTGAGGTCTGAACTCCAGTTCTGACTCTTTTGCAGTGATCTGTCACCAAATTCGGGTACTTGAGCCATCTAGTTTTCATCTCAAAGGCATCTGAGTATGTGTCTTTCAGTGTCTGTTGTGGGGAAAAGAAGCACTGACCAGTGACTTTTCAGTTAGCCTGGAAAGGCATTTAGCTTCTATGACACTTTGGTTTTCCTCCTCTGTAAACTGGAGGATAAGAGTACACATCAGTGGGTTGAAGAATTTCTTGAGATTACACGTGAACAGTGCCTACCAAAGAACCAGGCATCTGGCAGCCAGTAGGTGCTCATTCATGGTGGCTTCTTTGTTTCTCTCCCATCTGGCTCTTCTTATCACCTGTCAGGTATACTGTATGTAGGAACAGGTAAGAATCTGATTCTGCCAATGAGCAAACCAAAAATATCTACTCCTAGGTCACCTTAAAACTCCACAAAACGACTTCAATGCTGAATAACATATATAACATTTTTAGCTTTGACTGCATACCCTTGTGGTAAAAGATGACTTAATGTAGTTTTTAAGAAGGGAAATTAAACTATAAATACCAAATGTAGTTTTCTTTGTACAAAGTTTGTCCTGTAATTTAAACTCTTCCTGAACTCTTGCCAGAATATTACAAGTGTTAAAACAGGTTGGTTTAGATAAGCAAAAACAATTTCCTGCTGTAGGGACATAGTATAAACTCACTATATCAATCCAAGCCCAAACCTATAAAAAGCTAAATGTTAAAATCCAGACCTAAAACCAATTGTTTTGTAAATCTTTCATTTTTGCAGTTCCATGAATTATCTACAATAAGGGATACTGGAGGAATAACAAGTTTTAGGGGCAGGGGGAGGAACAGAGACGATAGTATGTTTTGCTCTTGTAGGTGTGCCGAGGCAGTGCTTGGGAGAAATCAAAGCAAGGTGACCAAATGGAAGCTGGCAATTTAAGCTGAGTATGAAGCTCAGGAAAGAGCTCAGAACTTAAAACAGATATGTAACTCATTAGCATATAGTAAAGCAATGTGATTAATGGAGGTGCTCATTTATGCTTATTTAACAAATGAAACAGATCATAAGGGAGAGCAAGAATGGTAAGACAAGAGGGCCAAGAGGAAACCTGGGAGCATCATTGTTTAAGACATGGACAAAGGTTGTGGTGGAGGGGAACCAGTACAAGGTATTGAGAAAAAAAGTCAGAAAAGCAGAAGAGCAGATTGATTTCCAAGAGTTGGGTAACCAATTAAAAAAAAAGAGAGACGAGAAAACAGAAGGCTAGGAGATAGGTTTGGTGCCACTGGGACTTTTGAGACTGGAGTTTTCTAAGAGCCATAAATGCAGGAGCAGAATGTGGTAGAATAAGAAATAAATGGAAGGTGAATACATGGAGGCATTTCCTGTAGATTACTTTTTAAAGAAATGGAGCAGAGAATGGGATAAAGAAATAAAGGCAGTTTCAGGAGAGCCAAACGGGATATAGGAAGATTATTTTTGGCTGATAGATGCTTAAGTAGGCTAAGAACAGATTAAGATTATACAAACTGCCATGCTCCTGATTCAAGGGTGCTGTCATATAGGCTCCACTGTGACCCCACCTGGACATTGTCGCTGTCCATCACTGAACACTTAGGCTGTAATGTAATGCTAGATAGTTTAGCCTACTTAAGACTGCAATCAGCTTTCGGTCATGTCCAAAAGGATGGAAGCTGTGGATGTATGGGTTCATACACAAAACCAGATGGCAAACTTCATGACGCAACACCAAGGTACTGGTGACCAAATTTCTCACCTTTTAACATTGACATATGATCTTTTGCTGTCATGGACAAGTTCATGATAATGCTCTCTTCAGTCATGATATGAGAACCTACTGGCCACTCACATGTTTATCTAGTTTGTTTTTTGTTCCCTCCAAACTAGACTATGACAGATTTTTTTTCTTTATTTCCTTCTCTTTCTGTTTGTTTCATTTCATTTAGAGACAGGGTCTTGCTGTGTCACCCAGGCTGGAGTGCAATGGCATAATCATAGCTCACTGCAGCCTCAAACTCCTGGGCTCAAGTGATCCTTCCACCTCAGCCTCCCAAGTAGCAGGGACTACAGACATATATGCCACCTTGCCCAGCCAACTTCTAAATGTTTTGTAGAGATGGGGTCTTGCTTTGTTGCTCAAGTGATCCTCGTGTTTTGGCCTTCCAAAGTGCTAGGATTACAGGCTTAAGCCATTGCACCAGGCCCAGACTGGTTTCCTTGATTTGTGTTACATATATGGTAGAGCTTCCCTTATTTCATCAGCAGAATACATTTAAAAACAGGATGCAGCAGGCATGGTGGCTCATATCTGTAATCTCAAAACTTTGGGAGTGTGAGCAGGAGGATCACTTGAACCCATCTCTAAAAAAAAAAAAAATTAAAAAAAATAAGGAGATGGAAGGGATCATGGCAGATGGCGGGCAGGACTAGATTGCAGCTCCAGATAGAGCAGCATGCAGAGGCTTGCATTGTGAATTTTAGCTCCAAATTGACTGCAAGAACAAACCAGAAATCCCGAGAGGACCCACAGACCATTTGAAGGAAGTGGACTTCTCCTGCAGGACCCAGGAGACACCCCAACTACTATGAGTGGCCCAACTGCAGAAGCGGGAAAGGGAGACACTCCTCTCCCAAACACATACCCCCACTGGAGAAGCTGAAGGTCTGTTTGCAGGAGAAGTTTCCGACTTTACCTGGAGCTGAGTCAAGATAGAGAGCTGAGTGAAATACATGGGTAGAGGAAGCAGCAGAAAGGTCCAGGGAGCTCACTGGGTCCCCAAGCAGCCCATTCCTGCTTGACACCACAGGGGATGCATTGGGAGGGTGGCCAGAGGAGCAGGGGAGAAAACTCCACAAGGAGAAAGAATTTTCTAGCTGAACTTTGTAACAATTTGAATGGGGCAAGAAACCTCCTGGCCAGAACTTGGTGGGAAGGCACGAATCTGGTGTGGAGACTTCACAGACTGGGGAGAACTAAAGCCCTTTTCTTTGGCAGCTGGGAGGTGGACAGCCTCAGGCAAGTTTTTCAAGCCCCTCTCACCCTCTGCCTAGAAACAGACTTGGGGCTGTTGGGCGGCGGAAGCACAGTGGGAAACTGGACCTTCAGTTTGTGTGGGAGCTGGGTGAGGCCTGTGACTGCCATCTTTCCCCCACTTCCCTGAGAACCTGCATGACTCAGCACAGGCAGCCATAATCCTCCTAGGTACACAACTCCAGTGACCTGGAAATCTCACTCCATCCCCTATGGCAGCTGCAGCAAGACTTGCCCAAGAAGAGTGTGAGCTCAGACACACCTGGTCCTGTCCCTACCTGATGGTCCTTTCCTATCCACCCTGGTAGCTGAAGACAAACGTCCTATAATCTTGAGAGTTCTAGGATCTCACTCACTGCAGGTCCCTCTCTACACTACTACAGCTGATGCTTTCTGGGAAGTAACACCTCCTGGCAGGAGGCCAACCCCCCACAAAAATAGAGCATTAAACCACCAAAGCTAAGGACCCTCATGGAGTCCATTGCACCCTCCACCACCTCCACCCAAAACAGGCGCTGGTATCCGTGGCTGAGAGACTCATAGATGGTTCACATCACAAGACTCTGTGCAGACAATTCCTACTACCAGCCCAGAGCCAGGTAGACTCGCTGGGTGGCTAGACCCAGAAGACAATAATCACTGTAGTTTGGCTCACAGGAAGCCCCATCCATAGGAAAAAAGGGAGAGTACTATGTCAAGGGAACACCCTATGGGAGAAAAGAATCTGAACAACAACCTTCAGCCCTAGACCTTTCCTCTGATAGAGCCTACCCAAATGAGAAGGAACCAGAAAACCAACACTGGTAATACGACAAAACAAGGCTCTTCGACACCCCCCAAAAAATCACACTAGTTTGCCAGCAATGATTCACACCAAGAAGGAATCCCTGGTTTACCTGAAAAAGAATTCAGGAGGTTAGTTATTAAGCTAATCAGAAGGGACCAGAGAAGGTAAAGCCCAAAGTAAAGAAATCCAAAAGAAAAAAAAAAGATATAAGAAATAAAGGGAGAAATATTCAATGAAATAGATAGCTTAAAGAAAAAATAATCAAAAATTCAGGAAAATTCAGACACACTTTTAGAAATGCAAAATGCTCTGGAAAGTCTCAACAGTAGAAAGGAACAAGGAGAAGAAAGAAATTCAGAGCTTGAAGACAAGGTCTTTGAATTAACCCAGTCCAACAAAGACAAAGAAAATAGAATAAGAAAATATGAACAAAGCCTCCAAGAAGTCTGGGATTATATAAAAGGACTAAGAATAATCGGTGTTCCTGAGGAAGAAGAGAATTCTAAAAGCTTGTAAAACATATTTGGGGGAATAATCAAAGAAAACATCCCCAGCCGAGCTAGACAGCCAGACATCCAAATACAAAAAGCACAAAAAACACCTGGGAAATTCATCACAAAAAGATCTTCACCTACGCACACTGTCATCAGGTTATCCAAAGTTAAGTCAAAGGAAAGAATCTTAAGAGCTATGAGACAGAAGCACCAGGTAACCTATAAAGGAAAACCTATCAGATTAACAGCAGATTTCTCAGCAGAAACTCTAAAAGCTAGAAGGGATTGGGGCCCTGCTCCTCAAACAATTATTGGCCAAGAATTTTGTATTGAGCAAAACTCAGCATCACATTTGAAGGAAAGATATAGTTGTTTTCAAACAAACAAATGCTGAGAGAATTGGCTATTACTAAGCCACTCCTATATGAACCGTTAAAAGGAGCTCTAAATCTTGAAACAAATCCTGGAAACACATCAAAACAGAATCTCTTTAAAGGATAAATCACACAGGACCTATAAAACAAAAATACAAGCCAAAAAGCAAAAGCAAATAACAAAATAAAAAAACACCACAAAGTACACAGGCAACAAAGAGCAAGGTGCACTTGAGCATTAGGCCATTTACACTCAATTCAGTACTAACATTGAGTGTAAATGGCCTAATGCTCCACTTAAAATATATAGAACAGCAGAATAGATAAGAACTCACCAGCCAACTATCTGCTGCCTTCAGGAGACTCATTTAACACATAAGGACTCACATACGAGGTAGAAAAAGGCATTTCATGCAAATGGACACCAAAAGCAAGCAGGGATATCTATTCTTATATCAGACAAAACAAACTTTAAATCAACAGTGGTTAAAAGAGACAAAGAGGAACATTAATGGTAAAAGGCCGTGTCCAACAGGAAAATATCACAGTCCTATATGCACCTAACACTGGCACACCTAAATTTGTAAAACAATTACTAACAGACTTAAGAAATGAGATGGACAGCAACACAGTAATAATGGGAGCCTTCAGTACGCCACTGCCAGTACTAGACAGGCCATCAAGACAGAAAGTCAACAAAGAAACAACAGATTTAAACTATACCTTGGAACAAATGGACTTAACAGATATATACAGAACATTTCATCAAACAACCACAGAATACACATTCTATTCAAGAGCACATGGAACTTTCTTCAAGATAGACCATGTGATAGGCCATAAAATGACCCCCAATAAATTTAAGAAAATTGAAATTATATGAAGCACTCTCTCAACTACAGTGGAATAAAACTGGAAATCAACTCCAAAAGGAAGCTTCAAAACTATGCAAACACATGGAAATTAAATAACCTGCTTTTGAATGAGCACTGGGTCAAAAATGAAATCAAGACAGAAATTTAAACATTCTTTGAACTGAATGACAATAATGACACAACCTATCAAAACCTCTGGGATATGGCAAAGGCAATGCTAAGAGAAAGGTTCATAGCCCTAAATGCCTATATCAAAAAGTCTGAAAGAGCAAAAACAGACAATCTAAGGTCATATCTCAAGAAACGAGAGAAACAATAACAAACCAAACTTAAACCCAGCAGAAGAAAGAAAATAACCAAGATCAGAAGAAAGAAAATAACCAAGATCAGATTAAACAAACAAACAAACAAAATACAAAAGATAAATGAAACAAAAAGTTGGTTCTTTGAAAAAATAAATAAAATTGATAGGTCAATAGCAAGATTAACCAAGAAAAGAAGAGATAAAATCCAAATAACTTCATTAAGAAACAAAACAGGAGATATATAACCGATATCAATAAAATAGAAAAGATCACTCAAGGCTACTGTGAACATCTTAACACACATACACTAGAAAACCTAGAAGAGATGAAGAAATTCCTGGGAAAGTGCAACCTTCATAGCTTAAATCAGGAAGAACTAGATACCCTGAACAGATCAATAACAAGCAGCAAGACTGAAATGGTAATTTAAAAATTACCAACAATAACAAAAAAGTCCAAGACCAGAGGGATTCACAGCAGAATTCTACCAGACATTCAAAAGAATTTGTACCAATCCTTTTGACACCATTCCACAAGACAGAGAAAGAAGGAACTTTCCCTAACTCATTCTATGAAGCCAGCATCACCTTAATACCAAAACCAGTAAAGGATACAACCCAAAAACAAACAAAAAACATGCACAAAAAACTACAGACCAATATACTTGATGGACATAGATGCTAAAATCCTTAACAAAATACTAGTTAACTGAAGGCCAGGTGCAGTGGCTCATGCCTGTAATTCTAGCACTTTGGGAGGCTAAGTCTGGTGGATCATGAGGTCAGGAGCTGGAGACCAGCCTTGCCAACATGGTGAAACCCCATCTCTACTAAAAATACAAAAAGTAGCCAGACGCAGTGGTGGGCACCTGTAACCCAGCTACTCAGGAGGCTGAGGCAGTAGAATTGCTTGAAGTTGGGAGGCGGAGGTTGTAATGAGCCAACTGCACTCCAGCCTGGGTGATAGAGCAAGACTCCATCTCAGAAAAACAAAAACAAAAACCCACAAAAATACTAGGTAACTAAATCCAACAACGTATCAAAAAGATAATTCATCATTATCAAGAGGGTTTCATACCAGGGCTGCAGGGATGGTTTAACTATGCAAGTCATAAACGTGATACACCACATAAACAGAATTAAAAACAAAGCCAGGTTCCATGGTTCATGCTTGTAATTCCAGCACTTTGGGAGGCTGAGGTGGGTTGATCACCTGGGGTCAAGAGTTTGAGACCAGCCTGACCAACATGGTGAAACCCCATCTCTACTAAATACCAAAAATTAGCCTGGAGTGGTGGCACACGCCTGTAATCGCAACTACTTGGGAGGCTGAGGCAGGAGAATCACTTGAACCTGGGAGATGGAGGTTGCAGTGAGTCAAGATTGCACCATTGCACTCCAGCCTGGGCAACGAGCAAAACTCCATTAAAAAAAAAAAAAAGGAATTAAAAACAAAAATCACATGATAATCTCAATAGATGAGGAAAAAGCATTTGACAAAATCCAGCATCCCTTTATGATTAAAACTCTCAGCAAAATTGGCATATGAGGGACATATATTAATGTAAGAAAAGCCATCCATGACAAACCCACACCCAATATAATACTGAATGGGGAAAAGCTGAAAGCATTCTCTCCAAGAACTGGAACAAGACAAGAATGCTGACTTTCACCACTTCTCTTCAACATACTGGAAGTCCTAGCTAGAGCAATCAGACAAGAGAAAGAAATAAAGGGCATCCAAATCAGTAAAGAGGAAGTCAAACTGTCACTGTTTGCTGAAAATATGATTGATTACCTTGAAAATCCTAAGGACTCCTCCAGAAAGCTCCTAGAACTGATAAAAGAATTAGGCAAAGTTTCTCAATACAAGATTAATGTACACAAATTAGTAGCTCTGCTATACACCAACAGCGACCAAGTGGAGAATTAAATCAAGAACTCAATCCCTTTTACGATAGCTGCAAAAAAATAAAAATAAAATACTTAGGAATATTTCTAACCAAGGAGTCGAAAGACCTCTACCAGGAAAACCACAAAATACTGCTGAAAGAAATCATAGACAACATAAATAAATGGAAACACATCCCATGCTCTACCCATGTTGGGTAGAACCAGTATTGTGAAAATGATCATACTGCTAAAAGCAATCTATAAATTCAATGCAAGTCCCATCAAAATACTACCATCCTTCTTCACAGAATAAGAAAAAACAATTCTAAAATTCATATGGAACCAAAAAAGAGCCTGCATAGCCAGAGTAAGACTAAGCAAAAAGTACAAATCTGGAGGCATCACACTACCTGATTTCAAACTATATTATGAGGCCATAGTTACCAAAACAGCATGGTACTGGTATAAAAATAGGCACAAAGACCAATGGAAAAGAACTGACAACCCAGAAATAAACCTAAATACTGAAAGCTAACTGATCTTTGACAAAGCAAACAAAAACATAAAGTGGGGAAAGGATACCCTTTTCAACAAATGGTGCTGGGACACATGTAGGAGAACGAAACTGGATCCTCATCTTACCTTATACAAAAATCAACTCAAGATGGATTAAAGACTTAAACCTAAGACCTGAAAATACAAAAAAATTCTAGAAGACAACACTGGAAAAACTAGATATTGACTTAAAAAGAAAAGAAAAAATAATAAAAAGAAGAAAAAGAAAAAATAAAATAAAATAAAATAAATAGACATTGGCTCAGGCAAGGATTTCATGACCAAGAACCCAAAAGCAAATGCAATAAAAACAAAGATAAATAGCTGAGACCTAATTAAACTAAAGAGCTTTTGCACAGCAAAAGGAACAGTTACCAGTGTAAACAGACAACCCACAGAGTGGGAGAAAAATCTTCATAATCTATACATCGGACAAAGGACTAATATCCAGAATCTAAAATGAACTCAAATCAGTAAGAAAAAAACAAACAATCACATCAAAAAGCGGGCTAAGGACATGAATAAACAATCCTCAAAAGATATATAAATGGCCAGTAAACATATGAAAAAATGATCAACATCACTAATGAGCAGGGAAATGCAAATCAAAACTACAATGCGGTACCACCTTACTCCTACAAGAATGGCTATAATCAAAAAATCAAAAAACAGTAGATGTTGGCATGGATGCAATGAACAGGGAACATTTCTACACTGCTGGTGGGAATGGAAACCAGTACAGCCACTATGGAAAACAGTGTGGAGATTCCTTAAAGAACTAAAAGTAGAACTACCATTTGATCCAGCAGTTCCACTACTGGGTATCTTCCCAGAGGAAAAGAAGTCAGTATTTGAAAAAGATACTTGGACATGCATATTTATAGCAGCAAAATTCACAACTGTAAAATCGTGGAACCAACCCAAATGCCCATCAATCAACGAGTGAATTAAGAAACTACGGCCTATGGCTGGGTGCGGTGGATCACATCTATAATTCCAGCACTTTGGGAGGCTGAGGAGGGTGGATCACCTGAGATCAGGAGTTTGAGACCAGCCTGCCCAACACGGTGAAAATCCATCTCTATTAAAAATACAAAGAAAAAATTAGCCAGGTGTGGTGGTGGGCACCTGTAATCCCAGCTACTCAGAAGGCAGAATAGCTTGAACCCGGGAGGCAGAGGTTGCAGTGAGCTGAGATCGTGCCATTGCACTTCAGCCTGGGCAACAAGAGTGAAACTCTGACTCCAAAAAAAAAAAGGAAAAGAAAAAAATACACACACACCATAGTTTCATTTTATTCTTTTTTAAAAATAGCTTTCCTTTTTTAATGTATTCCTTTTTATGGCTGCATAGTATTCCATCGTGTGTGTTTCTTTTTCTGAGAGATATGTATAATGAAATACTATGCAGCCATAAAAAGGAATTCATTAACAGCATTTGCATTGACCTGGATGAGATTGTAGACTACTATTCTAAGTCAAGTTACTCTCACTGATATGTGGGAGCTAAGCTATGAGGATGCAAAGGCATAAGAATGATACAATGGACTTTGGGTACTTGGGGTGAAGAGTGGGAGGAGGGGGTGAGGGATAAAAGACTACAAATAGGGTGCAGTGTATACTGCTTGGGTGATGGGTGCACCAAAATCTTACAAACCACCACTAAAGAACTTACTCATGTAACCAAATACCATCTGTACCCCGAAAACTTACAGAAAAATAAAATAAATTAGCCAGGTGTGGTGGTTTGCACCCATAGTCCCAGATATTTGGCAGGCTAAGGTGGGAGGATCGCTTGAGCCTGGGAGGTTGAGGCTACAGTAAGCTGTGGTCGTGCCACTGCAATCCAGCTTGGGTGACAGAATGAGATCCTGTCTCAAGAAACAAAACAAAACAAAAAGCATAGCACATCATTTTGGGGAAGTATGCTATATCACAGTAAGACTTCTACACCTAACTCCTTACTATATAACAGTACTGTGTATTTTTCACCCAAATTTTCTTGCCTGAAACCATGGCTTCCACTAATGGTAATTCCTGGCTTCTAATTCCAGCATCACACTTAAACCTGGACATGGGCCAGGTCTGTGACATGGGCCCTGCTTGGTAACTAAGTAAGATGTCTATGTGCTCTCTTACAGCCACCTCCCCAGGAAATGCTCTGAGTATCTGGTGGCCTGGAATTCCCTGCCCAAATAACTTTGTTTCCAAGGCTGATGCATTCCTCTTCCCTGGCTCTATCACCCTGAAGACAGACCATGCTGCTAGTGCCAGCAACCCCAGGGCCAGAGGGTAGCTGCTCCTATGGAGCTGGGGAATTAGGTCATGGCATAGGGTAGAAAAGCATGGCAGGCTGTGTACTGGCTCCTTCCTAAACCACCATGTTCTGGTGTAAGTGGATTCTGAGGAGTTCAGGATTCTAAATTGGAACCTGGCTTTCCAGGTTGTTATGAAAAATACTTTTCACGATAAGAATAAACAGAATTAATTTAACTGCTTGCTGGCTTGTGGTGTCACTTTTACACATTTAGAATATCATATGTGAACTTTCATCTGTACTCTTGCCTCAATCTTTACATCCCTTCACATGCCTAACTAACTAGAAATACTTCCAGCCTCCTGGACTGAATATTGCTACAGCAGGACAGGAAATCAAACAAAGTCTAAATAAAAAATAACAGGTCTCAAGATAACTTGTTATATCAAATGTCATATCTTACAGTTCATTCAATTCTCAAAAACAAAAGAAATGGAATGATTTCATTATTCCCTCTTACCAAGACTTCAGCACCGAGGATCCTCCAATGACACCATTTTTTTTGAGGGGCAGGGACGGAGTCTTGTTCTGTCACCAAGGCTGGCTGGAGTGCAGTGGTGCACTCTCAGCTCGCTGCAACCACCGTCTCTCGTGTTCAAGCAATTCTCCTGCCTCAGCCTCCTGAGTAGCTGAGACTACAGGCACCTGCCACCACACCCAGCTAATTTTTTGTATTTTTAGTAGAGATGGGGTTTCACCATGTTAGCCAGGATGGTCTTGATTTCCTGACCTCATGATCTGCTGGCCTCGGCCTCCCAAAGTGCTGTAATTATAGGTGTGAACCACCGCACCAAGCCCAATGATACCATTTGTTCAAATGAGTTTGTTTCCACATCTAGAGTATACATAGGGGAATCCGCCAATGTCTCCTGTCTCTGATATCATGTTGAGTACAGAGATTCAGTGTTTTAGTCCCCTGTGACTTCAAGGGAAGGCTCCAGACTCTAGTGGCCTGGAGGAACTAAGGATGGAGGAACCAGACCTAAAACCCAGTCTCTAACTGTACTGTCCTTTTTCCACATTGGCCATTATTACCAAGACTGGCTCCTCAACAAACTTTGCTCAAGGACTAAGAGAAGTGCTCAGAGACAGAATGTACATCTATGTTCTCCACTGCCTAACAAAACTATTTTAGGGAGGCAGAAGCAAGGAAGCACAGACCCTATTAATAAAATGACATCATCTAGTCCAGGATCTGGGAAATTCTTTTGGCAAAATTCTCAATAGAATGTCACCTAGTTTTTTTTTGTTTTGAGATAGAGTCAGCTCTGTCATCCAGGCTGGAGTGCAGTGGCGCGATCTTGGCTCAGTGCAACCTGCGCCTCCTGGGTTCAAGAGATTCTCCTACCTCATCCCCCTGAATAGCTGGGATTATAGGCATGCACCACCACATCCAACTACTTTTTGTATTTTTAGTAGAGACAGGGCTTCACCACATTGGCCAGGCTGGTCTCGAATTCCTAATCTCGGGTGATCCACCTGCCTCGGCCTCCCAAACTGCTGGGATTACAGGCATGAGCCACCGCACCCAGCCTCGTCGAGTTTTTACTCAAATCATTCTTGTCCTGTGGCCCTGGCACCTAATCAAGTAGCTCAACTAGACACTTTTGATTATAAGAAAGTTTGCTCTTTTCCTACTTAAGCTTAAATCAGCCTGCTTATAGTTTCTGTCCATTGATTCTAGTTCTGGTCTCTGGAGCTCAACAGAACAAGTCCATAACGTGTTTTCCTATGAGTAGTCTGTTTGGTCTCTTCTCTATCTCCCTCCACAGTTCCTTAAAACCAATCACGTGAGACAGGACACCCCTCACCCCAACTACTTGGCAGTGTCATTCTCTCACAAATCAAATAGCTACATGTGAATGAGTCTTTTGCTTTTTCTGTGCCACTGTCTATTGTTTATCCTTCTATCACTACCAAATAGCCTTAATTACTGTAGCTCATTATAATCAGTGTTGATATTTGAGACAGAAAGTCCTATAACCTTGTTCTTCTTCAGAAATGCCTTGGCTTTTCTTTGGCCTTTACATTTCCCTATAGAGTTTAGAATTTGTCAAGTTCTACACACACACACACACACACACACACACACAGAGAGAGAGAGAGAGAGAAGTGACCTGCTAGGATTTTGATTTGAATTGCATCAACTCTAAGATCAGTGTAAGGACAAATGTTATCTCTGCAACACTGAATGTTCTACTCCTTTGAAGTAGAACTCCATTGAGCAGAGAGAGTACCAGCAAGAGAGTTTTCATGATACCAAAGCAGTGAAACACCCCAGAAAGCAGAACCATAGGCAGGGTGGATTACACAAGAGCAAAGGAGAACCGTGAACCCTCCTAGTGACACACATGCAGCAGCATTCTGGGCCTCTGGGATGCCAAAACACTATTTATTTTTATATATTAATTGTGTGTCTGGAAAACTCTATTAATAAATTATCTGAAAATTCTTTCAGATTTTTTACATACACATCCACATCATCTGGGAATAGTAAGTTTTCCCTTTCTTTATTTCTTTTTTCCCATCAGGAAATGAAGGAAAAACTGTTTCTCCTCTTTTTCTTGCTTTCCCACACCAGCCAGGGCCTTCAATGGGCATCATTGTTTTATTCCCAGAAAGGGAAAACTGTCAATATTTCACCATTTAAAAAATAACAGCTTTCTCGAGATATAATTTATGCACCATAAAATGCACACTTTAAAATATGCAATTCAGTGGTTTTTAGTATATTCCTAGTTAGGGCCATCACCACTAGCTATTTTTAGAACATTTTAGTCAATCCATAAAGAAACCCCGTACCAATTAACAGTCATTTCCTATCCTCTTACACACTTCACTTCAGGCAACCACTAATTTACTTTCTCTCTCTATGGATTTGTCTACTTTGGACATTTCATGTGAATGAAATCATTCAATATGTGGTCTTTTGAGACTGACTTCTTTCACTGCATATGTTTTTGAGGTTCATCCATGTAACACATTCAGCATGTTTCACTATGACGATCCTTTTTATTACTAAATAATATTCCCTTGTATGAATATGCAGCATTGTTTATTCATCAGTTCATAAACATTTAGGTTGTTTCTAAATTTTAGAAACAAACTAAATTGAAGAGTGTAGCTATGAACAATTGTGCTCAAGTTTTCATGTGCACATATATATGTTTTCCCTTCTCTTGGAGATACAGCTAGTAGTTGAAGTATGTTGTTTTTTTTAGATAATCTGTCAGATAAAGACATGCCCTTTTATTCCTAGTATGGTAAACAGTTGCTTTCTTTCTTTATTCTTTTTAAAACACTAATGGATGTTGAATTTTATCAAACTTTTTTTTTTGCAACTGTTAAGATGATCACAAAGTATTTTGACTTTTACCCTTAAATTAAGCCGCTAGTTCTTGAATAAACCCAGTTTAGTCATGATATATTATTTATAAATTGCTGGATTTGGTCTGCTAATATCTACATATTTTAAAATCTATGTTCATCAGAGAGACTGACCTGCAAAATTCTCCTTTCTTGTAATGTCCTCATCAGTTTGCAGTTAGTTATGCTGTCTTAAAAAACTGGTAGAATTCACTTGTGAAGAATACAGAGACCTGTGGTATTTTCTGTGGGAAGGTTTGAAATTACGAATTCAATGTCCTCAATAGTAACAGAGAATTTAGATTTTCTGATTCTTCTTGTGACAATTTTGTTAAGTTGTATTTTTTTTTTCTAGAAATTATTCATGTAATCTAAATATATCAATTTACTGGCATAAAATTTTTCATAATATGTTCTTACTTTCTTTAAATGGTTTAAGAATTTGTAGTGTTAGCAATTTTTCTAGTCCTCACATTGGTGAGCCACACTTCCTCCCTTTTCTCTTGCATCAGTCTTGCTACAGCTTTTATTAGTTTTGTATTTTAAAAAACAACTTTGGAATGCAGAAAATGTATTTGACAAAATTCAACACCCTTTCATGATGAAAAAAAAAAACCCTCAACAAATTAACTATAGAAAGAATGTAGAGGTACTACATAATAAAGGCCATTTATTTATTTTTTTGAGACGAAAGTCTCACTCTGTTCCCCAGGCAATGATCTTGGTTTGATCTCAGCTCACTGCAACCTCTGTCTCCAAGGTTCAAGTGACTCTCATGCCTCAGCCTCCCAAATAGCTGGGATTATAGGCATGTGCCACCACGCCCAACTAATTTTTATATTTTTAGTAGAGATGGGGTTCTGTCATGTTAGCCACAGTGGCCTCAAACTCTTGACCTCAAGTGATCCACCTGCCTCAGCCTCTCAAAGTTCAGGGATTACAGGTGTCAGCCACTGTGCCCAGCCTAATAAAGGTCATTTATGACAAGCTCACAGTTAACATCATCCTTAATGAGGAAAAACTTTCAGCTTTTCATCTAAAATCAGGAATAAGACAACAATGCTGACTCATGCAACTTCTATTCAATATAAAAGTGGAAGTTCCAGTCAGAGCAATTAGGTAGGAGAAAGAAAGAAAAAATACCCAAAATGGAAGGGATAAAGTTAAATTTTTTCTGTTTGCAGATGACATCATCTTATATAGAGAAAATTCTAGAGACTCCACCAAAAAACTGTTAGAACTGGTAAACAAATTCAAGTTTGCAAGGTACAAAATCAACATACAAAAATCAGTAGCTTTTCTATATGCTAACTAAAAATCGAGAAAATTTATAATAGGTACATAATAACAAAATACTTAGGAATAAACATTATCAAAAAGGCAAAAGATCTCTACACTGAAAGTTATATAAATCACTGATGAAAGAAACTGAAGACATAAGTAAATAAAAATATATATCTTGTTCATGTATTAGAAGCATTAATATTGTTAGAATGACTATTCTACCCAAAGCGTTCTACAGATTTTTTGTAATTCCTATCAAAATTTCAATGACATTTTTTTTCCAATGAGATTCTTAACAGAAACAGAAAAACAATCATAAAATTCATAAGGAGTCACAAAAGACCCTGAATAGTCAATGCAATCTCTCTTTTTTCTTTCTATTTTTTCTGCTCACCTTCAACTGTCTTGATCAAGTTATATTATTTTTCTTTTTTTTATTGTTGCTCTGTTTGCTTACTCTGTGACTCTTGTTTTTTTTTTTTCTTTGAGACAGGGTTTCACTTGTCACCCAGGCTGGGGTGCAGTGGTGAGATCTTGGCTCACTGCAACCTCCGCTGAAGGGCTCACTGAAACTCCCAGATTCAAGTGATCCTCCCACCTCACGTCCCAAGGCTGAGACTAAAGGTGTGTGCCACCACACCCAGTTAATTTTTGCATTTTTAAAAATAAATATGGGGTTTCACCATGTTGGCCTGGCTGGCTTTGAACTCCTGACCTCAAGTGATCCACCTGCCTTGGCCTTCCAAAGTGCCTGGATTACAGGTGTGAGCCACTGTGCCAGCACCAATGCCATCTTGATCAAACAAAACAAAGTTGGAGGCATTATACCACCTGACATCAAAAGATACTACAAAGCTATAGTAACCAAAACAGCATAGTACTAGCACAAAAACAGACACCAATGGAACAGAATAGACAGCCAAGAAATAAATCCCTGCATTTACGGCAAACTGGTTTTTGACAAAGGTGCTAAGAGACACAATGGGGAAAGGACAGTTTCTTTAATAAATGGTGCTGAGAAAACTGGTTATGCACATGTAACACAATGAAGTTAGATCCTTATCTGACATCATAAACAAAAATAAACTCAAAATAGGTTAATGAATTAAATATAAGATCTATAAATAATGAAACTACTAGAAGAAAATATAGGGGAAATGCTCCATGGTATTGGATTAGGAAACAAATTTTTGAATATAATTCCAAAAGCACAGCTAACAAAAGCATTTAAAAATAGAAAAATGGGATTACATCAAATTAAGAAACAACTACACAACAAAGGAAACAATCAACAGAGTTAAGGGCCAACCTATGAAATGGGAGAAAATATTTGCAAACTATATATCTGATAAGGAGATAATATCCAAAATATATAAGGAACTCAACTCAATAGCAATGAAACAACCCAATCAAAAAATTGGCAAAAGAGCTGAGAATTCCTTTTTGAAAGGGAGATGTATATGAAAAAATGCTCAATATAACAAATCTTCAGGAAAATGAAAATGAAAACCACAATAAGGTATTACCTTATAACTGTTAAAATGAGTATTATCAAAAAGACAAAAAATAATAGGTGTTAGTGAGGATGTGGAGAAGAGAACCTCTGTACACTGTTGGTGAGAATGTAAATAGTACAGATATTATAGAAAACTGTATGGAGATTTCTCAAAAATTAAAAAAATATAACTACTAGATGATCTAGTAATTCCACTAATCCCAAAGAAAATAGATCAGAGCCTCAGTGCGGTGGCTCATGCCTGTAATCCCAGCACTTTGGGAGGCAAGGTGGGTGGATTATGAGGTCAGGAGTTTGAGACCAGTCTGGCCAAGATGGTGAAACCCAGTCTTCACTAAAAATACAAAAATTAGCCAGGTGTGGTGTTGGGAACCCATCACTCCAGCTACTTGGGAGGCTGAGGCAGGAGAATTGCTTGAACCCAGGAGGCAGAGGTTGCAGGGAGCCAAGATTGTGCCACTGCACTCTAGCCTGAACAATGGAGCAAGACTCCGTTTCAAAAAAAGAAATAAAATCACTACATTGAAGAGACAACTGAACTCTCATGTTTACTGCAGCATTATTCACAAGAGCCAAGATATGGAATCAAGCTAAGTGTCCATCAGCAAATGAATAAAGAAAATGTATATATAAAAGGAAGCAAATTCTGTTATTTTTGACAACATGGATGAACATGAAGGATATTATGTTAAGTGAAATAAGCCAGGCACAGAAAGACAAATACTGCATGATCTCACTTATATATGGAATCTTAAAAATATTTGACTCAAATTAGCCAGGCATAGTGGCTGGCACCTGTAATCCCAGCTACTCAGAAGGCTGAGGCAGGAGAATTCCTTAAACCTGGGAGGCAGAGGTTGCACTGAGTCAAGATGGCCCCATTGTTCTGCAGCCTGGGTGACAGAGTAAGACTCTGTCTTAAAAAAAAAAAAAAAAAAAAAAAAAATCTAACTCATAGAGACAGAGTAGAATAATGGTTACCAGAGGCTAGTGACTGGGGGAATGGGGAGATATTAATCAAAGGATACAATGTTTTAGACAGGAGGAATAAATGGTAAGTATTTAAGATGACAATTTTTTTCTTAAGATGGAGTCTTGCTCTGTCACCTAGGCTGGAGTGCAGTGGCATAATCTTGGCTCACTGGAACCTCCACCTCCTGGGTTCAAGCGAGTTTTCTGCCTCAGCCTCCTGAATAGCTGAGACTACAGGCACCTGCCACCACACCTAGCTAATTTTTATATTTTTAGTAGAGATGGGGGTTTCACCATGTTGGCCAGGTTGGTCTTGAATTCCTGACCTCAGGAGTGTACCCTGGCCTCCTAAAGTGCTGAAATTACAGGCGTGTGCCACTGCTCCTAGCCAATAAATTTTTTTAAAAAGAAAAAATCTGGCTAGGTGCAGTGGCTCATGCCTTTAATCTCACCACTTTGGGAGGTGGGTGCGAGTGGATCAACTGAGGTTGGGAGTTTGAGACCAGCCTGACCAACATGGAGAAACTCTCTACTAGAGTGCCATTGCACTCCAGCCTGGGCAAGAAGAGCAAAACTCCATCTCTTAAAATAGAAAGAAAGAAAGACAAATTCCCCAACTTCTGGCTTTCTCAATCTTTTCTCCTTCATATATGTTTTTTATTTATTGATATTTTTCCTCTTTAATATTTTTAGCAAACACTTGCAGGGCAAAAGGCTGCTCACAGTTATCTCCAGATCTAGGCCCAGCGATTCCTCAGTATCTTCTCACTTCATTAATGACTTTAAGATGTTTTTATGTGTGATCTCATTTCTTTTTTGTGAGACTGAGTTTCACTCTTGTTGCCCAGGCTGGAGTGCAATGGCACAATTTCGGCTCACCACAACCTCCACCTCCAGGGTTCAAGTGATTCTCCTGCCTCAGCCTCCCGAGTAGGTGGAATTACAGGTATGCGCCACCACACCTGGCTAATTTTGTATTTTTAGTAGAGCCAGGGTTTCTCTATGTTGGTCAGGCTGGTCTCAAACTCCCGACCTCAGGTGATTCGCTTGCCTTGGCCTCCCAAGATCTCATTACTTAATTACTTCAATGGGAAGCTTGGTACCAATCTATCAGTATTGGATATAAAAAATTGAAATTTTAACTGTGTACTTTAAAAATTTATGCCACTTACATGTTATTGCCCATTCAAAAATGTGAAAACTATTTAAAAAATAAAGTGCAAGAGAGTTTCAAGATAGCCAACTAGCAACAGCTCAGGGTTTCAGCTCCCAGTGAAGGTGCAGGGACTGAGTGGATGCCAGACTTCCAGATGAATTTTTGTTGCTTACAGACCAGGAGATTCCCAGTGGAGGAACCCCACAGGTCACCAGCACAACTCTTCTGGCTGGCGCGGCTGTTTTGCCGGCATCCCAGCACGTCGGTTCTCAGTGTGGAGTATGCGGGACTGGGTGCCCTTTTAGTTAGCGTTTGGAGCTCCGAGAAGGCAGAGTCACCCATTCAGCTGATTGGGAGGGGGACTGAAGCCGGGAGCCAGACCGGGAGATTCCCCGGCAGAAAAGCGCCAGGAATCTCAGCACCGCTGTTTCAGCTGGCGCAGTCGCCACAAGGGAAATTGCATGGTGACTGGGGCACCTGGGAGAGAATTGACTGTTCACTTAGGAAAAGAAAAAAAGGGGTCTCCGAGGTGGAGAGCCAGGTGATCAAGTTTGGCTGGTCTCACCCCCACAAAAAAACAGCAATTGGAAAATCTGATGGTTGAGAGTTTCACAGCAAGCACAGCACAGCTGAACCTGGGAAGGTCCAGCTCTGTGGGGGAGGGGCGTCCGCCAAAGGAAAACAAAGAAACAGAAATAACATCACCACCAACAATCTGGATGTCCACTCAGAGACCCAATCTGAAAATCAGCAATTACAAAGATGACAGGTGGATAAAACCAGAAAGATGGGAAGAAACCAGTGCAAAAAGGCTGAAAACATCCAAAATCAGAATGCCTCTCCTCCTCAGGGGCTCCTCATCAGCAAGGGAACAAGGCCTGATGGAGAATGAATGTGATCAATTGTCAGGATCAGGCTTCAGAAGGTGGATAATAAGAAACTTCAGTGAGCTAAAAGAATATGTTCTAACCCAATGCAAAGAAACTAAGAACCTTGAAAAAAGGTTTCACGAAATGCTAATGAGAATAGACAATTTAGAGAGGAATATAAGTGAATTAATGAAGCTGAAAAATAACATAAGAACTTCGTGAAGTATGCAGAAGTTTTAACAGTTGAATAGATCAAGCAGGAGAAAGGATATCAGAGGTCGAAGACCAACTCAATGAAATAAAACGAGAAGACAAGATTAGAGAAAAAAGGATAAAAAGGAATGAGCAAAGTCTCCAAGAAATATGGGACTATGTGAAAAGACCTAATCTACATTTGATAGGTGTACCTGAATGTGATGAAGAGAATGAATCCAAACTGGAAAATACTTTTCAGGATATTATTCAGGAAAACTTTCCCAACCTAGCTAGGCATGACAATATTCAACTCCAGGTAACAAAGAGAACACCACAAAGATATTCCTCAAGAAGAGCAACCTCAAGGCACATAATCGTCGGATTCACTAGGATTGAAATGAAGGAGAAAATGCTAAGGGCAGCCAGAGAGAAAGGTCAGGTTACCCACAAAGCGAAGCCTATCAAACTCACGGCAGATCTCTCAGCAAAACCCTACAAGCCAGAAGAGAGTGGGGGCCAATATTCAACATCCTTAAAGAAAATAACTTTCAACCCAGAATTTCATATCCAGCCAAACTAAGCTTCACAAGTGAAGGAAAACTAAAATCTTTTGTGAACAAGCAAGTACTTAGAGATTTCGTCACCACCAGGCCTACTTTACAAGAGCTTCTGAAAGAAGCACTACACATAGAAAAAAACCAGAATCAGCCTTTCCAACAATATACCAAAAAGTAAAGAGCATCAACATAATGAAGAATTTACATCAACTAATGGGCAAAACAGCCAGCTAGCATCAAATGGCAGTATTAAACTCACATATATTATTATTAATCCTAAATTTAAATCGAAAATCCCCCAATCAAAAGACACAGACGGGAAAGTCAAAACCCATTGGTATGCTGCATCCAGACCTATCTCACATGCAATGATACACAAACACTCAAAACAAAGGGATGGAGGAAGATTTACCAACCAAATGGAGAGCAAAAATAAATAAATAAATAAAAAGCAGGAGTTGCAATTCTCGCCTCTGATAAAATAACTTTAAAGCAACAAATATCAAAAGAGGCAAAGAAGGACATTACATAATGGTAAAAAAATCAATGCAACAAGAAGAGCTAAGGATCCTAAATATATACACACCCAATACAGGAGCACCCAGATACTTAAGTTCTTAATGACTTATAAAGAGACTTAGACTCCCACACAATAATAGTGGGAGACTTTAATGACATCACATTGTCAATATTAGACAGATCAATGAGACAGAAAACTATCAAGGATATCCAGGACTTGAACTCAGACCCAGAACAAGTAAAGTTAATAAACATTTATAGAACTCTCCACCCCAAATACACAAAACATACATTCTTATCAGTACCACATCACACCTACTCTAAAAGTGACTATGTAATTGGAAGTAAATCACTCCTCAGTAATTGCACAGCATTTCACAGGTTTAAATGAAATACTGGTCAGCTGCTTGTTTGTTATTTTCCTCCCTTATTTCTTCCTGTCTCCATTGTTAAGCACAATTATTGGGATAAAAGAGGTTTTCAATACCCATTTTTAGACTGCATTCTAGCCTGGGCAATAAAGCAACACTCCCATTCTCTCTCCCTCCTCTTTCTCTTCCTCTTTCTTTCTCTCTTTCATTCTTTTTTTTTTTAAATTCCTTTTTTTCTTTCTTTCTCTCTTTCATTCTTTAAAAAAAAATAAAGTGAAAATGGGCATTTTATATATTTCTGGTGAGAGTATACGTTACTTACTACAATCTTTTTGGAAAGCAACCTGGAAATGTGTACCCAAACTCAAAAAGCCCATTCTATTTGAGCGGGGAAAGGGGAATCAAATGAGCATCAATAGGGGAATGATTGAATGAGTTGTGGCGTACTTATACATCATTATTCCACTTAAACATAGATATTCCATGGGGAGAATGACTTCAGCTAAAGTAAATGAAGCAACTATCACACTTTAGTGTGAGCTAGTTTACAAGGCATTTGAATAATGGGCCAAGAAAGAGAGAGTCAGTCCTGGAACGAACTGAAGCAAGGTAAGACTAATTTCTGAGTATGGCCCTAATTAAAATTTCCAAAATTTAGCTTTATTTGGGTATTAATATCTACAAAGTTGTCACAGGGTAAGCAATTGCATCCTTAAAAGAAAAAACAAGTTATTGGTACTCTAAACCATCAGGGAAAATACTGAAAAGGTGACTTTATTTAAAACAAATGTCACCTGAAAGAAACATACTAGAGTCTAAATCTTCATAGGCAGATGACCTGTGGCATGGGTAATGCTCACTCTGCTCATGTTATTTGGTGACCAGTACCACATTCCTGCAGAATGTTGTCAGAGCCAAGTTTCAGGACATACTCATGTCTGCAGTAATAAAGGGGGTAGGAGAAACCATAATACCAGCATTTTCCATGTATTAGCGTGGTTAAAATAGTTTCTGCAAAAGGACTCATGTAACAGTCCATTAAACCACAAAATTTTAGAGCAGGAACCTCAGAAATTATAAAATTTGGTTTTCCACAACCATGTCAATCTCCTTATGGTAATTACTGGTATTCCTCAGTGTTGTTACTTTGAGAGTTACTTCTTTTTTGATTGTATTCTTTTTAAAAGTTATTCTTTTCTGATGTGATTATATAAAGCTTAAAACACTATAAAAATATAAAAGTACATAGTAAAAGTCTCCCCATAATTATTGTTAATATTTTGTTTATTCCTTCCAATTTGTTTTGTAGTAAAATGCTAAATTACATACCTCAAAAGAAGGTAATATCATAATAAATATAGTTTTGAAAATCTCTTTATTCCTGGTGTAGTGTGGACAACTATGCAGAGTGGTATTAATGGAGTTAACTTCTGTTTCTCCAAATAGCTTTATGGTAAGTCTACATTGTACTCTATCAATACACAACTGGGTTAACACTTTTTTTTTAATCTATGGTTACAATTCTTCAGAGTACTTCCTTGAAGGCATACTTTTGTATAGAAAGAGGTGTTTCTACGATGGGTTCCTAGAAGTGAAATGCTGGGATAGACAGTATAGCTACTGTTCAGCTGTCCTCAAGGAATAGGAGAGCTTCTGTTTTCCCTACACACTGGCCAACACAGCATATCATCAACACTATCCCCCCACAAAACCAGTGTATGTATTTCAAATCAGGCCATGATTTTTGATTAGTAGTGGTCTTCAAGCTTGACTGAGCACTGACATTATTATTTGGGCAATTTTTCTACCCCCAAAGTTTTGTCATCAATATTTCACTATGATAATGGAAAAAATAACCTTCCTGTTTTTATTTATTTTTCTTGACTATTACTGAGGTTGAGAAATTATTTTCTACTGTTTATCAACCACTGACATTTCCTTTTCTCTACACTGACTCTTTAATGGTATTTGTCCATTGGGGTACTCATTTTTTTCTTATTTGTAATGATCCTTTGAGAAAAATTAATTTCTTTCAGAATTTTAGAGACATTTATCCATTATCTTCTTGTTTCTACATTTGCTGTCAACAGTCTGAAGTCATTTTAATCCAGATCCTCTGACTTATTTTTGTCTCTGCAAGTATACAGGATCTTCTCTTTGTTCCCAGTATTCTTTTTTTTTTTTAAAAAAAAAAAAACAACGGGGTTTCACCATGTTGGTCAGGCTGGTCTTGAACTACCCACCTCAGGTGATCCACCCACCTTGGCCTCCAAAGTGCTTAAATTACAGGTGTGAGCCACCACACCCGGCCCCAGTATTCTTACTTTTCCAAATTAAGTGTCTTGATATCAGTCTAATTTCATATATTATGCTGAACTCGGCCCTTTCATGTTGAAAATCCATGTCCTTCAATTCTGGGACATTTTATTGAATTGTTTCTTCATTGATTTACATCAATTTCTGTCTTCTTTTTCTGGAGCTCCTAACTAGATACTGAACTTACTTGTCCAGTCCTTTTTCTGTTCTGTTTTCCATCTACCTCTTTGCCTTTCAGCCTTATTTTTTTAGAAGACTTCCTTAATTTTATTTCTTAATATGATTGGTGAGTTTCTTGTGCTTGTTATCAAGTTTTTATTCTCCAAAGTTCTTTTCTTTTCTGATGTGCATATGTGTTTTGGAGGGGAGGGTTTCCTAATTTTAATGTTAGAATCTTCTCATATGTTTGGTGATCCTGAGCTATTTGCTCATAATTAAGAATATGCAATTTGGCTGGGTACAGAGGCTTACGCCTGTAATCCCAGCACTTTGGGAGGTTGAAGTGGGCAGATCACCTGAGGCCAGGAATTAGAGACTAGCCTGGTCAACATTGTGAAACCCCATCTCTGGTAACAATACAAAAATTAGCTGGGTATGGTGGTGCATGCTTATAATCCTGGCTATTAAGGAGACTGAAGCACAAGAATCATTTGAACTCGGGGAGGTGGAAGTTGCAGTGAGCTGAGATTGAGCCACTGCACTCCAGCATGGGCAACAGAGCAAGATTCTGTCTCAGAAAAAAAAGAAAATGGGATTAAAACATTGACTAAAAGCTCTGAACATATGGGTGGAGATTCTCAAGTTTGTGCTTGTAGCTGGGTTACATTATCAGCTACCGTGATAATTTGGATTCTACCGTGGCTCCACCCACCTCATTGTCCAGCTACTCTAGGCCAAGTGGACAAACATGTTCTAATGTGTTTTGTTAATATTAGATATTTAGAATAATGGAAACAATGGTAGGATTGGGGTCATCTTCCCTACTACTTTTGCATGCTTTCCCAACCAAACTTATTGTTCCCAGGATCTGTGATTTCCAAACCTGGAACAACCAAAGGGCTATTGTCTTCCACATGTTTTCAGCTGTGGTGTCTTCCTTCAGAAGGAGCCAGTGATTTGTCTGATTAGTGGGTGCAAGACCCAGAAGACTGCCCAAGGGGGTAACAGTTTCACCTAGTGGAATGTGGTGTGTTTTATTTTTGGTTTTTCAAACACACACATTTATGAGTTTTTGTTTACAAACATAAACCCCTTGTCTCTTGGCTCTTTGTTTCTCTGAAATTCCTTGAATCTTCTCTTCTTTTCTCCCCCAGCTTTTTCTTTGAGACAGAGTCTTGCTCTGTTGCCCAGGCTGGAGTGCAATGGCGTGATCTCGGCTCACTGCAATCTGCAACTCCTGGGTTGAAGTGATTCTCTTACCTCAGCCTCCTGATGAACTGGGACTACAGGCATGCACCACTATGATCGGCCAATTTTTGTATTTTTAGTAGAGATGACCATGTTGGCCAGGCTGGTCTTAAATTCCTGACCTCAGGTGATCCACCTGTCTCGGCATCCCAAATGCTGGGATTTCTGGTGTGAGCCACTGTTCCCGGCCAGTTTTACATTTTTTTTTCTTTTTTTGAGACGGAGTTTTGCTGCTGCTACCCAAGCTGGAGTGCAATGGCACAATCTCGGCTCACCGCAACCTCCGCCTCCTGGGTTCAGGCAATTCTCCTGCCTCAGCCTCCTGAGTAGCCGGGATAACAGGCACGCGCCACCGTGCCCAGCTAATTTTTGTATTTTTAGTAGAGACAGGGTTTCACCATGTTGACCAGGATGGTCTCGATCTCTTGACCTCGTGATCCACCTGCCTCGGCCTCCCAAAGTGCTAGGATTACAGGTTTGAGCCACCGCGCCTGGCCCCAGTTTTACATTTTTTTAAATAAATATAATTTCCTTTATTTTTAGGAAGTTGAGTGGCTCATATATTTAGTCCCTTATCTTGATTCAGTCTATCTAGGTCATTTTACAAAATCCTGATTCAATCTAGCCAGGTCATTTAAACAAATATTTAGCTCCTGTATGCCAAATAATTTAAACCCCTGAAATAAGGCCATAAGAATTTAAGGCCGGGTGTGTAATCCCAGTGCTTTGGGAGGCTGAGGTGGGTGGATGACCTGAAGTCAAGAGTTTGAGATCAGCCTGGCCAACATGGTGAAATCTCATCTCTACTAAAAAGAAAAAAAAATACAAAAATTAGTCTGGTGTGGTGGCAGGCCCCTGTAATCCCAGCTAGTCAGGAGGCTGAGGCAGGAGAATCACTTGAAACAAGGAGAGGAAGTGAGCCAAGATCGCCCTATTGCACTCCAGCCTGGGAAACAGCAAAAACTCTGTCTCAAAAAAAAAAAAAGTATTTGAAAAATAGTTCCAAAATTACCTAGTCTAGGATATGCATTGAATTAGGTCCTTCATATATGTTATTACTTTTATTTTCAGAAAATTTTGAAAGGTATCACGCTAGTTTAACAGAATAGTAAACTTTAATCAGAAACATGAAGTAACTTACTCAAGATCCCTCATAAGCAGCAGGGTTGTGCTTGGAATCCTGATCTCTCTCTAACTTCTCATTTGCAGATGAAGAAACTGAGGCCAAAGTACATAACTAATTTGCCAGAGTAACGGGTAATTAGGAGCCACACAGCTCCCTTTCACATTTTCTTTTTATTATTTCATGGTAGGAAGTTACATAATTTCCATTGACATTCATACATAACCATTTTTTTGTTGTTTTGTTAATATTGTGTGTGAGATCAAGGTGGGTGGGCAGATGAGAGAGTTAGATATTATTAACCCAATTTAAAAGAGACCACATACAGATATATACAGCCTCTAGCTGACAAGGATATCATCCCTACAGTCTGATAAAGCTCAAGTGACATCATGCTGGCTAGTATAAACTTTAACATTTTTAATGCAAATAGCCTATGAAAACCACAGATTTCTTAATCAAGCTCAGTTTTATGCTTCCAACTCTGCTTTTTCAGTCTACAAACAAAATGCTCTTTCCCCCACACCCACTGCTGTTTTCCACTTTTCTTATGATTAAAAAAAATATTTCCCTTGGTAACCATTTTCCTTGGTTACTTTCTTGGCTGATTTTCTGCACAAAGAACTGAAAGGCATTTATCCCCAAGGGACGCAGTTATTTTAGATTTTACTAAGAAGTCAGCAAACATTTTTCAACATTCCTTTCTGTCTTTCTTTGTTTTAAAGTAAGCTCTGATTTTGTTTCGTTTTCAGCTGGAGACTTAAATGACACCAAGCAAAGCCTACTTAGTTTAGATTTGCAGGTAAAAAAGTTTTAAATTTTAAGTTTCTACTTAGCATGTGGAATGGTTTTAATATTTGGGTATTTTATTTCAAAAATATGTCTAACTCTTGAGTAAATCAGCTCGTTACTAACAGATTTTTAAAGTTCAAAGTATGCATTATTCTGTTTGTTTGTTTTTTTCAGGATGTACTTCCCAAGTATTTCAAACTTTGTAGACTTAGCATTAAATTATTTTTATATGTTTAGGTGGAATTATGTGTTCAACAGAAGTATAAATTGGTTTGAAAATTTCATTGTTATTTTTTAAGTCCTAAAAGAACATAAATAATTCAAAATATTTTTCATTTTAAAACTGTTGAATGAAGTGAAAAGAGATAATAGACATCTCATGGCTTCATGTAGATGTTTAAAATTCTAAATTAATATTTTTAAAGTTTACTTAAAACAACTGTTGCAAATTTTTAAAGGAAGAAAAATAAGTTAATCAAGGTTTATAAATAATATTTAATGTTGGGATACACACAATAAGTGCTAGAAGGAAAAAAGAATTACTTGATAAAAATGATACTATGATTGGAATCCCAGAAAATTTACCTCTAGGAAGACATATACTCAATTATGAAGTTATTCATGAAAGCAAATATTAAGTGCAAAGCAAAATTCTGTAAATCAATAAAAATAATGAAGGCCTAAGCATTAATAGTAAAATGAGTAACTGAGAGACCATTTTAAACACTGTAGTGAGACTGTTCAAATACTGATCTTGTCAAAATTAAAATATCTCTGTAAATTTATTTCTGTACATATCTGTCTAGATTTCTAGGTAAGTAAAAGTGACTGTATCTGGGGAGAAAAAAGAAAGAGAAGTGGTTTCTAGCATGAGGGTACTGAGAGAGAGGGGTATGCTCAGCCTAGCCACAGCTGGCACATACACTCCTAAGCACTCAATCAGGCAATGCCCCATAAGTGAGTGCTTACAGGAGGCCCCAGGAGAGCAGGATGCCTGAGACACTCATTCGAGTTTAACTCTAGAGCCCTAAAGTCTAGGCCCTGACTCCTCACAGCAGGATGGAGGGTCTGCACATAGGATTATTATAGCAAAACAATTTCAATGTATACATTTCATGCATTGCACAGGACTTACGATATCCATTGGAGCCCACCTGCCCTGTCACTCAGCAAATTCTTGTTTCACCTTGTCTCTCAGTTCAGGTTTTCATAATGCTTTCCCCTGCTGTTATTGTTATTATCTTTCAACATACTACTTTGCTCTCTGAATTGACTTTTATGATTTCAGGTGCCAATCAGCTAATGAATTTGCTCCCTCTTTACATGCTGTATGTTAATTTTTCTAAAACTAAAGATTGCAAAAGATTATTCAAATATAGTTTCATTTCAATGACCTATAGTAATGGTTTTCAAATGACTGCAGCAATTAATCTCTCTCTCTGTGTGTGTGTGTGTGTGTGTATGTGTGTGTGTGTGTGTGTGTGTGTAGAAGAAAGGTTTGTATGCTGACATGAAGATAGTTTGGAGACTGCCATTTGTTGAACAAAGGTGATGTGGCAAGTCAGACTATGAACCAAGTGAAATCTGACTAGAGGAAGATGATTCTGGCAGATGAAGTTATAAAAAGAACTACTGAAATTCAAAAGGACAAACTGAGCATACATTGTACCCTCTCCCCTTCTCACTAAATCCCTTGAAATAATACAAGTTATATTACAAACAAATAAATACATGAATATACAGCTACACTGGGAAATAAAAAGGGGAGCTCCTGGTGGGACAGACACTCTGAGGAGTCTTTCACAGACAAAGGAAAGATAGCAATGAATTTAAAGAGGGAAAATGTACCCTTGAACAGTCATGAAAGAAAACAGAGTAAAGAGAGCTCGTATAGGAAAAAAAAGTTTTTAGTTTAAAAGATCCTAGTGGCCAGGAGTGATGGCTCACACCTGTAATCCCAGCACTTTGGGAGGCCAAAGTGGGGGGTTACTTGAGGTCAGGAGTGTAAGACCAGCCTGGTCAACACGGTAAAACCCTGTCTCTACTAAAAATACAAAAATTAGCCAGGTGTGGTGTTGGGAACCCATCACTCCAGCTACTTGGGAGGCTTACGCAGGAGAATCGCTTGAACCTAGGAGGCAGAGTTTGCAGTGAGCCAAGATCGTGCCATTGCATTCCCACGTGGGCAATAAGAGTGAAGCCCTGTCTCAAAAAAAAAAAAAAAAAAAAAATCCGCCCCGCAAAAATCCCAAAAAGGATACATTAAACAATAATAACCTATACCAAGGTACATTCTTTACTGAGGTAAACCTTCTGAATATCAAAGATATGTTGAAAATTTGAAAAAAATTTCTATAGGAAAAAAAGATTTTTTACAAAGGGATAAGAATCAGATTCAAGTCAAATTTCTCATCAGCAACACTAAATATAAGAAAATAATGGACCAATATCTGTGAAGTATTAAAGAAAAGTGATTAGAATGATTTTGAAACCATAATTCTGTTTCCAGTTAAACAATGATACTTTCAGATCTTTATTAAGAGAACAAAACTACAACTTACAACATTCTATGAGAAAAGGAGGATATTTTTATTCAAGAAATAAAAGGAATCTGAGGGAGCTTCTCCTTCTGATAATGGCAGACAAGGCAAGTCAGATTAGACCTGCTGACAATAAATAGAAAAGGTAAGAAAAACAACAGGGCCAACCCAGAGAGGTTTAGAAGAGTTTTTCTTCTAGAAGTATCTGGATTCCAGAAGAGGTGGCTGAGAAGATTAGCAGAGCTTTAAAATAGTCTCAGGAGCACAGAGAGAAACAAACAAAAAAATGGAGCCAAGCAAGCAGTGGGGGGTGGTAAGGAAAAGTGAAGTGGGTAAAGTCAGCAGGCTTTGAGTTGGACCCAAAGCATAATTATTAACTGGATATGATGAAGTCCAGCCTCAAGTCACTCAGTATTTGATTCATAATGTCCTTAACCTTATGTGTGAAACAGATGCAAATCCACAAGTATTTTCATATGTGATATCTGGCACTCCATCAAAAATCATCAGGTATATGAAGAGACAAAACATGGCTAAAAACCTAAAGAAATAAGTGACAACAGAAATAGACACATAGAGGATCCAGGAAACCTAGTCTTCAGACACAGACTTTATTTTAATTTTATTTTATTTTTGAGATGTAGTTTCACTGTTGTTACCCAGACTGGAGTGCAATGGCACGATCTTGGCTCACCACAACCTCTGCCTCCTGGGTTCAAGCAATTCTCCTGCCTCAACCTCCCGAGTAGCTGGGACTACAGGAGCGCACCACCATGCCCAGCTAATTTTTGTATTATTAGTAGAGATGTGGTTTCACCTTGTTGACCCAGATGGTCTCGGTCTCTTGACCTCGTGATCCACCTGCCTCGGCCTCCCAAAGTGCTGGGATTATAGGCATGAGCCACTGCACCCGGCCAGACACAGACTTTAAAACAAATATTTTAAATATGTTCAAAAATATAAAAGATGAGATTAAAATTTTCAACAAGGAATTGGAAAAAGAACACACTGAAAACTTGAAAACTAAAAAAATACAATAAAAGAACAAAGAAGTCAATGGATAAGTTTAATAGCAGATAAACCACAGGTTAAGAGAGTATTAATGAACTGGAAGATCAGTTCAGAGAATAACCAGGATGAATCATAGAAGTGATAGAAGAACAAAAAACACAAATGAGGGGAAAGTGACATTAAAGACAAAATGAGAAAGCTAATATGCAAGTATCTGTAGTTATACAAAGAATGAAAAAAGGGAAGAGAATGTACTATTTGTATAGTTAAGGGCTGAGAAGATTCCAAGTGGGACAAACGACATCAGGTCAGAAATTCAAGAAGTCAGCCGGGTTCGGTGGCTCACGCCTGTAATCCCAGCACTTTGGGAGGCCGAGGCGGGTGGATCATGAGGTCAAGAGACCATCCTGGTCAACATGGTGAAATCCCGTCTCTACTAAAAATACAAAAAATTAGCTGGGCATGGTGGTGCATGCCTGTAATCCCAGCTACTCAGGAGGCTGAGGCAGGAGAATTGCCTGAACCCAGGAGGCAGAGGTTGCAGTGAGCCGAGATCGCGCCATTGCACTCCAGCCTGGGTAACAAGAGCGAAACTCCATCTCAAAAAAAAAAAAAAAGAAAGAAATTCAAGAAGTGCCATAAATCCAAAACAGGATAAAAACAAGAAAATTGTATCTTTGTACACAGAGTGAAATAGCTGAAAACCAAAGACAATGAAAACATCTTAAAAACAGCAAGTAGCACTTTGGGAGGCCAAGGCAGGCGGATCACGAGGTCAAGAGATTGAGACCATACTGGCCAACATGGTGAAACCCTGTCTCTACTAAAAAAATTCAAAAATTAGCTGGGCATGGTGGCGCACACATGTAGTCCCAGCTACTCGGGAAACTGAGGCAGGAGAATTGCTTGAACCCAGGAGGCAGAGGTTGCAGTGAGGCGAGATGGTGTCATTGCATTTCCAGCCTGGTACATGGTGACAGAGCAAGACTCTGTCTTTAAAAAAAAAAAAAAAAAAGGCAAAAAAACAGCAAGGAAGAAAAATTACTTTTAAAGGAGAAAAATTAGATTGAGATATGATTTCTCAAAAGAAACAATGGAAAAAAGAAGACACAAAAATTGTATCTTCAAGCCAGGTATGGTAGTTCACACCTATAATCCCAGCCACTCAAAAGGCTGAGCCAGGAGGATCACTTTAGCCCAGGGAGTTCAAGGCCAGCCTAGGCAACATAATGAGACCCCATCTCAACAACAAAAAAAAGGCGGAGGCAGGCGGATCACCTGAGGTCAGGAGTTTGAGATCAGCCTGGCTAACATGGTGAAACTCTGTCTCTACTAAAAATACAAAATTAGCCAGGTGTGGTGGGCACCTGTAATCCCAGCTACTTACTTGGGAGCCTTGAGTGGAGATGGCACCACCGCACTCCAGCCTGGGCCACAGAGTGAGACTCCATCTCAAAAAAATAAAATAAAATAAAGAAGAAAAGTAGGTGGGAAGAAGGCAACAATCAAATATTGAAAGCAAGGAAACAAATGAGAGTGTAGGGAAAAAATAAACTGTATCTTTAAAATGCTAAAATAAAACACTTGTCTGGCCGGGCGCGGTGGCTCACGCCGTAATCCCAGCACTTTGGGAGGCCGAGGCGGGTGGATCACAAGGTCAAGAGATCAAGACCATCCTGGTCAACATGGTGAAACCCCGTCTCTACTAAAAATACAAAAAAAATTAGCTGAGCACGGTGGTGTGTGCCTGTAATCCCAGCTACTCAGGAGGCTGAGGCAGGAGAATTGTCTGAACCTAGGAGGCGGAGGTTGCGGTGAGCCAAGATCGTGCCATTGCACTCCAGCCTGGGTAACAAGAGCGAAACTCTGTCTCAAAAAAAAAAAAAAAAAGAAAACACTTGTCAACCCAGAATATATATCTAACAAATACATCCTTTCAGATTGAAAGTAATATATAAACATTTTCAGGTAAACAAAAAGAAATGATCAACCCACCTGCACAAAAAGAATTATTAAAAGGTGTTCTTCAATCAAAAAGAAAATAATCCTAATAGAAGAATGGAGATACAGGAATGAAGGAAACAAAAATGATAACCGTTTAGGTAAATCTAAACAAGTGGTTCTCAACTGAAGGGCAGGTTACATTTGGTAATTCCTGGAAACATTTTTGGTTGTCACAGCTAGGAGGAAGTTACGAATGGCATCTAGTGAGTAGAGGCCACAGATTGCTGATAAATAGCCTATAATATACAGGGTTGCTCCCCCAAAAAAACAGAATTATCTGGCCCAAAACATTAAAAGTGATGATGAAAAAGTCTGATCTAAATGAATTTTGACAAAATGATGATAATAATTTTTTGAGAGTTAAAAAATATATGTATAAATAAATTCAAGAAGGAGATGTGATTTTAAATCAATTTTAATAAATAATTTATTAAAAAAATAAAAAATATATATAATTAAAACACAGGACTGAAACAGAATATATACTGGGATGAGGTAAACAGAGTTGAAGTTCATCCTGGTTCTTATATTGTCTAGGAAGAAGTAAAGGTACTAATTTATATTAGGACTTTGAGAAGTCAAGGATGTATGTGGTAATCTCTACAAAGAAGAAAATGGCAACAAGTATATAATTATTAATGAAATAATAAAAACCAAGCAACCAATAAAAACATAGAAAACAGAAAAAGGAACACAGTACATGTAGAACAAATAAAAAGCAAATAGAAAAGTAGATTAAAACTCAAACATATTAAATTTTACATTAAATATAAACAGCCTAAATATTCCAATTAAAAGACAAAAACTATTAAATGCATTAAAAAACTCTATGATATGCCACTAATATAAAGTATACTGAAAATATAAAGATATAGAAAGGCTGAAAGCAAAACATATATCTACCAAAAGAACATTAACCAAAAGAAAGTGACTACATGAAGGAGCAGAAAACCAAAGACCACATGTTCTCACTTATAAGCAGGAGCTAAACATTGTGTACTCATAGACATAAAGATGGCAACAATAGACATGAGAGGAAGGCAGGGAGAGTAACAAGGGTTAAAAAATTAAGTGTTGGGTACTATGCTCAGTACCTGGGTGATGGGATCATTCATACCCCAAACTCCAGCATCACACAATATACTCAGGTAACAAACTTGCATAAAACCCTCCTGAATTTAAAAAGTCAAAAAAAGAAAAAAATTAAAAAGCAACTACGTTAATATTAAACAAACTAGATCTTATGGCAAAGCAGTCCCAGTGACACTGAAAGTATCTACCTAATGATATATGCACGAGAAAGATATGACTCAAAATTTGTACATACCTACAATCATTAGGACAAACAAGGCAAATTATTAGGACAATTAGGACAAATAGGTTGATAGTATTAAAGTCTTTAAAATCCTTATTGATATTCTTTCTACTAATTAAAAAATATTAATTACTTTTTCTTGCCATAAAATGACTACTACTTTTTACAGACTTTTTTTCAGAGCAGTTTTAGATTCAAAGCAAACTAAATAGAAAGTGCAGAGTTCTCATATATGCTTCCCCCGCATCAAAATCTCACACCATGGATAAATGTATGCTGACATATCATTATCACCCAAGGTCCATAGTTCACATTAGAATTCACTCTTGTTACTCTGTATTACTGGGTTTTGACAAATTTTAATGATATGTACCACCTTTATAGTACTGTCATCCCTTGGTATCCTTGGGGGACTGGTTCCAGGATCCCTCAAGGATACCAAAATCTGACTCTGCTGAAGTCCCTTATATAAAATGATGTAGTATTTGCATATAATACACACATATCCTCCTGTATACTTTAAGCATCTCTAGATTACTTACACCTAATACATTGTAAAGGGTATGTAAACGGTTGTTATACTCTATTATTTAGGGAACAATGACAAGAAAAAAATGTCTGTATATGTTCAGCACAAATGCAACATAGGCCTAACTACATTTTTCACTCACGGTTGAATCCACAGATGCATAACCTGTGATATAAAGGGCTGAATGTACTGTATCAGAAGAGTTTCACTGCCCTAAAAATCCTCTGTGTTCCACCTGTTCATCCCTTCCCACCCCAAATCCTGGCAACCACTATTCTTTTATAGCTTGCATAGTTTTGCTCTTTCTAGAATGTCATAGAGTCAAAATCATACATATGCCATCTCAGGTTGGCTTCTTTCATTTAGTTATATGTTATACACATTTAAGGTTTCTCCATGTTTTTTCATGGCTTGACTGTTCACTTCTTTTTGGTGCTACTAATTTTGTTCATTTCTTTTTGGTGCTACTAATTCAGACAATGGAATAATATTCCATATACCATATACTGTATCAGAAGTATACAGTATATGGTAATATACTGTATAAGTAAACTATGGTAAATATACCACAGTTTGTTTATCCAATCACCTATTGAAGAACATTTTTGTTGCTTCTAAGTTTAGCAATTATGAATAAAGCTACTATACATATCTCTGTGCAGGTTTTTGTGTGGACACAGATTTTCTTCTCATTTGGGTAAATACCAAGGGGCATGATTGCTGGCTTGTATGGCAAGAGTATGCTTAGTTTTATAAGAAACTGCCAAAATATCTTCTAATGTGGCTGTACCATTTTGCATTCCCACCAATATTGAATGAGACTTATAGTTGCTCCCCACACTCAGCAGTACTGGGTGTTGTCAGTGTTTTGGATTTTAGACATTTAATATGTAAGTAGAGGCATCTCATTTTAATTTGCAATCTACTATTTTTGAAACGAATATTTGGGATAGAATTGTTGAAATTTTGGATGATAATTGTGGATTTGTCTATTTCTTTTTGCAGTTTTTGAAAAGAAGTTCACCAATTATTTTTGGTAATGTCTAGTCTGTTATTCATCCCTTGTCATGTATTTTTTCTCTCTCACATTGCAGTTTTCAATTTTTAAAGTCTGAATTGGGGCCAGGCGTAGGAGTCATGCCTGTAATTCCAACACCTTGGGAGGCCAAGGCAGGCAAATTGCCTGAGCTCAGGAGTTCACAAACTGCCTGGGTAACACAGTGAAACTCCGTCTCTACTAAAATACAAAAACTTAGTCCAGCATGGTGGTGAGCACCTGTAGTCCCAGCTACTCGGGAGGCTGAGGCAGGAGAAATGCTTGAACCCGGAAGGGGGAGGTTGTAGTGAGCCCAGATCACGCCACTGTACTTCTGCCTGGGCGACAGAGCAAGACTCCATCTCAAAAAAAAAATGTTTGATTTGGGTTTTTAAAAGATATCTTCTATGTTTTGACATTACATGGTTAATCTTTCCTCTAACTTCTTGAACATATAGAAATATAGGTATAATGATTTTTAAAGACCTACTTAATTAGTATATCAGCAATGTCATTTCTGAATTGGCTTCAATAAATTGATCTTTCTCATTATGGGTTAATATTTCCTGTTTCTTTGTGTGCCTGGTAAATTTACATTAGATCGTAAAACATTTGTTGGGTTCTCTGAGACACTGTCAAGTTATTGTACACAGTTGTGTTTTTTTTCCCCCAGAAAGGCTTGCTTTTAAGCTTTATTAAATGGATCACAGCAGCCTTTAGCCTAGGGCTAATTATTTTCCTCTACTGAGCTAATGCTCTTCTGAGTACTCTACCAGATGTGCTGTGAATTGTAAGGTTTTCCAGTCTGACTGGTGGAACACAAACTCTTCTGGTCTTTTTTAAGTTCCAGAGATTTTTGTTGTTGTTGTTCCTTTGTTTCTTAGGTTAGTTTTTTTCCCATTCTGAAGTATTAATAGTTTACTTACACACATGTGCTATCCAGTACTCAATAGACTTCACATCTCTGGAAGGGTTTTTCTGAGTTAGCTCTCACCTCTCTGTACTCTGCCCTAAGAACACCAGTCTCTTTGGTGTCTTCAGATTCCCGGCTCTGTCTTTTCAACTCAAGGAGACTGCTGGACTCTGCCTAGGTTCCCCTCCCTGCCTGGAAACTCCCTCTAGGGAGTAAGCAGGTCAATCACAGGTCTCTTTGGGCATTTGATTTGCATCTCCCACAGGGATCACTGTCCTGGACTGTTCTTTGTTTAATGTTTGGAAAATGCTTTGTATATATGGTCTTATTTTTAAGTTGTTTCAGCTGGGAAGGTATATGTGGTTCCTGTTACTCCATGTTGGGTAGGAGTCAGATTTGATAAGCTTTGTTGTAATATTGGTGTAATGGCTGAATGATTCTCTAGGATGCGACCATGATGTGACTTCACAGACTCACCAAAAGTCTGTTAAGTTACATCATGGTCGCATCCTAGAGAATCATTCTACTTCGTAGAACCACTCTGGTTACTAGTTGTCAAACTAGTAGGAATATTGTTATGGCAAACAGGTAAGGTGATTTCCATAAAACCATGCTCATTTTCTTGGGCTTCAGGTGATATACGGTTTGCGGAATGTCAAAAATAGGTCAGTTAGTGACATTTGTACCTAGGCCAAGAACCCAGGGTAGCAACCATATGTTTGCTACTACCGACATAGGTTTCCGCTAAGAAATAATCACAATATTTGCCAAGACGTAGCACTGATCACCCTGCATTTCCTAAACATTTAGGGAATAGACAGACACCGTGGCTTGAGGCATGCTCATGGTTTTCAATTTAGATATCGTTAAATTTCCCACAGCCTGTCTTATGTTGTGAAGCAGACTTCTAAGATAGTAGCATCTGGATATCAACAGATTCAGTCATATGTCACTTAGCAAGAGGGTTGCATTCTGAGAAATGTGATGTTAGATGATTTTGTGTTACATGATAAAGTGTACTTATACAAACCTAGATGGGACAACTTATATACACCTAGGCTATATGGTAGAGCCTATTGCTCCTAGGCTACAAACCTGTACACCATGTGACTGTACTGAAAATTATAGGTAACTGGCAAACAATGGTATTTATGTATCTAAACATAATCTAAAGCCAGGTGTGGGGGCTCATGCCTATAATCCTATGTAAGGCTACGGTGGGTGAATCACCTGAGTTCAGGAGTTTGAGACTAGCCTGGGCAACATAGTGAGATCTTGTCTCTACAAAAAATATAAAAATTAGCTGGGCATGGTGACATGCACCTGTAATCCTAGCTACTTGGGAGGCAGAGGTGCGAAGTTGGCTTGAGCCCAGGAGGCAGAAGTTGCAGTGCGCTGAAATGACTCTACTGCACTCCAGCCTGGGTGACAGAGCCAGACTTGTCTCTAAATAAATAAAAAAATAAACATATCTACAGGTAGGAAAGGTATGGTAAGAATATGGTCTAAAAGAATAAAAATATGGTATACTGGAGCTTGTAGGACTGGAAGTTGCTCTGAGTGAGACAGTGAGTGAGTGTGAAAGCCTAGGACATCACTACACATTACTATATATTTTATAAACACTGTACACTAGTGTGTGTGTAGTGTAGTAAGACTACACTAGATTTATAAAAAAGTATTTTTTTATTTCTTCAATAATGAATTAGCCTTAGTTTATTGTAATTCAACTTTATATACTTTTTATTTTGTTAAAAAACACTTTGACTCTTTTGTAATAACATTCCTCTCTTTTTTTTTCTTTGTCTAAAGTCTTCTTGGTGTTTTAAATCTTTTCAAAAAAGTAACTTTTCATTTCATTCATCATATATATATTATAATATATATATATATAATATATATATATATATATTTTAATTTATGCTGATCTTTATCGTTTCATTTTTTCCACTAATTTTGGGTTTGGTTTGCTCTTGGTTTTCTAGTTCTTTAAGATGCATTATTAGGTTGTTTATATGAAGTTTTTCGACTTGTTAATGTAGGTGTTTATTGCTATGAACTTCTCTCTTAATACTGCTTTTGCTGTATCCTATAGGTTTTGGTGTGCTATGTTTTCATTTTCAAGTGTTTCAAGAATTTCAAAAATTTCCTTCTTAGTAACACTTGGCTTAAAACACAAATACATTGTACAGTTGTACAACAATATTTTCTTTCTTTATAGCCTCATTCTCTAAGCTTTTTTCCTATTTGTATTTTTTAACTTTTCAAACATTTTTGTGAAAAACTGAGACAAACACGCATTGGCCTAGGCTTACACTGGGTCAGGATCATCAATATCACTGTCTTCCACCTCCACATCTTGTCCCACTAGAAGGTCTTCATGGGAAATAATACTCATGATAACAATGCCTTCTTCTGAAATACCTCCTCAATGACCCACCTCAGGCTGCTGTATAGTTAGCTATCTTTTTTTAATAGGTAGAAAGAGTATACTCTAAAATAATGATAAAAAGTATAGTATAGTAAATACATAAACCTGTAACCGGTACTTCAAACCCCTTATTGAAGTATTATGTACTATGTATAATTATATGTGCTGTACTTTTATACAACTGGCAGTGCAGTAGGTTTGTTTCACCAGCACTACCACAAACACATGAGTAATGCGTTATGCTATGACGTTATTACATCTCTAGGAAATAAGAGTTTGTCAGCTCCATTATAATCTTATGGGACCATCATGGTATTATGCAATCTGTCACGGACAAAAAAGTCATTATGTGACACATGATTGTACTTTCTTTGGTTAAATGGTCAGACAGAAAGATTGAGTCAAATGCTTGCAGGGTCTCAGATTTTTGGTTTTTGTTTTGAAAGTCTTGCTGTGTTACCCAGGCTGAAATTATAGCTCACTACAACCTTGAACTTCTGGGTTCAAGTGAGGCTCCTGCCTCAGCCTCCTGAGTAGCTAGGACTACAGGCATGCACCACCATGCCCAGCTAATTTTTTATTTTTTTGTCGAGACAAGGTCTTGCTATGTTCCTCACTCTGGTCTTAAAGTCCTGGCCTCAAGCAATCCTCCAACCTTGCTTTCAGCCTCTCATAGTGCTGGGATTACTGATGTGAGGCACAGTGCCTGGCCTCTCAGGTATTTTCTAAGGTTCCAACAAGATGACTGGGTCAGCAGTCAGTTTATGGCCACTTGTTATCCCTTAATCCTTCAATGCTTCTCCTTTGCAGCTTAGGGTATTACTCTCTGTATGTAACATCACCTTGAATGTTTTACCATTCCTTCCCTTCACAGATTTGTTCTGGTTGGCGAAGAAGACCCAGGCAGGCCTATGAGAACTGAAATAAATTTCATCATTCAGCAAGCTAGTTACTTTAACCTTCTAGAATCACTACACACTTTAAATTCCCATTAAAAAGATAACAGCAGCAAATCTGCTGTGATTTGCATGTTAGAATTTCTGGGGTTTTAGTTTCTCCTCCATGTTGGTTGTGTAAAGAGGGCTCTTCATCTCAGGGAACACTGACAGTGAATGGATCTGAGGAGAGAGCTGGAGGAAAGCTGCAAGGGGTGTAGGTAGGGTGTGTGTGTGTGTGTGTGTGTGTGTGTGTGTGTGTGTGTGTTTCTCAGCTGTAGAATTCTGAGAGGCAGTCAAATCTGCCAACCTTCCTTTGTAGGACTAACTTAAGGCCAAGAAAGATTGGCTGAGTGAATCTTTTGATGACAGGTGCTGCAGCAGCTTGGTGGAGGCTTCTCTTGTCCCTGACTACCAGATTTCAAAGGGATTGCACAAGTCTGTCTGACCATAATGCTACTACTGTATCAAGAGTGCCCAAATATTCATTTCTTAAATGTTTTTCAGCTTTATCATGTGCAAGACCCTGTACTGCCTCTGAGACCAGCTAATTAAAGGGTTACTTTTCTGACTCTTACCTCCTTATAATTGAGGCTAGTTGACTGTTATTTTTATGTGGTACAATCCTGCCCTTCCCCCTAGACAATTATAAAGCTACAGAATAAAAGCACAAAACAGAATGGCTGGGAAAATGGGTTGTGGATTACTTCAGTCACAGAACGTCTTAGCAAACTGGTGGAGAGCAATCTCCCAAGTAATCTTTGAAAACCTGCAGAACAGTAGGGCCCAGAGAGGGGGCCATGTCTGATCCATCACCTTTAGTGGTAGTGAGAGTTTCCCTGGAACACAGCCACACTCATTTGTTTACATATCGTCTATGGCTGCTTAGGACAGAGGACATGAAGCCTATGACACCTTAAATATTTACTATCTGGCCCTTTATAGAAAAAGTTTTCTAATTCCTGGTCTAAAGATAAAGATAAGATACAAAAAAGGTCTGACCAGGTGTGGTGACTCATGCTATAATCCCAGCACTTTGGGAGGCCAATGGCAGGAGGACTGCATGAGCTCAGGAGTTCGAGGCTGCAGTGAGTTATAACTGAACCATTACACTCAAGCCTGGGCGATGGAGTGAGACCATCTCTATTTAAAAAAAAAAGTTTTTGATTTTGATAGAAGAATTCCAAATTATGATACGGCAGTAATGCCACAGCATACAGCCCATATATCATAAGTATAATTTCTGAAAGATTTGCCTACTAAGGCATACAAGCAAATATATAAGCTAATTTTCAGAGGTAAAAATTCAGTCACCACTAACTTTGAAATATTGTTTCATTCTAGAAATTGGCTGGTGAAAAAAGTCAAACATGAAGTTTGCAGTTTTGTTTTGTTTTTTTCTGCTTTTCATTTTTCAAACTGACTTTGGACAAAATGAAGAAATTCCTAGGAAGCAAAGAAGGAAGATATATCACAGAAGGTTGAGGAAAAGCTCAACCTCACCCAAGCACAGATCAAACAGACAGCTTGGAATTCCACAAACAACAATTCTTACACCAGTAGTAAGATTTCCTATTGTTAACTTTGATGATAGCATGGAGGAAAAGTTTGAATCCTTTTCAAGTTTTCCTGGAGTAGAATCAAGTTACAATGTGTTACCAGGTAAGAGAACCGTATGAGAAAGAGGGAAGGAGGGAAGAGGTTGAGAGATGGTGTGCAGAAAGAGAAAGAGAGCGGGAGAGATAGAGATAGAGATAGAGAGAGAGAGAGACAGAGAGAGAGAGAGAGAGAGAGAGAGAGAGAGAGAGAACATCTCCATGAAGATAATTTTCCAAAGAAAAATCCAGGTTATTGTATTACCTTTCGGTTTGTTTCTAGAAACATACATTTTTAAATAACTTTAAATAATTTAAAAATTTAAGAAACATATTTGTAATGCAAAAGTATTAGACAAAAATTACTTATTCTACCACTATATTTACAAAACCATAGTTATCATTTTGGTTTATTTATTTCCAGTATGTTCACTATGCATGTATTTTAAATAGTTGTATTGCTAACACAAATAATATATATAAAAACTTATAAACTGTCTTTCCATTTATGACACTAGATAATCTAGAATACAGAAATAAATTATTCAGATAATTCTGTGAACATACAGCTATTACATATTTTCAACCAAAATTTTTCAACCACAAATATAGTTGAAGCCACTGAATTCATTTTATATAGGTTAAACGACTGACTTTTTAAAGACTGAAAAGACTAAAAATTCTGCTAAAGATTTCAACTAGCATTTTTAAAAACTAGTATTAAATGGTTCACATTTTCCCAAATTTGGAAGAAAAAAGTAATTACAGACATGTTACCACTAAGTAAAACTTTTTAAAAATACCAGAAAATATAACCAGGTAATTTTCTGTGGCTGTTATTTCATATATTGTCTCAATACAGCTAAGTGCTAATTCATGATTATTTCCCTGAAGTTAACAGAAATAATACAGAATTTATCCTGAAAATAAGCAAATTAGGCCACACTTACGATGGGATTAGGAAAAGAAAGGAAGAGAATCAACTTTAAAAACTTGTAATAATAGTGTACCCATAACTGCTAAAGAATGACAAGGTCAATTTTTTTTAGTTAAGTGGAAAGCCAGCTAAGCTATAATAATGGAAAATAAAAAGGCCAAGAAAGAAGTATTCATAATGTGATCTCAAACTTGTTTAAAAAATGTTTTCATATGTACTAAAGGGTGATATGCATAAAAGTGTAGAAGATATATATTAAACATTTCCAAATTGTCCAAAAATGTTTTCCAATGATTTTATAGTACTTTTTGATTGTATCACCACACATAACACAAAATTCTCTTTCACCCATTTTAAAGTGTACAATTCAATAGCATTTAGTACATTCACAATATTGTACAACCATCACCACTATCTTGTTTCTGAACATTTTCATCCCACCAAAAGGAAACTATGTAACTAAATTCCTCATTCCTCCTTACTCACAGGGCTTGGCAACCACCAATCTATTTTGTCTGTGTCTATGAATTTGCTCTGGAAATTTCATGTAAATGGAATCATATAATGTGTGTCCTTGTGTATCTGACTTCTTTACTTCATATAATGTTTTTAAAGTTCACCCATGATTAGCCTGTATCACTGTATCAGAACTTCATTGCTTTTTGTGGCTGAATAATATTCCATTGTATGGCTATACCATATTTGTTTATCCATATTGTTTATCAGTTGATAAACATTTGGGCTGCTTCCACCTTTTGGGTATCATGAATAGCACAGCTATGAACATTAATATAAGTTTTATTTCAACACCTATTTTCTTTCGTTTTTTTTTTTGGAAGGGAGGAAAGGAGGAAGGAAGGGCGGGAGGGAGGGAGGGAGGGAGGGAAGGGACGGAAGGAAATCAGGCAATGAGAGAGATATTGCCAACCTGGATCTAGAGGTCTACAAGTTGATTTTTTTTTTTTTGAGAGAAGGAAAGAAAAAAGGAGTGAAGGAGAGGAAGAAAGAGGAAGAAAAAGAGGGAGAGAGAATGGAAACGTTGCTTTATTCTAAAAGAAATGGGTATTAATAATGGCCAATCAATATTTCATTTAAACCTATGAGTAGGTGTGATGTGGTATTGACAAGAATGTATATTTTGTGTATTTAAAGTGGAGAGCTCTATAAATATTTATTAAGTTTACTTGTTCCGGATCTGAGTTTGAGTCCTTGATATCCTTATTAATTTTCTGTCTCATTGAGTCTAAGTCTCTATGTATCTGGGTGTTAGGATTGTTAGCTCTTACTGTTGCATTGATCCTTTTACCACTATATCTTTGTTGCTTTAAAATCTATTTTATCAGGTACAAGAATTGCAACTCCTGTTTTTTTATTTGTTTATTTATTTTTGCTTTCCATTTGGTTGGTAAATCTTTCTCCATCCCTTTGTTTTGAGTCTTTGTGTATCCTTGCATGTGAAATGGATCTGGATGTAGCATACCGTTGGGTTTTGGCTGTATCTTTTAACTGGGGGATTTAGTCGATTTAAATTTAGGATTACTGCCATTTGATGTTAACTGGCTGTTTTATCCATTGTTGATGTAAATTCTTCTTTATGTTGATGCTCTTTACTTTTTGGTATATTTTTAGAAAGGCTAGTACTGGTTGTTTCTTTCTATGTATAATGCTGCTTTCAGAAGCTCTTGTAAAGCAGGCCTGGTGGTAATAAAATCTCTGAGTACTTGCTTGTTCATAAAAGATTTTATTTTTCCTTCAGTTGTGAAGCTTAGTTTGGCAGGATATGAAATTCTGGGCTGAAAGTTCTGTTCTTTAAGGATGTTGAATATTGGCCCCCACTATCTTCTGGCTTGTAGAGTTTCTGCTGAGAGATCTGCTGTAAGTCTGATAGGCTTCCCTTTGTGGGAAACCTGATCTTTCTCTCTGGCTGCCCTTAGTATTTTCTCCTTCATTTCAACCCTGGTGAATCTAACGATTATGTGCCTTGGGGTTGCTCTTCTTGAGGAATATCTTTGTGGTGTTCTCTGTATTACCTGGGGTTGAATATTGTCCTGCTTTGCTAGTTTAGGAAAATTTTCCTGAATAATATCCTGAAGAATATTTTCCAGCTTGGATTCATTCTCTCCATCGCATTCAGGTACACCTATCAAACGTAAATTTGGTCTTTTCACATAGTCCAAGAAATGTGGATTTCTTGGAGACTTTGCTCATTCCTTTTTATCATTTTTTCTCTATTCTTGTCTTCTTGTTTTATTTCATTAAGTTGGACTTCGACCTCTGATATCCTTTCTTCTGCTTGAACAATTCGAGTGTTAAAACCTGTGCATACTTCTCAGAGTTCCCGTATTGTATTCTTCAGTTCCATTAATTCACTTATATTCCTCTCTAAATTGTCTATTCTCATTAGGATTTCATCAAACCTTTTTTCAAAGTTCTTAGTTTCTTTACATTGGGCTACAACATGTTCTTTTAACTCACAGAAGTTTCTTATTATCCATGTTCTGAAGCCTGATTCTGTTATTGGGATGCACCCGTTCTCCATCAAGCCTTGTTCCCTTGTTGATGAGGAATTGTGATCCTCTTTAGAGGAAGAGGCATTCTGATTTTGAGTATTCTCAGCCTTTTTATGCTGTTTTTTTCCCATCATTGTAAATTTATCCACCTGTCATCTTTGTAATTACCACCTTTCAAATTAGGTCTCTGAGTAGAGGCCCAAGTTGTTAATTCCCAGGGCCGAAATATGAGCAACCCACTGCGCCGGCCAAAACAGCAGCATTAAGACTGATGGTGCTTTTCTGTCCGGGAATCTCCAGTCTGACTTCCTTCTTGAGTCCGTAATAGGCGACTCAGCCTTCCCAGAGCTCCAAACCTCAGTCCGAAGGGGAAGCAGTCCCGTTTACTCTGCACCAAGAGCTGCCGCGACGAGGTGCCCGCAAAACCTCTGCTCCCGCCACACGAGTTGTGCTGGTGACCCGTGCAGCTCCTCCACTGGGAATCTTCTGCTCCGTGAGCGACCAAAATATGTCTGAAAGTGTGGCGTCCTCTCGTTCTCTGCGCTTTGACTGGGAGCTGCAATCTTGAGATGTTAGCGGTCAGCCATCTTGGATCGTCCTCCTTCAACACCTATTTTCAATTCTTTTGGGTATATACTTAGTGCAACTGTTGGGCCATTCAGTAATTCTATATTTAATTTATTGATTAACTGCCAAATATTTTTGAAAGTGGCTACACTGTTATATTCCCACCAGCAATGGAAAAGGATTCTAGTTTCTCTACATTCCTGCCAACAATTGTTATTTATTTTTAATTATAGCCGTTCTTGTATATAGTGGTACCTCATTGTGCTTTTGATTTGCATTTCCCCAACAACTAATGATGTTAAGCACCTTTTTATGTGCATGTTGTCTCTCTGTCTATCTTCCTTGGAGACGTAGCTATTCAGCTCTATTCCTATTTGTTTCAAGAGATGGGGTCTTGCTCTGCTGTCTAGGCTGGAGTACAGTGGTATAATCATAGCTCACTGCAGTCCTGAACTGCAGTCTTGAACTCACCGCAAGTCTTAGCTTCTGTGATCCTCTGCCTCAGCCTCCCAAGTAGCTGGAACTATAGGAATGCACCACCACATTTGGATAACTTTTTAACTTTTTTGTAGAGACAGGGTCCCATTATGTTGTCCAGGCTGGTCTCAAATTCCTGGCCTCAAGAAATCTTCCCTCCTTGACCTCTCAAAGTGCTGAGATTACAGGCGAGAGCTACTGTATTGGGCAAGTTTTGCCCATTTTTTAATTGCATTGTCTTTCCACAGGTGAGTTCTACAAGTTCTTTACGTATATTCTGGATATCAGGCCCTTATCGGATATATGACTTCACATATTCTCTCTCATTGTGTACACTATCCTTTAACCTTCTTAACAACATCCTTTGATGCACAAAATTTTTAATTTTGATGAAGTCTGTTTTATCTTTTTCTTTAGGTGTCATATCTAAGAATCTACTGCCAAATGGGAGGTCATAAAGATTTGCCCCTGTGGATTTTTCAAAGAGTTTTATACTCTTAGCTCTTATATTTAGAGGGAAGGTCTAAATATAAAGATATATTCAGTCTTAGATCCATTTTGAGGTAATTTTGTATTTGGTGAAAGGTAGGGACTCACATTCATTCACTCGCTGGTGTTGTCCCAGCACCAGTTGTTGAAGATTATTCTTTCCTCCACCGAATTGTCTTGACACCCTTCTTGAAAATCAATTGTTCACAGACATATGCCTGACTTTCAATGTTTCATTGGTCTATACATCTATCCTTATACTAGTAACACACACTGACAAAAGCTGATTATCCTATCTTTATAGTGAGCTTTTTGAAATCTCAAAGAGTGATCCAACTTTGTTCTTTTTTCTCAAAGCTGTTTTGGTTATTTGGAATCCCCTATAATTCCACGTGAATTTAAGGATCAGCTTTTTCATTTCTGTAAAAAAAGGCCATGGAAATTTTTATAGGGTATAGTGCTAACCAGGAAGAAACTCATATGGTGTTTTTGTTCAGAGGAGGAATTGGGTAGGTGGGATTAGCCTATTCCAAGTATCTAAATGAGAGATGGGTAGGACCTGAATTGGGCTGAGTTAGAGGTCAGGGAAAGAAGGGGACTAATGTGAGAGGCTCATTGGGAGGTGGAACTTGGGGACAGTGGCTCAGATGGAAGAAAGTTATCTGGAATGACACCAGGGTTGAAAAGAAAATATCCCCTCTAATACTTTCCTCAGCTTTCTAAAGGCCTGCTTAGCTGATACACTTAACTACATATCTACAATCTTGTATGTTAGGGAAATGAATGTATTAAAACCACTGCATCATGCACTTTGTTTGTTTGTTTGTTTGTTTATTTATTTATTTATTTATTTAGAAACAGTCTTGCTCTGTCACCTGGGCCAGAGTGTAGTGGAATGATCATGGCTCACTGCAACCTCCACCTCCCAGGTTCAAGCGATTCTCATGCCTCAGTTTCCCGAGTAGCTGGAACTACAGGCATGTGCCACAACACTCAGCTAATTCTTGTATTTTTAGAGGAGATGGGGTTTCACCATGTTGCCCAGGCTGGTCTCAAACTGTTGGCCTCAAGTGATCCACCCAACTCAGCCTCCCAAAGTGCTGGGATTACAGGCATGAGCTACCGTACCCAGCTGCTGTTAAGCACTTTAAAAGGGTGAACATTAGAGTATGTGAATTATATTTCAATAGCCTAAAAAGCCATAAAAGAGATAGCTACAATGTCTCATTGAGAAGCATCACAGAAGCATGCTGTCTGGTTTTACCTGTGTCCATTTGCATACCAAGGGTGGGCTGTGAGCTCATCATTAGTGCTATCTCAGCTCTCTGATCACATGATGGAACTCCACTGCCAGGTGGCTTGAGAAGTTAGGAGTAGCCATACAATTTGCTTTTGTCAGTATAATTAGACACTTTTAGAGCTCATGTGTGATTTTTAACCTCACATTCCCATTACTGCAGTGATCAGGACAGCCTGCTTATAGATGAATCCTGAGTGAGTATGATGAGCTGAGCCCCTGTGTACCCACATTAGACACAAAGTATAAATAAAAAATAAGTGAGATTTGGGGATTGTTTGTTGCTGTCATATAATTTAATCTGTCCTGATGGATATAAAATGAAAGCACAATTCAGCCCCAAGTTACCATGAGGCATTCACTCTCAGAGCGGAAGTGAAGGAGCCTGAGAAAAGCATTTCAGCATTTCTTATGGCTATAAGACATTTTTACCCTATATATGGATGCACAGAGAATTCTACTCTTGTGTGATTAGAGCAGTTTTATTTCACACTCTCTTCACTTCCTTTCACAGTTTTGCTGGTAACCACATAAGGAATTCAAATTTGTGCTTTTATTTTCTTCTAGGAAAGAAGGGACACTGTTTGGTAAAGGGCATAACCATGTACAACAAAGCTATGTGGTCACCTGAGCCCTGTACTACCTGCCTCTGCTCAGATGGAAGAGTGCTTTGTGATGAAACCATGTGCCATCCCCAGAGGTGCCCCCAAACAGTTATACCTGAAGGGGAATGCTGCCCAGTCTGCTCTGCTACTGGTACAGAGATTTCGCTAAAAAAAAATCAGTGTGCGATTAATCTTTAACTTCTATTTGTTTTTGTTACTGATTTTAGTTTAAAAATGATGATACTTTATTCATTTGAGTACTTAAAATATTGGCAAAATGCTGATTAAGATAGAAAATATCTGGGGAAGTGTACAGTAGGGGATACAAATAATAGACTGTGGCTTTATAGTTCTAGCTCTATCAGATTCAGTAAGCTTGGATGAGATTACATTTCACATTTGACTCTCAGCTTTAGAGATATGGTAACAGAGTTTCTACAACTAACAGATCCTAGTCCTTACTGAGTTAAGGGCTCTGCTTTGGTCTGTATGTGTTATCTCACTTAATCCAATGCAACAGGGCTATATCACCTTGAAATCAGGTTAAACAAAGGAAAAGTGATTTGCATATAGAGAGAACAAAGCCCCAACCCTCTGGCTATACCCAACCATTCAAAGGCAGCACAGGAACCCACATCACTGCTTGGATAATCCCAGGAAAATGCAGAAGTGTGGCCTGAAGCATGATTTTCTCATGTGGCACTTCTGTGTGCAGGAGATCACAGCATGGGTTTTGCTGGCTGCCCACAGACCCCTTCTCCAATGAGGCTCATACCTGACTGAATGGAAGACCCTTTGGAGGGAGGCCCAGTCTCCACCAAGAAAAGCCTAACCAACACGTTATGAAAATAAGCAAATAAATACTTGTTAAATAATTGGATGGGAAGGGATAGGGACATTTTCTCTTGTCTATAACCGAGGTAGATTGTTCCCGTGCACACAGATAATCACAGGGTAGGTGTCTACAAAAGTGTCCTGCCAGGAAAAACTTTTGACTGTTTAGAAATTGTGTTTTGCTTAATATTACCAAATATTTCACTAGTGTTTAAAAAAAGATTCCTTGGAGTAAAATAAATACAAGGTTTACAAAGTAAGAGTCACAAATTCTCAGATATTTTTTCAAAGGACTTGGAGTATTCTCGAAATGTAGTTATTTTGGAAAAATAAACTTGGATATACAGGAAGGATTTTAAATGCTTCAATATGGTAGCGTTAGTTTCCTTTTACTAACTTTTTCCTATTCTCCTTCTGCATGTTTTGCTAGAGATGTGAAAAAATAACTCACAAACTTTATAATATATACTGAATTGATATCTCAAGTAATTTCTCCAAAAAATTATATTTCCTGAGTTCTTTTTGGGAGTAGTTTATACATAATAGTAAATAAAAGTAGGCAGATGATTAAGTAAATTTATAAATCTTGATGGAACAAAATGTATGTGCTCTGGCTGGGCTCAGTAGCTCAGGCCTGTAATCCCAGCACTTTGGGACATCAAGGTGGGAGGATCACAAGGTCAGGTGTTTGACACCAGCCTGGCCAACATGGTGAAATGCGGTCTCTGCTAAAAATACAAAAATTAGCCAGATGTGGTGGTGGGCGCCTGTAATCCCAGCTACTAGGGAGGCTGACGCAGGAGAATCACCTGAACCTGGGAGGTGGAGGTGGCAGTGAGCCGAGATCATGCCACTGCAATCCAGCCTGGGCAACAGAGCAAGACTCTGTCTCAAGGGGGGGGAAAGAAAAGAAAAGAAAATGTATGCACTGTGAACTCGGTTCTTCCTAGAACTGCTTACTCAGAGAGTGAATCTGAATCTAGTCTTTGTCATGTCTTCCCCACTTTCTGCTAAAGATATAACAACTAAATATAAATGTAGATTAACTTTCTACTATCATCTATTCTACTCCTACCATCATGAAAGGATAAACAGCACTCCTGTGCATATGTCTAAGTTAAAGCAACATCACTTAAGTCCAGAATGTCATTTGTAAATCTCAGGTAGTAAAAATGATTTAAGTATACAGTGTGGAGAGAGAAGGAGGAAAACTTTCTCTATATAATTCTGAATTTCAGAGGATGGCATTCGGATGCCACAGAAAAAAATAATGACCAGTCTATAAACGAAAGGTGGTTTCACTGCTATAAGCAAGTAAAACATACACCTGTTTCATTTTTTAAATGTCTGTTAGGCAGTCTGTAAATTCTTTACATTCATTAGCAATAGCCCCAGTGAACAGAACAGTATCTATTATAAAGGTATCACATCTGATTATAACACAATCTCACAATAAGAGTGCTTACCATTTTGCCTCATGTCACAATATTATTCCCTCCTTAGTCACCAGCTAGCAAGATATTTTAGCAAATATAAGTATGAAGTTATTTAATACAAAAATTACTATTAAGGCCTACAAGTGAAAAAAAAATCTGTAACAGATCTTACAAAACAAAAACTATTAAAACCTTTTTAAAGACTTTAAAATAAAGACTATTAAAACTTTTTTAAGCAAAAATTTCAAGGTGCATTTCATCTTTAAATTGCACTCAAATACTTGGAGGGAATAATATTTACTAATCTCATTTTCATTATGATTTTTCCTTCTATTAATATCATCAACATGTCTCTGCTACCTTCTTCTTGCGTGGTCATTAGAATCCTATTCTCTACTCGGTGGTATACCGTTAAATGATAGAACTGAATTTTCTGGTGATTCTTCAGAACAAAGAGAACCTACCAATTTACTTCATAAGCAACTGCCACCTCCTCAGGTGGGAATGGACCAAATATTAAGAAAAGAAGCACTTCAATCTGAGGAGGATGAAGAAATGAAAGAAGAAGATACAGAGCAAAAGAGACAGACCCCTGGATCTAGAAACCAGGGGCAACTTCATAGTGAGGGGGACAGCAGAGGAGACAGAAAGCAGAAGCCTGGAGAGGAGAGGAGGCTGGTGCACCAGCAACAACACCAAGGAAGGAAGGAGGAGGAGGAGGAGGAGAGTGAGGAGGGTGAGGAAAACAAGGAGGACGAGGAGGACCTGGTAAGAGGAGATACGTTCCGAATGCCTTCTCGATCCCCACTTCCTGCTCCTCCCAGAGGCACACTGCGCCTGCCAAGTGGGTGCTCTCTGTCCTATAGGACCATCAGCTGCATCAGTGCCATGCTCACTCAGATACCACCGCTGACAGCACCACAGATAAAAAGTCTGGAGCTTACTGGTAAGAGATGTTGACTTCTGCTTTTATTTTGTGCTTTAAAAGTAAATGACTCTTAGCAGCCAGGTGCAGTGGCTCACGCCTGTAATCCCAGCACTTCAAGAGGCCAAGGTGGCAGGATCACCTGAGGTCAGGGGTTCGAGACCAGCCTGGGCAACGTGGTGAAACCCTATCTCTACTAAAAATACAAAAATTAGCTGGGTGTGGTGGCACATGCCTGTAATCTCAGCTACTTGGGAGGCTGAGGCAGGAAAATTGTTAGAACCCAGGAGGTGGAGGTTGCAGTGAGCTGAGATCATGTCACTGTACTCCAGTCTAGGCAATACAGCAAGACTCCATCTCAAAAAACAAAAGTAAATGAGTCTCAGCCAGGTGCAGTGGTATACATCTGTAATCCCAGCTACTCAGGAGGCTGAGGTGGGGGAATGGCTTCAGCCCAGTAGTTTGAGACCAGTGTAGGCAACATAGCAAGACCCTGTCTCCTAAAAAAAAAAAAAAAAATGTGAACAATTCTCATTTTCTCATTGCTCTATGAGGATTGTATTTTAATTTCATCCTAAAAATTGATCCTGAATAATTTCATAATCTTCAAATAGATAACTAAACAAAGAGATAGCTGTTTACTTCAGAATAGCAGTTAGGTATAAAGCAAACTCCAAATCAAATGATTATTTTCTACTGATGTCTGTTAAAAGTCAGTTTTAAGGAGGTATAATTTATATATAGTAAAACTTATTTTTAGTATATAGTTCTGAGTTTTAACAGATGCATATAGTCATATAACCACCATTAAAATTAAGATATAGAATATTCCATCACTCCCAAAATTTCTTTTTCCCCCTCCACCAGTCACTAGTCACCACAGAACACTGATCTGTTTTCTGTCTCTGTAGTTCTGCCTTTCCCAGAGTGTCACATAAATGGAATCATACAATACATAGCTCTTTCAGTCTGGCTTCTAATGTTTTTAAGAGCCACTCATTTTGTTTTGTGTATCAGTAGTTCATTCTTCTCTACTGCCAAGTAGTGTTCCATCACGTGGACGGGCCATGGTTTCCTACCAGCTAAAGGTCATCTGAGTTGTTTCCAGTTTGGGGCAATTATGTATAAAGTTGCTGTAAAGATCCACATACAGATGTTTGTGTGGACCTTAGTCTTCACTTCTCTGGGGCAATGCCCAGGAGTGGGACTGCTGAGTGATATGGTAAATACATATTTAAGTTTATAAGAAACTGCTTGACAGTTCTCTAAAGTGGCTGTTCCTTTCCCACCTGCACTCTGGGGAGCTCCTGCCTCTCTGAAGCCTGTCAGCACTTGGTACTATCAGTTGTCTTTTTCCCCTTGTTTTAGACATTCTAGTGGGAATGTGGTTGTCTAGACCTTTTGCCCATGTTTCCATAGGACCACCTGGGAGGGCTCCTGAGTGGAGGAACAGCAGGACCAGGTGTGAGAGGCTGGCTGGTGGGGACACTTTGGGTGCTATGAGCGGCAGGAGCATTCATCTGGGTAATGAGGCCCCCATGCCAGGGGTGGCCCTGGAGATGCTGGGATGAGGAGAGCAGAAAAGGTCAACACATTTGTGCAGGAATGGCCATCTGTGACAGGACACTGCCAGTGTCAAACATACTAGAAGCTTCTATGGCTTCTCTAGAAAGCCATAAAGACAAAGGATTTCATCCACTTTCATATGATCACCTAAGGAATTCCTCTCATGCTCAGCAAAGCCCCTTCTTCCTGTGGCCTGTGCACCACATATGCTCTGCCCTAAGAAAATCCAATTTGTGAAAGTCTAAAGTCTTGGAAAAGATAAATGACCCACATTGAGCTACACTGTTTTGGTTTTATAAGAAGGTCACCACGTGGCTTTTATGGTATGTGCTACTGGTATGCTCACTTACTGGGTTTAAAACTTGACTACTGAACTTAACTAAATGTTAAAACCCATAAAATTAAAGCATGTAAAAACTTTTGTAGATTGAAGCTGTAGGGCATAAAATTAGATCTGAGAAAGTTGGGAGATGATCTCCCCAAGCTTCTTATACAAATATGGAGACAGGCTCAGAAGAGGTGAGTGACTTGCATGAGCATTCATGGACAAAAACAGCGGCATGTTTCTAGTCCAAGGAAATGGCTATGGGAAAATATAAAGAATAAAAATCAGCTTCTGTATAACCTTCCACATCTTTGTTATAAATGTACAATGCTACCAGTAGTCTCCAGCAGACCACATTCTGGCTGTGTTAGTATCTTCACCTAAACCATGATAATACTTACAGCCTGATGAATCCTTAGAGAGAAAATGTCAACTATGTTAAGCCATCTAGTTCCAGCCTGTTATTTTTATGAATATGCATTTGCTTGTATAATATATAATCTGTCCTTGTTCTGAGTATTTCTTTCTCCTCCAGATAAAGCTCTCTCCTGATATCTATGTACACACAGACCCGTATATGTGTATACATGTATGTAAATGCATACATGCTTAAAACATAACTGCTGTGTGTCCTAGGCAATTCCATCACCTCCATCCCAGATGAAGCATTTAATGGATTACCAAATTTGGAAAGGCTTGATCTGAGCAAAAATAATATCACTTCTTCAGGCATAGGTTCAAAAGCATTCAAGGTAAATACATGCTCTAATTTGTACATAATAATCTATTTGGACGAATGGCTTCACTATGACTTGCATTGGTTGGAGATGGAAAAGGGAAGAAAAGAAAAATGTTTCTAATTGGTAGTTTTCTTCTAAGAAAGTTTCCTCTCTGATGTCCCTAAACTGCATTCAAGTTTTCTTTTGCATACAGTTTATTGTTTTATATACAATAAATATTGTCGGTGCTGTAAGGGCACCGACAACAACATCAGTAACAAAACTAACAATTTTAATATATGGAGTAGTTTCTCTCCAAGTAACTGAACACATGCTAAAATCTGGTCTCTTAGCAAATGAAGTATTTTCTGGAAATAACATGAGCCTATCTGGAACCTCTATTAACATTTTTCAGGCCTGCAAGACACTGTTTCCTTATTTTCTGTGCAATGAACAAAACCTGATAGAGGATACTTTGGCAGAAAAGGTTCTGGAAAAAGCAACAGGCTCAGATAAAAATTAGGGATAGCCTGGGAAAGAAGAGGGAAATAGAGAACAGGAAACAGCATAGAATAAACCCTTGAAATATATAAATTGAATTCATTTTTTTTTAAGGGGGCTGAGTGAGGTGGCTCATGCCTGTAATCCCAATACTTTGGGAGGCCAAGGCAGATAGATCACCTCGGATCGGGAGTTCGAGACCAGCCTGACCAACATGGAGAAATCCTGACTCTACTAAAAATACAAAATTAGCCGGGCGTGGTGGTGCATGCCTGTAATCCCAGCTACTGGGGAGGCTGAGAGGCTGAGGCAGGAGAATCTTTTGAACAGTGAGCTGAGATCGTACCACTGCACTCCAGCCTGGGTGACAGAGCAAGACCCTGTCTCAGAAAAACAAAAAACAAACAAACAAAAAAACCCACTGTGAGAAAAGAGGAGATGAGTCAAGGAATTTCAGAAGAAACAAAAAGCCAAGAGAGAAGGGGTTTATGTTTGTAAACAAAACTCATAAAAGTGTGTGTTTGAAAAGACAAAAATAAAACACACTACATTCCACTAAGTGAAACTGTTACTTCCTGGGGCAATCTTCTGGGTCTTCCACCCATTCTTCAGACAAATCACTGGCCTCTTATATTCTCAGTTCCTGGTTCTTATCTGGAATCCAGGCAGGCAATAAGAGGGTTCCACATTCACATGCTAGACCTACTTCATGTTATCCATCCTTCTCCTAGAAAATGGCTAGCATTAGGGAGCCATTTGACCAAGAGAAAAACATTGTAGGAGATTACCTCCTTTTCTTGCTTTGGAATTCTCTGTCCCATTCCAAAACTGTTGAAATTTGAATATGATCATCGGAGAATTGAACTATTCCATGGGACTTCATTAAAATCTACCCAACCACAGTTCCCCACTTTTGGTGGTATGGGCTAGGTTTGACCAATGAACACACAACTACAAATGTGAAAAGACATTTTTCCAGACAGTCACCTGTTTGGATGCCATATAGGAATAATAGCTTGTGATATTTGTAGTCCTTAGTTTTGAAAAATTTCCACAGTAATTAGTGTTATTTTATGACCTTTCGAGAATAGATAAAAAACTGAGTTACAAGTATATTAAAAGGATTGATTGCTATCTTGTTAGCATCTATGACAGATTCAGATTACTGCATGATTTCATGAAATTTCCATCTATTTCTGTAAAGGTGGAAACCTAAGATCTAGCAAGAATGACCAGTCCAGTAGTTATAGCAGCTTTCTCTCACTTTCTAAAGATGCAACATAAGCATGGTGAATAGGCTACAAAATAATCAAATGTAGTCTGCTGAAAATTCCTGAGAATCAATGCTATTACTAGGATCAATATCAACCTGGTGGGGGAATATAGGGTTTGCTGTGTGGCCTGGAAATTACTGTTTAAGCCTAGGTTTGTGAGACTTTTAGTCAGTGCTTCAAAAAGACCATGACGTTAAATGTGACTGCACAGCACAACCAGATAAAAAGGTAACTTTGAGATTTGCTTTTTAAGCTTCTGAAGAAGTTAATGCGTTTGAATATGGATGGAAATAATTTGGTAGAGATTCCTTCAGAATTACCTTCTACATTAGAAGAACTTAAAATCAATGAGAACAATCTTCAGGCTATTGATGAAGAAAGTTTATCAGGTATTTAATATTTGTTTTTTAATGATATGCTTCCTTATAACCTTTCTTATATAGTCTTATAGAAATTTTATTTACAGTATTGCCAAGAGAATAAATAGTAAATATTTTTAGTCACTTAACCATTTGAGTTGATAAAACTTCTTTTAACTACTGACTGGTAAAACATTAAATGAATTTTAAACTGCCTGTTGTCTTTGTACCTTACCCATAAATAACACTGTTTCTCAATGATTCCAGTTCTCATTATTCACAAGATAATAACTTTACTATAAATCCAAAATACCTGAAGAATTACATTCAATATTCCCTACACCATCATGTGTTTTGCGTTTTGGATCAACAATTTTGTTGGTTCTTAGTAGCGACTAACCAGTGCCATGGTTTGTTGATTGGATCTCCTTTATCACTCTGACGGTCAATACACCCCACCAACTCTTGCTGCCTCCAATCACCTTGCTATTTTCATTTATCATGTGTTGGAACCTAAAAACAAAACTAAGCACGTGGGAATTATGCATGAAATATGAACAAATAGGCACTGCATATGAGGCTGAGATGCTGTCCTACAAAGAAAGTGTATGTTCTTCATGGTATTAACTTTGGCTTTGGCAGTTTTGTGCCTGAGAGGGCTTGGGCTGGAACTTCTGGTACTCGTGTGTCACTGAAGTCCTGCTAACTCCACACCCCATGGTATGTCGATGTGCAGCTCTCACCATGGCCTAGCTTTCTGACAGATTTTAGTGAGGATGCCCCACGTTCTGTGCACTTGACATTGCTGGAACCGGCTCCTCTTCTGCTTGTTTCTGGACTGCTAGATAGCTGAGTTGTCATACTGTGATCCTGTATAGAAGAGGCTTCATCACATTTTACTTTTCATGAATTCTAGCTAATGCCTTTGATTATACTGTGTGCTTTTTTGAGACAAAGACTGCCTACATTTTCTTTTTATCTTCCTAACAGTCTAGCATAGCTCTTGAGGTACAGTGTTCAACACTGTTTACTTTATTTGAAACATATTTATTATGTAAATGCTGATAAACAAAGCCTTTAAAGGAACAAAACAATTCAGTCATTTCCTGTAGCTCCCAAAAAACTTCATAGGAACAAAACACTTCTGGTATTGAGAAAAGAACAATAATAATGAGAATTGCCAAATCTGAGGATTAGATAGTTATGGAAATACTCAATTTCCAGATGGATTTCAGAACACACAGAAAAACATCAATAAACACAAATTTCGATGGAGACTGCAAAATGGGAAAGGCAGAAACTTCAATTTCTAACTGCGGAAGACCAAAGGGTGTTAGAAATTTAGAACAACTGTACTAATAGGCCGTGTATGAACTATAAGTCAGTTACACTTTTAGTTGTGTTATCAAAATGAGATGTTATAAAACATGCACTCCTGATTGTGAAAGTGCTTTCACGCACACTTGGAATTGCCTTCCAGAATACTCTTCTCCCTGAAGCACAAATGCTTCTAGATTACCAGAGTGATGATGGGAAGCCAAAGTGAACAGGCTGTCTGCCTGCCTTTCTCCATGGTCTGAGCACCACGGAGCCTTAGCCTTATGCCAGCAGCACTTTCTGTCCTCTGGCCCAGAGAGTCCCCTTGCACTCCCTGGGTGGGCTGAGTTCTAAGAGCTACTGCAGTGCCAGCCCATTGGGTGCTGGGCTCCCCCTGGCTGGCAGTTCTGATGCTGTGGATGGTCAGGCTGGCTGCCAGGAGTGCTGTGAGGCCACCCTGCTTCTATGTGGAAGCAGGTGGCCCACTGCTCTCCTATCATCTCTCTCAGGGCGACTCCTTACTCATGACCTTTCAGATTATAGCTCCAGAGAGGTGGAAGGAGGGCACTCCAGGGAGAGAAAACAGCACAAAGGTGAAAAGAAATGAGACAATTTTGGACACTGTGGGAGCTGCAAGCAGGCATGGTAAAGTGTGAAAGGCAGGCAAAGAGCAGCACGAGGGGCTGCATACACTGTACTGAAGGGCAGGGAGTTTACCTGCAGGAGAAGCAGAGTCCACCTGAGATGTGCACATGTGTTATGGAGAAAGGGAAGGACTTACAATTGAGAAAGAGATATGAAAGGTGGAGGGAGGGACAGCAGAGGAAAACCAGGCATACTTTAAAAGCATTTTTGTTGTCACTAATGACTGAAACAACCTCAACTAGAAGCCCTGGAGGCTGCTCTAGTAGATGACCATGTGATGCTACCTGCCAGGAACATCGAGGCACCTGCCATGTCCACCACCTGTCATGGTACCACCGACCATGGAGGACTTCCTGTTCACTGTCCATGAATCCTTTCAACATCTACCTCAAGTCTCACCTACAAGAAACTTTCTCTAACTTCATCCTATTTCCTGTTACCTCCGATTTCCTATACATGCCAGAGAATACCTGCAAAAGAAAACACAGTGTCCTGAATTTGAACTGTTTTTCTCTTTTTCTCTCAGTCATGAGATGACCATTAGTTCACTTCTATTATCTATTTTTCAATGGGAAACTTCCACTGCATTTAAAAACTTCACCTACATACTAGAGAAAGATGTCAGATTCTCAGTACCTTTAGTTTTGGAAATAAAGGAGAATATGAGGAAATATGACCACTTATCACAGTTTACTGGCTGGCCTGGCTACTTCTGTTACTCAGCACCTCCACTAATACTAAGCACCACCACCAGATTAACCTTTGTAAAATGTGACCTTTGTCCTGCCATCCCCATCTTGCTGCCTAGAGAATGAGAGCCAGATGTTGTTGACCAGGGTGCAAAGGCCCTCCCAGTGCAATTCTCTCTGACCACCAACCTTCACTCCACTGTGCACAACCACTCTGGGGCTAGTCTCCTCTTCCCCTGAGCAAAGCCACATGGGTCTTTCTCCTCCATGTGCTCGGCTGGCTATTTCAGCCTGGAAGTTCCTCCTACTTCTATATCTTTATATCTGTAAGGAGCCTAGCATTTTCATACCACTCACATCTACACTGCTTTTTTTCTTTTAATCTTCTAGCATTTATTATTTCTATTCCTGATACAACTGTCTTTGCTGTTGCCTAAAAGCAGAACTGAGTCCCACATGGCATTAGGTGCAATGCACACGAAGGGGATTGAACATCCCCTAATCTGGGAATCGTGGCCACACCCTGAACCTCTGACTCAGATGCCTCTGGGTATTATCATTGCTGAGCTGTCCATTTTGCAGCATGGAACTTCCATTTGACCGGGATGATACCACTCCTGAGGCCAGTAGAAACAAAGTAGAAAAAACTTGTTTGTGTAAAGGCCTTTCTTGCTAGTTCAATCTGAATACGTGGAGAATTTTCGATCATCATTTTTTCAAAGCTTCCATTTGGCTGCACTCTGTGCCAACAAGTGAATAACTATGATGGGAATTCACTGCTCTGCTTTACTTCTGACACCCTTGTTGAGAGACTGAGGGTGTGCCAGGGAAAGTGTTCTTTTCTGTGTCCTGGAAGAAATCACTCATTGCATTAAACTTCCATCTACTCCATTGCCTGTTTTGCTGCCACTTCATACATCTATATCTTTGCAATGTTTCCAATGACTATCCACAACTTTCTACTCCTTTCCTATCTGAATTCCAAATCCCTGTTCAACCATCACGGTTTCTATGGAAACTCCTCTGCCTCTCTTTCCTGTCTTCCTCTTCTCTCTTGCTTCTGTTCCTTACACATATTGTTAGCACCTGGCATTTCAATGATATTTTTTCAGGGCTGCCTCTCTACTGGACCATGCATTTAGTCCTGGTTGAACTGAGCACCTGGGATGTGTGAAGTACTTGGGAAAAGGCTTTGTAGGAGGATACAAAGATTTTAAAAAAACTGTATCTGCCCTCCAAATAAACTGGACATTTCACATGACATCTCAAAAGGTTTCAAAAATTGCATGTTTTTTCAATTATCCTAATATTCTAATACTTTTATTTTTCATAGACTTAAATCAATTGGTCACCTTAGAATTGGAAGGAAACAATCTCAGTGAGGCCAATGTCAATCCTTTAGCTTTCAAACCTTTGAAGAGCCTATCCTACTTGCGTCTGGGAAAAAATAAATTTAGAATTATACCGCAGGGTCTTCCTGCTTCTATTGAGGTAAGAACATCTTTCTTCTGATGTTTTAAATGTATTATATTTTAAATATCGTATACTACAACAAAATATATTTTAAGACTATTGTGATGTAAATTAAACTCCAGTTTCAGGGCTGTATATAGACTGTCCTATAATTCGAGCATTGTTTTTTCTTCAAACAATACAAAATTCTGAATTGAAATTATAATTACTAGTGGAGACACCTGATAAAGTGAAAAATGGTACTGCTGACAGCTCTTGGGGGAAATGGGAGAGAGGAATTGAGAATTTAAATGAAACCACAATTTCCATAAGTTTACTACTCATAGTGTAAACTATCCCAATCCAGAACTGTAATGCTTATCACAGAAGCTCAAACAGGTATTAACCATAACAGAGAGTGTCCACTCACAAATTCCAGGCAAAACCACAGATACCCTGACTTAACAGTAACTCTGCATGGATACAAGTGTTATACAAAGAAGACCTCTGACTGTTCTAGCAACTCCGTAGCTTACAAGTTTCGACCCAATTCCTACCAAAACTGTCCTGTGACTAACTCCAGGCCCCAAACCCCAGCCTTCCTTCATTATCCTCTAGAGATGCTCCAAAGGTCCTCTTTGCTACAGGATGTGCTCCTGGGGGTCTTTGGCTGATGAATGTCAATACCCCTCATTTCCTGCATTAAAAACACTGAGGTGCTTTCCAGACTGGTAGGAGTGGGTTTCTTTGGAGAGAAAGAAGCCAGGATGAGAAGCTCAGGCTCGTAGTGGTGCACACTGCTCTTTTGTATTATCCTTATTGTGTATGTATGTGTTTTAACATGTGTACAGTGCAGTGGCTCACACCGGTAATCCCAGCACTCTGGAAGGCTGAGGCAGGAAGATGGCTTGAGGCCAGGAGTTTGAGACTAGCCTGGGCAACAGGTCTTTTTAGAGACCCTCTCTCTAAAAAGCATATTTTTTAAAAAAATAGCCAGGCATGGTGGTGCAACCTGTAATCGTAGCTACTTGGGAGGCTGAGATGGAGGATCACTTGAGCCCAAGAGTTTGAGGCTGTGGTAAACTAGGATTGTACCATTACACTGCAGCCTGGGCAACACAGAGAGACCCTGCCTCTACAAACCCCCCACTCCCATAAAAGAACACTGAGGTCCAGAGAGTCTCTACATACTGGCAGACTCCATGGGAACCCAGGTTTTCTTACTAAGCTCCGTTTGTCCTATACCACATGATCATTCAGCCAGAAGTTAGGACAGAGCATCCCCCAGTTGCAGCCCCAACAAGCCAGAAGAGAGGGTCATCTATTGTGATCTTATGCAGCTACCATGGCTACCACCCTTGCTCTTCTTCCAATTTCCAGATTAAGAGACAGTTATGTAACACTGACATTTATCAGTACTTTGGCTCTCCATTAGAATCACCTGGGTTCTTAAGAAACACAGACTCCTGGACCTATCCCAGACATGCTAAGTCAGATTCTTTTGACGGCAGGGCCAGAAATTAATAATTTTTTTAAAATAGAAATGTAAATAGATAATGCATACACATGTTAAAACACATACATTCACAATAAGGACACATACATACACTATAAGGATAATACAAAAGAGCAATGTGCCCATCCTGGCTTCTTTCTCTCCAAAAGTACCTACTCCTACTAGTCTGGAAAGTACTGGGCGGACAAGTGCACAAATGCATGGCACACACTGTAAATCCTTCTAAAGTCACTGCTGCACACCTGCCTCACTTAACCATACAGCCTCAAGGCTGTGTCACGTCATTCTTTCCTACAGCTACAGAGTTTTCAACATACAAACAGGTATGCCAGGATTTATTTAGTCTTTTACTGATCTAGCTCACCCTCTAAATACATATGCAGGTAAAAGCAAAAAGTTAAGTAGAGATAATAATTTCTACTTTTCAGAGTTTTTAAGCCCAAATGAGATAATTTATGTTAATAAGTATTGTAAAGCAGAGAGCCTCATATAAATATTATGGTATGCCATTTCTTGCAACGTATTATGGCTAACATATTTTAAATAAAATTCATTTGATTCCATAACCATTAAAGACAGTGTATTTTGTTTTACTAATTAGTTACAAAATTTGACAACTTTCTTTTAATTCCAGCACTTTGGGAGGCCAAGGTAAGGCACGTAGATCACTTGAGTTTAGAGTTCGAGACTAGCCTGAGCAACATAGCCTGTCTCTACAAAAATTAGCCAGGGTTTGTGCCGCATACCTGTAGTCTCAGTCACTTATAGGACTGAGGCAATAGGATCACTTGAGCCTGGGAGGTTGAGGCTGCAGTGAGCCGTGTTTGTGCCACTGCACTCCAGCCTGTTCAACAAAGTGAGACCCTGTCTCAAAATATAAAAAGACAACTTAACAATATGAGCTCACATGAAAGAGCAGTAAAAGACTCTTTAGATAATACTAATGACAACAGTCTACGTTACTATTTTAGTCTCCATGCAACTGATCATACTTATCAGCTAACACACAAAAAATAATAGTTTTGTCTTTTAATTATAGGAATTATATCTAGAAAATAATCAAATTGAAGAAATAACTGAAATTTGTTTCAATCATACCAGAAAGATCAATGTCATTGTACTACGTTATAACAAAATTGAAGAAAATAGGATTGCTCCTTTAGCCTGGATAAATCAAGAGTAAGTATATGCTACAATTAAAATTTTATTGAACAATTTCTTCCTCTTGCCATTATTAAACAGAGTATGAAAACTGGGAATGGGACAAGTGAGGGAGGTGATGACTGAAGGGCTTGGAGACAGAATTGTTTCTTAGGGAACCCTTACCTTATACCCAAACTGGGCTACTTCATGTAGTTTCCAACCTGTGCATTGCATGACTGGTGTTAGGATTACTACAGTTACTACTGCCGTTGTCACCATACTGCATATTGGACACCCTACCATATGACAAGTGCTGAGCCAGCAAGAACTAGGTACCAGCTGTCTGACCTGAGGTCTGCCCACTAGTGGTCAAATGCCACTTTAGCTCTGCCTACTTCACAGGTTGTCAGGAGGTTTAAATGAGATAATCCCTTGCACACAGTGAGAAATAAATCTGCCATATTCCTTCTCTTCTTCATCATTAGATGAAAGCACCAGGCTCTAGAGCCCAGGCCTGTTCTCCTATACTACACAGCCTTCTTTTCTCTAAACTATTTCTTCACCTCAAGTCTTACAAAATAGATTGAAGGATGCTTGACCTGACGGTGGAGGCCAAAAGTAGACTCCATCTTCCTGGACAAGAATCAGCAGCCTCTGGCTGTGGTTCTCAGTGAAGGGGTAGGGAGTTAGAAGCAAGCCCTGCAGCAAATCCAGCAGGCAACTGGGATCTAGGATTGTGTGTCCTGGGAACTATGTGCCTAAGTAGTGCAGCCTGGAACATGTGTTATTCCGAAGCAGGATGGAGAGGCCAACTGGGCTCCCTAGTATGTGGCACTGAGTCCACTGTGGGCAGAGAAGTCTTCATCAAGTGAAAAGAGGGTATGGAGCAGAAACCTTAGAAGACTCGGGTGGGGTTCCTGAAACAAGCCAGTGAGTTTATCACGTTTCCCAGATCTTGTAGATGATTAACAGCATTTTCTAGATCCCTCAGGCTTGCCTCAAGTCCCAGGTGTGCCAGGTCATCAAATCAAATGTGGAATGAAAATGTAGGGGAAGGGGAACCAAAACAAACCAAACAAACCAAACTTCCTTGCTGGAACCAGAGACTTTACAGATAGGCATTTTGATGTATGCTGGGACTCATGGGATTTCATTTTGGATTCAACAGATCAACCTTACAGGTATTTTAGTCTTTGGGCCTTAGTATTAACCCCAGGGATATTAGTTTTTCCCTCCTGGACTTTGATGCTCCCCTTGAATGGACTCACATAGCTGGGAGGCAGTATGGCACACTAGTAAGGACATGCACCTTGATCCAAGAAACCAGGGCTGGCTACACTGGAAAAGTTCCTATTTGGAATCATCACTACAAAATGGTGCTTATAGGAAAATGGACCAGCATGAAGACTGGCCTTGTCAAAATTTAGGGCTGATAATCACCATCCTGATGTCCCTACCCTGTTTACTTTTTCTTTGCTGCAGAAATCTAGAATCCATTGATCTCTCCTACAACAAGCTCTATCACGTCCCCTCCTATCTACCCAAGTCCTTGCTGCACCTTGTGCTCCTTGGGAACCAGATTGAACGGATCCCTGGCTATGTGTTTGGCCACATGGAACCAGGTCTTGAATACTTGTACCTGTCATTTAACAAACTTGCTGATGATGGCATGGACCGTGTGTCCTTCTATGGAGCATATCATTCCCTGAGGGAATTATTTCTGGATCACAATAACCTAAAATCAATACCACCTGGGATACAAGAAATGCAAGCACTACATTTTCTGAGGCTGAACAACAACAAGATACGGTAAATCCTGGCTTTTTCAAGCATCTGATTAAATTTTGATTGACAAAATATATGATAAAACAATCACGGCATGATTTCTGGGATTTATGTTAAAAAAAAAACGGTGCTAAGGGGTTGGATTATACAAGATTGGCAAATTTTAGTAATCACTGAAGGTGGATGACAGGTATGTGAGGATTCATTATAAACTTTTCCTACTTTTGCATGTTTGTAAATTTCCATAGTTGAAACATTTTTTTTGCCAGGTGTGGTGGCTCACTCCTGTAATTCCAGCACTTTGGGAGGCCAAGATGGGCAGATCACCTGAGGTCAGGAGTTCTAGACTAGACTGGCCAACATGGTGAAACACTGTTTCTACTAAAAATATAAAAATTAGAGAGGCGTAGTGGCATACGCCTGTAATCCCAGCTACTCGGGAGGCTGACGTGGGAGAATCGCTTTAACCTGGGAGGCAGAGGTTGTAGTGAGCAGGGATCATGCCACTGCATTACAGACTGGGTGACTGAGTTAGATTCTGTCTCAAAATTAAATTAATTAATTAACAGAGTCATCATTATATAACACTTAGAACTTTAGAGACAGGTTCAAATAACTCTTCAAACATAGATTATATTACTATTCCCACCTCCATATGTAAATAAATAAAACTAATCTGTACAGCATAAAACTTAAATATATGTTAAAATTAAAACTGCTTCAGGCCGGGCGAGGTGGCTCACACCTGTAATCCCAGCACTTTGGGAGGCCGAGGCGGGTGGATCACCTGAGGTCAGGAGTTCAAGACCAGCTTGGTCAACATGGTGAAACCCTGTCTCTACTAAATATACAAAACTTAGCTAGGCGTGGTGGTAGGTCCCTGTAATCTCAGCTACTCGGGAGGCTGAGGCAGGAGAATAGCTTGAACCCAAGAGGGGGAGGTTGCCATGAGCCGAGATTGCACCATTGCCCTCCAACCTGGGTGACAGAGCAAAACTCTGTCTCAAGAAAAAAAAAAAAAATTAAAATTGCTTCTATGTAGATTTTTCTGAAGGCAAATTTCTGAATAAATTTATTGAGACTCACTTTCCCTACTTTTCCCTACATTTTCCTGCGTGTGTTGAGCTTATACACTGAGACATCACTCCTGCCTGGATGGCATGAGTGTCTTGAGAATTAATCCAGAACACTTTGTTAGTAGGGTCTTTATCACTGGCAGTGAGGGAGGCAATAATCTTGTTGTTCTGTCCCTGAGAATTATGCCTCTTAGTCTTTACTCTTCTCTAAAAGTCCAAATAAACTAAATGCCTACAAAACAAAAACAAAAACAGAAAAGTTTGAGTTTTTTAAAGTACTAGAGGAAGAGATGGGGTTTGGGAAGTCTTTGTAAAATTAAGTTTGAGAATTTTTTGGCAAAAATACTTCATAGGTTGTGCCATATGCTTCATAGTGCATTGCATCAGAAGGTGTCTAAAGTTTGTCCCACTTTTTGTGATTCTAAAATTGATTAGTGGGTTGAGGTGGTCACAGTCTGGTATCTCTTAAAACAAACTTATTCCTCCATCATTGAACCAATGGTTTCACTCACAGATGAACATTGTTTGAATTATTATTTCATTAGGGATAACAGAATAATGAATTTCTATTTTTGTCATGCTTCTTATGTTTATTAGCTGGAATTCCTTTGTAAAAATAGTTTTGCTCATCAACTAGGGCTGCTTTGTTACTCTGAAAGGCAAGAAAAAAGCTCAGTTTTTTCCTTTATACCACCAATGGGAGTAAGAAGTTGGAGCCTAAATGTTTTTGCTTTATTTTGTTTTAGGGTTGTTTTTCTGGTGTATCAATATATACTTAGGCTTTCACATAAGCTGTATGTTTCAATCAGTTGCAGTCATTATTCTTAAACTGTCCTGATTCTGGACAATGGTCGCCCTTCAAACTGGCTCTTGTGTCTGCTCACTTGTTTTGGGGTACACGTGAGTCTCAGGCTCACTTTCTGCATTCCTTACTGCAGAACTTCCTCCAAAGAGCCTGGTCCCTTTCTTCGGGGAATAGTATTGAGAAGCCTCAAGTGGGAACCCGATGTGCTCCTTTCAATTGTGTTGCTATTGTTTTGAGGCCTTTCAGTGGACTGCCAGGAAATTTTGTATTTTGAAAAGAAAATAAGTAAGTTCAGACTGACATTCCGAAATCAAAGTTAACATCATCAAAAATTAATTTCTTTTATTAAAACTTGTTTCTCTTACACTGAAAATCTGGGTTCCTAACAATATTAACTTGGATAATCTCACAATATGTAAACAATTGTTCTGAAATGACATCACTATTACTGCTAAAAATAAAAGCTTTTTTTTTAGATGACGACTTGCCCTGTTGCCCAGGCTAGAGTGCAGTGGCACAATCTTGGCTCACTGCAACCTCTGCCTCCCGGGTTCAAGCGATTCTCCTACCTCAGCCTCCTGAGTAGCTAGGATTACAAGCACCTGCCAATGTGCCCAGCTAATTTTTGTATTTTTAGTAGAGACAGGATTTCACCATCTTAGCCAGGCTGGTCTCGAATTCCTGACCTTGTGATCCACCTGCCTCGGCCTCCCAAAGTGCTGGGATTACCGGTGTGAGCCAGTGAGCCACTGCACCTGGCAGCCTTTTTTTTTTTGAGATGGGGTCTCACGCTGTCACCTAGACTGGAGTGTAGTGGTGCGATCTTGGCTCATTGCAACCTCCACCTCCTGGGTTCAAGCGATTCTCCTGCCTCAGCCTCTTGAGTAGCTGAGATTACAGGTGCACACCACCACACCCAGCTAATTTTTGTGTTTTTAGTAGAGACGGGGTTTCACCATGTTGGTCAGGCTGGTCCCAAACTCCTGACCTCGTGATCTTTCTGCCTTGGCCTCCCGAAGTGCTGGGATTACAGGCATGAGCCACCATGCCCCGCTGGTGCCAGGCTTTTTTTTTTTTTTTTAAACAACCAGTTCTTCTAAGAATTAATAGAACAAGAACTCACTCAGTCCCTGATCCTAAAGAGGATATTCATGAGTGGTCTGCCCCCACGACCCAAACACCTCCCATTAAGCACCACCTCCAACCCTGGGGATCAGATTTCAACAAGAGCTTTGGAGGGGTCAAACAAACCAAACTGTATGTATGGGGTATGCATATTTTTCTACTCTTTGCTTTTTAAAAGTATCAGTATATCACTCCACATCAGTATGTAGAAAATTTCTTCATTCCTTTTTATAAATTAATATTATGTGGATATACTATATTTTATTCAATCAGTTCTTTATTGACATTTGACTGTTTCCACTCTTACTACTAAAAATAATGCCACAAAAGATAAGTTTGTGTAAATGTCATTTTGTTTTTTTTCCAGTTTAACTTTGGGATAAAATCCTAGGAGTGGGAATGCTGAGTGAGTGCAAAGAGTAAAGTACATACGTAATTTTGCTGGATATAGTCAAATTCCTCTCCAGAGGTGGTGCACCATTTTGCATTCCCTTCAGTGTTATTTGATCAGTCCAGGCTCACCATTAGAATATGTTAATGAGCTTCTGGATTTTTTTTGTTTTTGCAAATCTTACAAGTAAAAAGTGGTATGCCAGTAAGGTTTATGCCAGTAAGGTTTCAATTTGCATTTTTCTTATGAATGTAATAGAGCATTTTCCATTTTCCTCCTAGACTCTTAGGAAGTCTTTGTATATTTGCCTTTCATCTGTAACATGTTACTTTCTCCTTTTTCATGTTGTTTAACTTTGCACTTTCTTTTAAAAATTTGCAGTAAATTTAAAATCTTTCCTTTCAGTGCTTCTGGTTTTCAAATCACATATAGGAAGAATCTTCTGAGTCAGACGGTGTGACCACAGTCCGTTCTAGTGCTTCTATGGCTTCATCTTTCACATTTGGATCTTTGATGTAGTTGGAATTTATTCTGGTCTCTAATATAAAGATCCAACTTTATTTTAGGAACAAAATAACTTTTTTAACAAATGTTAACTCCTAAATGAAGGCAGATTATTACTTGGACCATATGTGACTTGCATGTCTATTTTTCCTTAGGAATATTCTTCCAGAACAAATTTGCAATGCTGAAGAGGATGATGACTCAAATCTGGAACATCTTCATCTTGAAAACAATTATATCAAAATTAGAGAAATACCAGCTTACACATTTTCATGCATAAGATCATATTCAAGTATTGTTCTTAAACCACAAAACATCAAGTGATTCCAAGTTTTCCTTTGCCATCTATAAACTTTACTCATATATTTGTAGTAGCTACATTTGTCTTATTTTGTCTTTAATAAGAGAGACATGATCCTCCTGTTATACTCAGTATCATTATATGCTAGTCAACCTGATTCACCAATCCACAGATGAACAACCAAAATATACCTAAAAGGTGTAGTCTTCTAAGAGTTTTATTAATAGTAAAAGTAAAATCTCTCAGTTTCCTACCTCTAGAAAGAGGCCATCTCACTAGAATAGGATATTATGCATATTGAGCTAGACCAGAAGAGTCTGAAACAAAATAAACAAATCCTTTATAATCAGCTTGAGTACTGGTATTAGCTGAGAACTCTGTAAGTCCCTTTAAAAATTATCTATCTTATGGTTCAAGATTAAGAAGCATAATGGCAAGAAAAAAACAGAATTTATGAATAGTTTTTTATTATTCTGTTAAAACAATAATTTATTAATTTCCTATAAGGCCTTATGCTACTGTTATAAATATAACTAAGTATTGGGGTAGTTTTAATTTCTTCTATTAATTACTTGTGTGAAATTAAAACACTACTATAATGTTAAATTCCTGCTTTTGAAAATTGTATTATGGTTACGTACATTGTTAACATTATGGGAAGCTGGCAGAAGAGTGCACATAAATTCTATATTATTTTTAAAACTTTTCTATAATTCTAAAATGATTTTTTAAAGTTAAAACAATATATTAAGATCACCTTCACTATTCTTTACTCAAGATTAAAAAACTTTGGAAAGCAGTAGAGTTTGCTTCAAATATAACTTAATTATTCTTGACTATAACCTCGCAAAGGTAAATCTAATGTATAAATTTTTGAAAATTTTTGCACCACTGGTCATAGCATCTATCTCCTTTGCCTTAATTTACTGAAATATATCATTTTATTGAGTTCAATTGAACATAAAGTCATGTCTTTACTGTGTATTGGCCTTACCAAAACCACATATTAAATTTTTATAACATAATGATCTTATATGTTTGTGTTGCTAAAGTAATTTACAAGACACATATAGAAACTATGTTGACGTCTTTTGTTACTCTCTGTTTTATGTCTTTGCTAGGAACTTACGTGCCAGTCTTGGCTCCATTGCATACGTTTCTCTAATTTTTTAAGCTTTAGTTATTTAATCATTTTTTTTTTTTTTTGAGAGGGAGTTTCGCTCTTGTTACCCAGGCTGGAGTGCAATGGTGCAATCTCGGCTCACCGCAACCTCCGCCTCCTGGGTTCAGGCAATTCTCCTGCCTCAGCCTCCTGAGTAGCTGGGATTACAGGCACGTGCCACCATGCCCAGCTAATTTTTGTATTTTTAGTAGAGACGGGGTTTCACCATGTTGACCAGGATGGTCTCGATCTCTTGACCTCGTGATCCACCCTCCTCGGCCTCCCAAAGTGCTGGGATTACAGGCTTGAGCCACCGTACCCGGCTGTTATTTAATCATTTAATAGTTCTCTCACCACTCTAGGAACCTTCCATCCCCACTTCACAAGGCTGTTATAAGAACCAGAAAAGAATGTAAAGCATTTTGGAAAGTATGGTGTGGATGATGAATGCAGTTATTATTACCAATATCTCATATAAAACTGAGAGGAACCAGCATAGCCAACCACGATTGATAATTTCATGGGTTACTTTCAATTTAATCAGTGTGAAAAGTTTGAATAACATTACTTCTAAGCCTTACTTTCTAAACCCTTTCTTAAAATGCAAAATTCAGAGATTATAACATGAACAACAATAATAATATGAAGATAACTGTTATACTCAAGGGTCAACAGCTTATAACAGGTTGTGTGTTAGTAACAAAAATGGAATTTTATGGAACAAAAGTTGAGCTTCGTAATCAGTTTAGGAATGAAGGAGCATTACTAATTTTAAATTGGCCAAGTTGAATTTAAGAGAGGTAAAAACAGGAAGGTAAGGTTACACATCAATTTAACAGGAATCCTTGTGCAATACTTGATGTATGAATATAAATGCATTGACATAAGTGGTTTAAGGCAATCTAAGCTGTAAACAAAATTAGTATTAAAGGGCACTCAAATTGAATAATGTGAGTCAGCAGAATTAGCATCTTGGGATGACACAGAGACAGATACTGAACCATTCCTTCATTCATTTCTTACTGACTTTCTTCAGCTGTGTTTCAAATGCTGTTCTAGAGAAAGACAATGACAAACAGATCAGATGAGGCCTCTCCTCTCTGATAGGGGCAATAAGCAGGAAATCAAGCAGATGATTAAGTAAGCAGGCAAGTGCTGGCCAATCAGAAAAATGAGTGACAATGCGATGAGCACACTGGGGCCTGAGCACACTAGGACCTGAGGGCCGCCAGGAGACTATGGCCACTCCCAAAAACCTGGAGTAACCGCAGCTTCAGACCCATGCCTGTGAAGCAGTCACACTGTGGCCTTGCTGTGCCTGTCTTTTCCCAACTCTGCCTTAGTGACAGAATCCCAAAGAAAGATGAAAATCAGAATGACCGGCTCTGCATGGTGGCTCAGGTCTGTAATCCCAGTACTTTGGGAGGCCAAGGCGTATGGATAATGAGGTCAGGAGTTCGAGACCAGCCTGGCCAACATGGTGAAACCTCATCTCTACTAAAAATACAAACAATTAGCCGGGCATGGTGGCATGCACCTGTAATTCCAGCTACTCAGGAGGCTTGAAGAACTGCTTGAACCTGGGAGGTGGAGGTTGCAGTAAGCCGATTATCATGCCACTGCACAGCCTGGGCAACAGAATAAGACTCGGTCTCAAAAAAAAAAAAAAAAGAATCAGAATGACTGATTGAAGCTTTATTCTTAATTTGGAAGTTGTACTTATTTCAACTGATTTTATAATTTTTAAAATACATCTTAGTAACTTGTTCAGTCTTGAAATTTCATGATGTTCTGGATAGGAAGTTTTAATTCCATAAAGTGATAAATGTCTTTATAGCAAATACTCTTCACAGTATAAAGCACTAAAAAACAGATGTTCTGTATGGCTTCAAATATTACACTATAATTACTAACATACACATAAACTAAAAAAGTTCTGGCCTAGCCATGATCTAAAAATATTAATGGTGTGTCTTGTCTTTGCATATATATATATACACACAAGGAACACTATAATTTTGAGATTTGGCTTATTATCACTAAGAATATTATAAGCAGCTCTAAGAAATGATTAATGAAAGACATACAGAGCCTGGTATAAGGAAATAACTACACCAGGAACCAAGAGACTTGGGAGCCCATCTTGTTCTCCAATAATTATGCAGTCATTTTACTGCATAATTCTTTGGGATTCATTTGATTCAATTATAAAATAATGTTTGGAATAGATCAGTGGTTTTCAGACATGGTTCATTAGGGGTTTCATGTCATTGATAAGGAAGTGAATAGGCCTCTCTCTTCAAACAAAGTAGCTCAGCTCTCATCAGAAAGGATTGACACCCACCCCCTTTTCTTCTTACAACCAACAGACTAGATACTATCTAAATGACACACTAGGTTTGAGAATCCAACAAGAACACGCAGCCTTCTCTTCCCTTTCCCCAGCTCCACCTATGTTCCCAGAGCAACCAAGCTGAAGAGGGTTGGCCTGAGGAAGAGGCCACGCGTTTTTCCTTCTAAGCACTAGTGCAGTGGATGAGATTAGCCCTGAGCAGACTGCTGGGCCCCTGTCTGCCTTAAAATGTCTAGTTGACAAGCTTTTGTAGGAAAGAGCACAGTAGTGCAGGTTCACCAACCTCCTTGCAGGGCAGGTGACAACGTTGGGGTTCAGTGAGGGCAGGTGGCACATGAGAATGACAGGGAATATGTTACTAAGTCTGGACTTCCCCTGCATTTTCTGACTCTGAGGTTGGTTCTCCTCCTGCTGAACCAAGCTGTTACTCCCTTAGAGTTTGGATGGAAAGTCTAGGGGACCCAAGAGTGGCAGGCTGCCTAAAAAGGTCCGAACCTGGGTGGCTGATGCTCAACTGGAGGGCACAGGACATGTGGTATGGCAGGTGTTGCCAATGGCGGGGAGGAAGACACTCAAATCACCTTGCCTTGAAATGGCATCATCAAATGGCTCCAAGTACATCTCCTTAGAAGCCATTCTTGCTAAGTCCAAGTTAATTACTCCTTAAGATGACTGCTTTTATTAAAACAGAAAAAACCACCCACAATGTTGTACAGTTGAAATATGCAGCATCCTCTAGTTGTCTTGGACAACTCCAGGGGTCATCAAGACAAGATAATTATTCCCATTCACACATAATTATTCCAGTAACTGTTTTATAATATGTAGTATAAATATTTAAATTGACTTGGAAATGTTAACAAATTCTGAGAATGTTTGTTTTAAGATTATTTTAGACTATATGGAAATTTAAGCCACAAATTACAGGTATATTGCTAAAGAATAAAACCCCAAATTTTTGGTAGCATATTTGTGTTAACATGTTGTAGGCAAAAATGGTTTCTCTAATTTGACTAATTTAGATGGGGAGTAATGAAAGATGCTTGTGATATAATACAAAACATAATTAACATTAAACCATACAACACATAAGCATAGTTCAGAGGAGATCAATGGACCTTGAAACAGAAACATGAATCAGTGAGAGAAGGAGATGGAGGGGCTAATGTCTGGGCTCACCATGGCAGGAAAGGAGAGCTCAGGCCAGGAATTAGACCAGATTCAAGACAATGAGAAATGCACATACCACTGAAAAATGCTGAAGCAGGAAGTGTTCTAAGAAAGCAACAGTTTAAGGAAAAAGAAATACCCACTGCAAAAATCTAGAAATAGAGTGAATGAAAGCCTTCACAGCACAGGTAGGAGAGAGACACCAAAAGAAATTCAGTGAACGGGTATCTTGCCAGATAAGGGACAAACAGAAAAGAAGTGACCAAAGAGAAAACTGCTCTGAATCTCATAATGCTGCTGAGAAGTTGAGAAAGGGGCCATCTGTGAGACAATGCTGAGCTTGGGGTATCACCATGGGAGTCAGGCACGACAATGGGAGGATAGTAAAAATGGGAAGGCATGGGGTCAGAGCTGAATTCACAGGCAAGGATGTACACCTGAAGGGGCCTGACAAGAGAAGGGCAGTTGAGCCAATCCCTGATGGGCGCCGACCCTCAACTTCAAGGGAGGGACGCAGAAGCCAAGTTCACTGCAGTCTCCATCTGACTTGAGCCTTTCACCTTTCAGAGTCAGCTTCTAAGCACAGGATGAGCTGCAGCTAAAAGCCTAGCTCTGCCATTCGGTGCCTGTGCCTCTGCCTCTGCCCAGGACAAATCTGGTATTATTAGGTACGTCTGTAGTCATGATCTATTTAGTGTTATTAGTTAGGTCCTACATGATGATTATCTGGAATTATTAGTTAGGTATTCATTACCTCTTTGTGTATGTGGGTGTTGCACAGTAGCTGGGTTGAGGAGTATAGTTTGTTTCTCCAAAAAGAGTAAAACTTAACAGAAGAGAGACAACTCATTTCTTAAACCCCTGAATTCTGTGCAAAGTAGGTGCTAAAATGGCTCTTGAATAAAGAGTTCCATCTCCTTTATCTCTCAGTCTAAACTGGATCAACTTTTGAGTTATATTACCGAAAGAGGTGATATTACCCAAAGTTGACATTATTCCTAAATAAAAATAAGAGGAACCTCCAAAATTAAAGGGTTTTCACAGAAAAACTTAGAAACTGAGCAGAAAAAGATTTATACAGGGTCACAAAATTAATGGAGAATCATTTCTGTTATTAATATTTCCTGACATGAACCTCAGAAAGCTAAGTATATTTTTTAAACAATTAAGTTATGCTTTGACAACTGGTAATACTTAGTAATCAATCTGATTGCTCTGCATAATGGCAACATTGACTATGCCTTCCAAAGCCATCATTTAAACATACCATAAATTACTATGTTCCTAAGATGCTGACTTAAAATAATGAAATACTCAAATTCTGCTGTTGAAGTGAAACTTCAAAGGGTGGAGTAAAACCCTTTATAATGCAGATTCCACCTCTTTCCCTTATTTAGAAAAAGGGTAGAAAATGTCCTCATGGCAGAAATATTTACAGACTGACAGATGACTGAACTATTTATCTGTCCATGGTTGAACGTAAATTCAGATCCTTGATAGACTTAAAATTCAAAAATATTAAAAGTACCCATGAAAAGAAGTTTCTGTCCAGCTCTAACTTAACATCAGATGACCATTACAGGCCTTAAACCCCCAAAGTCCGTGAAAAATGGAGATTCATCTCTTGTATTTAAAAAAAACATTGAGTATCTTGGCTCTGAACTAGAATCAGTACTAGCCATGGACCTGGCCAAGTTACTTAGACTCAGAGTTCTAGTTTCTTAGTGCACAAAATCAGGAAACATCTGCCTCCCAGGGCTGATGGGAAGACTAAACAAGCCGATATCCTGTGGAGGTGCTGTGCACAGTGTAGACATAATAAAGGTGAGTGTCAATGATTCCAGGGACAGACTACAAGAAACTGGTCAGCAGGAAGTTACTTAACTTGCTCAAGGCTTCCAGGCCTCTGAGTATGGTGAATATTAATTTTTAAAAATAATTGATTCCTTAGATTGCTATGAAATATAGTGGAAAAGGGAGTGGGCCTAGTACACTATGGCAGGGCTCAGCACACATGCTCTGTAAAGGGCCAGAAGTAAACCCCTTGGGCTCTGTGGATCCGTGTGGGTCCAGCAGGGACCCTGCAGCTTTGGCAACAGCATGGCTCTCCTGAGGAGAAGGTGGGAGATTAACAACAAAACCTGAGTTCAACTGCCTTTCTACTGTGTTACTATATGATCATATCCATGGCATGGAACAGAGTGAACCATGGTACAAATGAACATCTGAGCAGGATCTCCAGGCTGAGGGGCCCAAGAGGATGAGGAAACTGGAACTCAAAGAGTGCAAATGACTTCTTGTCATAAGATTAAAAAAAAATCCTGACCATAGGAAAGAAAATTAAGTTTGATCTGTGATTCGATCTGTGAGTGTGATTCACTGTGATTACTTACAATACCTAAAAAGGGGGGAAAATGTATTTAAAACAGTCAGCCAAACTAGAGAAGTATCTGATCAATAAGCCTCTCCTATAAATGGATTCTTCCCTTAGAAATAACCCCTGAATGAGTCTCCAATGGTATAGCAAGACAGTCTGCACTGGCAAACCCAGGCCTTTCCGTCTGTAGCCCATGTAGCAAACTTTGGGCAGAGGCTTCCCTGGCAAATTGTCCCTTTCCTATTCATTTCTGACCCAATGACCATCAGCTCAACTGAACCTGGTCCAACAGAATCAGAAGCATTTGTAAAAGGTTTTCAGAGGAAAATCTACTGCAAACTGTGTAATCCTGAATTAGTCCATGTTTTGATTCTACATGTCTTAAATAAGGCTTCAGCTTATTACATGTCTTTTATTACAAATTGAACAGGAACTTTTTTTTTTTTTCAATTTCTTTTTTCTTTTGCTAGTAGCTGCCAGAAACAGAACAGGAGCATTTGAGACTGTAAGCCCTGCTGGAATTCAGTCTGTCACATACTGTTATTTGCAAAGGAATAAATGTTCTAACTCAGTAAGTAAACTTTAGTGGTCATACATCTAAATCATAAAGGCATGATCATTTTTTCTGTGAATTTATGTTCCCTTTTCTATATGAAAATGGATAAAATCAAAACTTACAGTCCAGCATATTTTTTCCTTTGTATAAAATGTGAGGAATTTGGGTCCACACAAGGGAAAGCAGGGCTGTATTAAAAATAACATGTGATTACACTAAATATGTATTAGTTTGGAAAAGAAAAGGAATACATCATGTTATTAAAATGTCCTGGTGTGTTTCTAAGTAACAGAATCTCTGTGGTCAAATAAACTTACATTAAACTATCATCGGATATAAGCAAATCTTTTTATACGTTGGAATCTGCTGAAGGTTCATTTGTTTTGCCTAAACTGGGAATTACATTCACAAACATCAAATTTATATGTGAAACATTTGGAAAGGTAATTTAACTAGTATTGTATTCAGAATAAAGAATACATTATAAACTATAAACCTATTCTAGGGCAGCAGTTCTTAACTATTTGAAGGATGGACCCTTTGAAAATATGGTGAAAGCTATAATGGATCATCTGTGCAGAAAAATACATATATACAAACACTTTGCATGTATCAAAAGGCTCATAAATTCTTTCCACCTAGGTATTCATATACCCAATATACCCAAGTTAAGAATCCCTGTCTAGGGTAACATTTTAATTAACTTAAAATAAATTTTGCTATAAATATTTCACTAGAGTGAAGGATAAATCAGAGTTAAAGTTAACTTAAGGTAAACTGCTTTTTTTTTTTTTTTTTAGCATTTATTCCACCTTTATTTGGTAATATCTTCAAGCCACAGAAAATATAAGTTCACAGTGAACATCTATATACCCTTCACCTATATTCACTAATGAATAACACAGATGCCCCATGACTTATGATGGATTACATCCTGATAAACCCATCATAAGTTGAAAATATCATAGGTCAAAATGCATTTAATACACCTAACCTTCATCTAATGTCATAGCTCAGCCTAAGCTACATACATGTGTTCAGAATACTTCTTCAGTTAGCAGAATCATCTAACACAAAGCCGATTTTATAACAAAGCACTGACTAGCTTAAGTAATTTACTGAATGCTGTACTGAAAGTGAAAAACACAATAGTTGTATGGGTACTAAAAGTACAGTTTCTTTCAATCCAGTAAATTTTTACCTAATGGATTTATTTATTTATTTATTGAGACAGGGTCTCACTTTGTCACCCAGGCTGGAGTGCAATGGTGTGATCATGGCTCACTGCAGCCTCGACCTCCCAGCCTCAAGTGATTCTCCCACCTCAGCCTCCCCAGTAGCTGGGACCATAGGCATGTGCCACTGTTTCTGGCCTATTTTATTTTTTGCAGAGACAGGATCTCACTGTCTTGCCCAGGCTAACTTAATTGTTTTAGCTTCCCTTGATTATCTTTTCTTAAATCAGTTATTATATTTGAGGTTTCACTCTGGTGATTTTCTGTTATTCCTTTTGCATTCATTAGTTGACATTCTTCTGTAAGAAAAAACTCTGATCCTTTTAACCCTCTTTTCTCTGTTATTATAAAAAGGATTTAGTATCGTATGTGTTATAATCCACTGTCATTTATTTGGATCATCAAACTGCCCCTTCATGGTGGTTTCTGTGGTCCTTTCCTGAGTCCTTGGTAAACTCTCCACACTTTCACACTTATTGGTACAAGAAGCTTTTTCAGACACCTTATATTTCTCTGACCCAGACTTGTTATGGGCCATTTCTCCCAGGAGTCCTGGTTCCCTTATTGGGAAACAGAATTTAGAAACAGAGATCTGGAAGCTAGATGTCCTTACTGCTCTCAGGTCCGCTCAGTGGAAAGAGGCAAGAAATTTATTTAGAACAAAACCATTACTTGTACAGATTGTTCAAAGCAAACTGACTTCAGACATTTGTTAAAAATATTTGAGACAGCAGGGCATGGTGTCTCATGTCTGTAATCCTAGCACTTTGAGAGGCTGAAGCAGGTGGATCACCTGAGGTCAGGAGTTTTAGACCAGTCTGGCCAACATGGTGAAACCCCAGCTCTACTAAAAATACAAAAATTAGCCAGGAGGCAGAGGTTGCAATGAGCCAAGATTGCACCACTGCACTCTAGCCTGGGCGACAGAGCAAGACTCTGTCTCAAAAACAAACAAACAAACAAAAATGACACACATAAAATATAATAAATGAAATTGTATTAAGTCCTTCATTTTTCATAAATTCAACTGAATGAACACTCAGTGACAATTTATAACAATTCATTTTTCAGAACTAGAAACTTCAATTATGATGACAGAGTAGGCTCAGCCACATGACATAGCAGAAGCCAGTCCCTGCACAGAAGGGCTGTGAAGAGAGGCTAAGAGAAGGTCAGGGCAGCAGAGAACTATGAAGGGCCTACATGCTCAGCAAATTGCTGCCACACAGGATGTTAGGGTTAGCTTTTCCAGCTCATATTTTTCAAAATACATTGTAAATTTGGACTTTGACATCAAATTTCCTGGTTTTATAAAATACTATACGCTCTGAAAAATCTGCAGGCTGAATACTGCCCATGGGTCACAATGTACAGTATAAAATAAATTTATTAGAAATCAAAGTGCCTAGTCTACCATGAGGGACATTCGAACATTAAAACCCATGAAATCTTAATCACCTATCCCTTCAAAGAAGCTTTTCTAAGCATCTACTCTATGAAAAACCTTATGTTATGCATACTTACATCCTAGGATTCAATGGCCTAGAATATTCTTAAAGTGGGTGTTTGCATGGCACAGCTAACTCCCTTGCAGCCCCCACCCCCATCCTGCTTCTCTCCATAGCACTTACACTATTTGTTGAATGAATTGATGGGTGGACAGCCTTCCTTGTAGCTATTACTGCAAGAGAACATTGTACGATTTATTCCAATTCATTTAGAATGTGAAGGACACCAAAGACTGGCAAAAGAACATCAGAAAATTCAAACTGCCTATGTTTTGGCAGGTGTGTGTGTGCCCCACAATGTATCCCCGACACACGCTGCACCTATAACTCCTGCCTCACCTATCAAACCTTTTCATCTGGGCTGCGTGCAGGTGATTCACACTTGTAATCTCAGAACTTTCGGAGGTCAAGGTAGGAGGATCGCTTGAGCCCAGGAGTTTGAGCAATGATTGTACCACTGCACTTCAGCCTGGGTGACAGAGTGAGACTCTGTCAATTAATCTTTTATTTGCATGAGACAGTTTCCAAGGTCCTCTCCTGTTCTTATTTGTGTTTGGACTTTGACCACTGTTGTCCATATTTAGACCAGGAGAAGTTTTGGAAAGATTGTAAGAAATCATATGAGGGCTTAGATTAGGCTATTTATTTTTACTTTCACAATGGTTAATATTATAAGTCCATGGGGGCCGCGGTGGCTCCGGCCAGTTGTCCTGGTGCTTGAGGAGGCGAGGCAATGAGTTCAAGGCCAACCTGAGCAACGTTACAAGTGCTCATTGATTAACAACAACAACAACAAAAATTATGTAAGTCCAAAGGAAAATAAATTTGCACTGAAGTTCCTTTTATGGCAATCAATATTTTTATTCATAAACTATCAGTACCGAGAATATTACTTTTTCAGTTTTGTATTTGTGTTTGCAACATAGTATAGATTATTTGTGATTCCTAAAGATATTGTTATAATGCAACTAGTTCTTCAATATTTAGACCAAGGCTCAATAAGACAAAAATCAAACAATAAAAATAACAAACAACAAAAAAGCATGGAGAAAAGAACTAGGTCCCCTCCATAGGATCCCTTTAAGAAACAACAATGGAAGATTTTTCTCCTCATAATACTTGAGGAAAGAAGAGGTGTACTGTTTTATTTGGAATGATAACCTGGAAAAGGGTGGGGATAAACTCCAGTTTCTTCCAAGATGGCATGTTCATGCTTGCTGCACCATCTCTGGCAAATATGAGGCAAAGCTTTCCATGCCACAGCCCCAAGACTATGGAGGGTTGGGCCTAAGGTCTGCACCTCTATCACATTATCTTCAGAACAGAATGAATAAGCCAAATATACTACCCTTAACCCTAGCATCTTATTCCAGGGCCTATTTCTTTCCCTAGGCCCTCTGACCAAAGATCAAAGCAAAATATCAGAGGAAAACTAGCTTAAGTCTCACAGTGGAGAGAAGGAAAGTAGCTGTAACATATCTTCAGAAACACATTCTTTTTTTTTTTTTTTTTTTTTTTGAGACGGAGTTTCGCTCTTGTTACCCAGGCTGGAGAGCAATGGCGCAATCTCAGCTCACCACAACCTCCGCCTCCTGGGTTCAGGCAATTCTCCTGCCTCAGCCTCCTGAGTAGCTGGGATTACAGGCACGCGCCACCATGCCCAGCTAATTTTTTGTATTTTTAGTAGAGACGGGGTTTCACCATGTTGACCAGGATGGTCTCGATCTCTTGACCTCGTGATCCACCCGCCTCAGCCTCCCAAAGTGCTGGGATTACAGGCTTGAGCCACTGCACCCGACCTAGAAACACAATCTTATAGGAACTGCTTCCCATCTTTCTAGACATAGGTAGCAAACTGCACCCAGAAAGGCCATGCAGGCAACTCAACTGAGGAGTGTCCTGGTTGGGTGACGTGGACAACATCTTGTGAGCAGATAATTGAAAAACACATGTCCCAAACACAACAGTTGCCAGGTAAAACTAGAAATCACGGACTGGCAAAGACTGATTTTTTTAAAAGAAGTTGAAATCTTATGATTTTTAAATATAGCAGTTTCATCTAACAAAAATACATACATATGACCCCCAAATGATAGACGGAGGAACATTTCATAATAGCTCTCCAAAAGGCAATTAACCTAGTTGAATATATAAACAATTCATGGCTTATTCATATATGAGAATACTATACAGTAATGAGAATGAACTACCATGTACCACAATGACATGGATGGATCTCAAAAACATGTCACTGAATGAAAAAAGCCAGACACAAAACAGAATGCACAGAATGCCATTTACATAATGTTCAGGAAATAACCTTTGGTGCTGACCTCAGGCTGTGATTTGGAGTACGAGGAGGGATTTTGGAGTGCTGGAATTCCTTAATTGGGGTCATTTTGAAAAAATTAATTGAGTTGTACCATTATGATATGGGGTTTTTTTTTTTTGGTAACATACACTTCAATAAACAGTTCAAAAACAAACCATTGTGCAGGACAAACTGAATTTGACCCAAGGGCTTCCTGTTTATGACTGTGTTCTGAAGGAATTTAGGCAAACACTAGATGCTCTGGATACAAAGATTTTAAAAATCCAGTCATATTTTCATTATGTTTCCAATTCATACAATTAACAAATACATTTGCAATGAAAATATACTTGAATAAATGAGAATATGAGCATTCTAAACCAAACAGGAGGGCTGTCATTCCCTCAGGTGCTGCAGGGATAGGATAGGGCCTGAGCTACACTGATGGCCACTAATGGGACTGCTGAGCTGCCTGGGACTGTCAGCCTAGAGGTCCAAGGAGGAGTATTTTATTTAAGTGAGGGGAGGATGAACACACATGGCTATGCACATCTGAGGCAAATGTATTCTTTAGGACTATATAACCGCTTTGCTTAACAATGTGTGCCATTTCTCTGGAGAAAGGAAACAAACGATGGTCAAATTCTTGATAACAGGAGAGAACAACTCTGCTAACCAATGGAAAAGCTCTTCGGTGGCCTCCAAATCTATACAAGAGTTGGGAAGATCCATTGGGGTCACTTATAACAGTGAATCTTTGCCACTAGGGTTAGAAAACTGTCCTTCCTTGAAAATTTTAGTTTATGTAGAATTGGCCGATCATCTTTTGGGGATGAGTGGAAAAAGGGGTACTAATAATTCTTTTCAGCGAATAGCATCTTTTCTGCTCTAAGTCTCCCTAAATGTCAGTGAGGCCACAGCTAATATTTTCTTGAAAAAGGAAAGTTGTATGCATCCTAAGAGGGTGTTACATGGACATGCATGTGTGTCTGCATTATATCATATATGTTGAGTCCAGGAAGCAGTTCATGGAGCCTGGTCTGTAGTTTCCTTGACAAGCCTATAGCAGTGCTAAAAGCTTAAAAAAAAAAAGTCTGGAGAAGTATGCATAATGCAATAGCTACAGTCATTAGAAGAAAATAAAGGCATGGTTCTTTGTCAGGTACATCTGGAATCTGGGTATATACTTCAGTAATGTTTGTATCCTTTACTCAGATTGATAAATAAATATTTTATTAGTCTATCCAGGTTGAGTACTTTTTGAAATCGTAATTTATAAATATTCATTCACTTAAGATTCTTATAAAGTATTTTTAAAACTAGGTATTTCTTGAATGATTCTGACTGCACTTTCAATGGCCAGTTGCCATGCATTATTAAACTTTCTTTTTTTTTCTTCAGAATCTTCCAGTAGACGTCTAGAGTTTAGCTAGAAGTCTTGGCTACGATACAAACAGTGATGGAAAACACATGAGCAGTAACAAGTTTTAATCTCCCTCCACAGTACTAACATGGACTAATCTGTGGAAGGAGTTTATTCTAGTATCACCCAGGGTGCAGCCACACCAGGACTGTGTTGAAAGGTGTTTTTTTTCTTTTAAATGTAATATCTCCTCATCTTTTCTTCTTACACAGTTCCTGAGAACATTTACATTATAGATAACTAGTACATGGTGGATAACTTCTACTTTTAAGAAGACTACTCTCTTCTGACAGGTATGTTTCATATCTATCTTACATGTACCAATGTATAATTACTTTATAGTCAATCCTAAGGAGCCATTAATGTTATAAACAAATGCTTATAAATAATATGATAAAGTCCAAAGCTTATTTCTATAATTTCTTAAAAATCAGCATTTAAATACAAACCTAAATTTGTACCTAAAATTGTTCTAGTTTTATGTCTTATCTATAATGAATTTATGTTAAATATAATTATGTGACTTTTTTTCAGCTAAGTGAAAATCTGTCATTATGCTTCACCATAAATGTTAACATGATTGATTTTAAGAGTCATTTAAATAAACATCTTTTATGTTCATCTAGGAAAATAACATTGCTATAATAATTAATGAAGTTTGGGGATATCACAGCTATATTAAATGAAACAGTAAATATATCTTCTGGCAGTTCTGCTGAAATAAAAAAAATGAAATAGTAAATATGTTTTTCAACATTTAAAATGATATTTTCTAATGTGTATTTTGAATGTGTGAACTAATGAAATGTCATTTTTACTTATACATTTGAATATTCATATTTTTCCTTGATAAATGTCTTCCTTATTATAATGAAATGGCACTGAAAAGTTAAAATGGAAATCTATACAATTCTAAGAAAGAATACTTATCAGCAATAATTTAACTAACACCATATTCAATATAAAAGATTAGGAAATTTTCACAGCACGTGTACAGTCAGAATTTAACACTTTCAAAGATTTCCTTTGTCCCAAAGTAAATTTCTGATTAAAATTGTAGGTTAAAAGAATTTAAGCAATGTATTCAATATTCTACTCCTTAGTAATCTAAATAGAGTGTAGCATTCTTTCATGTTAATCTATTCAGAGTTGTGACAGCCAAGAAACAGTGGCCACATGGTGTAGAGACTGAGTCATAAAGAACCTGAGGGGGTTATATTTCCCTCAAAATGAAGGTTTTTTTCTTTAATCCCTCCAAGAATCATCAAGTCATTAAAAAAAAGAAGGAAGGAAGGAAGGAAGGAAGGAAGGAAGGAAGGAAGGAAGGAAGGAAGGAAGGAGAAAGAAAGAAAGAAAGAAAGAAAGAAAGAAAGAAAGAAAGAAAGAAAGAAAGAAAGAAAGAAAGAATCACAAACCCACACACATAAAAGATCCTGATGTTTTTAGTTTGTTTTTTTTGGCATTAAGGAGTACAGTGTAGTAGTAGAAAGAATAGAGGATATATAGTCTTCTGTTACAACTCACTGCTCAATTAAAAACAAATATTCCAATAACTGATCCGAGGTTTGAGACAAACACGATTAACTTTACAAGCACAAGTCTTGAGGTGCTGGGGGAAACATCACAAAAATGGAGAGGGCGATTTTGTTTTTAAGACAGTAGCTTGGTTGCTAGGATATGGAAAAATTGATGAAGGGCAACATTAGTATAAAAGGAAAAACAGCCAGAATGCTTAGTCAGAATGACAGTTTTACTTCTAAGCTAAAATTAACTACTTTTTAAGGAAAGTGCTATCTTTAAACATATCAGCATCCATGAACAAATGGTACTGTGGAAAAGTTTCCAAATGCATGCTTGGACTTTTATGTGTTAGCTTATAAGGCTGTGCCTTGATTATATCTGAATTTGGTTTGGATTTCTTCTGTGAGATATATGGAGTATGTTATATCACATTTATATACTGAAATTTGCTACTGGTACCTGTGAACTGATAGGCATACTTTAACCAAGGGGAAAAGTTCAAGCGGGCCTTTAAACATGAGATTTAAAAGTAAAGTGACTTATTTACCTAGTGTCTGAGAGGAAATACCATTACAGTCACAAACTTTCCATTCTAAGTTGTAGACCAGTTAAGTGGAAAAACGAAAGCTTATGTGCTTCTTAAGCTATATTTCCAGTTCTGTTATGAACTGTTTTGAGAGCTTGGCCAAAACTCCTTACATAGGCTTTTCCAGACGAAAGTCTGTTAACTGTCTGAAGTAACTATGAGATTAAAATCCATTTAGGAGGACATGCAATCCAGTGGAAAGCACAACAGACAAGTGCTGAGGAGGCCAGCCCTCAGCTCCACCTCCTCCAGCCAGTTCTGGATGCTCCTTGCCTCAGCTTTTTCTCAGTAAAAGAGGGCCCTAGTGGGGAAAGTCTCAAAGGCCTCTCTTAGCTCTATGCTACTATGATTTATTAGTAACAGCGGTAGCACTAGAAGAATACTCCAAATAGTATTCTGATTAAGAGAGACTTGAAACCAAAATCCAAAGCTTTCCATGGGTAGAAAACATTGGCAACACTGGTCTAAATCAGGGAAATACTGAGTATTCCTGAGATTTAATATTTTTAAAGGTTTTAAAAATAGCATAATCTACCGCCAAAACTAATAAAACAGAGGTTGTACCACATTAGTAAACTGAAAATAAACCAACCAACCAAACGTCATATCATTTTAAATGAGATCTAATATTCTCTATATTCTTCGAGAATAAGAAAAAATACTGCTATCTAGGGTTCCCTCCTACACATTCCATTATTTTTCTATTGGTAAACAGTTGCACACTGGACTAGGGGGAGGTTTAGGACCTATACTTAACTTGTACTTATTAACAAAGTGGTGGAAGAGACCCAGCAAGAGACTCAGGTGAAGAGTGTAAATAATGAATTCCTCATGGAATCAAGGTTGGCTTAACATTTTTCTTTGCAAGCAACTTGGATAAGAGAATGCAAAAAGATTAGATTAATTGTATAAGACTAACAGAAGACAGAACTAGCACAGAGAAATGAATTTTCCAGAAAGCATTTTTCATTTCCATATAAAGACTTTCCTAACTGCAATGGATGAGCAACTGCGGAAGATGATGCCTTGAGGTAGTATCCTCTCCCTGGAGCTATTCAACCAGGGTGGACATGCTCCCTGGTCAAGAATGATCTAGAATCTTCACCACCAGAAGGAACTCCTGCAGGGCTCCATCTCTTACTCACTAGGAAAGGGCCCAATTACCATATATAAGTGCCTGCCTCCACTGCTCAGCAACTGGAATGCTTCCCAACGACTACAGATAATGCTACTGCCTAAAACTAGGAAGCAGAAGACTCCACTTCATATTTTCATGTTACCTCAGTTTTGATTAAAGGCAGGGAGGGTCTCCTGTAACTTATCAGTCTAAAAAGTAGAGAGACAAAGGAAGCGTCCCTGGCTGATGCTTCTCCTGATGCCAGTCGGGGGCTGGTAGCAGCCCTGAGGCGGGGATGTAGAAAGAAGCAGGCTCACCAATGTTCTGCTCCCTGCCTTCCCTGCCCTATGTACCTTCTCCTTCATCTCTCAACTCTCAGTTCTGCTCCTCATACCTGATCCTGTTCCTCATCTCAAACCTCAACCCAGTACTGGGAAAGCCTCTCTTGACAGTGGCATGAGGCTGAAGGCATCTGGGAAACCATCATGTGGTGTGCAAAGGAGCTGAGGCCAGTTCCCATTCCTGCTGCCAGGCCACAAGGAACACCATGATGTGTTCCTGGCACCCCTCTTTGGATCTCTAACACATTCCTGGTGTTTTACATATTTTTTTTAAGTTCCATAGTTTTTTGGTTTCTGCATTTTGGATATATTTTCTGTTAAATAGGTTTTTCTGGTCCAGACTGGGAACCTAAAGTCCACATAGTTCAACGATTCTATGGGAAAACACTTAAAAACAATCAGGCCAGGTGCTGTGGCTCACACCTATAATCCCAGCATTTTGGGCAGGCAAGATGGGTGGATTGCTTAAGGTCAGGAGTTCAAGACCTGCCTGGCAAACATGGTAAAACCCTGTCTGTACAAAAATATAAAAAATTAGCCAGATGTGATGGCACATGCCTGTAATCCCAGCTACTTGGAAGGCTTAGATGGGAGGATCACTTGAACCCAGAATGCGGAGGTTGCAGTGAGCCAGTATCACTCAACTATGCTCCAGCCTGGGCGACAGAGTGAGATTCCACCTCAAACGAAAAAAAGCAAAAACAAAAACAAACAAACAAAAAAACCCCAACCAACGTAAAAAAAAAACTTTATCAAAATCTTCATTTCCCCAAGACCAGAACAAATAGGATTAAGCCTCAAGAAATTGTGAACCTCCAAACAATTTGCCAAGTAGGTGCTATTGCTTGGCTTTTGGGTAGAGATAGATGAGAATAGTACGTATGGGAAAACTTTGATTATATCAATTCCTACAAAAAGTGGTAGGAAAAGACAGCAGTACATGTAGAAACAAGCAAAGAAAATTCTGTTTGCAGACTGACATTTAAAATATATTTAAAAGCAACATAAATAAAAAACTATGCATAGGAAGAAAAACAAAGCTTTGCTTATAATCCCATTATCCCTCTTACCAGGTTTATATATTCTATTTCTATCTTTGTTTCATGTAAATATATGTTTTCACAGATGTCTTTAGATCTATTTTTCTCAAACAGTAAACTCAGGGTTATGAGTAGACAGACATGGTGAAGAATTTTACTTTCAGAGCTCTGGGTACCACATATCTAGTGTTAAAGTCCCACACCTCTTTTCCTACCCCATAAGTCACAGTATATATAATTGACATTGTCTATTTACTAATCTAGGTATTTTATTTTTTAGTTTTTCTATTAATGCACCTGACACTCAAGTGTTAAGTTTACAATTTCATATTTACCTGACAGTAGTTGATTAGGAGTTGTGGGTTTTTTATTTTTGAGTAGGGAAGTGTGGGAGAGAAGAGGATGGGGAGGAAAGTGTGCTCTATTTTAAGAGATTAAGCATTCTGACAAGTGACACTGCCTGGGGTACAGTGGGTGCTTGGTAAATGCCCACAGAATAACTCCAGCAACCTCAAAGAAAGCCAGAAACAGTACCTGAAATGACATTATAATTCTATAGCTTCTTGTTGCCAGGGTCAGACAAGGTCAAGGGCAGCTGTGCACCTAGAAGACAGAGCTGTAATGCAAGAATGTTACAGAATAAATTGGAATCAGGGGCCAGCTTTGATATAGCTGAGGACCAAGAGTTGAAATTTCCTAGGGAATGAGTACTTTGAAGGTTGAGGCAAAGCTAGGCGCTAAACCTTAAGGAGCCAGGAACCACACAACAGCCTTAAGTCAAAACACATAGTGAGTCAAAGTTAGATAGCCAAGGCACAGAGACAATGTGCCAGGGACAAAGTGATATTGAAAAGGAAGCCCCCAGAAACCTTTACCAAGACCCCATTTGGGAGGATGACTGGAAAATGAAACATAAACCTGCCTGCCTGAAGAGACGCCCCATGTCTGCCACAGAACAGTAGTCGGCCACAGTTGGTGATTTCCACTTGGGGCTCTCCAACAGAAGCCACTGGACCATGTGTTGCCAGCACAATCTCTCACCCTGTATTGCACAAATCTGACCACCCAATCATTCTAATCTCTACCCTTCCAATCCAAGCTACACAAGTGCTTCTTTATGTACAAATACATAAAGATCAGGAATTTATATACTGGTTGGATAAGAAAAAAATGACAGAGTATGCCCTCAAAGCCATGAGATTTCTAGATAAGACAACTGAGTCTCCCCACATGAGCTGGAGCAGAAGGCAGCACAGAACAGGAAGTTGGGACACATGAGCCCTAGCTCTGGCTCCATTTATATTTGGTAGGTGACTTTGGGCAAGTCACTTAAGCTCTTTACGTCTCATTTCCTCCTATTTAATGTGAGGATGAGTCTAGAATAACATCTGAATTGACACCTCGACAAAGTAGTGTACAGATGGGAGCCTAGTGCTAGTTTTGAAATGGGATTCAGAATACGATTATTAAAATATGAAAAGCTCTTGCCATTTTCAGATCTGTCCTGTAATCTCCTTCCTAGCATAGCTTAGTGTAGATTATCACAGGAATATTACACATACCTGACCGGTGCCATCCAGCTACCCAGTCGGCAAATTTCATGCCACTCATTTAGGTTTTTAAAGCATATGAGAAATTATCAGGTTAATAACTAATGACGGTAGAATATTCTAGCCCTCATCTGGTGATTTAAAAAGATATATCATATATAAATGAAGATATTAATTAAGTTAATGAATTAATTCTTGATTCTTACATCCAGGAAAAAGCAAGCCTGTGTGGAGATGTTAAAGCTGATTTTTTGGTTCTGGGAAATTGTAACCAGTTGGGATTTGGAGGGGTAGGTCTTCCTGAGGCTGGGCCAATCCTGACTGACTCTAAAAGTCTTCTACAGCTCAGCTGCTCTCTGGCACTGAGGCAATGACAGGTCTGGTGGACTAGTTAGTTGACTGTAGCCTGGTGAACTATTAGGGTCTGCAGAGCCCCCTGCTGTGGTGGTAAGTGGATGCCCTCCTGCCAGGACTCAGTTTCACCAATGAGCATCTCTGGAATGTATCTATTTTGAATTATTTCATAATGTTTTTAATTTTTGAAATTTTCAAAGAACATACACATTTCACAGGTAATAATTTAAAAATTATGATATGTAAATATGGCAATAAATCTATCCTCTGAGGGTTCTCATTTGTGTATTTCCATTTTGTGTGCATTTTAAAAATGCAACTGAAAAAGGCTGGGCTCAGTGGCTCACGCCTGTAATCCAGGACTTTGGGAGGCTTAGGCGGGCAGATCACAATCAAGATCAAGATCACCAGGAGATCAAGATCATCCTGGCTAACATGGTGAAACCCCGCCTCTACTAAAAATACAAAAAATTAGCTGGGCATGGTGGCAGACACCTGTAGTACCAGCTACTCAGGAGGCTGAGGCAGAAGAATCGCTTGAACCTGGGAAGTGGAGGCTGCAGTGAGCTGAGATAGTGCCACTGCACTCCAGCCTGGGCAACAGAGCGAGACTCCATCTCAAAAATAAAAAAGCACCTGAAAACAAACAAACAGAACTCAGTGGAAAGATGAGTAAGAACGAACAGTCTGAACATCAGACAGTTTGGATTAAGTATTAGACAATGGAACAGATTAGAAGGAAGATCTCAATTGTGGAAGAAGTGACCAACTATGAGAGTGAGGTTGGGAAAGGTGGAGAGAAATCAGTTAAGAAAAAATTCCAGATGTTGTCTAAGGTGACAATGAAGACATTCCTCCTTCAGGGACAATGAAGACATTAAGGCAATGGAAGGATTTTGGGAATGCAGAGTTAGGTAAGATAATCTGTTTTGTTTTTTAAAAATGTTTATTAGCTTTTCATTATAAAGGTAATACTCATTGCTCATTATGAAAATTAAAGGAAAAAGGAAAACACAAGTCATCTATGGTTCTGATGCCCAGAGTTTATCATGAATCAGGTATATTCCTGCCAGGTTTGTTTTTGTTTGTTTCTGAGTGTTTGTAAGTATCCTGTGTGTGGATTTTGTATATTTCCCTTTTTTATTTCACAAAAGATAATATCCCATATTTTAAAATGTCTTTGCAAGCATTTTGTGGGTTCCAAAAAATTTCATGGAATAAATATACCCTATTTTATTTTATAATTCCCCTTTAACCATTATGATTGTCTGAAATACTTTTGCTATTATAATTATGTGATGAACATATTTGTTCACTTTAGAAATGTTTCCTGAGACTCGATTCCAAAAAGTAGAATCACTATCTGAAACACAGAGATATTTTTATAGTTTCCAATGCACACTGCTGAATTGTTTTCCAAAAATCTTTATCAATTTACTCTCACATTAGCTAGCAATGGATAAAAATACCATTTCATTGTACTCTTGCCAGAACTGAGAAATGTAGATATGCAGGAACTATATCCATTTAAACTTTAACTTAATATCCAATGTCTGTTTAGTCCTAGACTCGTCTTCTACACTAAGATAACATGAAGGAATATGTGCTCCTATTATTCCTGGCTTTGTGTTCTGCCAAACCCTTCTTTAGCCCTTCACACATGGCATTAAAGAATATGATGCTGAAGGATATGGAAGACACAGATAATGACGATGATGATGATGAGGAGGACAACTCTCTTTTTCCAACAAGAGAGCCAAGAATCCCCTTTTTTCCGTTTGATCTGTTTCCAATGTGTCCATTTGGATGTCAGTGCTATTCACGAGTTGTACATTGTTCAGATCTAGGTAAGAACATAAGCCAATTTTGTTTTGAAGAACAATAATGCTATTCTGACAATTTAAAAGACAGAAAAAGGCTTCACTGAAATTTCAAAAATAATCTCATTGCTTTAACAAGATTTTTTTCATTTAATTTTTTAGGTGGAAAGTACACCAAACCCCAAAGTACATACAAATTAATTAATTAATTTATTTATTTATTTATTTTGAGACAGAGTCTTGCTCTGTTGCCCAGGCTGGGGTGCAGTGGCACAATCTCAGCTCACTGCAACCTCCGCCTCCCAGGTTCAAGCAATTCGCCTGCCTCAGCACCCCTAGCAGCTGGGATTACATGCACCTGCCACCATGCCCAGCTAATTTTTGTATTTTTAGTAGAGACGGGGTTTCACCATATTGGTCAGGCTGGTCTTCAACTCCTGACCTCGTGATCCACCCTCCTCGGCCTCCCAAAGTGCTGGGATTACAGGCGTAAGCCACCGTGCCAGGCCTTATTTATTTTGAGATGGAGTCTTGCTCTGTTGACAGGTTAGAGTGCAGTGGTACGATCTCAGCTCACTGAAACCTTGGCCTCCCAGGTTCAAGTGATTCTCCTGCCTCAGCCTCCTGAGTAGCTGGGACAAGAGGTGCACGCCACCATGCCCAGCTAATTTTTGCATTTTTAGTAGAGGCAGGGTTTCACCATGTTGGCCAGGATGGTCTCCATCTCTTGACCTCGTGATCCACCCGCCTAAGCCTCTCAAAGTGCTGGGATTACAGGTGTGCACCACCACGCCTGGCCCTTAAATTTATTTTTAAAATTCAGAAAATCAGAGGAAAACTATGGGAATGTTGTACACAGAACATTTCCTCTTCCCAAGTTAAATCAAAGCACTTCATTTTAATTCCCTTCAGAGAGAATGGACACCACTTACAGTTCTATCTCAAGTGTTAGCAGGTTGAGACTGTACTTTTCAGTAAAACTCCATGATAACAAAATAAGTTGCGTGTCCAGAACAATAAAATGAGTTATAGAAAGCTTGTGAAATCTCTGATCTAGACCTTTTAAAATAATGCTTTACTTGCTTTTTAACAATTTGGGTTTAAAACTGCCTAAGAAAAAAGTAGATAAAGTCTCTTTCAAATTTATAATTCTTTGCTGAGTATTTTATTTCTTTAATACTTCTTATGAAGGAGCACTCAAGAGCACCCATACCCTGTTCAGGAAGGGGACATGATAGGAATGCATATCGAGTTGTTGCCCTCAGCTGTTTCCAAGAAGGGACAGCTGAGACTGGTCCCAGGTCCCACTATGAAGACCAAGATCTGCACACAACTCCCACTCAGGGGCTGATGGCCCATCAGGGTCACCTCATGCATCTGTATGATCAGATGTCTTGAAAAGCATTAGACTTGCTTCCTACTGCCATAGCATTCATGGCAAGAGTCATAGCTTATAATAATCTACTCTAGAGACCTTAATAAAGTTTGTCATTATATGACAAAATGAGAGCTAAACAAAAAGCATTCAGAAAAAGAGGAGACTGATACAAGCTAGACTTACTAGGAAAGTCTAATGAAATAGATGGGCTAGGAGGCTGGGCATGGTGGCCAAGGCGGGTGGATCACCTGAGGTCAGGAGTTCAAGACCAGCCTGATCAACAAGGTGAAACCTCATCTCAAAAGAAAGAAAAGAAAAAAGGAAGGAAGGAAGGAAGGAAGGAAGGAAGGAAGGAAGGAAGGAAGGAAGGAAGGAAGGAAGGAAGGAAGGAAGGAAGGAAGGAAGGAAGGAAGGAAGGAAGGAAGGAAGGAAGGAAGGAAGGAAGGAAGGAAGGAAGGAAGGAAGGAAGGAAGGAAGGAAGGAAGGAAGGAAGGAAGGAAGGAAGGAAGGAAGGAAGGAAGGAAGGAAGGAAGGAAGGAAGGAAGGAAGGAAGGAAGGAAGGAAGGAAGGAAGGAAGGAAGGAAGGAAGGAAGGAAGGAAGGAAGGAAGGAAGGAAGGAAGGAAGGAAGGAAGGAAGGAAGGAAGGAAGGAAGGAAGGAAGGAAGGAAGGAAGGAAGGAAGGAAGGAAGGAAGGAAGGAAGGAAGGAAGGAAGGAAGGAAGGAAGGAAGGAAGGAAGGAAGGAAGGAAGGAAGGAAGGAAGGAAGGAAGGAAGGAAGGAAGGAAGGAAGGAAGGAAGGAAGGAAGGAAGGAAGGAAGGAAGGAAGGAAGGAAGGAAGGAAGGAAGGAAGGAAGGAAGGAAGGAAGGAAGGAAGGAAGGAAGGAAGGAAGGAAGGAAGGAAGGAAGGAAGGAAGGAAGGAAGGAAGGAAGGAAGGAGATGCGCTAGGAAAAATATGAATCTTAAGCTTTACCTGTGGAATTCTCGTAAGAGTTTAAGATACAAGCACTGTTTGAGAAAACTTGTTTATGCAGAATGACTGTGGAAAGAGCAGCAGGAACGAGAAATGCAGAAGCTAAGACAGATGCTGAATGTGAGAAGAGATTAGTTGGGGAATATCAGAATGTACTATTGTACTAAACTGCATCCCAGACAAAAAACATTACCTACTAGCACTTTGCAGAGTGGGTGCATGTTAAAGCACTTTGTGAGTCAAAATTCCAGATAAAAATATGTGTATCTGCTGTGACCTCACTGGATGTAAACTGGGCTGGTTCAGGGGTAAGATGGTGAATAAGGAAATATTTAACTTTAGTGCAGACCACCCCCACATGCTGGCCTCCACATGTGCCACAGCAGAGCAGTCACATGCTTCCAACATGAAGACCCTGGATGAGACATTGCATAAAACTGCTCCAGTACACACTTGTCACCAAAGACCTGAGAAACCCAAGCTACCTCATGGCAGGCAGCTGGTGGTCCCATCACAGAGTCTCCCAAATATTCAGCTTTGAAAAAACTCTAGAAAGAAATCCATCTAAGGATATCTGTGACAGTCAGACATGCCATCAGCATGCTGCTGCACCCACCCTACCTCCCCACAACATGACCATAAAAAGGGTCTGGGCACTTATCACTATTCCTCCCTCAGGAGATGAAACTTTTTTTCAGAGCTTCAGTTTCATCAGGGGCAGGGCAAGAGTAGGTTTGTCAAAATCTATGCTACCAGGAGGATCCCTTCTGCAGAACCTCCAGCTTCCTACAAGACTTCCACTTCATTTTCTAAAACCAAAATAATCTCCTGTGTTCATAAAAATGGCAAAATTAGGGGCCAGGTGCCATGGCTCACACCTGTAATCCTAGCACTTTGGGAGGCCAAGGCAGGCAAATCATGAAGTTTAGAAGTTTGAGACCAGCCTGGGGAACACGGTGAAACCCTGTCTCTACTAAAAATACAAAAAATTAGTCAGGCATGAGGGCATGTGCCTGTAGTCCCAGCTTCCAGGAGGCTGAGGCAGGAGAACTGCTTGAACTCAGGAGGCAGAGGTTGCAGTGAGCCGAGACCATGCCACTGCAATCCAGCCTAGGTGATAGAGCAAGTCTCTGTCCCCGGAAAAAAAAAAAAAAAAAAAAGAATCTATTCTAACAAACAAAACTGCCCTTCTACCTTGCTAATTCATCAAGTTACCCCCTTTCTTCTTCCTATATATAGTTAAATTTCTTAAGAGAGTCTCAATTTAATTTTTTTAGAGACAAAGTCTCACTCTGTCACCCAGGGCGGAGTATAGTGGCACTATCTTGGCTCACTGCAACCTCCGCCTCCTGAGTTTAGGCAATTCTCCTGCCTCAGCCTCCCAAGTAGCTGGGCCTACAGGCACGCGCCATCACGCCCAGCTAATTTTTGTATTTTTAGTAGAGACGGGGTTTCACCATATTGGCCAGGCTGGTCTCAAACTCCTGCCAGGCTGGTCTCAAACTCCTACCTAAGGTGATCCACCCACCTTGGCCTCCCAAAGTGCTGGGATTACAGGTGTAAGCCAGTGTGCCTGGCCTAATTTTAAAGTATAGAAAGGAAAAGTATATAGAGCTGTAGGATAGAATGTTGATATTCAAATATTAGTTTTTCAATTCTTCAATTTGTGGCTATTAAATATATGACTATTATTCAGGAGTGAAGACAGTTCTATCAAGTATACTGAAATCTAGGCTGAAGCAGAGGGATCACTTGAGTCTAGGTGTTCGAGACTAGCCCGGCCAACATGGCAAAACACTGTCTCTACTAAAAATACAAAAATTAGCTAGGCATGGTGGTACACATCCTAGCTACTTGGGACACTAAGGCAGGAGAATCACTAGAACCTAGAAGGCAGAAGTTGCAGTGAGTAGAAATGGCACCACTGTACTCCAGCCTGGGTAACAGAGCAAGACTGTCTCAAGAAAAGAAAAAAAGAATTATGTATGAACCAGTATATGGAAATCAAGAATTTACAATTAATTAGATGAGTTAATTACTTAAAGGAAATGGGTGGTAGTTTTTGGTAATATACACGAAAAACATGTAATTTTTCTATTTTCTAAACACAACTTTCTAAAGCTTACTAAAATGATCAAGACCCATATGCTCCAATTTAGCACTATAACAGCCTCAAAATTAGCAAAGAAAGCTCATATTCCTCAGCCAAAAGAACATTAACAGAAGCTGCACCTCAGTGGTTGGTCACCTCCTCATAGGCACCAGGGCAGCTCCAATTTACCTCCTTTTATTCCACCTTAGAGGGGATGAGTGGTGACAGCTAGATCAATCTAGAAACCTTGTAAAAATTAATAATTTACTAAAAAAGGTCCTGAGGTCTTCCCTCAAAACAATGTTTTAGTCATCTGTTATGACTGTTAAGTCATCTGTAAGTTGATGATAATCATGGACTTTAAAAAAAATGTATATTTCTACCATATTAGTAATTTCATCTTCAGCATGATTCTCTACTATATAATATGTTTGTTTCTTTTTCAGGTTTGACCTCAGTTCCAACCAACATTCCATTTGATACTCGAATGCTTGATCTTCAAAACAATAAAATTAAGGAAATCAAAGAAAATGATTTTAAAGGACTCACTTCACTTTATGTAAGAATATATCATCATACTTTCAAAGATTTAAGTGAAAACTCTATATCTTTGCAATAATGATTAATTTTACTATGTTAGTATAAACAAGTCTCACTTTTACATATGTAAAGAATGACAAAAGTCCCTGCATTCAGCAGGGTTCTAGTCAATTAAAAATTATAGATTTAATTCAATTAATAGTTTAATTCAATGGATGTTTATTAAATAATAGCCAGGTAAAAGGCAGTGGGCTCAGTTTAATGGTACTCAAATAAGCTTACAATCTCTTCAGGTAATAACAGTCACTATATATTAAAATGAACAAGAAAACAATTATTTACAGCAATCATTAGCAAACAGTGTAAGAAATCTCTATCCAAATGTGTTATTTTAAAACACCACAAATCTCTAACAGCAGCACACAGAATATATTTGATTAATATATACATGTATGGCTTCTTTATTGGATCTTTAAAAAGGAAAAGAATTTTTTTCTTTACTATATTAGCATCATTTTAATATTCTAGGATTTAGGCTGGGCACAATGGCTCATGCCTGTAATCCCAGCACTTAGGCCAAAGTGGGCAGATCACCCGAGACCAGGAGTTAGAGACCAGCCTGGCCAACATGGTGAAACCCCGTCTGCACTAAAAATATGAAAAATTAGCAGACATAGTGGTGTGCGCCTGTAATCCCAGCTACTCAGGAGGCTGAGGCAGGAGAATCACTTGAACCCAAGAGGCGGAGGTTGCAGTGAGCTGAGATCATGCCACGGCACTCCAGCCTGGGTGACTAAGTGAAACTCCATCTCAGGAAAAAAAAAAAAGTCTAGAATTTAAAAGATTACTACTTCCATGTTTAACATTTTGGACTGGGTGTGGTGGCTCACACCTATAATCCCAGCACCGAGGCGGGCAGATCACTTGAGCCTAGGAGTTTGAGATCAGCCTGGGCAACATAACAAGACTCCACCTCTACGAAAAAATACAAAAATTAGCTGGTTTGGTGGCAGTGCATGTAGTCTCAGCTGGGAGGTGGAGATTGCAATGAGCCGTGACTATGCCACTGTACTCCAGCCTGGGTGACACAGTGAGACCCTGTCTCAAAAACAAAAGTAAACCAAGAAATCATTTTGAAGTCTCTAAATTTTTGCAAGTAAAATTTCTGATTTAGTCTGAAATTGGGTTTGGAGGAGAACCTCATATCCACCTGCCACAGCTGTGGAAGTACCACTACCTCCCCTCAGCACAGTTCCTTGCCTTGCTGACTCTGGTGTGGTGTTAAGAGGAAGAGCTCTGGTTCTGTATCATCTGAGGTGGTAAGCCAGACCTGGCTAGTCCAGGCCATTTCCCTACACTCTCAGGCTATGCTAGAGAAAGCAAATTTAAAGTCTGTCATCCACAGGTAAGATAAAAAACTAAGATAACAGGGTAGAAAATACCATAACCATACTAGCCCCTTGCTACCATGCAAGCCTGGCTCTATTCGTGTATCTGAGAGATGTGAGGTCACCATGCCTCCCTGTCAGCATAGGGTCAGTGCAGTGGATTCTGCTGGCCCATCTCTTCCTCCCAGTCATCCTGGGATTGAGGACATGCATGCTGTCCTCAATCCCAGGGTGAGGCAGACTGAGGGATGCTCAATTGTCATATCAAGTCTCCCTGCAAAATCCAGCTCTCACATTGCACTGCCAGGTAGCCAGCACCTTTCCACTTTCAAAGTTTGCAGACAGTTCAGATCTGGTAAGGCTTGAAGCCTTATATATATACATCTAAAAGAACAACTAGAAGAGCATATATTTATAAGTTAGGTCTCACTAAAACATTAAGACAGTCAGAAATAACACAACAGATTCCACTGAGGATCCACCCAGTCCACCCCACTAACTTTAGGCCACAGAATCTTTTAGAGAATGGCAAGGCCATTATTCTACCTTCAGAAGTTGGAAATATAGCCTATACATGCGTTTACCACTTCTTCAATCCCTTTTCAGCTTACATAACCACAAGAATAATAACTAATGACATACTTAATACTGGAGCCATAAATGTTTTAAATTTGTCATATCATTATTTTATCACATTTTAGGAGCATTCCAGGGACTTAGTCCATATGTACTCCTATTATTCACTGGGAAATGAGAATCTAAAAGGTATCAGGAGCTTTCTTAGACCTACTTGATTTTTTTTTTTTTTTTTTTTTGAGAAATGCATGTCAGGTATAGAGCAATGGTGGGGAAGCCCCCAACTGTTAAGTAGTAATACAGCTAAGCTACTATTAGCAGACTGACCCAGTGTATTAATAGAAATCACTTTTTAAAGTACATGCTTTATACTGAATTGTGGGTATACCATATATTAAAAAACATTTATGTAATTATAATATCACCTAATATGGTACCTGTCTTTTAAGATAATCGAATTATTTTTTAGATAGTCTACGAAGTTACATTTTAGCTGCTTGTTTGGCACTCCGGTTCTTACACAAAGGATAATAAAGTGAGAGCAAAATCATAGATCTCCTAGCTCACTTCAGCCATTATCAGATACATTAGTCATGAATCACTGTCCTATTACTGAATGGCTATGCTCTTCTCATCTTCTGTCCTTACATTGTTTGTTAATTATGAACTGGGGGCTCTGTGATGTCCAAGCCAGCATTGAGAGTGCAGTTTAACTGGATCACTCAGCCAGCTCACCATGCAGGGCAGCTATTAATAGTGCTGCATAAAAACTCTTACATAGTTTTGTATTACTTTTCCTTCCTTTTAAGCAGTTCCAACAATTGCATGTTTTAACCAGGAAAAACAAACTAACAAAAGCCTGGATCTCACTGATACACAGGTTCACTTTGGGGTCCAGCCAGGCTAACCCTCACTTGTTGGGTGACTGTAGGACAGTCACCTTTCTTCACTTTATGCCTTTCCTCATCACTAACAGGAGAGTAATAATTCCTGCAAAATTTACCTCATGAAGTTAAGACAGAATTCACAAACCATCTTGATGATCCACCAAGTTTTTAAATTCCCCTCACCTTATTTTTCCAGTGTAACCAAAGGAAGAGAAAAGACACTTTTGTTTGGCATCACACACTCAGAAACTAGGGTATTTTACCAGTTGATAACAAAATGTAGTTTCACCTCTTCGACTAGACTTACCCTTTCTTGGTGAAACTTTTAGCAATAGTGATATATTTAATTTCTGGAGGGTGAGTAAAGGAAAGTACAAGGCCAAGAGTAAGATGAGGAAATGTGCAGAAAAAAGGAGTAACTGAGCAACCAAAATGTGTATTTCTGCCATGGAAAAACAACAACAATGTGAGCAGTGCCAGTGAGGCATATGAAACCAGTGTGGAAACAAAGGGAAATTTTTGTGAAATGAGTTTGAGAATAAAATCATATAATGAATGAATATAGAGCTGCTCCTTGAGAAAATCAGATGACCTGGATTGGTAAAGAGGGACTAAAAGGTCCTGAAGATGTTCAGTGGCCTGTCATCATTCTTAGTAAACACAGAAAATTATCTCTGAACAATCTGGCAATGAGTAAAGAACTGAGCTATGTTCATTTTGCAATGAAAATAGTTATCAGAGTTACCAACATGTACCAGGTTGTCTAGGACATTCACAGTTTTGTCTCTGAAATCTCCACATCCCGTAATCTCATGATCTGGGCAGACTGAGACGACTGGTCACCCAAGTAGCCATCCAGCCTCGGACAGGTCGCAAAGGACTTGGTAGCAGAAAGCACACTCACACTAGTACAAGTTCTTTTGCACTCTGGAGTAATTAGACCCCCACTGGAGGATGCTTTCTTATCGCCCTGAGAAATATCCAAAAAACTGGTAAGAGATTGAGCCATTCTTCAGGATCCATTACTATCTCCCCAACATCTAAAATATGCCAGAATGGTGAGGGCACATGGTAGGAGTTTTTTCCTTACAGGCTTCTGTTCTGAGAGAAATGCTAAACATTAGTAAATATGAAAGAAGTAAGGTTTTCAAAATAGAAAAAAATCATGCAAAAATATATTTGGTGAGCACTAAACATAGTTTTGCAGCGTAGATTTTAAGATAAGATAAAGATAATATCCTTGGTCACTTCCCTGAAGGGAAATAGGTGGCTGAGTAGAGGTTGAAGCCTTAACCATATGAATGTATTATCTATACCTCTATCTAAACCAAAGGCACAACCTCAACTATTACAGCTCTGCACTTTTCTAAGTCAGCAGTAAAAATTTTTTTTAAGTTTAGATTGGGCTGGGAAATTTTTTACATGAGTAATCTAGTACACGAACGATATAAATTGTACTGATTTCCATGATTGGCTAATCACTGTAGAATACTGGTAAACCAAATCCACTTCCTAATACTGTGTAACTTTCTATGCTTGATCAAGGGTCTGATCCTGAACAACAACAAGCTAACAAAGATTCACCCCAAAGCCTTTCTAACCACAAAGAAGTTGCGAAGGCTATATTTATCCCACAATCAACTAAGTGAAATACCACTTAATCTTCCCAAATCATTAGCAGAACTCAGAATTCATGAAAATAAAGTTAAGAAAATACAAAAGGACACATTCAAAGGAATGAATGCTTTACACGTTTTAGGTAAGTTTTTCAAATGAATGGGACATCTTGAAATTATAATAAGCAAGCAGATGTAGAACACTTTATCATTATTAAGAATAATTTCCAAAATTAATTTTTGAATATAATAATATTTGCCTAGATAAGCCATATATAAACCAATTAAAATTCCCAACAAAATATTTAGCACTTAAAGAAAATATGACCTTTGTAATACTGTCTCTCTCTCCCTCAAGAACCTCCTTTGAGGCTGGGTGTGGTAGCTCACGCCTGCAACCCCAGCACTTTGGGAGGCCAAGGTGAATGGATCACCAGAGGTCAGGAGTTTGAGACCAGGCTGACCAACATGGTAAAATCCCGTCTCTACCAAAAATACAAAAATTAGCTGGGCCTGGTGACGGGTGCCTGTAATCTCAGATACTCGGGGCGGTAAGGCAGGAGAATTGCTTGAACTCAAGAGGCGGAGCCTGCAGTGAGCCAAGATCGCGCCACTGCACTCCAGCCTGGGCAACAGAGTGAGACTCAATCACACACACAAAAAAAGAATCTCCTTAGAAACACTTAGCCTGGTTTCTGTTTCTGACCAGATCCTGATTAATAAAATCTACATTGTTCTTATTTAATTTAAAGGTAGTATTTTAATGTGTTATATAAGCTACTCAAATATAATTTACAAAATTAGTTTGGATATTATTTGGAATGTGCACCTAATGTTTGGTTATCTGCTTTAAGATTATTGATGTGAGGAGTTTTTCATCTTCTATTTAAAACTCTACCTGATTTTATTTCTAACACCCATCATATAACCATGCCATCTCCCTATAATCTCCATTCAAAATTCATAGCCAAGATTCTCATTCATTTATTCATTTAATTCAACCAAGTGTCTAACCGCACTTACTGGCATTTCTTCAAAGTTATATTTCTGCTAACAAGATAACAATTTCTAATTGACTTATAATTTTAAAAAAGTTTAAGACACAAAAATGTACACAGAAAAATATTAACATTTTGGAGTATATGAAGGATGATCTTTTTTTCTAATGCAATACTACTATAACAAAATCTTAATTGTGCTCATGGTTGGAGGAGAGTGAAAATGTCACTGATTTGGTAATTCAAAGCAAATAATAGTGAACTTCTCATATATGGCAGTTTACATCATACAAAGCAGTATTTTTCTGATGCTGACAGAAAGGACAGTAGATAGAAGCAGATATACTGAGTAAAAATGAGCCTAAAGTCAGCCGGGCGCGGTGGCTCACGCCTATAATCCCAGCACTTTGGGAGGCCGAGGTAGGTGGATCACGAGGTCAAGAAATCGAGACCATCCTAATCAACATGGTGAAACCCCGTCTCTATTACAAATACAAAAATTAGCTGGGCATGGTGGTGCGCGCCTGTAGTCCCAGCTACTCGGGAGGCTGAGGCAGGAGAATTGCTTGAACCCAGAAGGCGGAGGTTGCGGTGAGCCGAGATTGTGCCATTGCACTCCAGTCTGGGTAACAAGAGAGAAACTCCATCTCAAAAAAAAAAAAAAAAAAAAAAAGCCTAAAGGATGAAGCTCGTGCTTCCTGGGATATTCATTCTTGGGATGTACCTTTCTGCATTGTGAGTTTCCTTTATATACAACCTATGTGTGCTAAGTCATGTCATTCTCCCCCCGACAGAAATGAGTGCAAACCCTCTTGATAATAATGGGATAGAGCCAGGGGCATTTGAAGGGGTGACGGTGTTCCATATCAGAATTGCAGAAGCAAAACTGACCTCAGTTCCTAAAGGTTTGTATTTACTTTAAGATACGGTATTTTTAAATTGTCACCTTTCAATAACGATTAAATGTAATATCGTAAACTGTGAAGTATACACTGCAACTAGAAATCCTGTAACAGTAAATCTGGTCAATATAGCCTACACACACAGAAAATGCCATATGTAGTGCTTTTTTTCCTGACAGAATTAAACCATCCACTTATTTTTACTCCACTAAAAATAAACACTAAGAAATAATGAACTTTTAATTTTCCTTCTCTTTCTTGACATTTACTCATTTATACATGTCATTCTGTGAAGTACCTGTTAGAGGTGGCGAATTCTGTACAGAGGAAAGCAAAGAAAGAGAGATGGGACAAGAGACTGTCTCCAGGCATTTAGCCACAGTTTGAGGTGGAGCCTATGTGGCCAGACTGGGCAGTCCCTGGCTCTGGCAGGAATGAATATGCCATTTAAGACAAGGTATTTTGTACCCAGCTTCTTCCCAGGTATAATGTGAAGATTAATGGACAAATACATAGAAAGGTTTGGGGACAACATCCATCACATAGGAAGTGATTGCTTGTGATATCATAATTACCAAGATGAGCATTGTGCTCTTTATAATGGCTTTGTGTGACCTGAGGCTAGCACCTCAAGTAGAAGGCTCCTTAAGTCTGCCAGATGACTGGTGTTCTAACCCATTACTTCCAAGCTCCCTGTCTGATGATTAGCTGCATAGGACTGCCCTTCTTGGAACTCATGCTCAAAGTCTTGCTTTCCTTATTCCCAACAAGGGCATCTGCTCTCTTTGCTTTGATGACTAACTGGGTCAAAAATAACCCCTATGATTGAAAACATATTTTCGCTTTCCAACAGCTGTCTTTCAGTATCCGCCAGTTAAAGCTGCAACTTCATCATAATCCTCTCTAATCTACTCACCTGATCCAGAAGATTAATAAAACAAACATATACAGATAATTTAAAAGACACAGTAAAGCTGTTTTTATTAATCAAGAGGTGACCTTTCACTTAGGTCACCTAAAGATCATCTAAAGTAAAAGGGGAAAGATAATTTTTCCATCCGGGAAGGCAACAATTTAATTCAGAACTACACACATAAAAAAAAAAACTACCTTAGTCTAGCTTTAAAGGAGGTGAATGTTTTTCTACAAGAAACCAAAAATGCTGCATTTACCTTCCCATTTTAGAAAAACAACAAAAAAATGCAAATACTACCCAATAAGTTAAATACATAAAAAATCCCTTTCATATGCTGGAAGCTGACATTCAATAAAGGAGAGTGAAGACAAGGAGAAGAAGGTAGAGGAAGGATAGGAGGTGAGACCAACAGGGCTAAAGGAGGGTGCAGCAGCTCCCTCCTGGCATGGCCATTCTTTATATTCATACTGGAAGTCTTTCCTACACTGCAAAATTCTCTTTAAATTTCAAAGTGTATCTTAAAAGTGAAGGTTTAGCTTCTCAGAAAGTTTTCAAGGTTCTTTCAAAGCCAAAAGAAATCTTTAGAAGTTTAAATTGGAATCAAATCTCTCAACTTAAGTAACTATTTCTTCAAGATCCCTTTGACATTCAGAATTCACTAACCTGTGAAAGCTGACTGCCTGTGTGGCATAATCCAGTATTTCCTGCCCCGCACCCCGCCACACCCCGTACCCCGCCACACCCCGCACCCCGCAAGATGAAAGGATACAGATATCCTGAAGGTCCTCACCAGACCCAACAAGTTATCATGCAGAGAGGAAGAAAATGTCTTTTTTACTATTCATTCAGGGAGTTCTCCTGCATAATGATACTGTGTGGGGAAGAGGGGGGACCTGTTTGAAGACAGGGTGGGAAGGTACTTCACAGAATGACAGGTATAAATGACTAAATGACAGGAAAGAGAAGGAAAAGGAAAAGTTCATTACTTCTTAGTGTTTATTCTCAGTGTGGTAAAAAAAAACTGTGGCTTAATTCTGTCAGGAAAAAATTCCAGTACAAAAGTGTGCTAACGTTTGTCAGCAGTTACTGAATTTCTGCCAAATTCACACCTCTGCTTGTTTATCCTAGAGGCTGCACTTCACTATTCTCTCTGGTTACCCATCTTCCTCATTTCCTAAGGGACACAACAGTTTACTCAACTTCTGTAAGTGCTCTCTCAGATATTTCTCCCTTCTGACTTGTACAACCTACTCCAGAATAGGTGGCACATTGAACCAGCTATTTTTCTAGTGATTTTTGTATGTATGATGGATCTGCTCAATTAGAATATAATGTCTTTGAGGACAGAACCTTTATCTTACATACTGGAGGGTCCTTATAATCATTCCATAAATACAATTGAGCTCAATTAATCACAATTCAAGAAATTAGAACCTTCTCAGTTTAGAAGAATTATTTTTCTGCTCACTAGTTTATTTAGTTTAAAACTCAAAGTAGATTCTGTTATCAAAATAAATTCAGCCATGAAGATTATTATTGCTATTCATAAGGATATTTCAATTATTTTCATCGGTCTTTATCACTAATATAGAAAGGAAATATTTCAGCAAGAGTTGAAAAAAGGAAACCATTTCCCAGCTAGCTAACCAGATAGTTTAGTTGACAAATAATACTTTGTATATAGGGCTAACAAAATGAGGCTTGATGGAATGTTCTGGTCAGTCCCTTTCATTCCAACTTCAGTTCATCTGGGGAGGGTGGAGATCAGGATATGTCCCCGTGAGAAGAGAAGGAATGATTATTCACTGGGCACCTGCCATGTGCGGGGGTACTGAAGATACACTTCTTAGTTTATACAAACTACTGCTAATTGAAAGGACACAGCCAGGCACAGTGGCTCACACCTGTAATCCCAGCATTTTGGGAGGCCAAGGCAGGCAGATTGCTTGAGGTCAGGAGTACAAGACCAGTCTGACGAACATGGTGAAACCCCATCTCTACCAAAAATGCAAAAATTAGCTGGGCATGGTGATGCACACCTGTAGTCCCAGCTACTTGGGAGGCTGAGGCACAATCGCTTGAACTCAGGAGGCAGAGGCTGCAGTGAGCCTAGACTGCAGTTCTACACTCCAGCCTGGGTGACAGACAGACTATGCCACAGAAAAAAAGAAAACAAAGAATAAGTACTGCAATGACCTGAACATATCAAATAGAGTAAAAATCTGTGTGTTTATAATGGTGTTTACTTTTTTCTTTCTTTTAATAAAATAAAGACGGTTTCACCATGTTGGTCAGGCTGGTCTTGAACTCCCGACCTCAGGTGATCCGCCCACCTTCGCCTCCAAAGTGCTTGAATTACAGGCATGAGCCACCATGCCCAGCCTATAATGGTGTTTAACACACACACACACACAAAACAAAACAAAACAAACTTTAACTGGTCACCTTTGGGCATTGTGCGAATTCATTACTTGAAAGAATCAAGTTTTGCTGCCTTTTCTACGAAAACAATCTTACATAGTAACTAAATAATTAATGAAAGAAAATTATTTAAAGAAGAATTCCAGCTAATACATCCATAAAGTATGATACCAGGAAGTCATAATTTTACAATTCCTAATGTGAGAATGGATCTAGGCAGCAATCATGCATGAATGCTAAGACCCCTAGGAGGCTGATTACTTCTATCTGTATGCATCTTTGGATCAGACAACCAGGTCATAGGAAGAAGTTAAAGGATCCTGATAAATGATATCATATGGAAGCTGTCAGCCAAATCCACAAAATGAGTGTCTCAAACAAATTATTATGGAAATAAATCAATAGAAAAGTAAGAAAAAAGGAGGGAGTATGTTATACATTAAGAGAGATTTCAGGCTGGGCCCAGGGCCTCACGCTTGTAATCCCAGAAATTTGGAAGGCCGAGGTAAGCAGATCATGAGGTCAGGAGTTCGATACTAGCCTGACCAACATGGTAAAACTCTGACTCTACTAAAAAGACAAAAATTAGCTGGGTGCAGTGGCAGATGCCTGTAATCCCAGATACTTGGGAGACTGAGGCAGGAGATTGAACCTGGGAGGGGGAGGTTGTGGTGAGCCTCAATCGCGCCACTGCACTCCAGCCTGGGTGACAGAGGGAGACTTGGTCTCAAAAAAAAAAGAGATTTCAAGAGAGAGAATCAAATGTATTCTGTAAACTTCATTTAATCTTGACTTGAACAAATCAACTGTAAAATGACATTTGAGACAACTGGGGTAACTTTATTATATTAGATGATAGTAAAGAATTAATTAATTTTTGTTAGATGTGATATTAACAGAGTGGTTATATAAAACAAACAAAAAAAGAAAGATGACCTTATAAGTTAGAGACTTCTAGTTGAAGAATTTATACATGAAATGATGATTTGTATACGATTAGACTTTAAATACTCCAGCAAAAAAAAAAAAAGGCAAAATAAAAACAGATAAAAAGTCAATAAATAATAGAGTAGATGAAACAAGATAGGAAAAATGGAGATAACTGTTGAAGCTGAGCATGATGGTTCATAATACTAGTTTCTATTTTTATGAATGGTTACAATTTTCCTATAATAAGAAGTTAATAAAAAGTAGGTACCAGGCCGGGCATGGTGGCTCATGCCTGTAATCCCAGCACTTTGGGAGACCAAGGTAGGTGGATCACCTGAGGTCAGGAGTTTGAGACCAGCCTGGCCAACATGGTGAAACCCTGTCTCTACTAAAAATACAAAAAATTAGCCGAGTATGGTGGTGCATACCTGTAATCCCAGCTACTCAGGAGGCTGAGGCAGGAGAATCCCTTTAACTAAGGAGACAAAGGTTGCAGTGAGCTGAGATCATGCCACTGCACTCCAGCCTGGGCAACAAGAGTGAAACTCTGTCTCAAGAAAAAAAGTAGGTACCTAAAAAGTTGCCAAAATCCATAATCTGAAACTTGAAAAGTAAACAAATGGGGGGCTTGGTTATACTTGACAACATATATCTTTCTCTTCTTATTAGGCTTACCATCAACTTTACTGGAGCTTCATTTAGATTATAATAAAATTTCAACAGTGGAACTTGAGGATTTTAAACGATACAAAGAACTGCAAAGGTAAAAGTTCCCAAAATTTTAACTTAGAATGATAACTCCTGGAGAAGGTGCATAGGGACCCTAGTAGATATCACTATCTGTTAAGCCAGTTGCTATTGCAACTGGAGAGTATGAAAAGAAAACTAGAAAGAACCACCATTATTATGGCCTCTACCGATGGGAGGGGTAAACCAAGTGAAAAGAAGAAAATGACTTTTCAAATTTCTCTTTTGTTAAATTTAGGTTAAAGAATTTTCTGACAAAACTGGGAGATGGTTGTTATATACTGAAATAGGTTATTAATAGGTTACTAAATATCTTTGTGTGAACATATATAAAAATAGGACAGGCATTTATATTCTAACTAGTTTGTGGTGTGTTCAGCTAACTTTATCACACCTAACCATCTATATTTAAGACTCGATGCATTTTATATCCTTTATAGGCTGGGCCTAGGAAACAACAAAATCACAGATATTGAAAATGGGAGTCTTGCTAACATACCACGTGTGAGAGAAATACATTTGGAAAACAATAAACTAAAAAAAATCCCTTCAGGATTACCAGAGTTGAAATACCTCCAGGTAAAACATTCTACTTTTTTAAGTAATGTTTTAATTCAGGAGATATTAGCACTTTTCTTTAGTTTTTATAACACTCTTTAGCATATCTCAAGCAAAGATAAAGTAAGCAGCAAGGGTGATTCAAACATAGCGACTTTCCAGGTTGCATGAGGAGTTGTAAGAAGTAGGAGAGCTTTAGAAGAATGGTTTCTACATTGATGTCACCTGAAAGCTCAGGATCCATTTCCATCTTTTGGTTTCTCCTGTTGAAACTGCTGAGGACATTGTGGCAAAGCCACTGGCACAGTAATTTCAGATTTCTAGGGTAGGGGTGGCTATGCAGAGGCAGGACTAGTCAGGAAGACATCGAGCAGGGTCATATATCCTTTTGTTCTGGAAACATTTCTCAAAGCAAAGCAAGAGGATTAGGCTCCCAGTATTTTCACTCAGTGTGGTGCTAGGATAGACATGTATATATTTTTTAAGCATTCCAACAAGAATATAGTATATAACCAATTAAAAGTCACCATCTGGAGCATCATGAGTTCCCATTTCGTCATTTGTTGTTATTAATTATCAGAAATCTTTTCCTTCTTTTCTTTTTTCTGAGACAAAGTTTCACTCTTTTTCCTCGGGCTGGAGTGCAATGGCGCGATCTCGGCTCACTGCAACCTCCGCCTCCTGGGTTCAAGTGATTCTACTGCCTCACCCTCCTGAGTAGCCGGGATTGCAGGCACCTGCTATCACACCCAGCTAATTTTTGTATTTTTAGTGGAGATGGGGTTTCGCCACGTTGGCCAGGCTGGTCTTGAACTCCTGACCTCAGGTGACCCACCCGCCTAGGTCTCCCAAATTGCTAGGATTACAGGTATGAGCCACCTCGCCCGGCCAGAAATATTTTCTTTCTAATTTGACAACTCCTTTTTTTTTTTTTTTTGAGACAGAGTTTCGGGCCGGGTGCGGTGGCTCACGCCTATAATCCCCAGCACTTTGGGAGGTCAAGGCGGGTGAATCATGAGGTCAAGAGATCGAGACCATCCTGGTCAACAAGGTAAAACCCTGTCTCTACTAAAAATACAAAAAATTAGCTGGGCATGGTGGTGCACGCCTGTAGTCCCAGCTACTCGGGAGGCTGAGGCAGAAGAATTGCTTGAACCCAGGAGGCGGAGGTTGCAGTGAGCCTAGATCGCGCCATTGCACTCCAGTCTGGGTAACAACAGCGAAACTCCGTCTCAAAAAAAAAAAAAAAGAGACAGAGTTTCACTCTCGTTACCCAGGCTGGAGTGCAATGGCACCATCTCAGCTCACAGCAACCTCTGCCTCCCGGGTTCAAGCAATTCTCCTGCCTCAGACTCCTGAGTATTTGGGATTACAGGCATGCACCACCACAACCGGCTAATGTTTTTTTTTTTTCTGTATTGTTAGTAGAGATGAGGTTTCTCCATGTTGGTCAGGCTGGTCTTGAACTCCCAACCTCAGGTGATCAGCCTACCTCGGCCTCCCAAAGCGCTGGGATTACAGGCCTGAGCCACCGTGCCTGACCTAATTTGACAACTCTTAACTGTCTGGGATGGGTCATAGATTCCTTGGCGAATCGAATAAAGATTTTCAATTCGCCAAGATTCCAAGAACAAAAGTTTTTATCTTCCAAGGAGCTTGAGAACAAAACTGGGCATTAAGCCACTTTGCCTCTTCCATATTTCTTTCTGATCTTTAAACAAGGTTCGTTCACTGTACTTCTTTGAGATACAAGCCATCAAAATGAATGTAATACAGGCAGGCGCTAATCTCAAGGTGACAACTTTTGCTTTGACTTTTCCAAATGCTGCATTTGAATGTCTGTTTAGCTAGTGAATACAACTTGAGTCTGTCCTCTCTCAAGCTGTCCCATCCCTGATGTCATTTCTGCTTAATTTGCTCCACAACTCTGCTTCCAGCTTCTGGTCTCTCTAAAATCTACCTCTACTCTTGCTAGCATTAATTAAATGGAGAATTATAACACAAACAGAAGAACACAGTCATAAGCATACAGTTCAATGAATGTCCACAAAGTAAATACACTGATGTCCAGCAGGTTTTCATTCCCAGTGAGATCGGTGCTGTGGCAAACGATACCCTGAACTGCTACTGAGCAGCTGGGGGACTCAACACAAACTTAAAAATGTTTTAGCAATGCCTAGAATTTTCATGATTAGACTCATATCAGTCTTACTAAGATATAAAGGCAGAATCTAGAAGTAACAACAGCCAAAGAGAATATCCCACTTTGGCCAGCAAAAGGCTTCTGCTCTTCGGCATGCCAAAATGCTGTCAGTTAAGTAGACTGCTTTTATTTCCCAGAAATCTCACTGTTACCAAAAAAGGCCAAAGAAGGAATTAGAGGGGCTGTTAAAGGGAATTAAGGAAAGTCCCTCTATTTGCCATACTTTTTTAGTAAGAATTTAATTTAAAAAGATATGCACACAGCCTATAAAATTGTGACTTGTTCATTGGTGTACACAAAATTAAGTGATTTCAACTATTGATGCTGTATTACAAATATGCATATAAGATATTGATAGATCTTTCTATAAAACAACTTACAGCCGGGCACGGTGGCTCACGCCTATAATCCCAGCACTTTGGGAGGCCGAGGCGGGTGGATCATGAGGTCAAGAGATCAAGACCATCTTGGTCAACATGGTGAAACCCCGTCTCTACTAAAAATACAAAAAATTAGCTGGGCATGGTGACGCACGCCTGTAGTCCCAGATACTCGGGAACTGAGGCAGGAGAATTGCCTGAACCCAGGAGGCGGAGGTTGCGGTGAGCCAAGATCGCACCATTGCACTCCAGCCTGAGTAACAAGAGCAAAACTCTGTCTCAAAAACAAACAAACAAACAACTTACAAAAATTTAGTTCTTCTTTCCCTTGGTCACAGAAAATGCCAGCTAATAATTCCTCACAATCATATTGTGAGCCTAACTCTTGGAGAATTCCATTTCAGTCTTCTGATCATTTCTAATGTTTTATATGCATTATTATAAATATGGCACTAAAGTACATGTACATATACACATAAATATGTATATATAAAAATATGTATATATGTGTATATATAAAAGTAAACATTATATCTGTCTATCTATAGAGAGGATGGAAGGGAAAGAGAGAAGAGAGAGAGAGAGAGAGAGAGAGAGAGAGAGAGAGAGAGAGAGAGAGAGAGAGAGACACCCAACTGACCAGGCATTATGCTCTGGGCTTTGTCAGGAGACCTTCCCCAATACTTTCGTGTACAACACATGAGCTTGAGTTGTTATAATAGATACTTAACATGCATAAGTGAGTACATCTACTTTACCTGAAAATACATTCAAGCCAATGTAAAATAAACAGATGAATAAACCCAAAAACAAATGGTGACTACAGAGTATCTTCCGTTAACATTTACTGGGTATTTTTAACATTTTCTTTTTTCCTACTACAACAGATAATCTTCCTTCATTCTAATTCAATTTCAAGAGTGGGAGTAAATGACTTCTGTCCAACAGTGCCAAAGATGAAGAAATCTTTATACAGTGCAATAAGTTTATTCAACAACCCAGTGAAATACTGGGAAATGCAACCTGCAACATTTCGCTGTGTTTTGAGCAGAATGAGTGTTCAACTTGGGAACTTTGGAATGTAATAATTAGTAACTGGTAATGTCCATTTAATATAAGATTCAAAAATCCTTACATTTGGAATACTTGAACTCTATTAATAATGGTAGTATTATATACACAAGCAGATATCTATTCTCATGTGGTAAGTCCACTGACTTATTTTATGACAAGAAATTTCAACAGAATTTTGCCAAACTATTGATACATAAGGATTAAGAGAAACAAGCATCTATTGCAGTTTCTTTTTTCGTACAAATGATCTTACATAAATCTCATGCTTGACCATTCTTTTCTTCATAACTAAAAAGACATTCCGTATTTAACACTTTGTTATCAAGCATATTTTAAAAAGAACTGTACTGTAAATGGAATGCCTAACTTGGCAAAATTTGTGCTCTTTCATTTGCTGTTAGAAAAACATAATTAATAAAGACAGAAGCCGGGCATGGTGGCTCATGTCTGTAATCCCAGCACTTTGGGATGCCAAGGCGGGCAGATCATGAGATCAAGGCCATCATGCCATCATGGTCAACATGGTGAAACCCCGTCTCTACTAAAAATACAAAAAAAAAATTAGCTGGGTGTGGTGGCAGGTAGTAATCCCAGCTACTTGGGAGGCTCAGGAAGGAGAATCACTTGAACCCAGGAGGCAGAGGTTGCAGTGAGCCAAGATTGCGCCACTGCACTCCAGCCTGGGTGACAGAGCAAGACTCCCTTTCAAAAATAAAAATAAAAATAAAAAAAAAAAATAAAGACGGTAATGTGAAGAGTACATTATACTATTCTTATTATTTCTTTAATAACTTGGGTAGTACTGTAATATTTGTAATCATCTTGAAGTATGATATAATATTATTGAAATTACCTTATCATGTCTTAGAATCTGTCTTTAATGTTTAAAACTAACTTCTTAAAGCCTTCAGTAAATGTTCATTACCAACTTGACAGATGCTACTCTTAAGGGCTGGTGTGGGCTATAGCATATGCTTTTTTTCTTTTTTTAATTATTACCTGATTATAAAACTTCTGTAAAAATGTGTAGTGTTTATGTAAAATCTGTAACTTGCATTTTAATGATCAGTTATTATAAGCTTTTAATAGCATGTCAATTGTTAGGCTATATAACATTACCACCTCAACTCTAAGGAATATTTTTGAGATACTCCTTTGGAAGACCTTGCTTGGAAGAGCCTGACACTGTCAATTCTACACCAAATTGTCTCTTCAAATACATATGGACTGGATAACTCTGAGAAACACATTTAGTATAGCCAAATAAGCAGAGCATCAAATTAAACAGACAGAAACTGAAAGCTCTACATAAAAGTTCAGAGTTCTCTATGTATTTTTTATTGGCATTCAACATAAGTAAAATTAGAAAACAGGGAAAATTTCATTAAAAATGTTGGTTTGAAATAAAATATTTGTGCTTTGATCTTATTTTTCTTCTCCCAGCCAGCAACATAAACTGTTCTTCAGAAAACTCTAATCTATCCATAACATTTTTAAAGCAGTATTAATGTAAATTCTTAACAACAATACCAAAATATACCATGTAATTCCTAGGCTATGAAAGATAATCACCTTTACATTAAACTACCTCAAAAACAAGATTTTAAATAATTTGGGGGGCAAGGGGGAAACAATGACATTACAGATATACAAGAAGAAATGGAGAGTTTGGATTTCAAGGTTAAGAATGGGTAAATAAAGTCTTACTGTTCACAGTGGAATTACTCAACTTTGGCTCCCTTCGCATTGTGGGCCAGGTCATTCTTTGTGGTAGGGGCTGCCCTGTACATCTTTTAGCAGCGCCCTGGACTCTACACACTAGTTGTCTGTAACACCTGCATGCTCTGCCCCCTACTGGTTTTTATTTGTTTTTTATTTTGTTAAGAGACAAGGTCTTGCTCTGTTGCCTTGGCTGCAATGCAGCTGCGTGATCATAGCTTACTATAGACACAGACTCCTGGGCTGAAGCCATTCTCCTGCTTCAGGCTTCCAAGTACCTGGGACTATGGACACATACCACTGTGCTCAGCTAATTTTTTGTAGAGACAGGGTCTCACTTTTTTGCCCAGGCTAATACTGAACTCCTGGCTTCAAGTAATCCTCCAAGGCTTAGCCTCCCAAAGTATTAGGATTACAGGCGTGAGCCACTATGCCCAGCCTCCCCTCCACTCCTACAGTTTCAACAGTCAACAGTTTCTTCAGAAATTGACAAATGTCCCTTTGGGGAGTGGTAGAAGGTAGAAGATCTCAGCAGGTTGCAAACAAGGGCTTTACCGGAAAGTTAGTCAATTTCTAAAATGACACATCTGGAAAACAAAGCAAAATTGCTACTTTTTTGAGCAAAAAAAGAGGGAAGATCATAGTATGAGTAGAGGGAGGATGACAGAATGATTTTAATTAATAAGGGTTAACCATCAGTGGCGCTAGAACTTTGACTTGGAAACCCAGTTCCATTTATAATTTAATAATAAGGGTTAACCATCAGTGGTGCTAGAACTTTGACTTGGGCAAGTCACCACCTCTTTGAGCCTGCTTCCTCACCTATAAAGGGGAGGGTGACAACACTGAAAAGGGTGCTATGAAGATTGAATGATAAAAATATATATGCAATGCTCTGTAAACCATAAACATTTACAAAGGAAAATCAAAGATCATGAAGTCCTTAAAGATAAAAGAAGACAATAATAATTCAAAATTAAAATATTCTAAAGTTCCAACTGTTTTAATAAACAAAAATTTTCTATAATTTAACAAAAATAAAATTGTGATATCATGGCACTTATAAGAACATATGGAAAAGTCAAAAATGTTTATTGACATTGAAAAAACCCGACATCTTGAAATTCATCATTGAACTCCTAAGGTAAATACTAAGGTTAGAATAATCTAAACAGATTTATCTATGATCTAAATAGTGGAGTTTAAAGTAGGTACATCTTTTTTTTTTTTTTTGAGACGGAGTTTCGCTTTTGTTACCCAGGCTGGAGTGCAATGGCGCGATCTCGGCTCACCGCAACCTCTGCCTCCTGGGTTCAGGCAATTCTCCTGCCTCAGCCTCCCGAGTAGCTGGGATCACAGGCACGTGCCATCACGCCCAGCTAATTTTTTGTATTTTTAGTAGAGACAGGGTTTCACCGTGTTGACCAGGATGGTCTCTATCTCTTGACCTCGTGATCCACCCGCCTCGGCCTCCCAAAGTGCTGGGATTACAGGCTTGAGCCACCGCACCCAGCCAGTAGGTACATTTTTTTATAAAAAGAAAAAACAAAACCAAAAATTTTAAATACTGGAAATGATTTTTGAAATCCCTGCAATTAATTCACTGTGGTTTATGTTTGTATTTCCATCTTACAGCTGTTGTTAAAATCAAAAATCATTTTTGATTTTAAGTTTGCAAGAAACAAATCACTAATAAAAATCATAAACAACCAAAACTGCATTAACATTTACTGTTGCAAACACATTTTATGGTGAATACAAAATATTACCCACTGGAAAAATCCACTAAAGGTTGAAAACAAGTGATTTATTATTTACTGGGTTTATTAAGGACTAAATTACTTGAAATGATTTTCTTTAAGTATTATGGGGTATTCAGAAGTCACTAAAACAAAAAAATTTTTTTTTCTGAGATGAGGTCTCCCCACAAATTGTCCAGCCTGGTCTCAAACTCTTGGGCTTAAATGATCTCCCTACCTTAAACTCCAGAGTAGCTGGGATTACAGGCATGAACTGCCACATCCAGCATTCCAAAAGCTTTATTTAAAAAAATTCAATTTTGTTTCCCTTCTTAAGCTACCATACTACTTCTCTTTCATTCATAATTCCATCACATTTTGAAAGAATTGCCTTACCTCAGTCTGTATTATGCTACTACTCAGGTGGACCTTAATCTGCTGCAGGTGACCTAACAATTCTCCTGAATCTATTTTCCCAAAATTATCTTATACAAATAACATTAAACAATAGCTGATTGTATCAGTCCATTCTTGCACTGTTATAAAGAAATACCTGAGCCTGGGTAATTTATAAAGAAATGATGTTTAATTGGCTCATATTTCTGTAGGCTGTATAGGAAGCATGGCAGAGTCTGCTTCTGGGGACACCTCAGGAAACTTCCAGTCATGGCAGAAGGGGAGGGGGGAGCAATATTTCACATGGCTGGAGAAAGGGGAGGTGCCACACACTTTTAAATGACCAGCAGGAGAACTCATTATCAGAACTGCTCCAAGGGGAAAAATCTGCCCCCATGATCCAATTACCTCCCACAAGGCCATACCTCCAACACTGGGGATTAAAATTTGACATGAGATTTGGGTGGAGACACAGATCCGAATCATATTACTGATGTTCAAAGAACATTTTCAGAGACTCTTCTAAATGCCTTACTTTTAATCCTCACAATAACCCCATGAAGTACTTTTACTTACAACGTTTTTTTTTAGGTGTAGGAGCCTAGGAAATTAAATCACTTGTGGCAGATCTGGGATTTGAACACAGCAGTCTAGCTCCATGCTTTTAACTATGACGGTACACTATTTTTCATGAAAATCTCTGTTCACTTTGCAAATATATCAATGAGAAAATTATGATAGTAAAAAACATCTGAGCTAACCCATCCTCCATCTTCCCTTTCCTTTAATTATTACCAGGCTATTGGGCTGAGTTAACTTTGGAAGACATTTAGGCTATAGTTTAAATGATAATAGGTTTTGCCCAAAACTCAACTGCTTTTGTAAAGCTAATGAAAGGCCTTGAACTGGGGGAAGACAGGGGCCTGATTCTGTGAAGGTATAGACAAAGATTGTCAGCCATTCCTGCAAATAACTATTATAGACTGGCTTTTTGAGATATCTTTTCAGATTTTTTTTCCATTGCTGACCTCACCTGGATCTTCCAAACCCACTTCTGTGGCTCCATCCAGAAGCAACTGAGCCCATCGGAGGATAGTTCACACCCCCTATGATTTCATCTCTGCTCCAACCAATAAGCAGCAAGCCTTGCCTCCCCAACCACTTCCCCAAAACTGCCTTGGAAAAACCCTGAATCCTCAGGAGTTTGAGACCAGCCTGGCCAAAATGGTGAAACCCATCTCTACCAAAAATACAAAAAATTAGCTGGGCATGGTTGTGGGCACCTGTAATCCCAGCTACTTGGGAGGCTAAGGCAGGAGAATTGTTTGAACCTGGGAGGCGAATGTTGCAATGAGCACAGATTGTGCCACTGCACTCCAGCTTCCTGGGTGCCAGAGCAAGACTCTGTCTCAAAAAAAGAAAACCCCTAACCCACAAGATGATTTGAGTACTAACTATATCTCCCATGTAGCGTGACAAGCCTTGTGTCTGTTAAACTCTTTCTTTACTATGATACTGTGGTCTTCATTTGTGCAGGCAGGAAGAAACCCAAAAGTGGTTGCAACTTTGCTAACACACATTATGCCTTTCTGGTTATCCTTTAGTGGTTAGTGTTCCCCAATATTCTTCATTTGGTCTCTTCTCTCTATTCCCTAACAATTTCATTCATTTTAGTCACCTTGAGGGCGAGTCCTTCAAAATCCCCCACATCGCAAATGCTGACCTTGTTCATAAGCAGCAAACTTAAACATCTGGTGCCACAAAACTCAATCAAAATGAACCTCACAAACAATTTCCTTCAAACTCATAAGGTCCCTCTTGACTCTGTTCTTCCTCCCAGCTGTGCAGTTCTAAACTTCTAGGAGTTGCTCAGCTGATTTCTAACCTTCTGGCATCTCTACAAACAACCAGGTGCCAAGTCCTGCCATACTTTCTCATGCTTCTTACATCCATTCCTTCCTTTTTATCCTCAGGCACTGTATCACAATCACATTATTGTTGAAATACGTGAAAGGAAAATAAAATCTCAGGACCCCAAATTCACTATGCTAGGGGTCCCAACCCTAGGGCCACAGACCACAACTGGTATGAACTGGAACAGAGAGCAGGAGGTGAGCAGTGGGCAAGTGAGCAAAGCTTCATCTGTATTTATAGCCACTCCCCTTTGCTTGTGTTACTGCCTAAGCTCCACCTCCTGTCAGATCAGCAATGGCACTGTTATTGGAGGAGTATCCAGTTTGTACGTTCTTGGTCACTCTAATGCCGAAGAATGGGGAAAGGGGCCCCGGAAGCGTGGTGAATTTTCCGTCCAAATAAAATCGTGGACCCAGAGAGTTTTGTGGAACAGTGATTTATGAAACAGAGAGACAGAGAGACAGAAGGGGTTGGGTCGGGGAGGCTCCCAGGCTGTTGTGGTGGGAGGGGAACCCAGAGAGGGAAATCCATTCTGGTAGGAGCAGCTGAAGTTTTAACCCTTGAGTTATTCCCTCCCCATTCATGTTCTCATCCAGTGAGAGGAGTTCTTTCAAACTTCCTCTGGATTGATTGATCTTTGACTATAATACCAGATTGGCTACTTGTTTTACAACCCTGAGTAACAGAGGCCCCTCCTCCCAGAGCTTTTGGCAGGAATCTGGGACAAAAGAGCCCTACCTGGCTTTCCGCCAGGGAAGATAAGACAAAGAATTTTACCTGGCCTGCCTGGAGGAAGTGCTCAAAGAGCCCCAGCAGCCTGAAGGGAGGAGCTGGAAAATTCCTGCACTTGAAACCCTCTCTTAAGGGATCTGGGAAGAGAAGTTTCTTTAACACAGTCCCTCAGCATTAGATTCTCATAGGAGCACAAACTCTATAATGAACTGCACATGCAAGGGATCTAGGTTGTGCATTCCTTATGAGAATCTACTGTCTGGCCGGGTGCGGTGGCTCACGCCTATAATCCCAGCACTTTGGGAGGCCGAGGCGGGTGGATTATGAGGTCAAGAGATCGAGACCATCCCGGTCAACAAGGTGAAACCACGTCTTTACTAAAAATACAAAAATTAGCTGGGCATGGTGGTGCGCGCCTGGAGTCCCAGCTACTCGGGAGGCTGAGGCAGGAGAATTGCTTGAACCTAGAAGGCGGAGGTTGCGGTGAGCCGAGATCGTGCCATTGCACTTCAGTCTGGGTAACAACAGTGAAACTCGGTCTCAATAAAAAAAAAAAAAAAAAAAAAAAGAGAGAATCTACTGTCTGATGATCTGTCACGGTCTCTCATCACCCCCGGATAAACGTCTAGTTGCAAGAAAACAAGCTCTGGGTTCCTACTGATTCTACATTATGGTGATTTATGTAATTATTTCATTATATATTACAATGTAATAATAAGGTATAATAAATGTAATGCGACTGAATCATTCCCTCCTCTCACACCTATCTGTGGAAAAACTGTATTCCACAAAACTGGTCCCTGGTTTGGGGACCAAAAGGTTTGAAGTCCACCACAGTATGTTAAAGAGGAAAAGTTAAGCTGAAAGCTGAGCCAGGCAAGAAACTCACTCCTTTGTAGAAACATTTAGAAGGCCAGGTATCCCCACAGGTAGGTCCTTATGAGACAGTAGATTCTCATAAGGAATGCACTTTACCTTTATCTTAGGTAAAGTGCTGATTTACTGAGCTGAGATGAATACATAGTTGACTATTCCTCCAGCCTTCCCTCCTTCCCTTCTCTTCCTTCCTTTTTTGCTCTCTCTCCCTTCCCCCACCCTTTCTGTTTTTCTTTTACTGAAAAGACAAAGTCCCACTCCATTGCCCAGCTTGGTCTTGTCTTTTCTATTCTCCAGAGGATTTTAGATATCTTGATTGCAAGAACTATGTGTTAGTCATCTTTGCATCCTCTCCCTCACCAAAGAAAATATGCTGCCTTGGTTCAGTATATATTTCTGAATGAAATCACTGAAGGATGCTAATTAGCAAAGGAAAAGAAAAAAAAATTCCTCAAGAAGAGCAACCCCAAGGCACATAATCATTAGATTCACCAGGGTTGAAATGAAGGAGAAAATACTAAGGGCAGCCAGAGAGAAAGATCAGGTTTCCCACAAAGGGAAGCCTATCAGACTTACAGCAGATCTCTCAGCAGAAACTCTACAAGCCAGAAGATAGTGGGGGCCAATATTCAACATCCTTAAAGAACAGAACTTTCAGCCCAGAATTTCATATCCTGCCAAACTAAGCTTCACAACTGAAGGAAAAATAAAATCTTTTATGAACAAGCAAGTACTCAGAGATTTTATTACCACCAGGCCTGCTTTACAAGAACTTCTGAAAGAAGCATTACACATAGAAACAACCAGTACTAGCCTTTCTAAAAATATACCAAAAAGTAAAGAGCATCAACATAAAGAAGAATTTACATCAACGAATGGATAAAACAGCCAGTTAACATCAAATGGCAGTAATCCTAAATTTAAATCGACTAAATCCCCCAGTCAAAAGATACAGCCAAAACCCAACGGTATGCTACATCCAGATCCATTTCACATGCAAGCATTCACAAAGACTCAAAACAAAGGGATGGAGAAAGATTTACCAACCAAATGGAGAGCAAAAATAAATAAATAAATAAAAAGCAGGAGTTGCAATTCTCACATCTGATAAAATAGATTTCAAAGCAACAAAGATATAGTGGTAAAAGGATCAATGCAACAATAAGAGCTAACGATCCTAACACCCAGGTACATAAGACCCATAAAGAGATTTAGACTCAACAAGACAGAAAATTAAAAAGGATATGCAGGACTTGAACTCAGATCCGGAACAAGTAAACTCAATAAATATTTATAGAGCTCTCCATTTTATTTTATTTTATTTATTTATTTATTTTTGAGACGGAGTTTCACTCTTGTTATGCAGGCTGGAGTGCAATGGCGTGACCTCGGCTCACCACAACCTCCACCTCCTGGGTTCAGGCAATTCTCCTGCCACAGCCTCCCCAGTAGCTGGGACCACAGGCACGCGCCACCATGCCCAGCTAATTTTTTTGTATATTTAGTAGAGACGGGGTTTCACCATGTTGACCAGGATGGTCTCAATCTCTCAACCTCGTGATTCACCCACCTCAGCCTCCCAAAGTGCTGGGATTACAGGCTTGAGCCACCGCACCCGGCCGCTCTCCATTTTAAATACATAAAATATACATTCTCCACCTTAAATACACAAAATATTGATCGGCCATTATTAATAACCATCTTTAGAATAAAGCTACATTCCCATTCTCTCTCCCTCTTTTTCTTCATCTTTCTTCCTCCTCTTCACTCTTTTAAAAAAAAAATTATTCATACCCTAGGAACACTGTGTGTGTGTGTGTGTGTGTGTGTGTGTGAGAGAGAGAGAGAGAGAGAGAGAGAGAGAGAGAGAGAGAGATGAAGTTTCACTCTTATTGCCCAGGCTGGAGTGCAATGACACAATCTCGGCTCACTACTACCTCCGCCTCCCCAGTTCAAGCGATTCTCCTGCCTCAGCCTCAGCCTCCCGTGTAGCTGCGATTACAGGCATGTGCCACCATGCCCATCTAATTTTGTATTTTTAGAAGAGATAGGGTTTCTCCATGTTGGTCAGACTGGTCTTGAACTCCAGATCTCAGGTGATATGCCTGCTTAGGCCTCCCAAAGTGCTGAGATTACAGGTGTGAGCCACAGCACCTGGCCATACTTTTTTTTTTTTGGACGGAGTTTCCCTCTTGTTACCCAGGCTGGAGTGCAATGGCACGATCTTGGCTCACCGCAACATCCGCCTCCTGGGTTCAGGCAATTCTCCTGCCTCGGCCTCCTGAGTAGCTGGGATTACAACAGGCACATGCCACCATGTCCAGCTAATTTTTTGAATTTTTAATAGAGACAGGGTTTCACCATGTTGACCAGGATGGTCTCGATCTCTTGACCTCGTGATCCACCCGCCTCGGCCTCCCAAAGTGCTGGGATTACAGGCTTGAGCCACCGCGCCCGGCATACAATATGTTTTTATCTGATATATCTTCTTTCACTCTAGTAGCTCACCTTACCTTGTAGCTCTACAAGAGACTACAGTTATTATTTGGAGGTGCAGTGTTATATTCTACATTATACAGAGATAGGGCAAATGGTATTTTTCTCCAATGCACTTTTATTAAGTATTTATTATTGGAGGCATTTATTATAGTTTCTATCATAGACTCTGAGGAACTCTGGAACTGATTTTCCCACCCAATCATCTCTGACCAGTAACAAGGAAAACATTTCCAGCAGGTTATATCTCTCTTGGAGAAATAATAAAAAATTAAAGAGCTGCTTTAAAATGAACCCAAATATAGAAAAAGGATAAAATTTTAAAGGGCATGAAGAGGCAGAAACACTGGGATAACTCAGGCTAAGGCACAAAAGCACATGCCAGTCATTGGCTTTATAGTCAAGGCACAATCATTTGTATAAAGTTCTGGTATTAAGACTTCCAGTGACAGAGACTCTTTTTTTTCTAGAGTGCTAGCAACTTGTATTCTTTACATTTTGTTTTTTGTTTTAGGCAGAGCCTTGCTCTGTCACCCAGGCTGGAGTGCAGTGGCATGATCATGGCTCACTGCAACCTCCGTCTCCTGAGTTCAAGTGATTCTCCTGCCTTAGCCTCTGGAGTAGCTGGGATTACAGGCACCTGCCACGACTCCTGGCTAATTTTTTGTATTTTTAGAAGAGACAGGCTTTCACCGTGTTGGCCAGGATTATCTCAATCTCCTGACCTTGTGATCTGTCTGCCTTGACCTCCCAAAGTGCTGGAACTACAGGTGTGAGTGAGCCACTGCACTTGACCCTGTTCTTTTACCTTCTTACCAAGGAGAATTTACAAGAGAAACAAAAGTAAAAGGAATAATATATTTCTGTGCACTTCTCACTCAGTTTCAAAAATTATTAATTTATAACTAATAATTTCATTTATACTTCTATCCCTATTATTTTCTTAATAATAGCCTTTTTTTTTTTTTGAGACAGAGTCTTGTTCTTTCACCCAGGCTGGAGTGTAGTGGTGCAGCTCAGGTCACTGCAACCTCCACTTCTAAGGTTCAAGCGATTCTCCTGCCTCAGCTTCTCAAGTAGCTGGGATTACAGGTACCCTGCCATCATGCCTAGCAAATTTTTGTATTTTTAGTAGAGACAGGGCTTCACCATGTTGGTCAGGCTGGTCTAGAACTCCTGACCTCAGGTGATCGGTCCACGTCAGCCTCCCAAAGTGTTGGGATTACAGGTGTGAGCTACCACGCCCAGCCAACAGCAGCTTCATTGAGATACAATTCATATACCATGTAATTCAACCCTTTAAAGTAGACAATTCATTTATGTTTATACTCAGGGTTGTGCAACCATCACTACAGTCAATTTTAAAACATTCTTGTCAGGCTCCAAGATGGACAACTAGATGTAGCCAGAGGGAACATCTCCAACAGAGGGACCAGGACATCAGGAAGACTGGCACACTCCTGGCAGATCTTCAGAGGGAAGGCATTAAGAGTGGATAAGGGAAGACACAGATGTAGGCTCAAGGAGAAGGAAGCAGGGAACCCTGCATGGGGCTACTGCACACCAGGTCTCATTGCTGGACCCCAGTGACACTTGAAGAAGGGGTGACTAAAGGGACAAAGAACAACCCACTCTCACCACAGGCCTCTGGAAGTCCATTGGATGAGACACTGTGACCACCACACACATTTAAGTTGGCAGAGAAAGCTGCTTAGAGAAGTGGTAGGCACAGAACTCCAGCTGGTGAGGAGCCCAGAGAGTTTAGTGCAGGAGCATCTGCAGTGGAACATGGACAGAGATGCTCACCCCTCTAGGCTCAACTTATTCCCAGAGGAGACATCAGCCCTAGGGGAACTGCTGGACCTTAACTCCATGAGACAGGGCTGGTCCAACCGGAGCACCGCTTAGTTTGTTGGTATCTCTGAGGGCCCCAGCCTGGCCACACCTGCTGGCAGTACAGCTGCTAGGTACCTCCTGGGGGCCCGTGTCAGCTCCTGTGGTGGCAGACCTCAACTAACTAACAGAGTGCTCCAGCAGAGAGGCCACTGCTGACATGTACCAGCCTGCACATGCCCTCTTCCCACTGCAGCCTCCCCCATGCTGCTTTGCCTGCAGACACTCACCCACAGCCACCCTTAACATTACTTTAACAGAGCACATGAACAAATGGTGCTGGGACAACAATATATTCACAACACACCGCATGCTGAGCTTAAAATGGGACAGAGATATAAGTGAAAGAGCTAAAACTATTAAACTCTTAAAACAGACATAAATACTCATGAGTTTGGATTAGGCGATGACTTCTTAGATGTGACACCAAAATCACAAGCAAAAAGAAGACATAGATAAACTGGACATCACCAAAATTAAAACATTTTGTCTGTCAAAGGATATGATCAAAAAAGTGAAAAAAAAAAACCACCCCATAGAACAGAAGAATTTTGCAAATCATATATATTGATAAGGAACTTGAATCTAAAATAAAATTCTTACAACTCAATAATATTTAAAAACCCCAATTTAAAAATGGGTGAAGGATATAAATTGACATTTCTCCAAAGAAATGGCCATATAAACACATGAAAATATAGCATCACTAATCATCAGGGAAATGGAAATCAACACCATAATGGGACACCTCATTTCATACTCTCAGTATAAAATGTAAATTATATGCTATGATTTAAATTTGATTGAAATAAATTCAGTATCTCAAAGTTGAGTGACCAAGGACCAGCTGTAAAAGTTTATAATTTATTTATTGACTTATCCTCATTGACTTGCAGTGTGTATGTATCACAAATCAAGCAATCATATATGTCTACTTATTTCTGAGCTTGACGTCTACTTCTAAGCCTAAATTTTTGTCCCATGGATCTATAGGTTAACATTTTGATACATACCAAGTGCTCCGACTTTGTTGTTTCATCTCAGGATTGTCTTGGTTATTCTAGGTCCTTTGCATTTCCATATTAATTTCAGAATTAGCATGTAAAATCACAAAAAAACTACACTGAGATTATTATTGAGATTGCAGTGAATCTCTGGATTGGATCATTTTCGAGAGAATTGGCATTTTAGCAATGCTGAGTCTTTCAATTAATGAGTTAGCTATTCTTTAATTCCCTTCTTGGCATTGTTTTATAGTATTCTGATAAAAGTCTTACACATTTTTTTTTTTTTTTTTTGAGATGGAGTCTCACTCTGACGCCAGGCTGGAGTGCTGTGGCAACATCTGGTCTTACTACAGATCTTAGCACTCTCACCATGCCATTCTTTTACTTTCCTTATTAAATTGAGAACTTTTACCTTTTCACTTAAGGGAAGCACTTTATAGATTAAGCTTTTCCAACACATGGCCAGGGGCCACATGCAGCCCAAAATGGCTTTGAATGTGGCCCAATACAAACTCATGAAATTTCTTAAAATGTTAGGAGATTTTTGGTGATTTATTTATTTATTTTAACTCATCAGCTATCGTTAGTCTTAGTGTGTTTTATGTGTGTCCCATGACAATAGTTATTCTTCCAATGTGGCCCAGGAAAGCCAAAAGATTGGGCACCCCCATTATAGATTCTCTTTGACAAAAGGGTTACTAAAATATAAGCACTGGGATGCCATGACAGGTGATCGGATAACCCTACGTGACTAACAGGAGGTGAGTGTATATAGCATGGATATGTTTAGCAAAAGGATGATTCATATCCTGGGCTAGGTAGAGCTGGACAGCACAAGACTTCATCATGCTACTCAAAACAGCATGCAATTTGAAACTTATGAATTATTTCTTTCTGGAATTTTCCATTTAATATTTTTGGACCATGGTTGACCATGGGTAACTCAAATAGGGGAAAGCAAAATTGTGGATAAGGGGAGGCCACTGTAACTACCTGAGTAAACATAAGTAACAGAAATTCTGGTTCCTGGGTCTCTATATTCACCACTCTTACCCAAACTTACAATCATTTCAATACTTGGAAGACCAAAAAAAGTTCCTTTCACCTAAATGGTACTTGTAGCAATATTATGTAATTCTACAGAAAATACAGAGGATATCAGACCAATAAGACTCAAGGGCATTCCAAGAATTTTAACATGGGATTGAGGAAGAGGACTAGATATAAAGTGATATTCCATAAAAATAATAGGAAGACAGAGAAGGTGGCATAGAAAACCAAAGGAGCCACACAAGTTTAGATGTGGAGCAGCCTCATTGAAACCCCTTCATTTTAGGATAATAAAATTGATTCTCCAGAGAGACAGGTAACTTAAGACCACCAACTCATGAAAGGCTGTGGCCAGGGCCTCCCATGCTGGTCAGCCACTGTGATTTAATAGGTAGTGGGAGCTGGAGCGGGAAGAGAGGTTCTACAATCTGTTTATTTGGAAACACAGAATAACTTATCACTTATTTCCCACATATTTTTAAAAATATATACATTTTGAATTATTTTTTCCAAAAATAAGTCCATTAAATTTACTGAAAAAAATTACCTAATTGTCACCATGGGAGGGCAGTCTTATTCTAATAAGCCGTAGAAGTCTGAAAACAAAGACATCAAAGCCAGGTCTACTTCAAAATTGTCTTAAAACACTATTATTATATTTTTAAAATTTAGACAATGACATCTAACTAGAAGCAAAAATAATAACACTTAATCTGACTAATAAAAATACTTAGGAAGACAAAAACATGAAATATTTGAAAACTAGGACAAGTAGAATTGTGCTTCCTATACGCAAGTATCTAAGTCACTTCACCATACTAGAAAATCTTAATAAGAACAAAAGAACAGCATCAAGCATTTACTAAGGCCATAGGTAGCAATAACAAATGAAGCAGTTTATTTATTTATTTTTATTTTTATTTTTTGAGATGGAGTCTTGCTCTGTTGCCTAGGCTGGAGTGCAGTAACAGTCTCAGCTCACTGCAACCTCTGCCTCCAAGGTTAAGAGATTCTCCTGCCCCAGCCTCCCAAGCAGCTAGGATTATAGGCACATGCCACCATGCCTGGTTAATTTTTGTGTTTTTAGTAGAGATGGGGTTTTACCATGTTGGCAAGGCTGGCCTTGAACTCCTGGCTTCAAGTGATCCACCTGCCTTGGTCTCCCAAAGTGCTGGGAATCCAGGCATGAACCACCATGCCCAGCCAAAAGTGAAGCAGTTTAAATGCAATATTTAAATATCAAGTACTCAATCATCATGAAATCTTATGATGGTAGACATAGACACAACAATCTCAAAAATTATAAATAAATGCAAAGAACTTACAAAAGTGAAAACGATTTGGAAAAAGAACAACAAAATTAGAGGATGTATACTCCCAATGGCAAAATTTACTGTAAAACCACCCTAATTAGGAGAGCATGAGACTGGTATAAGACAGACACATAGATCAATAGAACAGAACTGAGAATCCAGAAACAAACCTGAACATTTATGGTTAACTAATTTTTGACAAAGAAATTAAGAAATTACAATGGGAAATAATTGTCTTTTCAACAGTGCTGATACAATTGGCTATTCGCATGCAAAAAAGTGAACTTAGACTCTAACCTCATACCACACATACAAATTAAACCAAAACATATCATAGACCTAAACATAAAAGATAAAACTTATAAAACTTCTGAAAGAAATAGGAAAAAATATTTAAGACCTTAGGCAAAGAGTTCTTAGACTTGACAGCAAAAGCATGAATAATAAAAGGTAAAAATTCATAAATTAGTCCCAGTGCAGTGGCTCATGCCTATAATCCTAGCACTATGGGAAGCTGACGTGGGAGAATCACTTGAGCTTAAGAGTTCAAGACTAGCCTGGGCAACATAGGGAGACCTCATCTCTACAAACAATAAAAAAAATAAGCCAGGTGTGGAGGCATATGCCTGTGGTCTCAGCTATTCAAGAGGCTGAGGAGGGAGGATTACTGGAGACTGAGGTGGGAGGATCGCTTGAGCCTGGGAGGTTAAGGTTGCAGTAAGTTGTGATTGTGCCACTGCACTCAAACCTGGGCAACAGAGTGAGGCCATGTCTCCCAAAAATAATTTATAAATGGGACTTTACAAAATTAATCTTTATGTGTCAAAAGGCTATTAAGAAAATGAAAAGGCTGACTGGGTGCGGTGGCTCACACCTGTAATCCCAGCACTTTTAGAGGCCAAGGCGGGAGGATCACGAAGTCAGGAGATTGAGACCATACTGGCCAACATGGTGAAACCTCGTCTCTACTAAAAAATACAAATATTAGTTGGGTGCGGTGGCAGGCACCTGTAATCCCAGCTACTCTGGAGGCTCAGGCAGGAGAATAGCTTGAATCAGAGAGTTGGAGGTTGCAGTGAGCCAAGATTGCACCACTGCACTCCAACCTGGAGACAGACAGAAAAGAAAAAAGAAAAAAAGAAAACGAAAAGGCTGGGCACAATGGCTCATGCCTGTAATCCCAACACTTTGGGAGTCAGAGTGGATTGCTTGAGCACAGGAATTCGAGATCAGTTTAGACAACATAGTAAAACCCTGTCTCTACAAAAAATACAAAAATTAGCCAGGTGTGGTGGCACATTCCTGTGGTCTCAGCTTACTCAGGAGGCTGAGGCTGATGTGGGAGGATTACTTGAGCCCAGTAGGCGGAAGTTTCATTGAGCCAAGAACCTACTACTACACTCCAGCCTGGGTAACAAAGCGAGACTCTGTCTCTGAAAAAGAAAAAAAAAAAAAGGAAAGGAAAAGGAGAGAAAAGAGGAAGGAAGGAAGGAAGGAAAGAGGGAGGGAGGGAGGGAGGGAGGCAGGAAGGAAAAAACGCTAATCGAACACTAGAAGAAAAATATTACAAACTATATATTTGATAAAGGACTTATATTCAGAATATATAAAGAACCCTTATAATGTGTAATAAGACAAAAATTCAATTTAAAAAGGGAAAATTGATATAGTTTTGATGTAATTCCTACCAAAATCCCAGCAAGGTTTCTTACAGATATAAACAAGATCATTCTAAAATTTATGTAGAAAGGCAAAGGAACTGGAATAGCCAAAACAATTCTGAAAAAAGAATAGAATGAGAAAAATCATTCTACTTGATTTCAAGACTTATGATATAACTACAGTAATCAAGATGAGGTGGTGTTGTCAGGAAGACAGATATATAAATAAATAGAACTGAAAAAGAAAAGCCAGAAATATGTCTACGTGCAGACAATTGATTTTTTGACATAGGCATCAAAGCAATTACTGAAGGAAAGACAGTCTTAAACAAATGGTACTAGAACAATTTAATATCCATAGGCAAAAAAAACTCTCAAACCTTATATAAAAATTAAATCAAAATGAATCATAAAAGTAAAATGTCAAGCTATACTTTTAGGAAATAACATAGATGAAAATCTTTGAGACCTAAGGCTTTGTAAAGAGTTCTTAGATATGACACCAAAAGCATGATCCATAAAAGAAAAAAATTCAATTAACTGGACTTTACCAAAATTTAAAACTTTTGCTCTGTGAAAGATGCTGACAAGAAGATAAAAAGGCAAGCAACAGAATGGAGAAAATCTTTGCAAACTACATATCCAACAAAGGTACTCCTAGTTCTAGTATCTAGAACTCGTAAAACTCAACAGCAAATAAACAATTCAATGGGAAAATGGGCAAAGGACATGAACATACATTTCACTAAAGCGAATACACAGAGAGCAAATAAGCACATGATAAAATTCTGAACATCATTAGCTATTTAGGAAATGCAAATTAAAACCACAGTAATATATTACTATACACTTATCAGAATGGCTAAAATAAAAATATGTTATAATATCAAATGCTAGTGAGGATGTAGAGAAAGTGAATCACTCATACACTGTTTGTGGGAATGTAAAATGGTACAGCTGTTGTGGAAGATAGTTCGGCAGGTTTTTAAAAACTAAACACATGAACTTACTATACAACCCAGCAATTACCCTGTGGGCATCTAACCCAGAGAAATGAAGACTCATGTCGACACCAAAACCTGTACATGAATGTTTAGAACAACTTTATTAGTATTAGCTCAAACTGGAGGCAGCCCAAATGTTCTTCAGTGGATAAATAGTTAAACCAAACCAACTGTGGTACATCCATTTCATGGAGTATCAGTAATCAAAAGGAATGCAGCACCTCAAATGAATCCCCAGAGAATTATGTTTAGTGACACGAGACATTTCCAAAAGGTTATATACTGTATGATTCCATTTCTTTAACATTCATGAAATAACAAAACTGTAAAAATTGAGAAGAGATTAGTGGTTGCCAGAAGTTAGGGATGAAGGGGAAAGGGCAAGAAATTTATGTAGCTATAAAAGGGCAACATGTGAAACTTTTGTAGGGATAAAAATGTTCTGTAATTCTACTATCTCAACCTCAATATCTTGATTGAAATACTGTACCATAGCTTTGGAAGATGTTATCATTAGGGGAAACTGGGTAAGGGGTACATGGGATCTTTCCATATTATTTCTTATAACTGCATGTGCCTCAATAATGATATCAAAATAAAAATTTTAATTGAAAAGTAAATGATTACAGTAGAATCTAAGGTAATAGGAGAAATCAACAGAAAGGCCCACTTGAGAATGGTTTTATAAAATGGCCAGACAATATTTTTAATCACTCTGAACCTTGGGGGTTTATAAATAAAACAAAATGAAAAATGAAGGTCATAAAGACAAACATCTGAATCCTGAAAAGATGACTACAGATTGCCTGAAAAAAGTTACATTCCTGGACTGTGTCTACCAAGCACTGCCAAAACACATCTAAGTCTGTACACAGTGTACAGATATTATTTTATTTTATTTTTGAGACAGAGTCTCGCTCTGTGGCCCAGGCTGGAGTACAGTGTTACAATCTCGGCTCATTGCAACCTCCATCTCCCAGGTTCAAGCAATTCTCCTGCCTCAGCCTCCTGAGTAGCTGGGATTACAGGTGCACATTACTATGTCTGGCTAATTTTTCTAATTTTAGTAGAGACAGGGTATCGCCATGTTGGCCAGACTGGTCTTCAACTCCTGACCTAAGGTGATCTGCCTGCCTCAGCCTCCCAAAGTGCCGGGATTACAGGTGTGAGCCACTGTGCCCGGCCCAGTATATTCTTTTAAAAATTAGGGTTTAAATCATCTTGTATCTCTGGATGTTTTCCTCCAAATTTAACAATTTCTCTTTTTTTTTCAGTTTTACTTTTCTGAATGAGATTTTATCCCAATATTTGTTAAAAAGATGATCCCTTCTCCCTTGACTTAACTCTGGCAAAAATAAATTAATCAGAAATTTGTAAGCCTATATCTGAACTTTCTCTGTTCCACTGCTCATGAGTATATCCTTTTGCCAATACTTATATTTATTTAGTTCTTCCTCATGTTTTGCAGTTTTTAGCATGCAATTCTTATACAAATCTTATTAGATGTTAACTAAATATTGTGATCTCCAATTATTCATTCTAGTATATAGAAATAAAATTGATTTTTGTATACTGACTTCAATCTTGGCTAAGCTAAGCATTGGAGAGTGACTCAGGTGGCCCTCCAATAGCTAGAGAGCAATGCGCCTGAAGGCACAAATGACGTCAGGCATACACCTGGAAGCAATTTCCCGAAACAGATCCTGAGTGGGACCCAAATGAGGCAGGAGAGCTGCAGCGCCTGCAGAGGTACAAGAAGGCACTCCTAAATGGAATAGAGCCTGGCAGAAAAAAGGCAATGAATATAGGAAAGGTTTCAGAAGTGCTCCAGAAAGCTGATGAGAGCCCGAGTCAGTTCTACGAAAGGCTTTGCAAGGTATACTGGCTTTATACACCATTTGACCCAGAGGCTGCTGAGCATCAGCTTATGATAAATACATTATTTGTTAGTCAGGCACAGGGAGACATTAAGCGAAAGCTACAGAAGATAGAAGGCATGAATGCCACCCAGCTAATATACTATGGTGTATGTCAACCAAGAGCAAGAAGAAGAGAAAAAGGTTAAATGGAGGCTTACAAAATGGGCTGAATTTCTGGTGGCTGCCCTTTTTGAGAGACAGACTGGTGTAGTGCGAGGACATGGACATGGACATGGTTGTGGTTGTGGAGGAGGTCAGGGCAGACAAGGATTTGAGAGCCGGCCAAGGTTTGTGAAGGATCAGTGTGCATGGTGCACAAAGAAAGGACATCGGAAGGATGAATGCCCAGAGAAGGATGAGGGCAGTAGCTGTTGCAGGGAAGTCTGGCCAAAGCCTCTGAAAGCAAATCGTCGCACTATGGAAAAGCAGGATATTGGCTTGATCATCTGGGCAGAGGCAGAAAGCTATGAGGACTGAGACAGACTGGGGTCTATCCCTTTAGGCCCCAAGGAGCCCATGGTCACAGTGGAAACCAGGGGCAACAGATGGACTTTATGGTAGACACCAGCGCCAAACACTCAGTAGTGACTTGGCCCATTGGGCCATCGTCCAAAAACTATGCAACTACTGTTGGGGCAACTGAAGTTTCAGAGAAAAGGCCATTTTGCTGGACAAAGAGGTGTGTTACTGGAGGACAAGAAATCCAGCATGAATTTTTTTTTTTTTTGATATGGAGTCTTGCTCTGTCTCCCAGAATGGTGTGCAATGGCCAATCTTGGCTCACTGCAATCTCTGCCTCCTGGGTTCAAGTGATTCTCCTGTCTCAGCCTCCCAAGTAGCTGGGATTTCAGGCACACACCACCATGCCAAGCTAATTTTGTATTTTTAATAGAGACGGGGTTTCGCCATGTTGGCCAGGCTGGTCTCAAACTCCTGACATCGTGATCCACCCGCCTTGGCCTCCCAAAATGCTGGGATTACAGGTGTGAGCCACCACACCCGGCCCCAGCATGAATTCTTATACCTCCCAAACTGTCCAGGTTCCTTGCTAGGAAGAGACTTACTCCAAAAGTTACAGGCACAAATTACCTTTGGGCCACAAGGAAACATGACTTTAGATCTAAGTTGATCCAAGGCTATGTTACTAACCCTCATCCTCCCAGAGGCTAAGGAATAGAGACTGTACACAGATAGACCCCCATGTAAGCCAGGGATTCTTGAGATGTTTGAGTTGCCTATCAAAATTCCCAGAGTGTGGGCAGAAGATAACTCACCTGGGTTAGCTGTAAATCAGGCACCAGTATTAGTAGAACTAAAACCTGGAGCCTCTCCAGTGCAGGTTCACCAATACCCATTATTTACTGAGGTATCAAAAAGCACATAGACCAGCTCTTTAAGCACGGCATTATAGAGAAATATAAGTCACCATGGAATACCCCTCTTCTGCCAGTATGAAAACCATCTGGTGAATACTGGCTGGTGCAAGATTTAAGTGCTGTAAACCAAGTCACAGACTCTCCACCCGGTGTGTCTAACCCATATACCTTAATGGGTCTAATTCCAGCAAGTGCTACCTGGTTTACTTGCTTAGATCTAAAGGATGCATTCTTTTTTCTCTTGCTGGCGACTGTAAGTCAGCCCATCTTTGCATTTCATTGGGTAGAAACCCAGTATACTTGGACAAGACCCCCCCAAGTTTTCAAAAAACTCACCCACAATTTTTGCACTGGCCTCAGATCTCATAGCTTTTGTCCCACCAAATAACTATTATATTCTGCTCCAGTATATAATATAAGTAGGACCCTCTATTTACAGCTCCTACTTGGCAGGACTGCCTAGAAGGCATTGAGGATCGCCTCCGTCTTTTGTGGAAAGCAAGATACAAGGTATCTAAGAAAAATGCACAGATCTGTTCACCAAAAGTTAAATATCTAGGCTTCCTAGTAAGCCAAGGGAGGCATGAGCTTGGCAGTGAGAGAAAGCAGGCAGTACATACACTTCCCACTCCAACCACTCAGCATCAAATAAGGGAATTCCTGGGGGCAGCAGGTTTCTGCCACATCTGGATTCCAAATTTCTTACTCATGGCAAAACCCCTATATGAAGACACAAAGGGGGGTGAAAGGAGCCCCTCCTATGGGGAGCTGATAAAGAGACAGCCTTTAAAGAAATTAAAAAGACCTTGATTCAGGCCCCAGTATTAGGACTGCCAGACCAAACTAAGCCTTTCTTCCTATATGTCCATGAGCAGAAAAGAATAGCAGTAAGAGTCATGACCCAGATGTTAGGATCATGGCATCAACCGGTAGCATACGTTTCAAAGCAACTGGACCCCATGGCACTAGGTTGGCCCCCTTGTTTTAAAGCAGTAGCAGCCAACTAGCTAGCTAGCTAGCTAGCTAGTTCTTCTGCTAGCACAAGAAGCCAACAAATTGACCTCAGGACAGAAACCGATCATTAGTGTGCCACACACAGTTATTACTCTCATGGACCAGAGAGGGCATTGGTTGTCTAACCTGAGAATGATCAGTTATCAAGGGCTCTTATGTGAGAATCCTCACATAATTTTAGAAACTGTCAATACCCTAAACCCAGCCACTCTGCTACCAATAGAAGAGCCAAAAGACCCCCTTCCACAACATAACTGCATGGAGATAGTAGATGAAGTCTACGCTAGTCGAAAGGACCTAACAGATGAGCCCTTGGGGAACCCAGTCGAAGAGTACTTTACAGATAGGAGCAGTTTTATAACAGAAAGGATGTGGTGGGCTGGATATGCGTAGTAAAATGGGGCTCTATGGTAGAGGCTTGACCTCTACCCGCTGGGACCTCAGCTCAGAAGGCAGAATTAATAGATCCTAGCTTTACTGCTAGGAAAAAGAAAAATAATCAACATTTATACTGACTCTAAGTATGCCTTTGCCATCCTGTATACTCACGAGGCTATATATAAAGAGGACATACTAGGGACAGTTGGACTATCTTTCTTCCTGCTCCCACTGCAACGAAGGGAAACTCTAGGGTACCCCATTTATGATGAAATCAAAGAGACAAAAGAGATGTAGACATCAAAAGAGACATAAAAATAGAAGACGGAAAGGACACTAATTGGCCTCATGAGAGAAAAACCCAATATTATGGGCCAGCCAGCTGGGCGTAAGATGGATCATGGGGATACCATACCCCAATTTAACATGCTTAACCGCATCATTAAGTTACAAGCAGTACTTGAAATCATCACTGATGAAACAGCAAAGATTTTAGATCTGCTAGCCCAACAATCCACGAAGATGAGAAAAGCTATTTACTAGAATAGACTAGCTCTAGACTACCTTCTAGCCCAAGAAGGAGTGTGTGGAAAGTTCAGCTTAACTGTTGCCTAGAAATTGATGATAATGGAAAGGACATTGTAAAAATAACCTCAAAGATGCAAAAGCTAGCTCAGTTTGTTTCTTCTTGTTCTGTATAAACATCAGACTGCACACTGTTTCTACTTAAACTTCCTTGTTTCTACTTGTTCTTTGTAACAAGTTTCCAGTTCAAACTTGGAAACCCGGATGGTCTCCAGATTCCCTTTTCAGAGGATGGTTTTCATCATTTGGTGGCTTTAAAACATTAATAGGAGTGGTGCTGGCTATATTAAGGAGTTGCTTAATACTCCCTTGTCTCTTGCCCCTTATTATTAAAAAGCATTCAGTCTACTATAGAAGTTTTAGTAGACAGAACCACCACCACCTAACTGATGGCTCTAACAAAGTATCAGTCTTTACTGACAACAAAAGACCTGCTCCACTGTGAAGAACTAAATGATAATGATGCTTTCTATTGAGTTTTAACTCATAGAAGCATCAAATGGAGGAATGAGGCAGAAATTAAGGAAAGAAAAAATAAAATCATACAAAGGAGAGAGACAGGTTCTCTGTGTTAGACCGAAGACAGTCAATTAGCTCAGGCTCTGGAAGGAAACTTGGCTCTGGAGCTCAAAAGAATGTGCTCTGAGAACTTTCCCAATACTCCCTCACCATCTGGAGTAAAACATAAATGTTCTCCCTGATCTGTACCGTCATAGTATGAGTAAACCTAAGAATTTATAGATAACTGTTTCTCACGTATTGCTTCCCTGTTTTGTATCTAAATAACAAAGTAAAGGCCATGAGGAATGTCCAAACAGGATAGTGCTGCAAACATCAAAGAGATTAATGCAGAGCCCTGCAGGACTGGTCTGAACCGGTAAGGCCACTTGGGCTACATACCAACAGGCATGTGTAAAACTGTCACTGTACTGATTAACTGCTTTTGTTCTCGCATCTATAAACTGGCTTCTTTTCATACCCTAAGATGCATAAAAAGCCTTTGCTTTCTTTGTCTGGGGCTAAGTCCTTTGGATGTGAATCCACTGAGCCGGTGTATACCTTAAATAAATCCTCCTATAACCTCATTGGTCTCTCCGGTTCCCTGATTTCTCCTAACAAATGCAACTGGGATAAACTGATGTCTGAAAGATAAGTTAGCTAGCAACAAGATTGAGAGGTACAGAGGCCTACCATCCTCAAGACAGAGAGAAGCTCATTCAAATGTCATAGTGAGACAGAAACATGGCAATGTGCCTACAAACCAGCAGTGGTACAAACCAAACATTCCAAGAATGGGCAAGTGGTAGACCAAGTTAGATCATCCCTAACCATGAAGATCAATTTTTGGAATTTGTTTATTTTATTTTTATTTTTTGAGATGGAGTCTCACCAGGCTGGAGTGTAGTGGCGCTATCTCAGCCCGCTGTAACCTCTGCCTTCTGGGTTCAAGTGATCCTCCTGCCTCAGCTTCCCAAGTAGCCAGGGCTACAGGTATGCGCCACCACACCAGGATAGTCTTGATCTCTTGACCTCGTGATCCACCTGCCTTGGCCTCCCAAAGTGTTGGTATTATAGGTGTGAGCCACTGTGCCCATCCTGGAATTTATTTTTTTTATTGCATTGGATGATGCTTCATTAGAAACAAATAATAAGTAGAAACAAGGATGTTTAAGTAGAAACAGTGTACAGTCTGATTTCTATGCAGAACAAAAAGAAAATTGCTTGGAGAAGAGACCCTACACAGAACTCCCGGGTTTGAGGTGATGACAGTCATGGTGTGAGACACAGACAGACCAAAAAGATATCTGGGTGTAGAACACAAAAGATTCAGCAAGAGATTCAATTTGAAAGTCAGGGAGAAGTATTTAGATCAGTGGTTCGTTCTCAAGGTTTGGTGGGACCTAGGATACTTGTTTAAAACGGACATTCCTGGGCCCATGCTCAGAGGTTCCAATTTTGTAGCTCTAGGGTATAAAGATGCTGGAACCTGAATTTTTAATACGCAGCTCTGGTAATGCCGATACTGATGGGCCTCCTACTGCACTTGAGAAAGCACTAATTTAAAGGACTCCCAAACTTCTGGCTTACACAAGAGAGGGGTCAGGGTTGGAATGGAGGCACAATTTACAGAAAATGTGAATGATGACAGCCAAGAAAGCTTGTGAGTATGAGCCATGAATTCAGGAGCCTCTGCTCCTCATAGTCCCCTGGGGACAGACAGACCAAGAGGCTGACTGCCTTGAATGTTTGGACTATTTCTGTAGGGCTGCCCAAGTGGCCTTTCCGATAGAAGTAGTCCATCAGCTGAGTGTCATGTCTGCCTCACAAACCGATTCCATTTAGAATGCTGAGAGGTGGTTACTTCCAAGAACATGTCTGCCTTGACTCAGATACTGGCTATCTGTGAGAGTACCACCTACTCCTTCCTCCTAGATCACTGGGCATCAGCCAAGCTGGCCTGTCACCACTCTGATACCAACTTGGCTTGCCCCATCACCATATTCAGTTCTAAATATCTAAACTATCTAAAATAGTGTATGCATGCCCTTTTTAAAAGATTAATAGACTGGGCATGGTGGCTCACGCCTGCAATCCCAGCACTTTGGGAGGCCAAGGCGTGCAGGTCACCTGAGGTCGGGAGTTCCAGATCAGCCTGACCAACATGGAGAAACCCTGTCTCTACTAAAAATACAAAATTAGCCATGCATGGTGGCACATGCCTGTAATCTCAGCTACTTCAGGAGGCTGAAGCAGGAGAATTGCTCAAACCCAGGAGGCTGAGGAAGGAGAATCACTTGAACCCAGGAGGTTGCGGTGAGCCAAGATCATGCCATTGCACTCCAGCCTGGGCAATAAGAGCGAAACTCTGTCTAAAATAAAATAAAATAAAATAAAATAATGATTAATAGCTAGGTGTTGTGGTTCATGCCTGTAATCCCAGCACTTTGGGAGGCCGAGGCAGGTGGATCACCTGTGGTTGGGAGTTCAAGACCAGACTGGCCAACATGGTGAAACCCCATCTCTATTAAAAATACAAAAATTAGCTGGGCGTGATGGCTCATGCCTGTAATCCCAGCTACTCAGGAGGCTGAGGCAGGAGAATCGCTTGAACCCGGGAGGCGGAGGTTGCAGTGAGCCGAGATGGTGCCACTGCACTCCAGCCTGAGTGACAAAGTAAGTGAGACTCTGTCTCCAAAAAAAAAAAAAAAAAAATTAATAGACTATTTTTTAGAGCAGTTTTAGGTTCACAGCAAAACTAAGTGGAAGAACAGAGACTCCCTAGATCCCTTTTTTTTTGCTGAGTATTTCCTTTTTCTGGTACTGTACAATGCTCCAGGCCCATCTACTACTTTCCTTGCTCCAGTCCTCCTGGAATCAGCCATTTCTTCAAGGAGCAGTCCTGGTTCCTTTTATTGGAAAATGATATTAGAAACCAAGGTCTGGGCTCTGTGTTTGTTGCTGCTTACAGTGCCCCTGCTTGTAGGCCCTCTTAGCCAACAGAGCAAGGTCTATGTGTGTACCATGGATATATAACATAACTACATTTTCCTTTTAACCAGCTATATCTATATTAAGCTAAATATGAGGTCATCCTGATGTCTTCAACTTTAATATATTACCAACCACATGGATCACTGTCACCACCTTGCTTCACTTATTTATCTGTAACTTTCACTTCAAGAGTGAGACATCTGTCTCTCACCATCTGCCATACAATAACTTAATTGTTCCATTCCAGTTGCCACGTACATCAGTGCCTGAACTGCTGACCTGTACCCCCATGCCTCATTCAATTTTATCCCTTTACCTTGCTTTATTCTCTTCTATCGCACTCTACATTCTTTATATTCTGCATTTTATGCTTATTTAAGTTTATTTTCTGTTTTCCTTCTCTATAACAACAGAGACCTTCACTGCTGAGTCCCCAGCACCTAAAATTTGCACAGAGTAGGTGCCCAATAAATAAAGTGGAACAAATGAAGAGAAAATTGAAATGCTTATTATGTTAATAAAGCAGGTCTCAGGAGGTCCATTCCTAGCCAGTCCTATGTCACTCAGCTTTGAGATACTGAATCTATTTCAATCAAATTGTAATCATAGCATATAATTTAAACTTTTCCTCAATTCAACTCCTTATCTCCCCGACTGCTACGATTATAACCACCAAACTAAAGCAGTGAACTATTACAAACTCACATCCCCTATTTTTTCCTTTAAGTCCTGACTCTAGTCCTCACCCCCTCCCCCATTACCATCCCTTGCCACCTACCTCCTAGATAGACATTACCAACCAGTTTAAATTTTCTAGAAATTTTTGATTCTGTCTGTTCCATTTATTGATAATTTTTTTCTCATTTGATGAAACATAAATAACATAATCAATATCATAAATTCAAATCACAGAGTTAATAAGAAGTTATATAAACATTAGGCTGTTGATTTTAAGTTAATCTTCCAAAAGGACCCTGAAGGCATATAAAGCAATTTTTGAAAAAAGTACACAGATTTGCTCTCTTTTCCTTAGTGAAAGCCTGAGTTTTAAGAACACAGACACTAACAGAAAACATATGGAAAAGATCAGTAACAAGATGGAATCTTGGCTCAAATGTGGTCTGCCACGTTTTACATACCAATGTCTCAAATAATAGACTGGATTTTTACAACTGCCAAAGCATCACTTGAAACACTGTATACTTTCCTTATGTGCAAAGTTTAACAAAATAAATCTTGTGAGTTCTTTGTAAAAAGCTAGCGGAAAACACTTTTTTGAGGAAACAAAAATGAACTCCAGGATTTACTTTATCTTATTAGTTTGTAAAAGCTTAAAAGAATTCCCCCCAAAATGAACTCCAAGTCCACTGCCAAAAGACACAGTCAACTCTCTGTTTAGAATATGAAAACAGTGTAAAAATTAAACACTGAAAACAGTTAACTGTTACTGTTCAGGAGAGATAGCTCTATGAAATGAAGAAATTTTCTAAATTTACAAAATAAAGGCAATAGCTATTGAGCAACATAAGCTTTTGATTCCATTTTATTCAATATTACAAAAATGATTACTTTGTACAATATTAAAAACAGGCAAATTGGAGATACACCTTTAGAGTGCAACCAACTGATTAATTTTTATCTCAAAGGATATTAGAAGTCATTCTAATGGGTACATTTGCAAGCAAGAGGAGAAAAGAGATAGCTGATAAAAATGAAGGTGTAAGCCTTTGTACGGAAAAGTCATATATTTAATCTGTGTAACCAATGATAATTGAGTGCATTTAAAAAATAAACTAAAGGTGAAATGTTACATGTTTCTAATCCTGATTCCTTATTTTAACAAAGAGAAGTACTGATGTGAACCTAGGTGTTGAACAACCAAGGGACTAAAGAAATTTTGAGTTCCAGGCTGGGAGCGCTGGCTCATGCCTATAATCCCAGCACTTTGGGAGGCTGAGGCAGGAGGATCACCTGAAGTCAGGAGTTTGAGACCAGCCTGGCCAACATGGCAAAACACTGTCTCCACTAAAAACACCAAAAATTAGTGAGGTATGGTGGTTCATGCCTGTCATCCTAGCTACTGGAAAGGCTGAAGCAGGAGAATTACTTCAACCTGAGAGTTGGAGGTTGCAGTGAGCCAAGATTGAGCCACTGTACTCCAGCCTGGGTGACAGACTCTATCTAAAAAAAAAAAAAAGAAATTTTGAGTTTTCACTTTAAGTTGCTGAGACACTGGAGTTCCTTTGTCATAGTGGACCTTAATTTGAAGAATTCTTTGGCATGAAAATGAAAATAAAAACAGTAATCAGTACATTCTGTTTCATTTAGTTTTGTTTGCCTTTCACATTAGAGGAAATTCTTGCCACACCCCAAACCAAAATTAAGGGGAAAAGAAAGAAGTAAGCCACATAAATCTGACCAAGAACACAAGCATCTTAATTTGAATCCACAAAGTTTCATGTAATGAAAAGAAATACATAATTTTAATTCAACCCAAGTGTTTTCCAAGAAGATTGTATTTGCTTAAATTGCTACAGTAATTCAAGAGACAGCCCTGTCTGGACACACAGTTACTGTGGATTTTTAAGAGACTCAGTTAAAGAATTTAGGAATTTCTGATTCATTTAAAGGATTTACAAATTCATCAACCCCTGAAAACTAAAGCAAATTCAACAGGTATGATGATAAAATAATTTTCACTTTTTAAAGAATGTATTCCTACTGTTAAAATTGAAAAAGTATACTGGATTTGTTTAATATTAAAATAGACTGAATCTATTATGAAAGCACAATTTTTGGAAGCAAAATCTGGTAAAAAAGTTACATTAAACTTTTGATTAGGCAAAATGTTCAAGTAAAGAAATAGTATAATGAGTTTAACTCTTTCTCATTTAAGATTTACCCAATAAACAATCTTTGTTTAGATTTTTATTTTAACTTTGAATGAAAGGAGAGATTCTCAGGTTAAAGGAACCAATCTCTTTCTCTTTCTTAGCTCTCTTTTTCTCTTTGAATTTTAAGTAAAAAAGAACCAGCTAATGCCTTTGAGGCAGACATCTGAGCAATGCTAGTGGTTCCAGTTGGGGGGTTGATGGGCATTTGTACAAATTTCACTCAAAATTTTCTCCAAATTTCACTACTGACTAAATCCCTGATAGAGAATGTTTTTCTTTTCATTTATCTCTTTCTCAAAGGGAAGATACAGATGTTTTAGCCAGTCTATTGAAGGATCTAGTTACTTTGGGTTTTAGTTAATTCAGATTTAAATGTACTGTGGCTAAAAATAATTGAGGCAGTTGTATTTTTAATAGCAAAAGAATTTTACAAATTAAAATTTAGAACTTTTTTGGAAAAATCTGAATTATATGCTAATATTTGGTTTCTTATATGCTAGTTTCTATGGCATACCAATAAAAACAATTATGCCTTTAACGTAATAAAATATTATGAATCTTTTACTTTAAACTTTTCCTGAACAAGTAAATTATACCTCATTTTTATTAATAATTTCAATTAAAACTTTTCTTGATGAATGCATAAGTACTTTACTCCAAGAGAAATGTTATAACACAGATGCTTGTATTGCTATAATATAAAAAATTCACATTGAAAACTGGTAATATATACATTTTACTTTGCTCCAAACATTCTTTTTCACATTTGTTATTTTCCTATTACACAATATACTAGGAAAGTGAGGAATGCAGTATACTGTGATGGAGAAATATTCAACAGAAAAAGGAGCAGTCAAGCTCTCATGAATATGTTCATTTGAAGAAATCACCATGGTAAAATAAATGTCTAGAAATAATAAACATTAGTAGAGAGAAGCATTGCTAACAAGACTTAATCTATAATTTATTAACTTATTAATTCAACAAATCTTTGAGAACTTATAACACTGCATTGTATTACATTCTATAAAATATTAGATATCAGGAAATTAGATGATTGACAATGATTACAATATTGCTGTGAGTTATTCTATACAGAACAAGGCATAGATTGTAGAGTATGAAAAGTAGAGGTAACAAAAATATGCTTAGCAAATAACTGAGAAGAGATTAGTTGGGTAATGAAAAATGTGGATAAAATAAGAGATTGTTGTAACAGAGGAAGTTATCATGGAGAAAGAGCAAGAGGCATAGAAAATAATGGGCATACAGATGAAAACAGAATGGATTTCAGATGAGAACACTGCACTTAGTCAAAGGGAGTAGAACAAGATTGTACTACATGATTAGGAATGTGGAGAGAGGACGACAAGGATGTTTAAGGTAAGTTCCCGTTTAGAAGAGAAATTGTTCCTCAGGGAAAGACTTTCTTCTTGGGTGCTCACAAAAGACCAAAAGCAGACAACATTAAGAACCTCTTTATTTTCAGAGATGCCCCAGTCATGATGTCTTGATTCTAGGCCGCCTTCTTTTTTCTGAACAATTTTTCATACCTGTTGAACAACAGAGTCTAACTGTCAAATGTAGGGTTGCTAACTGATGATTGCTAATGCTGTCAACACGAGGATAAAATTCAAGCTGAGGTGAGTGGATCGCCTGAGGTCAGGAGTTTGAGACAAGCCTGGCCAACCTGGCAAAACCCAGTCTCTACTAAAAATACAATAACACTTAGCCAGTCACAGTGGCTCTCATCAGTAATTTCAGCACTTTGGGAGGCTGAGGTGGGCAGATCATCTGAGATCAGGAGTTGGAAACCAGCCTGGCCAACATTGCGAAATACCATCTCTACTAAAAATACAAAAAAATTTAACCAGTCACGGTGGTACACGTCTGTAATCCTAGCTACTCAGGAGACTGAGACACAAGAATCACTTGAGCCCAGGAGGTAGAGGTTGCAGTGAGCCAAGATCATGCCACTCAACTCCAGCCTGGGTGACAGAGCAAGACTCCATCTCAAAAAGAAAAAAAAAAAAAAAAAAAAAAAAGGCTAGACCCTTCAGATTTGGATTTTTTTTTTTTTTTTTAAGATGGAGTCTTGGTTCTGTGGCCCAGGCTGGAATGCAGTGGCATGATCTTGGCTTACTGCAACCTCTGCCCCCCGGGTTCAAGCAATTCTCCTGCTCCAGCCTCCCAAGTAGCTGAGATTATAGGCTCGTGCCACCGTGCCCACCTAATTTTTGTATTTTTAGTAGAAATGGGGTTTCACCATCTTGGCAAGGCTGGTCATAGACTCCTGATTTTGTAATCCACCTACCTAGGCCTCCCAAAGTGCTGGGATTACAGGCATGAGCCACCGCACCCGTCCTTCAGAGCTGGATTTAATAGTCTTATTTTGCTTCTTCAACAGTTAACCAACTACATTTCCCAAACACATCACCATCTATTGCTCCTATGTTTTGCTCATCTCTTGTATCTGGAGATCTTCTTCCTCACCTTCCTCTGTGAGAATCTCAACATTCCTTCAAAGTCTAGGTCAAATGCCACATCTTCCATGGATCTCACAGAAAGAAAGAAAAATGGAGGTAATATATTTAGAGTTGCACAAAGAAACATCATGAGTTTCAAAAATACATACTGTTTAAAAAAATAATAAAAGACCAAACCATGGCTATTTTGGCATTTTCTTGTAGGTAGGGATAAATAAAAGAAAATAGCACCGGGTGCGGTGGCTCACGTCTATAATCCTAGCAATTTGGGAGGCCGAGGTGGGTTGATCACCTGAGGTAAGGAGTTCAAGACCAGCCTGGCCAACATGGTGAAACTCCATCTCTACTAAACATACAAAAATTAGCTGGGTGTGGTGGCACATGCCTGTAATCCCAGCTACTCAGGAGGCTGAGGCAGGAGAATCACTTGAACCCCAGAGGTAGAGGTTGCAGTGAGCTGAGATCGCGCCATTGCACTTCAGCCTGGGTGACAGAAGGAGACTCCATCTCAAGAAAAAAAAAATAGATTGAGCCAGGTGCAGTGACTCACACCTGTAATCCCAACAGTTTGGGAGGCTAAGGTGGGCAGATCAGGAGTTCAAGACCAGCCTGGCCAACATGGTGAAACCCCATCTTTACTAAAAATACAAAAACAATTAGTCGGGCTCGGTGGTAGGTGCCTATAATCCGAGCTACTCGGGAGGCTGAGGCAGGAGAATTGCTGGAACTCGGGAGGTGGAGATTGCAGTGAGTCAAAGATCATACCATTGCACTCCAGCCTGGGTGACAGGGAGACTCTGTCTTGGGGAACACACACACACACACACATACACACACACACACACGAAAATAAAAGAAAATTGATTGAAATAAATGATATCTTGATCCTATTTTCTTGACCTAGAAGCAAGGGAATGAGGTATTAGAGGCTTGAGAGAGGAAAGGTATAAAACAGTAGAGTAGGAGAGAGGGAAAGATGATGGTCTAAGGAAATGCAGCAGTACAGCACTTGAGGTTAGTGGTCTTGAATCAAGAGTGAGATCAGTCACCATGGTCCTGTTTTTCTTTAGTTACATTCAGCTGTGTTAGTCAGGCTATGAGTAGGTGGATAATTGAAGTAACCAGAGTTGAAGTTTGGCAGATTGAAGAAGCCAGAAAGTTTGGAGCATGTGAAAAAGAACAATGATAGTGATGAACTATGGGGTCTAAGTTGGCAAGAAGGAACTGACAATGTTGGGAGTATGGATGAGGGGCAGTGAAAAACTGTAGAATCAATACAGCTTAGGTTCCACTGAAACTGAAGAATTATTGCAGCTGGAGTTACTACATGTAGATAGTGGTCAGTGTGTGGAATACTCAAAATGAAGAGTATGAAGGGTTCCAGTAATAACAATGACAAGACCCAGGATGCTGGTGCATGGGAGCAAATGGTGAGGAAGAATGAAGAAAAGTATCATGGCAGGAAAAGAGCTCAAGGATCTCTGATGCTACTTGAATAACTACTTCAGCCCGGGTGCAGTGGCTTACGTCTGTAATCCCAGCACTTTGGGAGGCCGAGGCGGGTGGATCACGAGGTCAAGAGATCGAGACCATCCTGGTCAACATGGTGAAACCCGTCTCTACTAAAAATACAAAAAATTAGCTGGGCATGGTGGCGCATGCCTGTAATCCCAGCACTCAGGAGGCTGAGGCAGGAGAATTGCCTGAACCCAGGAGGCGGAGGTTGCAGTGAGCTGAGATCGCGCCATTGCACTCCAGCCTGGGTAAACAAGAGCAAAACTCCGTCTCAAAAAAAAAAATTACTTCAAATCCCAAATACAAACAAAACTTACGTTTATACATTTATAATTTCTGACAAAAAAGAAGAAACTGTTTCTTAATTTTTCTCAAATGGGGTTCTGTCAAAGAAAATAACAAGTAACTATTCTCTCAATTATACCAATGATGAAAAATAGCTAGAAGAACCATTCTAGATGAATAGGAGATAAGTCATTTTTTTTTTTTGAGACAGAGTTTCACTCGTTACCCAGGCTGGAGTGCAATGGTGCGATCTTGGCTCACCGCAACCTCTACCTCCTGGGTTTAGGCAATTCTCCTGCCTCAGCCTCCTGAGTAGCTGAAATTACAGGCACACGCCACCATGCCCAGCTAATTTTTTTTTTTTTGTATTTTTAGTAGAGACGGGGTTTCACCATGTTGACCAGGATGGTCTCGATCTCTTGACCTCGTGATCCACCCACCTCGGCCTCCCAAAGTGCTGGGATTACAGGCTTGAGTCACCACCCAGCCTAAGTCATTTCATTATATGCAACAATTTGTTAGGAAACTCATTCTTTCTTGAAACCCTTGATGGGAAAAGTAGACAGAAAGGTCTCAGAATAAAAGATTTTTAATAATCTTTTTCCTAAATGATACATTCATTTCATCTGGAGAGAGTTTTCAATTTGCAAAGTATTTTTACATGCATAGCTCATACGATGCTAACAATGACCAGGTGGCATAAGCAGGCAAAATATAAGACACAAGGAGGCCGGTTACAGTGACTCACACCTGTAATCTCAGCACTTTGGGAGGCCAAGGTGGGCGGCTCATGAGGTCAAGAGTTCGAGACCAGCCTGGCCAACATGGTAAAACCCAGTCTTTACTAAAAATTCAAAAATTAGCTGGGTGTGGTGGAGTGCACCTGTAATCCCAGCACTTTGAGAGGCTGAGGTGGGCGTGTCACCTGAGGTTGGGAGTTCAGGACCAGCCTGACCAACATGGAGAAGGTTGTGGTGGGCCAGGACTGCGCCACTGTACTCCAGCCTGGGCAACAAAAGCGAAACTGGGTCTCAAAAAAAAAAAAAGCCACAAGGCAACAGCAGCCAAGGTATAATTCAGCTATAATTATAATTCTTATTTTATTGATGAGACAAGAGACAGATAAGGTAAGTGACAGAAATGAAATGTAGGTTTCAGGCTTCTCATCCGGGACATAATTGACCTTTCCCTGGAACTTCAAGTTTTAGCACCAAGGAGTGTTCATTGTGAAGCATACACCCTTGCAATCTTGCTCCATACAATATCCTCCTCCTCCATTCTACGGCATGTGTATCTGATCCTCCATTAGACTTTAAACTCCCGAGACACAGGGACAGTGTGTTTTTAATAATATTTGTATATCTAGAACATACCTCTAATATATTAATGGAAAAAAGGAAGCTAGAAAGAAAAATGTAAAGACAATTGAACTTGGTAGAATGTAAACATTGTATGTCTTTAGGGTTTAAAGTAGTTAATCAAGCAGAGTCAGAGACTAAAGAGTTGGGTTCTGGAAACTGTTTAATGAGGAAAATTTGATGGTGCAGTTAGAATTGGACAGAAAATATTAAAAGAAAACATGAATACAATTTCTATATATTTGAAGTTAATAGAATAAAAGGAAGCATTTCATGTTCTTCTGAAGGGCATAAAAGGGTATCAGCAAATAGAAGCTGTAGAATCTCCTGGGCAAAAGCTCTCTAACTGAAATAAAGGTCTCTCCTCCCACAGGTAGTGACAATCATTAAAGGATCAGGTAATTCCAAGAAACGCCCAGCATTTATAGTGGAGGGATCAGAATGTAGTTGAGTGATGTCATGCTGTCATCATAGATCTATACTCTAGTAAGCAAGATAAACTGGGATTCTCTTAAAAGATAGTTACTTAAGGTCAGGCGTGGTGTCTCATGCCTGTAATCCCAGCACTTTGGGAGGACGAAGTGGGTGGATCACCTGAGGTCAGGCGATCAAGACCAGCCTGGGCAGCATGGTAAAACCCCATCTCTACTAAAAACACACAAAAAAATTAGCCAGGCGTGATGGCACGTGCCTGTAATCCCAGCTACTTAGGAGGCTGACTCAGGAGAATTGCTTGAACCCAGGAGGTGGAAGTTGCAGTGAGCTGAGATTGTGCACTTCAGCCTGGGCAACAACAGCAAAACTCCGTCTCAAAAAAAAAAAAAAAAAAAAGGTGGTTACTCAGTAGAAAGCCTCCTATACCACTTTTGACTCTAGTTCAGTGTAATACCTGACTTAAAAAAAAAATCTCAGCTGGGCATGGTGGCTCATGCCTGTAATCCCAGCACTTCCAGAGGCCAAGGCGGGAGGATCACCTGGGGTCAGGAGTTCAAGACTAGCCTGGTCAACATGACAAAACCCTGTCTCTACTAAAAATACAAAAATTAGCTGGGTGTGGTGGCACACACCTGTAGTCCCAGCTATTCAGGAGGCTGAGGCAGGAGAATTGCTTGAACCCAGGAGGAAGAGGTTGCAGTGACCCAAGATCGCACCACTGCACTCCAGCCTGGGTGACAGCAAGACTGTCTCAAAAAAAAAAAAAAAAAAAAAAAAAAAAAAAAATATATATATATATATATGTATGTATATAATCTCAACTCATTGGTACTTAAACATTTAAATTTAATTTTGGTTTGAGGCTGGGCTCGGTGGCTCACGTCTGTAATCCCAGCACTTTGGGAGGCTGAGATGAGTAGATGCCTTGAGGTCAGGAGTTTGAGACCAGCCTGGGAAACATAGTGAAACCCTATCTCTACTAAAAAATACAAAAATAAGTCAGGTGTGTTGGCATGTGCCTGTAGTCCCAGGTACTCGGGAGGCTGAGGCATGAGAATTGCTTGAACCCGTGAGGCAGAAGCTGCAGTGAGTTGGGATTGTGCCACTGCACTCCAGTCTGGGAAACAGAGAAGACTGTCACAAAAAAAGGAAAAAAAAATTAGTTTGAGCACTGCCCATTCTTTCTGGATATTCTTTTATATACAGACATAGGTAGCTGTCAATTTATACAAATCGTATTCTGAGTTAACACACTATTCTCCACAATGTTTCCTTTTCTCCTTGCAATAGGACAAAAAAAAGAAGATGATGAGCTTCTTAAGTCCAATATATATTCTTTTCTTCTTTTTTGGAGTCAAAGTGCACTGCCAATATGAAACTTATCAGTGGGATGAAGACTATGACCAAGAGCCAGATGATGATTACCAAACAGGATTCCCATTTCGTCAAAATGTAGAATATGGAGTCCCTTTTCATGGATATACTTTAGGCTGTGTCACTGAATGCTTCTGTCCAACTAACTTTCCATCATCAATGTACTGTGATAATCGCAAACTCAAGACTATCCCAAATATTCCAATGCACATTCAGCAACTCTACCTTCAGTTCAATGAAATTGAAGCTGTGACTGCAAATTCATTCATCAATGCAACTCATCTTAAAGAAATTAACCTCAGCCACAACAAAATTAAATCTCAGAAGATTGATTATGGTGTGTTTGCTAAGCTTCCAAATCTACTACAACTTCATCTAGAGCATAACAATTTAGAAGAATTTCCATTTCCCCTTCCGAAATCTGTGGAAAGACTCCTTCTTGGTTACAATGAAATCTCCAAACTGCAGGCAAATGCCATGGATGGGCTAGTAAACTTGACCATGCTTGATCTCTGTTATAATCACCTTCATGATTCTCTGCTAAAAGACAAAATCTTTGCCAAAATGGAAAAACTAATGCAGCTCAACCTCTGCAATAACAGATTAGAATCAATGCCTCCTGGTTTGCCTTCTTCACTTATGTATCTGTCTTTAGAAAATAATTCAATTTCTTCTATACCCGAAAAATACTTCGACAAACTTCCAAAACTTCATGCTCTAAGAATGTCACACAACAAACTACAAGACATCCCATATAATATTTTTAATCTTCCCAATCTTGTAGAACTCAGTGTTGGACACAACAAATTGAAGCAAGCATTTTATATTCCAAGAAATTTGGAACACCTATACCTACAAAACAATGAAATAGAAAGTATGTAGACTTTTATTGTGTTTTAAGGAGAGAAAGAATGGAATTCTAACCTTTTAAAGAAAAAAATCTTTAATAAGCTATGCTTTAGACATTGCTGAAAATGGTTGTTCTAAAGTTGGCTAAGGGAATGGCAGAAATTTGCCTCAGAGAAAGGTGTGCTATTCAGTTTATAGTCCTTCCTATTAAATTTAATTGTCTTAAATATTGAGACATAGGCTGGGTGAAATGGCTTATGCCTGTAATCAGAGTACTTTGGGAGACTGAGGTGCACGGATCACTTGAGGCCAGGAGTTCGTGACCAGCCTGGTCAATATGGTGAACTCCCATCTCTACTAAAAACACAAAAATTAGCCAGGCATGATGGTGTATGCCTGTACTCCCAGCTACTTGGGAGGCTGAGACATGAGAATTGATTGAACCCAGAAGTCGGAGGTTACAGTGAGCTGAGATCGTGCCACTGCATTCCAGCCTGGGTGATAGAGCAAAATTCTGTCTAAAAAATGAATAAATAAATTATATATATATATATATAGAGAGAGAGAGAGAGAGAGAGAGAGAGAGAATAGAGCATATCAAGAAATAGAAGCATCCTAAGCAGTAGAATTGTAGATAATTTTTTTGAGATTGTTCTATAGGAAATTATTAATCAGAAAAAATGAAGTCATGTATATTTTGGTAATATAAAACTCATTTACAATTTAATTTTCTTCATTTTATTATTTAAGATAAAAAAAACTAAAGGCCTACTTCAATTTATAAGTATTTTAATTAACAGAATTATATCCCATACAACATAAAATCCAACATAGAATTATGGCTATAATTATGGATTATACTATAATGCAGGATTAATTTTTAATTTATTTCTTTCAGAGATGAATCTTACAGTGATGTGTCCTTCTATTGACCCACTACATCACCACCATTTAACATACATTCGTGTGGACCAAAATAAACTAAAAGAACCAATAAGCTCATACATCTTCTTCTGCTTCCCTCATATACACACTATTTATTATGGTGAACAAAGAAGCACTAATGGTCAAACAATACAACTGAAGACACAAGTTTTCAGGAGATTTCAAGATGATGATGATAGTGAAGATCATGATGATCCTGACCATGCCCATGAGGGCCCAGAACAAGAAGGAGCAGAAGGGCACTTTTACCCTCATTATTATGAAATTCAAGAATGGCAAGAAACTATATAGGTACACAATTATGACTTCACAAAACTTATACTTAATATAGTAAATCTAAGTAAACATGTATTACTCAAAGTAATATATTTAGAATTAGGTATTAGTATAAGGTCAGAATTTAAGTTGTTGGTGACATCTGCATCATTTTATAGGATTAGAACTTACTCAAAATAATGCAAATCTTTAAAAATATAAATTAGAATGACAAGTGGGAATCATAAACTAAACGTTGTTTCTTGTGCTCTTTGTAAATATAGAAATAACATGTTTAAAAAAGTGAGTATATCATTTCTAATAACAGTAATTTTTCTAAAAATGAGGAAAGAAGTAGCATTAGCAGTAAAGACCCAGAAGCCATGACCTTTTTGATCACACTGAGGACAATATTCAAACAACAGGAGGGCATATTAATGTAACAAGCATTTATTTAAGGAATAGCCCATTTTTTTTGACTGCTTCAGAAAAGCTTTCACACTGGTATTTGTGATCTCATTATTATGACATCCATCCCCCTAGCCCACCACGTAGTGCATAAAATAATATTTTTGATTTGTAAGAGGCCATCCTACTAAGGACCTAAAGCATACAGATTCACAAAATGAACTAATCTTTTTTCCTCAGAGTACCAAAACAACAAAATTATAAATGCTGTATTTGGAGAACTAAAAAACATCAAACGCTCTCATTGCAATTTGTATGTTAGCAAATTTCAGTAACTGTCCAAAACAATGTTATTGTGTTCCATTTTAACTGGGATAAATGTTTTTGTAATAAATACAACCACAGAAAGGTTTATTTGTTACAAAATGATTTGCAAAGAAATAACTGCTTTGTTCACAAGGTTAAGTTAAAGTTGGCAAAATAAAGTTAATGATATTACTAAACACTTGGCTAGGTGCTGGTGGCTCACGCCTGTAATCCCAGCAGTTTGGGAGGCTGAGACAGGCAAATCATGATGAGGTCAGGAGTTTGAGACCAGCCTGACCAATATGGTAAAACCCCGCCTCTACTAAAAATACAAAAAAGAGCCCAGCATGGTGGCATGTGCCTGTAGTCCCAGCTACTCAGGAGGCTGATGCAGGAGAATCGCTTGAACCTGGGAGGCAGAGGTTGCAGTGAACCAAGATGCACCACTGACTCCAGCCTGGGTGACAGAGCGAGACTCCATCTCAAAAAAGAAAAATCAAAAACAAAACACTGTGTGCTTATCAGCCAATATCTACATAAGCCAAAATTGAATACAGTTCCTTTAAAATTTGAATGACCAGATGACAGGTTTTGACATCTTTAAAGCCTTAAAAATAACTTTTTCATTAATGTATCATGTTTAAGTATTTTAAGTATGCCTCACAATGAAGATTATCTAACTGCTGTGATAAACTCTCTTGACATACCATGTTAATGTTTCATAGAATTCTTCAGATAAGGGACAAATACCAATCTGGGGCTACCTATACAAGGGACCCCAAAACAAATGATAACAATTCTGACAATACCCAACAGACAAGTCAAACTATATTTCAGAAGTAGTTTTCCAGCTTGCAAGTCTCTTTCCCCACCCCCTGGAAATATCAGTTTAAATGAAGTCTTTAATGCCCTTTATATCTTTGAGGAGATTATCAGCATTATCAGAACCAGAACACTTACCTGTTCCCAGGGACAACCTCAAGAATACAGGATGAAAATAAACAAAACTCCATTCATTCATCTAATCAATGTTCATCAAGTCCTTTCTTATATAGGGCTTGACAATAAGGGATCAATAAACAAAGTACAATGTGTAACTATGATGCCATGATATGGGCAAAGCACATTGTCAACAGAGTTAAAACAAAAAATCTTAAGGCTGACCTCCCTTTTCTTGCAATTTTTAAAAACAGGATATAAATTCAAATATCAGAGTTAATACGTGGAAAGTACTATGGGTGTTTTAGAAAATAACAAAGATAAGAGGATTTCCTTTTTTTTTTTTTTTTTTGAGACAATGTCTCGCTCTGCTGCCAGGTGCCAGGCTGGAGTGCAGTGGCACGATCTCGGCTCACTGCACCTCACCTCCTGGGTTCAAGCAATTCTCCTGCCTCAGCCTTCCAAGTAGCTGGGACTACAGGCACGTGCCACTATGCCCAGCTAATTTTTGTATTTTAGTAGAGATGGGGTTTCACTGTTGGCCAGGATGGTCTGGATCTCTTGACCTAATGATCCATCCGCCTCGGCCTCCCAAAGTGCTGGGATTACAGGCGTAAGCCACCACGCCCCGCCAAGATAAGACAATTTCTAACCTAGAGCAATTTAAAATTTATGAGCCATTAGGGAAATGTAAATAAAAATCACGATGAGATACCACTTCATGCTCACTAGGAGGGCTGAAATCAAAAGGCAGACAAATAAGTGTTGGCAAGAAAGTGGAAAAACTGGAGCCTTCATACACCACTGAAAAGGAGTATAAATGCTGCAGCTGCCGTGGAAGGTAGCATGGAAGTTCCTTAAAAAGTTAGTTACATGGCCAGGTGCCATGTAATCTGGCACTCTGGGAGGCTGAGGCCAGGAATCATGGAGGTCAGGAATTCAAGACCAGTCTGGCCAAGATGGTGAAACCCTGTCTACTAAAAATACAAAAATTACAGGATGTGGTGGCACATGCCTGTAATCCCAGCTACTCAGGAGGTTGAGGCAAAGAACTGCTTAAACCCAGTAGGCTGAGGTTGTAGTGAGCCGAGATTGCACCACTCACTCCAGCAAAAAAAAAAAAAAAGTTAGTTACATATAACCCAACAATTCCATTCTAACTATATACCCAAGAGAACTGAACATGCATGTTCACATTAAAATTTGCATACAAATGTCCATAGCAGCATTATCCATAAGATACAAACCACCCAAATGTCCATCAATAGATCCACAAAATGTGGTATATCTATACAGTGGAATATTATTCAGCAATAAAAAGTAATGAAGCACTGACATATGCTATAATATGGATAAACCTTGAACTGGGAAATCTATGGAGACAGAGGTCACTGGCTGCTTAGAGCAGGGGATCACTGGAATGGGGAAAAGTGAGAAGTAACTGCTAATGGGTATATGGTTTCTTTTTTGGGGTAATGAAAATGTCCCAAAATTGACTGTGGTAATGGTTGTACAAATCCAAAAACACTAACTTCTATTAAATTGTATACTTCAGTCTGGGTGCAGTGGCTCATATCTGTAATCCTGGTGCTTTGGGAGACCAAGGTGGGAGAATTGTTTGAGGCCAGAAGTTCAAGACTGGCTTAGGCAACACAGTGAGACCCTGTCTCTACAAAAAATTTAAAAATTATCCAGGCATGGTGACACATGCCTGCGGTCAGTCTTAGCTATTTGAGAGGCTGAAGCAGAAAGATTGCATAAGCCCCAGAGATCAAGGTTGCAGTGAGCCGTGATCGCGTCTCTGCACTCCAGCCTGGCAACAGAATGAGACCCCATCTCTAAAAAAAAAAAAACCCAAAATAAATTATATACTTTAAAAGGATGAATTGTATTGAATGTGACTTATCTCAATAAAGCAGTTATTTGAAGAATTTAATAAAGAGAAGATCAAACAACTCACTGTAACACAAGGATGAAATAAAATGTTAATGTGGCAATAACTATGAAAAACTGTATAAGCACAGATACCATAACTTTCACATCTGGTGAGGACCTGGAGAAGTAGTTGAAGGCTCCCAGGAAAAAGCAATAAATGTGCAGCAGGAATTGACTGGCAAAAGTGGAGAGAACAAGCTCCTGAGTGGGGGTAACATAAAGACATGGTAATCAATTACTTGTTCTACTTCTTACACAATTAAAAAAATTGAAAACCTTCATTTTCAGAACTCTGGAGTTTCAATTTGTATCTCCTCCTCAATGAATAAAAGAAAATACATTTGATTCTCAAAGAACAGCCTTAGCAAATAATAAAATTGCAGTTCAAATTTAGCAATTCTGGCTAGCATGGTGGCTTACGCCTATAATACCAGCACTTTGGGAGGCTGAGGGGGGCAGATTGTTTAAGCTCAGAAGTTCTAGACCAGTCAGAGCAACATGGTGAAACTCCGTCTCTACTAAAAATAGAAAAATTAGCCAGGCAAGGCTGAGGTGGGAGGATCATTTGAGCCTAGCAAGTGGACATTGTAGTGAACTGAGATCACACCACCGCACTTCAGCCTGAGTGTCAGAGTGAGATCCTGTTTCAAAAAACAAAAGCAAATTTAGCAATTCAAAACAAGGAATCTGATATAAGAGCTATGTGGGTATAAAGCCTGACATGACAATTCTAAGCTAGATGACTCTCAATGAGTTATTTAGTTTCTCTGTCTCTTTCTTTGTTTTCAAAAAAAGATGGTTTCCATATGGTTGTCATAAGGATAAAGACAAATAATAGATATAATAAAGCACATAAAGTACACATGAGTTGTAGGAACAGTAAGGCTCACTGCAGCACATCTGGCCCAGCAGCCCACAGATCCGGATGCTGCACACTCCTAGGTACTCACACTATTTTTCCTGGCACACATAACAGTCACCATCTTTTTGGGTTCCTTCAAACATTCCACTCATACAAAAGAGTAGTGAACAAGAGAGACTACTAAGGGTTTCACTAGGGTGCTTAAAACACATATCTCATAACTACTTCACAATCACTATTGGACAGTGCAGCTTTTCAAAGCACTGTCTGAATAGCCCACCAGGGCAAGGATGGCAGGGTTCCCTCCATCCACTCACAAGGCACTGGGATGCTAGCTTCTCTGACTCAGAATGTGGTCAAACTCCTTCTGTTTGTTAGTAAGAACAGTTCAACTGTGCTTTGGCTCCTCCCTCTAAAAGTGCATATAAGTAAATGCATCCCATGTCCTTTAGCTCAAGATCCAATGGGGAGGCAGATTAACAATCATTTTTTGTTACTTGAAAATGCCTTAACTCAAATCTGCCCAAGTATTTCTCATTAAAAACAAAACAAAGAAAAATCTCAATGCTTTCCCTGGGAGACAATGAAGAATAAAGAATTTTCTTTAAGTAGTACATCAAGACTGCAGTTACCTATCAGAGCTACAAACTAAACCAGATGATTTGATATTTATAGCAGGAAAGAAAAATGTGAAAATTCATTTATTATTTTTTTCATTATACCACCAAGTATTTAGTTATGTTAGCTAATAGGCTAAACTGTAACTATTAACAAATAAGTCCAAATTGTACTATAAACCCAAGCTTAATTAACAAATATAAATGTATAACGAACATACATTTAACTTTTAGAAAGGAAATTTTTTTTTTTTTTTTTTTTTTTTTTTTTTTTTTTGAGACGGAGTTTCGCTCTTGTTACCCAGGCTGGAGTGCAATGGCGCGATCTCGGCTCACTGCAACCTCCGCCTCCTGGGTTCAGGCAATTCTCCTGCCTCAGCCTCCTGAGTAGCTGGGATTACAGGCACGCACCACCATGCCCAGCTAATTTTTTGTATCTTTAGTAGAGACGGGGTTTCACCATGTTGACCAGGATGGCCTCGATCTCTTGACCTTGTGATCCACCCGCCTCGGCCTCCCAAAGTGCTGGGATTACAGGCTTGAGCCACCGCGCCCGGCCTTAGAAAGGAAATTTTAAAAAGGATACTTCAAAAATTTGTTCACGATAATACTGGTTGAGAATGTTTAGCCAGTGTTTAAGTATTACCTGAAACACTACACATTTTCACCCTATTTCTCAAGTTTGGGACCACTAAACTAAAATACAGATGTATGCATATTATATAACACACTTAACCAGCTCCATGAGGTAAAAAAGAAAATAGAAGAAATAAACCTTGTCTGTTCTATATAATTTTTCTGTTTTAAGAATTTATATGTCCCCAAGGATGGCTAGACCTAAAGCCCTGGTTTCCTGATTCTAAGTCCATTTCTTCTACATCTTGGAAATAAAGTATAAGAGCAGCTGGAAACAAAATTAAATCATAACAGCTAAACATCTGAAGTTTCTTATATGTCCCAATTTCCTAAATAGATATAACTATGCCAAGTTATAAATCTGCCTAGTTATAAATATCATAACATCATGGACACATCTTGCATCACTTTACATGTTTAGGTTATGAATTCACTATACAGAGATTTATGTACTACTGAGAAAAACTAAATTCACAAATAAGATACAATTTTACCATGAGCTCTTCCTTACATTGAGTCATAATTCCTCTCCATATAAATTTGACCCTTTAGTCTAGGAAGTAGAATACATGGGTTCTCATATTTCTTATTCGAACTAGGCTTCAAGCATAAGTATGAGATTTAAGATGGAGAGCCAAACCACAGACTTTCCACAAAATCAAGATTGCTGGATTAAAAAGGGTGCATGCGTATCTAGTAACTCAGCAGTTCTCAATAGGAATGATTTTGCTCCCCTAACTCCCACCCACCAGTGGACAACTGGCAATGTCTGGAGACATTTTTGGTCATCACACAGTGGAGTACCACTACTAGCATCTAGTGTGTAGAGGGCAGAAGTGCTGCTAAACATCCTACAGTGCACACAGGCTAGCCCCCACAAAAGAGAACTATCAAGTCCAAAATGTCAGTAGTACAGAGGCTGAAGAACTCTGTAGTAACCAGATTCTAGTTCAATAGATAAAGAAACTGTGGCCTAAAGTGTTAAAGAACTTGCCTATGATCAGGGGAAGATTCATGAAGAATCAAAACTAGAACTCGACTGGGCTGGGCACGGTGGCTCACGCCTATAATCTCAGCACTTTGGAAGGCCTAGGCGGGCAGACCACCTGAAGTGGGAAGTTGGAGACCAGCCATCCCAACATGGAGAAACTCTGTCTCTACTAAAAATACAAAAATTATCTGGGCATGGTGGGTGCACACCAGAGGCTACTCCAGAGGCTGAGACAGGAAAATCACTTAAACCCAGGAAGCAGAGGTTGCAATGAGCTGAGATCACACCACTGCACTCCAGCCTGGTGACAGAGCAAGACTCTGTTTCAAAAAATAAAACAAAACAAACAAAAAAAAAAAACCTAGGCCGGGCGCAGTGGCTCACGCCTGTAATCTCAGCACTTTGGGAGGCCGAGGCGGGTGGATCACGAGATCAAGAGATGGAGACCATCCCGGCCAACATGGTGAAACCCCATCTCTACTAAAAATACAAAAAATTAGCTGGGCATGGTGGCATGTGCCTGTAATCCCAGCTACTCAGGAGGCTGAGGCAGGAGAATTGCCTGAACCCAGGAGGCGGAGGTTGCGGTGAGCCGAGATTGCGCTATTGCACCCCAGCCTGGGTAACAAGAGCGAAACTCCATCTCAAAAAAAACAAAAAACAAAAAACTAGAACTCAGGTGTTCTGACTACTAAACCAAATGATTTCCTACAAAGTTACAGAATGAAGATGAAAATAGGGAAAAGACTCCTTCAGTTTGTAGCATTTATTGAAAGCTAATCCATGTGGAGGTTATATGGTCTCTATCAGAATTAAATCACTTCCCAAAACTACTTTTTCCCTGAAAACTCTTGTTTCCAAAAGTCCATTCCATTCAACACATTTTTTTGGTTGCCAACAGACCAATGATACACGTTGAAGGAAATAAAACCCCATAAGGCACCAAAGATAATGCAATAGGGTCACCTAAAAGGACTCCACAGAGGCCAAGGTGGGAGGATCACTAAGGCCAAAAGTTCCAGACCAGTCTGGGTAACATAAGGAGATCCCTTATAAAATTTTTTTTTTTGAGATGGAGTTTCGCTCTTGTTACCCAGGCTGGAGTGCAATGGCATGATCTTGGCTCACCGCAACCTCCACCTCCTGGGTTTAGGCAATTCTCCTGCCTCAGCCTCCTGAGTAGCTGGGATTACAGGCACATGCCATCATGCCCAGCTCATTTTTTGTATTGTTAGTAGAGACGGGGTTTCACCATGTTGACCAGGATGGTCTCGATCTCTTGACCTCGTGATCCACCCGTCTCGGCCTCCCAAAGTGCTGGGATTACAGGCTTGAGCCACCGCACCTGGCCAAAAAAAAATTTTTTTAATTAGCCAGGCATGGTGGCACATGCATCAAGTCCCAGTTACTCAGAAGGCTAAAATGGAAGGATCATTTGGGCCCATGAAGTTGAGGCTGCAGTGAGTTATGACTTTGTCACTGCACTCCAGCTTGGGCGACAGAGAAGATCCTGTCTCCAAAAAAAGAACTCCATAAAGAAGACTTTTTCATCTTTGGATGCAATGCCTGCTCTTGAATATGAGGCAGCTTTCATCTTTCACTCCTGTAGAGTGAAAGCTAAATAGCTTTCTATCAGCATTCATTTCTTTCTGGAATAGAAAAACCATCTGTTTCAAGCATTTTATATTGAGTATTATGTAGTAAAGGTTTTGGCTTTGCCTAAAGAGAAGTCTGGGTTTTGCCTTGGCTTCTAAGAGTTGATCTATGTCATTTCTGATAGGAGTGTTTTTTTTTTAGGGTGAGATCAGCCACACTTGATAATCTTAAGGTTGAGGTGGCCATGCCAGAAAGACTAACCATGTGATATAGGATAAAGGATTTGGGTTATGTATTATCAGTGGACCAGGAGGCTGAATTCAATCAATCAATCAATCAATCAAACCTATTAATAAAACCACAATAAGAAGTCTGAACACTGCTAATAAACTTGCCTTGTTGGCAATAGCTATGTACACTGCCACATATCAACACCAGGAAAGCAATGCATCCAGAGAACAATGGAAGCTTCAAGTTTGGAGCCCTCTATAAACTGCCCTATGCATCTCTTCCCTGGCCGATTTTTAGGGATATCCTTTCTTTATATAAACCATAACCATGAGTATAATGGTCTTAAGTGAGTTCTGAGAATTCTCCTAGGGAAATATCAAATGTAATAAGAGTGGTTTTAGGAATCCCCTGAACTTGCTGTTGGTAGCAGAAGTGCAGGTAAATGCCCATCTTGCTAGAAGACTATTTCCTTCTCCATCTGTGAAGAAGCGGGCTACAATGTTGTAAGCTGCCCTATGGAGGATGTCACATGGCAAGAAACTGAGGGAGGCCTTTAGTCAACAGCTAGCAAGAAACTTAGGTCCACAGTCTCACATTCTGCAAGGAACTGAATGCCACCGACAACCACATGGGCTTAGAATTGGATCCTTCCCTATTCAACCACTGAAGTGAGGCTGCAATGCCAGATGTACTTCAAATGCAGATCCTGAAGCAGACAATCAAGCAAAGCCATGCTGAATTCCTGACCTACAGAAACTGTGATATAATAAATGTGTGTTATTTTAACTAAGCCATTCCTTTGTGGTAGTTTTTTACACAGTAATAGATAACCACTATAATAGATGAACAGTGGTATTCTTCAACAATGCAACATTAGAGGAATGCTTCTAAAATGCAAACAGGATCATATTTAAGCCATCACTGGCTTAAAAGAAACTCTCCATAGTCTCTCACTGACTACAAACTAAAGTCCAAATACTTTAGCAGGATATAAAACACTCCCCTTAATCCAACCTCTATTCCCGCTCTCTAGGCGCATCTCTTAATATGATCCATTCCCCTGACTTCTCTCTCTCCCTCCAAGCTCCAGTAGTATGCAAAATATATATATATATTTTCTAAATGATCTACCCCCATCCCTTCTGCTCACGTGATGCTCCCCTTGCCTAGACATTTCATCACTTATCCCATCACCTATCCCTCCCACCTATCCCATCACTTACCCTCCTCCCTTAACCTTTCTATAAAAGTCAGCTTGTGGCTTCTCCCAGATTATCACAGAACTCTGTACATTTCTGTGTAGCAAGCCCTACCATATATTCTACTTGCTTGTTTGCTGCTTTTCTTACTGAACTTAGAGGCAATAAATGTTCCTTGAGGGAAGAAACTGAAGTTTGTTTAACTGAGTTTATGTGTCTGAAGTTCCGGCATAGAACTGGTGCTCAATAAACTTTTATTAAATGAGTGAATGCTAATAACATTGTATTCACTGGTCATAATTTTTCAAGGAAAGTTGTTATCCACAAAATAATTTTCTGTGTTACAAAGTATCAAAGTGTACAATTAATGAAACTATGAATCTCTAAGATTCTCTATTTGGACATATGATATCTATCCAGCTTAAGTCTCAACATCTTGTTAACTTGCCACACAATACAAAACAAATCAATGTCTGTTGTTTCATTATTATATATTTCAAAATCTTTAAAACATTTTAGCGTATGCTTGAAGTCATAAAACTGACAATTTATATCAACTCAAGCTAGACAATATGACAACTAAATTTAAGACAATTCACATTCAAATAAAAACTTCAGTATTCAAGTCTTAATTTATTTAAGCTTTGATTTGAAAGGTTCTAAAACCAATTTCTAGAGAAGAAAACAAATGGGTATTCTTTCATTTTTATTTTAATAAAATATGTATCCATATTTGTTAAATTTTTACCTTAAAGGAGAAAATGTTACTTTGATTGTTAAAAACACCAAAGAGGAATTTTTTAAAAGTGAATCTTTAAAAAAAAAATCTTTAAAATTGCTTGCATGGTATCTATAATGCCACTTTAACTTTTTAAACTCAATTTTAACATTAAAGTAATTTTTTTTTTTTTTTTTTTTTTTTTGAGACAGACTTTCACTCTTGTTACCCAGGCTGGAGAGTGCAATGGCACGATCTCAGCTCACCGCAACCTCTGCCTCCTGGGTTCAGGCAATTCTCCTGCCTCAGCCTCCTGAGTAGCTGGGATTATAGGCATGCGCCACCATGCCCAGCTAATTTTTTGTATTTTTAGTCGAGATGGGGTTTCACCATGTTGACCAGGATAGTCTCGATCTTTTGACCTCATGATCCACCCGCCTCGGCCTCCCAAAGTGCTGGGATTACAGGCTTGAGCCACCGCGTCTGGCCCAATATTAAAGTAATTTTATAAAGTGTCCTTTATTTAGCAAAGAAAAGTCTCTTTTACTATCAACCTCAAAAACTATAAATCAAATTTACTTTTAAAAAGCTATTTTTTATGCATGAGTTTTTCTTATATGTAACTCAAATAATGGGGAGAAAAAAACCCAAATGACAAAACTATAAAATAATTTGTGCTAAAACTAATTTTTACACTTGAATTTTCTTGGCTATATATTAATTATGGTCCTAGGGCAGTATTTTTAATTCTCATAAAATTAACAACATGGACTATGTTTTTATTTGGTGTTCTATTTCATTCAAAAAGCAGATGTTTAATCTCCTGGGAAATCACCAAAATGAAAAGCATGACTTTATAACTATATCATTTTCATAAACTAATATTCACCAAAACATGAGTATTTATTACACAAAAATAAAATGACACAAGTTTACAGTCAATTAGTCGAAGCAGAGTGAGTGTGGCAGTTATAACAAATATCTTAAGTACAGTTCTCCAGTACAACACACTGCATTTCACCCTAGAGAAAGAATGCTGGCAAAGATCTCTACCACATGGAAACTGCCCTTAAGCTGCTGGGCCCTGAAGTTTTATTCAGCAGTTTGAAATCAAGCCATAGCTTTTCTCATTCACCCTCCCACTTGGGGCTAATGCACAGACAAGAACATCTATTGAGGAAAACCACAAAAAACTTCAAAACAGCTAAAACGGTAGGCTTACTTTTCACATATTATTTTAAATATTGTTTGTTAAAGTGTGACTCATCTAATAGTCTTAATAAATGTAAAGACCATCTCCGGTTTGTTTCAGTTACCTCAAACAATTAATTTTTAACAAGTACTTATGTATATCATTGCATAATTTTAACATCCACGCAGGCAAGAATAGGGTGCTGCAAAAGTCACAAATCCATTTTATTCTTCATTTTCAACCTCTGGATTTTTGACAAACTGGCATCTATAATGCAGCATCAGCAACTGTGAGTGATTCTGCTTGAAGTTACTTAAGAAAAAGTCTGAAATGTGTACCCACCAGATAAAATCCATTGATGAGTCTAAAGGAATCCTTTCTATTACATTCCTCAGAGTTCCTTGATTAAAGTTCGGTATTTCCTCCAGCCTGCGATACTATTCTTTCAGTTTTCATAGTTTAAATTAAAAATACAATATTATTAACTAAAAATTGTGATCACTTATTAAAATTACAAAACTATGAAAATTAAAAACATATGGCTTTTCCTATGTTCTGTACCACCTAAAGGTAAGTATTAATGACTGACTACTTTTCATAATGTTAAATTTAAGATTTAAGTTTTAAAACTTTTCTTGGAACTTGTTTCTGTTCATACCAATACAAATCAAGAGTTCTTATAAAGTATCTAAGTTGAAATATGATATTTTTAACTCACATGAGACAGGATCTTGGGACTTCATTTTAACTATTTATACTACAGGTATCCTAAGAATATTTCAATTAAATATTAGTATGTCTGTCCCAGGCACTTAATTATTAAGAAACTTAAATCATCAATCTTTCTTGAATTTCTGATAGAGAAGAAATAAAACCATTTTCTGAAACTATTTTTCATAATGCTCACTGATACATAAAAACTGCTAGCATCTAATTAAAGATCACTAAGGGTTAAACACTGTTCTCTGGCCCTTACTGCGCACACCCTGCCAAAACATCCTCTAAGCTTTTAAATATTGCTTCGATGGTCTGAATTTTTATTTCCAGGGAAAAAGAGAGTTTTGTCCCACAGTCAGCAGGCCACTAGTTTATTAACTTCCAGTCACCTTGATTTTTGCTAAAATGAAGACTCTGCAGTCTACACTTCTCCTGTTACTACTGTTTGTGCCTCTGATAAAGCCAGCACCACCAACTCAGCAGGACTCACGCATTATCTATGATTATGGAACAAATAATTTTGAAGAATCCATATTTAGCCGAGATTATGAGGATAAATACCTGGATGGAAAAATTATTAAGGTACTTTATTTCTACTCTAAATTTAGTTTCTAAAATACTGCCCATTTAAATGCATGTTTTTGTTTTTTCTGAATGTGTCTGATAAGGTAAGGGGAAGGGGAAGTCACTTTAAATGATTCAAACGAATTCATAATTGTCCCTAAGATTATATTTTTAGAGTATCCATGCTTCCCAAACTAATAAACAGTACCTATGGTAACCAAACAGTATCTATAGTAATGAAAAAATAAAACTTAAGGAAAACTAGACTTTAAGATGATCCCTGACTAGTTGCAATTTATATATTAAGTAATATTACACAATGCCCTATATTTGCAATGTTGTACTGCCTCAAAAATAAATTAGTGGAAATGTATATTTGGAGAAATAAAGATGAATTATCAGCTTAAGGTTATTATTATAGAAAAAAAATTTAAGAATATAAATAGAAGAGTACTGGTTATTTTGATATAAATAGCATCTCACAATAATTTATATATGCTATCTACATACAGTCCCCAAAACTGAAAACCTACTCAGTATAGGGCTTTCTTTTTAAATCAGTTTTAACAGTTTAGATCCTCTATCAATTTGTACCAAGAAACTGTAACTGTCATTGAGTTAACACTATAGGGATTACATTATATCACATCATTCATTCCCTACCTTTATGGGCAAAGTAATTACTTGCAGTTTTTCTTGGCACACAGAAATGAATGCTGGGTAAGGAAAAATTTAATACAGCACATTGGTATCTGTTGCCCACTGTGTATGACACACACACACACACACACACACACACACACACACACACACAGAGAGAGGAAAATGAGAAATTCAGCAATATTGTTTCAGAAGTTCTTCTCCACTTTAAATTGGATGATAATGATTATAATATTGAGCAGTTACAATTACCACTTTCTGTTTTCTTTTTTGCAGGGATAAACAATGAGTAAATGTTAACACCACAGTTTCTTTCAAGTAATGCTTTTAATATGGATAGCATTATTTTTGCCCATCAATAAAACACAAAGGATAGGTATTAATAATTATAGCTTCAAATAAAGGGAAATAAAAGGCCCATCATAATATAAGCTATTGGCTCACTTGGATGACTTGAATCTATTAAAAACACTTTCAAGATTCCCTGGTCCCTAAAGAGTTTAGAGATGATTTTTTTCTCTGCTTCTTCTCTTTACAGGGCTTTAGAAGTTTATCTTAACATAAATGCAGGGACTAAGATACTTGTGGAGTGGAGTAGAATTAATTCAACAGGACTTGATGTGCAAACACAGAGTAAAGGGAGGAAGTTCAACCACCACACAGATGGGAGAATGAAGGTGAAGGGCAGAGTCGGGAGTCATGACCGAGACTAAAATGAAACATGCTTACAAAGGACATAAAGAGTAGGATACCACATAATACACTGTAATCTAATGGCAGAAAATGTACCCTCCAAGAACAGGAATAAGAGAGACTAAATTATATTGACTCCAATTTCCCCAGAATTAATGGCCTATACTAGTGGCCTGAGCAGGGTAGGCAGGCTGGAATAAAAGGGCTCCAAGAGCCAGCGCTTAATGGAGGAATAGGTAAGTAAAGGGTAACCACAAGAAGAGAACAAAAGACCTTAATCAGGAGTTTACACTTGTGACATGGCTGGAGATCTAGCCTTGCTCAAAATGACAGAATCTGAATGAGAAACTCAGTTCAGATAAGACCCCTGAGGAATAGTTTCACCTCAGAAAAGCTTTCATTCCAATTGAGGGAATTCTCACCTAGCTCTCATTTGGAATTTCAATATGTTCAATATTTATTAAGCACTGAGTTCAGCCACTGAAGATATAAAACAAAAACACCCAATTCTTTTACTCAAGGAGCTCATAGTCTAAAATAAAGTCAAGCTAAAAAACATTTATATTGTAATTTAATAAATAATACAATGGAAATAGGTATGAAAGCCTAATGAAGCACAAAAGAAATGTCACTAATTGTAACAATGAGAAGGTGTCTGTGATCCCTCAGTTTTACAGTCAAACATAGACTTAATCAACGCAGGTAACAAACTTTTATTTTTCCAATAGGAAAAAGAAACTGTGAGAATACCCAATGAGAAAAGTCTTCAATTACAAAATGATGAGACAATAACACCATTACCTCCCAAGAAAGAAACTGATGGTAAGTATTACCTAAATATTTTTCAAAAAGGGTATTTTAACAATAGCTATAATGGACTTTATTCCTTGTGGTAATCAAAAATATAGTAAATACAAACAGTGGAGTTTTGTTTCCAATGATCAAGTCAGATGAGTATACTAGGAGTGCACACCATATGCCATCGCACATCATGAATGAGAAATGTGGAACAAGAACAGTTGAGAATAACCGAAGCGTGGGCAAGCTTAGCCTCCACAAACTGTGGTTTCTGTCCATATAAAATCAATTCAAGAAATAGTTAAACACTGATAATTTGCCAAATATAATGTAGAGCCTCAGAATGTGGTAAATATAATTATTGCCTTTAAGAAACTCACAGAACAGAAACAGATATATACATAAATAGCTATCATGTACATTTCAATTTTAGAAAACTTGTCATGAAATAACAAATTACAAGTCCTACTTAATAACACCTCTGTACTTGGTTTACTCTTGCTCTATCACAGAACATTATTTTACATGAAAACATGAAAAAGACCCACATTTTATTTTTTTATTTTGGGGGTGGGGGGAACAGTCTCACTATGTTACCCAGAGTGGAGTGCAAAGGGATGATCTCAGCTCACTGCAACCTCCGCCTCCTGGGTTAAAACGATTCTCCTGTCTTAGCCTCCTGAGTAGCTGGGATTATAGGCATGTACTATCAAGCCTGGCTAATCTTTTTTATTTTTAGTAGACACAAGGTTTCCCCAAGTTGGCCAGAATGGTCTAGCACGCCTGACCTCATGATCCACCCACCTCAGCCTCCCAAAGTGCTGTGATTACAGGTGCGAGCCACCACACCTGGCCAACACACATTTCTTTCTTTTTTTTTTTTTTTTTTTTGAGATGGAGTCTCACTCTGTCTGGTGTGCAGTGGCGCAATCTCAGCTCACTGCAACCTCCACCTTCCGGGTTCAAGTGATTCTTCTGCCTCAACCTCCCGAGTAGCTGGGATTACAGGAATGCACCACCACGCCCAGCTAATTTTGTATTTTTAGTAGAGATGGGGTTTCACCATATTGGTCAGGCTGGTCTTGAATTCTTGACCTCATGATCCACCCACCTCAGCCTCCCAAAGTGCTGGGATTACAGGTGTGAGCCACCACACCTAGCTGATTTCTATACTGCTACAATAAAATGAAAATAAACCATAAAAGAAAATAATGCTTAAAAAATGAGAAGTATGAGAATAAAATTAAATTTGAATAAATTTAAAGACATCCCTTGTTCTTGGATAGAATGACTCAAAATCATAAAGATGTCAGTTCTTTCTAAATTTCTAAATTTTAAACAATCCAACTAAAATTACCAATAAATATTTTTATAAAGCTGAAGAAATGTATTCTAGAATTCATATGACACAACATGTAACAAATAGCAAGGGAAACAATGAACAATGACAAGTATATATAGGAATCAGATGCACTACACATTAAAATATATTATAAAAACTCTATACTTTAAAAAGTACGATACTAGTATATGAACAGACAAAAAGATCAATGAGATAGAATAGAAAGTCCAAAAACAGACAAAAATACACATGAAAATTTAGTACATAATAAAGGTACCAACTCAAATCACTGAAGCAAGACGGGGTTTTTAAAAAGTGGTGCTGGGAGAGAAATGGCCATTTGGAGAGAGACACATTTAGACACATAGATCACACAAAAATAAGCTCCTGTATTATTTTAGATTAGCTATCTGTATGTATAAAACAAAACGATACAAGTACTAGAAAATAATCTGGGTACAGGGTGCCTCAAAATCCAGAGACAATAATAGAAAAGAATAAATTTGATCCCACAAATTCATGTGACAAAGTCTAACACAACTAAAAACTGGGAAGGGGCCGGGCGCGGTGGCTCACACCTATAATCCCAGCACTTTGGGAGGCCGAGGCGGGTGGATCACGAGGTCAAGAGATCGAGACCGTCCTGGTCAACATGGTGAAACCCTGTCTCTACTAAAAATACAAAAAAAAATTAGTTAGGCCTGGTGGCGCGTGCCTGTAATCCCAGCTACTCAGGAGGCTGAGGCAGGAGAATTGCCTGAACCCAGGAGGTGGAGGTTTCTGTGAGCCGAGATCGCGCCATTGCACTCCAGCCTGGGTAACAAGAGGGAAACTCCGTCTCAAAAAAAAAAAAACTGGGAAGAATATTTGCAACATATACTATGAATAAATAACTAGATAAAGAGCTAGTATCTCTAATTTATAAAGAACTTTTAAAAATCGAGGAAAAGAGATTAAACAAAAATCCATTAGAAAAATGACAATTCACAAGAAGATTTAAATGATTTGACTCAAATAAATGTTCAATCTCACACAGAGACATACAAATTAAAAATATATTGAGGTACCAAGTATGACAACACATTAATATTTTCCATGAACAAGGCTATGGGATAAGACAGTCATACACTGCAGCAGGAAGGGCAAATCAGCACAATGCTTTTAGACAGGAATTTGGCAATACCCAGCAAAATAAAAAATGCATTTACTTTTTGACATAAGAATCAAATTTGAGAATTTTTTTTTTTTTTTTTTTTTGAGACAGAGTCTCTAGCTCTGTTTCTGAAGCTGGTGTGCAGCAATGCAATCTCAGCTCACTGCAACCTCTGCCATCCGGGTTCAAGTGATTCTCCTGCCTCAGCCTCCCGAGTAGCTGGGATTATAGGCATGCACCACTAGGCCAGGCTAATTTCTGTATTTTTAGTAGAGATGAGTTTCACCATGTTGGTCAGGCTGGTCTTGAACTCCTGACCTCAAGTGATCCCCCTGCCTTGGCTTCTCAAAGTGCTGGGATTATAGGCACGAGCCACCACACCCAGCCAACATTGAGAAATTTATCTTGATGATATACTCCAAAAAAAATACAAATGCAAAATCACTAAAGCATTGCTTGCAATTGCAAAATATCAGAAATAATTTAACTGCCCAAACACTGAAGAGTAGTTAAATAAACAAGGGTAAATCCAACAGAACAGAACACTATGCAGGTGTAAAAATGAATGAGGAAGATCTGTAAGAACTAAAATGGAGTGATTTCCAGGATACACTATGTGAAAAAAAGCAAAGTGCAAAAGAATATCTATAATATGCTGTCTTTCATGTAAGAAAGAAAGGGACATAAGAAAATATATATATCTGCTTATTTCTATGAAAATAAATACAGGATAAAAAGAAATTGTGGGAGAGGGGATGGTAGTTCTCTGAGTAAACACTTTTTAATGAAGATTTAATTTTTAGAACAATGCTGTTTTGTAGTCAAAAAACCAAATACATATATAAATGAAATCAACAAGAACAAAGTAAAAAGAACCCAAATTGGAATACAAACATAAAAACATAAACTTAATTGTATTTCAAATTAATAACACCCTACTTAAGAATAAAATCTAATTTAAGTAACCGTTAAAACACAGTATTTTGGCAACATACCTTCAGGCTAAGGGAAAAAAAGAACTGCAAACAAATATTAAATTCCAGTGAGTAGGTTTGTTATGCACAGTGTTATGACTTAGCAATATTGGAACTATTTAATGTGTGTGCCAGAACTAAGTAAATATACTGTAAATAATGAGAGCCAGGTTCCACACCGTAAGAGAAACATTACAAATCTGGAAATGTGGAAGGCTAGAAAGAACACTGTGGAGTTGGTTTGGAATAGAAGATACCAGTATTAACTCACGGTTTGTATATAAAAGGAGATACAGAAATATAGACATGTTTATTTCTGTTTATCTCTGTGTGTTCTTATGTATACATATGAATATATGATATACATATGCATGTGTATTGTATGTGTTTATATCCATATATATATTGCATGTATGTGTATTGTCTATGGAGAAAGAGAGAAATATACACACACATTTATTTCCTAGCTCTCTCTGCTGAAAGGGCCCGGAAGCAACATAATCTCAATGGCAATGATCACCCTAGCACCTACATCTTAGTTTCTAATACCATTCTCCACTAAAGGAAACCAATGCTGGCCGAGTGTGGTTGCTCATGCCTGTAATCTCAGCACTTTGGGAGGCCAAGGTGGGTGGATCACCTGAGGTCAGGAGTTTCAGACAAGCCTGGCCAACATAGCGAAAGCCCTTCTCTGCTAAAAACACACACACAAAATTAGCCTGTTGTGGTGGCACATGTCTGTAATCCCAGCTACTCAGGAGGCTGAGTCAGGAGAATTGCATGAACTCAGGAGGCAGAGTAGCAATGGGACGAGATTGCGCCACTGCACTCCAGCCCGAGCAAAAGAGCGAGACTCTGTCTCAAAATCAAACAAACGAACAAACACAAAAAACCCCAATACTTCCTGAAGTGATAGCTGATTTCAGGGTTGGAGCAGGAAAAATGCAAGGTTTGTTTGGGACATCTTGCAATGTTAGACAATAAGGAATTTCTCTGGCCGGGTGCAGTGGCTCACGCCTGTAATCCCAGCACTTTGGGAGGCCAAGGTGTGTAGATCACAAGGTCAGGAGTTTAAGACCAGCCTGGCCAACATGGTAAAACCCTGTCTCTACTAAAAATATAAAAATTAGCTGGTCACAGTAGCAGGCACCTGTAATCCCATCTACTTGGGAGGCTGAGGCAGTAGAACTGCTTGAACCTCGGGGATGGAGGTTGCAGTGAGCTGACATCATGCCACTGCACTCCAGCCTGGGTGACAAAGGGAGACTCTGTCTCAAAAAAGAAGAAAGAAAAAATAAGGAAGTTCTCAAAGAATAATGGGGACATTAATTTTTTAAATTTTTATTTATTTATTTAGTGTGTGTGTGTGTGTGTGTGTGTGTGTGTGTGTGTGTGTGTGTGTGTGTGTGAAAGAGAGAGAGAGAGAGATAGGATCTTGCTCTATTACCCAGGCTGGAGTACAGTGGTATGGTCACAGCTTACTGCAGTCTTGACCTCCTGGGCGCTAGCAATCCTCCTGCCTCAGCCTCCTAAGTAGTTGGGATTATAGGTATGTGCCAACACACCTCGCTAATTTTTGTATTTTTTTTGTAGAGATGAGGTTTCACCATGTGGGGCAGGCTGGTCTCAAACTCCTAAACTCAAATGACCCACCTTCCTCAGCCTCCAAAAGTGCCAGGATTACGTACATGAGCCACTGCACCTAGCCTCCCCACAAAATGTGTTTAAATCCATCAAAATATATGAAAGAAATAGATACAAAAGATGTATATGGGAAGGCTGAGGTGAGAGGATTGCTTGACCTCAAGAGTTTGAGACTAGCTTGGGCAACATAGTAACACCATGTCTCTACAAAAAATTGAACTAACAAAGAGCCAGGTGTGGTGGCACAAATCTGTAGTCCCAGCTACTTGGGAGGCTGAGGCAGGAGGATTGCTTGAGCCAGGGAGGTCGAGGTTGCAGTGAACCATGATCATGCCACTGTACTCCACCCTGGGTGACAAAGTGAGATCCTGTCGCAAAAAAAAAAAAAGTATGTAAGACTTACACACTAAAATCTAGATAACGCTCCTAAGAGAAATTAAAGAAGATCTACATATAAGGAGAAATGTATTATGTTCAAGGTCTGGAAGACTCAATATCATTAAGATGTCAGTTTTCCCCAACACAATCCTAATCAAAATCCTAATAGGGTTTTTTTTTGTTGTTGTTCAATTAATAAGCTGATTCTAAAATATATATAAAAATGTAAAGGACCTAGAAAAAACAACATCGAAGAACAACAAAGTTGTAGGATTTATAATAGGAAGACTATTATAAAGGTACAGGAATCAAGACACTGCAGTATTGGCATAAAAATATTAAAGTAGATCAACAGAACAAAACAGCATCCAGAAACAGGCTAACATGAAGTAAACAACTAGTTATTGACAATGTGACAACACAATTCTATGGAAAAGAATAGTCTTTCTCAAAAATGGTGCTGAAAGAACCAGACAACTGTAAAAATTTTTCAAAAAAAAATCTTAATCCTTCCTGGTACCATAAAAAAAATTAGCCCAAAGTATACCCCATATCTAAAGGTAAAGAGCTTAAAGTATACAACTTTCTAGAAGAAAGCAAAGTGTCAAATCTTAGTGGTTAGCAAACATTTCTTAAATACAACACAGAAACCATGAATTATAAAGGAATCAACTGTTCTTCATTAAAATTTAAAATGTTTCAATTCCAAAAGACATTGATAAGAGGAAAAAAAAAGACAAGTCATCAAAGAAAATATATGAATGGCAAACAAACATATAAAAAGATGCTACATCATTATTAGTTATCAGAGAATGTAAATGAAAACACAATGAGATACTATAACATGCCCTACATTTCAATCTCTACAATTAAACAGACTGACCATTCCAAATGTTGGCAAGGATGTGGAATAGCTGGAACTCTCATAATATGCTGTTGTTAGGACTGTGAAATGGCACAGTCCTTTGGAAACTGTTTGATACTTTCTTCAAAAGATAAAACATACATTTATAATAAGACCCAGCCATTCTAATCCTTAGGTATTCACCCAAGAGAAATGAAAGCATTAAGTCCACAGAAACTTATAATAAGTTTCTTTGAAATAGTGAAACCTGGAAATAACCCAATGTCCATACAAAATGACCATGTAAATTGTATACAATGAGACAATGGAATACTATTGAGTAATAAAGAAAAATGAACTACTGATACAGATTGAAACTCAAAATAGTAATACTGAGCGAAAGAAGCCAGAAAAGAGAGTAGATACTACACAATTCTTTTAATATAAAATTCTCCTAAATGCAAACTAATGTATATTACCAAAAGCAGGTCAGTCATTGCTTGAGGACAAGAGTGAAAGGAGAGATTACCAAAGGGCAGGAGGAAACTTTTTGGAGTGATAGGTATGTTAATTAATTCAATTGTAGTGAAGGTTTCATGGGGGCATACAACTGTAAAAATCTTTATAAATTGTATGATTTAAATGTGTGCAATTAATTGCATGTCAACTAACCACAAAAAGCTGTAGCAGGAAAAAAAGCTTGAAAGGGCACTCACTGGCTAATCTGCGACAATTTGATTGTTAAACATGGGTTATAATTCACAAGACACAGTTCATATTGATATAAAAATATCAATTAAAATTTCAAAAAATAGGCTGGGCATGGTGGCTCACGCCTATAATCCTAGCGCTTTGGGAGGCCGAGGTGGGCAGATCACCTGAGGTCAGGAGTTCAAAACCAGCCTGGCCAACAGGGTGAAACAAAGTCTCTACTAAAAATACAAAAAAATTAGCTGGGTGTGGCGCACATGCCTGTAATCCCAGCTACTTGGGAGTCTGAAGCAGGAGAATTGCTTGAACCTAGGAGGCAGAGACTGAAGTGAGCCAAGATTGCACCACTGCGCTCTAGCCTGAGCAACAGAGCGAGATTCCATCCCAAAACAAACAACAACAACAAAAATTCAAAAAATAAAAATCGACATGTTTATTTGATATATTTAAAATATATCAAAATAGGTCAGGTGCAGTGGTTCATGTCTGTAATCTCAGCACCCTGGAAGACTGAGGCAGGCAAATCACTTGAGGTGGTGTTCGAGAGCAGCCTGGCCAACACGGTGAAACCTTGTCTGTACTAAAAATCCAAAAAAAAAAAAAAATTAGCCAGGTATGGTGGCATGTGCCAGTAATCCCAGCTACTCAGAAGGCTGAGGCAGGAGAATCACCTGAACCAGGGAGGTGGAGGTTGCAGGGAGCCAAGATCACACCACTAAACTCTAGCCTGGGCAACAAAGCAAGACTCTGTCTCAAAAATAAATAAGCAACTAAATAATAAATTAAAATATATAAAATAAGTACATATTGACATAAAAAATAAGAAGAGAATACCAACTAACAAATGTAGAAGGAATAATGAATTAGAAAATCACTATTTGGTTAGTCACAAACGATTCAGGTAAGAATCATCAATGGATTTTTTTTTTTTTTTGAGACGGAGTTTCGCTCTTGTTACCCAGACTGGAGTGCAATGGCATGATCTAGGCTCACCGCAACCTCTGCCTCCTGGGTTCAGGCAATTCTCCTGCCTCAGCCTTCCAAGTAGCTGGGATTACAGGCACGTGCCACCACACCCAGCTAATTTTTTTGTATTTTTTTTTAGTAGAGACGGGGTTTCACCATGTTGACCAGGATGGGCTCGATCTCTTGACCTCATGATCCACCCGCCTCAGCCTCCCAAAGTGCTGGGATTACAGGCTTGAGCCACCGCGCCCGGCAATGGATGTTAAAACTAGTATGTGAAAGTACAAAGTCACATCAGACATTTAGATTCTCAAAGTACTTCTCCAGAATTACTTATTAGTTATGAAGTAAAAAAGATTACCTTTACTCAGTGAGAAACATGACAAATACTACTTGAACCAAGTGACCAAAGATATTATGAGGAACAGCATAAACAGATACCATGTGCTTTTGGATATACAGCACTGAGGATCCATGGTACTCCTGCCAAAAATGAGAAATTTCTGCCAACTGAAAGACATTCTGCAAAATAAATGCCCTGAAAAATCAACTAAAGTTAAAAAAAAAAAAAAGCCCTACACTCTTCAAAAACAGGACAAGGTATAAAAAACAAAGACTGGGCCGGCTTTAGCTCAGCGGTTACTTCAACAATGCTTTCTATGGTGGAAAAAACAAAGACTAAAGAATGTTCCAAGAGGCATGACAAGTAAATGCAATGGATGAGTTGGGGTGCTATGGGATCCAAACAGTACCTACAATTACTCTAATTTTCAAGTTAATGGTTGGTTTATTTAACTAGTGGTTACTAAAGTCTAGCTACTCTCACCAATCTGAAATATGTTTCTCACACATCAATTTAATACGAGTATGATTTCTTATGATTCTGTAAAACAGCTCTTCAAATTAGTAATAGCATTCGTAACAGCAATAATTTTACTATTAGAGGCCAAATATTTTCAAACTATTGTTTATCTTTTTATGATTTTATTTTCCAATTTAGAAATGCCCACATGTCTGCTGTGTGTTTGTTTAAGTGGCTCTGTATACTGTGAAGAAGTTGACATTGATGCTGTACCGCCCTTGCCAAAGGAATCAGCCTACCTTTACGCACGATTCAACAAAATTAAAAAGCTGACTGCCAAAGATTTTGCAGACATACGTAAGTTAAGCTGAAATATGATATTAGTATTAACTCATATTAGTAATTAACTCATATAAACACATTTCTATATAGTTGCTGCCTGTCACATATAGGTTTGTCAGTTGGAGTACATAAGTATCTAACACGTTTCACAAAAGTCCATTCATTTGTTGGTGAATCATCTTTCCATTCAGACAGATCCTGTGATCTTTCTTTACTGGTGACTTCAGTGTCTATGTTGACAGCCCATCTAACATACAGCAATTATATCTTCTCCATTACAATACTTCAGGATCTCTTGCTTTAGACACTGAGTAACACCAATATAACTGGGATGCTTCTCCAACCACAATGTTTTATTATCTACCTGCACTATAAAAACACAGAAACTGGCTGGGTATAGTGGCTCACACCTGTAATACCAGCACTTTGGGAGGCCGAGGTGGGTGAATCACGAGGTCAAGAGATCTAGACCATCCTGGCCAACATGGTGAAACCCCGTCTCTACTAAAAATACAAAAATTAGCCAGGCGTGGTGATATGTGCCTGTGGTCCCAGCTACTTGGGAGGCTGAGGCAGAAGAATCGCTTGAACCCAGGAGGTAGAGGGTGCAGTGACCCAAGATTGTGCCACTGCACTCCAGCCTGGTGACAGAGCAAGACTCTATCTCACAAAACACACACACACACACACACACACACACACACACACACACACACACACACACACACACACTCTGCTTTTTCTTACTTTAACTAATGGCTCTTAAACCTGGCTGGATATTAAAATATCATTTTGGGAAGCTTTTTTTTCTTTTTTTTCTTTTTCCAAGACAGTCTTGTACTGTCACCCAGGCTGGAGTGCAATGGCATGATCTTGGCTCACTGCCACCTCTGCCTCCTGGGTTCAAGCGATTCCCTTGCCTCAGCCTCCCAAGTAGTTGGGATTATAGGTGCCTGCCACCATGCCTGGCTAATATTTGTATTTTTAGTAGAGACGGGGTTTCACCATGTTGGCCAGGCTGGTCTCGAACTCTTGACCTTGTGATCTGCCCGCCTTGGCCTCCCAAAATGCTGGGATTATAAGTGTGAGCCACCGTGCCTGGCAGGGAAGTATTTTTTAAATACTGAAATCAGGTCCTACTTTCTAGGGGTTGTAATTCAGATGTGGATTAGGGCCCAGGCAACATCATTAAAAACAAACTCCTTGGATGATTCTAATATGGAAATAGTGTTGAGAACAGTGGTATTTAATTATTTACCAGGTCATTATCAATCTTGAACCTCTAGCAAACCTTAACTCAACTGGAGTGTTGCCATAAGCACACTGGAATCCTCCATTTATGCAGTATCAAATCCCAGTTCTAGATCATTAATTTCTTGTCACTTTTCTAGACTCCTAACACTGTCAAGAGTTCTGAAGAAAATCACACCAAGAAATGCATACTGGCCCCACTACACATTTATGAGAGTAACCATAACCAGATCCATGCTGCCACTGATAGATCCAAATGTGGATTTAAGTATAGCTGATCCTTGTTATTTGTGGATTCCATATTTATGAATTAACCCACTTGCTAAAATTTATTTATAACCCCAAAATTAATACACATGATACTTTCATGGTCATTCTCAGACATGCTCAAAGTGGTAAAAAATTTGAGTTACTTGACATGCACATTCCCAATCCATGTTGAACACAGTAACACTGTCTTCTGGTTCCAGTTCTCATACTGTAAATAAATGCCCTGCTCACAGCCTATTTAATGACATGTTTTTCACTTTTCTTTTTTTGCTTTTTGTTTATACTTTTGCTGTTTATTGATTTTGTTTTTTGTTTTGTTTTTGAGACAAGGTCTTGCTTTGTCACCAGTCTGGAGTGCAGAGGCACAATATCGGCTCACAGCAGCCTCTGTCTCCTGGGTTCAAGGGATTCTCGTACCTCAGCCTCCCAAGTAGCTGGGACTACAGGCATGCACCACCACACCAGCAATTTTTTTTTTTTTTTCGTAATTTTAGTAGAGACAGGGTTGCGCTGTGTCAGCCAGGCTGGTCTTGAACTCCTGACCTTAAGTGATCTGCCCACCTTGGCCTCTCAAAGTGCTGGAATTACAGGCATAAGCCACCGCATCTGGCCTGATTTTGCTGTTTAACATGACCCAACACATGATGCTGAAGTGATGTCTAACATCCCTAAGCACAAAAAGGGTGTGACATGCCTACAGAGAAAATATGTTAGGTAAGGTTTGTTCAGGTATGAGTTATAGGGTAATATTAATGATTCAACAATACATATTGAGTTATCTTTAAGCAAAAACACATAAAGTTATGTACTAGTTAGTTGATGGAAATGTGTGTCCAGAGGCTCACAGGGACATAAACCTGTATTTCTCCTAGGAATAATGGTTCAATATTCACAAATTCAGCCCTTGTGGTAATTTTCTAGAACATAACTCCTGTGAATAAGAAGCAATTGTATTTCCTAATTATCCCAGATATGAGTGATGCACATACAGTACACACACACACACACACACACACACACACACACCCCCTGAATTTTTCTCTCTCTCAATCTGTGTCACTTTAACAAATCAGGGAACATCTTTGTCTTTGTTGTTGTTAAGTAATAAGGCATAGAGATATTAAGATAACATACTCAGATTTACAAGCAACATGCCAGCAAAATATCTAAAAATATTACATGATTCCAATAAAATGTAATGCTTACTTTCCATGATTTGAAACAAGAATTTCTTTCTAACTGCCTTGCCATCCTGAGGAATTTGAACAGAGAAAGATTAAAAGACTTGATTAACTTTAAGATCACTTTCTTTCTTTTTCTTTTTTTTTGAAACAGAGTCTTGCTCTGCCACCCAGGCCGGAGTACAGTGGTGCGATCTTGGTTCACTGCAACCTCCATCTTCTGGGTTCAAGCCATTCCCTGCCTCAACTTCCCAAGCAGCTGGGATTACAGGCACATGCCACCACACCCGGCTAATGTTTGTATTTTTAGTAGAGATGGGGTTTCACCATGTTGGCCAGGCTGGTCTCGAACAACTGACCTCAGGTGATCCACCTGCTTTGGCTTCCCAAAGTGCTGGGATTACAGGCATGAGCCACTGTGCCCAGCCTTAAGATCACTTTCAAACCTGAGATTCTAGGATTCCAGTCAGAAAGGGCAGGAGTTTCAGGCATGAAGAGGTGCTCAGTGATTATTCGACAAAACTTTACTGTGCTATGAATTGTAGATACTCTACCCAGCACTAAAAATGAAAAATCTGAGTGATCTGTTAAAAAAAAATGCTTTTCTTCAGTCCATAGAATAAGAATTTTACTTATTTAGTTATTTTTTTTATATTTTTCCCTCAAGCTAACTTAAGAAGACTTGATTTTACGGGAAATATGATAGAAGATATAGAAGATGGTACTTTCTCAAAACTTTCTCTGTTAGAAGAACTTTCACTTGCTGAAAATCAACTACTAAAACTTCCAGTTCTTCCTCCCAAGCTCACTTTATTTAATGCAAAATACAACAAAATCAAGAGTAGAGGAATCAAAGCAAATGCATTCAAAGTAAGTATTTTATAGTAAAACTAAGCTTAGTATGAGTGATAATATGATAGATAAAAGAGAAACTGGTCAGACGCGGTGGCTCACACCTGTAATCCCAGCACTTTGGGAGGCCAAGACAGGCGGATCACCTGAGGTAGGAACTTCAAGTCCAGCCTGACAAACAGGAGAAATCCCATCTCTACTAGAAATAGAAAATTAGCTGGGCATGGTAGCACATGCCTATAATCCCAGTTACTCAGAGGCTAAGGCAGGGGAATTGCTTGAACCCAGGAAGTGGAGGTTGTAGTGAGCCAACATCGTGCCACTGCACTCCAGCCTGGTCAAGAAGAGCAAAATTCCATCTCAAAAACAGAAAAAATAAAGAGAAACTTGGGTCTAGAATTGTATTTTGATTATACTTACAAACTATTTTTATTTAATAAATGAAGACATTATTTACATAATAAGTAACCATCCTATCAGGCTCATTTGGCCTAGCTTATACCTATATCTCAGTTAAAATACATAACCTTTATCTTATTTCATGGGACTATATTCTCATTTTTCTACTTGTTCATACAGCAAAATTATTTATTTAGACAGACATGGTTGACCCCCTCGTGGCACTTAGACAGTCTACGAAAGCTCAAAATGGGATCTTTCCTGTGTTTCTTTTTCCATACAATGTTAGCAAATTATAAATACTAGACAAAAATAAAGGTCCAAAAAGTAAATACTGAATTTGACTTTTAATATTTAAAACTTTTAGACTGTGAAATTCTATAGGGAGATTTTCCTTTGAATTTCATGATAGCATGTAAAATAAAATTTTATATGTAGTAAGAAATATATTTCTCAATTTAACAATTCAAGTAAATACTATGTAGGAAAAAGGGAAGGTAATCTACTTCCATTTAGGAAAACGATTTGTCTCAAAATGCATGCTCTATAAAAGTAATCACTTTAGCCCAGGACTTCCATAGCTCTGATGTAACCATTCCCCAGATAAAATGATGAGATGATCATGCCACTGCTGGTAACAGACATAACCTCATTCAAAAGGCAAGGTTTCTTGCCTCTAAAGGTGACTTCAGATAGAACCTAAAACTTAGCAAATATTCATTATCGTAAAGTTTATGATAATCATACAAAGGTAGAATCTGTCCAAAAATAAACAGTCCGTTAGAAAGTGAAGAAATAGTCCACTTTTTTTCCTTTTATTTTTCTTTACAATTAAGGTATCTTTTTTCACCTTCAAGGGACATTTTAAAGTTACATCAGAGTTCATCTGATGTTTCTTGTAAGGAACTCAGAAGTTAAGGGACTCTTAGAGGACTTCTTAAAAGCAGACATACTTTTTTTTTTTGAGATGGAGTCTCACTCTTTTGCCCATGCTGGAGTGCAGTAGTGCGATCTTGGCTCACTGCAACCTCTGCCTCCCAGGTTTGAGCAATTATTCTTCCTCAGTCTCCCAAGTAGCTGAGGCTACAGGCACATGCCACCATGCCCGGCTAATTTTTGTATTTTTAGTAGAGACGGTGTCTCACCACGTTGGCCAAGCTGGTCTCAAACTCCTGACCTTAGGTAATCTGCCCGCCTCAGCCTCCCAAAGTGCTGGGATTGCAAGCATGAGCCACCATGTCGGCTTATTTTAAGTTGTAATTTAAAAAATTAATTTGAATTGGTCAGTCTTTGAATAATTGACATGTTAAAGACCTATAAGCGCTAATCAGTCCAGGTTCAGTGGCTCACACCTGTAATCCCAACACTTTGGGAACCTGAGGCGGGCAGATTACTTGAGGTTAGGAGTTCAAGACCAGCCTGGCCAACATGGTGAAACCCCGTCTCTACTAAAAATACAATAATTAGCCATGCATGGTGGTGGGTGCCTGTAATCCCAGCTACTTGGGAGGCTGAGGCACGAGAATCACTTGAACCCAGGAGCCAGAAGTTGCAGTGAGCTGAGATCGCACCACTGCACTCCTGCCTGGGCGATAGAGCAAGACTCAGTCCAGAGGAAAAAAAAAAGCTGATCAACGTTTCACAAAAACAATGTTTGCATATTTCGGGGTTTACACAAACATTATAGAAGGGATTTATGACAAGTTGGTATGAAAATAATAAACTCAGCCGGGCACGGTGACTGATACATGTAATCCTAGCACTTTGGGAGGCCAAGGTGGGCAAATTGCCTGAACTCAGGAGTTTGAGACCAGCCTGAGCAACATAGTGAAACCCCGTCTCTAAGAAAATACAAAAAATTAGCCAGGCGTGGCGATGTGCCCCTGTAGTCCCAGCTACTCGGGAGGCTAAGGCAGGGGAATTGCTTGAACTTGGGAGGCAGAGGTTGCAGTAAGCGGAGATTGTGCCACTATACTCCACCCTAGGTAACAGAGTGAGACTCTGTCTCTAAAAAAAAAAGAAAAGAAAATAATACTCAGTTGCCCTATAGTTTTATTTAATGTCCTAGGCCTCTACAGTCACTAGTAGAATTAGGTTATTTTAACCCATGTAAATGAGACTCACTGGGAAGACCAGAGCTTGATGCCCATACGGTGGCAGGGTAGGGTGCTTAAGAAAGTATTAAAATAACATCACAGAAAAGAACTGATAAATTGTACTTAGTCTTCAATACACATCCTGTGCTAATTTTGCTAGCAGGGGAAACTACACTTATACACAATAATGGGTTACTGATCCTGAAGAGTAATCTAATGTGAAGCCCTTAGGAAAAAAACACATCAAGCTAACTGTTTAATAAACTGCTTTGGAAAACACACACATTTCTAAGGAGTAACCACTTAGCTAGAAATTGGTGGAGCTGAGATGGGAAGCTCCAGAGGTACAGGAGAGGTTATGGCAGTACCAGGGTCAAAATTCAGTCCCATGTAGGGACTCATCTCATTAGCTTCTATCAAGACAAACCCAAAGGGCCCCAGAATTTGGCATTAGAAGTAGTCTTCCTGGGAAAGCATCCAAATAGTTTTATTTGCTTAAAAAGATTACCTATAGGGTCATACTCTTAACCTCTATCAGTACAACATATAAAGTACACATACACTTATAGTCTGTATCAACAATGTGTAAGGAACCTAAGTATTGGTTTAATATTAACTTTGAAGAAATTTGATATTTTAAGCAAGGGTACTCAAAGATCAGATAGATGGATGGACAGAAATGTGGGATATGCAGCAGAATTCCACTAGCTGTCATAAAGGACCAAACTGTGAAGCCAGAAAAAAACCAAAGAAGAAACTACCATATGAATAATTGATACTATTGATGTATTTATGTCAATATGCAAGTCTGTATAGAGACACATACTCATATGCACATATATAATGTTTGAATCCTGTGAAAGAATGCATGGAACCTCAATAGCACTCACATGAAATTTTCCTTACAGAAACTGAATAACCTCACCTTCCTCTACTTGGACCACAATGCCCTGGAATCTGTACCTCTTAATTTACCAGAAAGTCTACGTGTAATTCATCTTCAGGTATGATGGTTCCTTTCACAATATCTGACTCTAATTACCTATGGGTCAAAATCTTATGTCTCATTGGGAATCTCACTTACTCACATACACATTTTGGTTAGATCGCTAGAGCAGTATGATAGCGCTTAAATGCCTGCCTATCAAATGTATTAATGCTAGGCCAATGAACTTTTCTGCCCCGAAGTCCAGATTCTGTACAGAGCATAACAAGTGGACCAGCACAGTAGGTGTGAAGTCTGTTCTTGATTGTATTTGTCTCCAGCTGTATATTTGGTATTTCCTAATTAATCTGACACAAGCATGTGAAGTGAGGGGGCACTCGGACCTCTAGTTTATGTTTCCTTCTCCCATTACATAGCATATGAAAGGCTGATTTCAGATTTCTGAACAATTTTTTCCTCTTTTTTTTTTTTTTCAGTTTAACAACATCGCTTCAATTACAGATGACACATTCTGCAAAGCTAATGACACCAGTTACATCCGGGACCGCATTGAAGAGATACGCCTGGAGGGCAATCCAGTCATCCTGGGAAAGCATCCAAACAGTTTTATTTGCTTAAAAAGATTACCTATAGGGTCATACTCTTAACCTCTGTCAGTACAACATATAAACTAAAGTACACCTACACTTATAGTCTGTCTCAACAATGTGTAAAGGAACCTAAGTATTGGCTTAATATTAACTTTGAAGGAATTTGATATTTTAAGCAAGGATGTTCAAAATCTTACATATAATAAGTAAAAAGTAAGATTGAATGTCTACGGTCAAAACAAAGTAACGTGAAAATATTTAAACAGCATTATAAAATCCTAGTTTATACTAGACTACCATTTAAAAAACATGTTTTTATATAAGTGCCCAAATTTGAGATGCATTATTCCTATCACTAATGATGTACATAAGAGGATAAATCCAATAAATTTTCAACTCTTTGTCTTTCCTGGCCTTTACTGGATCCCAAAAGCATTTAAGGTACATGTTCCAAAAACCTTGAAAAGTTAAATGTTTTCCATGATCACCCATTCTTCTTTTATGATTCATACATTATGCCTTACAAAGTTAGAACTTTGTTTTCCTATCAAGGCAGCTATTTTATTAAAGTTTCACTTAGTCTGAGAAATAGGGCATAGTCTCATATGTAGGCAAACTTTCCAAATAAAATAAATGTTATTCTCTGATAAACAGCTAATACAGAAATGTTCAAGTTATTTCACTTTCTGATCACACAGTTAATGTCTTCAGTAAAATAGTAAAATATTTTTATTTATCTCAAGATTAACATTCTAAGTCTACCCAAAAAAAGTTTTTAAAGTCAAGCAGGCCAAAACCAGTGTGCTTATAGTGGCTATAGCCAAAAAAAAAAAAAGAAAACATGAAAAGTCCATCATAATCATTAAGTTCTCTATGGTAAAGGCTTTGAAATATGAGATAACTGCAAAACATTTTCCTTTTATTTAGAAATGAGAATCTCATCAATAAATTAGTTCAAACAGATGAAAACAGAATATTCTGTGGTGCTAGTACACACTACTTTCCCACCCATACACATCCATGTTCACTGTAACAAACTGAATATTCACAATAAAGCTTCTAAGTAACACTTTCTGATTACTCATGATAAACTGATATGGCTAACTGCAAGAATCTAATCCTCAATCTGAGAGTAATAGTTTTTGATGACTCAGTGCTGCCAGAGTAAAGTTTCTAAAATAACTTTCCTCTTGCTTATACCTCACTAAAAGTCTTAGTCTACCTTTGCATTGAAGTTAAACAAAATTATCAGTGTTTTAGAAACGTAAGTCTGGACTAAATAAATAAAAGTACAAACATTATTTTCATCATGAAGTATGTATTGAAATCAAGTTGTCTCTGTGCCGTATTCGCAGAATACATACTTATTCCCATTTTTAAGCATTTGCTTCTGTTTTTTTCCCTACCTACAATGATGTCACGTTTTTCAACTATCCCCTCGTTTGTCAAAGCTGACCTCAAGATAAAATTTTGGATTAAAGCATCTGAGACCTAAGACCACAATTACTATTCTAACAATGATTATTAGCTTGTTCACTTATTTTGATAACTAATGATCATAATTATAGTGTTTTCTCATTATTTTGTGTGCATGCCTCATTTTCCTGTGACTTAAAGCTCACTACAAGCACTAAATGCACCTTTATACTTTATACTTTCAAAGTGCTAGCACAATAGTGAGCACATTTGAATTGAATATACAATAAATATTGCAAAATAAAATCCATTAAATAGAAAGGTTCTGTTTTATTTGGAAAAACTGAATCTTTAAACTATCATAATCTTGAATGCCTGACATCTTTCTAGTGTTCAGAAAAACAATGTATTTCTATATTCTTTTTATCATAAAACCTATGGAGGAAAACACCATAACATACTCTCAAATTAAGAAAAAATACAAAAGTCAGTAGTTTTAGATAAGATGATGATAAGGGAGAAAGAGGATTGATAAAAGATATGAATTATAGAATTAAAGAAATAATTTGGGAATTTTTTTTGGGGGGGGGATTTCTAGATAAGAGGATATAAACATGCATACCTTACACCTTCATAGACACAACCTTAAATCACAAACAAAATAAACAATATATATTATACCACAAAGACCCAGAAGATATTAGAGGAAATAATTAGAGAAAGTAAAAATATGCTGTCTCCATTACATTAATAATGTTTCATTCTTAACACTAATAATTAAAGAAATAGAGGTTTTAAACTTTTAAATAATTTACTTCTTACTAACATTGCTGAAAGAAACTAAAGATCTACATAAATGGAAAGATATCTTATGTTTATGGATGGGAAGATTTAATGTTGTTAAGACAACAATACTACCCAATACAATATGCAGACTGAACACAGTTGCCATCTAAATCTCAATAATGCTTTCATACAAATAAAAAAAATTCACCTTAAAATTCATATGGAACTTCAAAACACCTCCAAATACACCGAAGAATCTTGAAAAGAAGAACAAAGATAGAAGACTCACATTTCCTAACTTCAAAATTTACAATAGATACAGTAATGAAAACAGTATGTAGCTGAGTGCAGTGGCTCATGCCTATAATCCTACCACTTTGCGAGGCTGAGGCAGGCAAATCACTTGAGGTCAGGAGTTCAAGACCAGCCTGGCCAACATGGTGAAACCCCCTCTCTACCAAAAATTCAAAAAAATTAGCTGGATATGGTGGCAGGCGCCTGTAATCCCAGCTACTGGGAGACTGAGGCAGGAGACTCGCTCAGCCAGGAGGCGGAGATTGCAGTGAGCCGAGATTGCACCACTGCACTCCAGCCTGCACAACAGAGCAAGATTTCATCTCAAGAAGAAAAGAAAAAAAGAAAAGAAAAGAAAGGAGGGGAGGGGAGGGGAGGGGAGGGGCAAAACAGTGTGGTATTAAGTACAGACATAGAGACCAATAGAATACATTAAACAGCCCAGAAATAAACCCTTGCAAATAGGATCAGATGCTTTCCAACAAAAGTACAAAGACCATTCAGTGGAGAACGCGTCTCTTCAGCAGTGGTGCTGGGAAAGCTGTGTATTCATATACAAAAGAATGAAGTTGGACCCCTACCTTATATAATATTAAAAAATGAACTCAAAGAACTAAACTTAAGAGCTAAATTATAAAATTCTTAGAGGAAAACCTTTATGAAATTGAATTTGGCATGGAATTTCTTGAATTTAACACCAAAAACACAGGTAAAAATAAAAATAAACAGGTCTCCATCAAAATTTAAAACTTTTGGGACAGATTTGTTAAAGGTAACAAAATTACAGCTAGATAGTAGGAATAAGTTCTATACCATTGTAAGACAACCATAGTTAAAGATAACATAGTATATAGTTTCAAATAGCTAGAAAATACTCATTGAGCCGGGCGCGGTGGCTCAAGCCTGTAATCCCAGCACTTTGGGAGGCTGAGGCGGGTGGATCACGAGGTCAAGAGATCGAGACCATCCTGGTCAACATAGTGAAACCCCGTCTCTACTAAAAATACAAAAAATTAGCTGGGCACGGTGGCGTGTGCCTGTAGTCCCAGCTACTCAGGAGGCTGAGGCAGGAGAATTGCCTGAACCCAGGAGGCGGAGGTTGCGGTGAGCCAAGATCATGCCATTGCACTCCAGCCTGGGTAACAAGAGAGAAACTCCGTCTCAAAAAAGAAAAAAACAAAACGAAAATACTCATTGTTCCCAACACAAAGAAATGATAAATGTTTGAGCTGATGGAAATGCTAATTATCTTGATCTGATCACTATACATTATATACATTGAATTATCACTATGTACCCATGAATATGTAAGATAACTATTTGTTGATTAAAAATTAATTAAAAATAAAATTTAAAAGTTAAAAACTTCTGCTCATCAAAGGACACTATCAAGAGTCAAAAGACAACCCACAGAAAGTATTTTGAAATCACATATTTGATAAGAAATTAATATCCAGAATATATTCTAAGAACTCTACAATTCAACAAAAAAAAAAACCAATTCAAAAATGGGCCAAGGACTTACAGAGACATTTCCTCAATGATATACAAATGGCCAACCAACACATAAAAATATGTTTAACATCACTAATCATTAGGAAGATGCAAATCAAAACCACAGTGAGATATCACTTCCTATACATCAGGTTGACTACAGCCCACCCCGCCCCCAAAAAGCAGAAAATAACAACTATTAAAATAATTGTGGAGAAACTGAAGTACTTGTGCTTTGCTGGCACAAAATGATACAAGCACTATGGAAAAGACTATGACGTTCTTCAAATAATTAAACACAGAATTACCATATGACCCAGCAATTCTATTTCCAGGTATACAATTACACTTAAAAGAATTGAGAGGGTGCAAACAGGTAACAGTACACTAATGTTCACAGCAGGATAATTCAAAATAGCCAAAAGTAAAAACAACCAGTGTCCATCAACAAATGAATGGATAAACAAAATGTATATACATTTAATGGAATATGATCCAGCCTCAAAAAAAGGCAGGGGGAGGGCAGTGGGCTTGAGAGGCCAAGGTAGGTGAATTGCTTGAGCCCAGTAGTTCAAGACCAGCCTGGGCAACATGGCAAAAACTGCATCTCTGCAAAAAATACAAAACTTAGCTGACATGGTGGTGTGTGCCTGTAGGCCCAGCTACCTGGGAGGCTAAGGTGGGAGGATCACCTGAGCCAGGGACAAAGTTGCCATGAGCCGTGACTGAACCACTGCCCTCCAGCCTGGGCAACAGAGTGAGACCCTGTCTCAAAGAAAAAGGGGGAAATCTGATACATGCTACAACATGGATAAATTTTGAGGACATTATGCTAAGTGAAATGAGTCAGACAAAAAGGACACTCTACATATATGAGGTACCTAGAATAGTCAAATTCATAGAAACAGAAAATAGAACAGTGGTAGCAAGTGCTAAGAGAAGGCAGGAATTAGGAATTAATGTTTAATGGGTATGTTTCAGTTTTAGATGATGAAAAACTTCTGGAGAAGGATAGTGGTGATGATTACAGAACAATGTGATTGGTTTTTTTCCATCCTAGTGTAATGTTATAACTAACAAAGACCAGCTCCCTAGAAGCTCTCTACCCTCCATAAGAAAAACACACAAATTATACTTTCATAACTGCCTGGAAGGCACCTAGAGTCAAGTGCTCTCATTTTCCATCACCCATTCAAATGCATAAAGAAACGGCAACATTAGGTGATTCATTTATTATCATAACTGCCAGCACACTCCGCAGTCATTATTGTATTTTACCACTTGTGAAGCAGAAATATTTAATTTTTCTGGCACAAGACTACCTATGATAAAATATAACAAAATCATGAGAATACCTCAAGGTACTGTAGTACAGAACTGCCCAGGTTTCTTTTTGGAAAAAATCCTACACCTGACAGGTTTTATTAGCTCAACCAAATAGAATAAATAATAATAATAAACAATAGAACCCCAAATAAAGGAGAGTTAGAATAAGTCCTAAAAACAACAGTTATGACCTGGTTAGGCTTTTGAAGGAATATGAACCTTGAAATAGTATTTAAGTTGACTTTCATAACTGGTTTCTGTGTGGATTAATGCTGTCACTAATTTGATGCTATCCAAATGAGGAGGACTTTAGGTATGACAACGCAACCAAACATAATTGCAGTTATGCCCGAAAACAAAGAAAGGAAATAAAAAGAAGTATTATAAAGTACCCATATCAGACTTTAGAAAGCATTACTTCACAAGAATCAGGCTTTGGTATTTAAACTCAAAATGTACAATTGAGAAGCTGAAAACACAGAGTCTGGCTCAGGCAGTTAGCCGTCTACCACTACATGATAAGACTGTTGTGATGATATTCTTTATTAACATTTGTTGTTTTACTTCAAGTACTCTTAAAAGGATGATTTTTCACAACGTGCATTTTAAATAAATTTGAATGTAACCACACTTCTTTCAAGGCATTCTACCATATAAACCGTTCACTTATCCATACAGAAGTAATCCTCTTCCACTTACTCCAAATAATTGCAAATCCCAAAAGTCAATGACAATATTTTCAATTGTTTGAAAGCTTTTAAGAAAAGAATGTTATGGATGAATCCCCAATTAATATCAGCTTTATTTTCCATATATGTTTAAATTCAAAGACTTTAGACTTTACCTTGAAATGTTTAAACGTGCGCTTACGATATTCAAACCACTCCACAAAAAACTTCAGGCTTCGGAAAAACATGAACAGATCTTTTCTCTCTTCTGCTCTGTAGGAATAAATGATTCTCTGATTAATAAACATCATTAAATGATAGAACAAATCTAGCTTTATTTATTTTTCCCTTTCATGTATCCTACACTAAAACAAAAAACTACTTGACGTAGTTCTACATATCAATTCCTGCACTCCTGTGTGTTCCTCCAGTGTGACTGCTACTTCTACTTTTTCAGCCTAGAATGTCACTTCCCCATTTTCTTTTTCTTTTCTTTTTTTTTTTTTGAGATGGAGTTTCTCTCGTTACCCAGACTGGAGTGCAATGGCACGATCCTGGCTCACCTCAACCTCCGCCTTCTGGGTTCAAGCAATTCTCCTGCCTCAGCCTCCTGAGTAGCTGGGACTACAGGCGCACATCACCATTCCCAGCTAATTTTTGTATTTTTAGTAGAGACGGTGTTTCACTATGTTGACCAGGATGGTCTCGATCTCTTGACCTCGTGATCCACCTGCTAGGATTATAGGCATAAGCCACCACTCCCGCCCACTTCCCCATTTTCAAATGTTTAAATCTATCATTCAAATCACTCAAATGCCACATTCCCTGAAATCTTATCTGATGACTATAGTATAACAAAGAATAATGAAGAATAGACAATACAAAAGTCTTCGAGCAAGGTGCTTTACAACCTTTGGAACTTCCTGAGTGACAGATGTGTCTTTGTTATGCTAATGAGATGTCTCACAGTGGCTCCTACAGATTGCAGACTGGGGGCTGTTCACCAGTAAAACCAAACACATCATTAGAGGGCTAACAAGGAACACAGCAGAGCTTCCTCATTGGTCAATACACTGAGGTACTGGGAGGATAACGTGCCTGGATTTCACAAGGAATCTCTGTCTCCCCAGCACCCAAACCTTCATCTTTGCATTACTTCCATTTAGCTGTGTCTGGGTTGTATCCTTCATAATAAAATGGTAATTATAAGTATAGTGTTTTCAGTAAGTTCTGTGAGTGGTTCTAGCAAATTATTAAACCTGAGAGATTTGTGGGAACTCCAGAATTTATAGCCAGTTGGTCATAAGTGCAGGTGGACCTTGACACTTGCAGCTGGTGTGTGAGGTGGAGACACTCTTGATGGAGACCTCTGCCTATAACTTGTGGGGTCTGTTAGTGTGAGAATTGAACTGAGCTGCAGGACATCCAGTTGGTGACAGAGAACCATTATCAGAACAATCACCACACCACCACACCACATACACCATTCCCTAATAGCTAGAAATAATCGCATTCCTTTGCCTGAGAGCTCTCACAGGAATGAGTCTTAATTCTCTTAATATAACACCTATTTTAATAATGTAAGCCACAAACACAAGTAACTTGAAGGCAAGAACCATCTATCATTTAATGATTCATTTGATAAATATTTGTGGGAGTTGAGTTCTTGTACTAGTCATGATAGAGTAAGCATATTCCACCCCAATGCTTCCATTAAATACAATTTAAAACCATGGACATAACACATAAACCAAACATCAGAAACTCTGAAATGTGGAAAGAAAGCAGAACAGGTAGAGTCTTCAGGAATCAAGGGAGGACCTGAAAATGAATTCCTTGCGGTTTATTTTTGCCTCCTGTATATCCCAGTCTGCACAAAGGAGCAGCATGCAACTCAGAATTACCAAAGGGTACATTAACAACAACAACCCAAAAGGCCTCAGGAAGACTATTCCCTCTAGGCCAATGAAGATCATGCAAGATGAGAAAAAACAGGACTGGCAGAAGGGAGCCCTAGTGCCAAAGAGAAGCTATACCCCTTTTGCTCCAAATCAGACACTTTAGCCACAGAGGCTGAAGTGTGAAGCCTGTCAACTATCACTGCCAACAATAAGCAAAAGCAGGCAAAGCAAAGACCTCACCTGACACCAAGCAAACATAAGCAAAGAAAGGATAGCATTCCTGTTCTCAACCAGCATGGCAGCTGCACACATAGTGGGATGCTCTGTTAACTTTCCACACTCTGCACTTAAGTGATCCCAAGAAGAGATAAGGGAGAATCAGAGAGGAGGAGTCTTCAGAAGAGAATCTTTTACATCGGTTTATGAAGTCCTAAATAACCCAGACATAAAAAGAACTAGAATTTACACAGAAAAAAATACTGAGAACTGAATTATAGTGTAGAATAATTTCCAGAATTCACACTGGCCTTGGGTAGTACATGAGTAGGGGAGACCACAATAAGATACTGAACTACAGACTATAAACTGAGCTAGGGTGTGCTTTTGAATTAGAAATGCATCAATAAGAACAAAAGGAAAAACGGCAAAATAGGAAGGGCTAGGGGCCTGTCTCAGAAACACTGAAAACTACTGCATAGCTGTCAGAATCACTTTTACTGGAATTTGGGAAGAGAGTAAAAAGCTTATGACTGAGAAAACTAACAGGAAAAGGGCAACTGAAACAGGGTAAGAGAGTTTTGGAGTATTTTAATGTACCCCTGCCACATTCCCTACCTGGCCACAGTAACACTCTTAAACATAGCATGTCACTTTACTAGCGTAAGAACCTAATCCTGACAATAGTAAAACGATCTTGCTCCCAAGAAATTGTCTTGTCTTGACGTGGTTCCCAAGTAAAAGAGACCTCATTTCCAAGGAATTCTTTTGACTCAAGGGGTCTCACTTTGTTTCAGCTAAGTCAGAACTTTCTTGCAATTGATACAGGAGCAAGAAAAAAATTATTTAGGCAGATAGTGAGAGTAAAGAAGACCTTAGCAAGGCTTCCCTTTTAATAAAAAGCCACCCCAAAATAATTTATTTTCTAACAAAGAGCAGCCTGAAAAATAGAGCTGCAAACAAAAGATGGTAGCTTGCACAGGTAAATGCCGGTAGCTGTGCCAAGAAAAAAGGGCTACCACCTGGAAGCCAAGTATGTTAAAAATGGAGGATCCATCCCCTCTTTTCTTTCTTTCTCCTTTTTTTTTTTTTTGAAACGAAGTCTTACTCTGTTGCCCAGCCTGGAGTGTCGTAGCACGATCTTGGTTCACCACAACCTCCGCTTCCTGTGTTCAAGTGATTCTCCTCCCTCAGCCTCCAAAGTAGCTAGGAAATAGTATGCCATGATCCCCAGCTAATTTTTTTGTGTATTTTTGTGTATTTTTAGTAGAGATGGGATTTACCATGTTGGCCAGGCTGGTCTTGAACTCCTAACCTCAAATGATCCACCCACCTTGGCCTCCCAAAATGCTGGGATTACAGGTGTGAGCCACTGTGCCCAGCCTCCATCTCCCCTTTTCTTTGTCACTGTGTGTACAGTAAAAAAGCAGGCAATAGCCGACCACAGCAGCTCATGCCTCTAATCCAGCACTTTGGGAGGCCAAGGCAGGCAGATCACCTGAGGTCAGGAGTTTGAGACCAACCTGACCAACATGGAGAAACCCCATCTCTACTAAAAATACAAAATTAGCCAGGAGTGGTGGCGCATGCCTGTAATCCCAGCTACTTGGGAGGCTGTGGCAGGAGAATCACTTGAACCTGGGAGGCATAGGTTGCAGTGAGCCAAGATCGCGCCATTACACTCCAGCCTGAGCAATAAGAGTGAAACTCCATCTCAAAAAATATATTATATACCTAACATACACATGTAACATATATATAAAATATTTTTTTTGCTATTGGCCTGGCCCAGTAGAGAACCCATCTGCATAATAAAAGATTAGGGTGGGGCAGTCAGCTTCACATCCAATGCAAATGACACACCTGGTCCCACCAATCTTTCGTACCCTATGTAAATCAGACACTGCCTCCTCAAAATCATCTGTAAAACCTGCATTTGACTGTGGAAGCCACAGCCCACTTTCTTTGGGACCCCTCTCTGTGCAGAGAGTGGCACTTCTCCTTCTTCACCCTATTAAACATCCACTCTTAACCTCGTACTGGTGTGTTTATGTCCTGGTTTTCTGTGGCTGTGGGACAACAAACCTTGGGTACTACCCCAGACAACAATGCTGCTTCACAATAAAGGCCTAACTACATAGAGGATGTTTTTCAAAAATACTAAAAGGCAAATTAACAAGTCGTTGCTGTGAAGGGCAAAAGAACACTTGAGACAAACAAAACAGATATGCCGAAAGCTAAGGGAAGAAAAGGTGGGGAATTGGAATCTCTGGGGAATAAAGTCTTGGAAAAAGTGCTTGGGTATATCAGGGAACTAGGAAGCCACATGAATTCTCAGGGCAGAATGCATGCTTTGAAGAGATCTGAGAGGAGCATAACGTCAACCTCTGGCTAATCTCTAAGCTAAGGATGAGACTAAGGCAGGGTTGTAAAAGACCTGGATAAGCACTGTAGTGTCCCAATATGGAAACAAAATACATAGACCTGGAGATAATATATTTTTTCTTATTTTTTTCATTTTTGCCTATCATAATACTCAAAATGTACAGTATTTAATGACAGTAACAAAAAACTAAGCATGCAAAGAAGCAAGAAAATATGGCCCAGTCACAGAAAAAAAAAAAAAAGTTAACAGAAACTTATCTTGTTGAATGACTAGTGAAATTACTAGGCCATGACTTTAAATCAACTGTCTTAAATGTGTTTAGAGAACTCAAGAAAACCAAGAGAACAAAGTATGCAACAAACAGGGAATGTCAATAAAGAGAGAAATTATTTAAAGAAGAAACAGAAACTTTGGAACTAAAAAGTACAACGAATGAAATGAAAAATTCACTAAAGGGGCTCAACAGCAGATTTGAATGGGCATAAGAATCAGTGAAAAATGAATATAGGCCAAATGAAATTATCTAGTCTAAGAAAGATAAGAAAAAAAAAAAATGGAGCCTAAGAGACTTGTGTGACAACCAGCAAAGTACTAACATACATATAATGAAGGTCAAAGAAGGAAAGCTGAAAAAATGGGAACTGAAATTATATCTTGAGAAATAACTGTCAAATTCCTCTGGATAAAAAGTTAATATACAGATCCAAGAAGTGCATAAACTGCAAATAAACTCAAAGAGATTCACATCAAAACACATTATAGTAAATATGTTGAGCTCCAAAGAGAGAGAATCCTGAGACTGGCTAGAGAGAAATACATTGTCATGCAGAAATCATCAGTAAGATTGAGGGAATGTGTTCTCTTTCCGGGTCCACAAGGGGGCGTAGTTTTAAGGGCAAGAACTTCCTAGTGCCATGCCCCCCTCCCATCTCTCTCCCACCAGGAGATTTAATGGTTTATGTTTGAACTTTGTGGGCTCAGGAAGAAACTAAGAGTCAATCACTCCAGCAGAAGTTCTAAGGAACTCCTTTCATTGGCCTGGGTCTTAGAGAAAGTGGGGGTTCCTCTCAGGTTAAAAGTCCCCTTCTTCCACACCCCTTCAGACTCCACGTTTGGATCCCCTTACATGAACACTCCCTTCGTGAAAGCTGTTTTTCTCTATCCTGGATTTTCCCTCTGGAGTCCCCTTCCACACTCTCTCATGGAAGCCTGTCTTCTTGTCCTAAACACCATCTCTCTCTATTCCTTATCACTCTCGTGGAAGCTGCTTTCCTCTCCTGGATTCCATCTTTCTGGATGCTCTCACTCAGTGTGAGAGTTAGCTGTTTCTTTCTCTCTCATCCTGTTTTTCTCTCTCTCTTTAAATAAATCACTTCCTACAAACACTTTTGAGTCTGGCATCTACTACGCATTGCGCCATAGTCCCCTCTCTCATTCTTGAGAGGGCAGGAGACCAAGAACCTGGAGAAATTTCCTCTCAGGGGAGCTGAGGGCACCCTGAACCCCTGAACCCCAATATTACAAGATTAACATCTGATTTATTATGAAACACCATGGAGGCCAGAAGGTAATGCAATGACATTTAAAGAGCTGAAAGAAAAGAATTGCCAACCAAAAATTTGACATCCAGCAAAACTATCTTTCACAAATGAAATGGAAATTAAGACATTCCATAATTAAAGAAAGCTAAGGTCTGTTACTTGTAGACTTGACCTATAAAAAATGCTAATGAGAATTCTTCAGGTTGAAAGGAAAAAACACTGGACAGTAACTGAAAGCCATACACAGAAATAATGAACACTGGTTACATAGGTAAATAACAAAGAAAGCACCATTATATTTTGATTAATAAGCCTTCTTTTTCCCATATTATTTAAAGACAAATGTGGCCGGGTGTGGTGGCTCACGCCTGTAATCCAAGCACTAAGGAGGCCAAAGTGGGCAGATCACCTGAGGTCGGGAGTTCAAGACCAGCCTGACTAACATAATGAAACCCTGTCTTAAAAAAATAATAAAATAAATACAGACAAATGCATAAAACAAAAATTGTAAGTCTTGGTTTAAAAACAGGAGAAAAAAAAATTGTTAATCTATGTTAATGGCCAAACAATGTATAAAGATGTAATACATGATAATCACAATGTAAGGGGGAGAAATACAGATATAAGAAGCAGAGTTTCTGCATATTATTAAAGGTATTAATACCAATCTAGTTTAGTATTAATTTAAACTAGGTTGTTATAAGTTTAAGATATTACCTATAATCCTCAAGGTAGCCACTAGGAAAATAACTAAAGAATACATAGGTAAGGAAAGGAGAAGAGAATCAAAATGGTATGCTACAAAAATCAATTAAACACAAAAGAAGGCAGTAATGGAAGAATAAAATTTTAAAAATATACAGAAAACAAATAGCATCATGGCTCATGCCCATAATCTTAGTACTTTGGGAGGCTACAACAGGCAGATCACTTGAGGTCAAGAGATTGAAACCAGCCTGGCCAAAATGATGAAACCTCTCTCTACTAAAAATTAATAATTAAAAAAATATGCAGGGCATGGTGGCAAATGCCTGTAATCCTGGCTACTCAGGAGGCTGAGGCAAAAGAATCACTTGAACCTGGGAGGCAGAGGTTGCAGTGAGCCAAGATGACAACACTACACTCCAGCCTGGGCAACAGAGCAAGACTCCATCTCAAAATACACACACACACACACAAACACACACACACACACACAGCAAATAGCAAAATAGCAGAAGTAAATAATTCCTTCTCAGGAATTGGTTTAAATGTAAGTGGATTAAACTCACCATCAAATGGCAGAGATTGGCAGAATAATTTTTTAATAATCTATATGTTGTATGCAAGAAGCTCACTTCAGAGTCATATATACAAAGAGGTTAAAAATAAAAGAACTGAAAAAATATTCTACATAAATATAGTAACCAAAAGAGATCTAGGGTGTCTATCCTATCATCAGACAAAAAAAGGCTTTAAGTCAAAACATTCATAAGAGGCAAATAATTACATTATGTATTGATAAAAGAAATCAATTCACCAAGAATAGATAACAATTATAAACATATACACACCTAGCAACAGGTGTCAAAATACATGAAGCATAACTTGAAAGAATTAAAGGAAGGAATAGACAGTTCAATAGCAGTTGAACACTTCAATGCCCCACTTTTAATAATGAATAGAACACATATAAACAAATAGAGAACTTGAACAACACTATAAGCCATTAGACCTAACAGATATATATAAAACATGCCACTCAACAACAACAGAATACATACTGTTCTCAAATGGACATGATACCTTCTCTGGGACAGATCATATATTAGGTCACAGATAAGAACATGTTTAAAAGATCATATATCATAAATTCAAGAATGTGTTTAAAAGACAGCAGATAAATTCAAGAACATGTTTAAAAGGTTATAGATCATGACAAAGTAAGATTTATCCCAGGAATGCAATCGTGGTTCAACTTAAGAAAATCAATCAATGTAATAACAATATAAATACAATGAAGGAAAGAGACCATATGATTGTAAGGCCGGTTGCCTTGCCGGGAGTCAAAGAGACACATTCATCACTCTCTGCGCCTGATAACTGCGTCATCACCTGAGCTTATTATCTGGCTTCCCCACAAAGCTTCCCCGCACCTGCCTCTGCATACCATGAGCAAGCCCACACTCAGCACTAAATTATGCATCCAACCTCCAGCCCGCTGTTAAAAAACCCTACAGAGAATTTTTTTTTAAAAGAAGCCCACCATTCCCTGCCCACCAACAGCCTGCCCCGTACGCCCCCGGCTGGCCCGCATACCCAAGGTCCTGCCTGCCTACCAATGGCAGCTAGTTTCATGTACTTCCTACTTTAACTCCATGTACTTCCTGCTCCTCAACAGCCAATAGAAATGCCTTCTCTTTGTTTCCCCAGTAGTCAATCAAGGCCCACTTACCCAAGGTCCCGCCTACCAGTAGCAGCTAGTTTCATGTACTTCCTACTTTAACTCCATGTACTTCCTGCTCCTCAACAGCCAATAGAAATGCCTTCTCTTTGTTTCCCCAGTAACCAATCAATTGCCTGCACACCCCATAAAACCCCACGCCCTGAACAGCCAGGTAGGACTTCTCTGGCCCCTCTTGGACCACTGAGGTTGCCTGGGAGCTGAATAAACTGGCTCCTCACTTTTTTTTTATACCTGCCTCAGTTTCCTTATTTTACCTCGGCAATAAATCTTACAATGGTCTCTTTGATTAATGAAGAAAACACACGTGACAAAATCCAATACCTTTTCATGATAAAAACTCTCCATACATCAGGAATAAAAGATAACTTCTTCAAAATGATAAGAGGCATGAAAATAGTTTGGATATTTGTCTCAGCCCAAATCTCATGTTCCACTGTAATCTCCAGTGCTGGAGGTTATAGCACTGGGGATTATAATTCAACATGAGATTTGGGTTGTAATCCCCAGTCCTGGAGGGGCCTGATGGGAGGTGTTTGGGTTATGGGGGTAGATCCCTCATGGCCTGATGTTGTCTTTGTGATAGTGAGTTCTTGCAAGAGCTGGTCCACTAACAATGTATGGCACCTTCCCTGCCCACTCTCTTGCTCACTCTTATTTTCACCATGTGACATGCTTGCTCTCCCTCCACCTTCCACTATGGCTGTAGGCTTTCTGAGGCCTTCTTAAAAGCTGAGCAGATGCTAGCACCATGCTTCCTGTAAAGCCTGCAGACCTGTGAGCCAATTAAATATGTTTTCTTTATAAATTACCCAGTCTCAGGTATTCATAGAAATACAAGAAGGCTCTCATTCAGGGCATATATAAAAAGCCCACAGTTAACATCATGAAAAATCCAAAGGTATTAATTATTTTCAATAATGAAAGGCTGACAGCTTTTCTCCTATGAACAAGACAAGAATGCTCACTCTTGACCTTTCTATTCAACAATGTACTGAAAATTCTAGTCAGAGAAATCAGGCAAGTAAAACAATTAAAGTATATCCAAATTGAAAAGGTAGAAGGAAAATGTTATCTACTCATAGATGCCAAGATACTATACAGAGAAAATCATAAAGAACTTACAAAAAAAATCTGTTAAAACTAAGAAACAAGTTCAGAAAAGTTGTAAGACAGAAGAACATCAGACAATAATCACTTACCTTTTTACAAAGTAGCAATAAACAACGTGAAACTAAAACAACTTCTTTTATAATACCACAAAAGAATAAAACAGATAGGAGAAAACCTACCATGGAGGTACACACTTGTATGTAGAAAACTACAAAATATTGCTGAAAGAAATTAAAGTAGACCTAAATAAATTGGAAAGATATCTGTGTATGTTCATAAACTTAATATTGTTAAGATGGGAATATATCCCAAAGTGGTCTACAGATACAACGCAATCTCTATCAAAATCCCAACAATGATTTTTTACAGAAATGTAAAAGCCAATCCTAAAATTCACATGGTAATCACTGTTCTATTCTCTACTTCTATGAGATCAACTTTTTTTGGAGGGAAGGAAGGGAGAATGAAGAGACTTTAGTCAGTTCATTACAAAGTTAAAATTGGATAGAAGAAATAAGTTCTGGTGTTCTACTACACAGTAAGGTGAATCACCAGAACTGAATATATACTACAAAACAGCTAGAAGAAAGTCTTTGAATGTTTCACTACAAAGAAATGATAAATACATGAGGTGAGGGATACACTCTAACCCGATTTAATCACTGCACAATGTATACATGTATCAAACATTAAATTGTATCCCATAAATATGTACAATTATAATGTGTCAATTAACAAGTAAAAATAGGTGAGTGGCTTCACAATGCAGAAAAGGGGCAAACAAGAGCATCCAGAATCCCCACCACAGAATCATGCAATACTGGCCATGGGAGAACCTCTCAATCATCCCAAACCCTGAAATTAACATAAGAACCTTCCAGGATGAAACTACTCCAGGGAAGGAGCTCATGCTGAGTCCTGCACTGTTTTTAAGGCCTAAGAAGCTACAAGATGACACTTTTAAACTTTTAGCCTCTGGCAAACTGCATGCTGTCACAAAACCCAACATCAGGACTGGACATTATAGAAACCTGTGCTATCACTGCTAGAATAGGAGAACAAGCCAGTAGCAATCCGGCAGCGGGGGGTAGACCTAGCCAACACCATAGATAAATTTTCAGGAAAAAGTCCTCCCTTACAAAAGTAAATGCAAAAAAAGAAAGAAGTGCCTGCTACAGCTTATGTGCAGATATCAACATAAGGGAACAGGTACATGAAAAAGCAAGAAAATATGACACCTACAAAGAAACAATAATTATCTAGCAATAGATAATCAAAAAGAAATTTCAGAAATCCCAGGTAAAGAATTCAAAACATTATTATGTTTTTGGACAGAGTCTCGCTCTGTCACCAGGATGGAGTGCAGTGGCGTGATCTCAGTTCACTGCAACCTCCACCTCCTGGGTTCAAGCAATTCTCCTGCCTCAGCCTACTGAATAGCTGGGACTACAGGTGTGCACCACCACATCCAGCTAAGTTTTGTAGTTTTGGTACAGATGGGGTTTCACCATGTTGGCCAGGAGGGTCTCAATCTCTTGACCTTGTGATCCGCCTGCCTTGGCCTCCCAAAGTGCTGGGATTACAGGCGTGAGCCACTGCACCTGGCCTCAAAACACTGATTGTTAAAGAATCCCAGTGAGATACAAGAGAATTCTGAAAAACAATATAAAGAAATCAGGAAAATAATTCAGGATATGAATGAGAAATTTAACAAAAAGATATTTTTAAAAAAACCAAACAAATTCAGGAGCTAAGGAAATCACTGAAGGAAATATAAAATACATTTAAAAGCTTCAAAAATAAACCAGATCAGGCAGAAGACTCCCAAAACCCGAAAACAGGTCTTTTGTTATAATCCAGTCAGAAGTAAATAAATAAATAAATAACCAAAAGACTGTGTGTGTGTGTGTGTGTGTGTGTTTTAAATATATTTTAAAAACCAAAAGACCATTATAAATATATTTCTATATATATATAAATATATACACATATTTTACATAAATATCTTTATATATAAAAATACATATATTTCTGACTGGATTCTCTCTCTCTCTCTAAAAATATATATATATATAAAGAGATGGGGTCTCACTATGTTGAAGAGGCTGATCTCAAACTCCTAACCTCAAGTGATCCTCCTACCTCAGACTTCTAAAGTGTTAGGATTACAGGCATGAGCCACCATGCTTGGCTGAATAAAAAAACAAAAAAGACTTTGAGATATTTGGGACAACATGAAGTGATCAAATTTACAAATTAGTGGTATACTCAAGGGCAAAGAAACAGAGAAAGAATTAGAAAACCTATTTAATAAAGTAACAGATGAAAACTTCCCAAGTCTAACAAGAGATTTAGACATACAGAAACAGGATGTTCAATGACCTCATAGCAAATGCAATGCAAAAAGATCTTCCTCACAGCACATTACAATCAGACTGTCTAAAGTCAAATTTAAAGAGCAAATCATATAAACAGCAAGAGAAAGGAGTCTAGTTACCTACCAAAAAACAAAACAAAACAAAAAATCCCAGTCAAACTAACAGTGGATTTCTCAGGAGAAAACTCACAGGCCAGAAGAGAATGGGATGATATATTCAAAGTATGTGAAGGAAAAAACTGGAAACGAATGCAGTTAACTAAATTCTCAGGCATAAATGAAAGAGAAATAAAGTTATTCCAACACAAATGTTGAAAGAATTTGTTACTACTAGACAATCCCTAGAAGAAACGCTCAAGGAAATCCTAAAGTTGGAGGTGAAAGGATGACATTTACCATCATGAAATCACATGAAAATATAAAACTCACTGTAAAGCAAACATACAAAGCAGGAAAATAAAGAACTCAAATAGTATCACTACAAAAATCTACCAAATCACAATGACAAACTATAAGAGACAAAAGAACAAAGAATAGATAAAACAACAGAAAAAAACAGTATGACAGGAACAAAGCCTCACATATCAATAACCCAGAACATAAACAGATAAAAGTCTCTTCTTAAAAGATATAGAAAGGTTGAATGGATTCAAACATATTATTCAACGAGATGCTGCTTACAAGAAACTCACTAAAGACAAATATATGCCGCAAATAAAGGAACAGAAAAAGACATTCTATGCAAACAAAATCCAAAAGCAAGTGGTGGCCATATCAGCTAAAGTGAACTTTAAGTCAAAAATAGTTAAAAAAAAAAAAAAAAAAAAAAAAAAAAAAAAGGTGGCTGGGCGCAGTGGCTCTTGCCTTTAATCCCAGCACTTTGGCATGAGGTCAGGAGTTTGAGACCAGCCTGGCCAATAGGGTAAAACCCCATCTCTACTTAAAAAAATAAATAGCCCAATGTGGTGGTGCACACCTGTAGTCCCAGCTACTCGGGAGGCTGAGGCAGGAGAATCGCTTGAACCCATGAGGCAGAAGGTTGCAGCGAGCCAAGATTGTGCCACTGCACTCCAGCCTGGGCGATAGAACAAGACCCCATCTCAAAAACAAAACAAAACAAAACAAAACAAAAACCCACAGGTAGGTTATTATATAATGATAGATGAGTCAATTCAGAAAAAAGATGTAACAATTCTAAATGTATATACACCCAATATAGGAGCATCCAGATTCATAAATCAAATATTACCAAATCTAAAGAGAGAGCTAGATTGCAATACAATAATAATGGGAGATATCAACACCCCATTTGCAGCATTAGACAGATCATCTGAAAAGAAACAAACAAAAAACATTAGATTTAAATTAGGACCAACTGGACCTAAAAGACATTTACAGAACATTCTGCCCAACAACTGCAGAATATATACAATATATACATTCTCTTCATCAGAATGTGGAACATTCTCCAGGACAGACAACATGTTAGGACACAAAACAAGTCTCAACATTTTTAAAAATCAAAAACATAGCATGTCTTCTCAGAACACACTACAATACAACTAGAAATCAACACCGAAAGGAACTCTGGAAGCTATACAAATACATGGAAATTAAACAACATGTTCCTGAATGACCATTGGATGAACAAAACAATTAAGACAGAAATCAAAATATTCCCATATTCTGGTTTCTCTTCAGATCATATAAATCTTTCACCTTTTACTAAAGATTTCCGTGGAGAGGAAAAACTCTTAGTTTTAAGCTAATTTTTAAGAGGCCTTGCTTTCTAGCAAGGCTTAAAGAAAAAAAAAGAAATCAAAATATTCCTTGAAATAAGTAAACATGGAAACACACCATATCAAAATAAGCGGGATATAGCAAAAACAGTGCTAAGAGGGAAATTTATACCATAATTCTGACATCCAAAAGATAAAAAGTTATAAACTAACAATCTAACAATGCACCTCAAGGAACAGAGCAAGAAAAAACCAAGCAGAAAAATAGCAGAAGAAAAGAAATACAAAAGGTCAAAGCAGAACTAAATGAAATACACAGTACAACAAACAAACAAAAATAATGCTAAGAACCAACAAAGCAAAAAGTTCGTTATTTGAAAAGATAAACAAAATTTTTTTCCCATTCTGTTGGTTGCCTGACTATTAAATAGTCATTAAATAGTTAATGACTATTTCTTTTGCTGTGCAGAAGCTGTGGAGTTTGTTTAGGTCCCATTTGTCTATTTTGGCTTTTGTTGCCAATGCTTTTGGTGTTTTGGTCATGAAGTCCTTGCCTACACCTATGTCCAGAATGGTTTGGCCTAGGTTTTCTTCTAGGGTTTTTATGGTGTTAGGTCTTATGTTTAAGTCTTTAATCCATCTGGAGTTAATTTTAGTGTAAGGTGTCAGGAAGGGGTCCAGTTTCTGCTTTCTGCACATGGCTAGCCAGTTTTCCCAACACCATTTATTAAACAGGGACTCCTTTCCCCATTGTTTGTTTTTGTCAGGTTTGTCAAAGGAAATTTTGCAATCTACCAATCAGACAAAGGGCTAATATCCAGAATCTACAAAGAACTAAAACAGATTTACAAGAAAAACAAATAAGCCCATTTGAAAGTGGGTGAAGGATATGAACAGACACTTTACAAAAGAAGACATACACGAGGCCAACAAACATATGAAAAAATGCTCATCACTGGTCATTAGAGAAATGCAAATCAAAACTACACTGAGATACCATCTCACACCAGTTAGAATGACAATCATTAAAAAATCTGGAGACAGATGCTGGAGAGGATGTGGAGAAATAGGAACACTTTTACACTGCTGGTGGAAGTGTAAACTAGTTCAACCATTGTGGAAGACAGTGTGGTGATTCCTCAAGGACCTAGAAACAGAAATTCCATTTGACTCAGCAATCCCATTACTGGGTATATATTCAAAGGATTATAAATCATTCTACTATAAGGACACATGCACACCAATGTTCATTGCAGCACAGTTTACAATAGGAAAAACCTGGAACCAACCCAAATGCCCATCGATGATAGACTGGACAGGGAAAATGTAGTACATATACACCATGGAATACTATGCAGCCATTAAAAATGATGAGTTCGTGTCCTTTGTAAGGACATGGATGAACCTGGAAACCATAATTCTCATCAAACTGACGCAAGAACAGAAAATCAAACACCGCATGTTCTTACTCATAGGTGGGTGTTGAACAATGAGAACACATGGACACAGGAGGGGAGCATCACACACTGGGGTCTGTTGGGGAGAAATAGTGGAGGGACAGCGGGGGGTGGGGAGTTGGGGAGAGATAGCATGGGAGAAATGCCAGATATAGGTGATGGGGAGGAAGGCAGCAAATCACACTGCCATATGTGTACCTATGCAACAATCTTGCATGTTCTTCACATGTACCCCTAAACCTAAAATGCAATTTAAAAAAAAAAGAAAAGATAAACAAGATTGATAAACCACTGGCTAGACTAACCAAGAAAAGAAAAGACCCAAACAAACTAAATGAAAATGAGGGGACAGAAATAAAAAAGAGGAGAGACTATTATCAACAACTTATAATAACAAACTGTAAAACCTAGAGGAACTGGAAACATACAACATATAAGACTGAATCAGAAATAAACAGAAAACTTGAACAGATCAATAATGAATAGTGAGAAATCACTACTTTTGTCTCCTAGGTCTGGCATGGTGGCTCACAACTGTAATCCCAGCACTTTGGGAGGCTGAGGCAGGTGGATCACCTGAGGCCAGGAGTATCAGACTAGCCTGGCCACCATGGTGAAACCTCATCTCTACAAAAAATATGAAACTTTAGCCAGGCATGGTGGTGCATGCCTATAATCCCAGCTACTTTGGAGGCTGAGGCAGGAGAATCACTTGAACTTGGGAAATGGAGGTTGCAGTGAGTCGAGATCACGGCACTACTGCACTCCAGCCTGGGAGACTAAGTGAGATTCTGTCTCAAGAAAACAAAAACAAAAACAAACAAACAAACAAAAACAATATAAAGTCTCCTAACATAGAAACGACCAGGACTGGACAGAGTAACAGCTGAATTCTATCAAACATACATAGAAGAACTGATATTAATCCTCTTGAAACTCTTCCTAAATCATGAAAGAGGAAAGAATTCTCTGTAACTCACTACAAGAAGCCAGCATTACCCCAATACTAAAACCAGTTAAGGACAAACACACACACAAAAGAAAACTACAGGCCTATATTTCTGAGGAACACAGATGCAAAAATCTTCAATTCTGAAACTTGCGAGTAGACTTAAAAAATAAAAAATTTAAAAAATAAATAAAAATCTTCAACAAAATAACTAGTAAAACAAATCTAATAGCACATCTAAAAGATAATATACCAGGATCAGTTGTGATTTATACCATGGATGCAAAGATGATTAGACATATACAAATCAATAAATTTAATATAGCACTTCAACAAAATATAGGAAGAAAACAAATAATCTCAATCGATGCAGAAAAAGCATTTGATAAAATTCAACATACTTCCAGGATTCAAACACTCAACAAACTAAGTATAGAGGGCATATACCTCAAAATAGCACAGGCTACATACAAAAAACCCACAGCTAACACCATACTGAATAGGGGAAAGTTGAAAGGCTTTCCCCTAACAACTAGAACAAGACTTCCACCACTCCTATTCAACGTAGGACTCGAAGTCTTAGCCAGAGCAATCAGGCAAAGGAAAGAAATAAAAGGCCTTCCAATTGGAAGAGAGGAAGGTGAAATTGTCTCTCTTTGCTTACATAATCTTATATCTAGAAAAACTTAGACTTCCAACAATAAATTATTAGATTTGATAAATGAATTTAGTTAAGTTGCAGTACAAAATCAATATACAAAAATCAGTAGTGTTTCTATACATCAGTTACAAATGTGTCATCTCATGCACATCCCATGCTCATTGCTTCAAAGAATTAATACTATTAAAATGACTATATTGTCTAAAGCAATAGACCAGTTCAATGCAGTCCGAGCCAGTCTATAGAGATAATCAACAATTTGTCCTTGAGTGAGTTTTTCTTTTTCTTTCTTTTTTATTTGTGTTTGAGATGGAGTCTTGCTTTGTTGCCCAGGCTGGAGAGCAGTGGCACCAGCTTGACTCACTGCAACCCCCACTTCCTGGGTTGGATAAAAAGTCAAAACCCAGCACTTTGGGAGGCCAAGGCAGGTGGATCATGAGGTCAAGAGATCGAGACCATCCTGGTAAACATGGTGAAACCCCATCTCTACAATTTTTGTAAAAATTTTGTATTTGTAAAAATACAAAAAATAAGCTGGGCACGGTGGTGCGTGCCTGTAATCGCAGCTACTAAGGAGGCTGAGGCAGGAGAATTGCCTGAACCCAGGAGGCGGGGTTGCAGTGAGCCGAGATCGCGCCATTGCACTCCAGCCTGGGTAACAAGAGCGAAACTCCGTCTCAAAAAAGAAAAAAAAAAAAAAGTCAAAACCCATCAGTATGCTGTATCCAGACCCATCTCACATGCAAGGATACACAAACACTCAAAACAAAAAGATGGAGGAAGATTTACCAATCAAATGGAGAGCAAAAATAAATAAATAAATAAAAAGCAGGAGTTGCAGTTCTCGCCTCTGATAAAACAGACTTTAAAGCAACAAAGATCAAAAGAGGCAAAGAATGACATTACATAATGGTAAAAGGATCGATGCAACAAGAAGAGCTAATGATCCTAAATATATATGGACCCAATACAGGAACACCCAATCACTTATAAATAGACTTAGACTCCCATTAATAGTGGGAGACTTTAACATCACATTGTCAATATTAGATCAACGAGATAGAAAATTAACAAGGATATCCAGGACTTGAACTCAGACCTGGAACAAGTAAACTTAATAAACATTTATAAAGTGGATCATGCGGTCAAGAGATCGAGACCGGAAGATGGCGCGGTAGGAGCAAATGAGGATTGCAGCTCTCAGTGATGACGCAGAGGCTGCTACAGGTGCACCCCAGACAAGCAGGGCCTGGAGTGGACCTCAGCACTCATACAGCAGAGGGGCTAGACTGTTAGAAGGAAACCTAAGTAACAGAAATACTTCATCATCAACAATCTGGGCGCCCACTCAGAAACCAATCGAAAAGTCAGCAACTACTCAGACGACAGGTGGATAAACCCACAAAGATGGAAAGAAACCAGCGCAAAAAGGAGGAAAACATCTGAAACCAAAACACCTCGCCTCCTACAAAGGACCAAAACTCCTCACCAGCAAGGGAACAAAGCTGGACAGAGAATGACTGTGATGAAATGATGGAATCAGACTTCAGAAGGTGGGTAATGAGAAACTTCCGTGAGCAAAAAGAACATGTTCTAAATCAATGCAAAGAAACTAAGAACCTTAAAAAAAGATTTGAGGAAATGATAACAAGAATGGACAACTTAGAGAAGAATATGAATGAATTGAAGGAGCTGAAAAACACGACGCGAGAAGTTGGCAAAGCATGCACAAGTTTCAACAGCCGAATTGACCAAGCATAAGAAAGAATATCAGAAGTTGAAGATCAACTCAATGAAATAAAACGAGAAACCAAGATTAGAGAAAAAGGTGTAAAAAGGAATGAACAAAGTCTCCAAGAAATATGGGACTATGTGAAGAGACCTAACCTACGTTTGACAGGCGTACCAGAATGTGACGAAGAGAATGAATCCAAGCTGAAAATACTCTTCAGGATATTATTCAGGAAAATTTCCCCAACCTAGCAAGGCAGGCCAATATTCAAGTCGAGAAAACATAGAGAACACGTCAAAGATATTCCGCAAGAAGAGCAACCCCAAGGCACATAATCGTCAGATTCACCAGGGTTGAAATGAAGGAGAAAATACTAAGGGCAACCAGAGAGAAAGGTCGGGTTGCCTACAGAGGGAAGCCCATCAGACTCACAGCGGATCTCTCGGCGGAAACCCTACAAGACAGAAGAGAGTGGGGGACAATATTCAACATCCTTAAAGAAAAGAACTTTCAACCCAGAATTTCATATCCAGCCAAACTGAGCTTCATAAGTGAAGGAAAAATAAAATCCTTCATGAACAAGCAAATACTCAGAGATTTTCTCACCACCAGGCCTGCTTTACAGGAGTTCCTGAAAGAGGCACTACACATAGAAAGGAACAACCTGTACCAGCCATTCCAAAAACATACCAAATGCTAAAGAGCATCAACAAAATGAAGAATCTGCATCAACTAACAAGCAAAACAGCCAGCTAGCATCAAAATGGCAGTATCAAACTCACACATAACAATATTAACCCTAAATGTAAATGGGCTAAATGCACCAATCAAAAGACACAGACTGGCAAATTGGATAAAAAGCCAAAACCCATCAGTGTGCTGTATCCAGGAAACCCATCTCACATGCAAGGATACACAAAGGCTCAAAATAAAGGGATGGAGGAAGATTTGCCAAGCAAATGGAGAGCAAAAAAAAAAAAAGCAGGAGTTGCAATTCTCGTCTCTGATAAAATAGACTTTAAAGCAACAAAGATCAAAAGAAACAAAGAAGGTCATTACACAATGGTAAAAGGATCTATACACAAGAAGAGCTAATGATCCTAAATATATATGGACCCAATGCAGGAGCACCCAGATATATAAGGCAAGTTCTTAATGACTTACAAAAAGACTTAGACTCCCACACAATAATAGTGGGAGACTTTAACACTCCACTGACAATATCAGACAGATCAACCAGACAGAAAATTAACAAGGATATCCAGGACTTGAACTCAGACCTGGAACAAGCAAACCTGATAGACATTCACAGAACTCTCCACCCCAAATCCACAGAATATACATTCTTCTCAGCACCACATCACACCTACTCTAAAACTGACCACATAATTGGAAGTAAAGCACTCCTCAGCAAATGCAAAACAACTGACATAATAACAAACAGTCTCTCAGACCATAGTGCAATCAAGCTAGAACTCAGAATTCAGAAACTAACTTAGAACCACACAGCTTCGTGGAAACTGAACAACTGGCTCTTGAATGTTGACTGGATAAAAAATGAAATGAAGGCAGAAATAAAGAAGTTCTTCGAAACCAACGAGAATGAAGACACAACGTACAAGAATCTCTGGGACACATTTAAAGCAGTCTGTAGAGGAAAATATATAGCAATAAGTGCCCATATGAGAAGAGTGGAGAGATCCAAAATTGACACCCTATCATCAAAATTGAAAGAGCTAGAGGAGCAAGATCAAAAGAACTCAAAACCTAGCAGAAGACAAGAAATAACTAAGAGCAGAACTGAAGGAGATAGAGACACGAAAAACCCTTCAAAAAAATCAATAAATCCAAGAGCTGGTTTTTCAAAAAGATCAACAAAATAGATCACTAGCCAGACTGATAAAAAAGAAAAGAGAGAACAACCAAATAGATGCAATAAAAAATGATAAAGGGGAAATCACCACAGATTCTACAGAAATTCAAACCATCATCAGAGAATATTACAAACAACTCTATTCACATAAACTAGTAAACCTAGAAGAAATGGATAAATTCCTGGACACGTGTGTCCTCCCAAGCCTAAACCACGAGGAAGCCGAAACTATGAATAGACCAATAACAAGGTCTGAAGTCAAGGCAGCAACTAAGAGCCTACCACACACAAAAACCCCAGGTCCAGATGGGTTCACAGCCTAATTCTACCAGACACACAAAGAGGAGCTGGTACCATTCCTTCTGAAACTATTCCAAATAATCCAAAAAGAGGGAATCCTTCCCAATTCATTTTATGAGACCAACATCATCCTGACACCAAAACCCGGCAGAGACTCAACCAGAAAATAAAACTTGAGGCCAATATCCATGATGAACATAGATGCAAAAATCTTCAATAAAGTACTGGCAAGCCGATTGCAACAGTACATCAAAAAACTTATCCATCATGATCAAGTAGGATTCATCCCGGGGATGCAAGGCTGGTTCAACATACGCAAGTCTATAAACGTAATTCACCACATCAACAGAACCAAAAACAAAAACCACATGATTATCTCAATTGACGCAGAGAAGGCATTTGACAAAATTCAACAGCCCTTTATGCTAAAACCCCTCAATAAACTCGGTATTGATGAAACGTATCTCAAAGTAACAAAAGCTATTTACGACAAACCAACAGCCAATATCATACTTAATGGGCCAAAAGTGGAAGCATTCCCTTTGAAATCCGGCACTAGACAAGAATGCCCTCTTTCACCACTCCTATTTAATATAATACTGGAAGTTCTAGCCAGAGCAATCATGCAAGAAAAAGAAATAAAGGGTATTCAAATAGGAAAGGTGGAGGCCAAATTGTCTCTATTTGCAGACGACATGATAGTATACCTAGAAGAACCCCATCACCTCAGCCCAAAAACTCCTGAAACTGATAAGCAACTTCAGCAAAGTCTCAGGATATAAAATCAATGTGCAAAAATCACAAGCATTCCTATACACCAATAACAGACTAAAAGAGAACCAAATCAAAAACGAACTGCCATTCACAATTGCTACAAAGAGAATAAAATACCTAGGAATACAACTTACAAGGAACGTAAGGGACCTCTTCAAGGAAGACTACAAACTACTGCTCAACGAAATAAGAGAGGACACAAACAGATGGAGAAACATTCCATGTTCATGGTTAGGAAGAATCAGTATCGTGAAAATGGCTATACTGTCCAAAGTAAATTACAGAATCAATGCTATCCCCATCAAGCTCCCATTGACTTTCTTCACAGAACTGGAAAAAACCACCATGAACTTCATATGGAACCAAAAGAGAGCCCGCATAGCCAAGACAATTCTAAGCAAAAGAACACAGAGGGAGGCATCACATTACCGGACTTCAAACTATACTACAAGGCTACAGTAATCAAAACAGCATGGTACTGGTACCAAAACAGAGATATAGACCAATGGAACAGAACAGAGGCATCGGAGGCAACACAGCATATCTACAACCATACAATCTTTGATAAACCTGACAAAAACAAGCAATGGGGAAAGGATTCCCTGTTTAATAAATGGTGTTGGGAAAACTGGCTAGCCATGTGCAGAAAGCAGAAACTGGACCCCTTCCTGACACCTTACACTAAAATTAACTCCAGGTGGATTAAAGACTTAAACATAAGACCTGGCACCATAAAAACTCTGGAAGAAAATCTAGGCAAAACCATTCAGGACACAGTAGTAGGCAAGGACTTCATGACCAAAACAGCAAAAGCATTGGCAACAAAGGCCAAAATAGACAAATGGGACCTAATCAAACTCCACAGCTTCTGCAGGGCAAAAGAAACAGTCACTAGAGTGAATCGGCAACCAACAGAATGGGAAAAAAATTTTGCAGTTTACCCATTTGACAAAGGGCTGATATCCAGAATTTACAAAGAACTCAAACAGATTTACAGGAAAAAAAACAAACAAGCCCATTCAAAAATGGGCAAAGGATATGAACAGACACTTTACAAAAGAAAACATACATGAAGCCAACAAACATATGAAAAAATGCTCATCATCACTGGTCATTAGAGAGATGCAAATCAAAACCACATTGAGATACCATCTCAGGCCAGTTAGAATGGCGATCATTAAAAAATCTGGAGACAACAGATGCTGGAGAGGATGCGGAGAAATAGGAACACTCTTACACTGTTGATGGGAGTGTAAATTAGTTCAACCATTGTGGAAGACAGTGTGGCGATTCCTGAAGGCCTTAGAAATAGAAATTCCCTTTGACCCAGCAATCCCATTACTGAGTATATATCCAAAGGACTGTAAATCGTTCTACTATAAGGACACATGCACACGAATGTTCATTGCAGCACTGTTTACAATAGCAAAGACCTGGAACCAACCCAAATGCCCATCGATGATAGACTGGACTGGGAAAATGTGGCACATATACACTATGGAATATTATGCAGCAATCAAAAATGACGAGTTCGTGTCCTTTGTAGGGACATGGATGAATCTGGAGAACATCATTCTCAGCACACTGACATAAGAACAGAAAAAGAAATACCGCATATTCTCACTCATAGGCAGGTGATGAAAAATGAGAACACATGGACACAGGGAAGGGAGTACTACACACTGGGGTCTATTGGGGGGAATAGGGGAGGGACAGCGTGTGGGGAGCTGGGGAGGGATAGCCTGGGGAGAAATGCCAAATGTGGGTGAAGGGGAGGAAGGCAGCAAAACACACTGCCATGTGTGTACCTATGCAACTATCTTGCATGCTCTGCACATGTACCCCAAAACCTAAAATGCAATAAAAATTTTTTTTAAAAAATAAACATTTATAGAACTCTCCACCCCAAATACACAAAACGTACATTCTTACCAGTACCACATCACACCTACTCTAAAAGTGACTACATAATTGGAAGTAAATCACTCCTCAGTAATTGCACAGCATTTCACAGGTTTAAATCAAAAACTGGTCGGCTGCTTGTTTGTTATTTTCCTCCCTTATTCCTTCCTGTCTCCATTGTTAAGCACAATTATTGGCATAAAAGAGGTTTTCAATACCCATTTTTAGACTGCATTCTAGCCTGGGCAATAAAGCAAGACTCCCATTCTCTCTCCCTCTTTCTCTTCCTCTTTCTTTCTCTTTTTCATTCTTTTTTTCTTTCTTTTTCCTTTTTCTTTTTTTCTCTTTTTTTTAAAAAATAATTATTATTGAGGACCCTTTCTTGTTTTCTTTTTTTTTTTGAGACAGAGTCTCACTCTGTCACCAGGCTGGAGTGTAGTAGTGGGATCTCAGCTCACTGCAACCTCTGTCTTCTGGGTTCAAGCAATTCTTGTGCCTCACCCTCCTGAATAGCTGGAATTACAGGCGTGCACCACCACACCCAGGTAACTTTTGTATTTTTAGTAGAGATGGGGTTTCACCATGTTGGCCAGGTTGGTCTCAATTTCCTGATATCGTGATCCAGCTGCCTCGGCCTCCCAGAGTGCTGGGACTAAGGCATGAGCCACCATGCCAGGTCTATTAAGAACTCTTCCTAACTAGATCAGTTGAGTAATCTGTAAATGGTGGTGGGCATATATACTTACTGAAGGAATCTGTGCCACAAGTAATACCAAACAATAAGCAATCTGTAAAATGAAGTAATTCCATGCCTAGGAGGTGGCCCAAAGAAACAGTGTTTCGTAGATCCAGTTTCGCTGAGAAAGATTCCCCAAGTACTGGCAATCATCCTATGTTGTAAAGGAGAGATCTAAGTTGTAGGTGTTCTTCTACAGCTCTATCATTTCAATTTCAGTAAATTCCATCATTTCTCAGATATATGTTATTCTTTAATGAATAAATGTATAAGTTTTTAAAATGGGACAGAACCCTGGAAATAATTCTATCCAGTTCTTTCATTTTGCAGATAAAGAACTCCACAGAGATTATACAACTTTTCTAATTCAATGTTATTAGTCATTAATTTAAGAAAAACAAAAAGAAATAAAATACATCAAGGTACATTATCCTTATTATCACAAATTATAATTTACACTAGGATAAGAGTGGTTATAGGCCAGTCGCAGTGGAATTCCAGGGTTCAGGTTTTTCTTTTATTCATTGCTACATATTAAGCACAAATGACAATACTTCACTGTAGAAGAGGCAACACATAACTGCCGAATAAATGAAGGAATACCATTGACTTGTCCATTTCATCTCTGCTTAACTTCAGTCTTATATTTTCAAGTGTTTGTTAGATGATTCACTCAACAACTGTTTGAACACCAACCACGTACACGGCACTCTCCTAGGTGACCTGGGGCTAATACCATCCCTCACTCTCCCCTAGAGTAGACACTTCATGCATTTACATTCCTATCGCATGTACTCTATCATCAATTACCATGTATCATTGAAAATTTTGTGCATACACTAGGTTGCAAGCTTCCTAAAATTGAAACTTTTGTTCAATTTTATTCTTAGAGACTAATCAATGCAAAGTACATAATATGTGTTTAACATATATGTATTTATTTAAAAATTTAGATACAGTAAAATTCACTCTTACTGTTATTAGTTTTATGATATTGGCCAAATGAATAGAGTTGTGTATCCAATGCAACAACCAGTTTCATCCATACAGGGGAATATAAAGAAGAATCACAGCAGGTTTACTGTTAAGCCACAAGACAACAGAAAAATACCTCTACAATACTCAGGAGAAAAAAAATGCAAAGAACCAAAACAGTCAACCAAGGATTCTATATCCAGGATGATATCTTTCAAAACCAAAGATGAAATAAAGACTTTCAAGACCAAAATCATAGAATAAGCTTAAAAAATCCATTAAAAGCAGACCATCAGGCCAGGCACAGTAGCTCATACCTGTAATCCCAGCACTTTGGGAGGCCAAGGCAGGAGGATTGCTTGAGCCCAGGATTGTGAGACCAGCCTGGGTCACATAGAGACCCCTATCTCTCAAAAAAATTTTTTTTTCTAATTAAAAAAACAAACAGCAGGCCTCTCTAGAAAAAATAAAAATAAAAAATAAAAAACTGGCTGAGTACAGTGGCTGATGCCTATAATCCCAGCACTTTGAGAGGCCAATGTGGATAGATCACCTGAGCCCAGGAGTTCAAGACCAGCCTGGGCAACATGACAACACCCCATCTCTACCAATACAAAAAATTAGCCAGGCTTGGTGATGCGTGCCTGTGGTTCCAGCTATTCAGGAGGCTGAGGTGAGAGAATCACTTGAGCCTGGGAGGCAGTGGTGGCAGTGAGCCGAGTTTGCACTACTGCACTCCACCTGGGTGACAGAGTAAGGCCTCATCTCAAAACAAACCAACCAACCAAAAAAAAAAAGAAAACCAATAGGACTGGGCAAATGAATGAATTTGTTGATATTGCTTGGAGTCAAGTTTCTCAATATGGAAGAAAGAACATAGAAATGTAAAATGGTAGTATGTATATAAACACATACTATAAACGGGATAAATTGGAGTAGAACTGGAGGTCATGGTGTACACTCATGATTTTGTAAATATTTATAGTCATGTGTAGCTTAATGACAGGGGTACATTCTGAGATGAGAAATGCATTGTCAGATGATTTCTTCACTGTGGGAACATTATACAGTGTACTTACACAGACCTAAATGGTACAGCCTACTGCAAACCTAGGCTATACGGTGTGGCCTATTGCTTCTAGGCTATAAACCCATACAGTATTATTGTACTAAATACTGTAGCCAATTGTAAAAGTGTTGAGCATTTGTGCATATAACATATCTAAACATAGAAAAGGTACAGTAAAATACAGTAATGCAATCATGAGATCACCTTTGTATATGCAGTCTGTCACTGATCAAAAAGTAGTTACATGGCACATGACTATACGCGCACGTGCATATTATATGAATCATGATTTCTTATATACAGGTTTGTGTGTATAAATATGTATAAATACATATGTACATGTATAAATATGTAAAAATACATATTTTCTAGTACTGTTTGTTGAAACAACCAAGAAGCAGCAAAGACACTCCAATAGCAATGAGAAGACCTAGTGTCAGATCTGTCTCTAATACCACTTCCCACTAAAAGAAAATGGTTCCTCAGGTAAGTTGCTGAATCTATACCTAAGGAGGACAGGTATATTGTGAGCTTCGAAAATCTTTGAATGCCAGAATATAATGAAGTGCTCAAAAATATAATGAGGAATTAAAACATGGATTCAGGAGCCAGCTTAAAGAGATTCCCTCTGATCAAATCTGGGATACTCTGAGCACCAAAATAAATAAAAGTCAAAAATTATAAATCATTGGGAAAAAAATGAATGAATCCATACATATAATAAATATGTACACATATACATACAAAGAGAATGGTGATCTGTTTCTTAAGCATAATGCCAAATGCCTACTGAGAAATATGGAGGAAGTGCTAGAGTTGAAAAATCATCATTTTACAAACATCATAGTAGAGAGTAGATAAGGCAAGAATCATCAGTAGATGCTAAATAGAGGAAGAAATATTAATAAAGAGTAATAAGTGTGTAGTCATCAAGTGTGTCCCCACAGACTGCGTGTTAGATGCAAGGGAGAAAAAAAAAGTTATCATATAGTGGAGAAATACAACAGTCTCACTGAGTGAACAAACTTAAAATCACCTATGGGGGACAGCTATGAAGAGAAGGACAAAATATCATCTATACAGAATTTGTCTAAGAAGGCATAGCATCAACTGATCACAATAGAAGATCAAAGACAAAATAAAAAACATTTTATTGAGAAAAAAAGTAGAAAGAAAAAAATGAAACAAACAAAAAAGTGGAAATAACTTTATTTTTTAAGAGATAAGTCTTGCCCTATGGCCCAGGCTGGAATGCAGCAGCATGATCACAGCTCACTGCAGCCTCAAATGATCCTCTTGCCTCAGTCCCCCAGGTAGCTAGAAAGTAGAGGCATGCACCACTATGCCAGGCTAACTTTTTTTTTTTTTTTTAAACTTTTTGAAGAGATGGAGTCTTGTTCTGTTGCTCAGGCTGGTTGCAGGAAAAGCTTTTTAAAAGATGACACAGTGAAAAATGGCCAAGAAAGGTTAGGGAGTAAACTCCAGATTAAATGAAACTAAAGAGACATGACAACTAAATGCAACATTTGACTTTAGAACGGATTATGTAATTCAGGGAAGAAGAAAATGCAATCTATTATGAGATCAACTAAGAAAACTGGCATATGAAAAGCATATTAGATAAAAGTATCATATCAATGTCAATTTATGAAGTCGATCACCACACTGTAATTATATAAGGGAATATCTCTAAACTTAAAAATGCACATTTGAGCCAGGTACAGTGGCTCATGTCTATAATCCCAGCAATTTGGGAAACCAGGGTGGGTGGATCACTTGAGGTGAGGAGTTCAAGATCAGCCTGGTCAGCATCATGAAACCCCATCTCTACTAAAAATACAAAAAAATTAGCGGGGTGTGGTGCTACACACCTGTAATCCCAGCTACTCAGGAGGCTGAGGCAGGAGAATCACTTGAACCCAGGGGGCAGAGGCTAGTGTTGAGCTGAGATTGTACCACTGTACTCCAGCCTGGGTGACAGAGCAAGAATCCATCTCAAAATAAATAAAATAAGGCCAGGCTGGTGGCTTATGTCTATAATCCCAACTAAGGCTGAGGTGGGCAGATTACTTGAGGTCAGGAGTTTGAGACCAGCCTGGCCAACATGGCAAAACCCCGTCTCTACTAAAACTACAAAAATTAGCCAGAAATGGTGGTGCATGCCTATAGTCCCAGCTACTAGGGAGGCTGAGGCTGGAGAATCACTTGAACCTGGGAAGTGGAGGTTGCAGTGAGCCAAGATCTCACCACTCCACTCCAGCCTGGGCGACAGAGTGAGACTCCGTCTCAAAAAATAAAATAAAATAAAATAAAAGTAAAATAAAATAAAAACGTACACTTCAGTATTTATGGGAAATGAGCCATGATATATGCTACATGTCCTAAAAAGGCTCCATATCAAGAAGAGCAACAGAAACATTAAAAATCTGGATGTATATGGCAAACTATTAGCCTTTTCTTAAGTTGTTTAAAGTATGTATGATGATTGAAGTAAAAAATTATAACATTATCTAATGGGGTTATTATTATTATTATTATTATTATTGAGACAGGGTCTCGCTCAGTCTCCCATGTTGGAGTACAATAGCACAATCATGGCTCACTGTACCCTTAAACTCCTGGGCTCAAATAATTCTCCTACCTCAGCCTCCCAAGTAACTGAGACTACAAGCACACCCAAAACAATAAGCTAATTTTATTGTTGTTTTTGTAGACATAGGGTCTTCTTCCTTTGTTGCCCAGACTGGACTAATAGAGTTTTTCAGCACATACATGTGAATACAATTCACATGAAAACTACCACATATAGCAGGGAGGGGAAGTGATCCATGTGGTTATAGGAATATGAGATTATAATTGCAGCGGTAAAGTACAAAATCTAAAATAGACTGTTAAAGTTTATATTATGTTTCCAAGGCAGGTCACAGAAAAAAAAAAAAAAAAGTTAGGTTGTGTATGTTGCAATCCGTACAGCAGCCAATAAAAAATAACATAAATATAGCGAAACGTGAATGAAATAAACTAAAAGGGAATGTTAAAATATATTTAAAGGAGAGGGTTTTGAGAAGATGACAGAATAGGAAGTACCAAAATTCCATCTCTCCACTTATATAACAATTTCACTGGCAGAATCTCTCTGATATAACTATTTTGAAACTCTGAGTCTAATGAAGGCTCGCAAATCCAGGGAAAGGCTTGGAAAAGGACTTTGATGGTAAACTGTGATTAATTTTAGTAAATTTCAGCTCTTAATATAACAGCAGCTACCCATTCCTTCACCCCCAAACCCCTGGCAGGCAGTCATGTGAGTATAAAACCAGAGCAGCTTAGACAGCTTATGGAAGCCAGAGAGAGCAAAAAACAGGACTATGTCTTCCAACCGTAAGGGAACTGTGTGTTGATCACTGACTGCTGCTGCTTATGACAGAGCGTAGACAAAGAGTCAGGCAGCTACTGTAGTTACACATGCATACGCTTTTGAAAACCCTGCTTCCTCCAGTTGAAGTGATTTCCAGGGGATTTAAAAAGCCAGAGCCCCTTTTATCCCCACCTTTATTTTCTCCATTTCCCTTTTCTAAGAGCCAGACAATCAAGACTAGATATTGACCAATAACTGCATATAAGGGGAAATTCTGGAAGAGACTGCATATACCCATAGAAAGCTTCAGACCCAGAAACAAACTGAGAAGACCTTAAGTTTATACCTCAAGTTGATCCCTGGAACAGAGATGGCCTACAAAAATATGAATAAATAAATAAATAAACAGTAACAAAAAAGCCTGCAAACCCTGGGGTAGAGGGAGAATCTGACTTCGGGGGTTACTACATTATTAGGTTCAAATGAGCCCTTTCAACAACAACAAAACACAAAGCATACAAGAAAAATAGAATGGCCTAGTGAAATAAACAATCAATCAATCAATAGACACTATCCCCCCAAAAAAAATCTGAGGGTAGATGTACTATACAGACTTTCTAAACACTATCCTAAAAATGCTAAAGAAAGATGTAGAGAAAGTTAACAAAATGATACATGAATACAATAGAAATATTAATTTTAAAAAAGCCTAAAAGAAAACCAAAAACAAATTCTAGAAGTGAAAAGTACAAAAATTAAAGTGAAAAATTCACTAGAGGAATTCAAAGGCAGATTTGAGTAGGCAGAAAGAAAAATCAGCAAACTTGGATATAGGACAATAGAAATTATCAAGTCAGAGAAATAAAAAGAAAAATGATTGAGAAAAGTGAACAGAATGTAATGAAACTAACTGAGCATGATGGCTCATGCCTGTAATCCCAGCACTTTGGGAGGCCAAGGCAAGTGGATCACTTGAGATCAAGAGTTCAAGACCAGCCTGGCCAACATGGTGAAACCCTGTCTCTACTAAAAATAAAAAAATTAGCTGGGCATTGTGGTGGGCGCCTGTAATCCCAGCTACTCAGGAGGCTGAGGCAGGAGAACTGCCTGAACCCGGAGGTGGAGGTTGCAGTGAGCCAAGATTGTGCCACTACAGTGCAGCCTGTGTGACAGAGAGAGACTCCATTTCAACAACAACAAAAAATGTAAAGTAACTGTGGGACACTGTCAAGAGAAAAAGAGAGGAAGAAGCAGAGAGAATATTTGAAGGAATAAAGTGTTAAAACATCCCACATTTGATGAAAGACATGAGTATAAAACATCCAAGAAGTGGCCAGGTGCAGTGGTGCATGTCCATAATCCCACACTTTGGGAGGCCAAGGTAGGTGGATCACCTGAGGTCAGGAGTTCGAGACCGGTCTGACCAACATGGTGAAACCTTGTATCCACTAAATGTAAAAAATTAGCCAGGCATGGTGGCACAGGCCTGTAATCTCAGCTACTTGGGAGGCTGAGGCAGGAGAATCGCTTTAATCCGGGAGACAGAGGTTGCAGTGAGCTGAGATCGCCCCATTGCACTCCAGCCTGAGCAACAAAAGCAAAGCTCCATTAAAAATAAAAAAAATCCAAGAAGTTCAAAGAACTCCAAGATGAACTCAGAGATCCACATAGAGAAACATTATAACCAAGCTGTAAAAAGATAAAGAAAGAGAGAATATCTTGAAAGCAGCAAGAGAAAAGTGACTGGTCACATACAAGGGATATTCAATAAAATGATCAGCAGATTTTTCACGAGAGAGTGTGGAGGCCAGAAGTCAGTGAGCAGATTATAGTCAAAGTGATAAAAGAAAAGAAAAAAGGGCTGGGTTTTTGGCAGGCTTACCAGGAACAAAAATGTCTATGGCCGGCAATTTCTACCTGCGCTACTATGTAGGGCACAAGGGCAAGTTTGGGCATGAGTTTCTGGAGTTCAAATTTCAGCCAGATGTAAAGCTTAGATATGCCAACAACAGCAATTACAAAAATGATGTCATGATCAGAAAAGAGGCTTATATGCACAAGACTGTAATGGAAGAACTGAAAAGAATTATTGATGACAGTGAAATTATACAAGAAGATGAGGCTTTGTGGCCTCCCCCTGACAGGGTTGGCCAACAGGAGCTTGAAATTGTCATTGGAGATAAACATATATCTTTTGCCACATTAAAAATAGGTTCTCTTATTGATGTAAATCAGTCAAGGCATCCTGAAGGTCTTCAAGTATTTTGCTATATGATACAAGACTTGAAATGTTTAGTTTTCAGTCTCATTGGATTACACTTCAAGATTAAACCAATTTAAATTTCATGTTTTTCAAGCTGTTTGTATATTTCATTAAGGGACAGGAGAGTTTATTTGTCATTTACAATATTGGAGTTTTTATGAATGTGAAGCAAAAGAAAACACTTTGTATGTAAACTGAAAATAAGAAAATACATTAACAGGCTTAATGGTTATCCTTGAGTCCACGTGGTTTGGACAGTCCCCAAACCACGTGGACTCAAGGATAACCATTAAGACTTTTTTATTAAATTCTGTAAATAAAAGCCATCTTTTGCTAAAAATTTGCTCTAATAAAACATACCAAATCATGAAAAAAAAGAAAGAAAAGAAAAAAAAATCAGTCAACCAAGAATTTTATATCCTGCCAAACTATCCTTTAAAAGTGAGGGAGATGATCAAAGGGATGTAGCTGGAGAAAATAAAAATAAAACAAAAATTAAAAAATAAAAAAAGTGAGAGAGAAATTACAACATTCTCAGGTAAACAGAAGCTGAGGGAGTTGGTTATCATTAAACTTTCTCTGTAAAAAATGGTCAAGGGAATTCTGTGGAGTGAAAGAAAGTACACTAGACAGTAACCTGAAGACATGTTAAAAAATAAAGACTCTTAGAACATATGGAAAAAGGCAAAAAAAAAAAAAAAAAAAAATTAAACAACAACAACAAAAAGACTCAATAAAGGTAAATACATGTGAAATTATAAAAGCTAGTATTTTTGCAACAGTTAGTATGTGACTGTTTCCTACATGATTTTATAGACTAATATGTTTTTTAAAATTAGTCTAAAAGCTATTGTTATTGTAATTTTCATTTGTGACCCCACATATTTTCTATGTAATTTAAGAAACCAATGCATTTTAAAGAATTATTAGTTTACATTTTGGGGTGCACAACATATAAATATATAAGTTTGTAACGTCAATAATTGAAAAGGCTGGGGATAGAGCTGCAAAGTAACATAGGTCTTCTAAATTTTTTTTAAGTTAAAGTGGCATAAAATGAAATTGCAGGAACATGTGTGGTGACTCATGCCTGTAATCCCAGCACTTTGGGAGGACAAGGCAGGAGAATAGCAAGAGTCCAGGAGTTCAAGACCAGCCTGGGCAACACAGTGAGACCCCATTTCTATGAAAACTTTAAAAATTAGCTTTGATTAGTGGTGACCACCTGTATTCCTAGCTAGTCAGGAGGATAATGCAGGGGGATCACTTGAGCCTGAGAGTTTGAGGTTACAGTGAGCTATGATTGCACCACTGAACTCCAACCAGGGCAACACAGTGAGACCCTGTGTCTAAAAAAATAAAAATACAGTGTTGCAATCTTAGAATGTTAAATATAATTCCTGTGATAAACAAATAAATAAAAAATCAGTTCTAGAATACACAAAAAGAAAATGAGAATGGAACATAAACATTTCAACACACACAAAAATCAATGACACACAAAAGACAGTAAAGAAGACAAGGAATAAAAACTATAAAGCACAGGAAACAGATAGCAAAGCAAAATAAAAATGTAAGTGGCTTAAACCCTCCAATCAAAAAGCAGAGACTGGATAGATATATGATCCAACTGCATGCTGTCTACAAGAGTCTCATTTTAGATCTAAAGACAAATAAGTTGAAAGTAAAAGGACAGAAAAAGATATTACATGCAAATAATAACCAAAAAAGACAGCAAGAGCAGCTATACTAACATCCAATTAAATAGACTTTAAATCAAAAAAAGTTTGCAAGAGACAAGAACACTATATACAGGTACACCTTGTTTTATTGTGCTTTGCAGATATTGTATTTTTTAAAACTGTAGACTGTGGAAATCCCATGTCAAGTAAGTCTATTCGTGCCATTTTCCCAACAACATGTGCTCACTTAATGTCTGTCATATTTTGGTAATTCTCCCAATATTTCAAAATTTTTCATTATTATTGTCTGTTATGGTAATATGTGATCCATAATCTTTGCTGTTATTATGGGAATTGTTTTGGGGTGCCATGAACCACTCCCATATAAAAAAATGGCATTTTTCAGATATAATAACATTGTACACTTAATATACTGTAGTATAATGTAAACATGACTATTATATGCATTGCTCAACCAAAAAAAATTCATGTGATTCACATCATTGCAATATTTCCATATACGGTGGTCTGGAACCAAACGCACAATATATCCAAGATATGTCTGTATTAATAAAAGCTTCCGTATATTGAAAAGATGTAACACTTATAAGCATCTATACACTTAATAAACAGACCATCAAAATACATGAAGCATAAACTGACTGAATTAAAGGAAGAAATAGAAAGTTGTACAATAACAATTGGAGACTTCAATGTCCTAATCTCAATAATGAATAGAACAACCAGAGGACTTTTTTTTTTTTTTTTTTTAAATTTTTATTGCATTATAGGTTTTGGGGTACATGGCGGAACGTGCAAGATAGTTGCATAGGTACACACATGGCAGTGTGTTTTGCTGCCTTCCTCCCCTTCACCACACTTGGCATTCATCCCCAGGCTATCCCTCCCCAGCCTCCCCCCACTGTCCCTCCCCCATTCCCCCCAATAGACCCCAGTGTGTAGTAGACCCCCTCCCTGTGTCCATGTGTTCTCATTTTTCTCACCCGCCTATGAGTGAGAATATGCGGTATTTCTTTTTCTGTTCTTGTGTCAGTTTGCTGAGAATGTTCTCCAGAGGACTTAAACAACACATTAAACCAACTATTACATCTAACAGATATATATCGAACATTCTATGTGAAAAACAGATAGCAGATGTGGAAAACACAGTGGTAGGTCCTCAAAAAATTTAACACAAAATGACCATATGATTCAGCAATTTCACTTACAGGCATATGCCCAAAAGATTTGAAAGTGGAGTTTCAAAGAGATAGTTGTACACTCATGTTCACAGCAGCACTATTAATACTAGTTAGAACATGGAAACAACCCAAGTGTCCAGTGACAGAGGAAGGGATAACAAAGAAACATAATGAAACTGACTGGTTGCTCCTAAGTTCAGAGGAAAAAGTAGTGAAAGAAAATGATAAACTCAGGGATTCTGTCTCCTGGCTTCAGAAGCAGATACTGAGCCTCAAATCTGCTAAGACTGCCCTGAGTGAGAGTCTTTACCTCCTGTGGAAAAACAGACACAAGCTCATATCATGTGAATGGCTGACCTGCAATGAAAGGTGCATGCACAGCTTCACCACGTGTCTACAGTTAAAGTGAGGGCATTGATTGGAAAAGAATGGGACCCTGCAACTTCTAATCAGGACCTCCATCCTTTTACCAGGGTAAGTGGGCATTGGAGAAAGGAAAATGATCAGACATTTCAGGAACTACTGGACACTGGCTATTAGTTGACATTGATTCCAGAGGACCCAAAACGTCACTGTGGTCCTCCAATTAAAGTAGGGGCTTATGGAGGTCAGGTAATTAAAGGAGTTTTAGCTCAGGTCCAACTTACAGTAGGTCCAGTGGGTGCCCAGACTCATCCTGTGGTCATTTCCCCAGTGCCAGAATGCATAATTGGCATAGACATACTTAGCAGCTGGCAGAATCCCCATTTTGGCTCCCTGACTGGTAGGGTGAGGGCTACTATGGTGAGAAAGGCCAAATGGAAGCCATTAAAGCTGCCTCTACCTAGAAAAATAGCAAATCAAAAACAATATCACATCTCTGGAGAAATTGTGATTAGTGCAACCATCAAGGACTTGAAAGATGCAGGGTGGTGATTCCCACCACAACCCTGTTCAACTCTCCCATTTGGCCTGTGCAGAAGACTATGGATCTTGGAGAATGACAGTGGATTATCATAAGCTTAACCAAGTGGTGACTGCAATTGCAGCTGCCATACCAGGTGTAGCTTCATTGCTTGAGCAAATGAACACATCTCCTGGTAGCTGGTACGCAGCTATTGACTTGTCAAATGCCTTTTTCTCCATTCCTGTTCATAAGGCCCACTGGAAGCAATTTGCCTTCAGCTGACAAGGCCAGCAATATACCTTTACTCTCCTACCTCAGGAGTACATCAACTCTCTGGCTTTGTGTCATAATCTTATTCAGAGAGACCTGGATTGCTTTTCACTTCCATAAGATATCACACCGGTCCATTACATTGATGACATTATGCTAATTGGATCCAGTGAGCAAGAAGTAGTAAAAACACTAGAATTATTGGCCATCTTTTGCAGATAATTATTATCCTTTTGAGAGACGGCTCTTGGCCTGTTACTAGGCTTTGGTGGAAACTGAACATTTGACTATGAGTCAAGTCACCATGAACCTGAACTGCCTATCATGAACTGGGGTGCTTTCTGACCCATCTAGCCATAAAGTGGGTCATATGCAGCAACATTTGTGTCTTAGATCCAGAGGGAGGAACACTGCTACCAGGAGCCACACAACAATCCCATTAAACTGGAAGTTAAGATTGCCACCTGGACACTTTGGGCTCCTCTTACGTTTAAGTCAATAGGCTAAGAAGGGAGTTACAGTGTTGTCAGCTGGGATGACTCATCCAGATTATCAAGATGAAATCAGTCTACTATTCCACAATGGAGGTAAGGAAGAGTATGCATGGAATACAAGAAATCCATTAGAACATCTCTTAGTATTACCAGGCCCTGTGTTTAAGCCCAATCCAGGCAGGACTACAAACAGCTCAGACCTTCAGGAATGAAGGTTTGGGTCACTCTACCAGGAAAAAAAAACACAACCTGCTGAGGTGCTTGCTGAAGGCAAAAGGAATACAGAATGGGTAGTAGAAGAAGGTAGTCTTCAATACAAGCCACAACCACATGATCAGCTGCAGAAACCGGGACTGTAATTGTCATGAGTATTTCCTCCTCCTTTTGTTAAAAACGTTTGTGCATGTATACACATGTACTAAGAAAATATCTTCATTTTATTTCCATTTCCCTTTCTCATCTGACCTATGATTTATTGACTTCATATCAGCATTTACAAATTAACTTTATGTAATAGTATTTGGGTTGGAGATCAGTGCGTTTCCAGTTGCATGAAGGATAATTATATTATGTTAGGTGTAATTACGATTATTGTTGTCTTTATTTGAAGATTATGTATGATCTTAGGAGATGTGTATGGGTTCATGTTAACAAGGTGGACTTGTGATGGTTAATACTGAGTATCAGCTTGATTGGATTGAACGATGCAAAGCATTAATCCTGGGTGTGTCTGTGAGGGTGCTGCCAAAGGAGCTTAATGTCTGAGACAGTGAGTTGGAGAAGGCAGACTCACCCTCAATCTGGATGGGCACCATCTAATCAGCCTCCAGTGAATATAATGCAGGCAGAAACATGTGAAAAGGTTAGACTGGCCTAGCCTCCCAGTCTACATCTTTCTCCTGTGCTGGATGCTACCTGCCTTCGAATATTGGACTCCAAGTTTTTCAGTTTTGGAACTCGGCCTGGCTCTCCTTGCTCCTCAGCCTGCAGATGGCCTATTGTGGGACCTCCTGATCATGTGAGTTAATACTCAATAAACTCCCATGGATAAAAAATATTATATATATTATTAATGCAATAATATATAATAATTATAATTTACTATTATAAGTATATATAGGACTCATATGTAGGAGTCCTGTATATTATTTATATAATAAATTATATATGCATTTACATAATTATAAATAATTTATAGCCATATATAGGAGTCCTATATATACATGCTTCTATATATACTCCTATATATACAAGTCAAATATATATGTTCATATATTTTATTAAATATGTTTCTTATATAATTATTATAGCTATATTATATATTTTTATAATATATATTTATATATAGGAATATACATACATATATAATATATATATTATTATAGTAATATTACTGTAGTAATTATTATTATAGTATATACTCCTATATGTCTATATAGTAATACATAGGAGTATATATATTTATTACTATGTATAATATATTTATATATAGGAGTATATATATTATTACTCTACACATAAGCATATATATGACATATATACATAGGAGTCCTAAATATATATATCCATTATTTTATATAAATATAATATATATACATTATTTTATATAAATATATATATCCATTATTTTATATAAATATAAATATATATCCATTATATATATATGTTCTGTCTCTCTAGAAAGCCTTAATACATGCACTAAAGCCAAAAGACTGAGGAAAAGAAATATGAGAATACTCTGGATTAACCAAATTAAAGGTGACCCCCAGGAACACAGCCCCTTAAGTACCCAGTGTTCACTGTCAATTTAATTAAGTGCCAGGTGGAGCTCAATGTGAAAGTACTTTCAGATCTAGCCATCTATGAATGACTTCTAAAAGTTGGGCTGCTTTGGCCAAAAGGAGGCAACAAGGATTGGCTGCTGCCTTGGGGGATGGGAAGGAGCCTGAAGGCATATTTTCTAGGGTGATGCAATACCACTGAGGAGGCTATAGCTGCGTGGATTGGAAAAAGGCTTTTTATGCTGATAATCATAACTAAAACAGGAAAGTCATTATTTAGTCAACATTTGTAAATTTGATTTGTAATTGTGATTATTTACGTTTAAGCAACAGGCACGAGAGAAAAGGCCCTGTCTTCTCTCAGCGGGACAGATTCACAGATTCACAGAACTATCTTATGGTTTTTTTTTGGTTTTGGTTTTGATTTTTGAGATGGTGTCTTGCTCTGTCACCTAGAGGAGTGCAGTAGCATGATCTTGGCTTACTGCAACCTCTGCCTCACGAGTTCAATGGATTCTCCTGCCTCAGCCTCCAGAGTATCTGGGGTTACAGGTACCCGCCACCACACTCGGCTAATTTTTTGTATTTTTAGTAGAGATGGGTTTTCTCCATGCTGATTAGGCTTGTCTCCAACTTTTGACCTCAGGTGATCCGCCCTCCTTGGCCTTTCAATGTGTTGATATTGCAGGTGTGTGAGCCATCACACCTGGCCAGGACTATCTTACATAAATGATGCAATTTAAGCTTGTGTGGTGCAGAAAAAAGAAAAGGAAAGGAAAGAAAAAAAGAGAGAGAGAGAAAGAAAGAAAGAGAGAGAGAAATTCTGACTTATTCTCCATGGATCAACCTTGACAACATTACACTCAGTGAAATAAGTCAGTCAAAAAAAAAGGTATATACTGGCCATGCATAGTGCCTCATGCCTGTAATCCCAGCACTTTGGGAGGCCAAGACAGATAGATCAAGACCGGAGTTCAAGACCAGCCTGGCCAACATGGCAAAACCCCATCTCTACTAAAAACACAAAAATTAGCTGGGCGTGGTGGCACATGCCTGTAATCCTAGCCACTTGGGAGGCTGAGACAGGAGAATCACTTGAACTTAATTATGAATTGGGAGGGAGGTAGAGGTTACAGTGAGCCAAGATCACGCCACTGCACTCCAGCCTGGGCAATAGAGTGAGATTCCACCTAAAATAAAAAAAGGCAAATACTATATGATTCCACTTACATGAGGTACCTAGAGTAATCAAAATCATACAGACAAAAAGTAAAATGTTGCTTGCTAGAGGATGAGGAGCGGGAAGAAGGGAGAGTTACTGCTTATGGGTACAAAGTTTCTGAGTTTTTTGAAACAGTCTCGCTCTGTCACCCAGGCTCAAGTGCAGTGTCATGGTCTTGGCTCACCACAACCTCTGCCTCCCTGGTTCAAGCAATTCTCCTGCCTCAACCTCCCGAGGAGCTGGGACTACAGGCACAAGTCACCATGCCCGGCTAATTTTTGTAGTTTTAGTAGAGACTGAGTTTCACCATGCTGGCCAGGCTGGTTTCGAACTCCTGACCTGATGATCTGCCTACTTCAGCCTCCCAAAGTGCTGGGATTACAGGTATGAACCACCATGCCCGGCCAAAGTTTCTGTTTTAAAAGAGAAAAGAGTTACGTTGATGGTTAGTAGTGATGGTTGTACAACATAATGAATGTTTACTATCATTGAATTGTACTCTTCAACATGGTTGAGTTAGTAGATTTTATAAGTGTTCTGCCACAATAAAAACATAGGAAAACAAGTTAAATAATCTAAAAGAAGGCAAGAAAGGGCAGTAGAAGAACAAAAGAAACCAAATAGATTCACAGAAAACAAAGATCAAAAAAGAATAGCTGAATTAACACAAAGCTGCATAAGCATGTACTTTATGAGGAACACTGCAGATTATATGTTAAATGTCAGTCTAATAACTATTCTAAAAAAATTTTAGCATCTGAAAAAAAATGTTTTCCAAAGAATATGGGCCAATAAAGAGCAGAAGTTTGTTCACTAGAGCTTAAAGGCCAAAGTGACATGATATTTCATTCTGCATCAAACAAGTGAGCAAAAAATAAACTCTTAATCATGTGATGAGGGAGTAAGCCATGAAAATAATCTTAAAAGCTATGGGCCGGGCGCGGTGGCTCACGCCTGTAATCCCAGCACTTTGGGAGGCCGAGGTGGGTGGATCACGAGGTCAAAAGATCGAGACCATCCTGGTCAACATGGTGAAACCCCGTCTCTACTAAAAATACAAAAAATTAGCTGGGCACGGTGGCGCATGCCTGTAATCCCAGCTGCTCAGGAGGCTGAGGAAGGAGAATTGCCTGAACCCAGGAGGCGGAGGTTGCGGTGAGCCGAGATTGCGCCATTGCACTCCAGCCTGGGTAACAAGAGCGAAACTCGGTCTAAAAAAAAAAAAAAGCTATGATGACTCAAGTTTAAACACACACTGAGGAAAACACTGTTCTTTTATAATGAACTTTAAAAGATTAACAATTCCTTCATTCTTCCATTTGTATCTTCTTAAAGGATACCGTACTACAGCATGTAAGAGTTTTCCATATAGAAAGAAATTTTGAAAGTGGGTGTGGGTGTTGGCTCTCACAGCTGTAATAATGATTGTAATTTATCTATTTTTCCTAAGCAAAGTCCAAACTTCACTAAATGTAAAACAGATGTCATGGATTTCTTTCATAAAATGTTGGCAGTAACGTATTTCAATTTCAACTAAAGTAGAAAAAAAACAAAAATAACTCCAAATGTCTCCTCTCAAGTATAAAGCAAACAAAGAGAAATTTAGGTTAAAAATTTAAAAATTTTATTCTAACAATAAATTTCTGGGACTATTACATCAAAAATTAGGTGACCATCAGAAATTAATTCACAAAAATGTTAAGTCATTCTCACACATTACTGGTGAGAATACAAAATAGTATGATTGTTCTAGAAAACAGTTTGGCAGTTTATTATGAATTTAAACATACTCGTATATGACTCAGCAATTCCACTTCTGGTTATTTACCTTAGAGAAAAGAAAACTTATATTCACACAAAAATCTCTAGTGAATGTTCACAACAGCATATACGTGTACGTTTGTGTGTGTAATATACATATTTATAGCATATGAATGTTTGTAAAGGCATGAATGCATGTGCACATGTATATATACATATACACACATAAAGATATCTTTACATTATATATATTACACACTATAATATGCTATGTAAATGTATGTATCACTATAATACGCTATATTCACCAAAAACTGAAAATAACCCAAATGTTCTTCAATGGGTAATTGAATAAAACTCTAGTACATCCATACAAGGGAATATGAAAATAAAAAGAAATAAAACACATTACAAGTGAGACCAACAACTCCTTAAATGGGCCCACAGGCAGACAGTACTTCAACAGAGGAAAGAATCTGTGAAAGTTGCAGATAGGTTAATAGAAATTATCCAAATTGAAACACACACAAAAAGGTATGAAAGGAATAGAACAGAGCATCCAAATGCTAGGACAATATGTCAGATAGTCTAACATGTGTGTCATTAGAGTGATACAGGGCAAAATAAATACTCTAAAAGATATAATTGATAATTTTCACACAAATATACCCTAAACATAGCACAAACTACAGAAAAGCAAAATGAAGAGAAAGATTTAAGGCAGCCCTGAGCACACACACAAGACACACTAATACAGAAAAATAAAGATAACAATCATAGCAGACTTTCTGTCACAACCTATGCAATCCAGATCATGAAAGAATATGTTTAAAGATAATATATTTTTAAAAAAACCTGTCTACTCAGAATTCTATGGTCAGCAAAAATATCTTTCAAAAAATGAAGGAAAATTAAGACTTTTCTAGAGAAAGAAAAGCCGATAGATACTATGGCCAAACAGACCAGCACAGTAAGAAATGTTAAAGGGCCAGGTGCGGTGGCTCATGCCTATAATCCCAGAACTTTGGGAGGCTGAGGTGGGTGGATCACCTGAGGTCAGGAGTTTGAGTCCAGCCTGACCAGCATTGTGAAACCCTGCCTCTACTGAAAACAAAATTAGCCAGGCATGGTGGTGCACACCTGTAGTCCCAGCTACTTGGGAGGCTGAGGCAGGAGAATCACTTGAACCCAGGAAGCAAGTGAAATTATGCCATTGCACTGCCCAGGCAAAAAGAACGAAACTCCATCTCAAAAACAAAAAAAGCTAAAGGAAGTTCTTACAGAAGAAGGAGCATATAAGTTAGAAATCTGAATCAACATAAAGAAATGAAGAATGTTGTAAATGAAAAAATGAAGAGAAATATACAAAAACATGTTTTGTTGGCCAGGTGCGGTGGCTCATGCCTTTAATCTCAGGACTTTGGGAGGCCATAGCGGGTGGATCATTCGAGGTCAGGAGTTCAAGACCAGCCTGGCCCACATGGTGAAAACCTGTCTCTACCAAGAAAAAAAAAAATTAGCTGGACATGGTAGCTGGATGCCTGTAATCCCAGCTACTCAGGAGGCTGAGGCAGAATTGCTTGAACCCAGGAGGCAGAGGTTGAAGTGAGCCAAGATCATGCCACCGTACTCCAGCCTGGGCAACAGAGTAAGTAAGACTCCATCTCAAAAAAACAAAACAAAGCAAGTTTTGTCTTCTTTTTAATTGCTTTAAAAAATAATTGAGTCTAAGGCAAAAATGGAAACAATGCCCTGAGGCATCAGGAACATGTAAAAGTGTATGACAATTGTATGACAATAATAATACAATGGTTGAGGGAAAAAAATGTAAAGTATACTGTTGTTCTTACAGTACATGTGAAATGTTTACTATTTAAAGTGAAGGTAGACTGTGATAAGTGATGATGAAGGTAGACTGTGATAAAGGATGATGAAGGTAGAAGCAAGAGTCAATAAAATAATGACTAAAATTTTCCAAAAATTAAAGATATCAATCCTGTGTGAAAACGACAGATCTATAATGAAAAACTAAAAATAAATTCATATTTAGGCACATAATATTTAAACTGCATAATAACAGAGATAAAAAAGAAAGAAACTTCAAAAGGAGAAGTAACTTGCACTAGGTCATTGAATCTGGACTAAAATCCAGGTCTTCTGACCTATGTTCAACACTCTTTCTAAAATACCAGTAACTCTCCACAAATGGGAACACGGTCTAAAAAAATTACCCAAAAGGCTGAGATTAAATATTAGTTAAGGGACTATAATATGCCCCTTATTACAAGATATCTCAATATGCTTCCTTTTGTAATTTCCAAATAGCAGATGCTACTTCCAAACCATGGTCTGAACAAAACGAAGTATGTGATCTCTGCCATGACACAACACATTCTTGATATTCTGCCTACCTCTCAAACAGTTCCTTTTCTAATTCCTTTGCAGGATCCTTGCCTTCTATTCAGCCAGTATAGTTAAGAATTCTTCAAGGCTTAGTTTTAGGCCCTTTTCTAGTTTCACTCTATATTCCTTCCTAGGCAATCTCATTCCTGCTCAAGGCTTTAATTCCTACCAAACAGAAGATAATTTCAGTGTTCTATCTCTCACCCCCACCTTTTCTGTGCTGCCCCTTTCACATTTTTATTTCAGAGTTTTCAAAGGCACTCAAGTCTCATATGTCCAAAATAAAGTCATAATCTCACCAGACAATGGTCCTCTTCCAACCTTCCCTTATCAGCAAACAGGCCCACCATAATTGAAGAGTTATCACCTGTGAATGACCTCTAATTCCTTTTATTCAAGCAATCCCATTGCCCACTCATTTTTGCTTCCTAAGTATCCCCAAAATCCATCTAGCTAAGTACCATCTTTTCAGTCCAAACTACAAACTTCTCTTGCCTGAACTGTTTTAAAAGACTAGTCATTGACTCACCTGTATCAATGATTGTACCCCTTCAATCCATTTCTCCATAGCATCCAGAATAATTCTTTCTAGGATGCCACACTTCTGTTTTCCTCAGACCCTGATCAAAACTTTTTAATAGTGTCACTTGGTCCTAGGACTATGATAAAACTCTTTATACCAAATTCCCTGGAGTATGGATCTTACCTAATTTACTAGCCTCAACTTACACCATTCTCCTAGGCTCTTGCCTCTACCAGTCACTCTGGCCCTGTGTCAAACGCTCACAGACGTCATGCTCCCTGCTAGCACAGTGCACAGTAAAGCTATTTCCTTTTTGTTAGTTCACACCTACTCATTTTTCAGATGTCAGCTCAACCTTTGGGAAATGATTTCATGTTCTCTCTGCTAGTCGAATTCCTGATACACACTTTGGGAGGCTAAGGCAGGAGGATTGCTTGAGCAGCCTGGGCAACATAGTGAGATCCCAACTCTAATTTAAAAATAAAATATAAAAATAATAAAAAACAAAAATTCCTGATATATACTTCAACAGCATTATGTAATTCTCCTTTGTAGCATTTAACATAGTTATAATTTAAGATTTACTTCTGTCATTATTTCATTAATATCTGACTTCTCCACTAGACTGTCAATTCCATGAGGACTGAGGATTAGATCTTTTCTGGCTCACATTCTAATTTTAATACCCAGCACATAGTGAATGTTCAGTAAACATAAACTAAATGAAAGAATAATAGATATAGAAAATATGGGCTTAAATAAAATCCACAGTAGTGGTGTTATATTTTCAAAGACCTATTTATTTACTAAGAAAAGGAAAAGGTAAACTTAAAACTGTAAAGTGTAAATTTACTTTTGTCTAAAAAAGTAAACTTGTAAAATAGCTTACCTAGACACAAATTCACTTAATTCTGAACATTCTGTGGGCTCCATTATTATGCTGAGGTCAGTAACAGCAGAAGATAATCTCTCCTTATTCTAAAACGAAGATAAAAAGTTTACATATCAAAGCACGGTAAACTTCAAAAAGATAAAAATATTTTTGAAATATGCAAAATGAACTGTCACCAAATAAAAGAGTAATCAAGAAATGATACCAAAGACACTGGTTATTTGTTAAAAGAATGAATTCAGATCCTTACTCTATACCAAAACCCAAAAGGAATTCCAGATGAATTACTTACGTAAATGGACACTGAAACAAATATAAGGAGAAAATTTAAACTTTTTTTTTTTTTTTTGAGACAGAGTTTCGCTTTTGTTACACAGGCTGGAGTGCAATGGCGAGAACTCAGCTCAGGCAACCTCCGCCTCCTGGGTTCAGGCAATTCTCCTGCCTCAGCCTCCCGAGTAGCTGGGACTACAGGCATGCGCCACCATGCCCAGCTAATTTTTGTTTTCTTTTTAGTAGAGACGGGGTTTCACCATGTTGACCAGGATGGTCTCGATCTCTTGACCTCATGATTCACCCGCCTCGGCCTCCCAAAGTGCTGGGATTACAGGCGTGAGCCACCACGCCCTGCCCAAAAATTTAAACTTTTAATATATCATCGAGGAAAGACTTTAAATAGAAAAAAATTAGCAAATATAATTAAATAAAAACACAATATATCTAAGTAAAGAAATGATCTAAGGCTGGGCGCGGTGGCTCACGCCTATAATCCCAGCACTTTGGGATGCTGAGGCGGGTGGATCACGAGGTCAAGAGATCGAGACCATCCTGGTCAACAAGGTGAAACCCCGTCTCTACTAAAAAGAAAACAAAAATTAGCTGGGCATGGTGGCGCACGCCTGTAGTCCCAGCTACTCAGGAGGCTGAGGCAGGAGAATTGCTTGAACCCAGGATGCAGAGATTGCGGTGAGCCGAGATCACGCCATTGCACTCCAGCCTGGGTAACAAGATGTGAAACTCCGTATAAAAAAAAAAAAACAAAAAAGAAAAAGAAAAAGAAATGACCTTATAATAAAAGAGAAGCAATAAACTGAGCTAAATATTTACCATGAATATGACAAAGGGACACTAAAAAGCTGGAAAAAAAACTGCAAAGGATATTTACTAAAAATTCAGAAGTAAAAAACAATTTACACATACAAAAATGTTCAATCTCATCTGGGCACAGTGGCTTACACCTGTAATCCCAGTACTTTGGGAGGCCAAGGCGGGTGGATCACCTGAGGTCAGGAGTTTGAGATCAGCCTGTCCGATGTGATAAAACCCGTCTCTACTAAAAAATAATAAAATTTAGCCGGACTTGGCGGGGGGTACCTGTAATCCCAGCTACTCTGGAGGCTAAGGTAGGCGAATTGCTTGAACCCAGGAGACAGTGGTTGCAGTGACCTGAGATCACACCACTGCACTCCAGCCTGGGCAAAAGAGCAAGACTCTGTCTCCAAAAATAAATAAATAAATAAAAAGTTTAATCTCATGAGTAATAATTGTAAATTAAAACAATAAGATGCCATTTTTACCTATAAAATGAGAAATGATTAAAAATGTGTCAATCCTAGAAATACACTGAAACCTAGCATAACCCTTTTAAATATTATTTTGACAATGCATAACTTAAAATATTCTTAAACTTCTGTCCCAGTAATTTAACTTCTAAGAAACTGTCCTTAAGTACTATAATGAGAAACAAAGACAAAGACTTATGAACAAATATATTCATAACAGTACTACTTATCACAGAAAACAAAAACAACTATATACTCAATGATGGGGACTCTTAAACTGTTTTGATCTGCAGATTCAGGTTTTTCCTTTTACTTCAGTAAAATTTGTTCTGTTATGTATTTGCTATAATTTCTCTTTACTTTTTTTGCTACTCCTGTTTTTGGAAAAATCATATATTGGCTCTCCATTGTCTGTCTTCCAGATTTATTATGTTCGTTTCAGTTGCTTTCACAGGTGACTTTTCTCAGGCATATCCTCCATATTCTATTCTCTTATACTGATAATGTAGTTTTCAGTACTATAACCATTTTATTCTTCTTTTCTTTTTCTCTTATTCAATTTTCTTTATGCTTTGAGAGTCAGAGCGGCTTTTATATAGCATGCTCTTTTATTTCCTGGCTTAACTATTTAAAGTAAATTGGTCTGTATTTTCTTAACTTCCTTTCTTTTTATGTCAGTATTTTTGCCCTGATTTTAAATCACATTGCCCAATATGGTGATGAAAGAACTCTGTTCCATCTTTGTGCTCTGAATTCCTAAACTCTATGGCTCCTATTTGTTATGAACAACAGTAAATCCAGCAATTTTTGCTATTTCCTAAGACTACAGTGAGTGGAAACTCCTTGACTCTCTTTCCCATTTATCTGGATACTATCTGACTGTCCCTTAATATTCTGAACTGTTGGAGAAAGAAATACTGATGGTTTGAAATCTTTGCTTAGTTTTTCATCAGCTTGAGGGAAGGGTAGGAATTACTAGGAGTAGATGCAGTTCAATAAGCTCTCTGTGGGCATCTACCACCATTTCTAATCAAAACGTAAGTTCCAGAAGCACTCTTCCAATTCAGTTTTTTAAAAGATAAACCAATATAAAACTGGGCAAAAGATCTGAACAGATCTCTCCAAAGATGATATATGAATGGCCAATAAGCACATGAAAAGATGCTCAAATCATTAATCATCATCAAATAGTTCCAAATGACCTGGTAATTCCACTTCCGGTTATACATTTCCACTTAAGCGGAAATTTAAGTCCACTTAAAAACTTGCACATAAGGCTGAACATAGTGACTCATGTCTCTAATCCCAACACTTTGAGAGGCTGTGGCAGAAGGACTGCTTGAGCCCAGAAGTTCAAGACCAGCCTGGTCAACACGGTGAGACCCCATCTCTCCAATGATAAATGCTACAGCATGGATGGGCCTTGAAAACATTATGCTAAGTGAAAGAAGCCAGACAACACAGACCACATATTATATGCTTCTATTTACATGAAATGTCCAAAACAAGCAAATCTGTAGAGAGAAAACTGGTTCTTTGGAATTGGGTAAAAGGAGAGGGGGAGTTAAATAATATGGGGTTTCTTTTTGAGGTAAAAAAATTTACTGTGGCAATGACTGCACAACTCTGAATATATTAAAAACTATAGGCCAGGTGCAGTGGCTCACACCTGTAATCCCAGCACTTTGGGAGGCCGCGGCAAGTGGATCACTTGAGGTAAGGAGTTTGAGATCAGCCTGGCCAGCATGGTGAAACCCCGTCTCTACAAAAATTCAGAAATTAGCTGGGCATGGTGGCGCACAGCTAATCAGGAGGCCAAGGCAGGAGAATCACTTGAACCCAGGAGGCAGAGGTTGCAGTGAACAAATATCGCACCACTGCACTGCAGCCTGGGCAGCAAAGCAAGACTCAGTCTCAAAAAGAATAACAATAATAAATAATAATAAACTTGTGAAACAAAGCTTGGATTCTGAATAAATTATATTTGAAATAAACTATAGAACTATCTACTTTAAACTGGTAAGTTACATGATATTTGAATTATATCTCAATAGAACTGTTACAAGAAAAATAAAAGGAAAGGAAAAGGAAAACAAAAATTTCAGGGGCACATCCGGTCTCCAGTCAGGTATGTGTAGACATATGTTAGATTTCAGCTTTTTAACCCATTAGAATAGGCGAGTAACCCTTCAATGCAAAGTCTATGATTTATTCGCCTCTTTAAAAAAATTTTTTTTGTTGTTGGTTTATAGAATCTTGTTTAACAACTTGAAAGCTGACTTGAAAATACTGTTTTTCCATATCTCCCCTGCTTGTGGTACTGCTAACTAGGTCAATTCTCCCCAACTGGTAAATAAGAGAAGAGACCTTATAAACAATCTGACCTCAAGCCCCTACATGAGTCTCAGCAGCACATTCCTTTCTACAATGGTCCATTTAATTTAAGCCCACGGTTTTCATTCTCCTCTACAACTGAAGGATTGTGGGTAGAAGTGTTTAGGAAAAGGGTGCCATTAAGTTGGTACTTTTTTTTTTTTTTTTTTGAGACAGGGTTTTGCTCTATTGCCCAGGCTAGAATGCAGTGGTTCAGTCACTGCTCATTATAACCTTAAATTTGTGGGCTCAAGCATTTCTCCTGCCTCAGCCTCCCAAGTGGCTAGGACTATATGTGTGAGCCACCAGGCCTGGCTAATTTTTAATTTTAAAAAAAGAGACAGGGTCTCACTATGTTGCCCAGGCTGGCCTCTAATTCTAATTCTCAAGCTATCTTCTTGCCTTGACTTCCCTCAGTGCTGGGATTACAGGTGTGAGCACCACACCCAGCCTAACTTTGTAAAACTTATAAACCTCTCATGAACCACCTTGTATTGGATTTCAGGGTTTAGAATCAAATATCATTAATATCAGAGAGACTCTTTGGAGCCTGTGATAAATGGAGTTCTATTCTCTTCTATTTAAAAATATTGCTTATTTTTGAATAATTTTGTTCATTTCATTGGGACAGAAGTTATGGAAACTTAACCTGCCACTTTCCCCACAAACTTCTATCCATTTAACTGATTACGTTGCTTGGATTATGCAAGGCTGATAAATGTTAATTCTGATGGTCTTACAACTCTTCACAAACACAGTGCTGAGAACACCAGAAAGTAAATCTGGACAACAGAGCTCTATGTCCCAACCATGTTGGACAATAATAACTGCACAAACGTGTACTCATTCAAACTCTGTGGATCCATTTACTAATAAAATAATAGGGTTGGCCGGGTGTGGTGGCTCAAGCCTGTAATTCCAGCACTTTGGGAGGCCGAGGCAGGTGGATCACGAGGTCAAGAGATCGAGACCATCCTGGTCAACATGGTGAAACCCCGTCTCTACTAAAAATACAAAAAATTAGCTGGGCATGGTGGCGTGTGCCTGTAATCCCAGCTACTCAGGAGGCTGAGGCAGGAGAATTGCCTGAACCCAGGAGGCGGAGGTTGTGGTGTGCCGAGATTGTGCCATTGCACTCCAGCCAGGGTAACAAGAGCGAAACTCTGTCTCAAAATAAATAAATAAATTAAATAAAGTAAAATAATAGGGTTGACCTAGACAAACTATAAGTCATCATTTTGTTCTAACATTCTATTAACATGATTTGAGGTCATGTTTAGTTCAAATATTTTATTAATATAACTTTATTAAAACAATATTCTATAAATTGAGGATTTTACTATTTAATTACTTTTTAATTTTCAGATAGCTAAACCTCTCCCTCTAGTGGAAATTTTATTTTTTAAAAATGTTTTAGAATACACAAGGTTGCTGTGTTGTTTTTTCTATCAGCCTTAACAGTAAACATGTGCTCAGTATGTAAAATGGTAAAACTATTTTAGAAGGCAATTTGCCACTAACAGAATTTAAAAGGACATTTCCTTTGACCTAGCAATTCTACTAGGTATGTTTCTAAAGGCATACATACATACACAAGTCGGTAAAGAATATGCTAGAATTTGCCATTAAATAATAAAAATTTCAAAAAGTTTTCATCACCTTATTACATCAGAATTGTAAGCAATAAAGAAAAACAAGATAGTTATTTGTTTTTTCCTCCCCAAGTAAGAACTCTTGGTGCTCTCCTATATAACTGATTCCAAAAACCATGTTAATTCCAGACATGTCTGTAATTTCTTCCAACACCTTATTTACCAGTCTGGTCTTCAAGAAGCATCATAAAATCTAAAAGGCTTAGAGAGAAAGAATTCTTAACACAGCCAGGGAGAACACACTCTTTCTGTAGCACATTGTTAGCAAAACCAAGTAGTCCCAAAACATCTATATACTTTTAAATATAAACAATGACAACTCATGTCTCTTTAGAAGTTCAGCAATTACTATGTCTTGTGTGTGTGTGTGTGTGTGTGTGTGTGTGTGTGTGTGTGTGTGTGTGACGGAGTGTCTCACTTTGTCACCCAGGCTGGAGTACAGTGGTGCAATCTGGGCTCACTGCAACCTGTGTCTCCAGGGGTTCAAGCGATTCTCCTGCCTCAGGGTCCATAGCAGCTGGGATTACAGATGCCCACCACCACTCCCAGCTAATTTTTTGTATTTTTAGTAGAGAAGGGGTTTCACCATGTTGGCCAGGCTGGTCTTGAACTCCTGATCCATCTGCCTCAGCCTCCCAAAGTGCTGGGATTACAGACATGAGCCACCGGGTCTGGCCTGGTTCTATATCTTTCAAAGAATATATCAACAGTTCCTCTCTTCAGATTTTTTTTCCTCCTGCATCCCCTAAAGCATGTAGGACAGAAACTCCTAGTAGTCCCCTCTATTTATACTTTTTTCTTACTCCAGTTTTTCACTAGCCATATGGCCAAGTATAATGAAGACTAAATTTCCAGCACCTTTTGCATCAATTTGTTGGTCAATGGACTGTAAGTGAAAATGATGAGTGTACAACTTCCAGAAAGTGTCCTTTAAAAGAATAGGTGAGCCTTTGTTTGCCCAACCTCTTCCTGATACCTGAAATGGTAATGTGATCATTGAGCTATGACTTGAAGCCATGTGTGGTTGACGGTAGAATCTGATTATCATAAACCCACCATATTGGCCCTTGAAAACATACAAGTTGACTTAAGTAAGAGAAATATACTTCTAGTACCTTTAAGTTTTCTTTCAGGCACAGCTCAAATGATTCAAATTCATTCAGCATGTGAGTTAACAGTATAATCTCAGGCTATTACCAAACAGTCACAAAATTTTCAATCATGCTTTGGTGGTATGAGCATAAGAATATTTGCTTAAAATACTGTTGAGGTCTGTCAGTGCCAACACTGTCTGGTGGGAAGCAGACAGCAGGAGGGGTAGCAGGACCTAAGTGGCAGGACATCTACTGCTTGGCTTCTATCCTGTCTGTGCTGCCCTGGGGCAGCTACCCAGGCCCAGGAGGCCAAACCATGTGGTAGTTCATGCTGGGAATGACTCTGGTCAGGCAGCAGTCATTCTTCAGGAGCATATTACATTATTAAAAATGTCTTCTACACCATGACCTCATCCTTATTTGACTCAGGAAGGCATTAAATTACAAATTGATACTTTCCATCAGAGGTTTAAGGTGACTGAAGTATGCAACTTAAAGTGAAGTGAAGATACTGCAGTCTATGTTGGATACTGTAGTCTTCTCAGGCCATAGCCCCTCTAAGGAGCACACCAATCAATCTTAGGGTACAACTCATCCTGGAACGTACAACTCCACTAAGCCACTCATTCACCTCAATGTCAGAAGATAATCTTTCCCTTTTCACTTGGATTTGTGGACAAGCCTCCTAAGGACAAAACTAATTTTGCCTATAGCCAAGCTTCTCTCCACATAACCCACAATGCACCTGTGATAGAGAGGAACTCCTAGAGTAGAAAAAGGCTGCAAGATCCCAAGGCTGCTAGGATTCCCTGAGCAGTTGCCTGGACATATATACTAGAGTGCAGATGTTTTCAGAGATGGAACTGGACCACTGGATTATGATTCTACCAACCTGCCACGGGTTGCAGGCCTGGCCCATTAATGGATGCTGGCATACAGAAGTGCATTCAGTAGATTACCACTCTCAGATCAAGTTCACATCAGCCACAAAGAAAGAAAATATAGTTGGTCAGACTACAAAACCTTCTGCAATGGGACAACATCCAGGAATCCCTGTGCCACCTAAAGGAAAAGCCTGGGGTGCCGGCACAGGTTGTCCAGCCTAAATGATACCAATCCATTTGGGTCCATTCTCTGCTTTAGTCTTCAGCAAATGATCTTTGTGGTCATGTGATATCACCTTGGTGATCTTGTACATCCCCAAGGCCTGGTGCCCATCTGGGAACAATATCAGTTCCCTAGAGCCACTTACCACCCATGCCTCTGACACACGAACATGGTGAAATGTGTTTTGTATCCTGCTCAGCTGGCCTTGGCAATGCTACACTGCACCTTTTCTTGGTCACTTTGGCAGTGTAAGAGAGATACTCTAAGATGAGTACAAGCTGGGAGCTCTGCCAGCAAATGAGGGGGTCTATATAACCACCAGCCCATCCTCAGCCTGCCAGAGCCAGTAATGGCAAATGGAGATTTGGACTGCAACAGAAGCAAAACCTCCAAACCCAGATAACTGTACCAAATCCTTGGGACTAGTTAGGGAATGGCTATCTGACACAGAAGAAGGTAAAGTCCTGACTCCATGACCAACTCCTGTCTTACACAAAATGGAAAACTTGGGACTGTTTTTGTGGCTAAGGACACTGATGACAAGGATAAGAAATCCTGGCACATGACCCTGAATATAAGCAGGCAGCTTGTCCTTAGGACTTAGTTACAACAACTACTCTACACCACTTTAGTTATCTGATGAGGTGAGGCCAAGGTAACATGACTGTCCTTCCCTGTTCTGTTCCTCCTCTTTGCACACATTCCCTGTTGGCCCAACTGGCAAAACCAACTAGATGAAACTGCTTTCTCCTCTTTCAATTGTTTTCTCTGGCTTTCAGCTTTTCTTGGAGTCAGCCTTTGAAGGTGGCTGAGCCCTGTTCTGCTGCACCCTGGCCAGTGGGGCTACTTACTATTCTGTCTGCTTTGCTTTCCTGTTTCCTGATATTATGTGAAGGTCTTAGCCAAAGGGATCTTCCTCCCTCTGTGATGTCTCAGCAGTCCAGTACAACATGCAAGATCATCCAGCCCCAAGGAGCATTCAGGTGGCTGTGGTCCCAAATGACCACAACCTCATGAGAGGCCCTCGGCAAGGACACCCAACTGAAGGCATCCAAAATTCCTGACCCACAGAAAATAGGTGAGATAATTAATAAATATAGTCATTCCTCCCTATCTGTGGTTCTACATCCATAGACTGACCAACTGCAGACCAAAAATATTTGAAAAAAAAAAAACAAAACAAAAAACAACTAGAGATGTAGATGATTGCATCTGTACGGAACACATACAAATTGTTTTTCTCATCATTATTCCCTAAACGATATGCTATAATAACTATTTCATAGCATTTACATTGTATTGGGTATTAGAAGTAATCTAAAGATGATTTAAAGTATAAAGAAGGATGGTTGCCGGGCGCGGTGGCTCAAGTCTGTAATCCCAGCACTTTGGGAGGCCAAGGTGGCTGGATCACGAGGTCAAGAGATTGAGACCATCCTGGTCAATATGGTGAAACCCCGTCTCTACTAAAAATACAAAAAATTAGATGCATGTTGGCACGTGCCTGTAATCCCAGCTACTCAGGAGGCTGAGGCAGGAGAATTGTCTGAACCCTGGAGGCGGAGGTTGCAGTGAGCTGAGATTGCGCACTGCACTCCAGCCTGGGCAACAAGAGTGAGACTCTGTCTAAAAAAAAAAAAAAGAAAAGAAAAGGAAAAAAAGAAGGATGTGTGTACATTATAGGCAAATACTACATCATTTTATATAAGGAACTTGAGTATCCGTGGATTTTGGTATTGTAGGGAGTCCTGGAACCAATCGCTCACAGATACTGAGGGATGATTGTATTTTTGGTGGTTTTTTTTTTTGTGTGTGTGTGTGTGTGTGTGTGTGTGTGTGTGTGTGTGTGTGTGTGTGTGTGACAGGATCTCACTCTGTTACCCAGGCTCGAGTACAGTGGTGTAATCACAGCTCACTGTAGCCTTGACCTCCTAGGCTTAAGCAATCCTTCCACCTCAGCCTCAAGTAGCTTGGAGCACAGGTGTGTACCACCATGCCTGGCTAATTTTTTACTTTTTGGAGAGACAGGGTGTCACTATGTTGCCCAGGCTGGTCTCAAACTCCTGGGCGCAAGCAATCCTCCTGTTTTAGCTTCCCAAAATGCTGAGATTACAGGTGAAAGCCATCATGTTTGGCCTATTGTGGGTTAAGATGCTAAGTGTTATGGAGATTGGTTAAGCAGCAGTAGATGACTAATAGATATTAGATGGCTGGCATACCTAACTACCCAGGACTATTCCTACAACCTCATGGGATTGCACTGGGAGCCCAGGAGCATCTTGCTACCTGTCCTTCAATAAAGCACCTATGGTTTTTGTAACAATCCTACCATATGCAGTTGCTGGGCTATTAATACTTGAAATTTTGAAAATGTACCACTTTGCACAAAAGTGCTATGAGGGGGCCCTGGCTCATGAACTCCTCTTTAGCTCCACCACTGTTGAAGGCTGTGGGAATTGTTTATCTCGTAGCAGAAGTATCTCTGTTATCACAACATGCTCCTTAACTTACCTGAATTTCCAGAATCTGAAATTCAAGTTGAAATGTAACCATGTGGCAATTTCCTGATAATCGGTGTCTCTGTAGAACTTTTCTTATACCTGTAAACCAGAAAAACAAATATTTTGTTTATAAATCACCATTTTCTTCAAATGCCTATTATTTAATTTTGTATGAATATCTACAATACATTGGGTATATGTGTGAAAGTATGCATGAGTAATTACATTGAAAAACTCTGGAAAAATGTACACCAAATTGATTATCTTTGGAAAATAAAATTAATGACAACTTCTAATTCTAGTTTTCAACTATACCAAAAATTATGGTAAGAAGCAGAAATGCAGCCGGGTGCAGTGGCTCATGCCTGTAATCCCAGCACTTTGGGAGGCCACGGTGGGCAGATCACGAGATCAAGAGATAGAGACCAGACTGGCCAACATGGTGAAACCCCGTCTCTACTAAAAATACAAAAATTAGCTGGGCGTGGTGGCGTGTGCCTGTAGTCCCAGCTACTCGGGAGGCTGAGGCAAGAGAATTGCTTGAACCCGGGAGGCGGAGGTTGCAGCGAGCCGAGATCGCATCACTGCACTCCAGTCTGGCACCTGGCAACAAAATGAGACTGTCTCAAAAAAAAAAAAAGTAGAAATGTGCTAGTATAGCCCTAGATAAATTTGAATCATGTTAACTGTTCAATGGTTATTTTTTAAACAGTATCTAGTTCTTAAAGGCAGTAAATTGAATCCATGCGTTTACCTCTGCTATCTCTCAAAACTTCACTAAAATGACAGTGATAAATGATATTTTTGAGATATGACATGCATACATTTGAATGCATAAAATGCCCTGTTCTTAAGTATACAGTTCAATATTTTTTTTTACACATGTGGTTGTCCAGGTAACTACCACTCAGGTAATGATACAGGAATTTTATAGAAACCGTAAGGTTCCCTCACGTCCTTTCCCAGGGTATACCCTACCCACAAGAAGTAAGTAAGCACTACCCTGACTTTATGTAGTCATCTACTTTTGCTAATGACGTTATTTTTAGAAGGGCATGATTCTATAACGATAAAGGGAACAGGAAAGATAAGAGAAATCTGATTTCGGAAGCTGGAAATCAGACCGATGAACTATATAGATAGCACATGGACAAGTAAAAGTGAACTGGTAGAGCTAGAAAAACTGAAACCCAAGCCAGCAAATGGGGAAACCCAGAAGCAAGCCCATTTACATAGCAGAATACCAGAAGAGTATTAGGAATCAGCGGCATCAAGTACCTTTATGGGAGATGGACCTGGGGCTCAAAATAGGAAGGCTGGTTAAAGATTTGTTTAATAAGTAGTTAGGAAAAAAAGGACAGAATGGTTCAAACTGACATTATTTGCCTCCTAATTAGATGTACCAGTAAAAACAAAACATCACTTTCATAGTTTTCCTGTCAAAATTGCACAAGAATGTCATTAAGAGGAAACCATCAGAAAAAAAAAAGATTGAAGAACAATGAATGTATAATACAAGTGGTCTTTGAAGATGTCAATGTCATAAAAGACAGAGAATGCTGACCAGATTAATGAGACTAAAGAGACATGACAGCTAGGTGCAATGCCTAATCATGGATTAGATGTGGAATTTTTAAAATAAATGGCTAAGGAAGACTCACAATTGTTATCAGTTCTTCCCAACTTGATCTAGACATTCAATGAAATCCAATCAAAATTCTAGCAAGTTACTTTCTGGATATTGACAAACTGATTATCAAATTTATGTGGAAGAGCAAAAACTCAGAAAAGCCAGAACAATCTTCAAGAAAAATAAAATTTATGAACTTAAATGATCTGATTTAGAGACTTACTATAAAGCTACAGTAATCAAGACAGTATGGTATTAGTGAAAGAGTAGACAAATAGGTCAACAGAGCAGAAGAGAAAGTCCAGAAATAGGGTCACACAGATATAGTCAAATGATCTTTGACAAAGGAGCAAAGACAATTCAATGGAGAAAGGATAGTCTTTTCAACAAAAGGGGCTGGAACAACTGAACATCTCCATGCAAAACAAACAAAAAAACAATCTAGACACTGACTTAATAACTTTCACAAAAATTAACTCAAAATATATGACAGTTCTAAATATAAAATACAAAAATATAAAACTCCTAGAAGATAATATAGGAGAAAATCTAGATGACCTTGGGCTTTGTCCATAAAAATAAATGTGCCAAAAATGCAGTAAAGAAAAAATGCAAATGGAATCCTAAAAATAATATAGAGCAATCACTTTATTTTGCACACAAGAAATCAGGCCCAGAGACACTTATTACTTTGTCCAATATCCAGACTTTATTTTTTCTTTATGTCCGGGCTTTATTTTTTCTTTATGGATGAACACTATGCATATATAAATTGCATGCAAATATATAGCATGATAAATTTTCAGTTCAGTACTTTTTAACTTGAACACACTGATTTTTATTTTATTTTATCTTTGAGATGGAGTCTCACTCTGTCGCCCAGGCTGGAGTGCTGTGGCGCCATCCCTGCTCACTGCAACCTCTGCCTCCCGGGTTCAAGTGATTTTCCTGCCTCAGCCTCCTGAGCAGCTGGGACTACAGGTGTCCCCCACCACACTAATTTTTGTATTTTTGGTAGGGACAGGGTTTCACCACATTGGCCAGGCTGGACTCAAACTCCTGATCTCAAGTGATCCGCCTGCCTTGGCTTCCCAAAGTGCTGGGACCACAGGTATGAGCCAACATGCCCAGCTTATTATTATTTTTTTTTTTGAGACAGGGTCTCATTTTGTCAACAAGGCTACAGCCCAATGGTGCAGTCTCAGGTCACTAACCTCCACCTACCAGCTTCAAGCCATTCTCCTGCTACAGCCTTCCAAGCAGCTGGGACTACAGGCACGCACCACCATACCCAGCTAATTTTTTTATTTTTAGTAAAGACAAGGTTTTACCATGTTAGCCAGGCTGGTCCTGACCTCAAGTGATCCACCTACCCGCGCCTCCCAAAGGGCTGGATTACAGGCGTGAACCACCATACCTGGTCTGATTTTTATTGGAGTAAGGGTGTATTTTTAACAAAGTTTACAGATAGCAGAAGAGGATTAATTCTTCAAAACAATCAATCCATGTATCAAGCCCATTCACATATTTTTAACAATATGTATTTAAAGCTAATCAAAAGACAAGAATAAACATTATAAATTAAAAAACTATTCTCATTACTTTGCAGTAACACTTAATTGGGACTCCAAACTCCATTACTTAATTTGTAAACTGACTCTTTTGGAATCAAAATGGAGAATATTTAAAAGAATCATCATAAGCACTAAAGCAAATTCCAAAAATAAGAGATCTAAAATTGTATGGAGAAATAAACGCATAGCTGCAATAAAGTATTATTTATGACTGAATAATGACAAATAATAATTTGGAATGATGGAAATCAAGATCATTTGATTACCTAGCTTCGGTTATATTCATTAATATGTCACAGAAACTGTGTCTGCCCAAGTAATAGCTATGGCAAAAGATGATGACTTGAAATAGCTCTTTGTCTTTCCAATAGCACCTGGCCAAGTATCCGGGCCAGACACAGTAATTATTTGATTAATTAAAGATGTGATGGCATCATGTGTCACCAAACACATCCACTAAATCAAACTGTATTGTTCCCAGTTTAATAGATTAAAAATGTCAAAATATAGTATTATTATTATTAGAAATACCATTGGAACAATGCTGTATCACTTCTGTTTGGAACAACTATTCATTTTTGCCTGGTAATTTTTTTCTATGTTATAACAAACAGATATTGTGACATAAGAAAATAGTCTTCGATGACAAGGCTTTCAAGCATTTTTAACTTTAACTTCTTTATGAAATTATACAATTCTTGTGAAAAAGAGAACAAGAAACATCTGAAAACCAGTGACACCAGCACCGCATTGTCAAATGTCTTATTCTGACAGGATCCTTTCATGTATAGATTACATTACATATGACTGCTACTGTCAGTCTTTATTATTATTTTCCTGTTCAAAATATTTTTCTTAGACTGGGCACAGTGGCTCATGCCTGTAATCCCAGCACTTTGGGAGGCCAAGGACGGCAGATCACCTGAGGTCAGGAGTTCAAGACCGGCCTGGCCAAAATGGTGAAACCCCATTTTTATTAAAAATATAAAAATTACCCAGGCGTGGTGGCGCATGCCTGTAATCCTAGTACTGAGGAGGCTGAGGCAGGAGAATCACTTGAACCCAAGAGGTGGAGGTGGCAGGGAGCTGAGATCATGCCACTGCACTCCAGCCTGGCAGAGCAAAACTCCATCTCAATAAACAAACAAAAATGAAGAAAAAGGAATAAAAAAATAAAAACAAAGTATTTTTCTTCCAGTACCATTACTCTTGCCAAACAACTTCACAATTCATTTCAAGAAATTCCTACAACCAAATAGATTTCTGGCTTTAAAATGATATTTCTTGTTTACAATTTTTATATTTTTCTAAGTTTTCTAAAATGAGCACATATTACTCACAGACAGAAAAAAAGCATTTTAATTCTTGTGATGTCACTGTCTGAAATCTCCCATTCAAAGCACATTAGCTTTGTCAAGACTCTAAGCCTAATCTTCATGTTGAGACTTTTAAGCTAGTAAAAGTCTTATACCTGGCCTATCCTCATTCTCTATTCTCTCTGCATTCCATCTCTTCCCTTCAAGTAATTTAAGTCTCCAAATTTCATCACTCTGTTTCTATATATAATTCCATTACCCTACAGTGGCTGCCAAAGGCACTCTAAGGTTATTCTCCCTCTCCCCTGTCATGAGGGTTATTTTCAGTGGAAAAGTCAGGAAGCACACCAAAAATGATTTTTGCTTTTGGGAATGTTATTCTTGACCAACCAAAGTTCTTGACATCCACTTGTACAGCCGAAGTAGCTTCCCCTTATCTCTTAGTACATCACAGATCTTTGGCAATAAAACTAGTCATTGGGACCAGAAATTTTCCTTCTGGCAAAAGGTCCATCTGCTAAAACATTCATCTTGGCAGCTTTAATGTCAGTGCTGAACAACTCCTAAGATTTATAAATTAATGGTGCTGTTGTTCTTATAATCATTATTCATTTATCACTATTTACTTGACTATTAAGGTACTTAATTATAAAAACTGTGTCTTTTCTTGTCCATCAGGAAGGAGGTTAAAAAGAAAGAAAGAAAAGAAATTGTGCCTGTTCTTTACTATTTATCTCAGACAGCTTTTTTTTTTTTTTTTTTTGAGACAGAGTCTTGCTCTGCCCCCTAGGCTGGAGTGCCATCCACAGCACAATCTCAGCTCACTTCAACTTCTACCTCCCAGGTTCAACCAATTCTCCTGGGTCAGCCACCCAAGTAGTTCAGATTACAGGTGCCCACCAACACATCCAGCGAATTTTCGTATTTCTAGTAGAGACAGAGTTTTGCTATGTTGGCCAGGCTGGTCTTGAACTTCTGACCTCAGGTGATCTCCCCACCTTGGTCTCCCAAAAGCTGGGATTACAGGCATGAGCCATGGGGCTCAGCCCAGGTAGCTTTTGAACACTGTGATGTTCAAAAGATATGTGAGCAAACAGGTTTACCCAACCATACTTTCAAATACTTACCTTGTAGAATTTTAATTCAATATTATGACAACCAATATCTTATGCATAATAAGGTAAGCTTCAATATTATGTCTAAATTGATTTTTAAAAATGCTTACTCTTTTCTGTCATCTCAGTGCCTGTTAGGTCTTCGGTCTGCTTGGAGTAATTTCTTATATTGATGCCAGTAAGCGTACTTAGAAATGAAAGTTCTGATTCTAAATGTCCAAGCTGACTTTTCAGATCTTTTGAAGACTTCAATCCTTTCGAATTGAATTGGTGTATTGCTTGAAAAGATTTTCTAAAAAGCAAATATCAAAAATAATCACTCCAATTACTAACATGTTTCATACATCTAATACCCCAATTTTTCTCAATTTGTCCCTCTTACTCTCTTCCCATTAAGTCACCTTCCCCCATTTAAAAAAAAAAAAAGGATTTTCTCAAAACTATTGTGGCTTTGAGAAAGCCACAATCTTTTTTTTCCTTTTTTTTTTTTTAACCACCACAATCTTTTTTTTTTCTTTTTTTAAAGAGATGGGGTCTCACATTGTCACCCAGGCTGAAGTATAGTGGTGCAACACAGTGCACTGCAGCCTTGAACTCCTGGGCTCAAAGGATCCTCCCGAGGATCTGGGACCACAGGTGTGCCACTGTGCCTAACTAATTTTTTTTCCTTTTTGTAGAGACAGGGTCTTGCTTTATTATCCAGGCTGGTCTTGAATACCTGGCTTCGATCAATCCTCCTGCATCAGCCTCCCAATGTGTTGGATTACAGGTGTGAGCCACCAAGCCTAGCCCACAATCTTTAATTTCAACAAAAACATACATAACCAAACTATACTTCAAAATTTCCACATATTAGAAACACCTTTAAATTATAATAGGAGTACTTTGCAAAATTACAATGCAAGTTCTAACCCATGAAATTCCAACCTGAATGTCTGATATACCAAGACCTCTCAAATTATTTTCAAAGCTGTCTTGAAATTAAAAAATAAAATCAATTAGCTAACTTTAATTTCTAAAAGTAAATATCATAGAACACTTTATACAAAGAAAGAGATTTCTCAGAAAAAAAGAAATAGCAGATCTCTTTAAACAGCACTATAGCCAGGCATTCTTCATTGAAAACATATAAATCTATTTTCCTTGAGAAAAAGAATGAAATTTTAGTTGGCTGGGCACAGTGGCTCCTGCCTATAATCCCAGCACTTTGGGAGGCCAAGGCAGGTGGGTCACTTTAGGCCAGGAGTTTAAGACCAGCCTGGCCAACATGGTGAAACCTTGTTTCTACTAAAAATACAAAAAATTAGCCATACATTGTGGTAGGCGCCTGTAATCCCAGCTACCTGGGAGGTTGAAGCAGAATTGCTTGAATCCGGGAGGCAGAGGTTGCAGTGAGCAGAGATCACACCACTGCACTCCAGCCTGGGCAACAAAGTAAGACTCTGTCTCAAAAAAAAAAAAAAAAAAAAAAAAAATTAAAAAAAATTTTTTTAAAAAGAAATTTTAGTTAATAATTGCACTAGATGGTATCTTATTTTTTGTCATCCATTATTTCCTTTAAACACTCTGCTACATTCTACACCATTGACTTTTCCTGCCAGCTTAAAACATCCCTTCCTTGGATTCTTGGGCACAATTATCCCAATTCTCATTTGATATCTTGGGTCGGTTTCTTGTCTCCAACATTAGAGGAAAACCCTAACACTCTTACCTCTGATGTACTAAATATGTATTCTTTCATTCTGCAGGAACACTAAATGATTAGCCTTAGCCCCTCTAGGCCAGTAACTCTTAAAATATACCTCTAACCATATATCTCTTCTTCCTGCAAGGTAGATGCTGCTTGGTATCACACCAAATGGTTTCTCTTGGAATCTCCCTTTCCTCTAAATCACCCTACATTTGTTAATAATAAAATCTTTCCCTTGGTATGTCAGGCTCTATACCTTCGAAATTATCCTTGGCTCCTTTGCTTGCCTGATATCTGGACTTAGACTGTCATCCTTTCTGCTCCCTCTCATAACTATTCTTTCTTTACTATTTCTAATTCTACTACATTAGCCAATGCTCTTATGCTCTTAGGACCTTATACCATGTCTATAGAGAACAACCTAACAACATATTTTTCACACTGAGAATCTAAGACTTAATAAAGTCTGTAAAACTTTTTTTCAAATTTTGTTTTAATGCTAATTTAAAATGTTAATGTAAGTGTATTCTGTATCATGAAACTACCACAGCCTCTTTTGCATTTGTCATCATAGACTGATGCCCCCACAAATTACTTTAAACATAGAAGTCAAAGAAAAAAGAACAGACTGGGCACAGTGACTCACTCCTGTAATCCCAGCACTTTGGGAGGCTGATGCAGCCCAGGAGTTTGAGACCAATCTGAACAACATGGCAAAACCCCATGTCTACCAAAAAAAAAAAAAAAAAAAAAATTAGCCAGCTGTAGTAGCAGGTGCCATCCCTTAGGGCCAACTACTTGGCTGATGGAGGGTCACTGAGGCAGGACAATTGCTTGAGCATGGGAGGCAGAGGTTGCAGTGAGTCATGATCATGCCACTGCATTTCAGCCTGGGCAACAGAGTGAGACCCTGTCTCAAAAAAGAAAGAGAGAGAGAGAAAGAGAAGGAAGGGAGGGAGGGAGGAAAGGAATAGAAAAGAGAAAAAAGAACAGAAACAATCTTCATACATAAATGATGAGCTCTTGACAAGTGAACACCAAATGTCACAGCAAGCTATGAATGAAAATTTCAGGGTATTTCTAATAGAGCAAAACGGTAAGAGAACCAAGTCATCATTAAAGGATAGATATGCAGAACTCAAAAAAGAACCTGCAGTTGTCAGACTGGCCAGTAGGGAGTTAGTGTTTAATACGTATGGTGTTTCAGTTTGGGGTGATGAAAAAGTTCTAAAGATGGGCAGTGGTGATGGTTGCACAACAATGTGCATGTGTTTAATGCCACTGAGCTATACACTTAAAAATGATTAAAATAGGCAAGGCTCGGTGGCTCACACCTGTAATTCCAGTATTTGGGGAGGCCAAGGCAGGTGGATCACAAGGTCAGGAGTTCAAGACCACCCTGACAAACATGATGAAACCCTATCTCTACTAAAAATACAAAAATTAGCTGGGTATGGTGGTGCGTGCTTATAATCCCAGCTACTCAGGAGGCTGAGGTAAGAGAATTGCTTGAACCTGGGAGGCGAAGGTTGCAGTAAGCAGAGATCATGCCACTGCACTCTAGCCTGGGCCACAGAGCAAGACTCTGTCTCAAAAAAAAAAAAAGTAAATCTTATGTATATTTTGCCACAAAAAGAAACTCTGCATACTCTTATTCATAGCAGCTATTTAGCTGGAGCAAAATATTGGTGTATTTCAACTAATGATGTTAGTTTGAGGTAATTTGGGTTCGTTTGAATTTTATTCATTTTGTGGTTTTATCATTTGTAAGTTTGTCTTAGTAGCATAAAAATTATTTGTAAAAATTAGGAGTTCACAAGAAACTTTTCTCCTTTAAAAAGAATTTATACCCGAGTTTCAAGGTCAATAGTCTACTAATAGTGCTAGTTACTATTAAAGGCAAGTACTCTTCTAAATGAACTACATATATTAACTCAATTAGTCCTCACAGCAACCCAAAACCTTGGGTATAATTTTGCCAAGGAGGAAACTGAAGCACGAAAAGGGGAGCTCATTTAACCAAGATCACTCAGCCAACAGCAGAAACAGATTTGAAGGCAGGCAACTTGGCTCCACAGTGTGGACACATGGGTATAGCTGAATAATTTATCTCCAATTTTCCTACCTCCAGTCCATCCAACCACTTATAATCACTCTAAAAAATAGCTTAGTACATAGGTCCCAATCTTCCTTCTCCGCTATGGTGAAAAGAAACCTCATGTTAAATCCAAACACCCTGGACTGACATTTAACGTCTCTCACAATCTGGACTCTTTTCAACATAACCACTGAGAAGTCCCAGATTATATAAATAAAATCCTACCCCATCCCCACAGTCAACCAAACCGACTCCTTCTTGGCCAAGGCAAACCCCAAAGAAACTTTAAAAACTTAGTTCTCAACAAAGATAGGATGGGAGGTCAGACACACCTCATTATACCCCTTCTCATTTGGGGTTTAGACACAACTGACCAGCATTAATGTTAAAATAGAGATAGTAAGAGTTGCAGAACAGACTCTGTGGCTATAAGCTACCAAATGATAAACAAGACCTAAGGCCATTCCAGGCACAGGTTAAGTCACACACCTCCACCACTTAAAAGACTGAACTATGTTCTAACTGCCACAGTTTTTTTTTTTTTTTCCCCCCTCTAGTGGCTAAATAAGCACTGGCTTCCAGATAAGCAATATAAAAATAATTGCAGTTCATCCACAACCAGATGCTAACTGACTCCTCTGTTCCACAGCTTTGATAGGACAAGAGACTTCCAAAATTTTCTTCTTCTAAGATCACCAACCATGGACTCTAACTCGTTTACAGAGGCTGTGTGCTTAAGTACCTTTGCTTCCCTCCTTCACCTTTCGATGTACAGGACCTAATTGTAATGCATTTAAATGTTAAGTCTGCTCCCCAAAATGAACATTAGATGCATGTTTATTCGGTACACGGGAGCACATCTCCCTTCATGAATATTCATAGCTCCTCCTATGACCTGTTGAATATGTATACTCAGCCCACTCATCCAGCATAAATCCCTGCCCCAACCCCACCTCCTTCAAAGTGCCTGCCTTTCTGCTTTGGCTGAGGCTACGCTTCCCAGGTTGTCAGGATGGCCACATTTTTTTTGCAGGCTGTAACCCTTTATAAGAAATAATCTCTTTAAATTTGCAGATCTCATGATCTTTCAGTTTACATTACTCTACCACATGGACTAACAAAATATTGTCACCAGTAAAGAAACCACTTTTCTCCAGTTGTTAAACTTCAAAGTGTGCAAACAAATCATGTCAAGGCAGGGTATCTTTTTTAAATGCAGATTCTGATTCAGCAGGTCAGGATGTCGCTCTAATAAACTACCAGGTGATGCTAAAGCCTCCCATCTGTGGCGCACACCTCAATCAACAAGGGTCTCTAATACATTTACTCTCTTTTGTGGAGGTGCAGGTGTGTGCCCTGTTCACCTTTTTCCTCTCCCTTTTACCAGTCACAGCTTCCTCTATCTACTTTCATGACCAAATGCCGATATATTCTGTAGATCTTCTCCTCCTCCCTATTTTCTATCAATTCTTCTCCAGTTAGCTCAGGAAAATCTCATTCTGTCTGCATGAATGTCAAATTAGTCTTGACTCAAAATATGAAGACAGTTAATTTCGAGTAAATTTCATGTTTGAGATGATGACACATAATTACAGTTGCAGAGCTTTTCTCTCCCTCTCCTTCAAGAAACGAAAACTGCCTGGACTTTGGAGTTCGATTTTTGGGTCCCAATCTATCTCTGACAATTCCTTTCTCTGGAACCTTGGACGAGCTACCTAACTTCTCTGTGCCTCCGTTTCTTCAACTATAAAACATGGCTAACAATAGCACCTACCTCAGAGGAATGTCAAATTCTCCTACAGACTATATTAGCTATTTTTCTTTGTATCAACTTGCTATTTTACCAAGTTATTTTTAAAGGAATTTTTATGGCATCATCGTAAACAAAAAGTCAGTATCACTTGCCATGGTTAGCTGACCCATAAAAACAAATGCCATGAAACCAAACGGAGTTATTAAATCCCAACTAGAGATACCTCTGGATACTGGAGGCGGGATTACCTAGCTAGAGACATAGTCAAGACTTTCTCCTTGTCAGTCGTCCACACAGACGACTGCAATTAAACGAGTTAATACTCTGCAATGCGTTTACAACAGGGCGCCGTACGCGCTGCTCCCAACTCCAGGCCATCGTCACGATAGGATCAATGCCAGTTCATGCCCACATCCTGGGGCTGGGAGTAGGAGACCCGGGATGTCTGTGGAGATTCACCGGCCTGGCCTGGGAACCCTGGCCGGCGGGCCCTGAGGGACTTGCGGGGCCACGTACTGGACTCGGGACTTCTCTTCCCAGGGCGCTGGCGGGTCCTCACACGCTTGCCGCAGGGCCGCGATCTCAGCTTGCAAGGCGCGCACTTCGGCCAGCTTGGCATCCATGGCGCGTTGTTGACCGGGCTGAGCCGCTGTCACTCCGACCCGCGCGTTTCACTTGCGCTTCAAGCCTCCCGCGGGCTCCCGGCGCGGACCAACCCAGAGCTCACGCGGAGGGGAGGGGGGAGAGCCACGCGTGACTCCCGCGGCCCTGCGCGTCCAACTCCGCTCTCGCACGAGAGCCCGGGTACGCGACGTCCCTACACACGTTTTTCTGGCCGTCTAAGCAGTGCCTACACTTTCGGGAGAGTGCGTTCTTTGTTACTCCAAGCCTGAGCGCTCCGCTACCCCCTCAAGCCAGCAGCCTTGGAGCAGCCCGCCCGCGTGCGTCACTGAAGAGGCAGCGCTAGGATCACGTGTAGGGGAGTGCATCTTTATTCTTTTTTCCCCTTCTTCCTCACTTCCGCCGACCCAGTCCAGGAATTGGTACAGCGATAGTGTTCAATAGAAACTAGTGGATTTTTGGTTTGGGCTCTTTTGTGGTCGTTGAGGGGGAAGTGACGGAGGCGTCAGGGAACGTGGGAGGACGGCAAAGGAAATTAAGAGCTCTTGGGAACTGAATTGTAACGGAACGTTAGGCGGCTGGGTTGGAAATCGAGTAGGAAGGAAGAGAGAATGCTCCGTTGGGACATGTGACCAGAAATTAGGTGCTGCGGAGGCGCTGGCTTTAGGTGAGGACGTGGTGAGGAGTGGGTTTGGGGCCTGAGACGTCACAGGGCTGTTCCCTAGCCTCTCTCTTAACTTCTCTGGGTCTTCTCGGAGAAAGAAGGCTGAGGTGGGTGGGTTGGGGGCGGACACTATCGGGATAGGTAGGCCGGAGCTCTGCCTAGAACACATGCCACGTGGTGGACGCTGGTTGGGAGTCTCGTTTGGGAAGAGTCTGTCAGCTCTTGGACAGAGGCAGGGTGAGAGCTGAGCGCCTGCCGGGGGCTAAACGAAATGATTGATATTATGATGATGATAAATGATTGATATTATTTCCAGAGCCCTAGTAGCTCTGGAAGTTTTCCCGAGTCCCCTGTGATCCAGCAACCTACACAGTATAGTGTTAAGAATTCCAAGTTCTGAAGTTAGGCCATTGTAATCCTGGATTCACTAATTTCGATATGGCATTGGGAACGTGACTTAACCTCTTCTGCTTTTCTGGAAAATGGGAAGCATGCAAACTACTTTATACAGTGCATGCAGGCACATAGCATAAACACAAGTCTGTATTCGCTGTGTCCGTTGATCTTTGTGTCTGAACCCCACTTTGCAGCACTTTTCTTGTGACATAATATTGCACCATTTAATTCGTTTGTGACTATGAGGAGTTCCAGGAACTCCTAGCCTCTCTATTCACTTTCTCAGAGGAAGAAGGCTGGGGTGGGTAGGTTGGGGGCGGAGACTATTAGGAAAAGGTAGACTAGCTGTTTTTATCTTTTAGTGTGTTACCTGCCACATCCTATTTCTGTCAGCCTTTAAGACAGTAAATGAATGTATGAATGAGTCAAGGAAAAACATCTAAAAACGTTAATATGTAAATTAAGAAGGGTAAAGTGTAATATTATGACCGTTTGGAGGGAAAAAAACCTCTCTGTCTCTACCTGTGTCTATATAAGTATGGGTTTTGCTGTTCCAACGTGCATTCATGAAGAATGTGGATATAGGGATTGGGCAAAAGCTCTGGGACTAAAATTTGGAAACAATACAATAGGAAGTGAAATACAGATCCAGGAGATGGATTTGGTACAGAAGGTTCAGGAGAAGTAGTTGTTTTGTTAGATTTGAGAAGAACTAAGGGAAATAACTCTTCTTTATATACAGAAAATTACTTTTGCCACTAAAACACACTAAGTATATGCCCCGACTTCATGAAAGTAAACAGAGAAACGAAGCGCCTTTATGTGGGTGGCCTTAGCCAGGACATTTCTGAGGCAGACCTACAAAATCAGTTCAGCAGATTTGGAGACGTTTCGGATGTGGACATCATCACACGGAAAGATGACCAAGGTAAATTTATGGTTCTTCACTGGGTAGTTAAAGGCAGACATAACTCAGGTTAAGTACTAGAAAATAAAACAGCCCCAACATAAATGTTAATTCTGAACAGCAAAAGTTTGAAGTGATGTTTTGGAGTTACAATGTATGATGTGGAACTTGACCAGAATGCGTTTCTGAAATCAGAAAAAAATTCTAAATTCTAAAACATCTGATTTCAGAAACATATTAACTTTCAGTTTTCAGAGCTAACATACTAACATTGATTAAGTGTCCCTTTAAATAGAAGATCACTGGCATACAATAAAAATGTTTCCTTAACTGACTACTGGACATTTTCTACTTCTTTGGGAATATTTTGATAATCCTGTTTATTTTTGTATCCAATAAAACATAAACAAGGTTTACCTTTGAATGAATAAGTTTTCAAGAACTTTTTTTTTTTTAATTTGGAAACCTAACTTTTTTTACATTGCTTTCTGGATAAGAATTCAAATAATTTTATTTTATTTTTATTTTTATTTTTTTTTTAGGAAACCCACAGAAAGTCTTTGCATATATCAACATTAGTGTATCAGAAGCAGACCTGAAAAAATGTAAGACCATCATATATTTTCTATACTATTTGCCAATTTGTATCACTTTGTAACTTGGAATAACTTGGTTCTAAATCTAAACCTCCACAGGTACTTTTAAGTTATCCAGAGGGACAGCTGTGATGGAGAGAATTCCAATATCCTATAAAGCAGCAGGTTTAGGTCCATCCCATTTAGCATCAGCAGACATGGTAGCACATTGCTAATGGGTTTATTTAAAACTGCTATTCTCAAATGTTTTGGATGAGTGACCAAACTTTCATGGTAACCGTCTGTTACATATATCCCACTGAATGTCGTGCCACATTCCCCCTCGGTCTGACGATTTCTTTGACAGTTAATCCATGTCACTAAACACTCTTAAGGAGGGGGCTTTACAATACACCCTTGTAGGACCATATCCTTGAAATTGTGAAATCTGTTGTTGTTAAGTTTAGTAAAGCCAAGGACAAAACAGTGGTCTTCAATGAAGAACAAGAGATAATCCAAACTGCCACAATAATGTATTCTAGTTATTTGGAGGCCAAAAAGTGAAAAAGACACGGAAAATAAGTAAAGGGAACATGCTAATAGAGGAAGAGGGCAATCAGTCTTTTGTAATTTCATTTGGAAAAAGATTGCTTTATTCTATTTTTCATTTAGGAATATATGTGACAAATGTGAAGCTGTGGATAAGAATATATTAACTAGGCTTTGTAACCTGTGGCAATTTATTTAAAGTTTTCAGCTCCAGATTGCTTATGCGATGAATGACAAAAGATAGTGTTTGCCTTATAATATTTCTGTGAGAATTAAATTAAATGATACATTTGCAATACTTTGGGAGGCTAAGGCAGGTGGATCACTCAAGGTCAGGAATTTAGAGACCAGCCTGGCCAACATGGTGAAACCCCATCTTTACTAAAAATACAAAAATTAGCTGGGTGTGGTCGCAGGCGCAAGTAATCCCAGCTACTTGGGAGGCTGAGGCGGGAGAATTGCTTGAACCCGGGAGGCAGAGGTTGCAGTGAGCCAAGATCATGCCACTGCACTCCAGCCTGGGCAACAGAGGGACACTCTGTCTCAAAAAAAAAAAAAAGATACATTTGTACTTAGTATATACCTACCACCTACAAAATTCTGTTAATGGTATTATTAAGGAAGCTGACAGCAGATATTCAGAGAAATCAATTTCTAGGGCATAGCAATTCAAACACAGTTCAGTTACTCACAGTTAATTCATCTACAAGTTCTACAGTGATAATTAGTATGAGGTGATAAAATAAGGTGCTGTAGGGTTCCAAAGTGTCCTCTGATTAACCTGAAAAGATTATTGTTTCATAATCACAATATAGGAAATAACAATAAAATATACATTAAATATCAGTTATTCAGAGGTTCCTGACATTTGTTTATAAACAAATTGCGAATAAATTTTGCTTTACTTCTTACACATTTGCCTCATTTCAGTCTAGTAACTCTATGAAAGAGGGAGTGTAAAGACTCTTTTGGTAAGTTGTCAAGATGAGACAAGAGCCTAGGCTCCCTCTCTCCAGGTCTCATTTCTTTTCTTCCACTTCCCCTGGGTCTCTTTGTGATAAACAAGTCTCCTTTTCTTGATATTAAATAATTAGAAAAAGCACAAGCTGAAATACATTTTTGCATTGCCATGTACTTGAGTAACAATTCTTTACTTTATAGGTATTTCTGTTTTAAATAAAACAAAATGGAAAGGTGGAACATTACAAATTCAACTAGCAAAAGAAAGCTTTTTGCACAGGTAAGTTTTGCTCCACTTGGATTTAGACATTTTTTTTTATATTGTAAGAGGTTTTATATATTTACTTATTTCAAATTTTCAAGTAATATAGTATTCTTAACAAATTCAAATATTACAAGTAGAGCTGAAGTCCCTTTCAACTCTGAATCCCCTTTACCCCAGATGCCAACAAAAAGGATAATTTGGTATATTTATGTATGTATATAATAAGCTATAAAAGTATATATGTACTCATTTTCTCTTTGTTAACATACCCTTTTGTGGCAATGTAGATCTCCTCCCTTTATAACAATTGTTAGTACTATTTCAGAAAATGGTTATACCACAGTGTAGTGGTCCCTTCCCACTGATGACTATTGCTACTTTTTTACGTTCATGGATGATCTTGGAGCATGTATCCTGTGTATATGCAGGCGTTTCTCTGGGTTTATATCAAAAAATGGAGTTACTGAATCTTAGCATTGTCTACATTTAAATTTTAATAGACTACTGAATTGTTTATGTTGATTTTGACTACTAATGCTAGTGTCATACAAAAATATAAAGGAAATAGGAGATCACTGTATGGCAGGCATAAGAGTGATTGTGCAAGTGATTAAAGAGCAAGACAATGTAAGGAACACATGGACACGGGGAGGGGAACATCAGACACTGGGGCCTGTTGATGGGGGAGCTAGGAGAGGGATAGCATTAGGAGAAGTATCTAATGTAGATCACGGATTAATGGGTGCAGCAAACCACCATGGCACATGTATACTTATGAAACAAACCTGCACATTCTGCACTTGTACCTCAGAACTTAAACTATATATATAAAAAACAAGACAATGTTTTATAAAAACTATTAAAGCTTTTAAAATCCTAAAGGTATTTTTAGGAAGAAAAGGTATTGTTAGTTGGGGGGTTTTCAAAATAGGAAACAATTTAAGAATATACAGATAGAATGACCAGGAGAGTTGATAAGAATGTTCCAGACCAATGAGATGTGACAAGAACAGATATATTCTAAAACAAGCAGCAAGCAACCTACTTGAGGCATGTTTTGGGGGACTGGTCTTACAGGAAAGTTGAGAATTTAATTTTGTACTTCAGCTGGAGCCTCTGACCGTTAACAGGGTGGTTATATACCTTTCATTCAGCAGCAGTTGCCAGCCTACTGTGTGCAGGCACTGGGGCCCCATGCTGCACAGGTTGAGCACACAGTGCTGCTGCTTGGAATATCTGCGTGGATATGCCTGAGAAGCATAGGGCTGATGGTTGTTCTGGGAGGTGGGACATAAAGAAGACAGACCAGAGGCAAAGAGGCTAGAGAGGACTGCTCGGTGCAGTTGTCCAGGCCTGAAGAAGGTGGCATTCTCTTCATTAGGAGAGTACAGATAATCAAAACCTAACAAATTGGGCTCTGAAAGATACCTTCCTCATGGGGAAGAGTGGAGGGAGAGAATGTAACATAAAATGCCAAAAGTATATAAATTGAAAGGGGAAAATTGAGAGAACTTGTGATCCATGGTCTTGGTGTTCCATTTAGGGGAAATGGGACATCCACTGGAGCAGAGCACAGGTGTGAGCCTGCACATCAGGGATTCAGGAGATTGACTGTAGTGATTGGGCTAGGAAGAGAGAACCCTTGTGCTCTGGTGGGACAGCCCTGACAGCACAGCTTCTCCTGCTATCTAACCCTGTATTGCTCAGTCGCTGGTGGTAGAGGACTGGTTAATAAACTATGGTAGATTGATAAAAAGGCATGTTGTGCAGCAATCATAGTGATGTTTTTAAAGAATATAATGATAAGTTGATAAATGAAGTGTACCCAACTGTGCTTATGATATTTGGATAATGTTAAAAAATGTATATATTTACCTATAAAACAAAGATGACCTAAGTAGACAAAATACTAACAATAGGTTGAGGGATAAGGAATATATTTTGTTTTCTTCACAGTCTGCCTTCCAATGTTCTACAATAAAAACATATTGTATGCTCAGATAAGTATGTTTGCTATTAGGCTACTAACAAAGCATTTTTGTTTTATTTTAGTTTTTAATACTACAAAGCTGTTTAGTTTTTAGTGCTCATTTAGGCTCAACTGAAGTGAAATAGTCATTTTAAATGGTTTTTTTGACTCTTGTTTGTATTTTCTTTTTTTAATTATGAATTTCTCCTCAGAAATTGTATTTTCTTTTTTATTCAGATTGGCCCAAGAGAGAGAAGAAGCAAAAGCTAAGAAAGAAAAATCAACAGCTGGTAATACCAATTTGTTAGAGAAGATAGGAGGAGTGGATTTCCATATGAAAGCTGTGCCAGGGACAGAAGTGCCAGGACATAAGGTGAGTCTCCTCTGTAGCCTGAGCCAATCACATGGTTTGGGGAACTGATGCCTGAGATCATGTGATCGTGGGTGTCATATCTAAGACCGGTTTCTTTTTTCCCCTTTCTTTGAGGTAATTAACATAGATAGGATTTTATGATTTTCAAGGTGCATCAGCTCTTAGGTAAGCATAGTTCTCCGCCATTTTACAGAGAAAGAAATCAAAACCCAAGCCAAGGTGGACTTTCAAGGGACATAGATAGCCAGGAATACAGGTAGTTCCCAAGTTTGCCTATTTAAATTAGCAGTTGGTATTTTTTGTAAACCATCCTACATTGCTACATGGTTTACTTGGGATTGATAGCCTCTCCAAATCTTGCCCCCTCAACCCTCATGCTTTTTTTTTTTTTACTTCCCTCTCACAATTTTTCTGTTTGGGAACTCTTATTTCATTGTCAGAAAACTAAACCCAAGAGTAATGATACCCCACTGATTTTTTAATTGTATGTACGTGATATTGTTATTATTTTTTTTCTTTTTATTGCATTTTAGGTTTTGGGGTACATGTGCAGAACATGCAAGGTAGTTGCATAGGTACACACATGGCAGTGTGTTTTGCTGCATTCCTCCCCTTCACCCACATTTGGCATTTCTCCCCATACTATCCCTCCCCTGCTCCCCCCCGCACTGTCCCTCCCCATTCCCCCGAATAGACCCCAGTGTGTAGTACTCCCTTCCCTGTGTCCATGTGTTCTCATTGTTCCTCACCCGCCTGTGAGTGAGAATATGTGATATTTCATTTTCTGTTCTTGTGTCAGTTTGCTGAGAATGATGTTCTTCAGATTCATCCATGTCCCTACAAAGGACACGAACTCATCGTTTTTGATGGCTGCATAATATTCCATGGTGTATATATGCCACATTTTCCCAGTCCAGTCTATCATCGATGGGCATTTGGGTTGGTTCCAGGTCTTTGCTATTGTAAACAGTGCTGCAATGAACATTCGTGTGCATGTGTCCTTGTAGTAGAATGATTTATAGTCCTTTGGATATATACCCAGTAATGGGATTGCTGGGTCAAATGGAATTTCTATTTCTAAGGCCTTCAGGAATCGCCACACTGTCTTCCACAATGGTTGAACTAATTTACACTCCCACCAGCAGTGTAAAAGTGTTCCTATTTCTCCGCATCCTCTCCAGCATCTGTTGTCTCCAGATTTTTTTAATGATCGCCATTTTAACTGGCCTGAGATGGTATCTCAATGTGGTTTTGGTTTGCATCTCTCTAATGACCAGTGATGATGGGCATTTTTTCATATGTTTGTTTGCCTCATGTATGTCTTCTTTTGTAAAGTGTCTGTTCATATCCTTTGCCCATTTTTGAATGGGCTTGTTTCTTTTTTTCTTGTAAATCTGTTTGAGTTCTTTGTAAATTCTGGATATCAGCCCTTTGTCAGATGGGTAAACTGCAAAAATTTTTTCCCATTCTGATGGTTGCCGATTCACTCTAATGACTGTTTCTTTTGCCGTGCAGAAGCTGTGGAGTTTGATTAGGTCCCATTTGTCTATTTTGGCTTTTGTTGCCAATGCTTTTGGTGTTTTGGTCATGAAGTCCTTGCCTACACCTATGTCCTGAATGGTTTTGCCTAGATTTTCTTCTAGGGTTTTTATGGTGCCAGTTCTTATGTTTAAGTCTTTAATCCATCTGGAGTTAATTTTAGTGTAAGGTATCAGGAAGGGGTCCAGTTTCTGCTTTCTGCACATGGCTAGCCAGTTTTCCCAACACCATTTATTAAACAGGGAGTCCTTTCCCCATTGCTTGTGATATTGTTATTAAATGTTTTACATTTGTGTCACATATAGTAAATACATTCTTTTTTTTTTCTTTTAGAATTGGGTTGTGAGCAAATTTGGAAGAGTCTTACCTGTTCTTCACCTTAAAAATCAACATAAACGTAAAATATCCTTTGTGATTGGCCTCTCACAGTAATTATTTACCAGTGATGGATACTTGTAAAATACCTTTAGCATTTCACTGTCTCTATCAGTAAATCTTTAGGTATTTGTTCGCATATTTCCAGTTTCTTGGTACTCACCTACATGTCTGAAACAATTAGAGAATCATGAGAAAATGAAATGAGGTTTTATATAATTAAGTAATTCAAATGATTAGTGCCTAAGCAGCAAGTTGGTTTATTAATTTATTCATATTGTCCTACATGGATTTGAAGCCATTGCTAAAGGAGCTAAAGAGGGGTGAGAGAACAAGAGCCCATCATTTAAAAAGGCTTTAGAACTGAGGTAGGTTTTGAATTAATGGAAAAGTGATGGGAAGTAGGCCTGGGAATAGAAATAGTCTATTAATAGGCCGGGCATGGTGGCTCACACCTATAATCCCAGCTCTTTGGGAGTCCGAGGCAGGCAGATTATGAGGTCAGGAGTTTGAGACCAGCCTGACCAACATGGTAAAACCCCCTCTCTACTAAAATACAAAAATTAGCAAATATGTGGACAACCAGGAGGATGGTGGTTTGAAAAATAGTTTGGAGCCCAGTGTGAGCTAATTTTAATACCTATTCAATGAGGTCAAATTATCTAAGACCTTGAAGACCTGGTATGGAATTCTGAGCAGTGTGTCTTGATGTATTCTTCAGCTTTTAACCCTGATGTCAGTCAGTAAGGGAAGCAGTAGCAGGTGTTTCAGACAGTAGAGGTGTTTCAGATTGCCCACTCATTGATAACTGTGGGAAACCACTACCTCTTTGGGACAAGAAAAGCAAAAGGGTGTGTCTTCAGAGCTCAGGCCACTGTGCCACTGAGGCTACTACCTGAATCCAGGCCCTAGTTGCACTGGACATAGTTACTGAACAAAGGGACTTTCAAGAGTAATTGCTTAAGGTGGGGTGCGGTGGCTCACACCTGTAATCCCAGCACTTTGGGAGGCTACTGGAGGATCCTTGAGCCCAGGTATTTGAGACCAGTCTAGGCAACATAGTGAGACTCTAACTCTACAAAAATATTAATAAAAGAAAAATCAGCCAGGCATGGTGGTACGTGCCTGTGATCCCTGCTACTGGGGAGGCTGAGTTGGGAGGATCACTTGAGCCTGGAAAGTTTAAGCTGTATTGAGCCACAGTCATGCCATGGCACTCCAGCCTGGGCAGCAGTGAGACCCTGTCTCAAAACAAAAAAGAATAATAGCTTAAAACACCTTAATTCTTGCCCATTCATATGCTTTAGGGAATAAGCAAATGATAGCCATCATTATAACACACTGATGTTAACTAGAATATTTCCTGGATAATGTCAACAAAATTGTCCTGATAAAGATTTAGATTTTTTTTAATTTTTAATTTTTAAGACAGGGTCTCGCCATGTTGCCCAGGCTGGTCTCGAACTCCTGGGCCCATGTAGTCTGCCCACCTTGGCCTCCCAAAGTGCTGTGATTGCGGGAATGAGCCACTGCACCCAGCCCAGCTTTCTAATAAAGACCTAAAAGTGTTGCAGAGAGTGAGTCAATGTGAAGTGGATGTCATTGAGCTAGGAGCATCAGAGTTAGGATGAGTCAGAACTGAGAAGACAGAAATGGCCAAAAGAGTTTGAGAGTAAAAGGACACACATGTAGCCATGTCCTCTGGGTTCTCCTGAACCCAGAACTTTGCTTTACTGTATCAGCTCAATGGATGGATTTCAGTGATTTACAGAAAATAGCCCTGGGACCTGTTTACCTATAATATAATCTGAATAGGTTTGCTATAATATCTATCTACAGTCCGAGTAATTTCTGCCAACTAATAGTGGTGGTACTAGACTTTACTCAGAAAATGTCATAGAAAACTCATTTTCTTAGACCTTGAAAGGTAACCTAGTTAACTCCTTAGTTTGTTTTATGACAAACTGAAAATAAGAAGAGGTAAATGACTTATTTGAGATTAAGCAATATTGTTTGTTTCAATAAATAGGTTTTCCTAAAATCAAGTGCTTTAGTTTTGTTTCTTGACTTGGATAACATCATAAAATATGATCCCTCAAAATACTGTCACAACCTAAAGAAGATAGGGGAGGATTTTACAAACACCATTCCTATATCCAGCCTGACATGGGAATTAGAAGGAGGGAATGACCCAATGAGTAAGAAGCGGCAAGGAGAATTCTCTGACTTTCATGGTCCTCCCAGGAAGATGATAAAAGTGCAGAAGGGTGAGAGTTCCACTGAGTCTCTGACCATGAGTCCAAGACCCAGGTGGGTAATAGAGAGTCTACCCTTAACACAGCAACAGGCTGCACAAAAAAGAACTTGTGCCTCCATTACTCCTTCTAAATCATCTCCTATACCTGTTTCTGATACCCAGAAACTTAAAAATCTACCTTTTAAGACTTCTGGCTTGGAAACTGCCAAGAAGAGAAATAGCATTTCTGATGATGATACTGATTCAGAAGATGAATTAAGAATGACGATTGTAAAAGAGGAAAACTTACAGATAACTACACAGCCCTCAATAAATGAATCTGAAAATGATCCTTTTGAAGTTGTAAGGGATGATTTCAAATCAAGTGTTCACAAACTGCATTCTTTAATAGGTTTAGGTATCAAAAATAATGTCTCTTGCCATGTTAGTGATAATGATATGAGAGATGATTGTGAGTATGACTCAGGAGATACAGATGAAATCATTGCGATGAAAAAAAATGTTGCTAAGGTCAAAAGCAGTACAGAATTTTCACAAATGGAAAAATCTACAGACAAGAAAACTTATTTCAAAAATGGAGAAAACTGTGAGCTTTCTGGTTACTGTATTAAAGTACAAAAAACAAAAAGCAATGCAGAGTCAGCCCTCGGTCATGGATTAAAGCTTCCTAATCGTAAATCTCCCTCTCACTCCAGTGGCAGTGAAGATGCTGATTCTGCATCAGAATTAGCTGACTCTGAAGGAGACAAGGAGTACAATGCCATGATGAAAAATTGCCTTCGCGTGAATCTCACTTTAGCTGATTTAGAACAATTGGCTGGCAGTGATCTGAAGGTTCCAAATGAAGATACTGAGAGTGATGGACCAGAAACCACCCAAGGGAAGTTTGACAGAGCCTCCAAGATCCCCAAGGCTCCCACTGGCCTCCGCAGAGGCCGACAGTGTATTCATCCTGAGGAAATTTTGGCTTTCCTGTTAGAAGGAGAGGAGAATACCCCTGGCAAACAGAAACCAAAGGGAAACAACTTAAAGCCAAAATTCCAGGCTTTCAAGGGAATAGGCTGTCTATATGAAAAGAAATCAATGAAAAAATCCTTAAAAGACAATGTTGCCTCTAACAATATTAATAAAGATCAGAAGTTCATGAAACATGAGGATCCCAGTATCATATCCATGGAAGATGGGTCCCCACATGTTAATGGCTTATCAGGTGAACTGACTCCATGCCAACATGCAAAGAAGGCAAATGACCCTGACAATATTCAGTCCCAAAAAAGACAGACTACTTTTGAGAGCCAGAATTGCAAGGCAGTGTCCCCTAGTGGTTCTGAAAAGAGAAGTAAGAATCCTATTTCTAGTTTATTGCCATTAAAATGTAAGAAGTCCTTAAGTCTTAGTGCAAAGACTCATAACATGGGCTTTGACAAAGACAGCTGTAATAGTAACACAAAGACAGAAGCTTCAGAGGAAGAGAGATCTGATTCAAGCAGTCTCACCTCTCTTGAGAAACCACCCAAGGCCTCATCCAAGGACACTCAGGAAATCAAAACTGATTTCTCACTTTCTATTAGTAATTCATCAGATCGGAGTGCTAAGGATAAGCATTCTGAAGACAATGAGAAGCGTTTGGCAGCCTTGGAAGCAAGGCAAAAAGCAAAAGAAGTGCAAAAGAAGCTGGTGCATAATGCTCTGGCAAATTTGGTGAGTATATTTTCAATGTATGGTTTTAACAAGAACTCACAAAGTCCAGTTCTTCCTTCCCATGAAGTTAGGTATGCCCCTATAGAGTTGATTGTCTTGGTGTTCAGCAGTTTCATGTTTTGGTCCTTGAGTTAGCTTTTTCATCTGGTGTATCTGAAATTTTCTTTAATTTTCTTTCATTTAGAAGCTATACCTGGTACAGTTATGTATTATAATGTGTCTGAATTTACATATAAATCACTTGTTAAGTGATTTATACCTTGCCAAGATTTACTGTAATGGGCTTTTGTTCATTCTTCTAACAATTGTTAAGTACACTTTTATAATAAGCGCCAGATTTTATAGTATGAAGATGGTGATCTTGCCTTTTATGCAGTTTTTGGCTCATGGTATGGTATGCTGACAGTCACAGTTCAGTTACATGGGGCCAGGAGTGGGGTGTGTCCCTTTGCCCTGGCAGCACGCAGGAGACCTACCATGTCAGCTGGGAGCTTCTGTAGTCTGAGCTGAATAGTAGGAAAGGATAAGTGGGAACTGGTCAGGCACAGGTGAACGGGTGGGAAGGGAGAGGGAAAGCATTCATTTTAGGAAAAAAGGGACAGTTTATACGAAGGTGAATATTTTCAATCAGTGTAACTAAAATTTTTATAGCATGAGATAGCAAGAAATGAGACTAGTGGCTTGACTTTGTTCATAAAGTGAAAATACAGTGAAGAATTTTAAGCAAAGAAGGGAAGATTAATTTTGTCTATTTTGGAACAGGAGTTGACAAACTACAGCTGAAAGGCCATCCAGCCCATGGCCTATTTATGTACTGCCTTCAAGCTAAAAATAGTTTTTGAATACAGAACAAAGACCATATGTGGCCTACAAAGCCTAAAATATTTACTCTGGCCTTTTACAGAAAAAGTTTGTCAACGATTGTTTGGGAAAGATCCTTCAGACCATGATGAAAACAAATCGAATGGGTCCAGCTTTAACTGGAACCAAGGGGAATCTTTGGGGAGGTGGAAAATCAAAACCATGACAATGTCAATATGAATAGATTGAATTGGTGCCAAGAAGGTTTAATTCATAGCACTTAGTGATAACTAGATATGGAAAGGAATTGTAAGTTTCTGTCTTAAGCAAATAAGCAGATGGTGATGGCATTCGCTAGATAAGGAAAAAGGGCAGGAATTAGATTTGGCAGGGGAAGGAGAGATAGGTTTAGACATGTTCACCTTGAGATTGGGTTGTTTTAAGATGGAATTTTTTTTTTCTTCCAGCATTTATTTTAGGTTCTAGGGGTACATGTGCAGGTTTGTTACATGGGTAAACTGTGTGTCTCGAAGGTTTAGTGTACAGCTTATTTCATCACCCAGATAATCAGCAAAGTACCCAATAGGTGGTTTTTCTTTTCTTTCCTTTTTTTTTTTTTTTTTTTTTTAAGATAGAGTTTTGCTCTCGTTGCCCAGGCTGGAGTGCAATGGCATGATTTCGGCTTACCACAACCTCTTCTTGGGTTCAAGCAATTCTCCTGCTTTAGCCTCCTGAGTAGCTGGGATTACAGGCACCCACTGCCACGCCCAGCTAATTTTTATATTTGTGGTAGAGATGGGGTTTCACCATGTTGGCCTGGCTGGTCTCAAACTCCTGACCTCAGTTGATCCACCTGCCTCGGCCTCCCAAAGTGCTGGGATTATAGGCATGAGCCAGCACGCCCAGCCACATCTTTTATATTTTGACTTTTTAGTAATAGCCATTCTGACTGGTGTGAGATGATAATCTCATTGTCGTTTTGATTTGTATTCCAATGACCAGTGATGTTGAGCATTTTTTCTTATGCTTGTTTGCCACGTGTATGTCTTTTGAGAAGTGTCTGTTGTGTCCTTTGCCCATTTTTACTGGGGTTGTTTTTTGCTTGTTGATTTAAGTTCCTTATAGATTCTGGATATTAGACCTTTGTCAGATGTGTAATTTGCAAATATTTTCTCCCGTTCTGTAGGTTGTCTGTTTACTTTGTTGATAGTTTCTTTTGTTGTGCAGAAGCTCTTTAGCTTAATCAGATCCCACTTACCAATTTTGGATTTTGCTGCAATTTGCTTTTGGATTCTTCATCATAAAATCTTTTTAAGATGCAGTGCTTTTGATGGCCTCCCTAGGATAGTCATCTAGAGGATAAGCCAACGCACATCATCTTCGGTTCTGATAGTGAATGTGAAACAGAGGAGACATCAACTCAGGAGCAGAGCCATCCGGGAAAGGAACGGGTGAACGTAAGAACTTCAGGATGTCCCTGTGGGCGTTCATCTACTTTTGCAGATCCACTCCACAAACAACTACCAATCTCAACATAAAACCCTCCCAAGAGCTGCAATGAGACCCAGGGCTTGCCAGGTCACCACACATTGAGACTACAGGGGTCTTGGAGATTTTCTCCCATATGAACCTATATTCTCCACAACATCTGCAGCATGACATCAATATTAGTGAAACACTACAAAAACTGTTCTTGCATGTAATAACTACTTCCCCAAATCCAGGCTTCATTGGGAAACCTCTGGATGAGTGATCCCAGAGGCCAGTTAGAGTCAGGAATTTTCACCTGACCCGCCATTTACTCATTCCTGGTAGATGAGTCGGGGTATTGGCTTTCAATGTGAGGGAGAAGATTACTATGAAGGAAATGCTACTTACTTGCCTCAGCTATTAATAAACATTTGTGTTTCTTCACAGGAGTCTATGGGTAAAACATTGGGGAAGCTGTTTGATAGCAGTGATGATGAGGAATCTGATTCTGAAGATGACAGTAACAGGTTCAAAATTAAACCTCAGTTTGAGGGCAGAGCTGGACAGAAGGTTAGTGAAGACTGAAAAGAATTAAACTTGCAACATGTCCTTATTTTTTGACATAGTCCTTAAGTCTGGGTAAAGGCAGGCAGGCCTTAACTCACTTATTTGGGGATGGAGTCTTCTGTGATCCTCTCTGATTGGTTCATAGGTAGATGGCGGTAGACACACATCTTAATGTAGTGAATTTCAGTGTGTGGGGAGGTGTATATTGATAGTCTTCATTAGAAGCAATTTCTTCGGAATGTGGCTATCGATTGTGTATGTTTTTTGTCTGTGTAGCTCATGGATTTACAGTCTCACTTTGGCGCTGATGACAGATTCCGCATGGACTCTCGATTTCTAGAAAGTGACAGTGAAGAGGAACAGGAAGGTAAATGCTTCATTGTTAAGAGTCCTGATGTCATAGAAATCACCTAGTGTGCCTCCTTTGTTTAACACGTGAAAAAACTGCGTCCCAAGACATTGGATTGAGGCATTTATAAACAAATGTACAGTTATACTAAGTTTGTTTGTACATAGTAATTTAGGAAAATTTAATTTCTTAGAGCTGCCGGAAAGGAAAGAATGAAATAGCATCCACCAAAGGTACCATTTTCCTGTATCCCATCCTTGGCATGAGAAGTTGAGTTACCTACCTGGCAGGCTATATCAGTTGATCAGCAGGTTCTGGGTAAAGCTATGGAAGACGGTTAAGTCACTCCTGGCTTTCTAAAACAAAGAGTGTTCATCATCCTCCAATGTGCATACCTGGTGCAGATTATTTTTTAAAGCTGTGTATCACTGAATACCATTCTACTTGAATTTATCCCTATTTGAATGTATCTAAAAGTAATGATGCTATCAGAGTTATCCTAATTGTACTTTTCACTTACTATAGGATTTTTCACAGCAGTAGTTCTAATCTTTTCTAATCTACAAGACCTTCTTCTCCTCTTACGCTTTAAAAAGGCCTTACCTCCTATGTGGCTGGCTTAAATGAACTCCCTAATTCCCTCTCCCAATCTCAGAATTTCTCTGCCCTTCTTGGTTTTTTCTCCTTCCTGAGTTAATCTAATCTGTTTTTTAATCCTTGCCATTCTTACTTCCTGTTACCTTTCATCACTTTCATTTTCACTCTTCCTCTTCTAGCTTCTTACTCTTTATACAGACATAGTTGGGTCTTGTGGGTCCCAAAAAAGCCTTTCCTCTAACCATGCCAGTTTTCAAGTTTCTACTCCATCTCTTTTTCCTTTTCTTTTTTTCTTTTTTTTTTTTTTTTGAGACGGAGTTTTGCTCTTGTTACCCAGGCTGGAGTGCATGGTGCAATCTTGGGTCACTGCAACCTCCGTCTCCTGGGTTCAGGCAATTCTCCTGCCTCAGCCTCCTGAGTAGCTGGGATTACAGGCACATGCCACCACGCCCAGCTAATTCTTTGTATTTTTAGTAGAGACGGGGTTTCACCATGTTGACCAGGATGATCTTGATCTCTTGACTTCATGATCCACCTGCCTCAGCCTCCCAAAGTGCTGGGATTACAGGCTTGAGCCACCGCGCCTGGCCCTACTCCATCTCTCTTTCAGTTCTAACTTTGAAAGGAAAAAGTAAATTACAGCTAATTCAATAGCAGTTGGCTTTTTATTGAAAACAGTCTGTGATTTGATCTTCTCAATTATTTGAGGTCATTATTGAGATGTTTAAAATGAATTCTCCAGGGTCCTCTCAAACTCTGTTTCAGTGCTGAGATTATAGGCATGAGCCACTATACCTGGCCCCCTTTCCAACTTTTGAAAGCACAATGTTTGTCTATTCTTCAAGAAGCAGCACAGCCAGCTCCCATCACCTTGAACCCTTTCCAGCATTATATTTTACTTGACTTTCTAATTCAAAACTCCATGTTGAAAACACAAAAATAAATAGAACCTGGAGATTAACCTTCATTTAGAAGGTGCATAGACAGGTTATTTTCTTAACTTTTGCCAATTTTGTCTGTTTCCTTACCACTCTTTGGGTATGTGTTCCCTCAGAGCCATAAACAACTTGTTCTCAAGTGAAGTGGCATTGTCTCCAATGACACCCTCTTCAGCTAACCTAGAGCATATGTCACTGTTGATCATCCCTTTTTGAAATGTTCACTTTGCTCCCATTACATCATAACTTCCTGGTTTTCTTGACTCTTGGTTCCTAATTTTTCTTTTGCCTCTAAATAGGGGTTCTTCCCAAGGTTCTGTAAGTCCCTGTAGCTTTAGCTTTCACTTTCACATAAGTATTTTTCAAATTTGTGTCTTCTTTTTTCCTTGCTGTTCTGCTGAGCTCCCAACTGGTCTTCATTGCCTGTTGGATATTTTCTGGAGGCTTTCCTAAGTTTATGTTAAAACTCAGCAAGTCCAAACCAGCTCTTCTAAACCCTTCTCTCTGTGCTGATGTCATGTTCATTCCTAGAACCTCTGTTGTTGTTTTCTTTCCTTCTCAACATATTTTATTTATTTATTTATTTTGAGAAAGGATCTCACTGTGTTCCTCAGGCTGGAGTGCAATTGCACAGTTATAGCTTACTGTAACCTCACACTCCTGGTTTCAAGCAATCCTCCTGCCTCAGTCTCTCTAGTAGCTAGGACTACAGGCACATGGCACCATATCCAGCTAATTTTTGTATTTTCATACAGACATGTCTCGCTATGTTGCCCAGGCTGGTCTCAAACTCTTGGCCTCAAGTGATCCTTCTGCCTCAGCTTCCCAAAATGCTGAGATTATAGAATGGAGCCACTGTACCCGACCCCTTCCCAAATTTTGAAGCACAGTGTTTTGTCTCAATTAAGCAGCACAGCCAGCCTATATCACCTTGAGCTCTTTTCAGCATTATATTCTACTTCCCTAATGGTTATTATTAGATTAAAATTTAAATTGATGTTTTTTGATTGTCAAAAGTTGTTGAAATTAGCAGTTTCATGTTTCAACCTAATGCAGTGTAAACTTTTTGCACTGTATTATTTCAATATATGTGTTCATTTTGTTTCCAACAAACACCTGGCATGCTTTCCTACCACCTCTTAGGGATTCAACTTTGTCTTTGTTACCTCATAACTCTTACCTAGTTTATAAAGCATCTTTTGATTCAGTTAAACACTATCTCAAAGCTATAAACAACTTGTTTATTTGTTTATTTATTTATTTATTTATTTATTTATTTATTTATTTATTTGAGATGGAGTTTCGCTCGTTACCCAGGCTGGAGTGCAATGGCGTGATCTCCGTTCACCCCACCCCCGCCTCCTGGGTTCAGGCAATTCTCCTGCTTCAGCCTCCTGAGTAGCTGGGATTACAGGCATGCGCCACCATGCCCAGCTAATTTTTTGTATTTTTAGTAGAGATGGGGTTTCACCATGTTGACCAAGATGGTCTCGATCTCTTGACCTCGTGATCCACCCACCTAGGCCTCCCACAGTGCTGGGATTATAGGCGTGAGCCACCGCACCCGGCCAACTTGTTTATTTTGAACCCTTAGAAACTTTGGGGGCATCCCTACAGAGTACTTAAATCAGCATTTTATTCTATTTCTGTTCATTGGTTATTTATATCCTGCAGTAAGTTGAGTCATACAGGCTTATACTACTTTTGTATTTCTGTAATCCAAACTAGCTATTTAACTTTACTCTCTGATATTTTGTCTGCTTGTAGTAGTTGAGGATGGTAGCTTGTAAAGTTCCACGATGTCTTTGTACGTGTAGGGGATATGGCTTTTTCCCCTCAATACTTGTTATTGAGTCAAAGACTAAAACAACTAACCACTAATATCTTATATTGTCAGACATACCATTTTCAGATATACCATTACCATTTTTCACTGTCTTTATCATTTTTAGATTTATATATAATTTAGATTACATGTTTACAATGTTAAAAAAAATCAATGTAGTTTTATAATTAATATCTTGCTCTGTTACATTTGTCAGTCTTTACCTTAAATGTTTTAGAATTGCTACTGAAAGCCATTAAATTCAGATTGTTTTATAATTAGTAATAGAAGTAGGACTTTTCATTGTCTGGTCATGCAGACTTTCTGAGTTTGCTATGGCTGAGGATCTTGGGATATGGAGGTTAGTGAAATGAGGTTACACTTTTCTTCTTCCTGTCTTAATGGACTTTGTACATGTTTAGGTACTTGGTAAATATTGGATTGAGAATTTTCAGTCTGTGTTTTTCAAGAGATTATTAATTATCCCTTTCCCTCAAAGAGGTAAATGAAAAGAAAACTGCTGAGGAAGAAGAGCTTGCTGAAGAAAAAAAGAAAGCCCTGAATGTTGTGCAAAGTGTTTTGCAAATCAACTTAAGCAATTCTACAAACAAAGGATCAGTAGCTGCTAAGAAATTTAAGTATGTTTTATATTCTGTCCCATTCTACCATACCATCCTTTGCCATAAATGTCTTCTTGAACTCAATTTAAAACTAGGCCACTTTTAACGACCTGGGGGAAAGCAGCTGACAATATGTATCAGACCATTAAAAATATACTTACCTTTGACCCAGTATTCACTTAAAGAACTAATCTTAAATTATTTCTGTATTTATACACTTAGATGTCATAGCAGTGTCACTTCCATTAATGAAACAACTGGAAAACAGTTTAAATAGTAACTGTAAAACTATTAATCTATACAAATGTAACTAAACTATGAATCTATATAAATGTACGGAAATTTTCAGGCTTGCAATTTAGAGACTAATGTAATAAAAGCCTTATACACCATCACCTAGCTTTTAGTCACCAACATGTTACCAGCGTTCTCTTCTATGCCTTTATCCAACCCCTGGTTTACACAATGAAATACTTTGTACAAATCCCAGGTAGTGTATCATTTTATCTGTTTTTTAGTATGTTTAAAATCATTTAAAAAGCTAAAAAGCCAGGCACAGTCACTCACGCCCTGTAATCCCAGCACTTTGGGAGGTCAAGACGGGTAGATCATGAGATCGAGATCAAGACCATCCTGGCCAACCTCATGAAACCCCGTCTCTACTAAAAATACAGAAATTAGGTGGGTGTTTGGCACCCGCTTGTAGTCCCAGCTACTTGGGAGGCTGAGGCAGAAGAATTGCTTCAACCCTGGAAGCGGAAGTTGCAGTGAGCTGAGACTATGCCGCTGTGCTCCAGCGTGGTTGACAGAGCAAGACTCTGTCTCAAAAAAAAAAAAAGAGAAAGAAAACCCAAAAAGCTAAAAAATATCCAGGAAATCTCAAAAGTAGGTTGTTTAAAATATTATTTTGGCCAGGTGTGGTGGCTCACGCCTGTAATCCCAGCACTTTGGGAGGCCGAGGCGGGCAGATCACCTGAGGTCAGTAGTTGGAGACCAGTCTGGCCAACAATGCTGAACCCTGTCTTTACTAAAAATACAAAAACTAGCCAGGCACGGTGGCTCACGCCTGTAATCCCAGCACTTTGGGAGGCCGAGGTCGGTGGATCACAAGGTCAAGAGATCGAGACCATCCTGGCCAATATGGTGAAACCCCGTCTCTACTAAAAATACAAAAAATTAGCTGGGCATGGTGGCGCGCACCTGTAATCCGAGCTACTTGGGAAGCTGAGGCAGGAGAATTGCCTGAACCCAGGAGGCGGAGGTTGTGGTGAGCGGAGATCACGCCATTGCACTCCAGCCTGGGCAACAAGAGTGAAACTCCAAAAAAAAAACTTTGGAGTTTTTTTTTGGAGTTTTGTAACTAGCCGGGCATGGTGGCACGTGCCTGTTATCACAGCTACTTGGGAGGCTGAGGCAGGGGAAACACTTGAACCTGGGAAGCAGAGGTTGCAGTGAACTGAGATCACACCATTGTGCTTCATTGTGGGCAACAAAGCAAGACTCCATCTCCAAAATTATATATTATTTCTAGTAAGATCCTAGTTATCTTCTTTGATGTCATATGGCTTCTTCTTGCTGCAAAATTAGAATCTTCCTAGTGCTGAATTATAATCTGCTACTTATTTTTCATATTAGTGTTCTGTTTGATCTCTTCCAACCTCCCCTCTTTTTACATAGGGACATCATACATTATGATCCAACGAAGCAAGACCATGCTACTTATGAAAGAAAAAGAGATGATAAACCAAAAGAAAGGTAAATAGAGCTACTTCTTTTAGCAATAGAATCATGTAAATTAATCTCATTTCAGACAATTAAAAATGTAGGTAGGAACCAAGATCCTGCTCATTGGTCGGTCACACTGTATTTAGTTTAAGATTGGTGGGGGTAGAGGTAGTGCAGGTAGAGGAAGAGAGGAATTATTGATGTGGTGGAGGAAGTCTTGCCTTTTGACAGAGGAATCTATAAATGATATGTGCTCCTACTCTAGTATGATGCCTTCTGTTTGTCTATTTGTATTAGTTTCTTGTGACCTCTGTAACTACCACAAACTTGGTTACTTAAAATCACAAAAATGTATTTTCTTGCAGTTCTGGAGCCTAGATGTCCCAAATTAAGGCAGTGAACAGGGTATATCCCTCTAGAGGTTTGGGGAAACAAAGCTGTTTTATGCCTCTCTTAGTTTCTAGTGACTGCCACCAATCCTTGATGTTCCTTGGCTTAAGACCACATTCCTCTCATTTCTGCCTCTATCTTCACATGGCCACCTCCTTTCGTATGTCTCTCCTCTTTGTGCCTCTTATAAGGACACTTGTGATAGCATCCAGCACCCATTTGGATAATCCTGGATGGTCTCTTCATCTCAGGACCCTTAACTGAATATCTCTGCAAGACTTCTTACCTAAATAATGTTAATATTCAAAGGTTTCAGGAATTAGGACATGGACATAGCTTTTCGGGGGACAACCATTCAACCATCTAGTGTGGTAGGAGCTTCTGTTTCCTAAAGATATGCAGTCAGTTGGATAAATATGGCAAATATATAGAGTAACCAGTAACAGCTTGGTTTAAATCCTTCATTTTCCAAATGTTAACAGCCATGAAAATCACAAAAGGCAATGTGGTATCTTGAATTGAATCTTGAAACAAAAAAGACAATTTGTGGAGAAACTGTTGAAATCAAAATAACGTCTGAGTTTAGTTAGCAGTAATCTATCAATGTTATTTAATTTTGACACATATCATAGTTATATACAATTACGTAGTTACGTACATACATACCTATTACATTAGGGAAAACAAAGTGAAGGCTATTTAGGAACTCTACCATTTTGTAACTTTCTGTAAATCTAAAATTGTTCCAGAATTAAAGAATTCTTTTAAAAAGTTTTATATGTAGAGTTTTATTTATTGTATTTCTCTATTTATTAGTAGAGTTTTATATCCTGGTTGTTGAAGGGATAGAATTAAAGTTGTCCAAGATTTTTTCTTTTCCTGATTTCTGAAAATTTTCCACAACTTATTTCTTTGTGATGCACATTTCTACATATGTCATTTCAGTAAAGCAAAACGAAAAAAGAAAAGGGAGGAAGCTGAGAAGCTACCTGAGGTATCTAAAGAAATGTATTATAACATTGCTATGGATCTGAAAGAAATATTCCAAACTACAAAATATACCAGTGAAAAGGAAGAGGATACACCCTGGAATGAGGACTGTGGTAAAGAGAAACCTGAGGAAATCCAGGACCCTGCAGCTCTGACTAGTGGGGCTGAGCAGCCCAGTGGATTCACATTCTCCTTTTTTGATTCAGACACTAAAGACATAAAGGAAGGTACTTTTCTTTTTTCATCTGCTTTTTTATTTTAGTCAGTTTGAACTTAATCAATTGAATCTCCATTAAGTGTAACAGATTTAAGGTTAGCTGAAGAAAGGATTCTCGACCTAGATGATTCGAGATTTAGTGTCACAGGAGCATAAACACGATGTTCTGAAGCTGTGAAAGAAACTACTTTTGCATTTAAGGGAGCAAACCTCTACTAGCTGCCATATGAAGGGAAGCCAGAGAATAATGTACAGCATCTTTTCTGTTAAGTAGTAAGTTATGAAGAAGTATAGTAAATCATATATTTAAATAGCTTTGTATCTTAAATGAAGCAGAAGATGCAATGACTTATGGAAAACTAGTGCTGTATATGATAAGATTAAAAGAAACAGGTAACCTTCCTGGTTTTATACAAATATGCCATGTCATCAATATGCCAATTATTGTAAAGTTCATCCTTGAAAATTTGCCAGAACCTAGAGAGAAGTATAAACACTAGTACATACAGTTTTACATTCCATTTCAAGAGGAATACCTCTAAAGGCCAACATGGGCCACAGGTTAAAAAACACCTGACCTGTTCCTCACCCAGGATTCAAAATATATGTGCACCTTTCTGGATGTTCACTGTAATAGCAAGTAATACCTATACAGAATACACACATACCTAACTACAATGATTCTACTTTAAATACATGTGTTTAGTAGATAAAATTTTTTTTTGAGACAGACTGTCACCCAGACTGGAGTGCAGTGGCCCAATTTTGGTTCACTAGCAAATAATACCAACTCTGTGGTACTTTAAAACGAAGTACAGGCCGGGCACGATGGCTCAAGCCTGTAATCCCAGCACTTTGGGAGGCCGAGGCAGGTGGATCACGAGGTCAAGGGATCAAGACCATCCTGGTCAACATGGTGAAACCCCGTCTCTACTAAAAATACAAGAAATTAGCTGGGCATGGTGGCGCGTGCCTGTAATCCCAGCTACTCAGGAGGCTGAGGCAGGAGAATTGCCTGAACCCAGGAGGCAGAGGTTGCGGTGAGCCGAGATCGTGCCATTGCACTCCAGCCTGGGTAACGAGCGAAACTCCGTCTCAAAAAAAAAAAAAAAGGAAGTACAACAATCTAGTTGTTCAAAAATTATTGTAAATAAAACTTCATTTTCTTGTCTTTATAAACTATTTAGTAGAGTTGGCATGATGTAGATTTTAATTTTTGTAACTTTGAGAGCAAAATGTGAGAAATTGACCTTGAAATGAGCCCTAAAGACGCCATCAAATTGAAATATGTTTTTTAAAGTACTTGGGAAGTGTTGAAGATTTATGAGGTGATTGTCCTGATATTATAGCAGTAGTTTTTTTCAGCAGTTCTAGCAAAAAGTTTTGGGTATTAAATATGTAAAGATATATTCCTTTTCTCATTTATAAATAGACAAGAGGGAAACCTGATTTCCCTGTATCATGTTATATTTTAGGCTTCTCAAGCTAGTATAGATGCCATGGTTATTTTATCTGTCATTTTAAAAAATTATATAGCTCATTAGAAACTTGAGTGTTTATACCTTTTTTATATTACTGCTGTCCTTATCAGATCATTCTAGTGACACCAAAATTATAACTTCTGAAAATATTTGAAAAATCTAAAAAGATGATACTACCCATTTTTTTAATATTACCTATTTTAAATGAATGATTAATACACTGTAACTTTAGATATGTCTACATGGTAAAAATAATCAAGTGAATGTGTTCAGAAATGTTACAATACCATCATCTTTTGATGTCATAATTGATGCAGAGACCTACAGAGTTGAAACAGTGAAACCTGGAAAGATTGTCTGGCAGGAAGACCCTCGTTTCCAAGACAGCAGTTCAGAAGAGGAAGATGTTACTGAAGAAACAGATCACAAAAAGTCCAGTCCTGGGTAAGCATTTGTTTCTTTGCAGGCATAGTTCATAATTTATAAAATCTGAATTAGACATGCTTTAGAAATATTTTAGCTTCTCTTCACAACAACTAAATTGTCTTATCTCAGCTTTTTTTTTTTAGTCAGGGTCTCACTCTGTTGCCCCGGCTGGAGTGCAGTGGCATGATCTTGGCTCACTGCAACCTCCACCTCCTGAGTTCAAGCAATTCTCTTGTCTCAGCCTCCCAAGTAGCTGGGATTACAGGTGTCCACCACCATGCCTGGCCAATGTTTATATTTTTTGTAGAGATGAGGTTTCACCATGTTGGCCAGGCTGGTTTCAAACTCCTGACCTCAAGTTATCTGCCTGCCTCGGCCTCCCAAAATGCTAGGATTATAGGTGTGAGCCACCGCACCTGGCCATCTCAGGTTCTTTAAAGCATTTTCTAGTCTTACAATGGAGAGTATGTTTTCTTTTCCTTGAGATTTGGATAGCACTAAAGGGAAGATAAGATGTGCATAGAAAAAGGGTGAGTCACTGGTCTGGAAACAGAATGCTGCAGTTGACTGGGTGCCAACCCATAGGAGGCACTGGCAGATGGGGTGGCAATGGTGGGAGTGACAGCATCAGCAACCAACACAGGAAAGATGGAGGTTCTTTCTTAAACAAGTCTTCATTACCAAAGCTTCAGATAGAAGGATATTGGAGAGAGGATATTTTAACTTAGGGCAAAATACAAACAGATGTATTTTAGAATCCCATTCACCAGAATTCTAGAGGGAATAGAAAAAAGATATATTTAAGAAATAGTGTATTTATGTTTTGAATGTAAATATTTCTTCTTAAATATTGAAATGAAGCCAACCCATACCTATCTCTCTCTCTCTCTTTCCCTTTTTCCTCTCTTTTCAGAGAAGCATCATTACCTGAGAGAGCGACCACTAGATTTTTCTTTTTCTCTAAGAATGATGAAAGACTTCAAGGTCAGTCCATTTTTTTTTTTTCATCAAATTACAAACATATAATAGTACAGTTACAATAATACGTATCGTATTAGTAATAGTACAGTTACAATAATACATATCGAGAAATCCTGACCCTTGGTAATGTCATGTGGTTTAACCCTGTTTGTTCACACTGATGAATGTTAACTTGTGATGCTGTCAAGGACTGAGAGCTCCCCCACTCACCACTTTCTTTGCCCACTCATTCTCATCAACAAAGGCTTGTTTTGTTCCAGGGACTTCTTAGATGTTAGGCATACAAAACCGTAAGGTTTTAGTGCCATAAAAGTCCATTAGAAAACTCGGGCTATTGGTGAACTCATTTCTTTTCTTTCTTTTTTTTTTTTGAGATGGAGTTTCGCTTTTGTTACCCAGGCTGGAGTGCAATGGCGCTATCTCGGCTCACCGCAACCTCCGCCTCCTGGGTTCAGGCACTTCTCCTGCCTCAGCCTCCCAAGTAGCTGGGATTACAGGCATGCACCACCACGCCCAGCTAATTTTTTGTATTTTTAGTAGAGACGGGGTTTCACCATGTTGACCAGGATGGTCTCGATCAATCTCTTGACCTCGTCATCCACCCGCCTCGGCCTCCCAAAGTGCTGGGATTATAGGCGTGAGCCACCACGCCCAGCCAAAAAATACTAATTTTTGAAAATAGGTAGAAATTTAGGGAAAAGAGTGATCTTAACTAGAATTGGAGACTTTGATAATGTCAATACTTAGAATATTACCCATCTTAGAAGTAGTTTGCTGCTTCATGTTTCTTGTTTTTACCCTAGTAGGTTCTGACTTATTCTGGAGAGGAGTAGGACGTAATATTAGTAGTAAGTCTTGGGAGGTCAGAACAACCAACCTTCGTATGGTGAGTAATTGTTTCTCTATATTGATTATTTCCTAAAAAATAGACATGTTGTCTATCTAGAATTACAGTGCTGGAAGGGGACTCATGCATGGTACAGGTGAGAGACTGCAGACTGGCTCAATTGAATGACCGGTCCCAGAGTCCAGCCAAGCCTATTAAGTAATAGGAAAGCATCAGATTTTTAAAGACTGAATTGTACTTCCCATTATAAATACGTAATGCCAAAAATGCCAATATCCCCTCTTCATTTCAAGAGAGCACTTTCAAAATAGATTTCCACAACCCTAACAATGAGAATAACCTAAGTTTTACTTGTATCTGCTGAACATCTTAAAAACAACAAGTTTATTGTTAACAGTCTTTTATTTTTTTGGATCTTCTAGGATTGTCGGAAGAAACATAAAGATGCAAAAAGGAAAGTGAAACCAAAATAATAAATGTCAGCATTGGTTTTAATATTGAATGTGAACAAGGATCACCTAAGAAAACTGACCCAGAAAATAGTTTTAGCTGACAAAAGAAGAAATTTCAGAGTGAAGGAAGTTTAAAAATCTCGATGGAATATCATTCTGGTTGTCATCTTTTTCTATGGAACTCCTCTGCATTTCTTTGTAATTACTTCAAAAACTTAAATTCAACTTCTTAAAAAGGAAGCACAAGACAGACCGTGAAAATAGTTCCTGTATATAATCTCTTTGCCTGCTATCCTGAGTAATTAATGGTTATCTTCTTGTCAAGGTTACATGAAGCCTTTTTTTAAGCCTTTTTAAATAAAAGCACTTGTAGTTTCCAGCCTAGGCTTTGTGTGAATTATAGGCTACTTGAAATGTTTATTTCTGATTATGTCAAATACACCTTCCATTTTGTCATTTTTGTTTAAACTGATTAATTACAAGTCAACATTGAGTTTTATACTTGTGTTTTGGTGAATAGCTAACTGAAATATAGGACATTTCAGACCTACATCATCTAAGAGTTCTGTAAGGAACAGGAGAGGAAGCCACATACAGTTATCTTGTCATTGACCTCTAGGAATTAGGGAACAACAGCTAGATGCAGGCCATCCCAAAATTCTAGTTAGACCAAAAGCTTATGAAAAATATTAAGTGTCTGAAAGATGGGTAGTCACAATTAGGAGTCAGAACTCTCCTGAGCCCAAATAGGGAAACATTTAATATTATATTAAATCAACCAACCTACCTAGAATTCAACACATATGTCTCCTATCAAAATGGGCTCTGTATGAAATAGTATTACATAGGCTAGGCACAGAGGCTCATGCCAGTAATTCCAGTGCTTTGGGAGGCTAAGGTACGTGGATCACCTGAGGTCAGGAGTTGAAGAGCAGCCTGGCCAACATGGTGAAACCCCATCGCTACTAAAAATAAAATTAGCTGGGCATGATGGCTCACACCTGTAATCCCAGCTACTCAGGAGCTTGAGACAGAGAGATTGAGACTTGGTAGGGGATAAATTGTGAGGAGAATCACTTGAACCCAGGAGGCGGGAGTTGCGGTGAGCCAAGACTGCATCACTGCACTCCAGCCTAGGCAGCAGAGTGAGACTCCATTTAAAAAAAAAGTAGTATTACATAGTTCCAGGGTGGTATCATTGAGCCATGATGTCTGTACCTAAAATTAGTATTTATTGATTTACCTCTGCTGAATATAAACTTTTTTTTTTTTCTTTTTTGAGATGGAGTTTCACTCGTTAACCCAGGCTGGAGTGCAATGGCGCTATCTCGGCTCACCGCAACCTCCCCGTCATGGGTTCAGGCAATTCTCCTGCCTCAGCCTCCTGAGTAGCTGGGATTACAGGCATGCACCACCATGCCCAGCTAATTAATTGTATTTTTAGTAGAGACGGGGTTTCACCATGTTGACCAAGTTGGTCTCAATCTCTTGACCTCGTGATCCACCCACCTTGGCCTCCCAAAGTGCTGGGATTATAGGCCTGAGCCACTGCGCCCGGCTTTTTTTTTTTTTTTTTGGGACAGAGTCTTTCTCTGTCACCAGGCACCAGGCTGGAGTGCAGTGGTGCAATCTAGGCTCACTGCAATCTCCATTTCCTGGGTTCAAGCAATTCTCCTGCCTCAGCCTCCTGAGTAGCTGGGACTACAGGCACACGCCACCATGCCCAGCTAATTTTTGTGTTTCTTTTTTAGTAGAGACAGGGTTTCACCATGTTGGTCAGGATGGTCTCAATCTCTTGACCTTGTGATCTGCCCACCTTGGCCTCCCAAAGTGCTGGGATTACAGGCGTGAGCCACTGCGCCCAGCCATAAACTCTTAACTGTTGGTATTTCATCTGGTATGTTAACCATTATGTCCCTAGTGCTTACAACAGTGTCCTGCACATAGAGGGTGCTCAGTATATATGTTTTTTTTAATAAAGGTCCAAGGAACCAAGTCGCTTCAAGAGTCATTCTGGATTCCTAGGTTTCCAAAACTTCAGACTTCAAGGAGAGTGGGGACAACTACGCAGCAAGATAAATAATTTACACGTTCCACCTTCTCTTGATAACATTTATACCTTATTTTCTATTGCTGCATAGCAAATCATCTCAGTAACATTCATTTATTTTACTCACAAATAATGCAATTTGGTCAAGACTCACTAGGGACTGTTCATCTGTGCTCCGTGTGCTTTCACTGGGATTGTTCAGCCAAGGCTACAGGATCTGCTTCTAAGATGGCCCACTCTGCCTGTTCATGGGCTTCCTTACAGCATGGCAACAAAGCTCTAGGAGCAAGTGTTCTCAGAGGCAGGAAGCAGATGCTGTCAGTCTCTTAAGACCTGGGCCAGAAACTGGCTCAGTCACTTCACGGTATTCTACAGGTTTAAACTGACACACAGCCCAAACAGAATGAAAGGGAGGGGACACAGATCCTCACTTCTCAGTGGGGGAGTGTCAGAATGTGTGGCCATAATTGAAATCCAACACATGCTCCACAAGCCGACAAATAAGTAACATCAAGCAGCCTTACCTATCCCCAGTTCCTGCTCCCCAGATAAAACCACCTTAAATGTAATTTCTCTAGCATTTATCTCCATGTTTCTACCTTAAGCAATTTAATTTATCTAGTATTTATGCAGACTTACTGTAATAATATTATGCAGGCCAGGCGCCGTGGCTTATGCCTGTAGTCACATTTAAGGAGGCTGAGGCAGGCAGACTGCTTGAGCCCACGAGTTTGAGAGCAGCCTAGGCAACATAGCAAGACTCCATTACTACAGAAAATAGAAAAATTAGCAGGGTGTGGTGGTGCTAGCCTGTAGTTCTAGCCAGTTGGTCCGGGATGAGGTGCAAGGATCATCTGACCCCAGGGAGTGTTGAGGCTGCAGTAAGCCGAGACCGTGCCACTGCACTCCAGCCTGGTGACAGAGCTGCTCATTCTGTCACCAGGCTGGAGTGCAGTCGCACGGTCTCGGCTTACCTCGGGCCGGGCGCGGTGGCTCACGCCTGTAATCCCAACACTTTGGGAGGCCGAGGCGGGTGGATCACGAGGTCAAGAGATCGAGATCATCCTGGTCAACATGGTGAAACCCCGCCTCTACTAAAAATACAAAAATTTAGCTGGGCATAGTGGCGCGTGCCTGTAATCCCAGCTACTCAGGAGGCTGAGGCGGGAGAATTGCCTGAACCCAGAAGGCGGAGGTTTCGGTGAGCCGAGATCGCGCCATTGCACTCCAGCCTGGGTAAACAAGAGCGAAACTCCGTCTCAAAAAAAAAAAAAAAAAAAAAAAAGAGACCCCTTCTCAAAAAAAAAGTTTATGCAATTTTTTTCGTTACAGATAACATTTTAAGCAAAATGCAATAAAACTTTTTTTTTTTTGAGACAGAGTTTCACTCTTGTTACCCAGGCTGGAGTGCAATGGCACGATCTCGGCTCACCGCAACCTCCGCCTCCTGGGTTCAGGCAATTCTCCTGCCTCAGCCTCCTGAGTAGCTGGGATTACAGGCACGCACCACCATGCCCAGCTAATTTTTTGTATTTTTAGTAGAGGCGGGGTTTCACCATGTTGACCAGGATGGTCTCGATCTCTTGACCTCGTGATCCACCCGCCTCAGCCTCCCAAAGTGCTGGGATTACAGGCTTGAGCCACCACGCCCGGCCTAAAACTTTTTTTTTTTTTTAAAGATGGGGTTTCACCATGCTGGTCAGGCTGGTCTTGAACTCCCGACCTCGGGTGATCCGTCCGCCTCGGCCTCGCAGAGTGCTGGGATTACAGGCGGGAGCCACCGTGTCCGGCCTGCAATAAAACTTTTAAACCGGCCGGGCGCGGTGGCTCACGCCTGTAATCCCAGCACTTTGGGAGGCCGAGGCGGGTGCATCACGAGGTCAAGAGATCGAGACCGTCCTGGTCAACATGGTGAAACCCCGTCTCAACTAAAAATACAAAAAAATTAGCTGGGCATGATGATGCGTGTCTGTAATCCCAGCTACTCGGGAGGCTGAGGCGGGAGAACTGTCTGAACCCAGGAGGCGGAGGTTGCGGTGAGCCGAGATCGTGCCATTGCACTCCAGCTTGGGTAATAAGAGCGAAACTCAGTCTCAAAAAAAAAAAAAAAAACTTTTAAACCTGGTTGTCAGGCTCTTTCTTCTCTTTTGTTTTATCATTTCACATGGCCATTTACGATAAGAGAAGCGACTTTGGGGTCATCAGCCCAGGCCCCAAAAGTATAATTATTGAAGTCACCTCTCTCGAGGTTGCTGTCTGTCGTTATGAATTTCAGGTACGAAGAGTCCAGTGAGATAAATATTGACAAATGTAACTAAGATGACATAAGCCCCGACCTCGCTGCTGCTTCCCAGTGGGCCTTCACCTACTCAGAGTTGCCCACAACCCGAGTGCGACGTCGGTACAATACTGGAACGGATACCAGCAGCACGAACACGGCAGCCCAGCCATACGCTCAGCGAGGGTTCCTATTCCATGTGGAATCGCAAAACCAGCAAGTACAACTGCCGCACCATCCGGACGAGAGGGCGTAGTCAGGTCCGGTGCAACGAATAGTCGCCTGGCTTGTTGGTAGGTGTCAGGCAGCGCGTTCTGATTGGCCAGTGCGGAGCCAGCCTTCTTCCCTCGATCTCGCGTTGTCAGCCCGTTGCATCACCTCCGCGCGCCGGCTCACAGCTCTCTTGCCGGCTGAATTGCTGCTAGACTTGCTGGCCCGCGCGTCTATCCAGGTACGCGGGGCCTCTCAGGTACGCCCATTCTTCCCTGCAGGATCCGGCCCTCAAAGGCGAGGGGCACGCACGCGTTACAACCCCAAGACAATAGCACACGACTTAATTTTTAAATGAACGTGTTTCTTCAGGGCTTTCCTCTTGTTCATTTCCAGCCTTACTGAGTTTATGGTCGCCTTTTTTTAATGAGGTGGTGTTTGAAATGAGGAAAATCTTTTGAAAAGGATACATTATACATAGTATAAATTGGTACAGCTGTGATTTTATGTATAGGTAATACGTATTTTTGTATGTCTTAGTTTATTATCTTTAAGGACTGCATAATTATTTCATTGATGTACCGTAATTTGCTTGTCACCATGAATATTTAAATTGTTTTCAGTTATTTGCCTATAGAAACAATTATTCGGTGAATGTCACTGCATACGTATTTTGTACATTTGCGTGAGTATATCTGTGGAGCACATGTTCATAGGATATAACTAAATTGAGGAAAGGTTTGAAATGGTCCCTCCTTGAGGTTACATTTGACATAATTAGGAAGACCTGAGAAAAAAAAGGGAAAACAGAAATGGATTTAGAGGAGAATGGAAAAGAAATAGACTTCTAGGTAGAATATATATGACTCGATGATTAATTGGATGTGCATGTCTTCTGGTTAGTATCAGGATGACTCAGAAATGCGGTAATGAGAAGAATATTGGAACCGCTAATACGGTAGAGTTAAAAACGGGAGCAACTGTGGAAGGAAAGATTATGAAATTTTAAACAAAACAATGGTTTTAGTTTGCGTTTCCAAAATATATTGAGGCGAAATACTATGAAGAGAATGTGAATAATTTGAAGTGAATGTTAAGGACGGTGGTCTCGAAATTGCTGAACGGGAAGTTGAAGTTCAGGTGGCCTGAAGGAGTTGTGGAACAGGGAAGAATGAAGGGCCTGGATTATAAGAACAAAGCAAAGGGGATGGCATCCCTCTGCACAACCTGGCAAGGTTAACCTACCCTGTCCCCTGCCCTGTGGTTGCTGGATGCTGTTGTGTATGTGCAGCTCTCCAGTGGATACGATGGGCCATAGCAATCCTGTGATTTATGCATGGAAGCTGCTTCTCCTCAGCAGCCGCCATAGCCCGGTCACTGGAACATGGTTCTTCCTGAATAGTCAATGCTGTTATACTGAGTCTTTATGCTTGGCATAATAGTGCAGTGATTTTTAATTTCGGAGGGAAAGCAGAGATTCCCTAAAAAACACTGTAAAAACTGAGTGAGCTGGCCAGGCACAGTGGCTCACGCCTGGAACCCCAGCACATTGGGAAGCCCGAGGCAAGAGGATCACTTAAGCCCAGGAACTGAAGACCAGCTGGGCAACATGGCAAAACCCTGTCTCTACAAAGAATACAAAATGAACAAACACAAAAAACTGGGTGAGGTGATGCACACCTGAAGTCTTAGCTCCTAGGGAGACTAAGCTGGGAGGATCACCCAAGCCCAGGGAGGTCAAGGCTGCAGTGAGCCTTGATTGTACCACTGTGCTCCTGCCTGGGTGACAGAGTGAGACACTGTCTGGGAAAAAAAAAGTATGGCCCTCTTCTCAGAAAGCTTACATCTTATTTTCTCAAAAATAAAAATTCAGATAGACATTTCTGAATAATTGTCAGAACAGTGCAAGAGTGGTGATGTTCAGACTTTGATGTGAATTTTTATTCCCTAGGGATCTTGTTAAAATGCAGGTTCTGATCCTAGGTGCGAGGTAAGGCTGGTAAGTCTCCATCTGTAATAAGCTCCCATAGGCTGAGCACAGTGGCTCACACCCATAATCCCAGCCCTTTGAGGTCGAGGCAAGCAGATCACAAGGTCAGGAGTTCCAGACCAGCCTGGCCAACATGGTGAAACCCTGTCTCTACTAAAATAATACAAAAATTAGCTGGGCATGATGGCGTGCACTTGTAATCTGAGGCAGGAAGCTGCAGCAGGAAAATTGCTTGAACCCGGGAGGCAGTGGTTGCAGCGAGCCAAAATTGCATCACTGTACTCCAGCCTGGGCAACAGAGCAAGACTGTCTAAAAAAGAAAAGCTCCCATAGATGTGGGCCGTTGTAGGACCACCCTTGAAGAAGTGACAAAGGTCTTAGAAGTGATGAACGAATGACAAAGGTCTTAGAATGTGTTGATATCTAAAGGTCTGTTAGTCTTCAGATAACAATCTCATAAGTTTGGTTGGCCTCTGATAAGGTACCCGATGTACCTAAATAAATCAGTAATTGCACAAACACTTCTTTTGATCCTTGAAAGGCTAGAGGTTGTAGTAAGAGTTGAACATCTAAAACCTTGCAATTTCTGTTTAATACTTTTTGATGGTATACTGTGATCAGAAATAGCTATTTCAGTTAATTAAACAGCCCAACTGTTCTTATCCTGTTTTTTCTTAAACTCAGAAGCACTCATGCATCTGAAAATTTAATGAAGGTGAAAGAAAATGAAAGATACTACTTGTCACAGACTTTTTTTTGATAACTTGAATCAATAACTTGCTTAGACTATGATGCTTTTGATGCTTTCAAAACTGTTTGAGGTATGTAAGGGTCTTTTCCTGTAGAGTTGATTACCCTGGACTGTTAGGGTTCTTGAGTACTTAAGGTTTTTTTATCTTCTCTGTTGTTCTCTTATTAGCAATTGTATTCCCTTCTAATCCACTGTTGACTTGGAAATCTTGCACCCACCTTGTTAGAATTGTTAATTAAAAATAAATAGATTTTGGGAAGGAAAGGTCTCAAGGATGCTCACTAGTTGCTTAAGTCAGCTCACTAGATACTTAAATCACGGATAGATCAAGTGTCTCTGAATGATGTTATTAGCAAAACGTTTAAAAGACACCTTAAGACTTCTCACTAGAGACTAAGCTTATCCTTCATAAAAATCATGAATAAGAAATAAAAAGGGTAAAATGGAAAATTGGAATCTATATTTGAATGTGAGATTAAAGTTATACCAGTTTTTCTCAAAGAGAAGATGAAGTTATTTCAAGAGAACTGATTTCTGTCATGTGAGTGTGGGTAAGAAAATTCTTAGTTACTTTGAGATTTTTTTCTTCAGATTATTAATGAGTTTTTGCACCGTCAGATAGAATTTCTAGGATTTTCTTGCTTACTTTTGGAAACATTGTCTACCATTACTCAATATTAAGTAATACCGACTACCTTTCCCTCACCATATATAAAAATAACTCAATATGATTCTTGGTCTAAATGTAAGCTAAAAGTCTGTAACCTTGTTTAGGTAATGGTTTATTAGATGACACCAAAAGCTTAAGCAACAAAACCAAAAATAGACAAATTGGGCATCATTAAAATTAAAAATATTTGTGTTTCAAAAATACCATCACTAAAATAAAAAGACAGCCCACAGAACAAGAGAAGCTTTTTACAAATCGTATATCTGCTAAAGGATTTGTATCCAGAATGTATAAATAACCCTTAAAACTCAACCATAAAAAGACAGCCTAATTAGAAAATAGGCTAAGGATAAATAAATATCTATCCAAAGTAGATATACAAATGGCCAATAAGCACATGGAAAGATGCTCAGCATCATTAGTCTTTAGGGAAATGCAAATCAAAACCACAAGATACTATTTAACATCTCCCAGGATGACTGTAATCCAAAGATGAACAATAAGATGTGTTAGGTAGTATATAAAGACATTAGAATCCTTATTCACTGCTGAGGGAATGTAAAATAGTACAGTCACCTTGGAAAACATTTTGGCATTTTCTCAAAAAGTTAAATACAGAATTATCATGTGACCCAGAAATTCTGCCTCTAGCTATATACCCAAGAGAAATGAAATGTAGATCCACACAAAATTTTGTACATGAATGTTCTTAGCAGCATTATTCACAATAATCAAAAAGTGGAAACAATACAGGTGTCCAAGAAATGATGAATGGGTAAACAAAATGTGGCATATTCATGAAATGGTATACTGCTCAGCTATCAAAAGTAATAAAGTATGAATACATGTTACATTGTGGATGAACCTTGAAAATGTGCTGGAGAAAGGGAACCAGTTGCAATAGGCCACATATAGATGGTTTATGTAAATTTTTCCATTTATAAGAAATGTCCAGGATAGGTAAATCTATAGAACCAGAAAGAAGATAAGTTGTTGCTACTGGCTATGGAGAAGAAAGAATGGGGAGTGACTGCTAATGGTTATAGGGCACTTTGGTGGGGAGGGGAAGTTGAAAACATTTTGAAATTACATAGTAGTAGTACTTGCTTCAGCAGCACGTATACTAAAATTGGAATGATACAGAGAAGATTAGCATGGCCCCTGCACAATGATGAGACGCATATTTGTGAAGTGTTCCATATTTTTGATGAATTTTTTCAGTTTTGTTAACTTCTCTTGAAATATAAAAGTATCATGTATTTAACTGTTCTCTTATTGTTGAACAATTAATTTTTGACACATTTTCACTACAATAAATAATATAATGAACATCAAAAAATTAGATAATAATAATTATACTACCTTGTAAATATGCTAAAAAGCCACTGAATTGTACACTGTACATTACAGTATGTAAATTGTACATCAATAAAGCTATAATTTTTTTAAAGTATGGATAGTGTCATATACATACACCCATGTTAATAATATGGTACACTGTTATTCCTAGATTTCTCTTTTGACAGTAACAAATTTGATTTCTTTTACAGCAACAAAATGGTTCAACAAGTTCCAGAAAACATAAATTTTCCTGCTGAAGAAGAAAAAATCTTGGAGTTTTGGACTAAATTTAATTGTTTTCAGGAATGCTTAAAGCAATCGAAGCATAAACCAAAGTATGTGAATTTCTTAGGTAAAGGGAATGTCCTTAAGAATAGTTATTTCTTGGGCCGGGCACAGTGGCTCACGTCTGTAATCCCAGCACTTTGGGAGGTCAAGGCGGGTTGATCACGAGGTCAAGAGATCGAGACCATCCTGGCCAACACGGTGAAACTCCGTCTCTACTAAAAATACAAAAAAAATTAGTGGGATGTGGTGGCACATGCCTGTGGTCCCAGCTACTTGGGAGGCTGAGGTGGAAGAATCGCTTGAACCCAGGAGGCGGAGGTTGCAGTGAGCCGAGATTGCGCCACTGCATTTTAGCCTGGTCACAGAGCAAGACTCCATCTCAAAAAAAAAAAAAAGAAAAAGGAAAAGTTATTTCTTAAACTGAATCCCATTAAAACAGATACTCTTTTTTTTTTTTTTTGAGATGGAGTCTTGCTCTGCTGCCCAGGCTGGAGTGCAGTGGTGTGATCTCTACTCACTGTAACCTCCACCTCTGGATGCCAGTGATTCTCCTGCCTCAGCCTCCCAAGTAGCTGAGATTACAGGTACCCGCCACCATGCCTAGCTAATAGTATTTTTAGTAGAGACAGAGTTGCCCAGGCTGGTCTCGAATTCCTGACCGCAAGTGATCCATCTGCCTCAGCCTCTCAAAGTGCTGGGATTACAGGCGTTAGCCAACACTCGCGGCCTAAAGCAGATACTCTATTCATCTTTGTATTCCGAGAATCCTCCAGCCCTCTATATAGTGGGTATTCAGTAGTAGATACATACATTGAATGAATAAGTACCCTGTAGAAGGCTACTGTAGTGCCTTCTGCCTTTAGTCCTCATTTACCTTAAAGACTAGCCCTTTAATGACTGTTTTCTTTTCCTTTTTTTTTTTTTTTTTTTTTGAGATGGCGTTTTGCTGTTGTTACCCAGACTGGAGTGCAATTGTATGATCTCGGCTCACCACAACCTCCGCCTTCTGGGTTCAAGCAATTCTCCTGCCTCAGCCTCCTGAGTAGCTGGGACTACAGGCACGCACCACCATGCCCAGCTAATTTTTGTATTAGTAGTAGAGACGGAGTTTCACCTTGTTGACCAGGATGGTCTTGATCTCTTGACCTTGTGATCCACCCACCTCGGCCTCCCAAAGTGCTGGGATTATAGGCATGAGCCACCGTGCCCGGCCAATCACTGTTTTCATTATATTTCTCCTCTGGTAAAAAAACTTTATGAGATAGAGGTTTATTGCTCTGTTTTACTGATGAGATAACTCAAGATCAGAATAAATAACTTGCCTTACGTCATGTAACTAATAAATGAAAAATGGATAATCAAATGGAAGTCTCTGCAGCTCTACCACAATTGTAGCCTTTCTGAAGGCAGGACCACCAGTAAATATCTAATCAATTATATTTGCCAGTTTTCTGATCTTGCTGCTTTTCTCCTTCCAAAAAGACTTCACTATGTCAAAAGCTATCTATAGAAAAATGCTTTAAATTTTTGCTGTTTTTAAGTGACTTGATATATTTTTATTACCTCTTAGATTTACTTTCTATGATGGTCCTCCTTTTGCAACTGGATTGCCTCACTATGGACATATACTTGCAGGGACAATTAAAGATATAGTTACAAGATATGCTCACCAGAGTGGATTTCATGTTGACAGAAGATTTGGATGGGATTGTCATGGCTTACCTGTGGTATGTTTGAGTGTCCAGCTTTATAATGTTCTGATTTTTTTATAAGCATTAGATTTCATCATATAATATGTTAAATACGAATGTTGACTGTAGACCTTCTACTTCATTTCTATATTTGTAGTTCGATTTGTTTTATTTTCTAGAGTTGCATAGTTGCAGTTGTTTCATGGGGCACGTGGTAACAATGTTAACACAAATTTTCAGGAATATGAAATTGATAAGACACTGGGAATCAGAGGACCAGAGGATGTGGCCAAAATGGGGATTGCAGAGTATAACAGTCAGTGCCGAGCAATTGTGATGAGATATTCTACTGAGTGGAAGGTATGTTGGGTTATTGTCAGTAGAATGAACAGAAAATGTAGTTATTAATGGGCACTGAGATGGTTTATGGTCCCTTGTGCTTTATTTATTTATTTATTTATTTATTTATTTATTTATTGAAAAACTGTTAGCTTAAACTGAACCATTTTCTGACTTCCATGTGCTTAATTGGTCTACCTTTCTTAACTGATCACCAATAGGGAAAAATTTTGATAAGCATAACATGGATATGGGCCTCTTCTTTTTTTCTCGAATACTTTTTAAATTTTTTTAACTTTTTATTTTGAAATAATTTTGAAATAAAATTATTAAACAATTGCAAAAATAAAATTAATTCCCCTATATCTTTCATCCTTCTTTCCCAAATGCTAGCTAACATCTTCAATAACCATAGTATTAATTGAATTTTTTCTTTTTCTTTTTCTTTTTTTTTTTGAGACAGAGTTTCGCTCTTGTTACCCAGGCTGGAGTGCAATGGCGCAATCTTGGCTCACCTGAACCTTTGCCTCCTGGGTTCAGGCAATTCTCCTCCCTCAGCCTCCTGAGTAGCTGGGACTACAGGCACGTGCCACCATGCCCAGCTAATTTTTTAGTAGAGACGGGGTTTCACCTTGTTGACCAGGATGGTCTCAATCTCTTGACCTCGTGATCCACCTGCCTCAGCCTCCCAAAGTGCTGGGATTACAGGCATGAGCCACCACACCTGGCAATATTAATCAGATTTCCAAAAGCAATTGCCCCATTACTTTTTATTTGGACCAATCACATATTGCATTTAGTTGTCATGATTTCTTAGTCTTCTTAAGTATGGGACATTTTATTCAGTCCTTCTTTGTCTTTCATGGCTTTGTCATTTCTGAAGATTGCAGAGCAGCATTTTATAGAATGTCTCTCAATGTCTGAGGTTTCCTGATTTAATTTAGGTTATGCATTTTTGGTGAGAATGCCACAGAAGTGATGCTATGTCCTTCTCAGTGCATTGTATCAGGTGACATGTGTTGTTGCTATGTCTATTGTTGGTGATAACTTTGTTTACTTGATTAAGATGCCATCTATCAGCCTTCTGCTTTGTAAAGTTGTAGTTTTTCCTTTGTAATTAATAAGTATCTTATGGGGAGATTCTTTCCAAATATTTTTTTTTTTTTTAAAGACGGGGTTTCACCATGCTGGTCTTGAACTCCCCACCTCAGGTGATCCACCCACCTTTGCCTCCAAAGTGCTTGGATTACAGGCGTGAGCTACCACCCCCAGCCCCAAATATTCTTTTTTTGTCATACATTCACTCATTAATGTTAACATCCGTGAATGATTTGTGCCAGCAATAATTATGCCTGTGGTATTTGCCAAGTGGTGGTTTTGGTAGCCTCGTATAATGAATATTTATACTTACAAATAACATTTTGTGCACGTAGAATGAGTGCCAAGAAAACTGGTTCTTTACCTTACATAGAATGTTGTTTGCAATATATATTTACTCATACCGTTGATTATTCTGTTTTCCCAAAATTTTCATATGTGGTGACAATAGAGGTAAATACACGTTGATGTACAATTATAAATATTGTCTAATACTGTTCTATATTAATATTTTAAAGTCTACGGTTACCAGACTTGGCCGATGGATTGACTTTGACAATGACTACAAAACTCTGTATCCAGAATTCATGGAAAGTGTCTGGTAGGTTTATTTAAAATTGTAAATATGATAAATATTCTGTGAATAGTCTGTTGTATTGGTTATTGGAAAAGTACACTAGCATGAATCAGTTTATTTTTGAGTCCATCGTTATTTCTCCGAAATCTTTGGGAATAGGTTTGTTGTTGAATGTAGGACTTTTATTTTATTTTTTTGAGACAGTCTGGCTCTGTTGCCCAGACTGGGGTGCAATGGCATGATCTTGGCTCACTGCAACCTCCGCCTCCCGGGTTCAAGTGAATCTCCTCCCTCAATCTCCTGAGTAGCTAGGATTATAGGTACCCCCACGCCCGGCAAATTTTTATATTTTTAGTAGAGATGGGTGTCACCATGTTGGCCAGGCTGGTCTTGAGCTCCTAACCTAGGTGAGTCACCTGCCTTGGCCTCCAGGAGTGCTGGAATTACAGGCGTGAGCTGCTGCGCCTGGCCTGCCAATTGCTTTTCTTAATCAACATTATGTTTTAAACATCATTCAATGTTAGTAGATATTAACATTGTAATGTCTGCCTAATGTCTTACTATATTGATCTAATTTACCAGCTAGTCTTCCAATGAAAGACATTGTTTTTTCACTTATTTGGCAGACAGACACTCTAAACAGAAAATGACATAAATGTTTCCATTTTCAGAAATAGAATTTTGGTTGTGTAATTGTGAAACTCCATCTCTTATCAGGTGGGTCTTCAAACAACTCTATGATAAAGGCCTTGTTTATAGAGGTGTGAAAGTCATGCCCTTCTCTACTGCATGTAACACTCCACTTTCCAACTTTGAGTCACACCAGAATTATAAGGTACGTGAAATATAGAGACTTTATTCAGCATTGAGTTTTGTAGGTAGAAGTTGAATGGTTATGATCACAGTAGTTATTCCCAAATAGACCCGGTGTGAAATGTTGCCCACACCATCAGTCACTTTGACCACTTTTTACTGAGTGCTGAAAATATTGCCAGTTACTATACTAAAGCTCTGTCAAGATGAGGGATTTGTTTTCTACATTGGATTTATGATGTATCTTAATGTAATAGGTTTTGCTTGTTTTGACCAAGAAAAAAACTTTAATTTTGACATATTTTCAAACTCGCAGAAAAGTGGAGAGAGTTCTTTATCTCCTTCAACTAGATTCCCTAAATGTTAACCTTTTGCCACATTTGCTTTATCCATCTCTCTTTTTACAGGAGTGGGGTACAGTACCCTTTGAGAGTAACTTGCAGGAATTGTGTCCCTTTTCCTATGAAAACTACATATTTCCTAAAATCAGTAACATTGTTTTAAATAACTAGAGTCAGAAAATTAACACTGATACTGTATTATACCTCATGTATAGATCTTATTCAGGTTCTGCTTGTCTCAGCGGTGTCCTTTATAGTTTTTTTTTAAAAAAGGAAAAGAAACAAAAAAAACAAAAAAGACCTACATTGTATACTTCTGGCAGTGATATGTCTCCAGCCTTTAATCTCAAACAGCTCTTTAGTCTCTTTATGCTTCGTAATACTGACATATTTGAGGAGGTACAGGCCATTAGTAGTGTCCCCATGCACACAAGTGTTCATTGCAGCACAGTTTACAATAGCAAAGACCTGGAACCAACCCAAATGCCCATCGATGATAGACTGGACAGAAAAAATGTGGCACATATACACCATGGAATATTATGCAACCATCAAAAACGATGAGTTCGTGTCCTTTGTAGGGACATGGATGAACCTGGAAACTATCATTCTCAGCAAACTGACACAAGAACAGAAAATCAAACACTGCATGTTCTCACTCATAGGTGAGTGTTGAACAATGAGAACACATGGACACAGAGAGGGAAGCATTACACACTGGGGTCTGTTGGGGAGAAATAGGGGAGGGACAGCGGGGGTGGGGAATTGGGGAGAGAGAGCATGGGGAGAAATGCCAGATATAGGTGAAGGGGAGGAAGGCAGCAAATCACACTGCGATGTTTACCTATGCAACAATCTTGCATGTTCTTCACATGTACCCCAAAACCTAAAATATGATTTAAAAAAAAAAAATAGTAGTGTCCCTTATTTCAGGTTTCTCTTGTGTGACCAACAGCTCTTGTGTCACTTTATTTAAATTGCAGTTGGTTTTTGTCGGGGACTGATTTTTTTTAGAACTGTTTATATTTAAATCCTTGATATTTTTGTGTTGAAACATAGCCAGAGAGCTGGAGACAATCTTGTTTTTTTATTTAATGAGCTGAATTTATATGGGTTTATTACAATTTCAAGTATGTGTTGCTTTAGTAGGATCTTTTTGACCTAACTCTTCATGGACTTACAAAATAAATAATCATAATACTGAAACCTCCATTGTATGTTCCTCTTTAGAAATTACTTAAAAAAGTTACCAGAGGCCAGACATGGTGGCCCATGCCTGTAATCGCAGCACTATGGGAGGTTGTGGCAGGTGGATCACCTGAGGTCAGGAGTTTGAGACCAGCCTGACTAACATAGAATAACCCCATCTCTACTAAAAATATAAAAATTAGCTAAGTGTGGTGGCATGTGCCTGTAATTTCAGGTACTTGGGAGGCTGAGGCACAGGAATCACTTGAACCCAGGAGGCGAAGGCTGCAATGAGCCAAGATGATACCACCTCTAGCCTAGGTGATAGAGGAAGACTCCATGTCAAAAAAAAAAAAAAAAACCAGTCACCAGGTGTCTTAAAATACTTAATTTGTGACAACTAAATATGCTTTTAAAAATAATTTTTAAAATATTCAAAATTTTTTTTACTTGGAATTTCTTGCTATTTTATTTTTATAAGTCTGGCAAGTGATTTTTCAGTTTATCCTGAAGATTTATCTTTAGGATCAGTTCCTTTTTCTTAGGTGTCTGCCATTGTGGATTTGTAAAACAATACTTTACCTCAATTTATTTCAGGATGTTCAAGACCCTTCAGTATTTGTAACTTTCCCTTTGGAAGAAGATGAAACTATATCTTTAGTTGCTTGGACAACCACTCCCTGGACTCTGCCTAGTAACCTTGCCGTCTGTGTTAATCCAGAAATGCAATACGTGAAGATTAAAGGTAAGTGAGAGGATGCTGGTTATTTATGATTAATATGTATGTGATAATTTTATATTTTGGAAAATTTGAAGGCTTACCTTTCTTTTTGCATGAAGAATAGAATTATTTGAAAAGAATCTGACTTAATTAGAAAAATTATTTTCCTTTTTTTCTGTTTTTTTTTTTTTTTTCAAGACAGTCTCACTCTATCGCCAGGCTGGAGTGCAGTGGTTGGAACTCGGCTCATTGCAACCTCTGCCTCCCAGGTTCAAGCAATTCTCCTGCCTCAGCCTCCCGAGTAGCTAGGAATACCGGCACCCACCACCACGCTCAGCTCATTTTTGTATTTTTAGTAGAGATGGATTTTTACCATGTTGGCCAGGATGGACTTGATCTCTTGACTTCATGATCCGCCTGCCTTGGCCTCCCCAAAGTGCTGGGATTACAGGAGTGAGCCACCACACCCAGCCTGTTTTCATTTCTAATTGAAAACCAACACAACATCTAAAATCATATAGAAATGTAAAAAGTAGAACATAAAATGTTCTTATAATTTCCAGTTTATAATATATTTTTCTACTCCATGCACCTATGACAGATGAAGAATCTAAGATTCAGATATGTGGCATCACATTATTACTAGTAATTGGTACCAGAACTTGAGAACTTTTGCCTTTCAAATGTTCCCTTGTAGAGAGTTACCAATTTCAATGAGGACCTTTCCGTAGAGATTTGAAAAGAAGATTGGTACTTTGTGAACAAATATACCTTCAGGTTTGGATAGTTTTATGGAGGCAAAAGGAGAAGAAAAGAAAATCTTACTGCCAATAAAAAAGCTGTGGTGCAGCTGCTGTGGAAAACAGCGGCATTTCTTCAAAAAGCTGAACAGAATTACACTGTGGCCCAGCAATTTCATTTCTGGGTGTTTTCCCTAAAGAATTGAAAGCAGTTTTGAACAGATACTTCTACACCCATATTCATGTAGCATTATTCACAATAGTCAAAATATAGAAGGAACGTGTCTATCATTAGATAAATGAATAAACCAAATAGGGTATTTACATACAATGGAATATTACTCAGCCTAAAAAAGGAAGGAAATTCTGATACAGGCTATGCCTTGTATGAACCTGTATTACATTATGCTAATTAAAATGAGCCAGTCACCAAAGTGCAGATACTACATTATTCATATATGAGGTATCAAGAAGTGAAATTCAGAGAGCAAAAAGTAGTAGAAGGGTGGTTGACAGAGACTGGGAGGGAAAGGGGAGTTGTTTGATGGTTACAGAGTTTCAGTATAGGAAAATGAAAAGATTTGGGTATTGATAGTGGTAATGATTACACGACAGTGTAGATGTGTTTAATGCTGTTTAATAATGGTTGCAATGATCTTTTTTTTTTTTTTTGAGACGGAGTTTTGCCCTGGTTACCCAGGCTAGAGTGCAATGGCGGGGTCTTGGCTCACCCCAACCTCCGCCTCCTGGGTTCAGGCAATTCTCCTGCCTCAGCCTCCTGAGTAGCTGGGATTACAGGCACGTGCCACCATGCCCAGCTAATTTTTTGTATTTTTAGTAGAGACGGGGTTTCACCATGTTGACCAGGATGGTCTCGATCTCTTGACCTCGTGATCCATCCGCCTCGGCCTCCCAAAGTGCTGGGATTACAAGCATGAGCCACTGCGCCCGTCCACAATGATTTTTTTTAAATAGTTGTATTAAAACAGTCGGGCTCAAGCCTGTAATCCCAGCACTTTGGGAGGCCGAGGCGGGTGTATCACAAGGTCAAGATGTCGAGACTATCCTGGTTGACATGGTGAAACCCCGTCTCTACTAAAGATACAAAAAATTAGCTGGGCGCGGTGGTGCGTGCCTGTAATCCCAGCTACTCAGGAGGCTGAGGCAGGAGAATTGCCTGAACCCAGGAGGCGGAGGTTGTGGTGAGCCGAGATTGCGCATTGCACTCCAGCCTGGGTAACAAGAGCGAAACTCCGTCTCAAAAAAAAAAAAAAAACAGTCGAATTGATTGAACAGTAGATTGTGCTGGCAAGGAAAAAATAGTGAGAAAGGAATGGGAAAAGATTGATTGTCAGAAAATAGGTACAGAGGGAGTTTTTTATTTATTCTTTTCCTGGGGGACAAAGAGTTGACCTACTGGAAAGAGCTGTTGGCCACAGAGAGGCCTGGCTTTTGCAGTGCCCCATAGATACCCATTTTTCTTATAGTGAACTAAGTATATGACATAGGCTTTAGTAAATTTCAGATATGTAATATCATAACTTACGAGTGGGAAATTAAATTGGCCCAGATTTTCTCTTAAGTTTTAATTGTTCATACATTTGCTTTAGCTTTTCTTCTTCTAGGATGCCCTAGGTATCCTCTAGAATCACCTACAATACGGGTACACAGATACATCAAGGACATTATTATCCCAGTGTTCATAGTAGTGAAAATTTGAAAGGAATTTAAATGTCTGTCAGCTTGTTAGAAATAACTCATAATCATAAAAAATGGAGTCCCATGGAGTTCTTTAAAAGAGGGAGAAAAGCCTGTATGTGCTAATATTTGGAAGAATGTTGACAGTATATTAAGTGAAATGTTGTAAAACCAGATAGGATATTACCTTAATTAAAAATTAAAAATAAAAGGAATGTACATATTTGCATATGTGTTTGTTAGTATATACATAGAAAAATATCTGGATCAATAGATGCCCAAATGAGAATGTCTGAGAGGGGGTGATATTACATGGCACTTACTTTGTGAGCTACTTTGTCAATGTTATTTTTAAACATTCACATATTTACCTTATGAAGGAGAAAATAAAGAATAATTTACTTAAAATGGATATCGGAGTGATAAATAATAACTACCAACTGTCTAAGTGTATTTGATGTTTTTAGAAAGCAGTATACCTTAGTTTGCAGTATTTCTCTGTGAGTATTGGGCACACTAGAGGCACATGATACAAGGGTTCCTCGGAAAAAAAGTATGCTTGATGCATGTCTTTAGAATCAGCCAAATTCAGAATATCACCCATGTCTGTGTTCTTCCTTGTTCTCATAGATGTTGCCAGAGGAAAATTGCTCATTTTAATGGAAGCCAGATTGTCAGCCCTCTATAAATTGGAGAGTGACTATGAGATCCTTGAAAGGTAAATATTCAAATATTTGCTCTGTGGGGGTGGGGGTGGGGGTGGGGGTTTATGTGTCTGGGTGTGCCTTTAGTTTTAAAAAGAAAAAATCTTTATTATCCAAAAGCTGCATTATTCAAATTTAGTTTTAAGTACTAATACTAAGTACTTTACAGTCACACATTATAGCATCAATGGCTAAGGAGCCAGCAAACCAGAGGCGAATGGTGGCTTGGCTTGATGGGGCTGTAGCCTCATATTTGATTTTAATTTAATTGTGAATTTGCCTTTCTCCTTTTCTAGATTTCCTGGTGCCTATCTTAAAGGCAAGAAGTACAGGCCCTTGTTTGACTATTTTGTGAAGGTAAGCTTAGGGACTGCTACTGTGGGGGCTCTCTACAATCTGATTATCTGATAGCTGGGATGAGGTGATAAGTGGAATTCACATTACCTTACTGTTACATTGCTTGTATGAGTGTACCTGAATCCAGAAAGTCTCCTTTAGTGCTAACAAAATTAAGTCTTGTGTTGCTTTCTCGTTTTAGAGGATTTTTTTTTTTTTTGAAACAGGATCTCCTCTGCCCCCCGGGCTTGAGTACAGTGGCACAATCATGGCTCACTCCAGCCTCAACCTCTTGGGCTCAAGTGATGCCCCCCTGTCCCAGGTAGCTGGGACTACTAGCATACACCACCACCGCATCTGGCCAAGTTTTTTATTTTTTGTAGGGACAGAATCTCACTATGTTGCCCAGGTTGGTCTTGAACTTCTGGGATTACAAGCGTGAGCCTCTGCACCTGGCCATGATTTTTTTATATATATATTTTTCTCAAATTATATGAATAATCACTTTACAATTGATTGGATTTTTATGTGTATATTTGTATTACATGTAGTCTACATATCACCCAGGGCATTTATTTAGGGTTTTTTTTTTTTTTTTGACAAATTTAAGATAGTCATCAGTATAAAACATTGTGTGTAAAAGTAAACACAATTTTATTTCAAGGAGGTTAATGAGGCAGGTATTTAAATCTAGGTACATGACAGAGCTCATACATTTAGCACCTTAGTTTCTTCAGAGTCATAAAGTTGTTTTATGTGGTTTCATTTTCGACAGTGGAGAATCCACAGCTACAGTTGCAAACCCTGTCGACCACACTCCCTCACCAAAAGAATGTTGTCAAGCAGGAATTTCTCCATCCTTATGTAAAGGTCTTGAAATGAGCTGGCTTTATTGGTTATGTGGAAATAATAATCAACTGGACGTATCACTTATATCTCATCCCCAAAAAAAAAAAACCATTTGCTGAACCCTCTGTTGTTTCTGTTCCTTGTAGGGAAAGTCTGGTTGATTCAGGAGAACACACACACACACACACACACACACACACACACACACACACACACACACACACACACACAGCAAGAAAATAGAAAAGGAGGGGGGAACTTTTACTTTAAAAGAGACTTAACAGACATGTTAACCTATCACAATAACGTGTGCTTCATTCAGATGATGATTCAAACAGGCTTAAAAGAAAATCAAAAGGCAATTAGGGAAATATGAAAAGTGCCTGCATGTCTGCATGGCGTTATTTGGTTTGGGCCCTATCCACAGTGTGTCTGTTACCTGCCTCTTCGCTTTTGTACTTCTTGTTTTTCTACATTTCTTCTTGCCTTCTTCTTCCTACATAATGGCCTTCTTCCCACGTTACTGCCCAGTGGATTTCCATATGCTCTGCCTTCATCCCATTCCTCCCTGCAAGCATTAGTTATTTCCCAGCATTCGGGACATGCCCTCCCCAGTCGCTGTGCAGCAGACCTGCTTCCTGACCACATCCTTCCATGCTACTTTAGACATTTCCTTTATTCGGTCAAACTGGCTCTTTCCTTTCCTGCTTCCCTTCCTTTTTTATTAAGTTTTCCTACCATTTTAAAAGTCTATCTTTTTTTCATGTGTAGATATGCTGAGTTAACTTACCCTTCAAGTCTGAACTCAGATGTCATCTGAAAGTTTTCTGAAATGCATCTTTGGTTTCTCCCTTGGAGAAATGTCTTTACTTTATTCTCTTATCATGTATCTTAACATACTTTATGTTGTATTTTTTTATTACCTAAAATCTCTTCCACTGGATCAGTGACGCTTCATCTTTCTGAATCACAAACCCTATTGAGAACCCAAAGAAAGCTGAACCCTCTGAAAAAATGGACTTGGACAGACTAGACAGGAACTTTAGGTTAAATAGAGGTCTGTCTGGAATGTGCACTCGGTACATATCCAGTTGAATAACAGCTACCCATTAAATAAACTTCTTAAACTACCTGAGACCTTCAGGTGACTTTAGACGAGTACTATAAGTCGTTTGACCCAGGACAGAATTCGTCTGATGTTCACTGACGTATACCTGTTCTGAAATACCAAAGGAGCTGTGTCAGCAGACATCGCCTATGGAGCAGCACTGCCGATCCTGGTGGTTGGTATCTGCTGACCTGGGTGGAAGCAGCCCAGCCATGGCCTGGATAGTCCCCAGGTGGACCCTGAGAGATGAGATGCAGTGACTTAGTCTATACTGGTTCTAAGTGTAGAACATGTAATTAAGTATCCATGTAATTCTAAGGACCCATGTATTCTTTCTGTTTAAACTATCAAAATTTTAGCACCTGTCATACCATAACTTCTAAAATGTTTCAAGGGGATTTGGGTTACAGCAATGAAATTTTATGGTTATTTTCCAATTTTAGTTTTAAGTTCCAAAGAGACAGAGTGCTGTGATGAAGTTGAAATAACATTGTATTTGCAACCAGAAGACTTGTTTCATTCAGGTCATGGTTTCATCACTGTTGTGTGATTTGGATAAAGACTAATCTTTGTTCTGAGTTTGCTTATCTGTGAAATGCAACTACAGCCAGAATGTTTTTAAGACATGGGAATACTAATAGCTTTTTCACAGGATTGTAGGAGTTAAATGTGAAAATACTTTCTAACCAATGCAAAAAGGAAGGACATCAAAGGGCCAGTTTGGCAGAAGCAATGGTTTGTGGAAAGAAATGTAAAGAGATGAAAGCAGAAACTGTAGGTCTATTAGCATTATATGTATTAACATGATGATATTGCCGTTGCAAAGAAAATAAAATTGAACACATTTCCCCTGAGTCTTAAGGTAGTGGAGTACCTGTAAATAGAACTTTACTACTTGTGGCTCCCACCTGTTCCTTTCGAGACTTGCCTTTATAACTGAATAACTTGAGCTGAGTTGAAAGGAAAAAGAGAAGCAAAACATATACAGTGATTGAAAATGTACCAGTAAGTGAATATCCTAAACAGCATACTAGGAGCAAAAATGGGGGGAGGGAGAACTAATGAAAAACATCAGTTTGGGCTGGACGCCGTGGCTCACACCTGTAATCCCAGCACTTTGGGAGGCCGAGGCAGGTGGATCACAAGGTCAGGAGCTCAAGACCATCCTGGCCAACATAGTGAAACCCCGTCTCCGCTAAAAATACAAAAAAAATTAGCTGGTCGTGGTGGTGGGCACCTGTAATTCCAGCTACTCAGGAGGCTGAGGCTGCAGAATTGCTTGCACCTGGGAGGCGGAATTTGCAGTCAGCCGAGATTGTACTGCTGCACTCCAGCCTATGTGACAGCAAGACTCCTTCTCAGGAAAAAAATAAAACAAAAAACAAAAAAAACCCTCAGTTTATAACCAAGGAAATTTGAAATTTTTATCTGCCAGTCTCCAGATAATTATTTGATTTCTAAGTAGTAACTTTTTATTTATGGGAAAAATGTATTGAATTAGCATGTTTCTTCCCAACCTGAATTATTCTTTTTTAAATATTTCTGGAAATAATTTTACGTGTTGAAAGTGTTTCAGGTTCTTAAGAAAAACTGTTACGAAGTTAACATTGTAATGTAGTAATGTTTCATCCCTGATGCCTGCTGCCTTTTTTTTCCAGTGTAAAGAGAATGGCGCTTTCACTGTGCTCGTAGACAACTATGTGAAGGAAGAAGAAGGCACAGGGGTTGTCCACCAAGCTCCTTACTTTGGTGCTGTGAGTAGCATAAATCTGGCAAATGTATTTGAAAAGTATGTCGGTAGCCACTTTTCGTAGATGTTGAGTCATGTGTCTCATCATGTTGGACCACCAGGTTGGCCTCTTTTCTGACCCACTGACCGCAAGATGGCTTATAAAATTTGCATCTGCAATTCCCTTTCATCCTAAGCTAATTTCTAGAAAGAGTGGGTCAAATTCAGGGCCACTTCCAGGCATTTAATCTTTCTAAAAGGCCACAGTGCCTTGCTGTGTCTTTATTTATTCGTTCATGCAGTAAACTCTTTTTGGTATACAGTTCTGTGAGTTTTGACAGGCATCTAGAGATGTGCAGGTGCCTCAGTCACCAAAATACACACCATTCCCATCAGCTCTGCTGTGTTCTTAATTAAATGCTACATGATCAGAAGGGGGAATTTGACCTCTTCTCTCAAAACTGTACTCTTTGGTTAATTTTATATTTTGCCCCGAATAATTTTTCTGAAAACACTTTCCCTTTCATGTACTTTGTGTATAAATAAAAACAGAATAACATAAAGGCACATGCTTTGCAGTAAACCACCTCTCACCTTAAATCATGGTGCTGCCACTAACGGGCAGTTCCAGGCTAAGTTACTTGGCCCATCTGGATTTCCTTTGCCTCCTCTGTAGCATGGTGTAGCACCTACACATTCCTTTAGGCTTGATCATTTTGTTGGTGAGAAGCATTGGAAATGTGACTTTGTTCTAAAAGGCAGTGAGAGTAGTCCATCTTTATTTACCATTTTGCTTTTATGCTTAATCTCTGGGATTTTATTTATTTATTATAGATATAGGGGGTACAGGTACATTTTTTTACATTGATTTGTAGTGGTAAAATATGGGCTTTTAATGTAACCATCATTTGAAGTTTTATTCTGGAAATCTGGAAACATACACAGAAGAAAATATTATAATTCTTTTTTGTCACATCATCCAGCTGCGTTCACAACATTTTGGTAATCTCTCTTGTTTTCTTCCTCCGTATAGTACCACAGCTTTTATTTTGACTAGAGGATTCAGAAGCAAATCCTCAACATCATGTCTTTCATGTATCAGTAATTCTAGCTGCATCTCTGACTAATAAGGACTTTTATTTTCACTATAGCCTCTGTGCCATTATTATTTATATCCAATAAAGAGAGCAGTTCCTTAATAATCACCCGATACCTGGTCCATATTCAATTTTGATAGAAGGAAGTATTCTTGATAATACTACTTAAGAGTTTTAGGAACTAGTCACATACTGTTCATAGTTATTTTAGGGTCAACGAGTATGGTTACCCCACTGATAGATAATTAAAAAGGTAACCTTGGTTTTGAATTGTAGTTTAGGTTTTCTTTTTAAGTGTAGGTATTTGTCATTAACTCTAGAGTTATATCTCATATCACTCTGAGTGCCATACACATTAACATTATAGAAGATTCAGAATGCCATTCAGGTTAATGTTACGGAAGATTTATTGTTTAAACTATAGTCTTTAACCCCATTTGGTAAACATTTTCTTTCTTTCTTTCCTTCTTTTTTTTTTATTTGAGACAGAGTCTTCCTCTGTCGCCCAGGCTGGAGTGCAATGGCATGATCTTGGCTCTCTGCAACCTCTGCCTCCTTGTTTCAAGCGATTCTCCTGCCTCAGCCTCCCAAGTAGCTGGGGTTACAGGTACCCACTACCTCACCTGGCTAATTTTTTGTACTTTCAGAAGAGACGGGATTTCACCAGTGTTGGCCAGGCTGGTCTCAAACTCCTGACCTCAGGTGATCCACACACCTTGGCCTCCCAAAGTGCTGGGATTACAGGTGTAAGCCACCGTGCCCCACCTTGGTAAACATTTTCCAAGAGTCTTTCTTTTGCTAGGCAAGGTAGTGTTTGATCTCTGCGTAGTCTGTGCACTTGTGCGTCATCATGTTGAACATCACTTGTTCTGGATGCATTTAGGAAAGTTGCTCTTAGCTTAATGCACTGGGTAGAGTTACTTGCTCCACACTCAGTAGTTCAAATTGCTGCACTTAGGGGCTTTTCCTGTCCACCCACATGACACCACACCAGTCAGCCTCAGCACAGGGAGAGGTGAACACAGATCTAGGTGGAAACATGTCCACTTTCCATCTTGTCTTGGAGTCAACCCAGAGTGTGGTTTCACTAACATAAGGCAGTCTCTTTAATTTTATATTTAGGCATCATAGCACAGCGGTGAAGCTCTGGAGCTTAGCATTGCTGCTTCATTGCTGAGTTATTTTCTTGGTACCTTGACTTTCCTATCTGTAAAATAGAAGTGATTGCTAATTTGTGTAAGGGGAGCACCTGATGAAAGCCTTCTTTGTAGGATCATTGGGAGGTGTTTTGTTTTGTTTTCATGCCACTTTGTCTGAGAGCATTTTGAGGGGTAAGTGAGCATGTGTAAAGTGCTCAGAATACTGTCTCACATAGCACTTTGCTAAGCATTTGCTCTATTGTTAACAGTCTTCAAAATATATTCCTGAAGCTTCATGGTATAAGCTATGCCAGTCGAGACCCAGTTTGCTTATTTGAAAAGTAAATACTTTGGATTTTTAGGTCAGTGTTGCCATCCTTTGGAGTCTTCCTTGAGAGGGTGCAAATCCAAATGTACATCAAGCATCATGTAATACTAACAGCCATGCCTTATACTTGTGTGTATTTTGGTTTTTGTGTGTGCTACTGTTATAAACCAAATTTGATTTAGTTTTAAAACATTCATGTGTGGCTGCTCTTCCTATGGAGTAGCCATTCTTCATTCCTTTACTGGCCGAGGCGGGTGGATCACGAGGTCAAGAGATTGAGACCATCCTGGTCAACATGGTGAAACCCCGTCTCTACTAAAAATACAAAAAAATTAGCTGAGCGTGGTGGCGCGTGCCTGTAATCCCAGCTACTCAGGAGGCTGAGGCAGGAGAATTGCCTGAACCCAGGAGGAGGAGGTTGTGGTGAGCCGAGATCGCACCATTGCACTCCAGCCTGGGTAACAAGAGCGGAACTCCGTCTCAAAAAAAAAAAAAAAAAAATCATGTGTGTCATCTATCTTATTTAGTGGATACTCAGGTACATACAGAGGTGTGGGAAATAATATTTGAGAAGACTGGACTGGGTGATATAATCCCTGTCCAACTGTGAGGCTGTGATTTTCCTAATGGTCTTGAGTTACCTTCAGTTAACAGGATAAAGTTAATGACATGTATATGTTATAATATAGAACAGTTATCTTGGGACTCTATGACCTCATGCTTGTTCCCCACACCCATACTTAGACTGTTTTATTCTTCTCTCCTTTTTGCCTTTTCTCAGGATGACTATCGGGTATGTATGGACTTCAACATTATTCGGAAAGACTCACTCCCCGTTTGCCCTGTGGATGCATCAGGCTGCTTCACAGCAGAAGTGACACATTTTGCAGGACAGTATGTGAAGGTCTGTAATCCATGTGGCATAGAAGGGTGTCTGTTACTTTTGATTACTCTCCATCATGGTTTATAATTGTAATTCTTCTAGGAAGTTGTTTCTATTTAGTTTTGTTGTCACATAAAATCAGTAAAGATGTTATCAGTTACGTTCAGAGGGTCTCATATCTTTAGAGGAAGCATGCTATAATTTCACTGGGAGAGATCAGAAAAACTGCTCCAGTTTATGCCTCATGAAACAACTTTGTGGCCTTGGGGTAATCATTTCAGAAAGAAAACTTTATGACCTTAAATGTTGTGGAATGTACTTAACTTAAAGTTAGTGACTAAAAATAATTAATATTTGTTATTTGTGCCTTTTATTCATAACAGAATATCAGATTCTAGTAATACATTGTTCCTAAATATTACAGTATATTTTAATGGCTAAATTTTATTTTTTTTTAACAGGATGCTGACAAAAGTATCATCAGGACTTTGAAGGAACAAGGCCGACTTCTGGTTGCCAGCACCTTCACTCACAGTTACCCTTTTTGCTGGAGGTCAGAAGTGTTGAGATTCACTTAGGGTGGCTGGCAGAATATCATAGAAATATTAGGAAAGGTTATAGATTAATCTAAAACCTATAACCTTTCGTAGTATTTTGTGTGTGTGTGTTTGTTTTTTTCGTTTTCTTGAGACAGTGTCACCCAGTCATCCAGGTTGGAGTGCAGTGGCGCCATCTTGGCTCACTGCAACCTCTGCCTCCCAGGGTCAAGCGATCCTCCTGCCTCAGCCTCCCGAGTAGCTGGGACTACAGGCGTGTGCCAGCATGCCTGGCTAATTTTTTGTATTTTTAGTACAGATGGGGTTTCACCATGCTAGCCAGTCTCATCTCAATCTCCTGGCCTCGTGATCTGTCTAGCTTGGCCTCCCAAAGTGCTGGGATTACAGGTGTGAACCACCATGCACAACAGCCTTTCCTAATATTACTATAAGATTTTGCCATCCACCCCGAGTGAATCTCAACAAGAAGAAACAAAGACTGTGTTATAGCTAGAGCTTCTAATTCGTGTTTACACTTTCTATGTTTGTCTGTTCCATATTTATGGTGTTCATCTCATTTGTATTATTTAGAGTTGGTTTGGGAAGCTGCCTTCTTACCTCATTTTTAGGAGAGTTGGGTTTTTTGTTGTTATTTTGAGACAGCGTCTCACTCTGTTGCCCATGCTGGAGTGCAGTGCTGCATTCATGGGTCACTGCACCCTTCACCTTCCCAGCTTAAGCAATCCTCCCACCTCAGCTTCTGGAGTAGCTGGGACTATATAGGTGGTGCCATCACACCTGGCTAGTTTTTGCATTTCTTTTAGAAAGGGGGTTTTGCCATGTTGTCCAGGCTGGTCTCAAACTCCTGGGCTCAAATGATCCTCCCACCTGGGCCTCCCAAATTACTAAGGTTATAGACATGAGCCAGCCACAGTGCCTGGTCTAGGAGAGTTTTGTGAATGGCCAAAATTCATTCTTTCCTTTTTTTTTTTTTTTGAGATAGAGTCTTGCTCTGTCACCCAGACTGGAGTATAGTGGTGCAATCTTGGCTCACTGCAACTTCCATTTCTCAGGTTCAAGCTATTCTTTTGCCTCAGCCTCCTAAGTAGCTGGGACTACAGGTGCATGCCACTACCCCTGGCTAATTATTTTTGTATTTTTAGTAGAGACAGGGTTTCATTGTGTTAGCCAAGATGGTCTCAATCTCCTAAACTCATGATCTACCCGCCTCGGCCTCCCAAAGTGCTGGGAATACAGATGTGAGCCACCATGCCTGGCCTTAAAATTCTTACTTCCTAAGGAACTGTGTGAGAAAAATAGACCTGTACAAATCGTTTTGTGTTGTAGCCACATTTTTTTAGAATGAGAAACCTCTCTAAAATTTTGTAATGGAATTTAATGAAAAATTTAATGTGATTTTAACGTTTAATGTAAGCCCATGCTATAAAGGCACGGGGAAACGTGAAATGTTTGGTTGCATCGTATTTGTTTTTCACATTGCCTCTTCTGTGCTGAAGTTGAAGTTGACATTGTTTCTTAGACAATTGTCATCAGCAGAACTATATTTTTTTTCTGGTCTTGTTCTTATATTAGTTTTTGCCTTTCTTACTATTGTGGAAAGAGATGACCAATTTCGAAGACTTAGATATAACAAAAATATCCTTTTTGTTACCTATATCAAAAGCTTTTATCTGTAACAAAAATAAATATTAGCAGAAGGCCAAGTAGGTGATGATGCTGTCAATAAAACATGAAAAGTAGGTCTTCCCCTGGTGCCTGCTAGTCCCAGCCTGAGCAGCTATGTCTGTGTTTTGCTTCCCTAGATCAGATACTCCCCTCATTTACAAAGCGGTGCCCAGCTGGTTTGTGCGAGTGGAGAACATGGTGGACCAGCTCCTAAGGAACAATGACCTGTCCTACTGGTGAGCAGTAAAATGTGTTTCTTCAAAGTGTCTTTTGTCATGTTGTTGCTAAGTGTGTTTTACACTTCCCCCAAATCCATTTTCTATTGTGTATTATAATAGCTATCTTTTATTCTGTGTGTTTAGGAACACAAAATAATTCAAATAATGTTATAGAACAGAAGTAATATCTTTCTTGTGATAAAGTATATAAGAGAGTATTTTTCTTTTTAAACTCTAGAAATGAGAAACGCACATTTATTTGATTTATGGAATGAAATGACTTTGGAAAAATGTGGCTGTACTCTAGCCTTCAGTAATAGTCATTTTCAGATATACCTGCAAATGCCATGTGTACTTAACTGTTGTCGGTCCTGTAGTGAATTATGTCCCCTGTGCTTGGCTTTATGGGTAAGCTCCAAGCACAGAAACCTTTGCTTTCCTCAGCTGATATGTGTCCTGCAGGTGATAACCCAAGAGGTATCATTTCAGCCTATGGGTACAAAATGAAACAAGGCTTGAACCTATGTATTTCAGGATAATGTTTTTCACTACGAGTTTTAAAGGTAATCACCACTTCATTTCACAAGGACCCAACTAGATTAGAAAACTGTATTTGTGTTTAGGAGAATGGGGAGAATCTCATGACAATAAGGAAAATGCTTATAAACTGTAGCTTTCTAATATTTCTTAGCAGAGTAGTCCTGACTTATCAAAAGACAGCTTTTCATTTTTAGAGCCAATATGCTAATTAGTTTCCCTAATTACTAGATATAGAATATTAATAAGATAACTTCTAGGGGGTGCAGGCATATAAACTGATCTTTGAAGTACAGGGCAGTAACTGTATTGCCCAAGAGAAGGGAAAGTTTGGTAGCCTACCCTGACTGAGCCTTGTGCTTGGAAAGGATTTCTGCAATGCTGAACCTCAAGGAATAAAGAGCACTGGGAGTGGGAGGGATGCAAGAGGATGGTTACAGAGTGGGAAAGGCTGCATAACACAGGGCAGGCATGGACAAAGGCAGTTAAGTGAGAAAGATTCTAGGGAACTTGCCTCATTGTCGGAGCCTGAAATTCAAAACCAAGGATGATCAGAAAGGAGATTATAGTGGGGGGCTACTAGAACAGCTACCAGTCGCCTGGCCTGTTTTGGAGCCTTTGCTTGAGGAGTTCAGTAAAACTGCTGTGGTGAGGATAATGTAAAGACTAGAGTTGCATGGGTGAGACTGGCTAGAGTAAGGGTGACTGGTTAGAGGTATGTGGCAGCCATACTACAGTTGAAGAGGAGGACATGGGAGGCCTGTGTACTATAGCGGTTATCTATTGGATGTAGGTTATTGATGGCAGCACAGACTGTTGGTGTGCTATGCTGTGCCTTTAGAAGACACTCTTTGACGTGAGCTCCACGTTTCCAGAGTGTTTGCTCCACAAAGCGTTACACGAAGGCTTACATGGATATAATTTACAATTTGGAATTACTAATATTCTTATGTGACTGGCTATGTGATCTGTTCATTGCAGGGTCCCAGAGTTTGTGCGAGAAAAACGATTTGGAAATTGGCTGAAAGATGCACGTGACTGGGCAATTTCCAGAAACAGATACTGGGGCACCCCTATCCCACTGTGGGTCAGCGATGACTTTGAGGAGGTGAGGCAGGGCAGTATTCCCTTGTGTTGATTTTTGCTAAAGCATTTTGTTCATGAAAAAGAATCAGCTTTATTTTTTCTTCGCCACTTCCTTATTTCATCTTTTTTCCTCTATTCCTTCCTAGAATCATGACATAAAATAATCCATTTTTAGGGTTTTTAACTTCTTTTTCCTTAAATACAATTTATAGAATTTCCTCTGTAAAAAATAAAAGGATACTGTTTTCTCAGGGAAATCCACACTTCAAACGTTTTTTCTTGTGTTTCTCTGAAGTCTTTTCTTCCCCCTGCATTAAATTGTATCATTAGCTTACGATTAAACTGACTTTATAGATAATGAAAAATGAAAACTTGAAAAGAAATTTATCAAAGCATTGCAGACCTTTAACTACTAGAATCAAGTGAGTGAGAGGTTGTGTGTGGATATATAGATGTATGTGTATATACTATGCCCTCGCTTAATGTCATACAGAGGTTCTTGATAACTGTAACTTTAGGCCAGGTGTGATGGCTCACACATGTAATCTCAGCACTTAGGGAGGCCAAGGCAGGAGAATCACTTGAGGCCAGAAATTTGAGACCAGCCTAGGCAACATAGTGGGGTGCCATCTCTACAAAACCGTTTATTAAATTAGCCAGGCATGGTGGTACACGCCAGTTAGACCCTGCTACTGAGACCTCTCAATGATGTTAGGTAAGAATTTACTATACAGATAGATCTCTGTATGGCCTTCTGTCCAATGCTGACAGCATTGTAGCAGTGACAAGCAGTGGCACCCTAGGGACCTTGGTGAATCTCCCATAGGGACCTGAAAGGCAACAGTGAAGTAGCTGAATCCGAAGACTTGAAGACTGAGTAGGAAGGGCAGAGAAAGAGGCTACCAGTGTTCATTAGGAGCAGAAGCTCCTTGGATGAGAACCCACAGCAGCTCTTACTGGTGTGGCCCTTGTCAGATGATCCCTCCATTCTGAGTGTCCCAGCTAGCCCCGTCCCTCACTGTGGTCTCACAAGGTTGTGATACCATATTGTTACTGTTTCTTTTCTGTGTTTCATAATGTTTAGAAACTCAAATACTCAAATTTAAAAAAAAAAAATAAGAATTATTTAAAAAATGAAAAAAAGGAAACTCAAATATTTGCTGTTTTAGTCTTTTAGTGTTGCTGCAAAGGAATACCTGAAGCTGGGTAATTTATAAAGAACAGTTTATTTGGCTTATGATTCTGAATGATTGGAAAGTTCAAGACTAGACATGTGCATCTGGGGAGGACCTCAGGCTGCATCCACTTATGATGGAAGGCTGTACAGGATCCAGAGTATGCAGAGATCACATGGCAAGAGAAGAAGCAGGGGAGGTGGGGTGGGGGCAGGCTCTTTTTAACTGTCAGCTCTCACAGGAACTAATAGAGTGAGAACTAACTTCTGCAGACAGAGAGCATAGTCCGTTCACAAGGGATCCACCCTGTGACCCAGACACCTCCCCTTGGGCCCCATCTGTCAATACTACCACACTGGGGATTAAATTTCAACATGAGATTTACTGGGGACAGACAAACCATATGAAAACCATAGCATTTGCCATCGTGTTACAGTTGCCTGCAGAATTCTGTACAGTCACATGCTGTACAGGTTTGTAGCCTAGAAGTAATAGGCTCCACCGTATAGCCTAGGGTATGTTTTAGGCCATCCCATCTAGGTTTGTGTAAGTTGTTCTGTGATGTTTGTGTAACAAAATCACCCTAACAATGCATTTCTCAGAATGTATTCTTGTCATTAAGCACTGTATGACCATAATTTAATTCTAGCTTTTTCTTGGGAAGATTCTAGATTAATGAGCTAGATTCAGGTGCCAGGAAGAAACTGAGATGGCTTAGAGCAATAATCTAAAATGTTTCACTTATGCCGATTACTTTGATGATCTGCGCTTCATAAAGGCTTAATACCTTTTGAGAGTATGGCTATGAATGTTTAAGATTTTCTGTAGGTAGGGACTCCCTCTGGTATTGGCCTGGAAACTAAGGAGCAGTGTCAACACTGGCCTCTTCAGAGACTAAGCTGTGTCTTTCATGAGAGAGAAGTCACATTAGCAAATACTATGCTTCAGCCCCATTGATGTGTTAATGTGCTTAATGTGCCTTTAAAGAAAATCATCAGTCTCAGGCCTGGCGCAGTGGTTCATGCCTGTAATCCCAACACTTGGGAGGCTGAGGCTGGCTAATCACTCAAGTCCAAGAGTTTGAGACCAAGGCATTGTGGAAAAACCCTGTCTCTACTGAAAATACAAAAAAAAATTAGCTGGGCTGGGTGGTACCTGCCTATAGTCCCAGCTACTTGAGAGCTGAGGTGAGAGGATCACCTGAGCCCAGGAAGCTGAGGCTGCAGTGAGCTGTGATTGCGCCACTGCACTCCAACCTGGGCAATGGGAGTGAGAACCTGTCTTAACAAAAAAGGAAAGAAGGCTGGGCGCAGTTGCTCGCGCCTATAATCCCAGCACTTTGGGAGGCCAAGGCGGGTGGATCACGAGGTCAAGAGATTGAGACCATCCTGCTCAACAAGGTGAAACCCCGTCTCGACTAAAAATACAAAAATTAGCTGGACATGGTGGTGCGTGCCTGTAGTCCCAGCTACTCGGGAGGCTGAGGCAGGAGAATTGCTTGAACCCAGAAGGCGGAGGTTGCGGTGAGCCAAGATCGTGCCATTGCACTCCAGTCTGGGTAACAACAGCACAACAGTGAAACTCTGTCTCAAAAAAAAAAAAAAAAGGAAAGAGAAAATCATCAATCTCTCTCTCAAACTAAACATGCATACTATGTAAATGAACTCAGTATATGCTCTGCTTGGCTCTAAGGAGCTCCTGCTGTTGAACTTTGTTTTTGACAGGTAGTATGCATTGGGTCAATGGCAGAACTTGAAGAACTCTCGGGAGCAAAGATCTCAGATCTCCACAGAGAGAGGTCAGTTTCCAAATGTTTGATACACTTCGGTTTTATCATTCTCCTATTAAGACCTGGTCTCTAGCAGATTACAGAGCTATACATGGAAGTGACTAGTTTGCTGAAGTACTTTGTTGATGACTCATGTCATATTGTGGTATTGTGGCCTCTGTCCTTGTGAAATGTGAGGTGAATGGTGCATAACCTTTCAGATGAAGGGATTCATGGTGCTCTCGGAAAGCCTTTGAGAATTGTTGATGTTTCTGTTTGCAAATGTGTATTATATCTTGTCAGAGTTTTGTGTTTCCTACTGGCAGTTAAACTTCAAGTTCTGTTATGCTTATATTTAATAGAAATGGCTACTTTTCTGTTTGTCAGTGTTGACCACCTGACCATTCCTTCACGCTGTGGGAAGGGATCGTTGCACCGCATCTCTGAAGTGTTTGACTGTTGGTTTGAGAGTGGCAGCATGCCCTATGCTCAGGTTCATTATCCGTTTGAAAACAAGAGGGAGTTTGAGGATGCTTTTCCTGCAGACTTCATTGCTGAGGGCATCGACCAAACCAGAGGATGGTATGTCCCCTTGTTCTTTTTTATTGATTTTATTTTATTTAGGGAATATTTTACTAAGTCCATGCCATTTATCTACTTGGTGCTGGGGAGATTGTGGCAAATAAGACAAGCTTCATTCCTGCCCCCTGTCACCTACCACCAAGCATGGATATTAAAGTGCCTTTTGAATAGGAATCTCCCACTATAGTAGGGCTGTAGTCTTACAATTTGAATTATCTCACTGGCATTTTAGCATATATCTATATGTTATGCTGGAAGTTTAAATAATAAAAATCAATATATGTTCTTAGCTTACTCACTTGAGATCATTTAATCAAATATGTAATGAGTATTTGCATAAAAGACAGTAGGTTGGGTGCTAGAAATTTGAGGAATAGTTGGAAATGTGCTTAGATATTGAGGCTAGCCTTATAAATCAACATTCTAAAAAATCCAGATTTTTAATAATATAGGGGGAAGATTTGAGCATTGTTTTATCTGTTGCTTTAGTAAAGCAGTTCTTCTTAATTGGAAAAAGGTGAATTACTTTCTTTCCATGGATGGGCTTTGCTGACCCAGGTTTTATTTATTTTTTTAACAGATATTCAGTGTTTTCTCATAATTTATTTTTATTTTTTAAGGTGGAGTCTTGCTCTGCTGCCCAAACTGAAAGGCAGTGGTGTGATCTCGGCTCACTGCAACCTCCGCCTCCTGGGTTCAAATAATTCTTGTGCCTCACTCTCCCAAGTAGCTGGGTCTACAGGTACCCACCACCGCATCCAGCTAATTTTTGTATTTTTAGTAGAGATGGGGTTTTCATCATGTTGGCCAGGCTGGTCTTGAACTCCTGACCTCAAGTGATCTGCCTGCCTCGGCCTCCCAAAGTACTGGGATTATAGACGTGAGCCACTGCGCCCACCCCAGATTTTAATTATACATTCAGAGTAATGTTTCTGCAGGGGTTTGTTTGAGGAATTGTTGATATCATTTTCTCCTTGGACAACTTTGGGTAATCATTGAATTCAAGTCTTCATGTTCTGGAATGTGCTATTTTCAGATTCCGATCCTTTTGGTCTGTAGGAACAGCTACCCAGAAAAATATTCTGTTTTTAGAAAGGGCTGGATGCCTTACCAGTGAGCTTGTTCCTTTGAGGAGTAACAAAGTCCATTAGCTGGTGGCAGTCCTCATATGGGTCCCATGTTCTTGCTGCCTGCCTCCTTCTCCATCCCCGAGGTCTGGGCTGCCTCTCCTGGGCACCAGGGCTCCTCCCAATTCCTTTAGAACTGGAGTGGGCAATATCTGGACAAGTGTTTATGTTAGCCATGGGGTCTGGTCTCCTCAGTTCATGTCCCTTGATGTTCCGTGAGTGCTAGACTAGGTCAGGGAAGCAGGAGAGCATCACCCCAGGGCAGAGCAGGGATATGATAGAGTTCGTTTGGGGAACAAGCTAGCATATAAATGAGGTACACAACATTTTACAGAATAAAAGCATTTTCTAGTCTGCCTTATCACTTTGGATGAGAGTGCATTTTGCATCTTTTGTCATCAGATTGTCTGTCCCATATGATCTTGGGCCACCCCTCATTTTTAGCCAGGCGCTTCTGGGTTGTCCTGAAAGGCCACCCAGTGCTGCCTTGTGGCTTTCCACGTTGACTTCCTGGGAGACCTGGTAGCAGAGAAATGGTCAGTAAATCACTCCAGACCTTTATTTCATTTTTTTTTCAAATCATAGACTGTAATTTGACGGGTCTCTGGTAGGTACTGTGTCTCTGTTTGTTTTTTGGTTTTTTGTTTTGTTTTGTTTTCTTCCAGTAACTAGGATTAAGAATCATTGCTTTAAGTGACTATCAAATAGTATGATTTATCAAAAATAGAAATTTAGTTCAGGCCGGGCGCAGTGGCTCAAGCCTGTAATCCCAGCACTTTGGGAGGCTGAGGTGGGTGGATCATGAGGTCAAGAGATCGAGACCATCCTGGTCAACATGGTGAAACCCTGTCTCTACTAAAAATACAAAAAATTAGCTGGGCATGGTGGTGCATGCCTGTAGTCCCAGCTACTCGGGAGGCTGAGGCAGGAGAATTGCTTGAACCCAGGAGGCGGAGGTTGCGGTGAGCCGAGATCGTGCTATTGCACTCCAGCCTGGGTAACAAGAGCGAAACTCCATCTCAAAAAAAAAGAAATTTAGTTCAATGAATAAATATAGTTTCTTTCTTATACTTGGACTTCATTTCTATTTTTATTGAACTACTGGACTTTTGGGGTTTTTTCAGGTTTTATACCCTGTTGGTGCTGGCCACAGCCCTCTTCGGACAGCCGCCTTTCAAGAATGTAATTGTGAATGGGCTCGTCCTGGCAAGGTAGGTCAACCCCTTTGTTGTAGTGATGGATGGAGCTTTGTCTCCACTGTTTCTCAAGACGGAGTGCGTGAGAGCTAAGCCCGATGGAGGTGGAGGAAGGGGAGGACTTTCAGACTGTGCTACTACTAGTAACATAATGCTACTTAGTGATATTACTAGTAATAAAATAGCATTTACTAAACTTAGCATTTTATGAAGTACTTTTGCTTATACATCTTATTTCGTCTGTACATCAGTCCTTTCATGTAGATTTTGTTGTCCTTTTTTTTAACACATGAGGAAGTTGTGAGTCCTAGAGACCACAGGTGCCCAGGATCGAAGCTAGTGACAGCCACACCAGGTTCAACCCAGGTGCTCTGCCACCAGGTCCCATTCTCCCCCTCATCTAAAACTTCCTCCCAGTGGGTGTTACTTCCTGCTTTTTAATATTTTAAAGGAGTCTCATTTTTCATTTATTACCTCTAGTCATTAAGGATAAAAATAAACATAAACAAAAATTTAAATGAAATATTTACCCACACAGAAATCCTGCTTTATATGCTGTGTGAGGAGGAAGAGGATGTCACCTAACATTTTGTGCATCCTTTTGTTTTGCTAGGCCCCATTGTGTGCATTTTTACATCTTAACTCATTTAGTCCTCGGAACCATTTGAGATGGGTCCTATAATTACCCCGTTTTGACCTTTGAGGAATCTGAGGGACAGGAAAAGATCACACAGCAAATGAGTGGTAAATGCAAGTTTTGAACTCAGGCAGTCTGCCTCTGTGGTATGTGTGCTGCCTTTTTTTTTTTTAATTGAGAATTGTATTAAGAGCCTGGCGCTGTGGCTCATGCTTGTAATCCCAGCACTTTGGGAGGCTGAGGTGGGTGGATCACCTGAGTTCAGGAATTTGAGACCAGCCTGGCCTTGGTGAAATCCCATCTCTACTAAAAATACAAAATTAGCGGGTGCAGTGGTGCACACCTGTAATCCCAGCTACTTGGGAGGCTGAGGCACAAGAATCTCTTGAACCTGAGAGGTAGAAGTCGGAGTGAGCCAAGATCACTGCACTCTAATCTGGGTGATAGAGTGAGGCCCCATCTCAAAAAAAAAGGAAAATTGTGTTGAGATCATTGTAGATTTGCATGCAATCGTGAAAAATAATAGCCCTTATATTCTTTGCCCAGTTTCCCTCAGTGGTCACATTTTGCGAAATCACAGTATGTATCACAGCCAGGATATTGATACAGTCCACCAATCTTTTTTTTTTTTTTTTTTGAGACGGAGTTTCACTCTTGTTACCCAGGCTGGAGTGCAATGGCGTGATCTTGGCTCACCGCAACCCCCGCCTCCTGGGTTCAAGAAATTCTCCTGCCTCAGCCTCCTGAGTAGCTGGGATTACAGGCACGTGCCACCATGCCCAGCTAATTTTTTGTATTTTTAGTAGAGATGGGTTTTCACCATGTTGACCAGGATCGTCTCAATCTCTTGACCTCGTGATCCACCCACCTCGGCCTCCCAAAGTGCTGGGATTACAGGCTTGAGCCACCGCGCCCGGCGGTCTTATTCAGATTTCCCTAGTTTTACATATTTATTTGCTTATATGCAATTACTTATACACAACTATCACATGTGTAGGGTTTTGTATCCACCAGCACAGTCAAGATACTGGCTGATTTCAACGCCAAAGGCTCCCTCCTGCATTGCCCTTTAATATCTACATTCATTCCCCACTGACCTTCCCACTTTCATCCCCAATCCGTGGCAACCACTGGCTTTTTCTCCATCTCTATAATTTTGTCATTTCAGGAATGTTATATAAATAGAATCATACAGTAACTAATTTGGGGGCATTGGCTTTTCTTTTTTTTTTTTTTTTTTGAGATGGAGTTTCACTCTTGTTACCCAGGCTGGAGTGCAATGGTGCGATCTCGGCTCACCGCAACTTCCGCCTCCTGGGTTCAGGCAATTCTCCTGCCTCAGCCTCCTGAGTAGCTGGGATTACAGGCATGCGCCACCATGCCCAGCTAATTTTTTGTAATTTTAGTAGAGACGGGGTTTCACCATGTTGACCAAGATGGTCTCGATCTTTTGACCTCGTGATCCACCCACCTCGGCCTCCCAAAGTGCTGGGATTACAGGCTTGAGCCACCACGCCCGGCCTGGCTTTTCTTCTTTTTCTATTTTTTTGAGACGAAGTCTCACTGTGTCACCCAGGCTGGAGTGCAGTGGCTCAGTCTCGGCTCACTGCAACCTCCACCTCCTAGGCTCAAGTGATTCTCCCATCTCAGCCTCCTGAGTAGCTGGGACCACAGGCATGCGCCTCCAGCTAATATTTTGTATTTTTGGTAGAGAAAGGGTTTTACCATGTTGACCAGGCTGGTTTTGAGCTCCTGAGCTCAGGTTATCCACCTGCCTCAGCCTCCCAAAGTGTTGGGATTACAGGCTTGAGCCATAGCACCCAGCTGACTTCTTTTCAATCCACATAATTCCATTGAGATTTCAGATGGCTGCACATACCAATAGTTCATTCCTTTCTATGGATAAGTAGCATTCTGTATTATGGGTATGCCATGGTTTGTTTGACCATCTACCTCTTGAAGGACATCTGGGTTGCTTCTAACGTTTGCCAATTGTGAATAAAGCTGCTGTGAACAATTGTTTTAAAGGTTTTTATGATAATGTAAATTTTCATTTCTCTGGGACATATTTTGACACGGCTTCCTGTTTTAGTCTACCCTGAAACTTCCTCACTATGCTATTCAAGAAGAAGTTTGCAAATATTAAAATATCTTACTATTTTAACACTTTCCGTTTCTTGTTTGAGATGGAGTCTTGCTCTGCTGCCCAGACTAGAGTGTAGTGGTATAATCTCAGCTCACTGCAACTTCTGCCTCCCAGGCTCAGGCAGTTCTCCTGCTTTAACCTCCCCAGTAGTGGGGATCACAGGTGTGTACCACTGTGCCTGGCTAATTTTCATATTTTTAGTAAGAGACGGGGTTTCACCATTTTGGCCAGGCTGGTCTTGAACTCTTAACCTTAGGTGGTCCACCTGCCTTGCTCTCCCAAAGTGCTAGGATTAATATATGTGTGGCACTGTGACTGGCCTATTAACACTAACTTCTAAGTTACTCCTTCCCATTTCCTCTTTTGTATTCCTATTTGTAAATGCTTTGTATCCTTATATCAAGATCATCTGTGATATTGACTTACTTAATTGGCATCTCCCTTTTGTTTTGCAAGTGATGGCCAAAAAATGAGCAAACGGAAAAAGAATTATCCAGATCCAGTTTCCATTATCCAGAAGTATGGTGCTGATGCGCTCAGGTACAAACCACTGCTTTGCCTTGTGTGTATTTATTGCTTTTTATGTAAGCTTCTCCTATACTATTAGTCAGAATTCTTAGAATTGGTTTATAGTTCAGTTTTTAACAATACATCTCTGTTATAATTTGGGTGTTGTGTTGCTATGCTTGTTGATCTTCAACTCCCCAAATAGTTTTCTAGATAATAAAGGCATTTTTAAACCTAGAGGTCTGTCTGGGGAAGAGGACCTCTGTTGGGGGTTGTCGAGCTGTCCAAGTCCTCCCCAGGCTAGATGCGGATTGCCTCTGCCTTACTTCCTTTCTAGGTTTCCTGTCTTGGTATTTGAATTCTCTTTCATCATTTATTTTAATTTTGTACTTACAGAGCCATGTGAGATATATCTGTGCTAGAGCTAATAAAAAACTAATATTGAAAAGCTTTTGGGGAAATTTGAGCCACTGCTTGAGGTAGTTGTAATCACAAAATCACACAATATTCAAGTTGAAAGGGACCTAGAGATCTTGTTCAGCATCTTTTTGTCCTGGACATGAGACCAATGCCCAGGCCTGTGACACAGCACCTTCATACAGTACCTGTGTTGCCCAGGAGCCATTAGTGTGGGGCTCTTCCCCAACTCTCCGCTGTCTCTTAGACTCACCCTTGGCACGGCTGGCCATTTGGACTTTGTAATTCTTTGTGGTAGTAATTTTTTGTAGGATGTTAGCAGCATCCCTGACCTCTGCCCACCAAATGTCAAGACTCTGTTCTGTGAAGGCTGCTCCTTACGAGTTCCTCTGTCTGCAAGCAGCAGATGTGCAGGTCATGTCCATGGGAAGGAGATAGTGGCTCTTGACAAGGACCAGGCCAGCCTTCCTCTTGGTACTAGTGTACCACATTGGTCCTGCAGTGAGACTGGCATAAGATGCATTTTGGTGCCATATTTTGTTATCAGATTATATACGCCTTTCATAATTTGCTAGGTCTCTTACACAAAGCGAGAGTGAGTTTTGAATTGACCACTCAAAGAGTATTCATAGTTTCCCCCTTTCATAGAAAGTAGGCTGATTTTTATCTTGCTCTCTCAATATGTCAAGTGGTAATAATTGGTTTACTATCTAAGCATCCTTTTTGTCTAATTTTTCTCCCTCTTCCAGATTATATCTGATTAACTCCCCTGTGGTGAGAGCAGAAAACCTCCGCTTTAAAGAGGAGGGTGTGCGGGACGTCCTTAAGGACGTACTGCTCCCATGGTACAATGCCTACCGCTTCTTCATCCAGAACGTTGTGAGGCTTCAGAAGGTATGGACTGCAGGGAGCTGCACATGTGCCAGCCACGTCTCCACACTGCTCCCCTCACCAAGCTGTGTGGTGGAGCTGTGTGTGTGACTGTAGGGCTGCTGTTCTCTGCTGCCTGTTGCTGGTAACTTAGAGTCATTGGGAGGCCATACGCACAGGTGGGGAAGGTATCTGGGGTCTGGGCTGTGCCAGGACCATGGGGCCTCACCTGCAGAAGGGTTGTGTTACATAGTTGTTTAGTCAGCCAGTTCTTTTTTTGGGGGGGTGAGGGGAGGGGCGGAGTCTCAGTCTTGTCACCCAGACTGGAGTGCAAAAGTGCAATCTTGGCTCACTTCAACCTCTGCCTCCTGGGTTCGAGCAGTTCTTCTGCCACAGCCTCCTCAGTAGCTGGGATTACAGGAGCCCACCACCTTGCCCAGCTAATTTTTTTCTATTTTTTTTGGAGATGGGGGTTTCACCATGTTGGCCAGGCTGGTCTCAAACTCCTGACCTCAGGTGATCCACCCACCTTGGCCTCCCAAAGTGCTGGGATTACAGGCATGAGCCACGGTGCCTGGCCTAGTCAGCCAGTTCTTGGTACCAGAAATGCCATGTTGAGTGAGACACCCCTCCCTCTTATGGAACCAGTGGAGTGGGAATTGGGAGAGATAGTAAAGAGTCAGCTACTTTCAGAGAGAGCACCCAGTGAAGAGAGACCCACAGAAGCTAGCTATGGGTGGGTGGTCAGAGAGCGCCCCTCAGTGGGGTGGCATTTGGGCTAATCTAAGAGTGATAGTAATTCTTCATGGAGTTTTCAGTGGGTTGTTAGGATGACAAATAACAGTTGTGATATATGTGAAAGTGTACTTCAAGGGCAGTTACCTCCACACCCAGGAGTTACTCTCTCACCTGAGAAGCCCTTGCTCTGGGGCCACCTTCCATGCCCCACAACTGACCACTGTCAGGGTCCATCACCTTCATTGCACATCTTCCTGTGTGGACTTTCAAGACCTGATTTGGGGTCAGGGATTCAGTATTGCACATCTTATCTCCAGCAGCTTACAAGTAAAATTGCTTGTAAGTTATTGTTGAATGAACATGAGATGTTATTCCTGCTTGAGCAGTTTAAAAAGCTGGTTGAAGAAATGAACTCTTGTCATCCCACTCTTCTGGTCCCCTTGGGCTCTGGTCGTCCTGCTGATGAGGACACATCATGTTCATCTGAGGCCCTCAGAGTAAACTTTCTGCAGGAATTGAGAAAGGTAGTTGTCCTCTCCAGGATCCCAGCATTCTTCCTCTCTGCAGCGCTGTTACCTTCCCTGCATATGGTACTGTGCCAAATAGGGCCAACAGTCTTTGGGCAGGTGCAGGCTGCAGGCCTCCACTGGAGTGGGACCCAGAAATGCAGGCTGGGTCAGAGCTCTCCATAGCGAGGGCCCATCTGAACGTACCAGCAAGACGAAGACTCCACAATCAAAGGCTTAAAGCTAGAGGAAGAGTCACATTATCACTGCCCTGCCAGCCTGGTTGTGGTGCTGCCAGAGAAACAAAGCAGGACATGAGTTCTGTGTGTGGAGCAGGGACTTAAGATCAAGGATGATTTTACAAAGCGAAAAGAGTGAGGTAGAACATTCTAGGTAAAATGAACAGCTTTAACATGGCAATTACTTCCCAGTACTCATTTTCAGTTTGCGGACATTCAGTCCTAGACAATTCTACTGTCCTTCCTTCCTGAGGTTTAAAGTAACTCAACCCTATACTTTCTGACAAGGTTTTAAAATATCTCTCAATTCATAATTACTCTTCGGTGCAGAGAAGTAATGTTTTTCTAAACTCTTCTCAGTTCACTCAAAAACATAATTAATTGAGGAAGGACTTAATGTCCCACATTGGTGCTTATCTTGAAAATACTGCTGAAAATCAGAAATTCATATTGCCAGCGGGCTTTGGGATTTTTGGTTTTGGTTTTGTTTAAGTGATTTAAAAAGTTTATTTCCCTATAGTAGCTTCCCCCAGTGTGCAAGTGTTTCATTAATTGTTCATTCCTAGGAAGAAGAAATAGAATTTCTCTACAATGAGAACACAGTTAGAAAAAGCCCCAACATTACAGACCAGTGGATCCTGTCCTTCATGCAGTCTCTCATTGGCTTCTTTGAGACCGAAATGGCAGGTGAGTCTCTCTTGGTCTGTCCTCCCAGAACTACTCTCTTTGTAACTGCCCTTTTGGTATGTATCTGTCTATAAACATAGTGGAAATGTTGAGAGATACAGAAAATTAAATAATTACTTCCTTTCACCTCTCAAATGTAGTTTTGTTAAGGCTTGTTAATTGTTGGGATGTCTTTGTTTCAAGGCCCTGGGGAATTCTGACCTGGGTTGGTGGCTCACACCTGTAACCCCCAGCATTTTGGGAGGCCAAGGCAGGTAGATCATCTGAGGTTAGGAGTTCCAGACTAGCCTGGCAAACATTGGTGAAACCCCGTTTCTACTAAAAATATATAATATAATTTTTTTTTTTTGAGAGGCAGTTTTGCTCTTGTTACCCAGGCTGGAATGCAATGGCGTGATCTTGGCTCACCGCAACCTCAGCCTCCTGGGTTCAGGCAATTCTCCTGCCTCAGCCTCCTGAGTAGCTGGGATTACAGGCACGCACCACCATGCCCAGCTAATTTTTTGTATCTTTAGTAGAGACGGGGTTTCACCATTTTGACCAGGATGGTCTCGATCTCTTGACCTCGTGATCCACCCGCCTCAGCCTCCCAAAGTGCTGGGATTACAGGCTTGAGCCACCGCACCCGGCCAACTCCATCTTTTTTAAAAAAGGAAGCAGCAGCCCTGGGGAATTCTGTCTTTAGTGGGTGTCTTGGCGAGCTCAGCCCTCCACAGAAGAGATTTGGAACTTGACAGCTGTAGGTTCAAAGCCAAGCTCTACTACTTGTTCCCAATCCAGAGAGTTGCCTGAAGTCTGACCATCAGTTTTTTTCTTTCTTTCTTTCTTTCTTTTTTTTTTTTTTTCCTATGGGTACATAGATGTATATATTTATGGGGTATATGAGATATTTTTAGACAGGCATACAATGTGTAATAATCACATCAGGGTAAATATGTTATCCATCACCTCAAGCATTTATTGTATCTTTGTGTTGCAAACATCCCAATTATAATACCCTTTTAGTTGTTTTTAAATGTTAACTGTAATCACCCCATTGTGCCATCAGATGCTACTCATTCATTCTATCTTGACCTTCCGTGTCTTTATCTGCACAATGCCTAGTAGTGTTTGTAAGGCTTAAGTATAGACGATTTACATGAAGTAGCTGGCAGATAATAGGTACTCAATAAATAATACTTGTTATTACTATATTTATAACTTATTTTTAGGTCTTTTTATTACCGAATAGTCCTTATCTTTTCCAGGAAAATTAGAAAAGTCAGAAGAGCAATAATGAAATGGACATTTTACTATATTTCTATTAACTAACAACAGTAAGTTTGTTAGGTAATTTTACAGAGATTCAAAACTACATTTTGTTGAGTTCCTCAGGGTTTCAGATAGTTACAACCATAGGTCCAGGTGAGACATCTGGGACACCTCAGAAAATCAATTATAGTGGGCAGGCAGAAGCCCTGGGTCACAGTGAGGACGAAAGAGGGCAAGGCAAATCCATCCTCACAGGACCCTGCAGATCCTGCTGCTGTTGAGCAGAGCAGCAGCCGCCACAGACCTGGGATTCACCATTAGCCTATATACTGGCACATGCCACTCCCTGGAAAAGGCAGTACTTCCCCACATTGCACAAAAAGACTGTTAATCAGACACCCTAAAGGATTTGTCCACCTTGTTAAACATGTAGAAGGATCATGACAGTCCAGCTGTTGCTCAGATGAACATAGATGAAAATGGAAGTGAGTGCGAGGCTGGTTCCTGCCCTGAGGAAGGCAGCACTGGGAGTCCAGCACACTGCCCAGACTGCTCACAGCTGTGTCTGCTTTTCCATCCTGAGTGATGTGAGTGGGTGGGAAATGTGGGGATTGTTGCTTGGAGCAGCTGCCATAACCTGGTGAAGCTGGGTCTGGAGAGTGTGCATCCTGACTGGAGCCTCATCTGCCTGGAAACTAGAGATGAGCAGCCACATCATGTGGGTCATATTTAAGTCCCAGCTCTGCCAGCCTCTCAGCTTCATGCCCTCCACACCCTCAGCAACACTGTGGGTGTGAGAGGACCTGACTCACAGGGTGGCAGTGGCTTGGGTAGTGGCTGCTGCTGCCCCCGTGTGTTGTAGGTTCATTTATTGCATGTGGAGTTCATTATTCCCTCAGAGTTGAAACCAGAATATAAAAAACCTGAGCTTCCTGGAAGGTAAAAAGTGGCGTGAACCCTAGAAATCATTTAGACAGACCTCAGTCACTGAAATCACCTGTCAAGGAAACTGTGACCAGCTAACAATCCTGGCCTGGGGCTCAGCCCACTGGCACCCGAGTTCTGGTCTTTGTGAACAGCAGAGAGCAGCTCTGCCCTTTGTAACTTCTCATCTCTTTAGCTTAGACCAGAAGCCTCATTAAAACTCCCTGGATTCTTTTCATGATCATAAATTGTGTTTGTTTCTAAGTGTTAGTCTTTTGGTGTTTGTTTTTATGCAGCAGAGTATTAATTTAAAGGGGAGGTGAGTGGGAATCCTTAAAATAAGCCTTGCCTCAGACACGACTGGCTAAACACCCTTTCTTTCCTGCCTGACCTCTGAGTTTTTCAGGGAACCCTTCAAATCCTCCTAATTCCTCAAGACTTTCACTACCTCTTTTGCTGTTTCCACTTGACTTTTTTAATGCTTAGAAAGCAAGTTATATTTTATTCATATCCTATGCCAGTTTCTCAACGGCAGCACTATGGCAGTTTGGGCCAGGTAATCCTCTGTGGTGGGGCTGTGCTGTGCATTATAAGATGTCGAGCACCATCTCGGGTCTGCCCGTTAGATTCCAGTAGCATCATGCTACCCACCAAGTTGTGGCAAGCAAACTGTTTTTTAAAACATTGACACATGTTCCTCGCAGGGCAAAATGGCTTTTGTTTGAGAATCACTGGCCTATGCTGTGCCTTTTAGCATCTGATTTGAGCTTTTTGTATGTCTTTTAGTTGCAGTACAATGTACTGCAATAGAAAGGAGTTGGCCATTTTTTATGCTGTCAAATTGCACAACTCCCTGTAAACAGTATTCCCTACACTGTGTAGTGGGCAGCATTGGACTTTGATCCACATATGTTGGAGTTTTTGGCTTTTTTCGCTGACCAGTGGGAATTCTCACGTGGCTCAGGATGGTTTTTTGTGTGCGTCTCGAAATACCTTGACTGCCATGTAGCACATCCTCAACAAATGGTCGTTACATGATTGCTTCATTTCGGTTCTTAGTAAGTGGAGGCCCTTGGATAGAAGAGGTGGCCCGGCCCGTTCTTCGTTGTATCCAGCCCTCTCCCGAACCCAGGTGCCTGGTACTCACTTGCTGCCTGATTGACTTGTCTTACTTTTAGCTTATAGGCTTTACACTGTGGTGCCTCGCCTTGTCAAGTTTGTAGATACTCTCACCAATTGGTATGTTAGAATGAACCGTAGAAGATTAAAGGTAAGTGCAGACTGCTGTTGAGAAAAGCAAAAAGCACATGAAGTTTGAGAGTAGAAGAAATTTGAGAATAGCCCAAAGGGAAAGGAACGTTTTCAGATGCTCTCAGTTTTTGAAGCTGTTTTTCTTCTCCTTTTACATTGCATTTTAACTATATTTGTCATTTGAGGCATAGGGATCTCTAAGTTCTAAAAGTCATTTTGCATTTTTTTTCACAATAATTACGTACATATATTTGAGGGAGAATGTCAGGGCACAAACAGGACTAAACTGAGCAGACCTCTTAACATTCGAAATAAAGTCATGCAAATATTTTATAAAAATATTGGCAGGTATAGCTTTAATATTGAGAGGAATAACAGCTTCCTTTTACCACAAGGGAGTCGGTTATTTGGCTGTGGACAGAACTCCTGTGTAGGTGTTGTGGGTTTGGGATGAACAGAGCATAGGTCCTGGTCTCAGGACTTAACAAGGTACATAAATAACAATAATGTATAACAGGGAGAGTGAAGTCTCTTTACCTTAGGCCCAATAAAGGCTCCCACCACCCATTAGTCGTGTCTTTTTATTGATTGATTGATTGATTGATTGAGACAGAGTTTCACTCTTGTCACCCAGGCTGGAGTGCAATGGGAGGATCTCGACTCACTGCAACCTCTACCTCCCGGGTTCAAGTGATTCTCCTGCCTCAGTCCCCTGAGGAGCTGAGATTACAGATGTGTGCCACCACGCCTAGCTAATTTTTGTATTTTTAGTAGAGACAGGTTTCACCATGTTGGCGAGGCTGGCCTTGAACTCCTGACTTTATGTGACCTGCCACACGCAGCCAGTCATGGCTTAAAATACATTAATAATAAAACCCTGCAGCACAACTATAATTTCATTTTTGTGTAGGTGTATCTCTCATACACATATCCAGGACATATGCTAAGATGTGTACAGTAATTATCTCCGGATAAGTTATTCATGGTTGAAATTTTTTCATTATCTTCATTTTTCCTACAATTAATTAGTTTTTTAAATATACAGTATATGCTTTTTTAACATAAAATATCTTATTTAAAGGCACTTAAAGTTTTCAGTTAGCAGCTGTTTCTGTCTGTTGTGGGTAGATCCATTCTGCCCTCAGCCTTTTGGTCCTACAGTTGGGCTTTACTTTCCTATCGGCTCACCTCAAGTGGGGGTAGAGGGACAGCAGCTGCACATCCTGGCCAGGCCTCCTGCACTGCCTTGCAGGGCCACCCTAGACAGCCTGTGGTCGTGGCCCTTTCTTCCTACTCTGCCTCGTGTCCTGTCTGTGCTACATGCTGTTTGAGGGTTGCATCTTTTTAATCAACTTTTTTTTAAATGATAAACATTTATTTTAGCAGTTTAAAGTTTAACTTTATGTTTCCTTTTTATTCATTAGGGTGAAAATGGGGTCGAAGATTGTGTCATGGCCCTAGAAACCTTGTTTAGTGTTCTGCTTTCTCTTTGCAGACTTATGGTAAGATGGTTGGCTTCTTTCTAGTACCCTTTGGCCTGTGTGCTGCCTTCGGTACCCACTTGCTGCAGCGTCCTCCTTTTATACTATTCTCTGTTATTCCACCAAAAAACAGAAATAGACGTTTTATAACAGCTTATAGCTATAGTTTCTTTTCAGAAATCTTGTTAGCTTATACATGTTAAGTAAGGACTAAGAAATACTGGATTTTTTTCTTCCAATCTCTGGTAGTATAGTGTATGTCAGGGCCCTTGGCTTGAGAAGGAGTATCTACAGTGCAAAGTAAGACACACCTCATCTTAATGTGGATTGGCATAACTGTGAATAATGGGGAAGTTCTTTAGCTAATACCAGTCCTAGCAAATATATCATAAAACATACTTTGATTTAGCGTTGAGAGGAAAGCGTGCAAGTGATTGATATATGTTCCTATCAGTTCAAATATTAGTTAAATAATAATAAAGTAGAAAGGCTCCAACTTGCTTTTTATCCTATTTCTGCTACTCCCTATATTAATAAGGCTCCTATTTATTCCTTAACTGAAGGAAAATCTGCTTTGTACAAGGTCCTGTGCCTGATCCTCTCCATACCTGATCTCATCACCTTCATCTCATGAAGCAGGGGGTGTTTTCCCCAGTTTATAGATGAGGTTTCTGAGGTTTGGTACAGTCAGTCCTCTGTGTATATTGACTTGGCTGATATATCATTAGGTGCTCCTGTTTCTGTTTTAGACATCCTTCAGAATTCTGGAAATGCTTTGGGTTTTTCTGGCTACAGTCCTACAGCTATGCTTCAGGGCTGTGAGGCCATTTCTCATTCATAGGGCGTGTTTTGTAACCTCATGCCCATTTCAGTGCATATTACTGTGTCGCTAACATGTTTAGTTGTTTCTCAGTATTAATGAGGTCAGTTGTTGATGACTGCATATGACTAACATGATGTCCTGTGTCTTCATACAGGCTCCCTACATGCCTTTTCTCACTGAACTGATGTACCAGAATCTAAAGGTGCTGATTGACCCTGTTTCTGTTCAAGACAAGGACACACTCAGCATCCACTACCTCATGCTGCCCCGTGTTCGGTAGGAATCAAATAGTAATGTCTCACCTGTGCCAAGGAGGGAGAGTTGCTCAAGCATGTGGGAGAGAGGAGGCATTTCCCTGTTCCAGCTCCCTCTGTGCCCTGCCTCCCACCCTAGCCCCCAGCTGATATGAATTCCTTCTCAGGCTGCATGATGGGGTCCACATTGGTACATGGTAGCAAGGATGCTTGGTATGGAACCCCATTGTAGAGCTGCAGCATGTGGGGTGTGGGCATGCCCCATGGGGGGGCCCCTTGGGGAGGTGCTGGGTGCTGAGGCAGGCTCAGGCTGCTGCCTCCTTCTCTGTCCCCCAGACGGGCACTGTGCTGCCCTTCCCCCGGTGCCTCATCAGGAGGGCCTGGCTACACTTCTGTAGCCTAACCCTCTTCCTTGCGTAAGCATGCCTAATGTCTTGAATTTCCTTTTAAATCTAATCTTTTTCATATTCCTACCTCTACCACTCAGAGAAGAATTGATTGATAAGAAAATAGAGAGTGCAATATCTCGGATGCAGTCTGTGATTGAACTTGGACGAGTGATCAGAGACCGCAAAACTATTCCCATAAAGGTTTGAAATTTTACTTCTATTTTACATGGCACCAACCTAAACATTTAAGTCTTTGGAATGTTTTCTTAATATAGATAGCTTCCAGAAATGGCTTTTTTTTTTCTGCAGTGAGGTTGTGAATGACTTAGTACTAGTCCAGCCTGACTAGTCTAGAGCTTGAGGTTCAAATAAACATTTAATATTCATTTTTCTGCAGTTTATAGGACTGGCTGCTGAGTGACCTTTCCCCTCCCTTTTCCTCCTAGTATCCTTTGAAAGAAATTGTGGTTATCCATCAAGATCCAGAAGCTCTTAAAGATATCAAGTCTTTGGAGAAGTATGTCATTGAGGTAAGATGGATGACTTTTGTCTGTTTTGGGTACAAATAGACTTTTCTTGAGAACATTATTTTGATGAATAATCTTTAATAAAGTACACATTGACTGTATAATTTATTTTTATTAGTATATTCATAAAAAATTTAACAATCCATCATATTTTACACTCTGCTTGGAATCAGCACAAATTTGTTATAATTTTTTAAAAAATATTTCAAGATCAATGAATTTTTTTATCTATCACCTATCATCTTCATTTGTGTCTCTTCTGTGTTGAAGTACTTTTCTTTTTCTTTTTCTTTTTTTTTCTTTTTATTGTGACAGAGTCTCACTCTGTCACCGAGCCTGGAGTGCAGTGATGCATTACCACAACCTCCACCTCCCAAGTTCAAGCGATTCTCCTGCCTCAGCCTCCCGAGTATCTGGAACTGCAGGCACTGCCAGTGCACCTGGCTAAAGTTTGTATTTTTAGTAGAGGAGGAGTTTCACCATGTTGGCCAGTCTGGTCTTAAAACTCCTGATCTCAAGTGATTTGCTCGCCTTGGCCTCCCAGAGTGCTGGGATTACAGGCATGAGCCCCACTTCGCCTAGCCTTCTAAAGTACTTTTTGATAACCACCAAAGAAACTTTGTTCCTCCAAATTATACAAGTGACGAGTGCCCTCCCATTGGTTATAAACAGTCAAGGCACTAGCATAGTGAGCCTCTTTCCAATCCATCTCTCCTGGAGACTCACTTCCTGGCTGCTTCATAATTTATATAATTACTCTCCTGTTGTTTGATATTTAGGTTTCTGATTACAAACAAAAGCTATGTATGTACATATATGCATCTATCACTGTATGGATATTGGGTAGATACGAGAAGTGGAGTTTGGGGGTCAAAGTTTATAGTGTCAGTTGGCTTTCTAAACCTCTTTATTCCATGATTTTAAAAAAATAAATATGTTTACCTCATCTTCTTTGTGGTGCTAGAAAATAAATATTTTTTTAAATTTCATTGTTTATTCTTTTCACAGTAATATTTAAAATCGTTATTGTAGAAAATATTAATTTCTATATTGTTTTCAGTTGCTTGAGAATTCCAGAGAAATATTAGAAACTGAAAATTAGACTGTAAATTCTGAAATTAGTGCCTGTGGTTATGCGTAAAATAGAACATTTTTTTGTTTTTCTTGAGACAGGATCTCGTTCTGTCACCCAGGCTGGAGTACAGTGATGTAATCTTGGCTCACTACAACCTCCATCTCCTGGGCTCGGGCAATCCTCCCACCTGTCTCCCAGATAACTAAGATTAGGCATAGTAGTACAGGCTTTTGTACAGATGTGGTTTGACCATGTTACCCAGTCCAGTCTCTTAACTTCTGAGCTCAAGCAATCCTCCCACCTTGGCCTCCTGAAGTGCTAGGATTACAGGTGTTCACCACTGTGCCCAGCTGAAAACATTTTAAATAAATTACATCAGTCACTTAAAATGAGATTAATTAATGTAGTTAAATATCATGGCAAAACTAAACATTCCATAGTATTTGCTTCAAACTATTTTTCTCATGAGACCTTATTTTCCAGTCTACTGTGCCATCACCATCCCTGCTGCATCAGTAATCCTCAGTAGCATGACTGAACCATGAAATGTTCTGTTTAACTGATTCATCTGCTTGGTTGATAGTTAACCTCGTGGTACTCTGAAATTGCTTGCACAAAGGTTACCTCTGAGGGATGAAATTTATATTTCTGGTTCTGGAGTCCTTTTTCTATTATGCTCAACATGTCTTGGTAGATCTTCATAAGAAACATTTTTTTCTTACCATACAAGTCACTTGTTTTTAAGCATATTTATAGAATTGTACAACCATCACCACAGTTCATTATCCCAGAAAGAAACCCAGTATTCAATAGCATTCAGACACCATTTTCCCCTTGATACCTGACCATTTCCTGGCATCTACGAACCTATTTGCTGTCTCTGGGTTTGCCTTCTCTGGACATTTCATATTAGTGGAGTCGTACAATTTGTAATTTTTATGTCTGGCATATTTCAGCTAGCATAATGTTTTACATTAATTTATGTTGTAGCATGTGTGAGTGCTTCAGTCCTTCATATTGCTAAATATTTCATTGCATGTGTCTGCAGTATTATCCATTCACTGTTGATGAACATTTGAGCTGTTCTTACTTTCTGGCTGATGGGAATAATGTTGCTGTGGACCTATGTTTTTGTGTGAACATATGTTTTCATTTTTCATTTTTGTTTCCTCTTGTGCACTAACTGTAGGAATTAAATGTTCGAAAAGTTACACTGTCTACAGATAAAAACAAGTATGGCATTCGGCTAAGGGCAGAACCAGATCACATGGTCCTGGGGAAGCGTCTGAAGGGAGCCTTTAAGGCAGTGATGACATCCATCAAGCAACTGAGCAGTGAGGAGCTGGAGCAATTCCAAAAGACTGGTAGGTTTCTACACAGACAAGGGTGCACCTTTCATCTCCTCAGGCTGAGGGACATTTTGTATTTAGGTTACTGTTTGACTTTAATATCACATCCTTTCTTTCTTTTCTTTTTTCTTCTTTTTCGAGACTGAAGCCCACTGTCACCCAGCCTGGAGTACAGTTGCACAATCTCAGCTCACTGCAACCTCTGCCTCCCAGGTTCAAGCAGTTTTCCTGCCTCAGCCTCTAGAGTAACTGGGATTACAGGCGCCTGCCACCACGCCTGGCTAATTTTTGTATTTTTAGTAGAAACAGGATTTTGCCATTTTTGCCAGGCTGGTCTCGAACTCCTGACCTTAGGTGATCCACCGCCTTACCCTCCCAAAGTTATGGGATTACATGTGTGAGCCACCACACCTGGCCATCATTTTCTTAAATAAAACTTTTTTTCCTTTTCATAAAAATGTTTATTATTATTATTATTATTATTATTATTATTTTGAGATGGAGTCTTACACTGTCACCAGGGCTGGAGTGCAGTGGCATGATCTCAGCTTACTGCAACCTCAGCCTCCCAAGTAGCTAGGATTACAGGCGCCTGCCACCTTGCCCAGCCATTTTACTTATTTATTTATTTGTATTTTTTTAGTAGAGTTAGGGTTTCGCTATGTTGGCCAGGCTGGTCTCAAACTCTTGACCTCATGATCCGCCTGCCTCGGCCTCCCAAAGTGCTGGGATTACAGGCGTGAGCCACTGTGCCTGGCCATAAATAATTTTTATAATTTAGAAGGAAAATAGCTAGGTACAGTGCCTCACACCTGTAATCCCAGCACTTTGGGAGGCCCAGGTGGGCAGATCACTTGAGATCGCTACAGGCGCATATTATGACAGTTAGTCGGGTGTGATGATATGCACCTGCTATTCCAGTTATTCTGAGAGGCTGAGGTGGGAGGATCCCTGCAGCCTAGGATAATTTTTGTCCTTATTCATGGTGCTCGCTGACATTAAAGATTTGGGAAAATAATTATGGTTTTGATAAATGCTATAAAGGGAAAATACAGGGTAATAATAAAAACATGTATCGGGGTACCTAACCAAATGATGGGAATGGGAAAGGGAAATTAGCCCATCTCGCCACCCCTCTACAGAGCATTTCAGGGTGCCCAAAAATTTGCAGCTCTGCTTTGATTAGAATCATACGTGGTTTGAGTGTAGCTGTTTCACATCCTTTAGCTGTCCTGTGGCACAAACTATTTATTATTAGGGCTTCCTCTGAAGTTGAAAATCATAAGCCGGGAGATACCATGAGAAGAGAGATTCAAGGATTCATAAATCAAATGAGTGGCTAAGGAAATTGGGGGAAATGTTCCTGAGATTCCCCAAATATTTAGATAGAATTAATAAAAACATAATATATTAGCAGCTAAAACTCAAGTTATTACTAATTACTAATCAACTCAAAATATTAAAATAGAAAAGTATTACAAACCTTGAAGTCACAAATCTAAATTGTTTCACCAGATAGCCACAGCATCAAAAATTTCTGAAATCAACTTTATTTGAAATTGAAAGCCTAGTTTCTAAATTTTAGTTTCTGAGTAAACTGTTCTGCACTGACGAAAACAAAATCGTTTTTTGGAACACAGTGATGAAGTAAACATAAACATAACACCCTAGTGCTCAGAGCCCAAAAAAAGTCGTTATCGATGACAACAGTGGGCCTCCCTGTTCCCAGGGGTGTTGTCGGCAGTTGTGCACATTTCTGCCTCCCCTGAGCAGGCATGGTGCTCAGTACCACACACTGCCTGTCTCGTTTTAGCCTCACCACACCTTGCTCAGCATGTCATGCAACCTGCTAATAGTGGACCTAAGTTCACTTTCTCTCTCTCTAAAGACTGTGTTTTCTTCATTACATCCTGCTGCTCTGTGTTTATGGTGAGCATTTGTTGCCTTTAGGTGCCTTCCCTTAGCTTTGTCATGTCTGTGGATCTGAGAGTTTATATCAAAGTAGGTACTGGTGATGACTTAACTGTCTTCAAGGTAGTGTAGTGTAGTCCAAAGAAAGTTTGTCATATCTTGGCTGTAACCATGACATGAGTCAGAGGGAAATGTTCTCTTGAAACCTCTGTGGCTTTGCTGTTGTGAAATTTTCATGAAGAAGGGGCATAATACACGGGTAGTGGCGCAGCTTGAAGAAGAAGGGAAACTGATTAACAGTGTGTCTGCTTCTCCATAGGGACCATTGTTGTGGAAGGCCATGAATTGCATGATGAAGACATCCGCCTCATGTACACCTTTGATCAGGCCACAGGTGGGACTGCACAATTTGAAGCACACTCAGATGCTCAGGTATTTTTCTGTTTCCTAAAACATTTCTTTACCAAGAGGTGAGAGCATAAGAGGAGAAAGCATTTGCCTGTGCCTTTCCTGATAATGTCGACAGTTTGTCTCAGGGTAAAATAAACCAGTTACTTGGTTTAGATTGGCTTTGTTAAAGTAATATATCATTATGCCCTTAACATATGCATTTGTTTAATGAATACATAAATAAGTATCTTGCAATTTCTACATGTGAGTAATTGTCCCAAGTGTGGGGTTGCACACAAATGAACCCTTCAGGCTGGGTGCAGCAGCTCACGCTTGTAATTCCAGCACTTTGGGAGGCTGAGGCAGGCAGATCATGAGGTCAGGAGATTGAGACCAGCCTGGCTAAGATGGTGAAACCCAGTCTGTACTAAAAATATAAAACATTAGCCAGGCATGGTGACACGTGCCTGTAGTCCCTGCTAGTTGGGAGGCTGAGGCAGGAGGATCGCTTGAACCCAGGAGGTGGAGGTTGCAGTGAGCCGAAATTGCAGCACTGCACTCCAGCCTGGGCAACAGAGAGAGACTCCATCTCAAAAAAAGAATAAAAATGAACTCTTCAAGGAATGTGTTAGTCAAGGACGCATGAAATTAAGCCATTGCTTAGTATTCTACCTGATAAGTTATCTGGTAGAAATAAGTACACAGAGGGCTCCTATCCAAAAATTGGCGTAGAGGTGAAAGTGGTCAGGAAACACTCACTGAAGAGACTGTACAGGCTGTTTTTGATTCTGGTTTCAGCGTTGTTTTGCCATGATGGAAAAGAGACTAACTCTTTGCAGTCCTAACCAGACATCCGCAGTTGGCATAGTTGTAAGATCTCATGTGTGGTTTTAGGGATATCTGTGCTTAGCATATCATCTGCAGAGGAAGGTAGACTTCCATGAAAGAAGGTCGACCTCAGTCCTTTATCCAGGCGCTTAAGTTAGATGTGTACAGAATTCCACATCGGCAGAGAGTGGCAAGGAGTCAGAGGTATCATAGCCTGGAAAGAAGGCGGGGGAAGGCGGGGAGGAGGTTTGTAAACACTGACAGTGGGCAGTCTTCCTCATTACAACAAATGTTTGGGACCTGAAAAGTTGTTCACACTTACAAAGGTATCATCACGTGATGCTTCTGAGTTTCTTGACATGGCTTAGATATTGTAGTGGTCTTGGTGGCCCTGCACTTACTGGAGTTTTGATCTTATCATCCACTTCATTACCTCTGATGCCTTTGTGAAGTGAGTCATTTCTTTTTTTTTTTTCGAGACGGAGTTCCACTCTATCACCCAGGCTGGAGTGCAATGGCATGATCTTGGCTCACTGCGACCTCTGTCACCTGGGTTCAAGGAATTCTCCTGCCTCAGCCTTCCAAGTAGGTGGGATTACAGGCACCTGCCGCTGTGGCTGGCTAATTTTTTTATTTTTAGTATAGATGGGGTTTCACCATCTTGGCCAGGATGATCTTGAACTTCTGACCTCGTGACCCACCCGCCTTGGCTTCCCAAAGTGCTGGGATTATAAGCATCAGCCACCGCACCCAGCCACGAGTCATTTCTTTTTTTTTTTTTTTGGCCCCAAGTCAGAATCCATGGACTAGAGTGGATATGGCATGCATGAGTCATTTCTTAACTTCTCTTTTTGCTCAAAGGTAAATGAGATGATGCCTAATTTACAAGTTTTGTAAAGTGTATTCTACTCTGCAGTGTGCTGTGTAACAGAAGTGATGGTGTCATTTTGCTGCATTATAATCAACAACCTTCTGAATAGATGAGATAGAAACATTAATCTTAGCAAAAATATGGCAGTTTAAATTAAGTCAGAAAGTTTTGTGGTTCATTGTAGAATTAGTCTTTAGTTATTCTGACAAACCTAAAGATCACAGGGGTTGTGGTATAAGAAAGTCACTTGGAGTTGACTGCTGTGAGGCCTTTGATCCACCTGTTGTGACCTGAAAAGCTGTGCTGCTCCAAGGGCTTCATGATTATTGATCTTATTTATTAGAAGAGTTAATATTACTTCTTAGATGGCCAAAAAGCAGAGTCATGTGAGGGACTTAAGAGGTGGTTTCAGGGCATCTCCAGTGAGCAGCACCCTACAAAAAAAGAAACAAAAAGCTGCACACCCTTCTCCAGAGATAGAGGACTGGCGGGTTATGAAGAAGTACCTGAATAATAAACTAGATTATTGCTTTTGCTGATTTGTGTGAACAAACAGTGATGCATTAAAGAGTCTCCAGATTAAGTTTTAAATAGCATTTTGCTGAGTTGGGAAGAAGTGTTTCTCCTTATTTGATTGTCATGGTATGGTGTGCACTGTTCATTCCCACAGGCTTTGGTCCTCTTAGATGTCACTCCTGACCAGTCAATGGTGGATGAAGGAATGGCTCGGGAAGTCATCAATCGCATACAGAAACTTCGCAAAAAGGTTAGTTTGTCAGTTAAGAATGAGCTAGTTTTGGCATTTTATTTTGGTTGTAGGGGGAAGATAGGAGAGGCAAATAATATAAACCATAGTGATCAGTGCATGACAGTCACTGATATACAGTCTACTTGGATTGTATTCTGCGGGAAAGTCACTGCTCTTCCCCCCCTCCCCCCGCACATGTTCACTCCCAAGCTGTAGCTTTCAGCCAGCCTGTGCTTTTTCCCATCCTTTTTTAGCTCCATTGAGCTTCTATGATACAGCCCCTGTGACTAGGGCAGAAGGTAATCAGAGATGATAGTGTCTGCAGAAGGGCAGAGCTGCAGTTAGCATAGACAGGCTTCTAGCTTACAGGAGGTTCCTGGGTCTGGACAGAGTCGGGTAGTTTTTCCTCAGTAGAGAACTGAGGAATACACACAGAGCTCATCCTGGAGAGCTGAGGGGCTGCCAAGCCCCTGCCAGTGAGAGAATCAGGAATTTCTTGCCCTGCAGAGGGCAGTGACAGCTGCCACACATCTTGCTTCCCGGGTGGTTCAGGGTCTGAGGAGGCTGTTCCAGCAGATAAGAGGGTGCTTGTGACCTCTGAATCAGTTCAGAACTGTGTTAAGTGGGTTCTGAGTTATTTCTTGGTTTCAACATTCATGAGGCACTGAATTTGTCAGGAAAAGAAACATGCCCTATCCCCGAAGAGTGGGGGAAAGGACACAAAGGTAATCCTGTACTGCAGTGCAGTTAGTCTCATAGATCACCCAGCAGGGAGGGACGGGTGACTGCCCTTCCATGATGATTCAGCATGGGATCTGTAGCCCTTGTTCAATGGTACCTTCAAGTTCTGATTAATAGAATGTCCTTTCCATTTAAAATTTTCTGTGTGTGCTTTCAGTGCCATCTGGTTCCAACCGAGGAAATCACAGTGTATTACAACACGAAGTCTGAAGGAAGATATCTGAATAACATTATTGAAAGCCACACAGAGTTCATATTTGCCACCATAAAGGCTCCCTTGAAACCATATCCAGTTCCTCCACCAGATGAAATTCTTATTCAAGAAAAAACACAGGTGAGTGCTGAGTTCCACTGAACTGCTAAAATATTTCAGATTAGGTTTACCTAATGTACTCACGTGTTGATATTCTGTCCCCCAGTAGAGATTGGCACAGCACTCAGTCTTGAAGTATTGCTCTGGACAGTAGTGGGTAGAGCGAGTGAGTAGAAGCTGAGAAAAGCTGGAGCGGGGATAGGAGGCAGAACTGTTCTCACAACTGTTCTCTTGAGGAAGGTAGCCAGGAGAGTAGATGAGCTTTGCCCAGAAATAAAATGGCTATGTGGGCCTGTTTTTCTAAAACTGGCAAAGTCAGTGTGTGGATTCTAGTAATTATCATTAAAGTAAATAGCAGTTGGCTTGAAAAACATTTAATTCTTCTGGTAGTGGGTTCTCCATAAAATTAAAATACCAAAAAAGAAAAATCACAATAGCATTTTCTGTTGTTATATCTAGGAATTTTAGACATACTTATGAAAGTCTGATATTAAGGTAGGGAAGATATTGGCTTATAACTTACAAGTAGATCATTTAGGCCAGGCGCAGTGGCTCACGCCTGTAATCACAGCTACTCGGCAGGCTGAGGCAGGAGAACCATTTGAACACAGGAGGTGGGTTTTGCAATGAGCCAAGATCACATCACTGCCTAGGCGACAGAGCAAGACCCTGTCTCCAAAAAAAAGAAAAGAAGTAGATCATTTAAAATATGTCTCAGTCACTTATTTAATTATTTTCTCCTGTCTCATTCTTTCTATGGGACAAGTAGGACAAGACAAGAAGGGGCTGATCATTGCTATTTATCTTTTCAGTGAGGCGAGTTGTAGTGTAGTTTCATTTTCTGTTTTGCATAATGTGTTATTTTTTTTTACTTTTTTTTTAAGTAAGCATATATTTTTAAGAGAGCAGAATAAAAGGAGAAAAAATGGGATATAAATTGTAGCTTTTGACTCTTTGAGCAATGAGATTGAATTTGTTCTCAGTTGTATACAGCCTTTGTTGTTACTGAGAAGTCACTGTGTTACATGATGGTGTGGCACATTGCAGTCAGGTATCGCAGTTACTCAGCCATATGTTCTCCTGTGCTCAGTTGAAGGGATCTGAACTGGAAATTACACTTACCAGAGGATCTTCCCTTCCTGGTCCTGCTTGTGCTTATGTCAATCTTAACATTTGTACAAATGGCAGTGAACAAGGTAAGTGTAAATCCCATGATTTGTATGACTGTTTTTTAGTTAAACCTGTGGATGTGAAAAAACAACCAAAAAATTTTTGGATGTTTTTAAGGGAATTGGAAAAATTATTTAATAGATAACTTTTTCCTCTTAATTATCATCAAAATGAATTCACTAATCCTACCACTTTTGGAAGCCAAGGTGAGAGGATTACTTGAGGCCAAGAGTTCAAGACTAAACTGGCCAACATGATAAGACCCTGCCTCAATTTTTTTAAAAAAAAAAGACGGCCAAGTGCAGTGGCTCACGCCTGTAATCCCAGCATTTTGGGAGGCCAAGGCGGGTAGATTACTTGAGGTCAGGAGTTCGAGACCAGCCTGACCAACATGGTAAAAGCCTGTCTCTACTAAAAATACAATAATTAACCAGGTGTGGTGCCGGGCACCTGTAATCTCGGCTACCTGGGAGGCCGAGGCATGAGAATTGCTTGAACTTGGGAGGTAGAGGCCACAGTGAGCCGATATATTTTTAGACAATAACTGTTTTACTCTAGCCAGACACCATAGAAAACCTATGGTCCCACCACAACCCATACCAGCAAAGGCCAAGTAGGTAGCCTGGACTTCACCATTGACAAGCTAAAGACCTCTCTGCTGTCACAGGGGTATCAGAGAAGACCAAGTAGGGAGCTGGGTCATCCTAGTGGAACAGTAATGAGCCCCTCTGCCCAGTGGTATCAGTGGAGGCCAGATGGGAGGCCTGAATTTCTATCCCCTTTGGGCAGTAACAAGGCATCCCTCCCATTCACAAATGCATGGCAGCAGCGAGGCCACATACTACCAGCACCTCCTCTGCAGTGTCAGTAAAGGTATGCGTGAAACCCAAACAGGATAAACCCAAAAGAATCCATGTCAACATACATCATAATCAAACTTCTGAAAACCAAAGACAAAAAAATGTCTTAAATGCAGTGAAAGAGATATAACACCTAATTTAGAGGGGAAGAACAATTCGAATGATACTGGGTTTATCATTAGGAACTACAGAGGCCAGAAAATGAAAAGGTGGCATTTTTCAAGTGCTGAAAGATAAGTAATGTCTACCAAGAATTCTGTATCAATCAGACATATCCTTCAGGATGATGGGAAAATCAAGACATTCTCAAATGAAAGAAAACTAAGAATTTGTTGCCAGGAGACCAGTCCTAAAAGAGTAGCTACAGGAAGTTCTTAACACAGAAAGGAAATAATAAAAGGGGAATCTAGACACAAAAGGAAGGAATAATGGGAAGTCAAATTAGAGGGTAGTTCAATAGACTTTTAGTCCTCTCATGGGTACAACAAGCACTGTATCATTGTTTGATGTGTTTCTCTGTGTATGTACACTGAGGCTTCAACATCATCAGTGGGTTCTTGGGTCCTGCAATTTTAAGTGAAAGGATGTACTGTGTGCCATAGGAATGTAACTCCTGTGGTAAAGTTGGTTTATTATACAGTACATCATTCTGCTTAAAGTCATGGTTTCCAAGAACCTACCAGCAATATTAAGTAAGGACTTACTGAACAAGTAATAGTTAAGACAGTTACAAAGGAGACCAGGTTTTTACATTTATCACTAACTGGTAAAATACTGAGACCAATGAACCTTAGGAAGTTATGTTTATATTAGGCACTACTTGGATTTACCAGTAAGAAAAGACTATACCACAGGATACATACAAAACCCTAGAAAAATGAAAAATGGAATTCTAAAATATGTTTAAATAACTGGGGTAGTCCATTTTTCATTGCTATTAAGGAATACCTGAGGCTGGATAGTTTGTAAAGAAAAAAAGTTTATTTGGCTCACAGCTCTGCAGGATGTACAAGAAGCACGGCACCAGCATCTGCTTCTGGTGGGGGCCTCAAGAAGCTTTTACTCTTCTTTACAGAAGGTGAGAGGGAGCAAGATAGAAGCCAGGCTCTTTTAAACAACCAGCTATCACATGAACAGAGTGAGAACTCATTACTGCAACAAGGCTACAAAGCCATTCATGAGGGATCTGCCCCAGTGACCCAAACACCTCCTACTAAGCGCCACTTTTCAACATTGATTTGGAGGGGACAAACATCCAAACTATATCAGCAACCCACAAGAAGCTAGGAGAGAAAACAATCAGAACAAGTACGCCAGGTGCAGTGGCTCATGCCTGTAATCCCAGCACTTTGGGAGGCCAAGATGGGCAGATCAGCTGAGGTCAGGAGTTCAAGACAAGCCTGGCCAACATGATGAACCCCCACCTCTACTAAAAATAAAAAGCTTAGCCAGGCATGGTGTCAGGTGCCTGTAGACCCAGCTACTTGGGAGGCTGAGGGAGGACAATCACTTGAACCTAGGAGGTCGAGGTTGTGGTGAGGCAATACTGCACTCCAGCCTGGGTGACGGAGTGCGAGACACTGTTTCAAAATAAACAAAAAAGAACAAACAAAAGATGAGCAGAGTTATTAAAAACACATTAGCCAAATATATGCTGTCTGTAAGAAGCTTCAAATATAATAATACAGGTGAGTTGAAAGTAAAAGGTTAGAAAAATACATACTATGCAAACATTAATGAAAAGAAGCAGGACTGGTCATCTAATTACTTTGTATTAGATGAAAAAGACTTCAGAACAGAGAAAATAACCAGAGGCATTAAATAATGATAGACTTGTCAATACGCAAAGAAAACAGAGTGATCCTAAACTTATATGCATCTAACAAAGGAGCTATAAGATACTTGAAATAAAAAGATACAGACATTAAAGAAGAAATAGACAAATCCACAACTATAGTTGGAGACTTCAGCATACCTTTTTCAGTAATTGATAGACCACTTAGAACACCTCACCCAAAAAGAGCAGAATATAAATTATTTTCGAGCTCTCACAGAACTTAGATACAGTATAACCTGGGCCATAAAACAAACCTCCACCAGTTACTAGAGTTGAAATCAGAGTGTGCTCTCTGATCACAGTAGAATCAAACAATTAGTAGTAGAACAATAAAAGGAAAATCTCCACAGTCTCAGAAATAAACAACATACTTTTAAATTATCTGTGATTAGGGAAGAAGTCTCAAGTGGAAAAAAACATAGAACTGAGTGAAAAGGAAAATACGACATCAAAGTATGTGGCATGTGGCTAAAGCAGTCCTGAGAGGGAAATCTGTTGCACTAAAAACTGTAAGAAATATGGTTTTAAATCATAATAAGGTGTAAACTCAAGAAACTAGAACAGAAAAAAATAAAATAAATGCAAAGTAAGAAGGAAAGAAATAAAAATAAGATAATAAATCAGTGCAATTGAAAATGAGGGCCAGGTGCGGTGGCTCACACCTGTAATCCCAGCACTTTGGGAGGCCGAGGTGGGTGGATCACGAGGTCAAGAGATTGAGACCATCCTGGTCAACGTGGTGAAACCCCGTCTCTACTAAAAATACAAAAAATTATCTGGGCACAGTGGTGCGTGCCTGTAATCCCAGCTACTGAGGAGGCTGAGGCAGGAGAATTGCCTTAACCCAGGAGGCGGAGGTTGCGGTGAGCTGAGATCGTGCCATTGCACTCCAGCCTGGGTAAGAAGAGCAAAACTCCGTCTCAATAAAAAAAAAAAAAAAAAAAAAAATAGGAAAACGAGAGAAAATTAATGATACAAAAATCTGGTTCTTACCAAAAAATTCGTCAAAATTAATCTGTAGTGAGACTAAAGAGAAAGAAGACACAGTTGCCTATCAGTAATAAAAAGAATTATTAATACAGACTGCAGAAATCAAAGAGATACACAGATACTGTGGATAAATCTCCATATGTAAGTCTGACAACTTGAAGTGACCCAGTTTTTTTTTTTTTTAGACAGGGTCTCACTTTGTCTCCCAGGCTGGCGTGCAGAGTGGTGCAATCTCAGCTCACTACAACCTCCACCTCCTGGGTTCAAGCAATTCTTGTGCATCAGCCTCCCAAGTAGCTAGAATTACAGGTGTGTGACACAATACCTGGTTAATTTTTATATTTTTTGTAGAGATAGGGTTTCACCCTGTTGTCCAGTCTTGTCTCAAACTCCTGGCCTCAAGTGATCTGCCATTCTTCACCTCCCAAAGTGCTGGGATTACAGGTGTGAGCCACTGTGCCTGGCCTGAAATGAACCCTGTTTCTAAAAAGCACAAACTACTACAACTCACATGATATGCAATAGATCATTTTAATGGCCCTATAATTATTAAGGAGACTGAATTCGTAATCTTAAATCTCTAAACTAATGTCCACGCCCAGTTTCACTGGAGAATTCTTACCAGAATTAACACCAGTTCTACATAGATTCATTCAGAAAATAGAGAGGAAGGAATATGTTATTCATTTTATGTGGTTATTACCCCGGTATCAAAACCAGATAAAGACAGTATTAAGAAAATGATAGGTCAAGCACCATGGCTCACACCTGTGATCCCAGCACTTTGGGAGGCTAAGGCGGGTGGATCACCTGAGGTCAGGAGTTCAAGACCAGCCTGACCAACATGGTGAAACCTTATCTGTATTAAAAATACAAAAATTAGCAGGACGTTGGGTGGGGGGCGCCTATAATCTCAGCTACTCAGGAGGCTGAGGCAGGAGAATTGCTGGAAACCCAGGACTGAGAGATTGCAGTGAGCCCAAGATCATGCCATTGCACTCCAGCCTAGGTCAACAACAGCAAGACTCCATCTCAAAAACAAAAAAGAAAAAACAGATATTCCTTGTGAACGTAAATGTAAAATTCTTACCAATAAATTATTAGGTGGAATTGAGCTATATGTACAAAGAATTATGCATCAACACCAAGTGGGATTTATTCCAGGGATGCAAGGCTGATACAATATTTAAAAATCAATGTAATTATCATTTTATCAGACTAAAAGATTACATGACTACAGCAGTTGATTCAGAAAAAGCATTGATGAAATTCAATACCCATTTGTGATTAAAATCCTCACAAAAATAGGAAGAGAGGAGACCTTTGTAGACTGGATAAATTAGCATTTTACAGAAATCCCATAGCTACCATTATACCTAATGGGGAAAGCCTGAATTCGTTCTAACTAAAATCAGGAACAAGGCAATCACAACTCATATTCGACATTGTACTGGAAGTTCTAGCCAGTGGACCAAGGCAAGAAAAGGAAATAAAAGGCATACAGATAAAGGAATAAAGCTGCCCCAATGGGAAATCATAAGGAATCTACATACAGACACGCAAATAAATAGGCCAGGCACAGTGACTCATGCCTGTAATCCCAGCACTCTGGGAGCAGAGGCGGGCAGATCACTTGAGGTCAGGAGTTTGAGACCAGCCTAGCCTGGCCAGCATGGTGAAACCCCATCTACTAACAAATACGAAAAATTAGGCATAGTGGCGGGCACCTGCAGTCGCAGCTACTTGGGTGACTAAGCGGGGAGAATCACTTGAACCTGGGAGGTGGAGGTTGCAGTGAGCTGAGATTATGCCACTGTACTCTAGCAACAAGAATGAAACTCTTTCTCAAAAAAAAAAAAAAGTTTCAGTCAATACAAGCTTATTTTTTTGTTTTCTTGAAACAGATGCAACCTGGGATCACCATATTGGTCTTCCCATGCCAGCTGCTCCCATGGTGGTTGTGTGTTTATTTAGACCTGTGATGATGTCTCAGACAGTACATGGTTCCCTGTACTGCTCTGCAACTTCAGTGATGTTGTATGGCATTGAGCTGGTCCATCACTGCCAACATCCTGGCTGTCTCAGGTGGCCCTGTAGAAGGAATCATTGAGATAGTCACCGAGTGTGTGTCAGTAATGTAAACAAGGCCAGTATTCTAGTCACAGAGGGCCTGCAGCATGGTGATAAGAGAGGTAGGGCCTATTCTCCCATCTGCCGACTCCAGGACTGCCCATTCCTGGGTCAGTTGACCAGATACATGGGAAGAAGAGCTCCCAACTCCAAGATGATTTTCCTAGGAATGGCTTTAAATGCAGCCACAGCTTGGTCCTCTGCCTTAATATGGTTTGATATGTTTTGCAATTTACTGTACTACTGAAAACATTCATATTATGAGGCAAAACTACAAATCATCTTTAAATCTGTTATTTTTAAATGTTTGGCCTTTTTCTGTACCCTTTGGGTCTAAGCTTTAATTGGGTTTCCAAAGTAATTGAATATAAATGGTATTGCTTATAAAAAAGCAAAAGAACTTAGAGTCACAGGATAAAAGATAAACATACAAAAATGATTTTTATTTCATACTAGCAATCTGTACTAGCAGTGAACAAGTGGACAGTGAAATTTAAAATATGGTTTCATTTACAGTCACTTAAAAAAATATGCCAGGCCAGGTGTGGTGGTTCATGCTTGTAATCCCAGCACTTTAGAATGCTTAGGTGGGAGGATTACTTTAATCCAGGAGTTCAAGACTAGCCTGGGCAACAAAGTGAGACCCCATCTCTACAAGAAATAAAAAACTAGCCAAGTGTGGTGGTGGTTACCTTTAGTCTCAGTTGCTTGGGAGGCTGAGGTGGGAGAATCACTTGAGCCTGGGAGATACAGGCGGCAGTGAGCCATGATCATGCCACTGTACTCCAGCCTGGGCCAGAGAGTGAGACCTTGTCTCCAAAAAAAGTGAAAACCTAATAAAATATGTTAGGACTTGTATACCAAAAACTACAAAACAGTGATGAAAAAATTCAGACAAAATCTAAGTAAGCAGAGAGATGTGTTTATGGATTGGAAGATTCAATACAGTAAAAGTGTTTCTTCTATTCTGCTGTGGTTTGAGTATCCCCTCCAAAACTCAGGTTGAAATGTCATTGCCATTGTGACAGCATTATGAATTAGTTAATTACTTCACTAGAGTTCTGGGAATTCTTACCAATCCAGTGGTGTGATCTTAACATAAACCTGTGCTTGTCAGAGTTCTTTCCATTGCATGTCCTCAAAGATGAAACACTTCAGATTTGTAGTTGCTTACAATGACTTTCAGGAAAGTATCAGAGTAAAACAACTATCTGTGAATGACAAGATTTTAAATGGCCATGGTTAAATATCTGATGAGAGTTCACTATAGTAGTGTTGCAGTTGACAAGGAAGTTGAGTTATTTCTGTGGTGTACACCATTTTAAGGTAACTAGAATTGTGACTGATAACATTAGACCTATCAGACTTCTAGGAATTTCACACAGTTTCTGGAACACATTATTAGTAATACATCTGTACAAATATAACTCAAAGAAGGTTAAGCATCATTTCTTATTTGGCAGTTCTTCCCATGCAGATGTAACATAATCAAATAAGTGTAACTTATTTATTGTTTCTCTTCATGATGAAAGAAAATTGTTTTGAGGTATTTTAGGGGCCCTCTGGAAGCTCCCAAAGCTAGCTCGAGGGCCAAAAGAGTTAAATTTAGAGTTTGATTTTGGGAAGTTAGTAAAAAATATCAAAGACCTTTGATATTAAGGCTCATTATTTTGATAACTTATAAATTCATTAAATTCCTCTTCCAAGATTTATCTTCCACAAACCTACTACAGCTTTCTTATATCCATTCTGTTTTGGATTAAATTCTTCATTCTTTTTATTGTGAAACAAGTCATTCTGCTTTAAGACAAAAATTAGTCTTTTTCTCTTAATGAACACACATCCTTCATACGTAATAGATTCACCTTACCAAAACCATATTTTTTCCTCACATATAGAGTCATTTCTCTTTCTCCAGTTTGAACTGTCACATCAGCATTCTATAGATCGGCAAATCTATGAATCAAATTAGTAGGAACATATGCTTCCTCATAGTATAATTTATGGTCAGCTATTAACGCTTCAGTATTTTCTCTTATTTGGATAATACCCACATATCCAATGAATAGTCATCTAAATTAGCAAAACCCCAAGGATGTAAATTACCAATGGGGAGCTATTTTTTAAGTAGACATAATACAAAACAAAGCTAGCTATCAAGTGATTTCTCTGTTAGCTACTTTTACAGCATGTGTATGTTCAGCTGTCTTTACAAAAACAAGAATCCTAAAAAGTAGATGAGATTTTTTGTTTTATTGCTGTGCTCAATAAACATAAAGTAATGAGTACTGCCATCCACATGCACATTTGTTCATAAACATCTAGTGGAGGTAACATAAACTTATTTGATAGTAAACCCTGGTAGGATTTAAAAGTTGTATATATCTACATTATATATTCTTATCCAAGTCACATGAAGTTGAAAATCATTTCTGTTAGTTTCTATATTGCTGAGAGAATACTTAATTTATGTTAAGTGCTTATTTTTCTTTAAACCAATTAAATAGAAATATTTCATGAATTAACTTTTATAGTACCATCTGGAAGTAGAAAAATAACACATATATGTGACATACCTACATGCACAGGCATATACAAACACCAGACAAGCAGACTTCATAGCTTTCATTCGAAAACTGTAGCCATGTACCAGGTACTATAATATAAAACACACTAGTATTTTTGGAAAAGTCTTAAAATTTTTCATTTCAACATTAAACAGAGTTTTAAAGCCTTGACACAAAAGCACTGACCATAAAAGGGAAGTGATATGCGGAACTAAATGAAAATTTAGGTTTTGCTCTAAATATCCTGTAAAAGGATGAAAAACAAGCTATAGACTGGGAGAAAATCTTTATAAAAAATATATTTGACAAAGGACATGTCTAGAATATATAAAGATCTTTAAATCTCAACAGTGAAGAAAAATCAAATTAGAAAATAGGGTAGAGATATGAACAGACATTTACCAAAGGGAATATATAAATGACAGAAATGTACATGACAATATTTAATGTCATTAGCCATTAGGAAAATGCAAGTTGAAATCACATTGCAGTCTTATTAGACACCTCAGAATGACTAAAATTAAAAGTAGTGACAGCTGCCTCTCATACATTGCTGGTGGGAATATAGAACAGCGTGGCCACTCTGGAAAATAGTTTGACATTGTCAGGAAACTTAATATGTGCTTTCTAAATGACTCAACAGTTGGCGCTCCTATGTGTTTATCCCAGAGAACTGAAAACTTACGTTCATACCACATGAATTTATATAGTACTTGTATTCATATTAGCCCCAAAATGTAGACAACCCAGATATTCTTCAGCAGATAAATGGTCAAACAAACTGGTACAGCCATATCATAGCACATAACACAGTAATAATAAAAAGGAACAACTATCAATTAGCACAGCAACTTATTTTAATATGTATAAATTGGTGCTAGCTGAGGTCAGGAATTTGCGATCAGCCTGGCCAACAATGGTGAAACCCCATCTCTATTGAGAAAATGCAAAAATTAGCCAGGTGTGTTGGTGGGTGCCTGTAATCCCAGCTACTTGAGAGGCCAAGACATGAGAATTGCTTGAATCTAGGAGGTAGAGGTTGCAGTGAGCCGAGAGCGAGCTACCACACTCCAGCCTGAGTTACAGAGCTAAACTCCATCTCAAAAAGAAAAGAAATTGATGCCAACTGAAAAAAGTCCCAAAACATTCCATACTTTATGATTGCAGTTATATAACATGTTTTAAATGATAAAATTATAGAAATGGAGACTTATTTGCCAGGGGTTAAGGAGGGAATGGGCCTGAAAGGGAATTGGGTTTGGATATTAAAAGGCAAGCACAGGGCCGGGTGCGGTGGCTCACGCCTATAATCCCAGCACTTTGGGAGGCCGAGGCGGGTGGATCATAAGGTCAAGAGATCAAGACCATCCTGGTCAACAAGGTGAAACCCCGTCTCTACTAAAAATACAAAAATTAGCTGGGCATGGTGGTGCGCGCCTGTAGTCCCAGCTACTCGGGAGGCCGAGGCAGGAGAATTGCTTGAACCCAGAAGGCGGAGGTTGCGGTGAGCCGAGATCGTACCATTGCACTCCAGTCTGGGTAACAACAGCAAAAATACATCTCAAAAAAAAAAAAAAAGGCAGCACAAGGATTCTTGTGGCTGCAGAACTGCTCTGTATCTTAATGATGGTGATGGTTACAGGATTTTATACGAGTGATAAAATTGCATAGAACTAAACATACCCACACGGACACATGCCCCAATGAGTAAAAGTAAAACTGAGGTGATCTGAATAGGATTGGTGGATTGCATCTGTGTCAGTGTGCTGTTTGTGATATGTACTGTAGTTTTGTAAAATGTTGCTATTGGGGGAAACTGGGCAAAGGGCCCCAGGATATCTCTCTACATGCATTTGGCTCTACAATTAACTCAAAATGTCCATACATATTAATAAAGTAAATATATGTACATGAATCTAAGGTGCAGAATAAGTCAACAGCAGGGGCCAGATAGTATTTTTAACCAACCTAAGCCATGGGTATTTACAATGGGCACAAAATGAAAAATGAGAATTGGGCCGGGCACGGTGGCTCACGCCTATAATCCCAGTACTTTGAGAGGCCGAGGGAGGTGGATCACGAGGTCAAGAGATCGAGACCATCCTGGTCAACAAGGTGAAACCCCGTCTCTACTAAAAATACAAAAATTAGCTGGGCATGGTGGTGCGCGCCTGTAGTTCCAGCTACCGGGGAGGCTGAGGCAGGAGAATTGCTTGAACCCAGGAGGCGGAGGGTGCGGTGAGCCGAGATCGCGCCATTGCACTCCAGCCTGGGTAACAAGAGCGAAACTCCATCTCAAAAAAGAAAAATGAGTATCATAAATACAAAGATTTGTACCTAGAAAAAGACAAGATCATATCAATCAAGGATTTCCAAAACATAACAAGTATGGAGATAGATATAGATATATATAGTATATATTTGGAAAAAAAAGAAAAAAATTAGGGCATTAACCCCTTTGTATCCTTTTTCCTCCAAATTTGACGTTTTCTTTTTAGTTTCACTTGTCTGATGTGTTATTTTTGTGACTTTTTAGGCGGAGTATTGCTTCTGGAAAATCCAAAAGGTGATAATAGGTTGGACCTTTTAAAACTGAAGAGTGTTGTCAGTAGCGTTTTTGGTGTGAAAAATGCAGACCTGGCTGTCTTCCATAATGAAACAGGTATGTGGAAAGTGAGAGGAGCCTGTATTTTGACTTGAGGTGAAGGTCTTAATTTGCTGTCAGTTGTACTACACACCTTTTGCATTTTTCCTGATCTTGAGTTAGGGCACAGCTCTTCAGCAGTGCCTGCCTGCAGTGTCTGTTCATGCTTCCTTACAGTGTGATGTGACTGAAAATCCTGGACTTGATGGCTCTAATCCTTCCCCTCACCTGTTTACCAGCTGGTGGGCTTCAGGCTTCAGAGTCCTCCCTGGTGAGGTTGTTCTTGTTTTTGAGACAGGGTGTCATTCTGTCACCCATGCTGCAGGACAGTGATGCAATCATAGCTCACTGCAGCCTCAACCTCCTGGGCTCAGGTAATCCTCCTGCCTTGACCTTCCAAGTAACTGAGACTACTGGCATCTACCACCATGCATGGCTAATTTTATTTATTTATTTTATATATTTTTTGAGACAGAGTTTTGCTCTTGTTACCCAGGCTGGAGTGCAATGGCGCGATCTCGGCTCACCGCAACCTCCGCCTCCTGGGTTCAGGTGATTCTCCTGCCTCAGCCTCCTGAGTAGCTGGAATTACAGGCACATGCCACCATGCCCAGCTAATTTTTTGTATTTTTGGTAGAGACGGGGTTTCACCATGTTGACCAAGGTGGTCTCAAACTCTTGACCTCATGATCCACCTGCCTCGGCCTCCTAAAGTGCTGGGATTACAGGCGAGCTATCGCGCCCGGCCAATTTTATTTAATATTTTTTTGGAGAGACCAAGTCACACTATATTGCCAAGTCTGGTCTTGAACCCAGGGCCTTAAGTAGTCCCCCTGCTTTGGCCTCCCAAAATGCTGAGATTCCAGGTGTGAGCCACCATGCCCAAATGTGAATTTTAACTTTATTAAACATAATGCCTGGATCTCACTAAAATCTAGAATCTTTGGATTCTCAATAAAGCAAACCTGAAAAATATTTTAAAGAATTATAGATGTAGGCCGGGCGCGGTGGCTCACGCCTATAATCCCAGCACTTTGGGAAGCTGAGGTGGGTGGATCATGAGGTCAATAGATCAAGATCATCCTGGTCAAGAAGGTGAAACCCCATCTCTACTAAAAATACAAAAATTAGCTGGGCATGGTGGTGCTCGCCTGTAGTCCCAGCTACTCAGGAGGCTGAGGCAGGAGAATTGCTTGAACCCAGGAGGCAGAGGTTGCGGTGAGCCAAGATCATGCCATTGCACTCCAGTCTGGGTAACAACAGTGAAACTCTGTCTCAAAAAAAAAAAAAAAAGAATTATAGATGTATAGGGGAGGGACAGTGCGGGGTGGAGAGGTGGGGAGAGATAGCCTGGGGAGAAATGCCAGATATAGGTGATGGGGAGGAAGGCAGCAAATCACACTGCCTTGTGTGTACCTCTGCAACAGTCTTGCATGTTCTTCACATGTACCCCAAACCTAAAATGCAATTAAAAAAAAGAAAAAGAAACAAAGGAGAAAGAACACCAAAAAAAAAAAAAACAAAAAGAAGAAGAAGAATTATAGATGGATTCTCCCGCTGTTATATATTGAATTGTGAACTCTGACAAAAAAGATAGGTTGTAACCCCTTGTACCTCTGAATGTGGCATGTGGAAATAGGATTATTGCAGATGTAATTCGTTAGGGTGAGGTCATATTGGAGTAGCATGGGCCCTAATCCAGGATGACTATTGTTTTTATAAGAAGGTGGCTATGTGAAGACATGGAGACACACAGAGAAAGTGCGCCTGTGGTGAGAAAGGCAGAGATTGGAGCCTCCAGAAGCTAGAAAGAGGCAAAAAAATATTTGCCTACAGGTTTCAGAGGGAGCACATCTGGCAACACTTTGATTTCGGACTTCTGACCTCCAGAACTTTGAGATAGTAAATTTCTATTTTTATTCCCTGGCTCCTCCCACCCCCCCACACCCCCTGTTTATGGGATTTTATTATGACAGCCTCAGAAAACTAATACTCACTTTACAAATATGAATGCTTATTTTCAGAAACTTCTTTAAAAAATTTTTGAGACAGAGTCTCTCTCTGTTGCCCAGGCCAGAGTGCAGTGATGCAACCTTGGCTCACTGTAACCTCTGCCTCCCAGGTTCAAGTGATTCTCCTGCCTCAGCCTCCCAAGTAGCTGGGATACAGACATGCACCTCCATGCCTGGCTAATTTTGTATTTTTAGTAGAGTCGAGGTTTCTCCATATTGGTCAGGCTGGTCTCAATCTCCTGACCTCAGGTGATCTGCCCACCTTAGCCTCCCAATGTGCTGGGATTACAGGCATGAGCCATCACACCCGGCCCAGAAACTTTTAAATAACTTAAAAGAAGAAATGCAAATGGCCAACTAAGGAACAACTGGTGTATCTGAATGGTAATCAGGAACTTGCAAGATAGTACCACAGTGAGGTACTATTAACTGCCACCAGATTGGCAAAAACTAGAAGAATCTGACAGAATCAAATGTTGTCAGGGATATTACGTAATAGGAACTCTCATTGACTGCTGGCTTATGAATTGTTGGAGTCACTGGAAACTGTTTGCTATTGTATCCATTAAAGTTGGGCTAGAAGACGCAAAAGCAATGTGGGAGAAACTGAGTAAAGGTCTACAAAAAGAGAGCAAGTGGAAGTCTGAGAAAAATCTCTAACCGGGTTCCACCAAGGTGGTGGATAAGTCAGCAGAAAGCTAGGTCTCTGCCTAAAGTCTCTGTAGGATAAGAAGTAGTGAAAAGCAAAAACAGGCTGGAGTGCAAATCTGTCTAACCGCATCTGACACTGACAGGCAGGTGTCTTAAAGAAGAAACTGCTGGTACATTTTGCCAGAGAGTTGCACACATTCCTGGCCTAGAAGCTGAAAGAGTAGAGGCAGGAACGTGGGCTGTGCACTGTCCCACTTAACCCAACAAGTCCGCAGATCCACAGCAACCTGAGAAAGCAGCGCCAGGCCCCCTATTAGCCTGTGAGCATAATGACTATTAATAAACTTCTGCCTTCTAAATCCTATGCAGATTTCTCTGTGATTAAGCTGTTACTCAGAACCAGGCCAGACAGAGAACCTGAGAAGTAGTTATAGCTTAGCTGCATTGACACAGGATGAAACCACCATAGTTCACCCCATTGTGATCTTGACATCTATACGTAGCTCTTTAAACCATATTTAACTTCCAAATAAAGACCCTAATAAATTAAAAATCATGCTTTTAACTCTTTCTTGTACAACTTCAAAGATGCTGGCTTTGTTACCCAAAACAAGATAGAAAGTTACCTCTTCCTTCTTTGGGTAATTTGATTTTTCTTCTAGCTGAGTCATACCTCCTCCCTTTACTATTCTTTAACTTTACTGAGATATAAGTTTAACCTGTTAAAATATTTTGTTATATGGTAAGGAAGTAAGAGAGTGGAAAAATAAGAATTGACTAATATATGTTAATACATAATGCCACACTTGTTTGCTAAAAAATGAGTTCTCTGGTTAGAAGCAATGCTAGGCTGGGGCATTTGCTCAAGGAACAAGTTGAGCAAATGAGACATTCTCTCTATGTTCATGGATGGTGGGTTTGGGTTATGGGTGACAGTGGCAAATTCTTGTCCAAAGGGAGTGTGTGTTCCATTAAGACCAAAGCACTGCCTTTTCCCATGATGCAAACTGTCCAGTACAACCAAGCTGCCATCAGAGGTCCGGCTCCTCTTTCCTGGCAGTAACACTATATTGAAAGCTCAGTAATGGTTCCTGCTATTGGTAAGTGGAATACGCAGTAGCAGCTGTAGCAAAATCAGCCTTGGGGAGTGGAAGTAATGTTACTGAGCTCATGGTTATTCTTCCTCCCAACCTGGTGGCCCCTTTGTTCATCAATCCACTGGACAAGGGCAGAAGTAGCCAGCAACTGACAGGTCATGTCCACTGATTTTTTTTTTTTTTTTTTTTTTGAGACAGGGTCTCACTCTGTCACTCAAGCTGGAGTACAGTGGCTCAGTCATAGCCCAGTGTAACCTCAAACTTCTGGGCCCAATCAGTCCTCTCACCTGAGCCTCCAAAGTAGTGAGGACTACAGATACACACCACTATACCTGACTAATTCTTTTCTTTTTTATAGAGAGGAGGTCTTGCTGTGTTGCCCAGGCTGGTCTCAATCTCCTGGCCTCAAGCAATCCTCCCCTTTCTGCCTCCCAGAGTGCTGGGATTAAGGGTGTAAGCCACTGTGCCCAGCCCCACTCATTTTTAGATGGTCATTCATAGTCTGCCCATTTTTAGAAATCTGTCCACATACCTCTTGCCCTAACTTCCATGTCACTGGTTTTCTAATTCTGTTCTTTGAATACCTGGCTGTTGTCGTTTAGTCCAGCTATTGGCCAGTGTCCACGAATCAGTGTAGATCTACTCCTGGCTATTTCTCCTTCTGAGCAAAATGACCAGCCAGCTGCACTGAATGAAGTTGTTCCCATTGGGAGGATTTCCACCCATCACTATTCTTCAGGGCTACCCACAGTCAGAACAGGGCTGTAAGACTGTATTTGTCTGCTTTGGATGGCACAGCGTGTAGTGCGGTAAAGCCCTATACAGCAAGCCCTAAAATGTTTTCTTTCTCTGTCAGCCAGTCCTGGAAGACTTCCTACAAGGCCACACCTGTGGTTGAGAGAAGAGAACATGTGGGCCTAGGCTGAGCATGAGCATCTAGCCACTGGTGCAGCAGCAAGTTCCTCGTTCCTTGAGCAAATGCCCTAGCCTAGTCTCATACCTGCCATTTCCGCTCAGTAGTTGGAGTCTGTCCTATATCACAGCTATTACCAGTCATCTACATGTGCCTGTATCCCCAAGCAATGTGTAGTGTTCTCTAAACGAGATTATACTGTGTGTGTTCTGTGCATCTTGCTTGTTTCCACATCTGTTCCTGAGTCAAATAACATCTGACTGTAATTATCTTTTTTTTTTTTTTGAGACGGAGTTTCGCTCTTGTTACCCAGGCTGGAGTGCAATGGCGCGATCTTGGCTCACTGCAACCTCCGCCTCCTGGGTTCAGGCAATTCTCCTGCCTCAGCTTCCTGAGTAGCTGGGATTACAGGCACGTGCCACCATGCCCAGCTAATTTTTTGTATTTTTAGTAGAGATGGGGTTTCACCATGTTGACCAGGATGGTCTCGATCTCTTGACCTCGTGTTCCACCCACCTGGGCCTCCCAGAGTGCTGGGATTATAGGCGTGAGCCACCGTGCCCGGCTAATTATCATTTTTTAATATAAGCTTTTCATGCTGAAGCTTGAGATTCTAATATAGGAGGAAATTTTAAGAGGAGCTGTATTATAAAGAGAAAATATTAAAATAGAAAAAACAATTAGCCCTGTATTTCAGATTATGAATATTATGATGTTTATTCTGCAACATTAAGATTTCCTACCGTTACGTGTCATTAAAGGCTGGTTTTATAGAAAAGGCAATATCTTTTGATAAACAGAAATTAAGTGGAAAGCATTGCTATAAAACGATACATGATAGTTAACTAGGAAAAATTAAATGACTTCAGTTTTGAACTTTCATTAACCCTGAAAGAATTGTTGTCGTCGTTATTTTTTAGAAATACAAAACCAAACCGACTTACTGGGTCTTAGTGGAAAAACACTGTGTGTGACTGCAGGATCGGCTCCCTCTCCAATCAACAGTTCCAGTACTCTTCTTTGTCAGTATGTCAACCTGCAGCTCCTGAATGCAGAGCCACAAGGTATGTCCCTCCACACAGCAGGCAGAGTATGGGGTGCTGGGCATTAAGGTTCTGTATATATGTGTATATTTCTAGTCGGCTTCAAAGTATTGCTTTAAAGTGTGGGCTCCCATACTGCTTTAGGGAGCATCCACAGACTTTTCTTTTGGTGTGTTTACTTAGACACCCTCAACTATCTGGCATGGTTAGGAAATGAAAAAATTGGTGAGGCAAAAATTACAACCAAATTGTTTAAGTGCCAAAACATTTTAATTTCTAATTTTACTTTCTTTCTGGGGGAAAATGTTCTGAAAACTTGTGTACCTCCATGCCTGAGTCAACAGACTTGATTTTAGCGATTTTTTTTTTCCTGATAGTTTAGGATCTACATTGTGCACATTTGCACTGAAGTCTTTGGGGTCTCCACTTGACTGTGTACTAAGTATCTGTTCCCCAAGCTTCTGGGCTTTTATATAAGGTTTTTTTTTTTTTTTTTTTCTTTTTCCCCCTTCCCCTTCACCTCTATGAAATCTTCAAGGCTGTTTCTGCAAGGACTGCATCTCTCATGGTCGCGCTCATGCTTCTGGATCCACTGCTGGTCTCAGCACTGCCTGTTAGAGCTGTCCACAGTGGCCGCCTGTGTTGGAGATAGAGGGTGAACTCAAGATATAATCCAGTTTATTCTTTCTTCCATAGAGTGTTTAATGGGGACAGTGGGTACTCTCCTGCTTGAAAACCCACTTGGGCAGAATGGACTCACCCACCAAGGCCTTCTATATGAAGCAGCCAAGGTGTTTGGCCTTCGGAGCAGGAAGCTAAAGCTATTTCTGAATGAGACCCAAACACAAGGTAAGGGGATTATGGACCATAAGTTTTTTATTTTTGTTGAAAGTAGATTTTGATGCCATTAACCATTTGTAGCATACATGTGTAAGATAGTACTGTTGTTATTCTTTTTTGTTATTCCTTCCCCAGAATTTACCATAATACAATTTTCTTTTTTCTTTCTTTCTTTTTTTTTTTTTGAGGTGGAATCTTGTTCTGTCTCCCAGGCTGGAGTGCAGTGGCACAGTCTCGGCTAACTGCAACCTCCATTGCCTCCTGGGTTCAAGTGATTCTCCTGCCACAGCCTCCTGAGTAGCTAGGAATACCGGCACCCACCACCACGCTCAGCTCATTTTTGTATTTTTAGTAGAGACAGGGTTTCACCATGTTGCCCAGGCTGGTCTCAAACTCCTGACCTCAGGTGATCCACACCCACCTTGGCCTCCCAAAGTGTTGGAATTACAGGTGTGAGCCACTGCACCCAGTCCATTGTATTCTTTCTTAAAGTTCCGATCTTTCTGTTACATTGCCCATTTGCTCTGTTTGTTTTCTATGTTTCTGTTGAAGCCCAGTTTTAAGAAGCATATGTCGGCTGGGCGTGGTGGCTCAAGCCTGTAATCCCAGCACTTTGGGAGGCCGAGGCGGGTGGATCATGAGATCAAGAGATCAAGACAATCCTGGTCAACATGGTGAAACCCTGTCTCTACTAAGAATACAAAAAATTAGCTGGGCATGGTGGCACGTGCCTGTAATCCCAGCTACTCAGGAGGCTGAGGCAGGAGAATTGCCTGAACCCAGGAGGCGGTGGTTGCTGTGAGCCGAGATCGAGCCATTGCACTTCAGCCTGGGTAACAAGAGCGAAACTCCGTCTCAAAAAAAAAAAAAAAAAAAAGAAGCAGCATATGTCTAGTTCCTTGGAGACACTGTAAACCCAGATCCACTTTAAACTCAATTATTTTGGACCACAGTTAAGAAAACTGTGACTGGTTAGACGCGGTGTCTCACACCTATAATCCCAGCACTTTGGGAGGCTGAGGCGGGACGATCACCTGAGGTTAGGAGACCAGCCTGACCTATATGGTGAAATCCCAGCTACTTGGAAGGCTGAGGCAGGAGAATCACTTGAACCTGGGAGGCGGAGGTTGCAGTGAGCTGAGATTGCACCACTGCTCTCAAGCCTGGGTGACAAGTGAAACTCTGTCTCAAAAAAAAGCTGTGACTTTCCCAGTCATACACAAAGGCCAGGAGTTATAATGGAGACAGAATCTGCCTGTCCCTACTCCAAAACAAAGCTAAGTGAGGTGATTCTTTCTGTATTGGTTTCTGTGACTGCTACAACAAATTTTCACAAATGGGGTGGCTCAAGTCAACAGGTTTATTCTCTCACAGCTCTGGAGGCCAGACATCTGAAATTAGGGTGTCAGCAAGGCCGCAGTCTCTCTAAAGGCTCTATGGGAGAATTCCTTGTTTACTTCATTTAGCTGCTGGAGGTGCCCGGCATTCCCTTGACTTGTGGCTGCATCACTTCAGTCTCTGGCTCCGTGATCACTTTGCCTCCTCCTCTGTCTGTTTCCTCTTTTTCCAAATAAAATTACATTCACAGCTCCTGGGGATTTAGAACCTGGGCATATCTTTGGAAGGCCATTATTAACCCATTACATTATCTTCACTTTTTTCACTGTGGTGAAGGAACTTACTCAAATTAACCCTTTTGCTCCGGGTTTCTTATTTGAAGTTCCAGTTTCTTCAGCAGAGTTTTGTTGGACTTCCCAGGTTGTATAGACCAGAGGCTTTTCTTTCCCTGCTTTCAGAGCTCTTTAGAGCCAAAAGCATTAAACCACCAGACCCCATGGAGTTACTATTTTTGGCCTCTGTGGAATTCTCCCAATTTCTTTCTGTCCAGCTATTTTTTTTTAATTTGCTTTCATATTATACTTTTAAATTTCCTGTCATAATGTTAAACACTAAAGCTTTACTTCTAGATAGGTTTCTCCTTCCCTACCTGGGTTTATTTTTAGTGACTTTCCTTTTTCTTTTTCCCTCCCATCTAGTTTAGGGCCTCATCATCCATGAAAGTCACCGGTCTGCAGACTGTACACTTCATGTACATTCCTGCCTTGATGTTGTTCCCCTGCTTAGAGCCCCCAAGGCTCCCATTCTCTTACACTTCAGAATCTTTACTTCTACACAAGATCCTTCCTGTTCTGGGCCTTCCCTGTCTTTCTGATTCTGTTCCTGATTCTTTCACTCTGTCAAAGGCTTTTTTCACTGTCCTTCCAACACACTTGGCTCTTTCATTGTGGTATGGTAGTAAAGACCATCTATAAATGTAGCTTCCTATTTTGATAAGCTTATATAAAACTTGAGCGACATTCTTAACTCTTTTCTTCTCCCTCAGATCCATTAGTCACCAAGTTTTGCATTGGAGCTGAAGATGACATTTATCTCTCCCTTGTTCTGTGCAAATGAATGCGGTGCCATGATTGAAGCTGGTCAGGGTAGAATCGTGTCTGTGTGAATTATGTTTTTATAATACTACCTGCAGTTCACATAACTAGTTTTAGCTATGGTGCCTTCCTGCATTCTCTTTATTCTGTGATGTTAGCTAGGCAAAAGTTTAGTAGGTGAGAGCTTTTTTCTTATTTGAGACAGAGTTTCACTCTTCGTTGCCCAGGCTGTAGTGTAGTGGCACGATCTCAGCTCACTGCAACCTCTACCTCCTGGGTTCAAGCGATTCTTCTGTCTCAGCCTCCCGAGTAACTGGAATTACAGGTGCCCACCACCACACATAGCTAATTTTTTTATTTTTATTAGAGATAGGGTTCCATCATGTTGGCTGGTCTTGAACTCCTAACCTCAAGTGATTGGCCTGCCTCAGCCTCCCAGAGTGCTAGGATTACAGGCATGAGCCACAGCACCCAGCTGAGAGCTTTTAAAGATTTAGTGATTCACCTAATATTAAATCGCATAGTCAGGATTTTTTCCAATTTAATGCCTTTCCAATCTATTATCTGTAGCTTCCTTTTCATTATGCTTTTTCTCTCAGAATTGTCTTTCATAAAGTATCAATAACTTAGTGAATTAGAAGAGCCACAAAATATTGACCATTTTAGAAACTCCTAGATGTGGCTGGGCACAGTGACTCATGCCTGTAATCCCAGCACTTTGGGAGGCCGAGGCAGGTGATCGCTTGAGGTCAGGAGTTCCTGACCAGCCTGGCCAATTTGGCAAAAACCCGTCTCTACTAAAAATACGAAAATTAGCCGAGCATGATGGCAGGCACTTGTAATCCCAGCTACTCGGGAGATGGGGGCAGAAGAATCACTTGAACCCAGGAGGCAGAAGTTGCAGTGAGCCGAGATCATGCCATTATACTCCAGCCTGGGTGAGAGAGCAAGGTTCTGTCTCCCCCCAAGAAAAAAAAACTCGTAGATGTCTTCTTGCATGCTCCACTAAACCCTAAACATCATCTCCAGGTCTTGTGATTTTCTATTAAGGAAGTTGCTTTAAGAGTATTTTCACATCTAGGATTGCCTGCTAGGATAAGAGCTTTTGTTTTTTTTTTTGAGACTGAGTTTCGTTCTTGTTGCCCAGTGCAATCACGTAATCTGAGGTCACCGTGACCTCCACCTCCTGGGTTCAATTAAAGCAATTCAATTCAGTCCGGGTGAAGTGGCTTTGATCCCAGCACTTTGGGAGGCCGAGGCGGGTGGATCACGAGGTCAAGTGATCGAGACCATCCTGGTCAACGAGGTGAAACCCCGTCTCTACTAAAAATACAAAAATTAGCTGGGCATGGTGGTGCATGCCTGTAGTCCCAGCTACTGGGGAGGCTGAGGCAGGAGAATTGCTTGAACCCAGGAGGCGGAGGTTGCGGTGAGCCGAGATCATGCCATTACACTCCAGTCTGGGTAACAACAGTGAGACTCCATCTCAAAAAAAAAAGCAATTCAATTGAAGCAGTTCTCCTGCCTCAGCCTCCTGGGTACTGGTATTACAGGCACATGCCACCATGCCCGGCTAATTTTGTATTTTTAGTAGAGATGGGGTTTCTTCATTTTGGTCAGACTGGTCTTGAACTCTCAACCTTAAGTGGTCTGCCCACCTCGGCCTCCCAAAGTGCTGGGATTATAGGTGTGAGCCACTGCTCCCTGCCTGACGAGCTATATGTAAAGAAAGTTCATCTGTTTAAATTCAGATCTGACAGGAGCAAAATGTTCCACAGTAGACGGATAACTTTAATTTTTTTTTCTTTTTGAGTTGTATATTCAATACATTTTAATTAATTACATTTGTGTTATACTTTTGGATGCTAAGAGTTTTCATCATTCATCATATTGAATCCTGTGTTCTTTAACATGATTCTTTGTCTTTGGTAAATTCTTGCTTTCTCACATAACAACATGTCCTCGGCTTATTATGTACTCTTACTTCTCCAGACCTAGAAAATAGCTGTTCTTCAAATTATGGAGAATCATATTTTGAAATCACATGTTTGGGATACTGAGTTGGCTCAGCTTCTAGGCCTTTTTTGTAGACACAGGAAGTTTCTGTTTATGAGGAAAAATAACCATCTTGGTGTAGTACCCAGAGTTAGCCAGACTGTGAAGTGATGGCATAGTCCTCCAGAAGGCTCCAGGAGTCTGTCCAAAATCTAACTCCACCTGCAAGGAGTTAGGCTTCTGCTGTGAACTCAGGAAAGAATCCACACGAGACCTGCATCACTGCTGGCACCAACCGCAAGTTCCAGGGGTTTTCCTAGACCACTCTCAGGTTCAGTAACCTGCTAGGAGGACTCAGACTCACTGAAAGGTGGTAAACTCATAGTTTCATTTACTATAGGGAAAGGATACACATTAGAATCAGTGAGGTCGGCGGGGGAGGGGAGAGAGAGAGAGCGCGCGAGCGTGCGCGCATATCTACATATATATGTATGCTCCATAAGTGAATTCCTTAGGCAATGGTCACCTGATTGCCTTTACTGGGCAATTCAATAGGATTGATGATTGACAGACAGACAGACAGACAGACAGACAGACAGACAGACAGACAGACAGACAGACAGATAGATAGATAGATAGATAGATAGATAGATAGATAGATAGATAGATAAGAATCTCGGAGGGATTCAAACAAGGATCACCAGGTCATCATCTCTCCCTGGAGTCATGGATAATGTTTCCTCCTCCCATCCCTTACATCTGACAACACAGGGACTATATTACCAGCCAGGGAAGCTCACTTGAGCCTTGCTATCCAGTTTCTATTGAGGTTTCATTCTGTAGCTATGATTGCTGCCTTCCTCAGCTAATACCATGTGACCCAAAGTCCCCATTCTAAATCATATACTTGGTCTTTCTGTCGTGGCCAGCACTACCATGAATCATCTCATTAGCAACAACTGTCAGGTTTGGTGAACATGCCCACCATGAGAACCAAAGACTCTCCTACTAGGAAATTCCAAGGATTTAGAGATTCCTCTCAGGAGCTGGGACAGAGGGCAGAACTCTTAGTATAGGGTCAGATTCCTTACTACACAAGCAGTTAACATTTTAAAAAATATTCACCCACAATAGGTAAAATACTGATTTTTATTTCAACTTTTTCTTTTTGTTCTAGAAATTACAGAAGATGTCCCCATGAAGACTTTGAATATGAAGACTGTGTATGTTTCTGTATTACAAACAACAGCAGACTTCTAGCATGCACTTAGCAGTGTTCAGTCAGCCTTGACCTGCTTACACCCATCCCCATATATATATGTGCACATAGACACACACGTGAACACACTGAAGATATTTCCTTCAGGCGCATGTTAAATATGCTGCTTGGATTGAAATTCAAATGGAATTGATCAATCAAGTAACTTAAGAACTCACAGTAATCTTCACACTTAACCTTAGACACCTATGCAGTCATGTTGGGAGCAGCACCACCACAGTTAAACAAAGGAGGGTTTTTTTTGTTTATTTTTTGAGATGGAGTTTTGCTGTTGTTACCCAGACTGGAGTGCAATGGCATGATCTCGGCTCACCGCAACCTCCGCCTTCTGGGTTCAAGCAATTCTCCTGCCTCAGCCTCCCCAGTAGCTGGCACTACAGGCATGCACCACCATGCCCAGCTAATTTTTGTATTTTTAGTAGAGACGGGGGTTCACCTCGTTGACCAGGATGGTCTCAATCTCTTGACCTCGTGATCCACCTGCCTCGGCCTCCCAAAGTGCTGGGATTATAGGTGTGAGCCACCGCGCCTGGCCTATACTTGAGTTCTTAAGTAAAGAAGGTAGAAGCAATTTAAATGGTATAGCATATATATCATTTTCTAGCCTTTTAAAATTTATTTGAGACCTCTTGATTAAATGGACATATTATATATTTCTGCCACTTCGATTTTCCTGGATAATTTGATGGAATATTTTAAGTTTCAGTAAATTAGAACAATAAACTCAGATGTAAATGTGTTGAAAGTAATTCATTCTTCCACAGTTAAATGAAACTTGAAATGTGTAATCCTTGAAGAACATAAAAACTTCATGGTGGTTTATATATATATATTTTTTGAGTTGGAGTTTTGCTCTTGTTACCCAGGCTGGAGTGCAATGGCGCAATCTCGGCTCACCACAACCTCCGCCTCCTGGGTTCAGGCAATTCTCCTGCCGCAGCCTCCTGAGTAGCTGGGATTACAGGCATGCGCCACCATGCCCAGCTAATTTTTGTATTTTTAGTAGAGACGGGGTTTCACCATGTTGACCAGGATGGTCTCGATCTCTTGACCTTGTGATCCACCCGCCTCGGCCTCCCAAAGTGCTGGGATTACAGGCGTGAGCCACTGCGCCCGGCCAGTGGTTTCTATATTAAGACAGCAGACTAAACATCTGATAAAAACCTTTCCAAAATCCTGGATGATAATTTGAGTCCTCAAAGAAGCAGATGACATGACAAAATTAGATGTGCAAGAATTTATTAGAGGAAACATAAATGAAGGACAAACTGATATACCAAGCATAGGTTGAGAGAGCCTCAGACTGTGGTGTAGATCTGACACTGTAAAAAGAGAAAACGAAGGTTGATTAGCAAAAACAGACTGCAGTGCAACTCTGAGATGAAGTCTTGGTCAGGCCAATGGAGAGTTCCCAGGCAAGGATTCCTTTTAGTAGAGTTCAGAGTTGGGCAGAAATAGCCTGGCTTTGTGCCTCTGACTTGCTCAAGTCAGTGTCTGGGAGGAGGCCAAGGGGAGCATGCCTTGGCACAAATGCCTTGATGGATCTGAAAGTACCAATTACAGTCCTCACCTCAGATTCTTTTGAAGGGAGATCTGAATGGTACACCTTTATGGCTGCTACAGAAGATGCATTCACACAGAAACCCTCAGGTTGGAGAAAATAGAGGAAACAACCAGAATTTGGGAATTGGAAAGCAGGTAAACAGTGTTAACTAACTTGGTAGACCCAAGAAACCCCAGTTCTAAATGGAGAAACTAATAAACACAGAATTCACAGCACCAGTTACCTCTGGGATGAAGGGTAGAAAAGGTACAGAAAGAGGGAAGATGGCATGAATACTGGGAAGGCTTATGGTATCTCTCATTTCTACATTGCTAAGCAGCTCTCTTTATCCCCCCTGCAGATGGCATCTGGAGGGTAAAAAGTAACTGGTAGAACTCAGACTGAATGGAAGACAAGAGTACTTGCAAGTCTGGAGGATTCCTAATACCAACCCTCAGGTTAGATAATTTGCTGGAAGGACTCACAGAACTCAAAAGAAAACTATTGTATTCATGGTTACAGTTATTACAGGGAAATGTTAAAGATCAAAATCAGCCAGAGGAAGAGATGGAGAGGGTAGGGCTCAGAAATACCAAACACAGCTCTTGTCCTGTCTCCATGAGGTCAGAAAGCATTATTCTACTGGCATCGATGTGTGACAGTATGCAGAGTATTGCCAGCCAGGGAAGCTCATTCAAGCCTTGGAACCCAGTGTTTATTGGGGCTACTTTACATATGCATGATTAATTGTCCATGTGGTTAATCACAGTCTCCAGGTCAAATGGAGAAACTAATAGTGATAGTTCATGACCCAAAACCTCCACCCTAAATCACATTGTTGGTATTTCTGGTGTGTCGTACCCCACTACCATAAGACTGTATAGATTTGTCCCACCCCAGCCATAAATCATATTGTCAAGCCTATTCATTATAACCCAAGATCCCAGGTAAACAAAAGCATGCCTATGTAGCATAACATCCCAAGGGCAAGGCCAAATTCCTTTCTATACAGTACTTTACTAGGAACAAGCTTTATATATACTGTCCACTATATCAAAGGAATATAAAAGATTGACACCAAGTATTGCAGGGGAAAAGGGGTCACTCTAGCAATTAACTTCAAAGATGAGAAGTCCCACCCATACTCAGGTCAGTGTTTTAGGCCACATCTCTTATTCATGAGACTCCCATCTAGAATCTAATGAAAGCCTCTAGTCCAACACCAAAAGAAAACAAAAGCAATTTTCAGGGATCAAATGATGCAGTGAGAAGAAAATTCCCCCTGCCAAATGGGTTAATATCCTTAGAGATGTAAGATACTACATCTATAAAATAGCAGGATGCTGCAAAACATGAAAATCTCAGAGGAGGAAAAAAAGTTCCTATTAATATAAGACAGACTAGAAATGAAAAAACAATCATTGGCAAAGTTGAAATTTTCCAAATGCTAGAAAGATTAACAATAAATATATAAGGTGGAAAAAAAGAGATACTATACATAAGTTAGACTCCAGGAGTTCCAATATCCAAAATGTAGGAGTTCCAGAAAGAAGAAAAATAAGATCAGAAAATTAAACAAATTTTGCAGAACTTAATGACATAACCAGATTGAAAGATATCTTCAAATATCTAGCACAATGCATGAAAATAGACTCATTCCCAAGGCACATAACAGAAATTTCAGAACATAAAGAGAAGACTAAGTTTCTAGAAAGAAAAAAGCAAAAGGGATCTACAGAAGATTAGCAATTAAGGATTTTTCTTTTCAACCTCTGCGAGCACAGAACAATTTAGTAAGGATTTGATTTCTCAACAGCAACACAGCAAGAAGAGAATCTCCCCAGTTCTTTGGGGAAAGTTTTCTAACTAAAATTCTACCCAACCAAATTATCAAACAAGTATAAAGGTAAATAAAGACATTTTCAGACATGAGTTAGGTCTCAAAATTATCTCCCATGTACTCTTTCTCAGTGAGTTACTGGGAAATGCATTCTACCAAGCTACAGTAACCCCACTGAGATCTTAGTTTCTGAAACCATTCTCCCATGAATGGAACTAGGTTTCTCTGGAGAAAATGGCTGATTCTAGAGCTGGAGCTGGGAATGTACAAGATGGATCTGGAACATCTTGTAGTACCAGAAAGTAAAGTGATCGAAAAACAGTGGTGAGTGACATCAGCAAGACGGGAAAATATTAATATGAAGCCCTGCTGGGCATGGTGGGTGGCTCATGGCTGCAATCCCAATGCTTTGGGAGGCCAAGGTGGGGAGACCATGAAGTCAAGAGTTTGAGACCAGCCTGCCCAACATGGTGAAACCCAGTCTCTACTAAAAATACAAAAATTAGCCCAGCATGGGGGTGTGTGCCTGTAATCCCAGCTACTCAGGAGGCTGAGGCAGGAGAATTGCTTGAGCCTGGGAGGTGGAAGTTGCAGTGAGCTGAGGTCACGCCACTGCACTCCAGCCTGAGCAACAGAACAAGATTCTGTCTCAAAAATAACATAAAAAAATAATAGCCCCATGCCCTCATTCTCTCATAGAGACACTGACTTAACAATATAGGGACCAAATTGCCTCCGATTTTTCAGAAATCAGTTAAAAAGTTGCAGTTCACCAGGTGAATGTAAAAGCAAGAAGATCTGATTTGAAGCAGGTGAGAAAGTCTATTACATTTGCATACCATAGGTTCTCCCAGTACCAAGCACAGTGCAGCACAATCTGGAGAAAGCTCCTACTTGCACCTTCTCTCTCAAGAAGGAAGGAGTAGAGTGGAATGTATGTCCAATGTTCTGGCTTACAGTGGTGCTGCCCGAGGGACTGATTTCTGTTCATGTGACTAGAGCACTGAGTACACGGTCATACTTCGGATGACTAGGGGCTGCTGGAACAAATGTGAGAGCTGTAGCCTTGTTATAGCACTGTAGGGTCTGGTATCATAAACAGATAACAAGGGGAGCAAGAAATTATGAGGTCCTTAAAAAGAAACAGGGGCAAACCTCTCTAGGAAATTACACAGACAAATCCAGAAAAGATATATCCCTAGAAAATATTTGAGACGTTTCCAAGATCTCCAGCTAGACTAATTGGTGTTGCTCTTCCTTTTTTTCTTTTCTTTTCTTTCTTTCTTTTTTTTTTTTTTTTTGAGATGAAGTATGGCACTGTTGCCCAGGCTGGAGTGCAATGACACGGTCTTGGCTCACTGCAATCTCTGCCTTCCAGTTTCAAGTGATTCTCCTGCCTCAGCCTCCTGAGTAGCTGGGATTACAGACATGTGCCACCACGGGGAGCTAATTGTTGTATTTTTAGTAGAGACAGGGTTTCACCATGTTGGCCAGGCTGGTCTCAAACTCGTGACCTCATGATCCACCCACCTTGGCCTCCCAAATTGCTGTGATTACAGGCATGAATCACCATGCCCAACTTTTTTTTTTTTTTAAGACAGAGTCCAGGCTGGAGTGCAGTGGCTTGATCATGGCCAAGATCATCTCACTGCACCCTAGGCTGGACAACAGAGGGAGACTCATCTAAAAAAAGAAAAAGAAAGAAAAGCTATAGAAACATATGGAAATTTGACAACATGCCCCTGAACAACCATTGGGTCAATGAAGAAATTAAAAAGAAAATTACAAAATTTCTTGAAACAAATGAAAATGAAACAATGGAACAAAACCTATGGTATACAACAAAAGGAGTACTAAGAAAAAAGTTTATTACAATAAATGCTTACATCAAAAAAGGAGAAAAACTTAACCTAACATCTTAAAGAAAAGCATGGCCGGGGCTGGTGGCTCATGCCTGTGATTCCAACACTGGGAGGCTAAGGTTGGGCTGAATTGCTTGAACTCAGGAGTTTGAGACCAGCCTGGGCAACATGGTGAAACCCCGTCTCTACAAAAATTAGCCACCAGGCATGGTGGTGCCCACCTGTAGTCTCTGCTACTTGGGAGGCTGAGGTGGGAGGATCACTTGAACCTGGGAGGTAGAGGTTGCAGTAAGCTGACATTGTGCCACTACAGGCTGGGTGACAGAGTGAGACTCTGTCAAATAACTAGAAAAGTAAAGAGCAAACCAAACCCAAAATTAGTAGAAAAGAAATAAAGATCAGAGCAGAAATAAAATGGAGACCAAAAAAATACACAAGATCACAAAAATGAAAAGTTGGATTTTTGAAAAGAAAAACAAAATCTACAAACCTTTAGCCAGATTAAGAAAAAAAAAACAGAGAAGATCCAAATAAAATAAGAGAGAAAACGGAGACATTACAACGAATACCCCAGGAATTCAAAGATCATTAGAGACTGCTATAAGAAGCTATATGCCAATAAATTGGAAATCATATAAGAAATGGATACATTCTTAGACATATACAACCTACTAAGGTTGAACCATAAAGAAATTCAAAACTTGGTTGGGTTTGGTGGCTCATGCCTGTAATCCCAGCACTTTGGGAGGCCGAGTCGGGAGGATCGTGAGATCAGGAGATTGAGGCCATCCTGGCTAATATGGTGAAACACTGTCTCTACTGAAAATACAAAAATTCACCAAGCATGGTGACACAGGCCTGTAATCCCAGCTACTCGGGAGGCTGAGGCAGGAGAATTTCTTGACCCTGGGAGGTGGAAGTTGCAGTGAGCCGAGATCGCGCCATTGCACTCCAGCCTGGGTAACAAGAGCGAAACTCCGTCTCAAAAAAAAAAAAAAAAAAAAAAAATGAACAGACCTACAACTAGTAAGTAGATTGAAGTAATTAAAAAAAAAAACTCCCAAAAAGAAAAGCCCAGCCCTGGAGAATTATATCAAACATTTAAATAATCAATACCAATCTTCCTCAATTCTTCCAAAGAATTAAAGAAAGGAAACACTCTCAAACTCATATGAGGCCTAAATTACCTTGATTCCACAACCAAAGCCACGAGAAAAGAAAACTAAAGACCTTTGCAGCTTCTATTGGCAGCCGTAAGCGTAAACAAACAAATCCACGGAACACTATCTCAGCAGTAGCAATTACACGGAGTAATTGACTGCATTTCCTCGCTGACAGGAAGCAATGGCTGTAACCTAAATAGCTCTTTGCAACAGCACATTAAAAAACTTATCCATCATGATCAAGTAGGATTTATCCCGGGGATGCAAGGCTGGTTCAACATACGCAAGTCTATAAATGTAATTCACCACATAAACAGAAGCAAAAACAAAAACCACATGATTATCTCAATTGATGCAGAGAAGGCATTTGACAAAATTCAACAGCCCTTTATGCTAAAAACCCTCAATAAACTTGGTATTGATGGAACATATCTCAAAGTAATAAAAGCTATTTATGACAAACCAACAGCCAATATCATACTTAATGGGCAAAAACTGGAAGCATTCCCTTTGAAATCTGGCACTAGACAAGGATGCCCTCTCTCACCACTTCTATTCAACATAGTACTGGAAGTTCTAGCCAGAGCAATCAGGCAAGAAAAAGAAATAAAGGGTATTCAAATAGGAAAGGTGGAAGCCAAATTGTCTCTATTTGCAGACGACATGATAGTATACCTAGAAGACCCCATCACCTCAGCCCAAAAGCTCCTGCAACTGATAAGCAACTTCAGCAAAGTCTCAGGATATAAAATCAATGTGCAAAAATCACAAGCATTCCTATACACCAATAACAGACTTAAAGAGAACCAAATCAAGAACGAACTGCCATTCACAATTGCTACAAAGAAAATAAAATACCTAGGAATACAACTCACTAGGAATGTAAGGGACCTCTTTAAGGAAAACTACAAACAACTGCTCAACGAAATAAGAGAGGACACAAACAGATGGAGAAACATTCCATGTTCGTGGTTAGGAAGAATCAATATCGTGAAAATGGCTATACTGCCCAAAGTAATTTACACAATCAATGCTATCCCCATCAAACTACCATTGAATTTCTTCACAGAACTGGAAAAAACCACCATGAATTTCATATGGAACCAAAACAGAGCCCGCATAGCCAAGTCAATTCTAAGCAAAAAGAACACAGCGGGAGGCATCACGCTACCAGACTTCAAACTATACTACAAGGCTACAGTAATCAAAACAGCGTGGTACTGGTACCAAAACAGAGATATAGACCAATGGAACAGAACAGAGGCATCGGAGGCAACACAACACATCTACAACCATATTATCTTTGATAAACCAGACAAAAACAGGCAATGGGGAAAGGATTCCCTATTTAATAAATGGTGTTGGGAAAACTGGCTAGCCATGTGCAGAAAGCAGAAATTGGACCCCTTCCTGACACCTTACACTAAAATTAACTCCAGATGGATTAAAGACTTAAACGTAAGACCCGACACCATAAAAACCCTAGAAGAAAATCTAGGCAAAACCATTCAGGACATAGGAGTAGGCAAGGACTTCATGAACAAAACTCCCAAAGCATTGGCAACAAAAGCCAAAATAGACAAATGGGACCTAATCAAACTCCACAGCTTCTGCACAGCAAAACAAACAGTCACTAGAGTGAATCGGCAACCATCAGAATGGGAAAAAATCTTTGCAGTTTACGCATCCGACAAAGGGCTGATATCCAGAATTTACAAAGAACTCAAACAGATTTACAGGAAAAAAACAAACAAGCCCATTCAAAAATGGGCAAAGGATATGAACAGAAACTTTACGAAAGCAGACATACATGAGGCCAGCAAACATATGAAAAAGTGCTCATCGTCATTGGTCATTAGAGAGATGCAAATCAAAACCACATTGAGATACCATCTCACACCAGTTAGAATGGCGATCATTAAAAAATCTGGAGACAGCAGATGCTGGAGAGGATGTGGAGAAATAGGAACACTCTTACACTGTTGGTGGGAGTGTAAATTAGTTCAACCATTGTGGAAGACAGTGTGGCGATTCCTCAGGGACCTAGAAATAGAAATTCCATTTGACCCAGCAATCCCATTACTGGGTATCTATCCAAAGGATTATAAATCGTTCTACTATAAGGACACATGCACACGAATGTTCATTGCAGCACTGTTTACAATAGCAAAGACCTGGAACCAACCCAAATGCCCAACGATGATAGACTGGACTGGGAAAATGTGGCACATATACACCATGGAATATTATGCAGCAATCAAAAATGATGAGTTTGTGTCCTTTGTAGGGACATGGATGAATCTGGAGAACATCATTCTCAGCAAACTGACACAAGAACAGAAAAAGAAATACCGCATATACTCGCTCATAGGTGGGTGAGAAAAATGAGAACATGTGGACACAGAGAGGCGGTCTACTATACACTGGGGACTGTTGGGGGGAATGGGGGAGGGACAGCAGGGGGGGGCTGGGGGGGATAGCCTGGGGATGAATACCAAGTGTGGGTGAAGGGGAGGAAAGCAGCAAAGCACACTGCCATGTGTGTACCTATGCAACTATCTTGCTCGTTCTGCACATGTACCCCCAAACCTATAATGCAATAAAAAATAAATAAATAAATAAATAAATAAATAAATAAATAAAAAAGAAAGAAAGGCTCTGACCTCCCTGAGCTCTTCAGCAAAACGGGCCTGGGCAAATACACAGATGTCTTCCAGCAGCAAGGAATGGATCTTCAGACATTCCTCACTCTCACAGATCAGGATCTGAAGGAGCTGGGAATAAGTACTTTTGGTGCCAGGAGGAAAACGCTGCTTGCAATTTCAGACCTAAATAAAAACCGAAGAAAGCTTTTGGGTTTTTGTTTTGTTTTGTTTTGTTTTGTTTTTCAGACAGAGTTTCGCTCTTGTTACCCAGGCTGGAGTGCAATGGCGCGATCTCGGCTCACCGCAACCTCCGCCTCCTGGGTTCAGGCGATTCTCCTGCCTCAGCCTCCTGAGTAGCTGGGATTACAGGCAGGCACCACCATGCCCAGCTAATTTTTTGTATTTTTAGTTGAGACGGGGTTTCACCATGTTAACCAGGATAGTCTCGATCTCTCTCTCTCTCTTTTTTTTTTTTTTGAGACGGCGTTTCCCTCTTGTTACCCAGGCTGGAGTGCAATGGCGCGATCTTGGCTCACCGCAACCTTCGGCTCACCGCAACCTCCGCCTCCTGGGTTCAGGCAATTCTCCTGCCTCAGCCTCCTCAGTAGCTGGGATTACAGGCACGTGCCACCATGACCAGCTAATTTTTGTGTTTTTAGTAGAGACGGGACGGGGTTTCATCTTGTTGACCAGGATGGTCTCGATCTCTTGACTTCGTGATCCACCCGCCTTGGCCTCCCAAAGTGCTGGGATTATAGGCGTGAGCCACTGCTCCCAGCCTCGCTTTTTCTTGATGGCATCCTTGGAGCTGGCATGGATCATTTTGCTCTTAAGGGGCTCAGACTCAGGAGACCATAAGATAAACACCAGGTCCTCCTTCTTGCTCTCCTTGGTTGCATCATGAAGGGCGGCGTAGCGGCAGTCCTTATCTGGCAGCATCTTGACAAAGGTGGCGTAGGGGTCATCGACAGTTTGGCCCACATTGCCCACCAGGATCTCCTTGCCCTCCTCCAGGATGATGTTCTTCTTGTCCTCACTCAGGCAGAAGAGCACAGCCTTCTTGCACTTCTTCACCTCTGGCGTTGAAGACGTATGCAACTTCATGTAATTGAACACCTTGATGACTCCATCAGAGAGCCACACCAGAGGCCATGTTTCCGGAAGCGAAAAGGAGAGGGCACGGAAAGCCACAGAAGAGAGCACTGCAGGGGCGGGCGCGGTGGCTCACGCCTATAATCGCAGCATTTTGGGAGGCCGAGGCGGGTGGATCATGAGGTCAAGACATCGAGACCATCCTGGTCAACAAGGTGAAACCCCGTCTCTACTAAAAATACAAAATTTAGCTGGGCATGGTGGCACGTGCCTGTAGTCCCAGCTGCTCGGGAGGCTGAGGTAGGAAGGAGAATTGCTTGAACTCAGGAGGCGGAGGTTGCGGTGAGCTGAGATCGCGCCATTGCACTCCAGCCTGGGTAACAAGAGCGAAACTTCATCTCAAAAAAAAAAAAAAAAAAGGAGAGCACTGCAGCCGCTGCCGGGAACCGACTGTACATGTATTTTTAAACAAAATTTTCTACAAAAGAACAATAGACTATTGTGTTAGTCAGGGTTCTCCAGATAGACATGAGCCTTAAGAGATACAAATATATGAGAGAGAATTAATTAGGAGAATTGGCTCCTGTGATTATGGGAGACACAACGGGCCATCTGCAATCTGGAGACTTCAGAATGCCAGTATTATGGGTCAGTCCAAGTTCAAAAGCCTGTGGAGTTGATGGTACGATTCTACCATCAACTTCGTCGGGGGCGGGGAGCGATCAATTGGGGTGAGGGGATGATTGTAAGCCCTGGAATTCCAAGTCTGGAAAGCCTGGAATTTTGATGTCCTAGGGCAAGAGGAGGAGAATATCCCTGCTCAGGGGTTCAGGGGAGTGAAGAGGGAGGAAGAGGAAATCCTTTCCTCACCTTTTTTGTTCTATTGTGTCCCTAGCCCACTCACACTGAGAGTGAATCTTCCCTTCTCAGTCAACTGACTGTGAGGCAACATCCTCACAGATACATCTAGAAACAATGCTTTACTAGTTATCTAGGTATTCCTCAATCCAGTCAAGGCAACATCTAAAATTAACCATCACAATTACACAAAAATACTAAAGCATCAACACGATCAAAATACAAATAAATTCAAAAGCAAACAAAAAGTGGGAAAGACTTACCACTTGTGTGTATGGACAAGGGGCTAGCTTCTTCAATACATGCTTTCTCCAAATCAATAAGAAAAACTAACTCAATAAAACTAACAACCAAGAATAATAATACAGAAAAGATATGAATAGACAGTAAAACCAAATGACTCTTAAACATATGAAAGCATGTTCAGCTTCACCCATGATAAGAGAAATGCAAATTGAAGCTTTGATAAAATAGCATGTTGAGTTTTTTTGTTTTTGTTTTTTGTTTGTTTGTTTCTTGAGACAGAGTCTCGCTCTCTCACCCAGGCTGCAGTGCAGTGGCGAGATATTGGCTCATTGCACCCTCTACCTCCTGGGTTCAAGCATTTCTCCTGTCCCACACCAGGCTAATTTTTGTATTTTTAGTAGAGAGGGGGTTTCTCTGTGTCGAATTCCTGACCTCAAGTGATCCACCCGCCTCGGGCTCCCAAAGTGCTGGGATTACAGGCATGAGCCACCGCGCCCAGCTAACCTCAGCTCTTAAAAAAAAAAAAAAAAAAAAAAAAGGCTGGGTGCGGTGGCTCACGTCTGTAATTCCAACACTTTGGGAGGCTGAGGTGGGTGGATTACCTGAGGTCAGGAGTTCAAGACCAGCCTGACCAACATGGAGAAACCCCGTCTCTAAGAAAAATAAAAAAATTTTAAAAAGACCAGGAGTGCTTGCTGGCTCACACCTGTAATCTCAGCACTTTGAAAGCCCAAGCCAGCAGATCACCTGAGGTCAGGGGTTCAACACCAGCCTGGCCAACATGGTAAAACCCCCATCTCTACTAAAAATACAAAAAAAAAAAAAAAAAAAAAGACTGGGAAAGGTGGCTCATGCCTGTAATCCCAGCACTTTGGAAGGCCAAGGTGGGTGGATCACCTGAGGTTGGGAGTTCAAGACCAGCCTGCTCAACATGGAGAACCCCCATCTCTACCAAAAAAATACAAAATTAGCCAGGTGTGGTGGCTCATGCCTGTAATCCTAGCTACTCTGAAGGCTGAGGCAGGAGAATCACTTGAACCCAGGGGGCAGAGGTTGCGGTGAGCCAAGATTGTGCCATTGTACTCCAGCCTGGGCAACAAGAGCTGAACTCCATCTCCAAAAAAAAAAATTAGCCAGGCATGATGGTGCACACCCATGGTCCGAGCTACTTGGGAGGGTGAGGCACAAAGTATTGCTTGAACCTGGGAGGCAGAGGTTGCAGTGAGCTGAGATCCTGTGACTGTGTGACTGCACTTCAACCTGTGCAATAAAGCGAGACTCTGTCTCAAAAAGAAAAACTGTTTTTTTTTGTTTGTTTGCTTGTTTTTTGAGACAGAGTCTTGCTCTGTTGCCCAGGCTGGAGTACAGTGGTGCAATCTTGGCTCACTGCAACCTCTGCCTCCCGGGTTCAAGCAATTCCCTGCCTCAGCCTCCTGAGTAGCTGAGGTTACGGGCACACGCCATCATGCCCAGCTGAATTTTGTATTTTTAGTAGAGATGGGGTTTCATTATCTTGGCCAGGCTGGTCTTGAATTCCTAACCTTGTGATCCACCTGCCTTGGCCTCCCAAAGTGCTGGGATTACAGAAGTGAGCCACTGCGCCCGGCTTTTTTTTTTTTTTTTTTGAGACGGAGTTTCGCTCTCGTTACCCAGGCTGGAGTGCAACAGCTCGATCTTGGCTCACCGCAACCTCTGCCTCCTGAGTTGAAGCAATTCCCCTGCCTCAGCCTCCCAAGTAGCTGGGACTACAGGTGTGCGCCACCATGCCCAGCTAACTTTTTTGCAATTTCAGTAGAGACGGGGTTTCACCATGTTAACCAGTATGGTCTCGATCTCTCTCTCTTTTTTTTTTTTTTAATTTTTTAAATTTTTATTGCATTATAGGTTTGGGGGTACATGTGCAGAACGTGCAAGATAGTTGCATAGGTACACACATGGCAATGTGTTTTGCTGCCTTCCTCCCCTTCACCCACATTTGGCATTTCTCCCCAGGCTATCCCTCCCCAGTTCCCCCCGCTGTCCCTCCCCCATTCCCCCCAAAAGACCCCAGTGTGTAGTAGACCCCCTCCCTGTGTCCATGTGTTCTCATTTTTCTCACCCGCCTATGAGTGAGAATATGCAGTATTTCTTTTTCTGTTCGTGTGTCAGTTTGCTGAGAATGATGTTCTCTAGATGCATCCATGTCCTTACAAAGGACACAAACTCATCATTTTTGATTGCTGCATAATATTCCATGGTGTATATGTGCCACATTTTCCCTGTCCAGTCTATCATCGTTGGGCATTTGGGTTGGTTCCAGGTCTTTGCTATTGTAAACAGTGCTGCAATGAACATTCGTGTGCATGTGTCCTTATAGTAGAACGATTTATAGTCTTTTGGATATATACCCAGTAATGGGATTGCTGGGTCAAATGGAACTTCTATTTCTAGGTCCTTGAGGAATCGCCACACTGTCTTCCACAATGGTTGAACTAATTTACACTCTCACCAACAGTGTAAGAGTGTTCCTATTTCTCCACATCCTCTCCAGCATCTGCTGCCTCCAGATTTTTTAATGATCGCCGTTCTAACTGGTGTGAGATGGTATCTCAATGTGGTTTTGATTTGCATCTCTCTAATGACCAGTGATGATGAGCATTTTTTCATGTGTTTGTTGGCCTCATGTATGTCTTCTTTTGCAAAGTGTCTGTTCATATCCTTTGCCCATTTTTGAATGGGCTTGTTTGTTTTTTTCCTGTAAATCTGTTTGAGGCCTTTGTAAATTCTGGATATCAGCCCTTTGTCAGATGTGTAAACTGCAAAGATTTTTTTCCCATTCTGATGGTTGCCGATTCACTCAGTGACTGTTTCTTTTCCCGTGCAGAAGCTGTGGAGTTTGATTAGGTCCCATTTGTCTATTTTGGCTTTTGTTGCCAATGCTTTTGGTGTTTTGGTCATGAAGTCCTTGCCTACTCCTATGTCCTGAATGGTTTTGCCTAGATTTTCTTCTAGGGTTTTTATGGTGTCAGGTCTTATGTTTAAGTCTTTAATCCATCTGGAGTTAGTTTTAGTGTAAGGTGTCAGGAAGGGGTCCAGTTTCTGCTTTCTGCACATGGCTAGCCAGTTTTCCCAACACCATTTATTAAACAGGGAATCCTTTCCCCATTGCTTGTTTTTGTCTGGTTTATCAAAGATTATATGGTTGTAGGTTTGTTGTGTTGCCTCCGATGCCTCTGTTCTGTTCCATTGGTCTATATCTCTGTTTTGGTACCAGTACCATGCTGTTTTGATCACTGTAGCCTTGTAGTATAGTTTGAAGTCTGGTAGTGTGATGCCTCCCACTGTGTTCTTTTTGCTTAGAATTGACTTGGCTATGCGGGCTCTCTTTTGGTTCCATATGAAGTTCATGGTGGTTTTTTCCAGTTCTGTGAAGAAAGTCAATGGTAGTTTGATGGGGATAGCATTGATTGTGTAAATTACTTTGGGCAGTATAGCCATTTTCACGATATTGATTCTTCCCAACCACGAACATGGAATGTTTCTCCATCTGTTTGTGTCCTCTCTTATTTCGTTGAGCAGTGGTTTGTAGTTTTCTTTAAAGAGGTCTCTTACATTCCTTGAGAGTTGTATTCCTAGGTATTTTATTTTCTTTGTAGCAATTGTGAATGGCAGTTCGTTCTTGATTTGGTTCTCTTTCAGTCTGTTATTGGTGTATAGGAATGCTTGTGATTTTTGCACATTGATTTTATATCCTGAGACTTTGCTGAAGTTGCTTATCAGTTTGAGGAGTTTTTGGTCTGAGGTGATGGGGTCTTCTAGGTATACTATCATGTCGTCTGCAAATAGAGACAATTTGACTTCCACCTTTCCTATTTGAATACCCTTTATTTCTTTTTCTTGCCTGATTGCTCTGGCGAGAACTTCCAGAACTATGTTGAATAGGAGTGGTGAGAGAGGACATCCTTGTCTAGTGCCGGATTTCAAAGGGAATGCTTCCAGTTTTTTCCCATTAAGTATGATATTGGCTGTTGGTTTGTTGTAAATAGCTTTTATTACTTTGAGATATGTTCCATCAATACCAAGTTTATTGAGGGTTTTTGGCATAAAGGGCTGTTGAATTTTGTCAAATGCCTTCTCTGCGTCAATTGAGATAATCATGTGGTTTTTGTTTTTGCTTCTGTTTATGTGGTGAATTACATTTATAGACTTACATATGTTGAACCAGCCTTGCATCCCCGGGATGAAACCTACTTGATCATTATGGATAAGTTTTTTAATGTGCTGTTGCAATAAGTTTGCCAGTATTTTATTGAAGATTTTTGCATCTATGTTCATCATGGATATTGGCCTGAAGTTTTCTTTTCTTGTTGAGTCTCTGCCGGGTTTTGGTATCAGGATGATGTTGGTCTCATAAAATGATTTGGGAAGGGTTCCCTCTTTTTGAATTATTTGGAATAGTTTCAGAAGGAATGGTACCAGCTCCTCTTTGTGTGTCTGGTAGAATTCGGCTGTGAACCCATCTGGACTTGGGCTTTTTTTGTGTGTTTCTTTCTATGTGTAGTGCCTCTTTCAAGAGCTCTTGTAAAGCAGGCCTAGTGGTGACAAAATCTCTGAGTACTTGCTTGTTCATGAAGGATTTTATTTTTCCTTCACTTATGAAGCTCAGTTTGGCTGGATATGAAATTCTGGGTTGAAAGTTCTTTTCTTTAAGGATGTTGAATATTGGCCCCCACTCTCTTCTGGCTTGTAGAGTCTCCACTGAGAGATCTGCGGTGAGTCTGATAGGCTTCCCTTTGTGGGTGACCCGACCTTTCTCTCTGGCTGCCCTTAGTATTTTCTCCTTCATTTCATCCCTGGTGAGTCTGAAGATTATGTGCCTTGGGGTTGCTCTTCTTGCGGAGTATCTTTGTAGTGTTCTCTGTATTTCCTGGAGTCGAATATTGATCTGTCTTGCTAGGTTGGGGAAATTTTCCTGGATAATATCCTGAAGAGTATTTTCCAGCTTGGATTCATTCTCTTCATCACATTCCAGTACACCTATGAAACGTAGGTTGGGTCTCTTCACATAGTCCCACATTTCTTGGAGATTTTGTTCATTCCTTTGTGCGCTTTTTTCTCTAATCTTGGTTTCTCGTTTTATTTCATTGAGTTGATCTTCGACTTCTGATATTCTTTCTTCTGCCTGGTCAATTCGGCTGTTGAAACTTGTGCATGCTTCGCAAAGTTCTCGTGTTGTGTTTTTCAGCTCCTTCAATTCATTCATATTCCTCTCTAAGTTGTTCATTCTTGTTATCATTTCCTCCAATCTTTTTTCAAATCTTTTTTCAAGGTTCTTAGTTTCTTTGCACTGATTTAGAACATGTTCTTTTAGCTCACTGAAGTTTCTCATTATCCACTTTCTGAAGTCTGATTCCGTCATTTTGTCACACTCATTCTCCGTCCAGCTTTGTTCCCTTGCTGGTGAGGAGTTTTGGTCCTTTGTAGGAGGTGAGGTGTTTTGGTTTCGGGTGTTTTCCTCCTTTCTGCGCTGGTTTCTTCCCATCTTTATGTATTTATCCACCTGTCGTCTTAGTAGTTGCTGATTTTTCAATTGGGTCTCTGAGTGGACACCCAGATTGTTGATGATGGAGTATTTCTGTTACTTAGTTTTCCCTCTAATGGTCTAGCCCCTCTGCTGTATGAGTGCTGAGGTCCACTCCAGGCCCTGCTTGTCTGGGGTACACCTGTAGCAGCTGCGGAACAGTGAGGGATGCTACCAGTTTCTTCTTCTGCTATCTTTGTTCCAGAATGATGCCTGCCAAATGTCAGTCTGATTAGTCCCTTTTTGGGGTGACTCTTTGGATATACAGGGGTCAGGGAGCTGCTTGAGCGGATGGCCTGTGCTTTATAGGAGCTCCAGTGCTGAGCTGTGAGCTCCGTTGTTCATTCAGGGTTGTTGGGAGGATGTGTTTATGTCTGCTGCAACAGAACTCACAAAACCCCCCCCTTTTCTCCCTCCTTAGATACTCTGTCTCAGGGAGTTGGGGCTTTCTTTATGAGTATCTGTTGCACTGTCCTGCCCGGCTAGAGGTAGTCTATTCACTATTTGCCTGCCGAGGCTCCACCCTGCTAGCGCAGGTGTGCCCTGCTGCTGCGGGGCTCTGTTCTGCTGTGGTGTGCTCTGCCCTGCTGACAGAGTGTCTCTGTTATGGCGGGTTGCCTCGGCAACGGCAGCCTGCATCAGCACTGGATGGTACTTCAGTAGGGGCAGATTGTCCGTAGTGGCAGATGCCCCTCCCCCACTGGGCTGCGCCATCCTAGATTCAACTGTGCCGGCAGAAAACTCTCAGCCCCGAGCACCTGCAATCCCCGCCCTGCTTGTCCCCGTGAGGGTGGGACCTGCCGAGCCCGATCACCCAGCTCCCTGCCTCAGAGTCCGTCCTCTCTCTCTCTCTCTCTCTTCCTCTCCCCAAGCTGAACGGTCAACTCTCTCACTGGTGCCCCAGTAGCCTGCCGATAGGGCACTGGGATCCATGCGATATCCTGTGCCGCTGCCCACTGCACCAGCTCAGAGCACACTTCCCAGGAATCTCCTGGTCTGGCTCATTGTCCAAGTCCCGTTCAATCAGATGGACATGCCAATCTGCCCTTCCAAATCTCAGATTGCCGGTTTAACAGGGCACCCAGACCAGTGAGTTTTGTGCCGGGCGCCTTCGCTGCGGCGCTGGCCGAACCTGCCGTGCGAGCCGGCTGCACTGGCGTCCTGTGTCTCTCCCACACCTGGGACTTTAAACGTTCTGTGGGCAAAAAAGGTCCGTCCGAGAATGCGGCTAGGACTCACCCTCTGCGCCTTCACTGAGAGCTGCAATCCTGAGTCACCTCTACGACGCCATCTTGGAAGCGGTCTCGATCTCTTGACCTCATGATCCATCTGCCTTGGCCTCCCAAAGTGCTGGGATTATAGGCGTGAGCCATCGCACCCAGCCGGTAAAAAACTGTTTTATTTTAAAAAACAGAAATTTCTCTTACAATTATTTCTTGTACAAATAAACTTGTCCATGTACAAAATGATAAATGACAAGAATATTTATTATAGCATTACCTCTTCTACAGGAAAAAATAAAAACAATTTAAATGTCTACCAATAAGGGACTAGTTTTATCTAAACTATGGTGCATCCAATCAAAAGAAGTATAAGCAGTTGACGTGGAAAATGAGGGCATTCTATACTAATTAACAGTGGTATCTGATAGGCTGGGCACAGTGGCTCACTCCCATAATCCCAGCGCTTTGGGAGGCCAAAATGGGTGGATCACGAGGTAAGGAGTCAGAGACCAGCCTGTCCAACATGGTAAAAACCCATCTCTGCTTAAACTACAAAAATTAACCAGTCGTGGTGGACACCTGTAGTCCCAGCTACTCAGGAGGCTGAGGCAGGAGAATTGCTTGAACCTGGGAAGCGGAGGTTGTAGTGAGCCAAGACCACACCATTGCACTCCAGCCTGGGTGATAGAATGAGACTGTCTCAAAAAAAAAAAAATTGGCATCTGGAGCTGGTGTGCCTGGGCTCAAATCCTAGCCTGAGTCTCCTCAAATATAATCTACCCCAAAGGGTTACTAATAAGTTACTGCTTAGACCAGTGCCTGGCATATGCTAAGTATATGTAAGTATTAGGGATTCTCATTAATTGGAGGAGGGGAAAAGCAAATCACAGAATAGTATGTATAGTATTCTGCAATTTATGTGAAGAGAAAACAAACATGCATATCTGTAAATGTATAAGATGAATACCTCTTGAAGGATGCACACATTAAACAACCTGGTAGCTGAGATTGCCCCTGGCTAGGGCAACTGGTTGGCTAGAGAAAAGAAAGGAAGAGACTTCTTTTTCAGCAGTTTGTCTTCATACCTTTTGAATTCTATGCTAAGCTTGTTATTACCTTTTCACAACAGAATTATTTTAAAAAAGAAAGGCCTATATGCACATTTTAGTTTTTTCAGCAGGCATGATTACTTCTTTGTTTTCCTTTCTTTTTTGAGTCACCCAGGCAGGAGTGCAGTGGCAGGATCACAATTCACTACAATCTCGACCTCTGGCACTCAAGCTATCCTCCCACCTCAGCCTCCCACCTGTAGCTGGGACTACAGTCACCTGCACGAACACACCTGACTAATTTTTTTTTTTTTTGAAACTGAGTCTTCCTCTGTCACCCAGGCTGGAGTACAGGGGCACGATCTTGGCTCACTGCAACCTCTGCCTCCCGGGTTCAAGCAATTCTCCTGCCTCAGCCTTCTGAGTAGATGGGATTACAGGTGCACACCACCATACCTGGCTAATTTTTGTATTTTTTTTTTTAAGTAGAGATGGGGTTTTACCATGTTGGCCAAGCTGGTCTCGAACTCCTAACCTTGTGATCCACCCACCTCAGCCTCCCTAAGTGCTGGGATTATAGGCATGAGCCACTGCGTCTGGCCCACGCCTGGCTAATTTTTAAAAATTTTTGTTTTTGTAGACACAGGGGTCTTGCTAGGCTGCTCAGGCTGTTCTCAAACTCCTGGGCTCAAGTGATCCTCCCATCTTGGCCTCCCAAAATTTTGGTATTATAGGTGTCAGCCACTGCACTCAGCCAGGATGGCTTTTTTTTCTTCTTTTTTTCTTTTTTTGGAGACAGAGTCTCACTCTGTCACCCAGGCTGTAGTGCAGCAGCACAATCTTTTCTCATGGCAACCTCCACCTCCAGGGTTCAAGCAATTCTCCTGCCTCAGCCTCCTGAGTACCTGGGATTACAGGCGTGCACCACCACATCCAACAAATTTTTGCATTTTATTTGTTGTTGTTGTCATTGAGACAGAGTCTCCTCTATTGCCCAGGCTGGAGTGCAGTGGCGTGATCTCGGCTTACTGCAACCTCCACCTCCTGGGTTCAAGCGATTCTCCTGCCTCAGTGCCACCACCCCCAGATAGCTGGGATTATAGGTTCATGCCACCACCCCTGCTTAAGTTATGTGTTTGTAGTAGAGATGGGGTTTCACCATGTTAGCCAGGCTGGTCTCGAACTCCTGACCTCAGATGATCTGCCCACCTCCACCTCCCAAAGTGCTAGGATTACAGGTGTGAGGCACTGTACCCAGCCTATTTGTTTTTTATTTATTTATTTTTTGTTTTTTTTTTTGTTTTTTTTTTTTTTTTTAGATGGAGTCTCACTCTGTCACCCAGGCTGGAAGTGCAGTGGTGTGATCTTGGCTCACTGTACTTCCAGGTTCAAGCAATTCTCTTGAATAGCTGAGATTATAGGCACACCACCTCGCCAGGCTAATTTTTGTATTTTTAGTAGAGATGGGGTTACACCATGTTGGTCAGGCTGGTCTTGAACTCCTGACCTCGTGATCCACCTGCCTCGGCCTCCCAAAGTGCTGGGATTACAGTCGTGAGCCATTGTGTCTGGCTATTTATTTATTTTTTAAAAAGATAGTCTCACTCTGTCACCCAGGCTGGAGTGCAGTGGTGTGAGCTTGGCTCATTGTAACCCCATCTCCCGTGTTCAAGTGATTCTCCTGCCTCAGCCTCCAGAGTAGCTGGGATTACAGGCATGTGCCACCACACCGGCTAATTTTTATATTTTTGTAAAGGCAATATTTCACCATGTTGACGAGACTGTGAATTCCTTCTTGTGAAGCCAAGAGGCCCGGGGCCTCCCAGGCTGAACCTCAGTTCTGGAGTTTACCCTGTGACACCTTCAAACCTTAACCAAGGTGGGGCAGAGTGGCTCATGCCTGTAATACCAGCACTTTAAGAGCCCGAGGCAACTGGATCACATGAGGCCAGGAGTTTGAGAGCAGCTTAGCAAACATGATGAAACCTTGTCTCTACTAAAACTGCAAAAATTAGCCAGGCATGGGGGTAGGTGCCTGTAATCCCAGCTACTCGGAGGCTGAGGCATGAGAACAGCTTGAACCCGGGAGGCGTAGGTTGCAGTGAATCAACATCACGCCACTGCACTTTAGCCTGCGCAACAGAGTGAGAACCTGTCTCAAAAACAAACGAACAAATCTTAACCAAGAGAATAGAAAGCACGTAACTAAGAAGGCATAATTGTCAGGGCATTTGAACTAGAGCAACTCCATCTTTAATAAAGCTGGGTTAAATAAAGCTGAAACCTACTGGGCTGCATACCCAGAAGGTTAAGGCCTTCTAAGTCACAGGATGAGTTAGGTCAATGGAAGACACAGGTTTTAAATACCTTGCTGATAAAACAAGTTGCAGTAAAGCAGCCAGCTAAAACCCACCAAAACCAAGATGGTGATAAGAGTGACCTCTGGGTGTCCTGACTGGTACAATCCTACCAGCACCATGACACTTTGCTGTGCCAACTGTCAGAAATGCCATTGCAATGTCAGGGAAGTTACCACATATGGTCTAAAAAAGGAGGAATGAATTAATCTATCCTTTGTTTAGCATATAATCAAGAAATAACCATAAAAATGGGCAACCAGCCACCCTCAGGGCTGCTCTGTCTGTGGAGTAGGCATTCTTTCATTCCTTTACTTTCCTAATAAACTCACTTTCACTTACTCTACCGACTCTCCCTGAATTCTTTCTTGCGTGAGATCCAAGAATCATCAGGACCCCTTTCCAGTAACATAGTTATCAGAGAATGCAGGAAACTATAAAGTGATAATCCAGGAAACTGCAAATTACTAGTAACAAAAGTGGAGAAGGAAAGGGACCTGCGTGGAGCCCAGAGGAAAAAAGGATCAACTTTAAGAAAGGAGCACTGTGGGTTCAGTCCCTTTGGTAAAGGACTTGTCACTGGAGAAGAGATTGAGCATCCGGGTGCCACAGGGACAGTTCCCCAGGTCTGAGCCCTTTCAGGGCCTGAGGGGAAGGATGGGACAACATCCCTGCACCTTGCCCTGCTCTGCGCTCTCTACAGCAAGCAGCCTTCTGGGAGTTGACAGCAGCCAGCCCTGAAAGGTCTGTCATTCTCATGTGAATTAATTGACAAGCTCTAGGAGTGTCATGACTGCTGTGAGCACCCCAAAATCAGCATCTTCTGAATCTGGGAAGCCTGAGATGTAGGTCCTAGGAGAGTGCATACTTCACCTCTGTGATCCTACAGCTTCACATACACCCTCCAGTGGTCCACTTAGCAGCAAGGTGCATGGTGCATGGCCAGTTGGTTCAACATTGGTCCCCCAAACAAGATTTTTTTTGAGACGGAGTCTTGCTCTGTCACCCAGGCTGGGATGCAATGGCATGATCTTGGCTCACTGCAACCTCCACCTCCCAGATTCAAATGATTCTTTTGCCTCAGCCTCCCAAATAGCTGGGATTACAGGCAGGCACCACCACATCTGCCCAATTTTTTTGTGTTTTTAGTAGAGACAGGGTTTCACCATATTGGCCAGGCGGGTCTTGAACTCCTGACCTTGTGATCTGCCCTCCTTGGCCTCCCAAAGTGCTGGGATTACAGGCATGAGCCACCACGCCCAGACTTTAATTTTTGTATTTTTAGTAGAGATGGGGTTTCACCGTGTTAGCCAGGATGGTCTCAATCTCTTCACCTCATGATCCGCCCACCTCAGCCTCCCAAAGTGCTGGGATTACAGGTGTGAACCACCGCTCTCAGCCTCCAAACAAGACTCTTAGAGGCCAGAGACTGTGTCTGTGTGACTGACAGTTTATTGCCAAAGCACAATAAACTTTCTTTGTAAAATGTGACTTGTATGGGTAAAATCCCAGCATCAGCGGGCTGGTGGTGTTAAGAAAAAAATAATAATAAAGAAAAAAAAAAAGACAACAAAAAAAACCTAGCTTCAGTTTGAGCTGGAATTCCCCTTCTGGCCAAGGATCAGAAACTTAATCTCTGCTTTCTGGAGTCCACCCATAGTTCTCCCTGACAACATTAAACCTAAGCTTTGCAGGCTTTTCTATTTTTTTTTTTTAATAAATATGGGGTTTCACCATGTTGGTCCGGCTGGTCTTGAACTCCCAACCTCAGGTGATCCACCTGCCTTGGCCTCCAAAGTGCTTGGATTACAGGCATGAGCCACCACGCCCAGCCTGGCTTTTCTAATATAAAGATGTTGGAGGTGGGCATCTGGCCTTTGGGCATTAGCCCAGATCAGTGATTCCTGCTATTTCTCTCATACTGACAGTAGGACCCCTCAGGCCCAGCTCTCTCTCTTCCCCTCTGTGCCACATTTATTTATGTGTTTTTGTTTTGTTTTTTTTTTTTTTCTCAAGTCTCATGAGATCTGGGCCACATCTAAAAGTGTGGGAATCAGGCTGTTCTTCCTTGGGGTAAAGAAATCGACAAGTTTCAGCTTTGTTCCTGGGGACCCTGTTCAGAAAGCAAAGCTTGTCCCTCCATGTACTACCAAGGTCTCTATTTCCATTACTTCTCCTTGGTCTTTTCTTGGCTCACTGCAACCTCCACTTCCTGGGTTCAAGCAATTCTCATGCCTCAGCCTCCCTTGTAGCTGGGATCACAGGTGCACCACCACATCCCACTAATCTTTGTATTTTTAGTAGAGACAGGGTGTCGTCATGTTGGTCAGGCTGATCACTCCTGACCTCAAAGTGATCTGCCAGTCTCAGCCTCCCAAAGTGCTGAGATTAACAGGTGTGAGCTTCCACCCCCGGCCTTACTTTTCCTTTGTTTTTCTTTTACTTTCTTTTTTTTTTTTTAATAAGAAAACATTTTTGAAGCCTTTATTTACAAAAGCTTTAAAAACAAATAATACCCTCTGTTTTGCAAATAATGTTTTGTTTAAAAAGGACCACCCAGTTACAGCACTGTAATATCATGAATAAAGAATGTACAAGGGAGACAAACCAATGTAACATTTGGAGATTTGCTAATATTACTGATTGTAAGTGTAGGTAACACACATTATAACTTGTAGTCCATCATTTCAAGGTAGAGTTAATGATTACTGAAAAGTCTTGCTACACATGCTCTGGTCTGGTCACATATTCTGCATGACTAAATATTTCACAGTCTCTTTTGTCAATATATATAAAATAGATTGCAAAGATATACACACAAAAATGAACAAGCATTACACTCCTCAGGTAATTTTATCAGCTATATATTTAGAGATAGATAGATAGATATGAGAATATCTATATATATTTTTTGTGTTTTGTTGTTTTGTACCAAATCTCTCCATTATTTACTTCTGTAGTAAGCACGATTTTTGTTTTCTAATTTAATCTGGTACAAAATATCCTTAAAGACTTGTTATCTTTGGATTTTAATAAAATTGATTTGTGTAACCAACAAATCAGTAGTATGATAAGTATGGCTACAAAATGAAAAAAACAAAGGTAGACAGTGACGGAATAAAAACAAGCAGATCGAGGGAAGTGTGCTATCATAAAATAACTGTAGCTTCAACATCTTGAGTACCAATTTCCTGGCAGATACTAAACATCCAATCACAGGGGATTCTTCCTGAAGGGTGTAAAGCTGGTTTGAAAATTCTTCAGTCACAGAGCAGCCTACACATGCCAATTAGAAACTGACAGACACTAGATGTGCTTGGAAGATTAAACACTACATACAGAAACAGCAGTTACTAAGCTCCTCAGTAGTTTATCTTTTTTTTTTTTTTAGTTTTGTTAAACTGACAGCACAATGAATGTGCTACAGTCTGTGGGTCAAAACCAAGTAAATACTGTGTAAAGTTGGCAGATGGTCATTTTTCCAACTAAGATCAAGAAAAAACAAAATTTCTGATAAAACAGAGGTTTTGAGTCAGAATCACTCTCTAAAGTGCAAAATTGATGGTCCACAATCTCAAATAGCTAAAACTGCAGAATGGAAGGGAGAGACATGAAACAGGGAAATAAAGTACAGTCAGTGCTAGTTAATTTAGGAAAAGGGAAAAATAAACCCAACTCAAGTAGGTAAAGTTTATCAAAATATTCAGTGATGTAGCTTTCCCCACTCTGTCACACATGCTTGCTAACAAGTATATTAAGGCCAAATTTAACCTGAATGCATTTTTTAAATTAAGATCTGAGATAGGGAAGGTCATACTTAGTACTGAAAGGTAGACAATAAAATGGGCCATGAAAGGGGCAGGGGAAAGGTACTGTCTATTGTTCAAGGGATTCAACCAGAGATAAAACCTATATACAAGCATGTGTGTAGCTCAAAATAAAAACAAAAGGACTATTTCATGTCATGACTGCTTGTTGGCTTCCTCCTCATATGCATTCCCTGTGCCATTCTGTACATAGGATGAACCAGAACCAAGGCCGTACAAATGAACACAAAATTTGGCATCATCAATATGATCTTCAAAGAACAATTTCTCTTATTTTGAAAAAAGCCATTCATGTGAGCAGTGCATCAGATCCTGCCTGATGTAGTCCTATTCGTTCCAGCTCTAACTGTTCTGCCACCTCCTGTAATCCACCTTTGAGATTTCTGCAGCTCTTCATGAGGTACTTCACATTATAAATGACAGGAAAAAACAATCTAAGGATCTCAAAGAAGTCAAGTTCTTCTTTAGGCAAGTTAGAGTTGGTCAGGATTTTGATTAAATAGCCAAAGTCATAACTGCTGTGAAATGACAACTGTTTGACCACTTCACAGAGGACCACTCCTGAAGTCACCAGAAGTTCTGCGAAGTCCTGGGTCTCAATTCCTTCTTCCTCATGTTTTTTAAACTGGATACCAGATGTTGTTAGTAGCTCTATAGAGTCCTGGGCATACATGTCCTCCCTCAAATTAAATTTAAAATTAAACTGCCATGTTGAAGTTCCTGGAGGGTATTCTCCTTGCTCATTCATAAATGTCAGTCCTAGCTGAATTATCTTTAACAAGTCTACATTACACCGCAGTAGTTGGTACTGATAGTCAGCATTGCTTCTGAATTCTCCAATGGGTCTTGCAGCCACACCTGGAAATTGGGTGTCCATAGCAACGTAATTATATTTTTGAATAACTTGAATTTTCTTCATCTCTTTATCCAAGTTGCAAGCCCAAATTTCACAAATTCTCTGGCTATGATCTACAGTTGCTGCTGGCATAGTGAGGGCACAAAGGAGTCTAGATGCCAAGCATCAAAATGTTATACTTGATTGAAGATTTGTTTCATAAAATATTGTATTCTTTATTTATGTACTTGTGTCGCTGAGCTCGCGATCCTCCTCCTCCTCCTCCTCGCCATAGAGACAGCACCCGGCGGCGGGTGCCCCACAGACACCTCTCGCCCAGCAAGGGGGAAAGGCGAGCCAGAGCTACGCCGCACCTTGCTGCGCCGTCGCTTTTCGCCTACTTTCTTTTTTCTTTCTGAGGTGGAGTTTTTGCTCTGTTGTTCAGGTTGGAGCGTAACGGTGGGATCTCGGCTCACTGCAACCTCTGCCTCCTGGGTTCAAGCAATTTTCCTGCCTCAGCAACCGCCTTCCCCCAGGTAGCTGGGATTACAGGTGCCCACCACCACACCTGGCTAAATTTTGTTTTGTTTTTTTGAGACGGAATTTCGCTGTTGTTATCCGGGCTGGAGTGCAATGGCGCGATCTCGGATTACCGCAACCTCCGCCTCCTGAGTTCAAGCAATTCTCCTGCCTCAGCCTCCTGAGTAGCTGAAATTACAGGCACGCTCCACCATGCCCAGCTAATTTTTGTATTTTTAGTAGAGACAGGATTTCACCTTGTTGACCAGGATGGTCTCGATCTCTTGACCTCGTGATCCACCCGCCTCAGCCTCCCAAAGTGCTGGGATTATAGGCGTGAGCCACCGCGCCCGGCCAGTTTTGTTTTTTGACTCCTTTTGAGACAGAGTCTTCCTCTGTCACCCAGGCTGGAGTGCAAGGGTGCAATCTTGGCTCACTGCAACCTTTGCCTCCCCGACTCAAGCAATTCTTCTGTCTCGGCCTCAACTCAGGAGTTCAAGACCAGCCTGGCCAACATGGTGAAACCCCATCTCTACTAAAAATACAAAAATTAGCCAGGCATGGTTGTACTCACCTGTAATCCCAGCTATTCAGGAGGCTGAGGCAGAAGAATTTCTTGAACCCCATAGGCAGAGGTTGCAGTAGGCTGAGATCATGCCACTGCACTCCAGCCTGGGCAACAGAGTGATACTCTATCTCAAAAAATAAATAAAATAAGGGAAAAGTAAAAGGCAGCACCTTGAATAGAGTTAGTGATGGGGATAAAGAGGATGAATTGAGGAGAAGGTGATAACCTACACAAAGAAAGGAATATTGCTATGTCTCAAAAAATTTTATCCCACCACATGTAGTCAATGCATTTTTCTAGCTTTATTGAAGTATAATTGACAAATAAAATGTATACATATTTACAGTATTCAACATGTTTGATATATGTATACATTGTAAAATGATTACCATGATCAAACTATTTAACATATCCATCACCTCACATAGTTATTTTTTGTGTGTATGGTGAAAACTTTTAAGATTTACTCTCCAGCCCGGGAAACATGGCGAAACCTGGTATCTACAAAACATACAAAAATTAGCAGGGCATGCTGTTAGACTCCCATAGTCCCAGCTACCTGGGAAGCTGAGGCGGGAGGATCACCGGAGCCAGGGAGGTGGAGGCTGCAGCAGTGACCCATGATCAAGCACCACTGCGCTCCAGCCTCGGTGACAGAGGGAGACACTGCTCAAATAACTAACCAACTAAATCTCTCTCCAGGGCGTTCTCATCCTCTCTCTCCCTCTCTCTCTATATCTATCTATATCTATATATAGATAGATATAGATATAGAGATAGATACAGAGATAGATATAGCTATAGATAGACATATACATACATATATACACAGATATATACATACATATATATACATATATATTTTTACGTGTGTGTGTGTGTGTGTGTGTGTGTGTGTGTGTGTGTATATATTTTTTTTTTGAGGTGAAGTTTTGCTCTTGTTGCCCAGGCTAGAGTACAGTGGCATGACCTCAGCCTCCCAGGTTCTAGCGATTCTCCTGCCTCAGCCTCTGAGTAGCTGGGATTACAGGCACCAGCCACCACACTCAGCTAATTTTTTGTATTTTTAGCAGAGACAGGGTTTCGCCATGTCAGCCGGGCTGGTCTCAAACTCCTGACCTCAGGTGATCTACCCACCTTGGCCTCCCAAGGTGCTCAGATTACAGGTGTGAGCCACTGCACCCAGCCAAGAGCTCCATATATTTTTTCTTTTTCTTTCTTTTTTTTTTTTTTTTAATTTTTAGGCCAGGCACGGTGGCTCATGCCTGTAATCCCAGCACTTTGGGAGGCTGAGGCAGGTGGATCACCTTATGTGAGGAGTTCAAGACCAGCCAGGCCAACATGGTGAAACCCCATCTCTACTAACAATACAAAAAGTCAGCCAGGTGTGGTGGCACAAACCTGTAATTCCAGCTATTTGGGAGGCTGAGGCAGGAGAATTGCTTGAACCCAGGAGGCAGAGGTTGCAGTGAGTGGAGACTGGGCCACTGCACTCCAGCCTGGGCAACAGAGCGAGACTGTTTCAGAAAACAACAACGATCAAACTTCCCAAGGACCCCTTTCCCTCTCTATCTGCCTAAAATAATTTCTTTTCTTTTTTTTTTTTTAAGATGGGGTCTCACCATGTTGGTTAGGCTGGTCTTGAACTCCCGACCTCAGGTGATCCTCCCACCTTGGCCTCCAAAGTGCTTGGAATACAGGCATGAGCCACCACGCCCAGCCCTAAAATTATTTATTTATTTATTTATTTGAGACGGAGTTTCGCTCTTATTACCCAGGCTGGAGTGCAATGGCGCGATCTTGGCTCACCGTAACCTCTGCTTTCTGGGTTCAGGCAATTCTCCTGCCTAGCCTCCCGAGTGGCGGGGATTACAGGCAGGCGCCACAATGCCCAGCTAATTTTTTGTATGTTTAGTAGAGACGGGGTTTCACCATGTTGACCAGGATGGTCTTGATCTCTTGACCTCGTGATCTACCCGCCTCGGCCTCCCAAAGTGCTGGGATTACAGGCTTGAGCCAATGCGCTGGGCCCAAAATAATTTCTTAATAACTCCCACGTACCACAACTTGAGGTCAGGAGTTCAAGACCAGCCTGGCCAACATGGCATAACCCCCTCGCCACAAAAAAATACAAAATTTGGCTGGGCATGTTGGTGTGCACCTGCAATTCCACCTAGTCAGGAGTCTGAGGCGTGAGAATGGCTTAACCCCAGGAGGCAGAAGTTGCAGTGAGCCGAGATTATGCCACTGCACTTCAGTCTAGGGGACAGAGCTAGACTCTATCTCAAAAAAGAAAAAACATCTAGAGCATTTTGTAGTGCCAGAAAGTAAGGAAGTAAAGAACCAAAAACGACTGGACCTGGTGGGCCATGCCTGTAATCCCAGCACTTTGGGAGGCCAAGGCAGGAGGATCGCTTGAATGCAGGAGTTCAAGACCAGCCTGGGCAATAAAGACCCCAGTCTCTACAAAAATAAAAGATTAACTGGGCATGGCACACTTGTAATAGCAGCTACATGGGAAACTGAGGCAGAAGGATTGCTCTAGCCCAGGAAATCAAGGCTGTGAGCTTTATTCATAACACTGCACTCCAGCTTGGGTGACAGAGCAAGAATCTGTCTCAAAAGAAAAAAGAACCAGCTGAGTTTTTTTTTTTTTTTTCCAGTTAGTCTGAAATGGCCGGCACCAAGCAGACTAAAAAAAAAAAAGAAAGAAAGAAAGAAAGAAAGAAAAAAGAACCAAAAACATGTTGTAAGAGCACAGGACCCAACTAAAAGACCTGGAATTGCTTGAGCCACCAAATAAATAATAGTATTGGATTACAACCCAAGGTATAAAATAAATATCCATGAGATCACCGTGGTATAAATAAATGATAGGACAAATTAATAATTGGACAGGAAGTGACAACTCATTCTCTGGGCTGATTTGTTTGTTAAAGAGTCTCTCTCTGTCACCTAGGCAGGAGTGTAGTGGCAGCATCAGAGCTCCTGGGCTCAACTGATCCTCCCACCTCAGCCTCCTAAATAGCTGGGATCACAGGCGTGCACCCCAACATTTGGCTAACTTTTAAAGTTTTGGACAAAAATTCCAGCTCTCTTTAGAACTGCAGAAGAATTCCAAACAACGTATGCTTAAGTGGGTGAGCATACTCAAATGCCCACTTCTTAGGTGTAGGTTGCACACAGTGACTCCTTTCAAAGTGTACAGCATGGAACTGGGCATGGTGGCTCACGCCTGTAATCCCAGCACTTTGGGAGGCTGAGGTGGGCAGATCTCTTGAGACCAGGGATTTGAGACCAGCCTGGCCAACATGGTGAAACCATGTCTCTACTGAAAATACAAAAATTAGCCGGGACTGATAGTGCAGGCTGAGGCAGGAGAATCGCTGGAACCCAGGAGGTAGGGGTTGCAGTGAACTGAGATCTGGCCACTGCACTCCAGCCTGTGTGACAGAGCAAGACTCCAAAAACCACAACAAAAAAAAGTGTTGGGATTATAGGTGTGAGCCACCATGCCTGGCTCTTTATGTACATTGAATTGATAATTACACATAATTTAATAAGATAATATGGCCAGGCTCGGTGGCTCATGCCTGTAATCCCAGTGCTTTGGGAGGCCAAGGTGGGCAAATCACAAGATCAGAAGTTCGAGACCAACTTCGCCAACACGGTGAAACCCTGTCTCTACTAAAAATACAAAAAATTAGCCGGGTGTGGTGGCAGGCACCTTTAATCCCAGTTACTAGGGAGGCTGAGGCAGGAGAATCACTTGAATCCAGGAGATGAAAGTTGCAGTGAGCTGAGATCTTGCCACTGCACTCCATCCTGGACAACAGAGATTCCATTTCAAAAAAAAAAAATTATATAAAATGTAGATCAAATGTATTTATTTATTTATTTTTGAGACGGAGTCTCACTCTGTCCCCCAGGCTGGAGTTCAGTGGTGTGATCTTGGCTCACTGCAACTTCTGCCTCCCAGGTTCAAGAAATTCTCCTGCCTTAGCCTCCTGATTAGCTGAGATTACAGGCATGTGCCACCATGCTTGGCTAGTTTTTCATATGTTTAGTAGAGATGGGGTTTTACCATGTTGGTCAGGCTGGTCTCAAACTCCTGACCTCATGATCTCCCTGCCTTGGCCTCTCAAAGGTGTGAGCCACCACACCTGGCCTACATGTAGATAAAATCGAATTGACATGTCATGAAATGGAGCCAAGGACAATTTTTTTCCCCTTTAAGTTATATTATTATGGCTGGGAGCGGTGGCTCACGCATGTAATCCCAGCACTTTGGAAAGCTGAGGTGGGTGGATCACGAAGTCAAGAGATTGATAGCATCCTGGCCAACATGGTGAAACCCTGTCTCTACTAAAAATACAAAAATTAGCTGGGCATGGTGGCACATGCCTGTAGTCCCAGCTACTCAGGAGGCTGAGGCAGGAGAATTGCTTGAACCTGGGAGAAGGAGATTGCAGTGAGCCAAGATTGTGCCACTGCACTCCAGATAGGGGGACAGCACAAGACTCTGTCTCAAAAAAAAAAAAAATTATTATCATTTTTTGAGATACTGTCTTATTAATATTGTACAGGCTGATCTCAAACTCCTGGGCTTAAGTAAACCCTCTGCCTTATCTCTCCAAGTAGCTGGGATTACAGATGTGAACCACTGTGATGGCTAAATTATTTTAATTTAATTTTTTTTAGAGACAGGGTCTCACTATGTTGCCCAGGCTGGAATGCAGTGGCTATTCTCAGGCAAAATCATTGCAGGAACTATAGCCCTGAACTGGGCTCAAGCAACCTCCCAAGTAGCTGGGACTTTCACATTCAAAGATAAAGGCCCTCACTTTTTTTTTTTTGAGACAGAGTCTTGGCTCTGTCACCTAGGCTGGAGTGGAATGATGCGATCTCAGCTCACTGCAACTTCTGCCATTCTGGTTTAAATGATTCTTGCGCCTCAGCCTCCCCCACAGCTAGGATTACAGGCATGCACCACTATGCTGACTAATTTTTTCTGTATTTTTAGTAGAAATGGAGTTTCACCATGTTGGCCAGGCTGGTCTCGAACTCCTGGCCTCAAGTGATCCACACACCTCAGCCTCCCAACATGCTGGGGTTATAGGTGTGAGCCATCCAGCCTGGCCTCAAAGGTAAAATCCCCAATGAGTAAAATATAGCACATTTATATAGACTGACATAATAACATAGTCAAAAAGAAAGAAAGAAAACAACAAAAATAATTACATAGGCCCAGGCATAGTGGTTCACCCTTGTAATCCAAGCACTTTGGAGGCTGAAGTGAGAGGATCGCTTGAGCTCAGGAGTTTGAGACCAACCTGAGCAACATAGTGGGATCTCGTCTCTGCAAAAAATAAAAAACTTAGCTGGGAGTGGTAGCACATGCCTGTGTCCCAGCTACTTGGGGAGCTGAGATGGGAGGATTACTTAAGCCTGAGGGTTGAGGCTGCAATAAGCCATGATCGTTCCATTGCATACCAGCCTGAGTCACAGGGAAAGACTTCATCTTGAAAAAAAAGGAGGCAGTGGCCGGGTGTGGTGGCTCACACCTGTAATACCAGCGCCTGTAATCCCAGCACTTTGGGAGGCTGAGGCGGGCAGATCACCTGAGGTCAGGAGTACCAGATCAGCCTGGCCAATATGGTGAAACCCCATCTCTACTTCAAATGAAAAATTAGCTGGGCATGGTAGCTGGCATGCAGTTGTAGTCCCAGCTACTTGGGAGGCTGAGGCAGAAGAATTGCTTGAACACAGGAGGTGGAGGTTGCAGTGGGCCAAGATTGTGCCACTGCACTCCAGCCTGGGTGACAAAGTGAGACTCCATCTCAAAAAAAAAAAAAAAAAGAAAAGAAAAGAAAAAGGAGGAGGCATGGTGGCTGAAACACTTTGGAAAGCCAAGGAAGATAGATCACTTGAAGCCAGGAGTTCGAAACCAGCCTGCCCAACATGGTGAAATTCCGTCTCTACTAAAAGAACAAAAAAGAGCCAGATGTTGTGAAGTCTGCCTATAGTTCAAGCTACTTGGGAGGCTGAGACAGGAGAATAGCTTGAACCTGGGAGGTAGAGGTTGCAGTGAGCTGAGATCATGGTACTGCACTCTAGCCTGGGCAACAAAGTGAGACTCTGTCTCAAAAATAAAAAAGAAAAAATTCAGTTGTTTTTCCTTGATGTGTCCCTAAATTTCTATTTATTTTTTATTTTTGAGATGGAGTTTCACTCTTGTTGCCCAGGCTGGAGTGCAGTGGCATGATCTTGGCTTGCTGCAACCTCTGTCTTTTGGGTCCAAGCAATTGTCCTGCCTCAGACTCCATGGGACTACAGGTGCATGCCACCATGCCGGGTTAATTTTTGTATTTTTAGTAGAAATGGAGTTTCGCCATGTTAGCCAGGCTGGTCTCGAACCCCTGACCTCAGGTGATCCACCCACCTTGACCTCCCAAAGTGTTGGGATTACAGATGTAAGCCACCACACCCAGCTTATTTTTTATTATTATATTTTTAAATAAAAATAGAGACGGGGTTCACCATTTTGGCCAGGCTGGTCTTGAATTCCTGACCTCAAGCAATCCACCCACCTTGGCCTCCCAAAGTGCTGGGATTACAGGCATGAGACACCATGCCCAGCCTTTTATTTTTATTTATTTATTTTGGTTTTGGTTTTTGTTTTCTTTTTTTGTTGTTGTTTTCGTTTGTTTTTATTTTTATTTTGTAAGTACAGATGAAGTCTTACTTACTGTGTTGCCCAGGCTGGTCTCAAACTCCTGGCTCACCCTCCCAAAGTGTTTGGATTACAGGCATGAGCCACCAACCACACCCAGCCCTCAATTTTTAATAAGTGAAATTCTTTTTTTTTTTTTTTTAATTTAAGATGGAGTCTCACTCTGTCACCAGGATGGAGTGCAGTGGTATGATCTCAGCTCACTGCAACCTCTGCCTCCCAGGTTCCAGTGATTCTCCTGTCTCAGCTTCCTGAGTAGCTGGGACTACAGGCATGTGTCACCACACTCAGTTAATTTTTGTATTTTCAGTAGAGACAGGGTTTCATCATGTTGGCCAGGATGGCCTGGATCTCTTGACCTGGTGATCCACCTGCCTCGGCCTCCCAAAGTCCTGGGATTACAGGCATGAGCCACTGCGCCTGGCCATGAAGATTCTTTTCAAAAGTTTATTTTTGGTACATTGGCTTTGTTTGTACCCTTGGGGAATTCTATTCAACCTATTTGGGTAATGTCTCATTGCCTGTGCTCATTTCCTTTCTTTGAAAACTAGTAAGAAGGCCGTGCGCAGTGACTCACGCCTGTAATCCCAGCACTTTGGGAGGCCGAGGCGGGTGGATCACAAGGTCAAGAGACTGAGACCATCCTGGTCAACATGGTGAAACCCCGTCTCTACTAAAAATACAAAAATTAGCTGGGCATGGTGGCGTGTGCCTGTAATCCCAGCTACTTAGGAGGCTGAGGCAGGAGAATTGCTTGAACCCAGGAGGTGGAGGTTGCGGTGAGCCGAGATTGCGCCATTGCACTCCAGCCTGGGTAACAAGAGTGAAACTCCATCTCAAAAAAAAAAAAAAGAAACTAGTAAGAAAGGTAGAAATGGTCACTAGGGCATGGGGTATAATTAGTACAGGAAATCTCAAGGAGTTTTCTTAATTCCTGAAGAGTCTCTCAGCATTTTTTTTTTTGAGACACAGTCTCATTCTATTGCCCAGGCTGGAGTGCAGTGTCACAATCTTGGATCACCACAGCCTCTTCTTCCTGGGTTCAAGGGATTCTCATGCCTCAGCCTCCCAGGTAGCTGGGATTATTGTCCAGGCTGGAGTGCAATGTCACAATCTTGGATCACCACAGCCTCTTCTTCCTGGGTTCAAGAGATCTCATGCCTCAGCCTCCCAGGTAGCTGGGATTACAGGTGTGCAACACCATGCTCGGCTAATTTTTGTGTTTTTAGTAGAGAGGGGGTTTCATCACATTGACCAAGCTGGTCTTGAACTGCCGACCTCAAGTTATTTATCCACCTCGGCCTCCCAAAGTGCTAAGATTACAGGTGTGAGCCAACACGCCCGACCTCAACTTTCATGTATCCCCAATAATGATCATATCATGTTTAGAGTGGATGAAGGATGTGTCCACAGTTCAGTTAAGAAAAAAAGGTTTAAACAACAACAAGACATTTCTATTAGGACAAGGAGCTCATTTACTAATGGGAGGGTGTGAGAGAGGTGAGAGTGTAAGGATTGAAGACAAAGCTTCTTTTTTTTTTTTTTTCAGGTAATTCGGGTGTCTTACATTGGAATTTATTTTTTAAGAGTTGGGGACTTGGAGGTGCTTCCAAGATGGCGTCATAGAGGCGATTCAGGATTGCAGCTCCCAGTGAAGGTGCAGAGGGTGAGTGCCAGCCGCATTCTCGGATGGGCCTTGTTTGCCCACAGAACGTTGAAAGTCCCAGGTGTGGGAGAGACACGGGAAGCCAGCACAGCCGGCTTGCATGGCCGGCTTGCGCAGCTCCGCCGGTGCCACAGCGCCTCGGCTCCCGCACAAAACTCACTGGTCTGGGTGCCCTGTTAAACCAGCAATCTGAGATTTGGAAGGGCAGATTGACATGTCCATCTGATTGAACGGGACTTGGACAATGAGCCAGACGAGGAGATTTTTGGGAAGCGTGATCTGAGCCAGTGCAGTGGGCAGCGGCACGGGAGATTGCACGGATCCCAGTGCCCTATCAGCAGGCTACTGGGGCGCCAGTGACAGAGTCGACCGTTCAGCTTGGGGAGAGGAAGAGAGAGAGAGAGAGGACGGACTCTGAGGCAGGGAGCTGGGTGATCAGGCTTGGCGGGTCCCACCCTCATGGGGACAAGCAGGGTGGCGATTGGAGGTGCTCGGGGCTGAGAGCTTTGCTGCCGGCACAGTTGAATCTAGCACAGTGCAGCCCAGTGGGTAAGGGCGTCCGCCACTACGGACACAATCCGCCCCTACTGAAGTACCGCCCAGTGCTGATGCAGCCTGCTGTTGCCGAGGCAACCCGCCATAACAGAGAGACTCCCTCAGCTGGGCGGAGCAAGCACCACAGCAGAACGGGGTCGGCGGCAGCAGGGCGGACCCGCACTAGCAGGGCAAAGCCTCGGCAGGCAAATAGTGAATAGACTACCTCCTAGCCGGGCAAGACAGTGCAATAGATACTCATAAAGAAAGCCCCAACCCCCTGAGACAGAGCATCTAAGGGGGAAAAAAAGGGGGGTGTTTTATGAGTTCTGTTGCAACAGACATAAACAAATCCTCCCAACAACCCTGAATGAACAACGGAGCTCACAGCTCAGCACTGGAGCTCCTATAAAGCATAGACTGTCCCCTCAAGCAGCTCCCTGACCCATGTATATCCAAACAGTCACCCCAAAAAAGGACTAATCAGACTGACATTTGGCGGGCATCACTCTGGAAAAAAGATAGCAGAAGAAAAAACAGGTAGCATCCCTCACTGTTCTGCAGCTGCTACAGGTGTACCCCAGACAACCAGGGCCTGGAGTGGACCTCAGCACTCGTACAGAAGAGGGGCTAGACCATTAGAAGGAAAACTAAATAACAGAAATACTTCATCATCAACAATCTGGGCATCCACTCAGAAAACCAATTGAAAAATCAGCAACTACTAAGATGACAGGTGGATAAATCCACAAAGATGGGAAGAAACCAGTGCAAAAAGGAGGAAAACACCCAAAACCAAAACAACTCACCTCCTACAAAGGACCAAAACTCCTCACCAGCAAGGGAACAAAGCTAGACAGAGAATGACTGTGACGAAATGACGGAATCAGACTTCAGAAAGTGGATAATGAGAAACTTCAGTGAGCTAAAAGAACATGTTCTAAATCAGTGCAAAGAAACTAAGAACCTTGAAAAAAGATTTGAAAAAAGATTTGAGGAAATGATAAGAAGAATGGACAACTTAGAGAGGAACATGAATGAATTGAAGGAGCTGAAAAACACAACACGAGAACTTCGTGAAGCATGCACAAGTTTCAACAGCCAAATTGACCAAGCAGAAAAAAGAATATCAGAAGTCGAAGATCAACTCAATGAAATAAAATGAGAAACCAAGATTAGAGAAAAAAGCACAAAAAGAAATGAACGAAATCTCCAAGAAATGTGGGACTATGTGAAGAGACCCAACCTACGTTTGATAGGTGTACCGGAATGTGATGAAGAGAATGAATCCAAGCTGGAAAATACTCTTCAGGATATTATCCAGGAAAATTTCCCCAATCTAGCAAGACAGATCAATACTCAACTCCAGGAAATACAGAGAACACCACAAAGATACTCCGTGAGAAGAGCAACCCAACGGCACATAATCGTCAGATTTACCAGGGATGAAATGAAGGAGAAAATACTAAGGGCAGCCAGAGAGAAAGGTCGGGTCACCCACAAAGGGAAGCCTATCAGACTCACCGCAGATCTCTCAGTGGAGACTCTACAAGCCAGAAGAGAGTGGGGGCCAATATTCAACATCCTTAAAGAAAAGAACTTTCAACCCAGAATTTCATATCCAGCCAAACTGAGCTTCATAAGTGAAGGAAAAATAAAATCCTTCATGAACAAGCAAGTACTCAGAGATTTTGTCACCACTAGGCCTGCTTTACAAGAGCTCCTGAAAGAGGCACTACACATAGAAAGAAACAACCAGTACCAGCCATTCTAAAAGCATACCAAATGCTAAAGAGCATCAACAAAATGAAGAATCTACATGAACCAATGGGCAAAACAGCCGGCTAGCATCAAAATGGCAGTATCAAATTCACACATAACAATATTAACCCTAAATGTAAATGGGCTAAATGCACCAATCAAAAGACACAGACTGGCAAATTGGATAAAAAGCCAAAACCCATCAGTGTGCTGTATCCAGGAAACCCACCTGACATGCAAGGATACACAAAGGCTCAAAATAAAGGGATGGAGGAAGATTTACCAAGGAAATGGAGAGCAAAAAAAAGCAGGAGTTGCAATTCTCGTCTCTGATAAAATAGACTTTAAAGCAACAAAGATCAAAAGGGACAAAGAAGGTCATTACATAATGGTAAAAGGATCGATACAACAAGAAGAGATAATGATTCTAAATATATATGGACCCAATGCAGGAGCACCCAGATATATAAGGCAAGTTCTTAATGACTTACAAAGAGACTTAGACTCCCACACAATAATAGTGGGAGACTTTAACACTCCACTGTCAATATCAGACAGATCAACCAGACAGAAAATTAACAAGGATATCCAGGACTTGAACTCAGACCTGGAACAAGCAAACCTGATAGACATTTACAGAACTCTCCACCCCAAATCCACAGAATATACATTCTTCTCAGCACCACATCACACCTACTCCAAAATGGACCACATAATTGGAAGTAAAGCACTCCTCAGCAAATGCAAAACAACTGAAATCATAACAAACAGTCTCTCAGACCATAGTGCAATCAAGTTGGAACTCAGGATTCAGAAACTAACTCAGAACCGCACAGCTTCATGGAAACTGAACAACTGGCTCTTGAATGTTGATTGGATAAACAATGAAATGAAGGCAGAAATAAAGAAGTTCTTCAAAACCAACGAGAACGAAGACACAATGTACCAGAATCTCTGGGACACATTTAAAGCAGTCTGAAGAGGAAAATATATAGCAATAAGTGCCCACATGAGAAAAGTGGAGAGATCCAAAATTGACACCCTATCATCAAAATTGAAAGAGCTAGAGGAGCAAGATCAAAAAAGCTCAAAACCTAGCCGAAGACAAGAAATAAGTAAGATCAGAGCAGAACTGAAGGAGATAGAGACACGAAAAATCCTTCAAAAAATCAATAAACCCAAGAGCTGGTTTTCCGAAAAGATCAACAAAATAGACAGACCACTAGCCAGACTGATAAAAAAGAAAAGAGAGAATAACCAAATAGATGCAATAAAAAATGATAATGGGGAAATCACCACAGATTCCACAGAAATTCAAATCATCATCAGAGAATACTACAAACAACTCTATGCACATAAACCAGTAAACCGGGAAGAAATGGATAAATTCCTGGACGCCTGTGTCCTCCCAAGCCTAAACCAGGAGGAAGCCGAAACTGTGAATAGACCAATAACAAGGTCTGAAGTTGAGGCAGCAATTAAGAGCCTACCACACAAAAAAAGCCCAGGTCCAGATGGGTTCACAGCCAAATATTACCAGACACACAAAGAGGAGCTGGTACCATTCCTTCTGAAACTATTCCAAATAATTCAAAAAGATAGAACCCTTCCCAAATCATTTTATGAGACCAACATAATCCTGATACCAAAACCCGGCAGAGACTCAACAAGGAAAGAAAACTTCAGACCAATATCCATGATGAACATAGATGCAAAAATCTTCAATAAAATACTGGCAAACCGATTGCAACAGCACATTAAAAACTTATCCATCATGATCAAGTAGGATTCATCCCGGGGATGCAAGGTTGGTTCAACATACACAAGTCTATAAATGTAATTCACCACATAAACAGAAGCAAAAACAAAAACCACATGATTATTTCAATTGATGCAGAGAAGGCATTTGACAAAATTCAACAGCCCTTTATACCAAAAACCCTCAATAAACTTGGTATTGGTGGAACATATCTCAAAGTAATAAAAGCTATTTATGACAAACCAACAGCCAATATCATACTTAACGGGCAAAAACTGGAAGCATTCCCTTTGAAATCCAGCACTAGACAAGGATGTCCTCTCTCACCACTCCTATTCAACATAGTACTGGAACTTCTAGCCAGAGCAATCAGGCAAGAAAAAGAAATAAAGGGTATTCAAATAGGAAAGGTGGAAGCCAAATTGTCTCTATTTGCAGACGACATGATAGTATACCTCGAAGACCCCATCACCTCAGCCCAAAAACTCCTGAAACTGTTAAGCAACTTCAGCAAAGTCTCAGGATATAAAATCAATGTGCAAAAATCACAAGCATTCCTATACACCAATAACAGACTGAAAGAGAACCAAATCAAGAACGAACTGCCATTCACAATTGCTACAAAGAAATAAAATACCTAGGAATACAACACACAAGGAACGTAAGGGACCTCTTTAAGGAAAACTACAAACCACTGCTCAACGAAATAAGAGAGGACACAAACAGATGGAGAAACATTCCATGTTTGTGGTTAGGATGAATCAATATCATGAAAATGGCTATACTGCCCAAAGTAATTTACATAATCAATGTTATCCCCATCAAACTACCATTGAATTTCTTCACAGAACTGGAAAAAACCACCATGAACTTCATATGGAACCAAAAGAGAGCCCGCATAGCCAAGTCAATTCTAAGCAAAAAGAACACAGCGGGAGGCATCACACTACCAGACTTCAAACTATACTACAAGGCTACAGTAATCAAAACAGCATGGTACTGGTACCAAAACAGAGATATAGACCAATGGAACAGAACAGAGGCATCGGAGGCAACACAACACATCTACAACCATATTATCTTTGATAAACCAGACAAAAACCGGCAATGGGGAAAGGATTCCCTATTTAATAAATGGTGTTAGGAAAACTGGCTAGCCATGTGCAGAAAGCAGAAACTGGACCCTTTCCTGACACCTTACACTAAAATTAACTCCAGATGGATTAAAGACTTAAACGTAAGACCTGACACCATAAAAACCCTAGAAGAAAATCTAGGCAAAACCATTCAGGACATAGGAGTAGGCAAGGACTTCATGAACAAAACACCAAAAGCATTGGCAACAAAAGCCAAAATAGACAAATGGAACCTAATCAAACTCCACAGCAAAAGAAACAGTCACTAGAGTGAATCGGCAATCTTCAGAATGGGAAAAAATCTTTGCAGTTTACACATCTGACAAAGGGCTGATATCCAGAATTTACAAAGAACTCAAACAGATTTACAGGAAAAAAACAAACAAGCCCATTCAAAAATGGGCAAAGGATATGAACAGAAACTTTACGAAAGCAGACATACATGAGGCCAGCGAACATATGAAAAAGTGCTCATCGTCATTGGTCATTAGAGAGATGCAAATCAAAACCACATTGAGATACCATCTCACACCAGTTAGAATGGCGATCATTAAAAAATCTGGAGACAGCAGATGCTGGAGAGGATGTGGAGAAATAGGAACACTCTTACACTGTTGGTGGGAGTGTAAATTAGTTCAACCATTGTGGAAGACAGTGTGGCGATTCCTCAGGGACCTAGAAATAGAAATTCCATTTGACCCAGCAATCCCATTACTGGGTATCTATCCAAAGGATTATAAATCGTTCTACTATAAGGACACATGCACACGAATGTTCATTGCAGCACTGTTTACAATAGCAAAGACCTGGAACCAACCCAAATGCCCAACGATGATAGACTGGACTGGGAAAATGTGGCACATATACACCATGGAATATTATGCAGCAATCAAAAATGATGAGTTTGTGTCCTTTGTAGGGACATGGATGAATCTGGAGAACATCATTCTCAGCAAACTGACACAAGAACAGAACAAGAAATACCGCATATACTCACTCATAGGTGGGTGAGAAAAATGAGAACACGTGGACACAGAGAGGCAGTCTACTATACACTGGGGACTGTTGGGGGGAATGGGGGAGGGACAGCAGGGGGGGCTGGGGGGGATAGCCTGGGGATGAATACCAAGTGTGGGTGAAGGGGAGGAAAGCAGCAAAGCACACTGCCATGTGTGTACCTATGCAACTATCTTGCTCGTTCTGCACATGTACCCCCAAACCTATAATGCAATAAAAATTAAAAAAAAAAAAAAAAGAAAATGGCTATACTGCCCAAAGTAATTTACATAATCAATGTTATCCCCATCAAACTACCATTGAATTTCTTCACAGAACTGGAAAAAACCACCATGAACTTCATATGGAACCAAAAGAGAGCCCGCATAGCCAAGTCAATTCTAAGCAAAAAGAACACAGCGGGAGGCATCACACTACCAGACTTCAAACTATACTACAAGGCTACAGTAATCAAAACAGCATGGTACTGGTACCAAAACAGAGATATAGACCAATGGAACAGAACAGAGGCATCGGAGGCAACACAACAAACCTACAACCATATAATCTTTGATAAACCAGACAAAAACAAGCAATGGGGAAAGGATTCCCTGTTTAATAAATGGTGTTGGGAAAACTGGCTAGCCATGTGCAGAAAGCAGAAATTGGACCCCTTCCTGACACCTTACACTAAAATTAACTCCAGATGGATTAAAGACTTAAACATAAGACCTGACACCATAAAAATCCTAGAAGAAAATCTAGGCAAAACCATTCAGGACATAGGAGTAGGCAAGGACTTCATGACCAAAACACCAAAAGCATTGGCAACAAAAGCCAAAATAGACAAATGGGACCTAATCAAACTCCACAGCTTCTGCACGGCAAAAGAAACAGTCACTAGAGTGAATTGGCAACCATCAGAATGGGAAAAAATCTTTGCCGTTTACGCATCTGACAAAGGGCTGATATCCAGAATTTACAAAGAACTCAAACAGATTTACAGGAAAAAAACAAACAAGCCCATTCAAAAGTGGGCAAAGGATATGAACAGACACTTTACAAAAGAAGACATACATGAGGCCAACAAACACATGAAAAAATGCTCATCATCACTGGTCATTAGAGAGATGCAAATCAAAACCACATTGTTGTACCATCTCACGCCAGTTAGAATGGTGATCATTAAAAAATCTGGAGACAGCAGATGCTGGAGAGGATGCGGAGAAAAAGGAACACTCTTACACTCTTGGTGGGAGTGTAAATTAGCTCAACCATTGTGGAAGACAGTGTGGCGATTCCTCAAGGACCTAGAAATAGAAATTCCATTTGACCCAGCAGTCCCTTTATTGGGTATATATCCAAAGGACTATAAATCGTTCTACTATAAGGACACATGCACGCGTATGTTCATTGCAGCAGTGTTTACAATAGCAAAGTCCTGGAACCAACCCAAATGCCCATCAATGATAGACTGGATTGGGAAAATGTGGCACATATACACCATGGAATATTATGCAGCAATCAAAAATGATGAGTTTATGTCCTTTGTAAGGACATGGATGAATCTGGAGAACATCATTCTCAGCAAACTGACACAAGAACAGAAAAGGAAATACCGCATATTCTCACTCATAGGCGGGTGAGAAAAATGAGAACACATGGACACAGGGAGGGGGTCTACTACACACTGGGGTCTATTGGGGGAAATGGGGGAGGGTCAGTGGGGATAGCCTGGGGATAAATGCCAAGTGTGGGTGAGGGGGAGGAAGGCAGCAAAACAGACTGCCATCTGTGTACCTATGCAACTATCTTGCACGTTCTGCACATGTACCCCAAAACCTATAATGCAATAAAAATTTAAAAAAAAAAAAAGAGTTGGGGACTGCTATGTTGCCCAGGCTGCAGTGCAGTGGCTATTCACAGGTGCAATCCCACTACTGATCAGCATAAGAATTTTGATCTGCTCCGTTTCCAACCTAGGTTGGTTCACTCCTCCTTAGGCGACCTGGTGTTTCCCTGCTCCTGGGGGGTCACCATATTGATGCCAATCTTGGTGTGGACACCTGATCGGCATAGTGCACTACAGCCCAGAACTCCTGGGCTCAAGCGCTCCTCCCACCTCAGCCTCCCGAGTAGCTGGGACTACAGGCATGCACCACCGCACCCAGGGAAGAAGCTTCATTATGTTTGAAGTTCTCCTCCTTAGGGTTTTGTTTTATTTTATTTTTACTTATTTATTTATTTTTTCAGATGGAGATTTGCTCTTGTTACCCAGGCTGGAGTGCAATGGCAGGATCTTGGCTCACCACAACCTTCGCCTCCTGGGTTCAGGCAATTCTCCTCCCTCAGCCTCCTGGTGTCTGGGACCACAGGCACACGACACTATGCCCAGCTAATTTATTTTATTTTATTTTATTTTTTAGTAGAGACGGGGTTTCACCATGTTGACCAGGATGGTCTCGATTTCTTGACCTCGTGATCCACCCGCCTTGGCCTCCCAAAGTGCTGGGATTATAGGCGTGAGCCACCATGCCCAGCCGAAGATGGGGTTCCTTCACGATGGCCAGGCTGGTCTTGAACTCCTGACCTCAGGTGATCCACCCACCTTGGCCTCCCAAAGTGCTAGGATTATAGGCATGAGCCACCACACCCAACCTTTGAATTGTTTTTTTAATTTTTAATTTTAATTTTAACATGTCTTTCTTTTTTGAGATGGAGTCTTGCTCTGTCACCCAGGCTGGAGTGTAGTGGTGGGATCTCAGCTTACTGCAAGCTCCTCCTCCCAGATTAAAGGGATTCTCCGGCATCAACCTCCCAAGTAGCTAGGACTACAGGTGTGTGCCACCACACTCAGCTAATTTTTTTGTATTTTTAGTAGAGACAGTATTTCGCTATGTTAGCCAGGATGGTCTTGATCTCTTGACCTCGTGATCTGCCTGCCTCAGCCTCCCAAAGTGCTAGGATTACAGGCATGAGCCACTGCACCCAGCCTTTTTTTTTTTTTTAATTTATTGTTAAAAAAAATTGAGAGACAGAGTCTTGCTCTGTCGCCAGGCTGGAGTGCAGTGGCACAATCTCGGCTCACTGCAACCTCTGCCTTCTGGGTTCAAGCGATTCTTCCGCCTCAGCCTCCGGAGTAGCTGGGACCACAGGCTAGTGCCACCGTGCCCAGCTAATTTTTGTATTTTTAGTAGAGATGGGTTTGAACATCTTGGCCAAGCTGGTCTCAAATTCCTGACCTTGTGATTCACCTGCCTCGGCCTCCCAAAGTGCTCGGATTATAGGCGTGAGCCACCATGCCCTGCCTTGAAAATTTTTTATGTTTCTGATAACAATAATTCTGGGCCATGAAAGTGGCTCATGCCTGTAATCCCAGCACTTTGGGAGGCGAAGGCGGGTGGATCACAAGATTAAGAGATTGAGACCTTCCTGGCCAACATGGTGAAACCCTATCTCTACTAAAAGTACCAAAATTCGCTGGGCATGGTGGAGCATGCCTATAGTCCCAGTTATTCAGGAGGCTGAGGCTGGAAAATCGCTTGAACCCAGGAGGTAGAGGTTGCAGTGAGCCAAGATCGCACCACTGCACTCCAGCCTGGGGACCGAGCAAGACTCCATCTCAAAAAAATAAAATAAAGTATAACAATAATTTTTTGGACAGATATTTTCCTAATTTTATTTTATTATTTAACGTTTATTTATTTATTTTTGAGACAAAGTCTGTTTGTCTCCCAGGTTGGAGAGCAGTGGCACAATCCCAGCTCACTGCAACCTCCACCTCCAGGGCTCAAGGGGTTTTCCTGCCTCAGCCTCCTGAGTAGCTGGGATCACAGACGTGCACCCCTGCACCCCGCTAATTGTCTTTGTATTTTTAGGTGAGCCAGGGTTTCACTATGTTGGCCAGGCTAATCTTGAACTGCTGACCTCAAGTGATCTGCTCGTTTTGGCTTCCAAAGTGCTGAGATTACAGGCATAAACCACTGCACCCAGTCCTTAACTTTTATTTTAAATTCAGGGGTACATGTGCAGGATGTGCTGGTTTGTTACATAGGTAAATGAGTGTCACAGGGCCCTGTTGTACAGATTGCTTAATCACCTAGGTATTAAGGATAGTATACATTCATAAATTTTGTTGATTCTACCTCTCCTCCCACCCTCCCTCCTTTTCTCATTTTATGGATTAGAAAACTAAAGACCAGCCAGGTGTGGCAGCTCATGCCTGTAATCCCAGCACTTTGGGAGGCTGAGGCGGGCGGGTCACGAGGTCAAGAGATCGAGACTATCCTGGCCAACATGATGAAACCCCGTGTCTATTAAAAATACAAAAATTAAACCTAAAGTGCAATTAAAAAAATACAAAAATTAGCGGGGCGTGGTGGCACGAGTCTGTGGTGTCAGCTACTCGGGAGGATGAGGCGGAAGAATTGCTTGAACCCAGAAGGTGAAGGTTGCAGTGAGCTGAAATTGTGCCACTGCACTCCAGCCTGGCAGCAGAGCAAGACTCCATCTCAAAACAAACAAACAAACAAACAAACAAAACTAAAGACCAGGGAAATAATTTCTCTCGGACCTCACAGACAGTGAGTGATTAAGTTAGGATTTTAGTCTTAAGTCTATGACTCCAGAACCAGCTCTATACTACCTAGCTATATTGCCTTGATTTTGATTTTCTGATTGGGCCTCAAAGTCCAGGATTACAGTGGCTTTGCTTCTACAATCTCTTTTTTTTCTTTTTTCTCTTTCTTTCTTTTTTGACAGAGTATTGCTCTGTCGCCTGGGCTAGAGTGCAGTGGTTCAATCCTGGCTCACTGAAAACTCCACTTCCCAGGTTCAAGTGATTCTCCTGCCTCAGTCTCCCAAGTAGCTGGGATTACAGACATCTGCCATCTTGCCTGGTTACATTTCGTAGTTTTAGTTGAGATGGGGTTTCACCATGTTGGTCAGGCTGGTTTGGAACTCCTGACCTCAAGTGATCCACCTTCCTCAGCCTCCCAAGGTGCTGGGATTACAGGTGTGAGCCACTGTGCCTGGCCTGTTTATAGAATCTTTAAAAACAAGCTGGGCACATGGCTCATGCTAGTAATCCCAGAACTTTTGGAGGCTGAGGTGGGTGGATTACGAGGTCAAGAGATCGAGACTATCCTGGTCAACATGGTGAAACCCTGTCTCTACTAAAAATACAAAACATTAGCTGGGCATGGTGGTGCATGCCTGTAATCCCAGCTACTCAGGAGGCTGAGGTAAGAGAATCACTTGAACCAGGGAGGCGGAGGTTGCAGTGAGCTGAGATGTCACCATTGCATTCCAGGCTGGGCGACAAAAGCGAAACACCATTTTTTGTTTGTTTGTTTTTCTGAGACGAAGTCTCCCCCGTCACCCAGGCTGGAGTGCAATGGAGCAATCTGCTCACTGCAACCTCTATCTTGGAGTTCAAGCAATTCTCCTGCCTCAGCCTGCCAAGTTGCTGGGATTACAGGCCCGAGCCACCATGCCCCGCTGGTTTATTGTATTTTCAGTAGAGACGGGGGGTTCACCATGCTGGCCAGGCTGGTCTTGAATTCCTGACCTCGTGATCCACACGCCTTGGCCTCTCAAAGTGTTGGGATTACAGGCGGGACCCACAGTGCCTGGGCTTTTCCACCATCTTTTTTTGTTTTTGTTTTTGTTTTGTTTTGTTTTTTGAGACGGAGTTTTGCTCTTGTTGCCCAGGCTGGCGTGCAATGGCGCGATCTCGGCTCATTGAAACCTCTGCCTCCTGGGTTCAGGCAATTCTCCTGCCTCAGCCTCCTGAGTAGCTGGGATTACAGACAAGCATGCGTCACCATGCCCAGCTAATTTTTTTGTATTTTTTTTTCTTTTAGAAAGAAGAGACTAAGAACGCCGTAGTATAATCTTGGTAGTTTTACACACAGAGGAAAGAGGACAAATAGGGTAAAAAATAGATGGAAGGTTGGAATCGCATTTCCTCCACTGTCCCAAGGTGGTGTTGCATATTGATGGGTTGGAAGAAGCAAACTACTCACAGAGCCAGGAAGAAATGAATGCGTCGGTATTGCCATGAGAAGAGGCCGGCACGGCTAAAATACGCTATGACCATCGACAGGAGATACTGATGGAGAGAAGGGAACAGAATGAGAGAGGTCACATCCTGGAAGAGGAAGATGGTGGAGATAAGGGAATGGGGCAGTGGTGTGGTTGCCTATCAGAGAAGGGACCTCATTGTTGGGTGACTGTGCTCATTGGGGGATTGCAGGTGGTGGGGTGTTCAAAGTCGGCTACAAATCTGGCAAGTCGGAGAAAGGGAGGTCTGTGATGCTCTGATGGGATAACTGGAGGGAGTGTGTCTAGGGTGGCTAGTGTCAGGAGGGTCTTGGTGAGCCGGATTGATCCTGGTACATTAATTCAACAAGCATTGCTGTGACCTCTCTCTTCCCATCCTCCATATTCCCTGGCACATAAGATGTATGTTACATCGTTTTGTTGAATACATGAATAGATGAATGAATGAAGGAGAGCAGGAGAGGTTTATCTTATACCTAAATGCCATATGAATTGTTACATAGAGTCAATATAACATGAAGACTTGGAAAATGAAAATAATTGTGTTGAGTGTTTTAGGAATACTTTGATATTTTGGCTGATTGGGAGGCTCATATGTATGTAATACCAGCACATTGAGAGGCTGAGGTCCCCAAGTTCTGAGGGGATAGGGGTCATGTGTTTCACTACTGTGGTCTGGGGCTCGCATCCCAAAGGACCCTGAACAGAGGCAGTGGCCACCCATCCACTATGCAAGAAGCCTGCAGAGCCCTGAGGGAGATGCTGACAGATTATAAAAAGAGCACAAATAGCTGGGAGTGGTGACTCATGCCTTGAGTACCAGCTATTGGAGAGGCTGAGTTGGGAGGATTGCTTGAGCCCAGGAGGTTGAGGTGGCAGTGAGCTATGATTGCACCACTGCACTCCAACCTGGGCAACAGAACAAGATCCTGTTCCAAAAAAAAAAAAAATCAGAACTTGGGCATCCAATATAATGGGAGCAGTAGGTGGGAGATGGTAGAGGGAGAGAGGAGAAGATGTGTTTAGAAGCTGCACTGTCCCCCAGGCCGTGTGTTAGAGCAGGAACACAGTGGAGTGGAGAACAACCTTACCTTGTTGGAAACCCTCAGATCTTTGTCCCAGGCCAGGAATTTTCAAATGACAGGATCCTCTATGAAAAGAAAGCCTGTGTTAGGGTGAGAAGCTGGACAGTTGTCCTGGGAGCCACAGAGCAGAGAGGAGAACTGTGCCTCCCTTGGGGAAGTCTCAAAATTGTGGCCAAGGGTTAGGTGGATGGGAGAGGAGAGAAGGACTCTCACTGGCTAAGGAGGGAGGCTGCTGCTCTGAGACTCCCCTGAGGAAAGGCTAAAGGAGGCCCTGGGTGTCAGAATTTATAGAATGAGGAGCCATGATAAGCCATGATGTCCTCCCATGAGACACAAAGGGACCACTGCAGAAGTGATCATGGAATTCCCATCTTTGCTTTGGGAGACAGTCACAGCAGGGTGTGCCCATGGCCTTGTCATCCCCTTCTATGGATGGACACATCCATACGGTTAGAAAGTCAGCATGAGACATAGAGTTTCAGAGGGTACAGCTAAAACCAAGCTTGCTTTCTTTTATTTTGTTAAAAAAATTTTTTTGTGATAGGTTATTTCCCTGTCAACCAGACTAGAGTGCAGTGGTGCAGTCACAGCTCATTGTGCCTTCAAATGACTGAGTTCAAGAGATCCTGCTGCCTTAACCTCCCTAAGTTCTGGGACCTCAGGCACGAGCCACTGCACCTGGTCTGAAACCAAGCTTTCTCATTTCAAGTGCAGACCTTTTTTAAAACTAGCCTCATCCTCTACCATCTCCTAAGCCACCTCCTCCTGCATGGAGGACTCACCCACCAGGAGAACACATTCTTCTTATTGAAAAAGTATGATTATTGGAAATTTCCATTTTTTAAAATGAACCTGATTGTAGGTGCTCTCAGGGGTGTCCTCCTACCCAGCAGCCTGTTGAAGGCCTGGTGGTGCTCAGGGAGCACAGAGGACACTCGCTTTCTCTTCAACCTCATCCTGAGCCCATCTTCAGACAGGGTCTCCACCACCCAGGTGTCCTTGGATTCAGGGCTGTGCTCCAAGTTCAGCTCCTCCTCCTTCTCCTCCTTGGATTAGTCTGACCATTCCGATTCATCTGACCATTTTCTTTTCCTTTTGAGGCCAAGGGATTGAGGCCAGGGGCTGGGATCTATCCAGGGGGCTGAGGAAGAAACCAGGCCATGGTGTAATGTTTCTGCAACTGATCACCTTTGACCCCACCCTAAAGCCACATACTACTCTTCCATCCTCCCCTGCCTTACTGTCTCTAGGCTTCTTCAAGCCGTGTCTCCACTTTCCCCTTTGCTGATCCCCATCTGCCTCTCCCCCACCTCCCCATTCTTCCACCTGTCTGTCCTCAAAAGGTTTCCTCATCACAGATAAGAACTTTCAATTGGAGAAGAATGGAAACCTTCACTTGAGCTCTTCCGTCTCCCCTGTCATCTTTTGAGCACATCTCCTGACCCCTGTCATTGTTCCCAGGCTTTCTTTCCATGTGACCAAGCTGAGCCCTACTCCCTCCACCCTCCTTCCCTGATCCCTGGCTTTCTGAGTCCCTCATTTCTTCCCCACACACCCTACTCAGGTGCTCCTTCCCAATCACTGGGCCCTATCCCTCTTCTGAGTCAATCCTCTCCCATCACTTCTCCCTCCAGTCACCTCACCTGACGGTCCTGGCACTTCATCATCCACCACCACCTGGGGGGACGGCACCATCGTGCTAAGCTGGGGGCTCTGCTCCTCAAACGGGGGTTGCGCTTGACCACTGGCCATGATCTCTCCCAAAGGCTTCATTTCTGTCCAAAGCTGCCTTACCAACCCTGTTAGGACCCTGAAGAGCGTGTTTCTCTTCTAGAGGCTCAGGAGAAGTCAGGAGTGAAGAACAGCTCTGAGAAGATGCTGTTATCCACCTGAGTTCCCAGGTGCCCAGAGTTTGAGCTGTCCAATCAGGAAGGTTGGAATCTCTGATGTCATCAGCCATTGCAACCTGGTAACCAGTTTGAAGAAAAACACATGTAACTGCCACACTGATCTCTTCTTTTTGAGATCCGGGGTGAGGGGTATCTCCTGGTAATGCTGCAACCTCTGAGCATTGTCCAAAAGCATTCTCAGGGTCTCCCAATTCCTCTTTTCCCTGTCCCGGCAGAGGCTGTTGTAAGGGCAGTTGCCTTGCCAGGAGTCAAATGGACACATTTATCACTCTCCGTGCCTGATAACTGCGTCATCACCCGAGCTCATTATCTGGCTTCCCCACAAAGCTTTCCCGTACCTGCTTCTGCATACCATGTCTAAGCCCACACTTAGCACTAAATTATCCATCCAACCTCCAGCCCACTGTTAAAAACCCTGCAGAGAATTTTTTTAAAAGAAGCCCCACCGTTCCCTGCTCATGTCCAAGAGATCCCGGGTACATTGACTTTTTGATTGAAACCGTTACATCAAAGCACTCAGTTTGGCAAAGCTTTTTGCTGAATGTCTACAGGTATTCACCGTCCTCAATCCTATACTAGGTGAACACACGTCCTTCACTCTGAGGCACCTTTGAGTCCAAGAGACACTTTGTGGACTGAAAATCATAGGAAACTATCAGTGGGTTCACACATATTTCCAATGGTGTCCACAGTTTCAGTCCATCCATGAATCACCTAAAGCCTGCCCTTCCAGTTCAGCAAAGGAACTCTGGTCTATATATCAACAATTACAATATATAAATGTCACTTGACCCAGACATTTTCCTACCATTTATATATTCTATGAATAATAAATATCCTTTGTAACAAAAGAAGAAATGGAAAAATCTCAGCAAGGCACAGGTGCTCTCACTCAGTGCCTTTGGGAGGTGGAGGCAGGAGCATCACTTGTGGTTAGGAGCTTTAGATTAGTCGGGGCAACATAGCAAGACCTCATCTCTACAAAATATCAACAAAGTAATCAGGAATCATGGCAGACCCCTGAGGTCCTACCTACTTGGGAGTCTGAGGCAGGAGGATCCCTTAAGTCCTGGTGTTTGAGGCGGCAGTGAGCTATGATTGCACCACTGCACACCAGCCTGGATGACAGAGTAAGACACAGTCTCAAAACTATTCTTTTAGTAAAAAATAAAATATAAGAGCTGAATTCGGCCTCAGATACCATCCAAAGAACTTGTGAGTTCTGGCACAGCTTCCTAATTGGTCCTGGTCTCCGAGGAGTCTCTCGCTGATGGGAAAGGCAGAACTGAAGGAGGAAGCAGATCCTGTCTCTGTGGAAGTCCAATAGTTAGGAATCTCTCCACTTGTTGAACTGAGCTGACATTTGCATTCATGATGATTTCAACCATCAGAGCTGGTTGGATCTCTCTGTAACAAAATAGAAAACACTTTCTCTCCTATTTAACAGGCTTTCAAATGTTAGAAGATCAATATTCTGTTGACATTGGAGTTTCTCCTCTGTACCAGGAAAAGTTCTGATGAATCACTCTTCAAGCCAGTTTTGCATATTCCTCTGTGTTCTAGGCACCTTCTGTAGACAGGCTACCATCAGGCAGCACCATCTTCAATTATGTCGACACATTGTCCAAAAATGGCCCAGGTTTTATCTGATATGTTCAGGGAAAAGCAAAACTATCACTTCTCACCTTCTCTTTTTCTCCAATATTGCAGTTTAATACAACACTGGCTGTAGGTATGCACCAAAAATATCATTAGAGTGAAACAGCAGGGCTTGACTGGCTGGGCATTGTGGCTCATGCCTGTCATCTCTACACTTTAGGAGGCCAAGGTGGGGAAATCACTGGAACCCAGGAGTTGGAGACCAGCCTGGGTAACTCAGTGAGACTCCTTCCCTACAAAAAATTTTAAAATTATGCTGGTGTGGTGGCACACACCTGCAGTCACAGTTAGTTTGGAGGCTGAGTTTGGAGGATCGCTTGAGTCTAAGAGTTTCAGGCTGCAATAAGCCCTTGTAATACTTGACTGGGTGACCAATTCAGATCCCCCAAATCCCAGCAAAGTAATTAAAAAAGGAAACAAGGAAGACAAGAGAAATGCTTTGCAAATACCAGCCTTTCAGACTAAGGTTCTTAACTAGGAAGATTAAGATACAGATGCCAGGACTCAGCCTCATAGATTCTAATTCAAAAGGAATGAGGTGGGGGCTGATTTAACATCATCACCGGAGTCCATTCAGTTTTGGAAGTCTCTGGGTGGGGCAGTGCAATAGATATTCCAAAGAAAGCAAAATCACTAGCCAGTGAAATGAGAAAAAGAGTTTTTGAGGGGGGTAAATAAGACGTGGGCCCCACATGGGAGGGCTGTGACCAGGCTTTGTGTCCTTGGCTCAGTGCAACCTTCTGCTCCAGTCTCCAAGGCCCCCGTGTGCTGGTCCAGAAACTCCCTACCATTGGCTCACACCTTTAATCCCAGCACTTTGGGAGGCTGAGGCAGGCAGATCACGAGGTCAAGAGATCGAGACTATCCTGGCCAATATGGTGAAACCCTGTATCTACTAAAAATACAAAGAAATTAGCTGGGTGTAGTGGTGCATGCCTGTGATTGCAGCTACTTGGGAGGCTGAGGCAGGAGAATTGTTTGAGCCCGGGAGGTGGAGGTTGCAGTGAGTTGAGGTCGCACCACTGCACTTCAGCCTGGCGCCTGGGGACGGAATGAGACTCTGTCTCAAAAAGGAAAAAAAAAAAAAAAAAGAAAAGGAAAGGAATTATCACAAAACAAGAATGAGAGGGACTATCCACTGCTAGATACCAAAATGTGTTCTAAGATGAAAGTGTTGAAACGGCAGGTTGCTAGTGTCACTCCAGGAAAACATCCTCAAATGCTCTGGGCTCAACTTTGCTCTAAGATAGGCCTGACTTTGCTGCCTAAAGGTATGAAAAGTCACAATTTTAAAAGGCACTTTGACCAAAAGCAAAACAAGACCAAACACACATCTGAAGGTCTGAAGTGGGGTATGGGACCCTAGTTTACTATCCTTGATACAATGAACAAAATAGAAAGCTCAGGATAAACCCGAGTTTCTATAGGAATGCATTATATGCTATCATGGCATATTTCCATGGTGAAAATGTAGATCATGCAAGAAATGGTACTGGGACAACTAACTAATTATTTGGAAAAAAGAAAGATAAAAACAAATCAAATTCCCGATGGAATTAATTAAATGTGAAATTAAATGTTCAATGTGAAAATTCATCATGTATTAGGATATCCAGTGGAAATAATACTTCCCTGTTTTTTTTCTTGCCACTGGTGAGAGAGCCTTCATAGAAGTTACAAGGCTCACCAGTCATATCTGAGTCTCTGAAGAGTTTACAAGCCTAATGTATGAGTTTAAATTTCAATTCAAAGTGTAGCATCTTCCTTTTTCTGCATCCTCACTGCTGGGAAATAAATATGCTCCCCCAAAATTTATATGTTGAAACCCTATATTAGTCTGTTTTTATGCCACTGATAAAGACATACCCAAGACTGGGAAGAAAAAGAGGCTGAATTGGACTTACAGTTCCACATGGCTGGGAGGCCTCACAATCATGGCGGGAGGTGAAAAGCACGTTTTACATGGCGATGGCAAGAGAAAATGAAAGAGAAGCAAAAGTGGAAACCCCTGATAAACCCTTCAGATCTCCTGAGACTTATTCACTATCATGAGAATAGCACAGGACAGACCAGCCCTCCCATAATTCAATTACCTTTGCCTGTGTCCCTCCCATAAGACATGGGAATTTTGGGAGATACAATTCAAGTTGAAATTAGAATGGGGACACAACAAACCCTATCAAACCCTAATCTCTAATGTAATGGTACTTGGATATAGAGCCTTTATGAGGTAATTAGCTCCTAAGGGTGGTGCCCTCACAATGGGTTTAGTGCTCTTATAACAAAAACAAGAGCTTTCAGTGAGAATGTGTGTTTTAAAATGTGTGTTTGCTCTCTGCCATGTGAGGGAACAATAGGAAGACAGCCATCTGCAAACCAGCAAACAGACCCTCGGCAGACACTGCCTATCTTGGCACCTTGATCTTGGACTTCTCAGCCTCCAGAACTGTGAGAGAGAAATGTTTAAGTTTCCCAGTATATGAGAATTTGTGAGAGCAGCCCAAACTGACTAAGACACTCACCATGAATATTATATTACCAGTCTCTTAAAATGTGCCAGTCTGATAGGTGAAGTGACTCGTGTATAGAGCCATTTCTTCTTCTGTGTGTCTCCTGTTCATGTTTGATGCAGATTTTAAAAATAAAGTTGCTTTGCATTTTTATTGATTTATAGAAGGTCTTTATGTGTTCCAAAAAGTAATCCTGTGTTTCTGATGCCCACTTCTTTTCATCCTAATACTTTTGAATGGATTGGTTGGACTCTCACTGGATGCAGCAAGGGACAGGGAAGGATATCAGTGCAGCAATCCATGGCAGACTGACCGATAGTGAGGTACCCAGGCTGATTCACCAAGTCAGCAGAAGAATTAGCTTTCCCTTCTTCTAGGCTTGGGATTCTCTAAAAGCAGAAAGGTACTAATCAGGAGAGGTGGGGCAATAATTGTTCTGTCTACCCTGTGACTACATCATTGGGAGGTAGATACAACAGATCTGCAGTCCCCAAGAATTTTTTTTTTTTTTTTGAGACAGGGTCTTTCTCTGTTGCCCAGGCTGGAGTGCAGTGGTATGATTACAGCTCATGCAGCTTGACCTCCCAGGCCTGAACAATCCTCCCACTTCAGCCTCTTTTGTAGCTGGGACTACAGGTGTGCACCACCCCACCTGACTACATTTTGTATTTTTATAGAGGTGTGGTTTCACCAGTTGCCTAGGCTGGTCTTGAATTTCTGAGCTTAAATCATCTGCTCACCTGGGCCTCCCAAAGTGCTAAGATCACAGGCATGATCCACTGTGCCTGGCTATCCCTAGAAGGTCTCAGAGTGCTCAGGCTCAGTGCAGACTCTTGGTAACAACCTAAGTTCATCCCATTATAAGTTCACTGTTGCACAAAAGCTTCTCAAATTCCTCCCAGATCTTACCTGCCTCATCTGCCATGTGGTTTATGGTATTAGTGACAGAAGGAAGGGTCCTTCAATGGAGGCAACCTGTATCAGTACCTATGGTTCCATTTGCTGGAATACTAATCATGTTCTAGGCTCAGCCATGCTTGTGGTTACACAAACATCAACACTTTGCAACCTCCTCCTCATCTTGTGTGTCTGTCAGGTATGTTCATTGACTTCAGTAATTTCATTTCTACTAACCAAACCTAAGATACTTCCCCCTTCTCATCAGTCATTTTACTGTATTGCCTGGACACAGTGGTTCCTGCCTGTAATCCCAGCACTTTGGGAAGCCAAGGCTGGTGGATAACCTGAGGTTGGGAGTTTGAGACCAGCCTGGCCAACATGGTGAAAGCCCATCTCTACTAAAAATACAACAAAATTAGCTGGGTATGGTGGGGTGTGCCTGTAATCCCAGCTACTTGGGAGGCTGAGGCCAGAGAATCGCCTGAACCTCAGAGGCGGAGGTTGCAGTGAGCCAAGATCACGCCACTACACTCCATCCTGGGCGACAGAGACTCTGTCTCAAAAAAAAATTTACTATATGACTAATAATGCCCAACATATATATGCAGATATTTTCTGCCAGCTTGCTGTTTGTCTTTTAATTTTATGGTGTCTTTTATCATAGAAATGTAGAATACTTATCTAGCTGAATCTGTTGATCATTCTTTTTATCTTCCTGAGTTTTATGTTTTTTTAAAGTCTTCTGAACTCAAAATTATAAATATATTGACATTTAGAATTGTATTTCTAAATGTTTATTTCTAATTGTAGTAAAATACACATAACAACAAATTTACCATGTTAAGCTTTTTTTTATTTATTTTTATTTTTATTTATTTTTTTTTTTGAGATGGAGCCTCCCTCTGTCTTCCAGGCTGGAGTGCAGGGACGTGATCTTGGCTCACTGCAACCTCTGCCTCCCAGGTTCAAGTGATTCTCCTACCTCAGCCTCCTGAGTTGCTGGAACTACAGGTGCATGCCACCATGCCCAGCTAATATTTATATTTTTTGTAGAAACAGTGTTTCACTACGTTGGTCAGGATGGTCTTGATCTCCTGACCTTTGATCCACCCTCTTTGGCCTTCCAAAGTGGTGGGATTACAGGTGTCAGCCATCACACCCAGTCCATCTTAAGCATTTTTAAGTGTACTGTTCAGTATTGTTAAGTATTATTCACCTTGTTGTACCACCAATCTTTAGGACATTTTCGTCTTGTAAAACTGAAATTCCATGCCCACTAATCAATAACTTTCCATTTTGTTCTTCCCCTAGCCCCTGACAACCACCATTCACTTTGTGTTTCTATATGAATTTGATTACTCTAGGTACTTCATATAAATGAAATCATACAGTATTTGTCTTTTTGTGACTGGTTTATTTCATTTAGCATAATGTTTTCAAGGTTCATCCATGGGGTAGCATGTGTCAGAATTAACTTCCCTTTAAAGCCTGAATAATATCCCCTTATATTAATACATTATTTTGTTTATCCGTTTATCCCCTGACGGACATTTGGGTTGATTCCACCTTTTGGCTATTGCAAACAATGCTACTATGAATATGGGTGTTCAAAATTTCTTTGAGACTCGATTTCAGTTTTTCAGAGTATATATATTTAGAAGTGGAATTGCAAGATCATATGGTAATTCTATTTTTAATTTGTTCAAGAAATCATACTGTTTTCCACAGTGACTATATCATTTTACATTCTCACCAACAGTGCACAAGGGTTCCAGTTTCTCCACATTGTCGCCAACTCTTATTTCTGTTTTTTTTTTATATATATAGTAGCCATCTGATTGATGTGAGGTGATATCTGTGTAAAATTATGTCATTTTTGAATTACAAAGGTAATAAGTGACTACATTCTCATTATACATCATTTGAACCATAGAAATACATCTGGAGCCTTATTTGTCCACCACCGAATCCCATTCCGAGAGGTGACCGTGCATTCAATACATACTTATGTCAAGTATCTGTGATGGGCCTGATGCTCTTCTGGGCTGGGGACACAGCATCGAACAACACAAGGTCCCTGCCATTATGGCAAGTGGGAGGAGGAAACAAGCAATGAACAGACACACTGGTGACTACATCTGGGATGTTATCTTCAGGGCACTGCCCTTACAATCATCATGAATGATCATGGGTGGGGAGGTGTGGGGAGTTGAGTCAGTGCCCACAGACACAAGTACCTCCCATAAAACCTTCTCACTGGGTTGCTGATCCTTCAGGCCTGTGGGAACAGTGTCTAGGCCCTGTGAGCTTCTTGAGAGCTTATGCCAATGTTTCAAGCTGGAAAATAATTACTGGCTCTAAAATGCAAAAAGGAAGTCACAAAATAAAGAATACATGTTTAATTAGATGCTTACAAATGTAAACACACTGACTTCATGAACTGCTAACTTTAGCATTCATACAGCATTTCACACATTTGAAAGTAATCTGTGGATTTAATTTCCTCACTTCTCAAGAATTCTCAATTATGCACAGATTTTTGGGGAAAAAAGTGAAGCAAATTGTGAATTCAATGAATTACTTGGACAAATAATTTCAAAAACAAAATTAGAAAAATCTTTTTGCCTTTTTTTCCTCCCAAATTATTCTTAATGTCGATGGAAGTGAATTTTAATCTGCTTGCAATGGCAGCGTTTAGGGCTCAGTTAAGTTTGGTGCAGGGTTGGGTTGTCTAAAGATGGCCCCAGTGGGTTTTCATTAATACAACTGTGCAAGACTGGGAACCGTTGCCTCCCTGGACCCAACCATCTTTTCATGGAATGATTGTATGATTCCATTTTGGCAATTTGCTGAGGCTGAGGAAGATGGGACCCTCAGGAGCAGTTTCAGGGGCCACTCTCAGGGAAAGGATGGGGCAGAACACTGGTTGTGCCCATCTCACTGGCCAGTGGCTAAGTCTGGTCTTGGAGACCGGCCCCAAACCTCAGCCTGCTCTGTGGCTTGTCCCTGTCATGTTAAATGGTCTCCTGTTCTGTTTTTATGACCAATTCCCCAATGCTGGCATTACTGAGAAGAGAACTCCCACTAGTCCAAGCTAACAGCTCTGCTAGGCAGTAGCTGAAATAACACCATTCCTTCTGACCTCAGATGTTCTGGGAATGTGGCTCTCTGCCTTCACCAGGAAGTTGACTGATGCTCTATGTCCACATATGGAAGTGACTACTAGTGACCTCTTCACTTAGAAAGACATAGTGGGTAAAAAGAAGCTTCCTATGTTCTGCCCCAAGTTATTCCATCCATTTTCTTTTTCTTCTTGCCTAGGTCCCTTCACTGAGGACACCTTTCTTTATCTCAAGCATTTCAATAGTTATAATTCTCAGTATTCAGACATCAAATTTGATTTTCTTTTATTTTTTATTTATTTAGTTTTTTGAGTCAGTATCTCATGCGGTTGCCCAGGCTGGAGTACAGTGTTGCAATCATGGCTCATTGCTGCCTTGACCTCCCTGGGGTCAGGCAATCCTCCCACCTCAGCCTCCAGAGTAGCTGGGACTACAGGGACACGCCACCACACCTGGATAATTTTTGCCTTTTTTTTTTTTTTTTTGCAGAGTCAGGGTTTTGCCATGTTGCTGAGGCTGGTCTTGAATTTGCAGCCTCAAGGAATCCTCTTGTCTCAGCCTCCCAAAGTGTTTGGATTACAGGCATGAGCCACCTCACCTGGCCCAAATTTGATTTATAAAAAGAAAATGTTTCCCCTGAATACACACCTATGTAGTGGAAGTGTAAAGAGTAACAAATTTAGCATAATTGTTACCACCTCTTGGTGATGGTGGAGGGAAGGATATAGCACTGGGGAAGGCTTACTATATATTGATAATGAGCAATAGTTCAGATTGAGTTCTGGGGACACAGTGCTCATTATTATTCTATGTACCTTTTGCTATATCTGCAATATTTAATAATTAAAAAGAAAATACTACAATGGCCTATATTGTAGATAATTGTTTTTGTCATTCTTCAGTCTTGCAGTCTCCTCCAAATCTCCTTTCAACTAGTGGTTTTCCCTTTCTTTTGTGAACCTCTGCTAACATCCTTTGCCTTCTACTCATTCCCTGAAACTTGATTGACATTCCACTTTCTAAATTTGACATCCATTCTTGCTAGTAACTCTCTCTTGTTGGGTATTCCCCCACTATGTCTCTTTATCTCCTTGGAAACTATGTAGTCTTAAAATAACTCAATGTTCTTTACCTGCCACTTCTTCAATTACCACACAGAATCCTAGAATTTTGGAGCTCAACCCACCTGAAAAGCTGACTCCAAGCTTTTTATTATAATAGAAGAAAAACAGTGGAAGCTTGAAGATTAAACTTCATCTCCAGCAGTGGCAAAGCTGGGAATTGAAATGAGGCTAACTTCAGGTTTCCCATGAGATTGCAACCAGGAAAGGCTCTTAGCTCCTGTCCCTGGAGATGCTGCAGAAGTGGGAGGGAGGGTGATGGGTTCTGGAACTGAACACAAAACAGAGGAAACCCTAAGGAGTTATATGGTTAAATGCCTCTGTATGTATGTGTGTGTATAAGTATGAGAGAGTGTGTATGTGTGTAATGTAAGTCTAAAGCAGAAGAGGAACTGATATTGTGGATGGAGGGTAGGGGATGTCAGACTGTTCATCTCTCTCCTTTATTTCACCCTGGCAAGCCCCCAGCACACCCTGTTGCTATTGTATGGCAAAAAAATCAGCATTAGCCCAGTGCCAATCAGAACAGTGAGTTGAGAGGGGAGCAGTGTTACAGTAGATACAAGGGCACTCCAGTGGGAGAAGGCTGACTATTCCCTTTTCCACAGGTGCTATGGACTGAATTGTGAACCCCCACACACACTTTGTTAAAGTCCTAACCCAATATGACTGTATTTGGAGACAGGGTCTTTAGGAGGTAATTAAGGTTATATGAGGTCATAAGGGTTGGCCCTGATCCCATAGGATTAGTGTCTTTATAAGACACCAGAGAGCTCGTTTGCTCCCTCTCTCTGTGTTCACGCAGACAGGAAAGGTCATGTGAGCACACAGTGAGAAGGCAGCCATCTGCAACCCGAGGGAGAACCCTCACCAGACACCAGTCCTGCCACCTTGATCTTGGACTTCCCAGCCTCCAGAACAGTGAGAAATAAATGTCTGTTATGGAAGCCACCCAGTCTGTGGTATTGTTACAGCAGCCTGAGCAGATGAATAGAATGGGACAGGCAGTTGCAACAGAATGAGGCAGCCCTTGGAAAAGAATAATATCTGAGGAAGAAGTTCTGGAAGATTTGCTGAGGAAAAGTATTGTCTGGTTGGGGGAGGCAAAAGGGAAGTGGTTGCTTTCAGACTGCAACACCAGAGGCTCTCTCAATGGACACATATGCATTGGCAGCCAATGTAGTTGGTAGTCCCAAGGACAAGAACTCATAAGGAAAACTAATGGGATGTCTGAGGAGGGCAAGGGTTATTCAAGAAAGATAATGGTACAACCTGCATCAAAGGAAACAACCAATCAATTAATGGCATTGAAATTCGAAATAAGCATAACAAATATGCTTAAAGATGTGAGAGATGATATCAGGAATGTGAATGTCCATCTATGTTGTGGAACAAATTAGATGGACATCCTGAATATGAAGACTGAGTGAAATAAAGAACTCAATGGGTGTGGTGGCTCAAGCCTGTAATCCCAACACTTTGGGAGGCCAATGCGGGTGAATCATGAGGTCAAGAGATCGAGACCATCCTGGGCAACATGGTGAAACCCTGTTTCTACTAAAAATACAAAAATTAGCCAGGCATGGTGGTGCATGCCTGTAGTCCCAGCTACTTGGGAGGCTGAGTTAGAAGAATTGCTTGAACCCAGGAGGTGAAAGTTTTGGTGAGCCAAGATTGTGCCACTACACTCCAGCCTGAGTGACAAGAGGGAAACTCCATTTCAAAATAATAATAATTTTGAAAGTACTCAATGGATACCTTGAATGGCAGAATGATACTGACAAGGAGTGAGTGTAAGACGATGTTAGCAACTCTCCTAAGACATCAGGAAGAGAAGAAGAATAAAAGCTAGGAAACAGAGGAGTGAGGTAAAAAACATAAGATTTAAGTAGTAAGATGAATCTCATAAAAGGAAAATGGAGACGGATGAAACATTTAATAAAAGTGACTATGAATTTCCAAGAGAGATTTCAGATTCACCAAAAAAAAGCTCATATCTAAGAAAACAAAACATCCTAGTCACACTTAGACATATTATGGTGAAATTTAAGGATAGCAAAGACAAATCAAAAATTACTTTTTAATTCAGTTTTTAATTTTGGGCAGATAGTTAATTCTCACTGTTGAAAAGATTTGAAAAAGGAGTGTATAGTGAAAAGTCTAACTTTCGTCTCTTCTTTTATGCATCCATTTCCCACCCCTTCTCCATAGATAACCACTTTTATTACTTTTGCCATATTTTGCAGAGTTTCTTTATGAAAATAAAAGCAAACATGACTATATTCTTAGTTTTATTTCTTTCTATACAAAAAGTGGTATATAGAGACATTCTATATTTTTATTACTTTTAATTTTGTTAATATATATTAGAGATTTTTCCATATCAATACACAATAGATGCTTTTAATTGCGTAATTTTGCTTCATTGTGTGGACAAACCACAATTTATGTAACTGGTCTCTTATTGATGGACATTTGCGCTATTTCCAGTTTTTTTTTTTTTTTTTTTTTTTTTTTGTAATAGATAACCTTGTGTAAATCAGATTTTATGAATAGGCAGGTGTATCTGTAGGATACATTCCACAAAATAGCATTTCTGGGTCTATCCACTTGTTTTTCTGTTTCTGTGAACTGCCTGTGATATCCTTTGCCTATCAGTTTATCAAGTTTATTTACAAATCTATGTATTTTTCTTATAGATTTATAGGAGATTTGCAGGAAGAATAGCCTTTTGGACACAAAATGAGTTGCAAATATTTTTCCCAGTTTGTGTTTGGACTTATGCTGGTGGGTTTTTTTTGGTAGAATTTGTTTTTGTTTTGTTTTTTTTTGACAGGATCTTGCTCTGTCACGTAGGCTCGAGTACAGTGGCATAATGATGGCTCACTGCAACCTTAACCTCCCAGGCTCAAGTGATTCTCCCACCCCAGCCTCCAAACTAGCTAGGACTACAGGCATGTGCTATCACTCCTTGCTATTTTTTTCTATTTTTTATAGATATGGGGTGTCACTATGTTGCCCAGGCTGGTGGTCTCAAACTCCTGGGTTCAGGTGTTACTCCTGCCTCAGCCTCCCAAAGTGCTGGAATTATGAGCATAAGCTACTCTACCTGGCCAGTAGAATTTTTTTTTATGTATTCAAATGCATTAATATTTTTGTGGCTTCTGGATTTTGAGTCATAGTCAGAGAAACTTTCTCTATTTCAAAGCTATTAAGAATGCTTTCATGTTTTCTTTAGATACTTTTATATCCTTTTTTTTTTTTTTGATACAAGGTCTTTCTCACCCAGGCTGGAGTGCAGTGGCATGATCTCAGCTCACTGCAAACTCAGCCTGCCTCCTGGGCTCAAGTGATTCTCCCACCTCAACCTCCTGAGTAACTGGTACTACAGGCACATGCCACTACTTTTGGTTGATTTTTGTAATTTTGGTAGAGACAGAGCCTCACTATGTTGCCCAGGCTGGTCTTGAACTCCTGGGCTCAAACAGTCCTCTCACCTGGGCCTCCCAAAGGGTTGGGATTACAGGCGTGAGCCACCACATTTGACCTGGTTTCATAGCCTCTTATGATTTCACTTTTTACATTTTTGATTTTGAGCCAGCTGGAGTTTTTCCTGCTGTAGGGTGTGAGGTAGCAATCCATTTTGTTTCCTCCCATCTGATGCCTGACCAATTGTCTCCAAATCACTTATTGACTAGTCCTTTTCTTCACGAAAATTTTCTGTTCAGTTGATCTGTCTATTCATGTGGTTTTACATCTTTTAGGGCTGGTCCAATCTCATTGTGCTTCCTTTTTAGGCTTCATAGCTATTCTTGTTTATTTTTCCATATCAACTTTAGAATCAGCTTTTCTGGTTTCAAAGAGAGCAATCAAGTAAACAGCAGAAACAACAAAAGCCAGCTTATATTTTTATTAGTATTGCATTAAATGCATAAATTAATGTAGACCACCTTTGTGATGCTGAATCATCTATCTAAAATGTTAAACTTTTGTTTTGCTTTAATTTTTCTTTTTTTTGAGACAGAGGCTTGCTCTGTCATCCAGGCTGGAGTGCAGTGGCACAATCTCAGCTCACTACAACCTCCACCTCCCAGGTTCAAGTGATTCTTATGCCTCAGCCTCCTGAGTAGCTGGGATTACAGGCATGTGCCACCATGCCCAGCTATTTTTTGTATTTTTAGTATAGACAGGATCTCTATCAGGCCTCAAGTGATCCACCCTACTAGGCCTCCCAAAGTGCTGGGATTATAGGCATGAGCAACTGTGCCCAGCCAAGGCCTGTTTTAATTTTTAATTTTAATTTTTGTGGATACATAATAGGTGTATATATTTGTGAGGTGCACGAGATGCTTTGATATAGGCATGCAATGCATAATAATCACACCATGTAACATGAGATATCTGTCCTATTCAGCATTTATCCTGTGACACAAATAATCCAATTATACTATTAGTTATTTTAAAATTTATAATTAAATTATTATTGATGATAGTTATCTTATTGTGCTATCAAATACAAGGTCTTATTCTTTTCAACTAAACTTTTTCATTTGTTGCAGTCTTATATAAGTCTTGTATGTTTTCTGTTAAGTTCATTCCTAAATATGCTATTATTTAGTTGTTGAGAAAGAAAATTCTAAAAGCTCCCAGAGAAAAAGAAAGAATAACCATATTGACATCAGGCTTTTCAACATCAAAGAAGCAGGAAAACAATTGAGTAATATTTTCAAATGACTGAAGGACAAGTACATTTCAAAACCTAGAATGTTGTATGCATTCTAACTACTATTAAAATGTGATCATGAATTAAAAATATTTCAGGCACCTAAATTCTCAAAAAGATTACTACATCAGGATCTTCTTTGATGTAGTAAAAGAAGTTAGAACAGAGAGACTCCACCAGCAGGGTAGAGCACCACAGCAGAATGGAGGCCCGCAGCAGTAGGGCGGCCCTGCACTAGCAGGGCAAAGCCTTGGCAGGCAAATAGTGAATAGACTACCTCCTAGCCAGGCAGGACAGTGCAACAGATACTCATAAAGAAAGCCCCAACTCCCTGAAACAGAGCATCTAAGGGGGGAAAAAAAGGGGGGGTTTTATGAGTTCTGTTGCAGCAGACATAAACACATCCTCCCAACAACCCTGAATGAACAACGGAGCTCACAGCTCAGCGCTGGAGCTCCTATAAAGCACAGACCGTCCCCTCAAGCAGCTCCCTGACCCCTGTATATCCAAAGAGTCACCCCAAAAAAGGACGAATCAGACTGACATTTGGCGGGCATCATTCTGGGACAAAGATAACAGAAGAAGAAACTGGTAGCACCCCTCACTGTTCCGCAGCTGCTACAGGTGTACCCCAGACAACCAGGGCCTGGAGTGGACCTCAGCACTCATACAGCAGAGGGTCTAGACCATTAGAAGGAAAACTAAATAACAGAAATACTTCATCATCAACAATCTGGGCATCCACTCAGAGACCCAATTGAAAAATCAGCAACTACTAACATGACAGGTGGATAAATCCATAAGGATAAGAAGAAACCAGCGCAAAAAGGAGGAAAGCACCCAAAACTAAAATACCTCACCTCCTACAAAGGACCAAAACTCCTCACCAGCAAGAAAACAAAGCTGGATGGAGAATGAGTGTGACAAAATGACAGAATCAGACATCAGAAAGTGGATAATGAGAAACTTCAGTGAGCTAAAAGAACATGTTCTAAATCAGTGCAAAGAAACAAAGAACCTTAAAAAAAGATTTGAAAAAAGATTTGAGGAAATGATAACAAGAATGGACAACTTAGATAGGAATATAAATGAATTGAAGGAGCTGCAAAACACAACACGAGAACTTCGTGAAGCATGTACAAGTTTCAACAGCCGAATTGACCAAGCAGAAGAAAGAATATCAGAAGTCGAAGATCAACTCAATGAAATAAAATGAGAAACGAATATTAGAAAAACAAGTGCAAAAAGGAATGAACAAAATCTCCAAGAAATGTGGGACTATGTGAAGAGACCCAACCTACATTTGATAGGTGTACCAGAATGTGATGAAGAGAATGAATCCAAGCTGGAAAATACTCTTCAGGATATTATCCAGGAAAATTTCCCCAACCTAGCAAGACAGGTCAATACTTAACTCCAGGAAATACAGAGAACACCATAAAGATACTCCACAAGAAGAGCAACCCCAAGGCACATAATTGTCAGATTATGAAGGAGAGAATACTAAGGGCAGCCAGAGAGAAAGGTTGGGGAACCCACAAAGGGAAGCCCATCAGACTCATAGCAGATCTCTTGGCAGAGACTCTGCAAGCCAGAAGAGAGTGGGGGCCAATATTCAACATCCTTAAAGAAAAGAAATTTCAACCCAGAATTTCATATCCAGCCAAACTGAGCTTCATGAGTGAAGGAAAAATAAAATCCTTCACGAACAAGCAAGTACTCAGAGATTTTGTCACCACTAGGCCTGCTTTACAAGAGCTCCTGAAAGAGGCACTACACATAGAAAGAAACAACCAGTTCCAGCCATCCTAAAAGCATACCAAATGCTAAAGAGCATCAACAAAATGAAGAATCTACATGAACCAATGGGCAAAACAGCCAGCTAGCATCAAAATAGCAGTATCAAATTCACACATAACAATATTAACCCTAAATGTAAATGGGCTAAATGCACCAATCAAAAGACACAGACGGGCAAATTGGATAAAAAACCAAAACCCATCGGTGTGCTGCATCCAGGAAACCCACCTCACATGCAAGGACACACAAAGGCTTAAAATAAAGGGTTGGAGGAAGATTTACCAAGCAAATGGAGAGCAAAAAAAAAGCAGGAGTTGCAATTCTCATCTCTGATAAAATAGACTTTAAAGCAACAAAGATCAAAAGGGACAAAGAAGGTCATTACATAATGATAAAAGGATCGATACAACAAGAAGAGCTAACGTTTCTAAATATATATGGACCCAATGCAGGAGCACCCAGATATATAAGGCAAGTTCTTAATGACTTACAAAGAGACTCAGACTCCCACACAATAATAGTGGGAGACTTTAACACTCCACTGACAATATCAGACAGATCAACCAGACAGAAAATTAACAAGGATATCCAGGACTTGAACTCAGACCTGGAACAAGCAAACCTGAAAGACATTTACAGAACTCTCCACCCCAAATCCACAGAATATACATTCTTCTCAGCATCACATCACACCTACTCCAAAATTGACCACATAATTGGAACTAAAGCACTCCTCAGCAAATGCAAAACAACTGAAATCATAACAAACAGTCTCTCAGACCATAGTGCAATCAAGTTGGAACTCAGAATTCAGAAACTAACTCAGTACCGCACAGCTTCATGGAAACTGAACAACTGGCCCTTGAATGTTGACTGGATAAACAATGAAATGAAGGCAGAAATAAAGAAGTTCTTCGAAACCAACGAGAATGAAGACACAATGTACCAGAATCTCTGGGACACATTTAAAGCAGTCTGCAGAGGAAAATATATCGCAACAAGTGCCCACATGAGAAGAGTGGAGAGATCCAAAATTGACACCCTATCGTCAAAATTGAAAGAGCTAGAGGAGCAAGATCAAAAAAGCTCAAAACCTAGCAGAAGACAAGAAATAACTTAGATCAGAGCAGAACTGAAGGAGATAGAGACACAAAAACCCTTCAAAAAATCAATAAATCCAAGAGCTGGTTTTTCGAAAAGATCAACAAGATAGACAGGCCACTAGCCAGACTGATAAAAAAGAAAAGAGAGAACAACCAAATAGATGCAATAAAAAACGATAATGGGGAAATCACCACAGATTCCACAGAAATTCAAATCATCATCAGAGAATACTACAAACAACTCTATGCACATAAACTAGTAAACCGGGAAGAAATGGATAAATTCCTGGACGCCTGTGTCCTCCCAAGCCTAAACCAGGAGGAAGCCGAAACTATGAATAGACCAATAACAAGGTCTGAAGTTGAGGCAGCAATTAAGAGCCTACCACACACAAAAAGCCCAGGTCCAGATGGGTTCACAGCCAAATTCTACCAGACACACAAAGAGGAGCTGGTACCATTCCTTCTGAAACTATTCCAAATAATTCAAAAAGAGGGAACCCTTCCCAAAGCATTTTATGAGACCAACATAATCCTGATACCAAAACCCGGCAGAGACTCAACAAGAAAAGAAAACTTCAGGCCAATATCCATGATGAACATAGATGCAAAAATCTTCAATAAAATACTGGCAAACTTATTGCAACAGCACATTAAAAAACTTATCCATCATCATAAAGTAGGATTCATCCCGGGGATGCAAGGCTGGTTCAGCATATGCAAGTCTATAAACGTAATTCACCACATAAACAGAAGCAAAAACAAAAACCACATGATTATTTTAATTGATGCAGAGAAGGCATTTGACAAAATTCAACAGCCCTTTATGCTAAAAACCCTCAATAAACTTGGTATTGATAGAACATATCTCAAAGTAATAAAAGCTATTTATGACAAACCAACAGCCAATATCATACTTAATGGGCAAAAACTGGAAGCATTCCCTTTGAAATCTGGCACTAGACAAGGATGTCCTCTCTCACCACTCCTATTCAACATAGTACTGGAAGTTCTAGCCAGAGCAATCAGGCAAGAAAAAGAAATAAAGTGTATTCGAATAGGAAAGGTGAAGCCAAATTGTCTCTATTTTCAGACGACATGATAGTATACCTAGAAGACCCCATCACCTCAGCCCAAAAACTCCTGAAACTGATAAGCAACTTCAGCAAAGTCTCAGGATATAAAATCAATGTGCAAAAATCACAAGCATTCCTATACACCAATAACAGACTTAAAGAGAACCAAATCAAGACAAACTGCCATTCACAATTGCTACAAAGAAAATAAAATACCTAGGAATACAACTCACAAGGAACGTAAGGGACCTCTTTAAGGAAAATTACAAACCACTGCTCAACGAAATAAGAGAGGACACAAACAGATGGAGAAACATTTCATGTTCATGGTTAGGAAGAATCAATATCGTGAAAATGGCTATACTGCCCAAAGTAATTTACACAATCAATGCTATCCCCATCAAGCTCCCATTGAATTTCCTCACAGAACTGGAAAAAATCACCATAAACTTCATATGGAACAAAAGAGAGCCCGCATAGCCAAGTCAATTCTAAGCAAAAAGAACACAGCGGGAGGCATCACACTACCAGACTTCAAACTATACTACAAGGCTACAGTAATCAAAACAGCATGGTACTGGTACCAAAACAGAGATATAGACCAATGGAACAGAACAGAGGCATCGGAGGCAACACAACATATCTACAACCATATAATCTTTGATAAACCAGACAAAAACAAGCAATGGGGAAAGGATTCCCTGTTTAATAAATGGTGTTGGGAAAACTGGCTAGCCATGTGCAGAAAGCAGAAACTGGACCCCTTCCTGACACCTTACACTAAAATTAACTCCAGATGGATTAAAGACTTAAACATAAGACCTGACACTATAAAAATCCTAGAAGAAAATCTAGGCAAAACCATTCAGGACATAGGAGTAGGCAAGGACTTCATGACCAAAACACCAAAAGCATTGGCAACAAAAGCCAAAATAGACAAATGGGACCTAATCAAACTCCACAGCTTCTGCACGGCAAAAGAAACAGTCACTAGAGTGAATCGGCAACCATCAGAATGGGAAAAAATCTTTGCAGTTTACACATCTGACAAAGGGCTGATATCCAGAATTTACGAAGAACTCAAACAGATTTACAGGAAAAAAACAAACAAGCCCATTCAAAAATGGGCAAAGGATATGAACAGACACTTTACAAAAGAAGACATACATGAGGCCAACAAACATATGAAGAAATGCTCATCATCACTGTCATTAGAGAGATGCAAATCAAAACCACATTGAGATACCATCTCATGCCAGTTAGAATGGCGATCATTAAAAAATCTGGAGACAGCAGGTGCTGGAGAGGATGTGGAGAAATAGGAACACTCTTACACTGTTGGTGGGAGTGTAAATTAGTTCAACCATTGTGGAAGACAGTGTGGCGATTCCTCAGGGACCTAGAAATAGAAATTCCATTTGACCCAGCAATCCCATTACTGGGTATCTATCCAAAGGACTATAAATCGTTCTACTATAAGGACACATGCACACGAATGTTCATTGCAGCACTGTTTACAATAGCAAAGAACTGGAACCAACCCAAATGCCCATCAATGATAGACTGGACTGGGAAAATGTGGCACATATACACCATGGAATATTATGCAGCAATCAAAAATGATGAGTTTATGTCCTTTGTAAGGACATGGATGAATCTGGAGAACATCATTCTCAGCAAACTGACACAAGAACAGAAAAAGAAATACCGCATATACTCACTCATAGGTGGGTGAGAAAAATGAGAACACATGGACACAGAGAGGCGGTCTACTATACACTGGGGTCTATTGGGGGAATGGGGGAGGGACAGTGGGGGGGCTGGGGAGGGATAGCCTGGGGATGAATGCCAAGTGTGGGTGAAGGGGAGGAAGGCAGCAAAACACAGTGCCATGTGTGTACCTATGCAACTATCTTGCATGTTCTGCACATGTACCCCAAAACCTATAATGGAATAAAAATTAAAAAAAAAAAAAGCTCCCCATCCAGTCTCAGGTTTTCTATCATAGCAATGCAAACAGATTAAGATAGATAGTATATTGTAACAACTTGGTATCAGATACCCTCCCCCAGGTTTGTTGTTATTGCTGCCTCTTTTTTTGTCATTGTTTTTCTGTTGCTTATTATGTGCTTAGTACCTTTCCTGGACTAATTCTGTAGATTCTATATTTCCTGCAATATGCAGCTTCTGAGCTCTCTGTTAGTATTTTAAAGAAGAGTTATTATTTTCATGTTTAAGCCTGGTTTCCTAGGGTTCACTCCTAGGTCAGTATAATTTAGTGGTCAGCCAATGATTGGTCTGAAGATTTCCCTAAATGCTTTGTGTGTGTGTTGTTCACCATTTGCCAAGGGGATCTGTATCTGAAGGCACAGCTTCACACTTCAGGCAGTTTATAAGACAGCCTTAGCTTTTACTTTTTGCTTGTACAGGGACTCAGTGTCACCCAGAGGTGAATGACTGGGGCCTTCTTTCCAAGGTCTTTCCCAAGTAGGCATCTGAGTACAGCCTTCTAGATCCCCAGGAATATGTTGGAGTTTTTTTTTAAGTTCCCTGTGCTTTTGTAGTTCTCAAGAACTTCCTTTAACTTTTATTGTTACTGGCCAGGCTCTTGTTTGCTACAACCAGAATCGCAGACATAGGCAGCTGAGATATTGCCATCAGATTTTGTTTTTAGCAATGCCTTGGGGTAGCTTGTTTTAAAAGTGTTTTGTTTGTTTGTTTGTTTTTGTTTTATCCATGAGCTGAGCTGTGAATCAACTGAAACGGCCACAACATCTTGGGAATAGAGATTTTCCAGGTAGCTGCTAATTTGGACAAAATATTGAGTGTGCTCTAGGGCTGGGGCTTTTAATGGAGCTCCAAACATGGTCAGTCATCTCCACTAGCTCCATGTCTGCTGGCTTTTCATGGCTACTGGGCCACCAAGCTGGAGAGGGAGAGAAGATGGGAATAGCTTCAAGTTAAAATGCCATAGACACCACTGTCTTATTGAAGTTCAGTATTTTTCTCTTGGATGGATGATTGTAAGTTACTTCTGTGGCTTTGCTATACTTCCAGAGTTTGAAAAGAATTGATTTTTAGTTGCTTTGCCAGTGTTTTTGTTGTTTTTAAGGGATAATGGCCCACTAAGGTCCTCATTTCACCATTTTAGAAGGCAATCTCCCTTGATACCATTCTAAAAAGAAAAGTAAGATGGGAAATGAATCCAGGATAACATAACGAGATATGCAAGGTAAAGGGGAGAAACATATCTTACCAAAGTATATTGTTACTTAAATTAGCAATGCCTCCTACTGCAAAATTTATATATCATAGATAATTCAGAAATACAACCTGAAACTAGAAGTTTAGTGGGGAAGAGGAGTGAGAAACTGCTGGTGGGAAAGTCTAGATGGTGATGGGAGTATTCTAATACACTCATTCTGTTTAAAGAAGAGTTACTAAGCTTAAGAACTTGACAAGGGAAAGAATAAACATTAAGTAAGGGTCATAATAAGTTAGAGTTGACCATGAGAACAGTATATATGGAATGTATTATATTCTAAAAAATAAATTTGACATCATAGTCAATGGAAAGTATAAAATCCAAACTTTCCAATGGAAGAAAAAAATTTAGATTTATCCCAAAGAAGATGGAAGCAGTAGAAAGAAAGTACAGAAAATAGAAAACACAAAATGAGATAGCAGAAATAAGTCCCCAGATAACATAAATTAACATAAATGTAGGTAAATTAAACCCACAAATGAAAATAAAGAGACTCTGATTGAATATAAAAGCAAAATTCAATAAAGTATTGTTAGCAAAAGATCATTTATGCAAAGTTAGAAAATAAAAGGTTAAAAAATTTAGGCACATTAAAAAAAAAAACTCCAAGTTAGCAATATTAGCATCAGAAGAAAAATGAATTTAGAGAAAAAATAACATACAGGACAAATAGAGAAGTTATATACTAACAAGGGATAATAACAATCATAAACATATGCATCCAACAATGTAGCCTCAAAATGTATATTGGGGAAATAGATATATGAACAATTATATGCAGAGACTTTAGCACAGCTCTTTCAGAATATGAATCAAGAAGGCCAAAGGTAAGCAAGATAGAATATTTGAATAATATATTTAATAATTTTGAAGTAAAATATGCACACATACAAACATGTGCTTTTATACTTAACAGAAAGATCTACAAATTATAAAAAACTATGAGGAAATTACATCCTCCAATTATAGTGAAATACAGTTAAAATTTATTATAGAAGGGACATTTAAAAATATCACATTCCTGGGAAAACTTAATATTACCTTTGGGTTAAAGAGGAAATGACAAGGGAAATTATGAAATACTTAGAATCAAATTATAATGACAAAGTTTGTGCTGAATCACATGTCAAACTTTATCCTAAAGCAGTACATAAGAGAATTTAAAATTTATGACTATGCTTACTAGAAAATAAAAGTACTTAGAACAAAAAGATAACTGTACAACTTAAGAAGTTTAAAAGAAGAGCAATGGAGTGAACCCACAAAAATGAGAATGAAGGAACTAATAACAATCGTGGCAGAAATAAAAAGAGAGGGAGCAAACACAATGGATAAAATTAGCTAAACCAAAACCAGTCCTTTGAAAACACTAAACAACAACCTCTAATAAGAGTAACTAAGCAAAAAGGACTGTGTTCAGCTGAGTATCGCAATTTGTTGCTCATGCTTTTCACTTCATGGTTGCAAGATGGCTGTTTCTCCTCTAAGGAAAGGGAAGAGGAGGAGGTAGAACCTATATCTGGGAAGCAAAAATCTTTACCAGACATCCTTTGCAGAATTTCACCTGCAAGAGAGTCTGGTAAAGTGAACATTTTACTTGAACACAATTGCTGCCAGAAACACAATTTGGGTGAAGAAGAGGGGAAATGGATATGAGGTAGGCAAGCAACTGTCTCAAGAACCAAACATGAATGCATTTGAAAACTTGGGTGGAAAAGGATAAATTTCCAGAAAATGTAAAATGTCATATGAAGAAATAGAAAATTACATAAACATATGTATATAAAGTTTTCTTGGATACAAGAAAGGTGGATCTACTGAATTCCAGGCACAAAAAATTTTACCATATATTGAACAGATATGCCTTATGTTATACAAGTTGTTCCATAAAATAGAAAAAGGAGGGAAATCTGCTTAACTTATTTTACGAGGCTGGTATAATCAAAATAAGAAAACAGATTAAGGAAAATGAAAGGAAAGTAAACTAAGTGAACATTAATGCAAAAAAATTTAAATAAAACATTGGCTACCCCAATCCAACAGTGTATTAGAGTTATCTAACAATTCATGTTTACTTAAAAATCCGAAAGTATATTAATAAACAATCACCAAACAAATAGACTAGAGAAGGAAGAAAACCATGTGATCTTAAGAGAGCCAGGAAATGCTTACTAAAGTATATGATACGTATCATGAAAACCAGGAATAAGAAGGAACTTCTTTAACTTGATAAAGCCTTCAGCAAACATCATACTGAAGCTTTAGAGGTAGCCTGGCATGGTGCTTCTAATCTGAGTGCTTTGGGAGGCTGAGGCAGGAGGATTGCTTGAGGCTGGGAGTCTCTACAAAAATTAAAAATTAAAAAAATTAGCTGGTCATGGGAGCACCTGTAATCCCAGCTACCTCAAAGATTTGGGCAGGAGGATCATTTGAGCTTGGGAGTTCAATACTGCCATGAGCTATGATCATGTCATTGCACTCCAGCCTGGGCAACAGAGTGAGACCCTGTCTCTAAAAAACAAACAAACAGACAAAAACTTTAGATATATTCTTTTGAAGGTTGAGAGCAAAACAAAAATGGTATTGGAATTCCTTGCTAACACACCAAGACCACGAAAGTTACCACCACGACCACCATAATAACAACAAGATGGTCAACTTCTAGCAGGGTAAAGCCAGAATTACTTATTTGCAGATGAAATGTTCATTTACATAGTAAGCACAACAGAATTAAGAGATATAGAGAGAGACAGAACTAAAAAGAGAGTTCAGCAAGATTGCTGGAGATTATGCTCAGCATACAGAAACTGATAGGGTTTTTTGCACTAGCAATGACCAATTTGAAAATATAAAAATATACAAAATGATCTTGTACAATAATAGCATTAAAAAACTATCAAGTACTTAGGATTTTATATAATGAAAACTACATAAGATCTTTATGAAGCAAGATTTAAAACTATTAAAGGACATGAAGTTTTGAATAGGTGAAAATATATATTATATTTATGGATAAATGACTTAACAATGTAAAGATGCCAAGCTCCTCCAAATTAATGTACAAATTCAATGCAGTTACAATAAAATTTCCACTTTTTTTGGAGGGGGGAGTGAAAAACTTGCTGTCAAATGTATAAGGGAGAATAAAGCCTAATAAAGAAAAGTAAAGAGGAAAGACTCACCTTACCAAATACTGAGACATTACAAAGCCAAGTGCTAACTGTGTGATATTAGTGCAGAGGTCAAGAGATCGAGACCATCCTGGTCAACATGGTGAAACCCCGTCTCTACTAAAAATACAAAAAATTAGCTGGGCATGGTGGTGCGTGCCTGTAATCCCAGCTACTCAGGAGGCTGAGGCAGGAGAATTGCCTGAACCCAGGAGGCAGAGGTTGCAGTGAGCCGAGATCGTGCCATTGCACTCCAGCCTGGGTAACAAGAGTGAAACTGCGTCTCAAAAAAAAAAAAAAAAAAAAAAAACAACTAGAGAACTCAAAAGCAGACAAGTATAAAGATGTAGTGTCATAAATCATAAAGGAAGAGTGGATTATTTAGTCTATGGTATTTTGAAAATCGGTTAAGTGGAGATATATAAAGGTGGGTCCCTATCATAAGTCTATTCAAAAGAAATTCCAAATGAATTAAAGACCTAAAATGAGAGATTAAAATTAAAAGCTAATATAGAAAATAGTGTAATAGCTTTTTAACTTGGTAGTGGGGGATAGCAAGAGAGATTCTTTCTTTTATTTTTCTCCCTGGAATCCTTGTAGCAAGAGAAATTCTTAAGTAAGATCCTCAAGATGTAATGGGAAAATAAAAAACTTTGATTACATCAAAATAAGATTTTCTGTTCAAAAAAAATACCAAAGTTAACAAATGAGTGACAAAGCAAAGATCTTTCCAGCATGAAAATCAGCAAAGGATTAATATCTAGATTACACAACACACTCCTGCAAAACAACATGAAAAAAGACAAGAAGCCTAACAAAAAATGGGGAGAGGACATTGTGGAAATATGAGCTCTAAGCTTCAAACACTTGGATTTAACTTTGGTTAAAATTGATTTGGAACCAAAGGTCACAAGTCACAATGAGAAAATCCTCAGAGGTTAATACTTTTGAAAATGCAGAACTTTCAGTTTGTGGTCTGGTAAGTAAGAAGCTTGGAAGTAACCACTCTGTCCTAACAAGTAAAGAGCTGAAAAAAACTGGAAAATCAACAACTTTTCTTAAATTTGTAAGAGAAGTGATGCCACAGAGTAAACCAGTGCTCCCAAGATTGGAGAGACAGACAGGTGAATACAGAGACTCTTAACATACTGGACCAGAAACTCACAAGCAGAAACCAGCACTGTACTTGATGAGTTGCTGGAGCTTGGCATGGACAAGTCTGAGAGATAAATATTCCAGGGGGACCCAGGCATAAGGGGGTCCCTACACTCTTGTGAATTTTACCTGCTGGAGCTCTACCAGGTTCTCACAGTAAATAATTTGAGAAAATTTCCCTCATGTGTCCATCCTGGGGATGGAAAAGGAAACTATTTTGAAATACCAAATGCATTCCATTCTTTTCAACAAGATCTTCTAGGAGAAACTATTTAACCAGAGTCTAACCTGCTGGGTTTTTATCAGAGACTAATTAACCTGGGGGAAGTGAAATATCCAATTCCAACCAGTTGTAAACTCCCACATGGAGGAAAGGAAATACTCAGCTCTAATTTCCTCTAACCTTCCATGTGGGAGAAAGCAAATATCCAATTGCAGCTCACTCTAACCATCCCAGCTTACCTAAGGGGAGAGAGGAACAACTGCGAAGCATGTGTGAAGTTCACAGTCTAGGGGCATAGGCTTAATAAAAGACTGAGGCCTACTCAGGGGACTATAGAATGTTATTCTCCCCCAACACCTTACTACCACATTACTAAAGGCTTATGAATAGAAGTTTCTTTTACACAGTACATTGTGTCTGGGGAAAAAAAATTACAAGGTATACTAAAAGGCAAAAACAAAACAGAGACAGAGAAAGCATCGGAACCTGACTCATGATCAGATCAGGAATTTAACCCCTGTAATTAATATGCTAAGGGCTCTAATGGATAAAGTAGATAGCGTGCAAGAGCAGAAGGGCCATTTAAACTAGGAGATAGAAATTCTAGGACAGAACCAAAAGGATACGCTAGGGATCAAAAACACTGTAACAGAAATAAAGACTGCCCAGATAAGCTAATTAGTAGATGACACAGCTGAGGAAGGAATCTCTGATCTTGAGGATATCTCAGAAAAAAACTTTCAAAACTAAAAAGCAAAGTGCAAGGCTGGGTGCAGTGGCTCACACCTGTAATCCCAGCACTTTGGGAGGCTGAGGTGGGTGGATCACTGGAGGTCAGGAGTTCGAGACCAGCCTAGCCATCATGGTGAAACCCCGCCTCTGTTAAAAATACAAAAATTAGGCCGAGTGCGGTGGCTCACGCCTGTAATCCCAGCACTTTGGGAGGCCGAGGCAGGTGGATCACGAGTTCAAGAGATTGACACCATCCTGGTCAACATGGTGAAACCCCATCTCTATTAAAAATATAAAAAATTAGCTGGGCATGGTGGCACGTGCCTGTAATCCCAGCTACTCAGGAGGCTGAGGCAGGAGAATTGCCTGAACCCAGGAGGTGGAGGTTGCAGTGAGCTGAGATCGCGCCATTGCACTTCAGCCTGGGTAACAAGAGCAAAACTCAGTCTCAAAAAAAAAAAAAAAAATTAGCAGGGCATGGTGGTGTGCACCTGTGATCCCAGTTACTCAGGAGGCTGAGGCAGGAGGATTGCTTGAACCCACAGAGGCTGCATGAGCTGAGATCCTGCCACTGCACTCCAGCCTGGGCAACAGAGCAAGATTCCATCTCAAAAAAAAAAAAAAAAAAAAAAAAAGCAAAGAGACTGAAAAAAGGAAAACTGAGCAGAACATCCAAGGACTGTGGGACAGCTACAAAAAGTATTATTATAAATACATGTAATGAGAATACAGGAGGAGAAGAAAAAACAGGAAATATTTGAAATATTTGAAAGACTGAATGATAATCCTTTGTATGTATATACCACACTTTTTATCCATTCATCTGTTGATAGGCACTTAGGTTACTTCTACATTTTGGCTACTGTGAATAATCCTGCTATGAACATGCATGTACAAATGTCTCTTCAAGACCTTGCCTTCCATTCTTTTGGATATATATCCAGGAGTGGGAATGCTAGATCATATGATAACTCTATTTTTAATTTTTTTAGCAACCACCCTGCAGTTTTCTGTAGTGGTTGTGCTATTTTACTTTCCCTTCGACAGTGCAGTGTTCTAATTTCTCCCTCTTTGTTAACACTTGTTATTTATTTATTTTTTGGAGACACAGTTTCATTCTGTCACCCAGGCTGGAGTGCAATGGTGCGATCTCACCTCACCGCAACCTCTGCCTCCCAGGTTCAAGCAATTCTCCTGCCTCAGCCTCCTGAGTAGCTGGGATTACAAGGCATGTGCCACCAGGCCCAGCTAATTTTTGTATTATTAGTTGAGACTGGTATTCACCATGTTAGCCAGGTGAACTCTTGACCTCAAGGGATCGGCCCACCCTGGCCTCCTAAAGTGCTGGGATTACAGGCAAACCACAGCGCCTGGCCTATTTTTTTTTAATAGCCATCCTAATAAGTGTGAAAGATGGTATCTCATTGTGGTTTTGGTTTGCATTTCCCTAATGATAAGTGATGTTCGGTATCTTTTCATGTGCTTGCTGGTCTTTTTGTATATTTTCTTAGGAGAAATGTCTACTTAAGTACTTTGCCTATTTAAAAATCAGGTTTTTTGTTGTTCAGGTTTAAGAGCTCTTCATATATTCTGCATATTAACACCTTATCAGATACATGATGTGCTAGTACTTTCTAACCGATTCCATACATTGCCTCTTCCCTTCTGTTGATTTTGTCTTTGATGCTAGGCCTTTGTCATCCACACCTTTGTCACCCACATGTGAACCCCATCTCTCATTTCCATTGGTGGTGGTCATGATGGTGGTGGGCCTCAGTACAAATGCAGTAATGGCACCCGGTGCCTTTTCTTTCCAAGATTGCCCTTACTTACGTTCCTTTGTTTGCAATGAAACAAAGGTTTCTGATCACCAAATAAGAAAGAAGAGTTAAGTTTTTAAAACAATTGTTTTCTTCTTGAAATGCTTCTTTAGTTCCTGTTCAAGACAATGCTAAACAAAATTCAGATATCACGACACAACCTTAGGTCTTCTGTGGAAGGTAAGACTTCTTCACATATCCAAACACCTTGAGTCTCCAAGTTGGTCTGGCTCAGTAGTCCCAGGGACAGACAGTGAGGTTTTTTTACTGCTGATGGCCAAGCTCCAAGGCAAGGGGGCAGCTGTTGTCAAGGGGAAAGATGTTCAGATCCCTGTTATGACTTGCCTTAAAAATTGTGGGCCCCCTGGTGGCATCCATTCCCAACTCTCTTACCTCATTTCAGGTAGGTTCAGTGGCGACATCTAATCATAGTTCTTGTACCTAATTCAGCTCTCGCTATTCTCCAATAGAAATTTAGAAAACAGACTGGGCATGGTGGCTCAAACCTGAAATCCCAGCACTTTGGGAGGCTGAGGCGGGCAGATTGCCTGAGGTCAGTAGTTCGAGACCAGTCTGGCCAACATGGTGAGACCCCATCTCTAATAAAAATACAAAAAAATTAGCTGGTTGTGGTGGCATGCACCTGTAATCCCAGCTACTTGGGAGGCTGAGGCAGGGGAATTGCTTGAACCAGGAAGCTAGAGGTTGCAGTGAACCAAGATCCCGCCACTACACTCCAGCCTGGGTAACAGAGCAAGACTCTGTCCCAAATTGAAAAAAAAAAAAAAAAAAAAAAAAAAAAGAAAAGAAAAGAAAAGAAAAAAGAAATTAGTACAACCTTGGAGAAGAGAGGCTTTAGTCACAAGCCAAAAGCACATGCTATATTCTCTCCTTCTGGGAAATGTCATCTCTTTTCTGGGTTAAGAGCACACAGATTTTGCTGTAATTTGCCAAGAACAATAGGAAGAGGCATCGTTTCTTGATGCCATATGCTTCCTGAAAGAAGAAGATTGTCACATGTGGATAGAGGAGGGTGTTGGGATTTTCTTGAAAGCTTCCAAGGACAAATCTTCTCATTTTTTCCACGGTGAGGGAGATCCAGTGAATGCCTGATGAGATAGGACTTATTTGTAAATGCTTGTGAGGCTCTCTCTGCAGGTACTGGGATATAAACTGAGGAGATCTGGGAAGCCAGGCTTGAAAGGTGAAGGGGCTGAGGAGCAGGAGGTGAGGGCCTGTGAAATTGGATTTATTATTGTGACTCTGACCTGAGGTGGTCCCTCATCAGCACTAGGAAACTCAAGAAGTACATGCAACGATTTCTCCTGTTTCTTCATATTTACGCTGATTAAGATAAAAGTAACATCAGGGTAGTCTATATCCTCAGGAAAGGCTGCCAGGGGCTGCTCTGGGCTGGCCGGGCTGATCTGCCAATTCCACTGGAAGCCATTGTAGCCTTTCACTTAACCCAGACCCAGGACTCACCTCCTGTCTCTCACAAAGCCAGCTCAGCAACGGCACCTGGTCCTCGGGGTTTTCTGTAGTTCCAAGCTCCAAGAACGAAAAGGTCTCCAGGTTGCTGGCCTCATCCTGAGCTGCAGCTTTGGGAAGGGCACAGGGGCCGGGTTTGCCCAAGGAAGACGGACACTAGTTTTCCCATGTGTTTGGCGCTCCCTGGTGAAGAGCTTCGGAACCCCTGGTCGAATCCGCTCCTATCCTGTCCTGGTTTGCTTTCAGAAGCCCTCTTCAGTCCCGTTTACAGCCATTCCACCAACTTGTGGATGCAGAAAAATAGCTTTCCTACCCTTGCAAAGGGCGATGTCCAAAACTGCAGCCTGTGGGGATCGACATGAACAAAGCCGAAGGGAACAGTGAGTGCCAAGTAGGAAGGTGCCCCTGCACTGAAGGTACCTGCCCAGATTTCCGCCTTCTGCAATAGCCCCCCATGTTGGAGCCCTCGGCCAGACACCAAGTTCCAGTCTTGACGGATTGCCCCTGTTGGAAATAGATGCTCGGTGCCGCTCAAGCCTGTAATCCCAGCACTTTGGGAGGCCGAGGCAGGTGGATCACGAGGTCAAGAAATAGAGACCACCCTGGTCAACGTGGTGAAACTCCGTCTCTACTAAAAATATATAAAATTAGCTGGGCACGGTGGCGCGTGCCTGTAATCCCAGCTACTCGGGAGGCTGAGGCAGGAGACTTGCCTGAATCCAGGAGGTGGAGGTTGCGGTGAGCCAAGATTGCGCCATTGCACTCCATCCTGGGTAACAAGAGCGAAATTCCGTCTCAAAAAAAAAAAAAAGAAAAAGAAAAAGAAAAAGAAAAGAAAAGAAAAGAAAAGAAAAATTAGCACTGAGACAAAGGATATTTCAGAAACGCGATTTTTACTTCCTGGACTGCAGGAAGGGTACCCTTGCTAGCCATCGCACCACAAGAATACAATAAACAAAGGAAAACACACAGATTTATCCCTGAGGCATTTGGGGTCTTTCTTACTGGTGTGTCTGATCTCCATTGGCTGGAGCCAGACATCAACTATCTAAACTAAAACCGGATTGGCTAACAACTTAAAACTTTTCTAAATAGGTAAAAGCATTGGAGATCTGGGACATGCCTGTGAGCACATCCAGCACAGACATATTGGTTAAAGTACCAGGATGTAGAAATGTACTATGTGCCTGTAAGCATGGCATGTCTGATAGCTGCATAGGATAGGGCTGAACAAAATTATTAGCACACTTATTCTTTAACAAGAAAGGAGACTTTTAAAAGGAACTTTTCTACTTCCCACACGCCCTCTGGCTCATCCCACCACTCTGGATTCTGGCGTTGAGGGCAGATAGGTTGGCCAATAGAGCTGGTGCCTTGGGCTCAACGTGGTCCCTCTGCACACAGGCCAGGAACTTACTGCCAGGTTTTGGGAAAGGAGATCAACATTCATTCCAGGCCCCAGCATCTCTCGGGTTCCAGAATGCTATGCTATTCTGCAGAGTGAGAAGAGCCGGTGTGACCTTGGCTCAAAGAAGGGAATCATGTCAAGGCCAAGAGGCACAAATTTAGAAGGTCAGAGAGACCAAAGCCCTCATTTTTCAGACATGGGAGCTGAGACCCAGTGGGATAAGTGACTTGCCCAGGGGTCATATTTTAAGTTTTACTTCTGTAGCAGATGACAACTTAGTCCGCTTTCTGTTGCTTATAGCAGAACACCTGAAACTGGGTAATTTAGAAAGAAAAGGAATTTATTTATTTAAGTTATGGAGGCTGAGAAGTCCAAGGTGAAGGGGACGCATTTGGTGAGGGCCTTCAGCCTGGGGAGGACTCTCTGCAGAGTCCCAAAGCATTACAGGATGTCACTTGGCGGAGGGACTTAGCATGCTAGCTCAGGTCTTTCTCTTTGTAAAACCACCTGTCCCACTCCTATAATAATCCATTAATTCATTAACCCATTAACTTATCCATGATGGCAGCACCATCATGAACCAATCACCTCTTCAAGGTCCCACCTCTCAATACTGCCACACTAAGGATTACATTTCAACATGAGTTTTAAAGGGGAAAAATATTCAAACCATAGCAACACCTCACCAGTCACGTTTCTATTGCGGACCACAGGCTCCCAGGATTGAAAAGAACCTCAGTCCAGTATAGCCTCATGTCTCTAAGCCATTTCACAACCAGACTTGCAAAAAGATAAAGGTTTCATGAACATGGCTGTGGAAAGCCACTGGATGCTAGGTATGCCTTCTGCTTTGCCCCATATCACACACATCACCAAGTGGTGGGGCTTCTGGTCTCAGGCAGTCAGCAATTGTAGAAGGAAGCTAGCAGATGAGGAGTTTTTGCCATATTGTCTATAATTCTTATGATCTGAGCTTCAGTTTCACTTTTTGGATGGATGACTTTGTGGGGTCCCAGGCTCTGCAATTTCTGAGGAATTCCCCCCAATCACATGGGTTCAAAATTATAAAATCATCCACCATCCTTGATCTCCTTCTTCCTCTATCCCCAGTCCCATTATCCAATCAACAGCCAAGGGCTGGATTGTTCATTCCACTTCTGAAATTCCATCACATATATTATGTTGTCACTTGATTCTCATATCTTTTGGGATGCAGCCACTTCTTGCCTGGAAAATTTCAGTGGTCTGTCCGAAACAAATGTCTCAGCACCCATAATCTCCATCAACTAGACTCATTATTCACTTCGCAACAGGCAATAGTTAAGTTTTTGGCCAGGGTGTGGTGGCTCACACCTGTAGTCCCAGCACTTTGGGAGGCTGAGGTCGGGAGTTCAAGACCAGCCTGACCAACATGGAGAATCCGCGTCTCTACTAAAAATACAAAAAATTAGCTGGGTGTGGTGGCACATGCCCATAATCCCAGCTACTCAGGAGGCTGAGTCAGGACAATCACTTGAACCAGGGAGTTGGAGGTTACAGTGAGCCAAGATTGTGTCATTGCACTGCAGCCTGGGCAATAAGAGTAAAACTTGGTCTCAAAGGAAAAAAAAAAAGAAGCTTTCAGTTCTCTCCACAGGCTAGTCAAATCTTCTCTTCTAGAGGCCCCATAGTCTTCAGAGGAAGAACCATGGATTTGTAGTGGCCAGACCAGTTAACCTTTCTGAACCTTGTTTTCCCCTACTGTAATTGAGATTAGTGTGGGAATTATGAGCACTGCTGTATGCAGGTATGAGGCATAGAGAGCAGAAGCAAATTTCAACCAGTGTGAGTTCTGTTTCCCTTAGATTGAGGCTTAAGAGGTTTACAATCTGTTCCAACACATCTTTCCAACTTTGTTTTCCATGAATCTCCTATGAAATCTACACATAAATCTGGTGTCTAGTCTCTACCATGCTCCTATCTCTGATCATTGCTCCCCTGCTAGGAAGAGCCTCTCAACCTGCCTGAGTTGGTTGAACATAGCAGTTGGGAAGATGGACTCTGTGGTCAGATAGACCTAGTTTTGAATTTTAACCATTCTGAACCTTGGTCACCTCACCTGCAAAATGAGGCCATACTAATATCTTACTTCATAAGGTTTGTCCAGCTCCTATGGGCATGATGCACAAGATTTCTGCTAGTCTGGGTGTGGGAGCCCAGATTTGTCCCTGGCACCAACTCTATTGAGTTGAAAAGATCATCCAGAAAACTACAAATGGCATTTTTCAAAGGGTCTCCTAGGGAACACTAGTTGTGAAAGATCGTGATTGGTGTTACATGGGAAGACATTTGCTGTGTCACCAAATAAGAGGAATTATAGGTCAAAGAGAGAGAAACAAGTTTGTTGACTGCAGGCTTTTGAGAGTCTTCAATTGCTAATAGGCATTGCAAGTTTCTAAAAGATGACAATAATTAACGTCATTTTCCAAAGTTGCTTGGCCACAGACAGAATCCTTATGTAATGTTCTCCCCAACCCTCTGCCCACTAGGATTGCATGTTTTACAAATTCACTTGGGAAATAATGGCTTAAGTAAACCTTAGTATAATAGTTAATAGTTCATTCAATATTTACTTTCTTCTTAGCTGGAACCAAGACATCTCAGAGTGTCAGACTCAATATTGTTAACAGCTACAAGACTGAGAGCTAAGAATTGTGTTTATTTTTGATTCTGTAAAGCTTAACCGACCTATTGGTAAAGTAGGTAACAGAGTGAAAGTTACAACCTGAAGTCTAAGTCTTTATGGCCCAGTCCTTCCTTCATATGCAGGCTTATTTCATAAACTCCATGAGGGTCTTTTCAGAAGGTCCCTGCACTCAGCCATCTCACCTGCCCAGAGGGAAATGCTCACTATTTGAACTTCTCACTTAACATTTACCTTGTCCTGGCCCATTCTGTTTGTGGACATGCTTTTGTGGTTAGGCCTTTCCTTCTGATTTTGTCAGTATCATTCCCAGGCAGGCGTTGTCATAGAAGCAAAATGCAGTTCAAGGTTTCACCTCTGCACAAGTAGATAGGGTGGTTAGTATTGGCCCCATATCCAAGGGAGAGAGTCCACTGAGTGTTACTCTGATTGGACAGGGTAGTTCATATGCACATCCCCAAACAATGATTGTGGCCCTGGGAACAAAATGTAAAAAATGGCATAAAGCCATTGGGAGGTGACACTAGTTACCCCAGGAAGATGTGGGAGGTGTCTGGTGATGTTATGCAGGAGGAAGTGATGGATGTATTCCTAAAGACTCACCCAGTACCCTGAAGGATCCCAGTCTTGCTAAGTACATACTTAGGAAGGAAGGATGACTTGAAGAAAGCTTGAGCCCTGGCATTCTTGTGTTTCCTGAAGAACCTCCCCAAGGCCTTCACTCTGAGCCCAATTTCCTTTACCACAGCCTCTGACTCTGCACACCTCACCCAGGGTGCCACCTGCATAAAGACAGAAGCCTGCAGGGCTGAACAAGGAGAAGCAGCAAAGTGAAGAGAATTTGGGAAGCTTGTGATAGCAAAGTGACGATCATGGGGTAAAGGGAAGACAAAACTAGGAAGGAGGCTTCCTAATTTGGGCCATTGGGAAGGTATTTGGCAGAAAATCTGCCTCAAGCAGGTGAATCTGTTTAATTAGCCCAAGGCCATTGAATGTTTTGTTGTTGGTGTTGTTTTATCCATGAAATGTGACCAGCATGAAAAATTTGATATGCATACTTCAGGGTAGAGCACCTGTGACATTCATCAGATTATTAAAGGAAACTATATGTCCTAAAATGTGAAAAGCCACTTCTTTGAAACCAGGTCAGAGGGGGAATGGTAAACCAACGTTAACAGAAATAAAAATGTACGTATTGGTCAAGAAAGGCTTCCTATAACGATGTACCTGTCAGAAAGACTACTGTTTCCACCCCGCATGCTGGAGACCCATGTGGCAAATGGAGTGGCAGGGACAGACTGTTTAAAAGAATTAATTTTCACTGAAGATCATTGTTGGTATTCACTTGGGGTGGCTGGCAAAATATTAAAGACATATTAGGAAAAGTCATAGATTAGTCTCAAACCTTTTGGAAGACCAAAAGGTTGCATTGGGGCAGGCCAGAGGCACCAGCTGGTCGATTACTGAGAGCCAGCTCAGCTGTAAAGACTCCCACCAAGGCAGCACTGAAGGAATTGAGAGGCAGACACCCAGATAGAATGGCAAAGTGGGTCTATCTGGGGGGTCAGCAGCCTTCAGAGCTAAGAGTCTCAGGGACTGACAGCATTCCAGGCTGAAGGGCCCTGAGTAGACTCTGACCCATGCAATTTTTCTCTCTGAATAGGTGATCATTATTAACAAACAAGATGTTCAGTATTTTCTCATAACAAAATATGCCAAGTAGGCAGCTTGTGCCTGCTTACCACTGATCACAGACAAACTAAAAAGTATTCTCCACGAGGGAGCCACAGGGACAGGGTCAGATGGCTTAAAGAATTGTTTCAACCTGTGTATGATATTTATATATTGTCCTGCCACTATGGAATGCCCAAGTAGTTTTCTACTTGATGGGGGAGGGCTGGCTAGGTTTTCCTTGCCATCGTTCTCTTTAGCAAACAATATATTCTATCATACACTCAGCATTTCTCAATATTCATAAACCTAGCATTTCTCAACAACTTAACATTTCTCAACAGTCCATTAAGTTAGGGAGAAGATAGGGACGAGGCTTTCCCAGTTAAGTCTGTCTACCCCATATTCCTTTGTCTCTATTCTGTTTATTTATGTAAACTTTGTGCTGGATGATCCTCTCAGGGGGAGATTAAAGGGGAATTACCTGTTAATAGTGTTTACTCTGGGCTGGAACCTAAAGCTTTTATCATTAGTAAAACCACTCTTAGTCTTTTAACCATGTTAATTATCCACAAGTGTGTTGACTTAGAACCCCTGTTATGAAAAAATATGCGGATGTACATGGGGTCTTGGTCAATTGGTTGCACTTCGCCTTCGGAAAGCAGCCAGTAGCCATCCCTAGCCCACTTGTATCACTGTCATGGCATGAGAGTGTATTCATTCATCCATCGTTGAGTCAGGGTCTGTAGGCCAGACCTCCACAGGTGGTGACTAACGTCTCACATCATCTTCCAAATTTTTATAAACCTTGAAAGTAGTCAGTGGTCTCAGCATTTTCCTACAAAGTCCATATCCCCATGCATACATTAGAATCCTTCTCAAAGGGTCTTTCTCCAAAAGCATTGTTAACAAAAAATGTAAAAAAAAAAAAAAAAAAAAAAAAAAGCTCAAACCTTTAGGATCTTTCTCCAAAAGCATTGCTTTGAGGTTTGAGAATTCTTTTTTTTTTACATTATTAGCAATGCTAATAAAGACTCTTTGAGAATAATTCTAATTCTAATGTATTCATGGGGATATGGCCCAGAGATCCTCTGGCTTGATTCTATATCTTTAGGCTTGTGAGTATGTAAAACTATTCACAACACAAAGTTATCAAGTCTTTTTGTTTTGTTCTTTTTCCCCATTAAAGCACTGGAGGAACAAAGAACACTGCTTTGAAGCATTTACTATTCTGATAGGTAATGTGCTGTTATAGTCACCTGAGGTTGTTTTTGTTCTTGTGTACTTCTATGATGCTGATTAATTTTCAAAAGCACAGTACAGAGAAAGGATGCTCAATGTCATTAGTAACTAGGGACAAGTGAATTAAAATCACAATGAGATACAGTCTGCCTTCTGTATCTGTGGCCTCTGTACCTGCTGATTCAACCAACCATGGATCAAAAATAATCCAAACAACAACAAAATACAAATGCAAAAATAGAGAATAACAACTATTTACATAGCATAATCTAGAAATGATTTAAAGTATATGGGATGATGTGCTTAGGTTATATGCAAATGCTATGCCATTATATACAAGGGATTTTGAGCCTCCTTGGATTTTGATATCTGTCGGAGAGTGGGGTCTTGGAATCAATTCCCCAAGGATACCAAGAAACTACTACTACATGCCTATTAGAATGGCTAAAATTAAAGAGATTGATTTTACTGAGTGTTTGTGAAGGTGTAGAGAAGGTGAAACTTCTATGCACTGCTGGTGGGAATGTAAAATGTCACAACCACTTTGGGAAACTATTAGCAGTTCTTTAAAAGTTAAACATGGCTGGGTGTGGTGGCTCACACCTGAAATCCCAGCACTTTGGGAGGGTGAGACTGGTGGATTAAAAGGTCAAGGGTTCAAGATCAGCCTGGCCAGTATGGTGAAACCCTGTCTCTACTTAAAATACAAAAATTAGCCAGGCGTGGTGGTGGGTGCCTGTAGTCCCAGCTACTCGGGAGACTGGGGCAGGAGAATCGCTTGAACCCGGGAGGTGAAGGTTGCAGTGAGCCAAGATGGTGCCAAAACACTCTAGGGAGGCAGGGCAGGGGCGGGCCAGCGGGGAGAGGTTGGGACTAGGTCGGCAAGCTGGGCGGGGCGGGGCCAGACCGGTGCGAACTCCTTTGCTGGGCTGGGCTGCCCTGCCCCGCCCCGCCCTGGCTCCCAGCCTCTTTAAGAATGAAAGGTAGTCAAACATTAAATATCCCAAACAAACTTCTCAGCCTCCCATCCTTCCCATAAAATCTTTTGGATCCATCAGCCGTCACCTCCCTCAGTCTTCTGTCTTCTCCTTCTCTACAACCCCTCCCCGCAACTCACGCTTCTTTTTCTCTTCCTTCTTCCTCCTCTTCAGGCTAAATCATACTTATTTAACTCTTTTCTTAAGCCAGTTCCTGTTCCTCATCCTTTTGTTTAAGAGGACATATAAGTGTTTGTATTTTGGTATTATTGTGTGTTCTGTCTAAATAGTAAAATTGCTATCCAATCAGTTTCAAGTGATGGCTGCTGTAAATCTTAATATTTAATTTCTCCCCTTTCCCCTCAATTTCAAAGCCATAGAGCACAGTGATTAATAACTCTCAGGCCCAAAAGCCACCAGGCTGGATCTGAATACCATCTCTGCCACTTACTAACTGCATGACCTCAGGCAAATTACTGAATGAACCTTCAGTTCTGCCATCTGTAAACTGAAGATGCTAATAGTGTTTACATTCTATGATTGCTTGATAACTAGTAGGAGTACACCGTGTACATTTTTAGAACAGTGTCTGGCCTAAAGTGACCACTCAGTAGTTGTTATTTGTTTCACTGCAAATAGAAACATTTGGCAAGAAGTGTTGAGATAGAGCCGGAAAGGGCAATGGAGTGGACAGTGCTTGGTTAACCACATCAGAATCACTTGGAGGTTGCTCTAAAAATGCAGATTTCTGAGCCCACCTGTGAGATTCTGATGGAACCCAGGAACCTGGCTTTTTGCATATGCTCCTCATACTTGGATAGACAGCCAGGCTGGGCAACTATTGGCACAGAAGAAAATGCCCCACATTTGGAGTAAGGAGATCCAGGACTCTGGTGGTGTTTCTGCCAGTGACCCAATGTGTGACTTCTGAGACTCCATTTTCTCATGTGTAAAATCCAGATAACAAATTTGATGTGTTCATAGAGTAGTTGTGGGGGTCACACTGCTGAAGTCATTTCTGTGGGGGAAGCTGGCTTACTGGGGTGAAAGGAACACAGGCTTTGCAGTAGGCTGGACCTGGTTGTGAGTTCCATTGTGGAGGCTGCTGCAGATGTTGCTAGTTGCCAATTCCATGTCCAGCCCCCTTTTCCTAATGCATACCTGATTTTGCTTGGTGTGCAACTGTGCCTAGCTTAAAATACTTTCTCCCAGACTTCCTTGCAGCTAGGGTGGCCATGGGATACAGTTCACTCAGCTGAGGAATTTCTGGGGAGGCTTATCTTTCATTTTTTTTAATCTTTTTTTGTTTTGGAGACAGGGTCTTGCTCTGTTACCCAGGCTGGAGTGCATTGGCACAAATACAACTCACTGTAGCCTTAAACTTCTGGGCTTAAGCGATCCTCCTACCTCAGCCTCCTGAGTAGCTGAGACTACAGTTGCACACCACCACACCTGGCTAATTTTTTTTTTTTGGTAGAGACAAAGTCTCACCATGTTTCCCAGGCTGGTCTCCAACTCCTGGGCTCAAGCAATCCTCCTGCCTCAGCCTCCCAAAGTGCTGAGATTATAGGCATGAGCCACCATGCAGCCTATTTTCTTGATATAGACACTTGTTCCTGTTTCTTTTTGCCCTTTTGTCTTTCCCTTTTCTTACTGCCTGGAACATGGATGAAAGGTGTGGAGGAGCAGCAGCTATCTTGTTCCTATGAGAGTACAAATCTGGGAGGGTTGCCCACAGGCTGAGTATGACAGTGTGAGGAGATGAAAAGATTCTAGATCCCCAGTGGTGTCATCCAGCAGTGGCAGGCACCACCTCTTCACTGCCCACCCCAAATTTCTTATATATATGAGACAAATCTCTAATTGTTTAAGATGGAGGTAGTTTTTTGTTGATTATTTGTACCCTAAAGCTTCTTAGGGAGAATTAAAAAAAACAAAGATCCTAGTACCATGTCTGACCCTGTGGGCATTCATATATCTGTTTCACCTTCTCCGGCTATGAGACATTTTCTGCATTTGTGCAGTGAGGCTTCTTCTAAATTCAATACCTTATTTTAAACTGACGATTAGGTAGACCAATTGGGCCATTGGGGACTGGCCTTTGGAATAAAGGGTCCTTTATTTCAGGCCCTTCCCTGGGGGAGTTTGGGAAGGCAGTAGCACTAGTCTGTCACTCCCAATATCCCACCAAGTGCCTCCAGAATGGAGAACCTATAGCGCCCTTACCTATGGAGATGTCTGCACCTCAGTAAAATCAGATGTTAAAATCTTAGGCCAGGCATGGTGTCTCACACCTGTAATCCCAGCACTTTGGGAGGCCAAGGCGGGTGGATCACAAGGTCAGGAGATGGAGACCATCCTGGCCAACATGGTGAAACCCCATCTCTACTAAAAGTACAAAAATTAGCCAGGTGTGGTGGTGGGTGCCTGTAATCCCAGCTACTCGGGAGGCTGAGGTAGAGAACTGCTTGAACCTGGGAGGCAGAGGTTGCAGTGAGCCAAGATTGCACCACTGCACTCCAGCCTGGGCAACAGAGAAAGACTCTCCAAAAAAAAAAAAAAAAAAAAAAGAAAGAAAGAAAAAAGAAAAAAAAATTCGTGTGCTCTTGTGAGGTGGAGCATGCAAAATGTGAGTTCAAAAGACATGAAATTGCCCTTGCTCTGATGTAAATGTAGACGATGATTCTAAGTGGGACACACATTTGTGTGAAGGTAAGAATGAAACCTATTAACCTCCCACTCCCTCCTCCCCCTACACATAAACATTTCCCATTATTTTCTCCTGTTGGAAGTACTTGAGTGTGAGTGTGGGCACTTGTATATCACTGGGGACAGAAAGGAGTTTGTTTTCATGACCATTCTTACCTGCCCACAGTATGGCTTTTTTAGGAGCAGGAGAATGCATTTATTACCCATGGGAATGCCGTGATTCACCCACATCAGCTGCCCTCTCTGCCAACTGAATCCTGCAGGTCGCCATGGTCTTCCTGTCACTGACAGTTTGATCCCTTCCACCATTGCTGAATTCAACAGCACCTGAGTCAGGACTCTTGCAAACCTTACACATCAAAATATAGTGACTACAAAGGGAAAGTTTTTAAAAGCAAATGTATTTTTCCTCCATTATTTAAAAAAAAGATTGAATGGCAAAACGTTAAATCTCCTTTTACTACAAAAGTAAGGAAAATCACGCAATGAGACAATCCTGTTGGGCCTTCAGCATAGACACCCTTCCCTTTCTTCCCCAAGGCTCCCTGCAGTCCAGGGCAGGTTTCTGTCCTTGGCAGGCTGAGCTTTGCTCGGTCCCCTTGTTCCTTCCTAGATCATAACACTCTGGATTTCTCAGCCCTTTCAGTCTGGCTCTTCCCTCATGGCCTTCACAAGCCAGTCCCATTCTGTCCCCTGCTCAGAGTCACTGGTGTCACTCACCTCCATAGACAGCAGCTTTGAGTACTTGATTTTCTGCTCTTGGGGCAGCCTCCACTGTATGGACAGGAAAAAGGCCAACCAGAGCAACAGGACCACACAGCAGGCCTGGTAGAGGACAGCTAGGCTGAAGCGCATCACCACGAAGCCCCCGACAAAGCTGCCCAGGCTACAGGCACTCCCATAAAAGTGGCCTCAGAACAAGGCACTCAGAGCCCTCTCCATGCAGGGAGTGGTCAGGTCCTCTATTGAGGCCTCCACAGCCCACCACAGAGCCCTGTTGCTAATGGCACTCAAGATTTGGACAGGGAGGACAGACCATCAGCTCCAGAGGAAAGAGTAGTAGAGCAGCTGCCCAGCGAGGCAGCCCAGCCCCAGCCCCACCAGGGCTGCCCTGGACAGTTTCCCAAGCAATGTCGTTTCAAACAGATGAAGCAGAATTTCCCCCAGCAAGCTGAGGGCAACCGAGAAACCCATGACCAGCTCGCTGCTCCCATGGTCCTTCATGTGTCAGAACAGAAAGTTCTGGACAGTACTGATGATGGCTCCTATTAAAACAACGGTAGAGGTGAGGAGAATGAGGTGGGGGTCATCCCCCACAATAGACAGTGCTTTGGCGCTTTTGTAGCTGGGCTCCCACGGCTGATAGATGGGAATGGGAAAGGCAATGTTCACCAATAAGGCCAGGATGCTGGGGACCACTGGTCATCAGGAAGCAGTCCAGCTGCCCCACCAAGGCTGCGATGACACACACACCTGCCGACATGCCCAGCAACCTCTAGACCAACAAGCTTCTGTATTGGCCAGTGGCATCAACAAAATCCAGGTACTCATAAAGGCTGTCATCTGTCACCTGCTCCAGAGGTGCTGGCAGCAGCTCCCAGAATGCCACGGACCCCAAGGAGAGGATGAAAGTCCACCGCAACCCTTCCAAGGACAAGTCAAAAGCCCAGGGTTTCCCCTGGGTCCCTGACAAATTGCCTGGATTTCCAGGCCCTTTCCCTGCAGGAAGCAAGGGGAGGGCAGTCTTGACCACCTCAAAAGTAATTTCCCAGGGATGACCTTTCAGCCCTGAAGTGTCAGGATGGAGGAGAACTTGGGATGTGGTCCTAGCTCATTCTACAGAGAGTGCTAAGTAGCTGTGAAGATCACAGAAAGTTTCTTGGTCACTTTCACCAGGTGGCTTTCTGAAGCTAGGTACTTCCACCTCTCCAGTCCTCTTGGTTGGGTGGCTAGAGGCAGGTTCTTGGGCCAAGGTGATGTTCACAGGTAGTGTGACCCCCAGTAGTGCGTCGGTGCTGGTCACGCTGCTGCTTCCATTACAAGGGAGGTGCACCCCATTCCTGTCTGCCAGTGGAACCAGGACCATCAGCAGGCTGGCCCCCACCGAGCCCAGCAGTGATCAGAAGTGTTCTCCGTTTCCGGTGGCTTTTGGCCAGGATGGCACAGACGGGAGCCCAGAAGGCAGCGATCAGGTGCTTGGTTCCCATTAGGATGCCCACCCAGGGCGCGGCCAAGCTCAGCTGCCTCAGGTAGAGGGTCAGGAACGGGGTCACGCAGGCTTCCCGGACCCTGCACAGCAGGTGAAAGAGCTTGGCCAGCGCCAGCAGGACACCAGCGCCCTGCTGATGTCCCATCGCGGGTTGGCGCTCATGGCTGCCCGGCTCCTTCAGGCCTGGGCCGACAGAGGGCGGAGCTGGGTGGAGGGCGGGCGCAGACCCTTGTTCCCGGGAGGGAGGCTCAGGGGTCGGGGCTCCGAGCGAGTGGGACTGTGGCCCGGGTCTGGGGCAGCGCCACGGTCACCAGGTCAACGCCCGACCCCAGCCAACGCCCTCAGGTCCTCCCGCCCGGAGGGAGAGGAGCGGTGGGGGCGGGGGGGTGGCCGCCACCGCGGGCCACCTGCCCGGAAGTTCGCAGGTGCGCAAGGGGCGCGTCCCGGGGCCTGTACGGAGCGCTCTGAGCCCCGGCAGCCAGGCTCCCACTGGCCACTGTAGCCCAGGGGCCTGGGTTAAACACCTGTACTGCTTTAGGCAAGTAAAACCGTCAGAGTCAGCCTGCGGGGAGTCAGAATGGAATGCATGGCATCCACCAGGCTCTCTCCCTCATCTTCTTCAGGTCTTTACCCCATCAGTGACCAACAGCTGACACCGCAAATCCCATAACCCTGTCCCTACCCTGCCCCCAAGAATCCCACTCCCCTGCCCTCCTTTGTGTTCTCTCTAGCACTTAATCACTGTCCAAGGCACTACAGGTTTATAGTTTATGTGTTGACCTTGTTTATTGTCTGTCTTCACCAGAATCCAAGCACCAGGAAGGTGGGTATTTTTGATCCCAGGGCCTAGAATGGTTTCACTGGATGCGTGCTGCCCTCGGAAGTGGCATGACCTTGGGTGACACGGTTGTCTCCAGCTGGGAAAATCCTTAAGGAGGGCTGACAGCTGATGGCAGTCGTCCAGGGACACTCCTTGCAGCCGGTCTGCCAGCACATGGCAGCCCCAGAACCCTATGTATGTGCTGCTTAGTTTTAATCTACACCTAAAGGTGCTCAGGTGTCCTGTATGAGAGTACACACAGGTGAGGTGGTTAGCTAGCTTTTCATGAAAGAGACAGAGATAGCTAAGACAAGCACTTCATCTTAAATCAACAGAAGTGTCTTCACTAATGAACATAATAGATATTATAAATAGTTTTTCACTGGTGAAATTAGTGGTGTCCAAGTCATCTGGGTTGGGTATAATTTTTCTGAAAGCATTTCTTCTCTTGCTGGAACAGGATATCATAATATAGAGATTCCAGTAGTCCAAACCCTTTGGAAGGATGCTGTAGGGTTTGCTTCAGAATGGTCCAGTGTACAGCCCCTGATTCAGTAAGCTTTTTGTACAAGGCTTGCTCAGAGCACCTAATTTGGCTGGAGATGGAGCAGAAGTACTTGGCAACACAAGTCTATGTGTAATGGAATTCAGTCTCTGACTTGCCTTCATTGTCAGCTGGTACACAGTATGTTGGGGAGAAGGCCCAGGGCCTCGCTTAACCTAAATAACTGGTAAACACTGTAGATGTCTACTGAAAACCTAATGATTGAATGATCAAATTGGTATGAATTTGTTTACGTCATGCCAGTGGCAGGAAAAATAAAATCTAGTCTCCTCCAGGTAAACTCACTCTAATTCAATGCTACTGCAATCATTTCAGGTTTAAAAACAACTCAGTCACACTGTTGATAGTCCCTAGTCCCGCCCTTCCCTGGGTCCTGCGGTGGACAACGTCAGTGGAGGGTATCACATCCATCCACTTCTCAGTCCTGACCTGTCCTGGGTTCATGTCCACTGGGAGGCAGGTGTCAGACTCCAATGTGCCTGGACATGTGCAGGTGTGTGAGAGGCATGTTCTGGGGCCTGCAGGGTGCACCCCAAGCTAGACCATGGGCTCTGTCCAGCCTCTGGCTGCCAGTGTTGCCCAAGAACTTCGGCTAAACACCTGGATTGCTTCAGGCAAGTAAATCATCAGAGTCAGGGTAGGGGCAGTGAGAATGGAGTGAATGGCATCCACCATGCTCCCTTCCTTGCTGCACCGTGCCGGTGTCTGTGAAGGTGCCCACAATTCTGCACCTGGCCTTCAGGCACCGTGCTTCATACTGTTGCCCAAGAAAATCTTTGCCTGCTGCCCATGTCCCATACAGGCACAGGGACTTTCTCTAAGGCTGCCCTTGGGCTCCTCTGCCTCTGCACCCCAGGTGGTCCATCTTACACTCTCCTTGGCATTGAGAATGTGTCCCACCATTGAGACTTGCTTCCACTCCTGGGTCAATGAGGCCCAAGGCAAAGTGCCCTCTTCCCTATTCTTGGATTCCCAAACTTAAAAGGGAATCTTCTACCACCCTCACCTTACCCCTATGCCCACCATCATCCCCTGGCACTCCATCTAGGTGATAGGAGTCAAGTCCAAGCATTTTGTCCTCTCTGTTTCTTTCCCCTGACACCATACCTATTTCTGGGGATGAGGAAACTAAAAATGTGTCATTGATCTATTTTACACCTGGATGTAGGTTTTTGAACATAAAAGCCAAGAATTTTTGATGTATTTAATCTCTGGCTTGGCCAGTGTGGTGGCTCACACCTGTAATCCCAGCACTTTGGGTGACTGGGGTGGGAGGCCGAGGTTGCCTATCTTCCTGGGCAACATAAGAAGACCTCATCTCTACCAAAAAAAGCCTCCAAACAAACAACAATAAAAAAACCCCCAAACCTAGTAGATCATGGTGGCATGTGCCTGTGATCCCAGCTACTTGAGAGGCTGAGGTGGGAGGATCACTTGGTCCCTGGAGATCAAGGCTGCAATGAGCTATGATGGTGCCACTGCACTCCAGAGCAGTGACAGAGCAAGCAAGAGGCAGGAGACAGAATATAACAGTTTATACTTCACATAACTCTTACCTGGCCCAAGTGGACTCATTGGGTTATATAAAGGACTGCCCTGATGATTCCTGTTAACATATAAATATTGCTAGGTATGAGATGAAAGCAGAAGGACTTCAGTGTAAGTTTATTGAATCTGACATTTTCCCCTCACCTGATAGAGGCCCTTGCCTGGGCTGCGTGAGGTGGGCAGTGGCCTGAGAGTGGGAAGGGAAGAGACTTGGGAGGGAGGTGGTGCCATTGCTGTTCCCTGCTTCCCATTTTCCCCTAGGACCACAGGGCTCTGGTCAAAACAGCAGCTGTAACCCTGGTTTTAAGGGCTGGGTGGGGAGCTTGAGTGGGAGAGGACAGTGGGAGAAGTGGGAATTAAAGCTAAATGAAGGCGTAGACATTTGTGTGAGAAGCTGGGCTTGGTGTGTGTGTTCTCAAGCAGCTGTGGCACTGCCCGGGCCATCTGTAGGCCTCTGTGTGAGCCCTTCTTCATCACAGCCCCCACAGCAGGCTCCCTGTGCTCCCAGACACTAGCTGGCACCTGATCAAGGCCAAAGCTTCCCCACAGAGATGGGCCTTGCTCTGGCTGTTGATGTAAGTGTTTGGGGTTGATGGGGTAGTATATCCTTCCTCCTGGGTCTGCTGTACCTCCGTCAGGCTCACTGGACAACACCAGAGAACGTGTTGATAGGCATCAGGAGGGGTTTGGGCTTGGCTTTGGTCATTTCCATCTCATTTTCCCCATGTGAATTGAGCCACGGCACCTTGGACTTCTGGGCCCCAGAACATGGTTCTGGGCAGGGAGCAACCTAGAATCTGTGGGTGGAGAGAGACTAGCTCAGGTGACCCGTCTCAGGGATCAGATCTGCCCAGGGCATCTGAAAGGCAGAGCCGTTATTGTAGGGCATAGAAGAGGCGGCCATGCAGAAGAAAGAGGAAGAGTTTGGACGAGAAAGAACAACCTGGGCCTGGGAGGAGATGCCTGAAGCAAGTGACTCTGTGTATGCCTCCCTTACCTCAACACACCTCCTGAGGGGAAACCAGTAAGGATCGGCTAACTGGGACACAGATGCCATAGAAGGTCAGCCTGTGTGGTAGGGGCCCATGCCTACAGAGGGGGCTGGATCAGGAGGCTGCAGGCTGAGTATATGCAGAGGCATTTGGGGAAAATGCAATATCAGCTGCTGCCCTGAGTCAGCCATTCATTTGCCTCGACTTCCTGGATCCAAGGCATGGGGCAGTGGCCTCAGCCCATGCTCACCAGGGACACCTGCCTGGCCACAGGCTCTGCCTCCAATAAGGTGCCTTGTGCTAGAGGCGGCAGGAGCTGGCACCTACTTCGGTTTGTCCCGTGGGTCCTGGACCTCTAAGGGTGGTAGGCCCAGCCTCACCTGACCACATCCCTGAAAGTGCGTTGATCATCCTTGTCCAGTGACAATGTCAGCAGCCTCCGATCCTGGCTCTGGATCTGGATATTGTTTGTCCTGAAGGTGTTGGTCACTGTCTGCAAGGGAGAGATGGCATGTGTGAGTGTTGCCTTTGCCCAACAGGTAGCCCTGTCAACATCTCCTACCCTGGAATCTGGTGTGTTTCTTCAGTTTAGAACATGGGGTCCCCAGCTCTCCACCTGCAAGTGGCTGAGTAGTGACAACCCTGCACAAACTGCTTCTAGGCTGCCCCTGCCCTTGGATCTCACATAGTTTTTTCAATCTTTTCCCAACCTGTTGTCCTTGAATTTGAACACAAATGGGAATGCTGTGGCTAGTGCTTGCCAGGTTGTCAAGTTGCCTGGGCTTGAGTGTTGATTTCTTCAACATTTTCCGAGCACCTCCTACATGACCGGCATGTTAACGTGTGGAATTTGGGGGTATTTCAGGGGTTTTAAAAGTCTTGACCCCAGTTCTCAGCATTAAATCACATACATTATTTACCTGCAGCAGACACAGAGGGTCTAGAAAGCAGCCAAGGACCCCACGCCTCAGACCAGGCCAAAGGAAAGCACCCCCAGGCATCCTTATAACTCCTGACCTGAGAAGGTAGCTCTAGAGAGGTCGCCTCCCACTGGGCAGAGGACTTGGAGCATTGTGGATTCCAGGTGGAGCATTCAGAAGTTGTGGCTCATTCCACACACAGACAGCAGCTTTGGGAAATTTACAACCACAGAACCCTGGAGTTGCCAGAGGCCTTGGAGACCATCTCGTTCAAGTGTTCCTAACCCTGGCTGCCCATAAGAATCAATTTTCAAAAACAGTATTGGCCTGCCGTGGTGACTCAGGCCTGCAATCCTAGAACTTTGGGAGGTGGAGGTGGGTGGATCACCCGACCTCAGGAGTTCAAGACCAGCCTGGGCAATGTGTCGAAACCCCACCTATACTAAAAATACAAAAAAATGTAGCTGGGCATGGAAGCATGAGCCTGTAGTCCCAGCTACTTGGGAGGCTGAGGCAGGAGAATCACCCAGGAGGCAGAAGTTTCAGTGAGAGATCGCACCATTGTACTCCAGCCTGGGTGACAGAATAAGACTGTCTCCAAAACAAAACAAAAAACCATAATAGCAGAGATTCTGATTTAAGTGGCATGGAGTTGAGCCCAGGCATGGACATTTTTTAAAAAGCTCCTGCGTGTAGGCAAGGCTAAGAACAACTGCTGAATTTTTCAATGTCACTTAAGAGAGGCAGACAGCCTAAACTAGGGGTTCGTGCATGCCCAGGAATTTCAGCTGAACTTTTAGGGGGTGGAGGTAGGCCAGCCAGAAGTCTGTGGAAAGGGTGTGCAGGATCCGCTGGGAGGAGGGTAAGAGCATAGTCTCTAAGCCAGTCTGCCCAGGCTCTAATCCTGGCTCTGCTACTTATTGGCTGTGTGACCTTGAGCATGTTTCTTAATCTCTCTGTGCTACCTTTTAGGATTGTTGTGAAGATTAACTGAGACCATGCATATTAAGTGTGTGAAACAGAGCCCAAGACCCTATTAAGAACTCTTTATTAATTATAATCTTCCAAAAAGGAGCCAAGCATGACTAATGGACTCAGTGATGAAGTCTCAGGTGTCAGAGGGGAAGGGGAAGCTACTGTGGGTTCTTTCTCTTCTTGGTTTTTCCCCTAGGCCAAGCCCCCACCTATCACTCCACTATTCATAGACTCCTGTGAGTCTGAATGGGTGAGCTGTGAGTAAAGACAGATTTACAAAAACCTCTGTAAGACGGGGTTTGATAGTCCAGGAAATGAGAAAAGAAATGAGCCATGTACAGAAATTGAGGACAGAGGACTCCAGGACAGAAGGTAACACACAGAGGAGAGGGGGTTTCTCCCCTGCTGCCAACACAACCTGTGGCACCTTGGCAGGGCACAATGGCTCATGCCTGTAATCCCAGCGCTTTGGGAGGCCCAATGTGGGCAGATCACCTGAAGTCAGGAGTTTTGAGACCAGCCTGTCCAACATGATGAAACCCTGTCTCTAGCAAAATCACAAAATAATTAGCTGTGCATGGTGACAGGCATTTGTAATCCCAGCTACTTGAGAGGCTGAGGCAGGAGAATTGCTTGAACCCAGAGGTGGAGGTTGCAGTAAGCCGAGATTATGCCACTGCACTACAGCCTAGGCAACAGAGTGAGACTCTGTCTCCAAAAAAACCAAAAAAACAACAAACCAACCCTTTTAAAAGCACCTTTAGTGCTCTGGAGCTGTCAGTCACAGTGGGAGGTTGTGGTCAGGGGGCCAGGCAGTGGAACCTAGGGGGCACTGACTGGACAGGTAATGGAATGATTGTTGATACTGGAATGCCACTCATGACCTTCCAGAAATACTTGGAGAGATTGCAGGAGGCTGAAGTCCTGCAGGAAGTGGGGGTTGGCGGGGGAAGCCAGGTGTTTTCTGTTTGCTATAGTTAATGGAATTGCACCTGAACTGATTGCAACTGGTGAGTGAAATGCATGGTTTCCTTAGGTTAAAAGACTGGAGCTTGAATATGACCCACTGAAGCCTGCACAGTGGTAGCTATGGGGGCAGCTCTCTGACTCTCAACTTGGTGTTCCTTCTTTAGCGTCAGGCTGCTCTAGGTGTCTCTGGCAGGATTTGGGCCCCCATGACCTGGCCATGGACTTGGCCCCCACTTCTAGGTAATCATACACTGTCTCTTGGCTTGCACCAAACTGTCTGCAGCGTAGGCAGATGCCTTTCATTTCCTTTTGTGGTCTGCACACCTAGACACACCCTACCTGCTTGGCTTTGGCCCATAAGGACCACAAGGGTCTTAGATTTTAGTCTATAAATGCAGCCATGGAAGCCAGTGGAAAGGGCCAGATGCAGAATTTGCAAAGGATTCTGCTCTCAGTAAGATGAAGGAATGGACAAAGGGCTGCTAATTGTTTCCTGTTCTCTGTTGTTGGCTACCAATTTTCCATACCCAAAGCCCCAGTTCTTCTGTTTCTGCTTTATTTCCCACTTATTTTCTATTTCAAACTTCCAGTCCAACTAAGGTCATATCTGACCCTTAAACTTACTAAGCCAGCCACAATGGCCTTGCCCCCATACCGTTCTTCAAGCTGTCTCTGCCTTCTTTCTCACTCCAGCTCACCATGAGCTTCCCCTTACTGCTCAGTAGTTATCATCCAATCCATTTGTACAAAACATATACATGGCCCTGCCTGGCTCCAAGAGGAAAGCACAGCTACTAGAATTTTCCCTTGGCAGGGTCCATGTAGGGATAAAAGGGAACTTGCTGAAGTGATAAGTTTAGATTTTCAAAAAGCCCCTGACCAGGTGGTTTAAAGAGGTCATTAAAAACAAACCACTTTAAGGAACTGACTTTGAAAGAGGAAATGCAACAGCAAGGTAAATAGGGCCACCTTGGATTCTAAAACTTAAATACTGGACTACTCTATAAAAGACAGATTTCAGCTCAAGGCAGACCTCTCAGCCAATCAGAGCTCTCCTACAGTGGATAGGCTGCCTCAGAAAGAGTGAGCTTCTGGTTCTGGCATGAGATGGAGGGCAGACTAGATGACTCAACAAACATCTGGTGAGGCCCTGCTGCAGGCCAGACACCACACCAACTAAGATGAAGGTCCTGAGCCTAGGGAGTTTCCAGGTCATTGACATACAAAGATCATACCATTTATCCTGTCACAAATATATCCATGGCTGTGTCTGCAGGGTGCTAGGGGGCAAGCACAGAGGTGGTGCACTTAGCTTACCTGAGTGAGGGGAGGAGGCTGGAAATGTGTAAGGAAGGGGGAAAAGCATTAGCAAAGGCCTCCTGAGGGAGATGACACTGGAGTTGCAACTTGGAGGATGAGTAAGAATTATAAAAAGAAGGTGGGGAGGTGGAAGGGAGGAATGAGATTTCAGGTCAGGCAACCAGCATGAGCAAAGACACAGAGATGTGACTTCAGGAACACTTCCAAACAAACGGTGGGAAGAGCCTGCAGAGAGTGCTCAGAGCTGCAGATGGAGAAGTGGTGGAGTGAAGCTATGTAACACTGAAGAGTTTTTCTGTCCTTGGAGAATGGGAGATAGTGGAAGGGTTTTAAGGATGGAATAGCATGGGCAGAGAGATGGACTTAAGGAGGATCAGATATTGCCAGGGAGACCAACTGGAAGGGGATAGATGAAGGTCAGACTTGGGGTGACCAACTTGCTTGATTTGCCTGGAACTTTCCTAGTGTTAGCACTCCAAGTCCCAAGTCCAGGAAACCCCTTTAGTCCCAGGCAAACTGGGATAGTTGGTCAACCAAGCTGGACAAGAAGAGAGAAGACAGACTAGATGGGAGAAATTTGAGAAGTGTTCCATCAGGACACAGGAAAGTGAGGAAGACGAGGCAGCAGGGATGACTCCTGGCTTTCTGGAAGAGGTGATTGGTTAATGATGGTACCAGTAAATGCAACAGGGGATATATAAGGAGGAGATGAAATAAAAATGACTGCTAACACATACATAATGTTTACTTAGCCAAGCACTCTTCTAAGAGCTTCGTATGCCACAATCAATCCTTATAACTGGATGAGGCAGGTAATGTTATTACAGTTGGCCCTCCATATCTGCAAATGTGGAACCTGCAGATATGAAGGGCCAACAGTAAGGGACTTTAGCATCCATGGAGTTTTGTATCCTTGGGGTTCTTGGAAACAATCCCCCCTGGATACTGAGGAACAACTGTCTCCCCATTTTATAAAATAATACTGAGTCACAGAGAGATTAACTTGCTTAACATCATATAGCTGGTAAATGGCAGAGGCAAGATCTGAACCCAGACAATCTGGCTCTAGAGAGCTCTTAAGTATTGGAAAGAACTGGCTTTGATTTTAAATATCTTGAGTTTGTGGTATTGTGGGACATCCAGTTCATGCTAACTTAGTTGAATGCAGGAGTCAGAAACTCAGGTATGAATATCAGAGTAGGAGATACAGATTTGGGAGGACTTAACAAATGGAACTAAATCCTTGTGAGTTTGATAGTCCAGGAAATGAGAAAAGAAGTGAGCCATGGATAGAAATTGAGGACAGTAGCTACTTAAGGATCTAGGAAAAGGAGTTCAGGGAAAGAGGCCAACAAGTAATAGGCATGTAGAAGAAAGTCTGTAAGAAAGTGGTGTCTCTGAATTTGTAGAGTATTTAAAGACTCAGAGAACGGGGTTTAAGGTCTAGTGATGGAATTCCATTCAAAATTGATCAAAGGAATATAAAACATTTATGACAGTGCTAGAAGCCAGCTTCATTGAAATATTAACATATAAATATAATTTCAAATATACACATTTTGTCTAATCACCTAAAAGGAGAATCCCATCAGACTAACAGCAGGCTTCTCACCCAGAACCTTACAAGCCAGAAGAGGCTGGGGTTCTATTTTCAGTCTTCTTAAAGAAAAAAAGATGCCAAGAATTTTGTATCCTGCTAAACTAAATTCATAAATGAAGGAGAAATAAAGTACAAACCAGAAAAGGAAACACTAAGGGAAACTGTAACTGCTAGACAGGTCCTATAAGAAATGCTTAAAGGATTTCTAAACATGGAAACAAAAGGGTGATACTCATCATTATAAAAACACAGGAAAGTGTAAAACATGTAGGTCTTATGAAGCAATTACACAAAACTGCAAAGAAACTAGGTAATAATTATGACAGAAACAAAATCTTACATATCAATACTAACCTTAAATGTAAATGGACTAAATGCGCCACTTAAAATGTATAGGCTCAGTTGGGAACAGTAACTCATGCCTGTAATCCCAACAATTTGGAATGCTTGAGTCCTAAGCATTAAGACAGGAGGATTGCTTGAGTCCAGGAGTTTGAGACTAGCCTGAGCAACACAGACCTCTTCTCTACAAAAAATCTTAAAATTAGCTGGGCGTAGTGGCTGGCACTGTGGTCTCAGCTACTCAGGAGGCTGAAGTAGGAGGATCAAGAAGATATAGGCTGGTGGAATGGATAGGAAAAACAGGATTCAATTGTTTGTTGCATACAAGAAACTCAATCCCATTTATGATACCTAGAAAAAAAATACCTAGGAATACATTTAACCAAGGAGATGAAAGATTTCATCTCTACAAGGAGAACTACAATACACTGATGAAAAAAATCATAAATGACTCAAACAAATGGAAAAACATCCCATGTTCATGGATTAGAAGAATCAGTATTATTTAAACAACCATATGGCCCAAAGCAATCTATAGATTGAACATAATTTCTATCACACTACCCTCATTCTTCACAGAATTAGAAGAAGTTCTAAAATTTATATGAAGCCAAAAAGAACCAATATCCCTGATGAACACAGATGAGGCAGAATAGCTAAAAAGGCAGAATAGTGAAAGCAATCCTAAGCAAAAAGAATAAAGCTGGAGGTATCACATTACCTGACTTCAAATTATATTACAAGGCTATAGTAACCAAAACATCATGGTACTGGTAAAAGTAGGCACATAGATTAAAGGAACAGAGCTAGAAATAAAGTCATATACTTAGAACCAACTGATCTTTGACAAAGTCAACAAAAATATACACTAGGAAAGAACACCCCATTCAATAAATGGTGCTGGGATCATTGGAGAGCCATAAGCAGAAGAATAAAACTGGACCCTAGTCTCTCACCATATACAAAAATTAACTCAAGATGGATTAAAGACTTAAATGTGAGACCTGAAACTATAAAAATCCTAAAAAAAAATTAGGAAAACATCTTCTGGACATTGGTCTAAGCAAATAATTTATGACCAAGTCCTCAAAAGGAAATGTAACAAAAACAAAAATAGACAAACTGACTTAATTAAACTAAAAAGCTTCTACACAGCAAAAGAAATAATCGACAGAGTAAACATAATCTACAGAATGGGATAAATATTTGCAAACAATGCATCTGACAAATGGGCTAATATCCAGAATCTACAAGGAATCCAAACAACTCAACAATAAAAAGACAACCCCACAAAAATGGGCAAAGGACATAAATAGATATTAGTCAAAGGAAGACTTACAAGTGGCTAACAGAAAAATAAAAATGCTCAACATCACTAATCATCAGAGAAAAGCAAATTAAAACCACAGTGAGATACCATTTCATACCAGTTAGAATGACTATAATTAAAAAGTCAATAACAACAGATGTTGGTGAGGATGCAGAGAAAAGAGAATACTTATACACCGTTTTTGGGAATGTAGATTAGTACAGCCTCTATGGAAAACAATATGGACATTTCTCAAAGAACTAAAAATAGAATTACCCTTTGATCCAGCAATCCCTTTACTGGGCATCTACCCAAAGGAAAAGAAATCAGAATGTAAAAAATGCACTTGCACTGGTATGTTTATTACAGCACTATTCTCAATAGCTAAGTCATGGAATCAATCTAAGTGTCCACTGATGGATGATTGAATTTTTAAAATGTGGCATATATATAGATACACGTACCTACATATATGCACACACATATACACACACACCATCAAATACTACACAGCCATAAAAAGAATGAAATTATGTCTTTTGCAGCAACAGGAATGGAACTAGAGGCAATTATCCCTAGAGAAATGACTCAGAAAATGAAAACCACATGTTCTCACTTACATGTGTGAGCTAAACAGTGGGTACACACAGACACACAAAGGGGAATAAGAGACACTGGGGACTCCAAATGGATGGAGAGTGAGAGGGAGATAAGGGATGAAACACCATCAGTTGGGTATTCAGGTGATGGGTACATTAAAAACTGGGATGTCTCTGCTATGCAATATATCCATGTAACACACTGTACTTGTACCTCAAATCCATAAAAATAAAAAGTTTAATTTCAAAAAAAGTATACGTATTTTTAATTTAAAGGTAAATACTCACAGAAAAGGAGTACCTATGGCCAGGCGCAGTGGGTCATGCCTGTAATCCCAACACTTTGGGAGGCTGATGCAGGTGTATCATGAGGTCTGGAGATCAAGACCATCCTGGCCAACATGGTGAAACCCTGTGTCTACTAAAAATATGAAAATTACCTGGGTGTGGTGGCCCATGCTTGTAATCCCAGATACTTGGGAGGCTGAGGCAGGAGAATGGCTTGAACCTGGGAAGCAGAGATTGCAGTGAGCTGAGATGGTGTCATGCACTCCAGCCTGGTGACAGAGTGAGACTGTGTCCAAGGAAGGAAGGGAGGAAGGAAGGGAGAGAGGGAGGGAGGGACATATAACTTCCATATCATCAGAGGGAGGAAATTAGGAAACAAAACCTGAGCAATATAGCAAAAAGAAACATAAAAAGATGGCAAAAAAAGCACTTAAAAATCAGAAAGCACAACATCAGACAGCAGAGTCATACCAAATAGCACATAAAGTTAGTGTCAATGGATTAAATTATCATTTGTCAAAAACAAAAACAAATGTGTTTCACAACAATGAGAATGTACTTAACACCACTGAACTGGACACTTAAAACATGGTAAGATGGTAAATTTTATGTTATGTGTTTTTTGCTATATTAAAAAGAAACACAAAGACTTTCAGACTGAGTCAGAACAAAATTCAATCACATGCTCTTTACAAGAGGCATATCTAAAATAAAAGAAAAATGTCTTAAAAATAAAGAGATGGCTGGGCACAGTGGCTCATTCATGTAATTCCAGTACTTTAGGAGGCTGAGGAGAGTGGATCACGAGGTCAAGAGATCAAGACCATCTTGGCCAACATGGTAAAACCGCATCTCTCCTAAAAATACAAAAATTAGCCAGACGTGTGGTGGTACATGCCTGTAGTCCCAGCTACTCGGGAGGCTGAGGCAGGAGAACCACTTAAACCTGGGAGGCAGAGGTTGCAGTGAGCCGAGATCAGGCCTCTGTACTCCAGCCTGGTGGCAGAGTGAGACACCATCTAAAAAATAAATAAATAAATAAAGATACGAGAACTTCTGATTTCACAATGGCAGAGTATGCATTTTCTCATCCCCCCCCCACCTTGTAATTCACCTTAAAACAAGCAGGTACACCTTTAATTGGACTAGAAGACAACTAAAGTGTTAGACTATAATGTTGAAGTGCAGAGAAAGGATAGAGAAATGGCTTGGGTAACTTATCATGGAAGAGGAAGGTCAAGCATAAGGAAGCTTTGGGAAATATTCAAAACTCTGTTACGGTTTATGAGCTGGAGGTACCAGGTTCCACAGATGGTAGGGATCAGTAGGAGCCTGACAAAGGAGAACGAAGTGAAAATTGGCTTGAGGAGCAGCTGGATTGCTAATCTTCTACTCAGTGAAGCAATGAGCCCTACCCTTGCCACAGAAACCAGAGAAACAGAACCAGAGAGACTCTGGACTTGGAGACCACTACAAATGGAGGAGGATGGAGTGAAGTCCTGTATTCCAAATAGATGGGTTATATGGAAGTTTGCTGACTGAATGGTGAGACCCGTCCCCTTTCCCAGCTCAGCTCCAGAGTGACAAGCATATTCAGGCTTATCCACTCCTCATTCCTGGCCCCCTTTACTCACTGAGGCAGGAGCCCAAAGTACTCATTTCTGGAAAATCAAAACTGTCCTAGCAAAGAGACTTGCAGATACTGCCATCTGGGTTCCCCCCATGGAAAGGACCATGGCCTTCTGACTGCACACTGAGAAGCCCACCATTGACTCAGATTTTTAGTGCCCCACTCTTGAGTTAAGAGAGAGACCATTTTTTTTTGAGATGGAGGCTTGCCCTGTCACCCAGGCTGAAGTGCAATGGTGTGATCTTGGCTCACTGCAACCTCCACCTCCCAGGTTCAAACGATTCTTCTGCCTCAGCCTCCTGAGTAGCTGGGATTATAGGCACCCACCATCATGCCCAGCTAAGTTTTGTATTTTTGTAGAGATGGGGTTTCACCATGTTGGCCAGGCTGGTCTCAAACTCCTGACCTCATGATCCACCCTCCTTGGCCTCCCAAAGTGCTGGGATTACAGGTGTGAGCCACCATGCCCAGTCAAGAGAACATACTAAGAGAGACCTAACATTAAGAGAGAGACTACAACAAGCAAACGGAAAAGAAGAATTCCAAGAAAACAGACACAATTCAGAGAGCAGAAGAAAATCTGAAATAAATAATATCTTCAGAGATACATCCATGAAGCTAGAATGCTATTAAAAATGAATAACCAGAAGCAAAGAGTTTCTAAATAGTTTAAATAGCCAGTAAATAAATTTGAAGAAAACTCCCCCAAAGTTGAAGAAATGACAAAGAGAAGGACCATGGGAGAGAAAAAATGAGACACTTAAAGCATTAATCTAGGAGGTCAAGCATCCTACTAATTACAGTAGGAAGAGAAACCAAATAAATAAAGGGAAGGAAATTATTTTAAAGATTGTATTAGAAAGCATCTGGCAACTGAAAGATACAAGTCTCCAGGGTGAGAATGTCCATCAAAGGTCCAAAATGATGAATGAAAAAAGATCCCATCAAGGTGTATTCCTGTGATATCTTCTCTGAAATAAACTATTTAAGGTTTCCAGAGAGAGAGAGAGGGAAAAAAAAAACAGTCTCATACAAAAACTAGGCATAAGAAGGCATCATGTTATATAACAGCAGCATCAAAACTAGAAGAAAGTTCATGTTCAACGAAATCCAGAGGCTGGGCACGGTGGCTCAAGCCTGTAATCCCAGCACTTTGGGAGGCCGAGGTGGGTGGATCACGAGGTCAAGATATCGAGACCATCCTGGTCAACATGGTGAAACCCCATCGCTACTAAAGATACAAAAAATGAGCTGGGCATGGTGGCACATTCCTGTAATCCCAGCTACTCAGGAGGCTGAGGCAGGAGAATTGCCTGAACCCAGGAGGTGGAGGTTGCGGTGAGCTGAGATCGTGCCATTGCACTCCAGCCTGGGTAACAAGAGTGAAACTCTGTCTCAAAAAAAAAAAAAAAAAAAATCCAGATAGAATTGACAAAATCAAAGCCATAGCAGCAACATGCACAAACCTCTCTCAGTTTTTAACAGATAAAATAGACAAAAAACATTTACAATTTTCAGATTATAGTAATATAATATATTTGATTTAATAACTAAACATCATACTTCATATATTTTATATATAGAAAGCAAACATGTATTTTTAGTTGCCATTGAATATTAAAAAGTTGATCATGTACCAGGCAATGAAGAAAATGTCAATAGATTCCAAAGAAGTTGAAATTACATAAGTCAGATACTTTGGCTGGCCTAGGAATGTTTGTTAATAATCTTAGGAATCAAAGGACTTGGGTTTAAATAGCCATGTGAGATGGGAGAAAATGCTGTGTGCCTGAATGAAGCAGGGACTCTTGAAGGCTACACTCTTAGTGAAAGACTAGAAAGCAAAATAAAACAAAAGAAACAAATGAAAAAACAAAAACAGAAATAGGGCAGACCACAGAGGAAAAGCCAATCCACGTTGGCTTGTGCTATGAGTAAGGAAGGCAAGCCTTTCCTGGAAATTCTTAGCTACAAGCCCATCCTGATGTGAATTTGGGGTATAAATATACACTATCTTCATGCTCTGGAAATTTCTCAGCCAAAATATGGTCCTGAGCTGATATCTATGAGGCAGTTAGCAAAATCAACTTCAGAATTTCGCTAGAAGAACAATTTTTCCAACCAGTTTTCCCACAGATAAATCCCCAAGAAATATGAACTCATAACTGAAAAATGAGGAATTAAGCTACCATGGGGAGGGGTTAGTGAACCCAGTAAACAGAAGGATTAGACCTCAGTAATTACAGATAATGTAATTACATAAATCAGATTATAAAATGTTAGAGACAGAATGCTTGTTCCTAAGTACTGCAAAGAAAAATTATCATTCAGACAAAAAGTTTTCTCAGCAAGGCAATTTTACTTTCTGCAGAAAGGGTACTACTTGTTAGCCATCTTGCCACAAGCGTACAATGAACAAAGGAAAGGCAGGCATATTTATTCCTTACACATTCAGTCCTTACTGCTGTGTCTGATCTCTGTTGGTTGGAGCTAGACTTCACAATATAAACTGAACCTGATTAGTTAACAAGTGAAAACTTTTCTAAATAGGTAGAGGCAATGGAGAACAAAGGAAAAGAGCAAGTCAAAGGGGCATAGGCTGCGAGCTGGGACATGCTAGTTAGCAAATCCAGCACAGATATCTTGGTTAAAGTACAAGGACATGGAATGTACTACGTGGATAGGGCTTAACAAAGTTACATAGGATAGGGCTTAACAAAGTTATTAGCAAAAAGCAAGAAGTCATTGAAGAAAGTTAGTAAACTATTATTTCTGACATTTATTACTATTATTCTTTAACAAGAAGGAAAACTTTGAAGAGGAACTTTTTACTTTCTACATAAAATTTAAAATGTTTAGAATGAGTAAAGAAATAAAAGAATAAAACCACAAGGAAGGAACAGCATATTACTATTAAACAGACATGACAGTTTGATTATAAAACACATTTTAGTATCTCTAAAATTAGGGTGTATTTTGCAACCAATGTGATAAGAAAGCATTGTCCATAGTTTAGAAAGCATTGTTTCTTTCTTAGTAATATGTAAAATTATGGTATGCTTTAAATTCAGGGAGACATGGTCTTTAGACATATGTAATTTTAATCATATCAGAATCAGTAATCACGAAAGGAAAATGATTGGTAGATTTTGCTACATCACAATATAAAGCTCTTTTAGGTTAAAAAAGCATCAAAAAAAAAAAAAAAAAAAAAAGAACATGGTGTGGTAGGAACAACTCAGGATTGCAGCTCTCAGTGAAGGCACAGAGGGTGAGTCCAAGCTGCATTTCCAGACGGATCTTTGTTGCCCACAGAATGGGAAAATTCCCAGGTGTAGGAGAGACACGGGATGCCAGTGCAGCCCTTTCAGCTGGCGTGGCCATTTCAGCCAGCACTGCAGTGCAGCGGCACTCTGCACAAAACAAAACGCAATGGTTTAGGTGCCCTGTTAAACCGGCAATCTGAGACTTGGGAGGGCAGATTAGCATATCCATCTGATTAAATGGGACTTGGACAGTGAGCCAGACCAGGAGATTCCCAGGAAGTGACATTTGAGCCAGCACAGTGGGTCGCTGCACAGGAAATCACACAGATCCCAGTGCCCTATCAGGAGGCGACTGACATATCTGGGAGAGAGTCAATCGTTCAACTTAAAAAAAAAGAAAAAAAGCTCTGAGGCAGGGAGCCAGGTGATCAGGCTCGGTGGGTCCCACCCTGACAGGGACAAACAAAACGGCGATTCGAAACGCTCAGGGTTGAGAGTTTCACTGTGGGCACAGCTGAATCCAGGACAGTGCAGCTTGGTGGGGGAGGGGCGTCCACCATTACCAAGGCATTCCGCCCCTACTGAGGTATACTCCCATTGCTGATGCAGCCTGCTGTTGCCGAGGCAACCTGCCATAACAGAGAGTCTCCCCCAACAGGGCGAAGCCCAAGACAGCAGGGCAGACCCCATGGTAGCAGGGTGGAGCCTTGTCAGGTAAATAGTGACTAGACTGCCTCCTAGCTGGGCAGGACAGTGCAACAGATACTCATAAAGAAAGCCCTAACTCCCCGAGACAGAGCATCTGAGGAAAAAAAGGGGTTTTATAAGTTCTGCTGCAGCAGACTTAAATGCACCTGCCTAACAGCCCTGAATGAACAACGGAGCTCACAGCTCAGCACTGGAGCTTCTGTAAAGTACAGACTGTCTCCTCAAGCAGCTCCCTGACCCCTGTATATCCAAAGAGTCACCTCAAAAAGGACAGATCAGACTGATATTTGGTGGGCATCATTCTGGGACAAAGATAGCAGCAGAAGAAACTGGTAGCATCCCTCACTGTTCTGTGGCTGCTACAGGTGTCCCCCAGACAAGCAGGGCCTGGAATGGACCTCAGCAGTGGTACAGCAGAGGGGCTAGACTGTTAGAAGGAAAACTAAGTAACAGAAATATTTCATCATCAACAATCTGGGTGTCGACTCAGAGACACAATCGAAAAGTCAGCAACTACTTAGATGACAGGTGGATAATCCACAAAGATGGGAAGAAACCAGTGCAAAAAGGAGGAAAACACCCAAAACCAAAACACCTCACCTCCTACAAAGGACCAAAACTCCTCACCAGCAAGGGAACAAAGCTGGACGGAAAATGACTGTGACGAAATGATGGAATCAGACTTCAGAAGGTGGATAATGAGAAACTCCCGTGAGCTAAAATAACATGTTCTAAATCAATGCAAAGAAACTAAGAACCTTGAAAAAAGATTTGAAAGAAGATTCAAGGGAATGATAACAAGAATGGACAACTTAGAGAAGAACATGAATGAACTGAAGGAGCTGAAAAACACAACAAAAGAACTTCGTGAAGCATGCACAAGTTTCAACAGCCGAATTGACCAAGCAGAAGAAAGAATATCAGAAGTCGAAGATCAACTCCCCCATTGGGAGGGATAGCCTGGGGATGAATGCCAAGTGTGGGTGAAGGGGAGGAAGGCAGCAAAACACACTGCCATGTGTGTACCTATGCAACTATCTTGTATGTTCTGCACATGTACCCCAAAACCTATAATGCAATAAAAATTAAAAAAAAAGAAATTTTTGAGCAAAAAAAAAAAAAAAAGTAAGAAAGGCAAAAAAAAAAAAAAAAAGAAGATCAACTCAATGAAATAAAATGAGAAACAAGGATTAGAGAAAAAAGCGCAAAAAGGAATGAACAAAATCTCCAAGAAATGTGGGACTATGTGAAGAGACCTAACCTACGTTTGATAGGTGTACCTGAATCTGACGAAGAGAGTGAATCCAAGCTGGAAAATACTCTTCAGAATATTATTCAGGAAAATTTCCTCAACCTAACAAGGCAGGCCAATACTCAACTCTAGGAAATACAGAGAACACCACAAAGATATTCTGCAAGAAGAGCAACCCCAAGGCACATAATCGTCAGATTCACCAGGGTTGAAATGAAGGAGAAAATACTAAGGGCAGCCAGAGAGAAAGGTCGGGTCACCCACAAAGGGAAGCCCATCAGACTCACAGCAGATCTCTCGGCAGAAACTCTACAAGCCAGAAGAGAGTGGGGGCCAATATTCAACATCCTTAAAGAAAAGAATTTTCAAACCAGAATTTCATATCCAGCCAAACTGAGCTTCATAAGTGAAGGAAGAATAAAATCCTTTGCAAACAAGCAAGTACTCAGAGATTTTGTCACCACTAGGCCTGCTTTACAAGAGCTCCTGAAAGAGGCACTACACATAGAACAGAACAACCAGTACCAGCCATTCCAAAAGCATACCAAATGCTAAAGAGCATCAATAAAATGAAGAATCTGCATCAACTAATGGGCAAAACAGCCAGCTAGCATCAAAATGGCAGTATCAAATTCACACATAACAATATTAACCCTAAATGTAAATGGGCTAAATGCACCAATCAAAAGACACAGACTGGCAAATTGGATAAAAAACAAAAACCTATCAGTGTGCTGTATCCAGGAAACCCATCTCACATGCAAGGATACACAAAGGCTCAAAATAAAGGGATGGAGGAAGATTTACCAAGCAAATGGAGAGCAAAAAAAGCAGGAGCTGCAATTCTCGTCTCTGATAAAATAGACTTTAAAGCAACAAAGATCAAAAGAGACAAAGAAGATCATTACATAATGGTAAAAGGATCGATCCAACAAGAAGAGCTAATGATTTTAAATATATATGGACCCAATACAGGAGCACTCAGATATATAAGGCAAGTTCTCAAGAACTTACAAAGAGATTTAGACTCCCACACAATAATAGTGGGAGACTTTAACACTCTACTGTCAATATTCGACAAATCAACCAGACAGAAAATTAACAAGGATATCCAGGACTTGAATTCAGACCTGGAACAAGCAAACCTGATAGACATTTACAAAACTCTCCACCCCAAATCCACAGAATATACATTCTTCTCAGCACCACATCACACCTACTCCAAAATTGACCACATAGTTGGAAGTAAAGCACTCCTCAGCAAATGCGAAACAACTGAAATCATAACAAACAGTCTCTCAGACCATAGTGCAATCAAGCTAGAGCTCAGAATTCGGAAACTGACTCAGAACCACACAGCTTCATGGAAACTGAACAACTGGCTTTTGAATGATGATTGGATAAACAATGAAATGAAGGCAGAAATAAAGAAGTTCTTCAAAACCAACAAGAAAAAAGACAGAACATATCAGAATCTCTGGGACACATTTAAAGCAGTATCTAGAGAAAAACATATAGCAATAAGTGCCCACATGAGAAGAGTGGAGAGATCCAAAATGGACACCCTATCATCAAAATTGAAAGAGCTAGAGGAGCAAGATCAAAAAAACTCAAAACCTAGCAGAAGACAAAAAATAACTAAGATCAGAGCAGAACTGAAGGAGATAGAGATACAAAAAACCCTTCAAAAAATCAATAAATCCAAGAGCTGGTTTTTCGAAAAGATCAACAAAATAGACCACTACCCAGACTGATAAAAAAAGAAAAGAGAGAACAACCAAATAGATGCAATAAAAAATGATAAAGGGGAAATCACCACAGATTCCACAGAAATTCAAACCATCATCAGAGAATATTACAAACAACTCTATGCACATAAACTAGTAAACCTGGAAGAAATGGATACATTGCTGGACACCTGTGTCCTCCCAAGCCTAAACCAGGAGGAAGCCAAAACTATGAATAGACCAATAACAAGGTCTGAAGTCGAGGGAGCAATTAAGAGCCTACCACACAAAAAAAGCCCAGGTTCAGATGGGTTCACAGCCGAATTCTACCAGACACACAAAGAGGAGCTGGCACTATTCCTTCTGAAACTATTCCAAATAATCCAAAAAGAGGGAATCCTTCCCAAATGATTTTATGAGACCAACATCATCCTGATACCAAAACCCGGCAGAGACTCAACAAGAAAAGAAAACTTCAGGCCAATATCCATGATGAACATAGATGCAAAAATCTTCAATACAATACTGGCAAGCTGATTGCAACAGCACATCAAAAACTTACCAATCATGATGAAGTAAGATTCATCCCAGGGATGCAAGGCTGGTTCAACATACTCAAGTCTATAAAGGTAATTCACCACATAAACAGAATGAAAAACAAAAAACACATGATTATTTTAATTGATGCAGAGAAGGCATTTGACAAAATTCAACAGCCCTTTATGCTAAAAACCCTCAATAAACTCGGTATTGATGGAACGTATCTCAAAATAATAAAAGCTATTTACAACAAACCAACAGCTAATATCATACTTAATGGGCAAAAACTGGAAGCATTCCCTTTGAAATCCAGCACTAGACAAGGATGCCCTCTCTCACCACTTCTATTCAACATAGTACTGGAAGTTCTAGCCAGAGCAATCAGGCAAGAAAAAGAAATAAAGGGTATTCAAATAGGAAAGGTGGAAGCCAAATTGTCTCTATTTGCAGACGACATGATAGTATATCTAGAAGACCCCATCGCCTCAGCCCAAAAACTCCTGAAACTGATAAGCAACTTCAGCAAAGTCTCAGGATATAAAATCAATGTGCAAAAATCACAAGCATTCCTATACACCAATAACAGACTTAAAGAGAGACAAATCAAGAACGAACTGCCATTCACAATTGCTACAAAGAGAATAAAATACCTAGGAATACAACTCACAAGGAACGTAAGGGACCTCTTCAAGGAAAACTACAAACCACTGCTCAATGAAATAAGAGAGGACACAAACAAATGGAGAAACATTCCATGTTCATGGTTAGGAAGAATCAATATCGTGAAAATGGCTATACTGCCCAAAGTAATTTACAGACTCAATGTTATCCCCATCAAGCTACCATTGACTTTCTTCACAGAACTGGAAAAAACCACCATGAACTTCTTATGGAACCAAAAGAGAGCCCGCATAGCAAAGTCAATCCTAAGTAAAAAGAATACAGTGGGAGGCATCACACTACTGGACTTCAAACTATACTACAAGGCTACAGTAATCAAAACAGCATGGTACTGGTACCAAAACAGAGATATAGACCAATGGAACAGAACAGAGGCATTGGAGGCAACACAGCATATCTACAACCATATAATCTTTGATAAACCTGACAAAAACAAGCAATGGGGAAAAAATTCCCTGTTTAATAAATGGTGTTGGGAAAACTGGCTAGTCATGTGCAGAAAGCAGAAACTGGACCCCTTCCTGACACCTTACACTAAAATTAACTCCAGATGGATTAAAGACTTAAATGTAAGACCTAACACCGTAAAAACCCTAGAAGAAAATCTAGGCAAAACCATTCAGGACATAGGAGTAGGCAAGGACTTCATGACCAAAACACCAAAAGCATTGGCAACAAAAGCCAAAATAGACAAATGAAACCTAATCAAACTCCACAGCTTTTGCACAGCAAAAGAAACAGTCACTAGAGTGAATCGGCAACCATCAGAATGGGAAAAAATTTTTGCAGTTTACGCATCTGACAAAGGGCTGATATCCAGAATTTACAAAGAACTCAAACAGATTTACAGGAAAAAAACAAACAAGCCCATTCAAAAATGGGCAAAGGATTTGAACTGACACTTTACAAAAGAAGACATACATGAGGCCAAGAAACATATGAAAATATGCTCAGCATCACTGGTCATTAGAGAGATGCAAATCAAAATCACTTTGAGATACCATCTCACGCCGGTTAGGATGGCGATCATTAAAAAATCTGGAAACAACAGATGCTGGAGAGGATGTGGAGAAATGGGAATACTCTTACACTGTTGGTGGGACTGTAAATTAGTTCAACCATTGTGGAAGACAGTGTGGCGATTCCTCAAGGACCTAGAAATAGAAATTCCATTTGACCCAGCAATCCCATTACTGGGTATATATCCAAAGGACTATAAATCGTTCTACTATAAGGACACATGCACACGAATGTTCATTGCAGCGCTCTTTATAATAGCAAAGACCTGGAAGCAACCCAAATGCCCATCGATGATAGACTGGACTGGGAAAATGTGGCACATATACACCATGGAATATTATGCAGCCATCAAAAATGATGAGTTTGTGTCCTTTGCAGGGACATGGATGAATCTGGAGAACATCATTCTCAGCAAACTGACACAAGAACAGAAAACGAAATATCGCATATTCTCACTCATAGGTGAGTGATGAACAATGAGAACACATGGACACAGGTAAGGGAGTACTACACACTGGGGTCTATTGGGGGGAATAGGGCAGGGATAGTGGCGGGGGAGAGCAGGGGAGGGATAGCATGGGGAGAAATTCCAAATGTCAGTGAAGGGGCAGAAGGCAGCAAAACACACTGCCATGTTTGTATCTATGCAACTATCTTGCATGTTCTGCACATGTACCCCAAAACCTAAAACGCAATAAAAAATAAAAAATTAAAAAAGAAACATGTAAAAATGTAATAATAAAAATATAGCCTTCTAAGAAAGATGGAAGACTTGACAGAAAAAAAAACTCCACATAGTAATGTAAGTCTAATAAGACAGATATTTTAAAAAATGCTTTCTTTATTTGATAAAAATGTTTATGATGATCATCGTTCTTGAAAATAAATTTCCAAAAAGTCATGGGGCTTGTTTTCTCTGTAGTTTAGCATCAAGCAGAGAGAAAAGACATCTGACCAACAGCTACCCTCTGGGATCTGGCCTGTGCCACCCAGTTGCCAGGAAGCCTGTGCCATCCAGACCCACATGTGTTGAGGGTGGTTCCTGGCACAGTGGCACTCCATCCTCACCATTCATGTTTTTCTTACACACAGTCCCAAATCTGTTCTCCTAGTGTATCCGTTTGGGAATAAAACTAAAATTGACATGAATATGCCTGGCCCTTGCCTTTTCTAAGACTGGAAAAGAGTTTTTGGTGGTAACAGAGCCCCATAATTGTGCAGACAAGGAAAGGAAAAAGAGGACGGCTAGATGGCTTGCCCGGTGGCACCCCAGGAATCAGCAAAGCCTGCGAGCCTTAGAAGCTTGCTAACAATTCTTCTACTCAAGCATTGTGATGGGTCCTTTCAAAAAGACTCACATCTGTAATATCAGCACTTTAGGAGGCCTAGGCACGTGGATCACCTGAGGTCTGGAGTTCGAGACCAGCCTGGCCAACATGGTGAAACCCCTTCTCTACTAAAAATACAAAAATCAGCTGGACATGGTGGTGGGCACCTGAAATCACAGCTACTCAGGAGGCTGAGGCAGGAGAATTGCTTGAACCTGGGAAGTGGAGGTTGCAGTGAGCTGAGATCATACCACTGCACTCCAGGCTGGGTGACAGAGCGAGATTCCATCTCTAGAGAAAAAAAAAAAAAAAAGACTCACCTCCCTATCTCACAGCTCCTGTCTCCTTTCAGAGCTAAGAAAAACACCAGGACTCTTTTTGTAAAAGAGGATGAAGGTAAATGGGAGAGGAGGTGACTATGGGACTGGCCTTCTATGAAGCCACAGTAGCTTCATTCCCTCCCGAGGAGACTTTTCCAGCCAACCACATCTCAGGCGGCACCCACCAATTACAATCCCAGAAAAAGGAGGCGAGGAATTCTCTGAGACAGGCTGTCCTTAGATCATGAGCTACAGTCGGTAGTGCTCTGCTAACCTTCATCTGAACTTTGTCTCAGGTTTCCTTTTAAGCTCCAGGAAAGATTAGAAGTCACAATCTTAGAAAAAATGGACTTGGGTTTTCATTAAATTTTTCCTGCATGGGGCACTGGGCAATGGACATGTGAGTTTAGCTTCTGGCAATGGTGACTCCCATTGCTCTGTTTGAATAGAAGCCATGCTCCAGAGAAAGCACAGGTAGTAATGGTGTCTGGATTTCTGAGTCATCTTGGTCAGGATACACCAGGTCAAAGTGCTTACCATTTGGTCATTTGGATGTTTAACTGCCACCTGGCTGGTCTCCCTGGCCTTGATTTCCCCCATCTGTCTTTTCTTTACTCAGAGGAAATACCTATCTCCTTATCTTACCCTAATCAGTAGATGTCTCTGGTGGGTGGCCACTGCTTTCCATTCAAATGCCTCACCTCAGAGTTGCAGACCCTCCATCCCATTGGCTCACTACTTCCTTCACAAGCCTGCTCTTCTGCTAAGCCACATTTCTAAGAGCAACCTAAGCTTAACCTTTCTCTTTCAGCTTTCCCACCCACTGACTTTATTTCAGAGTAGTTCCCTCACCTAGAACACCACCCTGCTCTTGCTACAAATCTCTATCTACCAAAATCCAGCCATCCAAGCTCACCCCTAATGTCACCCAAAGTCTAACATGGTCGTTATTGCAATGGTGATGATGATGATGAGGATGTTGGTGCATAGCGTGTATTATTATGTATCAGGTCTTATGTTAAATATATGGGGTTTCCCTCAAAACCACGGTACAATGTAGGTGGTGTTATTATCTCCATTTGACAAAGAAAAAAAAAAACAACCAATGCACAAAGAGGTGACATGACACTTCACTCCACCATGTATTGTGGTAAGTCATATTCACTTTGCATCTTCCCTTCTAGGGGAGCAGGGGTAGGGTCCTAGGCCTCTTCTTTTGTACCCTCTGCTCATTGCAGTGCCTGACACATGGTACCTACTGAGTATATTGGGTGTAATTTCAGAAGGACACAATAATTCAGCTGCTTATTAATTTTTTTGCAATTGCTATTCTCTCATTCAGTGACTTACTTTTACATTTCAGAGATCAAGTCTAGGGTGGATAGAAGAGAGTCATCTGCTGCAGCAGAAGGAAACATCACGTAGTTTCCTGAGGGAGAAATGAAGGAAGGTGGGAGAAACCCTTTCTTCTTCTGTGGGATGGGGCCATGTGTGAAGAACTGAATGGCTCCAGTTCTTCAAGCTTGGACAGGACTGACCACAGTTCTGATGGGAGTGGATGGGTAGGGGACAGTTAAGAGGAAGAAAACAAGAGGTTTGGAACTGGCAACTCTGCATGTTTGTGTGTGTGTGTGTGTGTGTGTGTGTGTGTGTATGTATGTGTGTGTGCGTGTGTATGTATGCTGTGTTATGGTATGAACACTAGAGACTCAGGGTGGATTAACTTCACCAGTCATATCTCAGAGAGGGGAAAGGTCAATCTCTCTGTGCCCCAGTGCTTTTTTCTGTGGTGGGGGGTACAGGGGGCCATGACTTTCCCTGTGGAGCCCAGGCCTCCTGTCCCAGCTGGCAGTGGAATCTGCTTTTCCAGGATCACAGATACCCAGACTCAAGGTTGGTGTTGCCACTTATAAGCTAAGTGCCCTCTGGCAAGGATTGCACTGGTTCTGAGCCCATTTCTACCTGTGTTAACGCTGGGTAACATACCTGTATTTCAGGGTTGGTGTCAGGGCTGGACGAGGCAGTGTGCACAGACCATGGGCATGGGGCCCAGGCTGGGGCATGGTGAAGAAGAAGGTGAAGCTTCATCTCAGGTCCCACAGCCCATGTGAACTCACATGGACACTGCTCTATGCACACGTGGTGCTTCTCTGCTATAAAGGCCTCAGCCCCTGGGCCCCCTCAGGCCCAGCTTTCCCCAGCAAGTGTTCCTTCTGCTCCAGGAGAAGCCTGCCTTCAGGGGGCTCAAAACCACATTGTATGTCCACTAGATTGCTTGGCTTTAAGAAGCAGAATTCTATGGTTTCTGATACCCCATAATAAGAAATGATATTGCTTGATGCTTCTTTGATTTAATGGGTCTTGAGTATGCATGACCTAGAATTTTGGAGACCATGACTATAATTTGGGGCCTGTAGTTAAGTACAGGTCAGAGGCTGAACATAATTCACTACTGCTGCCTGTCCTTGGGTCTTCCATGTGTCCCCTTCATTCTTTGATGAAGATTGCTTTAGGATGTTCTGTTTTCTTCCTTATCTCCATGCCCATCTTCTGAATTCAGGCAAAGAATAATTCCACTTTAAAAGTTGGTCTAAGAAGCTCTAGGTTGATCGGTTGCTTTAAGCTCACCTAAACCTAAAGCCTCACTCTATGGATGAGAAAAATGGAGGTCAAAAGAGATTAAGTAACATGTGCAGGTAATTATAGAGAGTGAGTGGCAGATCCAGAGGAGTGAACAGGCCCCGGCGTTCCCAGAGTAGTGTTTTTCAGCTCATGTTGCTATCAGCCTGAGTCCATGGGATGTTTCCTGTGTCCTTATACTTTCTATACAATTATTTATTCAATACTTTTCTTCAAATTGACTCATTTTTATTTCAATAAATTTACCTTGAAGGGAAATTTTATATCATGACTTTATGAGAAGACAGTATCAATTGCTATTAATAGGAAGTTATAACTAAAGACAATGCAAAATAGTATATGAGATTATAACTGTATATTGTTGCCTGGGCAAAGAAAACACGCTGGAAAATTCATTCTCTTTTATTAGAAAGGAGGATTGGCAAGTTTCAGGGATGTTAAGACCTAGAAGACTAAACCAAGCCTGGGGATAAATGCCAAGTGTGGGTGAAGGGGAGGAAGGCAGCAAAACACACTGCCATGTGTGTACCTATGCAACTATCTTACACATTCTGCACATGTACCCCAAAACCTAAAATGCAATAAAAATTAAAAAAAAAAAGACTAAACCAAAACTGATTTTGGACCCGATTCCAATGCTGTCTAATGTCATCTTTATATCCGTGAGAGGAATTTTTCTCCAGTACAATCAGTCATATAATTCTCACACCTGGAGACCACTACAGGGAACAACGTAGCCACATCAGATCCCCTTGTTTCCTTAGAAGTCAGCAGACTTCACCTTTCCTTGTCCAGCAAGCTCCATCAAGAATATTAAACTTAAAAACGCTTCCTAGATGTTTAGTGACAAAGTGCCCAATGAACGCCTGACTTCCCTTCGTTTTCACGTGTTGAGGAACACATGTCGAATTTAGGCATACATTTTCATAAATTTTCTTGCGGACTATTTTGTTCACCTCAGAAGCAATGTCAAGGTAATTAAATTTTAAATAATAAGTCAGGGAAGTTGATCTCAGCAGTGGAAAATGCTGTGATTTAAATTGCCAATATACAAATACTTATAGTTTTTGAAAAACACTGCCAACTGTGCCTGCCGGAAGTTAAATTCTCAATAGCTTGCTATGACTGATGCAGGCATTAGTCATTAAAAAAAAAAGTTGAACTAAGTAATTTGCATCCGAAGGATATCAGTAACACCATGAACTTGTTGTTCTAGAAATGGACCACTAGATGGCGAACTTGCAATTCAAAAATAAAATAGCCTCTGCGGTACAAGCATTTTACCAAAAAGTACAAACCTGCATCTACACAGCGAGAAGGTACTACTTGTTCTGAAGATGGTATTCTTTTCTTTTCTACCAGACTTTGATATTTCTCTTCCTCTTTTCTCAGGACAGGTCACTTCTCCCCACAGTCAGTGTTTCCGTGTGACTTCACCTTTAAAACATTGAGCGTATCATTATTGTACTCCCAGCCCTGTGACTGAGTAGGAAAATGTGTTCCTTAAGATGTGGTCTCTTTCTTCCCCCTGACTTGACACTACTCTTGAGCACGAGGGCTTCACATCATCAAGTCTCATTCCTGAACGCGAATCCAATGCAGCCTGCAAAAGCACCCTGATTTGTGGGAATTTTTTTCTTCTCCATGAATCACACACCAACTTTATTCTCCTCTATAGTGACAGCAATAAATCCTCTTTAAAGTTTCTTTTAAAAGAAATTTCTTATCAATGGAGTGGTTGTTCTTGTACCAACTCTTTAAATATGGCTATAATGAGATATATGAGCCTAGTTCTCAGAGTGAGGACAGGAAGTAGGAGTGACACCTTTATGCAATAGGGTCTAAAACAATAGAATACATTGAGATCATCACAGCAAATCAGTGGGTTTATTTGGAAGTTCTAATTTAGAGCTCTCTTTCTGCCATGGCTAATGATGTGTATGAGCATGTGTATATGCATGTGTGTATGTGTGTGCTTGTGTGCGTGTGTATTGGTCCATAAGAAGGGGAGGGCAGAAGAACTGAAACATTTACTTATTTTCTTTCTATATAAATAGGTACATCGACAAAATCAAGCAAAAAAGAGATTCTTTGTGGCTGGGGTTTCCTGGCTGCAGCCCCAGAACCTAAGAACCCAAAACTCCATTCCCAAGTGGCCTCTCCTAATTTGCTAAATAACCTTGGGCAAGTCACTTAACCTTCCCAAACCTTAGCTTCTCCATCTATAAAGGAGGATGCAGAGCGCTGTCTCTTCCCAGTTTCCCCGGGAAGTTGTGACGATTAATGATGAGAGAAAGGCAGTCAAGGGTCTAGAGTTTCTTTTTATTTTTATTTTTTCATTACTCAGTTTCCAGTTCCTCCTGACTCCTCATGGCTCGAGGCCCCCACCATAAATCATACCAGTTAGTCTAATTTCATTCTGCCAATCAAAAACTAAGACCAAAAAATGTTGGGTAATTTCTGAAAAGTACCAAGAAGTTAAGAATCTATGTGTGTGGCTGGTAGTGGTGGCTCATGCCTGCAATCCAAGCACTTTCAGAGGCCAAAGCAGGAAGATTATTTGAGGCCAGGAGTTCAAGATCAACCTAGGCAACATACTGAGACCATCTGTACAATTTTTTTTTAAATTAGCTGGGCATGGTGACACACACCTGTAGTCCGAGCTACTCAGGGACTGGGGTAGGAGGATCGCTTGAGCCCAGGAGCTGAATGCTGCGGTGAGGTATGATCACTGACTCCAGCCTGGGCAGCAGAGAGAGAGAGAGAGACCATGTCTCAAAGAAACAAACAAACAAAAAATACCTGTGTGTCTGTTCAAAGGGTATTTTACAACTGTGTCTTTATTTATTTATTTTTAATTTTTTTTTAGAAAGGAGAGAAGAAAGGAAAAAGGAGTGAAGGAGAGGAAGAAAGAGGAAGAAAAAGAGGGAGAGAGAATGGGAATGCTGCTTTATTCTAAAAATGGGTATTGAAAACCTATTTTTTGCCATTTTTTTTAGATTTCACTTATTTTTTTTTTTTTTTTATTGCATTATAGGTTTGGGGGTACATGTGCAGAACGAGCAAGATAGTTGCATAGGTACACACATGGCAGTGTGCTTTGCTGCTTTCCTCCCCTTCACCCACACTTGGTATTCATCCCCAGGCTATCCCCCCCAGCCCCCCCCTGCTGTCCCTCCCCCATTCCCCCCAACAGTCCCCAGTGTATAGTAGACCGCCTCTCTGTGTCCACATGTTCTCATTTTTCTCACCCACCTATGAGCGAGTATATGCGGTATTTCTTTTTCTGTTCTTGTGTCAGTTTGCTGAGAATGATGTTCTCCAGATTCATCCATGTCCCTACAAAGGACACAAACTCATCATTTTTGATTGCTGCATAATATTCCATGGTGTATATGTGCCACATTTTCCCAGTCCAGTCTATCATCGTTGGGCATTTGGGTTGGTTCCAGGTCTTTGCTATTGTAAACAGTGCTGCAATGAACATTCGTGTGCATGTGTCCTTATAGTAGAACGATTTATAATCCTTTGGATAGATACCCAGTAATGGGATTGCTGGGTCAAATGGAATTTCTATTTCTAGGTCCCTGAGGAATCGCCACACTGTCTTCCACAATGGTTGAACTAATTTACACTCCCACCAACAGTGTAAGAGTGTTCCTATTTCTCCACATCCTCTCCAGCATCTGCTGTCTCCAGATTTTTTAATGATCGCCATTCTAACTGGTGTGAGATGGTATCTCAATGTGGTTTTGATTTGCATCTCTCTAATGACCAATGACGATGAGCACTTTTTCATATGTTTGCTGGCCTCATGTATGTCTGCTTTCGTAAAGTTTCTGTTCATATCCTTTGCCCATTTTTGAATGGGCTTGTTTGTTTTTTTCCTGTAAATCTGTTTGAGTTCTTTGTAAATTCTGGATATCAGCCCTTTGTCGGATGCGTAAACTGCAAAGATTTTTTCCCATTCTGATGGTTGCCGATTCACTCTAGTGACTGTTTGTTTTGCTGTGCAGAAGCTGTGGAGTTTGATTAGGTCCCATTTGTCTATTTTGGCTTTTGTTGCCAATGCTTTGGGAGTTTTGTTCATGAAGTCCTTGCCTACTCCTATGTCCTGAATGGTTTTGCCTAGATTTTCTTCTAGGGTTTTTATGGTGTCGGGTCTTACGTTTAAGTCTTTAATCCATCTGGAGTTAATTTTAGTGTAAGGTGTCAGGAAGGGGTCCAATTTCTGCTTTCTGCACATGGCTAGCCAGTTTTCCCAACACCATTTATTAAATAGGGAATCCTTTCCCCATTGCCTGTTTTTGTCTGGTTTATCAAAGATAATATGGTTGTAGATGTGTTGTGTTGCCTCCGATGCCTCTGTTCTGTTCCATTGGTCTATATCTCTGTTTTGGTACCAGTACCATGCTGTTTTGATTACTGTAGCCTTGTAGTATAGTTTGAAGTCTGGTAGCGTGATGCCTCCCGCTGTGTTCTTTTTGCTTAGAATTGACTTGGCTATGCGGGCTCTGTTTTGGTTCCATATGAAATTCATGGTGGTTTTTTCCAGTTCTGTGAAGAAATTCAATGGTAGTTTGATGGGGATAGCATTGATTGTGTAAATTACTTTGGGCAGTATAGCCATTTTCACGATATTGATTCTTCCTAACCACGAACATGGAATGTTTCTCCATCTGTTTGTGTCCTCTCTTATTTCATTGAGCAGTTGTTTGTAGTTTTCCTTAAAGAGGTCCCTTACATTCCTAGTGAGTTGTATTCCTAGGTATTTTATTTTCTTTGTAGCAATTGTGAATGGCAGTTCATTCTTGATTTGGTTCTCTTTAAGTCTGTTATTGGTGTATAGGAATGCTTGTGATTTTTGCACATTGATTTTATATCCTGAGACTTTGCTGAAGTTGCTTATCAGTTGCAGGAGCTTTTGGGCTGAGGTGATGGGGTCTTCTAGGTATACTATCATGTCGTCTGAAAATAGAGACAATTTGGCTTCCACCTTTCCTATTTGAATACCCTTTATTTCTTTTTCTTGCCTGATTGCTCTGGCTAGAACTTCCAGTATTATGTTGAATAGAAGTGGTGAGAGAGGGCATCCTTGTCTAGTGCCAGATTTCAAAGGGAATGCTTCCAGTTTTTGCCCATTAAGTATGATATTGGCTGTTGGTTTGTCATAAATAGCTTTTATTACTTTGAGATACGTTCCATCAATACCAAGTTTATTGAGGGTTTTTAGCATAAAGGGCTGTTGAATTTTGTCAAATGCCTTCTCTGCATCAATTGAGATAATCATGTGGTTTTTGTTTTTGCTTCTGTTTATGTGGTGAATTACATTTATAGACTTGCGTATGTTGAACCAGCCTTGCATCCCCGGGATAAATCCTACTTGATCATGATGGATAAGTTTTTTAATGTGCTGTTGCAATCGGTTTGCCAGTATTTTATTGAAGATTTTTGCATCTATGTTCATCATGGATATTGGCCTGAAGTTTTCTTTTCTTGTTGAGTCTCTGCCAGGTTTTGGTATCAGGATGATGTTGGTCTCATAAAATGATTTGGGAAGGGTTCCCTCTTTTTGGATTATTTGGAATACTTTCAGAAGGAATGGTACCAGATCCTCTTTGTGTGTCTGGTAGAATTCGGCTGTGAACCCATCTGGACCTGGGCTTTTTTTGTGTGGTAGGCTCTTAATTGCTGCCTCAACTTCAGACCTTGTTATTGGTCTATTCATAGTTTCGGCTTCCTCCTGGTTTAGGCTTGGGAGGACACAGGCATCCAGGAATTTATCCATTTCTTCCTGATTTACTGGTTTATGTGCATAGAGTTGTTTGTAGTATTCTCTGATGATGGTTTGAATTTCTGTGGAATCTGTGGTGATTTCCCCTTTATCGTTTTTTATTGCATCTATTTGGTTGTTCTCTCTCTTCTTTTTTATCAGTCTGGCTAGTGGTCTGTCTATTTTGTTGATCTTTTCGAAAAACCAGCTCTTAGATTTATTGATTTTTTGAAGGGTTTTTCTTGTCTCTATCTCCTTCAGTTCTGCTCTGATCTTAGTTATTTCTTGTCTTCGGCTAGGTTTTGAGCTTTTTTGATCTTGCTCCTCTAGCTCTTTCAATTTTGACGATAGGGTGTCAATTTTGGATCTCTCCACTCTTCTCATGTGGGCACTTATTGCTATATATTTTCCTCTACAGACTGCTTTAAATGTGTCCCAGAGATTCTGGTACGTTGTGTCTTCATTCTCATTGGTTTCAAAGAACTTCTTTATTTCTGCCTTCATTTCATTGTTTATCCAATCAACATTCAAGAGCCAATTGTTCAGTTTCCATGAAGCTGTGCGGTTCTGAGTTATTTTCTGAATTCTGAGTTCCAACTTGATTGCACTATGGTCTGAGAGACTGTTTGTTATGATTTCAGTTGTTTTGCATTTGCTGAGGAGTGCTTTACTTCCAATTATGTGGTCAATTTTGGAGTAGGTGTGATGTGGTGCTGAGAAGAATGTATATTCTGTGGATTTGGGGTGGAGAGTTCTGTAAATGTCTATCAGGTTTGCTTGTTCCAGGTCTGAGTTCAAGTCCTGGATATCCTTGTTAATTTTCTGTCTGGTTGATCTGTCTGCTATTGACAGTGGAGTGTTAAAGTCTCCCACTATTATTGTGTGGGAGTCTAAGTCCCTTTGTAAGTCATTAAGAACTTGCCTTATATATCTGGGTGCTCCTACATTGGGTCCATAAATATTTAGAATCGTTATCTCTTCTTGTTGTATCGATCCTTTTACCATTATGTAATGACCTTCTTTGTCCCTTTTGATCTTTGTTACTTTAAAGTCTATTTTATCAGAGATGAGAATTGCAACTCCTGCTTTTTTTTGCTCTCCATTTGCTTGGTAAATCTTCCTCCATCCCTTTATTTTGAGCCTTTGTGTATCTTTGCATGTGAGGTGGGTTTCCTGGATACAGCACACCGATGGGTTTTGGTTTTTTATCCAATTTGCCAGTCTGTGTCTTTTGATTGGTGCATTTAGCCCATTTACATTCAGGGTTAATATTGTTATGTGTGAATTTGATACTGCCATTTTGATGCTAGCTGGCTGTTTTGCCCGTTGGTTCATGTACATTCTTCATTTTGTTGATGGTCTTTAGCATTTGGTATGCTTTTAGGATGGCTGGAACTGGTTGTTTCTTTCTATGTGTAGTGCCTCTTTCAGGAGCTCTTGTAAAGCAGGCCTAGTGGTGACAAAATCTCTGAGTACTTGCTTGTTCGTGAAGGATTTTATTTTTCCTTCACTTATGAAGCTCAGTTTCGCTGGATATGAAATTCTGGGTTGAAAGCTCTTTTCTTTAAGGATGTTGAATATTGGCCCCCACTCTCTTCTGGCTTGTAGAGTCTCTGCTGAGAGATCTGCTGTGAGTCTGATGGGCTTCCCTTTGTGGGTGACCCGACCTTTCTCTCTGGCTGCCCTTAGTATTTTCTCCTTCGTTTCAACCCTGGTGAATCTGACGATTATGTGCCTTGGGGTTGCTCTTCTTGCAGAGTATCTTTGTGGTGTTCTCTGTATTTCCTGGAGTTGAGTATTGACCTGTCTTGCTAGGTTGGGGAAATTTTCCTGGATAATATCCTGAAGAGTGTTTTCCAGCTTGGATTCATTCTCTTCGTCACATTCTGGTACACCTATCAAATGTAGGTTGGGTCTCTTCACATAGTCCCACATTTCTTGGAGATTTTGTTCATTCCTTTTTGTGCTTTTTTCTTTAATCTTGGTTTCTCGTTTTATTTCATTGAGTTGATCTTCAACTTCTGATATTCTTTCTTCTGCTTGGTCAATTCGGCTGTTGATACTTGTGCATGCTTCGCGAAGTTCTCGTGTTGAGTTTTTCAGCTCCTTCAATTCATTCATATTCCTCTCTAAGTTGTCCATTCTCGTTATCAATTCCTCGAATCTTTTTTCAAATCTTTTTTCAAGGTTCTTAGTTTCTTTGCACTGGTTTAGAACATGTTCCTTTAGCTCACTGAAGTTTCTCATTATCCACTTTCTGAAGTCTGATTCCGTCATTTCGTCACATTCATTCTCTGTCCAGCTTTGTTCCCTTGCTGGTGAGGAGTTTTGGTCCTTTTTTGGAGGTGAGGTGTTTTGGTTTCGGGTGCTTTCCTCCTTTTTGCGCTGGTTTCTTCCCATCTTTATGGATTTATCCGCCTGTTGTCTTAGTAGTGGCTGATTTTTCAATTGGGTCTCTGTGTGGACACTGAGATTGTTGATGATGAAGTATTTCTGTTACTTAGTTTTCCCTCTAATGATCTATCCTCTCTGCTGTATGAGTGCTGAGGTCCACTCCAGGCCCTGCTTGTCTGGGGTATACCTGCAGCAGCTGCAGAACAGTGAGGGATGATATCAGTTTCTTTTTCTGCTGCCCTTGTTCCAGAATGATGCCAGCCAAATGTCAGTTTGATTAGTCCTTTTCTGGGGTGACTCCTTGGATATACAGAGGTCAGGGAGCTGCTTGAGGAGACAGTCTGTGCTTTATAGGAGCTCCAGTGCTGAGCTGTGAGCTCCGTTGTTCATTCAGGGTTGTTGGGAGGTTATGTCTGCTGCAATAGAACTCATAAAACACCACTCTTTTTTTTTTTTTTTCCACCCTTAGATGCTCTCTCTCAGGGAGTTGGGGCTTTCTTTATGAGTATCTGTTGCACTGTCCTGCCCCACTAGGTGGCAGTCTATTCACTATTTGCCTGCCGGGGCTCTGACCTCCTAAGGCGGGTCCGCCCTGTTGCGGCCCAGCGGACTCTCTCTGTTATGGCAGGTTGCCTCGGCAACGGCAGGCTGCGTCAGTCCTGGGCGGTACTTAAGTGGGGGTGCACTTTGTCAGGAATGGTGGACGCCCCTCCCTGACCGGGCTGCACCGTCCTAAATGCCGGCAACAAAACTCTCAGCCCCAAGCGCCTCCAGTCGCCGCCCTGCTTGTCCCCGTGAGCGTGGGACCCGCCGAGCCTGATCACCCTGCTCCCTGCCTCAGAGTCCGTCCTCTCTCTCTCTCTCTCTTCCTCTCCCCAAGCTGAAAGGTCGACTCTCTCACTGGCGCCCCAGGAGCCTGCCGATAGGGCACTGGGATCCGTGCGATCTCCCGTGCCGCTGCCCACTACCCCGGCTCAGATCACGCTTCCCAGGAAACTCCTGGTCTGGCTCATTGTCCAAGTCCTGTTCAATCAGATGGACATGCCAATCTGCCCTTGCAAATCTCAGATTGCCGGTTTAACAGGGCACCCAGACCAGTGAGTTCCGCGCCGGGTCCCGCTGCGGCGCCGGCCGAAGAGGCGGCGGGAGCTGGTTGCGTTAGCCGGCTGCTAGCGTCCGGTGTCTCTCCCACACCTGGGACTTTCAACGCTCTGTGGGCATAAAAGGAACATCCGAGAATGCGGCTAGGACTCACCCTCTGCGCCTTCACCGAGAGCTGCAATCCTGAGTCACCTCTATGACGCCATCTTGCCTCCGATTTCACTTATTTTTAATTTTTAATTTTTTCAGAGATAGAATCTTGCTCTGTTGCCCATGCTAGAGTACAGTGGCATGATCATTGCTCACAGCAGCCTCAAACTCCAAAGTTCAAGCCATCCTCCCACCCCAGCCTCCAGAGTAGCTGAGACTACAGATGCATGCTACCACAAGCAGCTAATTTTTTAAAATGTTTTGTAGAGATGGGGGTCTCCCTATGTTGTTCAGGCTGGTCTTGAACTCCTGGCCTCAAGCCATCCTCCTGTCTTGGCCTTTTGAGTCTCTGAGATGACAGATTTCACTTTAAATGCCAGCTCTGAAAGCCTGGGTCATTGGGTGGAGAAGGATGCTGAGGACATCTCTGGGATGCCCATGATGAAACAATTGGTGGAGGTGGGAGCAAAAGTGTGCTGTACACTTACCATTCTTGCAAACTATGCCCCATAACTGCTGGACCAACAGATGAGTGGCATTTGCCGGCTGAATGTGTCCATAATATGCTGTCTGTCCAACAAACAAGTACAGTGACATTTCAAGACATTACCCAATGCACAAGCAACTACCCAAGCCGTAATTCAATAAGATTACTCAGGGTTCTCTAAGATCCTTGAGGGCAGAAAATTATCTTTGTATTCTCCTGAAGGCTGAGTTCAGACCTCTGCACACAGCTAGCCTTCAATCAGTACGTGTTGAGCTGATTTGTTTTTCCTTTTTAAACTCAGAAGTCAAGTTCCAGCTTCAGTGGCTATGCCCAGAAAGTCTGATTCTGAAGGACGAGAGAATTCGGTGGCATAAGCCCAGTGCTTGGCATGTAGCAGGTTCTCAGTAAACGTTGGCTGATGGGATCACTGACAGGTCTTCTGACTCATGTAAATACCATAGCTCTGTGGCCCTGATTGTTGCTCAGTCTTTGCTGCTGCATTTGCTTCTAAAGGAGGTGGTGCAGAATTTGTCTGGAGTATTGCCAAGATTTGTGAGAAAGCGCTGGCATTCTTCCCGCAGATGAGGTGCTGGTAGGGCTGCAGGAGATCCCAGATCTCGGAGTCATTGTTGACCGTGTGCTCCAGGGTCTCCACGGTGAACTTGGGTGCCTCGTGGAGAGCTTGGTGGTGGTGATGACGGTTGGCGGCAGCTGCTGGCGGGATTGCTGCAGCCGCGGCGGCCGGCGGGGCGTAACAGCTGTTGCCCCCACTGGCGCTGCTGGCTGCGCTGCAGGCGCCGCCGCTCGCCGCTCCTCCCCCGGGGGCCTCCAGCTCTTTATCCGCCGCGGGGTCAGCAGTGGGGCCCGAGCTCGGGCCTGGGCCGGAGCCCGAGACTGACCCAGGGCCACTGCAGCTCCGAGGCACCCCGGAGGCCACGACCCGCGAGTAGATGTCCCAGAAGAGGCTCTCCATGCAGGCTGTCAGGTAGATGGTGGCGTCCTCATGGATGCGCAGCGCCACACGGCTGTCCACCATCCAGCGATACACGTGGCCCACGGAGAAGGTGAGGCCTCAGCGTGCCAACTTGCCGCGGCCCAGTCGGTCGCCCCCAGCGCTGCTCATGTTGTAGAGGGACAGTGCGGCCAGTGCGGCCGCCATGCAGTGAGCGGCCAGGCCCCAGGAGAGCACGATCTCCAGGGCGCTCTGAATCTCGTACTTGGTGCATTTGGCGAAGCGCAGGCTCTTTGGCGATGCGCACCAGCGCCCTGCTCACCAGCGTCGACAGCTTGGCCAGCGCGTCCTTGGGCAGGCCGCCGGGGCCTGCCGGGCCTGCCCAGGGATCCCGCGAACGCAGCAGCAGCGCCTCCAGCTCCTGGAGAGTCCAAGGGACCTCGTCGAGGTCCGGCAGCAGCCATGAGCAGTGCTGGCCGGCGCAGTCCAGCCCCTCGGAGTCTTCCACAGGGCAGTGTTGACAGTGTCAAAGCTGTTGTGCCGGCTGTGCATGGGGTCAGCTAGAGGCGGCCAGCATTTCCCTCCATACGGGGACGCCGGGTGAGAGTCGGAAAAGCACAAAGACAAGTTGGAGGAGCGCACCGAGTCCGGGGCGCCACCATAACCCGAGTCCAGCGTACTCACCACGGGCTTCTTACCTCTCCTGGCCATCGCTGCGCCGCTTCATGCTGCAGCCGCCTGGGAGCCAAGCGGAAGGAGCAGCGAGGAGCAGCGAATGCCGCGGGGTGCGGGGAGAGAAGAGTCCGCGCCGCCTCGGCTTACTTTTCCACCAGCCGCTGCTACCAACTGTTACTATCTTTGGCTGCCTCCCCTAAACGCCGCGGCTGGAATACACAGAGCAGATCCTGGAGTCATCTTCCAGAGTCCGGGCGGGAGCTGGGCGCACTGGGGAGCGAGCCAGGCCGGGAAGGAAGCTCCCCCGCCCGGGGCTTGCCCCTTTCTTCCAAAATAAAAAGTGTCTAGACCGCTCCTCCCTGAGCCCAGCTGGATGCAGAAGCCACTGGGCGCCGGCCACGGTGCTCGTGGGACTGAGACCACCCCAGATGCCGCCGCCACCGAGCTCTGGGCTCCCGGCTCCTGGCTCCCAGCTCCGGGCCCTGGCTAGCTCGGCGCCAGACTGCCCTATCCTCTTTTTTTTTTTTTTTTCCAGTTTCACCCTTTATGGCTTTGGTTACTGGTGGTAAACTGAGGTAAAAATACATTAAACAGAAAATTCCAATGCTTTTACACTGTCAGTGGGAATGTAAATTAGTTTAGCCATTGTGGAAGACAGTGTGGTGATCCCTCTTAGGGAATCACCTTTCTTTAAGAAAGGTGCTGCTTACCCTTGGAGGAGAGTCCTAAGAATAAATAGCATAAAAACACCAGCAGTCCAGGCCAAAGTCGCAGGGGCTCTGTGCCCTGTTGTTTCCACATTTTCTATTCCTCAAAGAGGGTTGGCGGGGACCAAACAAAACAAAACACGTAATAAAGCCTTTGACAAAATTCTCCCTGGATTTTTATCTGATCACTCTATGTCTATAGATGAAATGATTTTTTTCATTGCATTTTAGGTTTTGGGGTACACGTGCAGAACATGCAAGATAGTTGCATAGGTAAACACGTGGCAGTGTGCTTTGCTGCCTTCCTCCCCTTCACCTACATCTGGCATTTCTCCCCATGCTATCCCTCCCCAGCTCACCCCACGCTGTCCCTCCCCTATTCCCCACAATAGACCCCAGTGTGTAGTGCTCCCTTCCCATTGTCCATGTGTTCTCATTGTTCATCACCTGCCTATAAGTGAGAATATGCGGTATTTCCTATTCTGTTCTTTTGTCAGTTTGCTGAGAATGATGTTCTCCAGATTCATCCATGTTCCTACAAAGGACACGAACTCATCGTTTTTGATTGCTGCATAATATTGCATGGTGTATATGTGCCACATTTTCCCATTCCAATCTATCATCAATGGGCATTTGGGTTGCTTCAAGGTCTTTGCTATTGTAAACAGTGCTGCAATGAACATTCGTGTGCATGTGTCCTTATAGTAGAATGATTTATAGTCCTTTGGATATATACCCAGTAATGGGATTGCTGGGTCAAATGGGATTTCTATTTCTAGGTCCTTGAGGAATCGCCACACTGTCTTCCACAATGGGTGAACTAATTTACACTCCCACCAATAGTGTAAGAGTGTTCCTATTTCTCCACATCCTCTCCAGCACCTGTTGTCTCCAGATTTTTTTTAAAATTATTTTTTATTTTTATATATATTTTTTAAATTTTAAACTTTTATTGCATTTTAGGTTTTGGGGTACCTGTGCAGAATGTGCAAGATAGTTGCATAGGTACACACATGGCAGTGTGTTTTGCTGCCTTCCTCCACTTCACCCACACTTGGCATTTCTCCCCAGGCTATCCCTCCCCAGCCCCCCCGCTGTCCCTCCCCGATTCCCCCAACAGTCCCCAGTGTGTAGTAGACCCACTCCCTGTGTCCATGTGTTCTCATTTTACTCACCCGCCTATGAGTGAGAATATGTGGTATTTCATTTTCTGTTCTTGTGTCAGTTTGCTGAGAATGATGTTCTCCAGATTCATCCATGTCCTTACAAAAAACACAAACTCATCATTTTTGATTGCTGCATAATATTCCATGGTGTATATGTGCCACATTTTGCCCGTCCAGTCTATCATTGATGGGCATTTGGGTTGGTTCCAGGTCTTTGCTATTGTAAAGAGTGCTGCTATAAACATTCGTGTGCATGTGTCCTTATAGTAGAACGATTTATAGTCCTTTGGATATATACCCAGTAATGGGATTGCTGGGTCAAATGGAATTTCTATTTCTAGGTCCTTGAGGAATCGCCTCACTGTCTTCCACAATGGTGGAACTAATTTACACTCCCACCAACAGTGTAAGAGTGTTCCTCTTTCTCCACATCCTCTCTAGCATCTGCTGTTCCCAGATTTTTTAATGATTGCCATTCTAACTGGCGTGAGATGGTATCTCTATGTGGTTTTGATTTGCATCTCTCTAATGACCAGTGATGATGAGCATTTTTTCATGTGTTTGTTGGCCTCATGTATGTCTTCTTTTGTAAAGTGTCTGTTCATATCCTTTGCCCATTTTTGAATGGGCTTGTTTGTTTTTTTCCTGTAAATCTGTTTGAGTTCTTTGTAAATTCTGGATATCAGCCCTTTGTCAGATGTGTAAACTGCAAAGATTTTTTCCCATTCTGATGGTTGCCAATTCACTCTAGTGACTGTTTCTTTTGCCGTGCAGAAGCTGTGGAGTTTGATTAGGTTCCATTTGTCTATTTTGGCTTTTGTTGCCAATGCTTTTGGTGTTTTGGTCATGAAGTCCTTGCCTACTCCTATGTCCTGAATGGTTTTGCCTAGATTTTCTTCCAGGGTTTTTATGGTGTCAGTTCGTATGTTTAAGTCTTTAATCCATCTGGAGTTAATTTTAGTGTAAGGTGTCAGGAAGGGATCCAGTTTCTGCTTTCTGCACATGGCTAGCCAGTTTTCCCAACACCTTTTATTGAACAGGGAATCCTTTCCCCATTGCTTGTTTTTGTCTGGTTTATCAAAGATTATATGGTTGTAGATATGTTGTGTTGCCTCCGATGCCTCTGTTCTGTTCCATTGATCTATATCTCTGTTTTGGTACCAGTACCATGCTGTTTTGATTACTGTAACCTTGTAGTATAGTTTGAAGTCTGGTAGTGTGATGCCTCCCGCTGTGTTCTTTTTGCTTAGAATTGACTTTGCTATGCGGGCTCTCTTTTGGTTCCATAAGAAGTTCATGGTGGTTTTTTCCAGTTCTGTGAAGAAATTCAATGGTAGTTTGATGGGGATAGCATTGATTGTGTAAATGACTTTGGGCAATATAGCCATTTTCACGATATTGATTCTTCCCATCCACGAACATGGAATGTTTCTCCATCTGTTTGTGTCCTCTCTTATTTCGTTGAGCAGTGGTTTGTCGTTTTCCTTAAAGAGGTCCCTTACATTCCTTGTGAGTTGTATTCCTGGGTATTTTATTTTCTTTGTAGCAATTGTGAATGGCAGTTCATTCTTGATTTGGTTCTAAGTCTGTTATTGGTGTATAGGAATGCTTGTGATTTTTGCACATTGATTTTATATCCTGAGACTTTGCTGAAGTTGCTTATCAGTTTGAGGAGTTTTTGGGCTGAGGTGATGGGGTCTTCTAGGTATACTATCATGTCATCTGCAAATAGAGACAATTTGGCTTCCACCTTTCCTATTTGAATACCCTTTATTTCTTTTTCTTGCCTGATTGCTCTGGCTAGAACTTCCAGTACTATGTTGAATAGGAGTGGTGAGAGAGGACATCCTTGTGTAGTGCCGGATTTCAAAGGGAATGCTTCCAGTTTTTGCCCATTAAGGATGATATTGGCTGTTTGTTTGTCATAAATAGCTTTTATTACTTTGAGATATGTTCCATCAATACCAAGTTTATTGAGGGTTTTTAGCATAAAGGGCTGTTGAATTTTGTCAAATGCCTTCTCTGCGTCACTTGATATAATCATGTGGTTTTTGTTTTTGCTTCTGTTTATGTGGTGAATTACATTTATAGACTTGTGTATGTTGAACCAGCCTTGCATCCCTGGGATGAATCCTACATGATCATGATGGATAAGTTTTTTAATGTGCTGTTGCAGTCGGTTTGCCAGTATTTTATTGAAGATTTTTGCATCTATGTTCATCATGGATATTGGCCTGAAGTTTTCTTTTCTTGTTGAGTCTCTGCCAGGTTTTGGTATCAGGATGATGTTGGTCTCATAAAATGATTTGGGAAGGGTTCCCTCTTTTTGAATTATTTGGAATAGTTTCAGAAGGAATGGTACCAGCTCCTCTTTGTGTGTCTGGTAGAGTTTGGCTGTGAACCCATCTGGACCTGCGCTTTTTTTGTGTGGTAGGCTCTTAATTGCTGCCTCAACTTCAGACCTTGTTATTGGTCTATTCATAGTTTTGGTTTCCTCCTGGTTTAGGCTTGGGAGGACACAGGCATCCAGGAGTTTATCCATTTCTTCCTGGTTTACTAGTTTATGTGCATAGATTTGTTTGTCGTATTCTCCGATAATAGTTTGAATTTCTGTGGAATCTGTGGTGATTTCCCCATTATCATTTTTTATTGCACCTATTTGGTTATTCTCTCTTTTCTTTTTTATCAGTCTGGCTAGTGGTCTGTCTATTTTGTTGATCTTTTCGAAAAACAAGCTCTTGGAATTATTCATTTTTTGAAGGGTTTTTCTTTTGTCTATCTCCTTCAGTTCTGCTCTGATCTTAGTTATTTCTTGTCTTTGGCTAGGTTTTGAGCTTTTTTGATCTTGCTCCTCCAGCTCTTTCAATTTTGACGATAGGGTGTCAATTTTGGATCTCTCCACTCTTCTCATGTGGGCACTTGTTGCGATATATTTTCCTCTATAGACTGTTTTATATGTGTCCCAGAGATTTTGGTGCGTTGTGTCTTCATTCTTGTTGGTTTCAAAGAACTTCTTTATTTCTGGCTTCATTTCATTGTTTATCCAATCAACATTCAAGAGCCAGTTGTTCAGTTTCCATGAAGCTGTTCAGTTCTGAGTTATTTTCTGAATTCTGAGTTCCAACTTGATTGCACTATGGTCTGAGAGACTTTTTTTTATGGTTTCAGTTGTTTTGCATTTGCTGAGGAGTGCTTTACTTCCAATTATGTGGTCAATTTTGGAGTAGGTGTGATGTGGTGCTGAGAAGAATGTATATTCTGTGGATTTGGGGTGGAGAGTTCTGTAAATGTCTATCAGGTTTGCTTGTTCCAGGTCTGAGTTCAAGTCCTGGATATCCTTGTTAATTTTCTGTCTGGTTGATCTGTCTGATATTGACAGTGGAGTGTTAAAGTCTGCCACTATTATTGTGTGGGAGTCTATGTCTCTTTGTAAGTCATTAAGAACTTGCCTTATATATCTGGGTGCTCCTGCATTGGGTCCATATATATTTAGAATCGTTAGCTCTTCTTGTTGTATCGATCCTTTTACCATTATGGAATGACCTTCTTTGTCCCTTTGGATCTTCGTTGCTTTAAAGTCTATTTTATCAGAGACGAGAATTGCAACTCCTGCTTTTTTTTGCTCTCCATTTGCTTGGTAAATCTTCCTCCATCCCTTTATTTTGAGCCTTTATGTATCCTTGCATGTGAGGTGGGTTTCCTGGATACAGCACACCAACGGGTTTTGGCTTTTTATCCAATTTGCCAGTCTGTGTCTTTTGATTGGTGCATTTAGCCCATTTACATTTAGGGTTAATATTGTTATGTGTGCATTTGATACTGCCATTTTGATGCTAGCTTGCTGTTTTGGCCATTGGTTCATGTAGATTCTTCATTTTGTTGATGCTCTTTAGCATTTGGTATGCTTTTAGGATGGCTGGTACTGGTTGTTTCTTTTATGTGTAGTGCCTCTTTCAGGAGCTCTTGTAAAGCAGGCCTAGTGGTGACAAAAATCTCTGAGTACTTGCTTGTTCATGAAGGATTTTATTTTTCCTTCACTTATGAAGCTCAGTTTGGCTGGATATGAAATTCTGGGTTGAAAGTTCTTTTCTTTAAGGATGTTGAATATTGGCCCCCACTCTCTTCTGGCTTGTAGAGTCTCTTCCAAGAGATCTGCTGTGAGTCTGATGGGCTTCCCTTTTTGGGTGACCCAACCTTTATCTCTGGCTGCCCTTAGTATTTTCTCCTTCATTTCAACCCTGGTGAATCTGATGATTTTGTGCCTTGGGGTTGCTCTTCTTGCGGAGTATCTTTGTGGTGTTCTCTGTATTTGCTGGAGTTGAGTATTGACCTGTCTTGCTAGGTTGGGGTAATTTTCCTGGATAATATCCTGAAGAGTGTTTTCCAGCTTGAATTCATTTTCTTCATCACATTCTGGTACACCTATCAAACGTAGGTTGGGTCTCTTCACATAGTCCCACATTTCTTGGAGATTTTGTTCATTCCTTTTTGTGCTTTTTTCTTTAATCTTGATATCTCGTTTTATTTCATTGAGTTGATCTTCAACTTCTGATATTCTTTCTTCTGCTTGGTCAATTCGGCTGTTGAAACTTGTGCATGCTTCGTGAAGTTCTCGTGTTGTGTTTTTCAGCTCCTTCAATTCATTCATATTCCTCTCTAAGTTGTCCATTCTTGTTATCAATTCCTCCAATATTTTTTCAAATCTTTTTTTGAGGTTCTTGGTTTCTTTGCACTGGTTTAGAACATGTTCTTTTGGTTCACTGTAGTTTCTCATTATCCACTTTTTGAAGTCTGATTCCGTCATTTCATCACACTCATTTTCCGTCCAGCTTTGTTTCCTTGCTGGTGAGGAGTTTTGGTCCTTTTTTGAAGGTGAGGTGTTTTGGTTTCGGGTGTTTTTCTGCTTTTTGCGCTGGTTTCTTTCCATCTTTATGGATTTATCTGCCTGTCGTCTTAGTAGTCGCTGATTTTTCAATTGGGTCTCTGTGTGGATGCTGAGATTGTTGATGATGAAGTATTTCTGTTACTTAGTTTTCCTTCTAATGGTCTAGACCCTCTGCTGTATGTGTGTTGAGGTCCACTCCAGGCCCTGCTTGTCTGGGGTATACCTGTAGCAGCTGCAGAACAGTGAGGGATGATACCAGTTTCTTCTTCTGTCTTTGTTCCAGAATGATGCCCGCCAAATTTCAGTCTGATTAGTCCTTTTTTGGGGTGACTCTTTGGATATACAGGGGTCACGGAGCTGCTTGAGGAGATGGTCTGTGCTTTATAGGAGCTCCAGTGCTGAGCTGTGTGCTCCGCTGTTCATTTGGGGTTGTTGGGAGGTTGTTTATGTCTGCTGCAATAGAACTCATAAAACACCACCTTTTTTTTTCCCCTTAGATGCTCTGTCTCAGGGAGTTGGGGCTTTCTTTATGACTATCTGTTTCACTGTCCTGCCCCAGTAGGAGGCAGTCTATTCACTATTTGCCTGCCGAGGCTCTGACCTGATAGCACAGGTCCACCCTGTTGCTACTGGGCTTCTTTCTGCTGTGGAGCGCTCCCCCTCCTGGCTGAGTCTCTCTGTTATGGCACATTGCCTCGGCAACAGCAGGCTGCGTCAGCCCTGGGCAGTACTTCAGTCGGGGTGGATTGTGTCAGTAATGGAGGATGCCCCTCCCTCACCAGGCTGCACCGTCCTAGATGCCAGCAGCAAAACTCTCAGCCCCAAGCACCTCCAGTCTCTGCCCTGCTTGTCCCCATGAGGGTGGGACCCACCCAGCCTGATCACCCAGCTCACTGCCTCAGAGTCCATCCTCTCTCTCTCTCTCTCTTCCTCTCAGCAAGCTGAAAGGTCGACTCTCTCACTGGCGCCCCAGTAGCCTGCTGATAGGGCACTGGGATCCATGCGATCTCCTGTGCCACTGCCCACTGCACCAGCTCAGATTACGCTTCCCAGGAAACTCCTGGTCGGGCTCATTGTCCAAGTCCCATTCAATCAGATGGACATGCCAATGTGCCTTTCCAAATCTCAGATTGCCGGTTTAACAGGGCACCCAGACCAGTGAGTTTCTTGCTGTGTCCCACTGCTGTACCGGCCAAAGCGGCCGCGCAAATCGGCTGCACTAGCGGGCTGTACTAGCATCCCGTGTCTCTCCCACACCTGGGACTTTCAACGCTCTGTGGGCAAAAAAGGTCCATCCGTGAATGCGGCTAGGACTCACCCTCTGCACCTTCACTGAGAGCTGCAATCCTGAGTCGCTTCTACGATGCCATCTTGCAAGTCCCCCCCCACTCACCACCTAGATTTCTTTTGCCTGGATTTGCCTTGCCTTGCCTTGACTGGATTTGTCTTGCCTAGATTTGCCTTGCCTTGCATTTTTTGGATTTGTTTTGCCTTGCATTGCCTTCCCTGGATTTGCCTTGCCTAAATTTGCCTTTTTTTGCCTTGACTTGCCTTGATTTGCCTTGCCTGAATTTGGATTGCCTGGGTTTGCCTTGCTGTGTTTTGCCTTGCCTGGATTTTCCTTGACTGAATTTTCCTTGCCTGAATTTGCCTTTGCCTTGCCTTGCCTGGATTTGCCTTGCCTTTTTTTCCCGGATTTTCCCTGCTTTGTCTTGCCTGGATTTGCCTTTCCATGCCTTGACTTGTTTTGATTTGCCTTGCCTCAATTTGCTTTGCTTTGCCTGGATTTAACTTGCCGAAATTTATTTTCTTTTGCCTTGCCTGGATTTAGCTTGCCTAGATTTGTCTTGCCTTGCTTTGACAAAATTGGCCTTTACTCGATTTGCCTTGAATTACCTTGCTTGGATTTGCCTTTCTTGGAAATACCTTGCCTTGCCTGGATTTGCCTAGCCTGATTTTCCTTGCCTTGTCTTGCCTGAATTTGCCTTGTTTGGATTTGCTGTCTTTGCCTGGCTTTGCCTTCATTTGCCTTGCTTCGATTTGCCTTTCATGACCTTGGCTCGATTCGCCTTGCTTGCCTTGCCTTACTGGATTTGCCCTGCCTAGGTTTGTCTTGCCTTGCCTTGCCTGCATTTTTCTTGCTTGTATTTTTCTTGCCTTGCCTTGCCTGGATTTGTCTTGCCTTGTTTTGCTTTTCCTGAATTTTTCTTTTCCAAATTGGCCTTGCCTTGTCTTGGCTGGATTTGCCTTGCCTCAACTTGCCTTGATTTACCTTGCCTGTATTTTCCTTGCCTTGCCTCACGTTAATTTCTCTTGCCTAGATTTGCCTGGCTTGGCCTTGTTTGGATTTGCCCTGCTTGGATTGGTTTTGCCTGATCTTGCCTGGATTTCCCTTCCCTGGATTTGCCTTGCCTTGCCTTACCTCGATTTTTCTTGCCTTGATTTGCCTTGCTTTGCCTTGCCTGGATTTTCCTTGCCTAAATTTGCCTTGCCTTTCCTTGCCTGGGTTTGCCTTTCCTTGCATTGTCTGGATTTGTTTTGCCTTGCATTGCCTTGCCTGGATATGCCTTGCCTCTATTTTTTTGCCTTGCTTTACCTTCCCTGGATTTGCCATGCTTGTATTTGCTTTGCCTTCCCCTTTTTAAATTTGTCTTGCCTGAATTTACCTTCCGTTGCCTTAACTGGATTTGCCTTGCCAGAATATGCCTTGTCTTGTTTGGCCTCGATTTGCCTTGCCAGGATTTGCCTTGCCTTGCTTTGCCTAGATTTGCCTTGCCTCAATTTCCTCTGCCTGGATTTGTTTTGCCTTGCCCTGCCTGAAATTCCCTTGCCTTAATATGCCTTTTTTTGTCTTGCCTAATTCGACTTGTTTTGGCTCACCTGGATTTTCCTTGCCAAGGTTTGCCTTACCTTGCCTTGCCTGGATTTTACTTGCCTTACCTTCCCTGTATTTGTCTTGCATGGATTTGCTTTGCCTTCTGTTGCCGTACCTTTCCTGAATTTGCCTTACCTGGATTTACCTTCTGTTTTTTTTTTTGCCTAAATTTGCCTTGCCAGGATATGCCTTTCCTTGTTTTGCTTCGATTTTCCTTGCCAGAATTTGCCTTGTTTTGCTTTGCCTGGATTTGCCTTGCCTCAATTTGCCCTGCCTGGATTTGCCTTGCCTTGCCCTGCCTGGATTTTTTTTTGCCTGGATATGCCTTGTTTTACCTTGCCTGATTCACCTTGTTTTGGCTCACCTAAATTGGCCTTGCCATGGTTTGCTTACCTTTCGTTTCCTGGATTTTCCTTGCCTTGCCTTCCCTGGATTTGCCTTGCATGGATTTTTCCTGCCTTCTGTTGCCTTACCTTTCCTGAATTTGCCTTGCCTGGATTTGCCTTTTCTTTTCTTGCCTTGCCTGAATTTGAATTCCCTGGATTTGCCTTTCCTTGCGTTACCTTAGCTGGTGTTTGTTTGCCTGGATATGCCTTGCTTTGCCTTGCCTGGATTTGCCTTGCCTGGATTTCCCTTGCCTGGCCTTGCCTGAACTTTCCGTTTTTGCGTTTGCCTTGTGTGATATTGCCTGGATTTGACTTGCCTGGATTTGCCTTGCCTTGCCTTGCCTAGCCTGGCCTGGATTGCCCTTGCCTGGATTAGCCTTGTCTTGTCTTGCCTATTTTTTTTCTGCCTTGCCTTGCCTGGATTTGCCTTTCCTTCCATTGCCTGGATTTGCCTTTCCTTGCCTTAACTTGCCTTGATTTGCCTTGCCTCGATTTGCCTTGCTTTTTCTGGATTTGTATTGCCTGAATTTAGCTTGCCTAGACTTGTCTTGCCTTGCTTTGACTAGATTTGCCTTGACTCGATTTGCCTTGCCTTACCTTGCTTGGATTTGCCTTGCTTGGAATTGCCTTGTTTTGCCTGGATTTGCCTAGCCTGGATTTGCCTTGCTTTGTCTTGCCTGAATTTGCCTTGTTTGGATTTGCCTTGCCTCACCTAAGCTTGCCCTCATTTGCCTTGCTTCAATTTGACTTTCCTGAACTTGGCTCGATTTGCCTTGCTTGCCTTGCCTTGCCTGAATTTGCTTTGCCTTAATTTGCTTTGCCTTGCCTTGCTTGAATTTGCCTTGCATTGCCTTGACTGGATTTGCCCTGCCTAGATTTTTCTTGCCTGGATTTGCTTTGCCTATATTTTTCTTGCCTTACCTTGCCTGGATTTTTCTTTCCTTCCCTTGCCTGGATTTGCCTTGCCTGAATTTGCCTTGCCTTGTCTATCCTGGATTTGCCTTCTTCAGATTTGCTTGCCTTGGCTTGGCTGGATTTGCCTTGCATCGTCTTGCCTCAATTTGCCTTGCATGTATTTGCCTTGCCTTGCCTTGCCTTGATTTGCCTTGCCTGGCCTTGTCTGGATTTGCCTTGCTTGGATTTTCCTTGCATGATTTTGCCTGGATTTCCCTTTCTTGAATTTTCCTTGTCTTGCCTTGCCTAGCCTAGCCTGAATTTTCCTTGCCTGGATTTGCCTTGCTTTGCCTTGCCTGGATTTGCCTTGCCTTTCCTTGATTGGATTTGCCATGCGTTTTCTTCCCTAACTTTGCCTTGAATCTATTTTTTTTTGCCTTGCTTTACCTTGCCTGGATTTGCCATGTTTGTATTTGCCCTGCCTTCCCTTGCCTGAATTTCCATTACCTGGATTTACCTTGCATTGCCTTGAATGGATTTGCCTTGCCAAGATATGCCATGCCTTGTTTTCCCTGGATTTGCCTCACCAGGATTTTCCTTTCCTTGCTTTGCCTGGATTTGCCTTGGCTCAATTTTCCCTGCCTGGATTTGCCTTGCCTTGCCCTTCCTGGAATTCCCTTGCCTGGGTATGCCTTGTTTACATTGCCTGATTTGCCTTGTTTTGCCTCACCTGGATTTGCCTTGCCAGGGTTTGCCTTACCTTGCCTTGCCTTGTCTTCCCTCGATTTGTCTTGCATGGATTTGCCTTGCCTTCTGTGCCTCAACTTTCCAGGATTTGCCTTGCCTGGATTTTCCTTGCCTTCCATTCCTTGCCTGGATTTGACTTCCTTTGATTTTCCTTGCCTTGCCTTGCCTTTTTATTCCTGGATTTGCCTTGCTTGGATTTATTTGCCTTGCCTTACTTTGCCTGGACTTGCCTCACCTAAATTTGCCTTGTCTTGACTTGCCTATATTTCCCTTTCCTTGCTTTACTTGCCTGGATTTGCCTTGCCCGTATTTACCTTGCCTTGCCTTGCCTGTGTTTGCCTTGTCTGGATTTGTCTTACCTTGCCTTTCATGGATTTGTATTGACAGAATTTGCCTTGCCTTGCTTTGCCTGGATTTGCCTTGTCTTGCCTTGCCTTGCCTGTATTTGTTTTGCTTCGATGTGTCTTGCCTTATCTTGCCTTGCCTGGATTTGTTTTGCCTTGCCTTGCCTTGCGTGGATTTGCATTGCCTATATTTGCCTTGCCTTGCCTGGATTTGCCTTGTCTTGTGTTGCCTTGCCTTTACTGGATTTGTCTTTTTTGGCCTTGCCTTGATTTGCCTTGCTTTGCCATGTTTTGTCTGGATTTGCCTTCCCTGCATTTGCCTTGCCTTGCCTTGTCTTGTCTTGCCTGGATTTCCCTTTCCTGGATTTGTCTTGACTTGCCTTGCCTAAATTTGCCTCGCCTGGATTTGCCTTGCCTTGCCTTGCCTGGATTTTCCTTGACTTATACTTCATTGCCTGGATTTACCTTTCCTGGATTTACCTTGCCTTGCCTTGCCTTGCGTGTGTTTGCCTTGCCTGGATTTGCCTTGTCTCACCTTGCCTTTTCTTGCCTGGATTTGCCTTGCCTTGCCTTGTGTGAATTTGAATACACTGGATTTGTCTTGTTTTACCTTCCCTGGATTTGCCTTTTCTTGCCTTAACTAAATATGCCTTTCATGGATTTGCCTTGCCTTGCGTGGTCTTGATTTTCCTTGTTTTGATGTGCCTTGCCTTGTGTTGCCTTGCCTGGATTAGCCTAGTTTTCTCTTGCCTGTATTACCTTGTTTTGCCTTGCCTGGATTTGCCTTGCCTTGCCTTGCCTCTTTCCCTGGATTTGCCTTGTTTTGCCTAAATTTGCCTTGACTTTATTGGTCTTGCCTTGCTTTTTGTAGCCTGCATTTGTCTTGCCTAGATTTGCCTTACTTTGACTTGTCTGGATTTGCCTTGCCTGGGATTGCCATTACTTGCCTTGCCTGGGTTTGCCTTGCTGGTATTTCCCTTGTTTTGCATTGCCTTGATATTCTATTCCTGGATTTGCTTTGCCTTTCCTTGTCTGGATTTGCCTTGCCTTGTTTTTTCTACATTTATCTTGCATGGATTTGCCTTGCTTAGATTTGCCTTGTTTTGCCTTGCCTATATTTGCCTTGTTTTACCTTGGCTAGATTTGCCTTGCCTGCATTTGCCTTGCCTAGCATTGCCTTGCCTTGCCTTCCCTAAATTTGCCTTGCCTTGTCTTGCCTTTTCTTGCTTGGGATTGACTTGCTTGGATTTTCCTTGCCTTGCCTCCTTTTTCCTTTTTTTGCCCTGCCTTGAATGGCCTAAATTTTCCTTGCCTGTATTTGAATGCATTGCTTTGCCTCGCCTGGATTTGCCTGGCCTTGCCTTGCCACGCCTGGATTTGCCTTGCCTTGCCTTGCCTTGTTTTGCCTGGATTTCCCTTGACTTCATTGAAGTTTCCTTACCTTGTCTTTTCTGGGTTTGCCTTGTCAGGATTTTCCTTGCCTTGTCTGGATTTGCCCAGCCTGGATTTGCCTTGTATTTCCATGACTGCGTTTGCCTTACCTGGATTTGCCTTGCCTTGCCTTTTCTGGATTTCCCTTGGCTGGATTTGTTTTACCTTGCCTTGCATTGTTTTGATTTTTTTGCCTGAATTTGCCTTGCTTTGCCTGGATTTGCCTTGCCTTCTCTCGCCTTGCCTGGATTTTCCTTGCCTGGATTTTCCTTACCTTGTATTACTTGAAGTTGCCTTGCCTGGATTTGCCTTGTCTTTCCTTGCCTGGATTTGTCTTGCCTGGTTTGCCTTGCCTTGCGTTGTCTGATTTTTTCTTGCCTTGATTTGCTTTCCCTTGTCTTGCCTGGATTTTCCTTTTCTTTCCGTTTTTTTTTGCCAAAATTTACCTTACCTGAATTTGCCTTGCCTTGCTTTTCATGGATATGTCTTGCCTGGATTTGCCTTGCGTTGCCTTGCATGGATTTGTCTTGCCTGGATGTGCATTGCGTTGCTTTGGTATGCCTATATTTGAATTACCTTGCCTTGTTCTGCCTGAATTTTTTTGCCTTAATTTGCCTTTTTTTTTGCATTTTGTTGCCTTGCCTATATTTGACTTGACTGCATTTATCTTGCCTTGCCTTGCTTGATTTACCTTACCTTGATTTGCCTTCCCTTGTCTTGCCTGGATTTGTCTTGTCTGGATTTGCCTTGCCTTGTCTTGCCTAGAGTTTTCTTTCCTGGATTTGCCTTGCCTTTTTGGGCTAAATTTGCCTTGCCTGGTTTTGCCTTGCCTTGTCTTGCCTCTATTTGTTTAGCCTATATTTGCTTTTTTTTTTTTTGCCTTGCCTGGATTTGCCTTGCCTTGCGTTGCCGGGATTTGCCATTCCTTTCCTTGCCTGAATTTGCCTTGCCTTGCATTGCCTTGCCTGGATTTGCTTTACCTTGACTTGCCTTGATTTGTTTTGTTTGAATTTTCTTTGCTTGTTTTTGAGTGGAATTTCCTTGCCTGTATTTGCTTGCCTTCCTTTGCTTGAATTTGCCTTACTTGTATTTCCCTTGGCTTCCCTTGCCTGGATTTGCCTTGCTTTGCCTTGCCTAAATTTGCCTTGCCAGGATATGCCTTGCCTTATTTTCCCTGGATTTGCCTTGCCAGGATTTGCCTTTCCTCAATTGGCATTGCCTGGATTTGCCTTGCCTTGTCTGAAATTTTCTTCTCTGGATATGCCTTATTTTGCCTTGCCTGGATTTGTTCTGTTTTGCCTCACCGGAATTTTCCTTTCCTCGGTTTGCATTGCCTTGCCTTGTCTGGATTTGCCTTGCATGGATTTTCCTTGCCTTGTGTTGCCTTGCCTTTCCTAGATTTGCCTAGACTGGATTTGCCTTGTCTTGCCTTGCCTTGCCTGAATATGCCTTCCCTGAATTTTCCTTGCATTGCCTTCTTTTGTCTTGTCTTGATTTCCCTTTTGTGGATTTGCCTTGCCTTTTCTTGCCTGGATTTGCCTTGCTTGGAACTACCTTGCCTTGCCTTGCCATGCCTGTGTTTGCCTTGCCTGGATTTATCTTACCTTGTTTTGCCTTGCCTGGATTTGTTTTCCCTTGTTTTGTGCAGATTTGAATTGACTGAATTTTCTTTTTTTGCCTTGCCTGGATATACCTTGTCTTTATTTGTCTTGCCTTACCTTGCCTGAATTTGCTTTGCTTTGACGTGCATTGCCTTGTCTTGTCTTTTTCGGATTTGCATTGCCTTGATTGTCTAGCCTTTATTTGCCTTGCCTGGCCTTGCCTTGTCTCTCCTTGCCTGGATTTGCCTTGTTTTGCGTTCGCTGGATTTTCTATGCCTGGATTTGCTTTGTCTTGCGTTGCCTCAATTTGCCTTGCCTAGATTTTTCTTGCCTTGTTTTTTATACATTTACCTTGCCTGGATTTGGCTTGCCTAGATTTGCCTTGTTTTGCCTTGCCAGGATTTGTCTTCCTTGGATTTTCCTTGCCTATTTTTGTTTTGCCTAAATTTGCATTGCTTGTATTTGCCTTGCCTTGCCTTTTCTTGCCTTACCTTGCCTTGCCTTGCATCGTTTGCCTTGTCTTTACTTGCCTTGACTTGACTGGATTTGCCTTGCCTGTATTTGGATGCATTGCCTTGCGTTGCCTGGATTTACTTTCCCTGGATTTGCCTTTTTGCCTTGCCATGACTGAATTTGCCTTGCCTTGCCTTACCTTACCTCCTTTCCTGAATTTGCCTAGCCTTGCCTTGTTTTGCCTGGATTTGCCTTTACCTTATTGGCCTTGTCTTGCTTTGTCAATCCTAGATTTTCCTTGCCTGAATTTGCCTTACCTAGCCTTGCCTGAGTTGGCCTTGCCTGGGATTGCTTTGTTTTTCCTTGCCTGCATTTTTCTTGGTTTGCGTTGCTTGAATTTTCTATGCCTGGATTTGCTTTGCCTTGCTTTGACTGGATTTGCCTTGCCTCAATTTACCTTGCCTTGCCTTGCCTGGATTTGCATTTTCTTGCCTTGACTTGCCTTTATTTGCCTTGCCTAAATTTGCCTTGCATTGCTTGAATTTGTTTTTCCTTGCCTTTCCTTGCCTGGATTTGCCTTCCCTGGATTTTCTTTGCCTTGCCTTGCCTTGCTTTGCCTGGATTTCCCTTGCCTGGATTTGCCTTGCCTTGCCTTGCCTTGCCTAAATTTGCCTTCCCTGGGTTTTCCTTGCCTTGCTTTGCCTTGCCATGTCCTGTTTTGATTTCACTTGTCTGGATTTCCCTTGCCTTGCCTTGCCTGGATTTGCCTTCCCTGGATTTGCTTTGCCTTAACTTGACTTTGCTGAATTTTCTCTCCCTGGATTTGCCTTGCCTTGCCTTGGCTGGATTTGCAATGCCTAAATTTGCCTTGTTTTCTTTTGCCTCAATTTGTCTTTCCCATATTTGCCTTGCCTTGCCTTGCCTGGATTTGACTTGCCTGGATTTTTCTGCATTTCTCTTGCTTGTATTTGTCTTGCTTGACCTTGCCTGGATTTACCTTTTTTGGATTTTACTTGTCTTGCCTTGCCTTGCCTGATTTTCGTTGCCTGAATTTGTCGTGGCTTTTCTTGACTGGATTTTCCCTGCCTTGCCTTGCCTTGCCTAAAGTTGCCTTGCCTTCCGTTGCCTGCATTTGCATTGCCTTGACTTGCCTGGATTTTTCTTGCCTGAATTTGCCTTCCCTGGATTTGCCTTGCCTTGTCTAAATTTTTCTTGTCTGGATTTGGCTTCCCTTGCCTCCCCTGGATTTTCCCTGCCTTGTTTTGCCTTGCCTGGCTTCTTCTTGCCTGGATTTGCCTTGCATTTCCGTGCCTAGTATTGCCTTGCCTTGCCTTGTCTGGATTTTTTTTTGCCTTGCCCTTCATGGATTTGCCTTGCCTGGATTTGATTTGCCTTTCCTTTCCTTTCCTTGCCAGAATTTTGTTTGCCTGCATTTTTATTGCCTTTCCTTGCGTCGTTTTCCCGGGATTTGCTTGCCTGGATTTTCCTTGCCTTGCATTGCATGTATTTGTCTTGCCTTGCTTTGCCTGGTTTTACCTTGCCTGGATTTGTCTTTCCTTGGTTTGCCTCGATTTGCCTTGACTGAGTTTGCCTTGCCTTACCTTGCTTAAATTAGCGTTGCCTTGCCTGAATTTTTCTAGCCTTGATTTGCCTTGTTTGGCCTTCCTGGATTTTCCTTGTTTGAATTTGCCTTGTCTTTGCTTGCCTTGCCTGGATTTGCCATGCCTGAATTTGCCTTGCCTTGCGTTGCCTGGAATTTTCTTGCCTGGATTTGCTTTTTCTTGTCTTGCCTGGATTTGCCTTGTCTGGGTTTGCTTTGCCTAATTTTTGCCTTGCCTGGATTTGCCATGCCTGAATTTGCCTTTCCTTGCTTTGACTGGATTTGCCTCTCCTGGATTTGCCTTTTCTTGCCTTGCCTGAATTTGTCTTGCCTGGATTTGCCTTGCATTTTCTTGCCTGAAATTGCCTTGCCTGTATTTGCCTTGCCTTGCCCTGCCTGAATTTGCCTTATATTGCCTCCCCTTGCCTAAATTTTACTTGTCTAGATTTGCCATGTCTTGCCTAGATTTTCATTGCCTGGATTTGTCTTTCCTTGCTTGTGTTGCCTGGATTTGCCTCGCCTGGATTTACCTTGCCTTGATATTTCTTGCTTTTTTTATTCCTTGCCTCTTTTTTCTTGTCTTGCCTTGCCTTTACTTACCTGGATTTTCCTTGCCTAGATTTCGATGCATTGCTTTGCCTTGCCTGGATTGTCCTAGCCTGTATTTGCCTTGCCTTACCTAAATTTGCCTTGCCTTGTCTTTCCTCATTCCCTGGATTTGCCTTTCCTTGCCTTGTTTTGCCTGGATTTGTCTTGACTTTATTGGCCTTGCATTGCCTTGTCTAGCCTGGATTTGCCTTGCCTGGATTTAACTTGCCTTGCCTGGACTTGCCCTGTATTGTCTTGACTGCATTTGCCTTACCTTGATTTGCCTTGCCTTGGCTTTCCTGGATTTGCCTTGCATGGATTTGCCTTTCCTGGATTTGCCTTACCTTGCCTTGCCTTGTTTGATTTTCCTTTCTTGGATTTGCCTTACCTTGCATGGATTTGCTTTGCCTTCCCTTCTTCTGCCTGGATTTTTTTTGCCTGGATTAGCCTTACCTTGCATATCCTGGATTGTCCTTGTCTTGCCTTGCCTGGATTTGCCTTGTCTTGCCTTGCCTGGATTCGCCTTGTCTTGCCTTGCCTGGATATGCCATGCCTCGGTTTTTCTTGCCTTGCCTTGCGTTGTTTGGATTTGCCTTGCTTTGATGTGTCCTACCATGACTTGCCTTGCCTGAATTTATTTTGCCTTGCATTGGCTGGATTTACCTTGCCTTGCCTTGCCTTGCCTGGATTTGCCTTGCATTGCTTGGATTTGACTTTCCTTGCCTTTCCTTGCCAAAATTTGCCTTTTCTGGATTTTTTTGGCCTTACCTTGCCTTGCCTTTCCTGGATTTGTCTTGCCTTGCCTTGTTTTGCCTGGATTTGCCTTCCCTGCGTTTTCCTTGCCTTGCCTTGCCATGCCTGAATTTCTCTTGCCTGGATTTGCCTTGCCTTGCCTTTCATGAATTTGCCTTCCCTGGATTTGCCTTGCCTGTATTTGCCTCGCCTGGATTTGCCTTGCCTTTTCTTGTCTGTATTTATCTTGCCTTACCTTGCTTTGCCTTTTCTTTGCCTTACCTGGATTTACCTTATTTTGCCTTGCCTTGCCTGGATTTGCCTTGCCTAGATTTGCCTTGCCTTGCCTTGGGTGGATTTGAATTGACTGAATTTGCCTTTCCATGACTTGCCTGAATTAGTCTTGCCTGGATTTGCCTTGTCTTTCCTTGCCTGGATTTGTCTTGCTTCAATGTGCCTTGCCTTGTTTTGCCTTGCCTGGATATTTTTTTTGTCTTTCCTTGCTTGGGTTTGCCTTTCCTGGAAATAATTTACCGTGCCTTTCCTGGATTTGCCTTGTTTATTTTTTTCCTGGATTTGCCTTTCCTTTCCTTGCCTTGCCTGGATTTACCTTGCCTGGATGTGCCTTACTTGCCTTGCCTGGATTTGCCTCGCCTGGATATGCCTTTTCTTGTCTTGAGTAGATTTTTTTGTCTGGATTTGTTTTGCCTTGTCTTGCCTGCATTTGTTTTTTCCTGGATTCGCCTTGCCTTTTCTTGCCTGGAATTCCTCTTCCTGAATAAGCCTTCTTTTGCCTTCCCTGGTTTTGCCTTGTTTTTTCATACCTGAGTTTGGCTTTCCTGGTTTTTCCTTGCCTTCCCTTGCCTGGCTTTGCCTTGCCTTCCCTACCCTGGATTTGTTTGCATGGATTTGCCTTGCCTTGTGTTGCTTTGCCTTGTGTTGCCTTGTCTTGTCTGGATTTTCCTTTCCTTTCCTTTCCTTGCCTGCATTTGCCTTTCCTGGATTTTTCTTGCCTTGCCTTGCCTTGTCTTGTCTCGATTTCCCTTTCCTGGATTTGCCTTGCCTTGCCTTGCCTGGATTTGCCTCACCTGGATTTGCATTGCCTTGCCTTGTCTAAATTTGCTTTGCCTTGCATTGCCTTGCCTGGATTTGCTTTGCTTGGATTTACTTTGCCTTGCCTTGCCTTGCCTGTGTTTGCCTTGCCTGGATTTGACTTACCTTGTCTTGTCTTGCCTGGATTTGCCTTGCCTCGATTTGCCTAGTTTGGCGTTTCCTGGATTTGCCTTGCCTGGATTTGCCTTGGCTGGGTTTGCCTTGCATTTCCGTGCCTGGTATTGTCTTGCCTGGATTTGCCTTGTCTTGCCATCTCTGGATTTGCCTTCCCTGGATTTGCCTTGCCTTGCATTGCCTTGCTTTGTCCGGATTTGCCTTGCCTTGCCCTTTATGTATTTGCCTTGCCTGGATTTTCTTTCCTTTTCTTGCCTTGTCTTACCAGAATTTTTCTTGCCTGAATTTTTCTTGTCTTTTCTTGCCTTGCTTTGCCTGGATTTGCTTGCCTAAATTTTCCTTGCCTTGCTTTGCCTGCATTTGTCTTGCCTTGCTTTGCCTAGATTTGCCTTGACTAAGTTTGCATTGTTTTACCTTGCTTGGATTAGCCTTGCTTGAACTTGCCATTCCTTGCCTTTCCTTTTCTTGCCTTGCCTTGCCTGGATTTGCCTAGCCTGGATTTTCCTTGTTTGCCTTCCTGGATTTGCTTTGTTTAGATTTTCCTTGCCTTTGCTTGCCTTGTTTGAATTTTGCCATGCCTGTATTTGCCTTGCCTTGCATTGTCTGGATATTCCTTGCCTGGGTTCACTTTTTCTTGTCTTGCCTGTATTTGCCTTGCCTGGATTTGTTTTGCCTTGCCTTGACTTGCCTAAATTTACCTTGCCTGAATTTGCCTTGGCTGGATTTGCCTTGCCTTGCCTTGCATGGATTTGGATTGACTGGATTTGCCTTTCCTTGCCTTTCCTGGATTTGAATTGTCTTGCGTTGCCTGAATATGCCTTGTCTTGTTTTGCCTTACCTGGATTTGCCTTGCCTTGCCTTCCCTGGTTTTGCATTGCTTTCATGTGCCTTGCCTTGTCTTGCCTTGATTGGATATGCCTTGCCTTGTTTTGCCTTTCCTGGATTTTTGTTGCCTCGATTTGCCTAGTTTTGCCTTGCCTGGATTTGCCTTTCTTAGATTTATTTTGCCTTGCTTTGCTTTTCCTGGATTTGTTTTTCCTTCCCTTTGCTGAAAGTTTTTGCCTAAATTTTTCTTACCTTGCCTTGTCTTGCCTGGCCATAATTTTTCTTGCCTGGATTTTTCTTGCCTTGCCTAAATTTGCTTGCCTGAAATTTTCTTGCATTGCCTCCCCTGGATTTCTTTGGCTGGATTTGTCTTGCCTTGTTTTGCCTGGATTTACCTTGCCTGGATTTGTCTTACCGTGCTTTGCCTAGATTTGCCTTGGCTGAATTTGCCTTGCCTTACCTTGCTTGAATTTGCCTTGCTAAAATTTGCCTCGCCTTTCTTTGTCTGGATTTGTCTAGAATGGATTTGCCTTGCCTTGCCTTGCCTGGATTTGCCTTTGTTTGATTTGGCTTGCCTTGCTTGGCCTTGCCTGAATTTGCCTTGCTCGGATTTGCCTTGCCTGACCTTGGCTGGATTTGCCTTACTTGCCTTGCATTGCCTCGATTTGCCTTGCCTGGATTTGCATTGCCTTGCCATGCTTGAATTTGCCTTGCCTGAATTTGCCTTGTTTTGCCTTGCCTGGATATACCTTGACTTGCCTTTTATTGCCTGGAATTGACTTCACTGAATTTGCCTTGCCTTGACTTGCCTCGATTTGCCTTGTTTTGCTTTCCTTTGCCTAAATTTGACTTATTTGGATTTGCCGTGCCTTGCATTGCCTTCACTTGCCTTGCCTGGATATTTCTTGCACTGCCTTGCCTCATTTTGCCTTGTCTTGCCTTGCCTTCACTTGCCTGGATTTGCCTTGCCTGGATTTGCTTTGTCTTGACTTGCCTGGATTTGCCTTGTCTTGCCTTGCCTCCTTCCCTGGATTTGAATTGCCTTGCCTTGTTTTGCCTGCATTTACCTTGAATTTATTGGCCTTGCCATGCCTTGTCTTGCCTACATTTAATTTGCCTTGCCTGTATTTGCCTTGCCTAAATTTGCCTTGTATTTCCTTCACTTCATTTGCCTTACCTGGATTTGACTTGCCTTGCATTGTCTGGATTTCCCTTGCCTTGACTTTCTTGGATTTGCTTTGCCTGGATTTGTGTTACCTTGCCTTGCCTTGTTTTGATTTTCCTTGCCTGAATTTGTCTTGGCTTGCCAGGATTTGCTTTGCCTTTTCTTTCCCTGCCTGGATTTTTGTTGCCTGCATTTGCTTTACCTTGTATTGCCTTGCTTAAATTTGCCTTGCCTGGATTTGCATTGCCTTGCCTTTACTGGATTTGCCCTGCCTAGATTTAGCTTGCATTGCCTTACCTGAATTTGTCTTTCCTGGAGTTTCCTTGCCTTGACTTGACTCAATTTTCTTTGCCTTGTCTTGCCAGGATTTACCTTGCCTTGCCTTGCCTTGCCTTGCCCTGACTGAATTTGCCTTGCCTGGATTTGCTTTGCCTGGATTTGCCTTACATTGCCTCTCCTTTCCTAAATTTTACTTGCCTAAATTTGCCATGTCTTGCCTAGATTTGCCTTGCCTGGATTTGACTTTCCTTGCTTGCATTGCCTGGATTTGCCTAGCCTGGATTTATCTTGCCTGGATATTTCTTGCCTTTTTTTTGCCTTTACTCGTTTTGCCTTGTCTTGCCTTGCCTTTACTTACCTGGATTTTTCTTGCCTAGATTTGGATGCATTGCTTTGCCTTGCCTGGATTGTCCTAGCCTGGATTTGCCTTGCCTTGCCTTGCCTGGATTTGCTTTGCCTTGTCTTGCCTCATTTCCTGGATTTGCCTTGCCTTGTTTGTTTTGCCTGGATTTGCCTTGACTTTATTGGCCTTGCCTTGCCCTGTCTAGCCTGGATTTGTCTTGCCTGGATTTAACTTGCCTTGCCTGGATTTGCCTTGTGTTGTCTTGACTGCATTTGCCTTACCTTGATTTGCCTTGCCTTGGCTTTTCTGGATTTGCCTTGCATGGATTTGCCTTTTCTGGATTTGCCTTACCTTGCTTGGATTTTCTTTGCCTTCCCTTGTTCTGCCTGGATTTTTTTTGCCTGGATTAGCCTTACCCTGCATATCCTGGATTGTCCTTGTCTTGCCTTGCCTGGATTTGCAATTCCTTGATTTGCATTGACTTGCATTGCCTGGGTTTTCCTTGCCTGGATTTGCTTTCTCTTGTCTTGTTTGGATTTGCCTTCCCTGGATTTGCCTTTTTTTTTGCCTTGCCTTGCCTAAATTTACCTTTCCTGAATTTTACTTGCCTTGCTTTGCCTGGATTTTCCTTGCATGGATTTCTCTTTCATTTCCTTGCGTGTATTTGTCTTGCCTGGATGTGCGTTGCCTTTTTTTGCCTTTTCTGGATTTGCCTTCCTTAGATTTCTTTTGCCTTGCCTTGTCTTGCTGGGATTTGCTTTTTCTTGCCTCTGCTGGATTTTTCTTGCCTGGATTTGCCTTGCCTTTTCTTGCCTTGTCTTTTCTTGCCTTGCCTTGCCTGCATTTGCTTTCCCTGGATTTTTGTTTCCTTGCCTTGCCTTGCCTTGTCTTGCCTGGATTTGTCTCGCCTGGATTTGCCTTGCCTTGCCATGCCTGAATTTTCCTTGCCTTGCCATTTTTTTGCCTGAATTTAACTTGCCTGGATACACCTTGTGTTGCCTTGCCTTTTTGTCTTGCCTGGATTTGCCTTACCATGCCTTGCCTTGCCCGGATTTTTCTTGCCTAAATTTGCCTTGCATTGCCTCGCGTGAATTTGAATTGACTGAATTTGCCTTTCCTTTCCTTGCCTGGATTTGCCTTTATTATATTTGCCTTGTCTTGTCTTGCCTGGATTTTTCTTGCCAGGATTTGCCTTTCTTTGCCTTGCCTTGCTTGGATTTGCCTTGTTTTGTCTTGCCTAGATATTTCTTGCCTGGCCTTGCATGGATTTGCCTTAACAAAATATGCCTTGCCTTTTTATGGCTTGCCTGTATTTGCCTTGCCTTGCCTTGCCTTGTTTTTTCTTGACTGGATTTGCCTTGCCTTGCCTTCCTTTGACTTGTCTGTATTTGCCTTGCCTTGTCTTTTATTGCCTAGATTTGCATTGCCTTGCCTTAAACTGCCAGGAGTTTTATTGCATGGATTTTTTTGCCTTGCCTTTTTTGCCTTGCCTGAATTTGCCTTTATTGGATTTGTCTTGTCTTGACTTGCCTGGATATGCATTGCATGCATTTGTCTTGTTTGGCCTTGGCTGAATTTTTTTGCCTGGATTTACCTTGTTTTGCCTTGACTAAATTTGTTTTTCCTGTATTTGCCTTGTCGTGCCTTGCCTTGCCTGGATTTATCTTGCCTAGATTTGCCTGCCTGGGTGTGGCTGGATTTCCCTTGCCTGAATTTGCCTCGCCTTGCGTGGCCTAGATTTGCCTAGCTCGTATTTGCCTTGGTTTGCTGTGCCTGAATTTGCCTGGCCTGGATTTGCCTAGCTTTGCCTTGCTTGGATTGGCCTTTCCTGGATTTGCCTTGCCTTGCCTGAATTTGCCTTGCCTTGTCTTGCCGGGGTATTCCTTGCCTTGCCTTGCCTGGCCTTGCCTGAATTTTCCATGCCTAAGTTTGCCTTTCTGTGCCTTCCCTTGCATGTATTTTCCCTTCTTGCCTGGATTTGCCTTTCCTTGCCTTGCCTACTTTTGTCTTGTTGTGCCTTGCCTTGCCTTACCTTGCCTGGATTTACTTTGCCTAGGTTTGCCTTCCTGGACTTGGCTGGATTTCACTTGTCTGGATTTGCCTTGCCTTTATTGCACAATTTTTTTTGCGAGTATTTGTCTTGGCTTGCCTTGCATGGATTTGCCTTGCCTTGCCTTGCCTGGATTTGCCTTTCCTTTCCTTGCCTTGCATGAATTCTTTTTCCCTACACTGGATTTTCCTTCCCGTGCCTGGATTTTTCTTGCCTTTCCTTGCCAGGTTTTGTTTCTTCTTGCCTTGCCTTGCCTGGATTTTTTATGCCTTTTCTTGCCTTGCCTTGCCTGGATTTGCCTTGACTGGATTTGTCTTGTCTTTTCTTAACTTGACAGGATTTGCCTTGCCTGGATTTGCCTTGACTAGTCTTTACTTGCCTGGATTTGCCTTGCTGGGATTTACCTTGTTTTCCTTACCTTGCCTGAATTTGCCTTGTCTGGATTTGCCTGTTATTGCCTTGACTGCATTTGAATTACCTGGATTTGGCTTGCCTTGCCTTGCCTGGGTTTTCATTGCCTGAATTTACCTTGCCTTGCCTTTTCTGGATTTGCTTTGCCCTGCCTGGATTTGCCTTGCCTGTTTTTGCCTTACGTTGCTTTCCCTAAATTTGCCTCGCCTGGATTTGCCTTGTCTTGCCTTGCCTGGGTTTGCCATGCGTGGATTTGCCTTAAATTGCGTTGCCTGGATATTTCTTGTTTGGATTTGCTTTGCCTTGCCTTGCCTGGTTTTACTTTGCCTGGATTTGCCTTGCCTTGCCTTGTCTTGCCTAGATTTACCTTGCCTAGGTTTGCCTTCCTGGGCTTGGCTGGATTTCTTTTGCCTGGATTTACCTTGCCTTGCAAGGCCTGGGCTTGCCTAACCTGTACTTGCCTTGGGTTTCCGTGCCTTGATTTGCATGGTGTGGATTTTCCTTGCCTTGTTTTGCTAGGATATGCCTTGCCTGGATTTGTTTTGCCTTGCCTTGCCTGGATTTGTTTTGCCTTGTCTTGCCTGGATATTCCTTGCCTTGTCTTGCCTGAATATTTCTTGCTGTGCCTTGCCTTACCTGGATTTGCCTTGACTGAACTTGCCTTGCCTGAATTATTTTGCCTTGCCTTGTCTTCCATTGATTGGATTTGTTTTTCCTTGCGTTCGCTGGATTTGCCTTACCTGAATTTGCCATGCCTGGCCTTGTCTTGCATAGATTTTCATTGCCTTGCCTTGCCTCACCAGGATTTTCTTTGCCTTGATTTTACTTGCCTTACCTTTCTTTGCCTAGCCTAGCCTTGCCTTGTCTTGCCTCGATTTGCCTTGTCTTGCCTTTTCTTGCCATTTGCATTGCCTTGCCTTACCTTGCAAGGATTTTTCTTGCATGGATTTTACTTGCATTGGCTTTCCTTGACTTGCCTGGATTTGTCTTGCCTGAATTAGCCTTTCCTTTCCTTGCCTGGATTTGAATTACCTTTCTTTGCTTTGATTTTCCTTGCCTTGCCTTGCTTGGATGTTTCTTGCCTCAATTTTTCTTCTCTTGTCTTGCCTGAATTTCTCTTGCCTTGCCTGGATTTGCCTTTTCTTTCCTTGCCTTGCATAAATTTTACTTTTCTTGCCTGGATATTTTTTGCCTTTCCTTGCCTGGTTTGGCCTTGCTTTGCCTTTCCTTTCCTGGTTTTGCCATGACTGGATTTGCTTTGCCTTTCTTTGCCTGGATTTGCCTTGCCTTGCCTGGATTTGCTCTGACTGGATTTGCCTTGCTTTTTCTTAACTTGACTGGATTTGCCTGGCCTGGATTTGCCTTGATGGGCCTTTACATGCCTGGATTTTTCTTGCTGGGATTTACCTTGCCTGGATTTGACTGGTATTGCCTTGACTGAATTTTCATTACCTGGATTTGCCTTGCCTTGCCTTCCCTGGATTTTCCTTGCCTGGATTTACCTTGCCTTGCCTTTTCTGGATTTGCTTTGACTTGCCTTGATTTGCCTTGCCTGGTTTTGCCTTATTTTGCATTTTCTAAATTTGTCTTGCCTGGATTTGCCTTGTCTTGCCTTGCCTGGGTTTGCCCTGCCTGGATTTGCCTTGAATTGTGTTGCCTGGATATTCCTTGTTTGGATTTGCTTTGCCTTGCCTTGCCTTGATTTATCTTGCCTGTATTTGCCTTGCCTTGCCTTGCCTGCATTTGCCTTGCCTTGCTCTTCCTTTCCTTGATTTACCTTGCCTAGGTTTTCCTTTCTGGTCTTGGCTGTATTTCTCTTGCCTGAATTTACCTTGTCTTGTGAGGCCTGTATTTGCCTAGCATGTACTTGCCTTGGGTTGCTGTGCCTGGATTTGCATGGCCTGGATTTGCCTTTCTTTGCCTTGCTAGGGTATGCCTTGCCTGAGTTAGCCTTGCCTTGCCTTGCCTGGATTTGTTTTGCCTTGTCTTGCCTGGATATTCTTTGCCTTGTCTTGCCTGGATATTTCTTGCCTTGCCTTGCCTTGCCTGGATTTGCCTTGACTGGATTTGTCTTGCCTAAATTTTTCTTGCCTTTCCTTGACTGGATTTGTTTTTCCTTGCTTTCCCTGGATTTGCCATACCTAAATTTGCCTTCCCTGGTCTTGTCTTGCATAGATTGCATTGCCTTGCCTTGCCTCGCCAAGATTTTCTTTTCCTGGATTTTACTTGCCTTACCTTTTTTTGCCTTGCCTGGAGTTGTCTTGATTCGATTTGCTTTGTCTTGACTTGCCTGTATTTGCATTGTCTGCATTTGTCTTGCCTTGCCTTGGCTAGATTTGAATGCCTGGATTTTCTCAGCCTTGCCTTGACTGAATTTGCCTTCTCTTACCTTGGCTGGATTTATTTTGCCTAGGTTTGCCTGCCTGGACTTCGCTGGATTTTTCTTGTCTGGATTTGCCTTGCGTTTTCTTGCCCGAATTTTTTTTGCCCATATTTGCCTTGCTTGCCTTGCCTGAATTTGCCTTGCTGGCCTTGCCTGCATTTGTCTTGCCTAAATTAGCCTTGCCATGCCTTGCCTGGATTTGCCTTGCCTGAATTTGCGTTACATTGCCTTGCCTGGATTTGCCTTGCCTTGCTTGAATATGTCTTGCCTCGATTTTCCTTGTCTTATCTTGCCTGGATTTCCCTTTCCTTGCCTGGATTTGCCTTTCTTTGTTTTGCCTTGCATGGATTTTCCTTGCCTTTTCTTGCCTGGTTTTACCTTGTCTTGCCTTGCCTTTCCTGGTTTTTCCTTTCCTGGATTTGCTTTGCCTTTCCTTGCCTTACCTGAATTTGCCTTGCGTTGTCTTGCCTGGATTTGCCTTGCCTTTCCTGGATTTGCCTTGACTGGATTTGCCTTGACTTTTCTTAACTTGACTGGATTTTCCTTGCCTGAATTTTCCTTGCCTTGTCTTTACTTGCCTTGATTTGCCTTGCTGGAATTTACCTTGCCTTTCCTTACGTTGCCTGGATTTGCCTTGCCTGAATCTACCTGGTATTGCCTGGACTGCATTTGCAGTACATGGATTTGCCTTGCCTTGCCTTGCCTGGATTTTCGTTGCCTGAATTTACCTTGCCTTGCCTTTTCTAATTTTCTTTTGCCTTGTCTGGTTTTGACTTACGTTGCATTCCCTAAATTTGCCTTTTCTGGATTTGTCTTATCTTGCCTTGCCTGGATTTGCCATGCCTGAATTTGCCTTGAATTGCGTTGCCTGGATATTTCTTGTTTGGATTTGCTTTGCTTTGCCTCGCCTGGTTTTACCTTGCCTGGATTTGCCTTGAATTACGTTGCCTGAATATTTCTTGTTTGGATTTGCCTTGCGTTGCCTTGCCTGGATTTGCCTTGCCTTTCCTGGATTTGCCTTGACTGGATTTGCCTTGACTTTTCTTAACTTGACTGGATTTTCCTTGCCTGAATTTGCCTTGCCTTGTCTTTACTTGCCTTGATTTGCCTTGCTGGGATTTACCTTGCCTTTCCTTACGTTGCCTGGATTTGCCTTGCCTGAATCTACCTGGTATTGTCTGGACTGCATTTGCAGTACCTGGATTTGCCTTGCCTTGCCTTGCCTGGATTTTTGTTGCCTGAATTTACCTTGCCTTGCCTTTTCTAAATTTTTTTTTGCCTTGCCTGGTTTTGCCTTACGTTCCATTCCCTAAATTTGCCTTTCCTGGATTTGTCTTATCTTGCCTTGCCTGGATTTGTCATGCCTGAATTTGCCTTGAATTGCGTTGCCTGGATATTTCTTGTTTGGATTTGTTTTGCTTTGCCTTGCCTGGTTTTACCTGGCCTGGATTTGCCTTGAATTGCGTTGCCTGGATATTTATTGTTTGGGTTTGCTTTGCCTTGCCTTGCCTGGTTTTACCTTGCCTGGATTTGCCTTGCCTTGCCCGAATTTGCCATGCCTTGTCTTGCTGGGGTATCCCTTGCCTTGCCTTGCCTTGCCTGAATTTGTCATACCTGAATTTGCCTTTCTGTGCCTTCCCTTGCATGTATTTTTCCTTCTTGCCTGGATTTGCCTCTCCTTGCCTTGCCTAGTTTTGTCTTGTCGTGCCTTGCCTTGTCTGAATTTTCCTTGCCTTATTTTGCCTGGATTTACTTTGCCTAGGTTTGCCTTCCTAGACTTGACTGAATTTCTCTTGTCTGGATTTGCTTTGCCTTGTCTTGCACAAATTTTTTTGCCCGTATTTGCCTTGGCTTGCCTTGCCTAGATTTTCCTTGCCTGGCCTTGCCTGGATTTGTCTTGCCTGAATTAGCATTGCCTTTCCTTGCCTGGATTTGCCTTGGCTTGCCTTGCTTGAATGTGTTTGGCCTCGATTTGCCTTGTCTTCTCTTGCCTGGATTTCCCTTGCCTTGCCTGAATTTGCCTTGCCTGGATTTGACTTTCTTTGCCTTGCCTGGCATGAATTCTCCTTCCATAGCCTGGATTTTTCTTCCCTTCCCTGGATTTTCCTTGCCTTTCCTTGCCTGGTTTTGTCTTGTCTTGCCTTGCCTTGCCTGGTTTTGCCTTGCCTAATTTTTTTTGCCTTTTCTTGCCTTGCCTTTCCTGGATTTGCCTTGCCTTTCCTGGATTTGCCTTGACTGGATTTTCCTTTTCTTTTCTTAACTTGACAGGATTTGCCTTGCCTGGATTTGCCTTGACTAGTCTTTACTTGCCTGGATTTGCCTTGCTGGTATTTACCTTGTCTTTCCTTACCTTGCCTGGATTTGCCTTGCCTGGATTTGCCTTGTATTGTCTTGATTGCATTTGCATTACCTGGATTTGTCTTGCCTTGCCTTGCCTGGATTTTTGTTGCCTGGATTTATTTTGCCTTGCTTTTCTGAATTTGCTTTGCCTTGCCTGGATTTGCCTTGCCTGATTTTGCCTTTCGTTGCATTCCCTAAATTTGTCTTGCCTGGATTTGCCTTGTCTTGCCTTGCCTGGGTTTGCCATGCCTGGATTTGCCTTGAAGTGCGTTGCCTGGATATTCCTTGTTTGGATTTGCTTTGCATTGCCTTGCCTGGATTTGCCTTTCCTGGATTTACCTTGCCTAGGTTTGCCTTTATGGGCTTGGCTGGATTTCCCTTGCCTGAATTTACCTTGCCTTGCGAGGCCTGGATTTGCCTAGCCTGTACTTGCCATGGGTTTCTGTGCCTGGATTTGCATGGCCTGGATTTGCCTAGCCTTGCCTTGCCTTGCTAGGATATGCCTTGCCTGGATTTGCCTTGCCTGGATTTGCCTTGCCATGCCTTGCCTGGATTTGCCTTGCCTTGTCTTGCCTGGATATTCTTTACCTTGTCTTGCCTGGATACTCCTTGCCTTGCCTTGCCTGGATTTGACTTGCCTGGATTTGACTTTTCTTGCCTTGCCTTGCATGGATTTTTCTTCCCTTGCCTGGATATTTCTTGCCATTCCTTGCCTGGTTTTGTTTTGTCCTGCCTTGCCTCGCCTGGTTTTGCCTTACCTTGATTTGCTTTGCCTTGCCTTGCTTTGCCTGGTTTTGCCTTGCCTTGCCTGGATTTGCCTTGACTAAATTTGCCTTGCCTTGTCTTGACTGGATTTGCCTTGCCTGGATTTGCCTTGACGTGCCTTTACTTGCCTGGATTTCCCTTGCTGGGATTTACCTTGCCTTTTCTTACCTTGCCTGGATTTGCCTTGCCTGGATTTGCCTGGTATTGCCTTGACTGCATTTGTATTACCTGGATTTGCCTTGTCAGGAATTTTCTTGTATTTCCTTGCCTTGCCTGGATTTTCTTTTTTTTGCCTTGCCTCGCCTTGACTGGATTTGCCTTGCCTTGCCTTTTCTTCCCTAGATTTGCATTGCCTTGTCTTGCCTTTCCAGGATTTTTTTTCCTGAATTTTACTTCCCTTGCCTTTCCTTGCCTTGCCTAGATTTGCCTTTATTATATTTGCCTTGTCTTTTATTGCCTGGATTTGCATTGCCTGCATTTTTCTTGCCTTGCCTTGGCTGGATTTGAATGCCTGGATTTTCCTTGCCTTGCCTTGACTAAATTTGCCTTGCCTGAAATTGCCTTGTGGTACCTTGCCTTGCGTGAATTTACCTTGCCTAGATTTTCTTGCCTGGACTTGGCTGGATTTCCCTTGCCTGTATTTGCCTAGCCTGTATTTCCCATGGCTTGCCGTTCCTGGATTTGCCTTGGCTTGCCTTGCTTTTATTGGCCTTGCCTGAATTAGCCTTGCCTTGCCTTGCCTGGATTTGTTTTGCCTTGTCTTGCCTGGATATCCCTTGCCTTGCCTTGTCTTTCCTTTCCTTGCCTGAATTTTTCCTGGCTGAATTTGCCTTTTTTTTGCCTTGCTTTGCGTAGATTTGCCTTTCCTTGTTTTCCTGGATATTTCTTGCCTTGCCTTGCCTTGCCTGGATTTGCCTTACCAAAATATTCCTTGCCTTTTTATACCTTGCCTGAATTTGCCTTGCCTTGCCTTGCCTTGTTTATTGTTAACTGGATTTGCCTTGCCTTGCCTTCCCTTGTCTTGCCTGTATTTGCCTTGCCTGGATTAGCCTTGCCTTGCCTTTCATTGCCTAGATTTGCATTGCCTTGCCTTAATTGCCAGGAGTTTCCTTGCATGGATTTTCTTGCCTTGCCTTTTTTTGCCTTGCCTGAATTTGCCTTTATTGGATTTGTCTTGTCTTGACTTGCCTGGATTTGCATTGCCTGCATTTGTCTTGTTTTGCCTTGGCTAAATTTTCCTTGCCTGGATTTACCTTTTTTGCCTTGACTGAATTTGTTTTTTCTGGTTTTGTCTTGTCATGTCTTGCCTTGCCTGGATTTACTTTGCCTAGATTTGCCTGCCTGGACGTGGCTGGATTTTTTTTTGCCTGGATTTGTCTTTCCTTGCGTGGCCTGGATTTGCCTAGCTCGTATTTGCCTTGGCCTGCTGTGCCTGGATTTGCCTGGCCTGGATTTGCCTAGCTTTGCCTTGCTTAGATTGGCCTTGCCTGGATTTGCCTTGCCTTGTCTTGCTTGGATTTGCCTTGCCTTGTCTTTTGTATTTGCCTTGGCTTGCCTTGCCTGGATTTGACTTGCCTGGCCTTGCCTGGATTTGTTGTGCCTGGATTAGGCTTGCCTTACCTTGCCTGGATTTGCCTTGCCTTGTTTTGCTTGAATGTGTTTTGCCTCGATTTGCCTTGTCTTCTCTTGCCTGGATTTCCCTTGCCTTGCCTGGATTTGCCTTGCCTGGACTTGCCTTTTCTTGACTTGCCTTGCATAAATTTTCCTTCTCTAGCCTGGATTTTCCTTTCCTTGCCTGGTTTTGTCTTGTCTTACCTTTCCTTGCCTGGTTTTGCCTTGCCTGAATTGTTTTTGCCTTTTCTTACCTTGCCTTGCCTGGATTTGCGTTGTCTTGCCTCTATTTGCCTTGACAGAATTTGTCTTGCCTTTTCTTAAATTGTCAGGGTTTGCCTTGCCTGGATTTGCCTTGCCTGGATTTGCCTTGACTAGTCTTTACTTACCTGGATTTTCCTTGCTTGGATTTACCTTGCCTTTTTTTTTTCACCATGCCTAAATTTTCCTTCCCTGGATTTGCCTGGTATTGCCTTGACTGCATTTGCACTACCTGGATTTGCCTTGCCTTGCCTGAATTTGCCTAGACAGGATTTGCCTTGCCTTTTCTTAACATGACTGGATTTGCCTTGCCTGGATTTGCCTTAACTTGCCTTTACTTGCCTGGATTTGCCTTGCTGGAATTTACCTTGACTTTCCTTACCTTGCCTAGATTTGCCCTGTTTAGATTTACCTGGTATTGCCTTGACTGCATTTGCATTACCTGGATTTGCCTTGCCTTGCCTGGATTTTCATTGCTGGGATTTACCTTGCCTTGCCTTTTCTGGATTTGCTTTGCCTTGCCTGGATTTGCCTTTCCTTTTCTTGCCTTGCATGGATTTTCCTTTCCTTGCCTGAATATTCCTTGCATTTTCTTGCCTGGTTTTGTCTTGTCTTGCCTTGCCTTGCCTTGCCTGGTTTTGCCTTGCCTGGATTTGCTTTGCCTTTTTTTTGCCTTGCCTGGATTTGCCTTGCCTTTTCTTAACTTGACTGTATTTGCCTTGCCTGGATTTGCCTTGTTTTGATTTTACTTGCTTAGATTTGCCTTGCTGGGATTTACCTTGCCTTTCTTCACCTTGCCTGGATTGGTCTTGCCTGGATCTACCTGGTATTGTCTTGACTGTGTTTGTATTACCTAAATTTGCCTTGCCTTGCCTTGCCTGGATTTTTCTTGCCTGGATTTACCTTGAATTGTCTTTTCTGAATTTGTTTTTCCTTCCCTGAATTTGCCTACCCTGGTTTTGCCTTACGTTGCATTCCCTAGATTCGTCTTGCCTGGATTTGCCTTGTCTTGCCTTGCCTGGATTTGCCATGCCAGGGTTTGCCTTGAATTGCGTTTCCTAGATATTCCTTTTTTGGATTTGGTTTGCTGTGCCTTGCCTGGATTTACCTTGCCTGGATTTGGCCTTGCCTTACTTTGCCTGCATTTGCCTTGTCTGGATTTGCCTTGCCTTGCTTTGCCTGCATTTGCCTTGCCTTGCCTTGCCTTGCCTGGATTTACCTTGCTTAGGTTGTTCTGCCTGAGCTTAGCTGAATTTCTCTTGCCTGGATTTGCCTAGCCTTGCATGAACTGAATTTGGTTGGCCTGTATTTGCCTTGGGTTGCCGTGCCTGGATTTGCCTGGCATGGATTTGCCTTGCCTTGCCTTGCTTGGATATGCCTTGCCTGGATTTGCCTTGCCTTGTCTTGCCTGGATATTCTTTGCCTTGCTTTGACTTGCCTGGATTTGCCATGCCTGGGATTGCCTAGCCTGATATTTTTTTGCCTTGCCTTGCCTTGCCTTGCTTTGCCTTGACTGGATTTGCCTTGATTCGATTTGCCTTGTGTTGACTTGCCTTTATTTGCATTGCCTGCATTTGTCTTGCCTTGCCTTGGCTGGATTTGAATGCCTGGATTTCCCTTGCCTTGCCTTGACTGAATTTGCCTTGCCTGGACTTTCCTTGCTGTGCCTTGCCTTGCCTGGATTTACCTTGCCTAGATTTACCTGCCTGGAGTTGGCTGAAATTTTCTTGCCTGAATTTGCGTTGCCTTCTTTGGCCTGAATTTGTCTAGCCCGTATTTTTTTTTGCCTTAACATGCCTCGATTTGCCTGGCCTAAATTTGTCTTGTTTTGCCTGGAATGGATTTTCCTTGCCTGGATTTGCCTTGCCTTGCCTTTCCTGGATATTTATTGCCTAGATTTCCCTTTCCTTGTCTTGCCTTGTCTGGATTTACCTTGCCTTGTCTTGCCTGGATATTTCTTGCCTTGCCTTTTCTGGATTTGCCATGCCTGGATTTCCCTTGCCAGGATTTGTTTAGCCATTTCTTGCCTTGCCTGGATTTACCTTGCCTTGCCTTCCCTTGCCTTGCCTGAATTTTTCTTGATTGGATTTGCCTTCCCTTGCAATTTTTTGCCATTTGCATTGCCTTGCCTTACCTTGCCAGGATTTTTCTTGCATGCATTTTACTTGCCTTCGCTTTTCTTGCTTTGCCTGTATTTGCCTTGCATGGCATTGACTGGATTTGTCTTGCCTGAATTAGCCTTGCCTTGCCTTGCCTGGATTTGCATAACCTTGCCTTGACTAAATTTTCCTTGCCTTGTTTTGCTTGGATGTGTCTTGCCTCGTTTTTTCTTGTCTTCTCTTGCCTGAATTTCTCCTGCCTTGCCTGAATTTGCCTTTCCCTTCCTTGCCTTGCATGGATTTTCCTTTTTTGCCTGAATTTTATTTGCCATTTTTGCCTGGTTTTGTCTTGTCTTTTTTTTTTTTTAATTTTTACTGCATTATAGGTTTTGGGGTACATGTGCAGAACGTGCAAGATAGTTGCATAGGTACACACATGGCAGTGTGTTTTGCTGCATTCCTCCCCTTCACCCACACTTGGTATTCATCCCCAGGCTATCCCCCCCAGCCCCCACCGCTGTCCCTCCCCCATTTCCCCCAACAGTACCCAGTGTATAGTAGACCGCCTCTCTGTGTCCATGTGTTCTCATTTTTCTCACCCACCTATGAGTGAGTATATGCAGTATTTCTTTTTCTGTTCTTGTGTCAGTTTGCTGAGAATGATGTTCTCCAGATTCATCCATGTCCCTACAAAGGACACAAACTCATCATTTTTGATTGCTGCATAATATTCCATGGTGTATATGTGCCACATTTTCCCAGTCCAGTCTATCATCGATGGGCATTTGGGTTGGTTCCAGGTCTTTGCTACTGTAAACAGTGCTGCAATGAACATCCGTGTGCATGTGTCCTTATAGTAGAATGATGTATAGTCTTTTGGATAGATACCCAGTAATGGGATTGCTGGGTCAAATGGAATTTCTATTTCTAGGTCCCTGAGGAATCGCCACACTGTCTTCCCCAATGGTTGAACTAATTTACACTCCCACCAACAGTGTAAGAGTGTTCCTCTTTCTCCACATCCTCTCCAGCATCTGCTGTCTCCAGATTTTTTAATGATCGCCATTCTAACTGGTGTGAGATGATATCTCAATGTGGTTTTGATTTGCATCTCTCTAATGACCAATGACGATGAGCACTTTTTCATATGTTTGTTGGCCTCATGTATGTCTTCTTTTGTAAAGTGTCTGTTCATATCCTTTGCCCACTTTTGAATGGGCTTGTTTGTTTTTTTTCTGTAAATCTGTTTGAGTTCTTTGTAAATTCTGGATATCAGCCCTTTGTCAGATGTGTAAACTGCAAAGATTTTTTCCCATTCTCATGGTTGCAGATTCACTCTAGTGACTGTTTCTTTTGCCGTGCAGAAGCTGTGGAGTTTGATTAGGTCCCATTTGTCTATTTTGGCTTTTGTTGCCAATGCTTTTGGTGTTTTGGTCATGAAGTCCTTGCCTACTCCTATATCCTGAATGGTTTTGCCTAGATTTTCTTCTAGGGTTTTTATGGTGTCAGGACTTACGTTTAAGTCTTTAATCCATCTGGAGTTAATTTTAGTGTAAGGTGTCAGAAAGGGGTCCAGTTTCTGCTTTCTGCACATGGCTAGCCAGTTTTCCCAACACCATTTATTAAATAGGGAATCCTTTCCCCATTGCCTGTTTTTGTCTGGTTTATCAAAGATAATATGGTTGTAGATATGTTGTGTTGCCTCCGATGCCTCTGTTCTGTTCCATTGGTCTATATCTCTGTTTTGGTACCAGTACCATGCTGTTTTGATTACTGTAGCCTTGTAGTATAGTTTGAAGTCTGGTAGCGTGATGCCTCCCGCTGTGTTCTTTTTGCTTAGAATTGACTTGGCTATGCAGGCTCTTTTTTGGTTCCATATGAAATTCGTGGTGGTTTTTTTCAGTTCTGTGAAGAAATTCAATGGTAGTTTGATGGGGATAGCATTGAATGTGTAAATTACTTTGAGCAGTATAGCCATTTTCACAATATTGATTCTTCCTAACCACAAACATGGAATGTTTCTCCATCTGTTTGTGTCCTCTCTTATTTCGTTGAGCAGTTGTTTGTAGTTTTCCTTAAAGAGGTCCCTTACATTCCTAGTGAGTTGTATTCCTAGGTATTTTATTTTCTTTGTAGCAATTGTGAATGGCAGTTAGTTCTTAATATGGTTCTCTTTCAGTCTGTTATTGGTGTATAGGAATGCTTGTGATTTTTGCACATTGATTTTATATCCTGAGACTTTGCTGAAGTTGCTTATCAGTTGCAGGAGCTTTTGGGCTGAGGTGATGGGGTCTTCTATGTATACTATCATGTCGTCTGCAAATAGAGACAATTTGGCTTCCACCTTTCCTATATGAATACCCTTTATTTCTTTTTCTTGCCTGATTGCTCTGGCTAGAACTTCCAGTACTATGTTGAATAGAAGTGGTGAGAGAGGGCATCCTTGTCTAGTGCCGGATTTCAAAGGGAATGCTTCCAGTTTTTGTCCATTAAGTATGATATTGGCTGTTGGTTTGTCGTAAATAGCTTTTATTACTTTGAGATATGTTCCATCAATACCAAGTTTATTGAGGGTTTTTAGCATAAAGGGCTGTTGAATTTTGTCAAATGCCTTCTCTGCATCAATTGAGATAATCATGTGGTTTTTGTTTTTGCTTCTGTTTATGTGGTGAATTACATTTATAGACTTGCGTATGTTGAACCAGCCTTGCATTTCTGGGATGAAACCTACTTGATCATGATGGATAAGTTTTTTAATGTGCTGTTGCAATCGATTTGAGAGTATTTTATTGAAGATTTTTGCATCTATGTTCATCATGGATATTGGCCTGAAGTTTTCTTTTCTTGTTGAGTCTCTGCCAGGTTTTGGTATCAGGATGATGTTGGTCTCATAAAATGATTTGGGAAGGGTTCCCTCTTTTTGGATTCTTTGGAATAGTTTCAGAAGGAATGGTACCAGATCCTCGTTGTGTGTCTGGTAGAATTCAGCTGTGAACCCATCTGGACCTGCGCTTTTTTTGTGTGGTAGGCTCTTAATTGCTGCCTCAACTTCAGACCTTGTTATTGGTCTATTCATAGTTTCAGCTTCCTCCTGGTTTAGGCTTGGGAGGACACAGGCATCCAGGAATTTATCCATTTCTTCCTGATTTACTAGTTTGTGTGCATAGAGTTGTTTGTAGTATTCTCTGATGATGGTTTGAATTTCTGTGGAATCTGTGGTGATTTCCCCATTATCGTTTTTTATTGCATCTATTTGGTTGTTCTCTCTTTTCTTTTTCATCAGTCTGGCTAGTGGTCTATTTTTTTGATCTTTTCAAAAAAGCAGCTCTTAGATTTATTGATTTTTTGAAGGGTTTTTCTTGTCTCTATCTCCTTCAGTTCTGCTCTGATCTTAGTTATTTCTTGGCTTTGGCTCGGTTTTGAGCTTTTTTGATCTTGCTCCTCTAGCTCTTTCAATTTTGACGATAGGGTGTCAATTTTGGATCTCTCCACTCTTCTCATGTGGGCACTTATTGCTATATATTTTCCTCTACAGACTGCTTTAAATGTGACAGAGATTCTGATACGTTGTGTCTTCATTCTCGTTGGCTTCAAAGAACTTCTTTATTTCTGCCTTCATTTCATTGTTTATCCAATCAACATTCAAGAGCCAGTTGTTCAGTTTCCATGAAGCTGTGCGGTTCTGAGTTATTTTCTGAATTCTGAGTTCCAACTTGATTGCACTATGGTCTGAGAGACTGTTTGTTATGATTTCCGTTGTTTTGCATTTGCTGAAGAGTTCTTTACTTCCAATTATGTGGTCAATTTTGGAGTAGGTGTGATGTGGTGCTGAGAAGAATGTATATTCTGTGGATTTGGGGTGGAGAGTTCTGTAAATGTCCATCAGGTTTGCTTGTTCCAGGTCTGAGTTCAAGTCCTGGATATCCTTGTTAATTTTCTGTCTGGTTGATCTGTCTGCTGTTGACAGTGGAGTGTTAAAGTCTCCCACTATTATTGTGTGGGAGTCTAAGTCTCTTTGTAAGTCATTAAGAACTTGCCTTATATATCTGGGTGCTCCTACATTGGGTCCATATATATTTAGAATCGTTAGCTCTTCTTGTTTTATCGATCCTTTTACCATTATGTAATGACCTTCTTTGTCCCTTTTGATCTTTGTTGCTTTAAAGTCTATTTTATCAGAGATGAGAATTGTAACTCCTGCTTTTTTTTGTTCTCCATTTGCTTGGTAAATCTTCCTCCATCCTTTTATTTTGAGCCTTTGTGTATCTTTTCATGGGAGGTGAGGTGGGTTTCCTGGATACAGCACACTGATGGGTTTTGGTTTTTTATCCAATTTGCCAGTCTGTGTCTTTTGATTGGTGCATTTAGCCCATTTACATTCGGGTTAATATTGTTATGTGTGAATTTGATACTGCCATTTTGATGCTAGCTGGCTGTTTTGCCCGTTGGTTCACGTACATTCTTCATTTTGTTGATGGTCTTTAGCATTTGGTGTGCTTTTAGGATGGCTGGAACTGGTTGTTTCTTTCTATGTGTAGTGCCTCTTTCAGGAGCTCTTGTAAAGCAGGCCTAGTGGTGACAAAATCTCTGAGTACTTGCTTGTTCGTGAAGGATTTTATTTTCCCTTCACTTATGAAGCTCAGTTTGGCTGGATATGAAATTCTGGGTTGAAAGCTCTTTTCTTTAAGGATGCTGAATATTGGCCCCCACTCTCTTCTGGCTTGTAGAGTCTCTGCTGAGAGATCTGCTGTGAGTCTGATGGGCTTCCCTTTGTGGGTGACCCGACCTTTCTCTCTGGCTGCCCTTAGTATTTTCTTTTTCCTTTCAACCCTGGTGAATCTGATGATTATGTGCCTTGGGGTTGCTTTTCTTGCGGAGTATCTTTGTGGTGTTCTCTGTATTTCCTGCAGTTGAGTATTGACCTGTCTTGCTAGGTTGGAGAAATTTTCCTGGATAATATCCTGAAGAGTGTTTTCCAGCTTGGATTCATTCTCTTCGTCACATTCTGGTACACCTATCAAACGTAGGTTGGGTCTCTTCACATAGTCCCACATTTCTTGGAGATTTTGTTCATTCCTTTTTGTACTTTTTTCTTTTATCTTGGTTTCTCATTTTATATCATTGAGGTGATCTTCAATTTCTGATATTCTCTCTTCTGCTTGGTCAGTTCGGCTGTTCAAACTTGTGCATGCTTCACGAAGTTCTCGTGTTGTGTTTTTCAGCTCCTTCAATTCATTCATATTCCTCTCTAAGTTGTCCATTCTTGTTATCAATTACTCGAATATTTTTTCAAATTGTTTTTCAAGGTTCTTAGTTTCTTTGCACTGGTTTAGTACATGTTCCTTTAGCTCACTGAAGTTTCTCATTATCCACTTTCTGAAGTCTGATTCCGTCATTTCATCACATTCATTCTCCATCCAGCTTTGTTCCCTTGCTGGTGAGGAGTTTTGGTCCTTTTTTGGAGGTAAGGTGTTTTGGTTTCAGGTGCTTTCCTCCTTTTTGCGCTGGTTTCTTCCCTTCTTTATGGATTTAACCGCCTGTCATCTTAGTAGTTGCTGATTTTTCAATTGGGTCTCTGTGTGGACGCTGAGATTGTTGATGATGAAGTATTTCTGTTACTTAGTTTTCCCTCTAATGGTCTATTCCCTCTGCTGTATGAGTGCTGAGGTCCACTCCAGGCCCTGCTTGTCTGGGGTATACCTGCAGCAGCTGCAGAACAGTGAGGGATGATACCAGTTTCTTCTTCTGCTGTCCTTGTTCCAGAATAATGCCAGCCAAATATCAGTCTGATTAGTCCTTTTCTGGGGTGACTCCTTGGATATTCAGGGGTCAGGGAGCTGCTTGACGAGACAGTCTGTGCTTTATAGGAGCTCCAGTGCTGAGCTGTGAGCTCCGTTGTTCATTCAGCGTTGTTGGGAGGTTGTTTATGTCTGCTGCTATAGAACTCATAAAACTCCACCCTTTTTTTCCCCCTCTTAGATGCTCTGTCTCAGGGAGTTGGGGCTTTCTTTATGAGTATCTGTTGCACTGTCCTGCCTCACTAGGCGGCAGTTTATTCACTATTTGCCTGCCGGGGCTCTGACCTGCTAGTGCGGGTCCGCCCTGTTTCTGCTGGGCTCCCTTCTGCTGTGGAGCGCAGAGTCTCTCTGTTATGGCAGGTTGCCTCGGCAATGGCAGGCTGCGTCAGTCCTTGGCGGTACTTCAGTGGGGGTGGACTGCGTCAGCAATGGTGGATGCCCCTCCCTCACTGGGCTGCACTGTCCTAGATGCTGGAAGCAACTCTCAGCCCCAAGCATCTCCAGTCGCCGCCCTGCTTGTCCCCGTGAGCGTGGGACCCGCCAAGCCCGTTCACCCAGCTCCCTGTCTCAGAGTCCATCCTCTCTCTCTCTCTCTCTTCCTCTCCCCAAGCTGAAAGGTCGACTCTCTCACTGGCGCCCCAGTAACCTGCCGATAGGGCACTGGGATCTGTGTGATCTCCCGTGCCGCTGCCCACTACCCCGGCTCAGATCACGCTTCCAAGGAAACTCCTGGTCTGGCTCATTGTCCAAGTCCCGTTCAATCAGATGAACATGCCAATCTGCCCTTCCAAATCTCAGATTGCCGGTTTAACAGGGCACCCAGACCAGTGAGTTCCACGCTGGGACCCGCTGCGGCGCCGGCTGCATTAGCCTGCTGCGTTAGCGTCCCGTGTCTCTCCCACACCTGGGACTTTCAACGCTCTGTGGGCATAAAAGGAACATCCGAGAATGTGGCTAGGACTCACCCTCTGCGCCTTCACTGAGAGCTGCAATCCTGAGTCGCCTCTATGACGCCATCTTGGCTCCGATTCTTGTCTTGTCTTTTTTTTGCCTTGCCTTGCCTTGCCTGGATTTGTCTTGCCTGGATTTCCTTTCCTTTTTATTCCCTTGCATTGATTTGCCTTGTTTTGCCTGGATCTGCCTTTCCTTGTCTTGCTTGGATATTCCTTCCCTTGCCTGGATTTGCCTTGCCTGGATTCGCCTTGTCAGAATTTTTCTTGTCTTTTCTTGCCTTGCCTGGATTTTTCTTGCCTTGCCTGGATTTTTCTTGCCTTCTCTTCCCTTGCCTTGACTGGATTTGCCTTGCCTTGGCTTCGCTTGCCTTGCCTGGATTTTCCTTGCCTGAATTTGTCTTGCCTTTTCTTGTCTTGCCTAAAATTTTATTGCCTTGCCTTGCATTTCAAGGATTGTTTTCCCTGCATTCTTCTTGCCTTGCCTTTCCTTGCCTTGCCTGGATTTGCCTTGATCATATTTGCCTTGTCTTGTCTTTCCTGGATTTGCATTGCCTGCATTTGTCTTGCCTTGCCTTGGCTGGATTTGAATGCCTGGATTTTTTCTTGCCTTGCATTGCACAGATTTGCCTTGCCTGGATTTGCCTTGCCTTGCCTTGCCTTTTGCAGATTTGCCTTTCTTTATGTTGCCTGGATATCCCTTACCTTGTTTTCCCTTGCCTATATTTGCCTTTCCTTGCCTTGCCTTGCGTGGATTTGCCTTGTCTTGTTTTTTATTCCCTAAATTTGCATTGTCTTTTTTTGAATTGCCAGAAGTTTCCTTGCATGGATTTTCTTACCTTGACTGTTTTTGCCTTGCCTGAATTTGCCTTTATTGAATTTTTATTGTCTTGACTTGCCTGGATTTGCATTGCGTCCATTGTCTTGTTTTGCCTTGGCTAGATTTTCTTTTCCTGTATTTACCTCGTTTTGCCTTGACTGAATTTTCTTTTTGGATTTGCCTTGTCGTGCCTTGCCTTGCCTGGATTTATCTTGCCTAGATTTGCCAGCATGGACGTGGCTGGATTTCCCTTGTCTGGATTTGCCTTGCCTTGTGTGGCCTGGATTTGCCTAGCTTGTATTTGCCTTGGCTTGCTGTTCCTGGATTTGCCTGGCCTGCATTTGCCTTGCTTTGCCTTGCTTGGTTTGGCTTTGCCTGGATTCTTTTTGTCTTGCCTTCTCTGGATTTGTCTTGACATATCTTGCCTGGATATCCCTTGCTGTGCCTTGCCTTGCCTGTATTTGTCTTGCCTGGATTTGCCTTTCCTTGCCCTCCCTTGCCTGGAATTTTCTTCTTACATGGATTTGCTTTGCCTTGCCTTGCATTGTCTAGTTTTGTATTGTCGTTTCTTGCCTTGCCTCGTCTTGCCTTGCCTGGATTTGCCTTTCCTTGACTTGCCTGGATTTACCATGCCTAGGTTTGCCTGACTAGACTTGGCCAAGTTGCCCTTGTCTCTATATGCCTTGCCTTGTCTTGCCCCAATTTTTTTGACCATATTTGCATTGGCTTGCCTTAACTGGATTTGCCTTGCCTGATCTTGCCTGGACTTTTCTTGCCTTGATTAGCCTTGCCTTGTATTGCCTGGATCTGCCTTGTCTGAATTTGCATTACCTTGCATTGCCTGGATTTGTCTTGCCTTGCCTTGCTTGAATTTCCCTTTTCTCGATTTGCCTTGTCTTGTTTTGCCTGGATTTTTTTTACCTTGCCTGGATTTGCCTTGCCTGGATTTGCCTATTTTTGCCTTGCCTTGCATGAATTTTTCTTCTGTTGCCTGGGTTTTTCTTGCTTTTTCTTGTCTTGTTTTGTATTGCCTTGCCTTGCCTTGCTTGGTTTTGCCTTGCCTGAACTTGTTTTGCCTTTCATTGCCTTTCCGGGATTTGCCATGCCTTGCCTGGATTTGCTTTGCCTTGCCTAAATTTGCCTTGACTGGATTTGCCTTTCCTTTTCTTAACTTGACTGGATTTGCCTTGCCTAGAATTGCCTTGACTTCCCTTTACTTGCCTGGATTTGTGTTGCTGGGATTTACCTTTCCTTGCCTCATTTTTTCTTTCCTGGATTTTCCTGGTATTGCCTTGAATGCATTTACATTTCCTGGATTTGCCTTGCCTTGCCTGAATTTTTCTTTTTCTTTTTCTTTTTAAGTGTATGTCGTTCCTTGTTTATTTATGAATATATTTTTTAATTTTTAAATTTTTATTGCATTATAGGTTTTGGGGTACCTGTGAAGAACGTGCAAGATAGTTGCATAGGTACACACATGGCAGTGTGTTTTGTTGCCTTCCTCCCCTTCACCCACACGTGGCATTTATCCCCAGGATATCCCTCCACAGTTCCCCACTCTTTCCCTTCCCCATTCCCCCCGATAGACCCCAGTGTTTAGTAGACCCCCTCCCTGCATCCATGTGTTCTCATTTCTCTCACCCGACTATGAGTGACAATATGCGGTATTTCCTTTTCTGTTCTTGTGTCAGTTTGCTGAGAATGATGTTCTCCAGATTCATCCATGTCCTTACAAAGGACACAAACGCATCATTTTTGATTGCTGCATAATATTCCATGGTGTATATGTGCCACATTTTCCCAGTGCAGTCTATCATCGATGGGCATTTGGGTTGGGTCCAGGTCTTTGCTATTGTAAACAGTGCTGCAATGAACATTCGTGTGCATGTGTCCTTATAGTAGAACGATTTATAGTCTTTTGGATATATACCCAGTAATGAGATTGCTGGGTCAAATGGAATTTCTATTTCTAGGTTCTTGAAGAATCACCACACTGTCTTACACAATGGTTGAACTAATTTACACTCCCACCAACAGTGTAAGAGTGTTCCTCTTTCTCCACATCCTCTCCAGCATCTGCTGTCTCCAGATTTTTTAATGATCGCCATTCTAACTTGCGTGAGATGGTATCTCAATGTGGTTTTGATTTGCATCTCTCTAATGACCAGTGATGATGAGCATTTTTTTATATGTTTTTTTGGCCTCATGTATGTCTTCTTTTGTAAAGTTTCTGTTCATATCCTTTGCCCATTTTTGAATGGGCTTGTTTGATTTTTTCCTGTAAATCTGTTTGAGTTCTTTGTAAATTCTGGATATCAGCCCTTTGTCAGATGTGTAAACTGCAAAGATTTTTTCCCATTCTGATGGTTGCCAATTCACTCTAGTGACGTTTCTTTTGCCGTGCAGAAGCGGTGGAGTTTGATTAGGTCCCATTTGTCTATTTTGGCTTTTGTTGCCAATGCTTTTGGTGTTTTGGTCATGAAGTTCTTACCTACTCCTATGTCCTGAATGGTTTTGCCTAGATTTTCTTCTAGGGTTTTTATGATGTCAGGTCTTATGTTTAAGTCTTTAATTCATCTGGAGTTACTTTTAGTGTAAGGTGTCAGGAAGGGGTCCAGTTTCTGCTTTCTGCACATGGCTAGCCAGTTTTCCCACCACCATTTATTAAACAGGGAAACCTTTCCCCATTGCTTGTTTTTGTCTGGTTAATCAAAGATTATATGGTTGCAGATATGTTGTGTTACCTCCGATGCCTCTGTTCTGTTCCATTGGTCTATGTCTCTGTTTTGGTACCAGTACCATGCTGTTTTGATCACTGTAGCCTTGTAGTATAGTTTGAAGTCTGGTAGTGTGATGCCTCCCGCTGTGTTCTTTTTGCTAAGAATTGACTTGGCTATGCAGGCTCCCTTTGGTTTCATATGAAGTTCATGGTGGATTTTTCCAGTTCTGTAAAGAAATTCAATGGTAGTTTGATGGGGATAGCATTGATTGTGTAAATTACTTTGGGCAGTATAGCCATTTTCACAATATTGATTCTTCCTAACCACGAACATGGAATGTTTCTCCATCTGTTTGTGTCCTCTCTTATTTCCTTGAGCAGTGGGTTGTAATTTTCCTTAAAGAGGTCCGTTACGTTCCTTGTGAGTTGTATTCCTAGGTATTTTATTTTCTTTGTAGCAATTGTGAATGGCAGTTCGTTCTTGATTTGGTTCTCTTTCAGTCTGTTATTGGTGTATAGGAATGCTTGTGATTTTTGCACATTGATTTTGTATCCTGAGACTTTGCTGAAGTTGCTTATCAGTTTCACAAGTTTTTGGGCTGAGGTGATGGGGTCTTCTAAGTATACTATCATGTCGTCTGCAAATAGAGACAATATGGCTTCCACCTTTCCTATTTGAATACCCTTTATTTCTTTTTCTTTCCTGATTGCTCTGGCTAGAACTTCCAGTACTATGTTGAATAGGAGTGGTGAGAGAGGACATTCTTGTCTCGTGCCAGATTTCAAAGGGAATGCTTCCAGTTTTTGCCCATTAAGTATGATATTTGCTGTTGGTTTGTCGTAAATAGCTTTTATTACTTTGAGATATGTTCCATCAATACCAAGTTTATTGAGGGTTTTTAGCATAAAGGGCTGTTGAATTTTGTCAAATGCCTTCTCTGTGTCACTTGATATAATCATGTGGTTTTTGTTTTTGCTTCTGTTTAGGTGGTGAATTGCATTTATATACTTGTGTATGTTGAACCAGCCTTGCATCCCCGGGATGAATCCTACTTGATCATGATGGATAAGTTTTTTAATGTGCTGTTGCAATCGGTTTGCCAGTATTTTATTGAAGACTTTTGCATCTATGTTCATCATGGATATTGGTCTGAAGTTTTCTTTTCTTGTTGAGTCTCTGCTGGGTTTTCATGTCAGGATGATGTTTGTCGCATAAAATGATTTGGGAAAGGTTTCCTCTTTTTGAATTATTTGGAATAGTTTCAGAAGAAATGGTACCAGCTCCTCTTTGTGTGTCTGGTAGAATTCGGCTGTGAACCCATCTGGACCTGCGCTCTTTTTGCGTGGTAGGCTCTTAATCGCTGCCTCAACTTCAGACCTTGTTATTGGTCTATTCATAGTTTCATCTTCTTCCTGGTTTAGGCTTGGGAGGACACAGGCGTCCAGGAATTTGTCCATTTCTTCCTGGTTTACTAGTTTATGTGCATACAGTTGTTGATAGTATTCTCTGATGATGGTTTGAATTTCTGTGGAATCTGTGGTGATTTCCACCTTATCGTTTTTTTTTTTTTTTGCATCTATTTGGTTGTTCTCTCTTTTCTTTTTTATCAGTCTGGCTAGTGGTCTGTCTATTTTGTTGATCTTTTTGAAAAACCTGCTCTTGGATTTATTAATTTTTTGAAGGGTTTTTCATGTCTCTCTATCTCCTTCAGTACTACTCTGATCTTAGTTATTTCTTGTCTTCAGCTAGGTTTTGAGCTTTTGTGATCTTGCTCCTCTAGCTCTTTCAATTTTGACGATAGGGTGTCAATTTTGGATCTCTCCACTCTTCTCATGTGGGCACTTATTGCTGTATATTTTGCTCTATAGACTGTTCTAATTGTGTCCCAAAGATTCTGGTATGTTGTGTCTTCGTTCTCGTTCGTTTTGACGAACTTCTTTATTTCTGCCTTCATTTCATTGTTTATCCAATCGATATTCAAGAGTCAGTTGTTTAGTTTTCATGAAGCTGTGCGGTTCAGAGTTATTTTCTGAATCCTGAGTTCTACCTTGATTGAACTGTGGTCTGAGAGACTGTTTGTTATGATTTCAGTTGTTTTCCATTTGCTGAGGAGTGCTTTACTTCCAATTATGTAGTCAATTTTAAAGTAGGTGTGATGTGGTGCTGAGAAGAATGTATATTTTTTGGATTTGGGGTAGGGAGCTCTGTAAATGTTTATCAGGTTTGCTTGTTCCAGGTCTGAGTTCAAATCCTGGATATCCTTGCTAATTTTCTGTCTGGTTGATCTGTCTGGTATTGACAGTGGATGGTTAAAGACTCCCAATATTATTGTGTGGGAGTCAAAGTCTCTTTGTAAGTCATGAAGAACTTGCCTTATATATCTGGGTGCTCCTGCATTCGGTCCATATATATTTAGAATTTTTAGCTCTTCTTGTTGTATCGATCCTTTTACCATCATGTAATGACCTTTTTTGTCCCTTTTGATCTTTGTTGCTTTAAAGTCTATTTTATCAGAGAAGAGAATTGAAACTCCTGCTTTTTTTTAAACTCTCCATTTGCTTGGTAAATCTTCCTCCGTCTCTTTATTTTGAGCCTTTGTGTATCCTTGCATGTGCGGTGGGTTTCCTGGGTACAGCACACCGATGGATTTTGATTTTTTATCAAATTTGGCAGTCTGTGTCTTTTGATTGGTGCATTTAGCCCATTTACCTTTAGGGTTAGTATTGTTATGTGTGAATTTGATACTGCCATTTTGTTGCTAGCCGGCTGTTTTGCCCATTGGTTCATGTAGATTCTTCATTTTCTTGAAGCTCTTTAGCATTTGGTATGCTTTTAGGATGGCTGGTACTGGTTGTTTCTTTCTATGTGTAGTGCCTCTTTCAGGAGCTCTTGTACAGCAAGCCTAGTGGTGACAAAATCTCTGAATACTTGCTTGTTCATGAAGGATTTTATTTTTCCTTCACTTATGAAGCTCAGTTTGGCTGGATATGAAATTCTGGGTTGAAAGTTCTTTTCTTTAAGGATGTTGAATATTGGCCCCCACTCTCTTCTGGCTTGTAGAGTCTCCGCCGAGATATCTGTGGTGAGTCTGATAGGCTTCCCTTTGTGGGTGACCCGACCTTTCTCTTTGGCTGCCCTTAGTATTTTCTTCTTCATTTCAACCCTGTGAATCTGACGATTATGTGCCTTGTGGTTGCTCTTCTTGTGGAGTATCTTTGTGGTGTGTTCTGTATTTCCTGGAGTTGAGTATTGACCTGTCTTGCTAGGTTGGGGAAATTTTCCTGGATAATATCCTGAAGAGTGTTTTCCAGCTTGGATTCATTCTCTTCATCACATTCTAGTACACCTGTCAAATGTAGGTTGGATCTCTTCACATAGTCCCACATTTCTTGGAGATTTTGTTCATTCCTTTTTACGCTTTTTTCTCTAATCTTGGTTTCTCATTTTATTTCATTGAGTTGATCTTCGACTTCTGATATTCTTTCTTCTGCTTGGTCAATTCGGCTGGTGAAACTTGTGCATGCTTCGTGAAGTTCTTGTGTTGTGTTTTCCGCTCCTTCAGTTAATTCATAATCCTCTCCAAGTTTTCCATTCTTTTCATCATTTCCTCGAATATTTTTTCAAATCTTTTTTCAAGGTTTTTAGTTTCTGTTCATTGATTTAGAACATGTTATTTTAGCTCACTGAAGTTTCTCATTATCCACCTTCTGAAGTCTGATTCCATCATTTCATCACACTCATTCTCCATGCAGCTTTGTTCCCTTGCTGGTGAGAAGTTTTGGTCCTTTTTTTTGGTTTCGGGTGTTTTCCTCCTTTTCCCACTGGTTTCTTCCCATCTTTATGGATTTATCCACCTGTCGTCTTAGTAGTTGCTGATTTTTCAATTGGGTCTCTGAGTGGATGCCCAGATTGTTGATGATGAAGTATTTCTGTTACTTAGTTTTCCTTCTAATTGTCTAGCCCCTCTGCTGTATGAGTGCTGAGGTCCGCTCCAGGCCCTGCTTGCCTGGGGTGCACCTGTAGCAGCTGCAAAACAGTGAGGGATGCTACCAGTTTCTTCTTCTGCTATCTTTGTTTCAGAATGATTCCCACCAAATGTTTCTCTGAGTAGTCCTTTTTTGAGGTGACTCTTTGGATATACAGGGGTCAGGGAGCTGCTTAAGGAAACGATCTGTGCTTTATAGGAGCACCAGTGCTGAGCTGTGAGCTCCATTGTTCATTGAGGGTTTTTGGGAGGATGTGTTTATGTCTGCTGCAGCAGAACTCATGAAAACCCCCCTTTTTTCCTCCTTAGATGCTCTGTCTCAGTGAGTTGGGGCTTTCTTTATGAGTATCTGTTGCACTGTCCTGCCCGGCTAGGAGGTAGTCTATTCACTATTTGCCTGCCAAGGCTCCACCATGCTAGCGTGGGTTCACCCTGCTGCTGTGGGGTTTCATTCAGCTGTGGTGTGCTCCGCCCTGCAGGCGGAGTCTCTCTGTTATGGCGGGTTGCTTCGGAAATGGCAGGCTGTGTCAGCATTGGGCGGTACTTCAGTAGGGGCGGATTGCGTCCATAGTGGCAGACGCCCCTCCTCCACCGCGCTGCACCGTCCGAGATTCAGCTTTGCCGGCAGCAAAACTCTCAACCCCGAGCGCCTCCAGTTGCCACCCTGTTTGTCCCTGTGAGGGTGGGACCCGCCAAGCTCGATCCCCTGGCTCCCTGCCTCAGAGTCCTTCCTCTCTCTCTCCCTTTTTCTCTTCAATTTGAATGGTTGACTCTCTCACTGGCGCCCCAGTAGCCTGCTGATAGGGCACTATGATCCGTGCAATCTCTCATGCCACTGCCCACTGCATCAGCTCAAATCGCCCTTCCCGGAAATCCCCTGGTCTGGCTCATTGTCAAAGTCCCCTTTAATCAGATGGACATGTCAATCTGTCCTTCCGAATCTTAGATTGCCTGTTTAACAGGGCACCCAGACCAGTGAGTTTTGTGTCAGGTGCCACTGCGCTGCAGTGCCAGCCAGACCAGCCCCGTGAACCGGCTGCACTGTCGTCCCATGTCTCTCCTACACCTGGGATTTTCAACTATCTGTGGGCAAAAATAGGTCCATCTGATAAGTGGCTAGGACTCACCTTCTGCGCCTTCACTGAGAGCTGAAATCCTGAGTTGTTTCTACGGCGCCATGTTGGAAGATCTCCTCTGTGAAGTTTCATTCGGTCCCATTTGTCTGTTTTGGCTTTTGTTGCCAATGCTTTTGGTGTTTTGGTCATGAAGTCCTTGCCTACTCCTATGTCCTGAATGGTTTTGCCTAGATTTTCTTCTAGGGTTTTTATGGTGTCAGGTCTTGTGTTTAAGTCTTTAATCCATCTGCAGATAATTTTAGTGTAAGGTGTCAAGAAGGGGTCCAGTTTCTGCTTTCTGCACATGGCTAGCTAGTTTTCCCAACACCATTTATTAAACAGAGAATCATTTCCCCATTGCTTGTTTTTGTCTGGTTTATCAAAGATTATATGGTTGTAGATATGTTGTGTTGCCTCTGATGCCTCTGTTCTGTTCCATTGGTCTATATCTCTGTTTTGGTACCAGTACCATGCTGTTTTGATTATGGTAGCCTTGTAGTATAGTTTGAAGTCTGGTAGTTTGATGCCTCCCGCTGTGTTCTTTTTGCTTAGAATTGACTTGGCTATGTGGGCTCTCTTTTGGTTCCATATGAAGTTCATGGTGGTTTTTTCCAGTTCTGTGAAAAAATTCAATGGTAGCTTGATGGGGATATGGGGATTCTGTAAATTACGTTGGGCAGTATAGCCATTTTCACAATATTGATTCTTCCTAACCATGAACATGGAATGTTTCTCCATCTGTTTGTGTCCTCTCTTATTTCGTTGAGCAGTGGTTTGTAGTTTTCCATGAAGAGGTTCCTTACGTTCTTTGTCACTTGTATTCCTAGGCATTTTATTCTCTTTGTAGCAATTGTGAATGGCATTTCCTTCTTGATTTGGTTTTCTTTAAGTCTGCTATTGGCTTATAGGAATGCTTGTGATTTTTGCACATTGATTTTATATCCTGAGACATTGCTGAAGTTGCTTATCAGTTTCAGGAGTTTTTGGGCTTAGGTGATGGGGTCTTCTAGGTATACTATCATGTCATCTGAGAATAGAGACAATTTGGCTTCCTCCTTTCCTGTTTGAATACCCTTTATTTCTTTTTCTTGCCTCATTGCTCTGGCTAGAATTTTTAGTATGATGTTGAATAGAAGTGGTGAGAGAGTGCATCTTTGTCTCGTGCCAGATTTCAAAGGGAATGCTTCCAGTTTTTGCTCATTATGTATGATATTGGCTGTTGGTTTGTCGTAAATACCTTTTATTACTTTGAGATATGTTCCATCAATACCGAGTTTATTGAGAGTTTTTAGCATAAAGGGCTGTTGAATTTTGTCAAATGCCTTGTCTGTGTCAATTGAGACAATCATGTGGGTTTTGTTTTTGGTTCTGTTAATGAGGTGAATGACGTGTATAATCTTGCATAGGTTTAACCACCCTTTCAGGCCCGGGATGAATTTTATTTGATCATGATGGATAAAATTTTAATGTGCTGTTGCAATCGGTTTGCCAGTATTTTATTGAAGATTTTTGCATCTATGTTCATCATGGATATTGGCCTGAAGTTTTCTTTTCTTGTTGAGTCTCTGCCGGGTTTTGCTATGAGAATGATGTTGGTCTCATGAAATGCTTTGGGAAGGGTTCTTAGTTTTTTGATAATTTGGAATAGCTTCAGAAGAAATGGTCCAAGCTTTACTTTGTGTGTCTGTTAGAATTCGGCTGTGAACCCATCTGGACCTGGGCTTTTATTGTGTGGTAGGCTCTTAATTGCTCCCTTGACTTCAGACCTTGTTATTGGTCTATTCATAGTTTTGGCTTCTTCGTGGTTTAGGCTTCGGAGAACACAGGTGCCCAGAAATTTATCCATTTCTTCTCGGTTCACTAGTTTATGTGCATAGAGTTGTTTGTGGTATTCTCTGATGATGGTTTGAATTTCTGTGGAATCTGTGGTGATTTCCCCATTATCGTTTTTTATTGCATCGATTTGGTTGTTCTCTCCCTTCTTTTATATCAGTCTGGCTAGTGGTCTGTCTATTTTGTTGATCTTTTTGAAAAACCAGCTCTTGGATTTATTGATTTCTTGAAGGGTTTTTCTTGTATATATCTCCTTCAGTTCTGCTCTGATCTTAGTTATTTCTTGTCTTCAGCTAGGTTTTGAGCTCTTTTGATCTTGCTCCTCTAGCTCTTTCAATTTTGACAATAGGGTGTCAATTTTAGATTTCTCCACTCTTCTCATGTGGGCACTTATTGCTATATATTTTCCTCTACAGACTGCTTTAAATGTGTCCCAGAGATTCTGCTACGTTGTGTCTTCATTCTCGTTGGTTTCAAAGAACTTTTTTAAAAAAATTTTTATTGCATTATAGGTTTTGGGGTACATGTGCAGAACGTGCAAGATAGTTGCATAGGTACACACATGGCAGTGTGTTTTGCTGCCTTTCTCCCCTTCACCCACACTTGGCATTCATCCCCAGGCTATCCCTCCCCAGCCCCCACCGCTCTCCCTCCCCCATTTCCCCCAACAGTCCCCAGTGTATAGTAGACCGCCTCTCTGTGTCCATGTGTTCTCATTTTTCTCACCCACCTATGAGTGAGTATATGCGGTATTACTTTTTCTATTCTTGTGTCAGTTTGCTGAGAATGATGTTCTCCAGATTCATCTATGTCCTTAGAAAGGACACAAACTCATCATTTTTGATTGCTGCATAATATTCCATGGTGTATATGTTCCACATTTTCTCAGTCCAGTCTATCATCGATGGGCATTTGGGTTGGTTCCAGGTCTTTGCTATTGTAAACAGTGCTGCAATGAACATTCTTGTGCATGTGTCCTTATATATAGTAGAACGATTTATAGTCTTTTGGATAGATACCCAGTAATGGGATTGCTGGGTCAAATGGAATTTCTATTTCTAGGTCCCTGAGGAATCGCCACACTGTCTTCCAGAATGGTTGAACTAATTTACACTCCCACCAACAGTGTAAGAGTGTTCCTCTTTCTCCACATCCTCTCCAGCATCTGCTGTCTCCAGATTTTTTAATGATCGCCATTCTAACTGGCGTGCGATGGTATCTCAATGTGGTTTTGATTTGCATCTGTCTAATCACCAGTGATAATGAGCATTTTTTCATATGTTTGTTGCCCTCATGTATGTCTTCTTTTGTAAAGTGTCTGTTCATATCCTTTGCCCACTTTTGAATGGGCTTGTTTGCTTATTTCTTGTAAATCTGTTTGAGTTCTTTGTAAATTCTGGATATCAGCCCTTTGTCAGATGTGTAAACTGCAAAGATTTTTTCCCATTCTGATGGTTGCCGATTCACTCTAGTGACTGTTTCTTTTGCCGTGCAGAAGCGGTGGAGTTTGATTAGGTCCCATTTGCCTATTTTGGCTTTTGTTGCCAATGCTTTTGGTGTTTTGGTCATGATGTCCTTGCCTTCTCCTATGTCCTGAATGGTTTTGCCTAGATTTTGTTCTTGGGCTTTTATGGTGTCAGGTCTTATGTTTGAGTCTTTAATTCATCTGGAGTTACTTTTAGTGTAAGGTGTCAGGAAGGGGTCCAGTTTCTGCTTTCTGCACATGGCTAGCCAGTTTTTCCAACACCATTTATTAAATAGGAAATTCTTTCCCCATTGCTTGTTTTTGTCTTGTTTATCAAAGATAATATGGTCGTAGATAGGTTGTGTTGCCCCCGATACTTCTGTTTTGTTCCATTGGTCTATATCTCTGTTTTGGTACCAGTACCATGCTGTTTTGATTACTGGAGCCTTGTAGTATAGTTTGAAGTCCAGTAGTGTGATGCCTCCCACTGTGTTCTTTCTGCTTAGAATTGACTTGGCTATGCGGGTTCTTTTTTGGTTCCATATAAAATTCATGGTGGTTTTTTTTTCAGTTCTGTGAAGAAATTCAATGGTAGTTTGATGGGGATAGCATTGATTGTGTAAATTACTTTGGGCAGTATAGCCATTTTCATGATATTGATTCTTCCTAATCACGAACATGGAATGTTTCTCCATCTGTTTGTGTCCTCTCTTATTTCGTTGAGCAGTGGTTTGTAGTTTTCCTTAAAGAGGTCCCTTACATTCCTTTTGAGTTGTATTCCTAGGTATTTTATTTTCTTTGTAGGAATTGTGAATGGCATTTCGTTCTTGATATGGTTCTCTTTAAGACTGTTATTGGTGTATAGTAATGCTTGTGATTTTTGAACATTGATTTTATATCCCGAGACTTTGCTGAAGTTGCATATCAGTTTCAGGAGCTTTTGGGCTGAGGTGATGTGGTCTTCTTGGTATACTATCATGTCGTCTGCAAATAGAGACAATTTGGCTTCCACCTTTCCTATTTGAATACCCTTTATTTCTTTTTTTTTTCCTGATTTCTCTGGCTAGAACCTCCAGTACTATGTTGAGTAGGAGCGATAAGAGAGGGCATCCTTGTCTAGTGAAGTTTTCAAAGGGAATGCTTCCAGTTTTTGCCCATTAAGTATGATATTGGCTGTTGGTTTGTCATAAATAGTTTTCATTACTTTGAGATATGTTCCATCAATACCAAGTTTATTGAGGGTTTTTAGCATAAAGGGCTGTTGAATTTTGTCAAATGCCTTCTCTGTGTCAATTGAGATAATCATGTGGTTTTTGTTTTTGCTACTGTTTATGTGGTGAATTACATTTATAGACTTGCGTATGTTGAACCAGCCTTGCATGCCCTGGATGAATCCTACTTGATCATGATGGATAAGTTTTTTAATGTGCTGTTGCAATCCGATTGCCAGTATTTTATTGAAGATTTTTGCATCTATGTTCATCATGGATATTGGCCTGAAGTTTTCTTTTCTTGTTGAGTCTCTGTCAGGTTTTGGTATCAGGGTGACGTTGGTCTCATAAAATGATTTGGGAAGGGTTCCCTCTTTTTGTATTCTTTGGAATAGTTTCAGAAGGAATGGTACCAGATCCTCTTTGTGTGTCTGGTAGAATTCAGCTGTGAACCCATCTGGCCCTGGGCTTTTTTTGTGTGGTAGGCTCTTAATTGCTGCCTCAACTTCAGACCTTGTTATTGGTCTATTCATAGTTTTGGCTTCCTCCTGGTTTAGGCTTGGGGGGACACAGGCATCCAGGAATTTATCCATTTCTTCCTGATTTACTAGATTATGTGCATAGAGCTGTTTGTAGTATTCTCTGATGATGGTTTGAATTTCTGTGGAATCTGTGGTGATTTCCCCATTATCGTTTTTTATTGCATCTATTTGGTTGTTCTCTCTTTTCTTTTTTATCAGTCTGGCTAGTGGTCTGTATATTTTGTTGATCTTTTCGAAAAACCAGCTCTTAGATTTATTGATTTTTTTGAAGGGTTTTTCTTGTCTCTATCCCCTTCAGTTCTGCTCTGATCTTAGTTATTTCTTGTCTTCGGCTAGGTTTTGAGGTGTTTTGTTCTTGCTCCTCTAGCTCTTTCAATTTTTCCGATAGGGTGTCAATTTTGGATCTCTCCACTCTTCTCATGTCGGCATTTATTGCGATATATTTTCCTCTACACTCTGCTTTAAATGTGTCCCAAAGATTCTGGTACGTTGTGTCTTCATTTTCGTTGGTTTCAAAGATCTTCTTTATTTCTGCCTTCATTTCATTGTTTATCCAATCAGCATTCAAGAACCAGTTGTTCAGTTTCCATGAAGCTGTGTGGTTCTGAGTTATTTTCTGAATTCTGAGTTCCGCCTTGATTGCACTATGGTCTGAGAGACTGTTTGTTATAATTTCAGTTGTTCTGCATTTGCTGAGGAGTGCTTTACTTCCAATTATGTGGTCAATTTTGGAGTAGGTGTGATGTGGTGCTGAGAAGAATGTATATTCTGCGGATTTAGGGTGGAGAGTTCTGTAAATGTCTATCAGGTTTGCTTGTTCCAGGTCTGAGTTCAAGTCCTGGATATCCTTGTTAATTTTCTGTCTGGTTGATCTGTCTGCTATTGACAGTGGAGTGTTAAAGTCTTCCACTATTATTGTGTGGGAGTCTAAGTCTCTTTGCAAGTCATGAAGAACTTGCCTTATATATCTGGGTGCTCCTACATTGGATTCATATATATTTAGAATCGTTAGCTCTTCTTGTTTTATCGATCCTTTTACCATTATGTAATGACCCTCCTTGTCCCTTTTGATCTTTGTTGCTTTAAAGTCTACCTTATCAGAGAAGAGAATTGCAACTCCTCCTTTTTTTTTGCTCTTTATTTGCTTGGTAAATGTTCCTCCATCCTTTTATTTTGAGCCTTTGTGTATCTTTGCATATGAGGTGCGTTTCCTGGATACAGCACAGCGATGGGTTTTGGTTTTTTATCCAATTTGTCAGTCTGTGTCTTTTGATTGGTGCATTTAGCCCATTTACATTCAGGGTTAATATTGTTATGTGTGAATTTGATACTGCCATTTTGATGCTAGCTGGCTGTTTTGCCCGTTGGTTCATGTAGATTCTTCATTTTGTTTATGCTCTTTAGCATTTGGTATGCTTTTAGGATGGCTGGTACTGGTTTCCTTCTATATGTAGTGCCTCTTTCAGGAGCTCTTGTAAAGCAGGCCTAGTGGTGAGAAAATCTCTGAGTACTTGCTTGTTCATGAAGGATTTTATTTTTCCTTCACTTATGAAGCTCAGTTTGGCTGGATATGAAATTCTGGGTTGAAAGTTCTTTTCTTTAAGGATGTTGAATATTGGCCCCCACTCTCTTCTGGCTTGTAGAGTCTCTGCCAAGAGATCTGCTGTGAGTCTGATGGGCTTCCTTTTGTGGGTGACCCGACCTTTCTCTCTGGCTGCCATTAATATTTTCTCCTTCATTTTAACCCTGGTGACTCTGACGATTATGTTCCATGGGGTTGCTCTTCTTGCAGAGTATCTTGTTGGTGTTCCCTGTATTTCCTGGAGTTGAGTATTGACCTGTCTTTCTAGGTTGGGGAAATTTTCCTGGATAATATTCTGAAGAGTATTTTCCAGTTTGGATTCATTCTCTTCATCACATTCTGGTACACCTATCACACGTAGGTTGGGTCTCTTCACATAGTTCCAGATTTCTTGGAGAATTTGTTCATTCCTTTTTGTGCTTTTTCCTTAATCCTTGTTTCCTGTTTTATGTCATTGAGTTGTTGTTCAACTTCTGATATTCTTTGTTCTGCTTGGTCAATTCAGCTGTTGAAACATGTGCATGCTTCACGAAGTTCTCGTGTTGTGTTTTTCAGCTCCTTCAATTCATTCATATTCCTCTCTAAGTTGTCCATTCCTGTTATCAATTCCTCAAATCTTTTTTCAAGGTTCTTAGTTTCTTTGCACTGATTTAGAACATGTCCTTTTAACTCAATGAATTTTCTCATTATCCACTTTCTGAATTCTGATTCCATCATTTTGTCACACTCATTCTCTATCCAGCTTTGTTTTCTTTGTGGTGAAGAGTTTTGGTCCTTTGTAGGAGGTGAGGTGTTTTTGTTTTGGGTGTTTTCCTCCTTTTTGCGCTGGTTTCTTCCCATCTTTATGGTTTTATCCGCCTATTGTCTTAGTAGTTGCTGATTTTTCAATTGGGTCTCTGTGTGGATGCTGAGATTGTTGATGATGAAGTATTTCTGTTACTTAGTTTTCTTTCTAATGGTGTAGCCCCTCTGCTGTATGAGTGCTGAGGTCCACTCCAGGCCCTGCGTGTCTGGAGTATACTTGTAGCTGTTGTGGAACAGTGAGGGATGATACCGTTTCTTCTTCTGCTGTCTTTGTTCCAGAATGATGCCAGCCAAATGTCAGTGTGATTAGTTTTTTTTTGAGGTGACTCTTTGGATGTACAGAGGTCAGAAAGCTGCTTAAGGAGACATTCTGTGCTTTATAAGTGTTCCAGTGCCGAGCTGTGAGCTCCATTGTTCATTCAGGGTTTTTGGGAGGTTCTTTATGTCTGCTGCAATAGAACTCATAAAACCACCCATTTTTTTTTCTTAGATGCTCTGTCTCAGGAAGTTGGGGCTTTCTTTATTAGTATCTGTTGCACTCTCCTGCCCCAGTCGGTGGCAGTCTATTCACTATTTGCCTACCGGGGCTCTGACCTGCTAGCGCGGGTCTGCCCTGTTGCTGCTGGGCTTCCTTCTGCTGTGGAGTGCTTCCCCCTCCTGGCAGAGTCTCTCTGTTATGGCAGGTTGCCTCGGCAACGGCAGGCTGCGTCAGCCCTGGGAGGTACTTCAGTAGGGGCGGATTGCGCCAGCAATTGCGGACGTCCCCCCCGTTACTGGGCTGCACCGTCCTAGATGCCAGCAACAAAACTCTCAGCCCCAAGAGCCTCCAGTCGCCGCCCTGCTTGTCCCCGTGAGGGTGGGACCCGCTGAGCCGGATCACCCAGCTCTCTGCCTCAGAGTCCGTCCTCTCTCTTTGTCTTTCTCTCCACAAGCTGAAAGGTCAACTCATTGGTTTCAAAGAACTTCTTTATTTCTGCCTTCATTTCATTGTTTATCCAATCAACATTCAAGATCCAGTTGTTCAGTTTCCATGAAGCTGTGCGGTTCTGAGTTATTTTCTGAATTCTGAGTTCCAACTTGATTGCACTATGGTCTGAGAGACTGCTTGTTATGATTTCAGTTATTTTTCATTTGCTGAGGAGTGCTTTGCTTCCAATTATGTGGTCAATTTTGGAGTAGCTGTGATGTGGTGCTGAGAAGAATGTATATATTGTGGATTTGGGTGGAGAGTTCTGTAAATGTCTATCAGGTTTGCTTGTTCCAGGTCTGAGTTCAAGTCCTGGATATCCTTGTTAATTTTCTGTCCGGTTGATCTGTCTGATATTGACAGTGGAATGTTAAAGTCTCCCACTATTATTGTGTGGGAGTCAAATTCTCTTTGTAAGTCATGAGGAACTTGCCTTATATATCTGGGTGCTCCTGCATTGGGTCCATATATACTTAGAATCGTTAGCTCTTCTTGTTGTATCGATTCTTTTACCATTATGTAATCACCTTCTTTGTTTCTTTTAATCTTTGTTGCCTTAAAGTCTATTTTATCAGGGATGAGAATTGCGACTCCTGCTTTATTTTGCTCTCCATTTCCTTGGTAAATCTTTCTCCATCCCCTTATTTTGAGCCTTTTTGAATTTTTGCATGTGAGATGAGTTTCCTAAATACAGCACACCGATGGGTTTTGTTATTTTATCCAATTTTTCAGTCTGTGTCTTTTTACTGGTGCATTTAGCTCATTTACATTTTGAATTAATATTGTTATATGTGAGTTTGATACTGCCATTTTGATGCTAGCTGGCTGTCCTGTTTCTCGGTTGATGTAGATTCTTCATTTTGTTGATGCTTTTAGCATTTGGTATATTTTTAAAATGGCTGGTAGTGGTTGTTCCTTTTTATGTGTAGTGCCTCTTTCCAGAGCTCTTGTAAAGCAGGCCTGGTGCTTACAAAATCTTTGAGTTATTGCTTGTTGGCAAAAGATTTTATTCTTTTCACTTATGAAGCTCAGTTTGGCTGGATATGAAATTCTGGGTTGAAAGTTCTTTTCTTTAAGGATGTTGAATATTGGCCCCCACTCTCTTCTGGCTTGTAGAGTTTCTGCCGAGAGATCTGCTGTGAGTCTGATGGGCTTCCCTTTGTGTGTGACCCGACCCTACTCTCTAGCTGCCCTTAGTATTTTCTCCTGCATTTCAACCCTGGAGAATCTGACAATTATGTGCCTTGTTGTTGCTCTGCTTGCAGAATATCTTTGTTTTGTTCTCTGTATTTCCTGGAGTTTAGTATTGGCCTGCTTTGCTAGGTTGGGGAAATTTTCATGGATAATATCCTGAAGAGTGTTTTCCAGCTTGGATTCATTCTCTTCGTCATATTCTGGTACACCTGTCAAACGTAGGTTAGGTCTCTTCACATAGTTCCACATTTCTTGGAGATTTTGTTCATTCCCCTGCACTTTTTTCTCTAATTTTGGTTTCTCTTTTTATTTCATTGTGTTGATCTTAGACCTCTGATATTGTTTCTTCTGCCTGGTCAATGCGGCTGTTGAACTTGTGCATGCTTCCTGAAGATCTCGTGTTGTGTTTTTCAGCTCCTTCAATTCATTCATATTCCTTGCTAAGTTGTCCATTCTTGTTATCATTTCCTCAAATCTTTTTTCAAATCTTTCTTCAAGGTTCTTTGTTTCTTTTCATTGATTTAGAACATGTTCTTTTAGCTCACTGAAGTTTTTCATTATCCACTTCCTGAAGTCTGATTCCATCATTTCATCACTCTCATTCTTTGTCCAGCTTTGTTCCCTTGCTGGTGAGGAGTTTTGGTCCTTTGTAGGAGGTGAGGTGTTTAGGTTTCTGGTATTTTCCTCCATTTTGCAGTGGTTTCTTTCCATCTTTGTGGATTTATCCACCTGTGGTCTTAGTAGTTGCTGACTTTTTGATTGTGTCTCTGAGTGGACGCCCAGATTGTTGATGATGAAGTAGTTCTGTTACTTAGTTTTTCTTCTAACGGTTTAGCCCCTCTTCTGTACGAGTGTTGAGTTCCACTCCAGGCCCTGCTTGTCTGGGGTACACGTGTAGCGGCTGCAGAACAGTGAGGGATGCTTCCAGTTTCTTCTTCTGCCATCTTTGTCCCAGAATGATGCCCACCAAATGTCCGTCTGATTAGTCCTTTTTTGAGGTGGCTCGTTGGATATACCAGGGTCAGGGAGCTTCTTGAATAGACAGTCTGTACTTTATAGGAGCTCCAGTGCTTAGCTGTGAGCTTTGTTGTTTATTCAGAGTTGCTGGGCGTATGTGTTTTGGTCTACTGCAGCAGAGCTTATAAACCCCCCTCCTTTTTTTCCCCCCAGATGCTCTGTCTCAGGTAGTTGTGGCTTTCTTTATGAGTATCTGTCTTACTGTCCTTTTCAGCCAGGAGGCAGTCTATTCACTATTTGCCTGCCAGGGCTCCACCCTGCTAGCACGGGTTTGCCCTGCTGCTGTGGAGTTTTGTTCTTCTGTGGTGCACTCCGCCCTGTTGGCTGTGTCTCTCTGTTATGGCTGGTTGCCTTGGCAATGGTAGGCTGCATCAGCAGTGAGCAGTTCCTCAGTAGGAGTGGATTGCATCTGTAGTGGCGGATGGCCCTCCCCCACCGAGCTGCATTGTCCTCGATTCAGCTGATCCTGCAGCAAATCTCTGAACCTTGAGCACCTCGAATCGCCATGCTCCTTTTCCCTGTGAGGGTGGGACCCGCTGAGCTTGATCACCTGGCTCCCTGCCTCAGAGTCCCTCCTCTCTCTCCTTCTCTTTTTCTTTCCAATTTGAATGGTTGGCTCTCTTCCAGGCGCCTTAGTCTCCTGCTGATTGGCCACTGGGATCTGAGCAATCTCCCCTGTGGCTGCCCACTGCACCAGCTCAAATTGCTCTTCCCAGGAATCTCCTGGTCTGGCTCACCGTATAAGTCCCAATCAATCAAATGGACATGTCAATGTGCCCTCCCAAAACTCAGATTGCCAGCTTAACAGGGCACCCAGACCTGTGAGCTTTTTGCAGGCTGCTGCTGCACCGCAGCGCCAGCAGAAACTGCCACGCAAGAGTAAAGGGCTGTGCTGCTGTCCTGTGTCTCTCCTACACCTTGGAATTTCCCCGTTCTGTGCGCAAAAAAGGTCCGTCTGAAAATGCGGCTAGGACTCACCCTCTGCACCTTCACTGAAAGCTGCAATCCTGAGTTGTTTCTACAGCGCCATCTTCCTTTCCTCTCTCGTGAAATAAACTTTTGACTATTCTTTAGATGTGTATTACTTACAAAGGGCATGGATGATTGGCTACATAAAATAGCCTCCTGATTATTCCTCAGGTGTGCATTTTTTACTGACGCCCTGAATGAACCATCATATCAAATGGACTCCAGACTATTTCGCAGGTGTGCATTATTTCATGAGTCTCTGAATGAGTGGCTATGTGAAATAGACTCCAGAGTATTCCCCAAGTATGTATGATTCACTGAGGCTCTGAATGTGTGGCTATGTAAAATACACTCCTGGCTTTTCCATAGATGTATATTACTCAAGGAGGCTCTGAATGAGTGGTCATAAGAAAGAGACTCCTGATTATTTTTGACTTCCAAGATGGCATTGTAGAGGTGACTCCAGATTGCAGCTCTCAGTGGAGGCGCAGAGGGTGAGTCCTAGCTGCATTCTCGGACAGATCCTTTTTGCCCACAGAACGGTGAAAGTCCCAGGTGTGGGAAAGACATGGGACGCTAGCACAGCTGGCTCACGTGGCTGCTTCGGGCGGTTCCACAGCGCAGCGGCACCGGGCACAAAACTCACTGGTCTGGGTCCCTTGTTAAACTGGCAATCTGAGATTTTGAAGGGCAGATTGGCATGTCCATCTGATTGAATGGGACTTGGACAATGAGCCAGACCAGGAGATTCCTGGAAAACGTGATCTGAGCCAGTGCAGTGGGCAGTGGCATGGGAGATTGCACGGATCCCAGTGCCCTCTCAGCAGGGTACTGTGGCGCCAGTGAGAAAGTCAACTGTTCAGCTTGGGGAGAGGAAGAGAGAGAGAGAGGACAAACTGTGAGGCAGGGAGCTGGGTGATCGGGCTTGGCGGGTCCCACCCTGATGGGGACAAGCAGGGCAGTGATTGGAGGCACTCGGGGCTGAGAGTTTTGCTGCCAGCATCTAGGACGGTGCATCCTGGTGCAGGAGGAGTGTCCGCCACTACTGACACAATCCCCCGCTACTGAAGTACTGCCCAGGGCTGACGCAGCCTGCTGTTGCCAGGCAACCTGCCATAACAGATAGACTCCGCCAGCAGGGCGGAGCAAGCCAGAGCAGAACGGAGCCCCACAGCAACAGGGTGGACCTGTGCTAGAAGGGCAAAGCCCCAGCATGAAAAGAGTGAATAGACTGCCTCGTAGCTGGGCAGGACAGTGCAACAGATACTCATAAAGAAAGCCCCAACTCCCTGAGACAGAGCATCTAAGGAAGAAAAAAGGGGGGGTTTATGAGTTCGTTGCAGCAGACATAAACACATCCTCTCAACAATGCTGAATGAACAACGGAGCTCACAGCTCAGCACTGGAGTTCCTATAAAGCACAGACCATCTCCTCAAGCAGCTCCCTGACCCCTGTATATCCAAAGAGTCATCACCCCCCAAAAAAACTAATCAGACTGACATTTGGCTGGCATCATTCTGGAACAAAGACAGCAGAAGAAGAAACTGGTATCATCCCTCACTGTTCCACAACTGCTATAGGTATACTCCAGACAGGCAGGGCCTGGAGTGGACCTCAGCACTCATACAGCAGAGGGGCTAGACCATCAGAAGGAAAACTAAGTAACAGAAATACTTCATCATCAACAATCTCAGCATCCACACAGAGACCCAATTGAAAAATCAGCAACTACTAAGACAACAGGCAGATAAATCCATAAAGAAGGGAAGAAACCAGCGCAAAAAGGAGGAAAACACCCGAAACCGAAACAATTCACCTCCTACAAAGGACCAAAACTCCGCATCCGCAAGGGAACAAAGCTGGATGGAGAATGAGTGTGACGAAATGACGGAATCAGACTTCAGAAAGTGGATAATGAGAAACTTCATTGAGCTAAAAGAACATATTCTAAAGCAGTGCAAAGAAACTAAGAACCTTGAAAAAATATTTGAAAAAAAATTTGAGGAAATGATAACAAGAATGCACAACTTAGAGAGGAATATGAATGAATTGAAGAAGCTGAAAAACACTACATGAGAACTTTGCGAAGCATGCACAAGTTTCAACAGCCGAACTGACCAAGCAGAAGAACGAATATCAGAAGTCGAAGATCAACTCAATGAAATAAAACGAGAAACCAAGATTAAAGAAAAAAGCACAAAAAGGAATGAACAAAATCTCCAAGAAATATGGGACTATGTGTAGAGACCCAACCTACGTGTGATAGGTGTACCACAATGTGATGAAGAAAATGAATCCAAGCTGGAAAACACTCTTCAGGATATTATCCAGGAAAATTTCCCCAACCTAGCAAGACAGGTTAATATTCAACTCCAGGAAATACAGAGAACACCACAAAGATATTCTGCAAGAAGAGCAACCCCAAGGCACATAATCGTCAGATTCACCAGGGTTGAAATGAAGGAGAAAATACTAAGGGCAGCCAGAGAGAAAGGTCGGGTCACCCACAAAGGGAAGCCCATCAGACTCACAGCAGATCTCTCGGCAGAGACTCTACAAGCCAGAAGAGAGTGGGGGCCGATATTCAACATCCTTAAAGAAAAGAACTTTCAACCCAGAATTTCATATCCAGCCAAACTGAGCTTCATAAGTGAAGGAAAAATAAAATCCTTCATGAACAAGCAAGTACTCAGAGATTTTGTCACCGCTAAGTCTGCTTTACAAGAGCTCCTGAAAGGGTCACTACACATAGAAGGAAACAACCAGCGCCAGCCATCCTAAAAGCATACCAAATGATAAAGAGCATCAACAAAATGAAGAATCTACATGAACCAATGGGCAAAACAACCAGCTAGCATCAAAATGGCAGTATCAAATTCACACATAACAATATTAACCCTAAATGTAAGTGGGCAAAATGCACCAATCAAAAGACACAGACTGGCAAATTAGATAAAAAGCCAAAACCTGTCGGTGTGCTGTATCCAGGAAACCCACCTCACATGCAAGGATACATAAAGGCTCAAAATAAAGGGATGGAGAAAGATTTACCAAGCAAATGGAGAGCAAAAAACAGCAAGAGTTTCAATTCTCGTCTCTGATAAAAATAGACTTTAAAGGAACAAAGATCAAAATGGACAAAGAAGGTCATTACATAATGGTAAAAGGATGGATACAAGAAGAGCTAATGATTCTAAGTATATATGGACCCAATGCAGGAGCACCCAGATATATAAGGCAAGTTCTTCATGACGTTCAAAGAGACTTAGACTCCCACACAATAATAGTGGGAGACTTTAACATTCCACTGTCAATATCAGACAGATCAATCAGACAGAAAATTAACAAGGATATCCAGGACTTGAACTCAGACCTGGAACAAGCAAACCTGATAGACATTTACAGAACTCTCCACCCCAAATCCACAGAATATACATTCTTCTCAGCACCACATCACACCTACTCCAAAATGGACCACATAATTGGAAGTAAAGCACTCCTCAGCAAATGCAAAACAACTGAAATCATAAAAAAAAAGTCTCTCAGACCATAGTGCAATCAAGTTGGAACTCAGAATTCAGAACATAACTCAGAACCGCACAGCTTCATGGAAACTGAACAACTGGCTCTTGAATGTTGATTGGATAAACAATGAAATGAAGGCAGAAATAGAGAAGTTCTTCAAAACCAAGGAGAACGAAGACACAAAGTTCCAGAATCTCTGGGACACATTTAAAGCAGTCTGTAGAGGAAAATATATAGCAATAAGTGCCCACATGAGAAGAGTGGAGAGATTCAAAATGGATACCCTATCATCAAATTTGAAAGAGCTAGAGGAGCAAGATCAAAAAAGCTCAAAACCTAGCCAAAGACAAGAAATAACTAAGATCAGAGCAGAACTGAAGGAGATAGACACAAGAGAAACCCTTCAAAAATTAATAAATCCAAGAGCAGGTTTTTGGAAAAGATTAACAAAATAGACAGACCACTAGCCAGACTGATAAAAAAGAAAAGAGAGAACAACCAAATAGATGCAATAAAAAACGATAATGGGGAAATCACCACAGATTCCACAGAAATTCAAACCATCATCAGAGAATACTACAAACAACTCTATGCACATAAACTAGTAAACCAGGAAGAAATGGATAAATTCCTGGATGCCTGTGTCCTCCCAAGCCTAAACCAGGAGGAAGCCGAAACTATGAATAGACCAATAACAAGGTCTAAAGTTGAGGCAACAGTTAAGAGCCTACCACACAAAAAAAGCCCGTGTCCAGATGGGTTCACAGCCGAATTCTACCAGACTCACAAAGAGGATCTGGTACCATTCCTTCTGAAACCATTCTAAATAATCCAAAAAGAGGGAACCCTTCCCAAATCATTTTATGAGACCAACATCATCCTGATACCAAAACCTGGCAGAGACTCAACAAGAAAAGAAAACTTCAGGCCAAGATCCATGATGAACATAGATGCAAAAATCTTCAACAAAATACAGGCAAACGGATTGCAACAGCACATTAAAAAACTTATCCATCATGATCAAGTAGGATTCATCCCGGGGATGCAAGGCTGGTTCAACATACGGAAGTCTATAATGTAATTCACCACATAAACAGAAGCAAAAACAAAAATCATATTATTATCTCAATTGACTCAGAGAAGGCATTTGACAAAATTCAACAGCCCTTTATGCTAAAATCCCTCAACAGACTTGGTATTCATGGAATATATCTCAAAGTAATAAAAGCTATTTACAACAAACCAACAGCTAATATCATACTTAATGGGCAAAAAGTGGAAGCATTCCCTTTGAAATCTGTCACTAGACAAGAATGCCCTCTCTCACCACTCCTGTTCAACATAGTGCTGGAAGTTCTAGCCAGAGCAATAAGGCAAGAAAAAGAAATAAAGGGTATTCAAATAGGAAAGGTGGAAGCCAAATTGTCTCTGTTTGCAGACGACATGATAGTATACCTAGAAAACCCCATCACCTCAGCCCAAAAGCTCCTGACACTGATAAGCAACTTCAGCAAAGTCTCAGGATATAAATTCAATGTGCAAAAATCACAAGCATTCCTATACGCCAATAACAGACTTAAAGAGAACCAAATCAAGAACGAACTGTCATTCACAATTGCTACAAAGAAAATAAAATACCTAGGAATACAACTCACAATAACCATAAGTGACCTCTTCAAGGAAAACTACAAACCACTGCTCAACGAAATAAGAGAGGACACAAACAGATGGAGAAACATTCCATGTTCGTGGTTAGGAAGAATCAGTATCATGGAAATGGCTATATTGCCCAAAGTAATTTACACAATCAATGCTATCCCCATCAAATTACAATTGAATTTTCTCACAGAACTGGAAAAAACCACCGTGAACTTTATATGGAACCAAAAGAGAGCCCGCATAGCCAAGTCAATTCTAAGCAAAAAGAACACAGCGGGAGGCATCACACTACCAGACTTCAAACTATACTACAAGGCTACAGTAATCAAAACAGCATGGTACTGGTACCAAAACAGAGATATAGACCAATTGAACAGAACAGAGGCATCGGAGGGAACACAACATATCTACAACCATATAATCCTTGATAAACCAGACAAAAAAAAGCAATGGGAAAAAAATTCCCTGTTTAATAAATGGTGTTGGGAAAACTGGCTAGCCATGTGCAGAAAGCAAAAACTGGACCCCTTCCTGACACCTTACACTAAAATTAACTCCAGATGGATTAAAGACTTAAACATAAGACCTGACACCATAAAAATCCTAGAAGAAAATCTAGGCAAAACCATTCAGGACAAAGGAGTATGCAAGGACTTCATGACCAAAACACCAAAAGCATTGGCAACAAAAGCCAAAATAGACAAATGGGACCTAATCAAACTCCACAGCTTCTGCACAGCAAAAGAAACAGTCACTAGAGTGAATCGGCAACCATCAGAATGGGAAAAAAGCTTTGCAGTTTACACATCTGACAAAGGGCTGATATCCAGAATTTACAAAGAACTCAAACAGATTTACAGGAAATAAAACAAACAAGCCCATTCAAAAATGGGCAAAGGATATGAACAGACACTTTACAAAAGAAGACATACATGAGGCCAACAAATACATGAAAAATTGTTCATCATCACTGGTGATTAGAGAGATGCAAATCAAAACCACATTGAGATACCATCTCAGGCCAGTTAGAATGGCGATCATTAAAAAATCTGGAGACAACAGATGCTGGAGAGGATGTGGAGAAATAGGAACACTCTTACACTGTTGGTGGGAGTGTAAATTAGTTCAACCATTGTGGAAGACAGTGTGGCAATTCTTCAAGGACCTAGAAATAGAAATTCCATTTGACCCCGCAATCCCATTACTGGGTATATATCGAAAGGACTATAAATCGTTCTACTATAAGGACACATGCACACGAATGTTCATTGCAGCACTGTTTACAATAGCAAAGACCTGGACCCAACCCAAATGCCCATCGATGATAGACTGGACTGGGAAAATGTGGCACATATACACCATGGAATATTATGCAGCAATCAAAAATGATGAGTTTGTATCCTTTGTAAGGACATGGATGAATCTGGAGAACATCATTTTCAGGAAACTGACACAAGAACAGAAAAACAAATACCGCATATTCTCACTCATAGGCAGGTGAGAAAAATGCGAACACATGGACACAGGTAGGGGGTCTACTACACACTGGAGTCTATTGGGGGGAAGGGGGGAGGGACAGTGGGGGGGGCTGGGGAGGGATAGCCTGGGGATAAATGCCAAGTGTGGGTGCAGGGGAGGAAGGCAGCAGAGCACACTGACATGTGTGTACCTATGCAACTATCTTGCACACTCTGCACATGTACCCCAAAACCTAGAATGCAATAAAAATTAAAAATTTTTTTTTTTAAAAAAGAAGAAAGAAAGAGACTCCTCAATACTTCCAGGAGTGAATTTTTAGGTTGGGTTCTGAAAGAGTGGGTTTATGAAATAGAATTCTGACCTTCCCCTAGGTTTGTATTATTTAGTGCGACTGAATGTGTAGTTATATGAAATTGACTTCTGACTACTCTGCAGGTGTTCATTATTCAGTGAAGCTCTGAATGAGAGGCCATATGTAAGAGTGTCCTGAGTATTTCCCGTTATGCATTATTCACTGAGGCTCTGAAAGTTTGGTCATATGAAAGAGCCTCCCGACTATTCCACAGGTGTTTAATATTTATTGAGGCTTTGTGTTAGTGACCATCCGAAATAGATTTCTGACTATTTCTCGGGTGCGTTTTATTGACTGAGATTCTGATTAAATGAGCATATGGAAAAGACTCCTCTTTATTCCAAAGTTGTCATTCACTGAGGCTGTGAATGAGTGGCCATATGATATAGAACCTTGAATATTCTTGATGTGTGTATTATTCACTGAGGCTCTGAATGATGGGTCATTTGAAATGGAAATTTTAGTACTTCGTAGGCATGCATTACTCACTCTGTACTCGAATGAGTGACAATATGAAATAGACTCCTGACTATTCCACAGGTGTGTACCATTGCGTGAGGCCCCAAATGAGTTGCTATATGAAAGAGAATCCTAACTATTCCAAACATTGAAATTATTCAGTGAAGGCATCAATGAGTGACTATAAGAAATAGATTCCTGATTATTCCCTAGTTGTGTATTAGTTCTTGGGGTCCTAATGTGTGGCCATATGAAATCGACTTCTGATTATTCCACAGGTGTGTAATATTCAGGGAATCTCAGAATTAGGCCAATATGAGTTAGTCTCGTCATACTCCATAGACATACGTTATTCACTGAGGCTCATAATGAGTGGTCATATTAAACAGAATCCTGACTATTCCCCAGGTGTGTCTCATTCAGTGAGGCTCTGAATGATTTGCCATATGAAAAAGACTCCTGAGTACACAACAGGTGTGAATTATTCACTGAGACTCTGAATGAGTGGCCATGTGAAATACACTCCTGAATTTTTCCCAGGTGTGTATTATTCAGTGAGGCTCGAAATGAGTGGCCATATAAAACAGACCATTCAGTACTCAACAGACATGCAGTATTCACTGACAAGCTGAATGAGTGGTCATAAGCAATAGACTCCTGATTATTTTCCAGGTGTGCATTATTCATTGAGGCTCTGAATATGTGGCCATTTGGAATATATTTTTCACTATTCCCTAGGTTTGTGTTATTCACAGAGTCTCGAATCCATTGCCATTCCAAACAGACCCTTGAGAATTCTCAAGTGTGCACTATTCTATGAGGCTCTGAATGAGTGGCCACATGAAATAGACTCCTCACTGTTCCCCAAATGTGTATTATTCACTGCGGCCCTGAAAGATTGACCAAATGAAATAGATTCCTGACTATTCCACAGGTGTGCATTATTCAGTGAGACTCTCAATGAGTGTTCATATGAAACTGTCCTGACTATTCTCCAGGTGTGTATCACTCAGTGAGATGCTGAAAGAGGGGGCATATAAAATAGACTCTTGACTATTCCCCAAGTGTGTATTATTCCCTGAGGCTCTGAATGAGTGGCCATATAAAATAGCCTCCTGACTATTCCACAGGTGCGTATTAGCCACTGAGGCTATGAATGAGTGTCCAAATAAAATAGATTTTTGGCTACTCCACAGGTGTACATTATTCACTGAGGCTCTGAATGAATGTCCATCGAAATTAAACTCCAAATTATTCTCCAGGTGTGTCTTATTCATTGAGGCTCAGAATAAGTGGCCATATTAATTAGATTCCTTACTATACCACAGGTGTGTATTATTCACTGAGATCTCAAACATGCAGCTATATGAAATGGACTTCTGAAAACTGCACATTTTTCAGTGACACTCCAAATGAAAGGCCACATGAAAAAGACTCCTGACTATTTCACAGGTGTGCATTATTCAGTGAGACCCTGAATGAGAAGATAAATCAGAATCCTGACTATTTCTACAGGTGTGTACATTTAGTGAGGCTCTCAATGAGTGTCCATATGAAAGAGACTTCTGACTATTCCACAGGTGTGCCTTATTCCGTGAGGCTGTGAAAGAGAGGCCATATGAAACAGATGCCTTATTACTCCACATTTGTGCATTATTGACTGATTGTCTGAATGAGTAGCCATATGACATGACTCCATGTGTGCATTATTCCAAGAGGTTCTTTATGAGTGTCCATACGAAATAGACTCCTGACACTCCCCCAGGTGTGTATTATTCAGTGAGGCCCAAAATGAGAAGTCATATGAAATAGACTTCTGTCATTGAGGTGTGTATCATTCAGAGAGGCACTTAATTCGTGGCTATCTTAAACAGTGTCCTGACTACTCCATAAGGGTTCATTGTTCACTGAATCTCTGAATGAGAGGCCATATAAAATAGACTCCTGACTATAGCCACGTTGTAAGTTATTCAATAAGGCTCTGAATGAGTGGTAGTATGGATTAGAATCCTGATGATTCCCCAAGTGTTTTTCATTCAGTGAGGCACGAAATGAGTGGCCATATGAAAAAGTTTCCTGACTATTACCCTGGTGTGCCTTATTCACTGTGACTCTGAATTATTCACCATGCGAAATAGACTCCTGAGTATTCCCCAAGTCTGCATTATTCAGTGATTCTCTGAGTGGCCATATAAAACAGACTCGTGACTATTCCCCAGTTGTGTATTATTCCGTGGGGGTCCTACTGAGTGACCATATAAAATACAATTCTGTTCTTCATTTGTGCATTATTCAGGGAGTCTCAGAATCGGGGGTGATATGAGTTAGTCTCCTCAGTACTGCAAAGACGTGCATTATGCACTGAGGCTCGTAATGAGTGGTCATGTTAAACAGACTTCTGACTGTTCTCCAGGTGTTCATTATTCACTGCAGCTCTGAATGAATGAAACTATGAAATAGACTCTTGACTATTTCACAGGTGTGTACCATTCAGTGAGGCTCTGAATGAGTCCCCATATGAAAGAGAATCCTAACTATTCCAAACGTCTGCATTATTCATTAAAGTTCTGCATGAGGGGCCAGATGAAACTGTCTCCTGACAATTCTCTAGGTGTGTATTATTCACTGCGCATCTGAATGTGTAGCCAATTGAAATACACTATTGACTATTTCCCAGGTGTGTGTCATTCACTGAGGCACTGTATGAGTTGTCATACAAAATAAACTCCTAACAACTCCCCAGGTCTCAACTACTCCCTAAGGCTCTCAATGAGTGGCCATGTGAAATAGACTCCTGACCCTACCCCATGTGTGTATTATTCAGACAGGCTCTCAGAGAGTGTTCATAGAAAATACGCTCCTGGATCTTCCAAGATGGTGTCATAGAGGCGACTCAGGATTGCTGCTCTCAGTGAAGGCGCAGAAAGTGAGTCCTAGCCGCATTCTCGGATGGACCTTTTTTGCCCACAGAACGTTGAAATTCCCAGGTGTGGGAAAGACACGGGACCCCGGCACAGCCAGCTCGCACGGCCGGTTCTGCCAGCCCTGCAGCGCAGTGGCACCGGGCACAAAACTCACTGGTCTGCTGTTCAACCGGCAATCTGAGATTTGGAAGGGCATATTGGCATGTCCATCTGGTTGAACGGGACTTGGACAAAGAGCCAGACAAGGAGATTCCTGGGAAGCGTGATCTAAGCCAGTACAGTGGGCCATGGCACGGGAGATCACACAGATCCCAGTGCCCTATTGGCAGGCTACTGGGGCGCCAGTGAGAGAGTCAACTGTTCAGCTTGGGGAGAGGAAGAGAGAGAGAGAGAGGACGGACTCTGAGGCAGGGAGCTCGGTGATCGAGCTCGGCGGGTCCCACCCTCAGGGGGACAAGCAGAGCAGCGATTGGAGGCACTTGGGGCTGAGAGTATTGCTGCTGGTACAGTTGGAATCTAAGACGGTGCAGCCCGGTGGGAGAGGGGCGTCCACCACTACAGAGGCAATCTGCCCATACACAAGTACCGCCCAGTGCTGATGCAGCCTGCCATTGCCGAGGCAACCTGCCATAACAGAGAGACTCTGCTAGCAGGGCAAAGCACACCACAGCCTGCAGCAGCAGGGCAAACCTGCACTAGCAGGGCAAAGCCTCGGCAGGCAAATAGTGAATAGACTACCTCCTAGCCGGGCAGGACAGTGCAACAGATACTCATAAAGAAAGCCCCAACTCCCTGAGACAGAGCATCTAAGGGGGAAATAAAAAAAGAAGGTTTTATGAGTTCTGTTGCAGCAGACATAAACACATCCTCCCAACAACACTGAATGAACAACGGAGCTCACAGCTCAGCACTGGAGCTCCTTTAAAGCACAGACCGTCTTCTCAAGCAGCTCCCTGACCTCTGTATATCCAAAGAGTCACCCGAGAAAGGACTAATCAGATTGACATTTAGCAGGCATCATTCTGGAACAAAGATAGCAGAAGAAGAAACCAGTTTCGCAGCTGCTACAGGTGTGCCAAAGACAAGCAAGGACTGGAGTGGACCTCAGCACCCATAAAGCAGAGGCTCTAGACCATTAGAAAAAAAACTAAGTAACAGAAATACTTCATCATCAACAATCTGGGTGTCCACTCAGACACCCAATTGAAAAATCAGCAACTACTAAGATGACAGGTGGATAAATCCATAAAGATAGGAAGAAACCAGTGCAAAAAGGAGGAAAACACCTCACCTCCTACAAAGGACCAAAACTCCTCACAAGCAAAAAAAACAAAGCTGGATGGAGAATGAGTGTGATGAAATGATGGAATCAGACTTCAGAAAGTGGATAATGAGAAACTTCAGTGAGCTAAAAGAACATGTTCTAAATCAGTGCAAAGAAACTAAGAACTTTGAAAAAAGATTTGAAAAAAGATTTGAGGAAATGATAAGAAGAATGGACAACTTAGAGAAGAATATGAAAGAATTGAAGGAGCTAAAAAACACAACACGAGAACTTCACGAAGCATGTAAAAATTTCAATAGCTGAATTGACCAAGCAGAAGAAAGAATATCAAAAGTTGAAGATCAACTCAATGAAATAAAATGAGAAACCAAGATTAGAGAAAAAAGCGCAAAAAGGAATGAAGAAAATCTCCAAGAAATGTGGGACTATGTGAAGAGACCCAACCAACGTTTGATAGGTGTACCAGAATGTGATGAAGAGAATGAATCCAAGCTGGAACATACTCTTCAGAATATTATCCAGAAAAATTTCACAACCTAGCAAGACAGGTCAATACTCAACTCCAGGAATTACAGAGAACATCACAAAGATACTCCACAAGAAGAGCAACCCCAAGGCACATAATCGTCAGATTCACCAGGGTTGAAATGAAGGAGAAAATACTATGGGCAGCCAGAGACAAAGGCCGGGTCACCCACAAAGGGAAGCCCATCAGACTCACAGCAGATCTCTCGGCAGAGACTCTACAAGCCAGAAGAGAGTGGGGGCCAATATTCAACATCCTTAAAGAAAAGAACTTTCAACCCAGAATTTCATATCCAGCCAAACTGAGCTTCACAAGTGAAGGAAAAATAAAATCCTTCATGAACAAGCAAGTACTCAGAGATTTTGTCACCACTAGGCCTCCTTTACAAGAGCTCCTGAAAGAGGCACTACTCATGGAAAGAAACAACCAGTACTAGCCATCCTAAAAGCATACCAAATGCCAAAGGGCATCAACAAAATGAAGACTCTACATAAACCAATGGGCAAAACTTCCAGCTAGCATCAAAATGGCAGTATTAAATTCACACATAACAATACTAACCCTAAATGTAAATGGGCTAAATGCACCAATCAAAAGACACAGACTGCCAAATTGGATAAAAAACCAAAACCCATCGGTGTATTGTATCCAGAAAACCCACCTCACACGCAAGGATACACAGAGGCTCAAAATAAAGGGATGGAGGAATATTTACCAAGGAAATGGAGAGCAAAAAAAAGCAGGAGTTGCAATTCTCTTCTCTGATAAAAGAGACTTTAAAGCAACAAAGATCAAAAGGTACAAAGAAGGTCATTACATAATGGTAAAAGGATCGATCCAACAAGAAGAGATAACGATTCTAAATATATATGGACCCAATGCAGGAGCACCCAGATATATAAGGCAAGTTCTTCATGACTTACAAAGAGACTTAGACTCCCACACAATAATAGTGGGAGACTTTAACACTCCATTGTCAATATCAGAGAGATCAAGCAGACATAAAATTAACAGGGATATCCAGGACTTGAACTCAGACCTGGAACAAGCAAACCTGATAGACATTTACAGAACTCTCCACCCCAAATCCACAGAATATACATTCTTCTCAGCACCACATCACACCTACTCCAAAATGGACCACATAACTGGAAGTAAGGCACTCCTCAGCAAATGCAAAACAACGGAAATCATAACAAACAGTCTCTCAGACCATAGTGCAATCAAGTTGGAACTCAGAATTCAGAACATAACTCAGAACCGCACAGCTTCATGGAAACTGAATAACTGGCTCTTGAATGTTGACTGGATAAACAATGAAATGAAGGCAAAAATAAAGAAGTTTTTCAAAACCAACGAGAATGAAGAAACAACATACCAGAATCTCTGGGACACATTTAAAGCAGTCTGTAGAGGAAAATATATAGCAATAAGTGCCCACATGAGAAGAGTGGAGAGATCCAAAATTGACATCCTATCGTCAAAATTGAAAGGGCTAGAGGAGCAAGATGAAAAATGCTCAAAACCTAGCCGAAGACAAGAAATAACTAAGATCAGAGCAGAACTGAAGGAGATAGAGACAAGAAAAACCCTTCAAAAAATCAATAAATCTAAGAGCTGGTTTTTCGAAAACATCAACAAAATAGACAGACCACTAGCCAGACTGATAAAAAAAAAGAGTATAATCAAATAGATGCAATAAAAAACGATAATGGGGAAATCACCACAGATTCCACAGAAATTCAAACCATCATCAGAGAATACTACAGACAACTCTATGCACATAAACTAATAAACCGGGAAGAAATCGATAAATTCCTGGACGCCTGTGTCCTCCCAAGTCTAAACCAGGAGGAAGCTGAAACTATGAATAGACCAATAAAAAGGTCTGAAGTTGAGACAGCAATTAAGAGCCTACCACACAAAAAAAGCCCAGGACAAGATGGGTTCACAGCCGAATTCTACCAGACACACAAAGAGGATCTGGTACCATTTCTTCTGAAACTATTCCAAATAATTCAAAGAGAGGGAACCCTTCCCAAATCATCTTATGAGACCAACATCATCCTGATACCAAAACCCGGCAGAGACTCAACAAGAAAAGAAAACTTCATGCCAATATCCATGATGAACATAAATGCAAAAATCTTCAATAAAATACTGGCAAACCGATTGCAACAGCACATTAAAAAACTTATCCATCATGATCAAGTAGGATTCATCCCGGGCATGCAAGGCTGGTTCAACATATGCAAGTCTATAAATGTAATTCACCACGTAAACAGAACCAAAACAAAAAACCACATGATTATCTCAATTGATGCAGAGAAGGCCTTTGACAAAATTCAACAGCCCTTTATGCTAAAAACCCTCAATAAACCTGGTATTGATGGAACATATCTCGAAGTAAAAAAAGCTATTTACGACAAACCATCAGCCAATATCTTACTTAATGGGCAAAAAGTGGAAGCATTCCCTATGAAATCTGGCACGAGACAAGGATACCCTCTCTCACCACTCCTATTCAACATAGTACTGGAAGTTCTATCCAGAGCAATCAGGCAAGGAAAAGAAATAAAGGGTATTCAAATAGGAAAGGTGGAAGTCAAATTGTCTCTATTTGCAGAAGACATGATAGTATACCTAGAAGACCCCATCACCTCAGCTCATAAACTCCTGAAACTGATAAGCAACTTCAGCAAAGTCTCAGGATATAAAATCAATGTGCGAGGAGGGGGGAGGCAAGATGGCGTCGTAGAGGTGACTCAGGATTGCAGCTCTCGGTGAAGGCGCAGAGGGTGAGTCCTAGCCGCATTCTCGGATGTTCCTTTTATGCCCACAGAGCGTTGAAAGTCCCAGGTGTGGGAGAGACACGGGACGCTAGCAGCCGGCTAACGCAACCAGCTCCCGCCGCCTCTTCGGCCGGTGCCGCAGCGGGACCCGGCGCGGAACTCACTGGTCTGGGTGCCCTGTTAAACCGGCAATCTGAGATTTGCAAGGGCAGATTGGCATGTCCATCTGATTGAACAGGACTTGGACAATGAGCCAGACCAGGAGTTTCCTGGGAAGCGTGATCTGAGCCGGGGTAGTGGGCAGCAGCACGGGAGATCGCACGGATCCCAGTGCCCTATCGGCAGGCTCCTGGGGCGCCAGTGAGAGAGTCGACCTTTCAGCTTGGGGAGAGGAAGAGAGAGAGAGAGAGAGGACGGACTCTGAGGCAGGGAGCAGGGTGATCGGGCTCGGCGGGTCCCACGCTCACGGGGACAAGCAGGGCGGCGACTGGAGGCGCTTGGGGCTGAGAGTTTTGTTGCCGGCATTTAGGACGGTGCAGCCCGGTCAGGGAGGGGCGTCCACCATTCCTGACAAAGTGCACCCCCACTTAAGTACCGCCCAGGACTGACGCAGCCTGCCGTTGCCGAGGCAACCTGCCATAACAGAGAGAGTCCGCCGGGCCGCAACAGGGCGGACCCGCCTTAGGAGGTCAGAGCCCCGGCAAGCAAATAGTGAATAGACTGCCACCTAGTGGGGCAGGACAGTGCAACAGATACTCATAAAGAAAGCCCCAACTCCCTGAGACAGAGCATCTAAGGGTGGAAAAAAAAAAAAAAAGAGTGGTGTTTTATGAGTTCTATTGCAGCAGACATAACCTCCCAACAACCCTGAATGAACAACGGAGCTCACAGCTCAGCACTGGAGCTCCTATAAAGCACAGACTGTCTCCTCAAGCAGCTCCCTGACCTCTGTATATCCAAGGAGTCTCCCCAGAAAAGGACTAATCAGACTGACATTTGGCTGGCATCATTCTGGAACAAGGGCAGCAGAAAAAGAAACTGATATCATCCCTCACTGTTCTGCAGCTGCTGCAGGTATACCCCAGACAAGCAGGGCCTGGAGTGGACCTCAGCACTCATACAGCAGAGAGGATAGATCATTAGAGGGAAAACTAAGTAACAGAAATACTTCATCATCAACAATCTCAGTGTCCACACAGAGACCCAATTGAAAAATCAGCCACTACTAAGACAACAGGCGGATAAATCCATAAAGATGGGAAGAAACCAGCGCAAAAAGGAGGAAAGCACCCGAAACCAAAACACCTCACCTCCAAAAAAGGACCAAAACTCCTCACCAGCAAGGGAACAAAGCTGGACAGAGAATGAATGTGACGAAATGACGGAATCAGACTTCAGAAAGTGGATAATGAGAAACTTCAGTGAGCTAAAGGAACATGTTCTAAACCAGTGCAAAGAAACTAAGAACCTTGAAAAAAGATTTGAAAAAAGATTCGAGGAATTGATAACGAGAATGGACAACTTAGAGAGGAATATGAATGAATTGAAGGAGCTGAAAAACTCAACACGAGAACTTCGCGAAGCATGCACAAGTATCAACAGCCGAATTGACCAAGCAGAAGAAAGAATATCAGAAGTTGAAGATCAACTCAATGAAATAAAACGAGAAACCAAGATTAAAGAAAAAAGCACAAAAAGGAATGAACAAAATCTCCAAGAAATGTGGGACTATGTGAAGAGACCCAACCTACGTTTGATAGGTGTACCAGAATGTGACGAAGAGAATGAATCCAAGCTGGAAAACACTCTTCAGGATATTATCCAGGAAAATTTCCCCAACCTAGCAAGACAGGTCAATACTCAACTCCAGGAAATACAGAGAACACCACAAAGATACTCTGCAAGAAGAGCAACCCCAAGGCACATAATCGTCAGATTCACCAGGGTTGAAACGAAGGAGAAAATACTAAGGGCAGCCAGAGAGAAAGGTCGGGTCACCCACAAAGGGAAGCCCATCAGACTCACAGCAGATCTCTCGGCAGAGACTCTACAAGCCAGAAGAGAGTGGGGGCCAATATTCAACATCCTTAAAGAAAAGAGCTTTCAACCCAGAATTTCATATCCAGCCAAACTGAGCTTCATAAGTGAAGGAAAAATAAAATCCTTCACGAACAAGCAAGTACTCAGAGATTTTGTCACCACTAGGCCTGCTTTACAAGAGCTCCTGAAAGAGGCACTACACATAGAAAGAAACAACCAGTTCCAGCCATCCGAAAAGCATACCAAATGCTAAAGACCATCAACAAAATGAAGAATGTACAGGAACCAACGGGCAAAACAGCCAGCTAGCATCAAAATGGCAGTATCAAATTCACACATAACAATATTAACCCTGAATGTAAATGGGCTAAATGCACCAATCAAAAGACACAGACTGGCAAATTGGATAAAAAACCAAAACCCATCGGTGTGCTGTATCCAGGAAACCCACCTCACATGCAAAGATACACAAAGGCTCAAAATAAAGGGATGGAGGAAGATTTACCAAGCAAATGGAGAGCAAAAAAAAGCAGGAGTTGCAATTCTCATCTCTGATAAAATAGACTTTAAAGTAACAAAGATCAAAAGGGACAAAGAAGGTCATTACATAATGGTAAAAGGATCGATACAACAAGAAGAGATAACGATTCTAAATATATATGGACCCAATGTAGGAGCACCCAGATATATAAGGCAAGTTCTTAATGACTTACAAAGGGACTTAGACTCCCACACAATAATAGTGGGAGACTTTAACACTCCACTGTCAATAGCAGACAGATCAACCAGACAGAAAATTAACAAGGATATCCAGGACTTGAACTCAGACCTGGAACAAGCAAACCTGATAGACATTTACAGAACTCTCCACCCCAAATCCACAGAATATACATTCTTCTCAGCACCACATCACACCTACTCCAAAATTGACCACATAATTGGAAGTAAAGCACTCCTCAGCAAATGCAAAACAACTGAAATCATAACAAACAGTCTCTCAGACCATAGTGCAATCAAGTTGGAACTCAGAATTCAGAAAATAACTCAGAACCGCACAGCTTCATGGAAACTGAACAATTGGCTCTTGAATGTTGATTGGATAAACAATGAAATGAAGGCAGAAATAAAGAAGTTCTTTGAAACCAATGAGAATGAAGACACAACGTACCAGAATCTCTGGGACACATTTAAAGCAGTCTGTAGAGGAAAATATATAGCAATAAGTGCCCACATGAGAAGAATGGAGAGATCCAAAATTGACACCCTATCGTCAAAATTGAAAGAGCTAGAGGAGCAAGATCAAAAAAGCTCAAAACCTAGCCGAAGACAAGAAATAACTAAGATCAGAGCAGAACTGAAGGAGATAGAGACAAGAAAAACCCTTCAAAAAATCAATAAATCTAAGAGCTGGTTTTTCGAAAAGATCAACAAAATAGACAGACCACTAGCCAGACTGATAAAAAAGAAGAGAGAGAACAACCAAATAGATGCAATAAAAAACGATAAAGGGGAAATCACCACAGATTCCACAGAAATTCAAACCATCATCAGAGAATACTACAAACAACTCTATGCACATAAACCAGTAAATCAGGAAGAAATGGATAAATTCCTGGATGCCTGTGTCCTCCCAAGCCTAAACCAGGAGGAAGCCGAAACTATGAATAGACCAATAACAAGGTCTGAAGTTGAGGCAGCAATTAAGAGCCTACCACACAAAAAAAGCCCAGGTCCAGATGGGTTCACAGCCGAATTCTACCAGACACACAAAGAGGATCTGGTACCATTCCTTCTGAAACTATTCCAAATAATCCAAAAAGAGGGAACCCTTCCCAAATCATTTTATGAGACCAACATCATCCTGATACCAAAACCTGGCAGAGATTCAACAAGAAAAGAAAACTTCAGGCCAATATCCATGATGAACATAGATGCAAAAATCTTCAATAAAATACTGGCAAACCGATTGCAACAGCACATTAGAAAACTTATCCATCATGATCAAGTAGGATTTATCCCGGGGATGCAAGGCTGGTTCAACATACGCAAGTCTATAAATGTAATTCACCACATAAACAGAAGCAAAAACAAAAACCACATGATTATCTCAATTGATGCAGAGAAGGCATTTGACAAAATTCAACAGCCCTTTATGCTAAAAACCCTCAATAAACTTGGTATTGATGGAACATATCTCAAAGTAATAAAAGCTATTTATGACAAACCAACAGCCAATATCATACTTAATGGGCAAAAACTGGAAGCATTCCCTTTGAAATCTGGCACTAGACAAGGATGCCCTCTCTCACCACTTCTATTCAACATAGTACTGGAAGTTCTAGCCAGAGCAATCAGGCAAGAAAAAGAAATAAAGGGTATTCAAATAGGAAAGGTGGAAGCCAAATTGTCTCTATTTGCAGACGACATGATAGTATACCTAGAAGACCCCATCACCTCAGCCCAAAAGCTCCTGCAACTGATAAGCAACTTCAGCAAAGTCTCAGGATATAAAATCAATGTGCAAAAATCACAAGCATTCCTATACACCAATAACAGACTTAAAGAGAACCAAATCAAGAATGAACTGCCATTCACAATTGCTACAAAGAAAATAAAATACCTAGGAATACAACTCACTAGGAAGGTAAGGGACCTCTTTAAGGAAAACTACAAACAACTGCTCAATGAAATAAGAGAGGACACAAACAGATGGAGAAACATTCCATGTTCGTGGTTAGGAAGAATCAATATCGTGAAAATGGCTATACTGCCCAAAGTAATTTACACAATCAATGCTATCCCCATCAAACTACCATTGAATTTCTTCACAGAACTGGAAAAAACCACCATGAATTTCATATGGAACCAAAAAAGAGCCCGCATAGCCAAGTCAATTCTAAGCAAAAAGAACACAGCGGGAGGCATCACGCTACCAGACTTCAAACTATACTACAAGGCTACAGTAATCAAAACAGCATGGTACTGGTACCAAAACAGAGATATAGACCAATGGAACAGAACAGAGGCATCGGAGGCAACACAACACATCTACAACCATATTATCTTTGATAAACCAGACAAAAACAGGCAATGGGGAAAGGATTCCCTATTTAATAAATGGTGTTGGGAAAACTGGCTAGCCATGTGCAGAAAGCAGAAATTGGACCCCTTCCTGACACCTTACACTAAAATTAACTCCAGATGGATTAAAGACTTAAACGTAAGACCCGACACCATAAAAACCCTAGAAGAAAATCTAGGCAAAACCATTCAGGACATAGGAGTAGGCAAGGACTTCATGAACAAAACTCCCAAAGCATTGGCAACAAAAGCCAAAATAGACAAATGGGACCTAATCAAACTCCACAGCTTCTGCACAGCAAAACAAACAGTCACTAGAGTGAATCGGCAACCATCAGAATGGGAAAAAATCTTTGCAGTTTACGCATCCGACAAAGGGCTGATATCCAGAATTTACAAAGAACTCAAACAGATTTACAGGAAAAAAACAAACAAGCCCATTCAAAAATGGGCAAAGGATATGAACAGAAACTTTACGAAAGCAGACATACATGAGGCCAGCAAACATATGAAAAAGTGCTCATCGTCATTGGTCATTAGAGAGATGCAAATCAAAACCACATTGAGATACCATCTCACACCAGTTAGAATGGCGATCATTAAAAAATCTGGAGACAGCAGATGCTGGAGAGGATGTGGAGAAATAGGAACACTCTTACACTGTTGGTGGGAGTGTAAATTAGTTCAACCATTGTGGAAGACAGTGTGGCGATTCCTCAGGGACCTAGAAATAGAAATTCCATTTGACCCAGCAATCCCATTACTGGGTATCTATCCAAAAGAGTATAAATCGTTCTACTATAAGGACACATGCACACGAATGTTCATTGCAGCACTGTTTACAATAGCAAAGACCTGGAACCAACCCAAATGCCCAACGATGATAGACTGGACTGGGAAAATGTGGCACATATACACCATGGAATATTATGCAGCAATCAAAAATGATGAGTTTGTGTCCTTTGTAGGGACATGGATGAATCTGGAGAACATCATTCTCAGCAAACTGACACAAGAACAGAAAAAGAAATACCGCATATACTCGCTCATAGGTGGGTGAGAAAAATGAGAACATGTGGACACAGAGAGGCGGTCTACTATACACTGGGGACTGTTGGGGGGAATGGGGGAGGGACAGCGGGGGGGGCTGGGGGGGATAGCCTGGGGATGAATACCAAGTGTGGGTGAAGGGGAGGAAAGCAGCAAAGCACACTGCCATGTGTGTACCTATGCAACTATCTTGCTCGTTCTGCACATGTACCCCCAAACCTATAATGCAATAAAAAAAAAAAAAAAAAAAAAAACATAAATAAATAAATAAAAAAAAAAAATCAATGTGCAAAAATCACAAGCATTCCTATACACCAATAACAGGCTTAAAGAGAACCAAATCAAGAACGAACTGCCATTCACGATTTTTACAAAGAAAATAAAATACCTAGGAATACAACTCACAAGGAACGTAAGGGACCTCTTTAAGGAAATCTACAAACCACTGCTCAACGAAATAAGAGAGGACACAAACAGATGAAGAAAGATTCCATGTTCGTGGCTAGGAAGAATCAATATCGTGAAAATGGCTATACTGCCCAAAGTAATTTACACAATCAATGCTATCCCCATCAAACTACCACTGAATTTCTTCACAGGACTGATAAAAACCAACATGAACTCCATATGGAACCAAAGGAGAGCCCGCATAGCCAAGTCAATTCTAAGCAAAAAGAACACAGCAGGCGGCATCACACTATTAGACTTCAAACTATACTACAAGGCTACGGTAATCAAAACAGCATGGTACTGGTACCAAAACAGAGATATAGACCAATTGAATAGAACTGAGGCATCGGTGAGAACACAACATATCTACAACCATATAATCTTTGATAAACCAGACAAAAAACAAGCTATGGGGAAAGGATTCCCTGTTTAATAAATGTTGTTGGGAAAACTTGCTAGCCATATGCAGAAAGCAGAAACTGGACCCCTTCCTGATACCTTACACTAAAATTAACTCCAGATGGATTAAATACTTAAACATAAGACGTGACAACATAAAAACCCTGGAAGAAAATCTAGGCAAAACCATTCAGGACATAGGAGTAGGCAAGGACTTCATGAATAAAACACCAAAAGCATTGGCAACAAAAGCCAAAATAGACAAATGCGACCTAATCAAACTCCACAGCTTCTGCACGGCAAAAGAAACAGTCACTAGAGTGAATCGGCAACCATCAGAATGGGAAAAAAGCTTTGCAGTTTACACATCTGACAAAGGGCTGATATCCAGAATTTACAAAGAACTCAAACAGATTTACAGGAAAAAAACAAACAAGCCCATTCAAAAATGGGCAAAGGATATGAACAGACACTTTACAAAAGAAGACATACATGAGGCCAACAAACACATGAAAAAATGCTCATCATCACTGGTCGTTAGAGAGATGCAAATCAAAACGACATTGAGATATCATTTCACGCCCGTTAGAATGGCAATCATTAAAAAATCTGGAGACAACAGATGCTGGAGAGGATGTGGAGAAAGAAGAACACTCTTACACTGTTGGTGGGAGTGTAAATTAGTGGAAGACAGTGTGGCGATTCCTCAAGGACCTAGAAATAGACATTCCATTTGACCCAGCAATCCCATTACTGGGTATATATCCAAAGGAATATAAATCATTCTACTATAAGGAAACATGCACACGAATGTTCATTGCAGCACTGTTTACAATAGCAAAGACCTGGAACCAACCCAAATACCCATCGATGATAGACTGGACTGGGAAAATGTGGCATATATACACCATGGAATATTATGCAGCAATAAAAAATGATGAGTTTGTGTCCTTTGTAAGGACATGGATGAATCTGGAGAACATCATTCTCAGCAAACTGACACAAGAACAGAAAACGAAATACCGCATATTCTCACTCATAGGCGGGTGAGAAAAATGAGAACACATGGACACAGGGCGGGGGTCTTCTACACACTGGTGTCTATTGGGGGGAATGGGGGAGGGACAGCGGTTGGGAACTGGGGAGGGATAGCCTGGGGATAAATGCGAAGTTTGGGTGAAGGGGAGGAAGGCAGCAAAACACACTGCCATGTGTGTACCTATGCAACTATCATGCACGTTCTGCACATGTACCCCAAAACGTATAATGCAAAAAAAATTTAAAAAATTAAAAAATAAAATAAAATACGCTCCTGTCTATTACCCAGGTGTGCATTATTTACTAATGCTCTGAATGATATTCAATATAAAATACACTCCTGACTATTCTTTTTATGTGTTTTATTCACACAGGCTCTGAATGAGGAACCTTATGAAATAGACTCGTGAGTATTCCACAACTGTGTATTATTCAGTGATTTTCTGATCAAGTGGCCATATAAAATAGATTGCTGACTATAGCCTTTTGACTATTCCTCAGGTGTGCATTTTCCACTGAGGCACTGGGTGAATGGTCATACCGAATAGATTTCATACTGTTTTCCAGGTGTGCATGTCTCAGTGAGTCCCTGAATAAGTGGCTCTATGAAATAGACTCCTTAGTACTTTCCATGTATATATGATTCTTCACTGAGGCTCTGAATGAGTGTCCATATAAAATACACTCCTGATTTTCAATAGGTGTGTATTATTCAGTGAGGCTATGAACGAGTGGCCATAGGAAAGAGACTCCTGTATACTTTCCAGGCGTGCATATTTAGGTTGGACTCTGAAGCAGCGGCCATACAAAATAGAATGCTGACTTTCCCAGAGGTGTATATTAATCAGTGAGGCTCTGAATGTATGGCTATGTAAAATGAACTTCTGACTACTCTACAGGTGTTCCTTATTCAGTGAAAGAATGAGAGGCCATATGTAATAGCATTCTCAGTATTCACCAGGTATGCATTCTTCACTGAGGCTCTGAAATTTTGGCCATATCAAACTGTCTCCTGACTTGTCCACAGGTGTTTATTATTTAATGAGGCTTTGAGTTAGTGACTATATAAAATAGACTACTGACTATTCCCCAGGTGTTTCAGATTATTGACTGAGACTCTGAATAAGTGGGCATATGGAAAAGACTACTGACTATTCCAAAGTTGTGCATTACTCACTCAGGCTTTGATTTTCTGGCCATATAAAATAGACTAGTGTTTATTCCACAGGTATGCATTATTCACTGAGACTCTAAATGAGTGCCTATATAAAGTATGCTCCTATCACATCCCCAGGGGTGTATTACTCAGTGAGGCTGTGCATGAGTGGTCATATAAAATAAGATGCTGTATATCCCCCATGTTTGTATTATTCAGTGAATCTCTGAGTGAGTGGCTATATGAAATACACTGCTGAGTACTGTACATTTGTGCATTATTCACTGAGGCTCTGAATGAGTGGCTATATCAATTAGGCTCCTGACTATTCCACAGGAGTGAATTATTCAATGAAGTTCTGAGTGAGAGGCCAGTTGAAATTGACTCCTGATCATTCCCCTGTTGTGTATAATTAAATGACCCTCTCAGTGTGTGCTTAATTAAAATACACTCCTGACTATTCCCCAGGTTTGTCTTATTCACTGAGGTTTTGAATCAGTTGCCACATGAAATAGACTCCTGACAATTTTCCAAGTGTGCACTATTCCCTGGGAGTCTCAGTGAGTGGCCATAAGAAACAGCTTCATAACTCTCCCCAATGTGTTTATTATTCAGGGAGGCTCTTAAAGAGTGTCCATATGAAATAGACTCCTGACTATTTCCCAGGTGTGCATTATTCACTGACGCTCCAAATAAGTGGCAATATGTAATAGAATTTTGACTATTCCCCAGGTGTGTATTATTCACTCAGCCTCTGAATGAGGAGCCTTATAAACGCCTGACTATACCACAGGTGTGTATTATTCACTGATGTTCTGAATGTGTGGACAAAGCAGATAGATACCTGGCCACTCAACATGTTTCCATTCTTTACTGATGCTCTGAATGAATGGCCATATGAAAGAGACTCCAAATTTTTGTCCAGATATGCATTACTCAATGAGGCTCTGAAGAAGGGGCCACTTGAAATTTACTCCTTACAATTCCGCATGCGTTAATTTTTCTGTTAGACTAAAAAATGGGATCGATAGGAAATAGCCTCCTCAGGATTCCAAGGCATACATCATTCATCGAAGCTCATAATGGGTGTTCATATTAAATAGAACCCTGACTATTCCCCATGTGTGCATCATTCAGTGAGGTGCTGAATGAATGGCCATATGAAATACACTCCTGAGTACCCAACAGGTGTGCATCATTCAGTGAAGCTTTGAATTAGAGGGCCTATGTAATAGACTCCTGAGTATTCCCTAGGTGAGTATTATTCACTGAGCCTCTCAATAAGTGTTCATATGGCATAGACTCCTAATTAATGTCCCGGTATTCATTATTCAATGAGGATCTCAACCAGTGGTCATGTGAAATAGAAACCTATTTCCCAGGTGTGCATCATTCAGTAATGCTCTTATTGGGGAGCCATATGGCATGGACTCTGACTATTTCCAAAATGTGTATCATTCAGTGAGTTTCTGAACGAGTGACCATCTGAAACAGACTTCTGACTATAATCTTTGACGATTCCTCAGGTGTGCATTCTTCACTGAGGCAGTAGGTAAATGGTCATATCAAATAGGCTCCAGACTATTCCCCAGGTGTGCATTATTCAGTGAGTCTCTGAATAAGTGGCTATATAAAATAGACTCCTGAGTATTCCCCAGGTATATATAATTCTTTACTGAGACTCTGAATGAGTGGCCGTGTGAAATACACTCCTGACTTTTCCATAGGTGTGTAAGATTTAGTGAGGCTCTGAATGAGATATCATAGGAAAGAGACTCCTGAATACTCCACAGACGTGCATTTGTAGGTTGGGCACGGAATGAGTGGCCATACGAAATAGAATCCTGACTTTCCCCCATGTGTATATTATTAAGTGAGGCTGCGAATGTGTGGTATATGAAATAGACTTCTGAATACTCTAAAGGTGTTCCTTATTCAGTGAAGCTCTGAATGAGAGGCCGTATGTAACAGCATCCTGAGTATTCCCCACGTATGCATTATTCACTAAGGCTTTGAAAGTTTGGCCATATCACACATATACACCATGGAATATTATGCAGCAATCAAAAATGATGAGTTTGTGTCCTTTGTAGGGACATGGATGAATCTGGAGAACATCATTCTCAGCAAACTGACACAAGAACAGAAAAAGAAATACCGCATATACTCACTCATAGGTGGGTGAGAAAAATGAGAACACGTGGACACAGAAAGGCGGTCTACTATACACTGGGGACTGTTGGGGGGAATGGGGGAGGGACAGCGGGGGGGGGCTGGGGGGGATAGCCTGGGGATGAATACCAAGTGTGGGTGAAGGGGAGGAAAGCAGCAAAGCACACTGCCATGTGTGTACCTATGCAACTATCTTGCTCGTTCTGCACATGTACCCCCAAACCTATAATGCAATAAAAATTAAAAAAAAAAAAAAGAAAGTTTGGCCATATCAAATTGTCTTCTGACTAGTCCACAGGTGTGCATTATTTAATGAGGCTTTAAGTTAGTGACCTCATAAAATAGTCTCCTTACTATTCCACAGGTGTGTATTATTGACTGAGACTCTGAATACATGGGCATGTGAAATATGACCATTCCAAAGCTGTGCATTACTCCCTTCGGCTTTCATTTTCTGGCCATATGAAATAGACTAGTGTCTATTCCCCAGGTATGCATTATTCACTGAGACTGTAAATGAGTGGCTATATAAACTAGACTCCAACTCTTCCCCAGTTGTGTATTATTCACTCAGTCTCTGAATGAGGAGCCTTATGAAATAGACTCCTGACTATAGCACAGGTGTGTATTATTTACTGATGTTCTGATTGTGTGGCCAAGAAAGTAGACACCTGGCCACTCTAGAGGTGTGCATTCTTTACTGATGCTCTGAATGAATGGCCATATGAAAGAATCTCCAAATTTTTCTCCAGATATTTATTATTCAATGAGGTTCTGAAGGAGGGGCCATATGAAATTTACACCTTACAATTTCGCATGTGTTAATTTTTCTGTTAGACTCAGAAAGGGAGTTGGTAGAAAATAGACTCCTCAGGATTCCAAGGAAAACATAATTCAGCAAGGCTCATAATGGGAGTTCATATTAAAGACAATCCTGACTATTCCCCACGTGTGTATCATTCAGTGAGGTGCTGAGTGAGTGGCCATATGAAATACAGTCCTGAGTACCCAACAAGAGTGCATTGTTCAGTGAGGCTTTGAATGAGAGGGCCTATGTAATAGACTCCTGAGTATTCCCTAGGTGTGTATTATTCACAGAGGCTCTGGAGGAGTGTTCTTATGACATAGCCTCCTGATTAATGTCCCGGTATGCATTATTCAATGAGGCTCTCAACCAGGGGTTATATGAAATAGAAACCTATTTCCCAGGTGTGCATCATTCAGTAATGCTCTGATTGCGTGGCCATATGGCATGGACTCTAACTATTCCCAAGGTGTGTATCATTCAGTGTGTTTCTGAACGAGTAATAATATGAAATATACACCAACTATAGCCTGCTGACTATTCCTCAGGTGTGCATTTTCCACTGAGGTACTGGGTGAATGGTCATATCAAATAAACTCCAGACTATTCCCCAGGTGTGCATTATTCAGTCAGTCTCTGAATAAGTGGCTATATAAAATAGACTTTTGAGTATTCCACAGGTATATATGATTCTTCACTGAGGCTCTGAATGAGTGGCCATGTGAAATACATTCCTGAATTTTCCACAGGTGTGTTTTATTCAGTGAGGCTCTGAATGAATTACCATAGGAAAGAGACTCCTGAATACTCCCCAGGCGTGCGCTTTTAGGTTGAGCTCTGAATGAGAGGTCATACGAAATGGAATCCCGACTTTCTTCCATGTGTATATTATTAAGTGAGGCTGCGAATGTGTGGCTATATGACATAGACTACTGACTACTCTACATGTGTTCCTTATTCAGTGAAGCTCTGAATGAGAGGCCATATGTAACAGCATCCTGAGTATTCCCCAGGTATGCATTATTCACTGAGGCTTTGAAGGTTTGGCCATATCAAATTTTCTCCTGACTAGTCCACAGGTGTGTATTATTTAGTGAGGCTTTGAGTTAGTAACCCTGTGAAATAGACTCCAGACTATTCCGCAGCTGTGTATTATTAACTGATACTCTTAAAAAGAGGGCATATTCCACAGGAGTGAATTATTCAATGAAGTATGTGACTCCTGATTATACCACAGGTGTTTTATTTTTTTTTTTTGAGACGGAGTTTCGCTCTTGTTACCCAGGCTGGAGTGCAATGGCGCGATCTCGGCTCACCACAACCTCTGCCTCCTGGGTTCAGGCAATTCTCCTGCCTCAGCCTCCTGAGTAGCTGGAATTACAGGCACACGCCACCATGCCCAGCTAATTTTTTGTATTTTGAGTAGAGATGGGGTTTCAACATGTCGACCAGGATGGTCTCGATCTCTTGACCTCGTGATCCACCCACCTCGGCCTCCCAAAGTGCTGGGATTACAGGCTTGAGCCACCGCGCCTGGCCCTCCACAGGTGTGTTTTATTCATTGATGTTAAATAATGAATAATTATTAAACATCAATGAATAAAACACACCTGTGGTATAGTCAGGAGTTTATTTCATAAGGCCCCTCATTCAGAGGCTGAGTGAATAATACACACCTGGGGAATAGTCAGGAATCTATTATATATGGCTACTTATTCAGAGCCTCAATGAATAAAGCACACCTGGGAAATAGTTATGAGTCTATTTCATATGGACACACTTTCAGAGCCTCCCTAAATAATACACACATTGGGGAGAGTCAATAATCTGTTTTTTATGACCACTCACTGAGACTCCAAGAAAATAGTGCACTCTTGGGAAATTGTCAGGAGTCTATTTCATATGGCAACTCATACAGAACCTCAGTGAATAAGACACACCTGGGGAGCCAAGATGGCGCCATGAAAACAACTCAGGATTGCAGCTCTCAGTGAAGGTGCAGAGGGTGAGTCCTAGCCGCATTTTGAGACGAACTTTGTTTCCCAAAGAATGAGAAATTTCCAGGTGTAGGAGAGACAAAAGACAGCAGTGCAGCTTTTTAGGCTTGGGTGGCCATTTGGGCCAGTGCCACGGTGCAGCAGCAGCCTGCACAAAGCTCACTGGTCTGGGTGCTCTGTTAAACTGGCAATCTGAGTTTTGGGAAGGCAGATTAACATGTCCATTTGATTGAACGGGGCTTGGACGGTGAGCCAGACCAGAAGATTCCTGGGAAGAGTGGTTTGAGCTGGTACAGTGGGCAGCCACAGGGGAGATTGCACGGTTTCCAGTGACCAATCAGCAGGCGACTGGGGCGCCTGGGAGAGAGTCAACCATTCAATTTAGAGAGAGAGAGAGAGAGAGAGAGAGAGAGAGAGAGAGAGAGAGAGAGAAGGGACTCTGAGGCAGAAAGCAAGGTGATCGGGCTCAGCGGGTCCCACCCTCACGCAGACAAGCAGTGCGGTGATTCAAGGTGCTCGGGGTTGAGAGTTTTGCTGCGGGGTCACCTGAATCCAGGACGGTGCAGCTCGGTGGGGGAGGGGCTTCCACCACTAAAGACACAATCCACCCCTACTGAGGTACCACCCACTGCTGAACAGCCTGCCATTGCCGAGGCAAATAGCCATAACAAAGAGACGCTGCTAAAAGGGTGGAGTGCACCACAGTAGAATGAAACCTCATGGCAGCAGGGAAGACTCGCGCTAGCAGGGCAGAGCCCCAGAAGGCAAATAGTGAATAGACTGCCTCCTAGCTGGGCAGGACAGTGCAACAGATACTGATAAAGAAAGCCCCAACTCCCTGAGACAGAGCATCTAAGGGGGAAAACGAGGGGAAGTTTTATGAGCTCTGTTGCGGCAGACATAAACACATCCTCCCAAAAACCCTGAAAGAACAACGAAGCTCACAGTTCAGCAATGGAGCTCCTATAAAGCACAGACCGTATCCTCAAGCAGCTCCCTCACCCCTGTATATCCAAAGAATCCCCCCCCAAAAAACTAATCAGACTGACATATGGCAGGCATCATTCTGAAACAAAGATAGCAGAAGAAGAAACTGGTAGCATCCCTCACTGTTTCACCACTGCTACAGGTGTACCCCAGACAAGCAGGGCCTAGAGTGGACCTCAGCACTCGTACAGAAGAGGGACTACACCATTAGAAGAAAAACTAAGTAACAGAAATACTTCATCATCAACAATCTGGGCGTCCACACAAAGACCCTATTAAAAAATCAGCAACTACTAAGACGACAGGTGGATAAATCCATAAAGATGGGAAGAAACCAGCGCAAAAAGAAGGAAAACACCCGAAACCAAAAGACTTCACCTCCTACAAAGGACCAAAACTCCTCACCAGCAAAGGAACAAAGCTGGACATAGAATGAGTGTGACGAAATGACGGAATCAGACTTCAGAAAGCGGATAATGAGAAACTTCAGTGAGCTAAAAGAACATGGTCTAAATCAGTGCAAAGAACCTAAGAACTTTGAAAAAATATTTGAAAAAAGATTCGAGGAAATGATAACAAGAATGAACAACTTAGAAATATGAATGAATTGAAGGAGCTGAAAAACACAACATGAGAATTTCACAAAGGATGCACAAGTTTTAACAGCCGAATTGACCAGGCAGAAGAAAGAACATCAGAAGTCGAAGATCAACTCAATGAAATAAAGCGTGAAACCAAGATTAAAGAAAAAAGCACAAAAAGGAATGAATAAAATCTCCAAGAAATGTGGGACTATGTGAAGAGACCCAACCTACGTTTGATAGGTGTACCAGAATGTGATGAAGAAAATGAATCCAAGCTGGAAAACACTCTTCAGGATATTATCCAGGAAAATTTCCCCAACCTAGCAAGACAGGTCAATACTCAACTCCAGGAAATACAGAGAACACCACAAAGATACTCCACAAGAAGAGCAACCCCAAGGTACATAATCATTAGATTCACCAGGGTTAAAATGAAGGAGAAAATACTAAGAGCAGCTAAAGAGAAAGGTCGGGTCACCCACAAAGGGAAGCCCATCAGACTCACAGCAGATCTCTCGGCAGAGACTCTACAAGCCAGAAGAGAGTGGGGGCCAATATTCAACATCCTTAAAGAAAAGAACTTTACACATCTGACAAAGGACTGATATCCAGAATTTACAAAGAACTCAAACAGATTTACAGGAAAAAAACAAACAAGCCCATTCAAAAATGGGCAAAGGATATGAACAGAAATTTTACAAAAGAAGACATACATGAGGCCAACAAACATATGAAAAAGTGCTCATCATCATTGGTCATTAGAGAGATGCAAATCAAAACCACATTGAGATACCATCTCACACCAGTTAGAATGGCGATCATTAAAAAATCTGGAGACAGCAGATGCTGGAGAGGATGTGGAGAAATAGGAACACTCTTACACTGTTGGTGGGAGTGTAAATTAGTTCAACCATTGTGAAAGACAGTGTGGTGATTCCTCAGGGACCTAGAAATAGAAATTCCATTTGACCCAGCAATCCCATTACTGGGTATATATCCAAAGGACTATAAATCGTTCTACTATAAGGACACATGCACACGAATGTTCATTGCAGCATTGTTTACAATAGCAAGGACCTGGAACCAACCCAAATGCCCAACGATGATAGACTGGACTGGGAAAATGTGGCACATATACACCATGGAATATTATGCAGCAATCAAAAATGATGAGTTTGTGTCCTTTGTAGGGACATGGATGAATCTGGAGAACATCATTCTCAGCAAACTGACACAAGAACAGAAAAAGAAATACCGCATATACTCACTCATAGGTGGGTGAGAAAAATGAGAACACATGGACACAGAGAGGCGGTCTACTATACACTGGAGACTGTTGGGGGGAATGGGGGAGGGACAGCGGGGGGGATGACCTGGGGATGACTACCAAGTGTGGGTGAAGGGGAGGAAGGCAGCAAAGCACACTGCCATATGTGTACCTATTCAACTATCTTGCTCGTTCTGCACATGTACCCCCAAACCTATAATGCAATAAAAATTAAAAAAAAAAAAAGAAAAAAAAAAGAAAAGAACTTTCAACCCGGAATTTCATATCCAGCCAAACTGAGCTTCATAAGGGAAGGAAATATAAAATCCTTCACGAACAAGCAAGTACTCAGAGATTTTGTCACCAATAGGCCTGCTTTACAAGAGCTCCTGAAAGAGGCACTACACATAGAAAGAAACAACCAGTACCAGCCATCCTAAAAGCATACCAAATGCTAAAGAGCATCAACAAAATGAAGAATCTGCATCAACCAAGAAACAATACAGCCAGCTAGCATCAAAATGGCAGTATGAAACTCACACATAACAATATTAACCCTAAATGTAAATGGGCTAAATGCACCAATCAAAAGACACAGACTGAAAAACTGGATAAAAAATCAAAACCCATTGGTTTGCTGTATCCAGGAAACACATCTCACACGCAAAGATTCACAAAGGCTCAAAATAAAGGGATGGAGAAAGATTTACCAAGCAAATGGAGAGCAAAAAAAAAAAAAGCAGGAGTCGAAATTCTCATCTCTGATAACACAGACTTTGAAGCAACAAAGATCAAAAGAGACAAAGAAGGTCATTACATAATGGTAAAGAATTGATACAGCAAGAAGAGCTAACGATTTTAAATATATATGGTCCCAATACAGGAACACCCAGATATATAAGGCAAGTTCTTAATGACCTACAAAAAGACTTAGACTCCCACACAATAATAGTGGGAGACTTTAACACTCCACAGTCAATATCAGACAGACCAACCGGACAGAAAATTAACAAGGATATCAAGGGCTTGAACTCAGACCTGGAACAAGAACCTGATAGACATTTACAGAACTCTCCATACCAAATCCACTGAATATACATACTTCTCAGCATCACATCACAACTGCTCCAAAATTGACTACATAATTGGAAGTAAAGCACTCCTCAGCAAATGCAAAACAACTGAAATCATAATAAACAGTCTCTCAGACCATAGTGAAATCAACTTAGAACTCAGAATTCAGAAACTAACTCAGAACCGCACAGCTTCATGGAAACTGAACAACTGGCTCTTGAATGTTGATTGGATAAACAATGAAATGAAGGCAGAAATAAAGAAGTTTTTCAAAACCAACGAGAACGAAGACACAACATACCAGAATCTCTGGGACACATTTAAAGCAGTCTGTAGAGGAATATATATATAGCAATTAGTGCCCACATGAGAAGAGTGGAGAGATCCAAAATGGACACCCTATCGTCAAAATTGAAAGAGCTACAGGAGCAAGATCAAAAAACTCAAAACCTAGCCGAAGACGAGAAATAAGTATGATCAGAGCAGAACTGAAGGAGACAGAGACAAGAAAAACCCTTCAAAAAATCAATAAATCCAAGAGCTGGTTTTTCAAAAAGATCAACAAAATAGACAGACCACTAGTCAGACTGACAAAAAAGAAAAGAGAGAACAACCAAATAGATGCAATAAACACGATAAAGGGGAAATCACCACAGATTCCACAGAAATTCAAACCAACATCAGAGAATACTACAAACAACTCTATGCACATAAACTAGTAAACCAGGAAGAAATGGATTAATTCCTGAAAACCTGTGTCCTCCCAAGCCTAAACCAGGAGGAAGCTGAAACTATGAATATACCAATAACAAGGTCTATAGTCAAGGCAGCAATTAAGAGCCTACCACACAAAAAAAGCCCAGGTCCAGATGGGTTCACAACCAATTTCTACCAGACACACAGGGAGGATCTGGTATCATTTCTTCTGAAACTATTCCAAATAGTTCAAAAAGAGGGAACCCTTCCCAAATCATTTTATGAGAAAAACATCATCCTGATACCAAAACCCGGCAGAGACTCAACAAGAAAAGAAAACTTCAGGCCAAGATCCATGATGAACATAGATGCAAAAATCTTCAATAAAATACTGGCAAACCAATTGCAACAGCACATTAAAAAACTTCTCCATCATGATCAAGTAGGATTCATCCTGGGCATGCAAGGCTGGTTCAACATACTCAAGTCTATGAACGGCATTCACCACATTAACAGAACCAAAAACAAAAACCAAATGATTATCTCAATTGATGCAGAGAAGGCATTTGACATAATCCGTCTGCCCTTGATGGTAAAAACTCTCAATAAACTCGGTATTGATGGAACATATCTCAAAGTAATAAAAGCTATTTATGACAAACCAACAGCCAATATCATACTTAATGGGCAAAAACTGGAAGCATTCCCTTTGAAATACGGCAGTAGACAAGCATGCCCTCTGTCACCACTCCTATTCAACATCGTACTGGAAGTTCTAGCCAGAGCAATCAGGCAAGAAAAAGAAATAAAGGGTATTTGAATAGAAAAGAAGGAAGCCAAATTGTCTCTATTCACAGACGACATGGTAGTATACACAGAAGACCCCATCACCTCAGCCCAAAAACTTCTGAAACTGATAAGCAACTTGAGCAAAGTCTCAGAATATAGAATCAATCTGCAAAAATCACAAGCATTCCTATACACCAATAACAGACTAAAAGAGAACCAAATCAAGAACGAACTGCCATTCCTAATTGCCACAAAGAGAATAAAATGCCTAGGAATACAACTTACAGAAAACGTAAGGGACCTCTTCAGGGAAAACTACAAACCACAGCTCAATGAAATAAGAGAGGACAGAAACAGATGGAGAAACATTCCATGTACATGGTTAGGAAGAACCAATATCGTGACAATGGTTATACTGCCCAAAGTAATTTTCAGAATCAACGCTATCCCCGTCAAGCTACCATTGAGTTTCCTCACAGAACTGGATAAAACCACCGTGAACTTCATGTGGAACCAAAAGAGAGCCCGCATAGCCAAGTCAATTCTAAGCAAAAAGAACACAGCGGGAGGCATCACACTACCAGACTTCAAACTATACTACAAGGCTACAGTAATCAAAACAGCATGGTACTGGTACCAAAACAGAGATATAGACCAATGGAACAGAACAGAGGCATTGGAGGCAAATCAACATATCTACAACCATATAATCTTCGATAAACCAGACAAAAACAAGCAATGCAGAAAGGATTCTCCGTTTAACAAATGGTGTTGGGAAAACTGGTTAGCCATGTGCAGAAAGCAGAAACTGGATCCCTTCCTGACACCTTACACTAAAATTAACTCCAGATGGATTAAAGACTTAAACATAAGACCGGGCACCATTAAAACCCTAAAAGAAAATTTAGGCAAAACCATTCAGGACATAGGAGTAGGCAAGGACTTTATGATCAAAACACCAAAAGCATTAACAACAAAAGCCAAAATAGGCAAATGGGACCTAATCCAACTCCACAGCTTCTGCATGGCAAAAGAAACAGTCACTAGAGTGAATCGGCAACAATCAGAATAGGAAAAAATCTTTGCAGTTTACCCAACTGACAAAGGGCTGATATCCAGAATTTACAAAGAACTCAAACAGTTTTACAGAAGAAAAACAAATAAGCCCATTCAAAAATGGGCAATGGATATGAACAGACACTTTACAAAAGAAGACATACAGCAGCCCAACAAACACATGAAAAAACGCTCATCATCCCTGTCATTAGAGAGATTCAAATCAAAACCACATTGAGATACCATCTCACACCAGCTAGAATGGCGATCATTAAAAAAGCTGGAGATAGCAGATGCTTGAGAGGATGTGGAGAAAGAGGAACACTCTTACACTGTTGGTGGAAGTGTAAATTCGTTCCACCATTGTGGAAGACAGTGTGGAGATTCCTCAAGGACCTAGAAATAGAAATTCCACATACCGAGCAATCCCATTACTGGGTATATATCCAAAGGACTATAAATCGTTCTACTACAAGGACACATGCACACGAATGTTCATTGCAGCACTGTTTACAATAGCAAGGAACCGGAACCAACCCAAATGCCCATCGATGATAGACTGGACTGGGAAAATGTGGCACATATGCACCATGGAATATTATGCAGCAATCAAAAATGACGAGTTTACGTCCTTTGTAAGGACATGGATGAATCTGGAGAACATCATTCTCAGCAAAGTGACAGAAGAACAGAAAAGGAAATACCACATATTCTTACTCATAGGTGGGTGAGAAAAATGAGAGCACATGGACACAGGTAGGGGGGTACTACACACTGGGGTCTATTGGGGGTATAGGGGAGCGACAGCAGGGGGGAGATCTGGGGAGAAATGCCAAATGTGGGTTAAGGGGATGAAGGCAGCAAAACACACTGCCATGTGTATACCTATGCAACGATCTTGCACTTTCTGCACATGTACCCTAAAACCTAAAATGCAATAAAAATTTAAAAAGAGAAATAAAAGACGGGGATGATGAAAAAGGTTTTTAAGTAGAAAGAGGTGGTGGTTGCACAACACTGTGAATGAGCCAAATGCCACTGATTTATACTCTAAAATGATTCATTCTGTGTTTTTTTTTATTCATTATAAGTTTTATGCATTTCACCTCAATAAAAAAAATGAAAGGCCAAAAAAAAGGCACACCTGGGGAATAGTCAGGAGTGTATTTCAATTAAGCACAAACTAATTGAAATACACACTAATATGACTATTCCGAATTTGTGCATTACTCACTCAGGCTTTCATTTTCTGGCAATATAAAACAGACTAGTGTCTATTCCCCAGTTGTGCATTATTCACTGAGAATGTAAATGAGTGACTATATAATGTAGACTCCTATCTCTTCCCCAGGTGTGTATTACTCAGTGAGGCTGTGCAGGAGTGGTCATATGAAATAGGATGCTGGCTATCCCCCATAATTGTATTAGTCAGTGAATATCTGAATTAGTGGCTATATGAAGTAGACTGCAGAGTACTGTACATTTCTGCATTATTCACTGAGGCTGAGTGAGTGACCATATGAAATGGAATCCTGACAATTCCACAGGTATGCATTATTCACTGAGGCTCTGAATGAGTGGCTGAATGAAATACACTCCTGGCTACTCCAAAGGTGTGCAATATTCACTGAGGCTCTGAATGAGATTTCATATGACATAGCCTCCTAATTATTGCCCAGGTGTGCATTATTCTATGAGGCTCTTAATTAATGGTCATATTAATAGAATCCTGACTATTTCCCAGGTGTGCATCATTCGGTAGTGCTCTGATTGAGTGGCCATATGACATAGACTCTGACTATTCTTCAGGTGTGTATCATTCAGTGAGTTTCTGAATAAGTGGCCACATTAAATAGACTCCTGACTATTCCCCAGGTGTGTGTTACTTACTAAGGGTATGGATGAGTGGCTACATAAAATAGCCTCCTGACTATTTCTCAGGTGTGCATTTTTGACTGAGGCTCTGAATGAAACATCATATCAAATAGACTCCAGACTAATTCGAAGGTATGCATTATTCCATGTGTCTCTGAATGAGTGGCTATCTAAAATAGACTCCAGAGTATTCCCCAGGTATGTATGATTCACTGAGGCTCTGAATGTGTGGCCATGTGAAATACACGCCTGACTTTTCCATAGATGTGTATTACTCAATGAGGCTCTGAATGAGTGGCCATAGGAAAGAGATTCCTGAATACTCCCAGGAGTGCATTTTTAGGTTGGGCTCTGAAAAAGTGGCTTTATGAAATAGAATCCTGAATTTCTCCAAGGTTTGTGTTATTCAGTGAGGCTGTGAATGTGTAGCTATATGAAATAGACTTTTGACTACTCTACAGGTGTTCATTATTCAGTGAAGCTCTGAATAAGAGGCCATAAGTAAGAGTGTCCTGAGTATTCCCTGGTATGCGTTATTCACTGAGGCTCTGAAAGTTTGACCACTGAGGCCCTGAACGTTTGACCATCCTTTTTTTTTTTTTCCAAAAAAAATCTTTATGTTCCTTTATTGGAGCAAGATTCCTGATCGGTATACAGTGAAGTATTTACTAAACAGAGACCTGTGCGGAAATTACATACTATCCATCTAGACAGGTTGTTACACTTTTGCCTATTGATGGAATAGTTCCATTTATCAAGTTTTATACATCAAAAACTTTTGAATTTCACCAGACTGTCCATTAATTCACCTCTGAAAAAGTGGCATTTAATTTCAGCTACTATATTTTACAGCATTAAAAAGCTTATGCATTAGGGTGCTTCTCTGCACAATGGCATTGAGCAGACAGAACTGAGTCCATTATCCCACCCAGATTAACATAGTCACATTTGAGAACTTTATACCAGAGAGCTGGGACAGTTACTGCCAACCATCACAGACTCCTTACTCTGAGAGCCTATCTCCTTGGCCACATTTTATATAGCCAATGAAGACATGCCAGCAACTGTCCCATGTATAACTTGGCATGAGAGCACCAGGTCTGTTGGATGGTGGTGGCAGGTACTATTATTTTATATCCAGGTAAATGGCCAATTTTAAAAACTGCCACTTGGAGATAAAAATCAAGGTCACAATATACTCAAAGTATTGAGCAATCTGGTATCCCAAATGATGTGAATACTTTCAGAAACCAATGGCAAATTGTACCCACTTTCCCAGCTATGGAGATATCAATACACTGATTCAGATCCCGTTACTCAATCCACATAGCCCTGAGGTCATCCTGCAAAGTGCGTATCAAAAAATATGAAGTTAGGGTGACAAAGTTTGACAGTGATGTTATACAAGTCAAACTTGGAAGGTCATAGTAAGCATACCTATGCTGAGAGAAAAGCATCAAATCCTTTGGTACACATTTAGTTTTATTGTAACAAAGCAACTTGTACACTTTTAACGTTTAAAACTGAGCATCATCTTTCCTTTCCAGTGAAACAAAAAGAAAATTTTAAAATAAACAGGAACAAAATTACAATAGAGAATGTCAATTCCAAATAAGATCCTACAGGTTCTGCTGATTCTCCCATTGAGTGGCAGGGCTCAAGTCATCATTAGGAGAGAATTTATTTTAAAAGTGTCATCTTAAACTGCAAGGATGTCTGTCAAATGTCACAATTAAACATGCCAAAGGAGAAGCCATGTTGTCAAAATGCCCACTTACCCCACCCAAACATCTCAAACCCACCCTTTGCTGACCTTCTATAACCCCATTTTTTTAAGTTTTTTTTTCTTTTTTTAAACAAGAGAAAGTAGACAGATACATGTTGGTAAATGCTAACTGTCCATATTCACATAGAGACACAGTGTACTCTCTGAGCCCAATATTCAGAGAAAGGAGGAAAAAAGCTAGAATTGATTCCATACAGTTTTTGTTAAGACAGGAAGGGATAAAAATGAATTTCAAACAGAAAGGGGTAGAGACTCTTTTCCCATTGTATCCTGCTCAAGATATTTCCCCCCCAAAATAAGTTGAGAACCATGGTGTAGAGAAAAGAGACCTCAAAAACAGGGTGACTGAGCACGAGAGGGAAGGGAAAAAAAAAAAGACTGCAACTTGCTCCCAGGGACTGGAGAAAATTTAAAAAAAGGAGGGTTGGAATCCATCAGTGTTCTATTAGTCATCTTCTCCTTCATCCTCCTCTCCTTCCTCCCCTTCATCATCATCTTCATCTTCTTCACCTTCATCCTCATCCCCTTCTTCATCAATATCTTCTAATCCTTCCTCCTCTTCATCATCATCATCTTCTTCTCCTTCTCCTTCTTCATCATCCATATCAGGAACCAAGTAGTATTGTAATGGGTTTGGCCAAATATCATCTTTGATGACCTCTCCTAATTCATCAGCACCTGCATCAGAATGGTCAGTAAACCAGGTAAAGAAGCTCTCTGGTTCCTCATGCTGCCTCTTCCTGCTGGCTTTATTCTGCGTTTGACTTGAACGTTTCGTCAAATCCTTTCCAGATTTCCATTTGATTTCGGTGGACTTTGAAGATGTATCACCACTCTCATTCAGATGAAATTCTTTGGAGAGAACTTTATTTTCAAAGTAAGGATTTTCATCAAAATAAAAATCTATTCTGTAACCTGATTTAATATCTTCAAATTCTGTCACTTCAACTCTGGTCAAATAATGCAGTGCCTCTTCGTCCTCCTCCCCAAGCAGTGCAGACACTTGTGGATGGTTGACAAATGTTGTTACCCAAAAATTTGGGATTTTGGCGATCAATTCTGACCTCTTCTGAAAAAATGGTTGGCGGAGTTTGTTATATTTCTGTTCCACTTTCAAAATCTCCTCACTGGCTTGTTCATTAAGTCTGTCTATTTCATTTTGTACTTCATCAATGTGTTCAATTGCTTCTTGCTGTTCTTTTTCTGAGGTCTCGTCGGCCCCGTCGTGGTTGGAGTTGAGCTCCTTTTTACTGACTTTGGCCGCCGGCGCCGACATGGTGCTGCTCCGCGGTCAGGGGGGGGGAGTGGGGAGGGGGAGAGAAGGGAAGGCGAAGGGGGCGGGCAGGCGGCTTCCCCTCACGCCACACGCGCGGGCGCCCGCTTGGTCCGGCCGCCTCCTCCCAGCGCTCGCTCACTCTCCCTCCCCCTCGCTCGCTCGCTCGCGCGCGCTGCCCTCGCGGCCTGACGCCGAGGGACTGGCTGGTGCGGCGTGCCGGGCCGCGGCCCGGGATCCTGCTCGCGGAGGGGAGGCGGAGGCGGCGGCGGTAGCGGGCGGCGGGCGGCTCGGCTCTCACTCGCGCTCGGCGCTCCAGCCAGCTCGCTGCTCGCTCTCCCGAGCCGCCTCCTCCTCCACCTCCTCCTACGGCGAGGGGCGGGATAAGGGAAAAGCAGATCTTTGAAGACCACGTGTTCTGCCACTCTCTATGAGCGTCCAGCCTCTTGGATATACACAGAGATTTTATAGAGTAGAACCTATAGCTTCTACCATGAGTTATATGAGTCAAGATCCTGCCTAACCTGAAATTACTAGAGATTTACTCAGCCCTGCTGCTACTAACAGTGGAGTCATGTCACTTATCTGAAGGACACTGTTAAGAGCTTCTGGTGCCATCCTGTGGGTTACTACCTTTAAGTCACATAACTTTAGCTGTATCATCCTCTCACCTATCATTCTTCCGGGGTCTTCAGTACAAGGTCCCTGGGATGGAACCAACCTAGATATTCACAACAGGCCTGACTTGACACTAAATCATTAGTTTTTCAAGTTGTCCCACTGCCATCCAGGGGCAGGCCTTGAGTGTATTTGTTCTCAGTCTTAACCCTGGAGCTAGAGATTGGTCTGAGGTTGACAATTCCTTTTTCCTCCTCCTCCTCAGTGTTGCTTTCTCCAACTGATTGCTTTAGACTAGCCAAAAATGGCACAGCAAAGAGCCCAGAAGTCCAATTTGGATACCAAAGGTTTCTCATGTAAATTTCTCAGCCCCAAAAGAAGCATCTTATTCCTGAACCTTAGACAGGAAGTATTATTTCAGTCACAGAAAGCTTTTCTGGCTAACTCTGGTTAGCACTTTCCACTCTCTTATCTTTCCTATGTACATAACTCTTATTTTTATAAATCCTTTCTTAATGGTTAAATAGGGATTGTTAGAAACTATGGGTTTGCAGTTTTCTGATTTCTGTGCAGGTGAGTTTTGAATATGGATAAGTCAGAATAATGAGACAACTATTGTTAATCACTTTCCTACTAAAAATAAATTACTCTTCTGTTTCAGGGAAAAAAAAAAAAAAAAAAAAAGAGGGTTCAGTTCATCTGCCAACCTGTTGATCTCCTCAACCAGCGGGACCATGTGGTCGAAGAGGATCAGGCCCAGGCGCCCGTAAAGATTCTTCTCAGTCAGGTGCAGCTGCAGCGTCATGAGGACCTGCAGGACACTGAGGTGGAGTTTCGAGTACAAGAGGTGGGAGTCTCTGTACATCCCCACACCTGGGTCCTTTGCGACCTTGTTGCTGACGTGGCCATTGGCTAAAGGGGGCTTCTTTTTCCTTTTATATGCCAGGGGGGCCTTCACGCACCAACGGATCAATCCAACGAGCGGGGTGAGCTCTAAGAATCCTATTGGCAGATTGGATGCAATCGGAGTATTTTTTTTTTTTTAATTTTTATTGCATTATAGGTTTTGGGGTACATGTGCAGAACGTGCAAGATAGTTGCATAGGTACACACATGGCAGTGTGTTTTGCTGCCTTCCTCCCCTTCACCCACACTTGGTATTCATCCCCAGGCTATCCCCCCCAGCCCCCCCCACTGTACCTCCCCCATTTCCCCCAGCAGTCCCCAGTGTATAGTAGACCGCCTCTCTGTGTCCATGTGTTCTCATTTTTCTCACCCGCCTATGAGTGAGTATATGCGGTATTTCTTTTTCTGTTCTTGTGTCAGTTTGCTGAGAATGATGTTCTCCAGATTCATCCATGTCCCTACAAAGGGCACAAACTCATCATTTCTGATTGCTGCATAATATTCCATGGTGTATATGTGCCACATTTTCCCAGTCCAGTCTATCATCGATGGGCATTTGGGTTGGTTCCAGGTCTTTGCTATTGTAAACAGTGCTGCAATGAACATTCGTGTGCATGTGTCCTTATAATAGAACGATTCACAGTCTTTTGGATAGATACCCAGTAATGGGATTGCTGGGTCAAATGGAATTTCTATTTCTAGGTCCCTGAGGAATTGCCACACTGTCTTCCACAATGGTTGAACTAATTTACACTCCCACCAACAGTGTAAGAGTGTTCCTATTTCTCCACATCCTCTCCAGCATCTGCTGTCTCCAGATTTTTTAATGATCGCCATTCTAACTGGTGTGAGATGATATCTCAATGTGGTTTTGATTTGCATCTCTCTAATGACCAATGATGATGAGCACTTTTTCATATGTTTGTTGGCCTCATGTATGTCTTCTTTTGTAAAGTGTCTGTTCATATCCTTTGCCCATTTTTGAATGGGCTTGTTTGTTTTCTTTCTGTAAATCTGTTTGAGTTCTTTGTAAATTCTGGATATCAGCCCTTTGTCTGATGCATAAACTGCAAAGATTTTTTCCCATTCTGATGGTTGTCAATTCACTCTAGTGACTGTTTCTTTTGCCGTGCAGAAGCTGTGGAGTTTGATTAGGTCCCATTTGTCTATTTTGGCTTTTGTTGCCAATGCTTTTGGTGTTTTGGTCATGAAGTCCTTGCCTACTCCTATGTCCTGAACGGTTTTGCCTAGATTTTCTTCTAGGGTTTTTATGGTGTCAGGTCTTACATTTAAGTCTTTAATCCATCTGGAGTTAATTGTAGTGTAAGGTGTCAGGAAGGGGTCCAGTTTCTGCTTTCTGCACATGGCTAGCCAGTTTTCCCAACACCATTTATTAAATAGGGAATCCTTTCCCCATTGCCTGTTTTTGTCTGGTTTATCAAAGATGATATGGTTGTAGATATGTTGTGTTGCCTCCGATGTTTCTGTTCTGATCCATTGGTCTATATCTCTGTTTTGGTACCAGTACCATGCTGTTTTGATTACTGTAGCCTTGTAGTATAGTTTGAACTCTGGTAGCGTGATGCCTCCCGCTGTGTTCTTTTTGCTTAGAATTGACTTGGCTATGCGGGCTCTTTTTTGGTTCCATATGAAATTCATGGTGGTTTTTTCCAGTTCTATGAAGAAATTCAATGGTAGTTTGATGGGGATAGCATTGAATGTGTAAATTACTTTGGGCAGTATAGCCATTTTCACAATATTGATTCTTCCTAACCACGAACATGGAATGTTTCTCCATCTGTTTGTGTACTCTCTTATTTCGTTGAGCAGATGTTTGTAGTTTTCCTTAAAGAGGTCCCTTACATTCCTAGTGAGTTGTATTCCTAGGTATTTTATTTTCTTTGTAGCGATTGTGAATGGCAGTTCGTTCTTAATTTGGTTCTCTTTAAGTCTGTTATTGGTGTATAGGAATGCTTGTGATTTTTGCACATTGACTTTATATCCTGAGACTTTGCTGAAGTTGCTTATCAGTTGCAGGAGCTTTTGGGCTGAGGTGATGGGGTCTTCTAGGTATACTATCATGTCGTCTGCAAATAGAGACAATTTGGCTTCCACCTTTCCTATTTGAATACCCTTTATTTCTTTTTCTTGCCTGATTGCTCTGGCTAGAACTTCCAGTACTATGTTGAATAGAAGTGGTGAGAGAGGGCATCCTTGTCTAGTGCCGGATTTCAAAGGGAATGCTTCCAGTTTTTGCCCATTAAGTATGATATTGGCTGTTGGTTTGTCGTAAATAGCTTTTATTACTTTGAGATATGTTCCATCAATACCAAGTTTATTGAGGGTTTTTAGCATAAAGGGCTGCTGAATTTTGTCAAATGCCTTCTCTGCGTCAATTGAGATAATCATGTGGTTTTTGTTTTTGCTTCTGTTTATGTGATGAATTACATTTATAGACTTGCGTATGTTGAACCAGCCTTGCATGCCCGGGATGAATCCTACTTGATCATGATGGATAAGTTTTTTAATGTGCTGTTGCAATCGATTTGCCAGTATTTTATTGAAGATTTTTGCATCTATGTTCATCATGGATATTGGCCTGAGGTTTTCATTTCTTGTTGAGTCTCTGCCAGGTTTTGGTATCAGGATGATGTTGGTCTCATAAAATGATTTGGGAAGGGTTCCCTCTTTTTGGATTATTTGGAATAGTTTCAGAAGGAATGGTACCAGATCCTCTTTGTGTGTCTGGTAGAATTCAGCTGTGAACCCATCTGGACCTGGGCTTTTTTTGTGTGGTAGGCTCTTAATTGCTGCCTCAACTTCTGACCTTGTTATTGGTCTATTCATAGTTTCGGCTTCCTCCTGGTTTAGGCTTGGGAGGACACAGGCATCCAGGAATTTATCCATTTCTTCCTGATTTACTAGTTTGTGTGCATAGAGTTGTTTGTAGTATTCTCTGATGATGGTTTGAATTTCTGTGGAATCTGTGGTGATTTCCCCTTTATCGTTTTTTATTGCATCTATTTGGTTGTTCTCTCTTTTCTTTTTTATCAGTCTGGCTAGTGGTCTGTCTATTTTGTTGATCTTTTCAAAAAACCAGCTCTTAGATTTGTTGATTTTTTGAAGGGTTTTTCTTGTCTCTATCTCCTTCAGTTCTGCTCTGATCTTAGTTATTTCTTGTCTTCGGCTAGGTTTTGAGCTTTTTTGATTTTGCTCCTCTAGCTCTTTCAATTTTGACGATAGGGTGTCAATTTTGGATTTCTCCACTTTTCTCATGTGGGCACTTATTGCTATATATTTTCCTCTACAGACTGCTTTAAATGTGTCCCAGAGATTCTGGTACATTGTGTCTTCATTCTCGTTGGTTTCAAAGAACTTCTTTATTTCTGCCTTCATTTGATTGTTTATCCAATCAACATTCAAGAGCCAGTTGTTCAGTTTCCATGAAGCTGTGCAGTTCTGAGTTATTTTCTGAATTCTGAGTTCCAACTTGATTGCACTATGGTCTGAGAGACTGTTTGTTATGATTTCCGTTGTTTTGCATTTGCTGAGGAGTGCTTTACTTCCAATTATGTGGTCCATTTTGGAGTAGGTGTGATGTGGTGCTGAGAAGAATGTATATTCTGTGTATTTGGGGTGGAGAGTTCTGTAAATGTGTATCAGGTTTGCTTTTTTTTTTTTTGCCTCCTGACTATTCTACAGGTGTGTATTAGTTATTGAAGCTTTGAGTTAGTGACCATATGAAATAGATTCCTGACTATTTTTTAGGTGTTTTTCATTGACTGAGACTCTTATTAAGTGTGCATATGGAATAGAGTCCTCCCTATTCCAAAGTTGTGCATTACTCACTCAGTCTTTGATTTTGTGGCCATAAAAATAGACTAGTGTCTATTCCCCGGATGTGCATTATTCACTGAGGCTCTAAATGAGTGGCTATATGAAGTAGACTCTTAACTCTTTCCCAGGTGTGTATTATTGAATGAGACTCTGAATAAGTAGGCATAAGAAGGAGACTCCTGACTATTTTGCAGGTGTGCATTATTTACAGACAATCTGAATGTGTAGCCGTTTGAATTAGACTCTTGACTATTTCGCAGGGGTGTATTATTCATTGATACCCTAAGGGAGTGGCTACATGAAAGAAATTCCTGACTATTCCAGGTATATATATTATTCACTGAAACACTGAAAGAGTGGCCATATGGAGTAGACCCCATTTTACTCCACAGGTGTGCGTTATTCATTAATTATCTGAATGAATCACCGTATTAAATAGACTAGTGATTATTCCCCACATGTGCATTATTCAAAGAGGTCCTGTATGAGTGTCCATATCAAATAGACTTCTGACTATTTAGAGTAGACTCCAGGTGTGTATCATTCAGGGAGGTGCTTAATTTGTGGCCATCTTAAATAGGGTCCTGACTACTCCACAGGTATGCATTATTCACTGAAGCTCTGAATGTGAGGCCATATGAAATAGACTCCTGACTATTTCCCCATTAGGCATTATTCAGTAAGGCTCTGAAAGAGTGGTCATATGGAATAGAATCCTGACGATTCCCCAGGTGTGTATCATTCATTGAGATACTGAATAAGTGGTCATATGAAAGAGGCTCCTGACTATTACCATGGTGTGCATTATTCACTGAGGCTCTGAGTGGCCATATGAAATAGACTTTAAATATTCACTGAGTATTCCTTGTGTTTGCATTATTCACTGATTTTTTTGAGTGGCCATATGAAATAAACTCCTGACTATTTCCCAGTTGGGTATTATTTCTTGGGGGTCCTAATGAGTGGCCATATGAAATATACTTCTCATTATCCCACAGGTGTGTGTTATTCAGGGAATCTCAGGATGATGGGTGATATAAATCATTCTCCTCAGTACTCCACAGACATGCTTTATTCACTGAGGCTGATAATGATTGGTCATATTAAACAGAATTCTGACTACTCCTAAGGTGTGTATCATTCAGTGAGGCTCTGGATGATTATCAATATGAAAAAGACTCCTGGAGAAGGTTCCAAGATGGCCCCATAGAAACAACTCAGGATTGCAGCTCTGAGTGAAGGCGCAGAGGGTGAGTCCTAGCTGCATTTTCAGACGGACCTTTTTTTTCCCACAGAACTGGCAAATTCCCAGGTGTAGGAGAGACACAGGAGAGCAGTGCAGCCCTTTCGGCTTGCATGGCCGTTTTGGCCAGCGATGCAGCACAGAGGCAGCCACACAAAGCTCACTGGTCTGGATGCCCTGTTAAACTGGCAATCTGAGTTTTGGGAGGGCAGATTGACATTTCCATGTGATTGAACGAAACTTGGATGGTGAGCCAGACCAGGAGATTCCTGGGAAGAGCGATTTGTGCCAATGCAGTGGTCTGCCACCTGGGAGATCGCACGGATCCCAGTTGCCAATAAGCAGGCGACTGGGGCGCCTGTGAGAGAGTCAACCATTCAATTTGGAAAGAAAAATAGAGAGACAGAGACAGAGGGACTCTGAGGCAGGGAGCCAGGTGATCAGGCTTAAAGGGACCCACCCTCACGGGGACAAGCAGCATGGCGATTCGAGGTGCTCGGAGTTGAGAGTTCTGTGGCGGGGTCAGCTGAATCCAGGACTGTACAGCTCGGTGCAGGAGGGGCATCTGCCTCTATGAATGCAATCCACCCCTACTGAGGTACCGCCTACTGCTGACACATCCTGCCATTGCCAAGGAAAACAGCCATAACAGATAGACTCTGCCAACAGGGCAGAGTGCACCGAGAACAGAGCCCCACAGCAGCAGGGTGGACCCGCGCTAGCAGGGTGAAGCCCCGGCAGTCAAATAGTGAATAGACTGTATCCTAGCTGGGCAGCACAGTGCAACAGATACTCCTAAAGAAAGCCCCAACTCCCTCAGACATAGCATCTGAGGGAAAAAAGGGGGTTTTACAGGGTCTGTTGCAGCAGACATAAACACATCCGCCCAGCAACCCTGAATGAACAATGGAACTCACAGCTCAGCACTGGAGCTCCTATAAAGCACAGACCGTCTCCTCAAGCAGCTCTCTGACCCCTGTATATCCAAAGAGCCACCTCCAAAAAGGACTAATAAGACTGAAATTTAGCAGGCATCATTCTGGGACAAAGATAGCAGAAGAAGAAACTGGTAGCATCCCTCACTGTTCCACAGCTGCTACAGGTGTACCCCAGAAAAGAACGGCCTGGAGTGGACCTCAGCACTCGTAAAGCAGAGGTGCTAAACCATTAGAAGAAAAACTAAGTAACAGAAATACTTCATCATCAACAATCTGGGCGTCCACTCAGAGACACAATAAAAAGTCAGCAACTACTAAGACGACAGGTGGATAAATCCACAAATATTGGAAGAAACCAGCGCAAAAAGGAGGAAAAGACCCGAAACCAAAACACCTCACCTCCTACAAAGGACCAAAACTCCTCACAAGCAAGGGAACAAAGCTGGATGGAGAATGAGTATGACAAAATGACAGAATCAGACTTCAGAAGATGGATAATGAGAAACTTCAGTGAGCTAAAAGAACATGTTCTAAATCAATGCAAAAAAACTAAAAACCTTGAAAAAAGATTTGAAAAAAGATTCGAGAAAATGATAACAAGAACAGACACCTTAGAGAGGAATATGAATGAATTGAAGGAGCTGAGAAACACAACACGAGAACTTCGTGAACCATGCACAAGTTTCAACAGCCGAATTGACCAAGCAGAAGAAAGAATATCAGAAGTCGAAGATCAACTCAATGAAATAAAATGAGAAACCAAGATTAGAGAGAAAAGCTCAAAGAGGAATGAACAAAATCTCCAAGAAATGAGGGACTATGAGAAAAGACCAAACCTACGTTTGATAGGTGTACCAGAATGTGATGAAGAGAATGAATCCAAGCTGGAAAACACTCTTCAGAACATTATCCAGGAAAATTTCCCCAGCCTAGCAAGGCAGGCCAATACTCAGCTCCAGGAAATACAGAGATCACCATAAAGATATTCTGCAAGAAGAGTAACCCCAAGGCACATAATCGTCAGATTCACCAGGGTTGAAATAAAGGAGAAAATACTAAGGGCAGCCAGAGAGAAGGGTCGGGCCACCCACAAAAAGAAGCCCATCAGACTCACAGCAGATCTCTCGGCAGAGACTCTATAAGCCAGAAGAGAGTGGGGGCCAATATTCAACATCCTTAAAGAAAAGAACTTTCATCCCAGAATTTCATATCCAGCCAAGCTGAGCTTCATAAGTGAAGGAAGAATAAAATCTATTGCCAACAAGCAAGAACTCAAAGATTTTGTCACCACCAGGCCTGCTCCTGAAAGAGGCACTACACATAGAAAGGAACAACCAGTACTGGCAATTCTAAAAGCACACCAAATGCTAAGGAGCATCAACAAAATGAAGAATCTTCATCAACCCAGGGACAAAACAGCCAGGTAGCATCAAAATTGCAGTACCAAACTCACACATAACAATATTAACCCTAAACCTAAATGGGCTAAATACACCAATCAAAAGACACAAACTGGAGCAGAGTAGAAGTTAAATCAAGCAAGATGTCGTTGTAGAGGTAACTCAGCATTGCAGCTCTCAGTGAAGGCGCAGAGGGTGAGTCCTAGCCGCATTCTCGGATGGACCTTTTTTGCCCACAGAACTTTGAAAGTCCCAGGTGTGGGAGAGACACAAGACGCCTGCGCAGCTGGCTTGTGTACAGCCGGCTCAGCTGGCTCCGCAGCGCAGTGGCACTGGGCACAAAACTCACTGGTCTGGGTGCCCTGTTAAACTGGCAATCTGAGATTTGGAAGGGCAGATTGGCATGTCCACCTGATTGAATGGAACTTGAACAATGAGCCAGACCAGGAGATTCCTGGGAAACATGATCTGAGCCGGTGCAGTGGGCAGTGGCACGAGAGATTGCATGGATCCTAGTGCCCCATCAGCAGGCTACAGGGGCGCCAGTGAGAGAGGACCGTTCAGCTTGGGGAGAGGAAGAGAGAGAGAGAGAGGATGGACTCTGAGGCAGAGAGCTGGGTGATCGGGCTCGGCGGATCCCACCCTCATGGGGACAAGCAGGGTGGCGATTGGAGGCACTCAGGGCTGAGACTTTTGCTGCCAGAACAGTTGAAACTTGGATGGTGCAGCCCGGTGGGAGAGTGGCGTTCGCCACTAAGGACACAATCCGCCTCTGCTGAAGTACCACCCAGTGCTGACACAGCAATGCCATTGCCGAGGCAACCCGCCATAACAGAGAGACTCCACCCACAGGGCAGAGCCACCACAGAAGAACGGAGCCCCGTGGCAGCAGGGCGGACCCATGCGAGCAGGGCAAAGCCTCAGCAGGCAAATAGTGAATACACTACCTCCTAGCTGGGCGGGACAGTGCAACAGATACTCATAAAGAAAGCCCCAACTCCCTGAGACAGAGAATCTAAGGGGAGAAAAAGGAGGAGTTTGTGAGTTCTATTGCAGCAGACATAAACACATCCTCCCAACAACCCTGAATGAACAACGGAGTTCAAAGCTCAGCACTGGAGCTCCTATAAAGCACAGACAGTCCCCTCAAGCAGCTATCTGATCCCTGTATATCTAAAGAGTCACCCCAAAAAAAGGACTAATCAGACTGACATTAGGCGGGCATCATTCTGGAACAAAGATAGCAGAAGAAGAAACTGGTAGCATCCCTCACGGTTCCGCAGCTGCTACAGGTGTACTCCAGAGAAATAGGGCCTGGAGTAGACCTCAGCACTCATACAGCAGAGGGGCTAGACCATTAGAAGAAAAACTAAGTAACAGAAATACTTCATCATCAACAATCTGGGCGTCCACTCAGAGACCCAACCAAAAAGTCAGCAACTACTAAGACTACAGGTGGATAAATCCATAAAGATGGGAAGAAACCAGTGCAAAAAGGAGGAAAACACCCGAAATAAAAACACCTCACCTCCTACAAAGGACCAAAACTCCTCACCAGCAAGGGAACAAAGCTGGACAGAGAATGAGCTTGATGAAATGATGGAATCAGACTTCAGGAAGTGGATAATGAGAAACCTCAGTGAGCTAAAAAAAACATGATATAAATCAGTGCAAAGAAACTAAGAACCTTCAAAAAAAGATTCGAGGAAATGATAACAAGAATGGACAACTTAGAGAGGAATATGAATGAATTGAAGGAGCTGAGAAACACAACATGAGAACTTCGTGAAGCATACACAAGTTTCAACAGTCAAATTGACCAAGCAGAAGAAAGAATATTAGAAGTCAAAGATAAACTCAATGAAATAAAATGAGAAACCAAGATTAGAGGAAAAAAACGCAAAAATGAATGAACAAAATCTCCAAGAAATGTGGGACTATGTGAAGATACCTAACCTACGTTTGATAGGTGTACCAGAATATGATGAAGAGAATAAATCCAAGCTGGAAAACACTCTTCAGGATATTATCCAGGAAAATTTCCCCAACCTAGCAAGACAGGTCAATACTCAACTCCAGGAAATACAGAGAACACCACAAAGATACTCCACAAGAAGAGCAACCCCAAGGCACATAATCATTAGATTCACCAGGGTTAAAATGAAGGAGAAAATACTAAGAGCAGCCAAAGAGAAAGGTCGGGTCACCCACAAAGGGAAGCCCATCAGACTCACTGCAGATCTCTTGGCAGAGACTCTACAAGCCAGAAGAGATAGAGGGCCAATATTCAACATCCTTAAAGAAAAGAGCTTTCAACCCAGAATTTCATATCCAGCCAAACTGAGCTTCATAAGTGAAGGAAAAATAAAATCCTTCATGAACAAGCAAGTACTCAGAGATTTTGTCACCACTAGGCCTGCTTTAAAAGAGCTCCTGAAAGAGGCACTACACATAGCAAAAAACAACCAGTACCAGCCATCTAAAAGCATACCAAATGCTAAAGAGCATCAACAAAATGAAGAATCTACATGAACCAACGGGCAAAACAGCCAGCTAGCATCAAAATGGCAGTATCAAATTCAGACATAACAATATTAACCCTAAATGTAAATGGGCTAAATGCACCAATCAAAAGACACAGACTAGCAAATTGGATAAAAAACCAAAACCCGTCGGTGTGCTGTATCCAGGAAACCCACCTCACACGCAAAGATACACAAAGGCTCAAAATAAAAGAATGGAGGAAGATTTACCAAGCAAATGAAGAGCAAAAAAAAGCAGGAGTTGCAATTCTCGTTTCTAATAAAATAGACATTAAAGCAACAAAGATCAAAAGGGACAAAGAAGGTCATTACATAATGGTAAAAGGATCGATACAACAAGAAGAGCTAACGATTCTAAATATATATGGACCCAATGTAGGAGCACCCAGATATATAAGGCAAGTTCCTAATGACTTACAAAGAGACATAGACTCCCACACAATAATAGTGGGAGACTTTAACACTCCACTGTCAATATCAGACAAATCAACCAGACAGAAAATTAACAAGGATATCCAGGACTTGAACTCAGACCTGGAACAAGCAAACCTGATAGACATTTACAGAACACGCCACCCCAAATCCACAGAATATACATTCTTCTCAGCACCACATCACACCTTCTCCAAAATTGACCACATAATTGGAAGTAAAGCACTCTTCAGCAAATGCAAAACAACTGAAATCATAACAAACAGTCTCTCAGACCATAGTGAAATCAAGTTGGAACTCAGAATTCAGAAACTAACTCAGAACCGCACAGCTTCATGGAAACTGAACAACTGGCTCTTGAATGTTGATTGGATAAACAGTGAAATGAAGGCAGAAATAAAGAAGTTCTTTGAAACCAACGAGAACGAAGACACAACGTACCAGAATCTCTGGGACACATTTAAAGCAGTCTGTAGAGGAAAATATATAGCAATAAGTGCCCACATGAGAAAAGTGGAGAGATCCATAATTGACACCCTATCGTCAAAATTGCAAGAGCTAGAGGAGCAAGATCAAAAAAGCTCAAAACCTAGCCGAAGATAAGAAATAACTAAAATCAGAGCAGAACTGAAGGAGATAGAGACAAGAAAAACCCTTCAAAAAATTAATAAATCTAAGAGCTGGTTTTTCGAAAAGATCAACAAAATAGACAGATCACTAGCCAGACCGATAAAAAAGAAAAGAGAGAACAACCAAATAGATGCAATAAAAAACGATAAAGGGCTGAGGTGATGGGGTCTTCCAGGTATACTATCATGTCGTCTGCAAATAGAGACAATTTGGCTTCCACCTTTCCTATTTGAATACCCTTTATTTCTTTTTCTTGCCTGATTGCTCTGGCTAGAACATCCAGTACTATGTTGAATAGAAGTGGTGAGAGAGGGCATCCTTGTCTAGTGCCAGATTTCAAAGGGAATGCTTTCAGTTTTTGCCCATTAAGTATGATATTGGCTGTTGGTTTGTCGTAAATAGCTTTTATTACTTTGAGATATGTTCCATCAATACCAAGTTTATTGAGGGTTTTTAGCATAAAGGGCTGTTGAATTTTGTCAAATGCCTTCTCTGCATCAATTGAGATAATCATGTGGTTTTTCTTTTTGCTTCTGTTTATGTGGTGAATTACATTTATAGACTTGCGTATGTTGAACCAGCCTTGCAAAGACCTGGAACCAACCCAAATGCCCAACGATGATAGACTGGACTGGGAAAATGTGGCACATATACACCATGGAGTATTATGCAGCAATCAAAAATGATGAGTTTGTGTCCTTTGTAGGGACATGGATGAATCTGGAGAACATCATTCTCAGCAAACTGACACAAGAACAGAAAAAGAAATACCGCATATACTCACTCATAGGTGGGTGAGAAAAATGAGAACACGTGGACACAGAGAGGCGGTCTACTATACACTGGGGACTGTTGGGGGGAATGGGGGAGGGACAGCAGGAGGGGGCTGGGGGGGATAGCCTGGGGATGAATACCAAGTGTGGGTGAAGGGGAGGAAAGCAGCAAAGCACACTGCCATGTGTGTACCTATGCAACTATGTTGCTCGTTCTGCACATGTACCCCCAAACCTATAATGCAATAAAAATTAAAAAAAAAAACGATAAAGGGGAAATAACCACAGATTCCACAGAATTTCAAACCAACATCAGAGAATACTACAAACTACTCTATGCACATAAACTAGTAAACCAGGAAGAAATGGATACATTCCTGGACGCCTGCGTCCTCCCAAGCCTAAACCAGGAGGAAGCCGAAACTATGAATAGACCAATAACAAGGTCTGAAGTTGAGGCAGCAATTAAGAGCCTACCACACGAAAAAAGCGCAGGTCCAGATGGGTTCACAGCTGAATTCTACCAGACACACAAAGAGGATCTGGTACCATTCCTTCTGAAACTATTCCAAATAATTCAAAATGAGGGAACCTTTCCCAAATCATTTTACGAGACCAACATCATCCTGATACCAAAACCTGACAGAGACTCAACAATCAAAGAAAAATTCAGGCCAATATCCATGATGAACATAGATGCAAAAATCTTCAATAAAATACTGGCAAACCGATTGCAACAGCACATTAAAAAACTTATCCATCATGATCAAGTAGGATTCATCCCGGGGATGCAAGGCTGGTTCAACATATGCAAGTCTATAAATGTAATTCACCACATAAACAGAAGCAAAAACAAAAACCACATGATTATTTCAATTGACGCAGAGAAGGCATTTGACAAAATTCAACAGCCCTTTATGCTAAAAACCCTCAATAAACTTGGTATTGATGGAACATATCTGAAAGTAATAAAAGCTATTTACAACAAACCAACCGTGAATATCATACTTAATGGGCAAACACTGGAAGCATTGAATTTCTTCACAGAACTGGAAAAAACCACCATGAATTTCATATGAAACCAAAAAAGAGCCCGCATAGCCAAATCAATTATATGCAAAAAGAACACAGCGGGAGGCATCACACTACCAGACTTCAAACTATACTACAAGCTTACAGTAATCAGAACAGCATGGTACTGGTACCAAAACAGAGAGATAGACCAATGGAACAGAACAGACGCATCAGAGTCAAAACAACATATCTACAACCATATCATCTTTGATAAACCAGACAGAAAACAAGCTATGGGGAAAGGATTCCCTGTTTAATAAATGGTGTTGGGAAAACTGGCCAGCCATGTGCAGAAAGCAGAAACTGGACCCCTTCCTGACACCTTACACTAAAATCAACTCCAGTTGGATTAAAGACTTAAACATAAGACCTGACACCATAAAAACTTTAGAAGAAAATCTAGGCAAAACCATTCAGGACATTGGAGTAGGCAAGGACTTCATGAATAAAACACCAAAAGCATTGGCAACAAAAGCCAAAATAGACAAATGGGACCTAATCAAACTCCACACCGTCTGCACAGCAAAAGAAACAGTCACTAGAGTCAATCGGCAACCGTCAGAATGGGAAAAAATCTTTGCAGTTTACACATCTGACAAAGGGCTGATATTCAGAATTTACAAAGAACTCAAACAGATTTACAGGAAAAGAACAAACAAGCCCATTCAAAAATGGCAAAGGATATGAACAGACACTTTACAAAAGAAGACATACATGAGGCCAACAAACGCATGAAAAAACGCTCATCATCACTGGTCATTAGAGAGATGCAAATCAAAACCACATTGAGATACCATCTCACGCCAGTTAGTATGGCAATCATTAAAAAATCTGGAGACAGCAGGTGCTGGAGAGTATGTGGAGAAATAGGAACACTCTTACACTGTTGGTGGAAGTGTAAATTAGTTCAACCATTTTGAAAGACGGTGTGACGATTTCTCAGGGACCTAGAAATAGAAATTCCATTTGACCCAGCAATCCCATTACTGGGTATATATCCAAAGGACTATAAATCATTCTACTATAAGGACACATGAACACGAATGTTCATTGCAGCACTGTTTACAATAATAAAGAACTGGAACCAACCCAAATGCCCAGCGATGATAGACTGGACTGGGAAAATGTGGCACATATACACCATGGAATATTATGCAGCAATCAAAAATGATGAGTTTGTGTCCTTTGTAAGGACATGAATGAATCTGGAGAACATCATTCTCAGCAAACCGACACAAGAACAGAAAAAGAAATAACGCATATACTCACTCATAGGTGGGTGAAAAAAATGAGAACACATGGACACAGAGAGGTGGTCTACTATACACTGGGGTCTATTGGGGGGAATGGGAGAGGGACAGTGGGGGATGCTGGGGAGGGATAGCCTGGGGATGAATTCCAAGTGTGGGTGAAGGGGAGGAAGGCAGCAAAACACACTGCCATGTGTGTACCTATGCAGCTATCTTGCACGTTCTGCACATGTACCCCAAAACCTATAATGCAATAAAAATTAAAAAAAATCCAAAACCCATCGGTGTGTTGTTTACAGGATACCCACCTAACACGCAAAGATACACAAAGGCTCAAAATAAAGCGATGGAGGAAGATTTACCAAGCAAATGGAGAGCAAAAAAATCAGGAGTTGCAATTCTCATCTCTGATAAAATAGACTTTAAATCAACAAAGATCAAAAGGGACAAAGAAGGTCATTACATAATGGTAAAAGGATCGATACAACAAGAAGAGCTAACGATTCTAAATATATAAGGACACAATGCAGGAGCACCCAGATATATAAGGCAAGTTCTTAATGACTTACAAAGAGACTTAGACTGCCACACAATAATAGTGGGAGACTTTAACACTCCACTGTCAATATCAGACAGATTAACCGGACAGAAAATTAACAAGGAGATCCGGGACTTGAACTCAGACCTGAAGCAAGCAAACATGATAGACATTTACAGAACTCTCCACCCCAAATCCACTGAATATACATTCTTCTTAGCGCCGCATCACACCTACTCCAAAATTGACCACATAATTGGAAGTACAGCACTCCTCAGCAAATGCAAAACAACTGAAATCATAATAAACAGTCTCTCAGACCATAGTGCAATCAAGTTGAAACTCAGAATTCAGAAAATAACTCAGAACCGCACAGCTTCTTGGAAACTGAACAACTGGCTCTTGAATGTTGATTGGATAAACAATGAAATGAACGCAGAAATAAAGAAGTTCTTTGAAACCAACTAGAACAAAGACACTACGTACCAGAATCTCTGGGACACATTTAAAGCTGTCTGTAGAGGAAATATTTAGCAATAAGTGCCCACATGAGAAGAGTGGAGAGATCCAAAATGGACACCCTATCGTCAAAATTGAAAGAGCTAGAGGAGCAACATCAAAATGCTCAAAACCTAGCTGAAGACAAGAAATAACTAAGATAAGAGTAGAACTGAAGGAGATAGAGATACAAGAAACCGTTTGAAAAATCAATAAATCCAAGAGCTGGTTTTCCGAAAAGATCAACAAAATAGACAGGCCACTAGCCAGACTGATAAAAAAGAAAAGAGAGAACAACCAAATAGATGCAATAAAATACGATAATGGGGAAATCACCACAGATTCCACAGAAATTCAAACCATCATCAGAGAATACTAGAAACAACTCTATGCACATAAACTAGTAAATCAGGAAGAAATGGATAAATTCCTGGACGCCTGTGTCCTCCGAAACCTAAACCAGGAAGAAGCCGAAACTATGAGTAGACCAATAACAAGGTCTGAAGTTGAGGCAGCAGTTTAGAGCCTACCACACAAAAGAAGCCCAGGTCCAGATGGATTCACAGCCGAATTCTCCCAAACACACAAAGAGGATCTGGTACCATTCCTTCTGAAACTATTCCAAATAATTCAAGAAGAGGGAACCCTTCCCAAATCATTTTATGAGACCAACATCATCCTGATACCAAAACCCAGCAGAGACTCAAAAGAAAAGAAAGCTTCAGGCCAATATCCATAATGAACATAGATGCAAAAATCTTCAATAAAATACAGGGAAACCGATTGCAACAGCACGTTAAAAAACTTATCCATCATGATCAAGTAGGATTCATCCCGGGGATCCAAGGCTGGTTCAACATATGCAAGTCTATAAACGTAATTCACCACATAAACAGAAGCAAAAACAAAAACCACATGATTATCTCAATTGATGCAGAGAAGGCATTTGACAAAATTCAACAGCTTTATGCTAAAAACCCTCAATAAACTTGGTATTGATGGAACATATCTCAAAGTAATAATAGCTATTTATGACAAACCAACAGGCAATATCATACTTAATGGGCCAAAACTGGAAGCTTTCCCTTTGAAATCCGGAACGAGACAAGTATGCCCTCTCTCTCTAATCCTATTCAACATAGTACTGGAAGTTCTAGCTAGAGCAATCAGGCATGAAAAAGAAATAAAGTGTATTCAAATAGGAAAGGTGAAAGCCAAATTGTCTCTATTTGCAGATGACATGATAGTATACGTAGGAGACCCCATCACCTCAGCCCAAAAGCTCCTGAAACTGATAAGCAACTTCAGCAAAGTCTCAGGATATAAAATCAATGTGCAAATATCACAGGCATTCCTATACACCAATAACAGACTTAAAGAGAATGAAATCAAGAACGAACGGCCATTCACAACTGCTACAAAGAAAATAAAATACCTAGGAATACAACTCACAAGGAATGTAAGGGTCCTCTTTAAGGAAAACTACAAACCACTTCTCAACGAAATAAGAGAGGACACGACCAGATGGAGAAACATTCCATGTTCATGTTTAGAAAGAATCAATATTGTGAAAATGGCTATACTACCCAAAGTAATTTACACAATCAACGCAATCCCCATCAAACTTCCATTGAATTTCTTCACAGAACTGGAGAAAACCACCATGAACTTCATATGGAACCAAAAGAGAGCCCACATAGCCAAGTCAATTCTAAGCAAAAAGAACACAGCGGGAGGCATCACACTACCAGACTTCAAACTATACTACAAGGCTCCAGTAATCAAAATAGCATGGTACTGGTACTTAAACAGACATATATACCAATGGAACAGACCAGAGGCGTCGGAGGCAAATCAACATATCTACAACCATATAATCTTTGATAAACCAGACAAAAACAAGCAATGCGGAAACGATTCTCTTTTTAATAAGTGGTGTTGGGAAATCTGGCTAGCCATGTGCAGAAAGCAGAAACTGGACCCCTTCCTGACACCTTTCACTAAAATTAACTTTAGATGGATTAAAGATTTAAACATAAGACCTGACACCATAAAAACCCTAGAAGAAAATCTAGGCAAAACCATTCAGGACATAGGAGTAGGCAAGGACTTCATGACCAAAACACCAAAAGCATTGACAACAAAAGCCAAAATAGACAAATGGGACCTAATCAAACTCCACAGTGTCTGCACAGCAAAAGAAACAGTCACTAGAGTGAATCGGCAACCATCAGAATGGGATAAAAATCTTTGCAGTTTACGCATCTGACAAAGGACTGATATTTAGAATTTACAAAGAACTCAAACAGATTTACAGGAAAAAAACAAACAAGCCCATTCAAAAATGGGCGAAGGATATGAACAGACACTTTACAGAAGAAGACATACAGGAGGCCAACAAACAGATGAAAAAATGCTCATCATCACTGGTCATTAGAGAGATGCAAATCAAAACCACATTGAGATACCATCTCACACCAGTTAGAAAGGCGATCATTATAAAATCTCGAGACAGCAGATGCTGGAGAGGATGTGGAGAAAAAAGAACACTCTTACACTGTTGGTGGGAGTGTAAATTAGTTCAACTATTGTGGAAGACAGTGTGGCGATTCCTCAGGGACCTAGAGATAGAAATTCCATTTGACTGAGCAATCCCATTACTGGGTATATATCCAAGGGAGTATAAATAGTTCTACTATAAGGACCCATGCACACGAATGTTCATTGCAGCACTGTTTACAATAGCAAAGACCTGGACCCAACCCAAATGCCCACGGATGATAGACTGGACTGGGAAAATGTGTCACATATACACTATGGAATATTATGCAGCAATCAAAAATGATGAGTTTGTGTCCTTTGGATGAATCTGGAGAACATCATTCTCAGCAAACTGACACAAGAACAAAAAAGGAAATACTGCATATTCTCCCGCATAGGCGGGTGAGAAAAATGAGAACACATGGACACAGGGAGGGGGTCTTCTTCACACTGGGGTTTATCGGGGGGAATAGGGGAGGGATGGGGGGCTGGGGACGGATAGCCTGGGGATAAATGCCAAGTGTGGGTGAAGGGAAGGAAGGCAGCAAAACACACTGCTATGTGTGTACCTATGCAACTATCTTGCACAGTCTTCACATGTACCCCAAAACCTATAATGCAATAAAAATTTTAAAAATTAAAAAAAAAAAGAAAGTTTATGCAATGCAAGACAAGGCAATGCATACCCAGGCAAGTCAAGTTTAGGCAAGACAAGGAAAGGAAAATCCAGGCAACACAAGGCAAGGAAAATCCAAAAAATGCAAGGTAAGACAAATCTAGGCAAGAAAAATCCAGGCAGGGCAAGGGAAGGCATGACAAATCCAGGCAACGCAAGGCAAATTCAGGCAAGGGAAATCCAAACAAGGCAATGCAAAATAATGCAAATTTAGGCAAGGCAACACAAGTAGAGGCAAGGCAAAGTAAATCCAGGCAAGGGAAATCCAGGCAATGCAAGGCAAGTCAAATCCAGGTAAGAGAAATGCAGTCAAGGCAATACAAGGTAAATCCAGGCAAGGCAAATCCAGGCTAGGCAAGACAAATCAATGCCAATAAAGCCTAGGCCAATCCAGGCAAAAGGCAAGGCAAGGCAAATCCACCGAAGGAAGCAAGGCAAGGCAAGGAAAATCCTGGCAAGGCAATTCCATGCTAGGCAAGGCAAAACAAATATGGGAAAGGCAAATCCACGCAAGGCAAAACTAGGCAAATCGAGGATAGGCAAATTCAGGCAAGGAAAAGCAAATTAAGACAAGGCAAAGCAAATCAAGGCAAGTCAAACCTAGGGAAGGCAAATCCATGTAAGACAAGGGAAGGCAAGGCAAATCCAGTCAAGGCAAGACAAGTCAAGGCACATTGAAGCAAGGCAAATTTAGGCAAGGCAAGGCAAGGCAAGACATATCCAGGCAATGCATATTTAGGCAAGGGAAGACAAGACAAATCCAGGCAACGCAAGCCAAATCCAGTCATTTCAAGCCTACACAAGGCAAGGCAAGGCAAATTCAGGCAAGGCACGACAAAATAAGGCAAATCCTGGCAAAGCAACCACAGGAAACGCAAGGCAATGCAAGCTAAATCCAGGCAAGACAAATTCTGGTAAGGAAAGGCAAGTTAAAACAAATCCAGGAAAGGCAAAGAAAAAAAAATCCAGGCGAGACACATAAAGGTAACGTAAAACAAGAAAAATCCAGGGATGAAAAATCCAGGAAAGACAAAACAAGAAAAATGCAGGGAAGACAAATCCAGGCAAGAGAATGCAAGGCAAGGCCAATCCAGGCAAGGCAAATTCAGGCAAGCAAGGCAACACAAGGCCAGGAAAATTCATTCAATAAAAATTCTGGGAAGGCAAAGTAAGGCAAATCCGGGCAGAAAAATGCAAGAAAATCCTGAGCAAGGTAAATCCAGGCGAGGCAAAACAAGACAAATTTAGGGAAAGCAAAAAAAGCCGTATCCAGGCAAGAAAATTCCAGGTAAGGCAAATCCAGGCAGGGAAAATTGAGGCAAAGAAAATTCAAGTAAGGCAAGGCAATGCAAATTCTGGCAAGGCAAATCCAAGCATGGCAAGACAAGGCAAAAAAAAAAAATCGAGGCAAGGCAAATCCAGTCACAGCAAGGCAAGGCAAGGCAAATTTAGGCAAAGCAAGGCATAGCAAGGCAAATCCACGAAAGGTAAGGAAAAACAAATCCAGGCAAAGCAAGTCCAGGCAAGGCAAGGCAAGGCAAAACAAATCCAGGCAAATCAAATCCATACATTCCAAGGCAAGGCAAATCCGGACAAGTGAAATCCAGGCAAGGCAAGGGAAGGCAAATTCAGGCAAGTCAAATCCAGGCCAGAGAAGGAAAAGCAAATTCAGGCAAGAAAAATCCAGGCATGGCAAATCCAGGCAAGGCAAGACAAGGCAAATCCAGGCAAGGCAAATCTGGGAAAAGCAAGGTGAGAAAAATCCAGGCATGAAAAATTGAGGCAGTGCAAGGTAAGTCAAGGCAAATCCAGGAAAATTAAATCCAAACAAAGCAAGGCAAAGTAGGGCAAATTCAGGCAAGGCAAATACAGGAAAGACAAGGCAAGGCAAATCCAGGGAAGGAAAATCCAGGCAATGAAAGGCAAGGAAAGTACAGGTAAGGCAAATGCAGTGAAGGCAATCCAAGGCAAATCCAGGCAAGGCAAAGAAAATCCAAGCAAGGCAAATCCAGGCTAGGCAAGGCAACACAAGTCCAATAAAGCCAAGGCAAATTCAGGCAAACAAAGGGAAGGCAAGGCAAATACAGGGAATAAAGAAAGGCAAGGAAAGGCAAATCCAGGCAAGGCAAGGCAAAGCAAAACCAGGAAAGGCAAATCCAGGCAAGGCAAAACAAGGCAAATCCAGGCAAGGCAGAACTAGGCAAATCTAGGATAGGCGAATCCAGGCAAGGCAAGGCAAGGCAAATCCAGGCAAGGCAAGGCAAGGCAAAGCAAATCTATGCAAGGCAAATCCATGCAAAGCAAGGCAATGCAAGGAAAATCCAGTCAAGGCAAGACAAGGCAAAGCACAACGTTGCAAGGCAAATTTAGGCAAGGCAAGGCAGGGCAAATCCAGGCAATGCATATCCAGGCAAGGCAAGACAAGGCAAATTCAGGCAAAGCAAATCCAGGCAAGGAAAAGGAAGAAAAATACAGTCAATTCAAATCCACACAAGGCAAGGCAAGGCAAATCTAGACCAGACAAGAAAGGTAAGTCAAATCCAGGCAAGGAAAACACAAGCAATGCAAGGCAAGGCAAGGTAAATCCCAGCAAGGCAAATCGAGACAAGGCAAATCGAGGCAAGACAAGGCAAGTCAAAATCAAGGCAAAGCAAATCCATGCAAGGCATGGCAAGGCAAATCTAGGTAAGGCAAATCAGGGCAATGCAAACCCAGGCATGCCAAATCCAGGCAAAACAAAGAAAAGCAAATTTAGGTAAGAGAAATTCAGGCAATTCAAGGCAAGGCAAATCCAGGAAAGACCAATACAGGCAAGGCAAAACAAGGCAAATTCAGGCAAGGCAAGGCAAGGCAAGGCAAATTTAGGAAAGGCAAAGCAAATCTAGGCAACGCATATCCACGCAAGACAAGGCAATGCAAGGCAAATCCAGTCAAGGCAAGACATGGCAAAACACATCGAAGCAAGGCAAATTTAGGCAAGGCAAGGCAAGGCAAATCCAGGCAATGTGTAACCGAGCAAGGCAAGACAAGGCAAATTCAGGCAAGGCAAATCCAGGCAAGGCAAAGCAAGAAAAATCCAGTCAATTCAAATCTACACAAGGCAAGGCAAGGCAAATCCAGGCAAGGCAAGGCAAGGTAAGTCAAATCCAGGCAAGGAAAACACAGACAACGCAAGGCAAGGCAAGGTAAATCCCTGCAAGGCAAATCCAGGCAAGGCAAGGCAAGCCAAACCTAGGCAGGGCAAATCCAGTCAAGGCAATGCAGGGCAAATTCAGGCAAGGCAAATTCAAGCAATCCAAGGCAATGCAAATCCAGGCAAGGCAAATCCAGGGAATGCAACGCAAGCATAGCAAATCCAGGCAAGGTCAGTCAAGGCAAATTCAAGCAAGGCAAATACAGGCAAGGCCAGGCAAGGCAAGGAACATCCAAAGAAAACAAATCCGGGCAAAAAAAGGCAAGGCAAATCCAGGTTAGGCAAATTTATGCAAGGCAAGGCAAGGCAAATCCAAGCAAGACAAATACAAGCAAAGTAAGGCAAGGCAAACCCAGTCAAGGCAAATCTAGTCAAGGCAAATCTAGACAAAGTAAGGCAAGACAAATCCAGGAAAGAAAAATCCAGGCAAAGCAAGGCAACACAAATGCAGGCAACATAAATTCAGGCAAAGCAAGCAAAACAAATCCAGGCAAGATAAATTCAGGAAAAGCAAGTCAAGGCAACTCCAGGCAAGAAAAATTCAGGCAAGGCAAGGCAACACAAGACAAATCCAGGCAAGGCAAATCCAAGCAAAACAAGGGAAAGCAAATCCAGGCAAGAAAAATCCAGGCAATGAAAGGCAAGGAAAATCCAGGCATGGCACATCCAGGCAAGGCAAGTCAAGGCAAATTCAGAAAAGGCTAATCCAGGCAAGGAAAGGCAAAGCAAGGCAATGCAATCCAGGTAACGCAAATTCAGGCTAGGCAAGGTAAACCCAGGCAAGGCCAATCCAGGCAAGGAAACGCATAACAAGGCAAATACAAGAAAGACAAATCCAGGCATGGCAAGGCAAATTCAAATAAGACAAAAGAAGTCAAGTATAAGCAAGAAAAGTCGAATTCAGGCAAGGCAAGGAAAATACAGATTAAAAAAGGCAAATCTAGGCAAGATAAATTCCGGCAAGGAAAGGCATGCCAAACGTAGGCAGGAAAATCCAGTCAAGGCAATGCAAGAGAAATCCAGGCAAGGCAAATTGAAGCAAGTCAAGGCAATGCAAATCCAGACAAGGAAATCCAGAAAATGCAAGGCAAGAAAAACAAATCCAGGCAAGTTCAGTCAAGGCAAATCCAGGCAAGGCCAGGCAAGGCAAGGCAAATCCAAAGAAAACAAATCCAGGAAAAACAAGGCAAGGCAAATCCAGGCAAGGCAGGGTAAGAAAAAATCCAAAAAAGGCAAATACAAGCAAGGCAAATAAAAGCAAGGTAAGGCAAGGCAAATCCAGTAAAGGCAAATCTAGGCAAAGCAAGGCAAGACAAATCCAGGAAAGGTAAATCCAGGCAAAGCAAGGCAACACAAATCCAGGCAAGGTAAATTCAGGCAAAGCAAGCAAGACAAATCCAGGCAAGGTAAATCCAGGCAAAGCAAGGAAAGGCAAATCCAAGCAAAATAAAATCAGGCAAGGCAAGCCAAAACAAGACAAATCAAGGCAAGGCAAATCCAAGCAAGATAAGGGAAAGAAAATCTAGGCAAAGCAAATCCAGGCATGGCAAATCAAGGCAAGGCATGACAAGGAAAATCCAGACAGTGCAAGGTAAGGCAAATCCAGGCACGAAAAATCCAGGCAGGGCAAGGGAAGGCAAGACAAATCCAGGCAACGCAAGGAAAGATAAGGCAAATCCAGCCAAGGCAAATCTAAAAAAACAAGGCAAAACATATCCAGACAAGGCAATACAAGGCAACGCACATCAAAGCAAGCCAAATCCAGGCAAAACAAGGCAAGAAAAATCCATGCAAGGCATATATAGGCAAAATAAGACAAGGAAAATCCAGGCAAGGCAAATCAAGGCAAGGCAAAGCAAGTCAAATACAGGGAAGGCAAGGTAAGGCATATCCAGGCAAGGCAAACACAGGCAAGGCAAGGTATATCCAGGAAAGGCAAATCCAGGCAAGAAAAGGCAAGGCAAGGGAAATCCAGGCAAATCAAGGTAAGACAAATCCAGGCGAGGCAAATTCAGACAAGACAAGGCAAGGCAAATCCAGGAAAAAAAATCCAGGCAATATAAGGCAAACCAAGGCAAGGCAAATCCAGGAAAGTCAAGGTAAAACAAGGCAAGGCAAATCTATGCAAGTCAAACCCAGAAACGACAAGGCAAAGAAAATCCAGGAAAGGAAAGGCAAGGCAGACCTAGGCAAGACAAATCCCAGTGAGGCAAAACAAGGCAAATACAGACAAGGCAAAATAAGGCATATCCAGGAAAGGGAATTTCAGGTAAGGCAAGGCTAGAAAAATCCGGGCCAGGCAAATTGAGGCAAGGCAAATCCAGGCAAGACAAGGTAAGTAAAATCATGGCAAAACAAATTCAGGCAAAAAAAAAAAAAAGCAAAGCATATCCTGGCAAGGTAAAGCCAGGCAAGGGAATGCAACAAAAAAACCGAGGCAAGGCAAATCCAGGCAAGGGAAGTCAAAGCAAATACAATCAAGGCAAATCCAGGCAAGGTAAAGCAAGGGAAAACAATAGAGGTAAGGCAAAATTAGGCAAGGCAATTTTAGTCAATGGAAGGCAAGGCAAATCCAGGCAAAACAAATCCAAGCATGTCAAGGCAAGGCAAATCCAGACAAGGCAAATTCACTGAAGGCAAGGGAAGTCATACCCAGGCAAGGAAAATTCAGGGAAAGCAAGTTAAGGCAAATCCAGGCAAGACAAATCCAGTCAAGGCAAATTAAGGCAAGGCAAGGCAAAACAAATCCAGGCAAGGCAAGGCAAATACACGAAAGGAAAATCAAGGCAAGTCAAGGCAAAGAAAGGCAAATCCAGGCAAGGCAATGAAAGGCAAGACAAATCCAGGCAATGCAAGGCAAGGAAAATGCAGGCAAGACAAGGCAGTGCCAATCTAGGGAAAGAAAGGAAAGGCAAACCCAGGCAAGGCAAATCCAGTCAAGGCAAATCCAAGCAAGGTCAGGCATGGCAAATCCAGGCAAGGCAAATCCCGGCAAGGCCAGGCAAGGCAAATCCAGGCAAGGCAAATCCACGGAAGGCAAGGCAAGGCAAACACAGGCAAAATAAATCGAGGCAAGAAAACGCAAGGCAAATCCAGGCAAGACAAATCCAGCCAAGGCAAGGCAAGGCAAATCCAGGGAAGGCAAATACATGAAAGGCAAGGCAAGGCAAATTTAGGCAAGGCAAGACAAGGCAGGACAAATGCAGTCAACGCAAATATAGGCAAGGCAAGAAAATGTAAGGCAAGGCAAATCAAGGCAACAAAAACACAGGCATGACAAAACAAGGCAATGCAAATCTAAGCAAAGCAAAGCAGAGCAATGCACATCCAGGAAAGACAAATCCATTCAAGGCAAGGAAAGCCAAATTCAGGCAAGGCAAATCCAGGCAAAGTAAGGCAAGGCAAATTTAGGCAAGACAAAGCAAGGCAAACCAGGAAAGGAAAATCCAGGCAATACAAGGCAAGACAAGGCAAATCCGGGCAAGACAAATCCAGGAAAGACAAGGTAACACAAGGCAAGGCAAATCCATGCAAGACAAAACCTGGGAAGACAAGGCAAGGCAAATCCAGGGAAGGAAAGGCAAGACAAACCTAGGCAAGACAAATCCAGGCGAGGCAAAACACAGCAAATCCAGACAAAACAAAACAAGTCATATCCAGGAAAAAGAATTTCAGGCAAGGCAAGGCAAAACAAATCCGGGCAGTGCTAATTGAGGCAAGGCAAATCCATGCAAGGCAAGGCAAGAAGAAACCATGGCAAGGCAAATCTAGGCAAAACAAGGCAAGGCATATTCTGGCAAGGAAAAGCCAGGCAAGGCAACACAAGGCAAACCGAGGCAAGGCAAATCCAGGCAAGGGAAGTCAAGGCAAATACAATCAAGGCAAATCCAGGCAAGGTAAGACAAGGCAAAAAAAAAATAGAGGCAAGGCAAAATCAGGCAAGGCAATTTCAGTCAATGCAAGGCAAGGCAAATCCAGGCACATCAAGGCAAGTGAAATCCAGACAAGGCAAATCCACTCAAGGCAAGGCAAGCCATACACAGGCAAGGCAAATCCAGGGAAAGCAAGTTAAGGCAAATCCAGGCAAGACAAATCCAGTCAAGGCAAATTAAAACAAGGCAAGGCAAGGCAAGGCAAGGCAAGGCAAATCTAGGCAAGGCACATCCAGGCAAGGCAAATCCAGACAAAAATATCAAGGTAAGTCAAGGCAAATCTAGGCAAGGCAATGAAAGTCAAGGAAAATAGAGGCAATGCAAGGCAAGGCAAATCTAGGCAAGACAAGACGTTTTCAATCTAGGCAAGACAAGCAGAGAATATTCAGGCAAGGCAAATCCATTTAAGGAAAATCCAAGTAAGGTCAGGCAAGGCAAATCCAGGCAAGGCAAATCCTGGCAAGGCCAGGCAAAGCATATCCAGGCAAGGCAAATCCAGGGAAGGCAAGGCAAGGCAAATACAAGCAAGGTAAATCGAGGAAAAACAAGGCAAGGCAAATCCAGGCAAGGCAACTTAGCAAAGGCAAGGCAAGGCAAATCCAGGGAAGGCAAATACAGGAAAGGCAAGGCAAGGCAGGACAAGGCAAGGCAAATCCAGGCAAGGCAAGGCAAAGCAAGAAAAATGCAGTCAAGACAAATATGGGCAAGGCAAGGAAATGCAAGGCAAGGCAAATCAAGGCAAAGAAAATCCAGGCAAGACAAAACAAGGCAATGCAAATCTAGGCAAAGCAAAGCAAAACAACACACATCCAGGCAAGACCAATCCACGCAAGGGAAAGAAAGGTAAATTCAGGCAAGGCAAATCCAGGCGAAGCAAGGCAAGGCAAATTTTGCAAAATAAATTTAGGCAAGGCAAGGCAAGGCAAGGCAAGGCAAGGCAAGGCAAGACAAATTTAGGCAAGGCCGATCCAGGCAAGACAAAAGAAAGCAAATCCAGACAATGCAAGACAAGGCAAATTCAGGCATGGAAAATCCAGGCAAGGCAAGACAAGACAAATTTAGGCAAGGCAAATCCAGGCAATGCAAGGAAAAACAAATGCAGGCAACGCAAATTGAGGCAAGACAAGGGAAAACAAATGCAGGCAAGAAAAATCCAGAAAATGCAAGGTAAGGTAAATCCAGGCAAAGAAAATGCAGGCAGGTCTAGTGAAGGTTAGGTAAATCCAGGCAAGGCAAGGTAAATTCAGGCAAGGCAATTCCAAACAAGGAAGGCAAGTTAAGGCAAATCCAGCCATCACAAATCCAGGAAGGGCTAGGAAAGGCAAATCCAGGCATGGCAAATTCAGGCAAGGCAAGGCAAATACAGGTAAGCAAAGGCAGTCAAGGCAACACAAGGAAAATCCAGGCAAGGCAAATCCAGACTAGACAAGGCAAGGCAAGGCTAATAAAGTCAAGGCAAATCCAGGCAAACCGGGGCAAGGCAAGGCAAAATAACGCATCCAAATCCAGGAAAGGCAAATCCAGGCAAGTGAAAAAAATGGCAAGACAAGGCAAAACGAGGCAAGGCAAGGCAAGGCAAGGAAAATCTAGGGAAGGAAATCCAGGCAAGGGAAGGCAAGGCAAGGCAGGGCAAGGCATGGCAAGGCAAGGTAAGACAAATCCAAGCAAGGCAAACTTATGCAAGGCAAGGCTAGGCAAGCAAAATACAGGCAAGATAAATGTAGGAAAGACAAGCCAAGGCTAATCCAGACAAGGCAAATAAAAACAAAAAAATCCAGGCATGACAAGAAAAGACAATGCAAATCTATTCAGAACAAGGAAAGGCAACGCACATCCAAACAAGACAAATCCACCCAAGGCAAGGAAAGGCAAATCCATGCAAGGCAAATCTAGGCAAAGCAAGGCAAGGCAAATTCAGGCAAGGTAAATTTAGGCAAGGCAAGGAAAGGCAAATCTAGGCAAGGCAAATCCAAGAAAGATAAGAAAAAGCAAATCCAGGCAAGAAACATCAAGGCAACGCAAGGCAAGGCAAATCCAGACATGGCAAATCCAGGCATGGCAAATCCAGGCAAGGCAATACAAGGCAAATCCAGGCAGTGCAAGGTAAGGCAAATTCAGGCAAGGAAAATTCAGACAGGGCAAGGGAAGGCAAGGCAAACCAAGGCAAGGCAAGGGAATTCCAAGCAAGAAATATTCAAACAATGCAAGGCAAGTTAAGGCAAATCCAGCGATGAAAAATCTAGGAAAAACAAGGCAAGGAAAATTCAGGCAAGGCAATGCAAGGCAAATCCAGGTAAGGGAAAAGCAATCATGGAAATACAAGGCAAATTAAGGCAAAACAAATGCAGGCAAGGCAATAAAAATCCTGAGAAGGCAAACCCAGGAAAGACAAGGCAAGGCAAGGCCAATGAAGTCAAGCCAAATCCATGCAAAACAAGGAACGCAAGGCAAATCCAAACAAGGAGACAAGGCAAGGCAAGGCAAGGCAAATCCAGGCGTGACAAGGCAAGGACAGGCAAATCGAGGCAAGGAAGATTGAGGCAAGGCAAAGCAATGCATCCAAATACAGGCAAGGCAAGGTAAGGCAAGGCAAGGCAAATCAAGGAAAGTCAAGGCAAGTCCAGGCAAGGCAACACAAGGTAAGGCACACCGAAGCAAGACAAATCCAAATGAAACAAGGCAAGGCAAATTAAGGCAAGGCAAATCCAGGCAAGGCATATCCAGGCAAGGCAAGACAAGGCAAATCCAGGCAAGGCAACACAAGGCAAGGTACATCGAAGCAAGGAAAATCCAGACAAGGAAAGGCATGGAAAATTCAGGCAAAGTAAAGCAAGGCAAAAAAAAAAAAAAAATAGAGGCAAAACAAATCCAGGCAAGGCAATGCAGAACAAAACAAATCCAGACAATGCAAGGCAAGGCAAGTCCAGGCAAGGCAAAACAGGGCAAATTTAGGCAAAGCAAGGCAAAGCAAATCAAGGCAATGCAAGACAAGGTAAATACAGGCAATGCAAGGCAAGGCAAATCCAGGCAAGGCAAGGCAAGACAAGACAAATTTAGGCAAGGCAAATAAAGGCAAGCCAAGGCAAGGAAAAACATATCCAGGCAAGGCAAATCTAAAAAAGGTAATGCAAGGCAAGGTAAATTCAGGCAATGCAAGGCAAGGCAGGGCAGATCCAGGAAAGTAAAAACAAAGCAAATCCAGGCAAGGCAAGTCCATGCAAGACAACGCAAGGCAAATTCAGGCAAGGAAAGATAAGGCAAGGCAAGGCAAGGCAAATCCAGGCAAGGCAAATCTAGGCAAGATCAGGCAAGGCAAATCCAAGAAAGAAAAATCCAGGCAAGGCCAGGCAAGGCAAATCCAGGCAAGGCAAATCGAGACAAGGCAAGACAGGCCAAATATAGGCAAGGAAAATCGAGGCAAGATGAGGCAAGGCAAATTCAGCCAAGGCAAGGCAAATACAGGGAAGGCAAATAGAGGCAAGGCAAGGCAAGGGAAATCCAGGTAAGGCAAATTTACCAAAGGCAAGGCAAGGCAATTGCAGGCAAGGGAAATCTGGGCAAGGCAAGGAAATGCAAGGCAAGGCAAATAAAGGCAAAGAAAGTCGAGGCGTGACAAGGCAAAACAAAGCAAATCTATTCAAAGCAAGGAAACTCAATGCACACTCAGGCAAGACAAATCCACCCAAGGCAAGGAAAGGCAAATACATGCAAGGCAAATCCAGTAAAAGCAAGGAAAGGCAAATTCAGGCAAAATAAATTTACACAATGCAAGGCAAGACAAGGAAAACTCAGAATAGGCAAATCCAAGCAAGACAAAGAAAAGCATATCAAGGCAAGAAAGATCCAGGCAACACAAAGCAAGGCAAATCCAGGCATGGCAAATCCAGGAAAGGCAAGACAAGGTAAATCCAGGTAAGAAAAATTCAGACAATGCAAGGTAAGGCAAATCCAGGCAAGGAATATCCAGGCAAAGAAAGAAAAGGCAAGGTAAATCCAGGCATGGCAAGGCAAATCCAGGAAAAATAATCTGGTCATGGCAATGGAAGGAAAGGCAAATCCAGGCAAGGCAAGGCAAATCCAGGCAAGACAAATTTAAACAACACAAGACAAGGTAAGGCAAATCTATCCAAGGCAAATCTAGAAAAGGCAAGGCAAGGCAAATCCAGGTAAGGCAAATGTAGACAAGGCAATACAAGGCAAATCCAGGAAGGCAAATACAAGTAAGGCAAGGAAAATCCTGGCAAGACAAATCCAGGCTAGACAACACAAAGAAAATCCAATAACGTCATGGAAAATCCAGGCAAAATAAGGCAAGGCAAGGCAAAACAAATCCAGGCAAGGCAAGGCAAGGCAAGGCAAGGCAAGGCAAGAAATATCCAGGCAAGTAAAATCCAGGCAAGAAAAATCAAGGCAAGGCAAAGCAACGCATCAAAATCCAAAAAAAGCAAATCAAGGCAAGTCAAGGCAAGGCAAGACCAGGCAAAACGAGGCAAAGCAAGGCAAGGCAAAGAATATGCAGGCAAAAAAAATTCCAGGCAAGTGAAGGCAGGGCTACTCAAGGCAAACCCAGGGAAGGAAAATCCAGGCAAGGGAAGTTCAGGCAATGCAAGGCAAGGCAAATCCAGCGAAGGAAATATCACGTAAAAAAGGCAATTAAAGCTAAATTCAGGAAAGGCAAGGCTAAGTAAATCAAGGCAAGGCAAATCCAGGCAAGGCAAGGCAAGGAAAGACAAATACAGGCAAGGCAAATACAGGACAAATCTAGGCAAGGCAAATCCAGGAATGGTATATGTAGGGAAGAAAAGGCAAGGCTAATCCAGGCAAGGCAAATCCAAGCAAAGCAAGGCAAAGCAAATCCAGGCCTTGAAAATCCAGGCAATGCAAAACAAGACAAATCCAGGTAAGGCAAATTTAGGCCAGGAAGGCAAGTCAATTCCAGGCAAGGCAAGGTAAGACAAATTCAGGTAAGGCAAATTTAGGCAAGGCAAGCAAGGAAAGAAAAATTCAGGCAAGGCAAATCTAGGAAAGACATGGAAAATCTAGGCAAGGCAAATTCAGGCAACAAGAGGCAAGTTAAGGCAAATCCAGGCAAAGAAAATCCAAACAATGCAAGACAAGGCAAATTCAACCAAGGCAAGCCAAGGCAAACCAGGTAACGCAAACGCAGGCAAGGCAAGGTAAACCAGGCAATGCCAATCCAGGCAAGGAAATGTATAACAAGGCAAATACAGGCAAGACAAATCCAGGCATGGCAAGGCAAATCCAAGTTAGACAAATGAAGGCAAGTCAAAGCAAGGAAAGTCAAATCCAAACAAGGCAAGGCAAATCTAGGCAAGACAAGGAAGACAAAGAAAGGCAAATCAAGGCAAGGCAAGGAAAGAAAAATCCAGGCAAGGCAAATCCAGGCAAGGCAAGGCAAGCCAAACCTAGGCAGGGAAAATCCAGTCAAGGCAATGCAAGGCAAATCTAGGCAAGGCAAATTCAAGCAAGACAAGGCAATGCTAATCCAGGCAAGGCAAATGCAGGAAATGCAAGGCAAGCAAGGCAAATCCAGCCAAGGTCAGCCAAGGCAAATCCAAGCAAGACAAATCCAAGCAAGGCAAATTCAGAAAATGCCAGGCAAGGCAAGACAAATCCCAAAAAGGAAAATCTAGGTAAGGCAAGGCAAGGCAAAAAAATTGCAGGCTAGGCAAATACAGGCAAGGCAAAGCAAGGCAAATACAAGCAAAATAAGACAAGGTAAATCCAGTCAAGGAAAATCTAGGCAAAGCAAGGCAAGACAAATTTAGGCAAGGTAAATCCAGGCAAAGCAAGCAAGACAAATCCAGGCAAGGTAAACCCAGGCAACGCAAAACAAGGCAAATTGAGGCAAAAAAAAACTTCAGGCAAGGCAAGGCAAGGCAAGGCAATGCAAGTCAAATTCAGGCAAGAAAAATTCTGGAAATTCAAGGAAAGTCAAGGCAAGGCAAGGCAAATCCAGGAAAGGCAAGGCAAGGCAAAACCAGGCAAGACAAGACCAGGAAAATCTAGGGAAGGCAAATCCAAGCAAGGCCAATCCAGGGAAGGCAAGACAAGGCAAATCCAGGCAAGGCAATTCCAGGCAAGGGCAGGCAAATCCAAGCAAGGCCAATCTAGGGAAGGCAAGACAAGGCAAATCCAGGCAAGGCAATTCCAGGCAAGGCAAGGCAAAACAAACCCAGGGAAGGCAAAACAACGTAAATCCAGGCAAGGCAAAACTAGGCAAATCGAGGAAAGGCAAATCTAGGCAAGGCAAGGCAAGGCAAGGCAAAATCCATGCAAGGCAAGGCAAGGCAAGGCAAGGCAAGGCAAGGCATATTTAGGCAAGGCAAGGCATATTTAGGCAAGGTAATACAAGATAAGGCACATCAAAGCAAGGCAAATCCAGGCAAGGCAAGGCAAATCCATGCAGGGCATATCTAGGCAAAAAAAAAAAATGCAAACCCAAGCAAGGCAAATCAAGGCAAGACATGGCAATGCAAATTTAGTCAATTCAGATCCACACAAGGCAAGGTAAGGAAAAGAAAGGTAAGGAAAAATCCAGGAAAGGCAAAAACAGGCAAGGCAAGGTATATCTAGGCAAGGCAAATTTAGGCAAAGGCAAGGCAAGGCAAGGCAAATTCAGGCAAGGCAACGTAAGACAGATTTAGGCCAGGCAAATTTAGGCAAGGCAAGACAAGGCAAATCCAGGAAAGGAAAATCCAGGCAATACAAGGCAAGATAATGCAAGGCAAATCGACGAAAGGGAAATCCAGGTAATACAAGGCAAGGCAAGGCAAGGCAAATCCAGGCAAGGAAAGGTAACACAAGGCAAGGCAAATTTATTCAAGGCAAACTCAGGGAAGACAAGGCAAGGCAAATTCAGGCAAGGGTAGGCAAGGCAAACCTAGGCCAGACAAATCCAGGTGAGGGAAATAAAGGCAAATCCAGGCAAGGCAAAACAAGGCTTATCCAGAAAAAAGAATTCCAGGCAAGGCAAGGCAAAAAAAAATCCGAGCAGAGAAAATTGAGGCAAGGTAAATCCAGGCAAGGAAAGTCAAGGAAAACCATGGCAAGGCAAATCCAGGCAAAACAAATCAAGGCATATTATGGCAAGACAAAGCCAGAAAAGGCAACACAAGGCAAACCGAGGCAAGGCAAACCCAGGCAAGGGAAGTCAAGGCAAATACAATCAAAACAAAATCAGGCAAGGGAATTCCAGTCAATGTAAGGCAAAGAAAATCCAGGCAAAACAAATCCAGGCAAGTCAAGGCAAGGCAAATCCAGACAAGGCAAATCCACTCAAGGCAAGGGAAGACATACCCTGGCAAGGCAAATCCAGAAAAGGCAAGTTAAGGCAAATCCAGCAAGACAAATCCAGTCAAGGCAAATCTAGGCAAGGCAAGGCAGATTCAGGCAAAGCAAATCAAGGCAAGTCAAGGCAAGGAAAGGCAAATCCAGGCAAGGCAAATCCAGGAAAGGTCAGACAAGGCAAATCCAGGTAAGGAAAATTCCGACAATGCTAGGCAAGGCAAATCCAGGAAAGGCATATCCAGGCAAGGCAAATCCAGGGAAGGAAAGGCAAGGCAATTACAAGCAAGCTAAATCGAGGCAAGAGAAGGCCTGGCAAATTCATGCAGAACAAATTCAGAAAAGTCAAGGCAAGGCAAATCCAGGGAAGGCAAATACAGGCAAGGCAAGGCAAAGCAAATCCAGGGAAGGCAGGGCAAAACAAACGCAGTCAAGGCAAATATAGTCAAGACAAAAAAAGCAAGACAAGGCAAATCAAGGAATAGAAAACACAGACATGACAAGGCAAGGCAATGCAAATCTAGGCAAAGGAAGACAGGGCAACGTTCATCCAGGCAAGGCAAATTTATGCAAGGCAAGAAAAAACAAATTCAAGCAAGGCAAATCCAGGCAAAGCAAGGCAAGGCAAATTCAGGCAAAATAAATTTAAGCAAGACAAGGCAAATTCAGGCAAAGAAAGGGAAAGCAAATTCCAGGAAGGAAAATCCAGGCAATGCAAGGCAAGGAAAATCCAGGCAAGGCAAATCTAGGAAAATTTAGGCAAGGCAAGACAAGGCAAACACAGACAAGGCAAATACAGGCAATGCAAGGCAAGGCAAATTCAGGCAAGGCAAATCCAGGCAAGACAAGGGAAACCAAATCCAGGCAAGGAAAATCCAGACAATGCAAGGAAAGGTAAATTCAGGCAAGAAAAATGCAGGCAGGGTAAGGGAAGGTAAGGCAAATTCAGACAAGGCAAATACAGGCAAGGCAAGGCAATGCAAGGCAAGGCAAGGAAAATCCAGGTAAGCAAAGGCAGTCAGGGAAATACCAGGCAAATCCAGGCAAGGCAAATACAGGCAAGTCAAGAGTAATACAGGCAAAGCAAATTCAGGCTAGACAAGGGAAGGCAAGGCCAATAATGTCAAGGCAAATCCAGGAAAAACAAGGCAAGGCAAGGGAAATCGAGGCAAGGAAAAGCAAGGCATCCAAATTCAGACAAGGCAAATCCAGGCAAGTGAAGGCAAGACAAGGCAAAACGAGGCAAGGCAAGGCAAGGCAAAACAAGAAAAATCCATTCAAGGCAAACCCAGGCAAGGGAAGGCAAGTCAAGGCAGGGCAAAACAAGGCAAGAAAAGGCAAGGAAAGGCAAAGCAAGGAAATTCCAAGCAAGGCCAATTTAGGCAAGGAAAGGTTGGGAAAGGTAAATCCAGGCAAGGCAAAACAAAGAAAATCTAGGCAAGCAAAATCAAGGCAAGGTAAATGTAGGGAAGACAAGGCAAGGCAAATCCAGACAAGGCAAATGCAGGCAATGCAAGGCAAGGCAAGGCAAAGCAAAGCAAATACAGGCATAGAAAATCCAGGGAATGCAAAACAAGACAAATCCAGGCAAGGCAAGGCAAGACAAGGCAAGCCCAGCAAGGCAAATACAAGCAAGGCAAGGTAATACAAATCAAGGCAAGGCTAATCCAGAAAAGGCAAATCCAGGCAAAGCAAATCTGGGCAAGACATGGCAACTCTAGGCAAGGCAAATCCAGTCAAGGAGAAGCAAAGTAAGGCAAATTTAGGCAAGACAAATCCAGGCAAGGCAAGACAAGGCAAATAAAGGCAAGGCAAGGCAAGGCAAATTCAGGTAAGTCAAATCCAGGCAATGCAAGACAAGGCAAGGAAAACCAGGTAAGGCAATTTCAGGCAAGGAAACACAAGGTAAGGCAAATACAGGCAAGGCAATTCCAGACATGGCAAGGCAAATCCAAGTAAGGCAAATCCAGGCAAGGCAAGGCAAGGCAAGGAAAATCTAGGCAAGGCAAATTCAGTCAAGGCAAGGCAAGGCAAATCCAGGCAATGCAAATTCAAGCGAGGCAATGCAATGCAAATCCAAACAAGGCAAGGCAATCAAGGCAAATTCAGGCAAGGCAAATCTAGCCAAGTTCAGGCAAGGGAAATCCAAGCAAGAAAAACCTAGGCAAGACCAAGCAAGGCATAGCAAATTCAAACAGGGAAAATGTGGGCAAGGAAAGGCAAAGCAAATTCAGGCTAGGCAAATCCAGGAAAGACAAGGCAAGACAAATCCAGGCAAGGTAAGGCAAGGCAAATCCAGTCAAGGCAATTCTAAAAAAAGCAAGGCAAGACAAATACAGGCAAGGTAAATCCAAGCGAGGCAAGGCAAGGCAAATCCAGGCAAGGCAAATTTAGAAAAGGCGAGGCAAGGCATATCCTGGTAAGGCAAATCCAGGCAAGGCAACGCAAGGCAAATCCAGGCAAGAAAAATTCATGCAAGACAAGGCAAGACAAATCCAGGCAAAGCAAATCCAGGCAAGGTAAGGCAAGGCAAAAAAAATTGGCAAGGCAAATTCAGGCAAGGCAAGGCAAATTCAAGCAAGGTACAAGCTAGCAAGACAAATCCTGGCAAGGTAAGGTAAGGCAAATCCAGGCAAGGCAAGTCCAGGCAAATAAAATTCAGGCAAGTCAAGGCAAGGCAAATTCACAAAAGGCTAATCCAGAAAAGGCAAATACAGGCACGGCAAAGGAAGGCAAAAACAGGCAAAACAAATCCAGGCAAGGCAAGTTAAGGCAAATCCCGGCAAGGCCAATCCAGGCAAGGCCAATCCAGGCAAGACAAGGCAAGGCAAGGCAAATGCAGGCAATGCAAATCCAAGGAAGGCAATGAAAGGCAAGTCAAATGCAGGCCAGGCAAATCCAGGCAAGGCAATGCAAGAAAAATTCAGGCAAGTCAAGTCAGGGCAAGGCAAATCCAGGAAAGGCAAGGCAAGGCAAGGCAGGCAAAATCCAGCAAAAAAATCCAGGCAAGGCAAGGCAAGGCAAGGCAAGGCAAGCAAAATCCAGGAAAAAAATCCAGGAAAGGCAAGGCAGATTTAGAAAAAAAAAAAAATCCGTGAAAGCGAAAGCAAGGCAAATTCAGGCAAGACAAGGCAAGGCAACCCAAATCCAGAAACCACAAGGCAAGGCAAGGCAAGGCAAATTCAGGTAAGGCAAATCCAAGGCAAATTCAGGCAAGGCAATTTAAGGCTAATCCCGGCAAGGCAAATTTTGGCAGGGCAGAGCAAGCAAGGCAAGGCAAGGCAAATCAAGGCAAGGCAAATCCAGGCAAGGCAAGGCAAGGCAAGGCAAATCCAGCAAAATCAAGGCAAAGCAAATCCAGAAAAGGCAAATACAGTAAAGACAAGGCAAGGCAAGACAAATGCAGTCAAGGCAAATATAAGCAAGGCAAGAAAATGCAAGGCAAGGCAAATCAAGGCAAAAAAAATCCAGGCATGACAAGGGAAGGCAATGCAAATCTAGGCAAAGCAAGGCAGGGCAACGTACATCCAGGCAAGACAAATCCATGCACGAGGAAAGGCCAATTCAATTAACAAAAATCCAGGCAAAGCAAGGCAAGACAAATTCGGGCAAGTTAAATTTAGGCAAGGCAAGGCAAGGCAAGGCAAGGCAAGGCAAGGCAAGGCAAGGCAAATCCAACCAAGACAAAAGAAAGCAAAACCAGGCCAAAAAAAAAAATCCAAGCAATGCAAGTCAAGGCAAGGCAAATCCAGGCAAGGCAAGACAGGAAAAATCCAGAAAATTCAAATCCAGGAAAGGCCAGACAAGGCAAATTCAGGCAAGGCAATTTAAGGCTAATCCCAGCAAGGCAAATTTAGGCAAGGCAGGGCAAGCCAAGTCAAGGCAAATTCAGGCAAGGCAAATCAGGAAAGTGAAAACAAGGAAAGGCAAATCCAGGCAAGAAAAATCCAGGGAAGGCAAGGCAAGGAAAATTCAGGCAAGGCTAGGCAAGACAAACACAGCCAAGACAAATCCAGGCGAGGCAAAACAAGGCAAATACTGGCATGAGAAATTCAGGCAAAACAAAACAAGGCATATCCTGGTGACGCAAATCCAGGCAAAGCAACTCAAGGCAAACCCAGGCAAGGCAAATCCAGGCAAGGGAAGGCGAGGAAAATACAAGAAAGGCAAATCGAGGCAAGGTAAGGCAAGGCAAAAACAATAAAGGCAAGGCAAATCAAGACAAGGAAAGGCAAGACAAGTCATAGCAAGGCAAATCCAGTCAAGGCAATTCCAGTCAAGGCAAGGCAAGGCAAGTCCAGGCAAAACAAATCCAGGCAAGTAAAGAAAAGGCAAATCCAAACAAGGGAAATCCACTCAAGGCAAGAAAGGCATATCCAGGCAAGGCAAGTGAAGGCAAATCTGGGCAAGAAAAATCCAGGCAAGGCAAGGCAAGGCAAATCCAGGCAAAGCAAATTCAGGCAAGGCAAGGCAAGAAAAATTCAGTCAGGATAAGGCAAGCAAAAGTTAGGCAAGAGAAATTCAGGAAAGGAAATGCAAGTAAAAACAAAACAAATTTAGGCAAGGCAAATCCAGGCAAGACAAGGCAAGGCAAATCTAGGGAAGGCAAATTCAGGCAAGGCAAGGCAAATCCGGGAAAGGCACATCCAGGCAAGGCAAGGCAACACAAGGCAATGTATATCCATGCAAGGCAAATCCAGGCAAGTCAAGTCAAAGCAAATACAGGCCAGGCAATTCCAGGCAAGGCAAGGGAAGGCAAATCCAGGCAAAGAAAGTTCAGGCAAGGCAAAAATAGGCAAATCTAGGCAAGACAAATCTAGGCAAATTTAGGCAAGGGAAATTTAGGCAAGGCAATGCAAGGCAAATCCAGGAAAGCAAAAATGAGGCAATTCCAATCAAGGCAAGTCAAGGAAAGCAAATCCTGGCAAGGCTAATCCATGCAACGCAACTAAAGGCAAACCCAGGGAAGGCAAACCCAGGCAAGAGAAGGCAAGTTAAATACAGGCAAAGAAAATTCCAGAAAGGTTAAAAAAATAGTTCAAAAAATAAAGGCAAGACAAATCCAGGCAAAGCAATGCAAGGCAAGGCAAATCCAGGAAAGGCATGGCAAGGCAAGAAAAGCTCAGGCAAGGCAAGGCAAATCCAGGCAAATCAAATCTAGGCATTCCAAGGCAAGGCAAATCCAGACAACGCAAATCCAGGCAAGGAAAGGAAAGACAAATCCAAAAAAGGCAAATTTAGGCAGGCTAGTTAAGGCAAATCTCAGCAAGGCAAATACAGGAAAGGCAAGGCAAGGCAAATCCAAAAAAGGCAAATTTAGGCAGGCTAGTTAAGGCAAATCTCGGCAAGGCAAATACAGGCAAGGCAAGGCAAGGCAAATCCAGGAAAGGCAAGGCAAGGCAATTCAAATGCAGAAAATGCAAATCCAGGCAAGGCAAGGCAAGGAAAGGCAAGTCAAATCCAGGACAGGGAAATCCAGGGAAGGCAAGGCAAGGCAAAGCAAATCCAGGCAAGTCAAGTCAGGGCAAGGCAAATCCAGGAAAGGCAAGGCAAGGCAAGGCAGGCAAAATTCAGCAAAAAAAAAAATCCAGGAAAGGCAAGGCAAGGCAAGCAAAATCCAGCAAAAAAAAAAATCCAGGAAAGGCAAGGCAAATTTAGAAAAAAAAAAATCCGTGAAAGTGAAAGCAAGGCAAATTCAGGCAAGGCAAGGCAAGGCAACCCAAATCCAGAAACCACAAGGCAAGGCAAGGCAAGGCAAATTCAGGTAAGGCAAATCCAAGGCAAATTCAGGCAAGGCAATTTAAGGCTAATCCCGGCAAGGCAAATTTTGGCAGGGCAGAGCAAGCAAGGCAAGGCAAGGCAAATCAAGGCAAGGCAAATTCAGGCAAGGCAAGGCAAATCCAGGCAAGGCAAATCATCAGGCAAGTGAAAACAAAGAAAGGCAAATCCAGGCAAAAAAAAAAAAAATCCAGGGAAGGCAAGGCAAGGAAAATTCAGGCAAGGCTAGGCAAGACAAACCCAATCAAGGCAAATCCTGGCGAGGCAAAACAAGACAAATCTTGGCATAAGAAATCCAGGCAAAACAAAACAAGGCATAACCTGGCGATGCAAGTCCAAGCAAAGCAATGCAAGGCAAACCCAGGCAAGACAAATACAGGCAACGAAAGGCTAGGCAAATACAAGCAAGGCAAATCGAGGCAAGGTAAGGCAAGGCAAAAAAAAAATAAAGGCAAGGCAAATCCAGGAAAGGAAAAAAATTCAGGCAAGGCAAGGCATAGCAAGGCAAATCCAGGCAAGGGAAGGCAAGGAAAATCCAGGCAAGGCAATTCCAGTCAAGGCAAGGCAAGGCAAGTCCAGTCCAAACAAATCCAGTCAACTCAAGATAAGGCAAATCCAGACAAGGGAAATCCATTCAAGACAAGGAAGGCATATTCAGGCAAGGCAAATTCAGGCAAGGCAAGTGAAGGCAAATCTGGGCAAGGAAAATCCAGGCAAGACAGGCAAATCCAGGCAAGGCAATGCAAGGCAAGGCAAATCCTGGCAAAGCAAGGCGAGGCAAATCCTGGCAAATCAAGGCGAGCCAAATCCAGGCTAGGCAAGGCAGGGCAAATTCAGGCAAGGCAAGGAAAATCCAGACAAGGAAAGTCAAGGCAAATCCAGGCAAGGGAAATCCAGGAAAAAAAGGCAAGTCAAAACAAAACAAATTTAGGCAAGGCAAATCCAGGCCAGGGAAGCCAAGGCAAATTGAGGCAAGACAAGGCAAGGAAAATCGAGGGAAGGCAAATTTAGGAAAGGCAAGGCAAGGCAAATCTGGGCAAGACACATCCAGACAAAGCAAGGCAACACAAGGCAAGGCATATCCATGCAAGGCAAATCCAGGCAAGGGAAATCCAGGCAAGGCAAAAATAGGCAAATCTAGGCAAAAACAGGCAAGGGAAATTGAGGCAAGGCAATGCAAGGAAAATTCAGGCAAGGAAAATTGAGGCAATTCAAATCCAGGCAAGTCAAGAAAAGCAAATCCTGGCAAGGCTAATCCAGGCAAGGCAAGGAAAGTCATCTCCTGGCAAGGCAAGTCCATGCAAGGCAACGCAAGGCAAACCCAGGCAAAAGAAGGCAAGGCAAATACAGGCAAAGCAAATTCCGTCAAAGTAAAGAAAGTTACAAAAATAAAGGCAAGGCAAATCCAGGCAAAGCAAGGCAATGCAAGGCAAATCCAGGCAAGGCAAGGCAAGGCACAGCAAGGCAAATCCAAGAAAGACATGGCAATGCAAATTCAGGCAAGGAAGTCCAGGCAAGGCAAGGCAAGGCAAATCAAGACAAATCAAGTCTAGGCATTCCTAGGCAAGGCAAATCCAGACAAGGCAAATTCAGGCAAGAAAAGAAAAGGCAAATCCAGAAAAGGCAAATCCAGGCAGGATATTTAAGGCAAATCCAGGCAAGTCAAGTCAGGGCAAGGCAAATTCAGGAAAGGCAAATCCAGGCAAGGCAAGGCAAGGCAAGGCAAGCAAAATCCAGCAAAAAAAATTCAGGCAAGGCAAGGCCAATTTAGGAAAGAAAAATTCGGGAAAGGCAAAGCAAGGCAAATCCAGGTAAGGCAAGTCAAGGCAATGCAAGGCAAGACCAGAAACAGCAATGCAAGACAAAGCAAAGGCAGGAATTGCAAACCCAGGCAAGGCAAGGCAAGGCAAGGCAATCAAATCTAGGACAGGGAAATCCAGGCAAGGCAAGGCAAAACAAATCCAAACAAGTCAAGTCAGAGCAAGGCATATCCAAGAAAGGCAAATCTAGGCAAGGCAAGGCAAGGCAAGCAAAATCGAGGCAAGGAAAGTTTAGGCAAGGCAAGGCCAATTTAGAAAAGGACAATTTGGGGAAAGTCAAAGCAGGGCAAATCCAGGCAAAGCAAGGCAAGTCAAGGCAAATGTAGGGAAGGCAAATCAAGGCAGGGCAAGGCAAATTCAGGCAAGGAAAGGTAACATGAGGAAAGGCATATCCATGCAAGACAAATAAAGGAAAGTCAAGTCAAAACCTAAAATGCAATAAAATTTTTTTTAAAAAAAATAGAGACAAGGCTAATACAGGCTAGGCAAGGCACGGCAAGGCAAACAGAGGCAAGGGAAGGCAAGGCAAATACAAGGAAGGCAATTTCACTCAGGGCAAGGCAATGCAAATCCACACAAAACAACTCCAGGCAAGTCAAGTCAAGAGAAATCCAGACAAGGCAAATCCACTCCAGTCAAGGGAAGGCATATCCCAGCAAGGCAAATCCAGGCAAGGCAAGACAAGGCAAATTTGGGCAAGGCAAATCCAGGGAAGGCAAGACAAATCTAGGAAATGCAAGGCATATCCAGGCACAGCAAATCAAGGCAAGTCAAGGCAAGGAAAGGCAAATTCAGGCAACACAAGGCAAGGCAAACCCAGGAAAGGCAAGGCAGCGCAAATCCAGGAAATGCAAGGCAAGGCAAACGTAGGTCAGGCAAATATAGGCGAGGTAAAATAAAACAAGTCCAGGAGAGGCAAAACAAGGCATATTCAGGCAAGGGAATTCCAAGCAAGGCAAGGCAAGGCAAATCCAGTCAGGACAAATTGAGGCAAGTGAAAGCAAAAAAATACAAGCAAAAAAAAATGCAGGCAAGATAAGGAAAGGCAAAAAATTAGGGGCAAGGGAAATCCGATCTTGGCAAGGCAAGGCAGGGCAAATCCATGCAAGTCCAGGCATAGCAAGGCAAATCCAGGCAAGGTAAATAAAAGCAAGGCAACTCCACTCAAGGCAAGGCAAGGCAAAACAAATCCAGGCAAGTCAAGGCAAGACAATCCAGAGAAGCCAAATCCACTCAAGTCAAAAGAAGGCAAATCCAGGAAAGGCAAAGCCAGGCAAGGCACGTTAAGGCAAGTCTGGGCAAGACAAATCCATGCAAGGTGAGACAAGGCAAGGCAAATACAGGAAAGGCAAATCAACGTAAGTCAAGGCAAAAAAACGCAAATACACTCAACGCAAGGCAATGCAAATACAGGAAAGGCAAATAAAGGTAAGTCAAGGCAAAAAACGCAAATCCACTCAATGCAAAACAAGGCAAATCCAGGAAAGGCAAGGGAGAAAAATTCCAGGCAAGGCAAATAAAGGCAAGTCAAGGCAATGCAAACTTAGATCAGGCAAATGTCAGGGAGGTAAAATAAGGCAAATCCAGGAGAGGCTAAACAAGGCATATTCAGGCAAGAAAATTCCAGGCAAGGCAAATAAAGGCAGGGCAAATTGAAGCGAGGTAAGGCAAAACAAATACAAGCAAAACAAATGTAGGCAAAATAAGGCAAGGCAAAAAAAACAGAGGCAAGGCAAATCCAGGCTAGGCAAGGCAAGACAAGGCAAATCCATGAGAGGCAAGGCATAGCAATACAAATCCAGGCAAAAAAAGGCAAGGCAATTTCACTCAAGGCAAGAAAAGGCAAATCCAGGCAAAACAAATCCAGACAATTCAAGGCAAGACAAATCCAGACAAGCCAAATCCACTCAAGACAAAAGAAAGCATATCCAGGCAAGGCAAATTTAGGCAAGACAAGACAAGGCAAATGGAGGTAAGGCAAATCAAGGCAAGTCAAGGCAAAAAAAGGCAAATTCACTCAACGGAAGGCAAGGCAAATCCATAAAAGGCAAAGCTAGGCAGGGCAAATCCAGGCAAGGCAAGTCAAGGCAACTCCAGGCAAGTCAAGGCAAGGCAAATCCAGGCAAGGCAAGGCAAGGCAAATCCAGGCAAGAGAAATCCAGGCAAGGCAAGGCAATGCAAAACAAATCCAGACAATGCAAATCCAGGCAAGGCAAATCCAAGCAAGGAAAATCCAGGCAAGGCAAGGAAAATCCAGGCAATACAAGGCAAATCCAGGCAAGGCAAATTAAGGCAAGTCAAGGCAAGGAAAGGCAAATCCAGGCAACGTGAGGCAAGGCAAATCCAGGAACAGCAAGGCAAGGCAAATTTAGACAAAACAACTCCAGGCAAGTCAAGTCAAGACAAATCCAGACAAGGCAAATCCACTCCAGTCAAGGGAAGACATATCCAGGCAAGGCAAATTCAGGCAAGGCAAGATAAGGCAAATTTGGGCAAGGCAAATCCAGGCAAGGCAAATCAAGGCAAGTCAAGGCAAGAAAAGGCAAATCCAGGCAATGCAAGGCAAGGCAAGGCAAAAGAAACCTAGATCAGACAAATGTAGGGAAGGTAAAATGAGGCAGATTCATGAGACAAAACAAGGCATATTCAGGCAAGGGAATTCCAAGAAAGGCAAGGCAAGACAAATCCAGACAGGGAAAATTGAGGCAAATGAAGGCAAAACAAATACAAACAAAATAAATGCAGGCAAGGTAAGGCAAGGCAAAAAAATAGAGGCAAGCCAAATCCAGGCTAGGCAAGACAAGGCAAGGAAAATCCATGCAAGGCAAGGCATAGCAAGGCAAATCCAGGCAAGGCAAATACAAGCAAGGCAATTCCACTCAAGGCAAGGCAAGGCAAATCCAGGCAAAACAAATCCAGGCAAGTCAAGGCAAGACAAATCCAGACAAGCCAAATCCACTTAAGTCAAAAGAAGGCAAATCGAGGCAAGGCAAATCCAGGCAAGGCAAGTTAAAGGAAATCCGGGCAACGCAAATCCAGGCAAGTTGAGGCACGGCAAGGCAAATACAGACAAGGCAAATCAAGGTAAGTCAAGGCAAAAAAAACCCGCAAATCCATTCAACGAAAGGCAAGGCAAATCAAGAAATAAGGCAAGGCAGAACAAATCCAGGCAAGGCAAGGCAAGGCAAGGCAAAGCAATTCCAGGCAAGAGAAATCCAGGCAAGGCAAGGCAATGCAAAACAAATCCAGGCAAGGCAAATCCAGGCAAGGTCAGGCAAGGCAAATCCAAGCAAGGCAAATCCAGTCAAGGCAAGGTAAGGCAAATCCGAGCAAGGCTAATTCAGGCAAGACAAGGAAAATCCAGGAAATGCAAGGCAAATCCAGGCAAGGCAAACCAAGGCAGGGCAAATTGAGGCAAGTGAAGGCAAAACAAATACAAGCAAGGCAAATGCAGGCAATGTAAAGCAAGGCAGTCAAAATACAGGCAAGGCAAATCCAGGCTAGGGAAGACATAGCAAGGCAAATCCAGGCAACTGAAGGCAAGGCAAATACAGGCAAAACAATTTCACTCAAGGCAAGGCAAGGCAAGGCAAATCCAGACAAAACAACTCCAGGCAAGTCAAGTCAAGACAAATACAGACAAGGAAAATCCACTCCAGTCAAGGGAAGGCATATCAAGGCAAGGCAAATCCAGGCAAGGCAAGTTAAGGCAAATCCGGGCAAGGCAAATCCAGGCAAAGCAAGGCAAATCCAGGAAATGTAAGGCATATCGAGTCAAGGCAAATCAAGGCAAGTCAAGGCAAGAAAAGGCAAATCCAGGCAATGCAAGGTAAGACAAATCCAGGCAAGGCAAGGCAGGGAAAATCCAGGCAAGGTAAGACAAGGCAAAACTAGGTCAGGCATATTTAGGCGAGATAAAAAAAAGAAATCCAGGAGAGGCAAAACAAGGCATATTCAGGCAAGAAAATTCCAGACAAGGCAAATAAAGACAGGGCAAATTGAGGCAAGTGAAGGCAAAACAAATACAAGCAAAACAAATGCAGGCAAGGTAAGGCAAGGCAAACATAGTAGAGGCAAGGCAAATCCAGGCTAGGCAAGGCAAGGCAAGGCAAATCCATGCAAGGCAAGGCATAGCAAGGCAAATCCAGGCAGGGGAAATACAAGCAAGTCAAATCTAGGCAAGGCTAGGAAAGGCAAACACAGGCAAGAAAAATCGAGGAAAGACAAGGCAAGACAAATCCACGCAAGGCAAATCCATCCACGGCAAGGCAAGGCAAATCCCGGGAAGACAAATTTAGAAAAGTAAAGGCAAATCAAGGCAAGGCAAGGCGAGGCATGGAAGAGCAAATCCAGGAAAGTCAAGGGAAGGCAAATCCAGGCAGGGCAAATTGAGGCACGGGAAGGAGAAACAAATACAAGCAAGGCAAATGCAGGCGAGGTAAGGCAAGGCAGAATAAATAGAGGCAAGGCAAGTAAAGGCTAGGCAATGAATGGCAAGGCAAATCCAGGCAAGGAAAGGCAAGACAAATAAAGGCAGGGTAAATCCAGGCAAGGCAAGGCAGGGAAAATCCAGGCAAGGCAAGGCAGGGAAAATTCAGGCAAGGCAAGGCAAGGAAAATTCAGGCAAGGCAAGGCAAGGCAAACCTAGGTCAGGCAAATGTAGGCGAGGTAAAATCAGGCAAATGCAGGAGAGACAAAACAAGGCATACTCAGGCAAGGGAATTCCAGGCAAGGCAATGCAAGGGAAATACAGGCAAGGCAAATTCAGGTGGGGGAAGGAAAACAAATACAAGAAAAACAAATGCAAGCAAAATAAGGCAAGGCAAAAAATAGAGGCAAGAGAAATTCAGGCTAGGCAAGGCAAATCCAGGCAAAACAAATCCAGGCAATTCAAAGCAAGACAAATCCAGACAAGCCAAATCCACTCAAGACAAAAAAAGGCATATCCAGGCAAGGCAAATCCAGGCAAGGCAAATCCGGCCAAGGCAAATCCAGGCAAGACAAGGCTAGGCAAGGCAAATCGAGGCAAGGCAAATCAAGGCAAGCCAAAGCAAAAACAGGCAAATTCACTCAACGCAAGGCAAGGCCAATCCATAAAAGACAAGGCAAGGCAGGGCAAATCCAGGCAAGGCAAGGCAAATCCAGGCAAGTCAAGGCAAGGTAAATCCAGACAAGGGAAATTCACGCAATGCAAGGCAATGCAAAACAAATTCAGGCAAGGCAAATCCAGGCAAAGTCAGGCAAGGCAAACCCAAGCAAGGCAAATCCAGGCAAGGTCAGGCAGGGCAAATACAGGCAAGTCTAATCTAGGCAAGGCTAAAAACAGCAAATACAGGCAAGGCAAATCGAGGAAAGACAAGGCAAGAAAATTCCAGGCAAGGCAAATTCGGCCAAGGCAAGGCAAGGCAAATCCAAGAAAGAAAGGGCAAATCAAGGAAAGGAAAGGCAAATTTAGAAAAGGCAAGGCAAGGCAAATCCATGCAGGGCAAATTGAGAGAAGGATAAGAAAACAAATACAAGCAAGGCAAACGCAGGCAAGGTAAGGCAAGGCAGAAAAAATAGAGGCAAGGCAAACCCAGGCTAGGCAAGGAAAAGCAAGGTAAATCCAGGCAAGGAAAGGAAAGGCAAATACAGGCAAGGCAAGGAAAAGAAAATCCAGGCAAGGCAAGGCAGGGCATATCAAGGCAAAGCAAGGCAAGGCAAACCTAGGTTAGGCAAATGTAGGCGAGGTAAAATAAGGCAAATCCAGGAGAGGCAAAACAAGGCATATTCAGGCAAGGGAATTCCAGGCAAGGCAATGCAAGACAAATACAGGCAGGGCAAATTGAGCTGAGGGAAGGAAAAACAAATACAAGCAAAACATATTCAGGCAAAATAAGGCAAGGCAAAAAAAGTAGAAGCAAAACAAACCCAGGCTAGGCAAGGCAAGGGAAGGCAAATCCATGCAAAGCAAAGCATAGCAAGACAAATTCAGGCAAGGGAAGGCAAGGCAATTCCACCCAAGGCAATACAAGGCAAATCCAGGTAAACCAAAACAAGAGAAATCCAGAGAAGTCAAATCCAGTCAAGTCAAAAGAAGGCATATCCAGGCAAGGCAAGTTAAGGCAAATCTGGGCAAGGCAAATCCAGGCAAGGCGAGGCAAGGCAAGGCAAATACAGGCAAGGCAAATCAAAATAGTCAAAGCAAACAAAAGGCAAATCCACTCAATGCAAGGCAAGGCAAATCAAGGCAAGGCAAGGCAAATCAAGGCAAGGCAAGGAAAAGCTAGGTCAGGCAAATGTAGGCGAGGTAAAATAAGGCAAATACAGGAGAGGCTAAACAAGGCATATTCAGGCAAGGGAATTCCAGGCAAGGCAAGGCAAGGCAAATACAGGCAGGGCAAATTGAGGCGAGGGAAGGCAAAACAAATACAAGCAAAACAAATGCAGGCAAAATAAAGCAAGGCACAAAAATAGAGGCAAGGCCAATCCAGGCTAGACAAGGCAAGACAAGGCAAATCCATGCAGGGCAAGGCATAGCAAGACAAATTCAGGCAAGGGAAGGCAAGGCAAGTACAGGCAAGCAATTCCACTCAAGGCAAGGAAAAGCTAATCCAGGCAAAACAAATTCAGGCAATTCAAGGCAAGACAAATCCAGACAAGCCAAATCCACTGAAGACAAAAAAGGCATATCCAGGCAAGGCAAATCCAGACAAGGCAAGTTAAGGCAAATCCGACCAAGGCAAATCCAGGCAAGGCAAGGCAAATCGAGGCAAGGCAAATTAAGGCAGGTCAAGGCAAAAAAAGGCAAACCCACTCAACACAAGGCAAGGCAAATTCAGAAAAGGCAAGGCAAGGCAGGGAAAATCCAGGCAAGGCAAGGCAAGGCAAATCCAGGAAAGGGAAATCCAGGCAAGGAAAGACAATGCAAAACAAATTCAGGCAAGGCAAATTCAGGCAAAGTCAAGAAAGGCAAATCCAAGCAAGACAAATCCAGGCAAGGCCAGCCAAAGCAAATATAGGCAAGTCAAATCTAGGCAAGCCTAGGAAAGACAAATACAAGCAAGGCAAATCGAGGAAAGACGAGGCAAGGCAAATCCAGCCAAGGCAAGGCAAAGCAAATTTATGGAAGGCAAATCCAGGCAAGCAAAGCAAGGCAAGGCAAATTCACACAAGGCAAATCCAGGAAAGGCAAGGCAAGGCAAATCCAGGCAGGGCAAATTGAGGCAAGGGTAAAAGAAACAAATACAAGCAAGGCAAATGCAGGTGAGGCAAGGCAACGCAGAATAAATAGAGGCAAGGAAAATCCCAGCTAGGCAACGAATAGCAAGGCAAATCCAGGCAAGGAAAGGCAAGGCAAATACAGGCAGGATAAATCCAGGCAAGGCAAGGCAGGGAAAATTCAGGCAAGGCAAGGCAAGGCAAACCTAAGTCAGGCAAATGTAGGCGAGGTAAAATCAGGCAAATCCAGGAGAGGCTAAACAAGGCATATTCAGGCAAGGGAATTCCAGGCGAGGCAAGGCAAGGCAAATACAGGCAGGGCAAATTGAGGCGATGGAAGGCAAAACAAATACAGGAAAAACAAATGCAGACAAAGTAAGGCAAGGCAAAACAATAGAGGCAAGGGAAATCCAGGCTAGGCAAGACAAGACAAGGCAAATCCATGCACGGCAAGGCATAGCAAGACAAATACAGGCAAGAGAAGGCAAGGCAAATACAGGCAAGGCAATTCCACTCAAGGCAAGGAAAGGCAAATCCAGGCAAAACAAATCCAGGCAATGCAAGGCAAGACAAATCCAGACAAGCCAAATCCACTCAAGAATAAAAAGACATATCCAGGCAAAACAAATCCAGGCAAGGCAAGTTAAGTCAAATCCGGCCAAAAAAAATCCAAGCAAGGCAAGGCAAATCAAGGCAAGTCAAAACAAAAACCGGCAAATCCACTCAATGCAAGGCAAGGCAAGGCAGGACAAATCCAGGCAAGGCAAGGCAAGGCAAATCCAGGCAAGACAAGGCAAGGCAAATCCAGGCAAGAGAAATCGAGGCAAGGCAAGGCAATACAAAACAAATCCAGGCAAGGCAAATCCAGGCAAAGTTAGGCAAGGCAAATCCAAGCAAGGCAAATCCAGACAAGGCCAGGCAGGGCAAATACAGGCAAGTCAAATCTAGGCAAGGCTAAGAAAGGCAAATATAGGCAAGGCAAATTGAGGAAAGATGAGGCAAGATAAATACAGGCAGGGAAAATCCAGTCAAGGCAAGGCAAGGCAAATCCATGGAAGGGAAATCCAGGAAAGGAGAGACAAATCAAGGCAAGGCAAGGCAAGGCAAACCCAGGAAAGGCAAGGCAAGGCAAACCCAGGCAGGGCAAATTGAGGCAAGGGAAGGAGAAACAAATACAAGCAAGGCAAATTCAGGCAAGGTAAGGCAAGGCAGAATAAATAGAGGCAAGGCAAATCCAGGCTAGGCAATGAATAGCAAGGTAAATCCAGGCAAGGAAAGGCAAGATAAATACAGGCAAAGCAAGGCAGGGCAAATCGAGGCAAGGCAAGGAAGGGAAAATCCAGACAAGGCAAGGCAAGGCAAACCTAGGTCAGGCAAATGTAGGCGAGGTAAAATTAGGCAAATCCAGGAGAGGAAAAACAAGTCATATTCATGCAAGGGAAGACAAGGCAAATACAGGCAAGGCAATTCCATTCAAGGCAAGACAAGGCAAATTTAGGTAAAACAAATCCAGGCAATTCAAGGCAAGACAAATCCAGACAAGCCAAATCCACTCAAGACAAAAGAAGGCAAATCCAGGCAAGGCAAGTTAAGGCAAATCCGGGCAAGGCAAATCCAGGCAAGGCAATTCCACTCAAGGCAAGGAAAGACAAATCTAGGCAAGGAAAATCCAGGCAAGGCAAGGCAAAGCAAAACAAATTCAGACAAGGCAAATACAGGCATAGTCAGGCAAGGCAAATCCAAGCTAGGCAAATACAGGCAAGGCAATTCCACTCAAAGCAAGGCAAGGCAAATCCAGGCAAAACAAATCCAGGCAATTCAAGGCAAGACAAATTTAGACAAGCCAAATCCACTCAAGACAAAAGAAGGCATATCCAGGAAAGGCAAATCCAGGCAAGGCAAGTTAAGGCAAATCCGGGCAAGGCAAATCCAGGCAAGGCAATTCCACTCAAGGCAAGGAAAGACAAATCCAGGCAAGGAAAATCCGGGCAAGGCAAGGCAATGCAAAACAAATTCAGGCAAGGCAAATACAGGCAGAGTCAGGCAAGGCAAATCCAAGATAGACAAATACAGGCAAGGCAAACATAGGCAAGGCCAGGTAAGAAAAATCAAGAAAAGACAAGGCAAGACAAATTTAGGCAAGGCAAATCCAGCCAAGGCAAGGCAAAAAAAAAAATCCACATAAGACAAACCGAGGCAAGCGAAGGCAAAACAAATACAAGCAAGGCAAATGCAGGCAAGGTAAGGCAAGGCAAAAAAAATAGAGGCAAGGCAAATCCACGCTAGGCAAGGCATAGCAAGGCAAATCCAGGCAAGGGAAGGCAAGGCAAATACAGGCATGGCAATTCCACTCAACACAAGGCAAGGCAAATCCAGAAAAAAAAACTCCAGGCAAGTCAAGTCAAGACAAATCTAGACAAGGCAAATCCACTCAAGTCAAGAGAAGGCATATCCAGGCAAGGCAAATCTAGGCAAGGCAAAATAAGGTAAATCCAAAAAAGGCAAATACAGGCAAGGCAAGGCAAACCCAGGCAAGGCAAGGCAAATCCAGGCAAGGCAAATCAAGGCAAGTCAAGGCAAGAAAAGGCAAATCCAGGCAATGCAAGGCAAGACAAATCCAGGCAAGACAAGGCAAGGCAAACCTAGGTCAGGTATATGTAGGCGAGGTAAAATAAGGCAAATCCAGGAGAGTCAAGACATATTCAGGCAAGGGAATTCCAGGCAAGGCAAGGCAAAACAAATCCAGGCAGGGCAAATTAAGGCAATTGAAGGCAAAACAAATACAAGCAAAACAAATGCAGGCACGGTAAGGCAAGGCATAAAAAATAGAGGCAAGGCAAATCCAGGCTAGGCAAGGCAAGGCAAGGCAAATCCATGCAAGACAAGGCACAGCAAGGCAAATCCAGGCAAGGGAAGGCAATACAAAAACAGGCAAGGCAATTCAACTCAAGGCAAGGGAAGGCAAATCTAGGCAAGGGAAGGCAAGACAAATACAGGCAAGGCAATTTCACTCAAGGCAAGGCAAGGCAAATCCAGGCAAAACAAATCCAGGCAAGTCAAGACAAAACAAAACCAGATAAGCCAAATCTACTCAAGTCAAAAAAAGGCATATCCAGGCAAGGCAAATCCAGGCAATGCAAGTTAAGGCAAATTAGGGCAAGGCAAATTCAGGCAAGGCAAATCAAGGCAAGTAAAGGCAAAAAAGGCAAATCCACTCAACGCAAGGCAAGGCAAATCCAGGCAAGGCAAGGCAGGGCAAATCCAGGCAATGCAAATCAATGCAAGTCAAGGCAAAAAAAGGCAAATTCACTCAATGCAAGACAAGGCAAATCCACAAAACGCAAGGCACGGCAGGGCAAATACAGGCAAGGCAAGACAATGCAAGGCAAATACAGGCAAGGCAAGGCAAAGCAAATCCAGGCAATAAAAATCCAGGCAAGGCAAGGCAATGGAAAACACATCCAGGCAAGGCAAATCCAGGCAGGGTCGGGCAAGGCAAATCTAAGCAAGGCAACTTTAGGCAAGGCCAGGCAGAGCAAATACAGAAAAGGCAAATCTAGGCAAGGCCAGACAAGGCAAATACAGGCAAGTCAAATCGAGGAAAGATGAGGCAAGACAAATACAGGCAAGGCAAATCCAGCCAAGGCAAGGCAAGGCAAACCCAGGAAAGGCAAGGCAAGACAAATAAAGGCAAGGCAAGGCAAATACAGGCAAGGCAAGGCAAGGCAAATCGAGGCAGGGCAAATTGAGGCACGGGAAGGAAAACAAATACAAGCAAGGCAAATGCAGACAAGGTAACACAAGGCAGAAAAAATAGAGGCAAGGCAAATCCAGGCTAGGCAAGGAATAGCAAGGTAAATCTAGGCAAGGGAAGGCAAGGCAAAAACAGACAAGACAATTCCACTCAAGACAAGGCAAGGCAAATACAGACAAAACAAATTCAGGCAAGGCAAATACAGACAAAACAAATTCAGGCAAGGCAAATACAGACAAAACAAATTCAGGCAAGGCAAATACAGACAAAACAAATTCAGGCAAGTCAAGTCAAGACAAATACAAAGAAGGCAAATCCACTCAAGTCAAGGGAGTGCACATCCAGGCAAGGCATATGAGGATAAGGCAAGATAAGACAAATCCAGGCAAAGCAAGTCAAATCCAGACAATGCAAGGCAAATCCAGGCAAAGCAAATCAAGGCAAGTAAAGGCAAGGAAAGGCAAATTTAGGCAACACAAGGCAAGGCAAATCCAGGCAAGGCAAGGAAGGGCAAATTCAGGCAAAGCAAGGCAAGGCAAACCTAGATCAGGCAAATGTAGGCGAGGAAAAATCAGGCAAATCCAGGAGAGGCAAAACAAGGCATATTCAGGCAAGGGAATTCCAGGCAAGGCAATGCAAGGCAAATCCAGACAGGGCAAATTGAGGCAAGTGAAGGCAAAACAAATACAAGCAAAACAAATGCAGGCAAGGTAAGGCAAGGCATAAAAATAGAGGCAAGGCAAATTCAGGCTAGGCAAGGCAAGGCAAGACAAATCCATACAACGCAAGGCATAGAAAGGCAAATACAGGCAAGGGAAGGCAAGGCAAAAACAGGCAAGGCAATTCCACTCAAGGAAAGGCAAGGCAAATTCAGGCAAAAAAAATTAGGCAAGTAAAGGCAATAAAAATCTAGACAAGGCAAATCCACTCAAGTAAAGGAAAGGCATATCCAGACAAGGCAAATCCAGGCAAGGCAAGTTAAGTCAAATTTGGGCAGGGCAAATCCAGGCAAGACAAGGCAAACCAGGGCAAGTCAAGGCAAAAAAACAATAAAATCCACTGAACGCAAAACAAGGAAAATCCGGAAAAGGCAAGGCAAGGCAGGGCAAATCCAGGCAAGGCAAATCCAGGCAATGCAAGGCAAATCAAGGCAAGTCAAGGCACAAAAAGGCAAATCCACTCAACGCAAGACAAGGCAAATCCAGGCAAAGAAAGTAAGATCAAATTTAGGCAAGCCAGGGCAAGGCAAATCCAGGCTAGGCAAATTTAGGCAAGGCAAGGCAAGGCAAACCCAGGCGAGAAAAATCCAGGCAAGGCAAGGCAATGCAAAGAAAATCCAGGCCAGGCAATTCCAGGCAGGGTCAGGCAAGACAAATCCAAGCCAGGCCAATCCAGGCAAGGTCACGCAGGGCAAATTCAGACAAGGAAAATACAAGCAAGGCCAGGTAAGGCAAATACAGGCAAGGCAAATCGAGGAAAGATGAGGAAAGACAAATCCAGGCAAAGCAAATCCAGCCAAAACAAGGCAAGGCAATTCCAGGAAAGGCAAGTCCAGGAAAGCAAAAGCAAGGCAATGCAAGGCAAATCCAGGCAAATCAAATTCAGAAAAGGCAAGGCAAGACAAATCTAGGAAAGGCAAATCCAGGCAAGGCAAGGAAATGCAAGGCAAGGTGAATTAAGGCAAAAAATACAGGCTTGACAAGGCTAGGCAATGCAAATCTACACAAAGCAAGGCAACGCAATGCACATTCAGGCCAGACAAATCCAGAAAAGGCAAGGAAAGGCAAATTCAGGCAAGGCAAATCCAGGCAAGGCAATGCAAAGCATATTCAGGCAAGGTAAATTTAGGAAGGTAATGCAAGGCAAGGCAAACCCAGGCAAGACTAGGGAAAGCAAATCCAGGCAAAAAAAATCCAGGTAATGCAAGGCAAGGTAAATCCAGGCATGGCAAATTCAAGCAAGGCAAGACAAAGCAAATCCAGGCAATGCAAAATAAGGCAAATCCAGGCAAGAAAAATACAGGCAGGGAAATGGAAGGCAAGGCAAATCCAGGCAAGGCAAATCCAAACAAGGCAAGCCAAGTTAAGGTCAATACAGGCAAGGCATATCCATGAAAGGCATAGCACGCCAAATCCAGGCAAGACAAATTCAGGCGAAGCCAGACAAAGCAAATCCAGGTAAGGCAAATGCAGTCAAGACAGTACAAGGCAAATCTAGGCAAGGCAAGGCAAGGTAAATCCAGGAAAGTAAAATCCAGGCAAAACAATGCAAGGCAAGGCAAGGAAAATCCAGAGAAGGCAAATCCAGGCAGGGAAAGTCAAGGCAAATCCAGTCAAAGCAAATCTAGGCAAAACAAGGCAAGGAATGGCAAATCCAGGCAATGCAAATCCAGGCAGGGCAAGGCAACACAAGGCAAGGCAAATCCAGGCAAGAGAAGGCAAAACAAATACAAGCAAAGCAAATTCAGGCAAGGTAAAGGAAGGCAAAAATAACAAAGGCAAAGCAAATCAATGCAAGGCAAGGCATAGCAAGGAAAATCCAGGCAAGGGAAGGCAAGACAAATACAGGCAAGGCAATTCCACTCAAGACAAGGCAAGGCAAATCTAGGCAAACCAAATCCAGGCAAGTCACAAAAAGACAAATACAGACAAGACAAATCCACTCATGTCAAGGGAAGGCATATCGAGGCAAGGCAAATCCAGGCAAGGCAAGTTAAGGCAAATTCGGGCAAGGCAATTCCAGGCAAGGCAAGGCAAACCCAGGCAATGCAAGGCAAATCCAGGCAAGGCAAATCAAGGCAAATCCAGGCAATGCAAGGTAAGTCAAATCCAGGCAAGGCAAGGCAAGTCAGGGCAAATCCAGGCAAGGCAAGGTAAGACAAATCCAGGCAAGGCAAGGCAATTCCAGGCAAAACAAATCCAGGCAGGGTCAGGCAAGGCAAATTCAAGCAAGGCAAATCCAGGCAAAACCAGGCAAGGCAAATACAGGCAAAGCAAATCCAGACAAGGCCAGGCAAGGCTAATAGAGGCATGGCAAATCGAGGAAAGATGAGGCAAGGCTAATACAGCCAAAGCAACACAAGTCAAATCCAGGGAAGGCAAATTCAGCAAACGAAAGGCAAGGCAAGGCAAGTCAAATCCAGGGAAGGCAAATCCAGGCAAGGTATGGGAAGGCAAATCGAGGTAATGCAAATCCAGCCTAGGCAAGGCAAGACAAATTCAAGCAAGACAAATCCAGGCAAGTCAAGAAAATTCAAGGCAAGGCAAATCAAGGCAAAGAAAATCCAGGCATGACAAGGCAAGGCAATGCCAATTTAGGCAAAGCAAGGCAAGGCAACCCACATCCAGGCCAGTCAAATCCACGCAAGACAAAAAAAAGGCAAACCCAGGCACAGCAAATCCACGCAAAGCAAGGCAAGACAAATTCAGGAAAGGTAAATTTAGGCAAGGAAATGCAAGGCAAGGCAAACCCAGGCAAGACAAATTTAGACAAAACAAGGGAAAGCAAATCCATGTAAGGAAAATCCAGGCAAGGCAAGAGAAGGCAAATTCAGGCAAGGCAAATACAGGCAATGAAAGGTACGGCAAATCCAGGCAAGAAAAATCCAGGCAGGGCAGGAAAAGGCAAGGCAAATCCAGGCAAGGCAAGGAAATTCAATGCAAGGCAAATTTAAAAAAGGCAAGGCAAGGCAAATGTAGCAAAGGCAATTTCAGGCAAGGCAAGGCAAGTCAAGTTAAATCCAGGCAAGGCAAGGCTAGGCAAATCCAGGGAAGGCAAATCCAGGCAAGGCAAAAAAGCAAATTCAGGCAAGGCAAATCCAGGCAAATCTAGACAAGACAAATTCAGGCAAGGTAAAAGTACAAACGACAAGGCAAGGCAAATTTAGGCAAGGCAAGGCAAAGCAAATCCAGGCATGGAAAATCCAGGCAAGGCAAAACAAAACAAATCCAGGCAAGACAAAACAAGGCAAGCCGAGGCAAGGCAAATCCAGGCAAGACAAGGCAAGGAAAATCCAGAGAAGGAAACTCCAGGCACGGCAAGGCAAGTGAAGGTAAATTCAGGTAAGGCAAGACTAGGTAAATCCAGGGAAGGCAAATCCAGTCAAGGCAAGGAAAGGCAAATTTAGTCGAGGAAAATCCAGGTAAATCTAAACAGGAAAAATCCAGGCAAGTTAAATGGAGAGAAGACAAGACAAGGCACATCCAGGCAATTCAAGGCAAAGCAAATCCAGGCATGGATAATTCAGGCAATGCAAACCAAGGCAAATCTAGGCAAGGCAAGGCAAGGCAAACCCAGGTAAGGCAAATTCAGGCAAGGCAAGGTAAGGCAAATTTAGGCAAGGCAAATTTAGGCAAGGCAAGCAAGGCAAGGCAAATCCAGACAAGGCAAATCCAGACAAGTCAAGGCAAGGCAAGGCAAATCCAGGCAAGGCAAATCGAGAAAAGGCAAATACAGACAAGACAAAGCAAGTCAAAATCAAGGCCAGGAAAATACAGGCAAGGCATGGAAAGGCAAATCAAGGCAAGGCATGTCAGGGCATGGCAAACCCAGGCAAGGCAAACCCAGGCAAGGTAAATCCAGGAAAGGCAAAACAAGGCAAATTTAGGCAAGGCAATTCCAGGCAAGGCAATGCAAGTCAAAGTAAATCCAGGCAAGGCAAGGCTAGGCAAATTCAGGGAAGGCAAATCCAGGCAAGGAAGAAAACCAAATTCAGGCAAGGCAAATTTAGACAAGATAAATCCAGGCAAGGTAAAATTACAGAAGACAAGGAAAATTTAGGCAAGGCAAGGCAAAGCAAATCCAGGCATGGAAAATCCAGACAAGGCAAAACAAGACAAATACAGGAAAGGCAAATCCAGGCAAGGCAAAATAAGGGAAGCCCAGGCAAAAAAAATTCAGGCAAGGAAAAGCAAGGCAAATCCAGCTAAGGAAATTCCAGGCACAGCAAGGCAAGTCAAGGTAAATCCAGGTAAGGCAAGGCTAGGCAAATCCAGGGAAGGCAAATCCAGTCAAGACAAAAAAGGCAAATTTAGTCGAGGAAAATCCAGGCAAATCTAGACAAGAAAAATCCAGGCAAGGTAACTAAAGGGAAGACAAGGCAAGGCAAATCAAGGCAATTCAAGGCAAAGAAAATCCAGTCATAGAAATTCAGGCAACGTAAAACAAGGCAAATCTGGGCAAGCCAAATCGAGGCAAAGGAAGTCAAGGAAAACCCAGGTAAGACAAATCCAGGCAAGTCAAGGTAAGGCAAATTCAGGCAAGGCAAATACAGGCAAGTCAAGGCAAGACAAAGCAAATCCAGGCAAGGCAAATTTAGGAAAGTCAAAAGAAAGCAAAAAGAGGCAAAAAAAAAATCGAGGCAATGCAAGGCAAGGAAAATCCAAACATGGCAAATCCAAGCAATACAAGACAAGGCAAATCCAGGCAAGGCAAGGTTAGGCAAATCCAGGCAACGAAAATCCATACAGGGCACAAGAGGGCGAGGCAAATTCAGGCAAGGCAAGGCAATTCCTGGCAAGGCACATCCAGGCAAAACAAGGCAAGGTAAAACAAATCTAGCCATGGCAAATCCAGGAAAGGCAAGGCAAGGCAAATTCAGGCAAGACAAATCCAGGCAAGGAAAATACAGGCTAGGCAAGGCAAGGCAAGGCAAGGCCAGTAAAGTCAAGGAAAATCTATGTAAATAAAGGCAAGACTTTCCAAGATGGCGCCGTAGAAACAACTCAGTATTACAGCTCTCAGTGAAGGCGCATAGGGTGAGTCCCAGCCGCATTCTCAGACGGACCTTTGTTGCCCACAGAACAAGGAAAGTCCCAGGTGTAGGAGAGACACGGGACGCCAGCCCAGCCGGTGTTTTGGCTCTTGCAGCCAGTTCGGCTGCTGCCGCAGTGCAGTGGCACCCAGCAAAAAACTCAATGGTCTGGGTGCCCTGTTAAACCAGCAATCTGAGATTTGGAAGGGCATATTGACATGTCCATCTGATTAAACCGGACGTGGACAATGAGCCAGACCAGGAGATTACTGGAAAGCGTGGTTTGAGCCAGTGCAGTGGGCAGTGGCATGGGAGGTCACACGGATCCCAGTGCCCTATCAGCAGGCTACTGAAGCGCCAGTGAGAGAGTGAACTGTTCAAATTGGGGAGAAAAAAAAGAGAGAGAGAGAGGACAAACTCTGAGGCAGGGAGACAGGTGATCAGGCTCAGTGGGTCCCACCCTCACGGGAACAAGCAGGGCAGCGATTGGAGGTGCACGAGGTTGAGAGTTTTGATGCGGGCACAGCTGAATCTCGGACGGTGCAGCCTGGTGGGGGAGGGGCGTCCTCCACTATGGATGCAATCTGCCCCTACTGAAGTAACGCCCAGGGCTGACGCAGCCTGCCGTTGCCGAGGCAACCCGCCATAACAGAGAGACTGCCAGCAGGGCGGAGTGCACCACAGCAGAATGAAGCCCCATGGCAGCAGGGCGGACCCGTGCTACCAGGGCAGAGCCTCAGCAGGCAGTGAATAGACTACCTCCTAGCCAGACAGGACACTGCAACAGATACTCATAAAGAATGCCCCAACTCCCTGAGACAGAGGATCAGAGGGAAAAAAAGGGGGGTTTTATATGTTCTGCTGCAGAAGACAGAAACACAGGTGCCCAACAACCCTGAATGAACAACGGAGCTCACAGGTCAGCACTGGAGCTCCTATAAAGTACAGACCATCTTCTCAAGCAGCTCCCTACCCCTGTATATTTAAAGAGTCACCTCAAAAAAGGACTAATCAGACTGACATTTGGCCGACATCATTCTGGAACAAAGATAGCAGAAGAAGAAACTGGTAGCATCCATCACTGTTCCGCAGCTGCTACAGGTGTACCCCAGTCAAGCAGGGCCTGGAGTGGACCTCAGCACTCATACAGCAGAGGGGCTAGACCATTAGAAGGAAAACAAAGTAACAGAAATACTTCATCATCAACAATCTGGGTGTCCACTCAGAGACCCAATTGAAAAATCAGAAACTACTAAGATGACAGGTGGATAAATTCACAAAGATGGAAAGAAACCAGCGCAAAAAGGAGGAAAACACCCAAAACCAAAACACCTCACCTCCTACAAAAGACCAAAACTCCTCACCAGCAAGGGAACAAAGCTGGATGAAGAATGAGTGTGACGAAATGACGGAATCAGACTTCAGAAAGTGGATAATGAGAAACTTCAGTGAGCTAAAAGAACATGTTCTAAATTAATGCAAAGAAACTAAGAACCTTGAAGAAAGATTTGAAAAAAAATTCGAGGAAATGATAATAAGAATGGACAACTTAGAGAGAAATATGAATGAATTGAAGGAGCTGAAAAACACAACACGAGAACTTTGCAAAGCATGCACAAGTTTCAACAGCCGAATTGACCAAGCAGAAGTAAAAATATCAGAAGTTGAGGATTGACAGTGGTTCCAAGATGATGCCATAGAAACAACTCAGGATTGCACAGAGGGTGAGTCCTAGCTGCATTTTCAGATGGACTTTTGTAGCCAAATTAACTGGCAAATTCCCAGGTGTAGGAGAGACACAGGAGAGCAGCACAGCCCACTTGCATGGCCATTTTGGTCAGCGCCACGCTGTGGCACAGTGGCAGCCCGCACAAAGCTCACTGGTCTGGGTACCCTGTTAAACCGGCAATCGGAGACTTGGGAGGGCAGATTGACATGTCCATTTGATTGAATGGGACATCGATGGTGAGCCAGACCAGGAGATTCCTGGGAAGAGCGATTTGTGCCAGTGCAGTGGGCTGCCACAGGGGAGATCGCATGGATCCCAGTGCCCAATCAGCAGGCGACTGGGGCACCTGTGAGACAGTCAACCATTTAATTTGGAAAGAAAAAGAGAGAGAGAGAGAGAGGAGGGACTCAGGCAGGGAGCCAGGTGATCAGGCTCAGTGTGTCCCACCCTCATGGGGACAAGCAGCACAGCGATTCAAGGCACTCGGGGTTGAGAGTTTTGCTGCGGGGTCAGCTAAATTCAACCGGTGCAGCTCGGTGGGAGAGGGGCGTCCACCACTTCGGACACAATCTGCCCCTACTGAGGTACTGTGCACTGCTGACACAGCCTGCCATTGCTAAGGCAACCAGCCATAACAGAGAGATGCCGCCAACAGGGCGGAGCACACCACAGTAGAATGGAGCCCCACAGCAGCAAGGCAGACCAGCGCTAGCAGGACAAAGCCCCGGCAGGCAAATAGTGACTAGACTGCCTCCTAGCTGTGTAGGACAGTGCAACAGATACTCATAAAGCCCCAACTTCCTGAGACAGAGCATCTGAGAAAAAAAATGGGGGGCTTTTATAAGTTCTGTTGCAGCAGACACATTCACCCAGCAACTCTAAATGAAAAACAGAGCTCACAGCTCAGCACTGGAGATACCATAAAGTACAGACCATCTCCTCAAGCAGCACCCTGACCCCTGTATATCCAAAGAGCCACTTCAAAAAGGGACTAATCAGACTGACATTTAACAGGCATCATTCAGGGACAAAGAGAGCAGAAGAAGAAACTGGTAGCATCCCTCACTGTTTCACAGCTGCCACAGGTGTACACAGACAAGCAGGGCCTGGAGTGGACCTCAGCACTCGTACAGTAGAGGGGCTTAACCATTAGAGGGAAAACTAAATAACAGAAATACTTCATCATCAACAATCTGGGCGTCCACTCACTGAACCAATCGAAAAGTCAGCAACTACTAAGACGATAGGTGGATAAATTCACAAATATGGGAAGAAACCAGCGCAAAAAGGAGGAAAACACCAGAGACCGAAACACCTCACCTCCTACAAAAAAACAAAACTCCTCACCAGCAAGGGAACAAAGCTGGACGAAGAATGAGAGTGATGAAATGACGAAGTCAGACTTCAGAAGGTGGATAATGAGAAACTTCAGTGAGCTAAAAGAACGTGTTCTAAATCAATGCAAAAAACCGAGAACCTTGAAAAAAGATTTCAGAGCAGAACTGAAGGAGATAGAGACATGAAAAACCCTGCAAAAAGTCAATCAATCCAAGAGCTGGTTTTTCGAAAAGATCAACAAAATAGACAGACCACTAGCCAGACTGATAAAAAAGAAGAGACAGAACAAACAAATAGATGCAATAAAAAACGATAAAGGGGCTATACTTGCTCCTGATGCCTAAGGAAGAAGGTATTTTGCTTCTCCTTCACCTACCATGATTAGGTGCTTCCAAGACGGCATCATAGAGGTGACTCAGGATTGCAGCTCCCAGTGAAGGCGCAGAGTGTGAGTGCTAGCCGCATTCTTGGACGGACCTTTTTTGCCCACAGAACGTTGAAAGTCCCAGGTGTGGGAGAGACACGGGAAGCCAGCACAGCCGGCTTGTGTGGCTGGCTTGCGTGGCTCAGCTGGCACTGCAGCGCCTCGGCTCCCGCACAAAACTCACTGGTCTGGGTGCCCTGTTAAACCAGCAATCTGAGATATGGAAGGGCAGATTGATATGTCCATCTGATTGAATGGGGCTTGGACAATGAGGCAGACCAGGAGATTTTGGGGAAGCGTGATCTGAGCTGGCACAGTGGGCAGCGGCATGGAAGATTGCATGAATCCCAGTGCCCCATCAACAGGCTACTGGGGTGCCAGTGAGAGAGTCAATCGTTCACCTTGGGGAGAGGAAGAGAGAGAGAGAGGATGGACTCTGAGGCAGGGAGCTGGGTGATCGGGCTCAGTGGGTCCCACCCTCACAGGGACAAACAGAATGGCGATTGGAGGCCCTTGGGGCTGACAGCTTTGCTGCTGGCACAGTTGAATCTAGCATGGTGCAGCCCTGTGGGGGAAGGGCGTCCGCCACTATGGACGCAATCTGCCCATACTGAAGTACCGCCCAGAACTGACGCAGCCTGCCATTGCCGAGGCAACCCGCCATAACAGAGAGACTCCCTTAGCTGGGCGGAGCACCACAGTAGAACAAGGCCAGCAGCAGCAGGGTGGACCCGCGCTAACAAGGCAAAGCCTCAGCAGGCAAATAGTGAATAGACTACCTCCTAGCTGGGCAGAACAGTGCAACAGATACTCATAAAGAAAGCCCCAAACCCCTGAGACAGAGCATCCAAGGGGGAAAAAAGGGGGGTGTTTTATGAGTTCTGTTGCAGCAGACATAAACACATCCTCCCAACAACCCTGAATGAACAACGGAGCTCACAGCTCAGCACTGAAGCTCCTATAAAGCACAGACCGTCCCCTCAAGCAGCTGCCTGACCCCTGAATGAACAACGGAGCTCACAGGTCAGCACTGGAGCTCCTATAAAGTACAGACCATCTTCTCAAGCAGCTCCCTACCCCTGTATATCCAAAGAGTCACCCCCCAAAGAAGGACTAATCAGACTGATATTTGGCGGGCATCATTCTGGAACAAAGAGAGCAGAAGAAAAAACTCATACAGCAGAGGGGCGAGACCATTAGAAGGAAAACTAAGTAACAGAAATACTTCATCATCAACAATCTGGGCATCCACTCAGAAACCCAACTGAAAAATCAGCAACTACTAAGACGACAGGTGGATAAATCCAAAAAGATGGAAAGAAACCAGTGCAAAAAAAAGAAAACACCAGAAACCAAAACACGTCACCTCCGACAAAGGACCAAAACTCCTCACCAGCAAGGGAACAAAGCTGGATGGAGAATGAGTGTGACGAAATGACGGAATCAGACTTCAGAAAGTGGACAATAAGAAATTTCAGTGAGCTAAAAGGACATGTTCTAAATCAGTGCAAAGAAACTAAGAACCTTGAAAAAAGATTTGAAAAAAGAATCGAGGAATTGATAACAAGAATAAACAACTTAGAGAGAACATGAATGAATTGAAGGAGCTGAAAAACACAACATGAGAACTTCGTGAAGCATGCACAAGTTTCAACAGCCGAATTGACCAAGCAGAAGAAAGAATATCAGAAGTCGAAGATCAACTCAATGAAATAAAATGAGAAACCAATATTAGAGAAAAAAAGCACAAAAAGGAATGAACACAATCTCCAAGAAATGGGGGACTATGTGAAGAGACCCAACCTACGTTTGATAGGTGTACCAGTATGTGATGAAGAAAATGAATCCAAGCTGGAAAATACTCTTCAGCATATTATCCAGGAAAAGTTCCCCAACCTAGCAAGACAGATCAATACTCAACTCCAGGAAATACAGAGAAATCCACAAAGATACTCTTCAAGAGGAGCAACCCCAAGGCACATAATCGTCAGATTCACCAGGGTTGAAACGAAGGAGAAAATACTAAGGGCAGCCAGAGAAAGGTCGGGTCACCCACAAAGGGAAGCCCATCAGACACACTGCAGATCTCTCAGCAGAGACTCTACAAGCCAGAAAAGAGTGGGGGCCAATATTCAACATCTTTAAAGAAAAGAACTTTCAACACAGAATTTCATATCCAGCCAAACTGAGCTTCATGAGTGAAGGAAAAATAAAATCCTTCGTGAACAAGCAAGTACTCAGAGATTTTGTTACCACTAGGCCTGCTTTACAAGAGCTCCTGAAAGAGGCACTACACATAGCAAGAAACAACCAGTACCAGCCATCCTAAAAGCATACCAAATGCTAAAGAGCATCCACAAAATGAAGAATCTACATGAACCAATGGGTAAAACAGCCTGCTAGCATCAAAATGGCAGTATCAAATTCAGACATAACAATACTAACCCTAAATGTAAATGGGCTAAATGCACCAATCAAAAGACACAGACTGGCAAATTAGATAAAAAACAAAAACCCATTGGTGTGCTGTATCCAGGAAACCCACCTCACATGCAAGGATACACAAAGGCTCAAAAGAAAGGGATGGAGAAAGATTTACCAAGAAAATGGAGAGCAAAAGAAAGCAGGAGTTGCAATTCTCATCTCTGATAAAATACACTTTAAAGCAACGAAGATCAAAAGGGACAAAGAAGGTAATTACATAATGGTAAAAGGATCGATACAACAAGAAGAGCTAACAATTCTAAATATATATGGACCCAATGTAGGAGCACCCAGATTTATAGGGCAAGTTCTTAATGACTTACAGAGAGACTTCGACTCCCACACGATAATAGTGAAAGACTTTAACACTCCACTGTCAATATCAGACAGATCAACCAGACAGAAAATTAACAAGGATATCCAGGACTGGAACTCAGGCCTGGAAAAAGAAAACCTGATAGACATTTACAGAACTCTCCACCCCAAATCCACAGAATATACGTTCTTCTCAGAACCACATCACACCTACTCCAAAATTGACCACATAATTGAAAGTAAAGCACTCCTCAGCAAATGCAAAACAACTGAAATCATAAAAAAACAGTCTCTCAGACCATAGTGCAATCAAGTTGGAACTCAGAATTCAGAAACTAACTCAGAACCGCACAGCTTCATGGAAACTGAACAACTGGCTCTTGAATGATGATTGGATAAACAATGAAATGAAGGCAGAAATAAAGAAGTTCTTCAAAACCAACGAGAACGAAGACACAACGTTCCAGAATCTCTGGGACACATATAAAAACAGTCTGTAGAGGAAAATATATCGCAATAAGTGTCCACATGAGAAGAGTGGAGAGATCCAAAATTGACATACTATCATCAAAATTGAAAGAGCTGGAGGAGCAAGATCAAAAAGCTCAAAACCTAGCCAAAGACAAGAAATAACTAAGATCAGATCAGTACTGAAGGAGATAGACACAAGAAAAACCCTTCAAAAAATGAATAATTCCAAGAGCTTGTTTTTCGAAAAGATCAACAAAATAGACAGACCACTAGCCAGACTGATAAAAAAGAAAAGAGAGAACAACCAAATAGATGCAATAAAAAACGATAATGGGGAAATCACCACAGATTCCACAGAAATTCAAACCACCATCAGAGAATACTACAAACAACTCTATGCACATAAACTAGTAAACCAGGAAGAAATGGATAAATTCCTGGACGCCTGTGTCCTCCCAAGCCTAAACCAGGGGGAAGCCGAAACTATGAATAGACCAATAACGAGGTCTGAAGTTGAGGCAGCAATTAAGAGCCTACCACATAAAAAAAGCCCAGGTCCAGATGGGTTCACAACCAAATTCTACCAGACACACAAAGCGGAGCTGGTACCATTCCTTATGAAACTATTCCAAATAATTCAAAAAGAGGGAACCCTTCCCAAATCATTTTATGAGACCAACATCATCCTGATACCAAAACCCGGCAGAGACTCAACAATCAAAGAAAACTTCAGGCCAATATCCATGATGAACATAGATGCAAAAATCTTCAATAAAATACTGGCAAACCGATTGCAACAGCAGATTAAAAAACTTATTCATCATGATAAAGTAGAATTCATCTCGGGCATGCAAGGCTGGTTCAACATACTCAAGTCTATAAATGTAATTCACCACATTAACAGAACCAAAAACAAAAACCACATGATTATCTCAATTGATGCAGAGAAGGCATTTGACATAATCCCTCTGCCCTTGATGGTAAAAGCTCTCAATAAACTCGGTATTGATGGAACATATCTCAAAGTAATAAAAGCTATTTATGACAAACCAACAGCCAATATCATACTTAATGGGCAAAAACTGGAAGCATTCCCTTTGAAATCCGGCACTAGACAAGAATGCCCTCTCTTACCACTCCTATTCAACATAGTACTGGAAGTTCTAGCCAGAGCAATTAGGCAAGAAAAAGAAATAAAGTGTATTCAAATAGGAAAGGTGGAAGCCAAATTGTCTCTATTTGCAGATGACATGATAGTATACCTAGAAGACCCCATCACCTCAACCCAAAAGCTCCTGAAACTTATAAGCAACTTCAGCAAAGTCTCAGGACATAAAATCAATGTGCAAAAATTACAAGCATTCCTATACACCAATAACAGACTTAAAGAGCACCAAACCAAGAATGAACTGCCATTCACAATTCTGCAAAGAGAATAAAATACCTAGGAATACAACTCACAAGGAACATAAGGGACCTCTTTAAAGAAAACTACAAATCACTGCTCAACGAAATAAGAGAGGACACAAACAGATGGAGAAACATTCCATGTTCATGGTTAGGAAGAATCAATATGAAAATGGCTACACTGCCCAAAGTAATTTACAGAATCAACGCTTTCCCCATCAAGCTATCATTGAGTTTCCTCACAGAACTGGAAAAAACCACCATGGACTTCATATGGAACCAAAAGAGAGCCCGCATAGCCAAGTCAATTCTAAGCAAAAAGAACACAGTGGGTGGCATCACACTACCACACTTCCAACTATACTACAAGGCTACAGTAATCAAAACAGCAAGGTACTTGTACCAAAACAGAGATATCGACCAATGGAACAGAACAGAGGCATCGGAGGCAACACAACATATCTACAACCATATAATCTTTGATAATCCTGACACAAATAAGCAATGGGAAAAGGATTCCCTGTTTAACAAATGGTGTTGGGAAAACCTGTTAACCATGTGCAAAAAGCAGAAACTGGACCCCTTCCTGACACCTTACACTAAAATTAACTCCAGATGGATTAAAGACTTAAACATACGACCTGATACCATAGAAAGCCTTGAAGAAAATCTAGGCCAAACCATTCAGGACATAGGAGTAGGCAAAGACTTCATGACTAAAACACAAAAAGCATTGGCAACAAAAGCCAAAATAGACAAATGGGACCTAATTTAACTTCACAGCTTCTGCACGACAAAAGAAACCGTCACTAGAGTGAATCGGCAACCATCAGAATGTGAAAAAATCTTTGCAGTTTACCCAGCTGACAAAGGGCTGATATCCGGAATTTACAAAGAACTTAAACAGATTTACAGGAAAAAAACAAACAAGCCCATTCAAAGATGGGCAAAGGATATGAACAGACACTTTACAAAAGAAGACATACATGAGGCCAACAAACACATGAAAAAATGCTCATCATCACTGGTCATTAGAGAGATGCAAATCAAAACCATATTGAGGTACCATCTCACGCCAGTTAGAATGGCGATCATTAAGAAATCTGGAGACAACAGATGTTGGAGAGGATGTGGAGAAAGAGGAACTCTGGTGTACTGTTGGTGGGAGTGTAAATTAGTTTAACCATTCTTGAAGACAGTGTGGCGATTTTTCAAGGACCAGAAATAGAAATTCCTTTTGACCCAGACATCCCATTACTGGGTATATATCCAAAGGACTATAAATCGTTCTACTATAAGGACACATGCACATGAATGTTCATTGCAGCACTGTTTACAATAGCAAAAAACTGAAACCAACCGAAATGTCCGTCGATGATATACTGGACTGGGAAAATGTGGCACATATACACCATGGAATTTTATGCAGCCATCAGAAATGACGAGTTTATGTCCTTTATAATGACATGGATGAATCTGGAGAACATCATTCTCAGCAAACTGACACAAGAACAGAAAAGGTAATACCACATATTTTCACTCATAGGCGGGTGAGAAAAATGAGAACACATGGACACGGGGAGGGGGGTACTTCACACTTGGGTCTGTTTGGAGGAATAGGGGAGGGACAGCGTCGGGGGGGAGCTGGGGAGGGATAGCCTGGGAAGAAATGCCAAGTGTGGGTGAAGGGGAGGAAGGGAGAAAAACACACTGCCATGTGTGTACCTATGCAACTATCTTGCACGTTCTGCACATGTACCCCCAAATTTTAAATGCAATAAAAATTTAAAAAGAAAAAAATAGAGGCAAAAAACATCCAGGCAAGGCAAGACAAGGCATAGCAAGGCAAATCAAGTCAAGGGAAGGCAATGCAAATCCAGGCAAGAAAATTTCACTCAAGGCAAGGCAAGGCAAATCCAGGCAAAACAAATCCAGGGAAGTGAAGGCAAGGAAAATCCAGACAAGGCAAATCCACTCAAGCCAAGGGAAGGCATATCTAGGCAAGGCAAATCCAGGCAAGGCCAGTTAAGGCAAATCCGGGCAAGACAAATCCACGCAATTCAAAGCAAGACTAATCCTGGAAATGGAAATCCAGGCAAGACAAGGCATGGCAAGGCAAGGAAAATTTAGAAAAGGCAAACCCAGGCAAGGCAAGGCAAGGGAAATCGAGGAAAGGCAAATTCAGGCAAGGCCAGGCAACACAAGTCAAGGCAAATCTAGGCAAGACAAATCCAGGAATAGCAGCGCAAGGCAAATCTAGGCAAGGCAAAGCTAGGCAAATCCTGGAAAGAGAAATCCAGGCAAGACAAGGCAAGGTAAGGCAAGGAAAATCCAGGGAAGGCAAATCCAGGCAAGGCAATGTAAGACAAGGAAAATCCAGGTAAGGCAAATCCAGGCAAGGCAATGTAAGACAAGGAAAATCCAGGTAAGGCAAATCCAGGCAAGGCAAGGCAATGCAAGGCAAGGAAAATTTATGCAAGACAAATCCAGGGAAAGCAAGGCAAGGCAAATCCAGGCAAGGCTAAGCAAGGCATATTCAGGTAAGGAAATTTCAGGCAAGGCAAGGGAAGACAAATCCAGGCAGGACAAATTGAGGCAAGGAAAAACAAGGCAAACACAAGCAAGGCAGATCAAGGCAATGTAAGGCAAGGGAACAAAAATAGAGGCACGGAAAATCCAGGCAAGGCAAGGCAAGCAAGGCAAGGCAAGGCATAGCAAGGCAAATCCAGGAAAGTAAACGCAATGTAAATCAAGGCAAGGCAATTCGACTCAAGGCAAGACAAGGCAAATTCAGGCAAAACAAATCCAGGCAAGTCAAGGCAAGGTAAATCCAGACAAGACAAATCCACTCAAGCCAAAGGAAGGCCTAACCAGGCAAAGGAAATCCAGGCAAGGCCAGTTAAGACAAATCCTGGCAATACAAATCCAGGCAAGGAAAGGCAAGTCAAATCCAGGGGAGGGAAATCCAGGCAAGGCAAGGCAAGGCAAGGCAAATTCTGGAAAGGAAAATCCAGGCAGGACAAGGCAAGACAGGGCAAATCCAGGCATGGCAAATCCAGGCAATGCGAGGCAAGGCAAATCAGGTAAGGCAAATCCAGCCAAGGCAAGGGAAGACAAACGCAGGCAAGGGAAATTCAGGCAAGGCAAGGAAATGCAAGGCAATACAAATCAAGGTGAAGAAAATCCAGGCATGACAAGGCAAGGCAATGCAAATCTAGGCAAAGCAAGGCAAGGCATCGCATATCCAGTCAAGATAAATTCACACAAGGCAAAGAAAGGGAAATTCAGGCAAAGAAAATACAGGCAAAGCAAGGCAAGGCAAATTCAAGCAAGATAAATTTATGCAAGGCAAGGCAAAGCTAGGCAAACTCAGGGAAGTAAAATCCAGGCAAGACAAGGGAAAGCAAATTCAGGCAAGGGAAATCCAGGCAATGCAAGGCAAGGCAAATCCAGGCAATGCAACGTATGGCAAATCCAAACAAGACAAGGAAAAGTTATGCAAATTAAGGCAAAGCAAAACCAGAAAAGGCAAAATAAGGTAAATCCAGGCAAGGCAAATTCAGGCAACGAATGCAAGGCAAATCCAGGTAAGACAAATTCAGTCAAGGCAATACGAGACAAATCCAGGCTAGGCAAGGCAAAGCAAGGGCAATAAAGCCAAGGCAAATCCAGGCCAAAAAAAGCAGGGCAAGGAAAATTCAGGGAAGGAGGCAAGGCAAGGCAAGGCAAATCCAGGCAAGTCAATGCCAGGCAAGGCAAGGCAAGGCAAGGCAAGGCAAATACAGAAAAGGCAAATAAAGGCAAGGCAAAACAATACAAATCCAGGCAAAACAAAACTAGGCAAATTGAGAATAGGTGAATCCAGGCAAGGCAAGGTAAGGCAAGGCAAATCAAGGCAAGGCAAGGCAAGGCAAATCTAGGCAAGGCAAATCCAGGCAAGGCAAATCCCCACAAGGCAAGGCAAGACAAATCCAGTCAACGCAAGACAAGGCAAGGCACATTAAAGCAACGCAAATTTAGTCAAGACAAGGCAAGGCAAATCCAGGCAATGCATATTTAGGCAAGGCAAGACAAGGCAAATCCAGGCAAGGCAAGAAAAGGCAAATCCAGTCATTTCAAGTCCACACAAGGCAAGGCAAGGCAAATCCAGGTAAGGCAAGGCAAGGTAAGTCAAATCCAGGCAAGGCAAACACAGGCAACGCAAGGTAAATTCAGACAAGGCAAATCCAGGCAAGAAAATACAAGGCAAGGCAAAATCCAGGAAAGGCAAGGCAAGGCAACTCTAGGCGAAACAAATCCAGGCAAGGCAAAGCAAGGCAAGGCAAATGCAGGCAATGCAAGGCAAGGCAAATCCAGGTGAGGCAAGGCAAATCCAGGCAAGGCAAATCCAGGCAAGGCAAGGCAACACACAACAACAAAAAAAATCCATTCAAGAAAAATTCAGAGAAGGCAAGGAAGGCAAATCCAGGCAAGAAAAGGCAAGGCAAACCCAGCCAAGGCAAATCCAGGTGAGACAAAACAAGGCAAATTTAGGCAAAGCAAAACTAGGCATATCCAGGCAAGGAAAATCCAGGCAAGGCAAATCCAGGCAGGGCAAATTGAGGCAAGGAAAATTTAGTTAAGGCAAGGCAAGAAAAATCCAGGCAAGTCAAATCCAGTCAAGGCAAGGAAAATCCAGGCAAGGCAAAGCATAGCAAGGCAAATCCAGGAAAGGCAAGGCAAGGCAAATCCAGGCAAGGAAAGTCAAGGCAAGGCAAAACAAATCCAGGCAAATCAAATCCAGGCATTCCAAGGTAAGGCAAATCCAGACAAGGTAAATCCAGGAAAGGCAAGGGAAGGCAAATCCAGGAAAGACAAATCCAGACAAGGCAATACAATGGAAATCCATGTAAGGAAAATACAGGCAAGGCAAGGAAAATCCAGGCAAGGCAAATCCAGGCTAGACAAAACAAGGCAAGCAAATCTAGGCAAGGCAAATCCAGGCAAGTGAAGGAAAGGCCAGGCAAATCCAGGCAAGGCAAATCGAGACAAGGCAAATACCGGCAAGACAAGGCAAGTGAAAATCAAGGATATGCCAATCCAGAAAAGGCATGGCAAGACAAATTTAGGCAAGGCAAGTCAGGGCAAGGCAATTTCAGGCAAGGAAAATCCAGGCAAGGCAAGGAAAGGCAAGAAAAATTCAGGCAAGGCAAGGAAAGAAAAATCCATGCAAGGCAAGGCAAGGCAAGGCAAATCCAGGTAAGGCAAATGCAGTCAATGCAATACAAGGCAAATCCAGCCAAGGCAAGGAAAGGCCTCTGGGCAATGTAAGGCAAGGCAAGGCAAATCCAGGCAAGTCACGGCAAGGCAAATTCGGTAAGACAAATCCAGACAAGGCAAGGAAGGGCAAGGTAAACCGAGGCAAGGCAAATACAGGCAAGGAAACGCAAAATAAGGCAAATACAGGCATTGCAAGGCAAATCCAGGCAAGAAAAATCCAGTTGAGTAAGGCGAGGCAAGGCAAATCCAGGCAAACTCAGACAAGGCAAATGTAAGCAAAACAAATTCAGGCAAGGCAAGACAAGGCAAGGCAAATACAGGCAAGTCAAATCCAGGCAAAACAAGGCAAGGCAAAACCAGGGAAGGCAAGTTCAGCCAAGACAAGGCAAGGCAAATTCAGGGAAAGCACATTCAGAAAAGAAAAGGCAAGGCAATACAAATCCAGTCAAGAAGAGGTAAGGTAAGGCAAATCCAGGCAAGGCAAGTCCAAACAAGGCAAGACAAGGCAAATCCAGGAAAGGCAAATCCAGGCAAGGCAAGGCAAGGCAATCCAGGTAACACAAATCCAGGAAAGTCAAGGTAAACCCAGGCAAGGCCAATCCAGGCAAGGACACGCATGACAAGGCAAATACAGGCAAGGCAAATACAGGCATGGCAATGCAAATCCAAGTAAGACAAATAAAGACAAGTCAAAGCAAGGGAAGTCCAATCCAGGAAAGGCAAGGCAAGGCAATGCAAATCCAGGCAAGGCAAAACAAGGCAAGGCAAATATAGGCAAGGCAAGGAAAGGAAACTCCATGCAAGGCAAATCCAGGCAAGGCAAGGCAAGCCAAACCAAATCCAGTCAAGGCAATGCAAGGCAAATTCAAGCAAGGCAAGGCAATGCAAATCCAGGAAAGGCAAATCCAGGCAATGCAAGGCAAGCAAGGTAAATCCAGGCAAGGTCAGCCAAGGCAAACCCAAGCAAGTCAAATTCAGGCAAGGCCAGGTCAGGCAAGGCAAATCCAAAAAAGGCAAATCCAGGCAAGGGAAAGCAAGGAAAATCTACACTAGGCAAATACAGGCACGGTAGGGCAAAGCAAATCCAAGCAAGGTAAGACAAGGCAAATCCAGTCAAGGCAAATCTAGGCAAAGCAAGGCAAGACAAATCCAGGCAAGGTAAATCCAGGCAAAGCAAGCAAAACAAATCCAGGAAATGTAAATCCAGGCAAAGCAAGGCAAGGAAAATTCAGGTAAGGCAAGGCAAATCCAGGAAAGGCAAGGTAAGACAAATCCAGGTGAGACAAATTCAGGCTATGCAAGGCAAGGCAAATCCAGAAAAAGAAAATCCAGGCAATACAAAGCAAGTCAAGGCATGGCAAATCCAGGCAAGTCAAATCCAGAAAAGGCAAGGTAACACAAGGCAAGGCAAATTCATACAAGACAAACCCAGAAAAGACAAGGCAAGGCAGATTCAGGCAAAAACATGCAAGGCAAAAAAAAATAGAGGCAAGGCAAAATCAGGCAAGGCAATTCCAGTCAATGCAAGGCAAGGCAAATCCAGGCAATACAAATACAGGCACGTCAAGGCAAGGAAAATTCAGACAAGGCAAATCCACTCAAGGCAAGGGAAGGCATACCCAGGCAAGGCAAATCCAGGGAAAGCAAGTTAAGGCAAATTTAGGCAAGACAAATCCAGTCAAGGAAAATAAAGGCAAGGCAAGGAAAGGCAAATCCAGGCAAGGCAAGGCAAATCAAGGCAAGTCAAGGAAAGGAAAGGCAAATTCAGGCAAGGAAAATTCAGGCAAGGCAAATCCAGGCAATGCAAGACAAGGCAAATACAGGCAAGACAAGGCAGTGCCAATATAGGCAAGACAGGGCAAAGAAAATCCAGGAAAGGCAAATCCAGGCAAGGCAAGGCAAGGCAAATCCAGGCAAGGCAAATCCAAGCAAGGTCAGGCAAAGCAAATCCCAGCAAGGCCAGGCAAGACAAATCCAGGCAAGGCATATCGAGGCAAGACAAATAGAGGGAAGGCAAGGCAAGGCAAATACAAGCAAGGTAAATTGAGGCAAGACAAGCCAAGGCAAATCCAGCAAAGGCAAAGCAAGGCAATTCCAGGGAAGGCAAATACAGGAAACACAAGGCAAGGCAAATCCAGGAAAGGCAAGGCAAGATAAGACAAATGTAGTCAAGAAAAATATAGGCAAGGCAAGGAAATTAAGGCAAGGCAAATCAAGACAAAGAAAATCCAGGCATGACAAAACAAGACAATGCAAATCTAGGCAAAGCAAGGCAGGGAAACGCACATTCAGGCAAGACAAATCCATGCAAGGAAAGGAAAGCCAAATTCAGGCAAGGCAAACCCAGGCAAAGCAAGGCAAGGCAAATTTAGGCAAGACAAGGCAAGGCAAATTCAGGCAAGACAAAGGAAAGCAAATCCAGGCAAGAAAAATCCAGACAACACAGGCAAGGCAAATTTAGGCATAGCAATTCCAGGCAAGGCAAGACAAAACAAATTTAGGCAAGGCAAATCCAGGCAATGCAAGGTAAGGTAAATCCAGACAAAGAAAATGCAGGCAGAGCAAGGGAAGGTTAGGCAAATCCAGGCAAGACAAAGGAAATCCAGACAAGCAAAATCCAAACAAGGAAAGCAAGTTAAGGCAAATCCAGCCAAGGCAAATCCAGGAAAGGCAAGGCAAGGCGAATACAGGCACAACAAATCCAGGCAAGTCAAGGCAAGGCAAATCCAGGTAAGCAAAGGCCGTCAAGGCAATACCAGGAAAATCCAGGCATGGCAAATACAGGCAAGGCAAGAAAAATACAGGCAAGGCAAATCCAGGCTAGACAAGGCAAGGCAAGGCCAATGAAGTCAAGGCAAATCCAGGCAAGTGAAGGCAAGGCAAGACAAGGCAAAACGAGGCAAGGCAAGGCAAGGCAAAAAAAAAAAAATCCAAGAAAGGCAAATCCAGGCAAGGGAAGACAAAGCAAGGCAGGACAAGGCAAGGCAAGGCAAATCCAACCAAGGCAAATTTAGGCAAGGCAAGGCTAGGCACGCCAAATCAAGGCAAAGTAAATGTAGGGAAGACAAGGCAAGGCAAATCCGGGCAAACCAAATAAAGGCAAACAAAATCCAGGCATGACAAGGCAAGACAATGCATATCTATTCAATCAAGGAAAGGCAACGCACATCCAGGCAAGACAAATCCACCCAAGGCAAGGAAAGGCAAATTCATGCAAGTCAAATATAGGCAAAGCAAGGCAAGGCAAATTTAGAAAAGGCAAGGCAAGGCAAGACAAAACAAATTCAGGCAAGGCAAATCCAAGCAAGATAAGGGAAAGCAAATCCAGGCAAGGAAAATCCAGGCAATGCAAGGAAAGGCAAATTTAGACATGGAAAATCCAGACAAGGCAAAACAAGGCAAATCCAGGCAAGGAAAATCCAGGCAGGGCAAGGGAAAACAAGGCAAATCCAGGCAAAAACAATCCAAACAATGCAAGGAAACGTAAGGGAAATCCAGCCAAGAGAAATCCAGGAAAGGCAAGGCAATGCAAATTCAGGCAAGGCAAATCCAGGGAAGGCAATGCCAGACAAATCAAGGTAAGGCAAATGCAGTCATGGCAATACGAGGCAAATCCAGGCTAGGCAAATACAGGCAAGGCAAAGAAAATTTTGACAAGGCAAACCCAGGAAAGACAAGGCAAAGCAAGGTTAATGAAGTCAAGGCAAATCAAGGCAAAACAAAGCAAGGCAAGGCAAATCCAAAGAAGGAGACAAGGCAAGGTAAGAAAAATTCAGGCATGGCAAGGCAAGGCCAGTCAAATCCAGGCAAGGCAAATTGAGGCAAGGCAAAGCAATGCATCCAAATACAGGCAAAACAAATTCAGGCAAGGCAAGGCAAATCCAGGAAAGTCAAGGCAAAACTAGGCGAGGCAAATCCACGCAAGGCAAGGCAAGGCAACACAAGACAAAACACATCGAAGCAAGGCAAATCCAGACAAGGCAAGACAAGGCAAATACAGGCAAGGCATATCCAGGCAAGGAGAGACAAGGCAAATCCAGGAAAGGCAAATCCAGGGAAAGAAAGGCAAGGCAAGGCCTTGAATTAAATTCAGTGTATTCAATTTCACACAAGGCAAGGCAAGGTAAATCCAGGTAAGACAAATCCAGGCAAAACAAGGCAAGGCAAAGCAAATCTAGGCAAGGCAAACACAGGCAAGGCAATACAAGGCAAATCCAGGTAAGGCAACTGCAGTCATGGCAATACATGGCAAATCCAGGCTAGGCAAACACAGGCAAGGCAAGAAAAATCGTGAAAAGGCAAACCCAGGAAAGACAAGGCCAGGCCAGGCAAGGCCAATGAAGTTAAGGCAAATCCAGGCAAAACAAAATAAGGCAAGGTCAATCCAAAGAATGAGACAAGGCAAGGCAAGGCAAATTCAGGCATGGCAAGGCAATGCCAGGCAAATCCAGCAAAGGCAAATCTAGGCAAAACAAAGCAATGCATCCAAATCCAGGCAAGGCAAACACAGGCAAGGCAATACAAGGCAAATCCAGGTAAGGCAAATGCAGTCATGGCAATACAAGGCAAATCCAGGCTAGGCAAATACAGGCAAGGCAAGGAAAATCCTGACAAGGCAAACACAGGAAAGACAAGGCAAGGCCAGGCCAATGAAGTCAAGGAAAATCCAGGCAAAACAAAACAAGGCAAGGCCAATCCAAAGAATGAGACAAGACAAGGCAAGGCAAATTCAGGCATGGCAAGGCAAGGCCAGTCAAATCCAGCAAAGGCAAATCGAGGCAAAACAAAGCAATGCATTTAAACACAGGCAAGGCAAATTCAGGCAAGGCAAGGCAAATTCAGAAAATGCAAGGCAAATCTAGGTGAGGCAATTCCACGCAAGGCAAGGCAAGGCAAATCTAGGCAAGGAAACACAAGGCAAAGCACATCAAAGCAAGGCAAATCCAGACAAGGCAAGGCAAGGCAGATCCAGGCAAGGCAAGACAAGACAAATCCAGGCAAGAAGAATCCAGGGAAGGCTAGGCAAGGCAAATCCAGTGTATTCAAATTCACAAAAGGCAAGGCAAAACAAATCCAGGTAAGGCAAATCCAGGCAAGGCAAGGCAAGGCAAAGCAAATCCAGGCAAGGCAAGGCAAGGTAAATCCAGGCAAAAAAGATAAGTCAAGGCAAATACAGACAAGGCAATAAAAGGCAAATCCAGGAAAGGGAAATCCAGGCAAGGCAAAGCAAGGCAAATCCAGGCAAGGCAAATCGAGGCAATTCAAATATAGGCAAGGCAAGAAAAGCAAATCCTGGCAAAACAAATGCAAGCAATGCAAGCAAGTTGTATGCTGGCAAGGCAAATTCAGGCAAGGCAATGCAAGGCATACACAGGGAAGGCAAATCCAGGCAAGACAAGGCAAGAAAAATACAGGCAAAGCAAATTCCAGCAAGTAACAAAAAATAAAAATAATAAAGGCAGAGATTTTCCAAGATGCCAATGTAGAAACAAATCAGGATTGCAGCTCTCTATGAAGGAACAGAGGGTGAGTCCTAGCCACATTCTCAGACGGATCTTCCTTGCCCATAGAACAGAAAAAGTCCGAAAAATTTCTAAGATGGTGCCATAGAGAGAACTCAGGATTGCATCTCTCAGTGAACGCACAGAGGATGAGTCCTAGCCGCATTCTCGGATGGACCTTTGTTGCCCACAGAAGGGGGAATTTCCCAGATGTAGGAGAGACACGGAACACCAGCCCAGCGGGGGTTTTGGCTTGCGCAGTTGGTTCAGCTGGCACCACAGCTCAGTGGCACCTGGCACAAAACTCACTAGCCTGGGTGCCCTGTTAAACCGGCAATCTGAGATTTGGAAGGGCAGATTGACATGTCCATCTGATTAAACGGGATTTGGACAGTGAGACAGAGCAGGAGATTCCTGGGAAGCATGATTTGAGCTGGTGCAGAGATCAGCAGCATGGAAGATTGCACGGATCCCAGCGTCCTCTCAGCAGGCTACTGGGGAGCCAGTGACAGAGTCAACATTTCAACTTGGGGAGAAAAAGAGAGAGAGAGAGGATGAACTCTGAGGCAGGGAGCCAGGTGATTGGGCTCGGCGGGTTCCACCCTCATGGGGACAAGCAGGGCGGCGAGTGGAGGCGCTCGGGGTTGAGAGTTTTGCTGCAGGATCAGCAGAATAAAGGACGGTGCAGCTCGGTGGGGAGAAGCGTCCGCCACTACAGACGCAATCCTCCCCTACTGCAGTACACGCCCATTGCTGATGCAGCATCCCGTTGCCAAGACAACCTGCCATAACAAAGAGACTCCACCAACAGGGCGGAGCACACCACAGTAGAACAGAGCACTGCAGCAGCAGGGCAGAACCACACTAACAAAACGGTGCCTTGGCAGGCAAATAGTGAATAGACTGCCACCTAGCGGGGCAGGACAGTGCAACAGATACTCAGAAAGAAAAACCCAACTCACTGAGACAGAGCATCTGAGGGGAAAAAAACAGGGGGTGCAGAGGGGCTATACCGTTAAAAGGAAAACTAAGTAACAGAAATACTTAATCATCAAAAATCTGGGCGTCCACTCAGAGACCAAATTGAAAAGTCAGTAACTACTCAGACGACAGGTGGATAAATCCACAAAGATGGGAAGAAACCAGCACAAAAAAAAGGAAAACACCCGAAACCAAAACACCTCACCTCCTACAAAGGACCAAAATTCCTCACCAGTAAAAGAAGAGAGTGGGGGCCAATATTCAACATCCTTAAAGAAAAAAACTTTCAATCCAGAATTTCATATCCAGCCAAACTGAGCTTCATAAGTGAAGGAAAAATAAAATCCTTCATGAACAAGCAAGTATTCAGAGATTTTGTCACCACTAGGCTTGCTGTACAAGAGCTCCTGAAAGAGGCACTACACATAGAAAGAAACAACCAGTACCAGCCATCCTAAAAGCAAAGCAAATGCTAAAGAGCATCAACAAAATGAAGAATCCACATGAACCAATGGGCAAAAGAGCCAGCTAGCATCAAAATGGCAGTATTAAATTCACACATAACAATATTAACCCTAAATGTAAATGGGCTAAATGCACCAATCAAAAGACAACGACTGGAAAATTGAATAAAAAACTAAAACCCATTGGTGTGCTGTATGCAGGAAACCCATCTCACATGCAAAGACTCACAACGGCTCAAAATAAAGGGATGCAGGAAGATATACCAAGAAAATGGAGAGCAAACAAGAGCAGGAGTTGCAATTCTCATCTCTGGTAAAATAGACTTTAAAGCAACAAATCAAAAGAGACAAAGAAAGTCATTACATAGTGGTAAAAGGATCGATACAACAAGAAGAGCTAACAATCCTAAATATATATGGCCCCTATACATAAGCACCGAGATATATAAGGCAAGTTCTTAACGACCTACAAAGAGACTTAGACTCCCACACAATAATAGTGGGAGACTTTAGCACTCCACTGTCAATACCAGACAGATCAACCATACAGAAAATTAACAAGGATATCCAGGACTTGAACTCAGACCTGGAACAAGCAAACCTGATAGACATTTACAGAACTTTCCATCCCAAATCCACAGAATATACATTCTTCTCAGCACCACATCACACCTACTCCAAAATTGACCACATAATTGGAAGTAAAGCACTCCTCAGCAAATGCAAAACAACTGAAATCATAACAAACAGTCTCTCAGACCATAGTGCAATGACGTTAGTACTCAGAATTCAGAAACCAACTCAGAACCACACAGCTTCATGGAAACTGAACAACTGGCTCTTGAATGTTGATTGGATAAACAATGAAATGAAGGCAGAAATAAAGAAGTTCTTCAAAACCAATGAGAAAGAAGACACAACATACCAGAATCTCTGGGACACATTTAAAGCAGTCTGTAGAGGAAAATATATAGCAATAAGTGCCCACATGACAAGAGTGTAGAGGTCCAAAATTGACACCCTATGGTCAAAATTAAAAGAGCTAGAGGAACAAGATCAAAACAGCTCAAAACCTAGCCAAAGACAAGAAATAACTAAGATCAGAGCAGAACTGAAGGAGATAGACACAAGAAAAACTCTTCAAAAAATCAAAAAATCTAAGAGCTGTTTTTTCGAAAAGATCAACAAAATACACAGACCACTAGCAAGACTGATAAAAAAGAAGAGAGAGAACAACCAAATAGATGCAATAAAAAACGATAAAGGGGAAATCAACACATTTTCCACAGAAATTCAAACCATCATCAGAGAATACTACAAACAATTCTATGCATATAAACTAGTAAACCAGGAAGAAATGGATAAACTCCTTGACACGCGTGTCCTCCCAAGCCTAAACCACGAGGAAGCCGAAACTATGAATAGACCAATAACAAGGTCTGAAGTCGAGGGAGCAATTAAGATCCTACCACACAAAAAAGCCCTAGTCCAGATGGGTTCACAGCCAAATTCTACCAGACACACAAACAGGATCTGATACCATTCCTTCTGAAACTATTCCAAATTATTCAAAAAGAGGAAACCCTTCCCAAATCATTTTATGAGACCAACATCATCCTCATACCAATACCAGGCAGAGACTCAACAAGAAAAGAAAACTTCAGGCCAATGTCCATGATAAACATAGATGCAAAAATCTTCAATAAAATACTGGCAAACCGATTGCAACAGCATATTAAAAAACTTATCCATCATAATCAAGTAGGATTCATCCCAGGCATCCAAGGCCGGTTCAACATACACAAGTCTATAAACGTCATTCACCACATTAACAGAACCAAAAACAAAAACCACATGATTACCTCAATTGATGCAGAGAAGGCATTTGACAAAATTCAACAGCTCTTTATGCTAAAAACTCTCAATAAACTCGGTATTGATGGAACATATCTCAAAGTAATAAAAGCTATTTATGACAAACCAACAGCCAATATCATACCTAACAGTCAAAAACTGAAAGCATTCCCTTTGAAATCCGGCACTAGACAAGGATGTCCTCTCTCACCACTCCTATTCAACATAGTACTGAAAGTTCTAGCCAGAGCAATCAGGCAAGAAAAAGAAATAAAGGGTATTCAAATAGGAAAGGTGGAAGCCAAATTGTCTCTATTTGCAGACGACATGATAGTATACCTAGAAGACCCCACAACCTCAGCCCAAAAACTCCTGAAACTGATAAGCAACTTCAGTAAAGTATCAGAATATAAAATCAATGTGCAAAAATCACAAGCAATCCTATACACCAATAACAGACTTAAAGGGAACCAAATCAAGAATGAACTGCCATTTACAATTGCTACAAAGAGAATAAAATACCTAGGAATACAAGTAACAAGGAAGGTAAGGAACCTCTTCAAGGAAAACTACAAACCACTGCTCAACGAAATAAGAGAGGACACAAACAGATAAAGAAACATTCCATGATCCTGGTTAGGAAGGATCAATATCGTAAAAATGGCTATACTGCCCAAAGTAATTTACATAATCAACGTTATCCCGATCAAGATCCCATGGAATTTCCTCACATAAATGGAAAAAAATACCATGAACTTCATATGGAACCAAAAGAGAGCCCGCATAGCCAAGTCAATTCTAAGCAAAAAGAACACAGCGGGAGGCATCACACTACCAGACTTCAAACTATACTACAAGGCTACAGTAATCAAAACAGCATGGCACTGGTACCAAAACAGAGATATAGACCAATGGAACAGAACAGAGGCATCGGAGGCAACACAACATATCTACAACCATATAATCTTTGATAAACGAGACAAAAACAAGCAATGGGGAAAGGATTCCCTGTTCAATAAAAGGTGTTGGGAAAACTGGCTAGCCATGTGCAGAAAGCAGAAACTGGACCCCTTCCTGACACTTAAACTAAAATTAACTCCAGATGGATTGAAGACTTAAACATAAGACCTGACACCATAAAAACCCAGAAGAAAATCTAGGGAAACCCATTCAGGACATAGGAGTAGGCAAGGACTTTATGACCAAAACGTCAAAAGCATTGGCAACAAAAGCCAAAATAGACAAATGGGACCTAATCAAACTCCACAGCTTCTGCACAGCAAAAGAAACCGTCACTTGAGTGAATCGGCAACCATCAGAATGGAAAAAAATCTTTGCAGTTTAAGCATCTGACAAAGGGCTGATATCCAGAATTTACAAAGAACTCAAACAGATTTACAGGAAAAAAACAAACAAGCCCATTCAAAAATGGGCAAAGGATATGAACAGTCACTTTACAAAAGAAGACATACATGAGGCCAACGAACACATGAAAAAATGCTCATCATCACTGGTCATTAGAGAGATGCAAATCAAAACCGCATTGAGATACCATCTCACGCCAGTTAGAATGGCGATCATTAAAAAATCTGGAGACAGCAGATGCTGGAGAGGATGTGGAGAAATAGGAACACTCTTACACTGTTGGTGGGAGTGTAAATTAGTTCAACCATTGTGGAAGACAGTGTGGGGATTCCTCAGGGACCTAGAAATAGAAATTCCATTTGACCCAGCAATCCCATTACTGGGTATCTATCCAAAAGACTGTGAATCGTTCTACTATAAGGACACATGCACACGAATGTTCATTGCAGCACTGTTTACAATAGCAAAGACCTGGACCCAACCCAAATGCCCATCGATGATAGACTGGACTGGGAAAATGTGGCACATATACACCATGAAATATTATGCAGCAATCAGAAATGATGAGTTTGTGTCCTTTGTAGGGACATGGATGAATCTGGAGAACATCATTCTCAGCAAACTGACACAAGAACAGAAAAAGAAATACCGCATATACTCACTCATGGGCGGGTGAGAAAAATGAGAACACATGGACACAGAGAGGCGGTCTACTATACACTGGGGACTGTTGGGGGAAATGGGGGAGGGACAGCGGGGGGGCTGGGGGGATAGCCTGGGGATGAATACCAAGTGTGGGTGAGGGGGAGGAAGGCAGCAAAACACACTGCCATGTGTGTACCTATGCAACTATCTTGCACGTTCTGCACATGTACCCCAAAACCTATAATGCAATGAAAATTAAAAAAAAAAAAAATCTGGAGACAGCAGATGCTGGAGAGGATGTGAAGAAATGGGAACACTCTTACGCTGTTGTTGGGAGTGTAAATAAGTTCAACCATTGTGGAAGACAGTGTGGCGATTCCTCAAGGACCTAGAAATAGAAGTTCCATTTGACCCAGCAATCCCATTACTGAGTATATATCCAAAGGACTATTAATCGTTCTACTATAAGGACACATGCACACGAATGCTCATTGCAGCACTGTTTACAATGGCAAAGACCTGGAACCAACCCAAATGCCCACCGATGATAGACTAAACTTGAAAAATATGGCACATATACACCATGGAATATTATGCAGCAATCAAAAATGAAGTTTTTTTCCTTTGTAAGGACATGGATGAATCTGGAGAACATCATTCTCAGCAAAGTGACACAAGAACAGAAACTCACATACCGCATATTCTCACTCATGGGTGGGTGAGAAAAATGAGAACACATGGACACAGGGAGGGAGTCTACTACACACTGGGGTCTATTGGGAAGAAGGTGGAGGGACAGTGGGGGGTCTAGGGAGGGATAGCCTGGGGATAAATGCCAAGTGTGGGTGAAGGGGAGAAAGGCAGCAAAACACACTGCCATGTGTGTACATATGCAACTACCTTGCACGTTCTGCACATGTACACCAAAACCTATAATGCAATAAAAATTTAAAAAATTAAAAAAATGAATGGCGATTATTAAAAAATCTGGAGACAACAGATGCTGGAGATGTTGTGGTGAAAGAGGAACACTCTTACACTTTCAGTGAGAGTGTAAATTAGTTCAATCATTCTGATAGACAGTGTGGCGATTCCTCAAGGACCTAGAAATAGAAATTCCATTTGACCCAGCAATACCATTACTGGGTATATATCCAAAGGAATTTAAATCGTTCTACTGTAAGGAAACATACACACGAATGTTCATTGCAGCACTGTTTACAATAGCAAAGATCTGGACCCAACCCAAATTCCCATCAATGTTAGAGTGGACTGGGAAAATGTGGCATATATACACCATGGAATACTATGCAGCAATCAAAAATGATGAGTTTTTGTCCTTTGTAAGGACATGGATGCATCTGGAGAACATCATTCTCAGCAAACTGACACAAGAACAGAAAAGGAAATACCACATATTCTCACTCATAGGCGGGTGAGAAAAATGAGAACACGTGGACACAGGAAGGGGTTTCCTACACACTGGGGTCTATGGGGGGAATAGGGGAGGGACCGTGGGGGGATACTGTGTAGGGATAGCCTGGGGAGAAGTGCCAAATGTGGGTTAAGGAAAGGAAGGCAGCAAAACACACTGCCATGTGTGTACTTATGCAACTATCTTGCACGTTCTGCATATGTACCCCAAAACGTAAAATGCAATAAAAATTTTTTAAAAAATAAAAAGTAAATAAATAAAATAAAAAGAAAATGGCTAATTATCATAAATATATACAGATCCAGGGGATCTTCTAAGATGGCGCCTTAGAAACGACTCAGGATTGCAGCTCTCAGTGAAGGCACAGAGGGGAAGGCCTAGCCGCATTCTCAGACAGACCTTTTTTGCCCACAGAACATTGAAAGCTCCAGGTGTAAAAGAAACATGGGATGCCAGTGCAGCCAGCTCACGCAGCTGGTTCGGCCGGCGCTGTAATGCAGTGACACCGAGCACAAAACTCACTGATCTGGTTGCCCTGTTAAACAGGCAATCTGAGATTTGGAAGGACAGATTGACATGTCCATCTTATTAAATGGGACTTGGACAATGAGCCAGACCATGAGATTCCTGGGAAGCGTGATTTGAGCTGGTGCAGTGGGCAGTGGCACGGGAGATCACACGAATCCCAGTGCCCTATCAGCAGGCTACTGGGGTGTCAGTGAGAGAGTCAACCTTTCAAATTGGGGAGAAAAAAGAGAGAGAGAGAGAGGATGGACTCTGAGAAAGGGAGCCAGGTGATCGCGCTTGGCGGGTTCCACCCTCACGGGGACAAGCAGGGCGGTGACTGGAGGCACTTGGGGTTGAGAGATTCGCTGCTGGCACAGGTGAATTTAGTATGGTGCAGCCCACTGGGGAAGGGGCGTCTGCCACTATGGACGCAATCCGCCCCTACAGAAGTACCGACCAGTGCTGATGCAGCCTGCCATTGCCAGGCAACCCACCATAACAGAGGGACTTCGTCAGCAGGACAGAGTGCACCACAGCAAAACGGAGCCTAGTGGAAGCAGGGTGGAGTCTCGGCAGGCAAATAGTGAATAGACTACCTCCTAGCCGGGCAGGACAGTGCAACAGTTACTCATGAAGAAAGCCCCAACTCCCTAAGGCAGAGCATCTAAGGGGAACAAAAGGGGGGGTTATGAGTTCTGCTGAAGCAGACATAAACACATCCTCCCAACAACCCTGAATGAACAACGGAGCTCACAGTTCAGCACTCGAGATCCTATAAAGCACAGACCATCTCCTCAAGCAGCTCCCTGACCCCTGTATATCCAAAGAGTCACACCAAAAAAGGACTAATCAGATTGACATTTGGCGTGCATCATTCTGGAACAAAGATAGCAGAAGAAAAAACTGGTAGCATACCTCACTGTTCCACAGCTGCTACAGGTGAATTCCAGACAAGCAGGGCCTGGAGTGGACCTCAGCACTCGTACAGCAGAGGGGCTAGACAATTAGAAGGAAAACTAAGTAACAGAAATACCTCATCATCAACAATCTGGGCGTCCACACAGAGACCCAATTGAAAAATCAGCAACTACTAAGATGACAGATGGATAAATCCATAGAGATGGAAAGAAACCAGCGCAAAAAGGAGGAAAACACCCAAAACCAAAACACCTCACCTCCTACAAAGGACCAAAACTCCTCACCAGCAAGGGAACAAAGCTGGACGGAGAATGAGAGTGACAAAATAATGGAATCAGACTTCAGATAGTGGATAATGAGAAATTTCAGTGAGCTAAAAGAACATGTTCTAAATCAATGCAAAGAAACTAAGAACCTTGAAAAAAGATTTGAAAAAAGATTCGAGGAAATGATAACAAGAATGGACAACTTAGAGAGGAATAAGAATGAATTGAAGGAGCTGAAAAACACAACACAAGAACTTCGTGAAGCATGCACAAGTTTCAACAGTCGAATTGACCAAGCAGAAGAAAGAATATCAGAAGTCGAAGATCAACTCAATGAAATAAAATGAGGAACCAAGATTAGAGAAAAAAAACGCAAAAAGGAATGAACAAAATCTCCAAGAAATGTGGGACTATGTGAAGAGACCTAACCTACGTTTGATAGGTGTACCAGAATGTGATGAAGAGGATGAATCCGAGCTGGAAAACACTCTTCAGGATATTATCCAGGAAAATCTCCCCAACCTAGCAAGACAGGTCAATACTCAACTCCAGGAAATACAGAGAACACCACAAAGATACTTCGCAAGCAGAGCAACTCCAAGGCACATAATCGTCAGATTCACCAGAATTGAAATGAAGGAGAAAATACTAAGGGCAGCCAGAGAGAAAGGTCGGGTCACCCACAAAGGGAAGCCCATCAGACTCACAGCAGATCTCTCGGCAGAGACTCTAGAAGCCAGAAGAGAGTGGGAGCCAATATTCAACATCCTTAAAGAAAAGACCTTTCAACCCAGAATTTCATATCCAGCCAAACTGAGCTTCATAAGTGAAGGAAAAATAAAATTCTTCACGAACAAGCAAGTACTCAGAGATTTTGTCACCACTCGGCCTGCTTTACAAGAGCTCCTGAAAGAGGCACTATACATAGAAAGAAACAACCAGTACCAGCCATCCTAAAAGCATACCAAATGCTAAAGAGCATCAACAACAAAAAAAGAATGTACATGAACAAATGGGCAAAACAGCCAGCTAGCATCAAAATGGCAGTATCAAATTGACACATAAGAATATTAACCCTTAATGTAAATGGGTTAAATGTACCAATCAACAGACACAGACTGGCAAATTGGAAAAAAACCCAAAACCCTTTGGTGTGCTGTATTCAGGAAACCCATCTAACACGCAAAGACTCACAAAGGCTCAAAATAAAGGGATCAAGGAAGATTTACCAAGCAAATGGAGAGCAAAAAAAAAAGCAGGAGTTGCAATTCTCATCTCTGATAAAATAGACTTTAAAGCAACAAAAATCAAAAGAGACAAAGAAGGTCATTACATAATAGTAAAAGGATCCATACAACAAGAAGAGATAACGATTCTAAATATATATGGACCCAATGCAGGAGCACCCAGATATATAAGGCAAGTTCTTCATGACTTACAAAGAGACTTAGACTGCCACACAATCATAGTGGGAGACTTTAACACTCCACTGTCAATATTAGATCAACCGGACAGAAAATGAACAAGGATATCCAAGGCTTGAACTCATACCTGGAACAAGCAAACCTGATAGACATTTACAGAACTCTCCACCCCAAATCCACAGAATATACATTCTTCTCAGCACCACATCACACCTACTCCAAAACTGACCACATAATTGGAAGTAAAGCACTCCTAAGCAAATGCAAAACAACTGAAATCATAACAAACAGTTTCTCAGACCATAGTGCAATCAAGTTAGAACTCAGAATTCAGAAAATAACTCAGAACCGCACAGCTTCATGGAAACTGAACAACTGGCTCTTGAATGTTGATTGGATAAACAATGAAATGAAGGCAGAAATAAAGAAGTTCTTCAAAACCAACGAGAACGCAGACACAACATACCAGAATCTCTGGGACACATTTAAAGCAGTCTGTAGAAGAAAATATACATCAATAAGTGCCCACATGACGAGAGTGGAGAGATCCAAAATTGACACCCTATGGTCAAAATTGAAAGAGCTAGAGGATCAAGATTAAAAAAGCTCAAAACCTAGCCAAAGACAAGAAAAAACTAAGATCAGACAAGAACTGAAGTGAGAGAGAGAGAGACAAGAAAAACCCTTCAAAAAATCCATAAATCCAAGAGCTGGTTTTTCAAAAATATCAACAAAATAGAGAGACCACTAGCCAGACTAAGAAAAAAAAAGAGAGAACAACCAAGTAGATGCAATAAAAGACGATAATCAGGAAATCACTACAGATTCCACAGAAATTCAAACCATCATCAGACAATACTACAAACAATTTTATGCACATAAACTAGTAAACCAGGAAGAAATGATTGAATTTCTGGACACCTGTCCTCCCAAGCCTAAACCAAGAGGAAGCCAAATCTATGAATAGACCAATAACAAGGTCTGAAGTTGAGGCAGCAATTAAGAGCCTACCACACAGAACAGCCAAGGTCCGGATGGGTTCACAGCCGAATTCTCCCAAACACACAAAGAGTATCTGGTACCATTCCTTCTGAAACTATTCCAAATAATTCAAAAACAGGGAACCCTTCCCAAATCATTTTATGAGACCAACATCATCCTGATACCAAAGCCCGGCAGAGACTCAACAATCAAAGAAAACTTCAGGCCAATATCCATGATGAACAAAGATGCAAAAATCTTCAATAAAATACTGGCAAACCGAATGCAACAGCACATTAAAAACCTTATCCATCATGATCAAGTAGGCTTCATCCTGGGGATGCAAGGCTGGTTCATCATAGGCAAGTCTATAAATGTAATTCACCACATAAACAGAAGCAACAACAAAAACCACATGATTATCTCAATTGATGCAGAGAAGGCATTTGACAAAATTCAACAGCCCTTTATGCTAAAATCCCTCAATAAATTCGGTATTGATGGAACATATCTCAAAGTAATAAAAGCTGAGGTTCCAAGATGGCATCATAGAAACAGCTCGAGATTGCAGCTCTCAGTGAAGGCGCAGATGGTGAGTCCTAGCTGCATTTTCAGACGAACTTTTGTAGCCCAGAGAACTGGCAAGCTCCCAGGTGTAGGAGAGACACAGGAGAGCACGATAGCCCGCTTGCATGGCCATTTTTGCCAGTGCTACACCATGGTGCAGCGGTAGCCCGCACAGAGCTCACTGATCTGTGTGCCCTGTTAAACGGGCAATCTGAGTTTTGGGAGGGCAGATTGACATGTCCATTTGATTGAACGGGACTTGGATGGTGAGCCAGACCAGGAGATTCCTGGGAAGAGCGATTTGTGCTGGTGCAGTGGGCCGCCACAGGGGAGATCACATGGATCCTGGTGCCCAATCAGCAGGCGACTGGGGCACCTGTGAGAGAGTCAACCATTCAATTTGGAAAGAAAAAGAGAGAGAGACAGAGGAGGGACTCTGAGGCAGGGATCCAGGTGATCAGCCTCAGCGGGTCCCACTCTCATGGGAACAAGCAGCATGGCGATTCAAGGCACTCGGGATTGAGAGTTTTGTGGTGGGGTCAGCTGAATTCAAACGGTGCAGCTCGATGTGGGAGGGGCATCCACCACTACAGATGCAATCCGCCCCTACTGAGGTACCGCCCACTGCTGACGCAGCCTGCCATTGCTGAGGCAACCAGCCATAACAGAGACACACAGTCAACAGGGCAGAGCACACCACAGTAGAACGGAGACCCTCAGCAGCAGGGCGAACACACGCTAGAAGGGTGGAGCCCCGGAAAGTAAATAGTGAATAGACTGCCTCCTAGCTGGGCAGGACAGTGCAACAGATACTCATAAAGAAAGCCCCAACTCCCTGAGACAGAGCATCTGAGGAAAAAAAAGGGGGGGCTTTTATAAGTTCTGCAGCAGACATATTAGCCCAGCAAACCTGAATGAACAACGGAGCTCACAGCTCAGCACTGGAGCTCCAATAAAGTACAGACCATCTCCTCAAGCAGCTCCCTGACCCTTGTATATCCAAATAGTCACATCAAAAAAGGACTAATCAGACTGACATTTGGCAGGCATCATTCTGGAAAAAAGATAGCAGAAGAAAAAACTGGTAGCATCCCTCACTGTTTCACAGCTGCTACAGGTGTACCCCAGAGAAGCAGGGCCTGGAGTGGACCTCAGCACTCGTACAACAGAGGGGCTAAGCCGTTAGAAGGAAAACTAAATAACAGAAATACTACATCATCAACAATCTTCGGTGTCCACTCAGAGACCCAATCGAAAAGTCAGCAACTACTAAGACGACAGGTGAATAAATCCACAAAGATGGGAAGAAACCAGCGCAAAAAGGAGGAAAACACCCGAAACCAAACACATCACCTTCTACAAAGGGGAGAAACTCCTCACCAGAAAGGAAACAAACCTGGATGGAGAATGAGTGTGATGAAATGATGGAATCAGACTTCAGAAGGTGGATAACGAGAAACTTCAGTGAGCTAAAATAACATGTTCTAAATCAGTGCAAAGAAACTAAGAACCTTGAAAAAAGATTTGAAAAAAGATTCGAGGAAATGATAACTAAAATGGACAACATAGAGAGGAATATGAATGAATTGAAGGAGCTGAAAAACACAACACGAGAACTTCGCGAAGCATGCACAAGTTTCAACAGCCGAATTGACCAGGCAGAAGAAACAATATCAGAAGTCGAAGATCACCTCAATGAAATAAAATGAGAAACCAAGATTAGAGAAAAAAGCACAAAGAGGAATGAACAGAATCTCCAAGAAATGTGGAACTATGTGAAGAGACCTAACCTACGTTTGATAGGCGTACCAGAATGTGATGAAGAGAATGAATCCAAGCTGGAAAATACTCTTCAGGATATTATCCAGGAAATTTTGCCCAACCTAGCAAGGCAGGCCAATACTCAACTCCAGAAAATACAGAGAACACCACAAAGATATTCTGCAAGAAGAGCAGCCCCAAGGAACATAATTGTCAGATTCACCAGGGTTGAAATGCAGAAGAAAATACTAAGGGCAGCCAGAGCGAAGGGTCGGGTCACCCAAAAAGGGAAGCCCATCAGACTCACAGAAGATACCTCGGCAGAAACTCTACAAGGCAGAAGAGAGTGGGGGCCAATATTCAACATCCTTAAAGAAAAGAACTTTCAACCCAGAATTTCATATCCAGGCAAACTGAGCTTCATAAGTGAAGGAAGAATAAAATCTCTTGCCAACAAGCAAGAACTCAGAGATTTTGTCCCCACCAGACCTGCTTTAAAAGAGCTCCTGAAAGAGGCACTATACATAGAAAGGAACAACCAGTACCAGCCATTCTAAAAACATACCAAATGTTAAGGGCATAAACAAAATGAAGAATCTGCATCAATGAAGAGACAAAACAGCCAGATAGTATCAAAATGGCAGCATCAAACTCACACATAACAATATTTACCCTAAATGTAAATGGGATAAATGCACCAATCAAAAGACACAGACTGGCAAATTGGATAAAAATACAAACCCCATGGGTGTTCTGTATCCAGGAAACCCATCTCACATGCATAGACTCTCAAAGGCTCAAAATAAAGGGATGGAGGAAGATATACCAAGTAAATGGAGACAAGAAAAAAAAAAAGCTGGAGATGCAATGCTCATCTCTGATAAAATAGACTTTAAAGCAACAAACATCAAAAAAGACAAAGAAGGTCATTACATAATGGTAAAAGGATTGATAAAACAAGAATGGCTAATGATCCTAGATATATATGGACCCAATACAGAAGCACCCAGATATATAAGGCAAGTTCTTAATAACTTACAAAGAGAATTAGACTCCCACACAATAATAGTGGGAGACTTTAACACTCCACTGTCAATATCAGACAGATCAACCAGACAGAAAAGTAACAAGGATATCCAGGACTTGAACTCAGACCCAGAACAAGCAAACCTGATAGACATTTACAGAACTCTTCATCCCAAATCCACAGAATATACATTCTTCTCAGCACCACATCACACCTACTCCAAAACTGACCACATAATTGGAAGTAAAGCACTCCTCAGCAAATGCAAAACAACTGAAATTATAACAAATAGTCTCTCAGACCATAGTGCAATCACGTTAGAACTCAGAATTCAGAAACCAACTCAGAACAGCACAGCTTCATGGAAACTGAACAACTGGCTCTTGAATGTTGATTGGATAAACAATGAAATGAAGGCAGAAATAAAGAAGTTTTTCAAAACCAACGAGAACAAAGACACAACATGCCTGAATCTCTGGGACACATTTAAAGCAGTCTGTAGAGGAAAATATATCGCAATAAGTGCCCACATGAGGAGAGTGGAGAGATCCAAAATTAACACCCTATCATAAAAATTAAAGAGCTAGAGGAGCAAGATCTAAACCGCTCAAAACCTCGCTGAAGACAAGAAATAACTAAGATCAGAGCAGAACTGAAGGAGATAGAGACAGGAAAAACCTTTCAAAAACTCAATAAATCCAAGATCTGGTTTATCAAAAAGATCAACAAAATACACAGACCACTAGCCACACTGATAAAAAAGAAGAGAGAGAACAACCAAATAGATGCAATAAAAAACGATAGAGGGGAAATCAACACATTTTCCACAGAAATTCAAACGTTCATCAGAGAATACTACAGACAGCTCTTTGCATATAAACTAGTAAACCAGGAAGAAATGGATAAATTCCTGGGCACCTGTGTCCTCCCAAGCCTAAACCACGAGGTAGCCGAAAATATGAATAGACCAAAAACAAGGTCAGAAGTCAAGGGAGCAATTAAGGTTCTACCACACAAAAAAAGCCCAGGTCCAGCTGAATTCTACCAGACACACAAACAGATTCTGGTACCATTCCTTCTGAAACTATTCCAAATTATCCAAAAGAGAGAACCCTTCCCAAATCATTTTATGAGACCAACATCATTCTGATAGCAAAACCCGACAGAGACTCAACAAGAAAAGAAAACTTCATGCCAATATTTATGATGAACATAGATGCAAAAATCTTCAATAAAATACTGGCAAACTGATTGCAACAGCACATTAAAAAACGTATCCATCATGATCAAGTAGGATTCATCCCGGGGATGCAAGGCTGGTTCAACATATGCAAGTCTATAAACGTCATTCACCACATAAACAAGCAAAACCAAAAACCACATGATTATCTCAATTGACGCAGAGAAGGCATTTGACAAAATTCACCAGCCCTTTATGCTAAAAACTCTCAATAAACTCGGTATTGATGGAACATATCTCAAAGTAATAAAAGCTATTTACGATAAACCAACAGCCAATATCATACTTAATGGGCAAAAACTGAAAGCATTCCCTTTGAAATTCGGCACGAGACAAGGATGCCCTCTCTCACCACTCCTATTCAACATAGTACTGGAAGTTCTGGCCAGAGCAATCAGTCAAGAAAAAGAAATAAAGGGTATTCAAATAGGAAAGGTGGAAGCCAAATTGTCTCTATTTGCAGACGACATGATAGTATACCTAGAAGACCCCATCACCTCAGCCCAAAAACTCCTGAAACTGATAAGCAACTTCAGCAAAGTCTCAGGATATAAAATCAATGTGCAAAAATTACGAGCATTCCTATACACCAATAACAGACTTAAAGAGAACCAAATCAGGAACGAACTGTCATTCGCAATTGCTACAAAGAGAATAAAATACCTAGGAATACAACTTACAAGGAAGGTAAGGAACCTCTTTAAGGACAACTACAAACCACTGCTCAACGAAATAAGAGAGGACACAAACAGATGGAGAAACATTCCATGTTCGTGGTAAGGAAGAATCAATATCGTGAAAATGGCTATACTGCCCAAAGTAATTTACATAATCAATGCTATCCCCATCAAGCTCCCATTGAATTTCCTCACAGAACTGGAAAAACCACCATGAATTTCATATGGAACCAAAAAAGCCCGCATAGCCAAGTCAATTCTAAGCAAAAAGAACACAGCGGGAGGCATCACCCTACCAGACTTCAAACTATACTACAAGGCTACAGTAATCAAAACAGCATGGTACTTGTACCAAAACAGAGATATAGACCAATGGAACAGAACAGACGCATCGGAGGCAACAAAACATATCTACAATCATATTATCTTTGATAAACCAGACAAAAACAGGAAATGGGGAAAGGATTCCCTATTTAGTAAATGGTGTTGGGAAAACTGGCTAGCCATGTGCAGAAAGCAGAAACTGGACCCCTTCCTGACACTTACACTAAAATTAACTCCAGATGGATTAAAGACTTAAACATAAGACCTGACACCATAAAAACCCTTGAAGAAAATCTAGTCAAAACCATTCAGGACATAGAAGTAGGCAAGGACTTCATGACCAAAACACCAAAAGCATTGACAACAAAGGCCAAAATAGACAAATGTGACCTAATCAAACTCCACAGCTTCTGCCCGGCAAAAGAAACAGTCACTAGAGTGAATCGGCAACCATCAGAATGGGAAAAAATCTTTGCAGTTTACACATCTGACAAAGGGCTGATATTCAGAATTTACAAAGAACTCAAACAGATTTACAGGAAAAAAACAAACAAGCCCATTCAAAAATGGGCAAAAAATATGAACAGACACTTTACAAAAGAAAACATACATGAGTCCAACAAACGTATGAAACAGTGCTCATCATCTCTGGTCATTAGAGAGATTCAAATCAAAACCGCATTGAGATACCATCTCACACCAGTTAGAATGGCAATCATTAAAAAATCTGGAGACAGCAGATGCTGGAGAGGATGTGGAGAAATAGGAACACTCTTACACTGTTGGTGGGAGTGTAAATTAGTTCAACCATTATGGAAGCCAGTGTGGGGATTCCTCAGGGACCTAGAAATAGAAATTCCATTTGACCCAGCAATCCCATTACTAGGTATATATCCAAAGGACTATAAATCGTTCTACTATAAGGACACATGCACACGAATGTTCATTGCAGCACTGTGTACAATAGCAAAGAACTGGAACCAACCCAAATGCCCAAAGATGATTGACTGGACTGTGAAAATGTGGCACATATACACCATGGAATATTATGCAGCAATCAACAATGATGAGTTTCTGTCCTTTGTAAGGACATGGATGAAACTGGAGAACATCATTCTCAGCAAACTGACACAAGAACAGAAAAAGAAATACCGCATATACTTACTCATAGGTGGGTGAGAAAAATGAGAACACATGGACACAGAGAGGCGGTCTACTATACACTGGGGTCTATTGGGGGTAATGAGGGAGGGACAGCGGGGGGCTGGGTAGGTATAGCCTGGGGATGAATGCCAAGTGTGGGTGAAGGGGAGGAAGGCAGCATAACACACTGCCATGTGTGTACCTATGCACCTATCTTGCACGTTCTGCACATGTACCCCAAAACCTATAATGCAATAAAAATTAAAAAAAATATAGACTAGTGTCTATTCCAAACGTGTGCATTATACGCTGAGGTTATAAATGAGAGGCTATATAAAGCAGACTCCTAACGCCTCCCCAGGTGTGTGTTTCTTAGTGAGGCTCTAATTGTGTGACCATATAAAATAGGATTCTGTCTATCTTAAATATTTGTATTATTCAGTGAATCTGTGAATGAGTGGCTCTATGAAATAGACTGCTGAGTACTTTACATTTGTGCATTATTCACTGAAATTACGAGTCAGTAACCACATGAAATAAAATTCTGACTAATCCAGACTTGCATATTATCCACTGAGGCTATGAATGGGTGTCCAAATGAAATAGACTCCTGGCTACCTCCCCGGGTTTGCATTATTCACCGAGGCTCTGAATGAATGTTCATCGAAAATAGACTCCAAATTATTCTCCAGGTGTGTATTATTCAGTGAGGCTTACAAGATGTGGCCATGTTAATTAGATGCCTTACTATAGCAAGGGTCTCTCTTATTCACTGAGGCTCTGAAAATGTGTCTACATGAAATAGACTCCTGACTACACCACATTATTCAGTGACACTCCGAATGAGAGGTCAAATGAAAAAGTCTCCTTTCTATTACACAGGTGTGCGTTATTGAGTGAGATTCTAAATGAGAAGATATATGTAAATCCTGACTATTTTCCCAGGTTTGTACATTTCGTGAGGCTCTCAATGAGAGGCCATGGGATAAAGACTTCTGACTATTCTGCACCTGTGCATTATTCAGTATTTCTCTGAAAGAGTGACCACAAACAATAGACTCCAGACTATATCACAAGTGTGTAATATTCAGTGAGGCTGAGAAAGAAGGGCCACATGAAACAGATTTCTCATTAGTCCACATGTGCATTATTCACTGTTTGTCTGAATGAGTAGCCGTATGACATAGACTCCTGATTATTCTCCATGTGTGCATTATTCAAACAGGTTCTGTACGAGTGTCCATGCCAAATAGACTCCTGACACTCCCCCAGTTGTGTATTACACAGCTATACCCAGAATTAGAGTTCATATGAAATAAACTCCTGACTATCACACAGGTGTGTATAACTCAGGAAGGCACTTAATTCATGGCTATCTTAAACAGTGCCTTGATTACTCCATAGAAGTTTATTATTCACTGAAACTTTGAATGAGAGGCCAGAAAGAATAGACACCTGACTATTGCTACATTGTGAATTTTTCAGAAAGCTTCTAAATGTGTGGTAGTATAAAATAGAATCCTGAGGATTCCCCAGGTGTGTATCATTCAGGGAGGCACATAGTGAGTGGCCATAGAAATAATGCTCAATTATTACACTGCTGTGAATTATTCACTGAGGCTCTAAATGAGTGGCTACATGAAGTAGACTCTTAACACTTCCCCGGTTGTGTATTATTGAATGAGAATCTGAATAAGTGTGCATAGAAAAGAATCTCTTGTGTATTGCCCATGTGTGCATTACTTACAGAGACTCTGAATGTGTACTTATTTGAAGTAGACCTTTGACTATTTCTGAGGGTAGTATTCTGCCCTGAGGCCCTGAACCAGTGGCCATGTGAAAGAGATTCCTGACTTATCAGATATACATATTATTCACTGAAACACTGAAAGAGTGGTGTTATATAATAGACTCCATTTTACTCCACAGGTGTCCGTTATTTTTGACTCTCCAAATGAATCACCATATGAAATAGACTACTGATTATTCCCCAGATGTGCAGTATTCGAAAAGGTGCTGTATGAGTGTCCGTATCAAATAGTCTTCTGACTATCACACATGTGTGTATCATTCAAGTAGCTGTGTAATTTGTGGCTACCTTAAAGAAGGTCCTGACTTCTCCACAGCTGTTTACTACGCAGTAAAGCTCTCAATGAGAGGCAATATGAAATATACTCCTTACTATTTTCCCATTAGGCATTATTCGGTAATGCTTTGATTGAGTGGCCATATGACCTGGACTCTGACTATATCCAAGTTGGGTATACTTCAGTGAGTTTCTGAACGAGTTATCACAATAAATAGGCTCATAACTCTATCCTCTTGACTATTTCTCAGTTGTGCATTTTCACTGAGTCACTGGGTGAACAGTCATATCAAGTAGTCTCCAGACTATTCCCCAGGTGTTCATTATTCAGTGAGTCTCTGAATAAGTGGCTACATATAATAGAATCATGAGTATTTTCCAGATATGATTCTTCAATGAGGTTCTGAATAAGTGGCCATGTAAAATACACTCCTGAATTTCCATAGTTCTGTATTACTCTGTGAGGCTCTGAATGAGTGGCCATAAAACAGAGACTCCTGAATACTCCACAGGTGTGCGTTTTTACTTTCGGTATTTAAGTGAGTGGCTATACGAAATAGAATCTTGACATTCCCCATGGTGAATGTTATTTAGTTAGGTTCTGAATATGTGGCTATATGAAATAGAATCTTGACTTTCCTTAAGGTGTATGTCATTCAGTTAATTTCTGGATATGTGGCTATACAAAATAGAATTCTGACAACAATAGAGGTGTTCCTTATTCAATGAATCTCTGAAATAGATGTCATATTTAATAGCGTCCTGAGTATTCCCCAGGTATGTATTAATCAGTAAGGGTGTAAAACTTTGGCCATATGAAATTGTTTTTTCACTAGTCCACATGTGTGTATTATTGACTTTGACTTTGAATATTTGGGCATATGGAATAGACTAGTGACTATTCTAAAGTTGTGTATTACTCACTCAGGCTTTGATTTTGTGGCCATATAAAAGAGACTAGTGTCTATTCCACACGTGTGCATTATTCGCTGAGGCTGTAAATGAGAGGCTATATAAAATAGACTTCTAACGCTTCCCCAGGTGTGTGTTACTCAATGAGGCTCTGATTGTGTTGCCATATGAAACAGGATTCTGTCTATCTTAAATATTTGTATTATTCAGTGAATCTCTGACTGAGTGTCTGTATGAAATAGGCTGCTGAATACTTTACATTTGTGCATTATTCACTGAAATTACGAGTCAGTGGCCATATGAAATGAAATCCTGACTAATCCACATATACATATTATCCACTGAGGCTATGAGTGAGTGTCCAAATAAAATAGACTCCTGGCTAGCCCACGGGTGTGCATTATTCACCGAGGCTCTCAATGAATGTCCATCTCAAATAGACTCCAAATTATTCTCCAGGTGTGTATGATTCAATTAGGCTTACAGGATGTGGCCATATTAATTAGATGCCTTACTATAGCAAGGGTCTCTCTTATTCACTGAGGCTCTGAAAATGTGTCTATAGACTCCTGACTACACCACATTATTCAGTGACACTCCGAATGAGAGGCCGCATGGAAAAGTCTCCTTACTATTCCACAGGTGTGCATTATTGAGTGAGACTCTAAATGAGGGCATATAAGTAAATCGTGACTATTTTCCCCAGTGTGCACATTTAGTGAGGCTCTCAACGAGAGGCTATAGGATAGAGACTTCTGAGTATTCCGCAGGTGTGCGTTATTCAGTGATTCTTTGAATGAGTGGCCATAAACAATAGACTCCAGACTATATCAGAAGTGTATAATACTCAGTGAATCTGTGAAAGAACGACCATATGAAACAGACTTCTCATTACTCAACATGTGCATTATTCACTCTTTGAATGAGTAGCCATATGACATAGACTCCTGATTATTCTCCATGTGTGCATTATTCAAACAGGTTCTGTGTGAGTTTCCATACCTAATAGACTCCTGACACTCCCCCAGTTGTCTATTACTCTGCAATACCCAGAATTAGAGTTCATATAATATACATTCCTGATTATCACCCAGGAGTGTATCACTCATGAAGGCATTTAATTCGTGGCTATCTTAAACGGTGCCCTGATTACTCCATGGAACTTTATTATTCACTAAAACTTTGCTTTTTTTAATTTTTTAAGTTTTTATTGCATTATAGGTTTTGGGGTACATGTGCAGAACGTGCAAGATAGTTGCATAGGTACACATATGGCAGTGTGTTTTGCTGCCTTCCTCCCCTTCAGCAACACTTTGCATTTATCCCCAGGCTATCCCTTCCCAGCCCCTCCTCGCCGTCTCTTCCCCAATTTCCCCCTTTAGACCCCAGTGTGTAGTAGACCCCCTCTTTTTGTCCATGTGTTCTCATATTTCTCACCCGTCTATAATTGAGAATATGCGGTATTTCTTTTTCTATTCTTGTGTCAGTTTGCTGAGAATGATGTTCTCAAGATTCATCCATGTCCTTACAAAGGACACAAACTCATCATTTTTGATTGCTGCATAATATTCTATGGTTTATATGTGCCACGTTTTCCAAGTCCAGTCTATCATAGATGGGCATTTGGGTTGGTTCCAGGTCTTTGCTATTGTAAACAGTGCTGCAATGAACATTCTTGTGCATGTGTCCTTATAGTAGAACGATTTATAGTCTTTTGGATACATACCCAGTAATGGGATTGCTGGGTCAAATGGGGATTTCTATTTCTAGGTCCCTGAGAAATCGCCACACTGTCTTCCACAATGGTTGAACTAATTTACACTCCCACCAACAGTGTAAGAGTGTTCCTATTTCTCCACATCCTCTCCAGCATCTGCTGTCTTCAGATTTTTTTTTAATTTTCTTTGCATTTTAGGTTTTGGTGTACATGTGCAGAACATGCAAGAGAGTTTCATAGGTACACACCTGGCAGTGATTTTTGCTGCCTTCCTCTTCTTAACCCACATTTGGCATTTCTCCCCAGGCTATCTCTCCCCAACTCCCCCACCCGCTGTCCCTCCCCTGTTCCCCTCAGTAGACCCCAGTGTGTAGTGTCCCCCTCCCTGTGTCCATGTGTTCTCATTTTTCTCACCTGCCTATGAGTGTGAATATGTGGTATTTCCTTTTCTGTTCTTGTGTCAGTTTGCTGAGTATGATGTTCTCCAGATTCATCCATGTCTTTTGAAAGAACATAAACTCGTCATTTTTGATTGCTGCATAATATTCCATGGTGTACGTGTGCCACATTTTCCCAGTCCAATCTATCATCGATGGGCATTTGGGTTGGTTCCAGTTCTTTGCTATTGTAAACAGTGCTGCAATGAACATTCGTGTGCATGTGTCCTTATAGTAGAACGATTTATAGTCCTTTGGATAGATACCCAGTAATGGGATTGCTGGGTCAAATGAAATTTCTATTTCTAGGTCTTTGAGAAATCGCCACACTGTATTCCACAATGGTTGAACTAATTACACTCCCGCCAAGAGTGTAAGAGTGTTCCTCTTTCTCCACATCCTCTCCAGCATCTGTTGTCTCCAGATTTTTTAATGATCGCCATTCTAACCGGAATGAAATGGTATCTCAATGTGGTTTTGATTTACATCTCTCTAATGACCAGTGATGATGAGCATTTTTTCATGTGTTTGTTGGCCTCATATGTGTCTCCTTTTGTAAAGTGTCTGTTCATATCCTTTGCCCATTTTTGAATGGGCTTGTTTGTTTTATTCCTGTAAATCTGTTTGAGTTCTTTGTAAATTCTGGATATCAGCCCTTTGTCAGATGCGTAAACTGCAAAGATTTTTTCCCATTCTGATGGTTGTCGATTCACTCTAGTGACTGTTTGTTTTGCCGTGCAGAAGCTGTGGAGTTTGATTAGGTCCCATTTGTCTATTTTGGCTTTTGTTGCCAATGCTTTTGGTGTTTTGTTCATGAAGTCCTTGCCTACTCCTATGTCCTGAATGGTTTTGCCTAGATTTTCTTCAAGGGTTTTTATGGTGTCAGGTCTTACGTTTAAGTCTTTAATCCATCTGGAGTTAATTTTAGTGTAAGGTGTCAGGAAGGGGTCCAGTTTCTGCTTTCTGCACATGGCTAGCCAGTTTTCCCAACACCATTTATTAAATAGGGAATCCTTTCCCCATTGCTTCTTTTTGTCTGATATTGGCTGTTGGTTTGTCATAAATAGCTTTTATTCCTTTGAGATATGTTCCATCAATACCAAGTTTATTGAGGGTTTTTAGCATAAAGGGCTGTTGAATTTTGTCAAATGCCTTCTCTGCGTCAATTGAGATAATCATGTGGTTTTTGTTTTTGCTTCTGTTTATGTGGTGAATTACATTTATCGACTTGCGTATGTTGAACCAGCCTTGCATCCCCGGAATGAATCCTACTTGATCATGATGGATAAGTTTTATAATGTGCTGTTACAATCGGTTTGCCAGTATTTTATTGAAGATTTTTGCATCTATGTTCATCATGGATATTGGCCTGAAGTTCTCTTTTCTTGTTGAGTCTCTGCCAGGTTTTGGTATCAGGATGATGTTGGTCTCATAAAATGATTTGGGAAGGGTTCCCTCTTTTTGGATTATTTGGAATAGTTTCAGAAGGAATGGTACCAGATTCTCTTTGTGTGTCTGGTAGAATTCGGCTGTGAACCCATCTGGACCTGGGCTTTTTTTGTGTGGTAGGCTCTTAATTGCTGCCTCAACTTCAGACCTTGTTATTGGTCTATTCATAGCTTCGGCTTCCTCCTGGTTTAGGCTTGGGAGGACACAGGCGTCCAGGAATTTATCCATTTCTTCCTGATTTACTGGTTTATGTGCATAGAGTTGTTTGTAGTATTCTCTGATGATGGTTTGAATCTCTGTGGAATCTGTGGTGATTTCCCCTTTATCGTTTTCTATTGCGTCTATTTGGTTGTTCTCTCTCTTCTTTTTTATCAGTCTGGCTAGTGGCCTATTTTGTTGATCTTTTCGAAAAACCAGCTCTTAGATTTATTGATTTTTTGAAGGGTTTTTCTTGTCTCTATCTCCTTCAGTTCTGCTCTGATCTTAGTTATTTCTTGTCTTCGGCTAGGTTTTGAGCTTTTTTGATCTTGCTCCTCTAGCTCTTTCAATTTTGACGATAGGGTGTCAATTTTGGATCTCTCCACTCTTCTCATGTGGGCACTTATTGCTATATATTTTCCTCTACAGACTGCTTTAAATGTGTCCCAGAGATTCTGGTACGTTGTGTCTTCATTCTCGTTGGTTTCAAAGAACTTCTTTATTTCTGCCTTCATTTCATTGTTTATTCAATCAACATTCAAGAGCCAATTGTTCAGTTTCCATGAGGCTGTGCGGTTCTGAGTTATTTTCTGAATTCTGAGTTCCAACTTGATTGCACTATGGTCTGAGAGACTGTTTGTTATGATTTCAGTTGTTTTGCATTTGCTGAGGAGTGCTTTACTTCCAATTATGTGGTCAATTTTGGAGTAGGTGTGATGTGGTGCTGAGAAGAATGTATATTCTGTGGATTTGGGGTGGAGAGTTCTGTAAATGTCTATCAGGTTTGCTCGTTCCAGGTCTGAGTTCAAGTCCTGGATATCCTTGTTAATTTTCTGTCTCATTGATCTGTCTGCTATTGAAAGTGGAGTGTTAAAGTCTCCCACTATTATTTTGTGGGAGTCTAAGTCCCTTTGTAAGTCATTAAGAACTTGCCTTATATATCTGGGTGCTCCTACATTGGGTCCATATATATTTAGAATCGTTATCTCTTCTTGTTGTATCGATCCTTTTACCATTATGTAATGACCTTCTTTGTCCCTTTTGATCTTTGTTACTTTAAAGTCTATTTTATCAGAGATGAGAATTGCAACTCCTGCTTTTTTTTGCTCTCCATTTGCTTGGTAAATCTTCCTCCATCCCTTTATTTTGAGCCTTTGTGTATCTTTGCATGTGAGGTGGGTTTCCTGGATACAGCACACCGATGGGTTTTGGTTTTTTATCCAATTTGCCAGTCTGTGTCTTTTGATTGGTGCATTTAGCCCATTTACATTCAGGGTTAATATTGTTATGTGTGAATTTGATACTGCCATTTTGATGCTAGCTGGCTGTTTTGCCCGTTGGTTCATGTACATTCTTCATTTTGTTGATGGTCTTTAGCATCTGGTATGCTTTTAGGATGGCTGGAACTGGTTGTTTCTTTCTATGTGTAGTGCCTCTTTCAGGAGCTCTTGTAAAGCAGGCCTAGTGGTGACAAAATCTCTGAGTACTTGCTTGTTCATGAAGGATTTTATTTTTCCTTCACTTATGAAGCTCAGTTTCGCTGGATATGAAATTCTGGGTTGAAAGCTCTTTTCTTTAAGGATGTTGAATATTGGCCCCCACTCTATTCTGGCTTGTAGAGTCTCTGCTGAGAGATCTGCTGTGAGTCTGATGGGCTTCCCTTTGTGGGTGACCCGACCTTTCTCTCTGGCTGCCCTTAGTATTTTCTCCTTCATTTCAACCCTGGTGAATCTGACGATTATGTGCCTTGGGGTTGCTCTTCTTGCAGCGTATCTTTTTGGTGTTCTCTGTATTTCCTGGAGTTGAGTATTGACCTGTCTTGCTAGGTTGGGGAAATTTTCCTGGATATTATCCTGTAGAGTGTTTTCCAGCCTGGATTCATTCTCTTCGTCACATTCTGGTACACCTATCAAACGTAGGTTGGGTCTCTTCACATAGTCCCACATTTCCTGGAGATTTTGTTCATTCCTTTTTGTGCTTTTTTCTTTAATCTTGGTTTCTCGTTTTATTTCATTGAGTTGATCTTCAACTTCTGATATTCTTTCTGCTGCTTGGTCAATTCGGCTGTTGAAACTTGTGCATGCTTCGCGAAGTTCTCGTGTTGTGTTTTTCAGCTCCTTCAATTCATTCATATTCCTCTCTAAGTTGTCCATTCTCGTTATCAATTCCTCGAATCTTTTTTCAAATCTTTTTTCAAGGTTCTTAGTTTCTTTGCACTGGTTTAGAACATGTTCCTTTAGCTCACTGAAGTTTCTCATTATCCACTTTCTGAAGTCTGATTCCGTCATTTCGTCACATTCATTCTCCGTCCAGCTTTGTTCCCTTGCTGGTGAGGAGTTTTGGTCCTTTGTAGGAGCTGAGGTGTTTTGGTTTCGGGTGCTTTCCTCCTTTTTGCGCTGGTTTCTTCCCATCTTTATGGATTTATCCGCCTGTCGTCTTAGTAGTGGCTGATTTTTCAATTGGGTCTCTGTGTGGACACTGAGATTGTTGATGATGAAGTATTTCTGTTACTTAGTTTTCCCTCTAATGATCTATTTCTCTGCTGTATGAGTGCTGAGGTCTACTCCAGGCCCTGCTTGTCTGGGGTATACCTGCAGCAGCTGCAGAACAGTGAGGGATGATATCAGTTTCTTTTTCTGCTGCCCTTGTTCCAGAATGATGCCAGCCAAATGTCAGTCTTATTAGTCCTTTTCTGGGGTGACTCCTTGGATATACAGGGGTCAGGGAGCTGCTTGAGGAGACAGTCTGTGCTTTATAGGAGCTCCAGTGCTGAGCTGTGAGCTCCGTTGTTCATTCAGAGTTGTTGGGAGGTTATGTCTGCTGCAATAGAACTCATAAAACACCACTCTTTTTTTTTTCACCCTTAGATGCTCTGTCTCAGGGAGTTGGGGCTTTCCTTATGAGTATCTGTTGCACTGTCCTGCCCCACTAGGTGGCAGTCTATTCACTATTTGCCTGCCGGGGCTCTGACCTGCTATTGCGGTCCGCCCTGTTGCTGCCTGGCGGACTCTCTCTGTTATGGCAGGTTGCCTCGGCAACGGCAGGCTGCGTCAGTCCTGGGCGGTACTTAAGTGGGGGTGCACTTCGTCAGGAATGGTGGACGCCCCTCCCTGACCGGGCTGCACCATCCTAAATGCCGGCAACAAAACTCTCAGCCCCAAGCGCCTCCAGTCGCCACCCTGCTTGTCCCCGTGAGCGTGGGACCCGCCGAGCCCGATCACCCAGCTCCCTGCCTCAGAGTCTGTCCTCTCTCTCTCTGTCTTCCTCTCCCCACGCTGAAAGGTCGACTCTCTCACTGGCACCCCAGGAGCCTGCTGATAGGGCACTGGGATCCATGCGATCTCCCGTGCTGCTGCCCACTACCCTGGCTCAGATCACGCTTCCCAGGAAAACTCCTGGTCTGGCTCATTGTCCAAGTCTCGTTCAATCAGATGGACATGCCAATTCTGCCCTTCCAAATCTCAGATTGCCGGTTTAACAGGGCACCCAGACCAGTGAGTTCCGCGCCGGGTCCCGCTGCAGTGCCGGCTGAAGAGGCGGTGGGAGCCGGTTGCGTTAGCCGGCTGCTAGCATCCCGTGTTTCTCCCACACCTGGGACTTTCAACGCTCTGTGGGCATAAAAGGAACATCCGAGAATGCGGCTAGGACTCACCCTCTGCGCCTTCACCGAGAGCTGCAATCCTGAGTCACCTCTATGACGCCATCTTGCCTCTGTCCCCTTTATCGTTTTTTATTGCATCTATTTGTTTGTTCTCTCTTTTCTTTTTTATCAGTCTGGCTAGTGGTCTGTCTATTTTGTTGATCTTTTTGAAAAACCGGTTCTTGTATTTATTGATTTTTTGAAGGGCTTTTCTTGTCTCTGCCTTTTTCTCTTCTATTCTGATCTTAGTTATTTCTTGTCTTCGGCTAGGTTTTGAGCTTGTTTGAACTTGCTTCTCTATCTCTTTCAATTTTGATAATAGGGTGTCAATTTTGGATCTCTCCACTCTTCTCATGTGGGCACTTATTGGTATATATTTTCCTCTACAGACTGCTTTAAATGTGTCCCAGAGATTCTGGTATGTTGTGTCTTCATTCTCCTTTGTTTCGAATATCTTCTTTATTTTTGCCTTCATTTAATTGTTTATCCAATCGACATTCAAGAGCCAGTTGTTCAGTTTCCATGAAGCTGTGCGATTCTGAGTTAGTTTCTGAATTCTGAGTTCTAACTTGATTGCACTGTGGTCTGAGAGACTGTTTGTTATGATTACAGTTGTTTTGCATTTGCTGAGGAGTGCTTTACTTCCAATTATGTGGTCAATTATAAAGTAGGTGTGATGTGGTGCTGAGAAGAATGTATATTCTGTGGATTTGGCTTGGAGAGTTCTGTAAATGTCTATCACGTTTCCTTGTTAAAGGTCTGAGTTCCAGTCCTGGATATCCTTGTTTATTTTCTGTCTGGTTGATCTGTTTGATATTGACAGTGAATTGTTAAAATCTATTACTATTATTGTGTGGGAGTCTAAGTCTCTTTGTAAGTCATTAAGAACTTGCCTTATATATCTGGGTGCTCTTGCATTGGATCCATATATATTTACAATCCTTTTCTCTTCTTGTTGGATCGATCCTTTTACCATTATGTAATGACCTTCTTTGTCCCTTTTGATCTTTGTTGCTTTAACGTCTATTTTATCAGAGATGAGAATTGCAACTCCTGCTCTTTTTTTGCTCTCCTTTTGCTTGGTAAATCTTCCTCCATCCCTTTATTTTGAGCCATTGTTTATCCTAGCGTGTGAGGAGGGTTTCCTGGATAATGCACACGGATGGGTTTTGGTTTTTTATCCAATTTTTTAGTCTGTGTCTTTTGATTGGTGCATTTAGCCCATTTATATTTAGGGTTAATATTGTTATGTATGAATTTGATACTGCCATTTTGATGCTAGCTGGCTGTTTTGCCCATTGGTTCATGTAGATTCTTCAGTTTGATGATGCTCTTAAGCATTTGGCATGCTTTTAGGATGGCTGGTACTGGTTGTTTCTTTCTATGTGTAGTGCCTCTTTTAGGAGCTCTTGTAAAGCAGGCCTACTGGTGACAAAATCTCTGAGTACTTGCTTGTTCATGAAGGATTTTCTTTTTCCTTCACTATGAAGCTCAGTTTGGCTGGATATGAAATTCTGGGTTGAAAGTTCTTTTCTTTAAGGATGTTGAATATTGGTCCCAACTCTCTTCTGGCTTGTAGAGTCTCTGCCAAGAGATCTCCCGTGAGTCTGATAGGCTTCCCTTTGTGGGTGACCTGAACTTTCTCTCTGGCTGCCCTTAGTGTTTTCTCCTTCATTTCAAACCTGGTGAATCTGACGATTATGTTACTTGGGGTTGCTCTACTTGTGGAGTATATTTGTGGTGTTCTCTGTATTTCCTGGGGTTGAGTATTGACCTGTCTTGCTAGGTTGGGGAAATTTTCCTGGATAATATCCTGAAGAGTATTTTCCAGCTTGGATTCATTCTCTTCATCACATTCTGGTACACCTATCAAACGTAGGTTTGGTCTCTTCACATAGTCCCACATTTCTTTGAGATTTTGTTTATTCCTTTTTGCGCTTTTTTCTTTAATCTTGGTTTCTCGTTTTATTTCATTGAGCTGATCTTTGACTTATGATATTCTTTCTTCTGCTTGATCAATTCAGCTGTTGAAACTTGTGCATGCTTCACGAAGTTCTCGTGTTGTGTTTTTCAGTTCCTTCAATTCATTAATATTCCTCTGTAAGTTGTCCATTCTTGTTATCATTTCCTCAAATCTTTTTTCAAGGTTCTTAGTTTCTTTGCACTGATTTAGAACATGTTCTTTTAGCTCACTGAACTTTCTCATTACCCACTTTCTGAAGTCTGATTCCATCATTTTGTCACATTCATTCTCCGTCCAGCTTTGTTCCCTTGCTTGTGAGGAGTTTTGATCTTTTTTAGGAAGTCAGGTGTTGTGGTTTCAGGTGTTTTCCTTCTCTTTGCACTGGTTTCTTTCCATCTTTATGGATTGTCCTGCTGTTGTCTTAGTAGTGGCTGATTTTTCAATTGGGTCTCTGTGTGGACGCCCAGATTGTCGATGATGAAGTATTTCTGTTACTTAGTTTTCCTTCTAATGGTCTCGTCCCTCTTCTGTACTAGTGCTGAGGTCCACTCAAGGCCCTCCTTTCCTGGGGTATACCTGTGGCAGCTGCGGAAGAGTGAGGGATGCTAGCAGATTCGTCGTCTTCTGTCTTTGTTCCAGAATGATGCCCACTAAATGTCAGTCTGTTTATTCCTTTTCTAAGGTGAGTCTTTGGATATACAGAGGTCATGGAGCTGCTTGAGGAGACGGTCTGTGCTTTATAAGAGCTCCAGTGCTGAGCTGTGAGCTCTGTTCTTCATTCAGGGTTGTTGGGAGGATGTGTTTATTTCTGTTGCAACAGAACTCATAAATCCCCCCTTTTTTGCCACCTTAGATGCTCTGTTTCAGGGAGTTGGGGCTTTCTTTATGAGTATCTGTTGCACTGTCCTGCCCAGCTAGGAGGCAGTCTATTCACTATTTGACTGCCAAAACTCCGCCCTGCTATTATGGGTCTTCTCTGCTGCCTCAGGGCTCCGTTCTGCTGTGGTTTGCTCCACCCTGCTGGTGGAGTCGCCCTGTTATGGCCGGTTGCCTCAGCAACAGCAGGCTGCGTCAGCCCTGGGTGGTACTTCAGTAGGGGCAGATTGCCTCCATAGTGGTGGACCTCCTTCCCCCACTAGGCTACACCATCCTAGATGCTGGCAGAAAAACTCTCAGCCCTGAGCGCCTCAAATCGCCACCCTGCTTGTCCCTGTGAGGGTGGAACTGCCGAGCCTGATCACCTAGCTCCCTGCCTCAGAGTCCGTCCTCTCTCTCTCTCTCTTCCTCTCCCCAAGCTGAGCGGTCTACTCTCTCACTGGTGCCCCAGTATTCTGCTGATAGGGCACTGGTATCTGTGTGATCTCCTGTGCCCCTGTCCACTGTACCAGCTCAGATCACGTTTCTCAGGAATCTCCTGGTCTGGCTCATTGTCCAAGTCTGGTTCAATCAGAGGGACATGCCAATCTGCCCTTCCAAATCTCAGATTGCCGGTTTAACAGGGCACCCAGACCAGTGAGTTTTGTGCCGGGTGCCGCTGTGTGGCGGTGCCAACGGAATCGGCTGGGCGAGACTGCTGTGCCAGCATCCCTTTTCTCTCCCACACCTGGGACTTTCAAGGTTCTGTGCGCAAAAAACGTCCATCAGACAATGTGGCTAGGACTCACCCTCTGCGCCTTCACTGAGAGCTGCAATGCTGAGTCACCTCTATGATGCCATCTTGGAAGCAAGTCCTCATTAGTATATTTTACATGGCCACTTATTCAGAGCATCATTGAAGAATCATATATATCTTGAAAATACTCAGAATTCTATTATATATAGCCAATTATTCAGGGACTCACTGAATAATACACACCTGGGGAATAATCTGGAGAATATTTGATATGACCATACACCCAGTGACTAAGTGAAAAATGCACAGCTGAGAAATAGTCAAGAGGATGGTGTCATGAGTCTATTTTCCGTGGTAACACGTTCAGAAACTCACTAAAGAATACCCAATTTGGAAATAGTCAAAGTCCAGGTCATATATCCACTCAATCAAAGCATTACCGAATAATGCATAATGGGGCAATAGTAAGAAGTCTATTTTACATGGCCTCTCATTGAGAGTTTTAGTGCGTAATAAACAGCTGTGGGGTAGTCAGGACCCTATTTAAAGTAGCCCCAAATTACACAGCTACATGAATGATACACACATATGTGATAGTCAGGAGACTCTTTGATGTGGACACTCATACAGCACCTCTTTGAATACTGCACATTTGGGGAATAATCACTAGTTTATTTGATATGGTGATTCGTCTGGAGAGTTAAAAAATAACGCACAGCTATGGAGTAAAATGGGCTGTATTACATAAGGCCACTCTTTCAGTGTTTCAGTGAAACATATGTATATCTGATAAGACAAGAATTTCTTTCACATGTCCACCCGTTCAGGGCCCCAGGGCATACTACTCCCCTCAGAAATAGTCAAGGGTCTACTTCAAATAAGTACACATTCAGAGTCCTTGTAAGTAATGCACACGTGGGCAATACACAAGAGTCTCTTTTCTATGCCCACTTAGTCAGAGTCTCATTCAATAATGCACACCTGGGGAAGTGTTAAGAGTCTCCTTCATGTAGCCACTCCTTCAGAACCTCAGTGAATAATTCACACTGGAGTAATAGTTGAGCATTTTTTATATGGCCACTCACTATGTGCCTCCCTGAATGATACACACCTGGGGAATCCTCAGGATTCTATTTCATACTACCACACATTTAGAACCTTATGAAATAATTCACAATGGAGCAATAGTCAGGTGTCTATTCTTTCTGGCCTCTCATTCAAAGTTTCAGTGAATAATAAACTTCTATGGAGTAATCAGTTCACTGTTTAAGATAGACAAAAATTAAGTGCCTTCCTGAGTGATACACACTTGGGTAATAGTGAGGGTTTTATTTCATATTAACTCTAATTCTGGGTACTGCTGATTAATACACAACTGGGTCAGTGTCAGGAGTCTATTTGGTATGGACACTCATACAGAACCTGTTTGAATAATGCACACATGGAGAATAATCAGGAGTCTATGTCATACGGCTACTCATTCAGACAAACAGTAAATAACGCACATGTGGAGTATTAAGAAGTCTGGTTCATATAGCCGTTCTTTCACAACCTCACTGAATATTACACTCTTGTGATATCGTCTGGAGTCTATTGTTTATGGCAACTAATTCAGAGAATCACTGAATAATGCACACCTGTGGAATGGTAAGAAGTCTTTATCCAATGGCCTCTAATTGAGAGCCTTACTAAATGTACACACGTGGAAAAATAGTCAGGATTTTCTTATATCCGCTCATTTAGAGTCTCACTCAATAATGCGCACCTGTGGAATAGTAAGAAGACTTTTTCACATGGCCTCTCATTCAGCTTGTCCCTGAATAATGTGGTGTAGTCAAGGAGTCTATTTCATGTACACACTTTTTTAGAGCGTCAGTGAATAAGAGAAACCCTTGCTATAGTAAGACATCTAATTAATATGGCCACATCTTGTAAGCCTCACTGAATAATACACACCTGGTTAATAATTAGGAGTCTATTTGTTATGGACATTCATTCAGAGCCTTGGTGAATAATGCACACCCGTGTGGAAGCCAGGAGTCTATTTTATTTGGAGACTCATTCATAACCTCAGTGGATAATATGCACGTGTGGATAACTCAGGATTTCATTTCATATGGCCACTGTATCGTAATTTTAGTGAATAATGCACAAACCGAAAGTACTCAGCAGTCTATTTCATAGAGCCACTCATTCAGAGATTCACTGAATAATACAAATATTTAAGATAGAAAGAATCCTGTTTCATATGATCACACACCAGAGCCTCACTGAGTAACACACAACTGGGAAAGTGTTAGGAGTCTACTTTATATAGCCTCTCTTTTACAGCCTCATCGAATAATGCACTCATGTGAAATAAACACTAGCCTATTTTATATGGCCACAAAATCAAAGCCTGAGTGAGTAATATACAACTTGAGAATAGTCACTTGTCTATTTTATATGCCCCAATATTCAAAGTCAGAGTCAATAATACACACCTGTGGACTAGTCAAAAAACAATTTCATATGGAAAAAGTTTTAGAGCCTCTGTGAATAATACATACCTGGGGAACACTCAGGACCCTATTACATAATGCATCTCTTTCAGAGATTCATTGAATGAGGAAAACTTGTATTGTACACAGAATTCTACTTCATAAAGCCAAATATTCAGAACTTAACTGAATGACATACTCCTTAGGAAAAGTCAGGATTCTATTTTGTATAGCCCCATATTCTTGAACTAACTGAATAAAATACACCTTGAGCAATATCAGGATTCTATTTCCTATAGCCACTCATTTAGATATCAAATGTAAAAACGCACACCTGCGGAGTATTTAGGAGTCTCTCTTTTATGGCCATTCATTCAGAGCCTCACAGAATAATACAGAACTATGGAAACTCAGGAGTGTATTTTTCATGGCCACTTATTCAGAACCTCATTGAAGAATCATATATACTTGAACAATACTCAGGATTTTATTATTTATAGCCACTTATTCATAGATTCACTGAATAGTGCACACGTGGGTATAGTCTGGAGATTATTTCATATGACCGTTCGCCCAGTGACTCAGTGAAAAATGCACAGCTGAGAAATAGTCAAGAGGTAGTGTCATGAGTCTATTTTCTGTGCTAACTCGTTCAGAAACTCACTGAAGAATACCCACCTTGGAAATAGTCAGAGTCTAGGTCATATGGACACTCAATCAAAGCATTACCGTATAATGCATAATGGGGCAATAGTAAGGAGTCTATTTTATATGGCCTCTCGTTGAGAGCTTCAGTGCATAACAAACAGCTGTGTAGTGATCAGGACTCTATTTAAAGTTGCTGCAATTTACACAGCTACGTGAATGATACACACATGTGTGATAGTCAGGAGACTCTTTGATATTGACACTCATACAGCACCTCTTTGAATACTGCACATTTAGGGAATAATCACTAGTCTATTTCATATGGTGATTCGTTTGGAGAGTCAAAAATAACTCACTCCTGTGGAGTAAAATGCCGTTTATTACATAAGACCGCATGTCCATTACATAAACACTCTTTCAGTGTTTCAGTGAATAATATGTATATCTGATGTCAGGAATGTCCTTCACATGGCCACTCGTTCAGGGTTCTCAGTGCATAATACTCCCCTCAGAAGTAGTCAAGGGTCTACTTCAAATAAGTGGATTTTCAAGATGGCACCATAGAAACAACTCAGGATTGCTGCTCTCTGTGAAGAAACAGAGGGTGAGTTCTAGTCGCATTTTCAGACGGACCTTTGTTACCCACAGAACGAGGATATTCGCATGTTTTGAAGAGACACCAGACGCCATCACAGCCAGTGCTTTGGCTTCCACAGCTGGTTCTGCCAGAGCCACAGCGCTGAGGGACCCATCAAAAAACTCACTGTTCTGGGTGCCCTGTTAAACTGGCAATCTGAGATCAGGACGGGCAGATTGACATGTCTATCTGATAAAACGGGACTTGGACAATGAGCCAGACCAGAAGATTTCTGGGAAGCATGATTTTAACCGGTGCAGTGGGCAGCAGCAAGGGAGATCCCCCGGATCCCAGTGTCCTATCAGCAGGCTACTGGTGCACCAGAGAGAGAGTCAACTGTTCATATTGGGGAGAAAAAGAGAGAGAGAGAGAGAGAGGACGGACTCTGAGGCAGGGAGCCAGGTGATCGGGCTCGGTGGGTCCTACTCTAACGGGAACAAGCTGGGCGGTGATTGGAGGCGCTCAGGGTTGACAGTTTCACTGCGGGTTCAGCTAAATCAAGCACAGTGAAGCTAGGTGGGGGAGGGGCGTCCACCACTATGGATGCAATTCGCCTCTACTGAGGTTAACGCCCATTGTTGATGCGCCATCACGTTGCTGAAGCAACCCGCCATAACAAAGAGACTCTGTCAACAGGGCGGAATGCACCACAGTAGAACCGAGCCCAGCAACAGTAGGGCAAACCCGCGATAGCAGGACGGAGCCTCGGCTGGCAAATAGTGAATACACTGCCACCTAGCGGGGCAGGACAGTGCATCAGATACTTATAAAGAAAGCCCCAACTCACTGAGACATGCCATCAGAGGGAGAAAAAGGGGGGGTTCAGAGGAGCTAGACCGTTAGAAGCTAAACGAAGTAAGAGAAATACTTCATCAACAATCCGGGCGTCCACTCAGAGACCAAATTGAAAAGTCAGTAACTACTAAGATGACAGATGAATAAATCCACAAAGATGGAAAGAAACCAGCGCAAAAAGGAGGAAAACACCCAAAACCAAAACACCTCACCTCCTACAAACAACAAAAACTCCTCACCAGCAACGGAACAAAGCTGGACAAAGAATGAGTGTGACGAAATGACTGATTCAGACTTCAGAAGGTGGATAATGAGAAACTTCAGTGAGCTAAAAGAACGTGTTTTAAATCAATGTAAAGAAACTGAGAACCTTGAAAAAAGATTCGAGGAAATGATAACAAGAATGGACAACTTAGAGAGAAATATGAATGAATTGAAGGAGCTGAAAAACACAACATGAGAACTTCTCGAAGCATGCACAAGTTTCAACAGCCGAATTGACCAAGCAGAAGAAAGAATATCAGAAGTTGAAGATCAACTCAATGAAATAAAATGAGAAACCAAGATTGGAGAAAAAAGCACAAAAAGGAATGAACAAAATATCCAGGAAATGTGGAACTATGTGAAGAGACTCAACCTATGTTTGATAGGTGTACCAGAATGCATTGAAGTGCATAAATCCAAGCTGGAAAATACTCTTCAAGATATTATACAGAAAAATTTCCCCAATTTAGCAAGGCTGGCCATTACTCAAACCCAGGAAACATAGAGAACACCACAAATATACTCTGCAAGTAGAGCAACCCCAAGGCACATAATCGTCAGATTCACCAGGGTTGAAATAAGGAGAAAATACTAAGGGCATCCAGGGAGAAAGGTCGTGTCACCCACGAAGGGAAGCCCAACAGACTCACAGCAGATCTCTTGGCAGAGACTCTACAAGCCAGAAGAGAGTGGGGTCCAATATTCAACATTCTAAAGGAAAAGAAATTTCAACCCGGAATTTCATATCCAGCCAAACTGAGCTTCATAAGTGAAGGAAAATTAAAATCCTTCATGGACAAGCAAGTACTCAAAGATTTTGTCACCACTAGAACTGCTTTACAAGAGCTCCTGCAAGAGGCACTACACATAGAAAGAAACAACCAGTACCAGCCATCCTAAAGACATGGCAAATGCTAAAGAGTATCAACAAAATGAAGAACCTACAAAAACAAATGGGCAAAACAGCCAGCTAGCATCAAAATGGCAGAATACAATTCACAAATAACAATAATAACCCTAAATGTAAATGGGCTAAATGCACCAATCAAAAGACACAGACTGGCAAATTGGATAAAAAACCAAAACCCATCGGTGTGCTGTATCCAGGAAACCCATCTCACATGCAAGAATACACAAAGGCTGAAAATAAAGAAATGGAGGAAGATTTACCAAGCAAATGGAGAGCAAGAAAAAGCAGGAGTTGCAATTCTCAACTCTGATAAAATAGACTTCAAAGCAACAAAGATAAAAAGAGACAAAAAGGTCATTACATAATGGTAAAATTATCGATACAACAAGAAGAGCTAACTATCCAATATATATATGGACCCAATGCAGGGGCACCCAGATATATAAGGCACGTTCTTAATGACTTACAAAGAAACTTAGACTCCCACACAATAATAGTGGGAGACTTTAACACTCCACTGACAATAGCAGACAGATCAACCAGACAGAAAATTAACAAGGATATCCAGGACTTGATCTCAGACCTGGAAGAAGCAAACCTGATAGATATTTACAGAACTCTCGAACCCAAATCCACAGAATATACGTTCTTCTCAGCACCACATCACACCTACTCCAAAATTGACCACATAATTGGAAGTAAAGCACTCCTCAGCAAATGCAAAACAACTGAAATCATAATAAACAGTCTCTCAGACCATAGTGCAATCAAGCTGGAACTCAGAATTCACAACCTAACTCAAAGCTGCACAGCTTCACGGAAACTGAACAACTGACTCTTGAATGTCGATTGGACAAACAATGAAATGAAGGCAGAAATAAAGAAGTTCTTTGAAACCAAAAAGTACGAAGACACAACATGCCAGAATATCTGGAACACATTTAAAGCAGTCTGTAGAGGAAAATATACAGCAATAAGTGCCCACATGAGAAGAGTGGAGAGATCCAAAATTGACACCCTATCATCAAAATTGAAAGAGTTAGAGGAGCAAGATCAAAAAAGCTCAAAACCTAGCCGAAGACGAGAAATAACTAAGATCAGAGCAGAACTGAAGGAGATAGAGACAAGAAAAACCCTTCAAAAACTCAATAAAACCAAGAGCTGTTTTTTCAAAAAGATCAAGAAAATAGACAGACCACTAGCCAGACTGATAAAAAAGAAAAGAGAGGATTGAGGAGGGAGGCAAGATGGCGTCGTAGAGGTGACTCAGGATTGCAGCTCTCGGTGAAGGCGCAGAGGGTGAGTCCTAGCCGCATTCTCGGATGTTCCTTTTATGCCCACAGAGCGTTGAAAGTCCCAGGTGTGGGAGAGACACGGGACGCTAGCAGCCGGCTAACGCAGCCGGCTCCCGCCGCCTCTTCGGCCGGCGCCGCAGCGGGACCCGGCGCGGAACTCACTGGTCTGGGTGCCCTGTTAAACCGGCAATCTGAGATTTGGAAGGGCAGATTGGCATGTCCATCTGATTGAACGGGACTTGGACAATGAGCCAGACCAGGAGTTTCCTGGGAAACGTGATCTGAGCCGGGGTAGTGGGCAGCGGAACGGGAGATCGCACGGATCCCAGTGCCCTATCGGCAGGCTCCTGGGGCGCCAGTGAGAGAGTCGACCTTTCAGCTTGGGGAGAGGAAGAGAGAGAGAGAGAGGACGGACTCTGAGGCAGGGAGCAGGGTGATCGGGCTCGGCGGGTCCCACGCTCACGGGGACAAGCAGGGCGGCGACTGGAGGGGCTTGGGGCTGAGAGTTTTGTTGCCGGCATTTAGGACGGTGCAGCCCGGTCAGGGAGGGGCGTCCACCATTCCTGACAAAGTGCACCCCCACTTAAGTACCGCCCAGGACTGACGCAGCCTGCCGTTGCCGAGGCAACCTGCCATAACAGAGAGAGTCCGCTGGGCCGCAACAGGGCGGACCCGCCTTAGGAGGTCAGAGCCCCGGCAAGCAAATAGTGAATAGACTGCCACCTAGTGGGGCAGGACAGTGCAACAGATACTCATAAAGAAAGCCCCAACTCCCTGAGACAGAGCATCTAAGGGTGAAAAAAAAAAAGAGTGGTGTTTTATGAGTTCTATTGCAGCAGACATAACCTCCCAACAACCCTGAATGAACAACGGAGCTCACAGCTCAGCACTGGAGCTCCTATAAAGCACAGACTGTCTCCTCAAGCAGCTCCCTGACCTCTGTATATCCAAGGAGTCACCCCAGAAAAGGACTAATAAGACTGACATTTGGCTGGCATCATTCTGGAACAAGGGCAGCAGAAAAAGAAACTGATATCATCCCTCACTGTTCTGCAGCTGCTGCAGGTATACCCCAGACAAGCAGGGCCTGGAGTGGACCTCAGCACTCATACAGCAAAGAGGATAGATCATTAGAGGGAAAACTAAGTAACAGAAATACTTCATCATCAACAATCTCAGTGTCCACACAGAGACCCAATTGAAAAATCAGCCACTACTAAGACAACAGGCGGATAAATCCATAAAGATGGGAAGAAACCAGCGCAAAAAGGAGGAAAGCACCCGAAACCAAAACACCTCACCTCCAAAAAAGGACCAAAACTCCTCACCAGCAAGGGAACAAAGCTGGACGGAGAATGAATGTGACGAAATGACGGAATCAGACTTCAGAAAGTGGATAATGAGAAACTTCAGTGAGCTAAAGGAACATGTTCTAAACCAGTGCAAAGAAACTAAGAACCTTGAAAAAAGATTTGAAAAAAGATTCGAGGAATTGATAACGAGAATGGACAACTTAGAGAGGAATATGAATGAATTGAAGGAGCTGAAAAACTCAACACGAGAACTTCGCGAAGCATGCACAAGTTTCAACAGCCGAATTGACCAAGCAGAAGAAAGAATATCAGAAGTTGAAGATCAACTCAATGAAATAAAACGAGAAACCAAGATTAAAGAAAAAAGCACAAAAAGGAATGAACAAAATCTCCAAGAAATGTGGGACTATGTGAAGAGACCCAACCTACGTTTGATAGGTGTACCAGAATGTGACGAAGAGAATGAATCCAAGCTGGAAAACACTCTTCAGGATATTATCCAGGAAAATTTCCCCAACCTAGCAAGACAGGTCAATACTCAACTCCAGGAAATACAGAGAACACCACAAAGATACTCTGCAAGAAGAGCAACCCCAAGGCACATAATCGTCAGATTCACCAGGGTTGAAACGAAGGAGAAAATACTAAGGGCAGCCAGAGAGAAAGGTCGGGTCACCCACAAAGGGAAGCCCATCAGACTCACAGCAGATCTCTCAGCAGAGACTCTACAAGCCAGAAGAGAGTGGGGGCCAATATTCAACATCCTTAAAGAAAAGAGCTTTCAACCCAGAATTTCATATCCAGCCAAACTGAGCTTCATAAGTGAAGGAAAAATAAAATCCTTCACGAACAAGCAAGTACTCAGAGATTTTGTCACCACTAGGCCTGCTTTACAAGAGCTCCTGAAAGAGGCACTACACATAGAAAGAAACAACCAGTTCCAGCCATCCTAAAAGCATACCAAATGCTAAAGACCATCAACAAAATGAAGAATGTACATGAACCAACGAGCAAAACAGCCAGCTAGCATCAAAATGGCAGTATCAAATTCACACATAACAATATTAACCCTGAATGTAAATGGGCTAAATGCACCAATCAAAAGACACAGGCTGGCAAATTGGATAAAAAACCAAAACCCATCGGTGTGCTGTATCCAGGAAACCCACCTCACATGCAAAGATACACAAAGGCTCAAAATAAAGGGATGGAGGAAGATTTACCAAGCAAATGGAGAGCAAAAAAAAGCAGGAGTTGCAATTCTCATCTCTGATAAAATAGACTTTAAAGTAACAAAGATCAAAAGGGACAAAGAAGGTCATTACATGATGGTAAAAGGATCGATACAACAAGAAGAGATAACGATTCTAAATATATATGGACCCAATGTAGGAGCACCCAAATATATAAGGCAAGTTCTTAATGACTTACAAAGGGACTTAGACTCCCACACAATAATAGTGGGAGACTTTAACACTCCACTGTCAATAGCAGACAGATCAACCAGACAGAAAATTAACAAGGATATCCAGGACTTGAACTCAGACCTGGAACAAGCAAACCTGATAGACATTTACAGAACTCTCCACCCCAAATCCACAGAATATACATTCTTCTCAGCACCACATCACACCTACTCCAAAATTGACCACATAATTGGAAGTAAAGCACTCCTCAGCAAATGCAAAACAACTGAAATCATAACAAACAGTCTCTCAGACCATAGTGCAATCAAGTTGGAACTCAGAATTCAGAAAATAACTCAGAACCGCACAGCTTCATGGAAACTGAACAATTGGCTCTTGAATGTTGATTGGATAAACAATGAAATGAAGGCAGAAATAAAGAAGTTCTTTGAAACCAATGAGAATGAAGACACAACGTACCAGAATCTCTGGGACACATTTAAAGCAGTCTGTAGAGGAAAATATATAGCAATAAGTGCCCACATGAGAAGAATGGAGAGATCCAAAATTGACACCCTATCGTCAGAATTGAAAGAGCTAGAGGAGCAAGATCAAAAAAGCTCAAAACCTAGCCGAAGACAAGAAATAACTAAGATCAGAGCAGAACTGAAGGAGATAGAGACAAGAAAAACCCTTCAAAAAATCAATAAATCTAAGAGCTGGTTTTTCGAAAAGATCAACAAAATAGACAGACCACTAGCCAGACTGATAAAAAAGAAGAGAGAGAACAACCAAATAGATGCAATAAAAAACGATAAAGGGGAAATCACCACAGATTCCACAGAAATTCAAACCATCATCAGAGAATACTACAAACAACTCTATGCACATAAACCAGTAAATCAGGAAGAAATGGATAAATTCCTGGATGCCTGTGTCCTCCCAAGCCTAAACCAGGAGGAAGCCGAAACTATGAATAGACCAATAACAAGGTCTGAAGTTGAGGCAGCAATTAAGAGCCTACCACACAAAAAAAGCCCAGGTCCAGATGGGTTCACAGCCGAATTCTACCAGACACACAAAGAGGATCTGGTACCATTCCTTCTGAAACTATTCCAAATAATCCAAAAAGAGGGAACCCTTCCCAAATCATTTTATGAGACCAACATCATCCTGATACCAAAACCTGGCAGAGACTCAACAAGAAAAGAAAACTTCAGGCCAATATCCATGATGAACATAGATGCAAAAATCTTCAATAAAATACTGGCAAACCGATTGCAACAGCACATTAAAAAACTTATCCATCATGATCAAGTAGGATTTATCCCGGGGATGCAAGGCTGGTTCAACATACGCAAGTCTATAAATGTAATTCACCACATAAACAGAAGCAAAAACAAAAACCACATGATTATCTCAATTGATGCAGAGAAGGCATTTGACAAAATTCAACAGCCCTTTATGCTAAAAACCCTCAATAAACTTGGTATTGATGGAACATATCTCAAAGTAATAAAAGCTATTTATGACAAACCAACAGCCAATATCATACTTAATGGGCAAAAACTGGAAGCATTCCCTTTGAAATCTGGCACTAGACAAGGATGCCCTCTCTCACCACTTCTATTCAACATAGTACTGGACGTTCTAGCCAGAGCAATCAGGCAAGAAAAAGAAATAAAGGGTATTCAAATAGGAAAGGTGGAAGCCAAATTGTCTCTATTTGCAGACGACATGATAGTATACCTAGAAGACCCCATCACCTCAGCCCAAAAGCTACTGCAACTGATAAGCAACTTCAGCAAAGTCTCAGGATATAAAATCAATGTGCAAAAATCACAAGCATTCCTATACACCAATAACAGACTTAAAGAGAACCAAATCAAGAACGAACTGCCATTCACAATTGCTACAAAGAAAATAAAATACCTAGGAATACAACTCACTAGGAATGTAAGGGACCTCTTTAAGGAAAACTACAAACAACTGCTCAATGAAATAAGAGAGGACACAAACAGATGGAGAAACATTCCATGTTCGTGGTAAGGAAGAATCAATATCGTGAAAATGGCTATACTGCCCAAAGTAATTTACACAATCAATGCTATCCCCATCAAACTACCATTGAATTTCTTCACAGAACTGGAAAAAACCACCATGAATTTCATATGGAACCAAAAAAGAGCCCGCATAGCCAAGTCAATTCTAAGCAAAAAGAACACAGCGGGAGGCATCACACTACCAGACTTCAAACTATACTACAAGGCTACAGTAATCAAAACAGCATGGTACTGGTACCAAAACAGAGATATAGACCAATGGAACAGAACAGAGGCATCGGAGGCAACACAACACATCTACAACCATATTATCTTTGATAAACCAGACAAAAACAGGCAATGGGGAAAGGATTCCCTATTTAATAAATGGTGTTGGGAAAACTGGCTAGCCATGTGCAGAAAGCAGAAATTGGACCCCTTCCTGACACCTTACACTAAAATTAACTCCAGATGGATTAAAGACTTAAACGTAAGACCCGACACCATAAAAACCCTAGAGGAAAATCTAGGCAAAACCATTCAGGACATAGGAGTAGGCAAGGACTTCATGAACAAAACTCCCAAAGCATTGGCAACAAAAGCCAAAATAGACAAATGGGACCTAATCAAACTCCACAGCCTCTGCACAGCAAAACAAACAGTCACTAGAGTGAATCGGCAACCATCAGAATGGGAAAAAATCTTTGCAGTTTACGCATCCGACAAAGGGCTGATATCCAGAATTTACAAAGAACTCAAACAGATTTACAGGAAAAAAACAAACAAGCCCATTCAAAAATGGGCAAAGGATATGAACAGAAACTTTACGAAAGCAGACATACATGAGGCCAGCAAACATATGAAAAAGTGCTCATCGTCATTGGTCATTAGAGAGATGCAAATCAAAACCACATTGAGATACCATCTCACACCAGTTAGAATGGCGATCATTAAAAAATCTGGAGACAGCAGATGCTGGAGAGGATGTGGAGAAATAGGAACACTCTTACACTGTTGGTGGGAGTGTAAATTAGTTCAACCATTGTGGAAGACAGTGTGGCGATTCCTCAGGGACCTAGAAATAGAAATTCCATTTGACCCAGCAATCCCATTACTGGGTATCTATCCAAAGGATTATAAATCGTTCTACTATAAGGACACATGCACACGAATGTTCATTGCAGCACTGTTTACAATAGCAAAGACCTGGAACCAACCCAAATGCCCAACGATGATAGACTGGACTGGGAAAATGTGGCACATATACACCATGGAATATTATGCAGCAATCAAAAATGATGAGTTTGTGTCCTTTGTAGGGACATGGATGAATCTGGAGAACATCATTCTCAGCAAACTGACACAAGAACAGAAAAAGAAATACCGCATATACTCGCTCATAGGTGGGTGAGAAAAATGAGAACATGTGGACACAGAGAGGCGGTCTACTATACACTGGGGACTGTTGGGGGGAATGGGGGAGGGACAGCGGGGGGGGCTGGGGGGGATAGCCTGGGGATGAATACCAAGTGTGGGTGAAGGGGAGGAAAGCAGCAAAGCACACTGCCATGTGTGTACCTATGCAACTATCTTGCTCGTTCTGCACATGTACCCCCAAACCTATAATGCAATAAAAAAAAAAAAAAAAAAAAAAAAAAAAAAAAAAAAAAAAAAAAAAATCTGGAGACAGCAGATGCTGGAGAGGATGTGGAGAAATAGGAACACTCTTACACTGTTGGTGGGAGTGTAAATTAGTTCAACCATTGTGGAAGACAGTGTGGCGATTTCTCAGGGACCTAGAAATAGAAATTCCATTTGACCCAGCAATCCCATTACTGGGTATCTATCCAAAGGATTATAAATCGTTCTACTATAGGGACACATGCACACGAATGTTCATTGCAGCACTGTTTACAATAGCAAAGACCTGGAACCAACCCAAATGCCCAACGATGATAGACTGGACTGGGAAAATGTGGCACATATACACCATGGAATATTATGCAGCAATCAAAAATGATGAGTTTGTGTCCTTTGTAGGGACATGGATGAATCTGGAGAACATCATTCTCAGCAAACTGACACAAGAACAGAAAAAGAAATACCGCATATACTCACTCATAGGTGGGTGAGAAAAATGAGAACACGTGGACACAGAGAGGCGGTCTACTATACACTGGGGACTGTTGGGGGGAATGGGGGAGGGACAGCGGGGGGGGCTGGGGGGGATAGCCTGGGGATGAATACCAAGTGTGGGTGAAGGGGAGGAAAGCAGCAAAGCACACTGCCATGTGTGTACCTATGCAACTATCTTGCTTGTTCTGCACATGTACCCCCAAACCTATAATGGAATAAAAATTAAAAAAAAAAAAAAAAAAAAAAAAAAAAAAGAAAAGAGAGAACAACCAAATAGATGCAATAAAAACGATAAAGGGGAAATCACAGATTCCACGGAAATTCAAACCATCATCAGAGAATACTTCAAACAAATCTATGCACATAAATTAGTATACCAGAAAGAAATGGATAAATTCCTGGACACCTGTGTCCTCCCAAAACTAAACCAGGAGGCAGCTGAAACTATGAATAGACCAAAAACAAGGTCTGAACTTGAGGCAGCAATTAAGAGCCTACCACACAAAAAAAGCCCAGGTCCAGATGGGTTCACAGCCGAATTCTACCAGACACACACAGAGGAGCTGGTACCATTTCTTCTGAAACTATTCCAAATAATCCAAAAAGAGGGAACCCTTCCCAAATCATTTTATGAGACCAACATCATCCTGATACCAAAACCCGGCAGAGACTCAACAAGAAAAGAAAACTTCAGGCCAATATCCATGATGAACATAGATGCAAAAATCTTCAATAAAATACTGGCAAATCGACTGCAACAGCACATTAAAAAACTTATCCATCATGATCAAGTAGGATTCATCCCGGGGATGCAAGTCTGGTTCAACATAGGCAAGTCTATAAATGTAATTCACCACATAAACAGAAGCAAAAACAAAAACCACATGATTATCTCAATTGATGCAGAGAAGGCAATTTACAAAATTCAACAGCCATTTATGCTAAAAACCCTCAATAAACTTGGTATTGATGGAACATATCTCAAAGTAATAAAAGCTATTTATGACAAACCAACAGCCAATATCATCTTTAATGGGCAAAAACTGGAAGCATTCTCTTTGAAATCCAGCAGTAAACAAGGATGCCCCCTCTCACCACTCCTATTCAACATAGTACTGGAAGTTTTAGCCAGAGCAAACAGGCAAGAAAAAGAAATAAAGGGTATTCAAATAGGAAAGGTGGATGCTAAATTGTCTCTGTTTGCAGACGACATGATAGTATACCTGGAAGATCCCATCGTCTCAGCCCAAAAACTCCTGAAACTGATAAGCAACTTCAGCAAAGTCTCAGCATATAAAATAAACGTGCAAAAATCACAAGCATTGCTATACACCAATAGGGACTTCAAGAAAACCAATTCAAGAACGAACTGCCATTCACAATTGCTACAAAGAAAATAAAATACCTAGGAATACAACTCACAAGGAATGTAAGGGACCTGTTCAAAGAAAACTACAAACCACTGCATAACGAAATAAGAGAGGACACCAACAGATGGAGAAACATTCCATGTTCGTGGTTAGGAAGAATCAATATCATGAAAATGGCTATACTGCCCAAAGTAATTTACACAATCAATGCTATCCCCGTCAAACTACCATTGAATTACTTCACAGAACTGGAAAAACCACCATGAACTTCATAAGGAACCAAAAAGGAGCCCGCATAACCAAGTTAATTCTAAGCAAAAAGAACACAGCGAAAGGCATCACCCTACCAGACTTCAAACTATACTACAAAACTACAGTAATCAAAACAGCATGGTATTGGTACCAAAACAGAGATATAGACCAATGGAACAGAACAGAGGCATCAGAGGCAACACAACATATCTACAGCCATATAATTTTGATAAACCAGACAAAAACAAGCAATGGGGAAAGGATTTCCTATTTAATAAATGGTGTTGGGAAAACTGGCTAGCCATGTGCAGAAAGCAGAAACTGGACCCCTTCCTGACACCTTACACTAAAATTAACTCCAGATGGATTAAAGACTTAAACATAAGACCTGGGACAATAATAACCCTAGAAGAAAATCTAGGCAAAACATTTCAGGACACAGAAGTAGGCAAGGACTTCATGACCAAAACACCAAAAGGATTGGCAACAAAAGCCAAAATAGACAAATGGGATCTAATCAAACTCCACAGCTTTTGCATGGCAAAAGAAACAGTCACCAGAGTGAATCAGCAACCATCAGAATGGGAAAAATTCTTTGCAGTTTACCCACTTGACAAAGGGCTGATATCCAGAATTTACAAAAAACTCAAACAGATTTACAGGAAAAAAACAAACAAGCCCATTCAAAAATGGGCAAAGGATATAAACAGACACTATACAAAAGAAGACACACATGAGTCCAACAAACATATGAATAAATGCTCATTTTTACTGGTCATTAGAGAGATGCAAATCAAAACCACATTGAGATACCATCTCACGCCAGTTAGAATGGCGATCATTAAAACATCTGAAGAAAAAAATGCTGAAGAGGATTTGGAGAAATAGGAACACTTCTGCACTGTTGGTGGAAGTGTAAATAAGTTCAACCATTGTGGAACACAGTGTGGCGATTCCTCAAGGACCTAGAAATAGAAATTCCATTTGACCCAGCAATCCCATTACTGGGTATATATCCAAAGGACTATAAATCTTTCTACTATAAGGACACATGCACACGAATGTTCACTGCAGGACTGTTTACAATACCAAATACCTGGAACCAACCCAAATGCCCATCGATGATAGACTGGACTGGGAAAATATGGCACATATACACCATTGATTATTACGCAGCAATCAAAAATGATTTCTGTGTCCTTTGCAAGGACATGGATGGGCCGGGCGCGGTGGCTCAAGCCTCTAATCCCAGCACTTTGGGAGGCCGAGGCGGGTGGATCACGAAGTCAAAAGATCGAGACCATCCTTTTCAACATGGTGAAACCCCGTCTCTATCAAAAATAAAAATATTAGCTGGGCATGGTGGCGTGTGCCTGTAATCTCAGCTACTCAGGAGGCTGAGGCAGGAGAATTGCCTGAACCCAGGAGGCGGAGGTTGCAGTGAGTGGAGATTGAGCCATTGCACTCCAGTCTGGGTAACAAGAGGGAAACTCCGTCTCAAAAAAAAAAAAAAAAAAGAAGGACATGGATGGATCTTGAGAACATCATTCTCATAAAACTGACACAAGAACAAAAAAGAAATACCGCATATTCACACTGATAGGCGGGTGAGAAAAATGAGAACACATGGACACAGAGAGGGGTTCTACTACACACAGGGGTCTATTGGGGAAAATGGGGGAGGGACAGCATTGGGGGTAGCTGGGATGGATAGCCGGGGGAAAAATGCCAAGTGTGGGTGAAAGGGAAAAAGACAGAAAAACGCACTGCCATGTGTGTACCTATGCAACTATCTTGCACTTTCTGCAAATGTACCCTAAAACCTAAAATGCAATAAAAAATTTTAAAAAATAACACACACCTGTGGAGTAAAATGGGGTATATTACATAAGGCCACTCTTTCAGTGAATAATATGTATATCTGGTAAGTCAGGAATCTCTTTCACATGGACACTTGTTCAGGGACTTAGTGCATAATACTCCCCTCAGAAATAGTAAAGGGTCTACTTCAAATAAGTACACATTCAGAGTCTCTGTAAGTAACGCACACATGTGCAATACACAAGAGTCTCTTTTCTATGCCCGCTTAGTCAGAGTCTCATTCAATAATACACACCTGAGAAAGAGTTAAGAGTCTACTTCATGTAACCACTCATTTAGAGCCTCAGTGAATAATTCACACCGGAGTAATAGTCGAGCATTTTTTTAAAAAAATTTTTATTGCATTATAGGTTTCGGGGTACATGTGCAGAACATGCAAGATAGTTGCATAGGTACACACATGGCAGTGTGTTTTGCTGCTTCCCTCCCCTTCACCTACACTTGGCATTCATCCCCAGGCTATTCCTCCCCAGCCCCCCCGCTGTCCCTTTCCCATTCCCCCAATAGACCCCAGTGTATAGTAGACCGCCTCTCTGTGTCCATGTGTTCTCATTTTTCTCACCCACCTATGAGTGAGTATATGTGGTATTTCTTTTTCTGTTCTTGTGTCAGTTTGCTGAGAATGATGTTCTCCAGATTCATCCATGTCCTTACAAAGAACACAAACTCATCATTTTTGATTGCTGCATAATATTCCATGGTGTATATGTGCCACATTTTCCCAGTCCAGTCTATCATCGTTGGGCATTTGGGTTGGTTCCAGTTCTTTGCTATTGTAAACAGTGCTTCAATGAACATCCAGGACTAGTCGAGCATTTTTTATATGGCCACTCACTATGTGCCTCCCTGAATGTTACACATGATACATGAGGCCAACAAACATATAAAAATTGCTCATCATCACTGGTCATTAGAGAGATGCAAATCAAAACCACATTGAGATACCATCTCACGTCAGTTAGAATGGCGATCATTAAAACATCTGGAGACAAAAGATGCTGAAGAGGATGTGGAGAAATAGGAACACTTCTACACTGTTGGTGGGAGTGTAAATAAGTTCAACCATTGTGGAAGACAGTGTGGCAATTCCTCAAGGACCTAGAAATAGAAATTCCATTTGACTCAGCAATCCCATTACTGGGTATATATCCAAAGGACTATAAATACTATAGTTGTACTATAAGGACACATGCACACGAATGTTCACTGCAGTACTGTTTACAGTACCAAAGACCTGGAACCAACCCAAATGCCCATCGATGATAGACTGGACTGGGAAAATATGGCACATATACACCATTGATTATTACGTAGCAATAAAAAATGATGAGTCTGTGTCCTTTGTAAGGACATGGATGAATCTGGAGAACATCACTCTCAGCAAACTGACACAAGAAAAGAAAAGGAAATACCGCATATTCACACTGATAGGCGGGTGAGAAAAATGAGAACACATGGACACAGGGAGGGAGTCTACTACACACAGGGGTCTATTGAGGAAAATGGAAGAGGGACAGCGGTGGGGGGAGCTGGGGATAAATAGCCGGGGGAAAATGCCAAATGTGGGTGAACAGGAGGAAGACAGAAAAACGCACTGCCATGTGTGTACCTATGCAACTATCTTGCATGTTCTGCAAATGTACCCCAAAACCTAAAATGCAATAAAAATTTAAAAAAACACACACACACCTGTGGAGTAAAATGGGGTATATTACATAAGGCCACTCTTTCAGTGTTTCAGTGAATTCTGCATACACCTGGTAAGTCAGGAATCTCTTTCACATGGACACTCGTTCAATGACTTAGTGCATAATTCTCCCCTCAGAAATAGTAAAGGGTCTACTTCAAATAAGTACACATTCAGAGTCTCTGTAAGTAATGAACACATGTGCAGTACACAAGAGTCTCTTTTCTATGCCCACTTAGTCAGAGTCTCATTCAATAATACACACCTGAGAAAGAGTTAAGAGTCTACTTCATGTAGCCACTCATTTAGAGCCTCAGTGAATAATTCACACTGGAGTAATAGTCGAGCATTTTTTATATGGCCACTCACTATGTGCCTCCCTGAATGATACACACCTGGGGAATCCTCAGGATTCCATTTTATATTACTACACATTTAGAAACTTATTGAATAATCCACAATGGAGCAATAGTCAGGTGTCTATTCTTTCTGGCCTCTCATTCAAAGTTTCAGTGAATAACAAATTCTATGGAGTAATCAGGTCACTGCTTAAGATAGCCACGAATTAAGTAATTTCCTGAGAGATACACACCTGGGTGATAGTCAGGAGTTCATTTCATATGAACTCTAATTCTGGGTATTGCTTTGAAATACACGACTTGGGGAGTGTCAGGAGTCTATTTGCTATGGACACTCAAAAATAACCTGTTTGAATTATGCACACATGGAGAATAATCAGGATTCTATGTCATACTGCTACTCAGACACACACTGAATGACCCGCATGTGGATTAATGAGATGTCTGTTTTATATGGCCGTTCTTTCACACACTCACTGAATATTACACACTTGTGATATAATCTGGAGTCTATTGTTTATGGCCACTAATTCAGAGCATCAGTGAATAATGCACACCTGGTGAATGATCAGAAGTCTCTATCCTATGGCCTCTAATCGAGAGCCTCACTAAATGTACACACCTGGGAAAATAGTCAAGATTTACTTTTATCACCTCATTTAGAGTCTCACTCAATAATGCACACCTGTGGAAAATTATGGAGACTTTTTGATGTGGCCTCTCATTCGGAGTGCCACAAAATAATGTGGTGAATTCAGGAGTCTATTTTATGTAGATAAATTTTCAGAGCTCGAGGAATAAAAGAGACCCTTGCTATAGTAAGGCATCTAAATAATATGGCCACATCTTGTAAGCCTCACTGAATAATACACAGCTGCAGAATAATTTGGAGTCTATTTTTGATGAACATTCATTCAGAGCCACGGTGAATAATGCACACACATGGGGTAGCCAGGAGTTTATTTCATTTGGACACTATTCATAGCCTCAATGGAAAATATGCACGTGTGGATTAGTCAGAATTTCGTTTCATATGGCCACTGAGTCGTAATTTCAGTGAATAACCCACAAATGTAATCAGCAGTCTATTTCACAGAGCCACTCATTCAGAGATTCACTGAATAATGCAAATATTAAAGATAGACAGAATCCTGTTTCATATGGTCACACAATTAGAGCCTCACTGAGTAACACACACCTGGGGAAACGTTAGGAGTCTACTTTATATAGCCTCTCATTTACTGCCTCAGCGAATAATGCACACGTGTGAAATAGACATTAATCTATTTTATATGGCCACAAAATAGAAGCCTGAGTGAGTAATACACAACTTTAGAATAGTCACTAGTCTATTCATTATGCCCAAATATTCAACGTCAGAGTCAATAATACACACCTGTGGACTAGTCAAAAAACAATTTCATATGGCCAAAGTTTTATAGGCTCGGTGAATAATACATACCTGGGGAATACTCAGGACGCTATTACATATGGCATCTATTTCAGAGATTCATTGAATAAGGACCACCTGTATTGTACTCAGAATTCTATTTCGTATAGCCACATATTCAGAACCTAACTGAGTGACATACACCTTGCGGAATGTCAGGATTCTATTTCATATTGCCACATATTCAGAACCTAACTGAATAACATACACCTTGGGGAAGGTCAGGATTCTGTTTCCTATAGTCAAACATTCTGATACCTAATATAAAAACGCACACCTGCAGAGTATTCAGGAGTCTCTGTTTTATGGCCACTCATTCAGAGCATCCCAGAATAATACAGAACTATGGAAATGCAGGAGTGTATTTTTCATAGCCAGTTATTCAGAACCTCAATGAAGAATTATATATATCTGGAAAATACACAAGATTCTGTTATATATAGCCACCTATTCAGAGATTCACTGAGTAATGCACACAGGGAGAATAGTCTGGAGAATATTTGCTATGACCGTACACACAGTGACTCAGTGAAAAATGCACAGCTGAGAAATAGTCAAGAAGATAGTGTACTGAATCTATTATCTGTGGTAACTTGTTCAGAAACTCACTGAAGAATACCCATCTTGGAAATAGTCAGAGTCCATGTCACATGGCAACTCAATGAAAGACTTACCAAATAATGAACAATGGGGTAATAGCAAGGAGTTTATTTCATATGGCCTCTCATTGAGAGCTTCAGTGTGTAATAAACTGCTGTGAAGTAGTCAGGACCATCTTTAAGGTAGCCAAAAATTACACAGCTAAGTGAATCATACACAGATGTGTGATAGTCAGGAGACTCTTTGGTATGAACACTCATATGGCACCTCTTCGAATACTGCACATTTGGGGAATAATCACTAGTCTATTTCATATGGTTATTTGTTTGGAGAGTCAAAAAGTAACACACACCTGTGGAGTAAAATTGGGTCTATTACATAAGGCCACTCTTTCAGTGTTTCAGTCAATAGTATCTATATCTGATAAGTCAGGAATGTCTTCCACATGGCCACTCGTTCAGGGCCTCACTGCATAAAACTCCCCTCAGAAATAGTCAAGGTTCTACTTCAAATAAGTACATATTCAGAGTCTCTGTAAGTAATGAACACAGGAGAAATACACAAGAGTCTTTTTTCTATGCCCACTTAGTCAGAGTCTCATTCAATAATACACACCTGTGGAAGAGGTAATAGTCTACTTTATGCAGCCACACATTTAGAGCCTCAGTGAATAATTCACACCGGAGTAATAGTTGAGCATTTTTTATATGGCCACTCCATATGTGCCACCCTGAATGGTACACACCTGGGGAATCCTCAGGATTCTATTTCATTTTACCACACAATTAGAACCTTATTGAATAATTCACAATGGAACAATAGTCAGGTGTCTATTCTTTCTGGACTCTCATTCAAAATATCAGTGAATTATATACTTATATGGAGTAATCAGAGCACTGTTTAAGATAGCCGGAATTAAGTGCCTTCCTGAGTGATACACACCTGGGTTACAGTGAGTAGTTTATTTAATTTGAACTCTAATTCTTGGTATTGCTGAGTAATACACAACTGTGGGAGTGTCAGGAGTCTATTTGGTATGGACACTCATACAGAACATTTTTGAATAATACACACATTGAGTATAATCAGGATTCTATGTCATATGGCTACTAATTCAGAAAAAGAGTGAATAACGCACATGTGGAGTAATAATTAGTCTGTTTCATATGGCCGTTCTTTCACAGCCTCACTGAATATTACACACTTGTGATATAGTCTGGAGTCTATTGTTTATGGCCACTCATTCAGAGAATCACTAAATAATGCACACCTGCGGAATGGTCAGAAGTTTCTATCCTATGGCCTCTCATTGACAGCCTCACTAAATGTACACAACTGGAAAAAGAGTCAGGATTTATGTATATCCCTTCGTTAAGAGTCTCACTCAATAATGCACGCCTGTGGAATAGTAAGGAGACTTTTTCATGTGGCCTCTCATTCGGAGTGTCACTAAATAATGTGGTGTAGTCAGGAGTCTATTTCATGTAGACACATTTTCAGAACCTCAGTGAATAAGAGAGACCCTTGCTATAGTAAGGCATCAAATTAATATGGCCAAATCTTGTAAGACTCACTGAATAATAAACACCTGGAGAATTATTTGGAGTCGGTTTTTGATGGACATTCATTCAGAGCCTCGGTGAATAATGCACACCCGTTGGGTATACGGGAGTCTATTTCATTTGGACACTCATTCATAGCCTCATTGGATAATATGCACGTGTGGATTAGTCAGGATTTCATTTCATATGGCCACTGACTCATAATTTCAGTAAATAATGCATAAATGTAAAGTACTCAGCAGTCTATTTCATAGAGCCACTCATTCAGAGATTCACTGAATAATAAAATATTTAAGATAGACAGAATCCTGTTTCATATGGTCACACAATCAGAGCCTCACTGAGTTAGACACACCTGGGGAAGCATTAAGAGTCTACTTTATATAGCCTCTCATTTACAGCCACAGTGAATAATGTACACGTATGGAATAGACACTAGTCTATTTTATATGGCCACAAACTCAAAGCCTGAGTGAGTAATACACAACTTTAGAATAGTCACTAGTCTAATCAATATGCCCAAATATTCAAAGTCAGAGTCTATAATACACACCTCTGCACTAGTCAAAAAACAATATTATATGGCCAAAGTTTTAGAGCCTCAGTGAATAGTACATACTAGGCGAATACTCAGGACGCTATTACATGTGGCATCTATTTCAGAGATTCATTGAATAAGGAACACCTGTATTGTAGTCAGAATTCTATTTCGTATAGCCACATATTCAGAACCTATCTGAATAACACACACCTTGGGGAAAATATGGATTCTATTTCGTATAGCCACATATTCAGAACCTAGCTGAATAACATACATCTTGGGGAAAATCTGGATTGTATTTCATATGGCCACTCATTTAGATACCGAATATAAAAATGCACACCTTTGGAGTATTCAGGAGTCTCTATTTTATGGCCACTCATTCAGAGCCTCACAGAATAATATAGAACCATGAAAATTCAGGAGTGTATTTTACATGGCTACTTATTCAGAACCTCATTGAAGAATCATATATATCTGGAAATACTCAGGATTCTATTATATAGAGTCTCTTATTCAAAGATTCACTGAATAATGCATACCTGGGGAATAGTCTGGAGACTGTTTGATATGACCATTCACCCAGTGACTCAGTGAAAATTGCACATCTGAGAAATGGACAAGAGGATAGAGTCATGAGTCCATTTTCTGTGGAAACTCGTTCAGAAACTCACTGAAGAATACCCACCTTAGAAATCGTCGGAGTCCAGGTCATATGGCCACTCAATCAAAGCGTTACCGAATAATTCACAATTCGGCAATAGTAAGGAGTCTATTTTATATGGCCTCTCATTGAGAGATTCAGTGCTTAATAAACAGCTGTGGAATAGTCAGGATCCTCTTTAATGTAGCCCCAAATCGAGCAGCTACGTGAATGATACACACATGTGTGATTGTCAGGAGAATATTTGATATGGACACTCATACAGCACCTCTTCGAATACTGCACATTTGGGGAATAATCACTAGTCTATTTCATATGGTGATTCGTTTGGAGAGTCAAAAAGTAACGCACACCTGTGGAGTGAAATGGGGTCTATTATATAAGGCCACTCTTTCAGTGTTTCAGTGAATAATATGTATATCTGATAAGTCAGGAATCTTTTTCAAATTGCTACTCATTCAGAGCCTCAGTACATAATACTCCCCTCTGAAATAGTCAAGGGTCTACTTCAAATAACTACACATTCAGAGTCTCTGTAAGTAATACAAACATGGGCAATACACAAGAGTTTCTTTTCTATGCCCACTTAGTCAGTGTCTCATTCAATAATACACACCTGGGGAAGAGTTTTAGGTCTACTTCATGTAGCCAATCATTTAGAGCCTCGGTGAATAATTTACACTGGAGTAATAGTCGAGCATTTTTTATATGGCCACTCACTATGTGACTCCCAGAATGATACACACCTGAGGAATCCTTAGGATTCTATTACATACTACCACACATTTAGATCCTTATTGAATATTTTACAATGGAGCAATAGTCAGGTGTTTATTCTTTCTGGACTCTCATTCAAAGTTTCAGTGAATCATAAATTTCTATGGAGTCATCAGGGCACTGGTTAAGATATCCACGAATTAAGTACCTTCCTGAGTGAAACACACTTGGATGTTAGTCAGGAGTTTATTTCATATAAACTCTAATTCTGGGTACTGCCAAGTAATACACAACGCGGGAGTGGCAGGAGTCTATTTGTTGTTGACACTCATATAGATCCTGTTTGTATCGTGTACACATTGAGAATAATCTGGAATCTATGTCATACAGCTACTCATTCAGACAAACAGTGAATAACTCCACACATGTGGAGTAATGAGAAGTCTGTTTCATATGGCCATTTTTTTCACAGCCTCACTGAATATTACACACTTGTGATATAGTCTGCAGTCTATTGTTTATGGCCACTCATTCAGAGAATCACTGAATAATGCACACCTGCATAATAATCAGAAGTCTCTATCCTATGGCCTCTCATTGAGAGCTTCACTAAATGTACACACCTGGGAAAATAGTCAGAATTTATTTATACCCCCTCATTTGGAGTCTCACTCAATAATGCACACCTGTTGAAGAGTAAGGAGACTTTTTCATGTGGCTTCTCATTTGGAGTGTCACTGAATAATGTGGTGTAGTCAGGAGTCTATTTCATGTAGACACATTTTCAGAGCCTCAGTGAATAAAAGAGACCCTTGCTATAGTAAGGCATCTAATTTATATGGCCACATCTTGTAAGCCTCACTGAATAATACACACCTGGAGAATAATTTGGAGTCTATTTTCGATGGACATTCATTCAGAGACTCGGTGAATAATGCACACCCTAGAAGTAACTAAAGGTCTATTTCATTTGGAAACTCGTTCATAGCCTCAGTGGACAATATGCACGTGTGGATTAGTCAGGATTTCATTTAATATGACCACTGACTCATAATTTCAGTGAATAATGCACAAATGTAAAGTACTCAGCAGTCTATTTCACAGAGCCACTCATTCCGAGATTCACTGAATAATACAAATATTTAAGATACACAGAATCCTGTGCCATGTGGTCACACAATCAGAGCCTCACTGAGTAACACACAGCTGGGGAAGCCTTAGGAGTCTACTTTATACAGCCTCTCATTTACAGCCTCAGCTAATAATGCATACGTGTGGAATAGACACTTGTCTATTTTATATGGCCAAAAAATCAAAGCCTGAGTGAGTGATATAAAACTTAAAATAGTCACTATTCTATTCCATATGCCAAAATATTTAAATTCACAGTCAATAGTACACACCTGGGTACTAGTCAAAAAACGATTTCATGTGGCCAAAGTTTTAGAGCTTCAGTGAATAATACATACCTGGGGAATACTCAGGATGCTATTACATATGGCATCTATTTCAGAGATTCATTGAATAAGGAACACCTGTATTGTAGTCAGAATTCTATTTTGTATAGCTGCATATTCAGAACCTAAACTGAAAGACATGCACCTTGGGGAAAGTCAGGGTTCTATTTCATATATCCACACATTTAGGTACCGAATATAAAAATGCAAACCTGCGGAGTATTCAGGAGTCTCTCTTTTATGGCCACTCATTCAGAGTCTCACAGAATAATAGAAATTTATGAAAATTCAGGAGTGCATTATACATGGCCACTTATTTAGAAACTCATTGAAGAATCATATGTATCTGGAAAATACTCAGGATTTTTTTTTTTAATTTTTATTGCGTTTTAGGTTTTGGTGTACATGTGCAGAACATGGAAGATAGTTGCATAGGTACACACATGGCAGTGTGTTTTGCTGCCTTCCTCCACTTAACCCACATTTGGCATTTCTCCCCAGGCTGTCCCACCCCAGCTAACCCCTTGCTGTCCCTCCCCTTCCCCCAATGGACACCAGTGTCTAGAACCCCCCTCCCTGTGTCCATGTGTTCTCCTTTTTCTCACCCGCTTATGAGAGAGAATATGTGGTATTTCCTTTTCTGTTCTTGTGTCAGTTTGCTGAGAATGATGTTCTCCAGATTCAACCATGTCCTGACAAAGGACATAACCTCCTCATTTTTGATTGCTGCATAATATTCCATGGTGTATATGGGCCACATTTTCCCAGTCCAGTCTATCATCGATGGGCATATGCGTTGGTTCCAGTTCTTTGCTATTGTAAACAGTGCAGCAATGAACATTCGTGTGCATCTGTCCTTATAGTAGAACAATTTATAGTACTTTGGATATATACCCAGTAATGGGATTGCTGGGTCAAATGGAATTTCTATTTCTAGGTCCTTGAGAAATCGCTGCACTGTCTTCCAGAATGGTTGAACTAATTTCCACTTCCACCAACAGTGTAAGAGTGTCCCTATTTCTCCACATCCTCTCCAGCATCTGCTGACTCCAGATTTTTTAATGATCGCCATTCTAACTGGCATGAGATGGTATCCCAATGTGGTTTTTATTTGCATGTTTCTAATGACCAATGATGTTTAGCATTTTTTCATGTGTTTGCTGGCCTCATGTATGTCTTCTTTTGTAAAGTGTCTGTTCATATCCTTTGCCCATTTTTAAATGGGCTTGTTTTTTTTCCTGTAAATCTGTTTGAGTTCGTTGTAAATTCTAGATATCAGCCCTTTGTCAGATGCATAAACTGCAAGGATTTTTTCCCATTCTAATGGTTGTCTATTCACTCTATCGACTGTTTCTTTTGCTGTGCAGCAGCTGTGGAGTTTGATTAGGTCCCATTTGTCTATTTTGGCTTTTGTTGCCAATGCTTTTGGTGTTTTGGTCATGAAGTCCTTGCCTACTCCTATGTCCAGAATGGTTTTGCCTAGATTTTCTCCTAGGGCTTTTATGGTGCCAGGTCTTGTGTTTAAGTCTTTAATCCATCTGGAGTTAGTTTTAGTGTAAGGTGTCAGGAAGGGGTCCAGTTTCTGCTTTCTGCACATGGTTAGCCAGTTTTCCCAATACCATTTACTAAACAGGAAATCCTTTCCTCAATGCTTGTTTTCATATGGTTTATCAAAGATTATATGGTTGTAGATTTGTCGTGTTGCCTCTGATGCCTCTGTTCTGTTCCATTGGTCTATACCCCTATTTTGATATCAGTACCATGCTGTTTTGATTACTGGAGCCTTGTAGTATATTTTGAAGTCTGGTAGTGTGATGCCTGCCGCTGTGTTCTTTTTGCTTAGAATTTACTTGGCAGTGCGGGCTTTCTTTTGGTTCCATATGAAGTTCATGGTGGTTTTTTCCATTTCTTTTTCTTTTCTTATTTTTTAAAATTTTTATTGCATTATAGCTTTTGGGGTACATGTGCAGAACGTGCAAGATAGTTGCATAGGTACACACATGGCAGTGTGTTTTGCTGCCTTCCTCCCCTTCACCCACACTTGGCATTCATCCCCAGGCTATCCCTCCCCAGCCCCCACCCCGCTGTCCCTCCCCCATCCCCCAATGGACCCCAGTGTATAGTTGGCCTCCTCTCTGTGTCCATGTGTTCTCATTTTTCTCACCCACCTATGAGTGAGTATATGTGGTATTACTTTTTCTGTTCCTTTGTCAGTTTGCTGAGAATGATGTTCTCCAGATTCATCCGTGTCCTTACAAAGGACACAAACTCATCATTTTTGATTGCTGCATAATATTCCATGGTGTATATGTGCCACATTTTCCCAGTCCAGTCTATCATCGTTGGGCATGTAGGTTGGTTCCATTTCTTTGCTATTGTAAACAGTGCTGCAATGAACATTCGTGTGCATGTGTCCGTATAGTAGAACGATTTATAATCCTTTGGATATATACCCAGTAATGGGATTGCTGGGTCAAATGGAATTTCTATTTCTAGGTCCCTGAGGAATCGCCACGCTGTCTTCCAGAATGGTTGAACTAATTTGCACTCTCATCAACAGTGTAAGAGTGTTCCTATTTATCTACATCCTCTCCAGCATCTGCTGTCTCCAGATTTTTTAATGTTCGCCATTCTAACTGACGTGAGATGGTATCTCAATGTGGTTTTGATTTGCATCTCTCTAATGACCAATGATGATGAGCATTTTTTCATATGTTTGTTGGCGTCATGTATGTCTTCTTTTGTAAAGTGTCTGTTCATATCCTTTGCCCATTTTTGAATGAGCTTGTTTGTTTTTTTCCTGTCAATCTGTTTGAGTTCTTTGTAAATTCTGCATATCAGCCCTTTGTCAGATGTGTAAACTGTAAAGATTTTTTTCCCATTCTGATGGTTTCCGATTCACTCTAGTGACTGTTTCTTTTTCCATGCAGAAGCTGTGGAGTTTGATTAGGTCCCATTTGTCTATTTTGGCTTTTGTTGCCAATGCTTTTGGTGTTTTGGTCATGAAGTCCTTGCCTACTCCTATGTCCTGAATGGTTTTGCCTAGATTTTCTTCTAGGGTTTTTATGGTGTCAGGTCTTATGTTTAAGTCTTTAATCCATCTGGAGTTAATTTTAGTGTAAGGTGTTAGGAAGGGGTCCAGTTTCTGCTTTCTGCACATGGCTAGCCAGTTTTCCCAACACCATTTATTGAATAGGGAATCCTTTCCCCATTGCCTGTTTTTGTCTGGTTTATCAAAGATAATTTGGTTGTAGATACGTTGTGTTGCCTCCGATGCCTCTGTTCTGTTCCATTGGTCTATATCTCTGTTTTGGTACCAGTACCATGCTGTTTTGATTACTGTAGTTTGTAGTATAGTTTGAAGTCTGGTAGGGTGATGCCTCCCGCTGTGTTCTTTCTGCTTAGAATTGACTTGGCTTTGCGGGCTCTTTTTTGTTCCATATGAAATTCATGGTGTTTTTTTCCAGTTCTGTGAAGAAATTCAATGGTAGTTTGATGGAGATAGCATTGATTGTGTAAATTACTTTGGGTAGTATAGCCATTTTCACGATATTGATTCTTCCAAACCATGAACATGGAATGTTTCCCCATCTGTTTGTGTCCTCTCCTATTTCGTTGAGCAGTGGTTTGTAGTTTATTTAAAGAGGTCCCCTACATTCCTTGTGAGTTGTATTCCTAGGTATTTTATTTTCTTTGTAGCAATTGTGAGTGGCAGTTCGTTCTTGATTTGGTTCTCTTTAAGTCTGTTATTGGTGTATAGGACTGCTTGTGATTTTTGCACATTGATTTTATATCCTGAGACTTTGCTGAAGTTGCTTATCAGTTGCAGGAGCTTTTGGGCTGAGGTGATGGGATCTTCTAGTTATACTAACATGTCGTCTGCAAATAGAGACAACTTGGCTTTCACCTTTCCTATTTGAATACCCTTTATTTCTTTTTCTTGCCTGATTGCTCTGGCTAGAACTTCCAGTACTATGTTGAATAGGAGTGGTGAGAGAGGGCATCCTTGTCTATTGCTGGATTTCAAAGGGAATGCTTCCAGGTTTTGCCCAGTAAGTATAATATTGGTTGTTGCTTTGTCGTAAATAGCTTTTATTACTTTGAGATATATTCCATGAATATCACGTTTATTGAGGGTTTTTAGCATAAAGAGCTGTTGAATTTTGTAAAATGCCTTCTCTGCGTCAATTGAGATAATCAGGTGGTTTTTGTTTTTGCTTCTGTTTATGTGGTGAATTACATTTATAGACTTGCGTATGTTGAACCAGCCTTGCATCCCCGGGATGAATCCTACTTGATTATCATGGATAAGTTTTTTAATGTGCTGTTGCAATTGGTTTGCCAGTATTTTATTGAAGATTTTTCCATCTATGTTTATCATGGATATTGGCCTGAAGCTTTCTTTTCTTGTTGAGTCTCTGTCAGGTTTTGTTATCAGGATAATGTTTGTCTCATAAAATAATTTGGGAAGGGTTGACTCTTTTTGGATTATTTGGAATAGTTTCAGAAGGAATGGTAGCAGCTCCTCTTTGTGTGTCTGGTAGAATTCACCTGTGAACCCATCTGGACCTGGGCTTTTTTTGTGTGGTAGGGTCTTAATTGTTGCCTCAACTTTAGACCTTGTTATTTGTGTGTTCATAGTTTCGGCCTCCTCCTGGTTTAGGCTTGGGAGGACACACGCATCCAGGAATTTATCCATTTCTTCCTGATTTACTAGTTTATGTGCATAGAATTGTTTGTAGTATTCTCTGATGATGGTTTGAATTTCTGTGGAATCTGTGGTGATTTCCCCATTATCGTTTTTTATTGCATCTATTTGGTTGTTCTCTCTTTTCTTTTTTATCATTCTGGCTAACGGTCTGTCTATTTGGTTGATCTTTTCGAAAAACCAGCTCTAAAATTTATTAATTTTTTGAAGGGCTTTTCTTGTCTCTATCTCCTTCAGTTCTGCTCTGATCTTAGTTATTTCTTATCTTTGGCTAGGTTTTGAGCCTTTTTTATCTTGCTCCTCTAGCTCTTTCAATTTTGATGATAGGGTGTCAATTTTGGATCTCTCCACTCTTCTCATGTGGGCACTTGTTGCGATATATTTTCCTCTACACACTGCTTTAAATGTGTCCGAGAGATTCTGGTACGTTGTGTCTTCATTCTCGTTGGTTTCAAAGAACTTCTTTATTTCTGCATTCATTTCATTGTTTATCCAATCAACCTTCGAGAGCAAGTTGTTATGTTTCCATGAAGCTGTGCGGTTCTGAGTTATTTTCTGAATTCTGAGTTACAGCGTGATTGCAGTACGGTCTGAGAGACTGTTTGTTATGATTTCACTTGTTTTGCATTTGCTGAGGAGAGCTTTACTTCCAATTATGTGGTCAATTTAGGGGTAGGTGTGATGTGGTGTTGAGAAAAATGTATATTCTGTGGATTTGGGGTGGAGAGTTCTGTAAATGTCTATCAGGTTTGCTTGCTCCAGGTCTGAGTTCAAGTTCTGGATATCCTTGTTAATTTTCTGTCTGGTTGATCTGTCTGCTATTGACAATGTAGTGTTAAAGTCTTCCACTATTATTGTGTGGGAGTATAAGTCTCTTTGTAAGTCATTAAGAACTTTTCTTATGTATCTGGGTGCTCCTACATTCGGTCCATATATATTTAAAATCATTAGCTTATCTTGTATCAATCCTTTTACCATTATGTAATGACCTTCTTTGTCTGTTTTGATCTTTGTTGCTTTACAGTCTATTTTATCAGAGACGAGAATTGCAACTTCTTCTTTTTTTGCTCTTCATTTGCTTGGTAAATCTTCCTTCATCCTTTTATTTTGAGCCTTTTTGTATCTTTGCCTGTGAGGTGGGTTTCCTGGATACAGCACACCGATGGGTTTTGTTATTTTATCCAATATACCAGTCTGTGTCTTTTGATTGGTGCATTTAGCCCATTTTCCTTTAGGGTTAATATTGTTATGTGTCAATTTGATACAGCCATTTTGATGCTAGATGACTGTTTTGCCCATTGTTTCATGTACATTCTTAAATTTGTTGATGCTCTTTAGCATTTGGTATGCTTTTAGGATGGTTGGTACTGGTTGTTTCTTTTTATGTGTAGTGCCTTTTTCAGGAGCTCTTGTAAAGCAGGCCTAGTGGTGACAAAATCTTTGAGTGCTTGCTTGTTCGTGAAGAGTTTTATTTTTTCTTCACCTATGAAGCTCAGTTTGGCTAAATATGAAATTCTGGGTTGAAAGATTTTTTCTTTAAGGATGTTGAATATTGGCTCCCACTCTCTTCTGGCTTGTAGAGTCTGCTGAGAGATCTGCTGTGAGTCTGATCAGCTTTTCTTTGTGAGTGACCTGACCTTTCTCTCTGGCTGCCCTTAGTATTTTCTCCTTTATTTCAACTCTGGTGAATCTGACGCTTATCTGCCTTGGGGTTGCTCTTCTTGCGGAGTATTTTTGTGGTGTTCTCTGTATTTCCTGGAGTTGAGTATTGACCTGTCTTGCTAGGTTGGGGAAATTTTCCTGCATAATATCCTGAAGAGTGTTTTCCAGCTTAGATTCATTCTCTTCATCACATTCTGGTACACCTATCAAACGTAGGTTGGGTCTCTTAACATAGTCCCACATTTCTTGGAGATTTTGTTCATTTCTTTTTGTGCTTTTTTCTTTAATCTTGGTTTCTCATTTTATTTCATTGAGTTTATCTTCAACTTCTGATATTCTTTCTTCTGCTTGGTCAATTCGGCTGTTGAAACTTGTGCATGCTTCGTGAAGTTCTCGTGTTGTGTTTTTCAGCTCTTTTAATTCATTCATATTCCTCTCTAAGTTGTCCATTCTTGTTATCATTTCCTCGAATCTTTTTTTATTTTTATTTTTCAAGGTTCTTAGTTTATTTGCACTGATTTAGAACACGTTCTTTTAGCTCACGGAAGTTTCTCATCCACTTTCTGAAGTCTGATTCCATCATTTTGTCAGACTCATTGTCCGTCCATCTTTGTTCCCTTGCTGGTGAGGAATTTTGGTCCTTTGTAGGAGGTGAAGTGTTTTGGTTTCGGGTGTTTTCCTCCTTTTTGCTCTGGTTTCTTCCCAGCTTTATGGATTTATCCACCTGTCGTCTTAGTAGTTGCTGATTTTTCAATTGTGTCTCTGTGTGGATGCCCAGATTGTTGATGATGAGGTATTTCTGTTACTTAGTTTTCCTTCTAATGGTCTATCCCCTCTACTGTATGAGTGCTAAGGTCCACTCCAGGCCCTACTTGTCTGGGGTACACCTGTAGCAGCTGCTGAACAGTGAGGGATGCTACCAGTTTCTTCTTCTTCTATCTTTGTTTCAGAAGGATGCCCGCCAAATTTTAGTCTGATTAGTCCTTTTTTGGGGTGACTCTTTGAATATACAGTGGTCAGGGAGCTGCTTGAAGAGACGGTCTGTGCTTTATAGGAGCTCCAGTGCTGCTCTGTGAGCTCCGTTGTTCATTCATGGTTGTTGTGAGGATGTGTTAATGTCTGCTGCAACAGAACTCATAACCCCCACCTTTTTTTCCCTTAGATGGTCTGTCTCAGGGAGTTGGAGCTTTCCTGTTGAGTATCTGTTGGACTGTCCTGCCCGGTTAGGAGGTTGTCTATTCACTATTTGCCTGCCGAGGCTTTGCCCTGCTAGTGTGGGTCTTCCCTGCTGCCATGGGACTCCCTTCTGCTGTGGTGCACTCTGCCCTGCTGGCCGATTCTCTCTGTTATGGCGGGTTGCCTCGGAAACGGCAGGCTGCATCAGCACTGGGCGGTACTTCAGTAGGGGTGGATTGCGTCTGTAGTGGCAGACGCCCCTCCACCACTGGGCTGCACCGTCCTAGATTCAATATTCAAATGTGCCAGCAGCAAAACTCTTAGCCCCGAGCGCCTCCAATTGCTGCCCTGCTTGTTCCCATGAGGGTGGGGCCTGCCAAGCCCAATCACCCAGCTCCCTGCCTCAGAGTCCATCCTCTCTCTCTCTCTTCCTCTCTTCAAGCGAATGGTCGACTCTGTCATTGGCTCCCCAGTAGCCTGCCAATAGGGCACTGGGATCCCTGCAATCTCTTGTGCCACTGCCCGCTGCACCGGCTCAGATCACGTTTCCCAGGAATCTCCTGGTCTGGCTCATTGTCCAAGTCCCGTTCAATCAGATGGACATGCCAATCTGCCCTTCCAAATCTCATATTGCCGGTTTAACAGGGCACCCACACCAGTGAGTTTTGTGCCGGGTGCCACTGTGCTGCAGCGCTGGCCAAACCGGCCACGCGAGCTGGCTGCGGTGGGGTCCCCTGTCTCTCCCACACCTGGGACTTTCAACGTTCTGTGGGCAAAAAAGATCCGTCCAAGAATGCGGTTAGGTCTCACCATCTAGGCCTTCACTGAGAGCTGCAATCCTGAGTAATCTCTATGATGCTATCTTGGAAGATCCTCCCTTGGTTTCTCTTTTTATTTCATTGAGTTAATCTTCAACTTCTGATATTCTTTCTTCTGCCTGGTCAATTCGGCTGTTGAAACTTGTGCATGCTTCGCAAAGTTCTCGTGTTGTGTTTTTCAGCTCCTTCAATTCATTCATATTCCTCTCTAAGTTGTCCATTCTTGTTATCATTTCCTCAAATCTTTTTTCAAGGTTCTCAGTTTCTTTGCATTGATTTAGAACATGTTCTTTTAGCTCACTGAAGTTTCTTATTATCCATCTTTTGAAGTATGATTCCATCATTTTGTCACTCTCATTCTGCGTCCAGCTTTGTTCCCTTGCTGGTGAGGAGTTTTGGTCCTTTGTAGGAGGTGAGGTGTTTTGGTTTCGGGTGTTTTCCTCCTTTTTGTGCTGGTTTCTTCCCATCTTTGTGGATTGATCCACCTGTCATCTTAGTAGTTGCTGACTTTTCGATTGGGTCTATGAGTGGATGCCCAGATTGTTGATGATGAAGTATTTCTGTTATTGAGTTTTCCTTATAACGATTTGGCTCCTCTGCTGTACGAGTGCTGAGTTCCACTTTAGGCCCTACTTGTCTGGGGTACACCTGTAGCAGCTGCAGAACAGTGTGGGATGCTACCAGTTTCTTCTGCTATCTTTGACCCAGAATGTTGCCTGCCAAATGTCAGTCTGATTAGTCCTTTATTGAGGTGGCTCTTTGGATATACAGGGGTCAGGGAGATGCTTGAGGAGATGGTCTTTAATTTATAGGAGCTCCAGTGCTGAGCTGTGAGCTCCGTTGTTCATTCTGGGTTGTGGGTGAATGTGTCTGCTGCAGCAGAAATTATAAAACCCCCCTTTTTTCCCTCAGATGCTCTGTCTCAGGGTGTTGGGGCTTTTTTTATGAGTATCTGTTGCACTGTTCTGCCCAGCTAGGATGCAGTGTATTCACTATTTGCCTGCCAGGGCTCCGACCTGCTAGCGCAGGTCTGCCCTGATGCCACGTGGCTCCGTTCTACTGTGGTGCACTCCACTATGTTGGCAGCATCTCTCTGTTATGGCTGGTTGCCTCAGCAACGGCAGGCTGCATCAGCAGTGGGCAGTACCTCAGTAGGGGCGGATTGCCTCTCTAGTGGCAGACGCCCCTCCCCCACCGAGCTGCACTGATTAGATTCAGCTGACCCCGGAGCAAAACTCTCAACCCCGATCACGTCGAATCGCCATGCTGCTTCTCCCCATGAGGGTGGGACCCACCGAACCCTATCACCTCTCTCTCTGCCTCAGAGACCCTCCTCTCTCTCTCTCTCTTTTTCTTTCCAAATTGAATGGTTGACTCTCTCACAGGCACCCCAGTCGCCTGCTGATTGGCCCCTGGGATCCGTGCAATCTCCCCTGTGGCGGCCCACTGCACTGGAACAAATCGCTTTTTCTAGGAATCTTCAGGTCTTGCTCAACATCCAAGTCCCATTCAATCAAATGGACATGTTAATCTGCCCTCCAAAAACTCATATTGCCGGTTTAAAAGGGCACCCAGACTAGTGAGCTTTGTGCAGGCTGCCACTGCACCATGGCGTGGCGCCAGTCAAAAAAGCCACACAAGCGGGCTCTGCTGATCTCCTGTGTCTGTCCTAAACCTAAAAATTTGCCAGTTCTGTGGGCTACAAAAGTCCGTCTGAAAATGCAGCTAGCACTCACCCTCTGCGACTTCACTGAGAGCTGAAATCCTGAGTTGTTTCTATGGTAGCATCTTAAAACCATTCGCCAAGGATTCTGTTATATATAGCCACTTATTCAGAGACTCACTGAATAATGCACACATGGGGAATAGTCTGGAGACAATTTGATATGACTGTTCACCCAGTGACTCAGTGAAAAATGTACAACTGAGAAATAGTAAAGAGGAAAGAGTCATTAGTCTATTTTATGTGGTAACTCGTTCAGAAACTCACTGAAGAATACCCAACTTGGAAATAGTCAGAGTCCATGTCGTATGGCCACTCAATCAAAGTATTATCGAAAAATGCACAATGCGGCAATAGTAAAAAGTCTATTTCATACGGCCTCTCATTTAAAGCCTCAGCGAATAATGCACACGTGTGGAATAGACACTAGTCTATTTTATATGGCCAAAAAATCAAAGCCTGAGTGAGTAATACGCAACTTTAGAATAGCCACAAGTCTATTCCGTATGCCCAAATATTCAAAGTCAGAGTCAATAATACACACCTCTGGACTAGTCTAAAAACACTGTCATATGCCCAAAGTTTTAGAGCCTCGGTAAATAATACATACCTGGGGAATACTCAGGACGCTATTATGTATGGCACATATTTCAAAGATTCATTTAATAAGGAACACCTGTATTGTAGTCAGAATTCTATTTCATATAGCCACATATTCAGAAGCTAACTGAAAGACAGATGCCTTGAGGAAAGTCAGGATCCTATTTCGTATAGCCACATATTCAGAACCTAACTGAATAACATACACCTTGGGGAAATTCAGGATTCTGTTTCCTATAGCCACACATTTATATACCAAATGTAAAAACGCACACCTGTGGAGTATTCAGGAGTCTCTGTTTTATGGCCAGTCATTCAGAGCCTCAGAGAATAATACAGAACCATAGAAATTCAGGAGTGTATTTTACATGGCCACTTATTCAGAACCTCATTGAAGAATCATATATATCTGGAAAATACTCAGGATTCTATTATATATAGCCAATTATTCAGAGACATAATAATGCACACCCTGGGAATAATCTGGAGATTATTTGATATGACCGTTCACCCAGTGACTCAGTGAAAATTGCACAGCTGAAATATAGTCAAGAGAATAGAGTCATGAGTCTATTTTCTGTGGTAACACATTCAGAAACTCACTGAAGAATACCCACTTTGGAAATAGTCAGAGTCCTGTTCATAAGGCCACTCAATTAAAGCATTACTGAATAATGCACAATGGGGCAATAGTGAAAAGTCTATTACATATTGCCTTTCATTGAGAGCTTCAGTGCATAATAAACAGCTGTGGAGTAGTCAGGACCCTCTTTAAGGTAGCCCCAAGTTACCCAGCTACGTGAATAATACACTCATGTGTGATACTCAGGAGACTATTTGTTATGGACACTCATACAGCACCTCTTCGAATACTGCACATTTGGGGAATAATCAATAGTCTCTTTCATATGGTGATTCGTTTATAGAGTCAAAAAATAACGCACAACTGTTGAGTAAAATGGAGTCTATTACATAAGGCCACTCTTTCAGTGATTCAGTGAGTAATATGTATACCTGGTAAGTCAGGAATCTCTTTCACAGGGCCACTCATTCAGAACCTCAGTGCATAATACTTCCCTCAGAAATTGTCAAGGGTCTACTTCAAATAAGTACACATTCACAGTCTCTGTAAGTAATGAACACATGGGCAATGCACAAGAGTCTCTTTTCTATGCCCACTTAGTCAGAGTCTCATTCAATAATACACACCTGTTGAAGAATTAAAAGTCTACTTCATGTAGCCACTCATTTAGAGCCTCAGTGAATAATTCACACCAGAGTAATAGTAGAGCATTTTTTTTATATGGCCACCCACTATGTGACTCCCTGAATGATACACACCTGGGGAATCCTCAGGATTCTATTTCATACTACCACACATTTAGAACCTTGTTGAATAATTCACAACGGAGCAATAGTCAGCAGTCTATTCTTTTTGGACTCTCATTCAAAATTTCATTGAATAATAAACTTCTTTGGAGTAATCAGGGCACTGTTTAAGATAGCTACAAATTAAGTGCCTTCCTGAGAGGTACACACCTGGGTGATTGTCAGGAGTTTATTTCATATACACTCTAATTCTGGGTATTGCTGTGTAATGCACAACTGGGTGAGTGTCAGGATTCTACTTGGTATGGACACTCATACAGAAACTATTTGAATAATGCACACATGGAGAATAATCAGCAGTCTATGTCTTAAGGCTATTCATTCAGACAAACAGTGAATAAGGCACATGTGGAGTTATGAAATGTCTGTTTCATATGGCCGTTCCTTCACAGCCTCACTGAATATTACACACTTGTGATATAGTCTTGAGTCTATTGTTTATAGCCACTCATTCAGAGAATCACTGAATATTGCACACCTGCGGAATGGTCAGAAGTCTCTATCCTATGGCCTCTCACTGCGAGCTTCACTAAATGTACACCCCTGGGAAAATATTCAGGCATTACTTATATCCCCTCATTTAGACTCTCACTCAATAATGCGCACCTGCGGAATAGTAAGGAGACTTTTTCATGTGGCTTCTCATTCGGAGTGTCACTGAATAATGTAGTGTAGTCAGGAGTCTGTTTCATGTAGACATCTTTTCTGAGCCTCAGTGAATAAGAGAGACCCTTGCTGTAGTAAGGCATCTAATTAATATGGCCACATCTTGGAAGCCTCAGTGAATAATACACCCCTGGAGAATAATTTGGAGTCTATTTTCTTTTTTAAATTAATTAATTAATTTTTTTTTTGCTGTGGCTCACATCTCTAATTTCTTTTATTTTTTAATTTTTATTGTATTTTAGGTTTTGTGGTTCATGTGCAGAATGTGCAAGATAATTGCACAGGTACACACATGGCAGTGGGTTTTGCTGCCTTCCTCCCCTTAAACCACATTTGGCATTTTTCCCAAGACTGTCCCTCCCCAGAAACCCCCCCACTGTGCCTTTCCTATTTCCCCCAGTAGACCCCAGTGTGTATTACCCCCCTCCCTGTGTCCATGTGTTCTCATTTTTCTCACCCGCTGATGAATGAGAATATGTGGTATTTTCTTTTCTGTTCTTGTGTCAGTTTGCTGAGAATGATATTCTCAGGATTCATCCATGTCCTTAAAAAGGACAAAAACTCGTCATTTTTATTGCTGCATAATATTCCATGGTGTATATGTGCCACATTTTCCCAGTCCAGTCTATCATCAATGAGCATTTGGGTTCGTTCCAGTTCTTTGCTATTGTACACAGTGCTGCAATGAACATTCGGGTGCATGTTTCCTTATAGTAGATAGATTTATATTCCTTTGGATATATACCCAGTAATGGGATTGCTGGGTCAAATGGAATTTCTAATTCTAGGTCCTTGAGGAATCGCCACACTGTCTTCCACAATGGTTGAATTAATTTACACTCCCATCAACAGTCTAAGAGTGTTTCTATTTCTACACATCCTCTCCACATCTGTTGTCTCCAGATTTTTTAATGATCGCCATTCTAACCGGTGTGAGATGGTATCTCAATGTGGTTTTGATTTGCATCTCTCTAATGACCAGTGATCATGAGCATTTTTTTTTTTTTTTTTGCCAATCAATGAGAGCTTGTAAGGTTGCTGAGGTTGGTTGGCCTTGAACTCTTGGCCTCGCCTTCACAAGCGCCACGACATCCGGCCAGAGCCACTTTGGGCTCAAAGCATTTTTTCATGTGTTTGTTGGCCTCATGTATGTCTTCTTTCATAAAGTGTCTGTTCATGTCGTTTTCCCATTTTTGAATGGGCTTGTTGGTTTTTTCCTGTAAATCTGTTTGAGTTCCTTGTAAATTCTGGATATCAGCCCTTTGTCAGATGTGTAAACTGCAAAGATTTTTCCCAATATTTTGGTTGCCTATTCACTCTAGTGACTATTTCTTTTGCCGTGCAGAAGCTGTGGAGTTTTATTAGGACCCATTTGTCTATTTTGGCTTTTGTTGCCAATGCTTTTTGTGTTTTGGTCATGAAGTCCTTGCCTACTTTTATGTCCTGAATGGTTTTGTCTAAATTTTCTTCTAAGGTTTTTATGGTGCCAGGTCTTATGTTTAAGTCTTTAATCCATCTGTTGTTAATTTTAGTGTAAGGTGTCAGGAAGGGGTCCAGTTTCTGCCTTCTGCACGTGGCTAACCAATTGACATACTCATGTGGTTTTTGTTTTTGCCTCTGTTTAAGTGGTGAATTACATTTATAGACTTGCATATGTTGAACCAGCCTTGCATGCCCAGGATGAATCCGACCTGATCATGATGGATAACATTTTTAATGTGCTGTTTCAATCAGTTTGCCAGTATTTTATTGAAGATTTTTGGATCTATGTTCATCGTAGATATTGGCCTAAAGCTTTCTTTTCTTGTTGAGTCTCTGCCTGGTTTTGGTGTCAGGATGATGTTGGTCTCATAAAATGATTTGGGAAACGTTCTCTCTTTTTGGATTATTTGGAATAGTTTCTGAAGGAATGGTACCAGATCCTCTTGCAGTGTCTGGTAGAATAAGTCTGTGAACCCAACTGGACCAGGGATTTTTTTGTGTGGCAGACTCTTAATTACTCCCTCGACTTCATACCTTGTTATTGGTGTATTCATAGTTTTGGTTTCCTCGTGGTTTAGCCTTGGGAGAACACAGGTGTCTAGGAATTTATCCATTTCTTCCTGGTTTACCAGTTTATGTGCATAGAGTTGTTTGTAGTATTCTCTGATGATGGTTTAAATTTCTGTGAAATCTGTGATTATTTCCCCTTTTGGAGTCTATTTTCCATGAATATTCATTGAGAGCCTCGGTGAATAATGCAAACCTTTGTGGTAGCCAGGAGTATATTTCATTTAGACACTCATTCATAGCCTCAGTGGATAATATGCACGTGTGGATCAGTCAGGATTTTATTTCATATGTCCACTGACTCGTAATTTCAGTGAATAATGCACAAATGTAAAGTACTCAGCAGTCTATTTCATAGAGCCACTCATTCAGAGATTCACTGAATAATACACATATTTAAGATAGACAGAATCCTGTTTCATATGGTCACACAATCAGAGACTCACTGATTAACACACATCTGGGGAAGTGTTAGGTGTCTTCTTTATATAGACTCTCATTTACAGCCTCAGCGAATAATGCACATGTGTGGAATAGACACTAGTCTATTTTATATGGCCATAAAATCAAAGACTGAGTGAGTAATACACAACCTTAATATAGTCACTATACTATTCCATATGCCCAAATATTCAAAGTTAGAGTCAATAATACACACCTGTGGACTAGTCAAAAAAACAATTTTATATGGCCAATGTTTTAGAGCCTCACTGAATAATACATACGTTCGGAATACACAGGACGCTATTATGTATTGCATCTATTTCAGAGATTCATTGAATAAGGAACACCTGTATTGTAGTCCGAATTCTATTTTGTATAGCCACCTATTCAGAACCTAACAGAATGACATACACCTTGGGAAAAGTCAGGATTCTATTTCGTATAGCCACATATTCAGAACCTAACTGAATAACATACACCTAGCCGAAAGTCAGAATTCTATTTTGTATAGCAACTCATTTAGATACCGAATGTAGAAACGCACACCTGCGGAGTATTCAGGAGTCCCTGTTTTATTGCCACTCATTAAGAGCCTCATAGAATAATACAGAACTATGGAAATTCAGGAGTGTATTTTACATGGCCACCTATTCAGAACTTCATTGACGAATCATATATATCTGGAAAATACTCAGGATTCCATTATATATAGCCACTTATTAAGAGACTCACTGAATAATGCACACCTAAGGAATAGTCTGGAGATTATTTGATATGACCATTCACCTAGTGACTCAGTGAAAAATGCACAGCTGATAAATAGTCAAGAGGATGGAGTCATGAGTCTATTTACTGTGGTAACTCATTCAGAAACTCACTGAATAATCCCCAACTTGGAAACAGTCAGATTCCAGGTCATATGGCCACTCAACCAAAGCATTACCAAATTATGCACAATGGGGCATTAGTAAGGATTCTATTTTATATGGCCTCTCATTGAGAGGTTCAGTGTGTAATAAACAGCTGTAGAGTAGTCAGGACCCTATTTAACATAGCCCCATATTACGCAGCTACCTGAATGATACACACATGTGTGATAGTCAGGAGACTATTTGACATGGAAACTCATACAGCACCTCTTCGAATACTTCATATTTGGGAAATAATCACTAGTCTATTTCATATGGTGATTTGTTTGGAGAGTCAAAAAAATAACGCAAACCTCTGGAGTAAAATGGGGTCTATTACATAAGACAACTCTTTCAGTGTTTCAGTGAATTCTGTGTATACCTGATAAGTCAGGAATCTCTTTCAAATGTCTACTCATTCAGTGCCTCAGTGCCTAATACTCCCCTCAGAAATAGTCGAGGGTCTACTTTAAATAAGTACACATTCAAAGTCTCTGTAAGTAATGCACACACGGACAAAACACAAGAGTCACTTTTCTATGCCCTCTTAGTCAGAGTCTCATTCAATAATACACACCTGGGAAAGAGTTAAGAGTCTAATTCATGTAGCCACTTATTTAGAGCCTCAGTGAACAATTCACACAGGAGTAATGGTCGAGCATTTTTTATATGCCCACTCGCTATGTGCCTACCTGAATGATACTCACCTAGGGAATCCTCAGGATTCTATTTCATACTACCAAACATTTAGAAAATTATTTAGTACTTCACAATGGAGCAATAGCCAGGTGTCTATTCTTTATGGCCTCTCATTCAAAGTTTCAGTGAATAATAAACTTCTATGGAGTAATCAGGGCAGTGTTTAAGATTGCCACAAATTAAGTGCCTTCCTGAGTGATACACGCCTGGGTGATAGGATTTTATTTCATATAAACTCTAATTCTGGGTATTTCTGTGTAATACACAACTGGGGGTGTGTCAGGAGTCTATTTGGTATCGACAGTCATACAGAACCTGTTTGAATAATGCACACATGGAGAATAATCAGGAGTCTATGTCATATGGCTACTCATTCAGACAAACACTGATAACTCACATGTGGAATAATAAGAAGTCTCTTTCATATGGCCGTTCCTTCACAGCCTCACTAAGTGTTACACAGTTGTGATATAGTCTGGAGTCTATTGTTTATGGCCACTCATTCAGAGAATCACTGAATAATGCACACCTGCGGAACAGTCAGAAGTCTCTATCCTATGGCCTCTCATTGAGAGCATCACTAAATATACACACCTGGGAAAATAGCCAGGATTTATTTATATCCACTCATTTTGTGTCTCACTCTATAATGCGCACCTGTGGAATAGTAAGAAGACTTTTTCATGTGGCCTCTCATTTGGGGAGTCACTGAATAATGTGGTGTAGTCAGGAGTCTATTTCATGTAAACACATTTTCAGGGACTCAGTGAATATGAGAGACCCTTGCTATAGTAAGGCATCTAATTAATATGGTTACATCTTGTAAGCCTCACTGAATAATACACACCTGGAGAATAATTTGGAGTCTACTTACGATGGACAGTCATTCAGAGCCTCGGTGAATAATGCACAGCCGTGGGGTAGCCAGGAGTCTATTTCATTTGGAAACTCATTCATAGCCTCAGTGGATAATATGCACGTGTGGATTAGTCAGGATTTCATTTCATATGGCCCCTGACTCGTAATTTCCGTGAAGAATTCACAAATGTAAAGTGCTCAGCATTCTATTTTATAGAGCAACTCATTCAGAGATTCACCGTATAATAAAAATATTCAACATAGACTAAATCCTTTTTCATATGGTTACACAATCCGAGCCTCACTGAATAACACACACCTGGAAAAGCGTTAAAAGTCAACTTTATATAGCCTCTCATTTACATCCTCAGTGAATAATGCACACATGTGGAATAAACACAACTCAATTTTATATGGCCACAAAATCAAAGTCTGAGTGAGTAATACACAACTTTAGAATAGTCACTAGTCTATTCCATATGCCGAAATATTCAAAGTCAGAATCAACAATAAACTTCTGTGGACTAGTCAAAAAAATTTTACATGGCCAAAATTTTAAATCCTCAAAGTTTTAGAGTATACCTGGGGAATACTCAGGATGCTATTTCATATGGGATCCATTTCAGTGATTCATTGAATAAGGAACACCTTTATTGTAATCAGAATTCTACTTTGTATATCCACATATTCAGAATCTTACTGAATTACATACACCTTGGAAAAAATCAGAGTTCTATTTCGTATAGCCACTCATTTAGATACAGAATATAAAAACGTACACCTGCAAAATATTCAGGAGTCTCTGGTTTATGGCCACTCATTCAGAGCCTCACAGAATAATACAAACCTATGGAAATTCAGGATAATATTTTACATGGCCACTTATTCAGAACCTCATTGAAGAATCATATATATCTGTAAAGTATTCAGGATTCTATTATATATAGCCACTTATTCAGAGACTCACTGAATAATGCACACCTGGGGAATAGTCTGGAGAGTATTTGATATGACTGTTCACCCAGTGACTCATTGAAAAATGCACAGCTGAGAAATAGTCAAGAAGGTAGCCTCATGAGTCTATCTTATGTGGTAACTCGTTCAGAAACTCAGTGAATAAGACCCACCTTGGAAATAATCAGAGTCCAGGTCATGTGTCCACTCAATCAAATCATTACCGAATAATGCATAATGTGGCAATAGTTAGGTGTCTATTGCATATGGCCTCTCATTTAGAGCTTTAGTGTGTAATAAACAGCTGTGGAGTAGTCAGGACCTTATAAAAGGTAGCCCCAAATTACGCAGCTATGTGAATGATACACAAGTGTGTGATAGTCAGGAGACTACTTGATATGGACACTCATACAGCACCTCTTCCCATACTGAACATTTGGGGAATAATCACTGGTTTATTTCATATGGTGATTCATTTGGAAGGTCAAAATATAACGCAAATATATGGAGTAAAATGGGGTCTATTACATAAGGCCACTCTTTCAGTGTTTCAGTGAATTCTGTGTATACCTGATAAGTCAGGAATCTCTTTCACATGTCTACTCATTCAGGGCCTCCGTGCCTAATACTCCCCTCAGAAATAGTCAAGGGTCTACTTTAAATAAGTACACATTCAGAGTCTCTGTAAGTAATGCAAACATGACCAACACACAAGAGTCTCTTTTCTATGCTCACTTAGTCAGAGTCTCATTCAATAATACACACGTGGGAAAGAGTTAAGAGGCTACTGCATGTAGCCACTCATTTAGAGCCCCAGTGAACAATTCACACAGTAGTAATGGTCGAGCATTTTTTATATGGCCACTCGCTATGTGCCTACCTTAATGGTACTCACTTGGGGAATCCTCAGGATTCTATTTCATACTGCCACACATTTAGAAAATTATTTAGTACTTCACAATGGAGCAATACTCAGGTGTCTATTCTTTCTGGCCTCTCATTCCAAGTTTCAGTGAATAATAAACTTCTATTGAGTAATCGGGGCACTGTTTAAAATAGCCACAATTTAAGTGCCTTCCTGAGTGATATACACCTGGGTGATAGTCAGGAGTTTATTTCATTTGAACTCTAATTCTGGGAATGGCTGTGTAATACACAACTGTGGGAGTGTCAGGAGTCTATTTGGTATGGAAACTCATGCAGAACCAGTATGAATAATGCAACCGTGGAGAATAATCAGGAGTTTATGCCATACGTCATAGTCTACATTACATAGCCTCTCATCTACAGCCTCAGTGAATAATGCACATGTGTGAAATAGACAATAGTCTATTTTATACGGCTGCAAAATCAAAGCCTGAGTGAGTAATACACAACTTGAGAATAGTCACCTGTCACAGCAGGAGGCATCACACTACCAGATTTCAAACTATACTGCAAGGCTACAGTAATCAAAACAGCATGGTACTGGTACCAAAACAGAGATATAGACCAATGGAACAGAACAGAGGCATCGGAGGCAACACAACATATCTACAACCATATAATCTTTGATAAACCAGATAAAAACCAGCAATGGCGACAGGATTTCCTGTTTAATAAATGGTGTTGGGAAAACTGGCTAGCCATGTGCAGAAAGCAGAATCTAAAGCCCTTCCTGACTCCTTACACTAAAATTTACTCCACATGGATTAAAGACTTAAATGTAAGATCTGAAACCATAATAACTTTAGAAGAAATCTAGGCAAAACCATTCAGGACATAGGAGTAGGCAAGGACTTTATGACAAAAACACCAAAAGCATTGACAACAAAAGCCAAAATAGACAAATGGGACCTAATCAAACTCCATAGCTTCTGCACGGCAAAAGAAACAGTCAATAGAGTGAATACGCAACCATCAGAATGGGAAAAAATCTTTGCAGGTTATGCATCAGACAAAGGGCTGATATCCAGAATTTACAAAGAACTCAAACAGATTTACAGGAAAAAAACAAACAAGCCCATTCAAAAAGGGCAAAAAAATACGAAAAGACACTTTACAAAAGAAGACATACATAAGGCCAACAAACACATGAAAAAATGCTCATCATCACTTGTCATTAGAGATATGCAAATCAAAACTACATTGAGATACCATCTCACGCCAGTTAGAATGGCGATCGTTAAAAAATCTGGAGACAGCAGATGCTGGAGAGGATGTGGAGAAATAGGAACACTTACACTGTTGGTGGGAGTGCAAATTAGTTCAACCATTGTGGAAGACACTGTGGCGATTCTTCAAGGACCTAGAAATAGAAATTCTATTTGACCCAGCAATCCCATTACTGGGTATATATCCAAAGGACTATAAATCGTTCTACTATAAGGACACATGCACACGAATGTTCATTGCAGCACTGTTTACGATAGCAAAGACCTGGCACCAACCCAAATGCCCATCGATGATAGGCTGGACTGGGAAAATGTGGCACATATACACCATGGAATATTATGCAGCAATCAAAAATGATGAGTTTGTGTCCTTTGTAAGGACATGAATGAATCTGGAAAACATCATTCTCAGCAAACTGACAAAAGAACAGAAAAGGAAATACCGCATATTCTCACTTATAGGCGGGTGAGAAAAATGAGAACACATGGACACAGGGAGAAGGTCTACTGCACACTGGGGTCTATTGGGGCGAATGGGGGAGGGACAGCGTGGGGGAGCTGGGGATGGATAGCCTGGGAATAAATGCCAAGTGTGGGTGAAGGGAAGGAAGGCAGCAAAACACATTGTCATGTGCGTACATATGCAGCTATCTTGCACGTTCTGCACATGTACCCCAAAACCTATAATGCAATAAAAATTTAAAAAATAAAAAATAAAAAATAAAATCAAGCACAGCTAGAAAAAATAAAAAATAGAGAGCGAATAGTCACTTGTCTATTTCATATGCCCAAATATTCAAAGTCAGAGTCAATAATACACACCTGTGGACTAGTCAAAAAACAATTTCAGATGGCCAAAGTTTTAGACCCTCAGTGAATAATACATACCTGGGGAATACTCAGGTAGCTATTACGTATGGCACCTATTTCAGAGATTCATTGAATAAGGAATACCTGTATTGTAGTCAGAATTCTGACATTGGGAATCCTCAGGATTCTACTTCATACTACCACACATTTAGAACCTTATTGAATAATTCACAATGGAGGAATTTGTGTCTATATTTGGACACAAAAATATAAATGGTGTCTATTTTTTCTGGCCTCTCATTCAAAGATTCAGTGAATAATAAACTTCTATGGAGTAATCAGGGCACTGTTTAAGATAGCCACGAATTAAGTGCCTTTCATAGTGATACACACCTGGGTGATAGTCAGGAGTTTATTTCATATGAACTCTAATTCTGGGAATGGCTGAATAATACACAACTGTGGGAGTGTCAGAAATCTATTTGTTATGGACAGTCATACAGAACCTGTTTGAATAATGCACACATGGAGAATAATCAGGAGTCAATATCATACGGCTACTCATTAAGACAAACAATGAATAATGCACATATGGAGTAATTAGAAGTTTGTTTCATATGGACATTCTTTCACAGCCTCAGTGAATATTACACACTTGGGATATAGTCTGGAGTCCATTGTTTATGGCCACTCATTCAGAGAATCACTGAATAATGCACACCTGCGAAATGGTAAGATGTCTCTATTCTATGGCCTCTCATTGAGAGCCTCACTAAATGTACATACCTTGGAAAATATTCAGGGTTTACTTATATGCCCTTGTTTAGAGGCTCACTCAAAAATACAGACCTGTGAAATAGTAAGGAGACTATTTTTTTTTTAATTTTTATTGCATTTTAGGTTTTGGGGTACATGTGCAGAACGTGCAAGATTGTTGCATAGGTACACACATGGCAGTGTGTTTTGCTGCCTTCCTCCCCTTCACCCACACTTGGCATTCATCCCCAGGCTATCCCTCCCCAGCCTCTCAGCTGTCCCTCCCCCATTTCCCCCAATAGACTCCAGTGTGTAGTAGACCCCCTCCCTGTGTCCATGTGTTCTCATTTTTCTCACCCACCTATGAGTGAGTATATGCGGTATTTCTTTTTCTGTTCTTGTGTCAGTTTGCTGAGAATGATGTTCTCCAGATTCATCCATGTCCTTCCAAAGAACACAAAGTCATCATTTTTGATTGCTGCATAATATTCCATGGTGTATATGTGCCACATTTTCCCAGTCCAGTCTATCATTGTTGGGCATTTGTGTTGGTTCCAGTTCTTTGCTAGTGTAAACAGTGCTGCAATGAACATTTGTGTGCATGTGTCCTTATAGTAGAATGATTTATAGTACTTTGGATGTATACCCAGTAATGGGATTGCTGGGTCAAATGGAATTTCTATTTCTAGGTCCTTGAGGAATCGCCACACTGTCTTCCACAATAGTTGAACTAATTTGCACTCCCACCAACAGTGTAAGAGTGTTTCTATTTCTCCACATCCTCTCCAGCATCTGCTGTCTCCAGATTTTTTAATGATCGCCATTCTAACTGGTGTGAGATGGTATCTCAATGTGGTTTTGATTTGCATCTTTTTTTTTTTTTTTTTTTTTTTTTTTTTTTTTTTTTTTTACTTAAACAGGTATAGGTACATTTTATTTGAACAGGTATAGGTATATTTTTTTTTTTTTTTTTAATTTTTATTGCATTATAGGTTTGGGGGTACATGTGCAGAACAAGCAAGATAGTTGCATAGGTACACACATGGCACTGTGCTTTGCTGCTTTCCTCCCCTTCACCCACACTTGGTATTCATCCCCAGGCTATCCCCCCCAGGCCCCCCCTGCTGTCCCTCCCCCATTCCCCCCAACAGTCCCCAGTGTATAGTAGACCGCCTCTCTGTGTCCACGTGTTCTCATTTTTCTCACCCACCTATGAGTGAGTATATGCGGTATTCCTTTTTCTGTTCTTGTGTCAGTTTGCTGAGAATGATGTTCTCCAGATTCATCCATGTCCCTACAAAGGACACAAACTCATCATTTTTGATTGCTGCATAATATTCCATGGTGTATATGTGCCACATTTTCCCAGTCCAGTCTATCATCGTTGGGCATTTGGGTTGGTTCCAGGTCTTTGCTATTGTAAACAGTGCTGCAATGAACATTCGTGTGCATGTGTCCTTATAGTAGAACGATTTATAATCCTTTGGATAGATACCCAGTAATGGGATTGCTGGGTCAAATGGAATTTCTATTTCTAGGTCCCTGAGAAATCGCCACACTGTCTTCCACAATGGTTGAACTAATTTACACTCCCACCAACAGTGTAAGAGTGTTCCTATTTCTCCACATCCTCTCCAGCATCTGCTGTCTCCAGATTTTTTAATGATCGCCATTCTAACTGGTGTGAGATGGTATCTCAATGTGGTTTTGATTTGCATCTCTCTAATGACCAATGACGATGAGCACTTTTTCATATGTTTGCTGGCCTCATGTATGTCTGCTTTCGTAAAGTTTCTGTTCATATCCTTTGCCCATTTTTGAATGGGCTTGTTTGTTTTTTTCCTGTAAATCTGTTTGAGTTCTTTGTAAATTCTGGATATCAGCCCTTTGTCAGATGCGTAAACTGCAAAGATTTTTTCCCATTCTGATGGTTGCCGATTCACTCTAGTGACTGTTTGTTTTGCTGTGCAGAAGCTGTGGAGTTTGATTAGGTCCCATTTGTCTATTTTGGCTTTTGTTGCCAATGCTTTGGGAGTTTTGTTCATGAAGTCCTTGCCTACTCCTATGTCCTGAATGGTTTTGCCTAGATTTTCCTCTAGGGTTTTTATGGTGTCGGGTCTTACGTTTAAGTCTTTAATCCATCTGGAGTTAATTTTAGTGTAAGGTGTCAGGAAGGGGTCCAATTTCTGCTTTCTGCACATGGCTAGCCAGTTTTCCCAACACCATTTATTAAATAGGGAATCCTTTCCCCATTGCCTGTTTTTGTCTGGTTTATCAAAGATAATATGGTTGTAGATGTGTTGTGTTGCCTCCGATGCCTCTGTTCTGTTCCATTGGTCTATATCTCTGTTTTGGTACCAGTACCATGCTGTTTTGATTACTGTAGCCTTGTAGTATAGTTTGAAGTCTGGTAGTGTGATGCCTCCCGCTGTGTTCTTTTTGCTTAGAATTGACTTGGCTATGCGGGCTCTTTTTTGGTTCCATATGAAATTCATGGTGGTTTTTTCCAGTTCTGTGAAGAAATTCAATGGTAGTTTGATGGGGATAGCATTGATTGTGTAAATTACTTTGGGCAGTATAGCCATTTTCACGATATTGATTCTTCCTAACCACGAACATGGAATGTTTCTCCATCTGTTTGTGTCCTCTCTTATTTCATTGAGCAGTTGTTTGTAGTTTTCCTTAAAGAGGTCCCTTACATTCCTAGTGAGTTTTATTCCTAGGTATTTTATTTTCTTTGTAGCAATTGTGAATGGCAGTTCGTTCTTGATTTGGTTCTCTTTAAGTCTGTTATTGGTGTATAGGAATGCTTGTGATTTTTGCACATTGATTTTATATCCTGAGACTTTGCTGAAGTTGCTTATCAGTTGCAGGAGCTTTTGGGCTGAGGTGATGGGGTCTTCTAGGTATACTATCATGTCGTCTGCAAATAGAGACAATTTGGCTTCCACCTTTCCTATTTGAATACCCTTTATTTCTTTTTCTTGCCTGATTGCTCTGGCTAGAACTTCCAGTACTATGTTGAATAGAAGTGGTGAGAGAGGGCATCCTTGTCTAGTGCCAGATTTCAAAGGGAATGCTTCCAGTTTTTGCCCATTAAGTATGATATTGGCTGTTGGTTTGTCATAAATAGCTTTTATTACTTTGAGATATGTTCCATCAATACCAAGTTTATTGAGGGTTTTTAGCATAAAGGGCTGTTGAATTTTGTCAAATGCCTTCTCTGCATCAATTGAGATAATCATCTGGTTTTTGTTTTTGCTTCTGTTTATGTGGTGAATTACATTTATAGACTTGCGTATGTTGAACCAGCCTTGCATCCCCGGGATAAATCCTACTTGATCATGATGGATAAGTTTTTTAATGTGCTGTTGCAATCGGTTTGCCAGTATTTTATTGAAGATTTTTGCATCTATGTTCATCATGGATATTGGCCTGAAGTTTTCTTTTCTTGTTGAGTCTCTGCCAGGTTTTGGTATCAGGATGATGTTGGTCTCATAAAATGATTTGGGAAGGGTTCCCTCTTTTTGGATTATTTGGAATACTTTCAGAAGGAATGGTACCAGATCCTCTTTGTGTGTCTGGTAGAATTCGGCTGTGAACCCATCTGGACCTGGGCTTTTTTTGTGTGGTAGGCTCTTAATTGCTGCCTCAACTTCAGACCTTGTTATTGGTCTATTCATAGTTTCGGCTTCCTCCTGGTTTAGGCTTGGGAGGACACAGGCATCCAGGAATTTATCCATTTCTTCCTGATTTACTGGTTTATGTGCATAGAATTGTTTGTAGTATTCTCTGATGATGGTTTGAATTTCTGTGGAATCTGTGGTGATTTCCCCTTTATCGTTTTTTATTGCATCTATTTGGTTGTTCTCTCTCTTCTTTTTTATCAGTCTGGCTAGTGGTCTGTCTATTTTGTTGATCTTTTCGAAAAACCAGCTCTTAGATTTATTGATTTTTTGAAGGGTTTTTCTTGTCTCTATCTCCTTCAGTTCTGCTCTGATCTTAGTTATTTCTTGTCTTCGGCTAGGTTTTGAGCTTTTTTGATCTTGCTCCTCTAGCTCTTTCAATTTTGACGATAGGGTGTCAATTTTGGATCTCTCCATTCTTCTCATGTGGGCACTTATTGCTATATATTTTCCTCTACAGACTGCTTTAAATGTGTCCCAGAGATTCTGGTACGTTGTGTCTTCATTCTCATTGGTTTCAAAGAACTTCTTTATTTCTGCCTTCATTTCATTGTTTATCCAATCAACATTCAAGAGCCAATTGTTCAGTTTCCATGAAGCTGTGCGGTTCTGAGTTATTTTCTGAATTCTGAGTTCCAACTTGATTGCACTATGGTCTGAGAGACTGTTTGTTATGATTTCAGTTGTTTTGCATTTGCTGAGGAGTGCTTTACTTCCAATTATGTGGTCAATTTTGGAGTAGGTGTGATGTGGTGCTGAGAAGAATGTATATTCTGTGGATTTGGGGTGGAGAGTTCTGTAAATGTCTATCAGGTTTGCTTGTTCCAGGTCTGAGTTCAAGTCCTGGATATCCTTGTTAATTTTCTGTCTGGTTGATCTGTCTGCTATTGACAGTGGAGTGTTAAAGTCTCCCACTATTATTGTGTGGGAGTCTAAGTCCCTTTGTAAGTCATTAAGAACTTGCCTTATATATTTGGGTGCTCCTACATTGGGTCCATATATATTTAGAATCGTTATCTCTTCTTGTTGTATCGATCCTTTTACCATTATGTAATGACCTTCTTTGTCCCTTTTGATCTTTGTTACTTTAAAGTCTATTTTATCAGAGATGAGAATTGCAACTCCTGCTTTTTTTTGCTCTCCATTTGCTTGGTAAATCTTCCTCCATCCCTTTATTTTGAGCCTTTGTGTATCTTTGCATGTGAGGTGGGTTTCCTGGATACAGCACACCGATGGGTTTTGGTTTTTTATCCAATTTGCCAGCCTGTGTCTTTTGATTGGTGCATTTAGCCCATTTACATTCAGGGTTAATATTGTTATGTGTGAATTTGATACTGCCATTTTGATGCTAGCTGGCTGTTTTGCTCGTTGGTTCATGTACATTCTTCATTTTGTTGATGGTCTTTAGCATTTGGTATGCTTTTAGGATGGCTGGAACTGGTTGTTTCTTTCTATGTGTAGTGCCTCTTTCAGGAGCTCTTGTAAAGCAGGCCTAGTGGTGACAAAATCTCTGAGTACTTGCTTGTTCGTGAAGGATTTTATTTTTCCTTCACTTATGAAGCTCAGTTTGGCTGGATATGAAATTCTGGGTTGAAAGCTCTTTTCTTTAAGGATGTTGAATATTGGCCCCCACTCTCTTCTGGCTTGTAGAGTCTCTGCTGAGAGATCTGCTGTGAGTCTGATGGGCTTCCCTTTGTGGGTGACCCGACCTTTCTCTCTGGCTGCCCTTAGTATTTTCTCCTTCGTTTCAACCCTGGTGAATCTGACGATTATGTGCCTTGGGGTTGCTCTTCTTGCAGAGTATCTTTGTGGTGTTCTCTGTATTTCCTGGAGTTGAGTATTGACCTGTCTTGCTAGGTTGGGGAAATTTTCCTGGATAATATCCTGAAGAGTGTTTTCCAGCTTGGATTCATTCTCTTCGTCACATTCTGGTACACCTATCAAACGTAGGTTGGGTCTCTTCACATAGTCCCACATTTCTTGGAGATTTTGTTCATTCCTTTTTGTGCTTTTTTCTTTAATCTTGGTTTCTCGTTTTATTTCATTGAGTTGATCTTCAACTTCTGATATTCTTTCTTCTGCTTGGTCAATTCGGCTGTTGAAACTTGTGCATGCTTCACGAAGTTCTCGTGTTGAGTTTTTCAGCTCCTTCAATTCATTCATATTCCTCTCTAAGTTGTCCATTCTCGTTATCAATTCCTCGAATCTTTTTTCAAATCTTTTTTCAAGGTTCTTAGTTTCTTTGCACTGGTTTAGAACATGTTCCTTTAGCTCACTGAAGTTTCTCATTATCCACTTTCTGAAGTCTGATTCCGTCATTTCGTCACATTCATTCTCCGTCCAGCTTTGTTCCCTTGCTGGTGAGGAGTTTTGGTCCTTTTTTGGAGGTGAGGTGTTTTGGTTTCGGGTGCTTTCCTCCTTTTTGCGCTGGTTTCTTCCCATCTTTATGGATTTATCCGCCTGTTGTCTTAGTAGTGGCTGATTTTTCAATTGGGTCTCTGTGTGGACACTGAGATTGTTGATGATGAAGTATTTCTGTTACTTAGTTTTCCCTCTAATGATCTATCCTCTTTGCTGTATGAGTGCTGAGGTCCACTCCAGGCCCTGCTTGTCTGGGGTATACCTGCAGCAGCTGCAGAACAGTGAGGGATGATATCAGTTTCTTTTTCTGCTGCCCTTGTTCCAGAATGATGCCAGCCAAATGTCAGTCTGATTAGTCCTTTTCTGGGGTGACTCCTTGGATATACAGAGGTCAGGGAGCTGCTTGAGGAGACAGTCTGTGCTTTATAGGAGCTCCAGTGCTGAGCTGTGAGCTCCGTTGTTCATTCAGGGTTGTTGGGAGGTTATGTCTGCTGCAATAGAACTCATAAAACACCACTCTTTTTTTTTTTTTCACCCTTAGATGCTCTGTCTCAGGGAGTTGGGGCTTTCTTTATGAGTATCTGTTGCACTGTCCTGCCCCACTAGGTGGCAGTCTATTCACTATTTGCTTGCCGGGGCTCTGACCTCCTAAGGCGGGTCCGCCCTGTTGCGGCCCGGCGGACTCTCTCTGTTATGGCAGGTTGCCTCGGCAACGGCAGGCTGCGTCAGTCCTGGGCGGTACTTAAGTGGGGGTGCACTTTGTCAGGAATGGTGGACGCCCCTCCCTGACCGGGCTGCACCGTCCTAAATGCCGGCAACAAAACTCTCAGCCCCAAGCGCCTCCAGTCGCCGCCCTGCTTGTCCCCGTGAGCGTGGGACCCGCCGAGCCCAATCACCCTGCTCCCTGCCTCAGAGTCCGTCCTCTCTCTCTCTCTCTTCCTCTCCCCAAGCTGAAAGGTCGACTCTCTCACTGGCGCCCCAGGAGCCTGCCGATAGGGCACTGGGATCCGTGCGATCTCCCGTGCCGCTGCCCACTACCCCGGCTCAGATCACGTTTCCCAGGAAACTCCTGGTCTGGCTCATTGTCCAAGTCCCGTTCAATCAGATGGACATGCCAATCTGCCCTTCCAAATCTCAGATTGCCGGTTTAACAGGGCACCCAGACCAGTGAGTTCCGCGCCGGGTCCCGCTGCGGCGCCGGCCGAAGAGGCGGCGGGAGTCGGTTGCGTTAGCCGGCTGCTAGCGTCCCGTGTCTCTCCCACACCTGGGACTTTCAACGCTCTGTGGGCATAAAAGGAACATCCGAGAATGCGGCTAGGACTCACCCTCTGCGCCTTCACTGAGAGCTGCAATCCTGAGTCACCTCTACGACGCCATCTTGCCTCCCTCCCACCTGATTTGCATCTTTTTAATGACCAGTGATGATGAGCATTTTCTCATGTGTTTGTTGGCCTCATGTATGTCTTCTTTTGTAAAGTGTCTGTTCATATCCTTTGCCCATTTTTGAATGGGATTGTTTGTTTTTTCCCCTGTAAATCTGTTTGAGTTCTTTGTAAATTCTGGATATCTGCCCTTTGTCAGATGTGTAAACTGCAAAGATTTTTTCCCATTCTGATTCATGTGGCTTCTCATTTGGAGTGTCACTGAATAATGTGGTGTAGTCAGGAGTCTATTTCATATATACACATTTTCAGAGCCTCAGTGGATAAGTGAGACCCTTGCTATTGTAAGGCATCTAATTAATATGGGCACATCTTGTATGCCTCACTGAATAAAACACACCTGGAGAATAATTTGGAGTCTATTTTCGATGGACATTCATTCAGAGCCTCGGTGAACAATGCGCACCCGTTGAGTAGCCAGGAGTCTATTTCATTTGGACACTCATTCATAGCCTCACTGTATTCTATGCACATGTGGATTTGTCAGGATTTCATTTTATATGGCCTCTGACTCATAATTTCAGTGAATAATGCACAAATGTAAAGTACTCATCAGTCAATTTTATAGAGCCACTCATTCAGAGATTCACTGAATAATACAAATATTTAAGACAGACAGAATCCTGTTTTATATGGTCACACAGTCAGAGCCTCACTGAGTATCACACACCTGGGGAAGCCTTTGGAGTCTACTTTATATAGCCTCTCATTTACATCCTTAGTGAATAATGCAGATGTGTGGAATAGACACTAGACTCTTTTATATGGCCACAAAATCAAAGGCTGAGTTAGTAATACACAACATTAAAATAGTCACTAGTCTATTCCATATGCCCAAATATTCAAAGTCAGAGTCAATAATAAACACCTGTGGACTAGTCAAAAAACAGCTTCATATGGCCAAAGTTTTAGAGCCTCAGTGAATAATACATACCTGGAAAATACTCAGGACGCTATTATATATGGCATCTATTTCAGAGATTCATTGAATAAAGAACACCTGTATAATACTCAGAATTCTATTTCATATAGCTGCATATTCAGAACCTAACTAAATGACATACACATTGGGGAAAGTCAGGATTCTATTTTGTATAGCCACTCATTTAGATACCATATGTAAATATGCAAACCTGCAGAGTATTCAGGAGTCTTTGTTTAATGGCCAGTCATTCAGAGCCTCACAGAATAATACAGGACTATGAAAATTCAGGAGTGTATTTTACATGGCCAATTATTTAGATCCTCGTTGAAGAATCATATATATCTGGAAAATACCAAGGATTATAATATATATAGTCACTTATTCAGAGACTCACTAAATAATGTACACCTGGGGAATAATCTGGAGACTATTTGATATGACCCTTGACCCCATCACTCAGTAAAAATTGCACAACTGAGAAATAGTAAAGCATATTGGGTCATAAGTCTATTTTCTGTGGTAACTCATTCAGAGACTCACTGAAGATTACCCACCTTGGAAATAGTCAGAGTCCAGGTCCTATGGCCAATCAATCAAAGCATTACCGAATAATGCATAATGGGTCAATAGTAAAGAGTCTATTTCACACGGCCTCTCATTGAGAGCTTCAGTGTGTAATAAACAGCTGTTGAGTAGTCAGGACCCTATTTAAAGTAGCCCCAAATTACGCAGCGATGTGAATGATACACACATGTGTGATAGTCAGGAGACTCTTTGATATGGACACTCATACAGCACCTCTTCGAATACTGCACCTTTTGGGAATAATCACTAGTCTATTTCATATGGTGATTTGTTTGGAGAGTCAAAAATTAGAAGATTTCCAAGATGGCGCCATAGTAACAACTCAGGATTGCAGCTCTCAGTGAAGGCACGGAGGGTGAGTCCTAGCGCATTTTCAGACAGACGTTTCTTGCCCACAGAACGAAGAAATTCGCAGGTGTAGGAGAGACAGGGGACACAAGAGCAGCCAGTGCTTTGGCTCACACAGCTGGTTCGGCTGATGCCCCAGCACTGCAGCACCACGTACAAAACTCACTGGTCTGGGTTCCCTGTTAAACAGGCAATCTGAGATCTGGAAGGGCAGATTGACATTTCCGTCTGATTAAACGGTACTTGGACAATGAGCCAGACCAAGAGATTACTGGAAAACGTGATTTGAGCTGGTTCAGTTGGCAGTGGCATGAAAGATCGCACAAATCCCAGTGTCCTATCAGCAGGATACTGGGGTGCCGGTGAGAGAGTTAACCATTCAAATTGGGGAGAAAATGAGAGAGAGAGAGAGAGAGAGAGAGAGGACGGACTCTGAGGCTGGGAGGCAGGTGATCGGGCTGGGCGCGTCTCACCCTCGTGGGAACAAGAAGGGCAGCGATTGGAGGTGCTCGGGTTTGAGAGTTATGCTGCGGGTTCAGCTGAATCAAGAATGGTGCAGCTTGGTGGGGGAGGGTCGTCTGCCACTACAGATGCAATTCTCCCCTACTTAGGTACACGCCCATTGCTGATGCAGCATCCTGTTGCTGAGGCAACCCACCATAACAAAAAGACTGCCCCAACAGGGCGGAGCGCACCACAGTAGAACAAAGCCCCACAGCAGCAGGGCGGACCTGCGCTAGCAGGATAGAGCCTCGACAGGCAAATAGTGAACAGACTGCCACCTAGCGGGGCAGGACAGTGCAACAGATACTCATAAAGAAAGCCCCAACTCAGTGAGACAGAGCATCTGAGGGAAAAAAAAGGGGATGCACAGGGGCTAGACCGTTAGAAGAAATACTAAGTAACAAAAATATTTCATCATCAACAATCCGGGAGTCCACTCAGAGACCAAATTGAAAAGTCAGTAACTACTAAGACGACAGGTGGATAAATCCACAAAGATGAGAAGAAACCAGCGCAAAAAGGAGGAAAACACCCGAAACCAAAACACCTCACCTGCTACAAAGGACAAAAACTCCTCACCAGCAAGGGAACAAAGCTGGATGGAGAATAAGTGTGACAAAATGACAGAATCAGACTTCAGAATGGAGATAATGAGAAACTTCAGAGAGATAAAAGAGCATGTTCTAAATCAATGCAAAGAAACTAAGAACCTTGAAAAAAGATTTGGAAAAAGATTCGAGGAAATGATAAAAAGAACGGACAACTTAGAGAGGAATATGAATGAATTGCAGGAGCTGAAAAACACAACATGAGAACTTCGTGAAACATGCACAAGTTTCAACAGCTGAATTGACCAAGCAGAAGAAAGAATATCAGAAGTCAAAGATCAACTCAATGAAAAAAACGAGAAATCAAGATTAGAGAAAAAAGCACAAAAGGAATGAGCAAAATCTCCAGGAAATGTGGGACTATGTGAAGAGACCCAACCTACGTTTGATAGGTGTCCCAGAATTTGCTGAAGAGAATGAATCCAAGCTGGAAAATACTCTTCAGGATATTATCCAGGAAAATTTTTCCAACCTAGCAAGGCAGGTCAATACTCAACTCCAGGAAATACAGAGAACACCACAAAGATACTCCGCAAGAAGAGCAACCCCAAGGAACATAATCGCCAGCTTCACCAGGGTTGAAATGAAGAAGAAAATACTAAGGGCAGCGAGAGAGAAAGGTCGTGTCAAACACAAAAGGAAGCCCATTAGACTAACAGCAGACCTCTTAGGAGAGACTCTACAAGCCAGAAGAGACTGGGGGCCAATATTCAATATTCTAAAGAAAATAACTTTCAACCCAGAATGTCATATCCAGCGAAACTGAGCTTCATACGTGAAGGAAAAATAAAATTCTTCATGAACAAGCAAGTACTCAGAGATTCTGTCACCACTGGATCTGCTTTACAAGAGCTCCTGAGATGTAGAGGCTTCCAAGATGGCATCATAGAGGCAACTCGGGATTGCAGCTCTCAGTGAAGGCACAGAGGGTGAGTCCTAGCTGCACTTTCAGAAGGCCCTTTTTTGCCCACAGAGCATTGAAAGTCCCAGGTGTGAGAGAGACATGGGACGGTAGCACAGCTGGGTTGCGCGGCCAGTTCAGCCGGCACCATAGCACAGCGGGACCTAGCACAGAATTCACTAATCTGGGTGCCCTGTTAAACCGGCAATATGAGATTTGGAAGGGCCGATTGGCATGTCCATTTGATTGAACGGGACTTGAACAATGAGCCAGACCAAGAGATTCCTGGGAAACGTGATCTGAGCTGGTGCAGTGGGCAATGGCACGGGAGATCTCATGGATCCCAGTGCCCTATCAGCAGGCTACTGGGGCGCCAGTGAGAGAGTCGACACTTCAGCTTGGGGAGAGGAAGAGAGAGACAGAGGATGAACTCTGAGGCAGGGAGCTAGGTGATCAGGCTCAGCACGTCCCACGCTCACGGGGACAAGCAGGGTGGCGATTGGAGGCACTCGGGGCTGTGAGTATTGCTGCCAGCATCTAGGATGGGGCATCCCAGTGCAGGAGGGGCGTCCACCATTACAGAAACAATCCACCCCTACTGAAGTACCGTCCAGGGCTGATGCAGCCTGCCATTGCCAAGGCAACCTGCCATAACAGAGAGACTCCTCCAGGAGGGCGGAGAGCTCCACAGCAGAACGGAGCCCTGCTGCAGCAGTGCGGACCCGAACTTGCAGGGCAGAGACCCAGGCAGGCAAATAGTGAATAGACTACCTCCTAGTGGGGCAAGAAAATGCAACAGATACTCATAAAGAAAGCCCCAACTCCCCTAGAAAAAGCATCTAAGGGAAAAAAAGGGGGGGGTTAATGAGTTCTGTTGCAGCAGACATAAACTCATCCTCCCAACAACCCTGAATGAACAACGGAGCTCACAGCTCAGAACTGGAGCTCCTTTAAAGCACAGACCGTCTTCTCAAACAGCTTCCTGACCCCTGAATATCCAAAGAGTCACCCCAAAAAAGGACTAATCGGACTGACATTTGGTGGTCATCATTCTGGAACAAAGATAGCAGAAGAAGAAACTGGTAGCATCCCTCACTGTTTCGCAGCTGCTACAGGTGTACCCCAGACAAGCAGGGCCTGGAGTGGACCTCAGCACTCATACAGCAGAAGGGGCTAGACAATTAGAAGGAAAACTAAGTAACAGAAATACTTCATCATCAACAATCTGGGCATCCACACAGAGACCCAATTGAAAAATCAGCAACTACTAAGAAGACAGGTGGATAAATCCATAAAGATGGGAAGAAACGAGCGCAAAAAGGAGGAAAACACCCGAAACCAAAACACCTCACCTCCTACAAAAAACCAAAGCTCCTCACCAGCAAGGGAACAAAGCTGGATGGAGAATGAGTGTGACGAAATGAAGGAATCAGATTTCAGAAAGTGGATAATGAGAAACTTCAGTGAGCTAAAAGAACATGTTCTAAATCAGTGCAAAGAAACTAAGAACCTTACAAAAAGATTTGGAAAAAGATTCGAAAAATTGGGGAGACTCGCAAGATGGTGTTGTAGAAGCAACTCAGGATTGCAACTCTCAGTGAAGGTGCAGAGGGTGAGTCCTAGCCGCATTCTCGGATGGACCTTTATTGCCCACAGAGCGTTGAAAGGCCCAGGTGTGGGAGAGACACGAGACACTTTGCAGGCTAACGCAGCCGGCTCACACGGCCACTTCGTCCAGAGCCGCAGCGGGACCACGCATGGAACACACTGGTCTGGGTGCCCTGTTAAACCGGCAATCTGAGATTTCGAAGGGCAGATTGGCATGTCCATCTGTTTGAATGGGACTTGGACAGTGAGCCAGACCAGGAGTTTCCTGGGAAGCGTGATCTGAGCCAGTGCAGTGGGCAGTGGCACGGGGGATCGCACGGATCCCAGTGCCCTATCAGTAGGCTACTGGGGCACCAGTGAGAGAGTCGACCTTTCAGCTTGCGAAGAGGGAGTGAGAGAGAGAGAGGATGGACTCTGAGGCAGGGAGCTGGGTGATTGGGCTCGGCGGTCCCACCCACACAGGGACAAGCAGGGTGGTGACTGGAGAAGCTTGGGGCTGAGAGTTTCCTGCCGGCATGTAGGACGGTGCAGCCCGGTGAGGGAGGGGCGTCCACCATTGCTGTCCGCCCCTACTGAAGTACAGCCCAGGGCTGACGCAGCCTGCCGTTGCCGAGGCAACCTGCCATAACAGAGAGGCTCCGCAGAAGGGAGCCCCGCAGCAACAGGGCGGACCCGCGCTAGCAGGTCAGAGCCCCAGCAGGCAAATAGTGAATAGACTGCCACCTAGTGGGGCAGGATAGTGAAACAGATACTCATAAAGAAAGCCCCAACTCCCTGAGACAGAGCATCTAAGGGGGAAAAAAAAGGGTGGTGTTTTATGAGTTCTTTTGTAGCAGACATAAACAACCTCCCAACAACGCTGAATGAACAACGGAGCTCACAGCTCAGCACTGGAGCTCCTATAAAGCACAGACCGTCTCCTTAAGCAGTTCCCTGACCCCTGTACATCCAAAGAATCACCCCCAAAAAGGACTAATCAGACTGACACTTGGTGGGCATCATTCTGGAACAAAGACAGCAGAAAAAGAAACTGGTAACATAACTCACTGTTCCACAGCTGCTACAGGTATACTCCAGACAAGCAGGGCCTGGAGTGGACCTCAGCACTCATACAGCAGAGGGGCTAGACAATCAGAAGGAAAGCTAAGTAACAGAAATACTTCATCATCAAGAATCTTAGCATCCACAAAGAGACCCAATTGAAAAATCAGCCACTACTAAGACGACAGGCGGATAAATCCAAAAAGATGAGAAAAAACGAGCGCAAAAAGGAGGAAAACACCCGAAACCAAAACACCTCACCTCCTACAAAGGACCAAAACTCCTCACCAGCAAGGGAAACAAGCTGGACGGAGAATGAGTGTGACGAAATGACAGAATCAGACTTCAGAAAGTGGATAATGAGAAACTTCATTGAGCTAAAAGAACATGTTCTAAATCAGTGCAAAGAAACTAAGTACCTTGAAAAAAGATTTGAAAAAAGATTCGAGGAATTGATAACAAGAATGGACAACTTAGTGAGGAATATGAATGAATTGAAGGAGCTGAAAAACACAACACGAGAACTTTGGGAAGCATGCACAAGTTTCAACAGCCGAATTGACCAAGCAGAAGAAAGAATATCAGAAGTTGAAGATCAACTCAATGAAATAAAACGAGAAACCAAGATTAAAGAAAAAAGGACAAAAAGGAATGAACAAAATCTCCAAGAATTGTGGGACTATGTGAAGAGACCCAACTTACGTTTGATAGGTGTACCAGAATGTGATGAAGAGAATGAATCCAAGCTGGAAAACACTCTTCAGAATATTATCCAGGAAAATTTCCCCAACCTAGCAAGACAGGTCAATACTCAACTCCAGGAAACACAGAGAACACCACAAAGATACTCCGCAAAAAGAGCAACCCCAAGGCACATAATCGTCAGATTCACCAGGGATGAAATGAAGGAGAAAATACTAAGAGCAGCCAGAGAGAAAGGTCGGGTCACCCACAAAGGGAAGCCCATCAGACTCACAGCAGATCTCTCAGCAGAGATTCTACAAGCCAGAAGACAGTAGGGGCCAATATTCAACATCCTTAAAGAAAAGAACTTTCAACCCAGAATTTCATATCCAACCAAACTGAGTTTCATAAGTGAAGGAAAAATAAAATCCTTCATGAACAAGTAAGTACTCAGAGATTTTGTCACCACTAGGCCTGCTTTACAAGAGCTCCTGAAAGAGGCACTACACATAGAAAGAAACAACCAGTACCAGCCATCCTAAAAGCATACCAAATGCTAAAGACCATCAACAAAATGAAGAATCTACATAAACCAATGGGCAAAACAGCCAGCTAGCATCAAAATGGCAGTATCAAACTCACACATAACAATATTAACCCTAAATGTAAATGGGCTAAATGCACCAATCAAAAGACACAGACTGGCAAATTGGATAAAAACCAAAACCCATCGGTGTGCTGTATCCAGGAAACCCACCTCACACGCAAAGATACACAAAGGCTCAAAATAAAAGGATGGAGGAAGATTTACCAAGCAAATGGAGAGCAATAAAAAGCAGGAGATGCAATTCTTTTCTCTGATAAGGTAGACTTTAAAGCAGCAAAGATCAAAAGGGACAAGGAGGGTCATTACATAATGGTAAAAGGATCGATACAACAAGAAGAGCTAACAATTCTAAATATATATGGACCCAATGCAGGAGCACCCAGATATAAAAGGCAAGTTCTTAATGACTTAAAAAGAGACTTAGACTCCCACACAATAATAGTGGGAGACTTTAACACTCCACTGACAATAGAAGACAGATCAACCAGACAGAAAATTAACAAGAATATCCAGGACTTGAACTCAGACCTAGAACAAGGAAACCTGATAGACATTTACAGAACTCTCCACCCCAAATCCACAGAATATACATTCTTCTCAGCACCACATCACACCTACTCCAAAATTGACCACAAAATTGGAAGTAAAGCACTCCTCAGCAAATGCAAAACAACTGAAATCATAAGAAAAAGTTTCTCATACCACAGTGCAATCAAGTTGGAACTCAGAATTCAGAAAATAACTCAGAACCGCACAGCTTCATGACAAGTGAACAACTGGCTCTTCATTGTTGATTGGATAAACAATGAAATGAAGGCAGAAATAAAGAAGTTCTTAGAAACCAACGAAAATGAAGACACAACGTACCAGAATCTCTGGGACACATTTAAAGCAGTCTGTAGAGGAAAATATAGAGCAATAAGTGCCCACATGAGAAGAGTGGAGAGACCCAAAATTGACACCCTATCGTCAAAATTGAAGGAGCTAGAGGAGCAAGATCAAAAAAGCTCAAAACCTAGCTAAAGGCAAGAAATAACTAAGATGAGAGCAGAACTGAAGGAGATAGAGAGAAGAAAAACCCTTAGAAAAATCAATAAATCTAAGAGCTGGTTTTTTGAAAAGATCAACAAAATAGACAGACCACTAGCCAGACTGATAGAAAAGAAAAGAGAGAAGAACCAAATAGATGCAATAAAAAACGATAATGGGGAAATCACCACAGATTCCACAGAAATTCAAACCATAATCAGAGAATACTACAAACAATTTTATGCACATAAACTAGTAAATCAGGAAGAAATGGATAAATTCCTGAATGCCTGTGTCGTCCCAAGCCTAAACCAGGAGGAAGCCGAAACTATGAATAGACCAATAACAAGGTCTGAAGGTGAGGCAGCAATTAGGAGCCTACCACACAAAAAAAAACCCAGGTCCAGATGGGTTCACAGCTGAATTCTACCAGACACACAAAGAGGATCTGGTACCATTCCTTCTGAAAATATTCCAAATAACCCCAAAAGAGGGAACCCTTCCCAAATCATTTTATGAGACCAACATCATCCTGATACCAAAACCTGACAGACTCAACAAAAAAAGAAAACTTCAGGCCAGTATCCATGATGAACATAGATGCAAAAATCTTCAATAAAATACTGGCAAACCGATTGCAACAGCACATTAAAAAACTTATCCATCATGATCAAGTAGGTTTCATCCCGGGAATGCAAGGCTGGTTCAACATAGGCAAGTCTATATATGTAATTCATCACATAAACAGAAGCAAAAACAAAAACCACATGATTAATTCAATTGACGCAGAGAAGGCATTTGACAAAATTCAACAGCCCTTTATGCTAAAAACCCTCAATAAACTTGGTATTGATGGAACATATCTCAAAGTAATAAAAGCTATTTACGACAAACCAACAGCCAATATCATACTTAATGGGCAAAAACTGGAAGCATTCCCTTTGAAATCTGGCACTAGACAAGGATGCCCTCTCTCACCGCTCCAATTCAACATAGTACTGAAAGTTCTAGCCAGAGCAATCAGGCAAGAAAAAGAAATAAAGTGTATTCAAATAGGAAAGGTGGAAGCCAAATTGTCTCTATTTGCAGAAGACATAATAGTATACCTAGAAGACCCCATCACCTCAGCCCAAAAGCTCCTGCAACTGATAAGCAACTTCAGCAAAGTCTCTGGATATAAAATCAATGTTCAAAAATCACAAGCATTCCTATACACCAATAACAGACTTAAAGAGAGCCAAATCAAGAACGAACTGCCATTCACAATTGCTACAAAGAAAATAAAATACCTAGGAATACAACTCACAAGGAATGTAAGGGACCTCTTTAAGGACAACTACAAACCACTGCTCAACGAAATAAGAGAGGACACAAACAGATGGAGAAACATTCCATGTTCATGGTTAGAAAGAATCAATATCATGAAAATGGCTATACTGCCCAAAGTAATTTACACCATCAATGCTATCCGCATCAAACAACCATTGAATTTCTTCACAGAACTGGAAAAAACCACCATGAATTTCATATGGAACCAAAAAAGAGCCCGCATAGCCAAATCAATTCTAAGCAAAAAGAACACAGCGGGAGGCATCACACTACCAGACTTCAAACTATACTACAAGGCTACAGTAATCAAAACAGCATGGTACTGGTACCGAAACAGAGATACAGACCAATGCAACAGAACAGAAGCATCAGAGGCAACACAACCTATCTATGGCCATATTATCTTTGATAAACCAGACAAAAACAAGCAATGGGGAAAGGATTCCCTATTTAATAAATGGTGTTGGGAAAACTGGCTAGAGATGTGCAGAAAGCAGAAACTGGTCCCCTTCCTGACACCTTACACTAAAATTCACTTCAGATTGATTAAAGACTTAAACGTAAGACCTGACATCATAAAAACCCTAGAAGAAAATCTAGGCAAAACCATTCAGGACATAGGAGTAGGCAAGGACTTCATGAATAAAACACCAAAAGCATTGGAAACAAAAGCCAAAATAGACAAATGGGACCTAATCAAACTCCACAGCTTCTGCACGGCAAAAGAAACAGTCACTAGAGTGAATCGGCAACCATCAGAATGGGAAAAAATCTTTGCAGTTTACACATCAAAGGGCTGATATCCAGAATTTACAAAGAACTCAAACAGATTTACAGGAAAAAACAAACAAGCCCATTCAAAAATGGGCAAAGTATATCAACAGACACTTTACAATAGAAGACATACATGAGGCCAACAAACATATGAAAAAATGCTCATCATCACTGGTCATTAGAGAGATGTAAATCAAAACCACATTGAGATACTATCTCACGTCAGTTAGAATGGAAATCATTAAAAAATCTGGAGACAGCAGATGCTGGATAGGATGTGGAGAAATAGGAACACTCTTACACTGTTGGTGGGAGTGTAAATTAGTTCAACCATTGTGGAAGACAGTGTGGCGATTCCTCAGGGACCTAGAAATAGAAATTCCATTTGACCCAGCAATCCCATTACTGGGTATATATCCAAAGGACTATAAATCGTTCTACTATAAGGACACATGCACACGAATGTTCATTGCAGCACTGTTTACAATAGCAAAGAACTGGAACCAACCCAAATGCCCAACGATGATAGACTGGACTGGGAAAATGTGGCACATATACACCATGAAATATTATGCAGCAATCAAAAATGAAGAGTTTGTGTCCTTTGTAAAGACATGGATGAATCTGGAGAACATCATTCTCAGCAAACTGACACAATAGCAGAAAAAGAAATACCGCATATTCTCACTCATAGGCGGGTGAGAAAAATGAGAACACATGGACACAGAGAGGCGGTCTACTATACACTGGGATCTATTGGGGGAAATGAGGGAGGGACAGCGGGGGGGGTGGGGAGGGGTAACCTGGGGATGAATGCCAAGTGTGGGTGAAGAGGAGGAAGGCAGCAAAACACACTGCCACGTGTGTATCTATGCAACTATCTTGCACGTTCTGCACATGTACCCCAAAACCTATAATGCAATAAAAATTAAAAAAAATAAAAAGAAAAAATGATAACAAGAATTGACAACCTAGAGGAGAACATTAATGAATTGAAGGAGCTGAAAAACACAACAGGAGAACTTTGTGAAGCATGCACAAGTTTCAACAGCCGAATTGATCAAGCAGAGGAAAGAATATCAGAAGTCGAAGATCAACTCAATGAAATAAAACAAGAAACCAAGACTAAAGAATAAAGCGCAAGATATTGAGGCAAGATGGCGTCATAGAAGTGACGCAGGATTGCAGCTCTCGGTGAAGACGCAGAGGCTGCTGCAGGTATACCCCAGACAAGCAGGGCCTGGAGTGGACCTCAGCACTCATACAGCAGAGAGGATAGATCATTAGAGGGAAAACTAAGTAACAGAAATACTTCATCATCAACAATCTCAGTGTCCACACAGAGACCCAATTGAAAAATCAGCCACTACTAAGACGACAGAAGGATAAATCCATAAAGATGGGAAGAAACCAGCGAAAAAGGAGGAAAGCACCCGAAACCAAAACACCTCACCTCCAAAAAAGGACCAAAACTCCTCACCAGCAAGGGAACAAAGCTGGACGGAGAATGAATGTGACGAAATGACGGAATCAGACTTCAGAAAGTGGATAATGAGAAACTTCAGTGAGCTAAAGGAACATGTTCTAAACCAGTGCAAAGAAACTAAGAACCTTGAAAAAAGATTTGAAAAAAGATTCGAGGAATTGATAACGAGAATGGACAACATAGAGAGGAATATGAATGAATTGAAGGAGCTGAAAAACACAACCCGAGAACTTCGCGAAGCATGCACAAGTTTCAACAGCCGAATTGACCAAGCAGAAGACAGAATATCAGAAGTTGAAGATCAACTCAATGAAATAAAACGAGAAACCAAGATTAAAGAAAAAAGCACAAAAAGGAATGAACAAAATCTCCAAGAAATGTGGGACTATGTGAAGAGACCCAAACTACGTTTGATAGGTGTACCAGAATGTGACGAAGAGAATGAATCCAAGCTGGAAAACACTCTTCAGGATATTTTCCAGGAAAATTTCCCCAACCTAGCAAGACAGGTCAATACTCGACTCCAGAAAATACAGAGAACACCACAAAGATACTCTGCAAGAAGAGCAACCCCAAGGCACATAATCGTCAGATTCACCAGGGTTGAAACGAAGGAGAAAATACTAAGGGCAGCCAGAGAGAAAGGTCAGGTCACCCACAAAGGGAAGCCCATCAGACTCACAGCAGATCTCTCGGCAGAGACTCTACAAGCCAGAAGAGAGTGGGGGCCAATATTCAGCATCCTTAAAGAAAAGAGCTTTCAACCCAGAATTTCATATCCAGCCAAACTGAGCTTCATAAGTGAAGGAAAATTAAAATCCTTCACGAACAAGCAAGTACTCAGAGATTTTGTCACCACTAGGCCTGCTTTACAAGAGCTCCTGAAAGAGGCACTGCACATAGAAAGAAACAACCAGTTCCAGCCATCCTAAAAGCATACCAAATGCTAAAGACCATCAACAAAATGAAGAATGTACATGAACCAACGGGCAAAACAGCCAGCTAGCATCAAAATGGCAGTATCAAATTCACACATAACAATATTAACCCTGAATGTAAATGGGCTAAATGCACCAATCAAAAGACACAGACTGGCAAATTGGATAAAAAACCAAAACCCATCGGTGTGCTGTATCCAGGAAACCCACCTCACATGCAAAGATACACAAAGGCTCAAAATAAAGGGATGGAGGAAGATTTACCAAGCAAATGGAGAGCAAAAAAAAGCAGGAGTTGCAATTCTCATCTCTGATAAAATAGACTTTAAAGTAACAAAGATCAAAAGGGACAAAGAAGGTCATTACATAATGGTAAAAGGATCGATACAACAAGAAGAGATAACGATTCTAAATATATATGGACCCAATGTAGGAGCACCCAGATATATAAGGCAAGTTCTTAATGACTTACAAAGGGACTTAGACTCCCACACAATAATAGTGGGAGACTTTAACACTCCACTGTCAATATCAGACAGATCAACCAGACAGAAAATTAGCAAGGATATCCAGGACTTGAACTCAGACCTGGAACAAGCAAACCTGATAGACATTTACAGAACTCTCCACCCCAAATACACAGAATATACATTCTTCTCAGCACCACATCACACCTACTCCAAAATTGACCACATAATTGGAAGTAAAGCACTCCTCAGCAAATGCAGAACAACTGAAATCATAAAAAACAGTCTCTCAGACCATAGTGCAATCAAGTTGGAACTCAGAATTCAGAAAATAACTCAGAACCACACAGCTTCATGGAAACTGAACAATTGGCTCTTGAATGTTGATTGGATAAACAATGAAATGAAGGCGGAAATAAAGAAGTTCTTTGAAACCAACGAGAATGAAGACACAACATACCAGAATCTCTGGGACACATTTAAAGCGTTCTGTAGAGGAAAATATATAGCAATAAGTGCCCACATGAGAAGAGTGGAGAGATCCAAAATTGACACCCTATCGTCAAAATTGAAAGAGCTAGAGGAGCAAGATCAAAAAAGCTCAAAACCTAGCCGAAGACAAGAAATAACTAAGATCAGAGCAGAACTGAAGGAGATAGAGACAAGAAAAGCCCTTCAAAAAATCAATAAATCTAAGAGCTGGTTTTTCGAAAAGATCAACAAAATAGACAGACCACTAGCCAGACTGATAAAAAAGAAGAGAGAACAACCAAATCGATGCAATAAAAAACAATAAAGGGGAAATCACCACAGATTCCACAGAAATTCAAACCATCATCAGAGAATACTACAAAAAACTCTATGCACATAAACCAGTAAATCAGGAAGAAATGGATAAATTCCTGGACGCCTGCGTCCTCCCAAGTCTAAACCAGGAGGAAGCCGAAACTATGAATAGACTAATCACAAGGTCTGAAGTTGAGGCAGCAATTAAGAGCCTACCACACAAAAAAAGCCGAGGTCCAGATGGGTTCACAGCCGAATTCTACCAGACACACAAAGAGGATCTGGTACCATTCCTTCTGAAACTATTCCAAATAATCCAAAAAGAGGGAATCCTTCCCAAATCATTTTATGAGACCAACATCATCCTGATACCAAAACCTGGCAGAGACTCAACAAGAAAAGAAAACTTCAGGCCAGTATCCATGATGAACATAGATGCAAAAATCTTCAATAAAATACTGGCAAATCGATTGCAACAGCACATTAAAAAACTTATCCATCATGATCAAGTAGGATTCATCCCGGGGATGCAAGGCTGGTTCAACATACGCAAGTCTATAAATGTAATTCACCACATAAACAGAAGCAAAAACAAAAACCACATGATTATCTCAATTGATGCAGAGAAGGCATTTGACAAAATTCAACAGCCATTTATGCTAAAAACCCTCAATAAACTTGGTATTGATGGAACATATCTCAAAGTAATAAAAGCTATTTATGACAAACCAACAGCCAATATCATACTTAATGGGCAAAAACTGGAAGCATTCCCTTTGAAATCTGGCACTAGACAAGGATGCCCTCTCTCACCACTTCTATTCAACATATTACTGGAAGTTCTAGCCAGAGCAATCAGGCAAGAAAAAGAAATAAAGGGTATTCAAATAGGAAAGGTGGAAGCCAAATTGTCTCTATTTGCAGACGACATGATAGTATACCTAGAAGGCTCCATCACCTCAGCCCAAAAGCTCCTGCAACTGATAAGCAACTTCAGCAAAGTCTCAGGATATAAAGTCAATGTTCAAAAATCACAAGCATTCCTATACACCAATAATAGACTTAAAGAGAACGAAATCAAGAACGAACTGCCATTCACAATTGCTACAAAGAAAATAAAATACCTAGGAATACAACTCACTAGGAATGTAAGGGACCTCTTTAAGGAAAACTACAAACAACTGCTCAGCGAAATAAGAGAGGACACAAACAGATGGAGAAACATTCCATGTTCGTGGTTAGGAAGAATCAATATCATGAAAATGGCTATACTGCCCAAAGTAATTTACACATTCAATGCTATCCCCATCAAAGTACCATTGAATTTCTTCACAGAACTGGAAAAAACCACCATGAATTTTATATGGAACCAAAAAAGAGCCCGCATAGCCAAGTCAATTCTAAGCAAAAGGAACACAGCCGGAGGCATCACGCTACCAGACTTCAAACTATACTACAAGGCTACAGTAATCAAAACAGCATGGTACTGGTACCAAAACAGAGATATAGACCAATGGAACAGAACAGAAGCATCGGAGGCAACCCAACACATCTACAACCATATTATCTTTGATAAACCAGACAAAAACAGGCAATGGGGAAAGGATTCCCTATTTAATAAATGGTGTTGGGAAAACTGGCTAGCCATGTGCAGAAAGCAGAAACTGGACCCCTTCCTGACACCTTACACTAAAATTAACTCCAGATGGATTAAAGACTTAAACGTAAGACCTGACACCATAAAAACCCTAGAAGAAAATCTAGGCTAAACCATTCAGGACATAGGAGTAGGCAAGGACTTCATGAACAAAACACCAAAAGCATTGGTAACAAAAGCCAAAATAGACAAATGGAACCTAATCAAACTCCACAGCTTCTGCACGGTAAAAGAAACAGTCACTAGAGTGAATCGGCAACCATCAGAATGGGAAAAAATCTTTCCAGTTTACGCATCTGACAAAGGGCTGATATCCAGAATTTACAAAGAACTCAAACAGATTTACAGGAAAAAAACAAACAAGCCCATTCAAAAATGGGCAAAGGATATGAACAGAAACTTTACAGAAGAAGACATACATGAGGCCAGCAAACATATGAAAAAGTGCTCATCATCATTGGTCATTAGAGAGATGCAAATCAAAACCACATTGAGATACCATCTCATGTCAGTTAGAATGGCGATCATTAAAAAATCTGGAGACAGCAGATGCTGGAGAGGATGTGGAGAAATAGGAACACTCTTACACTGTTGGTGGGAGTGTAAATTAGTTCAACCATTGTGGAAGACAGTGTGGCGATTCCTCAGGGACCTAGAAATAGAAATTCCATTTGACCCAGCAATCCCATTACTGGGTATCTATCCAAAGGACTATAAATCGTTCTACTATAAGGACACATGCACACGAATGTTCATTGCAGCAGTGTTTACAATAGCAAAGACCTGGCACCAACCCAAATGCCCAACGATGATAGACTTGACTGGGAAAATGTGGCACATATACACCATGGAATATTATGCAGCAATCAAAAATGATGAGTTTGTGTCCTTTATAGGGACATGGATGAATCTGGAGAACATCATTCTCAGCAAACTGACACAAGAACAGAAAATGAAATACCGCATATACTCACTCATAGGTGGGTGAGAAAAATGAGAACACGTGGACACAGAGAGGCGGTCTACTATACACTGGGGACTGTTGGGAGGAATGGGGGAGGGACAGCAGGGGGGGCTGGGGGGGATAGCCTGGGGATGAATACCAAGTGTGGGTGAAGGGGAGGAAAGCAGCAAAGCACACTGCCATGTGTGTACCTATGCAACTATCTTGCTTGTTCTGCACATGTACCCCCAAACCTATAATGCAATAAAAATTAAAAAAAAAAAAAAAGAATAAACGCAAAAAGGAATGAAGAAAATCTCCAAAAAATGTGGGACTTTGTGAAGAGACACAACCTACGTTTGATAAGTGTACCAGAATGTGATGAAGAGAATGAATCCAAGCTGGAAAATACTCTTCAGAATATTATCCAAGAAAATTTCCCCAACCTAGCAAGACAGGTCAATGCTCAACTCCAAGAAATACAAAGGACACCACAAAGATACTCCACAAGAAGAGCAACCCCAAGGCACATTATCAGCAGATTCACCAGGATTGAAATGAAGGAGAAAATACTAAGGGCAGCCAGAGAGAAAGGTCGGATCACCCCCAAAGGGAAGCCTATCAGACTCACAGCAGATCTCTCATCACAGACTCTACAATCCAGAAGAGAGTGGGGGCCAATATTCAACAACCTTAAAGAAAAGAACTTTCCACTTAGAATTTCATATCCAGCCAAACTGAGCTTCATAAGTGAAGGAAAAATAAAATCCTTCATGAACGAGCAAGTACTCAGAGATTTTGTCACCACTAGGCCTGTTTTACAAGAGCTCCTGAAAGAGGCATTACACATAGAAAGAAACTACCAGTACCAGCCATCCTAAAAGCATACCAAATTCTAAAGAGCATCAACAAAATGAAGACTCTACATGAACCAATGGGCAAAACAGCCAGCTAGCATCAAAATGGCAGTATCAAATTCACACATAACAATATTAACACAGACTGGCAAATTGGATAAAAATCCAACATCCATCGGTGTGCTGTACCCAGAAAACCCACCGCACACGCAAGGATACACAAAGGCTCAAAATAAAGAAATGGAGGAAGATTTACCAAGCAAATGGAGAGCAAAAAAAAGCAGGGGTTGTATTCTCATCTCTGATAAAATAGACTTTAAAGCAACAAAGATCAAAAGGGACAAAGAAGGTCATTACATAATGGTAAAAGTATCGATAGAACAAGAAGAGCTAACGATTCTAAATATATATGGACCCAATGGAGGAGCACCCAGATATATAAGGTAAGTTCTTAATGACTTACAAAGAGACTTAGAGTCCCACACAATAATAGTTGGAGACTTTAACACTCCACTGTCAATATCAGACACATCAAACAGACAGAAAATTAACAAGGATATCCAGGACTTGAACTCAGACCTGGAACAAGCAAACCTGATAGACATTTATAGAACTCTCCACCCCAAATCCACAGAATATACATTCTTCTCAGCACCACATCACACCTACTCCAAAATTGACCACAAAATTGGAAGTAAAGCACTCCTCAGCAAATGCAAAACAACTGAAATCATAACAAACAGTCTCTCAGATCATAGTGCAATCACATTGGAACTCAGAATTTAGAAAATAACTCAGAACCGAACAGCTTCATGGAAATTGAACAACTGACTCCTCAATGTTGATTGGATAAACAATGAAATGAAAGCAGAAATAAAGAAGTTCGGGGAGGCCCGGCAAGATGGCGTCGTAGAAGCGACTCAGGATTGCAGCTCTCAGTGACGGCACAGAGGGTGAGTCCTAGCCGCATTCTCGGATGGACTTTTCTAGCCCACAGAGCGTTGAAAGTCCCACAGGACGCTAGTAAAGTAAAACCGGCTAACGCAGCCCTCTGGCGCGGCCGCTTCGGCCGGCGCCGCTTAGGCCGGCGCCGCAGCAGGACCTGGCACGGAACTCACTGGTCTGGGCGCCCTGTTAAACCGGCAATCTGAGAGTTTGAAGGGCAGATTGGCGCGTCCATCTGATTGAACGGGACTTGGACAGTGAGCCAGACTAGGAGTTTCCTGGGAGTTTCCTGGGAAGCGTGATCTCAGCCGGTGAAGTGGGCAGTGGCACGGGAGATCGCACGGATCCCAGTGCCCTATCGGCAGGCTCCTGGGGCGTCAGTGAGAGAGTCGAACTTTAAGCTTGTGGAGAGGCAGGGAGAGAGAGAGAGGACGGACTCTGAGGCAAAGAGCTGGGTAATTGGGCTCGGCGGGTACCACCCTCACAGGGACAAGCAGGGCAATGACTGGAGACGCTTGGCGCTGAGAGTTTTGCTGCCGGCATCTAGGATGGTGCAGCCCGGTGAGGGAGGGGCGTCCACCACCACTGACACAATCCGCCCCTATTGAAGTACCGCCCAGGGCCGAAGCACCCTGCCGTTGCCGAGGCAACCTGCCATAACAGAGAGACTCCCAGGAGACGGGAGCTCTCCACAGCAGAAGGGAGCCCAGCAGCAACAGGGCAGAACCGCACTAGTGGGTCAGAGCCCCGGCAGGCAAATAGTGAATAGACTGCCACCTAGTGGGGCAGGACAGTGCAACAGATACTCATAAAGAAAGCCCCAACTCCCTGAAAGAGTGCACATAAGGGGGGGAAATAAAAGGGTGGTGTTTTATGAGTTCTATTACAGCAGACATAAACAACCTCCCAACAACCCTGAATGAACAACGGAGCTCACAGCTCAGCACTGGAGCTACTATAAAGCACAAACCGTCTCCTTAAGCAGCTCCCTGACCCCTGTATATCCAAAGAGTCACCGCAAAAAAAGGACTAATCAGACTGACATTTGGCGGGCATCATTCTGGAACAAAGACAGCAGAAGAAGAAACTGGTATCATCCCTCACTCTTCCACAGCTGCTACAGGTATACTCCAGACAAACGGGGCCTGGAGTGGACCTCAACACTCATACAGCAGAGGGGCTAGACCACTAGAAGGAAAACTAAGTAACAGAAATACTTCATCATCAACAATCTCAGCATCCACACAGAGACCCAATTGAAAAATCAGCAACTACAAAGACGACAGGCGGATAAATCCATAAAGATGGGAAGAAACCAGCGCAAAAAGGAGGAAAACACCCGAAACCAAAACACCTCACCTCCTACAAAGGACCAAACTCCTCACCAGCAAGGGAACAAAGCTGGACGGAGAATGAGTGTGACGAAATGACGGAGTCAGACTTCAGAAAGTGGATAATGAGAAACTTCATTGAGCTAAAAGAACATGTTCTAAATCAGTGCAAAGAAACTAAGAACCTTGAAAAAAGATTTGAAAAAAAATTCGAGGAATTGATAACAAGAATGGAAAACCTAGAGAGGAATATGAATGAATTGAAGGAGCTGAAAAACACAACACGAGAACTTCGTGAAGCATGCACAAGCTTCAACAGCCGAATTGACCAAGCAGAAGAAAGAATATCAGAAATTGAAGATCAACTCAATGAAATAAAACGTGAAACCAAGATTAAAGAAAAAAGCACAAAAAGGAATGAACAAAATCTCCAAGAAATGTGGGACTATGTGAAGAGACCCAACCTACGTTTGATAGGTGTACCAGAATGTGATCAAGAGAATGAATCTAAGCTGGAAAACACTCTTCAGGATATTATCCAGGAAAATTTCCCCAACCTAGCAAGACAGGCCAATACTCAACTCCAGGAAATACAGAGAACACCACAAAGATACTCCGCAAGAAGAGCAACCCCAAGGCACATAATCGTCAGATTCACCAGGGTTGAAACGAAGGAGAAAATACTAAGGGCAGCCAGAGAGAAAGGTCGGGTCACCCACAAAGGGAAGCCCATCAGACTCACAGCAGATCTCTCGGCAGAGACTCTACAAGCCAGAAGAGAGTGGGGGCCAATATTCAACATCCTTAAAGAAAAGAGCTTTCAACCCAGAATTTCATATCCAGCCAAACTGAGCTTCATAAGTGAAGGAAAAATAAAATCCTTCACGAACAAGCAAGTACTCAGAGATTTTGTCACCACTAGGCCTGCTTTACAAGAGCTCCTGAAAGAGGCACTACACATAGAAAGAAACAACCAGTTCCAGCCATCCTAAAAGCATACGAAATGCTAAAGACCATCAACAAAATGAAGAATGTACATGAACCAATGGGCAAAACAGCCAGATAGCATCAAAATGGCAGTATCAAATTCACACATAACAATATTAACCCTGAATGTAAATGGGCTAAATGCACGAATCAAAAGACACAGACTGGCAAATTGGATAAAAAACCAAAACCCATCAGTGTGCTGTATCCAGGAAACCCACCTCACACACAAAGATACACAAAGGCTCAAAATAAAAGGATGGAGGAAGATTTACCAAGCAAATGGAGAGTAAAAAAAAGCAGGAGTTGCAATTCTCATCTCTGATAAAATAGACTTTAAAGTAACAAAGATCAAAAGGGACAAAGAAGGTCACTACATAATGGTAAAAGGATCGATACAACAAGAAGAACTAACGATTCTAAATATATATGGACCCAATGTAGGAGCACCCAGATATATAAGGCAAGTTCTTAATGACTTACAAAGAGACTTGGACTCCCACACAATAATAGTGGGAGACTTTAACACTCCACCGTCAATAGCAGACAGATCAACCAGACAGAAAATTAACAAGGATATCCAGGACTTGAACTCAGACCTGGAACAAGAAAACCTGATAGACATTTACAGAACTCTCCACCCCAAATACAGAGAATATACATTCTTCTCAGCACCACATCACACCTACTCCAAAATTGACCACATAATTGGAAGTAAAGCACTCCTCAGCAAATGCAAAACAACGGAAATCATAACAAACAGTCTCTCAGACCATAGTGCAATCAAGTTGGAACTCAGAATTCAGAAAATAACTCAGAACCGCACAGCTTCATGGAAACTGAACAACTGGCTCTTGAATGTTGATTGGATAAACAATGAAATGAAGGCAGAAATAAAGAAGTTCTTTGAAACCAATGAGAATGAAGACACAACGTACCAGAATCTCTGGGACACATTTAAAGCAGTCTGTAGAGGAAAATATATAGCAATAAGTGCCCACATGAGAAAAGTGGAGAGATCCAAAATTGACACCCTATCGTCAAAATTGAAAGAGCTAGAGGACCAAAATCAAAAACTCAAAACCTAGCCGAAGACAAGAAATAACTAAGATCAGAGCAGAACTGAAGGAGATAGAGACAAGAAAAACCCTTCAAAAAATCAACAAATCTAAGAGCTGGTTTTTTGAAAAGATCAACAAAATAGACAGACCACTAGCCAGACTGATAAAAAAGAAAAGAGAGAACAACCAAATAGATGCAATAAAAAACGATAAAGGGGAAATCACCACAGATTCCACAGAAATTCAAACCATCATCAGAGAATACTACAAACAACTCTATGCACACAAACTACTAAATCAGGAAGAAATGGATAAATTCCTGGATGCCTGTGTCCTCCCAAGCCTAAACCAGGAGGAAGCTGAAACTATGAATAGACCAATAACGAGGTCAGAAGTTGAGGCAGCAATTAAGAGCCTACAACAGAAAAAAAGCCCAGGTCCAGATGGGTTCACAGCCGAATTCTACCAGACACACAAAGAGGATCTGGTACCATTGCTTCTGAAACTATTCCAAATAATCCAAAAAGAGGGAATCCTTCCCAAATCATTTTATGAGACCAACATCATCCTGATACCAAAACCTGGCAGAGACTCAACAAGAAAAGAAAACTTCAGGCCAATATCCATGATGAACATAGATGCAAAAATCTTCAATAAAATACTGGCAAATCGATTGCAACAGCACATTAAAAAACTTATCCATCATGATCAAGTAGGATTCATCCCGGGCATGCAAGGCTGGTTCAACATACGCAAGTCTATAAATGTAATTCACCACAGAAACAGAAGCAAAAACAAAAACCACATGATTATCTCAATTGATGCAGAGAAGGCATTTGACAAAATTCAACAGCCCTTTATGCTAAAAACCCTCAATAAACTTGGTATTGATGGAACATATCTCAAAGTAATAAAAGCTATTTACGACAAACCAACAGCCAATATCATACTTAATGGACAAAAACTGGAAGCATTCCCTTTGAAATCCGGCACTAGACAAGGATGCCCTCTCTCACCACTTCTATTCAACATAGTACTGGAAGTTCTAGCCAGAGCAATCAGGCAAGAAAAAGAAATAAAGGGTATTCAAATAGGAAAGGTGGAAGCCAAATTGTCTCTATTTGCAGACGACATGATAGTATACCTAGAAGACCCCATCACCTCAGCCCAAAAGCTACTGCAACTGATAAGCAACTTCAGCAAAGTCTCAGGATATAAAATCAATGTTCAAAAATCACAAGCATTCCTATACACCAATAACAGACTTAAAGAGAACCAAATCAAGAACGAACTGCCATTCACAATTGCTACAAAGAAAATAAAATACCTAGGAATACAACTCACTAGGAATGTAAGGGACCTCTTTAAGGAAAACTACAAACAACTGCTCAATGAAATAAGAGAGGACACAAACAGATGGAGAAACATTCCATGTTCGTGGTTAGGAAGAATCAATATCGTGAAAATGGCTATACTGCCCAAAGTAATTTACACAATCAATGCTATCCCCATCAAACTACCATTGAATTTCTTCACAGAACTGGAAAAAACCACCATGAATTTCATATGGAACCAAAAAAGAGCCCGCATAGCCAAGTCAATTCTAAGCAAAAAGAACACAGCGGGAGGCATCACACTACCAGATTTCAAACTATACTACAAGGCTACAGTAATCAAAACAGCATGGTACTGGTACCAAAACAGAGATATAGACCAATGGAACAGAACAGAGGCATCGGAGGCAACACAACACATCTACAACCATATTATCTTTGATAAACCAGACAAAAACAGGCAATGGGGAAAGGATTCCCTATTTAATAAATGGTGTTGGGAAAACTGGCTAGCCATGTGCAGAAAGCAGAAATTGGACCCCTTCCTGACACCTTACACTAAAATTAACTCCAGATGGATTAAAGACTTAAACGTAAGACCCGACACCATAAAAACCCTAGAGGAAAATCTAGGCAAAACCATTCAGGACATAGGAGTAGGCAAGGACTTCATGAACAAAACTCCCAAAGCATTGGCAACAAAAGCCAAAATAGACAAATGGGACCTAATCACACTCCACAGCTTCTGCACAGCAAAACAAACAGTCACTAGAGTGAATCGGCAACCATCAGAATGGGAAAAAATCTTTGCAGTTTACGCATCTGACAAAGGGCTGATATCCAGATATTACAAAGAACTCAAACAGATTTACAGGAAAAAAACAAACAAGCCCATTCAAAAATGGGCAAAGGATATGAACAGAAACTTTACGAAAGCAGACATACATGAGGCCAGCAAACATATGAAAAAGTGCTCATCGTCATTGGTCATTAGAGAGATGCAAATCAAAACCACATTGAGATACCATCTCACACCAGTTAGAATGGCGATCATTAAAAAATCTGGAGACAGCAGATGCTGGAGAGGATGTGGAGAAATAGGAACACTCTTACACTGTTGGTGGGAGTGTAAATTAGTTCAACCATTGTGGAAGACAGTGTGGCGATTTCTCAGGGACCTAGAAATAGAAATTCCATTTGACCCAGCAATCCCATTACTGGGTATCTATCCAAAGGATTATAAATCGTTCTACTATAAGGACACATGCACACGAATGTTCATTGCAGCACTGTTTACAATAGCAAAGACCTGGAACCAACCCAAATGCCCAACGATGATAGACTGGACTGGGAAAATGTGGCACATATACACCATGGAATATTATGCAGCAATCAAAAATGATGAGTTTGTGTCCTTTGTAAGGACATGGATGAGTCTGGAGAACATCATTCTCAGCAAGCTGACACAAGAACAGAAAAAGAAATACCGCATATACTCACTCATAGGTGGGTGAGAAAAATGAGAACACGTGGACACAGAGAGGCGGTCTACTATACACTGGGGACTGTTGGGGGGAATGGGGGAGGGACAGCAGGGGGGGGCTGGGGGGGATAGCCTGGGGATGAATACCAAGTGTGGGTGAAGGGGAGGAAAGCAGCAGAGCACAGTGCCATGTGTGTACCTATGCAACTATCTTGCTTGTTCTGCACATGTACCCCCAAACCTATAATGCAATAAAAATTAAAAAAAAAAAAAAAAAAAAAAGAACGAACTGCCATTCACAATCGCTACAAAGAAAATAAAATACCTAGGAATACAACTCACTAGGAATGTAAGGGACCTGTTTAAGGAAAACTACAAACTCCTGCTCAATGAAATAAGAGAGGACACAAACAGATGGAGAAACATTCCATGTTCGTGGTTAGGAAGAATCAATATTGTGAAAATGGCTATACTGCCCAAAGTAATTTACACATTCAATGCTATCCCCATCAAACTACCATTGAATTTCTTCATAGAACTGGAAAAAACCACCATGAATTTCATATGGAACCAAAAAAGAGCCCGCATACCCAAGTCAATTCTAAGCAAAAAGAACACAGCGGGAGGCATCACGCTACCAGACTTCAAACTATACTACAAGGCTACAGTAATCAAAACAGCATGGTACTGGTACCAAAACAGAGATGTAGACCAATGGAACAGAACAGAAACATCGGAGGCAACACAACATATCTACAACCATATCATCTTTGATAAACCAGACAAAAACAGGCAATGGGGAAAGGATTCCCTATTTAATAAATGGTGTTGGGAAAACTGGCTAGCCATGTGCAGAAAGCAGAAACTGGACCCCTTCCTGACACCTTACACTAAAATTAACTCCAGATGGATTAAAGACTTAAATGTAAGACCTGACACCATAAAAACCCTAGAAGAAAATCTAGGCAAAACCGTTCAGGACATAGGAGTAGGCAAGGACTTCATGACCAAAACACCAAAAGCATTGGCAACAAAAGCCAAAATAGACAAATGGGACCTAATCAAACTCCACAGCTTCTGCACGGCAAAAGAAACAGTCACTAGAGTGAATCGACAGCCATCAGAATGGGAAAAAATCTTTGCAGTTTACGCATCAGACAAAGGGCTGATATCCAGAATTTACAAAGAACTCAAACAGATTTACAGAAAGAAAACAAACAAGCCCATTAAAAAATGGGGAAAGGATATGAACAGACACTTTACAAAAGAAGACATACATGAGGCCAACAAACATATGAAAAAGTGCTCATCATCATTGGTCATTAGAGAGATGCAAATCAAAACCACATTGAGATATTATCTCACACCAGTTAGAATGGCGATCATTAAAAAATCTGGAGACAGCAGATGCTGGAGAGGATGTCGAGAAATAGGAACACTCTTACACTGTTGGTGGGAGTGTAAACTAGTTCAACCATTGTGGAAGACAGTGTGGTGATTCCTCAGGGACCTAGAAATAGAAATTCCATTTGACCCAGCAATCCCATTACTGGGTATCTATCCAAAAGACTGTGAATCGTTTTACTATAAGGACACATGCACACGAATGTTCATTGCAGCACTGTTTACAATAGCAAAGACCTGGAACCAACCCAAATGCCCATTGATGATAGACTGGACTGGGAAAATGTGGCACATATACACCATGGAATATTATGCAGCAATCAGAAATGATGAGTTTGTGTCCTTTGTAGGGACATGGATGAATCTGGAGAACATCATTCTCAGCAAACTGACACAAGAACAGAAAAAGAAATACCGCATATACTCACTCATAGGCGGGTGAGAAAAATGAGAACACATGGACACAGAGAGGCGGTCTACTATACACTGGGGACTGTTGGGGGAAATGGGGGAGGGACAGCGGGGGGGCTGGGGGGGATAGCCTGGGGATGAATACCAAGTGTGGGTGAGGGGGAGGAAGGCAGCAAAACACAATGCCATGTGTGTACCTATTTAACTATCTTGCACGTTCTGCACATGTACCCCAAAACCTATAATGCAATAAAAATTAAAAAAAAAAAAAAAGAAGAAATAAAGAAGTTCTTTGAAACCAACGAGAATGAAGACACAATGTACCAGAATCTCTGGGACACATTAAAGCTGTCTGTAGAGGAAAATATATAGTAATAAGTGCCCACATGAGAAGAGTGGAGAGATCCAAAATTGACACCCTATCCTCAAAATTGAAAGAGCTAGAGGAGGAAGATCAGAAGAGCTGAAACCTAGCCGAAGACAAGAAATAACTAAGATCAGAGCAGAACTAAAAGAGATAAAGACAAGAAAAACCCTTCAAAAAATCAATAAATCCAAGAGCTGGCTTTTTGAAAAGATCAACAAAATAGACAGACCACTAGCCAGACTGATGAAAAACAAAAGGGAGAACAACCAAATAGATGAAATAAAAACGATAAAGGGGAAATCACCACAGATGCCACAGAAATTCAAACCCTCATCAAAGAATACCACAAAAAACTCTATGCACATAAACTAGTAAACAAGGAAGAAATGTATGAATTCCTGGACACATGCGTCCTACAAAGCCTAAACCAATAGGAAGCTGAAACTATCAATAGACCAATAACAAGGTCTGAAGTTAAGGCAGCAATTAAGAACCTACCACACAAAAAAAGCCCAGGTCCAGATGGGTTCAGAGCCGAATTCGACCAGACACACAAAGAGGATCTGGTACCATTTCTTCTGAAAGTATTCCAAAAAAATTCAAAAAGAGGGAACCCTTCCCAAATTATTTTAGGAGACCAACATCATCCTGATACCAAAACCTGGCAGAGACTCAACAAGAAAAGAAAACTTCAGGCCAATATCAATGATTAACATAGATGCAAAAATCTTCAATAAAATACTGGCAAACCGACTTCAACAGCACATTAAAAAACTTATCCATCATTATCAAGTAGGATTCATCCCGGGGATGCAAGGCTGGTTCAACATACGCAAGTCTGTAAATGTAATTCGCCACATAAACAGAAGCAAAAAGAAAAACAACATAGTTATCTCAATTGACGCAGAGAAGGCATTTGACAAAATTCAACAGCCCTTTATGCTAAAAACCCTCAATAAACTTGATATTGATGGAACATATCTCAAAGTATTAAAAGCTAATTATGACAAACCAACAGCCAATATCATCCTTAATGGGCAAAAACTGGAAGGATTCTTTTTGAAATTTGGCACTAGACAAGGATGCCCTCTCTCACCACTCCTATTCAACATAGTACTGGAATTTCTAGCCAGAGCAATCAGGCAAGAAAAAGAAATAAAGTGTATTCAAATAGGAAAGGTGCAAGCCAAATTGTCTCTATTTTCAGACGACATGATAGTATACCTAGAAGACCCCATCACAGCCCAAAAACGCCTGAAACTGATAAACAACTTCAGCAAACTCTTAGGATATAAAATCAGTGTGCAAAAATCACAAGCATTCCTACACATCAATAACAGACTTAAAGAGAACCAAATTGAGAACAAACTGCCAATCACAATTGCTACAAAGAGAATAAAATACCTAGGAATACAACTCATAAGGTATGTAAGCAACTGGTTCAAGGAAATCTACAAACCACAGCTCAATGAAATAAGAGAGGACAGAAAAAGATGGAGAAACATTCCAAGTTCGTGGTTAGGAAGAAGCAATATCATGAAAATGGATATACTGCCAAAAGTAATTTACACAATCAATGCTATCCCCATCAAACTACCATTGAATTTCTTCACAGAACTGGAAAAATTTACCATGAACTTCATATGGAATGAAAAGAGAGCCTGCATAGCCAAGTCAATACTAAGCAAAAAGAACAAAGCAAGAGGCATCACACTACCAGACTTCAAACTATAATACAGAGCTACAGTAATCAAAACCGCATGGTACTGGTACCAAAACAGAGATATAGACCAATGAAACAGAACAGAGGCATTGGAACAACACAACATATCTACATCCATATGTGTTTGTGTCCTTTGTAAGGACATGAATGAATCTGGAGAACATCATTCTCAGCAAACTGACACAAAAACAGAAAAGGAAATACCACATATTCTCACTCATAGGCGGGTGAGAAAAATGAGAACACATGGACACAGGGAGGGTGTCTAATACACACTGGGGTCTATCAGGGAAAATAAGGGCGGGACAGAGGGTGGGAATGGGGAGGGATAGCCTGGGGATGAATTCCAAGTGTGGGTGAAGGGGAGGAAGGCAAAAAAAACACACTGCCATGTGTGTACCTATGCAACTATCTTGCACGTTCTGCACATGTACCCCAAAACCTATAATGCAATAAAAAATTTTAAAAATAATAATAATCTTTGATAAACCTGACAAAAACAAGCAATGGGGAAAGGACTTCCTGTTTAATAAATGCTGTTGGGAACACTGGCTAGCCATGTGCAGAACGCAGAAATTGACCCTTTCCTGACACCTTACACTTAAATTAACTCCAGATGGATTAAAGACTTAAACATAAGACCTGGCACCACAAAAACCCTAGAAGAAAATCTAGGCAAAACCATTCAAGACATAAGAGAAGGCAAAAACATTATGACCAAAACACCAAAAGCATTGGCAACAAAGGCCAAAGTAGACAAATGGGACCGAATCAAACTCCACAGGTTTTTCATAGCAAAAGAAACGGTCACCAGAGAGAATCGGCAACCATCAGAATGGGATATAATTTTTGCAGTTTACACATCTGACAAATGGCTGATATCCAGAATTTACAAAGAGCTCAAACAGAGTTACAGTAAAAAACAAGCAAGCACATTCAAAAATGGGCAAAGGATAAGAACAGACACTTTACAAAAGACTACACACATGAGGCCAACAAACACATGAAAAAATACTCATCATGACTGGTCATTAGAGAGATGCAAATCAAAACCACATTGAGATATCATCTCACGCCATTAGAATGGCGATCATTAAAAAATCTGGAGACAACAGATGCTGGAGAGAATGTGGAGAAATAGGAACACTTCTACACTGTTGGTGGGAGTGTAAATTAGTTCAACCATTGTGAAAGACAGTGTGGCGGTTCCTCAAGGATTTAGAAATAGAAATCCCATTTGACCCAGCAATCCCTTTACTGTGTATATATCCAAAGGACTATAAATTTTTCTACGATAAGGACACATGCAAACGAATATTCATTGCAGCACTGTTTACAATAGGAAAGACCTGGAACCAACCCAAATGCCCATCGATGATAGACTGGACTGGGAAAATGTGGCAGAGATACACCATGGAATATTATGCATCAATCAAAAATGATGAGTTTGTATCTTTTGTTAGGACATGGATGAATCTGGAGAACATCATTCTCAGCAAACTGACACAAGAACAGAAAAAGAAATACCGCATATTCTCACTCATAGGCGGGTGAGAAAAATGAGACCACAAGGACACAGGGAGGGGGTCTACTACACACTAGGGTCTATTGCGGGAAACGGGGAAGCAAGGGGGGGGGAGCTGATGAGGGAAAATCGGGAAAGAAATGCCAAGTGTGAGTGAAGGGAAGGAAGGCAGAGAAACACACTGCTATGTGTGTACCTATGCAACTATCTCGCACGTTCTGCACATGTACCCCAAAACCTAAAACGCAATAAAAAAATTTTTCTCTCTCTTTTATTTATTTATTTATTTTATTATTATTATTATTTTTTAATTTTTTTTTTAAAATTTTTATTGCATTATAGGTTTTGGGGTACATGTGCAGAACGTGCAAGATAGTTGCATAGGTACACATATGGCAGTGTGTTTTGCTGCCTTCCTCCCCTTCACCCACACTTGGCATTCATCCCCAGGCTATCCCTCCCCAGCCCCCCCGCTTTCCCTCCCCCATTCCCCCCAATAGACCCCAGTGTATAGTAGACCGCCTCTCTGTGTCCATGTGTTCTCATTTATCTCACCCACCTATGAGTGAGTCAAGCCTGTAATCCCAGCACTTTGGGAGGCCAAGGCAGGTGGATCACGAGGTCAACGCAATAAAAATTAAAAAAAAAAAAATAGCGCACATCTGTGGAATAAAATGGGGTATATTACATAAGGCCACTCTTTCAGTGTTTCAGTGAATAATATGTATATCTGATAAGTCAGGAGTCTCACATGGCCACTTGTTCAGGGCCTCAGTGCATAATACTCCCCTCAGAAATAGTCAAGGGTCTACTTCAAATAAGTACACATTCAGAGTCTCTGTAAGTAATACACACATGGGCAATACACAAGAGTCTCTTTTCAAAGCTCATTTAGTCAGAGTCTCATTCAATAATTCACACCTGGGGAAGAGTTAAGAGTCTACTTCATGTAGCCCCTCATTTAGAACCTCAGTGAATAATTTACACCGGAGTAATAGTCAAGCATTTTGTATATGGCCACTCACTATGTGCCTCCCTGAAAGATACACACCTGGGGAATCCTCAGGATTCTATTTTATATTAACACACATTTAAAAGCTTATTGAATCATTCACAATGGAGCAATAGTCAGGTGTCTATTGTTTCTGTCCTCTCATTCAAAGTATCAGTGAATCATATACTTCTATAAAGTAATCAGGGCACTGTTTGAGATAGCCACGAATTAAGTGCTTTTCTGAGTGATACACACCTGGGTGATAGTCAGGAGTTTATTTCATAATAACTCTAATTCTGGGTTTTGCTGAGTAATACACAACTGGGGGACTGTCAGGAGTCTATTTGCTATGGACACTCATACAGAACCTGTTTGAATAATGCACACATGGAGAGTAATCAGGAGTCTATGTCATACGGCTACTCATTCAGACAAACAGTGAATAACGCACATGTGGAATAATGAGAAGTCTGATTCATATGGCCGTTCTATCACAGCCTCACTGAATATTACGCACTTGGGATATAGTCTGGAGTCTATTGTTTATGGCCACTCATTCAGAGAATCACTGAATAATGCACACCTGCGGAATAGTCAGAAGTCTCTATCCTATGGCCTCTCATTGAGAGCCTCACTGAATGTACACACCTGGGAAAATAGTTAGGATTTTTCTTATATCCCCTCATTTAGAGTCTCACTCAATATTGTACACCTGTGGAATAGTAAGGAAACTTTTTCATGTAGCCTCTTATTCAGAGTGTCACGGAATAATGTGGTTTTGCCAGGAATCTCTTTCATGTAGATACATTTTCAGAGCCTCAGTGAATAAGAGAAACCCTTGCTAGAGTAAGGCATCTAATTAATATGGCCACATCTTGTAAGACTCATTGAATAATACACACCTGGAGAATAACTTGGAGTCTATTTGCGATGGATATTCATTCAGAGCCTCGGTGAATAATGCACACCTGTGTGGTAGCCAGGAGTCTATTTCATATGGACACTCGTTCATAGCCTCAGTGAATAATATGCACGTGTTGATTAGTAAGAATTTCATTTCATATGGCCACTGACTCTTCATTTCATTAAATAATGCACAAATATAAAGTACTCAGCAGTTTATTTCATAGAGCCACTCATTCAGAGATTCACTGAATAATATGGATATTTAAGATCGACAGAATCCTCTTTTATATGGTCACACAACCAGAGCCTCACTGAGTAACACACACCTAGGGAAGCGTTAGGAGTCTACTTTACATAGCCTCTCATTTACAGCCTCAGCGAATAATGCACACGTGTGGAATAGACACGAGTCTATTTTATATGGCCATAAAATCAAAGCCTGAGTGAGTAATAAACAACTTTAATATAGTCACTATTCTATTCAATATGCCCAAATATTCAAAGTCAGATTCAATAATACACACCTGTGGACTAAATCAAAAACAATTTCATATGGCCAAAATGTTAGAGCCTCAGTGAATAATACATACCTGGGGAATACTCAGGACGCTATTACATATGGCATCTATTTCAGAGATTCATTGAATAAGGAACACATGTATTGTAGTCAGAATTCTATTTCGTATAGCCACATATTCAGTACTTAACTGAAAGACATACACCTTGGGGAAAATCCGCATTCTATTTTGTATAGCCACTCATTTAGATACCGAATGTAAAACGCACAGCTGCGGAGTATTCACGTGTCTCTGTTTTATGGCCACTATTTCAGAGCCTCACATAATAATACAGAACTATTGAAATTCAGGAGTGTATTTTACATGGACACTTATTCAGAACCTCATTGAAGAATCATATATATATATGGAAAATACTCAGGATTCTATTATACATAGCTACTTATTAAGAGACTCACTGAATAATGTACACCTGGGGAATAGTCTGGAGACTATTTCATATGACCGTTCACCCAGTCACTCAGTGAAAAAGGCACAGCTAATAAATAGTCAAAGGGATAGAGTCCTGAGTCTATTTTCTGTGGTAAATCGTTGAGAAACTCACTTAAAAATACCCACCTCGGAAATTGTCAGAGTCCAAGTCATATGGCCACTCAATCAAAGCATTACCGAATAATGCACAATGGGGCAATAGTAAGGAGACTATTTCATATGGCCTTTCATTGAGTGCTTCAGTGTGTAATAAACAGCTGTGGAGTAGTCAGGACCCTATTTAAGGTAGCCCCAAATTACGGAGCTATGTGAAATATACACACATATGTGATAGTCAGGAAACTATTTGATATTGACACTCATACAGCACCTCTTTGAATACTGCATATTGGAGAAAAATTACTAGTCTATTTCATATGGTGATTAGTTTGGAGACTCAAAACATAACGCACACCTGTGGAGTAAAATAGGGTCTATTTCATAAGGCCACTCTTTCAGTGTTTAAGTGAATAATATGTATATCTGATAAGTCAGGAATTTCTTTCACATGGCCACTTATTCAGGGCCTCAGTGCATAATACTCCCCTCAGAAATAGTCAAGGGTCTACTTCAAATAAGTACACATTCAGAGTTTCTGTAAGTAATGCACACATGGGCAATACACAAGAGTCTCTTTTCTATGCCCACTTAGTCAGAGTCTCATTCAATAATACACACCTGGGGAAGAGTTAAGAGTCTACTTCATGTAGCCACTCATTTAGATCCTCAGTGAATAATTCACACCGGAGTAATAGTCGAGCATTTTGTATATGGCCACTCACTATGTGCTTCCTTGAGTGATATACACCTGGGGAATCCTCAGGATTCTATTTCATACTACCACACATTTAGAACCTTACTGAATAATTCACGATGGAGCAATAGTCAGGTGTCTATCCGGTCTGGTCTCTCATTCAAAATTTCAGTGAATAATAAACTTCTTTTTTTTTCTTTTTCTTTTTCTTTTTTTACAATGAAGGGAAGGAACACCCTCTCTTTCCATGTTTGTCTACTACTGAAAATGTGGACGATGCAGAAAAGTGGGAAAGATTGCAATAATCTCACTAGTCAGTGATCATCAGCTGTTATTATTATTATTATTGTTATTATTTTGAAAATAGGAAAAGCAGGACAGGAAAAGAGAGAAAGAAAAAGAGAAATAGAATAGCAATATTGTTTTATTCTATGAATGGGCATTAATAATGGCCGATCAATATTTTGTGTATTTAAAGTGGAGGATATATATTTTGTGTATTTAAAGTGGAGAGCTCTATAAGTGCTTATTAAGTTTACTTGTTCCGGATCTGAGTTCAAGTTCTGGATATCCTTATTAATTTTCTGTCTCGTTGAGTCTAAATCTCTTTATGGGTCTTATGTATCTGGGTGTTAGAATGCAGTAATATTTTTACCATTCTATCTTTTTTGCTTTGAAATCTGTTTTATCAGATACATGAATTGCAACTCCTGCTTTTTGTTTATTTACTATTTTTGCTCTCCATTTGGATTTCAAATGGAAAAATTGCTCTCCAATATTTCTCCAACCCTTTGTTTTGAGTCTTTGTGTATCTCTGCATATAAAATGGGTCTGGATGTAGTTTAGCGTTAGATTTTGGCTGTGTCTTTTGATTGGGGAATTTAGTCAATTTAAATTTAGAATTACTGCCATTTGATGTTAACTGGCAATTTTATTCATTCGTTGATGTATATTCTTCTTTATGTTGATGCTTTTTACTTTTTTTTAAAAAAAAATTTTTTAATTTTTATTGCATTATAAGTTTTGGGGTACATGTGAAGAATGTGCAAGATAGTTGCATAGGTACACACATGGCAGTGTGTTTTGTTGCCTTCCTCCCCTTCACCCACACTTGGCATTTATACCCAGGCTATCCCTCCCAAGCCCCCCACGCTGTCTCTCCTCCACCATTGCCCTGATAGACCCCAGTGTGTGATAGACCCCCTCCCTGTGTCCATGTGTTCTCATTTTCCTCACCTGCCTATGAGTGAGAATATGCGGTATTTCCTTTTCTGTTCTTGTGACAGATTGCTGAGAATGATGTTCTCCAGATATATGCATGTCCTTACAAAGGACACAAACTCATCATTTCTAATTGCTGAATAATACTCCATCTTGTATATATGCCACATTTTCCCAGTTCGGTCTATCATCGATGGGCATTTGGGTTGGTTCCAGGTCTTTGCTATTGTAAACCGTGCTGCAATGAACATTCGTGTGCATGTGTCCTTATAGTAGGACGATTTATAGTCCTTTGGATACATACCCTGTAATGGGATTGCTGGGCCAAATGGTATTTCTATTTCTAGGTCCTTGAGGAATCGCCACAATGTCTTCCACAATAGTCAAACTAATTTATACTCCCACCAACAGTGTAAGAGTGTTCCTCTTTCTCCACATCCTCTCCAGCATCTGCTGTCTCCAGATTTTTTAACGATCACCATTGTAACTGGCGTGAGATGGTATCTCAATGTGGTTTTGATTTGCATCTCTCTAATGACCAGTGACGATGAGCATTTTTTCATGTGTTTGTTGGCCTCATGTATGTCTTCTTTTGTAAAGTGTCTGTTCATATTCTTTGCCCATTTTTGAATGGGCTTGTTTGTTTTTTTTCCTGTAAATCTGTTTGAGTTCTTTGTAAATTCTGGATATTAGCCCTTTGTCAGATGCATAAACGGCAAAGAATTTTCCCATTCTGATGGTTGCCGATTCACTCTAGTGACTGTTTGTTTTGCTGTGCAGAAGCTGTGGAGTTTGATTAGGTCCCATTTGTCTATTTTGGCTTTTGTTGCCAATGCTTTTGGTGTTTTGTTCATGAAGTCCTTGCCTACTCCTATGTCCTGAACGGTTTTGCCTAGATTTTCTTCTAGGGTTTTTATTGTGCAAGGTCTTATGTTTAAGTCTTTAATCCATCTGGAGTTAATTTTAGTGTAAGTTGTCAGGAACGGGTCCAGTTTCTGCTTTCTGCACATGGCTAGCCAGTTTTCTCAACAGCATTTATTAAACAGGGAATCCTTTCTCCATTGCCTGTTTTTGTCTGGTTTATCAAAGATTATATGGTTGTAGATATGTTGTGTTGCCTCTGATGCCTCTGTTCTCTTCCAATGATCTATATCTCTATTTTGGTATCAGTACCATGCTGTTTTGATTAATGTAGCTTTGTAGTATAGTTTGAAGTCTGGTAGTGTGATTTCTCTCGCTGTTTTTTTTTTTTTTTTTTCTGAGAATTGACTTGCCTATGCGGGCTCTCTTTTGGTTCCATATGAAGTTCATGGTGGATTTTTCCAGTTCTGAGAAGAAATTCCTTGGTAGTTTGATGGGGATATCATTGATTGTGTAAATTACTTTGGGCAGTATAGCCATTTTCACGATATTGATTCTTCCTAACCACGAACATGGAATGTTTCTTCATCTTTTTGTGTCCTCTCGTATTTCGTTGAGCAGTGGTTTGTAGTTTTCCTTAAAGAGGTCCGTTACATTCCTTGTAAGTTGTATTCCTAGGTGTTTTATTTTCTTTGTAGCAATTGTGAATGGCAGTTCGTTCTTGATTTGCTTCTCTTTAAGTTTGTTATTGGTGTATAAGACTGCTTGTGATTTTTGCACATTGATTTTATATCCTGAGACTTTGCTGAAATTGCTTATCAGTTTCAGGAGCTTTTGGGCTGAGGTGATGGGGTCTTCTAGGTATACTATCTTGTCGTCTGCAAATAGAGACAACTTGGCTTCCAACTTTCCTATTTGAATACCCTTTATTTTATTTTATTTTTTTGCCTGATTGCTCTGGCTAGAACTTCCAGTACTATGTTGAATAGGAGTGGTGAGAGAGGGCATCCTTGTCTACTGCCAGATTTCAAAGGGAATCCTTTCTGTTTTTGCCCATTAAGGATGATATTGGCTGTTGGTTTGTCATAAATAGCTTTTATTACTTTGAGGTATGTTCCATCAATACCGAGTTTAATGAGAGTTTTTAGAATAAAGCGCTGTTGAATTTTGTCAAATGCCTTCTCTGCATCAATTGAGGTAATCATGTAGTTTTTGTTTTTGCTTCTGTTTATGTCGTGAATTACATTTATAGACTTGCATATCATGAACCAGCCTTGCATCCCCGGGATGAATCCTACTTGATCATGATGGATAAGTTTTTAAATGTGCTGTTGCATTCGGTTTGCCAGTATTTTATTGAAGATTTTTGCATTTATGTTCATCATGGATATTGGCCTGAAATTTTCTTTTCTTGTTGAGTCTCTGCTGGGTTTTGGTATCAGGATGATGTTGGTCTCATAAGATGATTTGGGAAGGGTTCCCTCTTTTTGGATTATTTGGAATCGTTTCAGAAGGAATGGTACCAGATCCTCTTTGTGTGTCTGGTAGAATTCGTCTGTGAACCCATATGGACCAGGGCTTTTTGTGCGTGGTAAGCTCTTAATTGCTCCCTCGACTTCAGACCTTGTTATTGGTTTATTCATAGTTTCGGCTTCCTAGTGGGTTAGGCTGGCGTGTTCACAGGTGTCCAGAAATTTATCTATTTCTTCCTGGTTTACTAGTTTGTGGGCATAGAGTTTTTTGTAGTATTCTCTGATGAGGGTTTGAATTTCTGTGGAATCTGTGGTGATCTTCCCTTTATCGTTTTTTATTGCATCTATTTGGTTGTTCTCTCTCTTCTTTTTCATCAGTCTGGCTAGTGGTCTGTCTATTTTGTTGATCTTTTCGGAAAACCACCTTTTGGATTTATTGATTTTTTTGAAGGGCTTTTCGTGTCTCAATCTTCTTCAGTTCTGCTCTGATATTAGTTATTTCTTGTCTTCAGCTAGGTTTTGAATTTTTTTGATCTTCCTCCTCTATCTCTTTCAATTTTGACGATAGAGTGTCATTTTTGGATCTCTCCACTCTTCTCATGTGGGCACTTATTGCTATGTATTTTCCTCTACAGACTGCTTTAAATGTGTCTTACAGATTCTGGTATGTTGTGTCTTCGTTATCGTTGGTTTCGAACAACTACTTTATTTCTGCCTTCATTTCATTGCTTATCGAATCAACATTCAAGAGCCCGTTGTTCAATTTCCATGAAGCTGTGCAGTTGTGAGTAAGTTTCTGAATTCTGAGTTTTAACTTGATTGCACTCTTGCCTGAGAGACTGTTTGTTATAATTTCAGTTGTTTTGCATTTGCTGAGGAGTGCTTTACTTCCAATTATGTGGTCAATTTTGGAGTAGGTGTGATGTGGTGCTGAGAAAAATGTATATTCTGTGTATTTGGGGTGGAGAGTTCTGTAAATGTCTATCAGGTTTGCTTGTTCGAGGTCTGAGTTCAAGCCCTGGATATCCTTGTTAATTTTCTGTCTGGTTGATCTGTCTTATATTGACAGTTGAGTGTTAAAGTCTCCCACTATTATTGTGTCATAGTCTAAGTCTCTTTTAAGTCATTAAGAACTTGCCTTATATATCTTGTTGCTCCTGTATTGGGTTTATATATATTTCAGATCGTTAGCTCTTCTTGTTGTATCGTTGTATCGATCCTTCTACTATTATGTAATGACCTTCTTTGTCTTTTTTGATCTTTGTTGCTTTAAAGTCTATTTTATCAGAGATGAGAATTGCAACTCCTGTTTTTTTTTTTTTTGCTCTCCATTTGCTTGGTAAATCTTCCCTTATCCCTTTATTTTGAGCCTTTGTGAAACTTTGCATGTGAGATGGGTTTCCTTGATACAGCACACCAATAAGTTTTGGTTTTTTATGCAATTTGCCAGTCTGTGTCTTTTGATTGGTGCATTTCGCCCATTTACCTTTAGGGTTAATATTGTTATGTGTGAGTTTGATACTGCCATTTTGATGCTAGCTGGCTGTTTTCTTTATTGGTTGATGCAGATTCTTTATTTTGTTGATGCTCTTTAGCATTTGGTATGTTTTTAGACTGGTTGTTACTGGTTGTTCCTTTCTATGTGTAGTGCCTCTTTCAGGAGCTCTGGTAAAGCAGGCCTGGTGGGGACAAAATCTCTGAGTTCTTGCTTGTTGGCAATAGATTTTATTCTTTCTTCCCTTATAAAGCTCCGTTTGGCTGGATATTAAATTCTGGGTTGAAAGTTTTTTTTTATAAGGATGTTGAATATTGGCCCCCACTCTCTTCTGGCTTGTAGAGTCTCTGCCGAGAGATCTGCTGTGAGTCTTATGGGCTTCCCTTTGTGGTTGACCCGACCCTTCTCTCTGGCTTTCCATAGTATTTTCTCCTTCATTTTAACCCTGGTGAATCTGATGATTATGTGCCTTGGGGTTGCTCTTCTTGCAGAATATCTTTGTGGTGTTCTCTGTGTTTCCTGAAGTTGAATATTGGCCTGCCTTGCTAGATTGTGAAAATTTTTGTGGATAATATCGTGAAGAGTGTTTTCCAGCTTGGATTTATTCTCTTCATCACATTCTGGTACACCTATCAAACGTAGGTTAGGTCTCTTCAAATAGTCCCACATTTCTTGGAGGTTTTGTTGATGTTTCTTTGTGCTTTTTTCTCTAATCTTGGTTTCTTTTTTTATTTCATTGAGTTGATCTTCGACTTATGATATACTTTTTTCTGCTTGATCAATTTGGCTGTTGAAACTTGTGCATGCTTCATGATGTTCTCATGTTTTGTTTTTCAGCTCCTTCTATTCATTCATATTCCTCTCTATGTTGTTCATTCTTGTTATCATTTCCTCGAATCTTTTTTCAAGGTTCTTAGCTTCTTTGCATTGATTTAGAACATATTCTTTTAGCTTACTAACGTTTCTCATTATCCACCTTCTGAAGTCTTATTCCATCGTTTCATCACAGTCATTCCTTGTCCAGCTTTGTTCCATTGCTGGTGAGGAGTTTTGGACCTTTGTAGGATGTGAGGTGTTTTGGTTTTGGGTGTTTTTCTCCTTTTTTGTGCTGGTTTCTTCTCATCTTTGTAGGTTTATCCACCTGTCGTCTTAGTAGTTGCTGCCTTTTCGATTGGGTCTCTGAGTAGACTCCTAGATTTTTGATAATAAAATATTTCTGTTACTTAGTTTTTCTTTGGAAGGTTTAGCTCCTCTGCTGTACAAGTGCTGAGGTCCACTCCAGGCCCTGCTTTTCTGGGGTACACCTGTAGCAGCTGCGGAATAGTGAGGGATGCTACCAGATTTTTCTTTTGCTATCTTTGTCCCAGAATGATGCCCACCAAATGTCAGTTTGATTGGTTTTTTCTTTTTGAGGTGGCTCTTTGGATATAGAGGGGTCAGGAAGCTGCTTGAAGCGACGGTCTATACATTATAGGAGCTCCAGTGCTGAGCTGTGAGCTCCGTTGTTCATTCAATGTTGCTGGGCGAATGTGTTTGTGTCTACTTCAGCAGAACTTATAAAACCCTCCTTTTTTCCCCTCAGATGCTCTGTCTCAGGGAGTTGGGGCTTTCTTAATGAGTATCTGTTGCACTGTCCTGCCCAGCTAGGAGGCAGTCTATTCACTATTTGCCTGCTGGGTATCAGCCCTGCTAGCTGCTGTGGGGCTCCGTTCTACTGTGGTGCACTCTGCCCTGTTGGCAACATCTCTCTGTTATGGCTGGTTGCCTCCGCAACGGCAGGCTGCGTCAACAGTGGGTGGTACCTCAGTATTGGTGGATTGCGTCCATAGTGTCAGACGCCCCTCTCCCACTGGGCTGCATCATTCTGGATTCAGCTGACCCAGAAGCAAATCTCTCAACCCCGAGTGCCTCCAATCGCCATGCTGCTTGTCCCCGTGAGGGTGGGACCCATCGAGCTCGATCACCTTGCTCCCTGCTTCAGAATCCCTTCTCTCTCTCTCTCTCTTTTTCGTTCAAAATTGAATGGATGACTTTTTCTCAGGCGCCCCAGTCGCCTACTGATTGGCCACTGGGATCCATGCAATCTCCACTTAGGCATCCCACTACACTGGCACAAATCTATCTTCCCAGGAATCTCCTGGTCTGGCTCACCATCCAAGTCCCACTCTGCTCTCCGGTGTCTCTCCTACACCTTGGAATTTCATCGTTCTGTGGGCAACAAAGGTCCGTCTAAAAATGCGGCTAGGACTCACTGTCTGTGCCTTCACTGAGATCTGCAATCCTAAGTTGTTTTACGGTGCGATCTTGGAACATCCCCTGGTCAAGAGTCTATTTCATACGGCCTATAATTGAGAGCTTTAGTGCATAATAAACAGCTGTGGAGTAGTCAGGACCCTCTTTAAGGTAGTCTCAAATTAGGCGACTACATGAATGATACACACATGTGTGATAGTCAGAAGACTCTTTGATATGGACACACATACAACACCTTTATGAATACTGCACATTTGGGGAATAATCAGTAATCTATTTCATATGGAGATTCGTTTGATGAGTGAAAAAATAACGCATACATGTGGAGTAAAATGGGGTGAATTACATAAGGCCACTCTTTCAGTGTTTCAGTGAATAATATGTATATCTGATAAGTCAGGAATCTCTTTCACATGTCCACTTGTTCACGGCCTCAGTGCATAAAACTCACCTCAGAAATAGTCAAGGGTCTACTTCAAATAAGTACACATTCAGAGTCTCTGTAAGTAATGCACACATGAGCAATACACAAGAGTCTCTTTTCTATGTCCACTTAGTTAGAGTCTCATTCAGTAATATACAACTGGGAAAGAGTTAAGAGTCTATTTCATGTAGCCACTCATTTAGAACCTCAGTGAATAATTCACACCGGAGTAATAGTTGAGCATTTTATATATGGCCACTCACTATGTGCCTCTCTGAATGATACACACGTGGGGAATCCTCGGGATTCTATTTAAAACTACCACATACTTAGAACCTTATTGAATAATTCAAAATGAAGCAATAGTCAGGTTTCTATTCTTTCTGGCCTCTCCTTCAAAGTTTCAGTGAATAATAAACTTCTATGGAGTAATCATGGCACTGTTTAAGATAGCCACTAATTAAGTGCTTTCCTGAGTTATACACATCTGTCTGATAGTCAGGAGTTTATTTCAAATAAACTCTAATTCTGAGTATTGCTGAGGAATTCACAATTGTGGGAGTGGCACGACTGTACTTGTTATGGACACTCATACAGAACCTTTCTGAATAACACACACATTGAGAATAATATGGAATCTATGTCATACTGCTATTCATTCAGACAAACAGTGAATAACGCACATGTGGAGTAATGAGAAGTATGTTTCATATGACCGTTCTTTCACAGCCTCACTGAATATTACACACCTGTGATATAGTCTGGAGTATATTGTTTATGGCCACTTATTCAGAGAATCACTGAATAATGCACACCTGCAGAATAGCCAGAAGTCTCTATCCTATAGCCTTACATTTAGCCTCACTAAATGTACACACCAGGAAAAATAGTCAGGATTTATGTATATCCCTTCATTTAGAGTCTCACTCAATAATGCACACCTGTGGAATAGTAAGGAGACTTCTTCATTTGGTCTTTCATTTGGAGTGTCACTGAATAATGTGGTGTAGTCAGAAGTCTATTTCATGTAGACACATTTTCAGAGCCTCAGTGAATAAGAGAGACACTTGCTATAGTAAGGCATCTAATTAATATGACCATATCTTGTAATCCTTACTGAATAATACACACCTGGAGAATAATTTGGAGTCTATGTGCGATGGACATTCATTCAGAGCCTCTATGAATAATGCACACCCGTGGGGTAGCCAGGAGTCTATTTCAATTGGACACCCATTAATAGCCTCATTGGATCATATGCACATGTGGATTAGTAATGATTTTATTTCATATGGCCACTGACTCGCAATTTCAGTGAATAATGCACAAATGTAAAGTACTCAGCAGTATATTTCATAGAGCCACTCATTCAGAGATTCACTGAATAATACAAATATTTAAGACACCAAGAATCCAGTTTCATATGGTCACACAATCAGAGCCTCACTGAGTAACACACACCTGGGGAAACGTTAGGAGTCTACTTTATATATCCTCTCATTTACAACCTCTGTGAATAATGCACACGTGTGGAATAAACACTAGTCAATTTTATATAGCCACAAAATCAAAGCGTGAGTCAGTAATACACAACTTTAGAATAGTCACTATTCTAATCCATATGCCCAACATTCAAAGTCAGAGTCAATAATACACACCTGCGGAATAGTCAAAAAAGAATTTTATATGGCCAAAGATTTAGAGCCTCAGTGAATAGTACATACTAGGGGAATACTCAGGACGCTATTACATATGGCATCTATTGCAGGGATTCATCGAGTAAGGAACACCTATATTGTAGTCAGAATTCTATTACGTATAGCCACATATTCAGAACCTAACTGAATGACATACATTTTGGGAAAAGTCAGGATTCTGTTTCTTATAGCCACATATTCAGAACCTAAATGAATAACATACATCTTGGGGAAAATCAGGATTCTATTTCGTATAGCAACTCATTTAGATACCAAATGTAAAAATGCACACCTTCGGAGTATTGAGGAGTCTCTATTTTATGGCCATTCATTCAGAGCCTCACAGAATAATACAGAACCATGTAAATTCAGGAGTGTATTTTACATGGCCACTTATTCAGAACCTCATTGAAGAATCCTGTATATCTGGAAAACACTCAGGACTCTATTATATATGGCCGCTCCTTCAGAGACTCACTGAATAATGCACACCTGAAGAATAGTCTGAAGATTATTTGATATGACCATTCACCCAGTGACTCAGTGAAAAATGCACAGCTGAGAAATAGTAAAGAGGATATTGTCCTGAGTCTATTTTCAGTGATAACTTGTTCACCAACTCACTGAAGAATACCCACGTTGGAAATAGTCAGAGTCCATGTCATATGGCCACTCAATCAAAGTATTACCGAATAATGCACAATGGGGCAATAGTAAGGAGTCTATTTCATATGGCCTCTCATTGAGTCGTCAGTGTGTAATAAATAGCTGTGGAGTAGTCAGGACCCTCTTTAAGGTAGCCCCAAAATACGAAGCTAAGTGAATGATAGACACATGATTGATAGTCAGGAGACTATTTGATATGGACACTTTTACAGCCCCTCTTCGAATACTGCACACTTGAGGAATGATCACTAGTGTATTTTATATGTTGATTCGTTTAAAGAGTCAAAAAATAATGCCACACCTGTGAAGTAAAATGGGGTTTATTACATAAGGTCACTCTTTCAGTGTTTCAGTGAATAATATGTATATCTGATAAGTCAGGAATGGCTTTCACATGGCCATTCCTTTAGGGCCTCAGTGCATAATACTCTTCTAAGAAATAGTCAAGGGTCTACTTCAAATAAGTACCCATTCAGAGTCTCTGTAATTAATGCACATGTGGGCAGTACACAAGAGTATCTTTTCTATGACCACTTAGTCAGAGTCTCATTAAATAATATACATCGAGGCAAGAGTTAAGAGTCTACTTCATGTAGCCACTCATTTAGAGCCTCGGTGAATAATTCACACCAGAGTAATAGTCGAGCATTTTTTATATGGCCACTCACTATGTGCCTCCCAGAATGACACACACCTGGGGAATCCTCAGGATTCTATTTCATACTACCACACATTTAGAACCTTATTGAATAATTCACAATGGAGCAATAGTCAGGTGTCTATTCATTCTGGCATCTTATTCAAAGTTTCAGTGAATAATAAACTTCTATGTAGTAATCAGGGCACTGTTTAAGATAGCCACGAATTAAGTGCCTTACTGAGTGATACACACATGGGTGATAGTCAGGAGTTTATTTCATATGAACTCTAATTCTGGGTATTGCTGAGTAATACACAACTGGGTGAGTGTCAATAGTCTATTTGGTATGGACACTCCTACAGAACCTGTTTCAATAATGCACAGATGGAGAATATTCAGGAGTGTATGTCATATGTCTATGCATTCAGACAAACAGTGAATAACGCACATGTGGAGTAAAGAGATGTCTGTTCCATATGGCCGTATTTTACAGCCTCACCGAATACTACACACTTGAGATATATTCTGGATTCTATTGTTTATGGCCACTCATTCAGAGAATCACTGAATAATGCACACCTACGGAATCGTCAGAATTCTTTATCCTATAGCCTCCCATTGAGAGCCTCACTAAATGTACACACCTGGGAAAATAGTCAGGATTTACTTATATCCTCTTATTTAGAGTCTCACTCAATAATGCACACCTGTGGAATAGTAAGGAGACTTTTCCCTGTGGCCTCTCATTCGGAGTGTCACTGAATATTGTGGTGTAGACAGGAGTCTATTTCATGTAGACAAATTTTCAGAGCCTTAGTGAATAAGAGAGACCCTTGTTATAGTAAGGCAACTAATTAATAGGGCCACATCTGGTAAGCCTCAATGAGTAATACACACCTGGATAATAATTTGGAGTCTATTTTAGATGAACATTCATTCAGAGCCTCGGTGAATAATGCACACCTGTGGGGTAGCCAAGAGTCTATTTCATTTGGACACTCGTTCGTAGCCTCAGTGGATAATATGCACGTGTGGATTAGTCAGGATCTCATTTCATATGGCCACTGATTTCTAATTTCAGTGAATAATGTACAAATGTAAAGTACTCAGCAGTCTATTTCATAGAGCCACTCATTTAGAGATTCACTGAATAATACAAATATTTAAGATAGACAGAATCCTGTATCATAAGTCACACAATCAGAGCCTCACTGAGTAACACACACCTGGGGATGTGTTAGGAGTCTACTTTATGTAGCCTCTCTTTTATAGCCTCATTGAATAATGCACACGTCTGGAATAGACACTAGTGTATTTATATGGCCACAAAATCAAAGCCTCTGTGAGTAATACAAAACTTTAGAATAGTCACTAGTCTATTCTATATGCCCAAATATTCAAAGTCAGAGTCAATAATACACACCTGTGAAGTAGTCAAAAAACAATTTAATATGGCCAAAATTTTAGAGCCTCAGTGAATAATACATATCTGGGGAATACGCAGGACGCTATTACATATGGCATCTATTTCAGAGATTGATTGAATACGTAACACCTGTATTGATGGCAGAATTCTATTTCGTATAGCCACGTATTCAGTACTTAACTGAAAGACATACAACTTGGGAAAAGTCAGGATTCTCTTTCGTATAGCCACATATTCAGAACCTAACTGAATAACGTACACATTGAAGAAAGTCAGGATTCTATTTTGTATAGCCAACCATATAGATACCAAAAGTAAAAACGCACACCTGCAGAGTATTCAGGAGTCTCTATTTTATGGACACTCATTCAGAGCCTCACAGAATAATACAGAACTATGAAAATTCAGGAGTGTATTTTACATGGCCACTTACTCAGAACCTCATTGAAGAATCATATATATCTGGAAAATACTCAGGATTCTATTTTATATAGCCACTTATTCAGAGACTCACTGAATAATGCACATCTGTGGAATAGTCTGGAGACTATTTGATATGACCCTTCACCCAGTGTCTCAATGAAAAATACACAGCTGATAAATAGTGAAGAGGATAGAGTCATGAGTCTATTTTCTGTGGTAACTCATTCAGAAACTCACTGAGGAATACCCACCTTAGAAAAAGTCAGAGTCCATGTCATATGGCCACCCAATCAAAGCATTACCAAATAATGCACAATGGTTCAATAGTCAGGAGTCTATTTCATATGGCCTCTGACTGAGGGCTTCAGCGCATTATAAACAGCAGTGGAGTAGTCAGGACCCTCTTTAAGGTAGCCCCAAATTTCGCAGCTACGTGAATGATATACACATGTGTGATAGTCAGGAGACTATTTGATATGGGCCCTCATACAGCATCACTTCGAATACTGCACATTTCGGGAATGATCACTAGTGTATTTTATATGGTGATTCGTTTGGAGAGTTAAAAAAAAAGCACACCTGTGAAGTAAAATGGTGTCTATGACATATGGCCTCTCTTTCATTGTTTCAGTGAATAATATGTATATCTGATAAGTCAGGAATCTCTTTCACATGGCCACTCGTTCAGGGCCTCAGTGCATAGTACTCACCTCAGAAATAGTCAAGGGTCTACTTCAAATAAGTGCACATTCAGAGTCTCTGTAAGTAATGCACACATGGGCAATACACAAGCATATCTTTTTCTATGACCACTTAGTCAGAGTCTCATTCAATAATACACAACTGAGGATGAGTTAAGAGTCTACTTCATGAAGCCACTATTTTAGAGCCTCATTGAGTAATTCACACCAGAGTAATATTTGAGCATTTTTTGTATGGCCACTCACTATGTGCCTCCCTGAATGATACACACCTGGGGAATCCTCAGAATTCTATTTTATACTACCACACATTTTGAAACTCATTGAATAATTCACAATCGAGCAATAGTCAGGTGTCTATTTTTTCTGGCATCTCATTCAAAGTTTCCGTGAATAATTAACTGCTATGGAGTAATCAGGGAATTGTTTAAGATAGCCCCGAGGGAGGGAGGCAAGATGGCGTCGTAGAGGTGACTCAGGATTGCAGCTCTCGGTGAAGGCGCAGAGGGTGAGTCCTAGCCGCATTCTCGGATGTACCTTTTATGCCCACAGAGCGTTGAAAGTCCCAGGTGTGGGAGAGACACGGGACGCTAGCAGCCGGCTAACGCAACCAGCTCCCGCCGCCTCTTCGGCCGGCGCCGCAGCGGGACCCGGCGCGGAACTCACTGGTCTGGGTGCCCTGTTAAACCGGCAATCTGAGATTTGGAAGGGCAGATTGGCATGTCCATCTGATTGAACGGGACTTGGACAATGAGCCAGACCAGGAGTTTCCTGGGAAGCGTGATCTGAGCCGGGGTAGTGGGCAGCGGCACGGGAGATCGCACGGATCCCAGTGCCCTATCGGCAGGCTCCTGGGGCGCCAGTGAGAGAGTCGACCTTTCAGCTTGGGGAGAGGAAGAGAGAGAGAGAGAGAGGACGGACTCTGAGGCAGGGAGCAGGGTGATCGGGCTCGGCGGGTCCCACGCTCACGGGGACAAGCAGGGCGGCGACTGGAGGCGCTTGGGGCTGAGAGTTTTGTTGCCGGCATTTAGGATGGTGCAGCCCGGTCAGGGAGGGGCGTCCACCATTCCTGACAAAGTGCACCCCCACTTAAGTACCGCCCAGGACTGACGCAGCCTGCCGTTGCCGAGGCAACCTGCCATAACAGAGAGAGTCCGCCGGGCCGCAACAGGGCGGACCCGCCTTAGGAGGTCAGAGCCTTGGCAGGCAAATAGTGAATAGACTGCCACCTAGTGGGGCAGGACAGTGCAACAGATACTCATAAAGAAAGCCCCAACTCCCTGAGACAGAGCATCTAAGGGTGGAAAAAAAAAAAAAAAGAGTGGTGTTTTATGAGTTCTATTGCAGCAGACATAACCTCCCAACAACCCTGAATGAACAACGGAGCTCACAGCTCAGCACTGGAGCTCCTATAAAGCACAGACTGTCTCCTCAAGCAGCTCCCTGACCTCTGTATATCCAAGGAGTCACCCCAGAAAAGGACTAATCAGACTGACATTTGGCTGGCATCATTCTGGAACAAGGGCAGCAGAAAAAGAAACTGATATCATCCCTCACTGTTCTGCAGCTGCTGCAGGTATACCCCAGACAAGCAGGGCCTGGAGTGGACCTCAGCACTCATACAGCAGAGAGGATAGATCATTAGAGGGAAAACTAAGTAACAGAAATACTTCATCATCAACAATCTCAGTGTCCACACAGAGACCCAATTGAAAAATCAGCCACTACTAAGACAACAGGCGGATAAATCCATAAAGATGGGAAGAAACCAGCGCAAAAAGGAGGAAAGCACCCGAAACCAAAACACCTCACCTCCAAAAAAGGACCAAAACTCCTCACCAGCAAGGGAACAAAGCTGGACAGAGAATGAATGTGACGAAATGACGGAATCAGACTTCAGAAAGTGGATAATGAGAAACTTCAGTGAGCTAAAGGTACATGTTCTAAACCAGTGCAAAGAAACTAAGAACCTTGAAAAAAGATTTGAAAAAAGATTCGAGGAATTGATAACGAGAATGGACAACTTAGAGAGGAATATGAATGAATTGAAGGAGCTGAAAAACTCAACACGAGAACTTCGCGAAGCATGCACAAGTTTCAACAGCCGAATTGACCAAGCAGAAGAAAGAATATCAGAAGTTGAAGATCAACTCAATGAAATAAAACGAGAAACCAAGATTAAAGAAAAAAGCACAAAAAGGAATGAACAAAATCTCCAAGAAATGTGGGACTATGTGAAGAGACCCAACCTACGTTTGATAGGTGTACCAGAATGTGACGAAGAGAATGAATCCAAGCTGGAAAACACTCTTCAGGATATTATCCAGGAAAATTTCCCCAACCTAGCAAGACAGGTCAATACTCAACTGCAGGAAATACAGAGAACACCACAAAGATACTCTGCAAGAAGAGCAACCCCAAGGCACATAATCGTCAGATTCACCAGGGTTGAAACGAAGGAGAAAATACTAAGGGCAGCCAGAGAGAAAGGTCGGGTCACCCACAAAGGGAAGCCCATCAGACTCACAGCAGATCTCTCAGCAGAGACTCTACAAGCCAGAAGAGAGTGGGGGCCAATATTCAACATCCTTAAAGAAAAGAGCTTTCAACCCAGAATTTCATATCCAGCGAAACTGAGCTTCATAAGTGAAGGAAAAATAAAATCCTTCATGAACAAGCAAGTACTCAGAGATTTTGTCACCACTAGGCCTGCTTTACAAGAGCTCCTGAAAGAGGCACTACACATAGAAAGAAACAACCAGTTCCAGCCATCCTAAAAGCATACCAAATGCTAAAGACCATCAACAAAATGAAGAATGTACATGAACCAACGGGCAAAACAGCCAGCTAGCATCAAAATGGCAGTATCAAATTCACACATAACAATATTAACCCTGAATGTAAATGGGCTAAATGCACCAATCAAAAGACACAGACTGGCAAATTGGATAAAAAACCAAAACCCATCGGTGTGCTGTATCCAGGAAACCCACCTCACATGCAAAGATACACAAAGGCTCAAAATAAAGGGATGGAGGAAGATTTACCAAGCAAATGGAGAGCAAAAAAAAAGCAGGAGTTGCAATTCTCATCTCTGATAAAATAGACTTTAAAGTAACAAAGATCAAAAGGGACAAAGAAGGTCATTACATAATGGTAAAAGGATCGATACAACAAGAAGAGATAACGATTCTAAATATATATGGACCCAATGTAGGAGCACCCAGATATATAAGGCAAGTTCTTAATGACTTACAAAGGGACTTAGACTCCCACACAATAATAGTGGGAGACTTTAACACTCCACTGTCAATAGCAGACAGATCAACCAGACAGAAAATTAACAAGGATATCCAGGACTTGAACTCAGACCTGGAACAAGCAAACCTGATAGACATTTACAGAACTCTCCACCCCAAATCCACAGAATATACATTCTTCTCAGCACCACATCACACCTACTCCAAAATTGACCACATAATTGGAAGTAAAGCACTCCTCAGCAAATGCAAAACAACTGAAATCATAACAAACAGTCTCTCAGACCATAGTGCAATCAAGTTGGAACTCAGAATTCAGAAAATAACTCAGAACCGCACAGCTTCATGGAAACTGAACAATTGGCTCTTGAATGTTGATTGGATAAACAATGAAATGAAGGCAGAAATAAAGAAGTTCTTTGAAACCAATGAGAATGAAGACACAACGTACCAGAATCTCTGGGACACATTTAAAGCAGTCTGTAGAGGAAAATATATAGCAATAAGTGCCCACATGAGAAGAGTGGAGAGATCCAAAATTGACACCCTATCGTCAAAATTGAAAGAGCTAGAGGAGCAAGATCAAAAAAGCTCAAAACCTAGCCAAAGACAAGAAATAACTAAGATCAGAGCAGAACTGAAGGAGATAGAGACAAGAAAAACCCTTCAAAAAATCAATAAATCTAAGAGCTGGTTTTTCGAAAAGATCAACAAAATAGACAGACCACTAGCCAGACTGATAAAAAAGAAGAGAGAGAACAACCAAATAGATGCAATAAAAAACGATAAAGGGGAAATCACCACAGATTCCACAGAAATTCAAACCATCATCAGAGAATACTACAAACAACTCTATGCACATAAACCAGTAAATCAGGAAGAAATGGATAAATTCCTGGATGCCTGTGTCCTCCCAAGCCTAAACCAGGAGGAAGCTGAAACTATGAATAGACCAATAACAAGGTCTGAAGTTGAGGCAGCAATTAAGAGCCTACCACACAAAAAAAGCCCAGGTCCAGATGGGTTCACAGCCGAATTCTACCAGACACACAAAGAGGATCTGGTACCATTCCTTCTGAAAGTATTCCAAATAATCCAAAAAGAGGGAACCCTTCCCAAATCATTTTATGAGACCAACATCATCCTGATACCAAAACCTGGCAGAGACTCAACAAGAAAAGAAAACTTCAGGCCAATATCCATGATGAACATAGATGCAAAAATCTTCAATAAAATACTGGCAAACCGATTGCAACAGCACATTAAAAAACTTATCCATCATGATCAAGTAGGATTTATCCCGGGGATGCAAGGCTGGTTCAACATACGCAAGTCTATAAATGTAATTCACCACATAAACAGAAGCAAAAACAAAAACCACATGATTATCTCAATTGATGCAGAGAAGGCATTTGACAAAATTCAACAGCCCTTTATGCTAAAAACCCTCAATAAACTTGGTATTGATGGAACGTATCTCAAAGTAATAAAAGCTATTTATGACAAACCAACAGCCAATATCATACTTAATGGGCAAAAACTGGAAGCATTCCCTTTGAAATCTGGCACTAGACAAGGATGCCCTCTCTCACCACTTCTATTCAACATAATACTGGAAGTTCTAGCCAGAGCAATCAGGCAAGAAAAAGAAATAAAGGGTATTCAAATAGGAAAGGTGGAAGCCAAATTGTCTCTATTTGCAGACGACATGATAGTATACCTAGAAGACCCCATCACCTCAGCCCAAAAGCTCCTGCAACTGATAAGCAACTTCAGCAAAGTCTCAGGATATAAAATCAATGTGCAAAAATCACAAGCATTCCTATACACCAATAACAGACTTAAAGAGAACCAAATCAAGAATGAACTGCCATTCACAATTGCTACAAAGAAAATAAAATACCTAGGAATACAACTCACTAGGAATGTAAGGGACCTCTTTAAGGAAAACTACAAACAACTGCTCAATGAAATAAGAGAGGACACAAACAGATGGAGAAACATTCCATGTTCGTGGTTAGGAAGAATCAATATCGTGAAAATGGCTATACTGCCCAAAGTAATTTACACAATCAATGCTATCCCCATCAAACTACCATTGAATTTCTTCACAGAACTGGAAAAAACCACCATGAATTTCATATGGAACCAAAAAAGAGCCCGCATAGCCAAGTCAATTCTAAGCAAAAAGAACACAGCGGGAGGCATCACGCTACCAGACTTCAAACTATACTACAAGGCTACAGTAATCAAAACAGCATGGTACTGGTACCAAAACAGAGATATAGACCAATGGAACAGAACAGAGGCATCGGAGGCAACACAACACATCTACAACCATATTATCTTTGATAAACCAGACAAAAACAGGCAATGGGGAAAGGATTCCCTATTTAATAAATGGTGTTGGGAAAACTGGCTAGCCATGTGCAGAAAGCAGAAATTGGACCCCTTCCTGACACCTTACACTAAAATTAACTCCAGATGGATTAAAGACTTAAACGTAAGACCCGACACCATAAAAACCCTAGAAGAAAATCTAGGCAAAACCATTCAGGACATAGGAGTAGGCAAGGACTTCATGAACAAAACTCCCAAAGCATTGGCAACAAAAGCCAAAATAGACAAATGGGACCTAATCAAACTCCACAGCTTCTGCACAGCAAAACAAACAGTCACTAGAGTGAATCGGCAACCATCAGAATGGGAAAAAATCTTTGCAGTTTACGCATCCGACAAAGGGCTGATATCCAGAATTTACAAAGAACTCAAACAGATTTACAGGAGAAAAACAAACAAGCCCATTCAAAAATGGGCAAAGGATATGAACAGAAACTTTACGAAAGCAGACATACATGAGGCCAGCAAACATATGAAAAAGTGCTCATCGTCATTGGTCATTAGAGAGATGCAAATCAAAACCACATTGAGATACCATCTCACACCAGTTAGAATGGCGATCATTAAAAAATCTGGAGACAGCAGATGCTGGAGAGGATGTGGAGAAATAGGAACACTCTTACACTGTTGGTGGGAGTGTAAATTAGTTCAACCATTGTGGAAGACAGTGTGGCGATTCCTCAGGGACCTAGAAATAGAAATTCCATTTGACCCAGCAATCCCATTACTGGGTATCTATCCAAAGGATTATAAATCGTTCTACTATAAGGACACATGCACACGAATGTTCATTGCAGCACTGTTTACAATAGCAAAGACCTGGAACCAACCCAAATGCCCAACGATGATAGACTGGACTGGGAAAATGTGGCACATATACACCATGGAATATTATGCAGCAATCAAAAATGATGAGTTTGTGTCCTTTGTAGGGACATGGATGAATCTGGAGAACATCATTCTCAGCAAACTGACACAAGAACAGAAAAAGAAATACCGCATATACTCGCTCATAGGTGGGTGAGAAAAATGAGAACATGTGGACACAGAGAGGCGGTCTACTATACACTGGGGACTGTTGGGGGGAATGGGGGAGGGACAGCAGGGGGGGCTGGGGGGGATAGCCTGGGGATGAATACCAAGTGTGGGTGAAGGGGAGGAAAGCAGCAAAGCACACTGCCATGTGTGTACCTATGCAACTATCTTGCTCGTTCTGCACATGTACCCCCAAACCTATAATGCAATAAAAAAAAAAAAACAGATAAAAAAAAAAAAAAAAAAAAAAGATAGCCCCGAATTAAGTGCCTTTCTGAGTGATACACACCTGTGTTATAGTGAGGAGTTTATTTCATATAAACTCTAATTCTGGGTATTGCTGAGTAATACACAACTGTGGGAGTGTCAGGAGTTTATTTGGTATGGACACTCATACAGAACCTGTTTGAATAATGCACACATGGACAATAATCAGGAGTCTATATCATACGCCTACTCATTCAGACAAACAGTGAATAATGCACATGTGGAGTAATGAGAAGTCTGTTTCATATGGCCGTTCCTTCACAACATCCCTGAATATTACACACTTGTGATATAGTCTGGAGTCTGTTGTTTATGGTCACTCATTCAGAGAATCACTGAATAATGCACATCTGCAGAATGGTAAGAAGTCTTTTTCCTATAGTCTCTCATTGAGAGCCTCACTAAATGTACACACCTGGAAAAATAGTCAGGATTTACTTATATCACCTCATTTAGAGTCTCACTCAATAATGCAAACCTATAGAATAGTAAGGGGACTTTTTCATGTAGCCTCTCCTTCGGAGTTTCAATGAATAATGTGGTGCAGTCAGGAGTCTATTTTATGTAGACACATTTTCAGAGCCTCGGTGAATAAGAGAGACCCTTGCTATAGTAAGGCATCTAATTAATATGGACACACCTTGTAAGCCACACTGAATAATACACCTGGAGAATAGTTTGGAGTCCATTTTTGAAGGACATTCATTCAGAGCCTCGGTGAATAATGCACACCCGTGCCGTAGCCAGAAGTCTATTGCATTTTGACACTCATTCATAGCCTCAGTGGATAATACGCACGTGTGGATTAGTCAGGATTAGATTTCATATGGCCGCTAACTCATAATTTCTGTGAATAATGCACAAATGTAAAGTGATCATCAGTCTATTTCATAGAGCCACTCATTCAGAAATTCACTGAATAATACAATTATTTAAGATAGACAGAATCCTGTTTCATATGGCAACACAATCAGAGCCTCATTGAGTAACACATCCCTGGGGAAGCGTTAGGAGTATACTTTATATAGCCTCTCATTTACAGCCTCAGCGAATAATGCACACGTGTGGAATAGATACTAGTCTATTTTATATGGCTACAAAATCAAAACCTGAGTGACTAATACACAACTGTAGAATAGTCAGTAGTCTATTCTATATGCCCAAATATACAAAGTCAGAGTCAACAATAAACACCTGTGGACTAGTCAAAAACAATTTCATATGGCCAAAATTTTAAAGCCTCAGTGAGTAATACATATGTGGTGAATACTCAGGACGCTATTACATATGGCAACTATTTCAGAGATTCATTGAATAAGGAACACCTGTATTGTAGTCAGAATCTATTATGTATAGCCACATATTCAGAACCTAACTGAATGACATACACCTTGCAGAAAGTCAGGATTCTTTTTGATATAGCCACTCATTTAGATAACAAATGTAAAAACGCACACCTGCGGAGTATACAGGAGTCTCTGTTTTATGGCCACTCATTCAGAGCCTCACAGAATAATACAGAACAAAGAAAATTCAGGAGTTTATTTTACATGGCCATTTATTCAGAACCTCATTGAAGAATCATATATATCTGGAAAATACTCAAGATTCTATTATATGTAGCCACTTATTCAGAGACTCACTGAATAATGCACACCTGGGGAATAGTCTGAAGACTATTTGATATGACGGTTCACCCAGTGACTCAGTGAAAAATGCACAGCTGCTAAATAGTCAAGGGGATAGAGTCATGCATCTATTTACTGTGGTAACTCATTCAGAAACTCATTGAAGAAAACCCAACTTCGAAATTGTGAGAGTCCATATCATATGGCCACTCAATCAAAGCATTACCGAGTAATGCATAATGGGGCAATAGTAAGGAGTCTATTTCATATGGCCTCTCATTGAGAGCTTCATTGTGTAATAAACAGCTGTAGAGTAGTCAGGACCCTCTTTAAGGTAGCCCCAAATTACACAGCTACGTGAATAATACACACATGTGTAATAGTCAGGAGACTATTTAATATAAACACTCATACAGCTCCTCTTAGGATCCTGCACATTTGTGGAATAATCACTATTCTATTTCAGATGGTGATTCGTTTGAAGAGTCAAAAAATAACGCAAACATGTTGAGTAAAATAAGGTCTAGTACATAAGGCCACTCTTTCAGTGTTTCATTGGATTATATGTACATCTGATAAGTCTGGAATACCTTTCACATGGCCACTCGTTTAGGGCCTCAGTGCATAATACTCCCCCAGAAATAGTCAAGGGTCTACTTCAAATAAGTAAACATTCAGAGTCTCCATAAGTAATGCACACATGGGCAGTGTACAAGAGTCTCTTTTCTATGTCCACTTAGTCAGAGTCTCATTCAATAATACACACCTGGGGAAGAGTTAAGAGCCTATTTCATGGAGCCAATAATTGAGAGCCTCAGTGAATAATTCACAACGGAGTAATAGTCGAGCATTTATTATATGGCCACTCACTATGTGCCTCCCTAAATGATGCACACCTGGGGAATTCTGAGGATTCTCTTTCATACTATGACACATTTAGATTCTTATTGAATAATTCACAATAAACAATAGTCAGGTGTCTATTCATTTTGGCCTCTCATTCAAAATTTCAGTGAATAATAAACTTCTATGGAGTAATCAAGGCACTGTTTAAGATAGACAGGAATTAAGTGCCTTTCTGAGTGATACACTCCTGGGTGATAATCAGTAGTTTATTTCATATGAACTCTAATTCTGGGTATTGCTGAGTAATGCACAACTGGAAGAGTGTTAAGAGTCTATTTGGTATGGACACTCATACAGAACCTGTTTGAATAACGCACACATGGAGAAAAATCAGGAGTCTATGTCATACAGCTACTCATTCAGACAAACAGTGAAAAACGCACATGTGGAGTAATGAGAAGTCAGTTTCATATGGCCGTTCTTTCACAGCCTCACTGAATATTACACACTTGTGATACAGTCTGGAGTCTATTGTTTATGGTCACTCATTCAGATAATCACTGAATAATGCACACCTGCAGAAGGGTCAGAAGTCTCTATCCTATGGCCTCTCATTGAGAGCCTCACTAAATGTACACCCCTGGGAAAATAGTCAGGATTTACTTATATCACCTCAATTAGAGTCTCACTCAATAATGCACATCTGTGGAGTAGTAAGGAGACTTTTTCATGTGGCCTCTCATTCGGAGTGTCACTGAATAATGTGGTGAAGCCAGGAGACTATTTCATGTAGACATATTTTCAGAGCCTCAGTGAATAAGAGAGACCCTTACTATAGTAAGGCATCTAATTAATATGGCCACACCTTGTAAGCCTCACTGAATAATTCACACCTAGGGAATAATTTGGAGTCTATTTGCGATGGACATTCATTCGGAGCCTCGGTGAATAATGCACACCCGTGGAGTAGTTACGAGTCTATTTCATTTGGGCACTCATTCATAGCCTCAGTTGATAATATGCACGTGTGGATTAGTCAGAATTTCACTTCATATGGCCACTGACTCGTCATTTCTGTGAATAACGCACAAATGTAAAGTACTCACCAGTCTATTTCATAGAGCCACTCATTCAGAGATTCACTGAATAATAAAAATATTTAAGATAGACAGAACCCTGTTTCATATGGTCAAACAATCAGAGGCTCACTGAGTAACACACACCTGGGGAAGCATTAGGAGTCTACCTTATAGAACCTCTCATTTACAGCCTCAGCGAATAATGCACACGTGTGGAGCAGACACTAGTCTATTTTATATGGCCACAAAAAAATCAAAACCTGAGTGAGTAATACACGATTTTAGAATAGTTACTAGTCTATTCCATATGCGCAAATATTCAAAGTCAGAGTCAATAATACACACCTGTGGACTAGTCAAAAAACAATTTAATATGGTCAAAGTTTTAGAGCCAAAGTGAATAATACATACCTCGGGAATACTCAGGACGCTATTACATATGGCAACTATTTCAGAGATTCATTGAATAAGGAACGCCTGTAGTGTAGTCAGAATTATATTTTGTATAGCCACATATTCAGAACCTAACAGAATGACATACACCTTGGGGAAACTCAAAATTATATTTCACATAGCCACATATTTAGAAACTATTTGAATAATATACACCTTGTGGAAATTCAGGATTCTATTTCTTGTAGCCATTCATTGAGATAGCGAATATAAAAACACACACCTGCAGAGTATTCAGGAGGCTTCGTTTTATGACCACTCATTCAGAGCCTCACAGAATAATACAGAATTAGGAAAATTCAGGAGTGTATTTTACATGTCCACTTATACAGAACCTCATTGAAGAATCATATATATCTAGAAAATACTCAGGATTCTATCATATATAACCACTTATTCAGAGACTCCCTGAATAATGCACAGCTGGAGAATAGTTTGGAGACTATATGATATGACCGTTCACCCAGTGACTCAGTGAAAAATGCACAACAGAGAACAATCCAAGAGGATAGAGTCATGAGTCTATTTTATGTGGTATATCGTGTTGAAACTCACTGAAGAATATCAACTTGGACATAGTCAGATCCCAGGTCATATTGCCACATGATCAAAGCATTACCAAATAATGCACAATGGGGCAATAGTAAGGAGTCTGTTTCATATGGCCTCTCATTGAGAGCTTCAGTGAGTAATAAACACCTGTGGAGTAGTCAGGACCCTCTTTAAGGTAGACGCAAATTACACAGCTATGTGACTGATACACACATGTGTGATAGTCAGTAGACTCTTTGATATGGACACTCATACAACACCTCTTTGAATACTGCACATTTGGGGAATAATAAGTAGTCTATTTTATATAGTGATTTGTTTGGAGAGTCAAAAAATAACGCACAGCTGTGTAGTAAAATGTTACTACATAAGGCCACCCTTTCAGTGTTTCAGTGAATAATATGTATATCTGATAAGTCTGGTATCTCTTTCACATGGCCACTCGTTCAGGGCCTCAGTGCATAATACTCCCCTCAGAAATAGTCAAGGGTCTACTTTAAATAAGTACACATTCAGAGTCTCTGTAAGTAATGCACACATGGGCAATAAACAAGAGTCATTTTTCTTTTAGTATAGTTTGAAGTCTGGTAGTGTGATGCCTCCCGCTGTGTTCTTTTTGCTTAGAATTGTCTTGGCTATGCTGGATCACTTTTGGTTCCGTATGAAGTTCATGGTGGTTTTTCCAGTTCTGTGAAGAAACTCGATGACAGTTTGATGTGGATAGCAATGATTGTGTACATTACTTTGGGTAGTGTAGCCATTTTCAGGTTATTGATTCTTTCTAACCACGAACATGGAATATTTGTCCATCTGTTTGTGTCCTCTCTTATTTCGTTGAGCAGTGGTTTGTAGTTTTCCTTAAAGAGGTCCTTTACGTTCTTTGTGAGTTGTATTCCTAGGTATTTTTTTTCTCTTTGTAGTAATTGTGAATGGCAGTTTGTTCTCGATTTGGTTCTCTTTAAGTCTGTTATTGGTGTATGGAAATGCTTGTGATTTTTGCACTTTGATTTTATATCCTGAGACTTTGCTTAAGTTGCTTTTCAGTTTCAGGAGTTTTTGGGCTGAGGTGATGGGGTATTCTAGGTATACTATCATGTAGTCTGCAAATAGAGACAATTTGGTTTCCAGCTTTCCTATTCGAATACCCTTTATTTCTTTTTCTTGCCTGATTGCTCTGGCTAGAACTTCCAGTACTATGTTAAATAGGAGTGGTGAGAGAGGGCATTCTTGTCTAGTGCGGAATTTCAAAGGGAATGCTTCCAGTTTTTGCCCATTAAGTATGATAGTGGCTGTTGGTTTGTTGTAAATAGATTTTATTACTCTGAGATATTTTCCATCAATACCAAGTTTATTGAGGGGTTTTAGCATAAATGACTGTTGAATTTTGTCAAATGCCTCCTCTGCATCAATTGAGATAATCACAGTAATCAAAACAGCATGAAACTGGTAACAAAACAGAGATATAGCACAATGGAAAATAACAGAGGCATCGGAGGTAACACAACATATCTACAACCATATAATCTTTGGTAAAGCAGAAAAAAACAAGGAATGGGGAAAGGATTCCCTGTTTAATAAATGGTGTTGGGAAAAACTGGCTAGCTATGTGCAGAAAGAAGAAACTGGACCTGTTTCTGACACCTTTCACTAAAATTAACTCCAGATGGATTAAAGACTTAAACATAAGACCTGGCACCATAAAAACCCTAGAAGAAAATCTAGAAAAAACCATTCAGGACATAGGTGTAGGAAGGGACTTCATGACCAAAACACCAAAAGCATTGGCAACAAAGGCCAAAATAGACAAATGGGAACTAATCAAACTCCACAGCTTCTGCACGGCAAAGGAAACAGTCACTAGAGTGAATCGGCAACCAAAACAATGGAAAAAAATCTTTGCAGTTTACCCATCTGACAAAAAGCTGATATCCAGAATGTAAAAAGAACTTAAACAGATTTACAGGAAAAACACAAACAAGTGTTTTTGTGTTTGTTCACAAAGGACGTGAACAGAAACTTTACAAAAGAAGACATACATGAGGCCAACAAACACATGAAAAAATGCTCATCATCACTGGTCATTAGAGAGATGCAAATCAAAACCACATTGGGATACAATCTCACGCCAGTTAGAATGGCGATCATTAAAAAATCTGAAGACAACAGATGCTGGAGAGGATGTGGAGAAATAGGATCACTCTTACACTGTTGGTGGGAATATAAATTAGTTCAACCATTATGGAAGACAGTGTGGCGATTCCTCAAAAATCTAGAAACAGAAATTCCATTTGACCGAGCAATCCCATTATTGGGTATATATCCAAAGGACTATAAATTGTTCTACTATAAGGACACAAGCACACGAATGTTCATTGCAGCAATTTTTACAACAGCAAAGACCTGGAACCAACCCAAATGCCCATCGATGATAAACTGCACTGGAAAAATGTGGCCCATATACACCATGGAATATCATGCAGCAATCAAAAATGATGAGTTTTTGTCCTTTGTATGGACATGGATGAATCTGGAGAACATCATTCTCAGTAAACTGACACAGGAAGAGAAAAGAAAATACCGCATATTCTCACTCATAGCCAGGTGAGAAAAAGGAGAACACATGGACACAGTAAGGGGGTCTACTACACACTGGGGTCTATTGGGTGGAATCGCGGATGGACAGTGAGGGGAGGAGTTGGGGGGATAGCCTGGGGAGAAATGCCAAGTGTGGGTGAAGGGGAGAAAGGCAGCAAAACACACTGCCATGTGTGTACCTATGCAACTATATTGCACGTTCTGCACATGTACCACAAAACCTATAATGCAATAAAAATTAAAAAAAGGAGTCTCTTTTCTATGCCCACTTAGTCAGAGTCTCATTCAAAAATACACACCTGCAAAAGAGTTAAGTGTCTACTTCGTGTAGCCACTCATTTAGAGCCTCAGTGAATAATTCACACCAGAGTAATAGTCGAGCATTTTTTATATGGACACTCACTATATGCCTCCATGAATGATGCACACCTGGGGAATACTAGGATTCTGTTTCATATTACCACACATTTAGAACCTGATTGAAAAATTCACAATGGAGCAATAGTCACGTGTCTATTCATTCTGGCCCCTCATTCAAAATTTCAGTGAATAATAAACTTTTATGGAGTAATCAGGGCAGTTTTTAAGATAACCACTAATTAAGTGCCTTTTTGAGTGATATCCACCTGGTTGATAGTCAGGAGGTTATTGCATATGAACTCTAATTCTGGGTATTGCTGAGTAATACACAACTGGGGGAGTTTCAGCAGTCTCTTTGGTATGGACACTCATACAGAAACTGTTTGAATAATGCACACATGTAGAATAATCAGGAGTATATATCATACGACTACTCATTCAGACAAACAGTGAATAACGCCCTTGCAGAGTCATGAGAAGTTTCATATAGACATTCATTCATAGCCTCACTGAATATTACACACTTGTGATATAGTCTGGAGTCTATTGTTTATGGCCACTGATTCAGAGAATCACTGAATAATGCACACCTGCGAAATGCTTCGAAGTCTGTACCCTATGGGCTCTCATTGAGAGCCTCACTAAATGTACACACCTGGGAAAATTGTCAGGATTTACTTATGTCCTTTCATTTAGAGTCTCAATCAATAATGCACACCTGTGTAATCATAAGAGGACATTTTCGTGTGGCCTCTCATTCGGAGTGTCACTAAATAATGTGGTGTACTCAGGAGTCTATTTCATGTAGACACATGTTCAGAGCCTCAGTGAATAAGAGTGACCCTTGCTATAGTAAGGCATTTAATTAATATGGCCACATCTTGTAAGCCTCAATGTATGATACACACCTGGAGAATAATTCATAGTCTATTTTCGATGGACATTCATTCAGAGCCTCGGTGAATACTGCACACCCTTGGGGTAGACAGGAGTCTCTTTCATATGGACAACCATTCATAACCTCAGTGGATAATATGCATGTGTAAATTAGTCAGGATTTCATTTCATATGGCCACTGTCTCGTCATTTCAATGAATAATGCACAAATGTAAAGTACTCATCAGCCTATTTCATAGAGCAACTCATTCAGAGATTCACAGAATAATACAAACATTTAAGATAGACCGAATCCTGTTTCATATGGTCACACAATCAGAGCCTCACTGAGTAACACACACCTGGGGAAGCGTTAGGCATCTACGTTATATAGCCTCTCATTTACAGCCTCAGAAAATAATGTAAAGGTGTCGAATAGACACTATTCAATTTTATATGCCCACAAAATAAAAGCCTGAGTGAGTAATACACAACTTGTGAATAGTCACTTGTATATTCCATATGCCCAAATATTCAAAGTCAGAGTCAATAATACACAACTGTAGACTAGACAAAAAATAATTTAATATAGCCAAAGCTCTAGAGCCTTAGTAAATAATACATACCTGGGGATTACTCAGGATGCTATTACATATGGCATCTATTTCAAAGATTCATTGAATAAGGAACACCTCTATTGTAGTCAGAATTCAATTTCATATAGCCAAATATTCAGAACCTAACAGAATGACATACCCCTTGGGGAATGTCAGGATTCTATTTCGTATAGCCACATATTCAGAACCGAACTGAATAACATATACATTTCAGAAAGTCAGGATCCTATTTCGTATAGCCACTCATTTAGATAACGAATGTAAAAACGCACACCTGTGGAGTATTCAGTAGTCTCTGTTTTATGGCCAATTATTCAGAGCCTCACAGAATAATACAAAACTATAAAAAATCAGGAGTGTATTTTACATGGCCACTTATTCAGAATCTCATTGAAGAATCATATATATCTCTAAAATTCTCAGGATTCTATTATATATAGCCACTTATTCAGAGGCTCACTGAATAATTCACACATGGGGAATAGTCTGGAGACTATTTGATAAGACCCTTCACCCAGTGACTCAGTGAAAAATGCACAGCTGAGAAATAGTCAAGAGGATAAACTGATGAGTCCATTTTCTGTGGTAAGTCGTTCAGAAACACATTGAATAATATCCACTTTAAAAATTGTCAGAGTCCATGTCATATGGCCACTCAAAGCATTACCGAATAATGCACAATGGGGCAATAGTAAAAAGTCTATTTCATATGGCCTATCATTGAGAGCTTCAGTGCATAATAAACAGCTGTGGAGTAGTCAGGAACCTATTCAAGGTAGCCCCAAATTACGCAGCTATGTGAATGATACACACATGTGTGAGAGTCAGGAGACATTTGATATGGGCACTCATACAGCACCTCTTCGAATACTGCACATTTGGGAAATAATCAGTAGTCTATTTCATATGGTAATTCGTTTTGAGAGTCAAAAAATAACGCACACCTGTGAAGTAAATTGGGGTCTATTATGTAAGGCCACACTTTTACTGTTTCAGTGAATAATATGTATATCTGATAAGTCAGAAATCTCTATCACATGGCCACTCATTTAGGGCCTCTGTGCATAATACTCCCCTTAGAGATAGTCAAGGGTCTACTTTAAATAAGTACACATTCAGAGTCTCTGTAAGTAATGCACACATGGGCAATACACAAGATTCTCTTTGTATGCCCACTTAGTCAGAGTCTCATTCAATATTACACACCTGGGAAAGAGTTAAGAGTTTACATCATGTAGCCACTCATTTAGAGCCTCATTGGATAATTCACACCAGAGTAATGTTCGAGCATTTTCATATGGCCATTCACTATGTGACTCCCTGAATGATACACACCTGGGGAATCCTCAGGATTCTATTTCATACTACAACACATTTAGAACCCTACTGAATAATTTACAATGGAGCAATAGTCAGGTGTCTATACTTTCTGGCCTCTCATTCAAAGCTTAGTGAATAATAAACTTTTATGAAGTAATCACGGGACTGTTTAAGATAGCCACGAATTAAGCATCTGAATGAGTGTTACACACCTGAATTATAGTCAGGAATTTATTTCATATGAACTCTAATTATCAGTATTGCTGTATAATACACAACTGGTAGAGTATCAGGAGTCTATTTAGTATGGACACTCATACAGAATCTGTTTGAATAATACACACATGGAGAATTATCAGGAGTCTATGTCATACGGCTACTCATTCAGACAAACAGTGAATAACGCTCATGTGGAGTAATGAGAAGTCTATTGCATATGGCTGTCCTTTCACGTCCTCACTGAATTTTACACACTTGTGATATAGTATGGAGTCTATTGTTTATGGCCACTCTATCAGAGCATCACTGAATAATGCACACCTGCGGAATAGTCAGAAGTCTCTATCCTATGGCCTCTCATTGAGAGCCTCAATAAATGTACACTCCTCGGAAAATAGTCAGGATTTACTTATATCACCTCATTTAGAGTCTCCCTCAATAATGCACACATGTGGAATAGTAAGGAGACTTTTTCATGTGGCCTCTCATTCGGAGAGTCACTGAATAATGTGGTGTAGTCAGGAGTCTATTTCACGTAGAAACATTTTCGGAGCCTCAGTGAATAAGAGAGACCCTTGAGATAGTAAGGCATCTAGTTAATATGGTCACAGCTTGTAAACCTCACTGAATAGTACACACCTGGAAAATAATTTGGAGTCTATTTGTGATGGACATTAATTCAGAGCCTCGGTGAATAATGCACATCCTTTGTTTATCCGGGAGTCTATGTCATTTGGACACTCATTTATAGCCTCAGTGGATAATATGAACGTGTGAATTAGTCAGGATTTCATTTCATATGGCCACTGACTCATCATTTCAGTGAATAATGCACAAATGGAAAGTAGTCAGCAGTCTATTTCATAGAGCCACTCATTGAGAGAATCACTGAATAATACAAATATTTAAGATAGACAGAATCCTGTTTCATATGGTAACACAATCAGAGCCTCACTGAGTAACACACAGCTGGGGAAGTGTTAGGTGTCTACGTTATGTAGCCTCTCATTTACAGCCTCAGCAAATAATGCAGAGGTGTGGAATAGAAACTATTCTATTTTTTTTGTTGTTGCCTAAAGAATATGAGATTTATTTTTGTATCTTCTGTTGATTACAAAGTTTCAAATTGTCAAATCAAAATCTTTCTTCAGTTCTATTTTATAATGTCTAACATTTTTAGAAACAAACACAAAAAGTGTTGTAAAACTTTAAAACTTATAAATTCCAATAATTTACTAAAATTATTCATTAAACTTTGATTTAAATTTTTAAAGAAAATAGCATTGAAAATTTGTTTATTTTTTATTTTTTATTTTTATTTATTTTTAATTTTTATTGCATTATAGGTTTGGGGGTACATGTGCAGAACGAGCAAGATAGTTGCATAGGTACACACATGGCAGTGTGCTTTGCTGCCTTCCTCCCCTTCACCCACACTTGGTATTCATCCCCAGGCTATCCCCCACAGCCACCCCGCTGTCCCTCCCCCATTCCCCCCAACAGTCCCCAGTGTATAGTGGACCGCCTCTCTGTGTCCACGTGTTCTCATTTTTCTCACCCACCTATGAGTGAGTATATGCGGTATTTCTTTTTCTGTTCTTGTGTCAGTTTGCTGAGAATGATGTTCTCCAGATTCATCCATGTCCCTACAAAGGACACAAATTCATCATTTTTGATTGCTCCATAATATTCCACGGTGTATATGTGCCACATTTTCCCAGTCCAGTCTATCATCGTTGGGCATTTGGGTTGGTTCCAGGTCTTTGCTATTGTAAACAGTGCTGCAATGAACATTCGTGTGCATGTGTCCTTATAGTAGAACGATTTATAGTCCTTTGGATATATACTCAATAAAGGGATTGCTGGGTCAAATAGAATTTCTATTTCTAGGTTCCTGAGGAATCGCCACACTGTCTTCCACAATGGTAGAACTAATTTACACTCCCACCAACAGTGTAAGAGTGTTCCTATTTCTCCACATCCTCTCCAGCATCTGCTGTCTCCAGATTTTTTAATGATCGCCATTCTAACTGGTGTGAGATGGTATCTCAATGTGGTTTTGATTTGCATCTCTCTAATGACCAATGACGATGAGCACTTTTTCATATGTTTGCTGGCCTCATGTATGTCTGCTTTCGTAAAGTTTCTGTTCATATCCTTTGCCCATTTTTGAATGGGCTTGTTTGATTTTTCCTGTAAATCTGTTTGAGTTCTTTGTAAATTCTGGATATCAGCCCTTTGTCAGATGCATAAACTGCAAAGATTTTTTCCCATTCTGATGGTTGTCGATTCACTCTAGTGACTGTTTCTTTTGCCGTGCAGAAGCTGTGGAGTTTGATTAGGTCCCATTTGCCTATTTTGGCTTTTGTTGCCAATGCTTTTGGTGTTTTGTTCATGAAGTCCTTGCCTACTCCTATGTCCTGAATGGTTTTGCCCAGATCTTCTTCTAGGGTTTTTATGGTGTCAGGTCTTACGTTTAAGTCTTTAATCCATCTGGAGTTAATTTTAGTGTAAGGTGTCAGAAAGGGGTCCAGTTTCTGCTTTCTGCACATGGCTAGCCAGTTTTCCCAACACCATTTATTAAATAGGGAATCCTTTCCCCATTGCCTGTTTTTGTCTGGTTTATCAAAGATAATATGGTTGTAGATGTGTTGTGTTGCCTCCGATGCCTCTGTTCTGTTCCATTGGTCTATATCTCTGTTTTGGTACCAGTACCATGCTGTCTTGATTACTGTAGCCTTGTAGTATAGTTTGAAGTCTGGTAGCGTGATGCCTCCCGCTGTGTTCTTTTTGCTTAGAATTGACTTGGCTATGCGGGCTCTTTTTTGGTTCCATATGAAATTCATGGTGGTTTTTTCCAGTTCTGTGAGGAAATTCCATGGTAGTTTGATGGGGATAGCATTTATTGTGTAAATTACTTTGGGCAGTATAGCCATTTTCACGATATTGATTCTTCCTAACCATGAACATGGAATGTTTCTCCATCTGTTTGTGTCCTCCCTTATTTCGTTGAGCAGTTGTTTCTAGCTTTCCTTAAAGAGGTCCCTTACATTCCTAGTGAGTTGTATTCCTAGGTATTTTATTTTCTTTGTAGCAATTGTGAATGGCAGTTCGTTCTTTTTTTTTTTTTTTTTTTTTTTTTTTTATTTTTTTTTTAATTTTTATTGCATTATAGGTTTGGGGATACATGTGCAGAACAAGCAAGATAGTTGCATAGGTACACACATGGCACTGTGTTTGCTGCTTTCCTCCCCTTCACCCACACTTGGTATTCATCCCCAGGCTATCCCCCCCAACCCCCCCCTGCTGTCCCTCCCCCATTCCCCCCAACAGTCCCCAGTGTATAGTAGACCGCCTCTCTGTGTCCACGCGTTCTCATTTTTCTCACCCACCTATGAGCGAGTATATGCGGTATTTCTTTTTCTGTTCTTGTGTCAGTTTGCTGAGAATGATGTTCTCCAGATTCATCCATGTCCCTACAAAGGACACAAACTCATCATTTTTGATTGCTGCATAATATTCCATGGTGTATATGTGCCACATTTTCCCAGTCCAGTCTATCATCGTTGGGCATTTGGGTTGGTTCCAGGTCTTTGCTATTGTAAACAGTGCTGCAATGAACATTCGTGTGCATGTGTCCTTATAGTAGAACGATTTATAATCCTTTGGATAGATACCCAGTAATGGGATTGCTGGGTCAAATGGAATTTCTATTTCTAGGTCCCTGAGAAATCGCCACACTGTCTTCCACAATGGTTGAACTAATTTACACTCCCACCAACAGTGTAAGAGTGTTCCTATTTCTCCACATCCTCTCCAGCATCTGCTGTCTCCAGATTTTTTAATGATCGCCATTCTAACTGGTGTGAGATGGTATCTCAATGTGGTTTTGATTTGCATCTCTCTAATGACCAATGACGATGAGCACTTTTTCATATGTTTGCTGGCCTCATGTATGTCTGCTTTCGTAAAGTTTCTGTTCATATCCTTTGCCCATTTTTGAATGGGCTTGTTTGTTTTTTTCCTGTAAATCTGTTTGAGTTCTTTGTAAATTCTGGATATCAGCCCTTTGTCAGATGCGTAAACTGCAAAGATTTTTTCCCATTCTGATGGTTGCCGATTCACTCTAGTGACTGTTTGTTTTGCTGTGCAGAAGCTGTGGAGTTTGATTAGGTCCCATTTGTCTATTTTGGCTTTTGTTGCCAATGCTTTGGGAGTTTTGTTCATGAAGTCCTTGCCTACTCCTATGTCCTGAATGGTTTTGCCTAGATTTTCCTCTAGGGTTTTTATGGTGTCGGGTCTTACGTTTAAGTCTTTAATCCATCTGGAGTTAATTTTAGTGTAAGGTGTCAGGAAGGGGTCCAATTTCTGCTTTCTGCACATGGCTAGCCAGTTTTCCCAACACCATTTATTAAATAGGGAATCCTTTCCCCATTGCCTGTTTTTGTCTGGTTTATCAAAGATAATATGGTTGTAGATGTGTTGTGTTGCCTCCGATGCCTCTGTTCTGTTCCATTGGTCTATATCTCTGTTTTGGTACCAGTACCATGCTGTTTTGATTACTGTAGCCTTGTAGTATAGTTTGAAGTCTGGTAGTGTGATGCCTCCCGCTGTGTTCTTTTTGCTTAGAATTGACTTGGCTATGCGGGCTCTTTTTTGGTTCCATATGAAATTCATGGTGCTTTGTTCCAGTTCTGTGAAGAAATTCAATGGTAGTTTGATGGGGATAGCATTGATTGTGTAAATTACTTTGGGCAGTATAGCCATTTTCACGATATTGATTCTTCCTAACCACGAACATGGAATGTTTCTCCATCTGTTTGTGTCCTCTCTTATTTCATTGAGCAGTTGTTTGTAGTTTTCCTTAAAGAGGTCCCTTACATTCCTAGTGAGTTGTATTCCTAGGTATTTTATTTTCTTTGTAGCAATTGTGAATGGCAGTTCATTCTTGATTTGGTTCTCTTTAAGTCTGTTATTGGTGTATAGGAATGCTTGTGATTTTTGCACATTGATTTTATATCCTGAGACTTTGCTGAAGTTGCTTATCAGTTGCAGGAGCTTTTGGGCTGAGGTGATGGGGTCTTCTAGGTATACTATCATGTCGTCTGCAAATAGAGACAATTTGGCTTCCACCTTTCCTATTTGAATACCCTTTATTTCTTTTTCTTGCCTGATTGCTCTGGCTAGAACTTCCAGTACTATGTTGAATAGAAGTGGTGAGAGAGGGCATCCTTGTCTAGTGCCGGATTTCAAAGGGAATGCTTCCAGTTTTTTCCCATTATGTATGATATTGGCTGTTGGTTTGTCATAAATAGCTTTTATTACTTTGAGATATGTTCCATCAATACCAAGTTTATTGAGGGTTTTTAGCATAAAGGGCTGTTGAATTTTGTCAAATGCCTTCTCTGCATCAATTGAGATAATCATGTGGTTTTTGTTTTTGCTTCTGTTTATGTGGTGAATTACATTTATAGACTTGCGTATGTTGAACCAGCCTTGCATCCCCGGGATGAATCCTACTTGATCATGATGGATAAGTTTTTTAATGTGCTGTTGCAATCGGTTTGCCAGTATTTTATTGAAGATTTTTGCATCTATGTTCATCATGGATATTGGCCTGAAGTTTTCTTTTCTTGTTGAGTCTCTGCCAGGTTTTGGTATCAGGATGATGTTGGTCTCATAAAATGATTTGGGAAGGGTTCCCTCTTTTTGGATTATTTGGAATAGTTTCAGAAGGAATGGTACCAGATCCTCTTTGTGTGTCTGGTAGAATTCGGCTGTGAACCCATCTGGACCTGGGCTTTTTTTGTGTGGTAGGCTCTTAATTGCTGCCTCAACTTCAGACCTTGTTATTGGTCTATTCATAGTTTCGGCTTCCTCCTGGTTTAGGCTTGGGAGGACACAGGCATCCAGGAATTTATCCATTTCTTCCTGATTTACTGGTTTATGTGCATAGAGTTGTTTGTAGTATTCTCTGATGATGGTTTGAATTTCTGTGGAATCTGTGGTGATTTCCCCTTTATCGTTTTTTATTGCATCTATTTGGTTGTTCTCTCTCTTCTTTTTTATCAGTCTGGCTAGTGGTCTGTCTATTTTGTTGATCTTTTCGAAAAACCAGCTCTTAGATTTACTGATTTTTTGAAGGGTTTTTCTTGTCTCTATCTCCTTCAGTTCTGCTCTGATCTTAGTTATTTCTTGTCTTCGGCTAGGTTTTGAGCTTTTTTGATCTTGCTCCTCTAGCTCTTTCAATTTTGACGATAGGGTGTCAATTTTGGATCTCTCCACTCTTCTCATGTGGGCACTTATTGCTATATATTTTCCTCTACAGACTGCTTTAAATGTGTCCCAGAGATTCTGGTACGTTGTGTCTTCATTCTCATTGGTTTCAAAGAACTTCTTTATTTCTGCCTTCATTTCATTGTTTATCCAATCAACATTCAAGAGCCAATTGTTCAGTTTCCATGAAGCTGTGCGGTTCTGAGTTATTTTCTGAATTCTGAGTTCCAACTTGATTGCACTATGGTCTGAGAGACTGTTTGTTATGATTTCAGTTGTTTTGCATTTGCTGAGGAGTGCTTTACTTCCAATTATGTGGTCTATTTTGGAGTAGGTGTGATGTGGTGCTGAAAAGAATGTATATTCTGTGGATTTGGGGTGGAGAGTTCTGTAAATGTCTATCAGGTTTGCTTGTTCCAGGTCTGAGTTCAAGTCCTGGATATCCTTGTTAATTTTCTGTCTGGTTGATCTGTCTGCTATTGACAGTGGAGTGTTAAAGTCTCCCACTATTATTGTGTGGGAGTCTAAGTCCCTTTGTAAGTCATTAAGAACTTGCCTTATATATCTGGGTGCTCCTACATTGGGTCCATATATATTTAGAATCGTTACCTCTTCTTGTTGTATCGATCCTTTTACCATTATGTAATGACCTTCTTTGTCCCTTTTGATCTTTGTTACTTTAAAGTCTATTTTATCAGAGATGAGAATTGCAACTCCTGCTTTTTTTTGCTCTCCATTTGCTTGGTAAATCTTCCTCCATCCCTTTATTTTGAGCCTTTGTGTATCTTTGCATGTGAGGTGGGTTTCCTGGATACAGCACACCGATGGGTTTTGGTTTTTTATCCAATTTGCCAGTCTGTGTCTTTTGATTGGTGCATTTAGCCCATTTACATTCAGGGTTAATATTGTTATGTGTGAATTTGATACTGCCATTTTGATGCTAGCTGGCTGTTTTGCCCGTTGGTTCATGTACATTCTTCATTTTGTTGATGGTCTTTAGCATTTGGTATGCTTTTAGGATGGCTGGAACTGGTTGTTTCTTTCTATGTGTAGTGCCTCTTTCAGGAGCTCTTGTAAAGCAGGCCTAGTGGTGACAAAATCTCTGAGTACTTGCTTGTTCGTGAAGGATTTTATTTTTCCTTCACTTATGAAGCTCAGTTTCGCTGGATATGAAATTCTGGGTTGAAAGCTCTTTTCTTTAAGGATGTTGAATATTGGCCCCCACTCTCTTCTGGCTTGTAGTGTCTCTGCTGAGAGATCTGCTGTGAGTCTGATGGGCTTCCCTTTGTGGGTGACCCGACCTTTCTCTCTGGCTGCCCTTAGTATTTTCTCCTTCGTTTCAACCCTGGTGAATCTGACGATTATGTGCCTTGGGGTTGCTCTTCTTGCAGAGTATCTTTGTGGTGTTCTCTGTATTTCCTGCAGTTGAGTATTGACCTGTCTTGCTAGGTTGGGGAAATTTTCCTGGATAATATCCTGAAGAGTGTTTTCCAGCTTGGATTCATTCTCTTCGTCACATTCTGGTACACCTATCAAACGTAGGTTGGGTCTCTTCACATAGTCCCACATTTCTTGGAGATTTTGTTCATTCCTTTTTGTGCTTTTTTCTTTAATCTTGGTTTCTCGTTTTATTTCATTGAGTTGATCTTCAACTTCTGATATTCTTTCTTCTGCTTGGTCAATTCGGCTGTTGATACTTGTGCATGCTTCGCGAAGTTCTCGTGTTGAGTTTTTCAGCTCCTTCAATTCATTCATATTCCTCTCTAAGTTGTCCATTCTCGTTATCAATTCCTCGAATCTTTTTTCAAATCTTTTTTCAAGGTTCTTAGTTTCTTTGCACTGGTTTAGCACATGTTCCTTTAGCTCACTGAAGTTTCTCATTATCCACTTTCTGAAGTCTGATTCCGTCATTTCGTCACATTCATTCTCCGTCCAGCTTTGTTCCCTTGCTGGTGAGGAGTTTTGGTCCTTTTTTGGAGGTGAGGTGTTTTGGTTTCGGGTGCTTTCCTCCTTTTTGCGCTGGTTTCTTCCCATCTTTATGGATTTATCCGCCTGTCGTCTTAGTAGTGGCTGATTTTTCAATTGGGTCTCTGTGTGGACACTGAGATTGTTGATGATGAAGTATTTCTGTTACTTAGTTTTCCCTCTAATGATCTATCCTCTCTGCTGTATGAGTGCTGAGGTCCACTCCAGGCCCTGCTTGTCTGGGGTATACCTGCAGCAGCCTCTGCGCCTTCACCGAGAGCTGCAATCCTGAGTCACCTGTACGACGCCATCTTCTGTGCTTTTTTCTTTAATCTTGGTTTCTCGTTTTATTTCATTGAGATGATCTTCAGCTTCTGATATTCTTTCTTCTGCTTGGTCAATTCGGCTGTTGAAACTTGAGCATGCTTCGTGAAGTTCTCATGTTGTGTTTTTCAGCTCCTTCAATTCATTCATATTCCTCTCTAAATTGTCCATTCTCGTTATCAGTTCCTCGAATCTTTTTTCAAATCTTTTCTCAAGGTTCTTACTTTCTTTGCACTGGTTTAGAACGTGTTCCTTTAGCTCACTGAAGTTTCTCATTATCCACTTTCTGAAGTCTGATTCCGTCATTTCGTCACATTCATTCTCCGTCCAGCTTTGTTCCCTTGCTGGTGAGGAGTTTTGGTCCTTTGTAGGAGCTGAGGTGTTTTGGTTTCGGGTGCTTTCCTCCTTTTTGCGCTGGTTTCTTCCCATCTTTATGGATTTATCCGCCTGTCGTCTTAGTAGTGGCTGATTTTTCAATTGGGTCTCTGTGTGGACACTGAGATTGTTGATGATGATGTATTTCTGTTACTTAGTTTTCCCTCTAATGATCTATCCTCTCTGCTGTATGAGTGCTGAGGTCCACTCCAGGCCCTGCTTGTCTGGGGTATATCTGCAGCAGCTGCAGAACAGTGAGGGATGATACCAGTTTCTTCTTCTGCTGCCCTTGTTCCAGAATGATGTCAGCGAAATATCAGTCTGATTAGTCCTTTTTTTGCGGTGACTCCTTGGATATACAGGGGTCAGGGAGCTGCTTGAGGAGACAGTCTGTGCTTTATAGGAGCTCCAGTGCTGAGCTGTGAGCTCCGTTGTTCATTCAGGGTTGTTGGGAGGTTGTTTGTCTGCTGCAATAGAACTCATAAAACACCACTCTTTTTTTTTTTTTTTCACCCTGAGATGCTCTGTCTCAGGGAGTTGGGTCTTTCTTTATGAGTATCTGTTGCACTGTCCTGCCCCACTAGGTGGCAGTCTATTCACTTTTTGCCTGCCGGGGCGCTGACCTGCTAGCGCAGGTCCGCCCTGTTGCTGCTGGGCTTCCTTCTGCTGTGGAGCACAAAGTCTCTCTGTTATGGCAGGTTGCCTCGGCAACGGCAGGCTCTGTCAGTCCTGGGTGGTACTTAAGTGGGGGTGCACTTCGTCAGCAATGGTGGACGCCCCTCCCTGACCGGGCTGCACCATCCTAAATTCCGGCAACAAAACTCTCAGCCCCAAGCGCCTCCAGTCGCTGGCCTGCTTGTCCCCGTGAGCGTGGGACCCGCCGAGCCCGATCACCCAGCTCCCTGCCTCTGAGTCCGTCCTCTCTCCCTCTCTCTTCCTCTCGCCAAGCTGAAAGGTCGACTCTCTCACTGGCGCCCCAGGAGCCTGCTGATAGGGCACTGGGATCCGTGCGATCTCCCGTGCCGCTGCCCACTACCCCGGCTCAGATCACGCTTCCCAGGAAACTCCTGGTCTGGCACATTGTCCAAGTCCCGTTCAATCAGATGGACATGCCAATCTGCCCTTCCAAATCTCAGATTGCCGGTTTAACAGGGCACCCAGACCAGTGAGTTCCGCGCCGGGTCCCGCTGCGGCGCCGGCCGAAGAGGCGGCGGGAGCCGGCTGCGTTAGCCGGCTGCTAGCGTCCCGTGTCTCTCCCACACCTGGGACTTTCAACGCTCTGTGGGCATAAAAGGTACATCCGAGAATGCGGCTAGGACTCCCCCTCTGCGCCTTCACCGAGAGCTGCAATCCTGAGTCACCTCTATGACGCCATCTTGCCTCTGATCCGAAACTATTCTATTTTATATGCCCACAAAATCAAAGCCGGAGTGAGTAATACACAACTTGTGAATAGTCCCTTGTCTGTTCGATATGCCCAAATATTCCAAGTCAGAGTCAATAATACACATCTGTGGACTAGTCAAAAAATATTTCATATGGCCAAAGTTTTAGTGCCTCAGTGAATAATAAATACCTAAGGAATACTCAGGACGCTATTTCATATGGCATCTATTTCAGGGAATCATTTTATAAGCAACACCTCTATTGTACTCAGAATTCTATTTTATATAGCCACATATTCAGAACCTAACTGAATGACATACACCTTGGGGAACGTCAGGATTCTATTTCGTACAGCCACTAATTTAGATACCAAATGTAAAAACGCACATTTGCCGAGTGTTCAGGAGTCTCTGTTTTATGGCCAATCATTCAGAGCCTCACAAAATAATACAGAACTATGAAAATTCAGGAGTGTATTTTAAATGGCCAATTATTCAGAACATGATTGAAAAATCATATATACCTGGAAAATACTCAGAATGTTATTACATATAGCCACTTATTCAGAGACTCCCTGAATAATGCACAGCTGGAGAATAGTCTGGAGACTATCTGATATGACCGTTCACCCAGTGACTCAGTGAAAAATGCACAACAGAGAACAATCCAAGAGGATAGAGTCATGAGTCTATTTTATGTGGTATATCATGTTGAAACTCACTGAAGAATATCAACTTGGACATAGTCAGATCCCAGGTCATATTGCCACATGATCAAAGCATTACCGAATAATGCACAATGGGGCAATAGTAAGGAGTCTATTTCATATTGCCTCTCATTGAGAGCTTCAGTGCGTAATAAACACCTGTGGAGTAGTCAGGACCCTCTTTAAGGTAGACGCAAATTATACAGCTACGTGACTGATACACACATGTGTGATAGTCAGGAGACATTTGATATGGGCACTCATACAGCACCTCTTCAAATACTGCACATTTGGGGAATAATCAGTAGTCTATTTCATATGGTGATTCGTTTTGAGAGTCAAAAAATAACGCACACCTGTGGAGTAAATTGGGGTCTATTACATAAGGCCACTCTTTCAGTGTTTTAGTAAATAATATGTATGTCTGATAAGTCAGGAATCTCTTTCACATGGCCACTCGTTCAGGGCCTCAGTGCATAATAATCCCCTCAAAAATACTCAAGAGTCTACTTCAACTAAGGACACATTCAGAGTCTCTGTAAGTAATGCACACATGGGCAATACACAAGAGTCACTTTTCTATGCCCACTTAGTCAGATTCTCAGTCAGTAATACTCACCGAGGCAAGAGTTAAGTGTCTACATCATGTAGCCACTCATTTAGAGCCTCGGTGTATAATTCACACCAGAATAATAGTCGAGTTTTTTATATGGTCACTCACTATATGCCTCCCCAAATGATACACACATGGGGAATCCTCAGGATTCTATTTCATACTACCACACATTTAGAACCTTACTGAATAATTCACAATGGAGCAACAGTCAGGTGTCTATTCTTTCTGGCCTCTCATTTAAAGTTTCAGTGAATAATAAACTTCTATGAAGTAATCAGGGCACAGCTTATGATAGCCACGAATTACGTGCCTCTCTGAGTGATACACAACTGGGTGATAGTCAGGAGTTTACTCCATATGAACTCTAATTCTGGGTATTGCTGTATAATACACAACTGGGAAAGTGTCAGGAGTCTATTTGGTATGGACACTCATACAGAACCTGTTTGAATAACGCACACATGGAGAATAATCAGGAGTCTATGTCATACGGCAACTTATTCAGACAATCAGTGAATAACGCACATGTGAAGTAATGAGAAGTCTGTTTCATATGGCCATTCTTTCACAGCCTCACTGAATATTACACACTTGTGATATAGTGTGGAGTCTATTGTTTATGGCCACTCATTCAGAGAATCACTGAATAATGCACACCTGCGGAATACTCAGAATTCGTTATCCTATGGCCTCCCATTGAGAGCCTCACTAAATGTACACACCTGGGAAAATAGTCAGGATTTACTTATATCCCCTGTTTTAGAGTCTCAATAATGCGCACATTTGGAAGAGTAAGGAGACTTTATAATGTGGCCTCTCATTCGGAGTGTCACTGAATAATGTGGTTTAGTCAGGAGTCTATTTCATGTAGACACATTTTCAGAGCCTCAGTGAATAAGAGAGACACTTGCTATAGTAAGGCATCTAATTAATATGGCCACACCATATTAATTGTACGCCTTACTGAATAATACACACCTCGAAAATAATTTGGAATCTATGTTGGATGGACATTCATTCAGAGACTCGGTGAATAATGCACACACATGGGGTACCTAGGAGTTTATTTCATTTGGAAACTCATTCATAGCCTCAGTGGACAATATGCAATTTAGGATTAGTCAAAATTTCATTTCATATGGCCACTGACCCTTAATTTCAATGAATAACGCACAAATGTAAATTATTCAGCAGTCTATTTTATAGATTCTCTCATTCAGAGATTCAGTTAATAATACAAATATTTAAGATAGACAGAATCCTGTTTCATATGGTCACACAATCAGAGCCTCACTGAGTAACACACACTGGGGGAAGCGTTAGGAGTCTACTTTATATAGCCTCTCATTTACAGTCTCAGTGAAAAATGCACACCTGTGGAATAGACACTAGTATATTTTATATGGCCACAAAATTTAAGCCCGCATGAGTAATACACAACTTTAGAATAGTCACTAGTTTGTTCCATGTGCCTAAATATTCAAAGTCTAAGTCAATAATACACACCTCTGGACTAGTCACAAAACAATTTCATATGGCCAAAGTTTTAGAGCCTCAGTGCATAATACATACCTGGGGAATTCTCAGGACGTTATTACATATGGCATCTATTTCAGAGATTCATTGAATAAGGAACACCTGTATTGCAGTCAGAATTTTATTTTGTATAGCCACATATTCAGAACCTAACTGAATGACATACACCTTGGAAAAAGTCAGGATTCGATTTCGTGAATCCACATATTCAGAAACTAACTGAATAACATTCACCTTGGAGAAAGTCAGGATTCTATTATGTATAGCGACTCACTTAGATACCGAATGTAAAAATGTACACCTGTGGAGTATTCAGGAGTCTCGGTTTTATGGCCACTCATTCAAAGTTTTACAGAATAATACAGAACTATGGAAATTCAGGAGTTTATTTTACATGGCCACTTATTCATAACATGATTGAAGAATCATATATATATGGAAAATACTCAGGATTCTATTATATATATCCACTTATTCAGAGATTCAGTGAATAATGCACACATGGGAAATAGTCTGGAGACTATTTGATATGACTGTTCACCCAGTGACTCAGTGAAAAATGCACAGCTGAGAAATAGTCAAGAGTATAAAGTCATGAGTCTATTTTCTGCGGTAAATCATTCAGAAACTCACTGAAGAACACCCACCTTAAAAACTGTCAGAGTCCAGGTCATATGGCCACTCAATCAAAGTATTACCGAATAATGCACAATGGGGCAATACTACGGAGTCTATTTCATATGGCCTCTCATTCAGAGCTTCAGTGCATAATAAAGAGCTGTGTAGTAGTCAGGAACCTCTTTAAGGTAGCACCAAATTACACAGCTACGTGAATGATACACACATGTGTGATAGTCAGGAGACTCTTTGATATGGACACTCATACAGCACCTCTTGATTACTGCACATTTGTGGAAAAATCACTTGTATGTTTCATATGGTGATTCGTTTGGAGAATCAAGAAATACCGAACACCTGTGGAGTAAAATGGGGTCTATTAGATAAGGCCACTCTTTCAGTGTTTCAGTGAATAATGTGTATATCTGATAAGTCAGGAATCTCTTTCACATGGCCACTCGTTCAGGGCCTCAGTGCATAATAATTCCCTCAGAAATACTCAAGGGTCTACTTCAAATAAGGACACATTCAGAGTCTCTGTAAGTAATGCACACATGGGCAATACACAAGAGTCGCTTTTCTATGCCCACTTAGTCAGAGTCTCATTCCATAATACACACCGAGGGTAGAGTTAAGAGACTACTTCATGTAGCCACTCATTTAGAACTTCGTTGTATAATTCACAACGGAGTAATAGTCGAGCATTTTTTATATTGTCACTCACTATATGCCTCCCTGAATGATACACACCTGCGGAATCCTCAGGATTCTATTTCATACTACCACACATTTAGAACCTTACTGAATAATTCACAATGGAGCAACAGTCAGGTGTCTGTTCTTTCAGGCCTCTCATTCAAAGTTTCAGTGAATAATAAACTTCTATAAAATAATCAGGGCACTGCTTATGATAGCCACGAATTAAGTGCCCTTCTGAGTGATACACACCTGGGTGAGAGGAGTTTATTTTATTTGAACTCTAATTCTGGGTATTGCTGTATAATACACAACTGGGAAAGTTTCAGGAGTCTATTTGGTATGGACACTCATACAGAACCTGTTTAAATAATGCACACATGGAGAATAATCAAAAGTCTATGTCATACGGCTACTCATTCAGACAAACAGTGAATTACGCTCATGTGGAGTAATGAGAAATCTGTTTCATATGGCCGTTCTTTCACAGCCTCCCTGAATATTACACACTTGTGATATAGTCTGGAGTCTATTGTTTATGGCCACTCATTCAGAGAATCACTGAATAATGCACACCTGCGGATTAGTCAGAAGTCTCTATCCTATGGCCTCTCATTGAGAGCCTCACTAAATGCACACACCTGGGAAAATAGTCAGGATTTACTTATATCCCTTCTTTTAGAGTCTCACTCAATAATGCACACCTGTGGAAGAGTAAGGAGACTTTTTCATGTGGCCTGTCATTCGTAGTGTCTCTGAATAATGTGGTTTAGTCAGGAGTCTATTTCATGTAGACACATTTTCAGAGCCTCAGTGAATAAGAGAGGCCCTTGCTATAGTAAGGAATCTAATTAATATGGCCACATCTTGTAAGCATCACGGAATAGTACACACCTGGAGAATAATTTGGACTCTATGTTGGATGGACATTCATTCAGAGCCTCGGTGCATAATGCACACCCATGGGGTAGCCAGGAGTCTATTTCATTTGGACACTCATACATAGCCTCAGTGGATAATATTCAATTCTGGATTAGTCAAAATTTCATTTCGTATGGCCACGGACTAGTAATTTCAGTGAATAATGCACAAATGTAAAGTACTCCGCAGTCTATTTCATAGAGCCACTCTTTCAGAGATTCACTGAATACTAAAAATATTTAAGATAGACAGAACCCTGTTTCATATGGCCACACAATCAGAGCCTCACTGAGTAACACACACCTGGGGAAGCATTAGGAGTCTACTTTATATAGCCTCTCATTTGCAGACTCAGCGAATAATGCACACGTGTGGAGTAGACACTAATCTATTTCATATTGCCACAAAATCGAAACCTGAGTGAGTAATATACAACTATAAAATAGTCGCTAGTCTATTCCATATGCTGAATTATTCAAAGTCAGAGTCAATAATACACACCTGTGGACTAGTCAAAAAACAATTTCTTATGGCCAAAGTTATAGAGCCTCAGTGAATAATACATTCCTGGAGAATACTCTGGAAACTATTAAATATGGTATATATTTCAGAGCTTCATTGAATAAGGAACACCTGTATTGTAGTCCAAGTTCTATTTCATATACCCACATATTCAGAACTTAATAGAATGACAAACACCTTGGGGAAAGTCAGGATACTATTTCGTATAGCCACATATTCAGAACCGAACTGAATAACATACATCTTGGGGAAAGTCAGGATTCTATTTCCTATAGCCACTCATTTAGATACCGAATGTAAAAACGCACACCTGCGGAGTATTCAGAAGTCTCTGTTTTATGGCCACTCTTTCAGAGCCTCACAGAATAATACGGAACTATGGAAATTCAATAGTGTATTTTACATGGCCACTTATTCACAACCTCATTGAAGAATCACATATATCTAGAAAATACTGAGGATTCTATAATATGTAGCCACTTATTCTGAGACTCACTGAATAATGCACACCGGGGGAATATTCTGGAGACTATTTGATATGACCATTCACCAAGTGACTCAGTGAAAAATTCACAGCTAAGAAATAGTCAAGATGATAGAGTCATGAGTCTATTTTATGTGGCAACTTATTCAGAATCTCACTGAAAAATATCCACCTTGGAAATAGAGTCCAGGTCATATGGCAACTCAATTAAAGCATTACTGAATCATGCAAAAGGGGGCAATAGTAAAGAATCTATATCATATGGCCTCTCATTGAGAGCTTCAGTGGGTAATAAACATGAAGGTGTGCCTTCCTCATGTTTTCTGAGCTTTCACTGGGAGCTACAATCGAGAGCTGTTAACCAACAGCCATCTTGGATCCGATCAGGACCTTCTTTAAGGTAGCCCCAAATTACCCATCTACGTGAATGATACACACATGTGTGATAGTCAGGAGACTCTTTGATATGGACACTCATAGAGCACGTTTTTGAATACTGCACATTTGGGGAATAATCACTAGACTATTTCATATGGTCATTCGTTTGGAGAGTCCAAAAATAACAAACACCTGTGGAGTAAAATGGGGTCTATTACATAAGGCAACTATTTCAGTGTTTCAGTGAATAATGTGAATATCTGATAAGTCAGAAATATCTTTCACATGGCCACTCGTTCACGGCCTCAGTGCATAATACTCCCCTCAGAAATAGTCAAGTGTCTACTTCACATAAGTACACATTCAGAGTCTCTGTAAGTAATGCACACATGGGCAATACACAAGAGTCTCTTTTCTATGCCCACTTAGTCAGAGGCTCATTCAATAATAGACACCTGGGGATGAGTTAAAAGTATACTTCATGTAGCCACTCATTTAGAGCCTCAGTGAGTAATTCACACCGGACTAATTGTCAAGCATTTTTTTATATGGCCACTCACTATGTGCCCCCCTGAATGATACACACCTGGGGAATCCTCAGGATTCTATTTCATACTACCACAAATTTAGAACCTTATTGAATAATTCACAATAGTGCAATAGTCAGGTGTCTATTCTTTCTGGCCTCTCATTCAAAGTTTCAGTGAATAATAAACTTCTATGGGGTAATCAGGGCTCTGTTTAAGATAACCACGAATTAAGTGCCTTCCTGAGTGATACACACCTTGGTAATAGTCAGGAATTTATTTCATATAAATTCTAATTCTGGGTATTGCAGAGTAACACACAACTGGGGGAGTGTCAGAAGTCTATTTGGTATGGACAGTCATACAGAACCTGTTTGACAGAGATCAATCCAAGATGGCTGATCGCTAACAGCTCGGGATTGTAGCTCCCAGTGAAAGATCAGAAAACGTGAGGATGTCACACTTTCAGAGAAATTTTCGTCGCTTACGGACCAAAATATTTCCATTGAAGGAGCCCCGCGTGTCACCAGTGCGACTTTTGTGGCCGGCACAGTGGTTTTGTCGTTGATCCAGCGCGGCAGCTCTTCCTGCACAGTAAAGGGGACTGGTTTCCCTACTGACTGGTGTTTGGAGCTATGGGAAGGCAGAGCCGCTTTTTGCGGACTCAAGAAGGAATCCAGACCAGAGATTCCCAGGCAGAAGAGCACCATCAATCTTATCGCTGCTGTTTTGGCCGGCGCAGAGGGTTTCTAAAATTCCAGCACTGGGAATCAATAAATTGGACGTCCACTCAGGAACCCAATTAGAAAGGCGCTAATTGTAAAGACAACAGATGGATAAAATCACAATAAAAATAAAAAAACAGCTTATAAAGGCCGAGAATACCGAAAATCAGAACCCCTCTTCCTCTACAGGTGATAGCAATTCCACATCAGCAACGGAACAGGCCCTGATGGAAAAGGACTGTGTTCCATTATCTGAAATGGGCTTCAAAATGTGGATGATAAAAAAATTTGGGGAGTTGAAAGAACTTGTTCTAACCCAATGTAAAGAAACTAAGATATTTGAAAAAAGGTTTGACAAAATGTTAAAAAGAATGGACAATATAGAGAGGAATATAAATGAACTAACAGAGTTGAAAAATACAACACGAGAACTTAGTGAAATATGCACAAGTTTGAATAGCCGAATTGATTAAGCAGAAGAAAGAATATCAGAGTTCGAAGACCAACATAATGAAATAAAACGAGAAGACAAGAATAGAGAAAAAATGATAAAAAGGAATGAGCAAAGTCTCCAAGAAATATGGGACTATGTGTAAAGACCTATCTCCGTTTGATAGGTGTAACTGAATGTGATGGAGAGAATGATTCCAAGCTGGAAAATACTCTTCAGGATATTATCCAGGAAAATTTTCCCAATCTAGAAAAGCAGGACACTATTCACCCTCAGGTTATACAGAGAACACCACAAAGACATTCCTCAAGAAGAGCAACCCCAAGGCACATAATCGTTAGATTCACCAGGGTTGAAACGAAGGAGAAAATACTAAGGGCAGCCAGAGAGAAAGGTCAGGTTACCCACAAAGGGAAACCTATCAGAGTTACAGCAGATCTCTCAGCAGAATCCCTACAAGCCAGAAGAGAGTGGGGCCGATGTTTAGCATCCTCGAAGAACAGAACTTTCAGCCCAGAATTTCATATCCTGCCAAACTAAGCTTCACAATTGAAGGAAAAATAAAATCTTTTATGAACAAGCAAGTACTCAGAGATTTTATTACCACAAGGCCTGCTTTTCAAAACTCCTGAAAGAAGCATTACACACAGAAAGGAAAAACCAGGATTAGCCTTTCTAAAAATATACCAAAAAGTAAAGAGCATCAACATAAAGAAGAATTTACATCAACGAATGGATAAAATAGCCACTTAGCATCAAATGGCAGTAATTTTAAATTTAAATCGACTAAATTCCCCAATCAAAAGATACAGCCAAAACCTAACGGTATACTACATCCAGACCCATTTTATATCCAAGGATACAGAAAGACTCAAAACAAAGGGTTGGAGAAAGATTTACCAACAAAATGGAGAGCAGAAATAAATAAATAAATAAAAAGAGTTGCAATTCATGCATTTCATAAAACAGGTTTCAAAGCAACAAGAGAGAGTGGTATAAGGATCAATGCATCCTAACACCCAGATACATAAGACCCATAAAGAGATTTAGACTCAACAAGACAGAAAATTAATAAGGATATTCAGAATTAGAACTCAGATCTGGAACAAGTAAACTTAATAAGCACATATAGAGCTCTCCACTTTCGATACATAAAATATACCTTCTCCAATTTAAATACACAAAATATTGATTGGAAATTATAAATACCCACACATAGAATAAAGCAGTATTCTTGTTCTCTCTTCCTCTTTTTCTTCCTCTATTTTCCTCTCCTTCTTAAAAAAAAGAGAACCTGTTTGAATAATGCACACATGGAGAATAATCAGGAGTCTATGTCATATGGCTACTCATTCATGCAAACAGTGAATAACGCACTTGGGGAGTAATGAGAAGTCTGTTTCATATGGCCGTTCTTTCACAGCCTCACTGAATATGACCCACTTGTGATATAGTCTGAAGTCTATTGTTTATGGCCACTCATTCAGAGAATCATTGAATAATGCACACCTGTGTAATAGTAAGAAGTCTCTATCCTATTGTCTCTCATTGAGAGCCTCACTAATGTATACACTTGGGAAAATATTCAGGATTTACTTATATCCCCTCATTTAGAGACTCACTGAATAATGCACACCTGGGGAATAATCTGGTGACTATTTGATATGACCGATCACCCAGTGATGCAGTGCAATATGCACAGCTGAAAAAGAGTCAAGAAGATAGTGTCATGAGTCTATTTTCTGTAGTAACTCGTTCAGAAACCCACTGAGGTATACCCAGTTTGGAAATAGTCAGAGTCCAGGTCATATGGCTACTCAATCAAAGCATTAACGAATAGTGCACAATTGGGCAATAGTAAGGAGTCTATTTCATATGGTCCCTCATTGAGAGCTTCAGTGCATAATAAACAGCTGTGGAGTAGTCAGGAACCTATTTAAGGTAGCCCCAAATTATGCAGCTACGTGAATGATACACCCATATGTGATAGGAGACTCTTTGATATGGACACTCATACAGCAAGTCTTCAAATACTGCACATTTGGAAAATAATCAGTAGCCTATTTCATATGGTGATTTCTTTGGAGAATCAAAAAATAACGCACACCTGTGGAGGAAAATAGGGTCTATTACATAAGGCCACTTTTTCAGTGTTTCAGTGAATAATATGTATATCTGATAAGTCAGGAATTTCTTTCACATGGCCAATAGTTCAGGGCCTCAGTGCATAAAACTCCCCTCAGAAATAGTCAAGGGTATACTTCAAATAAGTACACATTCAGAGTCTCTGTAAGTAATGCACACATGGGCAATACACAAGAGTCTCTTTTCTATGCCCACTTAGTCAGAGGCTCATTCAATAATACACACCTGGGGAAGAGTTAAGAGTCTACTTTATGTAGCCACTCATTTAGAGCCTCACTGAATAATTCACACCAGAGTAATAGTCAATAGTCATTTTTCATGTGGCCACTCACTATGTGCCTCCCTGAATGACACACACCTGGGGAATCCTTAGGATTCTATTTCGTACTAACACACATTTAGAACCTTATTGAATAATTCACAATGGAGCAATAGGCAGGTGTCTATTTTTTCTGGCCTCTCATTCAAAGTTTCAGGGAATAATAAACTTCTATGGAGTAATGAGGACACTGTGTAAGATAACCACAAATTAAGTGCCTTCCTGAGTGATACCCACCTGGGTGATAGTCCGGAGTTTATTTCATATGAAGTCTAGTTCTGGGTATGGCTGAGTAATACACAACTGGTGGAGTGTCAGGAATCTATTTGGTTTGGACACTGAAACAGAGCCTGTTTCAATATCGCACACATGGAGAAAAATCAGGAGTCTATGTCATACGGCTACTCATTCAGACAAACAGTGAATAATTCACATATGGAGTAATGAGAAGTCTATTGCATAAGGCCGTTCTTTCACAGCCTCACTGAATATTACACACTTGTGATATAGTATGGAGTCTATTATTAATGGCCACTCATTCAGAGAATCACTGAATAATGCACAGCTGCGGAATAGTCAGAAGTCTCTATCCTATTGCCTCTCATTTAGAGCCTCACTAATTGTACACACCTGGGAAAATAGGATTTTTCTTATGTCCCCTCATTTAGAGTCTCACTCAATAATGCACACCTGTGGAAGAGTAAGGAGTCTTTTTCATGTGGCCTCTCATTCGGAGTGTCACTGAATAATGTGGTGTAGTCAGGAGTCTATTTCAAGTAGACACATTTTTAGAAACTCAGTGAATAAGAGAGACCCTTGCTATAGTAAGGCATCTAATTAATGTGGCCACACCTTGTTAGCCTCACTGAATAATACAAACCTGGAAAAAAATTTGGAGTCTATTTGCGATGGACATTCATTCGGAGACTCGGTAAATAATGCACGCCGTGGGGTAGCCAGCAGTCAATTTCATTTGGACACTCATTCATAGCCTCAGTGGATAATATGCATATGTGGATTAGTCAGGATTTCATTTTATATGGCCACTGACTCGTAATTTCAGTGAATAATGCACAAATGAAAAGTACTCAGCAGTCTATTTCATAGAGCCACTCATTCAGAGATTCACTGAATAATATAAATATTTCAGATAGACAGAAACCTGTTTCATATGGTAACACAATCAGAGCCTCACTGTGTATAAACACCTAGGGAAGCGTTAGGATTCTACTTTATATAGCCTCTCATTTACAGCCTCAGTGAATAATGCACACGGGTGAAATAGAAACAAGTCTATTTTATATGGCCACAAAATCAAAGCTGGAGTGAGTAATACACAGCTTTAGAATAGTCACTAGTCTATTCCATATGCCCAAATATTCAAAGTCAGAATCAATAATACACTCCCTTGGAGTAGTCAAAAAACAATTTCATATGGCCAAAGTTTTAGAGCCTCAGTGAAGAGTACATACCTGGGGACTACTCAGGACACTATTACATATGGCATCTATTTCAGAGATTCACTGAATAAGGAACACCTGTATTGTAGTCAGAAGTCTATTTTGTATAGCCACATATTCAGAATCTAACTGAAAGACATACACCTTGGGAAAAGTCAGGATTCTATTTCGTATAGCCACATATTCTGAACCTAACAGAATAAAATACACGTTCTGGAAGTCAGGATTCTATTTCGTATAGCCACTCATTTAGATACCGAATGTAAAAACGCACACCTGCGGAGTATACAGGAGTCTCTGTTTCACGGCCACTCATTAAGAGCCTCACAGAATAATACAGAACTATGGAAATTCAGGACTGTATTTTAAATGGCCACTTATTCAGAAACTCATTGAAGAATCATCTATATCTGGAAAATACTCAGGATTCTATTATATATAGCCACTTATTCAGAAATACACTGAATAATGCACACCTGGGGATTAGTCTGGAGACTATTTGATATGACCGTTCACCCAGTGACTCAGTGAACAATGCACAGCTGAGAAATAGTCAAGAGGATGGAGTCATGAGTCTATTTTCTGAGGTAACACGTTCAGAATCTCACTGAAGAATACCCAGCTTGGAAATGGTCAGAGTACAGGTCATATGGCCACTCAATCAAAGCATCACCGAATAATGCACAAGGGGGCAATAATAAGGAGTCTATTTCATATGGCCTCTCATTGAAAGCTTCAGTGCGTAATAAACTGCTGTGTAGTATTCAGGACCCTCTTTAAGGTAGCCCCAAATTACCCAGCTATGTGAATGACACACCCATGTGTGATAGTCAGGAGACTTTTATATGGACACTCATACAGCACCTCTTCGAATACTGCACATTTGGGGAATAGCCACCAGTCTATTTCATATGGTGATTCATTTTCAGAGTCAAAAAATAACGCACACCTCTGGAGTAAAATGGGGTCTTTTACATAAGGGCACTCTTTCAGTGTTTCAGTGATTAATATGTATATCTTATAAGTCAGGAATCTCTTTCACATGGCCAGTTGTTCAGGGCCTCAGTGCATAACAGTCTCCTCAGAAAGAGTCAAGGGTCTACTTCAAATAAGTACACATTCATAGTATATGTAAGTAATGCACACATGGGCAATGCACAAGAGTCTCTTTTCTACGCCCACTTAGTCATAGTCTCATTCAATAATACACACCTAGGGAAGAATTAAGGGTCTACATTATGTAGCCACTCATTTAGAGCCTCTGTGAATTTTTCAAAATGGAGTAATAGTCGAGCATTTTTTTATAAGGCCACTCACTATGTGCCTCCTTGAATGATACATACCTGGGAAATTCTCAGGATTCTATTTCATACTACCACACATTTAACACCTTATTGAATAATTCACAATGGAGTAATAATCTGGTGTCTATTCTTTATGACCTCTCACTCAAAGTTTCAGTGAATAATAACCTTATATGGTGTAATCAGTGCACTGTTTAAGAAAGCCATGAATTAAGTGCCTTCCTGAGTGATACACACCTGGGTGATAATCAGGAGTTTATTTCATATGAACTCTAATTCTGTGTATTGCTGAGTAACACACAACTGGGGGAGTGTCAGGAGTCTATTTGTTATGGACACTCATAAATAACCTGTTTCAATAATGCACACATGGCGAATAATGAGGAGTCTATGTAATACTGCTACTCATTCAGACAAACAGTGAATAACGCACATGTGGAGTAATGAGAAGTCTGTTTTATATGACCGTTCTGACTCAGCCTCACAGAATATTACACACTTGTGATATTGTCTGGAGTCTATTTGTTATCGCCACTCATTTAGAGAATCACTGAATAATGCACAACAGCGGAATTGACAGAAGTCTCTATCCTATGGTGTCTCATTGAGAGCCTCACTGAATGTACACATCTGGAAAAATAGTCAGGATTTACTTATATCCCCTCATTTAGAGTTTCACTCAATAATGCACACATGTGGAATAGTAAAAAGAGTTTTTCATGTGGCCTCTCATTCGGAGTTTCACGGAAGAATGTGGTGTAGTCAGGAGTCTATTTCATGTAGACACATTTTCAGAGCCTCAGTGAATAAGATAGACCCTTGCAATAGTAAGGAATCTAATTAATATGGCCACATATTGTAAGCCTCACTGAATAATACACAATTGGGGAATAATTTGGAGTCTATTTTCAATGGACATTCATTCAGATCTTGGTGAATAATGCACACCCGTGGGGTAGCCAGGAGTCTATTTCATTTGGACACTCATTCATAACCTCAGTGGATCATATGCATGAGTGCTTTAGTCAGGATTTCATTTCATATGGCCACTGACTCATAATCTTTATAATGCACAAATGGAAAGTAATCAGCAGTGTATTTCATAGAGCCACTCATTTAAAGATTCACTGAATAATACAAATATTTCAGATAGACAGATTCCTGTTTCATATGGTCACACAATCAGAGCCTTACTGTGTAACACACACTTGGGGAAGCGTTAGGAGTCTACTTTATATAGCCTCTCATTTACAGCCTCAGTGGATAATGCACGTGTGGAATAGACACTAGTCTATTTTATATGGCCGCAAAATCAAAACCTGAGAGAGTAATACACAACTTTATAATATTCACTAGTCTAATCCATATGCCCAAATATTCAAAGTCAGAGTAAATAATAAACACCTGTGTACTAGGCAAAAAACAATTTCATATGGCCAAAGTTTTAGAGCCTCAGTGAATAATACATACCTGGGGAATACTCAGGATGCTATTACATTTGACATCTATTTCAGAGATTCATTGAATAAGGAACACCAGTATTGTAGTCTGAATTCTATTTCATATAGCCGCATATTCAGAACCTAACTGAATGACATACACCTTGAGGAATGTCAGGATTCTATTTCGTATAGCCACATATTCGGAACCTACCTGAATAACATACACCTTGGTGAAAGTCATGATTCTATTTCATATAGCCACTTATTTAGATACTGAATATAAATATGCAAACCTGCGGAGTATTCAGGAGTTTCAGTTTTATGGCCACTTATTTAGAGCCTCACAGAATAATACAGAACTATGAAAATTCAGGAGTGTATTTTACGTGGTCACTTAGTCAGATCCTCATTGAAGAATCATATGTATCTGGAAAATACTCAGGATTCTAGTATATATAGCCACTTATTCAGAGACTCACTGAATAATGCACACCTGGGGAATAGTCTGGAGACTATTTGATATGACTGTTAACCCAGAGACTCAGTGAAATATGCACAGCTGGTAAATATTCAAGAGTATAGAGTGATGAGTTTATTTTCTGTGGTAACTCGTTCAGAAACTCACTGAAAAATACCCACCTTGGAAATAGTCAGAATCCAGGTCATATGGCCACTCAATCAAAGCATTATGGAATAATGCAAAATGGAGCAATAGTAAGAAGTCTATTTTATATGGCCTCTCATTGAGAGCTTCAGTGCTTAATAAACAGTTATGGAGTAGTCAGGACCCTCTTTAGGGTAGCCCCAAATTACGTAGCTATGTGAATGACACACACATGTGTGATAGTCAGGAGACTATTTGATATGGACACTCATACAGCACCTCTTCGAATACTGCACATTTGGGGATTATTCACTAGTCTATTTCATATGCTGATTTGTTTGTAGCATCAAAAAATAAATCACTCCTGTGGAGTAAAATGGGATCAATTACATAAGGCCACTATTTCAGTGTTTCAGTGAATAATTTGTATATCTGATAAGTCAGTAATATCTTTTACATGGCCACACATTCAGGGCCTCAGTGCATAATACTCCCCTCAGAAATAGCCAATGGTCGGAATTGGACTTGGATGGTGAGGAAGACCAGGAAATTCCCAGGAAAAGTAATTTGTGTTAGTGCAGTGGGCTGCTGCAGGGGAGATCACACGGATCCCAGTGGCCAATCAGTAGGCGACTGGGGCGCCTGTGAGAGAGTCAACGATTCAATTTGGAAAGAAAAAGAGAGAGAGAGAGGACGGACTCTGATGCACGGAGCCAGGTATTTTGGCTCGGCAGGCCTCACCCTCACAGGGACAAGCAGCACTGGCGACTCGAGGAGCTCAGCATTGAGTGATTTGCTGCGTGGTCAGCGGAAACCAGGACTGTGCAGCTCAGTGGGGGATGGGCGTCCACCACAGCGGAGGCAATCCTCCCCTACTGAGGAAGCCTGCCATTGCTTAGGCAACCAGCCATAACAGAGAGACTCCGCCAACAGGGTGGAGTGCACCACAGTTGAATGAAGCCCCGCAGCAGCAGGGCAGACCCGCACTAGCAGGGTGGAGCCCAAGCAGGCAAAGAGTGAATAGACTGCCTCCTACCCAGGCAGAACAGTGTAACAGATACTCATAAAGAAAGCCCCAACTCCCTGAGACAGAGCATCTGAGAAAACAAAAAGGGGGGTTTCATAAGTTCTCCTGCCACAGACGTAAACACATGTGCCCAGCAACCCTAAATGAACAACAGAACTCATAGCTCAGCACTGGAGCTCCTATAAAGTACAGACCATCTCCTCAAGCAGCTCCCTGACCCCTGTATATTCAAAGAGCCACCTTAAAGAAAGACTAATCAGACTGACATTTGGCGGGCATCATTCTCCGTCAAAGATAACAGAAGAAGAAACTGGTAGCATACCTCACTGTTCCGCAGCTGCTACAGGTGTACCCCAGCAAAGCAGAGCCTGGAGTGGACCCCACCACTCGTACAGCAGACGGGCTAAACCATTAGAATTAAAACTAAGTAACAGAAATGCTAAATCATCAACAATCTGGGTGTCTGCTCGGAGACCCAATCGAAAAATCAGCAACTACTAAGACGACAGGTGGATAAATCCACAGAGATGGGAACAAACCAGTGTAAAAAGGAGAAAAACGCCCGAAACCAAAACACCTCACCTCCAACAAAGGACCAAAACTCCTCACCAGCAAGGGAACAAAGCTGGAGGGAGAATGAGAGTGATGAAATGATGGAATCAGACTTTAGAAGGTAGATAACGAGAAACTTCAGTGAGCTAAAAGAACATGTTTTAAATCAATGCAAAGAAACTAAGAACCTTGAAAAAAGATTTGAAAAAGAATTCGAGGAAATGATAACAAGAATGAACAACTTAGAGAGGAATATGTATGAATTGAAGGAGCTGAAAAACACAACACGAGAACTTCGTGAAGCATGCACAAGTTTCAACAGCTGAATTGACCAGGCAAAAGAAAGAATATCAGAAGTCGAAGATCAACTCAGTGGAATAAAAAGAGAAACCAAGATCAGAGAAAAAAGCACAAAGAGGAATAAACACAATCTCCAAGAAATGTGGGACTATGTGAATAGACCTAATCTACATTTGATAGGTGTGCTTAAATGTGACGAAGACAATGAATCCAAGGTGGAAAACACTCTTCAGGATATTATCCATGAAAATTTTTCCAACCTAGCAAGGCAGTCCAATACTCAACTCCAGAAAATACAGAGAACCCCACAAAGAAATTCTGCGAAAAGAGCAAACCCAAGGCACATAATCGTCAGATTCACCAGTGTTGAAATGAAGGAGAAAATACTAAGAATAGCCAGAGAGAAGGGTCGGGTAACCCACACAGGGAAGCCCATCAGACTCACAGAAGATCTCTTGGCAGAAACTCTACCAGTCAGAAGAGAGTGGGGGCAAACATTCAAGATTCTTAAAGGAAAGAACTTTTAACCCAGAATTTCATATCCAGCCAAACTGAGCTTCATAAGTGAAGAAAGAATAAAATCTTTTGCCAACAAGCAAGAACTCAGAGATTTTGTCCCCACCAGGCCTGCTTTACAAGAACTCCTGAAAGAGGCACTACACATAGAAAGGAACAACAAGTACCAGCCTTTCGAAAAACATACTAAATGCTAAAGAGCATCAACAAAATGAAGAATCTGAATCAACCAAGAGACAAAACAGCCAGCTAGCAACAAAATGGCAGTATCAAACTCACACATAACAATATTAACCCTAAATGTAAATGGGCTAAATGCACAAATTAAAAGACACAGACTGGAAAACTGCATAAAAAAACAAAACCCATCAGTGTGCTGTATCCAGGAAACCCATCTCACATGCAAATGTTCACACAGGCTCAAAATAAAGGGATGGAGGAAGATTTACCAAGCAAATGGAGAGCAAAAAAAAAAAAAAAAAAAAAAAAGCAGGAGTTGCAATTCTCATATCTGATAAAATAGACTTTAAAGCAACAAAAATCAAAAGAGACAAAGAAGGTCATTACATAATGGTGAAAGGATGGAAACATCAAAAAGAGCTAACGATCCTAAATATATATGGACCCAATAGAGGAGCACCCAGATATATAAGGCAAGTTCTTAATGACTTAAAAAGAGACTTAGACTCCCACACAATAATAGTGGGAGACTTTAACACTCCACTGTCAATATCAAACAGATCAACCAAACAGAATATTAACAAGGATATCCAGGGCTTGAACTCAGACCTGAAAGAAGCAAACGTAATAGACAGAACTCTCCATCCAAAATCCACAGAATATACATTCTTCTCAGCATCACATCACACCTACTCCAAAATTGACCACATAATTGGAAGTAAAGCACTCCTCAGCAAATGCAAAACAACTGAAATCATAACTAACAGTCTCTCAGACCATAGTGCAATCAAGTTAGAACAGAATTCAGAAACTAACTCAGAAGGGAACAGCTTCATGGAAACTGAACAACTGGCTCTTGAATGTTGATTGGATAAACAATAAAATGAAGGGAGAAATAAAAAAGTTCTTCGAAACCAATGAGAACGAAGACACAACATACCAGAATCTCTGCGACACATTTAAAGCAGTCTGTAGTGGAAAATATATAGCAATAAGTGCCCACATGAAAAGAGTGGAGAGATCCAAAATTGACAGCCTATCATCAAAATTGAAAGAGCTAGAGGAGCAAGATCAAAAAAGCTCAAAACCTAGCCGAAGACAAGAAATAACTAAAATCAGAGCAGAAGTGAAGAAGATAGAGACACGAAACATGCTTCAAACAATCAATATAACCAAGAGCTGGTTTTTAGAAAAGATCAACAAAGTAGACAGACCAGTAGCCAGCCTGATAAAAAAAAGAGAGAGAACAACCAAAAAGATGCAATAAAAAACGATAAAGGGGAAGTCACCACAGATTCCACAGAAATTCAAACCATCATCAGAGAATACTACAAACAACTCTATGCACATAAACTGGTAAACCAGGAAGAATTGAATAAATTCCTGGACACCTGTGTCCTCCAAAGCATAAACCATGAGAAAGCCGAAATTATGAATGGACCAATAACAAGGTCTGAAGTCGAGGGAGCAATTAAGAGCCTACCACATAAAAAAAGCTCTTGTCCATATGGGTTCACAGCCAAATTCTACCAGACACACAAAGAGGAGCTGGTACTATTCCTTCTGAAACTATTCCAAATAATCCAAAAAGAGGGAACCCTTCCCAAATCATTTTATGAGACCAACATCATCCTGATACCAAAACCTGGCAGAGACTCAACAAGAAAAGAAAACTTCAGGCCAATATCCATGATGAACATAGATGCAAAAATCTTCAATAAAATATGGAAAACGATTGCAACAGCACATGAAAAAACTTATCCATCATGACCAACTAGGATTCATCCCGGGCATGCAAGGCTGGTTCAACATACACAAGTCTATAAACGTCATTCACCACATTAACAGAACCAAAAACAAAAACTACATGATTATCTCAATTGATGCAGAGAAGGCATTTTACAAAATTCAACAGCTCTTTATGCTAAAAACTCTCATTAAACTCGGTATTGATAGAACATATCTCAAAGTAATAAAAGCTGTTTATGACGAATCAACAGCCAATATCATACTTAATGGGCAAAAACTGGAAGCATTTCTTTTGAAATCCGTCACGAGACAAGGAGGCCCTCTCTCACCACTCCTATTCAACATAGTACTGGAAGTTCTAGCCAGAGCAATCAGGCAAGAAATAGAAATAAAGGGTATCAAAATAGGAAAGTTGGAGGCCAATTATGTCTATTCGCAGACGACATGATAGTATACCTAGAAGACCCCATCACCTCAACCCAAAAGCTCCTGTAACTGATAAGCAACTTCAGCAAAGTCTCAGGATATAAAATCAATGTGCGAAAATCACAAGCATTCCTATACACCAATAGCAGACTTAAAGAGAACCAAATCAAGAATGAACTGCCATTCACAATTGCTACAAAGAAAATAAAATACCTAGGAATACAACTCACAAGGAACGTAAGGGACTTCTTCAAGGAAAACTACAAACCACTGCTTAACGAAATATCATGAAAATGGCTATACTGCCCAAAGTAACTTACAGAATCAACGCTATCCCCATCAAGGTACCATTGAATTTTCTCACAGAACTGGAAAAAACAACCATGAACTTCATAAGGAAAAAAAGAGAGCCCCCATAGCAAAGTCAATACTAAGCAAAAAGAATACAGCAGGAGGCATCACACTACCAAACTTCAAACTATACTACAAGGCTACAGTAATCAAAACAGCATGGTAGAGAGGGGAGGCAAGATGGCGTCGTAGAGGTGACTCAGGATTAGAGCTCTCGGTGAAGGCGCAGAGGGTGAGTCCTAGCCGCATTCTCGGATGGATCTTTTATGCCAACAGAGTGTTGAATGTCTCAGGTGTGGGAGAGACACAGGACCCTAGTGCAGCCAGCTAACGCAGCCGGCTCCCGCTGCCTCTTCAGCCGGCACCGCAGCGGGACACAGCATGGAACTCACTGGTCTGGGTGCCCTGTTAAACTGGCAATCTGAGATTTGGAAGGGCAGATTGGCATGTCTATCTGATTGAACGGGACTTGGACAATGAGCCAGACCAGGAGTTTTCTGGGAAGCGTGATCTGAGCCAGGGTAGTGGGCAATGGCACGGGAGATAGCATGGATCCCAGTGCCCTATCGGCAGGCTCCTGGGGCGCCAGTGAGAGAGTCGACCTTTCAGCTTGGGGAGAGGAAGAGAGAGAGAGAGAGGACGGACTCTGAGGCAGGGAGCTGGGTGATCAGGCTCGGCGGGTCCCACGCTCATGGGGACAAGCAGGGTGGCGACTGGAGGCGCTTGGAGCTGAGAATTTTGCTGCCGGCATCTAGGATGGTGCAGCCCGGTGAGGGAGGGGCGTCCACCATTGCTGACGAAGTGCACCCCCACTTAAGTACCACCCAGGACTGACACAGCCTGCCGTTGCCACGGCAACCTGCCATAACAGAGAGACTCTGCCAGGCAGCAAAAGCGTGGACCCACGCTAGCAGGTCAGAGCCCTGGCAGGCAAATAGTGAATAGACTGCCGCCTAGTGGGGCAGGACAGTGCAACAGATACTCATAAAGAAAGCCCCAACTCCCTGAGACAGAGCATCTAAGGGTGAAAAAAAAAACAGTGGTGTTTTATGAGTTCTATTTCAGCAGACATAAACAACCTCCCAACAACGCGGAATGAACAACGGAGCTCACAGCTCAGCACTGGAGCTCCTATAAAGCACACACTGTCTCCTCAAGCAGCTCCCTGACCCCTGTATATCCAAGGAGTCACCCCAGAAAAGGACTAATCAGACTGACATTTGGCTGGCATCATTCTGGATCAAGGGCAGCAGAAGAAGAAACTGGTATCATCCCTCACTGTTCTGCACCTGCTGCAGGTATATCCCAGACAAGCAGGGCCTGGAGTGGACCTCAGCACTTATACAGCAGAGAGGATAGATCATTAGAGGGAAAACTAAGTAACAGAAATAATTCATCATCAACAATCTCAGTGTCCACACAGAGACCCAATTGAAAAATCAGCCACTACTAAGACGAGAGGCGGATAAATCCATAAAGATGGGAAGAAACCAGCGCAAAAAGGAGAAAAGCACCCGAAACCAAAACACCTCACCTCCAAAAAAAAAGCAAAACTCCTCACCAGAAAGGGAACAAAGCTGGACGGAGAATGAATGTGACGAAATGATGGAATCAGACTTCAGAAAGTGGATAATGAGAAACTTCAGTGAGCTAAAGGAACATGTTCTAAACCAGTGCAAAGAAACTAAGAACCTTGAAAAAAGATTTGAAAAAAGATTCGAGGAATTGATAACGAGAATGGACAACTTAGAGAGGAATATGAATGAATTGAAGGAGCTGAAAAACACAACACGAGAACTTCGCAAAGCATGCACAAGTTTCAACAGCCGAATTGACCAAGCAGAAGAAAGAATATCAGAAGTTGAAGATCAACTCAATGAAATAAAACGAGAAACCAAGATTAAAGAAAAAAGCACAAAGAGGAATGAACAAAATCTCCAAGAAATGTGGGACTATGTGAAGAGACCAAACCTACGTTTGATAGGTGTACCAGAATGTGACGAAGAGAATGAATCCAAGGTGGAAAACACTCTTCAGGATATTATCCAGGAAAATTTCCCCAACCTAGCAAGACAGGTCAATACTCAACCCCAGGAAATACAGAGAACACCACAAAGATATTCTGCAAGAAGAGCAACCGCAAGGCACATAATCGACAGATTCACCAGGGTTGAAACGAAGGACAAAATACAAAGGGCAGCCAGAGAGAAAGGTCGGGTCACCCACAAAGGGAAGCCCATCAGACTCACAGCAGATCTCTCGGCAGAGACTCTACAAGCCAGAAGAGAGTGGGGGCCAATATTCAACATCTTTAAGAAAAGAGCTTTCAACCCAGAATTTCATATCCAGCAAAACTGAGCTTCATAAGTGAAGGAAAAATAAAATCCTTCACGAACAAGCAAGTACTCAGAGATTTTGTCACCACTAGGCCTGCTTTACAAGAGCTTCTGAAAGAGGCACTACACATAGAAAGAAACAACCAGTTCCAACCATCCTAAAAGCATACCAAATGCTAAAGCCCATCAACAAAATGAAGAATGTACATGAACCAACGGGCAAAACAGCCAGCTAGCATCAAAATGGCAGTATCAAATTCACACATAACAATATTAACCCTGAATGTAAATGGGCTAAATGCACCAATCAAAAGACACAGACTGGCAAATTGGATAAAAAACCAAAACCCATCGGTGTGCTGTATCCAGGAAACCCACCTCACATGCAAAGATACACAAAGGCTCAAAATAAAAGGATGGAGGATGATTTACCAAGCAAATGGAGAGAAAAAAAAAGCAGGAGTTGCAATTCTCATCTCTAATAAAATAGACTTTAAAGCAACAAAGATCAAAAGGGACAAAGAAGGTCATTACATAATGGTAAAAGGATCAATACAACAAGAAGATATAACAATTCTAAATATATATGGACCCAATGTAGGAGCACCCAGATATATAAGGCAAGTTCTTAATGACTTACAAAGAGACTTAGACTCCCACACAATAATAGTGGGAGACTTTAACACTCCACTGTCAATAGCAGACAGATCAACCAGACAGAAAATTAACAAGGATATCCAGGACTTGAACTCAGACCTGGAACAAGCAAACCTCATAGACATTTACAGAACCTTCCACCCCAAATCCACAGAATATACATTCTTCTCAGCACCACATCACACCTACTCCAAAATTGACCACATAATTGGAAGTAAAGCACTCCTCAGCAAATGCAAAACAACTGAAATCATAACAAACAGTCTCTCAGACCATAGTGCAATCAAGTTGGAACTCAGAATTCAGAAAATAACTCAGAACCGCACAGCTTCATGGAAACTGAACAACTGGCTCTTGAATGTTGATTGGATAAACAATGAAATGAAGGCAGAAATAAAGAAGTTCTTTGAAACCAATCAAAATGAAGACACAACATATCAGAATCTCTGGGACACATTTACAGCAGTCTGTAGAGGAAAATATAGAGCAATAAGTGCCCACATGAGAAGAGTGGAGAGATCCAAAATTAACACCCTATCATCAAAATTGAAAGAGCTAGAGGAGCAAGATCAAAAAAGCTCAAAACCTAGCCGAAGACAAGAAATAACTAAGATCAGAGCAGAATTGAAGGAGATAGAGACAAGAAAAACCCTTCAAAAAATCAATAAATCTAAGAGCTGGTTTTTCGAAAAGATCAACAAAATAGACAGACCACTAGCCAGACTGATAAAAAAGAAAAGAGAGAACAACCAAATAGATGCAATAAAAAACGATAAAGGGGAAATCACCACAGATTCCACAGAAATTCAAACCATCATCAGAGAATACTACAAACAACTCTATGCACATAAACTAGTAAATCGGGAAGAAATGGATAAATTCCTGGACGCCTGTGTCCTCCCAAGCCTAAACCAGGAGGAAGCCGAAAGTATGAATAGACCAATAACAAGGTCTGAAGTTGAGGCAGCAATTAAGAGCCTACCACACAAAAAAAGCCCAGGTCCAGATGGGTTCACAGCTGAATTCTACCAGACACACAAAGAGGATCTGGTACCATTCCTTCTGAAAATATTCCAAATAATCCAAAAAGAGGGAACCCTTCCCAAATCATTTTATGAGACCAACATCATCCTGATACCAAAACCTGACAAAGACTCAACAAGAAAAGAGAACTTCAGGCCAATATCCATGATGAACATAGATGCAAAAATCTTCAATAAAATACTGGCAAACTGATTGCAACAGCACATTAAAAAACTTATCCATCATGATCAAGTAGGATTCATCCCGGGGATGCAAGGCTGGTTCAACATACGCAAGTCGATAAATGTAATTCACCACATAAACAGAAGCAAAAACCAAAACCACATGATTATCTCAATTGACGCAGAGAAGGCATTTGACAAAATTCAACAGCCCTTTATGCTAAAAAACCTCACCAACTTGGTATTGATGGAACATATCTCAAAGTAATAAAAGCTATTTACGACAAACCAACAGCCAATATCATACTTAATGGGCAAAAACTGGAAGCATTCCCTTTGAAATCCGGCACTAGACAAGGATGCCCTCTCTCACCACTTCTATTCAACATAGTACTGGAAGTTCTAGCCAGAGCAATCAGGCAAGGAAAAGAAATAAAGGGTATTCAAATAGGAAAGGTGGAAGCCAAATTGTCTCTATTTTCAGACGACATGATAGTGTACCTAGAAGACCCCATCACCTCAGCCCAAAAGCTCCTGAAACTGATAAGCAACTTCAGCAAAGTCTCAGAATATAAAATCAATGTTCAAAAATCACAAGCATTCCTATACACCAATAACAGACTTAAAGAGAACCAAATCAAGAACGAACTGCCATTCGTAATTGCTACAAAGGAAATAAAATACCTAGGAATACAACTCACTAGGAATGTAAGGGACCTCTTTAAGAAAAACTACAAACAACTGCTCAACGAAATAAGAGAGGAAACAAACAGATGGAGAAACATATCATGCTCGTGGATAGTAAGAATCAATATCGTGAAAATGGCTATACTGCCCAAAGTCATTTACACAATCAATGCTATCCCCATCAAACTACCATTGAATTTCTTCACAGAACTGGACAAAACCACCATGAATTTCGTATGGAACCAAAAAAGAGCCCGCATAGCCAAGTCAATTCTAAGCAAAAAGAACACAGCAGGAGGCATCATGCTACCAGACTTCAAACTATACTACAAGGCTACAGTAATCAAAACAGCCTGGTACTGGTATCAAAACAGAGATATAGACCAATGGAACAGAATAGAAGCATCGGAGGCAACACAAAATATCTACAACCATATTATCTTTGATAAACCAGACAAAAACAGGCAATGGGGAAAGGATTCCCTATTTAATAAATGGTGTTGGGAAAACTGGCTAGCCATGTGCAGAAAGCAGAAACTGGACCCCTTCCTGACACCTTACACTAAAATTCACTCCAGATGGATTAAAGACTTAAACATAAGACCTGACACCATAAAAACCCTAGAAGAAAATCTGGGCAAAACCATTCAGGAAATAGGAGTAGGAAAGGACTTCATGACCAAAACACCAAAAGCATTGGCAACAAAAGCCAAAATAGACAAATGGGACCTAATCAAACTCCACAGCTTCTGCACGGTAAAAGAGACAGTCACTAGAGTGAATCGGCAACCATCAGAATGGGAAAAAATCTTTGCAGTTTACACATCTGACAAAGGGCTGATATCCAGAATTTACAAAGAAATCAAACAGATTTACAGGAAAAAAACAAACAAGCCCATTCAAAAATGGGCAAAGGATATGAACAGACACTTTACAAAGGAAGACATACATGAGGCCAACAAACATATGAAAAAGTGCTCATCATCGTTGGTCATTAGAGAGATGCAAATCAAAACCACATTGAGATACCATCTCACACCAGTTAGAATGGCGATCATTAAAAAATCTGGAGTCAGCAGATGCTGGAGAGGATGTGGAGAAATAGGAACACTCTTACACTGTTGGTGGGAGTGTAAATTAGTTCAACCATTGTGGAGGACAGTGTGGCGATTCCTCAGGGACCTAGAAATAGAAATTCCATTTGACCCAGCAATCCCATTACTCGGTATCTATCCAAAGGACTATAAATCGTTCTACTATAAGGACACATGCACACGAATATTCATTGCAGCACTGTTTACAATATCAAGGACCTGGAACCAACCCAAATGCCCAACGATGATAGACTGGACTGGGAAAATGTGGCACATATACACCACGGAATATTATGCAGCAATCAAAAATGATGAGTTTGTGTCCTTTGTAGTGACATGGATGAATCTGGAGAACATCATTCTCAGCAAACTGACACAAGAACAGAAAAAGAAATACCGCATATACTCACTCATAGGTGGGTGAGAAAAATGAGAACACATGGACACAGAGAGGCGGTCTACTATACACTGGGGACTGTTGGGGGGAATGGGGGAGGGACAGTGGGGGGGGCTGGGGGGATGACCTGGGGATGACTACCAAGTGTGGGTCAAGGGGAGGAAGGCAGCAAAGCACACTGCCATATGTGTACCTATGCAACTGTCTTGCACGTTCTGCATATGTACCCTCAAACCTATAATGCAATAAAAATTAAAAAAAAAAACACATGGCACTTGTACCAAAACAGAGATATAAACCAATGGAACAGAACAGAGGCATCGGACGCACCACAACATATCTAAAACTGTGGGGGTCACTCCTGCAAAGGGCCCTTGACAGGACCCTCGCCATCTTGAACTTGAGCCCATACACATTTCTCCTCTCCTGGAGGCTGTTGAGCTAAGGGGAAAGAGGAAGTCTGGTTGCACTGATTGTTTAATCATTTATTTTTGCCTCCGACATTTGCAACAGAATGGCTGAGCTCAGGCCTTGTGGTCTAATGAGACATTGTATAGTTAGACATTGTGTGCCTCCTACTTCCTTCTCTTCCCAATGACTGTATGACTTTATTTACCTCTGCTAACTCAATCATATTGTTTGCATATGATCCTATATGAATAGGCAAGTTTGGAATGACATTTGGAAACGTCCAGCTGTACCTTATTAACGATTTTATTGCTTGCTTGACTTATTTTAGATGAGCATATGTTTAGATTTATGACCCCCTTTTTCACAAACTTTATTGTCCCTTTGCTCTACACCCTATGATTATGAGTAATACTTTCTGTACCCCTTTTCTTGTGATTTTTGTTCTTGATCTTATATCAAGATACAATGAAATGTACATCACTTCTCAAGCGCTAAAAGGTATATAACCTGTGGTTTGCACAAATAAACTTGCTGCTTTGGCACTTGCTGTCCTGGTATTGCCTGGCAGTCCTCCAGACTCCACTTTCTATTTGTCTTTTCTTCTGTGCACTCTCTCTTCCAGGTTGAGAACGTTTGAGTGGGGCTGAGGCTCTCCGCTGGTTGGAAGTCCCCCGGCAGCCATGCCAGACCCCCACATCTGGTGCCCAAACAGGGATTTTTGACACGAGGGATCACAGTGACGCTCAAGTTATAAAGGTGAGGCTGCAGCAGTAAGTTTGGCTTTTCTCATAAGTAAGCTGTCTATTTTTGATTTTGTATAATATTAATCAAATTGTTTTTCTCTTCGTTGTACATACAAGTCAAAGTAAACAGAATTTCTAAGTTTCATCTGGAGTAAAACATGGGGCATATAGAATCTAAGGAGTGTAACTTGTTTATACAATTATTGCAAAAAATGATTAAGTCACATGGACATGATATTAAGCTAAAAACTGTGGAGGAATTTGTGCACATTATTCGTGAAATTTGCCTGTGGGTTCCAGAAGGAGGAATATTGGAGGAAACTGCATGGAATGCAATTGGTGAGAAAATTGAACAATATGCCTTTCATAACAAAGCTTTACCTCAAACCGAGGTTTTACTTTCTGTTTGGTCTAAACTTAAAGACTCTGTCTGCTCCTCTCAAGCAGAACCTGCTCGCCCTTGCTCTCGCAATGCTATTTCTTCCCCTGCTGCTGCTTTTTCCCCTCCTGCTTCTGAACTTGATCCTCTTGGTCAAATGGAGCGCGGTCAAATGGAGCGCTGTATTAACCATTCTTCTTCTAGACATCCACCTATGGATACCTGCCAACTTGTGACAGAAGCTGATTTAAAAGAGCCCGATGGGTATTTCTCCCCACTTAACACCCCTCACCGTGATCTTAACCCAGTAACTCTTACCCTTCCCTCGGACCTTTCTGATCAAGTCAGAGACTTACTTTCTCTTTGCTCTAAAGCACTCACCTTGCAACAACACTGCTTTCCTGTTGCTCAGGCACCATCTTCTGTGCCTTCTAATTCTTTGGTTATTAGATCCACCCCCACTGCTCCCATTTCCCCCTTAACACAAGCAATGATGTACATGCATAAGGGTTTTGTTGACACTGATAATACATCATTATATCCTCTCATAGAAGTTACTGATAATGTAGGCAATGTTACCCGTCATTATGAAGTTATCCCTCCTAAGTTCCTGAAAGATCTTAAGGAAGCTGTCACACACTATAGACCCAACTCAGCCTTTTGCTCAGCTCTTGTTAGTTCCTGTTAATGTATCAATTGAACATCCTTTATCGAAGAAAACCAGAGGGTCAAAAAATTTTGGCTCCTCTTCTTATGCATATTGGATTCAATCCATCTCGGCTAGTAGGTCTGAGATGATCCTTAACGTTAATGGTAAAACTTTTAAAGGACTTTTGGACACTGGTGCCGATGTTTCAGTCATCTCTTCTATGCATTGGCCTTCTGACTGGCCACTTACTGTGGCAATAACCTCTTTACAAGGTATTGGCATGAGTTCTAATCCCCAACAGTCTGCTACTTTATTGTCTTGGACAGACTCTGATGGTCATTCTGGTACTTTTCGCCCCTATGTCCTCCCAGACATTCCTATTAATTTGTGGGGCAGAGATATTTTGAAAGCTATGGGGGCTCACCTGGTTACACACAGCCCTGCTTTAGACATTATGCTTAAACAAGGATTTCATCCAGCTAAGGGACTTGGTAAAAATCTACAGGGCTCTTCTGAGCCCCTGCCTGTACAGGTGAAAACTGACCGTGCTGGTCTTGGGTGTTTTTAGAGGGGGCCACTGTAACTCCCAATACTCATGCTGATCCTATCACTTGGATATCTGATGCACCCATATGGGTTGAGCAGTGGCCCCTCCCTTCTGAAAAAATTTTAGTAGCTCGCAAGTTGGTTTGGGAGCAACTTGAAGCGGGCCATATCAGACCCACTAACAGTCCTTGGAATTCTCCTATTTTTGTTATTAAGAAAAAGTCTGGCAAATGGAGATTGTTACAGGACCTGAGAAAAGTTAATGACACCATGGTGGTTATGGGGGCACTTCAACCTGGAATGCCCTCCCCTGTTGTGGTTCTACAGGAATGGCATATGTTAGTTATTGATTTAAATGATTGTTTCTTTTCCATCCCATTAGCTTCTCAGGATTGTAAACGTTTTGCCTTTAGCGTACCAGCTACCAATTATGACAGACCTTATGAAAGATTTGAATGGGTTGTTTTACCTCAGGGCATGGCAAATAGTCCTACTTTGTGTCAGTCCTATGTTGCTAAGGTACTTTCTCCTCTTTGCCATCAGTATCCTGAGGCCTTACTGTTACATTACATGGATGATATACTCTTAGCTGCACCCACAGAAGAGCTTCTTTTTGAAATTTATAACTCATTGCAGACATGTTTATTAAGTGCTAATCTTGTTGTTGCTACTGACAAGGTTCAACTAGTTACTCCCTAGCACTACCTAGGTAGGCTTATTGATTCTCATCAAGTTTCCTTTAAGACTCCTGTATTGGTTACAAGTCATTTAAAAACTCTTCATGATTTTCAAAAATTTCTTGGAGATATTAATTGGATACGTCCTAGTTTAAAATTAACTACAGGTCAATTATAACCTTTATTTGACATTCTTAAGGGTTCCTCTTATCCTAAGTCTCCTAGGCAACTGACAGAACCGGTTAAACAGGCTTTACAGTTGGTTAATGAGTCTCTAAGACAACAAAAACTTACCAGAATTTCTGTGAAAACTTCTTGGTGTTATTGTGTACTTCACACACAGTATACTCCTACTGGAGTCTTTTAGCAACAGGGAGTGTTGGAATGGCTTCATCTGCCAGCTAGCAGTAGTAAAGTCATCACCCCTTATTTTGATCTAGTGGCCACTTTAGTAGCTAAAGGCTGATCCAGGGCCCTAACACTCTTTGGTTGTGAACCATCAGAAATAGTTGTTCCTTATAATAATTCACAACAACAATGGCTTTGGACATTTTCTGATTCTTGGCAAATTGCCTTTGCTGGATATCCTGGTAAAATTTTATGTCATTATCCTACTGATAAATTTCTCCAGTTTTATTCTCAATGCTCTCTTATTTTGCCACAAGTTTGTGTAAAAACCCCTTTGCCTTCTGCTTATTTAGCCTTTACTGATGGATCAGCATCTGGCATTGCTGCTGGAATAGTTAATGATCAATCTTTTTCTTTTCAGACTGAGGAACGCTCTGCGCAAAGAGTAGAATTACTTGCTGTTCAACATGTGCTTTCAAATTGGGATTTTCCTTTAAATTTATATTCTGATAGTCAATATGTTGTTAACTTAGTTCAGAACCTTGAAACTGCTCCATTGTCTTTCTCAGACTCCTCTTCCATCATTTCCTTACTTCTGCCTCTCCAACAAGTTCTTCGACACAGATTTCATTCCTTCTTTATAGGACATATCAGAGCCCACTCTAACCTACCTGGACCCTTGGCAACTGGAAATTCTGCTGCTGACAGTTTAACTCGAAATATTTTTTCTTCCCTTTCTCCTGTACAGCAGACCGAGTCTTCCCATGCTATACATTATCAAAATGTGAGAAGTCTCTGACTACAGTTTCACATTACCAGGGAACAGGCAAGACAAATAGTTAAACAATGCCCTGCCTGTGTTTCTTTTCTCCCACAGACCATTCATCTTGGAGTTAACCCTCGTGGTTTGCAACCTGCTCATGTTTACCAGATGGATGTTACACATTTTATTCCTTTTGGCAAGCTTAAATTTATTCACGTAACCATTGATACTTTTTCCCATTTTCTTGTAGCTTCTGCCCACACCGGAGAAGCAGTTAAAGATGTTATTTCTCATTGTCTCTTGGTCTTTTCTATTATTGGTCCTCCTAAGATTTTAAAAACGGACAATGGTCCTGCTTATACCAGTAAAAGTTTTTAGTTATTTTGCTCACAATTTCAAATCTCTCATCGTACAGGTATTCCCTACAATCCTCAAGGCCAGGGTATTGTTGAACGCTCTCATGCCGTTCTCAAAAATCTGCTATCTAAACTAAAACATAATTCTAATACTGTGTCTTTTTCCAAGTCTCCACATGACTGGCTTCCTCATGCACTCTATGTACTAAACTTTCTCACTTTAGATGACAACAACTGCTCTGCTACTGATCACTTTTGGCATCCTGATCATAAGTCTTGCCCTGAAGTTATCTGGAAAGACACCCTTTCTAATCAGTGGCATGGCCCAGATCCAGTCCTCATATGGGGATGAGGACATGTTTGTGTTTTTCCTAGGTCTGCTGATTCACCTATTTGGGTTCCTGAATGCCTGGTAAAGCATAAACAAAAACAACAGACAAAGTCCAAACTCCTTGATCCTGAGATTTTGTCAACTGCGAGTGACGACTGCTACTCGTCGCAGACGCCAGTCCCGGCAGAACAAAAGACGTAATTCATCATACCGTGATGTGCCTTTACCCTCCTGGAATCACCTTTGCCATCTTAGTACTGAAGCCTCTGATCTTGTTCAGCAACAAGGGCATTCTAGAAATCCTGTTACTTTGTTTCTTGCCATGATTACTATTTTGAGTTGTGAGCAAGCTACTGCTTTTCCTGTTCCTCATTCTCCCCCCTCTACCCATCAAACTCTATGAGCTTATGTTCCTGATCCACCTGTCTTAAGACCTGTTACTTGGGATGATCCTGCTTTTCCTGTTTACATTAATGATAACTCCATATTTGGCTTTCCTTCTTCCTCTCATATTACTCCTCAACTTGCCAATTACACATATACAGCTAAGGCCATTGCTCCTCCCATGTGTTTTTATGCTTCCTTTATATATGATAAGTTTTCTTACAGTGACTATGTTTCTTTACAACCTTCCCCTCCTCCACCTATTCCTGGAAACTTCTGCTTTCCTCTAGGAGTTAAACAATTACAAACATACAATGGCCCTCACACTCTCTTTCCTGGTGAGTCTGTTTCTAAAAGAGATTGGACACTATTTTATCCTAGTATTCGAGAATCTCCTAACGTTTGTTCTCCTGATTTTCCTTTCATGGAACGACAACTTTGTCATTCTGACAACACCCCCTTTGATCCTTCTTCCCCATGGCAACTTTGTTATCCTAATCAAAAACAAGCTCTGTATTATACTCTGCCTTCTGACTTTACTTTGTATGATTGGTCCATCCCTAACCCTTCACATGAAGATCTAACTCGTTATGAAATGCCTGGTGGATGGAGCACTCCTATTTTTACCACTGATAACGGCACAACTTATACCTCTCTTTGGAAATTATTTTTGTCTTTCTACCCCAGTTATTATTTTGCTGGCTCTCATAGCCGTGCCTATCCAGGTAAAGGTTATATATACATTCAATCTTGTGTTGCATCCCCCTATGCTATTTTACTTGGTAATGTTTCTTTTTCTGAAAACAATGGACATTATTCAATTTCTTGCATTAATTGTACCCTCACCAATTGTATTGACTCCTCTATGTTTCCTACTTCTACAATATTGATTGTTCATCAACCTCCTTATGTTTTGCTTCCTGTTGACATTTCTGGTGATTGGTATGATGAAAGAGCCTTACAAGTTTTTCATAAAGTTCATGAACTTCTATTAAGACCCAAATGATTTATTGGTATTTTCATTACTAGTATTATAGCTATTGTTTCTGTTGTGGCTACTGCTGCCACTGCAGCTGTTAGTCTTGCTCATAGTGTTCAAACTGCTTCTTATGTTAATCATTTGGCAAAAAAATATTTCAGTTACTATGGGAACTCAAATGGACATTGAAAAGAAAATTGAGGTTAAACTCAATGCTTTAGAAGAAAATGTTAACATAATTGGAGATAAGGTGTATAATATTCAAAATCATCTTACTCTTCGTTGTCATGTGAATTTCAAGTATATTTGTGTTACTAATACTACCTATAATAATACTCAATGTAATTGGCCCTTAGTTAAGGCTCACTTGCAAGGTATATGGAGTCATAATAATGTGTCATTGGATATTCTTAAATTACAACAACAAATTCATACTATTGATTCTTCTCACAGAGAGTTTTCTAAGGATGCCACAATTGCTCGTGACATCGTTAACACCCTGTCTTCTTGGACCCAGGGCTTCCATCTACCATCATTTTCTTCAATCATTGCAGTTGGTGGCTGTGTTCTTTTACTAATCGTGTGCCTGCCTTTGATCTTTCACCTTGTGTTCTCCTCCCTCCAGAATATGCAGCTTAAACATTTTGAGTTGCATTTAAAATCTAAAAATGGAGGAAATGTGGGGATTGCTCCTGCAAAGGGCCCTTGACAGGACCCTCGCCATCTTGAGCTTAAGCCCATACACATTTCTCCTCTCCTGGAGGCTGTTGAGCTAAGGGGAAAGAGGAAGTCTGGTTGCACTGATTGTTTAATCATTTATTTTTGCCTCCGACATTTGCAACAGAATGGCTGAGCTCAGGCCTTGTGGTCTAATGAGACATTGTATAGTTAGACATTGTGTGCCTCCTACTTCCTTCTCTTCACAATGACTGTATGACTTTATTTACCTCTGCTAACTCAATCATATTGTTTGCATATGATCCTATATGAATAGGCAAGGTTGGAATGACATTTGGAAACGTCCAGCTGTACCTTATTAACGATCTTATTGCTTGCTTGACTTATTTTAGATGAGCATATGTTTAGATTTATGACCCCCTTTTTCACAAACTTTATTGTCCCTTTTGCTCTACACCCTATGATTATGAGTAATACTTTCTGTACCCCTTTTCTTGTGATTTTTGTTCTTGATTTTATTTCAAGATACAATGAAATGTACGTCACTCCTCAAGCGCTAAAAGGTATATAACCTGTGGTTTGCACAAATAAACTTGCTGCTTTGGCACTTGCTGTCCTGGTATTGCCTGACAGTCCTTCAGACCCTACTTTCTATTTGTCTTTTATTCCATGCACTCCCTCTTCCAGGTTGAGAATATTTGAGTGGGGCTGAGGCTCTCCGCTGGTCAGAAGCCCCCTGGAAGACGTGCCAGACCCCCACATCAAACCATATAATCTTTGATAAACCAGACAAAAACAAGCAATGGGGAAAGTGTTCCGTGTTTAATAAATGGTGTTGGAAAAACTGGTTAGCCATGTGTAGAAAGCAGAAACTGGACCCCTTCCTGACACGTTACACTAAAACTAATTTCAGATAAATTTAAGACTTAAACATAAGACCTGGCAACATAAAAACCCTAGAAGAAAATCTAGGCAAAACCATTCAGGACATAGGAGTAGGCAAGGACTTCATGAACAAAACACCAAAAGCATTGGCGACAAAAGCCAAAATAGACAAATGGGACCTAAGCAAACTCCATAGCTTCTGCATGGCAAAAGAAACAGTCACTAGAGTGAATCAGCAACCATCAGAATGGGAAAAAATATTTGCAGTTTACCCAACTGACAAAGGGCTGATATCCAGAATTTACAAAGAACTCAAACAGATTTACAGAAAAAAAACAAAGAAGCCCATTCAAAAACGGGCAAAGCATATGAACAGACACTTTACAAAAGAAGACATACATGAGAACAAAAAACACATGAAAAAATGCTCATCGTCACTGGTTATTAGAGAGATGCGAAGCAAAACCACATTGCAATACAATCTCACGCCAGTTAGAATGGCGATCATTAAAAAATCTGGAGAAAGCAGATGCTGGAGAGGATGTGGAGAAATAGAAACACTCTTACACTGTGGGAGTGTAAATTAGTTCACCCATTGTGGAAGACAGTGTGGCGATTCCTCAAGGACCTAGAAATAGAAATTCCATTTGACCCAGCAATCCCATTACTGGGAATATATCCAAAGGACTGTACATCGTTCTACTCTAAGGACACATGCACACGAATGTTCATTGCAGCACTGTTTACAGTAGCAAAAAACTGGAACCAACCCAAATGCCCAAAAATGATAGACTGGATTGGGTAAATGTGGCACATATACACCATGGAATATTATGCAGCAATCAAAAATGATGAGTTTTTGTCCTTTGTAAGGACATGGATGAATCTGGAGAACATCATTCTCAGCAAACTGACACAAGAACAGTAAAAGAAATACCGCATATTCTCACTCATAGGCGGGTGAGAAAAATGAGAACACATGGACACAGGGAGGGGGTCTACTATACACTGAGGTCTATTGGGTGTAATGGGGGAGGGACAGCGGGGGGGTCTGGGGAGGGATAGCCTGGGGATGAATGCCAAGTTTGGGTGAAGTGGAGGAAGGCAGCAAAACACACTGCCATGTCTGTACCTATGCAACTATCTTGCACGTTCGGCACATGTACCCCAAAACCTATAATGGAATACAAATTAAAAAAAAATATATGCACAACTGAGAAAGAGTCAAGAGGATGGAGTCATGAGTCTATTTTCTGTGGTAACGTGTTCAGACACTCACTTAAAAATAACCAACTTGGAAATAGTCACAGTCCAGGTCATATGGCCACTCAATCAATGCATTACCGAATAATGCATAATGGGGCAAAATAAGGAGTCTATTTCATATGGCCTCTTATTGAGAGCTTCAGTGCATAGTTCTGCACATGTACCCCCAAACCTACAATGCAATAAAAATTAAAAAAAAAATCACATTCAAGGTTTTACTTACCTTAAAAAAAAATAAATAAATAAACAGTTGTTGAGTAGTCAGGACACTATTTAAGGTAGCCCCACATTACACAGCTACATGAATGATACACACATGTGTGATATTCAGGAGACTATTTGATATGGTCACTCATAGGGCACCTCTTGGAATACTGCACATTTGAGGAATAATCACTAGTATATTTTATATGGTGATTCGTTTAAAGAGTCAAAAAATAACGCACACCTGTGGAGTAAAATGGGGTCTATTACATAAGACCCCTCTTTCAGTTTTTCAGTAAATAATATGTATATCTGATAAGTCAGTAATCTCTTTCACATGGCCACTCGTTCAGCATCTCAGTGCATAATACTCCCCTCAGAAATACTCAAGTGTCTACTTCAAATAATTACACATTCAGAGTCTCTGTAAGTAATGCACACATGGGCAATACACAAGGGTCTCTTTTCTATGCCCACTTAGTCAGAGTCTTATTCAAGAATACACACCTTGGGGAGAGTTCTGCATCTACTTCATGTAGCCACTTATTTAGATCCTCAGTGAATAATTCATACCAGAGTAATAGTCGAGCATTTTTTATATGGCCACTCCCTATGTGCCTTCCTGAATGATAAACACCTGGGGAATCCTCAAGATTCTATTTCATACTACCACAAATTTAGAAACTTATTGAATAATTCACAATGTAACAATAGTCAGGTGTCTATTTTTTCTCGCCTCTCATTCAAAGTTTCAGTGATTAATAAAGTTCCATGGAGTAATCAGGGCACTGTTTAAGATGGCCCCGAATTAAGTGCCTTCCTGAGTGAAACACACCTGTTTGATAGTCAGGATTTTATTTCATATAAACTTTAATTCTGGGTATTGCTGAACAATACATAACTGGAGGAGTGTCAGGAATCTATTTGGTACGGACACTCATACAGATAGTGTTTGAATAATGCACACATGAAGAATAATCAGGAGTCTATGTCATAAGGCTACTCATTCAGACAAACAGTGAATAACGCACATGTGGAGTAATGAGAAGTCTGTTTCATATAGCCGTTCTTTCACAGACTCACTGAATATTACACACCTGTATTATATTCTGGAGTCTATTGTTTATGGCCAGTCATTCAGAGAATCACTGAATAATGCACACCTGCGGAATGGTCAGAAGTCTCTATCCTATGGCCTCTCATTGAGAGCCTCACTAAATGTACACACTTGGGAAAATAGTCAGGATTTACTTATATCCCCTCATTTAGAGTCTCACTCGATAATGCACAACTGTGGAATAGTAAGGAGACTTTCTCATGTAGCCTCTCATTCGGAGTGTCACTGAATAATGTGTTGTAGTCAGGAGTCTATTTCATGTAGACACATTTTCAGGGCCTCAGTGAATAAAAGAGACCCTTGCTATAGTAAGGCATCTAATTAATATGGCCACATCTTGTAAGCCTCACTGAATAATACACACCTGGAGAATAATTTGGAGTCTATTTTCGATGGACATTCATTCCGAGCCTCAGTGAATAATGCCCACCCGTGGGGTAGCCAGTAGTCTATTTCAGTTGGACAATCATTCATAGCCTCAGTGTATAATATGCAGGTGTGCATTCTTCAAAACGTCATTTTATATGTCCACTGACTTGTAATTTCAGTGAATAATGAAAAAATGTAAAGTACTCAGCAGTCTATTGCATAGAGCCACTCATTCAGAGATTCACTGAATAATACAATTATTTAAGATAGTCAGAATCCTTTTTTATATGGTCACACAATCAGAGCGTCACTGAGTAACACACACCTGGGGAAGCATTAGGAGTCTACTTTATATAGTCTCTGATTTACAGCCTCGTGTAGAATAGACACTACTCTATTTTATATGGCCACAAAATCAAAGCCTGAGTGAGGAATACACAACTTTAGAATAGTCACTAGTCTATTCCATATGTCCAAATATTCAAAGTCAGAGTCAATAATAAACACCTGTGGACTAATCAAAAAACATTTTCATATGGTCAAAGTTTTAGAGCCTCAGTGAATAATACATACCTGTGGAATACTCAGGACGCTATTTCATATGGTATCTGTTTCAGAGATTCACTAAATAAGGAACACCTGTATTGTAGTCAGAATTCTATTTCATATAGACACATATTTAAAACCTAACTGAATAACATACACCTTGTGGATAGTCAGGATTCTATTTTGTATAGGCAGTCATTTAGATACCGATTGTAAAAACGCAGACCTGCGAAATATTCAGGAGTCACTGTTTTATGACCACACTTTCAGAGCCTCACAGAATAATACAGAACTACGGAAATTCAGGATTGTATTTTACATGGCTACATATTCAGAACCTCATTGAAGAATCATATATATCTGGAAAATACTCAGAATTCTATTATATATAGCAACTTATTCAGAGACTCACTGAAAAATGCACACCGAGGAAAGTCTGGAGACTATTTGATATGAGCGTTCACCGAGTGACTCAGTGAAAAATGCACAGCAGAGAAATAGTCAAGAGAATAAAGTCATGAGTCTATTTTATGTGTTAACTCGTTCAGAAACTCACTGAATAATGCCCACCTTGGAAATAGTCAGAGTCTAGTTCATATGGCCACTCATTCAAAGCATTACCGAATAATGCACAATGGGGCAATAGTAAGGAGTCTTTTTCATATGGCCTCTCATTGAGAGCTTCAGTGCGTAATAAACAGCTGTGGAGTAGTCACAACCCTATTTAAGGTAGCCCGATTTACGCAGCTACGTGAATGATACACACATGTGTGATAGTAAGGAGACTATTTGATATGGACACTCATAGGGCACCTCTTCGAATACTGCACATTTGGGAAATAATCACTAGTCTATTTCGTATGGTGATTAGTTTGGAGAGTCAAAAAATAACGCACACCTGTGGAGTAAAATGGGGTCTATTACATAAGGCCACTCTTTCAGTGTTTCAGTGAATAATATGTATATCTGATAAGTCAGGAATCTCTTTCACATGGCCACTCGTTCAGGGCCTCAGTGCATAATACTCCCCTCAGAAATAGTCAAGTATTATGAAATACTTCAAATAAGTACACATTCAGAGTCTCTGTAAGTAATGCACACATGGGCAATACACAAGAGTCTTTTTTCTATGCCCACTTAGTCAGAGTCTCATTCAATAATACACACCTGGGGAAGAGTTAAGAGTCTACTTCATGGAGCCACTCGTTTAGAGCCTCAGTGAATAATTCACACTGGAGTAATATTCGAGCATTTTTTATATGGCCACTTTCTATGTACCTCCCTGAATAATACATACCTGGGGAATCCTCAGGATTCTATTTCATACTACCACACATTTAGAACCTCATTGAATAATTCACAATGGAGCAATAGTCCGGTGTGTATTCTTTCTGGCCTCTCATTCAAAGTTTCAATAAATAATAAACTTCTATGGAGTAATCAGGGCACTGTTTAAGATAGCCATGAATTAAGCGCCTTCTTGAGTGATACACACCCGGGTGATAGTCAAAGGTTTATTTCATATGAACTCTTATTATGGGTATTGCTGAGTAATACACAACTGGAGGAGTGTCAGGAATCTATTTCGTATGGACACTCATGCAGAACCTGTTTGAATAATGCACACATGGAGAATAATCAGTAGTCTATATCATACGGCTACTCATTCAGACAAACAGTGAATAACGAACATGTGGAGTAATGAGAAATCTGTTTCATATTGCCGTTCTTTCACAGCATCACTGAATTTTAAACACATGTCATATAGTCTGCAGTCTCGTTTTTATGGCCACTCATTCAAATAATCACTGAATAATACACACCTGCGGAATAGTCAGAAGTCTCTATCCTATGGCCTCTCATTGAGAGCCTCACTAAATGTACACACCTGGGAAAATAGTCCGGATTTACTTATATCCCCACATTTAGCATCTCACTCAATAATGCACACCTCTGGAATAGTAAGGAGACTTATTTTGTGGTCTCTCATTCGGAGTGTCACTGAATAATGTGGTGTAGTCAGGAGTCTATTTCATGTAGACACCTATTCAGAGCCTCAGTGAATAAGAGAGACGCTTGCTATAGTAAGGCATCTAATTAATATGGCCAAACCTTGTAAGCCTCACTGAATAATACACACCTGGAGAATAATTTGGAGTCTATTTGCGATGGACATTCTTTCAGAATCTCGGTGAGTAATGCACACCCGTGTGGTAGCAAGGAGTCTATTTCATTTGGACACTCATTTATAGCCTCAGTTGATAATATGCACGTGTGGATTAGTCACGATTTCATTTCATATGGCCACAGACTAGGAATTTCAGTGAATAATGAACAAATGTAAATTACTCAGCAGTCTATTTCATAGAGCCACTCATTCAGAGATTCACTGAATAATACAAATATTTAAGATAGACAGAATTCTGTTTCATATGGTCCCACAATCAGAGCCTCACTGAGTAACACACACCTGGGGAAGCATTAGGAGTCTACTTTATATACCCTCTCATTTACAGCCTAAGCAAAAAATGCGCACGTGTGGAATAGACACTAGTCTATTTTATATGGCCACAGAATCACAGCCTGATTGAGGAATATACAACATTTGAATAGTCACTAGTCTATTACATATGGCAAAATATTCAAAGTTAGATTCAATAATACACCCCTGTGGACTAGTCAAGAAACAATTTCATATGGCCAAAGGTTTAGAGCCTCAGTGAATAATACATACCTGGGGAATACTCAGGATGCTATTAAATACGGCATCAATTTCAGAGATTCATTGAATAAGGAACATCTGTATTATAGTCAGAATTCTATTTCATATAACCACATATTCAGAACCTAACTGAATGTCATGCAACTTGAGGGAAGTCAGGATTCTATTTCGTATAGCCACATATTTGGAACCTATCTGAAAAACATACACCTTGGGGAAAGTCACGATTCTATTTCGTATAGCCATTCATTTTGATAACAAAAGTAAAAACGCACATTTTTGGAGTATTCAGGAGTCTCTGTTTTATGGCCACTCATTCAGAGCCTTACAGAATAATACAGAACTATGGAAATTCAGGAGTGTAGTTTACATGACCACTTTTTCTGAAGCTCATTGAAGAATCATATATATCTGAAAAATACTCAGGTTTCTATTATATATAGCCACTTATTCAAAGACACACTGAATAATGCATACCTAGGGAATAGACTGGAGACTATTTGATATGACCATTCACCCAGAGACTCAGCAAAAAAAATGCACAGCTGAGAAATAGTCAAGAGGATAGGGTCATGAGTCTGTTTCCTGTGGTAACTCATTCAGAATCTCACTGAAGAATACCCACCTTGTAAATAGTCAGAGTCCAGGTCATGTGGCCATTCAATAAAAGCATAAGCGAATAATGCACAATGGGGCAATACTAAGGAATCTATTTCATATGGCCTCTCATTGAGAGCTTCAGTGTGTTATAAACAGCGGTGGAGTAGTCAGGACCCTATTTAAGGTAGCCCCAAATTATGCTGCTACGTGAATGATACACACATTTCTGATAGTCAGAAGACAATTTGATATGAACACGCATACAGCACCTCTTCGAATACTGCACATTTGGGGAATAATCACTAGTCTATTTCATATGGTGATTTGCTTGGAGATTCAAAAATAACGCACACCTGTGGAGTAAAATGGGGTCAATAATATAAGGCCACACTTTCAGTGTTTCAGTGAATAATATGTATATCTGATAAGCCAGGAGTCTCTTTCACATGGCCACTCAATCAGGGCCTCAGTGCATAACACTCCCTTCAGAAATAGTCAAGGGTCTACTTCAAATATATACCCATTCAGAGTCTCTGTAAGTAATGCACACGTGGGCAATACACAAGAGTCTCTTTTATATGCCCACTTAGTTAGCGTCTCATTCAATAATACAAAACTGGAGAAGAGTTAAGAGTCTACTTCATGTAGCCACTCATTTAAAGCCTCAGTGAATAATTCACATCAGAGTAATAGTCGAGCATTTTTTATATCACCACTCTCTATGTGCCTCCCTAAATGATACACACCTCGGGAATCCTCAGGATTCTATTTCATACTACAACACATTTAGAATCTTATTGAATAATTCACAATGGAACAGTAGTCAGGTGTCTATTCTTTCTGGCCTCTTATTCAAAGTTTCAGTGAATAATAAACTTCTACGGAGTAATCAGGGCACTGTTTAAGATAGCCACGAATTAAGTGCCTTACTGAGTGATACACACTTGGGTGATAGTCAGGGGTTTATTTCATATGAACTCTAATTCTGAGAATTGCTGAGTAATACAGAACTGGGGGAGTGTCAGGAGTCTATTTGGTATGGACACTCATGCAGAACCTGTTTGAATAATGCACACATGGAGAATAATCAGGAGTCTATATCATACGGCTACTCATTCAGAGAAACAGTGAATAACGCACATGTGGAGTAATAAAAAATCTGTTTTATATGGCCGTTCTTTCACAGCATCACTGAATATAACACTCCTGTCATGTAGTCTGGAGTCTCCTTTTTATGGCCACTCATTCAAATAATCACTGAATAATATGCACATGCTGAATAGTCAGAAGTCTCTATTCTATGACCTCTCACTGAGAGCCTCACTAAATATACAAACCTGGGAAAATAGTCAGGATTTACTTATATCCCCTCATTTAGAGTCTCACTCAATAATGTACACCTGTGGAATTGTAAGGAGACTTTTTCATGTGGTCTCTCATTCAGAGTGTCACTTAATAATATGGTGTAGTCAGGAGTCTATTTCATGTAGACACATTTTCAGAGCCTCAGTGAATAAGAGAGACCCTTGCTATAGTAAGGCATCTAATTAATATGGCCACATCTTGTAAGCCTCACTGAATAATACACACCAGGAGAATAACTTGGAGTCTACTTTTAATGGACATTCATTGAGAGCCTCATTGAATTATGCACGCCCATGGGGTAGCGAGGAGTCTATTTCATTTGGACACTCATTTATAGCCTCAGTGGATAATATGCATGTGTGGATTATTCAGGATTTTATTTCATATGGCCACAGACTCGTAATTTCAGTGAATAATGCAGAAATGTAAAGTACTCAGCAGTCTATTTCATAGCCACTTATTCAGGGATTCAGTGAATAATACAAATTTTTAAGACAGACAGAATCCTGTTTCTTATGGTCACATAATCAGAGCCTCACTGAGTAACACACACCTGGGGAAGCATTAGGAGTCTACGTTATATACCCTCTCATTTAAAGCCTCAGCGAATAATGCACACGTGTGGAATAGACACTAGTCAATTTTATATGGCCACAAAATCAAAGCCTGATTGAGTAATACACAACTTTAGAATAGTCACTAATCTATTACATATGTCCTAATATTCAATGTCAGTGTCAATAATACACACCTTTGGACTAGTCAAAAAACAATTTCATATGGCCAAAGGTTTAGAGCTTCCGTGAATAATACATACGTGGGAAATACTCAGGACGCTATTACATATGGCATCTATTTCAGAGATTCTTTGAATAAGGAACACCTGTATTGTAGTCAGAATTCTATTTCATACAGCCATATATTCAGAACCTAACTGAATAACATACACCTTGTGGATAGTCAGGATTCTAGTTCATACTCATTTAGATACCAAATGAAAAACCTGTGGAGTATTCAGGTGTCTCTGTTTTATGGCCTCTCATTCAGTGCCTCACAGAATAATACAGAACTATGGAAATTCAGGAGTGTATTTTATATAGCCACTTATTCAGAACCTCATTAAAGAATCATATATATCTGGAAAATACTCAGGATTATATTATATATAGCCACTTATTCAGAGACTCACTGATTAATGAACACTTGGGGAATAGTCTGGAGACTATTTGATATGACCGTTCACCCAGTGACTCAGCAAAAAATGCACAGCTGAGAAAATGTCAAGAAGATAGAGTCATGAGTCTATTTTTTTGTAGTAACTCATTGAGAAACTCACTGAAGAATACCTATCGTGGAAATAGTCAGATTCCATGTCATATGGCCACTCAGTCAAAGCATTACCCAAAAATGAACAATGGGGCAATAGTAGTGTCTATTTCATATGGCCTCTCGTTGAGAGCTTCAGTGCATAATAAACAGCTGTGGAGTAGTCAGAACCCTATTTATGGTAGCCCCAAATTACACAGCTATGTGAATGATACACACATGTGTGATAGTCAGGAGACTATTTGATATGGACACTCATACAGCACCTCTTCGAATACTGCACATTTGGGGAATAATCACTAGTATATTTCATATGGTGATACATTTGGAGAGACAAAAATAACACACACCTGTGGAGTAAAATGGGGTCTATTACATAAGGCCACTCTTTCAGTGTTTTTTTATTTTTTATTTTTTTTTTGTACCCTGACCTGGGATTGGCCCTGTGGGAATGGCAGAAGATAAGGTTTTTTTTTTTTTTTTTTTTGGAAAGGAAAAGAGAGGAAGAAAAAGTGGGAGAGATAACAGGAATATTGCTTTATTCTACAAATGGGTATTAATAGTGGCCAATCATTATTTTGTGTATTTAAAATGGAGAATGTATATTTTATTTATCTAAAGTGGAGAGTTCTAGAAGTGCTTATTAAGTTTTCTTGTTACTGATCTGAGTTCAGATTCTGGATATTCTTATTAATATTCTGTTTCGTTGAGTCTGAATCTCTTTATGGGTCTTATGTATCTGGGTGTTAGGATGCATTGATTCTTATACCACTCTATCTTTGTTGGTTTGAAATCTGTTTTATCAAATGCATGAATTGCAACTCCTTTTTGTTTATTTATTTGTTTTCGTTCTCTATTTCGTTGGTAAATCTTTCTGCAACCCTTTGTTTTGAGTCTTTGTGTATCTTTGGATATAAAATGGGTCTGGATATAGTATACCATTAGGTTTTGGCTATATCTTTTAATTAGAAAATTTAGTCGATTTCAATTTAAGATTACTGCCATTTGATATTAACTGGCTATTTTATCCATTTGTTGATGTAAATTCTTCTTTCTGTTGATGCTCTTTACTTTTTGGTATATTTTTAGAAAGGCTAATACTGGTTGTTCCTTTCCGTGTGTAATGCTTCTTTCAGAAGTTTTTGTAAAGCAGGCCTGGTGGTAATAAAATCTCTGAGTACTTGCTTGTTTATAGAAGATTTTATTTTTCCTTCAATTGTGAAGCTTAGTTTGGCAGGATATGAAATTCTGGGCTGAACGTTCTGTTCTTTGAGAATGTTAAATATTGGCCCCCACTCTCTTCTGGCTTGTAAGGTTTCTGCTGCAAGATCTGCTGTAAGTCTAATAGGCTTCCCTTTGTGGGTAACCTGACCTTTCTCTCTGGCTGCCCTTAGTATTTTCTCCTTCGTTTCAAACCTGCTGAATCTAATGATTATGTGTCTTTGGGTTGCTCTTCTTAAGGAATATCTTTGTGGTGTTCTCTGTATTACCTGAGGTTGAATGGTATCCTGCTTTTGCTAGATTGGGAAAACTCTCCTGGATATTATCCTGAAGAGTATTTTCCAGCTGGGATTCATTCTCTCCATCACATTCAGGTACACCTATCAAACGTAGATTAGGTGTTTTCACATAGTCCCATAATTCTTGGAGACTTTGCCCATCCCTTTTTATCCTTTTTTCTCTATTCTTGTCTTCTCGTTCCATTTCATTAAGTCGGTCTTCGACCTCTAATATCCTTTCTTCTGCTTGATCAATTCGGCTATTCAAACTTGTGCATATTTCACTAAGTTCTCGTGTTGTATTTTTCAACTCCATTAGTTCATTTATATTTCTTTCTATATTGTCCATTCTTATTTAACATTTCGTCTAACCTTTTTTCAAAGTTCTTAGTTTCTTTACATTGGGATAGAACAAGTTGTTTCAATTCCCAGAAGTTTTTTTTACCATCCACCTTCTAAAGCCTCCTTCAGATACTGGAACACAGTCCTCTTCCATTAGGGCTTGTTCCATTGCTGATGAGGAATTACTATCTCCTGTAGAGGGAGAGGGGTTCTGACTTTCAAATTTCTCGGCCTTTTAAGGCTGTTTTTTCCCCTTTATTGTGAATTTATCCATCTGATGTCTTTAAAATTAGCGCCTTTCTGATTAAGTTCCTGAGAGGATGTCCAATTTATTGATTCCCAGTGCTGGAATCCGAGCAACAAACTGCGCCAGCCAAAACAACAGCGATAAGACTGATGGTGCCCTTCTGCCTGGGAATCTCTGGTCTGGCTTCCTTCTTGAGTCCGCAACAAGCGGCTCTGCCTTCCTGGAGCTCTAAACACCAGTCAGTAGGGGAACCAGTCCCGCTCACTGTGCATGAAGAGCTGCCGCGCTGAGGCGATGGCAAAACCGCTGCGCCGGCCACAGAAGTCGCACTGGCGACCCGTGGGGCTCCTCCACTGGAAATCTTCTGGTCCGTGGGTGACGCAAATTCCTCTGAAAATGTGGTGTCCTCACGTTTTCCGAGCTTTCACTGGGAGCTACAATTTCGAGCTGTTAGCAATCAGCCATCTTGGATTTCTCTCCTCTTTCAGTGTTTCAGTGAATAATATGTATATCTGACAAGTCAGGAATCTCTTTCACATGGCCACTTGTTCATTGCCTAAGTGCATAATACTCAGCTCAGAAATAGTTAAGCCTGTATTTCAAATAAGTACACATTCAGAGTCTCTGCAATAATGCACATGTGGGCAATACACAAGAGTCTCTTTTTTTATGCCCATTTAGTCAGAGTCTCATTCAATACTACACACCTGGGGAAGAGTTAAGAGTCTTCTTCATGTTGCCACTTATTTAGAGCCTCAGTGAATAATTCACACAGGAGTAATAGTTGAGCATTTTTTATATGGCCACTCTCTATGTGCCTCCCTTAATGATACACACCTGGGGAATCCTCAGGATTCCATTTCATACTACCACACATTTAGAACCTTATTGAATAATTCAAAATGGAGCAATAGTCTGGTGTCTATTCTTTCTGGCCTCTCATTCAAAGTTTCAGTGAATAATAAACTTCTATGGAGTAATCAGGGCACTGTTTAAGATAGCCACGAATTAAGTGCCTTCCTGAGTGATACACACCTTGGTGATAGTTAGGGGCTTATGTTATATGAACTCTAAATCTGAATATTTCTGAGTAATACAGAACTGGGGGAGTGTCAGGAGTCTATTTTGTATGCACACTCATACAGAACCTGTCTGAATAATGCACACATGGAGAATAATCAGGAGTCTATGTCATAAGGCTACTCATTCAGACAAACAGTGAATTACGCTCATGTGGAGTAATGAGAAATCTGTTTCATATGGCCGTTCTTTCACAGCATTGCTGAATATTACACACTTGTGATATAGTTTGGAGTCTTTTGTTTATGGCCATCCATTCAAAGAATCACTGAATAAGGCACACCTGCGGAGTCGTCAGAAGTCTCTATTCTATGGTCTCTCATTGAGAGCCTCACTAAATGTTCAAACTTGGGAAAATAGTCAGGATTTACTTATATCAACTCATTTAGAGTCTCACTCAATAATGCACACCTCTGGAATAGTAAGGAGACTCTTTCATGTGGCCTTTCATTCAGAGTGTCACTGAATAATGTGGTGTAGTCAGGAGTCTATTTCATGTAGAAACATTTTCAGAGCCTAAGTGAATAAGTGAGACCCTTGCTATAGTAAGGCATCTAATTAATATGGCCACATCTTGTAAGCCTCACTGAATAATACACACCAGGAAAATAATTTGGAGTCTATTTTCTATGGACATTCATTCAGAACCTCGGTGAATAATGCACACCTGTGGGGTAGCCAGGAGTCTATTTCATTTGGACACTCATGCATAGCCTCAGTGTATAATATGCACGTTTGGATTAGTCAGGATTTTATTTCATATGGCCACTGACTCGTAATTTCAGTGAATAATGCACAAATGTAAAGTTCTCAGCACTCTATTTCATAGAGCCACTTATTCAGAGATTTACTGAATAATACAAATATTTAAGATACAAAGAATTGTTTTTGATATGGTCACACAATCAGAGCCTCAATGAGTAACACACACTTGGGGAAGCATTAGGAGTCTACGTTATATACCCTCTCATTTTAAGCCTCGGCATATAGTGCACACGTGTGGAGTAGACACTAGTATAATTTATATGGCCAAAAAATGAAAGCAATAGTGAGTAATACACAAGTGTAGAATGGTCACTAGTCTATTCGATATGCCCAAATAATCCCAGTTAGAGTCAATAATACACACCTGTGGACTGGTCAAAACACTTTCATGTGTCCAAAGTTTTAGAGCCTCAGTGAATAATACATACCTGGGGAATACTCAGGAGGCTATTACGAATGGCATCTATTTCAGAGATTCATTGAATAAGGAACACCTGTATTGTAGTCCGAATTCGATTTGGTATAATCACATATTCAGAACCTAACTGAATCACATACACCTTGGGGAAAGTCAGGCTTCTATTTCGTATAGCCACATATTCAGAAACTTACTGAATAACATGCACCTTGGGGAAAGTCAGAATTCTATTTCGTATAGCCACTCATTTAGATACCGTTTGTAAAAACGCACACCTGCGGAGAATTCAGGAGTCTCTGTTTTATGGCCACTCATTCAGAGCCTCACAGAATAATATAGAACTATGGAAATGCAGGAGAGTATTTTAAATGACCATCTATTCAAAACCACATTGAAGATTAATATATATCTGTAAAATACTCAGTATTCTATTATATATAGCCACTTGTTCAGAGACACACTGAATAACGCACACCTGGGAAATAGTCTGAAGACTATTTGATATGATCGTTCACATAGTGACTCAGAGAAAAATGCACAGCAGAGAAATAGTCAAGAGGATAGAGTCATGAGTCCATTTTATGTGGTAACTCGTTCAGAATCTCACTGAAGAATACCCAACTTGGAAATAGTCAGAGCCCAGGTCATGTGGCCATTAATCAAAGCAGAAGCGAGTAATGCACAAGGGGGCAATACTAAGGAATCTATTTCATATGGCCTCTCATTGAGAGCCTCAGTGTGTAATAAACCGCTGTGGAGTAGTCAGGAACCTATTTAAGGTAGCCCCAAATTATGCAGCTACGTGAATGATACACATATTTGTGATAGTCAGTAGACTATTTGATATGGACACAAATACTGCACCTCTTCGAATACTGCACATTTGGGGAATAATCACTAGTCTATTTCAAATGGTGATTCGTTTGGAGAGACAAAAATAACACACACCTGTTCAGTACAATGGGGCCTATTACATAAGGCCACTCTTTCAGTGTTTCAGTGAATAATATGTATATCTGACAAGTCAGGAATCTCTTTCACACTACCACTCCTTCATTGCCTCAGTGCATAATATTCCCGTCAGAAATAGGTAAGGGTTTATTTCAAATAAGTACATATTCAGAGTCTCTGCAATAATGCACATTTGGGCAATACACAAGAGTCTCTTTCCTATGCCCACTTAGTCAGAGTCTCATTCAATAATACACACCTGGGAAAGAGTTAAAAGTCTACTTCATGTTGCCACTCATTTAGAGCCTCAGTGAATAATTCACACTGGAGTAATAGTCGAGCATTTTTTATATGGCCACTCTCTATGTGCCTCCCTGAATGATAAACACCTGAAGAATCCTCAGGATTCCATTTCATGCTACCACACATTTAGAACATTATTGAATAATTCAGAATGGAGCAATTGTCAGGTATCTATTCTTTCTGGCCTCTCATTTAAAGTTTCAGTGAATAATAAACTTCTATGGAGTAATCAGGGCACTGTTTAAGATAGTCACGAATTAAGTGCCTTCCTGAGTTCTACACACCTTGGTGATAGTCAGGGGTTTCTTTCATATGAACTCTAATTCTGGGTATTGCTGAGTAATACACAACTAGGGGAGTGTCAGGAGTCTATTTGGTATGGACACTCATACAGAACCTGTTTGAATAATGCACACACGGAGAATAATCAGGAGTCTATGTCATATGTCTACTCATTCAGACAAACAGTGAATAACGCACATGTGGAGTAATGAGAAGTCTGTTTCATATGGCCATTCTTTCACAGCCTTACTGAGTACTAAACACTTCTGATATAGTCTGGAGTCTTTCCTGTATGGCCACCCATTCAAATAATCACTGAATAATGCACACCTGCGGGACAGTCAGAAGTCTCTATCCTATGGCCTCTCATTGAGAGCCTCACTAAATGTACACACCTGGGAAAATAGTCTGGATTTACTTATATCCCCTCATTTAGAGTCTCACTCAATAATTCACACCTGTGGAATAGTACGGAGAATTTTTCACGTGGCCTCTCATTTGGAGTGTCACTGAATAATGTACTGTAGTCAGGAGTCTATTTCATGTAGACACATTTTCAGAGCCTCAGTAAATAACAGAGACCCTTCCTATAGTAAGGCATCTAATTAATATGGCCACATCTTTAAGCCTCACTGAAGAAGACACACCTGGAGAATAATTTGGAGTCTATGTCGAATGGACACTCATTCAGAGCCTCAGTGGATAATATGCAAGTGTCGATTAGTCAGGATTTCATTTCATATGGCCATTGACTTGTAATTTCTGTGAATAATGCACAAATATAAAGAACTCAGCAGTCTATTTCATAGAGTCACTCATTCAGAGATTCACTGAATAATATAAATATTTAAGGTAGAAAGAATCTTGTTTCATATGGTCACACAATCAGAGCCTCACTGAGTAACAAGAACCTGGGAAGCGTTAGGAGTCTACTTTATATAGCCTCTCATTTACAGGCTCAGCAAATAATGCACACGTGTAGAATAGACACTAGTTTATTTTATATGGCCACAAAATCAAAGCCTGAGTGAGTACTACACAACTTGAGAATAGTCACTTGTGTATTTCATATGCCCAAATATTAAAAGTCAGAGTCAATAATACACACCTGTAGACTAGTCATAAAACAATTTTATATGGCAAAAGGTTTAGAGCCTCAGTGAATAATACATACCTGGGGAATACTCTGGACGCTATTACATAAGGGATCTATTTCAGAGATTCATTGAATAAGAAACACCTGTATTGTACTCAGAATTCTATTTCGTATAGCCACGTACTCAGAACCTAGCTGAATGACACACCCCTTGGGTAAAGTCAGGATGCTATTTCGTATAGCCACATATTAAGAACATAACTGAATAACATACACCTTGGGCAAAGTCAGGATTCTATTTCGTATAGCCCCTCGTTTAGATACCGAATGTAAAAACGCTCACCTGCGGAATATTCTGGATTCTCTATGTTATGGCCACTCATTCAGAGCCTCACAGAATAATACAGAACTATGAAAATTCAGGAGTGTATTTTACATGGCCACTTATTTAAAACCTTATTGAAGAATCATATATATCTATAAAATACTCAGGATTCTATTATATATAGCCACTTATTCAGAGACTCACTGAATAATGCACACATGGGGAATAGTCTGAAGACTATTTGATATGACCGTTCACCCAGTGACTCAGTGAAAAATACCCAGCTGAGAAATAGTCAAGTAGATAGAGTCATGAGTCTATTTTATGTAGTGACTCGTTCAGAAGCTCACTGAAGAATACCAACCTTGGAAATTGTCAGAGTCCAGGTCATATGGACAGTCAATCTAAGCATTACCGAATAATGCACAATGGGGAAATAGTAAGGAGTCTATTTCATATGGCCTTTCATTGAGAGCTTCAGTGCCTAATAAACAGCTGTGGAGTAGTCCAGACCCTATTTAACGTAGCCCCAAATTTTGCAGCTACGTAAATGATACACACTTGTGTGAGAATCAGGAGACTCTTTGATATGGACACTCATCCAGCACCTGTTCGAATACTGCATATTTGAATAATAATCACTAGTCTTAACTTCAGTTTTGGAGAGTCAAAACTCCACACCTGTGGAGTAAAATGGGGTCTATTACATAAAACCACTCTTTCAGTATTTCAGTGAATAATATGTATATCAGATAAGTCAGGAATCTCTTTCACATGGCCACTCGTTCAGGGCCTCAGGGCATAATACTTACCTCAGAAATAGTCAAGGGCCTACTTCAAATAAGCACACATTCAGAGTCTCTGTAAATAATGCACACATGGGCAATACACAAGAGTCTCTTCTATGCCCACTTAGTCAGAGTCTCATTCAATAATACACACCTGGGGAAGAGTTAAGGGTCTATTTCATGTAGCCACTCATTTAGAGCCTCAGTGAATAATTCACACCCTAGTAATTGTCGAGAATTTTTTATATGGCCACTCACTATGTGACTCCCTAAAAGATACAGACCTGCGGAATATTCTGGATTCTATTTCATACTACCACACATTTAGAACCTTATTGAATAACACACAATAAAGCAATAGTCAATTGTCTATTTTTTGTGGCCTGTCATTCAAGGTTTCAGTGAATAATAAACTTCTGTGGAGTAATCAGGGCCCTGTTTAATGTAGCCACGAATTAAGTGCCTTCCTAAGTGATACACACCTGGGTGTTAGTCAGGATCTTATTTCATATGAACTCTAATTCTGAGTTTTGCTGAGCATTACACAACCGTGGGAGTGTTAGGAGTCTATTTGGTATAAACCCTCATAAAGAACCTGTTTGAATAATGCACACATGGAGAATAATCAGGAGTCAATGTCATATGCCTACTTATTCACACAAACAGTGAATAACGCACATGTGGGGTAATGAGAAATCTGTTTCATATAGTCGTGCTTTCACAGCCTCACTGAATGTTACACACTTGTGATATAGTCTGGAGTTTATTGTTTATGGCAACTCATTCAGAGAATCACTTAAAAATGCAATCCTGAGGAATAGTCAGAAGTCTCTATCCTATGGCCTCTCACTGAGAGCCTCATTAATGTACACATATGGGAAAATAGTCAGAATTTACTTATATTTCCTCATTTAGAGTCTCACTCAATAATGCACACCTGTGGAATAGTAAGGAGACTTTTTCACGTGGCCTCTCATTCGGAGTGTCACTGAATAATGTGGTGTAGTCAGGAGTCTATTTCATGTAGACACATTTTCAGAGCCTCAGTTAATAAGAGACACCCTTGCTATAGTAAGGCATCTAATGAATATGGCCACATCGTGTAAGCCTCACTGAATAATACACACCTGGAAAATAATTTGGAGTCTATTTCCGATGGACATTCATTCAGAGACTCGGTGAATAATGCACACCCGTGGGGTAGCCATGTGTCTATTTCATTTGGACACTCATTCAGTGCCTCAGTGGAAAATATGCACGTGTAAATTATTCAGGATTTTATTTCATGTGGCCACTGACTTGTAATTTCAGTGAATAATTCACTAATATAAAGTACTCAGTAGTCTATTTCATAGAGCCACTCATTCAGATATTCACTAAATAACACAAATTGTTAAGATAGGAAGAATCCTGTTTCATATGGTCACACAATCAGAGCCTCACTGAGTAACACATACCTGGGGAAGCTTTAGGAGTCTACTTTATATAGCCTCTCATTTACAGCCTCAGCGAATAATGCACACGTGTGGAATAGACACTTGTCTCTTCTATATGGCCACATAATCAAAGCCTGAGTGAGTAACACAATTCTTTTTAAATTTTTATTGGATTTTAGGTTTTGGGTACAGGTGCAGAACGTGCAAGATAGGTGCATAGGTGAACACATGGCCATTTGTTTTGCTGCCTTCCACCCCTAAACCCACATTGGGTATTTCTCCCCAGGCTATTTCTCTCTAGCTCCCCTTCTCGCTGTCCCTCCCCTATTCCCCCCAATTGACCACAGTGTGTAGTACCCCCCTCCCTGTGTCCATGTGTTCTAATTTTCTCACCCGCCTATTAGTGAGAATATGTGGTATTTCCTTTTCTGTTCTTGTGTCAGTTTGCTAAGAATGATGTTCTTCACATTCATCCATGTCCTTACAAAGACATAAACTCGTCATCTTTGATTGCTGCATAATTTTTCGTGGTGTATATGGGCCACATTTTCCCAGTCCAGTCTATCGTCGATGGGCATTTGGGTTGGTTTCAGGTCTTTGCTATTGTAAACAGTGCTGCAATGAACATTCGTGTGCATGTGTCCTTATAGTAGAAAGATTTATATTTCTTTGGATATATACCCAGTAATGAGATTGTTGGGTCAAATGGAATTTCTATTTCTAGGTCCTTGAGGAATCGCCACACTGTCTTCTACAATGTTTGAACTAACTTACACTCCCACCAACTGTGTATGAGTGTTCCTATTTCTCCACATCCTCTCCAGCATCTGCTTTCTCCAGCTTTTTTAATGATTGCCATTCTAACCAGCGTGAGACGGTATCTCAATGTGGTTTTGAATTGCATCTCTCTAATGATCAGTAATGATGAGCATTTTTTCATGTGTTTTTTTGGCCTCATGTAGGTCTTCTTTTGTAAATTGTCTGTTCATGTCCTTTGCCCATTTTTGAATGGGCTTGTTTGATTTTTTCCTGTAAATCTGTTTGAGTTCTTTGTAAATTCTGGATATCAGCCCTTTGTCAGATGTGTAAACTACAAAGATTTTTTCCCAAACTGTTGGTTGCTGATTCACTCTAGTGACTGTTTCATTTGCCGTGCAAAAGCTGTGGAGTTTGATTAGGTCCCATTAGTCTATTTTGGCTTTTTTTTGCCAATGCTTTTGGTGTTTTGCTTATGAAGTCCTTGCCTACTTCTATGTCCTGAATGGTTTTCCCTAGATTTTCTTCTAGGGTTTTTATGTTGCCACGTCTTAGGTTAAAGTCTTTAATCCATCTGGAGTTAATTTTAGTGTAAGATGTCAGGAAGGGGTCCAGTTTCTGCTTTCTGCACATGGCTAACCAGTTTTCTGAACACCATTTATTAAACAGGGAATCCTTCCCCCATTGCTTGTTTTTGTCTGGTTTATCAAAGATTATATGGTTGTAGATATGTTGATTTGCCTAAGATGCCTCTATTCTGTTCCATTGGTCTATATCTCTGTTTTGGTACCAGTACCATGCTGTTTTTATTACTGTAGCCTTGTAGTATAGTTTGAAGTCTGGTAGTGTGATGCCTCCCGCTCTGTTCATTTTCTTAGAATTGACTTGGCTATGCTGGCTCTCTTTTGGTTCCATATGAAGTTCATGGTGTTTTTTTCCAGTTCTGTGAGGAAATTCAATGGTAGCTTGATGGGGATAGCGTTGATTCTGTAAATTGCTTTAGGCAGTATAGTCATTTTCATGATATTGATACTTCCTAACCATGAATATGTAATGTTTCTCCATCTGTTTGTTTCCTCTCTTATTTCGTTGAGCAGTGGTTTGTAGTTTTCCTTGAAGAGGTTCCTTACCTTCCTTGTAAGTTGTATTCCTAGGTATTTTATTCTCTTTGTAGCAATTGTGAATGGCAGTTCGTTCTTGATTTGGTTGTCTTTAATTCTGTTATTGGTGTATAGGAATGCTAGTAATTTTTGTACATTAATTTTATATCCTGAAACTTTCCTGAAGTTGCTTATCAATTTCAGGAGTTTTTGGGCTGAGGTGATGGGGTCTTCTAGGTATATTATCATGCCGTCTGCAAATAGAGACAATTTGCCTTCCTCCTTTCCTATTGGAATATACTTTATTTCTTTTTCTTGCCTGATTGCTCTGGCTAGAACTTCCAGTACTATGTTAAATAGTAGTGGTGAGAGAGGGCATCCTTGTCTAGTGCCGGATTTCAAAGGGAATGCTTCCAGTTTTTGCCCTTTAAGGATGATATTGGCTGTTGTTTTGTCATAGATAGCTTTTATTACTTTGAGATATGTTCCTTCAATACCGAGTTTATTGAGAGTTTTTAGCATAAGGGGCTGTTGAATTTTGTCAATTTCCTTCTCTGCGTCAATTGAGATAAACATGTGGTTTTTGTTTTTGGTTCTGTTAATGTGGTGAATGACGTTTATAGACTTGTGTATGTTGAATAAGGCTTGCATGCCCAGGTTGAATTCTATTTGATCATGATGGATAAGTATTTTAATGTGCTGTTGCAATCGGTTTGCCAGTATTTTACTGAAGAATTTTGCATCTATGTTCATCATGAATATTGATCTGAAGTTTCGTTTTCTTGTTGAGTCTCTGCCGGGTTTTGGTATCAAGATGATGTTGGTCTCACAAAATGTTTTGGGAAGAGTTCCCTCTTTATGGATTATTTGGAATAGTTTCAGAAGGAATTGTACCAGCTTCTCTTTGTGTGTCTGGTAGAAATCGGCTGTGAACCCATCTGTACCTGGGCTTTTGGTGTGTGGTAGGCTCTTAATTGCTCCCTCGACTGCAGACCTTGTTATTGGTCTATACATAGTTTCAGCTTCCTCGTGGTTTAGGCTTTGGATGACACAGGTGTCCAGGAATTTATCCATTTCTTTCTGGTTTACTAGTTTATGTGCATAGAGTTGTTTGTAGTATTCTTTGATGATGGTTTGAATTTCTGTGGAATCGGTGGTGATTTCCCCATTATCGTTTTTACTGCATCTATTTGGTTGTTCTCTCTCTTTTATTTTATCAGTCTGGCTGTTGGTCTGTATATTTTGTTGATCTTTTTGAAAAACCAGTTGTTGAATTTATTGATATTTTGAAGGGTTTTTCGTGTCTATATTTCCTTCAGTTCTGCTCTGATCTTATTTATTTCTTGTCTTCAGGTAGGTTTTGCGTTTTTTTGATCTTTCTCCTTTAGCTCTTTCAATTTTTATGATAGGGTGTCAATTTTGGATCTCTCCACTCTTCTCATGTGGGCACTTATTGCTATATATTTTCCTCTACAGACTGCTTTAAATGTGTCCCAGAGATTCTGGTATGTTTTGTCTTCATTCTTGTTGGTTTCAAAAACTTCTTTATTTCTGATTTCATTTCATTGTTTATCCAATCAGCATTCAAGAGCCAGTTTTTCAGTTTCCATGAAGCTGTGCGGTTCTGAGTTATTTTCTGAATTCTGAGTTCTAACTTGATTGCACTATTGTCTGAGAGACTGTTTGTTATGATGTCAGTTATTTTGCATTTGCTGAGGAGTTCTTTACTTCCAATTATGTGGTCAATTTTGGATTAGGTGTGATGTGGTGCTGAGAATAATGTATATTCTATGGATTTGGGATGGAGATTTCTGTAAATATCTGTCAGGTTTGCTTGTTCTAGTTCTGATTTCAAGCCCTGGATATCCTTGTTAATTTTCTGTCTGATTGATTGGTCTGATATTATCAGTGGAGTGTTAAAGTCTCCCACTACTATTATTTGGGAGTCTAAGTCTCTTTGTAAGTCTTTAAGAACTTGCATTATATATCTGGGTGCTCCTGTATTGGGTCCATATATATTTAGGATCGGTAGCTCTTCTTGTTGTATCGATCCTTTTACCATTATGTAATGACCTTCTTTGTCTCTTTTGATCTTTGTTGCTTTAAAGTCTATTTTAACAGAGATGAAAATTGCAACTCCTGCTTTTGTTTTGCTCTCCATTTGCTTGGTAAATCTTCTTCCATCCCTTTATTTTGAGCCTTTCTGGATCTTTGCATGTGAGATGGGTTTCCTTGATACAGCACACCCATGGGTTTTGGTATTTTATCCAATTTTCCAGACTTTGTCTTTTGATTGGTGCATTTAGCCCATTTACATTTAGGGTTAATATTGTTATGTGTGAGTTTGATACCACCATTTTGATGCTATCTGGCTGTTTTGTCCCTTGGTTGATGCAGATTCTTCATTTTGTTGATGCTCTTTAGCATTTGGTATGTTTTCAAAATGGCTGGTACTGGTTGTTCCTTTCTATGTGTAGTGCCTCTTTCAGGAGCTCTTGTAAAGCAGGCCTGATGGGGACAAAATCTTTGAGTTCTTGCTTGTTGGCAAAAGATTTTATTCTTCCTTCACTTATAAAGCTCAGTTTGGCTAGATATGAAATTCTGGGTTGAAAGTTCTTTCCATTAAGAATGTTAAATATTGGCCCACACTCTCTTCGGGCTTGTAAAGTTTCTGCTGAGAGATCTGAGGTTAGTCTGATGGGCTTCCCATTGTGGGTGACCCGTCCCTTCTCTCTGGCTGCCTTTATTGTTTTCTCTTTCATTTCGACCCTGGTGAATCTGACAATTATGTGCCTTGGGGTTGCTCTTCTTGCAGAATATCTTTGTGGTGTTCTCTGTATTTCCTGTAGTTGAGTATTGGCCTGCCTTGCTAGGTTGGGAAAATTTTCCTGGATAATATCCTGAAGAATGGTTTCCAGCTTGGATTCATTCTCTTCATCACATTCTGGTACGCCTATTAAACCTAGGTTAGGTCTCTTCACATATTCCCACATTTCTTGGAGATTTTGTTTATTTCTCTTAGCGCTTTTTTCTCTAATCTTGGTTTCTCTTTTTATTTCATTGAGTTGATCTTCGACTTCTGATACTGTTTCTTCTGCCTGGTCAATTCGGCTGTTGAAACTTGTGCATGCTTCGTGAAGTTCTCACATTGTGTTTTTCAGCTCCTTCAATTCATTCATATTCCTCTCTAAGTTGTCCTTTCTTGTTATCATTTCCTGAAATCTTTTATCATTTTTTTCAAGGTTCTTAGTTTCTTTGCATTGATTCAGAACATGTTCTTTTAGCTCACTGAAGTTTCTCATTATCCACCTTCTGAAGTCTGATTCTGTCATTTCATCACTCTCATTCTCCGTCCAGCTGTGTTCCCTTGCTGGTGAGGAGTTTTGGTCCTTTATAGGAGGTGAGGTGTTTTGGTTCCGAGTGTTTTCCTCCTTTTTGCGCTGGTTTCTTTCCATCTTTGTGGATTTATCCACTTGTCGTCTTAGTAGTTGCTGACTTTCGATTTGGTCTTTGAGTGGATGTCCAGATTGTTGATGACAAAGTCTTTCTGTTATTTAGTTTTCATTCTAACGGTTTAGCCCCTCTGCTGTACGAGTGCTGAGGTCCACTCCAGGCCCTGCTTGTCTGGGGAACACCTGTAGCAGCTGTGGAACCGTGAGGGATGCTACCAGTTTCTTCTTCTGCTATCTTTTACCCAGAATGATGCCCGCCAAATATCAGTCTGATTAGTCCTTTATTGAGGTGGCTCTTGGCATATACAGGGGTCAGGGAGCTGCTTGAGGAGATGGTCTGTACTTCAGAGGAGCTTCAGTGCTGAGCTTTGAGCTCCGTTCTTCATTCAGGGTTGCTGGGCAAACGTGTCTGCAGCAGCAGAACTTATAAAAGCCCGCCCCCCCCATTTTTTCCTCAGATGCCCTGTCTCAGGAAGTTGGGGCTTTCTTTATGAGTATCTGTTGCACTGTCCTGCCCAGCAAGGAGGCAGTCTATTCACTATTTGCCTGCAGGGGCTCCACCCTGCTAGCCTGGTTTTGCCCTGCTGCCACATGGCTCAATTCTACTGTGGGGCACTGTGCCCTGTTGGTGGCGTCTCTTTGTTATGGCTGGTTGCCTCAACAATGGCAGTTTGCATCAGCAGTGGGCAGTACCTCAGTAGGTGCAGATTGTGTCCATAGTGGCGGACGCCCCTCCCCCACCGAGCTGCACCGTTTGGATTCAGCTGTGCTCGGAGCAAAACTCTCAACACTGATGGCCTCGAATCGCTGCGCTGCTTTTCCTTGTGACAGTGGGACCTGCCAAGCCCGATCACCTGGCTCCCTGCCACAGAGTCCCTCCTCTCTATCTCTCTCTCTTTTTCTTTCCAAATTGAATAGTTGACTCTCTCACAGGTGCCACAGTCGCCTGCTGATTGGCCACAGGGATCCATGCAATCTCCTCCGTGGTGGCCCACTGCACTGGAACAAATCAATCTTCCCAGGAATCTCCCGGTCTGGCTCACCATCCAAGTCCCGTTCAATCAAATGGAAATGTTAATCTGCCCTCCCAAAACTCAGATTGCCAAGGGCACCAAGACAAGAGAGCTTTGTGCTGGCTGCCATGGCATCGGGGCGGGGTGGCGACCAAAACGGCCATGCAAGCAGGCTACGCTGCTCTCCTGTGTCTTTCCTAAAGCTGAGAATTAGCCAGTCCTGTGGTCTCTAAAAGTCCGTCTGAAATGGAGCTAGGACTCACCCTCTGTGCCTTCACTGAGAGCAGCAATTTTGAGTTGTTTCTATGGTGGCATCTTTTAACGGATCCCCCAGAATTCTATTATATATAGCCACTTCTTCAGAGACTAACTGAATAATGCACACCTGGGGAACACTCTGGAGACTATTTGATATGACCGTTCACCCAGTGACTCAGTGAAAATTGCACAGCTGAGAAACAGTCAAGAGGATAGAGTCATGAGTCTATTTTATGTGGTAACTCGTTCAGAAACTCACTGAAGAATACCCAACTTGGAAATAGTCAGAGTCCAGGTCATATGGCAACTCAATCAAAGCATTACCGAATAATGCACAATGTGGCAATAGTAAGGAGTCTATTTAATATGGCCTCTCATTGACAGCTTCAGTGCATAATAAACAGCTGTGGAGTAGACAGGACCCTATTTAAAATAGCCCCAAATTACGCAGCTACATGAATGATACACACATGTGTGATAGGAGACTCTTTCATATGGACACTCATAAAGCACCTCTTCGAATACTGCATATTTGCAGGATAATCACTAGTCTATTTCATATGGTGACTGGTTTAGAGAGTCAAAAATTATTCACACCTGTGGAGTAAAATGGGGTCTATTACATAAAGCCACTCTTTCAGTGTTTCAGTGAATAATATGTATATCTGATAAGTCAGGAATTTCTTTCACATGGCCACTCCTTCAGGGACACAGTGAATAATGCTCCCCTCAGAAATAGTCAAGGGTCTACTTCAAAAAAGTACACATTCAGAGTCTTTGTAAGTAACGAACACATTGACAATACAAAAGAGTCTCTTTTCGCTTCATGTTGCAGGATGGCATCGTAGAGGTGACTCCGGATTGCAGCTCTCAGTGAAGGCGCAGAGGGTGAGTCCTAACCGCATTCTCGGACAGACCTTTTTTGCCCACAGAATGTTGAATGTCCCAGGTGTGGGAGAGACACGGGATGCTGGCACAGCCGGCTCGAGCGGCCGCTTCGGCTGGTTGCGCAGCGCAGTGGCACCGGGCACAAAACTCACTGGTCTGGGTGCCCTGTTAAACCGGCAATCTGAGATTTGGAAGGGCAGATTGGCATGTCCTTCTGATTGAATGGGACTTGGACAATGAGCCAGACAAGGAGATTCCTGGGAAATGTGATCTGAACCGGTGCAGTGGGCAGCAGCATAAGAGATCACACTGATCCCAGTGCCCTATCAGCAGGCTACTGGGGCGCCAGTGAGAGAGTCAACCGTTCAGCTTGGGGAAAGGAAGAGAGAGAGAGAGAGAGAGAGAGAGAGAGAGAGAGGACAGACTCTGAGGCAGGGAGCTGGGTGTTCAGGCTCGGCGGGTCCCACCCTGACGGGGACAAGCAGGGCAAAGATTGGAGGTGCTTGGGGCTGAGAGTTTTGCTGCTGGCATCTAGGACGGGGCAGCCCAGTGCGGGGGGGGGCGTCTGGCACTACTGATGCAATCCCCCACTACTGAAGTACCACCCAGGGCTGACACAGCCTGCTGTTGCCGAGGCAACCTGCCAAAACAGAGAGACTCTGCCAGCAGGGTGGAGCAAGCCACAGCAGGGCGGAGCAAGCCACAGCAGAATAAAGACCTGCAGCAACAGGGCAGACCTGTGCTAGCAGGGCAGAGCCCTGGCAGAAAAATAGTGAATAGACTGCCTCCTAGCTGGGCAGGACAGTGCAACAGATACTCATAAAGAAAGCCCCAACTCCCTGAGACGGAGCATATAAGGGGGAAAAAAGGAGGGGTGTTTTATGAGTTCTGTTGCAGCAGACATAACACATCCTCCCAACAATGCTGAATGAACAACAGAGCTCACAGCTCAGCACTGGAGCTTTTATAAAGCACAGACCATCTCCTCAAGCAGCTCCCTGACCCCTGTATATCCAAAGAGTCATCACCCCATAAAAAGACCAATCAGACTGACATTTGGCGGGCATTCTGAAACAAAGATAGCAGAAGAAGACATTGGTAGCATCCCTTACAGTTCCGCAGTGTTACAGGTGTACCCCAGACAAGTAGGGCCAGGAGTGGACCTCAGTACTCGTACAGCAGAGGGGCTAGACCATTAGAGGGAAAACTAAGTAACAGAAATACCTCATCATCAACAATCTGGGTGTGCACACAGAAACCCAATTGAAAAATCAGCAACTACTAAGACGACAGGCGGATAAATCCATAAAGATGGGAAGAAACCAGCGCAAAAAGGAGAAAAACACCCGAAACCAAAACACTTCACCTCGTACAAAGGACCAAAACTCCGCATCAGCAAGGGAACAAAGCTGGACGGAGAATGAGTGTGACGAAATGATGGAATCAGACTTCAGAAAGTGGATAATGAGAAATTTCAGTGAGCTAAAAGAACATGTTCTAAATCAGTGCAAAGAAACTAAGAACCTTGAAAAAAGATTTGAAAAAAGATTCGAGGAAATGATAACAAGAATGGACAACTTAGAGAGAAATATGAATGAATTGAAAGAGCTGAAAAACGCAACACGAGAACTTCGCAAAGCAGGCACAAGTTTCAAAAGCCGAATTGACTAAGCAGAAGAAAGAATATCAGAAGTAGATCAACTCAATGAAATAAAATGAGAAACCAAGATCAAAGGAAAAAGCACAAAAAAGAATGAACAAAATCTCCAAGAAATGTGGGACTATGTAAAGAGACCCAACCTACATTTGATAGGTGTACCAGAATGTGATGAAGAGAATAAATCCAAGTTGGAAAACACTCTTGAAAATATTATACAAAAAATTTCTCCAACCTGGCTAGACAGGTCAAAACTCAACTCCAGGAAATACAGAGAACACCAAAAAGACAATTCGCCAGAAAAGCAATCCCAAAGCACATAATCGTCAGATTAACCAGGGTTGAAATGAAGAAGAAAATACTAAGGGAAGCCAAAGAGAAAGGTCGAGTCACCCACAAAGGGAAGCACATGAGGATCACAGCAGATCTCCCGGCAGAGACTCTACAAACCAGAAGAGAGTGGGGGCCAATATTCAACATCCTTAAAAAAAAGAACTTTCAACCCAGAATTTCATATCCAGCCAAACTGAGCTTCATAAGTGAAGGAAAAATAAAATCCGTCATGAACAAGCAAGTACTCAGAGATTTTGTCAGCACTAGGCCTGCTTTACAAGAGCTCCTGAAAGAGGCACTACACCTAGAAAGAAACAACCAGTACCAGCCATCCTAAAAGAATACCAAATGCTAAAGAGCATCAACAAAATGAGGAATCTACATGAACCAATGGGCAAAACAACCAGCTAGCATCAAAATGGCAGTACCAAATTCATACATAAAAATATTAACCCTAAATGGAAATGGACTAAATGCACCAATCAAAAGACACAGACTGGCAAATTAGATAAAAAGCCAAAACCCGTCGGTGTGCTGTATCCAGAAAACCCATCTCACATGCAAGGATACACAAAGGCTCAAAATAAAGGGATGTAGGAAGATATACCAAGCAAATGGAGAGCAAAAAAAGCAGGGGTTGCATTCTCATCTGTGATAAAATAGACTTTAAAGCAACAAAGATCAAAAGGGACAAAGAACGTCATTACATAATGGTAAAAGGATCGATAAAGCAAGAAGATATAATGATTCTAAATATATATGGATCCAATGTAGGAGCACCCAGATATATAAAGCAAGTGCTTAATGACTTACAAAGAGACTTAAACTCCCACACAATAATAGTGGGAGACTTTAACACTCCACTGTCAATAGCAGAAAGATCAACAAGACAGAAAATTAACAAGGATATCCAGGACTTGAACTCAGACCTGGAACAAGCAAACCTGATAGAAATTTAGAGAACTCTCCACCCCAAATCCACAGAATATACATTCTTCTCAGCACCACATCACACCTACTCCAAAATTGACCACATAATTGGAAGTAAAGCACTCCTCAGCAAATGCAAAACAACTGAAATCATAACAAACAGTCTCTCAGACCATAGTGCAATCAAGTTGGAACTCAGAATTCAGAAAATAACTCAGAACCGCACAGCTTCATGGAAACTGAACAATTGGCTCTTGAATGTTGATTGGATAAACAATGAAATGAAGGCAGAAATAAAGAAGTTCTTTGAAACCAATGAGAATGAAGACACAACGTACCAGAATCTCTGGGACACATTTAAAGCAGTCTGTAGAGGAAAATATATAGCAATAAATGCCCACATGAGAAGAATGGAGAGATCCAAAATTGACACCCTATCGTCAAAATTGAAAGAGCTAGAGGAGCAAGATCAAAAAAGCTCAAAACCTTTTTCTTTCCAAATTGTATGGTTGACTCACTCACAGTCGCCCCAGTCGCCTGCGGATTGACCACTGGGATCCATGCAACCTTCCCTGCAGCAGCCCACTGCACCAGCACAAATCGCTCTTCCTGGGAATCTCCTGGTCTGGCTCACCATCCAAGTCCCGTTCAATAAAATGGTCATGTCAATCTGCCCTCATAAAACTCAGATTGCCGGTTTAACAGGGCACCCAGACCAGCAAGCTTTGTACAAACTTCCGCTGTGCCGTGACGCGGCGCTGGCACAAACGGCCATGCAGGAGGGATGCCCTGCTGTCCTGTGACTCTCCTACAGCTGGGAATTTGCCAGTTTTGTGGGCAATAAAAGTCCGACTGAAAGTGCAGCTAAGACTCACCCTCTGCGCCTTTACTGAGAGCTGCAATACTGAGTTCTTTCTATGTCGCCATCTTGGAACTTCTCTCATAAGGACTTTTTTATGTGGCCTCTCATTATGAGTGTCAATGAATAATGTGGTGTAATCAGAAGTCTATTTCATGTAGACACATTTTCAGAGCCTCGGTGAATAAGAGAACCCCTTGCTATAGTAAGGCATGTAATTAATATGGCCAAACCTTGAAAGCCTCACTGAATAAAAGACACCTGGAGAATAATTTGGAGTCTATTTTCGATGGGCATTCATTCAGAGACTCGGTGAATAATGCACACCCCTAAAGTAGCCAGGAGTCTATTTCATTTGGACACTCATTCATAGCCTCAGTCAGCAATACATACGTGTGAATTAGTCAGGATTTAATTTCATGTGGCCACTGACTCATAATTTCAGTGAATAATGCACAAATGTAAAGTACTCAGCAGTCTAATTCATAGAGCGACTCATTCAGAGACTCAATGAATGAGACAAATATTTAAGATAGACAGAATCCTGTTTCATATGGTCACACAATCAGACCTTCACTGTCTAACACACACCTGGGGAAGTGTTAGGAGTCTACTTTATATTGCCTCTCATTTACAGCCTCAGCGATAAATGCACACGTGTGAAATAGACACTAGTCTATTTTATATGGCCACAAAATCAAACCCTGAGTAATACACAACTTGAGAATAGTCACTAGTTTATACCATGTGCCCAAATATTTAAATATTCAAATGGCCACTCATTCAGGGTCTCAGTGCATAATACTCTTCTCAGAAATAGTCAAGTGTCTACTTCAAATAAGTACACATTTAGAGTCTCTGTAAGTAATGCACACATGGGCAATACACAAGAGTCTCTTTTCTATGCCCACATAGTCAGAGTCTCATTCAATATTTCACACCTGGGGGAGAATTATGAGTCTACTTCATGTAGCCACACATTTAGAGCCTCAGTGAATAATTCACACCGGAGTAATAGTCCAGCATTTTTATATGGCCACTCGCCATGTGCCTCCCTGAATGATACACACCTGGGGAATCCTCAGGATTTTATTTCATACCAGTACACATTTAGAACCATATTGTATAATTCACAATGGAACAAGAAAGAGATACAAGATGGCTGATCGCTAACAGCTCGGGATTGTAGCTCCCAGTGAAAGCTTGGAAAACGTGAAGACGCCACATTTTCAGAGGAATTTTCATCGCCCACGGATCAGAAGATTTCCAGTGGAGGAGCCCCGCGGGTCGCCAGCGCAACTTCTGTGGCTGGTGCAGCGGTTTTGTCGTCACCTCGGCACGGCAGCTCTTCATGCACAGTGAGCAGGACTGGTTCCCCTTCTGGCTGGTGTTTGGAGCTCTTGGAAGGCAGAGCCGCTTGTTGGGGACTCAAGAAGGAAGCCAGACCAGAGATTCCCAGGCAGAAGAGCACCATCAGTCATATCGCTGCTGTTTTGGCTGGCGCAGTGGGTTGCTAGGATTCCAGCACTGGTAATCAATAAATTGGACATCCTCTCAGGAACTTAATCAGAAAGGCGCTAATTGTAAAGACATCAGATGGATAAAATCACAATAAAGGGAAAAAAACAGCCTTAAAAGGACGAGAAAACCGAAAGTCAGAACCCCTCTCCCTCTACAGGGGATAGTAATTCCTCATCAGCAATGGAACAAGCCCTAATGAAAGAGGACTGTGTTCCAGTGTCTGAAGTAGGCTTTAAAAGGTGGATGATAAAAAATTTTGGGGAGTTGAAACAACTTGTTCTAACCCAATGTAAAGAAACTAATAACTTTGAAAAAAGGTTAGACGAAATGTTAAAATGGATGGACAATATAGAGAAGAATATAAATGAACTAATGGAGTTGAAAATTACAACATGAGAACTTAGTGAAATATGCACAAGTTTGAATAGCCGAATTGATCAAGCAGAAGAAAGGATATCAGAGGTCGAAGACCAAATTAATGAAATGAAACGAGAAGACAAGAATAGAGTAAAAAGGATAAAAAGGAATGAGCAAAGTCTCCAAGAATTATGGGACTATGTGAAAAGACATAATTTACGTTTGATAGGTGCACCTGAATGTGATGGAGAGAATGAATCCCAGCTGGAAAATACTCTTCAGGATATTATCCAGGAGAATTTTCCCAGTCTAGCAAAGCAGGATACCATTCAACCTCAGGTAATACCGAGAACACCACAAAGATATTCCTTAAGAAGAGCAACCCCAAGACACATAATCATTAGATTCACCAGGGTTGAAACGAAGGAGAAAATACTAAGGCAGCCAGAGATAGGTCAGGTTACCCACAAAGGGAAGCCTATTAGACTTACAGCAGATCTCTCAATAGAAACCCTACAAGCCAGAAGAGAGTGGGGGCCAATATTTAACACCCTTAAAGAACAGAACTTTCAGCCCAGAATTTCATATCCTGCCAAACTAAGCTTCACAATTGAAGGAAAAATAAAATCTTTTATGAACAAGCAAGTACTCAGAGACTATATTACCACCAGGCCTGCTTTATAAAAACTTCTGAAAGAAGCATTACACACAGAAAGGAACAATCAGTATTAGCCTTTCTAAAAATATACCAAAAAGTAAAGAGCATCAACAGAAAGAAGAATTCACATCTACGAATGGATAGAATAGACAGTTAACATCAAATGGCAGTAATCTTAAATTGAAATCGACTAAATTCCCCAATGAAAAGATACAGCCAAAACCTAACGGTATACTACATCCAGACCCATTTCATATTCAAAAATACACAAAGACTAAAAACAAAGGGTTGGAGAAAGATTTACCAACCAAATGGAGAACAAAAACAAATATATAAACAAAAAGTAGTTGCAATTTATGCATTTGATAAAATATATTTCAAACCAACAAAGATAGAGTGGTATAAGGATCAATGCATGCTAACACCCAAATACATAAGACCCATAAAGAGATTTAGACTCAACGAGACAGAAAATTAATAAGGATATCCAGAATCTGAACTCAAATCAGTAACAAGTAAACTTAATAAGCACTTGTAGAGCTCTCCACTTGAGATACATAAAATATACATTCTCCACTTTAAATACACAACATAATGATAGGCCATTATTGATACCCATTCATAGAATAAAGCAATATTCCTGTTCTCTCTCCCTCTTTTTCTTCCTCTCTTTTCCTTTTCTTATTAAAAAAAATCACAATGGAACAATAGTCAGGTGTCTGTTTTTTCTGGCCTCTCATTCAAAGTTTCAGTGAATAATAAATTTCCATGGAGTAATCAGGGCAATGTTTAAGATAGCCCCGAATTAAGTGCCTTCCTGAGTGTTACACACCTGGGTGATATTCAAGAGTTTATTTCATATGAACTCTAATTCTGGGTATGGATTAGTAATATAAAACTTGGGGAGTGTCAGGAGTTTATTTGGTATGGACACTCATACAGAACCTGTTTGAATAATGCACACATTGAGAATAATCAGGACTCTATGTCATAAGGCTACTCATTCAGACAAACAGTGAATAAAGCACATGTGGAGTAATGAGATGTCTGTTTAAAATGGAAGTTCTTTCACAGCCTCACTGAATATTACACACTTGTGATATAGTCTGGAGTCTATTGTTTATGGCCACTCATTCAAAGCATCACTGAATAATGCACACCTGCAGAATGTTCAGAAGTCTCTATCCTATGTCCTCTCATTGAGAGCCTCACTAAATGTACACACCTGGAAAAATAGTCAAGATTTGCTTATATCCCCTCATTTAGAGTATCACTCAATAATGCACACCTGTGGAATAGTAAGGAGACTTTTTCATGTGGCCTCTCATTCGGAGTGTCACTGAAGAATGTGGTGTAGTCAGGAGTCTATTTTATGTTGACACATTTTTAGAGCCTCAGTGAATAAGAGAAACCCTTGCTATAGTAAGGCATGTAATTAATATGACCACACCTTGAAAGCCTCACTGAATAAAAGACACCTGGAGAATAATTTGGAGTCTATTTCCGATGGGCATTTATTTAGAGACTCGGTGAATAATGCACACCCATGGAGTAGCCAGGAGTCTATTTCATTTGGGCACTCATTCATAGCCTCAGTTAGTAATATGTACATGTGAATTAGTCAGAATTTAATTTCATATGGCCACTGACTCATAATTTCAGTGAATAATGCACAAATGTAAAGTACTCAGCAGTCTAATTCATAGAGCGACTCATTCAGAGATTCACTGAATGATACAAATATTTAAGACAGAAAGAATCCTGTTTCATATGGTCACACAATCAGAGCCTTTCTCAGGAACACACACCTGGGGAAGTGATACGAGTCTACTATATATGGCCTCTCATTTACAGACTCAGGGAATAATAAACACGTGTGGAATAGACATTAGTCTATTTTATATGGCCACAAAATCAAATCCTGAGTGAGTTATACACATCTTTAGAATAGTCACTAGTATATTACATAAGAACAAATATTCAAAGTCAGAGTCAATAATACACACCTGTGGACTAGTCAAAAAACAGTTTCATATGGCCAAAATTTTAGAGCCTCAGTGAATAATACATACCCAGGCAATACACAGGACGCTATTTTATATGGCATCTATTTCAGAGATTCATTGAATAAGAAACACTTGTATTGTAGACAAAATTTTATTTTGTATAGCCACATATTCAGAACCTAACTGAATGACATACACCTTGGGAAAAGTCAGGATTCTTTTTCATATAGCCACATACTATGAAAGTAACTGAATAGCATACACCTTGGGGAAAGTCAGAATTCTATTTTGTATAGCCACTCATTTAGATACCAAATGTAAAAACGCACACCTGCGGAGTATTCAGGAGTCTCTATTTTATGGCCACTCATTCAGAATCTCACAGAATAATACAGAACTATGGAAATTCAGGAGAGTATTTTACATGGCCACTTATTCAGATCCTCATTGAAGAATCATGTATATCTGGAAAACACTCAGGATTCTATTTTGTATAGCCCCTTATTCAGAGACAAACTGAATAATGCACACCTAAGGAATAATCTGGAGATTCTTTGATATGACCGTTCACCCAGTGACTAAGTGAAAGAATCACAGCTGAGAAATAGTCAAGAGGATACAGTCATGAGTCTATTTTCTGTAGTAACTCGTTCAGAAACTCACTGAAGAATACCCAGCTTGGAAAAAGTCAACGTAAAGGTCATATGGCCACTCAATCAGAGTATTAACGAATAATGCACAATGGGGAAATAGTAAGAAGTCTGTTTCATATGGCCTTTCACTGAGGGCTTCAGTGCATAATAAACAGCTGTGGAGTAGCCAGGATCCTATTTAAGGTAGCCCCAAATTACACAGCTACGTGAATGATACACAAATGTGTGATAGTTAGGAGAATATTTGATATGGACACTCATAGGGCACCTCTTGGAATACTTCACATTTGAGGAATAATCACTAGTCTATTTCATATGGGGATTCGTTTGGAGAGTCAAAAAATGCACACATGTGGAGTAAAATAGGGTCTATTACATAAGGCCACTCTTTCAGTGTTTCAGTGAGTAATATGTATATCTGATAGGTCAGGAATCTCTTTCAAATTGCCACTTGTTCAGGGTCTCAGTGCATAATACTCCCCTCAGAAATAGTCAAGTGTCTACCTCAAATAAGTACACATTTAGAGTCTCTGTAAGTAATGCACACATGGGCAATACACAAGGGTCTCTTTTCTATGCCCACATAGTCAGAGTCTCATTCAATATTTCACACCTTGGGGAGAGTTATGAGACAACTTAACGTAGCCACACATTTAGAGCCTCAGGGAATAATTCACACCAAAGTAATAGTCCAGCTTTTTTTATATGGCCACTCGCTATGTGCCTCCCTGAATGATACACACCTGGGGAATCCTCAGGATTCTATTTCATACTAGCACAAATTTAGAACCGTATTGAATAATTCACAATGGAAAAATAGTCAGGTGTCTATTCTTTCTGGCCTCTCGTTCAAAGTTTCAGTGAATAATAAACTTCCATGGAGTAATCTCCGAAATGTTTCAGATAGCCCAGAATTAAGTGCCTTCCTGTGTGATACACACCAGAGTGATATTCAAGAGTTTATTTCATATGAACTCTAATTCTGGGTATGGTTTAGTAATACAAAACTTGGGGAGTGTCAGGAGTTTATTTGGTATGGACACTCATACAGAACCTGATTGAATAATGCACACATTGAGAATAATCAGGAGTCTATGTCATAAGGCTACTCATTCCGACAAACAGTGAATAACACACATGTGGAGTAATGAGATGTCTGTTTAATATGGCCGATCTTTCGCAGCCTCACTGAATATTACACACTTGTCATGTATTCTGGAGTCTATTGTTTATGGCCACTCATTCAGAGCATCACTGAATAATGCACATCTGCAGAATGTTCAGATGTCTCTATCCTATGGCCTCTCATTGAGAGCCTCACTAAATGTACACACCTGGAAAAATAGTCAAGATTTGCTTATATCCCCTCATTTAGAGTATCACTCAATAATGCACACCTGTGGAATAGTAAGGAGACTTTTTCATGTGGCCTCTCATTCTGAGTGTCACTGAAGAATGTGGTGTAGTCAGAAGTCTATTTTATGTCGACACATTTTCAGAGCCTCAGTGAATAAGAGAAAACCTTGCTATAGTAAGGAATCTAATTAATATGACCACACCTTTTAAGCCTCACTGAATAAAACGCACCTGGAGAATAATTTGGAGTCTATTTCCGATGGGAATTCATTCAAAGCCTCTGTGAATAATGCACACCCGTGGAGTAGCCAGAAGTCTATTTCATTTGGACACTCATTCATAGTCTCAGTCAATAATATGCAAGTGTGGTTTAGTAAGGATTTAGTTTCATATGGCCACTCATAATTTCAGTGAATAATGCACAAATGTAAAGTACTCGGCAGTCTATTTCATAGAGCAACTCATTCAAAGGTTTACTGAATAATCCAAATATTTAAGATAGACCGAATCCTGTTTCATATGGTCACACAATCAGTGCCTCACTGAGTAACACACAACTGGGGAAGAGTTAGGAGTCTACTTTATATAGCTTCTCATTTACAGCCTCAACAAATAATGCACACATGTAGAATAGACACTAGTCTGTTGTATACGGCCACAAAATCAAAGCCTGAGTGAGTAATACACAACTTTAGAATAGTCACTAGTCTATTCCATATGCCCAAATATTCAGTCAGAGTCAATAATACACTCCAGTAGAATAGACAGAAACCAATTTTATATAACCGAATTTTAGAGCCTCAGTGAATAATACATACCTGGGAAATACTCAGGACGCTGTTACATATGGCATCTATTTCAGAGATTCATTTAATAAGAAACACCTGTATTGTAGTCCGCATTGTATTTTGTATAAACATATATTCAGAACCTAACTGAATGACATACACCTTGTGGCAAGACAGGATTCTATTTTATATAGCCAAATATTCAGAACATAACTGAATAACATACACCTTGGGGAATGTCAGAATTCTTTTTCGTATAGCCACTCATTTAGATACGGAGTGTAAAAACGCACACCTGCGGAGTATTCAGGAGTCTCTGTTTTATGGCCACTCATTCAGCGCCTCACAGAGTAATACAGAACTATGAAAATTCAGGAGTGTATTTTACATGGCCACTTATTCATAAGCTCATTTAAGAATCATATGTATCTGTAAAATACTCAGGATTCAATTATGTATCGCCACTTATTTAGAGACTCACTGAATAATTCAAACCTGGAGAATAATCTGGAGACTATTTTATATGACCATTCACCTAGTGACTCAATGAAAAATGCAAAGCTGAGAAATAGTCAAGAGGATGGAGTCATGAGCCTATTTTCTGTGGTAACTCGTTCAGAAACTTACTGAAGAATACCCACCTTGGAAATAGTCAGAGTCCAGGTCATATGGCCACTCAATCAAAGCATTAACAAATAATGCACAATGGGACAATAGGACCAAGTCTATTTTAGATGGCCTCTCATTGAGAGCTTCAGTGCATAATAAAAAGCTGTGGAGTGTTCAGGACCCTTTTTAAGGTAGCCCCAAATTATGCAGCTACATGAATGAATCACCAATGTGTGATAGTCAGGAGACTATTTGATATGGATACTAAAACAGCACCTTTTCGAATACTGCACATTTGGGGAATAATCACTAGTCTATTTCACATGGTGATGCATTTGTAGATTCAAAAAACAACGCACACCAGTGGAGTAAAATGGTTTCTCTTACATAAGGCCACTCTTCCATTGTTTCAGTGAATAATATGTATATCTGAAAAGGCAGAAATATCTTTCACATGGCCACTCGTTCAGGAACTCAGTGCATAAAAATCTCAGAGAGGAGCAAGATGGCATCATAGAGGTGACTCAGGATTGAGTGATCTGAGCAGGTGCAGTGGGCACCGACAAGGGAGATCGCACGGATCCCAGTGCCCTATCAGCAGCCTACTGGGGTGCCAGTGAGAGAGTCAACCGTTCAGCTTGGGAAGAGAAAGAGAGAGAGAAAGAGGATGGACTCTGAGGCAGGGAGCTGTGTGATCGTTCTCGGCGGGTCCCACCCTCACGGGGACAAGCAGGGAGGCGATGGGAGGTGCTCTTGGCTGAGAGTTTCACTGCCGGCATCTAGGACGGTGCAGCCAAGTGGGGGAGGTTCGTCTGCCACTACAAACGCAACCCGCCCCTACTGAAGTACCGCCCAGGGCTGACGAAGACTGCTGTTGCTGAGGCAACCGGCCATAACAGAGAGACTGCACCAAGAGGGCGGAGCACACAACAGCAGAACGAATCCCGTGACAGCAGAGCAGACCCGCGCTAGCAGGCTAGAGCCCCAGCAGGCAAATAGTGAATAGACTGCCTCCTAGCTGGGAAGGAGAGTGCAACAGATACTCCTAAAGAAAGTCCCAACTACCTGAGACAGAGCATGTAAGAGGGAAAGTCAACGGGGAGGTGTTTTATGAGTTCTGTTGCAGCAGACATAGACACATACTCCCAAAAAACCTGAATGAACAATGGAGCTCACAGCTCAGCACTGGAGCTCCAATAAAAAACAGACCGTCCCCTGAAGCAGCTCTCTGACCCCTGTATATTCAAAGAGTCACCCAAAAAAGGGACTAATCAGACTGACATTTGGCGGGCATCATTCTGGAAAAAAGACAGCAGAAGAAAAAACCGGTAGCATTCCTCACTATTCCACAGCTGCTACAGGTGTACCCCAGAGAAGCAGGGCCTGGAGTGGACCTCAGCACCATACAGCAGAGAGGCTAGATCATTAGAAGGAAAATTAAGTAAGAGAAATACTTCATCATCAACAATCTGGGCATCCACTCAGAAACCAAATTGAAAAATCAGCAACTACTAAGACGACAGGTGGATAAATCCACAAAGATGGGAAGAAACCAGCGCAAAAAGGAGGAAAATACCCAAAACCAAAACACCTCACCTCCTACAAAGGACCAAAACTCCTCACCAGCAAGGGAACAAAGCTGGACAGAGAATGACTGTGACGAAATGATGGAATCAGACTTCAAAAAGTGGATAATAAGAAACTTCAGTGAGCTAAAAGAACACGTTCTAAATCAGTGCAAAGAAACTAAGAGCCTTGAAAAAATATTCGAGGAAATGATAACAAGAAAGGAAAACTTAGAGAGGAATGTGAATGAATTGAAGGAGCTGAAAAGCACAACGCGAGAACTTCACGAAGCATGCACAAGTTTCAACAGCCGAATTGACCAAGCAGAAGAAAGAATATCAGAGGTCGAAGATCAACTCAATGAAATAAAAAGAGAACCAAGATTAGAGAAAAAAGCACAAAAAGGAATGAACGAAATCTCCAAGAAATGTGGGACTATGTGAAGAGACACAACCTACGTTTGACAGGTGTACCAGAATGTGATGAAGAGAATGAATCCAAGCTGGAAAATACTTTTCAGGATATTATCCAGAAAAATTTCCCCAACGTAGCAAGACAGATCAATACTCAACTCCAAGAAATACAGAGAACACCACAAAGATACTCCACAAGAAGAGCAACCCCAAGGCAAATAATCGTCAGATTCACCAGGATTGAAATGAAGGAGAAAATACTAAGGGCAGCCAGAGAGTAAGTTCAGGTCACCCACAAAGGGAAGCCCATCAGACTCACCGCATATATATCAGCAGAGACTCTACAAGTCAGAAGAGAGTGGGGACCAATATTCAACATCCTTAAAGAAAAGAACTTTCAACCCAGAATTTCATATTCAGCCAAACTGAGCTTCATAAGTGAAGGAAAAATAAAATCCTTCATGAACAAGCAAGTACTCAGAGATTTTGTCACCACTAGGCCTGCTTTACAAGAGCTCCTGAAAGAGGCACTACACATAGAGAGAAACAACGAGTACCAGCCATCCTAAAAGCATACGAAATGCGAAAGAGCATCAACAAAATTCAGAATCTACATAAACCAATAGGCAAAACAGCCGGCTAGCATCAAAATGGCAGTATCAAATTCACACATAACAATATTAACCCTAAATGTAAATGGGCTAAATGCACCAATCAAAAGACACAGACTGGCAAATTGGATAAAAAAACAAAACCCATCGGTGTGCTGTATCCAGGAAACTCACCTCACATGCAAGGATACACAAAGGCTCAAAATAAAGGAATAGAGGAAGATTTACCAAGCAAATGGAGAGCAAAAAAAAGTGGGAGTTGCAATTCTCATCTCTGATCAAATAGACTTTAAAGCAACAAAGATCAAAGGGGACAAAGAATGTCGTTACATAATGGTAAAAGGCTCCATACCACAAGAAGAACTAATGATTATAAATATATATGGACCCAATGCAGGAACACCCAGATATATAAGGCAAGTTCTTTTTTTTTTTTAATTTTTATTGCATTATAGGTTTGGGGTACATGTGCAGAACGTGCAAGATAGTTGCATAGGTACACATATGGCAGTGTGTTTTGCTGCCTTCCTCCCCTTCACCCACACTTGGCATTCATCCCCAGGATATCCCTCCCCAGCCCCCCCCGCTGTCCCTCCCCCATTCCCCCCAATAGACCCCAGTGTATAGAAGACCGCCTCTCTGTGTCCATGTGTTCTCATTTTTCTCACCCACCTATGAGTGAGTATATGTGGTATTTCTTTTTCCGTTCTTGTGTCAGTTTGCTGAGAATGATGTTCTCCAGATTCATCCATGTCCTTACAAAGGACAGTGACTTACAAAGAGACTTAGACTCTCACACAATAATAGTGGGAAACTTTAACACTCCACTGTCAATATCAGACAGATCAACCAGACCGAAAATTAACAAGGATATCCAGGACTTGAACTCAGACCTGGAACAAGCAAACCTGATAGACATTTACAGAACTCTCCACCCCAAATCCACAGAATATACATTCTTCTCAACACCACATCACACCTACTCCAAAATTGACCACATAATTGGAAGTAAAGCTCTCCTCAGCAAATGCAAAACAAATGAAATCATAACAAACAGTCTCTCAGACCATAGTGCAATCACGTTGGAATTCAGTATTCAGAAAGTAACCCAGAACCGCACAGCTTCATGGAAACTGAACAACCAGCTCTTGATTGTTGATTGGATAAACAATGAAATGAAGGCCGAAATAAAGAAGTTCTTCAAAACCAATGAGAACAAAGACACAAGATACCAGAATCTCTGGGACACATTTAAAGCAGTCTGTAGAGGAATATATATAGCAATAAGTGCCCACATGAAAAGAGTGGAGAGATCCAAAATTGACACCCTATCGTCAAAATTGAAAGAGCTAGAGGAGCAAGATCAAAAAAGCTCAAAACCCAGCCGAAGACAAGAAATAACTAAGATCAGAGCAGAACTGAAGGTGATAGAGACACGAAAAACCCTTCAAAAAATCAATAAGTCCAAGAGCTGGTTTTTCGAAAAGATCAACAAAATAGACCACTAGCCAGAATGATAAAAAAGAAAAGAGAGGGAGGGGTGCTTCCAAGATGGCGTCATAGAGGCGACTCAGGATTGCAGCTCCCAGTGAAGGCGCCGAGGGTGAGTGCTAGCCGCATTCTCGGAGGAACCTTTTTTGCCCACAGAACGTTGAAAGTCCCAGGTGTGGGAAAGACACGGGAAGCCAGCACAGCCAGCTCACATGACTCGGCCGGCACTGCAGCGCCTTGGCTCCCACACAAAACTCACTGGTCTGGGTGCCCTGTTAAACCAGCAATCTGAGATTTGGAAGGGCAGATTGACATGTTCATCTGATTGAACAGGACTTGGACAAAGAGCCAGACCAGGAGATTTTTGGAAAGCATGATCTGAGCCGGAACAGTGGGCAGCAGCACGGAAGATTGCACAGATCCCAGTGCCCTATCAGCAGGCTACTGGGGCGCCAGTGAGAGAGTAGACCGTTCACATTGGGGAAAGGAAGAGACAGAGAGAGAGGACAAACTCTGAGGCAGGAAGCTGGGTGATCAGGCTTGGCGGGTCCCACCCTCACAGAGACAAACAGGGTGGCGATTGGAGGTGCTAGGGGCTGAGAGCTTTGCTGCCAGCACAGTTGAATCTAGCATGGTTCAGCCCGGTGGGGGAAGGTCATCTGCAACTACGACGCAATCTGCCCCTACTGAAGTACCGCCCAGTGCTGACACAGCCTGCCATTGCCGAGACAACCCGCCATAACAGAGAGACTCCCTCAGCTGGGCGGAGAGCCATAGCAGAATGGGGCTGACAGCAGCAGGGCTGACACGTGCTAGCAGGGCAAAGACTCGGCAGCCAAATAGCGAATAGACTACCTCCTAGCCAGGCCGGACAGTGCAACAGGTACTCATAAAGAAAGCCCCAACCCCCTGAGACAGAGCATCAAAGGGGAAAAAAAAACAGGGGGGGTGTTTTATGAGTTCTGTTGCAGCAGACATAAACACATACTCCCAACAACGCTGAATGAACAACAGAGTTCACAGCTCAGCACTGGAGCTCCTATAAAGCAAAGACCATCCCCTCAAGCAGCTCCCTGACCCCTGTATATCCAAAGAGTCACCCCAAAAAGGGATTAATCAGACTGACATTTGGCGGGCATCATTCTGGAAAAAAGATAGCAGAAGAAAAAACTGGTAGCATCCTGCACTGTTCCACAGCTGCTACAGGTGTACCCCAGACAAGCAGGGCCTGGAGTGGACCTTAGCACATGTACAGCAGAGGGGTTAGACCATTAGAAGGAAAACAAGTTACAGAAATACTTCATTATCAACAATCTGGGCATCCACTCAGAAACCCAATTGAAAATTCAGCAACTACTAAGATGACAGGTGGATAAATCCACAAAGATGGGAGAAACCAGCGCAAAATGGAGAAAAACACCCGAAACCAAAACATCTCACCCCCTACAAAGGACCAAAACTCCTCACCAGCAAGGGAACAAAGCTGGACAGAGAATGACTGTGACGAAATGATGGAATCAGACTTCAAAAAGTGGATAATAAGAAACTTCAGTGAGCTAAAAGAACATGTTCTAAATCAGTGCAAAGAAACTAAGAACCTTGAAAAAAGATTTGAAAAAAGATTCGAGGAAATGATAACAAGAATGGACAACGTAGAGAGGAACATGAATGAATTAAGGGAGCTGAAAAGCACAACACGAGAACTTCATGAAGCATGCACAAGTTTCAACAGCCGAATTGACCAAGCAGAAGAAAGAATATCAGAAATCGAAGATCAACTCAATGAAATAAAACGAGAAACCAAGGTTAGAGAAAAAAGCACAAAAAGAAATGAACAAAATATCCAAGAAATGTGGGACTATGGGAAGAGACCCAACCTACATTTGATAGGTGTACCAGAATGTGATGAAGAGAATGAATCCAAGCTGGAAAATACTCTTCAGAATATTATCCAGAAAAATTTCTTCAACCTAGCAAGACAGATCAACACTCAACTTCAAGAAATACAGAGAACACCACAAAGATACTCTGCAAGAAGAGCAACCCCAAGGCACATAATCGTCAGATTCACCAGAATTGAAATGAAGGAGAAAATACTAAGGGCAGCCAGAAAGAAAGGTCGAGTCACCCACAAAGGGAAGCCCATCAGACTCACCGCATATATCTCGGCAGAGACTCTACAAGTCAGAAGAGAGTGGGGGCCAATATTCAACATTCTTAAAGAAAAAAACTTTCAACCCAGAATTTCATATTCAGCCAAACTGAGCTTCATAAGTGAAGGAAAAATGAAATCCTTCATGAACAAGCAAGTACTCAGAGATTTTGTCACCACTAGGCCTGATTTAAATTAGCTCCTGAAAGAGACACCACACATAGAGAGAAACAACCAGTACCAGCCATCCTAAAAGCATATGAAATGCGAAAGAGCATCAACAAAATTCAGAATCTACATGATCCAATGAGCAAAACAGCCGGCTAGCATCAAAATGGCAGTATCAAATTCACACATAACAATATTAACCCTAAATAAAAATGGGCGAAAAGCACCAATCAAAAGACACAGACTGGCAAATTGGATAAAAAAACAAAATCCATCGGTGTGCTGTATCTAGGAAACTCAACTCACATGCAAGGATACACAAAGGCTCAAAATAATGGGATGGAGGAAGATTTACCAAGCAAATGGAGAGCAAAAAAAAAAGCAGGAGTTGCAATTCTCATCTCAGATAAAGTAGACTTTAGATCAAAGGGGACAAAGAAGGTAATTACATAATGGTAAAAGGCTCGATCCCACAAGAAGAACTAATGATTCTAAATATATATGGACCGAATGCAGGAGCACCCAGATATATAAGGCAAGTTCTTAATGACTTACAAAGAGACTTAGACTCACACACAATAATAGTGGGAGACTTTAACACTCCACTGTCAATATCAGACAGATCAATCAGACAGAAAATTAACAAGGATATCCAGGACTTGAACTCAGACCTGGAACAAGAAAACCTGATAGACATTTACAGAACTCTCCACCCCAAATCCACAGAATACACATTCTTCTCAACACCACATCATACCTACTCTAAAATTGACCACACAATTGGAAGTAAAGGACTCCTCAGCAAATGCGAAAGAACTAAAATCATTACAAACAATCTCTCAGACCATGGTGCAATCAAGTTGAAACTCAGAATTCAGAAAATAACTCAGAAACGCACAGCTTCATGGAGACTGAACAACTGGCTCTTGAATAAACAATTGGATAAACAATGATTGGATAAACAATGAAATGACGGTAGAAATAAAAAAGTTCTTCGAAACAAATGAGAACGAAAACGCAACGTACAAGAATCTCTGGGACACATTTAAAGCAGTCTGTAGAGGAATATATATAGCAATAAGTTCCCACATGAAAAGAGTGGAGAGATCCAAAGTTGACACCCTATCGTCAAAATTGAAAGAGCTAGAGGAGCAAGATCAAAAAAGCTCAAAACCTAGCCGAAGACAAGAAATAGCTAAGATCAGAGCAGAACTGAAGGAAATAAAGAAAAGAAATACCCTTCAAAAAATCAGTAAATCCAAGAGCTGGTTTGTCGAAAAGATCAACAAAATAGACAGAACACTAGCCAGACTGATAAAAAAGAAAAGAGAGAACAACCAAATAGACGCAATAAAATACGATAAAGGGGAAATCACCACAGATTCCACAGAAATTCAAACCATCATTAGAGAATACTACAAACAATTCTATGCACATAAGCTAGTAAATCAGGAAGAAATGGATCAATTCCTGGATGCCTGTGTCCTCCCAAGCCTAAACCAGGAGGAAGCCGAAACTATGAACAGACCAATAACAAGGTCTGAAGTTGATGCAGCAATTAAGAGCCTACCACACAAAAAAAGCCCAGGTCCAGATGGGTTCACAGGTGAATTCTACCAGACACACAAAGAGGATCTGGTACCATTCCTTCTGAAACTATTCCAAATAATTCAAAAAGAGGAAACCCTTCCCAAATGATTTTATGAGACCAACATCATCCTGATACCAAAACCTGACCTAGACTCAACAAGAAAAGAAAGCTTCAGGCCAATATCCATGATGAACATAGATGCAAAAATCTTCAATAAAATACTGGCAAACCGATTGCAACAGCACATTAAAAAACTTATCCATCATGATCAAGTAGGATTCATCCCAGAGATGCAAGGCTGGTTCAACATACGCAAGTCAATAAATGTAATTCACCACATAAACAGAAGCAAAAACAAAAACCACATGATTATTTCAATTGACGCAGAAAAGGCATTTGACGAAATTAAACAGCCGTTTATGCTAAAAACCCTCAATAAACTTGATATTGATGGAACATATCTCAAAGTAATAAAAGTTTTTTTACGACAAACCAACAGCCAATATCATACTGAATAGGCAAAAACTGGAAGGATTCCCTTTGAAATCCAGCAATAGACAGGATGTTCTTTTTCACCACTCCTACTCAACATAGTACTGGAATTTCTAACCAGAGCAATCAGGCAAGAAATAGAAATAAAGGGTATTCAAATAGGAAATGTGGAAGCCAAATTGTCTCTCTTTCCAGATGACATGATAGTATACCTAGAAGACCCCATCACCTCAGCCAAAAAACTCCTGAAATTGATAAGCAACTTCAGCAAAGTCTCGGGATATAAAATCAATGTGAAAAAATTACAAGCATTCCTATACACCAATAACAGACTTAATTAGAACCAAATCAGGAACGAACTGCCATTCACAATTGCTACAAAGAGAATAAAATACCTAGGAATACAACTCACAAAGAACGTAAGGGACCTCTTTAAGGAAAACTACAAACCACTGCTCAACGAAATAAGAGAGGACACAAACAGATGGAGAAACATTCCATGTTCTTCGTTGGGAAGAATCAATATAGTGAAAATGGCTATACTGCCCAAAGTAATTTACACAATCAATGCTATCCCCATCAAACTACCATTGAATTTATTCACAGAACTGGAAAAAACCACCATGAATTTCATATGGAACCAAAACACAGCCCGCATAGCCAAGTATATTCTAAGCAAAAAGAACACAGCAGGAGGCATCACACTACCAGACTTTAAACTATACTACAAGGATCCAGTAATCAAAACAGCATGGTACTGGTACCAAAACAGCGATATAGACCAATGGAACAGAACAGAAGCATCGGAGGAAACACAACATATCTACCACCATATTATCTTTGATAAACCAGACAAAAACAAGCAATGGGTAAAAGATTCCCTATTTAATAAATGGTGTTGGGAAAACTGGCTAGCCATGTGCAGAAAGCAGAAACTGGACCCCTTCCTGACACCTTACACTAAAATTAACTCCAGATGAATTAAAGACTTAAATGTAAGACATGACACCATAAAAACCCTAGAAGAAAATCTAGGCAAAACCATTCAGGACATAGGAGTAGGCAAGGACTTCATGACCAACACACCAAAAGCATTGGCAACAAAAGCCAAAATAGACAAATGGGACCTAATCAAACTCCACAGCTTCTGCACGGCAAAAGAAACAGTCACTAGAGTGAATCGGCAACCATCAGAATGGGAAAAAATCTTTGCAGTTTACACATCTGACAAAGGGCTGATATCCAGAATTTACAAAGAACTCAAACAGGTTTACAGGAAAAAAACAAACAAGCCCATTCAAAAATGAGCAAATGATATGAACAGACACTTTACAAAAGAAGACCTACATGAGGCCAACAAACATATAAAAAAATGCTCATCATCACTGGTCATTAGAGAGATGCAAATCAAAACCACATTGAGATACCATCTCACACCAGTTACAATGGCGATCATTACAAAATCTGGAGACAGCAGATGCTGGAGAGGATGTGGAGAAATAGGAACACTCTTACACTGTTGATGGGAGTGTAAATTACTTCAACCATTGTGGAAGACAGTGTGGCGATTCCTCAGGGACCTAGAAATAGAAATTCCATTTGACCCAGCAATCCCATTACTGGGTGTATATCCAAAGGGCTATAAATCGTTCTACTATAAGGACACATGCACACGAATGTTCATTGCAGCACTGTTTACAATAGCAAAGAACTGGAACCAACCGAAATGCCCAACGACGATAGACTGTACTGGGAAAATGTGGCCCATATACACCATGGAATATTATGCAGCAATAAAAAATGATGAGTTTGTGTCCTTTGTAAGGACATGGATGAATCTGGAGAACATCATTCTCAGCAAACTGACACAAGAACAGACAGAGTAATACCGCATATACTGACTCATGGGTGAGAAAAATGAGAACACATGGACACAGCGATGGGGTCTATTATACCCTGTGGTCTATTGGGGGGAATAGGGGAGGGACAGCGGGGGGGACTGGGGAGGGATAGCCTGGGGTGAATGCCAAGTGTGGGTGAAGGGGAGGAAGGCAGCAAAACACACTGCCATGTGTGTATGCAACTATCTTGCACGTTCTGCACATGTACCCCAAAACCTATAATGCAATAAAAATTAATAAAATAAAATAGGAAATACACATTGAAGAAAGTCAGGATTCTCTTTCCTATAGCCACATATTCAGAACCGAAGTGAATAACATACACCTTGGGGAAGGTCAGGATTCTATTTCCTATAGCCACCCATTTAGATACCAAATGTAAAAATGCACACCTGCAAAGTATTCAGGAGTGTCTGTTTTATGGCCACTCATTCAGTGCCTCACAGAATAATACAGAACTATGGAAATTCGGGAGTGTGTTTTACATGGCCACTTATTCAGAACCTCATTGCAGAATCATGTATATCTGGAAACTACTCAGCATTCTATTATACATAGTCACTTATTCAGAGACTCAACGAATAATGCACACCTGGGGAATAGTCCAGAGACTATTTGATATGACCGTTCACCCAGTGATTCAGTGAAAAATGCACAGCTGAGATAGAGTCAAGAGAATAGAGTCATGAGTCCATTTTCTGTGGTGACACATTCAGAAACTAACTGAAGAATACACACATTGGAAATAGTCAGAGTCCATGTCATAAGGCCACTCAATCAAAGCATTAACGAATAATGCACAATGGGGTAATAGGAAAAAGTCTATTACACATGGCCTTTCATTGACAGCTTCAGTGTATAATAAAGAGCTGTGGAGTAGTCTGGACCCTCTTTTAAGTAGCCCCAAGTTACGCAGATATGTGAATGATACATACATGTGTGATAGTGAGGAAACTATTTGATATACACTATCCTACAGCACCTCGTCGAATACTGCACATTTGGGGAACAATCACTAGTCTATTTCATATGGTGATTAGTTTGGAGAGTCAAAAATTAAAGCACACTTGAGGAGTAAAATGGGGTCTATAAGCTAAGGACACTCTTTCAGAGTTTTAGTGAATAATATGTAAATCTGATAAGTCAGGAATGTCTTTTACATGGACACTCGTTCAGGGCCTCACTGAATCATACTCCCCTCAGAAATAGTCAAGGGTCTACTTCAAAAAAGTACACATTCAGAGTCTCTTTAATTAACTCACACAGGGGCAATACACAAGAGTCTCTTTTCTGTGCCCACTTAGTCAGCGTTTTATTCAATAATACACACCCGCGAAAGAATTAAGAGTCTACTTCATGCAGCCACTCATTTAGCGCCTCAGTGAATAATTCACACCTGAGTAACAGTCGAGAATTTTTTATATGGCCACTCACTATGTGACTCCGTGAATGATACACTCCTGGGGAATCCTCACATTCTATGTCATAACAGCACATATTTAGAAACTTATTGAATAATTAAGTTTCTTATGGATCAATAGTCAGGTGTCTATTCTTTCTGGCCTCTCATTCAACGTTTCAGTGAATAAAAAACTTTTGTGGAGTTGTCAGGGCACTGTTTAAGATAGCCACGAATTAAGTGCCATCCTGAGTAATACACAGCTGGGTGATAGTCAGGACCTTATTTCATATAAACGCTAATCTGGGTATTGCTGAGTAGTACACAACTGGGGGATCGTCAGAAGTCTATTTGGTATGGACACTCATACAGAATCTGTTTGAATTATGCTCACATGGAGAATAATCAGCAGACTATGTCATACGTCTACTCATTCAGACAAACAGTGAGTAACCCACATGTGATGTAATGAGAAGTCTGTTTTATATGGCCTTTCTTTCACAGCCTCACAGAATATTACACAACTGTGATACAGTCTGTAGTCTGCTGTTTATGGCCACTCATTCAGAGCATCACTGAATAATGCACACCTGGGGAATAATCAGAAGTCTCTATCCTATGGCCTCTCATCGAGACCCTCATAAAAAGAACACACCTTGGAAAATAGTCAGGATTCACTTATATCCCCTCATTTAGAGTCTCGCTAAATAATACACACCTGTGGAAGGGTATTGAGACTTTTTCATGTGACTACTCTTTCGGCGTGCCACTGAATAATGTGGTGAATTCATGAGTCTATTTTAAGTAGACAAATTTTCAGAACCTCAGTGAATGAAAGAGACTCTTGCTATAGTAAGTCATCTAATTAATATGGCCACATCTTGTAAGCCATCCTAAATAATACACACCTGTGGAATAATTTGGAGCTTATTTTTGATGGACATTCATTCAGAGCCACTGTGAATATTACACAGCCCTGTGGTAGCCAGGTGTCTATTTCATTTGGACACTGTTCGTAGCCTCAGTGGAAAATATGCACGTGTGGTTTAGTCAGGATTTCATTTCATGTGGCCACTGATTCATAATTTCAGTGAATAATGCACAAATGTAAAGTACTCTGCACTCTATTTTACAGAGCCACTCATTCAGAGATTCACTGAATAATAGAAATATTTAAGATAGCCAGAATCCTGTTTCCTATGGTCACAGAATCAGAGCCTCACTGATTAACACACACCTGGGAAAACGTTAGGAGTCTGCTTTATATAGCCTCTCATTTGCAGCCTCAGCACATAATGCACACGTGTGGAGTAAACACTATTCTATTTTATATGGCCACAAAATCAAAGCCTGAGTGAGTAATACACAACTTTAGAATAGTCACAAGTCTATTCCATATGCCCAAATATTCAAAGTCAGATTCAATAATACACACCTGTGGACTAGTCAAAAAACAATTTCATATGGCCAAAGTTTTAGAGCCTCAGTGCATAATACATACCTGGTGAATTCTCAGGACGTTATTACATATGGCACCTATTTCAGAGATTCATTGAATAAGGAACCCCTGTATTGTACTCAGAATTCTATTTTGTATAGCCACAAATTCAGAAAGTAACTTAAAGACATACACCTTGGGGAAAGTCAGGATTCTATTTCCTATAGCCACATATTCAGAACCTAACTGAATAACATACACCTTGGAAAAAGTCAGGACTCTATTTCCTATAGCCAACCATTTAGATACCAAATGTAAAAACGCACACCTGCAGAGTATTCAGGAGTGTCAGTTTTATGGCCACTAATTCAGAGCCTCACAGAATAATACAGAACTATGGAAATTCAGGAGTGTAATTTACATGGCCACTTATTCAGAACCTCATTGAAGAATTATGTATATCTGAAAAATACTCAGCATTCTATTATACATAGCCACTTATTCAGAGACTCACCGAATAATGCACACTTCGGGAATAGTCTGGAGACTATTTGATATGACCATTCACCCATTGACTCAGTGAAATATGCACAGCTGCGATAGAGTCAAGTGAATAGGGTCATGAGTCTGTTTTCTGTTGTGACACATTCAGAAACGAACTGAAGAATACCCACCTTGGAAATAGTCAGAGTCCATGTCATAAGGCCACTCAATCAAAGCATTACCGAATAATGCACAAGGGGGCAATATTAAAAAGTTTAATCCATATGGCCTCTCATTGAGAGCTTCAGTGCATAATAAAGAGCTGTGGAGTAGTCAGGATCCTCTTTTAAATAGCCCCACGTTACGCAGATACGTGAATGATATACACATGTGTGATAGTCAGAAGGCAACTTGATATTTAGAATCGTACACCACCTCTTCGAATAGTGCATATCTGGGGAATAATCCCTAGTCAATTTCAAATGGTGATTTGTTTAAAGAGTCAAAAAATAACGCATACCTGTGGAGTAAAATGGGGTCTATTACATAAGGCCTCTCTTTCTGTGTTTCAGTGAATAATATGTATATCTGGTAAGACAGGAATGTCTTTCACATGGACTCTCGTTCAGGGCCAAACTACATAATACTCCCCTCAGAAATAGTCAAGTGTCTACTTCAAAATTGTACACATTAAGAGTCTCTGTAAGTAACGCACACGTGGGCAATACACAAGTGTATCTTTTCTATGCCCACTTAGTCAGCGTTTAATTCCATAATACACACCTGGGAAAGAATTAAGAGTCTACTTCTTGTAGCCACTCATTTAGGGCCTCAGTGAATAATTCACACTGGAGTAACAGTCGAGCATTTTTTATATGGTCACACACTATGTGACTCCCTGTATGATACACACCTGGGGAATCTCACATTCTATGTCATAATTGCACACATTTAGATCCTTTTTGAATAATTCACAGTGGAGCAATAGTCAGGTGTCTATTCTTTCTGGCCTCTCGTTCAACCTTTCATTGAATAAAAAACTTCTATGGAGTAATCAGGGCACAGTTTAAGATAGCCAGGAATTAAGTGCCTTCCTGAGTAATACACACCTGGGTGATAGTCATGAATCTATTTCATGTAAACGCTGATACTTGGTATTGCTGAGTAATCCACAACTGGGGGAGTGTCAGGAGTCTGTTTGATATCGACACTCATACAGAACCTGTTTGAATTATGCACACATGGTGAATAATCAGGAGTCTATATCATAAGGCTATTAATTCAGAAAAACCGTGAATAACCCACATGTAGAGTAATGAGAAGTCTGTTTTATATGGCCTTTCTTTCACAGCCTCACTGAATATTACACACCTGTGATATAGTCTGGAGTCTATTGTTTATGGCCACCCATTCAGAGCATCACTGAATAATGCTCACCTGGGAATTATCAGAGGTCTCTATCCAATGGCCTCTCATGGAGAGCCTCACTAAATGTACACACCTGAAAAAATAGTCAGAATTTACTTACATCACATAATTTAGAGTCTCAATCAATATTACACACCTGTGGAAGAGTATGGAGACTCTTTCATGTGGCTACTCTTTCGGAGTGCCACTGAATAATGTGGTGAATTCAGGAGTCTATTTTATGTAGACAAATTTTTGGAACCTCAGTGAATAAAGGAGACTCCTGCTATAGTAAGGCATCTAATTAATATGTCCACATCTTGTAAGCCTTATGAAATAATACACACCTGGGGAATAATTTGGACTCTAGTTTTGATGGAAATTTATTCAGAGCCATGGGGAATAATGCACACCCATGGGGTTGCTAGGTGTCTACTTCATGTGGATGCTATTCATAGCCTCAATCGATAATATGCACCTGTGGATTAGTCAGGATTTCATTTCATATTGCCACTGACTCGGAATTTCAGTGAATAATGCCCAAATGTAAAGTACTCAACAGTCTATTTCACAGAGCCACTCATTCAGACATTCACTGAATAATACAAATATTTAGTATAGACAGAATCCTGTTTCATGTGGTCACACAATCAGAGCCTCACTGAGTAACACACAACTGGGAAAGCGTTAGGAATCTACATTATATATCCTCTCATTTGCAGCCTCAGCGAATAATGCACACGTGTGGAATAGACACTATTCTATTTTATATGGCCACAAAATCAAAGCCTAAGTGAGTAATACACAGGTTTAGAATAGTCACAAGTCTATTCCATATGCCAAATATTCAAAGGCAGAGTCAATAATACACACCTGTGGAATAGCCAAAAAAGAATTTCATATGGCCAAAGTTTTAGAGCCTCCGTGAATAATACATACCTGGGGAATACTCAGCACGCTATTACACATGGGACATATTTCAGAGATAAATTGAATAAGCAACACCTGTAGTGTAGTCAGATTTCTATTTTGTATAGCCACATATTCCGATCCAAACTTAAAGATATACACCTTGGGGAAAGTCAGGATTTTATTTTGTATAGCCACATATTCAGAACCTATCTGATTAACATACACCTTGGGGAAAGTCAGGATTCTATTTCCTATAGCCACCAATTTAGATATCAAATGTATAAACGCACACCTTCGAAGTATTCAGGAGTGTCTGTTTTATGGCCACTCATTCAGAGGCTCACAGAATAATACAGAACTATGGAAATTCAGGAGTGTATTTTACATGGGCATTTATTCAGAACCTCATTGAAGAATCATGTATATCTGGAAAATACTCAGGATTCTATTATATATAACCGCTTATTCAGAGACTCACAAAATAATGCACATTTGGGGAATAGTCCGGGGACTATTTGATATGAACGTTCACCCAGTGAACGTTTCACGCAGTGAAAAATGCACAGCTGAGATAGAGTCAAGAGAATAGAGTCATGAGTCTATTTTCTGTGTTGCCACATTCAGAAACTAACTGAAGAATACCCATCTTGGAAATAGTCAGAGTCCAGGTCATAAGGCCACGCAATCAAACCATTACCGAATAATGCACAATGGGGCAATAGTAAAGAGTCTATTACATATGGCCTCTCATTGAGAGCATAAGTGCATAATAAAGAGCTGTGGAGTAGTCAGAACCCTCTATTAGGTAGCCCCAAGTTACGCAGCTACGTGAATGATACACACATGTGTGATATCAGGAAACTATTTCATATGGACACTCATACAACACCTCTTCGAATACTGCACATTTGGGGAATAATCACTAGTCTATTTCATATGGTGATTCGTATGGAGAGACAAAAAATAACGCATACCTGTGGAGTAAAATGTTTTCTATTACATAAGGCCACACTTCCTGTGTTTCAGTGAATAATATGTATATCTGATAAGTCAGGAATGTCTTTCACATGGCCCGTCGTTCAGGGCCTCAGTGCATAATAATTTCTTCAGAAATAGTCAAGGGTCTACTTCAAAATTGTACACATTCAGAGTCTCTGTAAGTAACGCACACATGGGCAATAAACAAGAGTCTCTTTTCTATGCCCACTTAGTCAGAGTTTCATTCAAATACACACCTGGGAAAGAGTTAAGAGTCTACTTCATGTAGCCACTCATTTAGCGCCTCAGTGAATAATTCACCCCGGAGTAACAGTCGAGAATTTTTTTATATGGTCACTCACTATGTGACTCCGTGAATGATACACACCTGGGGAATCCTCACATTCTATGTCATAATAGCACACATTTAGAACCTTTTCAAATAATTCACCATGGAGCAATAGTCAGGTGTCTATTCTTTCTGGCCCCTCGTTCAACGTTTCAGTGAATAAAAACTTCTATGGAGTAATCAGAGCACAGTTTAAGATAGCCAGGAATTAAGTGCCTTCCAGAGTTATACACACCTGGGTGATGGTGAGGAGTCTATTTCATATAAACGCTAATTCTGGGTATTGCTGAGTAATCCACTACTGGGGGAGTGTCAGGAGTCTATTTGATATGGACACTCATACAGAATCTGTTTGAATTATGCACACATGGAGAATAATCAGGAGTCTATATCATACAGCTATTCATTCAGACAAACTGTGAATAACCCACATGTGGAGTAATCAGAAGTCTGTTTTATATGGCCTTTCTTTCACAGCCTCACTGAATATTACACACCTGTGATATAGTCTGGAGTCTATTGTTTATGGCCACCCATTCAGAGCATCACTGAATAATGCTCACCTGGGAATTATCAGAGGTCTCTATCCTACGGCCTCTCATTGATAGCCTCACTAAATGTACACACCTGGGAAAATAGTCAGGATTTACTTATATCACCTCATTTAGAGTCTAACTCAATAATACACACCTGTGGAAGAGTATGCAGACTTTTTCATGTGGCTACTCTTTCGGAGTGCCACTGAATAATGTGGTGAATTCAGGAGTCTATTTTATGTAGACAAATTTTCAGAACCTCAGTGAAGAAAAGACTCTTGTCATAGTAAGGCATCTAATTAATATGGCCACATCTTGTAAGACTTACGAAATAATACACACCTTGGGAATAGTTTGGAGTCTATTTTTGATGGACATTCATTGAGAGCCACGGTGAATAATGCACACCCTTGTGGTAGCCAGGAGTCTATTTCATTTGGACACTATTCATATCCTCAGTGGATAATAAGCTCGTGTGGATTAGTCAGAATTTCCTTTCATATGGCCACTGACTCGTAATTTCAGTGAATAGTGCACAAATGTAAAGTACTCAGCAGTCTATTTCACAGAGCCACTCATTCCGTGATTCACTGAATAATACAAATATTTAAGATAGACAGAATCCTGTTTCATATGGTCACACAATCAGAGCCTCACTGAGTAACACACACCTGGGGAAACGTTAGGAGTCTACTTTATAAAGCCTCTCATTTGCAGCCTCAGCGAATAATGCACACGTGTGGAATAGACACTATTCTATTTTATATGGCCAAAAACTCAAAGCCTGAGTGAGTAATACACATTTTTTAATGCGTAATATGCTCTAGCCAACAAATATTCATGTGAAGTTGTAATACAAGATATAAAAACCAAAATTGCAAAGAGATACTTGTTCTCAAGTTGACTAATTTTTTTTTAACCATTGTTGGCCTAGGTACACTGAAATACTCAGGCACTTTAATAACCTAAACTTTATAAAAGGTAATTTAGCAATATTCCTAAATCCTTTAAATTATGCATACTCTTTGAGTCATTTATCTTATGGGAATGAATGTTGTTGGAATAATAAGATAAGCAGTCATTCTAGTGAAAGATGGATGTATGAGGATGTCCACTTTAGTGTTAGTCATAGTAACCAGTAATTGTTAATAATCTAAATACCCAATTAGACAAGAATAATTAAAATTTGGCATATCCTGACTATGTGGTTCTTTTCCACCTGGAAAAGAAAATCACATTTCCAGCCTTCTTCTTCTTCTTCTTCTTTTTTTTTTTTTTTTTTTGGAAAAGAGAGGAAGAAAAATAGGGAGAGAGAACTGGAATATTGCTTTTAATGGGTATTAATAATGGCTGATCATTATTTTGTGAATTTAAAGTGGAGAATATATATTTTATTTATCTAAAGTGGAGAGCTCTACAAGTGCTTATTAAGATTATGTGTTACTGATCTGAGTTCAGATTCTAGATATCCTTATTAATTTTCTGTTTCGTTGAGTCTGAATCTCTTTATGGGTCTTATGTATCTGGGTGTTAGGATGTATTGATCCTTATACCACTCTACCTTTGTTGGTTTGAAATCTGTTTTATCTAATGCATGAATTGCACCTTTTTTTAATTTGTTTTGGTTCTCTATTTGGTTGGTAAATCTTTATCCAACCCTTTGTTTTGAGTCTTTGTGTATCTTTGGATATGAAATGGGTCTGGATATAGTATACCATTAGGTTTTGGCTGTATATTTTAATTAGAAAATTTAGTCGATTTCAATTTAAGATTACTGCCATTTGATGTTAACTGGCTATTTTATCCATTTGTTGATTTAAATTCTTCTTTATGTTGATGCTCTTTACTTTTTGGTATATTTTTAGAAAGACTTATACTGGTTGTTCCTTTCTGTGTGTAATGCTTCTTTCAGAAGTCTTTGTAAAGCAGGCCTGGTGGTAATAAAATCTCTGAGTACTTGCTTGTTCATAAAAGATTTTATTTTTTCTTCAATTGTGAAGCTTAGTTTGGCAGGATATGAAATTCTGGGCTGAACGTTCTGTTCTTTGAGAATGTTAAATATTGGCCCCCACTCTCTTCTGGCTTGTAGGGTTTCTGCTGAGAGATCAGCTGTAAGTCTAATAGGCTTCCCTTTGTGGGTAACCTGACCTTTCTCTCTGGCTGCCCTTAGTATTTTCTCCTTTGTTTCAACCCTGGTGAATCTAATGATTATGTGTCTTGGGGTTGTTCTTAAGGAATATCTTTGTGGTGTTCTCTGTATTACCTGAGATTGAATGGTATCCTGCTTTTGCTAGATTGGGAAAATTCTCCTGGAAAATATCCTGAAGAGTATTTTCCAGCTGGAATTCATACTCTCCATCACATTCATATGGCCAAAGTTTTAGAGCCCCAATGAATAATACATAACTGGGGAATACTCAGGACACTATTACACATGGCACCTATTTCAGAGATTCATTGAATATGGAACACCTGTATTATAGTCATAAATCTATTTTGTTTAGCCACATATTCAGAACCTAACTGAAAGACATACACCTTGGGGAAAGTCAGGATTCTATTTCCTATAGCCACCCAATTAGATACCAAATATAAAAACGCACACCTGCGGAGTATTCAGGAGTGTTTGTTTTATGGACACTCATTCAGAGCCTCACAGAATAATACAGAACTATGGAAATTCAGGAGTGTATTTTACATGGGCACTTATTAAGAACCTCATTGAAGAATCATGTATATCTGGAAAATACTCAGGATTCTATTATACATAGCCACTTATTCAGAGACTCACCGAATAATGTACACCTGGGGAATAGTCCGGAGACCATTTGATATGACCCTTCACCCAGTGACTCAGTGAAAAATGCACAGCTAAGATAGAGTCAAGAGAATAGAGTCATGAGTCTATTTTCTGTGGTGACACATTCAGAAACTAACTGAAGAATACCCACCTTGGAAATAGTCAGAGTCCAGGTCATAAGGCCACTCAGTCAAAGCATTACAGAATAATGCACAATGGAGCAATAGTAAAACGTCTATTACATTTGGCCTCTCATTGAGAGCATAAGTGCATAATAAATTGCTGTGGAGTAGTCAGGACCCTCTTTCAGGTAGCCCTGAGTTACTCAGCTACGTGAATGATGCACAAATGTGTGATAGTCAGGAGACAATTTGATATGGACACTCATACAGCACCTCTTGGAATACTGCACATTTGGGGAATAATCACTAGTCTATTTCGTATGATGATTCGTTTGGAGAGTCAAAAAATAACGCACACCTGTGGAGTAAAATGGGTTCTATTAGCTAAGGCCACTCTTTCAGTGTTTCAGTGAATAATATGTATATCTGATAAGTCAGGAATGTCTTTCACATGGCCACTCTTTCAGCGCCTCAGTGCATAATACACCCCTCAAAAATAGTCAAGCGTCTACTTCAAAAAAGTACACATTCAGCGTCTTTGTAAGTAAGGCACACATGGGCAATCCACAAGAGTCTCTTTTCTATGCCCACTTAGTCAGAGTCTCATTCAATAATACACACCTGGGGAAGAGTTAAGGGTCTACTTCATGTAACCACTCATTTTATGCCTCAGTGTATAATTCACACTGGAATAATAGTGGAGCATTTTTTATATGGCCACTCACTATGTGCCTCCGTGAATGATACACACCTGGGGAATCCTCAGGATTATATTTCATAGTACCACACATTTGGATCTTTATTGAATAATTCACAATGGAGCAATAGTCATGTGTCTATTCTTTCTGGCCTCTCATTCAAAGTTCCAGTGAATAATAAACTTCTATGGAGTAATCAGTGCACTGTTTAAGATAGCCACGAATGAATTAAGTGCCTTTCAGAGTTATACACACCTGGGTGATAGTCAGGAGTTTATTTCATATGAACTCTATTTCTTGGTATTGCTGAGTAATACACAACAGGGGGAGTGTCAGGAGTCAATTTGGTGTGGAAACTTATACAGAACGTTTTTGATTAATGCACACATGGAGAATAATCAGGAGTCTATGTCATACGGCTGCTCTTTCAGACAAACTGTGAATAACGCACATGTGGAGTAATGAGAAGTGTGTTTCATATGGCCGTTCTTTCACAGCCTCACTGAATATTACACACTTGTGATATAGTCTGGAGTGTATTTTTTATGGCCACTCATTCAGAGAATCACTGAATAATGCACAGCTGCGATATGATAAGGAATCTATCCTATGGCCTCTAAGTGAGAGCGTCACTAAATGGACACACCTGGGAAAATAGTCAGAATTTACTTATATCTTCTCATTTAGAGTCTCAGTCAATAATGCACACCAGTGGAATAGTAAGGAGACATTTTCATGTGGCCTCTTATTCGGAGTGTCACTGAATAATGTGGTGTAGTCAGGAGTCTATTTCATGTAGACACATTTTCCAAGCCTCAGTGAATAAGAGATATCTTTGCTACAGTAAGGCATCTAATTAATATGGCCACACCTTGTAAGCCTCACTGAATAATTCACACCTGGAGAATAATTTGGAATCTTTTTTTATGGACATTCATTCAGAGCCTCGAGGAATAATGCACACCCTTGGGGTAGCCATGAGTCTATTTCATTTGGAAACTCATTCATAGCCACAGTGGATAATCTGTATGTGTGGATTAATCAGGAGTTTATTTAGTATGGCCACAGACTCGTAATATCAGTGAATAATGCGCAAATGTAAAGTACTTATCAGTCTATTTCATAGAACCACTCATTCAGAGATTCACTGAATAATACAAATATTTAAGATAGACAGAATTCTGCTTCATATGGTAACACAATCAGAGCCTCACTGAGTAACACACACCTGGGGAAGTGTTAGGAGTCTACTTTATATAACCTCTCATTTACAGCCTCAGCAAATAATGCACACGTGTGGAATAGACACTAGTCTATTTTATATGGCCACAAAATCAAAGCCTGAGTGAATAATACACAACTTTAGAATAGTCACTAGTCTACTCCATGTGCCCAAATATTCAAAGTCAGTGTCAATAATGCACACCTCTGGACTAGTCGAAAAAGAATTTTATATGGCCAAAGCTTTAGAGCCTCGGTGAATAATACATACCTGTGAAAAACTCTTGAAGTTATACATATGGCATCTATTTCAGAGATTCATTGAATAAGGAACACCTGTATTGTAGTCAGAATTCTATTTCATACACCCACATATTCGGAAGCTAACTGAATGACATACACCTTGTGGAAAGCCAGGATTCTATTTCGTATAGCAACATATTTAGAACTTGACTGAATAACACACCTTGGGGAAAGTCAGGAGTCTATTTTCTATAGCCACTCATTTAGATACCGAATGTGAAATCGCACATTTGTGGAGTATTCAGGCATCTCTGTTATATGGCCACTCATTCAGAGCCTCAGAGAATAATATAGAACTATGGAAATTCAGGAGTGTATTCTACATGGCCACTTATTCAGGACCTCATTGAAGAATCATATATATTTGGAAAATACTCAGGTTTCTATTATATACAGCCACTTATTCAGAGACTCACTGAGTAATGGAAACAAGGAAAATATTCTGGAGACTATTTGATATGACCGTTCACCCAGTGACTCAGTGAAATATCACAGCTGAGAAATAGTGACGTGGATAGTCATGAGTCTATTTTCTACGGTAACTTGTTCAGAAACTCACTGAAGAATACAGAGCTTGGAAATAGTCAGAGTCCAAGTCATATGGCTACTCATTCAAACATTACCGAATAATGCACAATGGGGCAATAGTAAGGAGTCTATTTAATATGGCCTCTCATTGAGAGTTTCAGTGCATAATAAACAGCTGTGGAGTAGTCAGGACCCTCTTTAAGGTAGACGCCAATTACGCAGCTATGTGAATGATACACACAGGTTTGATAATCCGGAGACTCTTTGACATGGACACTCATACAGCACCTCTTCGCATACTGCACATTTTGGGAATAATCACTAGTCTATTTCATATGGTGATTCATTTGGAGAGTCAAAAAATAACGCACACCTGTGGAGTAAAATGGAGTCTATTACATAAGGCCACACTTTCAGTGTTTCAGTGAGTAATATGTATATCTGATAAGTCTGTAATTTCTTTCACTTGGCCACTTGTTCAGGACTTCAGTGCATAATACTACTTTCAGAAGTAGTCAAGGGTCTACTTCAAATAAGTCCACATTTAGAGTCTCTGTAAGTAATGCACACATGGGCAATACACAAGAGTCTCTTTTCTCTGCCCACTTAGTCAGAGTCTTATTCCTTAATACACAACTGGAGAAGATTTAAGAGTCTACTTCATGTAGCCACTCATTTAGAGCCTCAGTGAATTATTCACAAAGGAGTAATAGTCGAGCATTTTTTATATGGCCACTCTCTATGTGCCTCCCTGAATGATACACACCTGGGGAATCCTCAAGATTCTATTTCATACTACAGCACATTTAGAACCTTATTGAATAATTGACAATGCAGCAATAGTCAGGTGTCTGTTTTTTTCTGGACTCTCATTCAAAGTTTCCGTGAATAATAAACTTCTATGGAGTAATCAGGGCAGTGTTTAAAATAGCCATGAATAAAGTGCCTTCCTGAGTGATATACACATGGGTGATAGTCAGGAGTTTATTTTATATGAACTCTAATTCTGGGCATTGCTGAGTAATACACAAATGTTGGATTGTCAGGAGCCTATTTGGTATGGACACTCATACAGAACCTCTTTTTTTTTCTTAAAATTTTTATTGCATTATAGGTTTTGGGGTACATGTGCAGAACGTGCAAGATAGTTGCATAGGTACACACATGGCAGTGTTTTGCTGCCTTCCTCCCCTTCACCCACACTTGGTATTCATCCCCAGGCTATCCCCCCAGCCCCCCCGCTGTCCCTCCCCCATTTTCCCCAACAGTCCCCAGTGTATAGTAGACCGCCTCTCTGTGTCCATGTGTTCTCATTTTTCTCACCCACCTATGAGTGAGTATATGCAGTATTTCTTTTTCTGTTCTTGTGTCAGTTTGCTGAGAATGATGTTCTCCAGATTCATCCATGTCCTTACAAAGGACACAACCTCATCATTTTTGATTGCTGCATAATACTTCATGGTGTATATGTGCCCCATTTTCCCCTTTAAATAATGCACACATGTAGAATAATTAGGAGTCTTGGTCATATGACTACTCATTCAGACAAACAGTGAATAAAGCACATGTGAAGTATTGAGAAATCGGTTTCAAATGGCCGTTCTTTCACAGCCTCACTGAATATTACACACTTGTGATACAGTCTGGAGTCTCTTGGTTATGGCCACTCATTCAGAGAATCACTGAATAATGCACACCTACGGAATGGTTAGAAGTCTCTATCCTATGTCCTCTCATTGAGAGCCTCACTGTATGTACACACCTGGGAAAATAGTATGGATTTACTTATGTCCTTTCAGTTAGAGTCTCATTTAATAATGCACACCTTTGTAATAGTAAGGAGATTTTTTCATCTTGCCTGTCATTTGGAGTGTCACTAAATAATGTGGTGGAGTCAGGAGTCTCTTTTATGTAGACACATTTTCAGAACCTCAGTGAATATGAGAGACCCTTGCTATAGTAAGGCATCTAATTAATATGGTCATATGTTGTAAGCCTCACTGAATAATACACAACTGAAGAATAATTTGGAGTCTATTTACCATGGACATTCATTCAGAGCCTCAGGGAATAATGCACACCTGTGGGGTAGCTAGGAGTCTATCTCATTTGGACACTCATTCATAGCCTCAGTGGATAATATGCACGTGTGGATTAGTCAGGATTTCATTTCATATGGCCACTGCCTTATAATTTATTGAATAATGCACAAACGTAAAGTACTCAGCAGTCTATTTCATAGAGCCACTCATTCAGAGATTCACTGAACAATACAAATATTTAAGATAGACAGAATCCTGTTTCATATGGTCATAGAATCAGAGCCTCACTGAGTTACACACACCTGGTGAAGCGTAAGGAGTCTACTTTATATAGCCTCTCATTTACAGCCTCAGTGAATAATGCACACATGTGGCATAGACACTAGTCTATTTGATATGGCCACAAAATCAAAGCCTGAGTGAGTAATACACAACTTTAGAATAGTCACTAGTCTATTCCATATGCCCAAATATTCAAAGTCAGAGTTGATAATACACACCTGTGGGCTTGTCAAAAAACAATTTTATATGGCCAAAGTTTTAGAGCCTCATTAAATAATACATACCTGGCTAATACTCAGGACGCTATTACATATGGCATCTATTTCAGAGATTCATTGAATAAGGAACACCTATATTGTAGTCAAAATTCTATTTCGTATAGCCACATAATCAAAACCGAACTGACTGACAACCACCTTGGGGAAAGTCAGGATTCTATTTCGTATAGCCACTCATTTAAATACCGAATGTAAAAACGCACACCTGTGGGGTATTCAGGAGTCTCTGTTTTATGGCCTCTCATTCAGTGCCTCACAGAATAATACAGAACTATGGAAATTCAGGAGTGTATTTTAAATGGCCACTTATTCAGAACCTCATTGAAGAATCATATTTATCTGGAAAATACTCAAGATTCTATTATATATAGCCACTTATTCAGAGACTCACTGAATAATTCACACATGGGGAATAGTCTGGAGAATATTTGATATGACCGTTCACCCAGTGACTCAGTGAAAAATGCACAGCTGAGAAATAGTCAAGAGGTTAGAGTCATGAGTCTATTTTCTGTGGTAACTTGTTCAGAAACTCACTGAAGAATACCCACCTTGGAAATAGTCAGAGTCCAAGTCATATGGCCACTCACTCAAAGCATTACCGAATAATGCATAATGGGGCAATAGCAAGGAGTCTATTTCATATGTCCTCTCATTGAGAGCTTCATTGTGTAATAAACAGCTGTCCAATAGTCATGACCCTATTTAAGGTAGCCCCAAATTACACAGCTATGTGAATGATACACACATGTGTGATAGTCAGGAGACTATTTCATATGGACACTCATATAGCACCTCTTCCAATTCTGAACATTTGTGGAATAATCACTAGTATATATTCTATGGAGATTCATTTGGAGAGTCAAAAATGGGGGGATTTCCAAGATGGCGCCATAGAAACAACTCAGGATTGCAGCTCTCAGCGAAGGAACAGAGGGTGAGTACTAGCCGCATTTTCAAACGGACCTTTCTTGCCCACAGGATGAGGATATTCGCAGGTGTAAGAGAGACACCGGATGCTATCGTAGCCAGTGCTTTGGCTCCCAAGGCTGTTTCCGCCAGAGCCACAGCGCAGCGGCACCCAGCACAAAACTAACTGGTCTGGGTGCCCTGTTGAACCGGCAATCTAAGATCTGGACGGGCAGATTGACATGTCTATCTGATTAAAAAGGACGTGGACAATGAGCCAGACCAGAAGATGCCTGGGAAGCGTGATTTGAGCCGGTGCAGTGGGCAGTGGCTCGAGAGATTGCATGGATCCAAGTGTCCTATCAGCAGGCTACTGGGGCGTCAGAGAGAGAGTTAACCATTCATATTGGGGCGAAAGAGAGAGAGAGAGAGAGGACGAACTCTGAGGCCAAGAGCCAGGTGATCGGGATCGGCTGGCCCGACCCTAATGGGAACAAGCTGGGTGGCAATTGGAGGCGCTCGGGGTTGAGAGTTTTGCTGTGTGTTCAGCTGAATCAAGCACAGTGCAGCTCGGTGCGGGGGGGCGTTTGCCACTATGGACGCAATTCGCGTCTACTGAGGTACACGCCCATTGCTGATGCACCATCCCGTTGCCGAGGCAACCCGCCATAAAAAAGAGACTCTGTCAACAGGGCGGAACGCAACACAGTAGAACGGAGCCCCACAGCAGCAGGGCGGACCCGCGATAGCAGAACGGAGCCTCGGCAGGCAAATAGTAAATAGACTGCCACCTACCGGGGCAGGACAGTGCAACAGATACTCATAAAGAAATCTCCAACTCACTGAGGCAGAGCATCTTAGGGAAAAAAACAGGGCGGGGGGGTGCAGAGAAGCTAGACGGTTAGAAGGAAAACTAAGTAACAGAAATACTTCATCATCAACAATCCGGGCGTCCACTCAGAGACCAAATTGAAAAGACAGTAACTACTAAGACGACAGATGGATAAATCCACAAAGATGGGAGGAAACCAGCGCAAAAAGGAGGAAAACACCCGAAACAAAAACACCTCACCTCCTACAAGAACCAAAACTTCTCAACAGCAAGGGAACAAAACTGGACGGAGAATGAGTGTGACGAAATGACGAAATCAGACTTCAGAAGGTGGACAATGAGAAACTTCAGTGAGCTAAAAGAACATGTTCTAAATCAATGCAAATAAACTAAGAACCTTGAAAAAAGATTCAAGGAAATGATAACAAAAATGGACAACTTAGGGAGGAGTATGAATGAATTGAAGGAGCTGAAAAACACAACACGAGAACTTCACAAAGCATGCACAAGTTTCAACAGCCGAATTGACCAGGCAGAAGAAGGAATATCAGAAGTTGAAGATCAACTCAATGAAATAAAACGAGAAACCAAGATTAGAGAAAAAAGCACAAAAAGGAATGAACAAAATCTCCAGGAAATATGGGACTATGTGAGGAGACCAAACCTATGTTTGATAGGTGTACCATAATGTGATGAAGAGAATGGGCAAAGAATATGAACAGACACTTTACAAAAGAAGACACACATGAGGCCAACACACACATGAAAAAATGCTCATTATCACTGGTCATTAGAGAGATGCAAATCAAAACCACATTGAGATACCATCTCACGCCAGTTAGAATGGAGATTATTAAAAAATGTGGAGACAACAGATGCTGAAGAGGATGTGGAGAAATAGGAACACTTCTACACTGTTGGTGGGAGTGTAAATTAGTTAAACCATTGTGTAAGACAGTGTGGCGATTCCTCAAGGACCTAGAAATAGAAATTCAATTTGACCCAGCAATCCCTTTACTGGGTATATATCCAAAGGACTAAAATTGTTCTACTATAAGGACACATGCACACGAATGTTCACTGCAGCACTGTTTACAGTACCAAAGACCTGAAACCAACCCAAATGCCCATCGATGATAGAAAGGACTGGGAAAATGTCGCAGACATACACCATGGAATATTATGCAGGAATCAAAAATGGTGAGTTTGTGTCCTTTCTAAGGACATGGATGAATCCTGAGAACATCATTCGCAGCAACCTGACACAAGAAGAGAAAAGGAAATACCGCATATTCTCACTCATAGGCGGGTGAGAAAAATGAGAACACATGGACACAGGGAGGGGGTCTACTACACACAGGGGTCTACTGGGGAACATGGGGAGGGACAGCGGTGGGGGCAGCTGGGGATGCATAGCCTGGGGGGGAAATGCCAAGTGTGGGTGAAGGGGAGGAAGAGAGCAAAACGCACTGCCATGTGTGTAACTATGCAAGAATCTTGCACGTTCTGCACATGTACCCCAAAACCTAAAATGCAATAAAAATTAAAAAAAAAACACACACACCTGTGGAGTAAAATGGGGTCTATTACTTAAGGACACTCTTTCAGTGTTTCAGTGAATAATATTTATATCTGATAAGTCAGGAATATCTTTCACATTGTCACTCGATCAGGGCCTCAGTGCATAATACTCCCCTCAGAAACAGTGAAGGGTCTACTTCAAATACGTACACATTCAGAGTCTCTGTAAGTAATGCACACATGTGCAATACACAAGAGTCTCTTTTCTACACCCACTTAGTCAGAGTCTCATTCAATAATACACACGTGGGAAAGAGTTAAGAGTCTACTTCATGTAGCCACTCATTTAGAGCCTCAGTGAATAATTCACACCGGCGTAATAGTCAAGCATTTTTTATATGGCCACTCACTATGTGACTCCCTGAATGATAAAAACCTGGGGAAGCCTAAGGATTCTAATACATATTACCACACATTTAGAACCTTATTGAATAATTCACAATGAAGCAATTGTCAGGTGTCTATTCTTTCTGGCCTCTCATTCAACGTTTCAGTGAATAAAAAACTTCCATGGAGTAATCAGGGAACTGTTTAAGATAGCCACGAATTACGTGCTTTCCTGAGTGATACACACCTGGGTGATAGTCAGGAGTTCATCTCATACGAACTCTACTTCTGGGTATTGCAGAGAAATACACAACTGGGGAAGTGTCAGTAGTCTTTTTGGTATGGATACTCATACAGAACTTGTTTGAATTATGCACATATGGAGAATAATCAGGAGTCTATGTCATACGGCTACTCATTCAGACAAAGAGTGAATAACCCACATGTGGATTAATGAGATGTCTGTTTTATATGGCCGTTCTTTCACAGCCTCACTGAATATTACACACTTGTGATATAGTCTGGAGTCTATTGTTTATGGCCACTCATTCAGAGCCTCACTGAATAGTGCAAACGTGGGGAATGGTCAGAAGTCTCTATCCTATGGCCTCTCATCGAGAGCCTCACTAAATGTACACACCTGGGAAAATAGTCAGGATTTACTTATATCACCTCATTTAGAGTCTCAGTCAATAACGCACATCTGTGGAAGAGTATGGAGACTTTTTGATGTAGACTCTCATTCATAGTGCCACAAAATAATGTGGTGAATTCAGGAGTCTATTTTATGTAGACAAATTTTCAGAACCTCGGTGAATAAAAGAGATTCTTGCTATAGTAAGGCACCTAATTAATATGGCCACAGCTTGTTAGCCTCACTGAATAATACACAGCTGGAGAATAATTTGGAGTCTATTTTTGATAAACATTCATTCAGAGCCACGGTGAATAATGCACACACGTGGGGTAGCCAGGTGTCTATTTCATTTGGACACTATTCATAGCCTCAGTGGATAATATGCATGTGTGGATTAGTCAGGATTTCATTTCATATGGCCACTGACTCGTAATTTCAGTGAATAATGCACAAATATAAAGTGTGCATTATATATATAAATATAAAGTGGCTCAGCAGTCTATTTCACAGAGGCACTCATTCAGAGATTCACTGAATAATGCAAATATTTAAGATAGACAGAATCTTGTTTCATATGGTCACACAATCAGAGACTCACTGAGTAACACACACCTGGGGAAACGTTAGGAGTCTACTTTATATAGCCTCTCATTTACAGCCTCAGCGAATAATGCACACGTTTGAAATAGACAATAGTCTATTTTATATGGCCACAAAATCAAAGCCTGAGTGAGTAACAAACAACTTTAGAATAGTCACTAGTCTATTCCATATGCCAAAATATTCAAGGTCCGAGTCAATAATACACACTTGTGGACTCATCAAAAAACAATTTCTTATGGCCAAAGTTTTAGAGCCTCAGTGAATAATGCATACATTTGGAATACTCCAGACACTATTACATATGGCATCTATTTCAGAGATTCATTGAATAAGTAACACCTGTATTGTAGTCAGCATTCTATATCGTATAGCCACATATTCAGAAACTAACTGAATGACATACACTATGGGGAAAGTCAGGATTCTATTTCGTATAGCCACTCATTTAGATACCGAATATAAAAATACACACCTTCAGAGTATTCAGGAGTCTCTGTTTTATGGGCACTAATTTAGAGCCTCACAGAATAATAGAGAATTATGAAAATTCAGGAGTGTATTTTACATGGCCACTTATTCAGAACCTCATTTAAGAAACATATATATCTGGAATACACTGAGGATAATTTTTTTTTTAATTTTTATTGCATTTTAGGTTTTGGTGTACATGTGCAGAACGTGCAAGGTAGTTGCATAGGTACACACATGGCAGTGTGTTTTGCTGTCTTTCTTCCCTTAACCCATCTTTGGCATTTCTCCCCAGGCTATCTCTCCCCAGCTCCCCCCGTGCTGTCCTTCCCTTATTCCCCCAATAGACCCCAGTGTGTTGTACCCCACTCCCTGTGTCCATGTGTTCTCATTTTCTCACCCACCTATGAGTGAGAATATGTGGTATTTTCTTTTCTGTTCTTGTGTCAGTTTGCTGAGAATGATGTTCTCCAGATTCATCCATGTTCTTACAAAGGACATAACCTCGTCATTTTTGATTGCTGCATAATATTCCATGGTGTATATGTGCCACATTTTCCCAGTCCAGTCTATCATCGATGGGCATTGGCATTGTTTCCAGTTCTTTGCTATTGTAAACAGTGCTGTAATGAACATTCGTGTGCATGTGTCCTTATAGTAGAATGATTTAAGGTCCTTTGGATATATTCCCAGTAATAGGATTGCTGGGTCAAATGGAATTTCTATTTCTAGGTCCTTGAGGAATCGCCACACTGTCTTCCACAATGGTTGAACCAATTTACACTCCCACCAACAGTGTAGAAGTGTTCCTATTTCTCCACATCCTCTCCAGCATCTGTTGTCTGCAGATTTTTTAATGATCACCATTCTAACCGGCGTGAGATGGCATCTCAATGTGGTTTTGATTTGCATCTCTCTAATGACCAGTGATGATGAGCATTTTTTCATGTGTTTGTCTGCCTCATGTAAGTCTTCTTTTGTAAAGTGTCTGTTCATATCCTTTGCCCATTTCTGAATGGGCTTGTTTGTTTTCTTCCTGTAAATCTGTTTGAGGTGTTTGTAAATTCTGGATATCAACCCTTTGTCAGTTGGGTAAACTGCAAAGATTGTTTTCCAATCACTTGGTTGCCGATTCACTCTACTGACTGTTTCTTTTGCCGTGCAAAATCTGTGGAGTTTGATTAGGTCCCATTTGTCTATTTTGGCTTTTGTTGCCAATGCCTTTGGTGTTTTGGTCATGATGTGCTTGCCTAATTCTATGTCCTGAATGGTTTTGCCTAGATTTTCTTCTATGGTCTTTATGGTGCCAGGTCTTATGTTTAAGTATTTAATCCATCTCGAATTAATTTTAGTGTAAGGTATCAGGAAGGGGTCCAGGTTCTGGTTTCTGCACATGGCTAACCTGCTTTCCCTACATCATTTGGTAAACAGGGAATCGTTTCCCCATTGCTTGTTTTTGTCTGGTTTATCAAAGATTGTATGGTTGTAGATATGTTGATTTGCCTCTGATGCCTCTGTTGTGTTCCATTGGTCTATATCTCTGTTTTGGTACCATTACCATGCTGTTTTGATTACTGTAGCCTTGTAGTATAGTTTGAAGTCTGGTGTTTTGATGCCTCCCACTGTGTTCTTTTTGCTTAAAATTGACTTGGCTATTCGTGCTCTCTTTTGGTTCTATATGAAGTTCATAGTGGTTTTTATCATGTCTGTGTGAAAATTCAATGGTAGCTTGATGGGGTTAGTGTTAATTCTGTAAATTACTTTGGGCAGTATAGCCATTTTCACCATGTTTATTCTTCCTAACCAAGAACATGGAATGTTTCTCCATCTGTTTGTGTCCTCTCTTATTTCGTTGAGCAGTGGTTTGTAGTTTTCCTTGAAGAGGTCTCTTATGTTCCTTGTGAGTTGTATTCCTAGGTATTTTATTCTCTTTGTAGCAATTGTGAATGGCGGTTCATTCTTGATTTGGTTCTCTTTACGTCTGTTATTGGTGTATAAAAATGCTTGTGATTTTTGCACGTTGATTTTATATCCTGAGACTTTGCTGAAGTTGCTTATCACTTTCAGGAGCTTTTGGGCTGAGGTGATGGGGTCTTCTAGGTATACTATCATGTCGTCTGGGAATAGAGACAATGTGGCTTCCTACTTTCCTATTCGAATACACTTTATTTCTTTTTCTTGCCTTATTTTTCTGGCTAGAACTTCCAGTACTATGTTGAATACGAGTGGTGAGAGAAGGCATCATTGTCTAGTGCAGGATTTCAAAGGGAATGCTTCTAGTTCTTGCCCATTAAGTATAATATTGGCTGTTGGTTTGTCATAAGTAGCTTTTATTACTTTGAGATATGTTCCACCAATACCGAGTTTATTGAGAGATTTTAGCATAAAAAGCTGTTGAATTTTGTCAAATGCATTCTCTGCATCAATTGAGATAATCATGTGGTTCTTGTTTTTTGGTTCTGTTAATGCGGTGAATGACGTTTATAGACTTGCATATGTTGAACCAGCCTTGCATGGCCGGGATGAATCCTACTTGATTATGATGGATAAGTTTTTAATGTGCTGTTGCAATCTGTTTGCCAGTATTTTATTGAAGATTTTTGCATCTATGTTCATCATGGATATGGGCCTGAAATTTTCTTTTTTGTTGAGTCGGCCTGGTTTTGGTATCAGGATGATGTTGGTCTCATAAAATGATTTGGGAAGGGTTCTCTCTTTTTGGATTATTTGGAATAATTTCAGAAGGAATGGTACCAGGTCCTCTTTGTATGTCTCGTAGAATTCGGCTGTGAACCCATCTAGACCAGGGCTTTTTTCGAGTGGTAGGCTCTTAGTTGCTCCCTCGACTTCAGACCTTGTTATTGGTCTATTCATAGTGTCAGCTTCCTCGTGGTTTAGGCTTGGGAGGACACAGGCATCCAGGAATATATCCATTTCTTCCTGGTTTACTAGTTTATGTGCATAGGATTGTTTGTAGTATTCTCTGATGATGGTTTGAATTTCTGTAGAATTTATGGTGATTTCCTTTATATCGTTTTTTATTGCATCTATTTGGTTGTTGTCTTTTTTCTTTTTTGTCAGTCTGGCTAGTGGTCTGTCTATTTTGTTGATCTTTTCGAAAAACGAACTCTTGGATTTATTGATTTTTTGAAGGGTTTTTCGTGTCTCTGTCTCCTTCAGTTCTGCTCTGATCTTAGTTATTTGTTGTGTTTGTCTAGGTTTTGAGCTTTTTTGGTCTTGCTTCTCTAGCTCTTTCAATTTTGACGATAGGGTGTCAATTTTGGATCTCTGCACTCTTCTCATGTGGGCACTTATTGCTATATGTTTTCCTCTACAGACTGTTTTAAATGTGTCCCAGAGATTCTGTTATGTTGTGTCTTCATTCTCATTGGTTTCGAAGAACTTCTTTATCTTTTTCTTCATTTCATTGTTTATCCCATCAACATTCAAAAGTCAGTTGTTCAGTTTCCATGAAGCGGTGCGGTTCTGAGTTAGTTTCTGAATTCTGAGTTCTATCTTGATTGCACTATGTTCTGAGAAACTGTTTGTTATGATTTCAGTTGTTTTGCATTTGCTGAGGAGTGCTTTACTTCCAATTATGTGGTCAATTTTGGAGTAGGTGTGATGTGGTGCTGAGAAGAATGCATATTCTGTGGATTTGGGATGGAGAGTTCTGTGAATGTCTATCAGGTTTGCTCGTTCCAGGTCTGAGTTCAAGTCCTGGATATCCTTGTTAATTTTCTGTCTGATTGATCTGTCTGATATTGACAGTGGAGTGTTAAAATCTCCCACTCTTATTGTGTGGGAGTCTAAGTGTCTTTGTAAGTCATTAAGAACTTGACTTATATATCTGGTTGCTCCTCTATTGGGTCCATGTATATTTAGGATTGTTAGCTCTTCTTGTATCAATCCTTTTACCATTATGTAATGACCTTCTTTGTCTCTTTTGTTCTTTTTTGCTTTTAAGTCTATTTTATCAGAGATTATAATTGCAACTCCTGCCTTTTTTTTCTCTCCATTTGCTTGGTAAATCTTCCATCCCTTTATTTATAGCCTTTGTGAGTCTTTCCATGTGAAATTGGTTTTCTGGATACAGCACGCTGATGGGTTTTGGTTTTTATCCAATTTACCAGTCTGTGTCTTTTGATTGGTGCATTTAGCCCATTTACATTTAGGGTTAATATTGTTATGTGTGAGTTTGATACAGCCATTTTCATGCTATCTGGTTGTTTTGTTTCTTGGTTGATGCAGATTCTTCATTTTTTTGATGCTCTTTAGCATTTGGTATGTTTTTAGAATGGCTGGTCCTGGTTGTTCCTTTCCATGTGTAGTGCCTCTTTCAGGAGCCCTTGTAAAGCAGGCCTGGTGGTGACAAAATCTCTGAGTTCTTGCTTTTTGGCAACAGATTTTATTCTTCCTTCACTTATGAAGCTCAGTTTGGCTGGATATGAAATTCTGGGTTGAAATTTCTTTTCTTTAAGGATGTTGAATATTGGCCCTCACTCTCTTCTGGCTTGTAGAGCTTCTGCCGAGAGGTCTCCTGTGAGTCTGATGGGCTTGCCTTTGTGAGTGACCCGACTTTTCTCTCTGGATGCCCTTAGTATTTTCTCCTTCATTTCAACCCTGGTGAATCTCACGATTATGTGCCTTGGGTTTGCTCTTCTTGCAGAATATTTTTATGGTGTTCTCTGTGTTCCCTGGAGTTGAGTATTGGCCTGCCTTGCTATGTTGAATAAATTTTCGTGGATAATATCCTGAAGAGTGTTTTCCAGCTTGGATTCATTCTCTTCATCACATTATGGTATGCCTATCAAACATAGGTTGGGTCTCTTCACATAGTCCCACATTTCTTGAAGATTTTGATCATTTCTCTTTGTGCTTTTTTCTCTAATCTTTGTTTCTCTTTTTATTTCACTGAGTTGATCTTCGACTTCTGATAGTCTTTCTTCTGCCTGGTCAATTCCGCTCTTGAACCTTGTGCATGTTTCGTGAAGTTCTCGTGTTGTGTTTTTCAGCTCCTTCAATTCATTCATATTCCTCTCTAAGTTGTACATTCTTGTTATCATTTCCTCAAATCTTTTTTCAAATCTTTTTTCAAAGTTCTTAGTTTCTTTGCATTGATTTGGAACACGTTCTTTTAGCTCACTGAGGTTTCTCATTATCCACCTTCTGAAGTCTGATTCTGTCATTTTATCGAAGTCATTCTCCATCCAGCTGTGTTCCCTTGCTGGTGAGGAGTTTGGTCCTTTGTAGATGTGAGGTGTTTTGGTTTTGTGTGTTTTCCTCCTTTTAGCGCTGGTTTCTTCCCATCTTTGTGGATTTATCTACCTGTCGTCTTAGTATTTGCTGACTTTTCTATTGGGTCTCCGAGTGGATGTTCAGATTGTTGATGATGAAGTATTTCTGTTATTTAGTTTTCCTTTTAACAGTTTAGCTTCTCTGCTGTATGAGTGCTGAGGTCCACTCCAGGCCCTGCTTGTCTCGAGTTCACCTGTAGCAGCTGCGGAACAGAGAGGGATGCTACCAGTTTCTTATTCTGCTATCTTTGACCCAGAATTATGCCCGCCAAATGTCAGTCTGAATAGTCCTTTATTGAGGTGGCTCTTTGGATATACAGAGATCAGGGAGCTGCTTGGGGAGATGGCCTGTACTTTATAGGAGCTCCAGTGCTGAGCTTTGAACTCCTTTGTTCATTCAGGTTTGCTGGGCGAATGTGTCTGCTGCAGCAGGAATTATAAAAGCCCCCTCCGCTTTTTTTCCTCAGATGCTCTGTCTCGGGGAGTTGGGGCTTTCTTTATGAGTATCTGTTGCACTGTCCTGCCTAGCAAGGAGGCAGTCTATTCACTATTTGCCTGCCTGGGCTCCACCCTGCTAGCGTGAGTCTGCCCTGCTCCTGCATGTCCCCATTCTACTGTGGTGCACTGCGCCCTGTTGGTGGAATTTCTCTGTAATGGCTGGTTGCCTCAGCAGTGGCAGACTGTTTCATCAGTGGGTGGTAACTCAGTAAGGGTGGATTGCGTCCGTAGTGGTGGATGCACCTCCCCCACCGAGCTGCACATTTTGGATTCAGCTGATCCAAGAGCAAAACTCTCAACCCCGATTGCATTGAATCACCGTGCTGCTTGTCAGCGTGAGGGTAAGACCCGCTGAGCACCATCACCTGGCTCCCTGCCTCAGAGTCACTCCTCTCTCTCTCTTTTTTTTTTCCAAATTGAAGGGTTGACTCTCTCACAGGCATCCAAGTCGCCTGCAGATTGGCCCCTGGGATATGTGCAATCTCCCCTGTGGCAGCCCACTGCACTGGAGCAAATCGCTCTTCCCAGGAATCTCCTCGTCTGGCTCACTATCCCAGTCCTGTTCAATCAAATGGACATGTCAATCTGCCCTCCCGAAACTCAGATTGCCGGTTTAACAGGGCACCCAGACCAGTGAGCTTTGTGTGGGCTGCCACTGCATCGCGGTGCGGCGCCGGCCAAAATGGCCATGCAAGCAAGCTGTGCTGCTCTCCTGTGTCTGTCCTAAACCTGGGAATTTGCCAGTTCTGTGGGCTACAAAAGTCCATCTGAAAATGCAGCTAGGACTCACCCTCTGTGCCTTCACTGAGAGCGGCAATCCTGAGTTGCTTCTATGGTGGCAACTTAGAACCAATCCTCAAGGAATCTATTATATATAGCCACTTATTCAGAGACTCACTGAATAATGCACACCTGGGGAATAATCTGGAGACTTTTTGATATGAGCGTTCACCCAGTGACTCAGTGAAAAATTCACAGCTGAGATAGAGCCCAGAGAATAGAGTCATGAGTATATTTTCTGTGGAAACACTTTCAGAAACTAACTGAAGAATACCCACCTTGGAAATAGTCAGAGTCCAGGTCATATGGCCATTCAATCAAAGCATTACCAAATAATACACCATGCAACAATATTAAGGAGTCTATTTCACATGGTCTCTCATTGAGAGTTTCAGTGTGTAATAAACAGCTGTGGAGGGGTCAGGACCCTATTTAATGTAGCCCCAATTTATGCAGCTAAGTGAATGATACACACATGTGTGACAGGAGACTCTTTGATATGGACACTCATACAGCACTTCTTCAAATACTGCACATTTGCGGAATAATCACCAGTCTATTACATATTGTGATTCGTTTGGAGAGTCAAAAATAATGCACACCTGTGGAGTAAAATGGGTTCTATTACATAAGGCCACTCTTTTAGTGTTTCAGTGTATAATATGTATATCTGATAAGTCACGAATCTCTTTCACATTGCCACTCGTTCAGGGACTCAGTGCATAATACTCCCCTCAGAAATAGTCAAGGGTCTACTTCAAAAAAGTACACATTCAGAGTCTCTGTAAGAAACGCATGCATGGGAAATACACAAGAGTCTCTTTTCTATGCCCAATTAGTCAGAGCCTTATTCAATAATACACACCTTGGAAAAAGTTAAGAGTCTACTTCATGTAGCCACTCATTTAGATCCTCAGTGAATAATTCACACCAGAGTAATTGTCGAGCATTTTTTTATATGGCCACTCACTATGTGACTCCCTGAAGGATACACACCTGGGGAATCCTCAAATTCTATTTCATACTACCACACAATTTGACCCATACTGAATAATTCACAATGGATCCTTAGTCATTTGTCTATACTTTCTGGCTTCTCACTCAAAGATTCAGTGAATAATAAACTTCTATGGAGTAATCAGGGCACTGTTTAAGATAGCCACGAATTAAGTGAATTCCTGTGTGATACGCACCTGGGTGATAGTGAGGAGATTATTTCATATGAACTCTAATTCTGGGTAATGCTGAGTAATACACAAATGCGGGAGTGTCAGGAGTCTATTTAATATGGACACTCATACAGAACCTGTTTGAATTATGCACACATGGAGAATACTCAGGAGTCTATATCATACGGCTACTCATTCAGAAATACAGTGATTAACGCACATGTGGAGTAATGATTAGTCTGTTTCATATGGCCGTTCTTTTACAGCCTCACGGAATATTACACACCTGTGATATAGTCTGGAGTCTATTGTTCATGGCCACTCACTCAGAGAATCACTAAATAAGGCACACCTGCGGAATAGTCAGAAGTTTCTATCCTATGGCCTCTCATTGACAGCCTCCATAAATGTACACACCTTGGAAAATAGTCCGGATTTACTTATATCCCCTCATTTAGAGTCTCACTCAATAATGCATACCTGTGGAATAGTAAGGAGACATTTTCATGTTGCCTCTCATTCAGAGTGTCACAGAATTATGTGGTGGAGTCAGGAGCCTATTTCATGTAGACCCATTTTCAGAGCCTCAGTGAATAAGAGAGACCCTTGCTATAGTAAGGCATCTAATTAATATGGCCACATCTTGTAAGCCTCACTGAATAATACACAACTGGAAAATAATTTGTAGTATATTTTCGATGGACATTCATTCAGAGCCTCAGTGAATAATGCCCACCCGTGGGGTAGAAAGGAATCTCTTTTATTTGGACACTCATTCATACCCTCAGTGGATAATATGCACGTGTGGATTAGTCAGGATTTCATTTCATATGGCCACTCATTCGTAATTTCAGTGAATAATGCACAAATGCAATGTACTCAGCAGTCAATTTCATAGAGTCACTCACTCAGAGATTCACTGAATAATACAAATATTTAAGATAGACCGAATCCTGTTTCATATAGTCACTCAATCAGAGCCTCACTGAGTAACACACACCTGGGAAAGGGTTAGGAGTCTACATTATATAGCCTCTCATTTACAGCCTCTGCGAATAATGCACACGTGTGGAATAAACACTAGTCTATTTTATATGGCCACAAAATCATGGCCTGAGTGAGTAATACAAAACTTTAGAATAGTCACCAGTCTATTCCATATGCCCAAATATTCAAAGTCAGAATCAATAATACACAAATGTGGACAAGTCAAAAAATAATTTCATCTAGCCAAAGTTTTAGAGCCTCAGTGAATAATACATACCTGGGGAATACTTATGACGCTATTACATATGGCATCTATTAAAGAGATTCATTGAATATTGAACACCTGTATTTTACTCAGAAATCTATTTTGTATGGCCACATATTCAGAACCTAATTGAGTGACATACTCCTTGGGGAAAGTCAGGATTTTATTTCATATAGCCACATATTCAGAATCTAAATGAATAACATACACCTTGGGGAAAGTCAGGATTCTATTTCGTATAGCCACTCATTTTGATATAGAATGTAAAAACGCACACCTGCGGAGTATTCAGGAGTCTCTGTTTTATGGCCACTCATTTATAGCCTCCCAGAATAATACAGAACTATGGAAATTCAGGTGTGCATTTTCCACAGCCACTTATTCAGAACCTCATTGAAGAATCATGTATATCTGGAAAACACACAGGATTCAATTATATATAGCCCCTTATTCAGAGACTCACTGAATAATGCACACCTGCGGAATAATCTGGAGACTATTTGATATGACCGTTCACCCAGTGACTAAGTGAAAAATGCACAGCTGAGAAATAGTCAAGAGGATAGAGTCATATGTCTATTTTTTGTGGTAACACGTTCAGAATCTCACTGAAGAATACCCACCTTGGAATGAGTCAGAGTTCAGGTCATATGGCCAATCAATCAAAGCCTTATCAAATAACGCACAATGGGGCAATAGTAAGGAGTCTATTTCGTATGGCCTCTCATTGAGAGCTTCTGACACTGCGGTGGAGTAGTCAGAACCCTCTTTAAGATAGCCAAAAATTACGCAGTTACGTGAATGATACACACATGTGTTATAGTCAGGAGACTCTTTGATATGGACACTCATACAGCACCTCTTCTAATACTGCACATTTGGGGAATAATCACTAGTCTCTTTCATATGGTGAGTCGTTTGGAGAGTCAAAGAGTAACACACACTTGTGGAGTAAAATGGGGTTTATTACATAAGGCCACTCTTTCACTGTTTCAGTAAATAACATGTATATCTGATAAGTCAGGAATCTCTTTCATATGGCCACTAGTTCAGGGTCTCACTGCATAAAACTCCCCTCAGAAATAATCAAGGTTCTACTCAAATAAGTACACATTCAGAGTCTCTGTAAGTAATGCACACAAGTGAAATATACAAGAGTCTCTTTTCTATGCCCACTTAGTCAGACACTCATTCAATAATACACACCTGTGGAACACTTAAGAGTCTACTTCAGGTAGCCACTCATTTAGAGCCTCAGTGAATAATTCACACCGGAGTAATAGTCGAGCATTTTTTATATAAATACTCACTATGTGCCTCCCTGAATGATACACACCTGGGGCATCCTCAGGATTCTATTTTATACTACCACACTTTTAGAACCTCATTGAATAATTCACAATCGTGCAATAGTCAGGTGTCCATTCTTTCTTGCCTCTCATTCAAAGATTTAGAGAATAATAAACTTCTATGGAGTAATCAAAGCACTGTTTAAGATAGCCATGAATTAAGTAACTTCTGAGTGATACACACCTGGGTGATAGTCAGGAGTTCATTTCATATGAACTCTAATTCTGGGTATTACTGAGTAATACACAACTGTGGGAGTGTCAGGATTCTATTTGGTATGGACACTCTTACAGAACCTGTTTGAATAATGCACACATGGAGAATAATCAGGAGTCTATGTCATATGGCTACTCATTCAGACAAACAGTGAATAACGCACATGTGGAGTAATGAGAAGTCTGTTTCATATGGCCATTCTTTCACAGCCTCACTGAATATTACAAACTTGTGATATAGTCTGGAATTTATTGTTTACGGGCACTCATTCAGAGAATCACTGAATAATGCACACCTGCGGAATGGTCAGAAATCTCTATCCCATGGCCTCTCATTGAAAGCCTCACTAAATGTACACAACTGGGAAAATAGTCAGGATTTACTTATATCCCATCATATAGAGTCTCACTCAATAATGCACACCTGTGGAATAGTAAGGAGACCTTTTCTTGTGGCCTCCAATTCGGAGTGTCACTGAATAACGTGGTGTATTCAGGAGTCTATTTCATGTAGACATATTTTCCGAGCCTCAGTGAATAAGAAAGCCCCTTGCTATAGTAAGGCATATAATGAATTTTGCCACATCTTGTAAGCTTCTCTGAATAATACACAACTGGAGAATAATTTGGAGTCTATTTTCGATAGACATTCATTAAGAGCCTCGGTGAATAATGCACACCTGTGCAGAAGCCAGGAGTCTATTTCATTTGGACACTCAATTGTAGCCTCAGTGGATAATATGCACGTGTGAATTAGTCAGGATTTCATTTCATATGGCCACTGACTCATAATTTCAGTGAATAATGCAGAAATGGAAAGTACTCAGCAGTCTGTTTCATAGGGCCACTCATTTAGAGATTCACTGAATAATACAAATATTTAAGATACACAGAATCTGTTTCTTTTTTTTTTAATTTTTATTGCATTATAGGTTTTGGGGTACATGTGCAGAACGTGCAAGATAGTTGCATAGGTACACACATGGCAGTGTGTTTTGCTGCCTTCCTCCCCTTCACCCACACTTGGTATTCATCCCCAGGCTATCCCCCAGCCCCCCCGCTGTCCCTCGCCCATTTCCCCCAACAGTTCCCAGTGTATAGTAGAATCCTGTTTCATATGGTCACAAAATCTGAGCCTCACTGAGTAACACACACCTGGGGAAGCGTTATGAGTCTACTTTATATAACCTCTCATTTACAGCCTCATCAAATAATGCACACGTGTGGAATAGACATTAGTCTATTTTATATGACCACAAAATCAAAGCCTGTGTGAGTAATACACAACTTTAGAATAGTCACTAGTGTATTCCATATCCCAAAATATTGAAAGTCATAGTCAATAATACACACCTGTGGACTAGTCACAAAACAATTTTTATGGCCAAAATTCTAGAGCCTCTGTGAATAATACATAACTGGGGAATACTCAGGACGCTATTACACATGGCAACTGTTTCAGAGATTCATTGAATAAGGAACACTTGTTTTGTAGTCAGAATTCTATTTCGTATAACCACATATTCACAACCGAACATAATGATGTACACCTTGGTGAAACTCAGGATTCTATTTCGTATACCCACATATTCAGAACCTAACTGAATAATATACACCTTGCAGAAAGTCAGGATTCTATTTTGTATAGGCACTCATTTAGATACTGAATGTAAAAACACACACCTGCGGAGTATTCAGGAGTCTTTGTTTTATGGCCACTCATTCAGAGCCTCACTCAATAATACAGAACTATGGAAATTCAGTAGTGTATTTTACATGGCCACTTATTCAGAACCTCATTGAAGAATCATATATATTTGGAAAATACTCAGGATTCTATTATGTATAGCCACTTATTCAGAGACTCACTAAAGAATGAACACCCAGGAAATAGTCTGGAGACTATTTGATATGACCGTTCACCGTGTGACTCAGTGAACAATGCAGAGCTGAGACATAGTCAAGGGTATAGAGTCATGAGTGTTTTTTCTGTGGTAACTCGTTCAGAATCTCCCTGAAGAATACCCAACTTGGAAATAGTCAGTGTCCAGGTCATATGGCCACTCAATCAAAGCATTACCAAATAATGCACAATGTTGCAATAGTAAGGAGTGTATTTCATATGGCCTCTCATTGAGAGCTTCAGTGCGTAATAAACAGCTGTGGAGTAGTCAGGACCCTCTGTAAGGTAGCCTCAAATTACGTGGCTACGTGAATGATACACACATGTGTGATACTCAGGAGACTCTATGATATGTTCACTCATACAGCGCCTCTTTGAATACTGAACATTTGGGGAATAATTAATAGTCTATTTCATATGGTGATTCGTTTGGAGAGTCAAAAAATAACGCACACCTGTGGAGTAAAATTGGGTCAATTAAGGCCACTCTTTCAGTATTTCAGTGAATAATATGTATATCTGAAAAGTCTGGAATCTCTTTCACATCGACTCTAATTCATGGCCTCCGTGCATAGTACTCCCCTGAGAAATATTCAAGGGTCTACTTTAAAGAAGTACACATTCAGAGTCTCTGTAAGTAATGCACACATGGGCAATACACAAGAGTCTCTTTTCTTTTAGTGTAGTTTGAAGTGTGGTAGTGTGATGTCTCCCACTGTGTTCTTTTTGCTGAGTATCGACTTGGAAATGCGGGCTGTCTTTTGGTTCCATATGAAGTTCTTTGTGGTTTTTTTCAGTTCTGTGAAGAAACTCGATGGCAGTTTCATGGGGATAGCATTGATTGTGTACACTACTTTGTGCAGTGTAGCCATTTTCACGTTATTGATTCTTCCTACCCATGAACATGGAATGTTTCTCCATCTGTTTGTGTCCTCTCTTATTTCGTTGAGCAGTGGTTTGTACTTTTTCTTAAAGAGGTCCCTTACGTTCTTTGTGAGTTGTATTCCTAGGTACTTTTTTCTCTTTGTAGTAATTGTGAATGGCAGTTCGTTCTTGATTTGGTTCTCTTTAAGTCTGTTATTGGTGTATAGGAATGCTTGTGATCTTTGAACATTGATTTTATATCTTGATAATTTGCTGAAGTTGCATATCAGTTTCAGGAGTTTTTGGGGTGAGGTGATGGGGTCTTCTAGGTATACTATCATGTCGTCTGCAAATAGAGACAATTTGGCTTACAACTTTCATATTCGAATACACTTTATTTCTTTTTCTTGCCTGATTGCTCTGGCTAGAAATTCCAGTACTGTGTTAAATAGGAGTGGTGACAGAGGGCACTTTTTTCTACTGCCGAATTTCAAAAGGAATGCTTCCAGTTTTTGCCCATTAAGTATAACATTGGCTGTTGGTTTGTTGTAAATAGCTTTTATTACTTTGAGATATGTTCCATCAATACCAAGTTTATTGAGGGTTTTTATTATATAGGACTGTTGAATTTTGTCAAATGCCTTCTCTGCGTCAATTGAGATAATCTACAGTAATCAAAACAGCATGGTACTGGTACCAAAACAGTGATATAGAACAATGGAAAAGAACAGAGGCATCAGAGGTAACACAACATATCTACAACTATATAATCTTTGGTAACCCAGACAAAGAAAAAGCAATGGGGAAAGGTTCCCCCTTTTTAATAAATGGTATTGGGAAAACTGACTAGCCATGTGCCAAAAGCAGAAACTGGACCCCTTCCTTACACCTTACCCTAAAATTAACACCAGATGGATTAAAGACTTAAACATAAGACCTGGCACCATAAAAACCCTAGAGGAAAATCTAGGCAAAACCATTCAGGACATAGGAGTAGGCAAGGACTTCATAACCAAAACACCAAAAGCATTGGCAACAAAGGCCAAAATAGACAAATGGGACCTAATCAAACTCCACAGCTTTTGCACGGCAAAGGAAATGGTCACTAGAGTGAATCGGCAACCAACAGATTGGGGAAAAATCTTTGCAGTTTACACATCTGACAAAGGGCTGATATCCATAATTTACAAAGAACTTAAACAGATTTCCAGAAAAATACAAACAAGGCCATTCAAAAATGGGCAAAGGATATGAACAGACACTTTACAAAAGAAGACATACATGAGGCCAACAAAAACATGAAAAAATGCTCATCATCACTGGTCATTAGAGAGATGCAAATCAAAACCACATTGAGGTACCATCTCACACAAGTTAGAATGGTGGTCATTAAAAAATCTGGAGACAACATGCTGGAGAGGATATGGAGAAATAGGATCACTCTTACACTGTTGGTGGGAGTTTAAATTAGTTCAACCATTATGAAAGACAGTGTGGTGATTCCTCAAGGATCTAGAAATAGAAATTCAATTTCACCCAGCAATCCCTTTACTGGGTATATATCCAAAGGACTATAATTCGTTCTACTATAAGGACACATGCACACGAATGTTCATTGCAGCACTGTTTACAATAGCAAAGAACTGGAACCAACACAAATGCCCATTGATGATAGACTGGACTGGGAAAATGTGGCACATATACACCATGGAATATTATGCAACAATCAAAAGTGATGATTTTTTGTCCTTTGTATGGACATGGATGAATCTGGACAACATCATTCTCAGTAAACTGACACAAGAAGAGAAAAAGAGATACCGCATATTCACACTCATAGCCGGGTGATAAAAATGGGAACACATGGACACAGGAAGGAGGTCTACTACACACTGGGGTCTATTGGAGGGATTGGGAGAGGGACAGCGTGGAGGGGAGTTGGGGAGGGATAGCCTGGGGAGAAATGCGAAGTGTGGGTGAAGGGGAGGAAAGTATCAAAACTCACTGCCATGTTTGTACCTATGCAACTATTTTGCACGTTCTGCACATGTACACAAAAACCTAAAATGCAATAAAAATTAAAATAAAGTGTCTCTTTTCTATGGCCACTTAGTCAGAGTCTCATTCAGTAATACACATCTGGGGAAGAGTTAAGAGTCTACTTCAGGTAGCCACTCATTTAGAGCCTCAGTGAATAATTCACACCGGAATAAGAGTTGAGCATTTTTTATATGGCCACTCACTATGTGCCTCCCTGAATGATACACACCTGGGGAATCCTCAGAATTCTATTTCATACTACCACACATTTAGAACCTTATTGAATAATTTACAGTGGAGCCCTAGTATGGTGTCTATTCTTTCTGGCCTCTCATTCAAAGTTTCAGAGAATAATAAACTTCTATGGAGTAATCAGGGCACTGTTAAAGATAGCCAAGAATTAAGTGCCTTCCTGAGTGATACACACCCGGGTGATGGTCAGGAGTTCATTTCATATAAACTCTAATTCAGGATATTGCTGAGTAATACACAACTGGAGGAGTATCAGGATTCTATTTGGTATGGACACGCATACAGAACATGTGTAAATAATGCACACATTGAGACAAATAAGGAGTCTATGTCATACGGCTACTCATTCAGACAAACAGTGGATAACGAACATGTGAAATAATGAGAAGTCTGTTTCATAGGGCCGTTTTTTTCCAGCCTCACTGAATATTACACACTTGTGATAGAGTCTGGAGTCTATTGTTAATGCTCACTCATTCAGAGAATCACTGAATAGTGCACACCTGGGGAATGGTCATAAGTCCCTATCCTATGGCCTCTCATTGAGAGCCCCACTAAATGTACACAACTGGGAAAATAGTCAGGATTTACTTATGTCCCATCATATAGAGTATCACTCAATAACGCACACTTGTGGAATAGTAAGTAGACTTGTTCATGTGGCCTCTCATACGGAGTGTCACTGAATAATGTGGTGTAGTCAGGAGTCTATTTCATGTAGACACATTTTCAGAGCATCAGTGAATAAGAGAGACCCTTGCTATACTAAGGCATCTAATTCATATGGCCACATCTTGTAAGTCTCACTGAATAATACTAACCTGTAGAATATTTTGGAGTCTATTTTCGATGGATATTCATTCAGAGCCTCTTTGAATAATGGACACCCGTGGGGTAGCCAGGAGTCTATTTCATTTTGACAATCATTCATAGCCTAAGTGGATATTATGCATGTATGAATTACTCAGGATTTCAGTTCATATGGCCAGTGACTTGTAATTTCAGTGAATAATGTACAAATGTAAAGTACTCAGCAGTCTGTTTCATAGAGCCACTCATTCAGAGATTCACTGAATAATACAAATATTTAAGATAGAAGAATCCTGTTTCATATGGTCACACAATCAGAGCCTCACTGAGTAACACACACCTGGGGAAGTTTTAGGAGTCTACGTTATATAGCCTCTCATTTGAAACCTTAGCAAATAATGCTCACATGTGGAATAGACAATAGTCAGTTTTATATGGCCACAAAATCAAAGCCTAAGTGAGTAATACACATCTTTAGAATAGTCACTAGTCTATTCCATGTGCCCAAATATTCAAAGTCAGAGTCAATAATACAAACGTGTGGACTAGTCAAACAACTATTTTATATGGCTAAATTTTTAGAGCCTCAGTGAATAAGACATACCTGGGGATTACTCAGGAAGCTATTACATATGGCACCTATTTCAGAGATTCATTGAATAAGGAACACTTCTAGTGTACACAGATTTCTATTTTGTATAGCCATATATTCAGAACGTAACTGAAAGACGTACACCTTGGGGAAAGTCAGGATGCCATTTCATATAGCCACATATTCAGAACCTAACTGAATATCATACACCTTGGGGAAAGCCAGGATTCTCTTTCCTATAGCCATCCATTTAGATACCAAATGTAAAAACTCACACATGTGGAGTATTCAGTGGTGTCTGTTTTATGGCCACTCATATAGAGCATCACAGAATAATACAGAACTATGGAAATTCAGGAGTGTATTTTACACGGCCACTTATACAGAACCTCATTGAAGAACCATGTATATCTGGAAAATACTCAGGATTCTATTATATACAGCCACTTATTCAGAGATTCATCGAATAATGCACACCTGGGGAATAGTCCGGACACGATTTGATATGACTGTTCACCCAGTGACTCAGAGAAAAATGCACAGCTGAGATAGAGTCAAGAGAATAGAGTCATGAGTCTGTTTTCTCTGGTGACACATGCAGAAACTAACTGAAGAATACCAACGTTGGAAATAGTCAGAGTCCATGTCATAAGGCCACTCAATCAAAACATTACCGAATAATGCACAATGGGGCAATAGAAAGAAGTCTATTACATATGGCCTCTCTCTGAGAGCTTCAGTGCATAATAAAGAGCTGTGGAGTAGTCAGGACCCTCTTTCAGGTAACCCCAAGTTACGCAGCTACGTGAATGATACACACATGTGTGATAGGACACTATCTGATATAGACACTCATACAGCACCTCTTCGAATACTGCACATTTGGGGAATAATCACTAGTCTATTTTATTTGGTGATTCGTTTGGTGAGTAAAAAAATAACGCACACATGTGTAGTAAAATTGGGTCTATTACATAAGGCCACTCTTTCATTTTTTCAGTGAATTATATGTACATCTGATGTCAGGAATGTCTTTCACATGGACACTCGTTCAGGGCCTCACTGCATAATAATCCCCTCAGAAATAGACAAGGGTCTACTCCAAAAAAGTACGCATTCAGAGTTCTGAAAGTAATGCACACATGGGCAATACAAAAGTGTCTCTTTTCTATGCCCGCTTAGTCAGAGTTTCAATTAATAATACCCACCTGGGAAAGAGTTAAGTGTCTACTTCCTGTAGCCACTCATTTATCGGCTCAGTGAATAATTCACGCCTGAGGAACAGTTGAGAAATTTTTTATATTGCCACTCATTATGTGACTCCCTGAATGATACACACCTGGGGAATCCTCACATTATATTTTATAATAGCACACATTTAGAACATTATTGAATAATTCACAATAGAGCAGTAGTCAGGTGTGTATTCTTTCTGGCCTCTCATTCAACGTCTCAGTGAATAAAAAAGTTCTATGGAGTAATCAGGGCACGGTTTAAGATAGCCACAAATTAAGTGCCTTCCTGAGTAATGCACACCTGGGTGATAGTCAGGAGTTTAATTCATATAAACGCTAATTTTGGTTATTGCTGAGTAATACACAACTCGGGGAGTGTCAGCAGACTATTTGGTATGGACACTCATACAGAACCTGTTTGAATTATGCACACATGAAGAATAATCAGGAGTCTATGTCATACGGCTACTCATTCAGACAAACAGTGAATAACCCACTTGTGATGTAATGAGAAGTCTGTTTTACATGGCCTTTCTTTCACTGCCTCACTGAATATTACACACCTGTGATATAGTCTGGAGTCTATTGTTTATGGCCACTCATTCAGAGCATCACTGAATAATGCACACCTGGGAAATAATCAGAAGTCTCTATCCTATGGCCTCTAATCGAGAGCCTCACTAAATGTAAACACCTGGGAAAATAGTCAGGATTTACTTATATCACCTCATTTAGAGTCTCACTCAATAATACACACCTTTGGAAGGGTATCGAGAATTTTTTATGTGGCTACTCTTTCGGAGTGCCACTGAATAATGTGGTGAATTCAGGAGTCTATTTTATGTAGACAAATTTTCAGAACCTCAGTGAATAAAAGAGACTCTAGTTATAGTAAGGCTTCTAATTAATATGGCCACATCTTGTAAGTCTTACTAAATAATACACACCTGCAGAATAATTTGGAGTCTATTTTTGATGGACATTCATTCAGAGCCACGGTGAATAATGCACACCCGTGTGGTAGCCAGGTGTCCATTTCATTTGGACACTATTCATAGCCTCAGTGGAAAATATGCACGTGTGGATTAGTCAGGATTTCATTTCATATGGCCACTGACTCGTAATTTCAGTGAATAATGCACAAGTGTAAACTACTCCGCAGTCTATTTCACAGAGCCTCTCATTCAGAGATTCACTGAATAATACAAATATTTAAGATAGCCAGAATCCTGTTTCCTATGGTCACACAATCAGAGCCTCACTGATTAACACACACCTGGGAAAACGTTAAGAGTCTACTTTATATAGCCTCTCATTTGCAGCCTCAGCGAATAATGCACACGTGTGGAATAGACACTATTCTATTTTATATGTCCACAAAATCAAAGCCTCAGTGAGTGTTACACAACTTTAGAATAGTCACAAGTCTATTCCATATGCCCAAATATTCAAAGTCAGAGTCAATAATACACACCTGTGGACTAGTCAAAAAACAATTTTATATGGCCAAAGTTTTAGAGCCTCAGTGAATAATGCATTCCTGGGGAATACTCAGGACGCTATTACATATGGCACCTATTTCAGAGATTCATTGAATAAGTAACACCTGTATTGTAGTCAAAATTCTATTTTGTATAGCCACAAATTCAGATAGTAACTTAAAGACATACACATTTGGTAAAGTCAGGATTCTATTTCCTATAGCCACATATTCAGAACCTAACTGAATAACATACACCTTGAGGATAGTCAGGATTCTATTTTCTATAACCACACATTTAGATAACAAATGTAAAAATGAACACCTGCAGAGTATTCAGAAGTGTCTGTTTAATGGCCACTGATTCTGAGACTCACAGAATAATAAAGAACTATGGAAATTCAGGAGTGCATTTTAAAATGTTACTTATTCAGAACCTCATTGAAGAATCACGTATATCTGGAAAATACTCAGCATTCAAATATACATAGCCACTTATTCAGAGACTCACCGAATAATGCACACCTGGGGAATAGTCTGGAGACTATTTGATATGACCATTTACCCAGTGACTCAGTGAAAAATGCACAACTGAGATAGAGTCAAGAGAATAGAGTCATGAGTCTATTTTCTGTGGTGAAACTTTCAGATACAAACTGAAGAATGCCCACCTTGGAAATAGTCAGAGTCCATGTCATTAGGCCACTCAATAAAAGCATTACCGAATAATACACAATGGGGCAATAGTAAAAAGTGTATTACATATGGCCTTTTATTGAGAGCTTCAGTGCATAATAAAGAGCTGTGGAGTAGTCAGGACGCTTTTTTAGGTAGCCCCAAGTTACACAGATATGTGAATTATCCATACATGTGTGATAGTCCGGAGACTCTTTGATATGGACAATCGTACAGCACCTCTTCAAATACTGCACATTTGGGGAAAAATCACTACTCTATTTCATATGGTGATACGTTTGTAGAGTCAAAAATAAACGCACACGTGTGGAGTAAAATGGGATCTATTAGCTAAGGCCACTCTTTCAGAATTTCAGTGAATAATATGTTTATCTTATAAGTAATGAATGTCTTTCACATAAACACTCGTTCAGGGCCTCACTGCATAATATTCCCCTCAGAAATAGTCAAGGGTCTACTTCAAAAAAGTACAAATTCAGAGTCTTTGTAAGTAAAGCACACATGGGCAATACACAAGAGTCTCTTTTCTATTCCCACTAAGTCAGCCTTTCATTCAATAATAAACACATGGTAAAGAGTTAAGAGTATTTCATGTAACCACTCATTTAGCGACTCAGTGAATAATTCACACCTGAGTAACAGTTGAGAATTTTTTATATGGCCACTCAAAATATGACTCCTTGAATGATATACACCTGGGGAATCCTCACATTTATTTTTTTTAAATTTTTTTTAAATTTTTATTGCATTATAGGTTTTGGGGTACATGTGCAGAACGTGCAAGATAGTTGCATAGGTACACACATGGCAGTATGTTATGCTGCCTTCTTCCTCTTCACCAACACTTGGTATTCATCCCCAGGCTATCCCCCCCAGCCCCCCACGCTGTCCCTCCCCCATTTCCCCAACAGTCCCCAGTGTATAGTAGACCTCCTCTCTGTGTCCATGTGTTCTCATTTTTCTCGCCCACCTATGAGTGAGTATATGCGGTATTTCTTTTTCTGTTCTTGTGTCAGTTTGCTGAGAATGATGTTCTACAGATTCATCTATGTCCTGACAAAGGACACAAACTCATCATTTTTGATTGCTGCATAATATTCCGTGGTGTATATGTGCCACATTTTCCCAGTCCAGTCTATCATCGATGGGCATTTGGGTTGGTTCCAGGTCTTTGCTATTGTAAACAGTGCTGCAATGAACATTCGTGTGCATGTGTCCTTATATTAGAACGATTTATAGTCTTTTGGATAGATACCCAGTAATGGGATTGCTGGGTCAAATGGAATTTCTATTTCTAGGTCCCTGAGGAATCGCCACACTGTATTCCACAATGGTTGAACTAATTTACACTCCCACCAACAGTGTAAGAGTGTTCCTATTTCTCCACATCCTCTCCAGCATCTGCTGTCCCCAGATTTTTTAATGATCGCCATTCTAACTGGTGTGAGATGATATCTCAATGTGGTTTTGATTTGCATCTCTCTAATGACCAATGATGATGAGCACTTTTTCATATGTTTGATGGCCTCATGTATGTCTTCTTTTGTAAAGTTTCTGTTCATATCCTTTGCCCATTTTTGAATGGGCTTGTTTGTTTTTTTTCTGTAAATCTGTTTGAGTTCTTTGTAAATTCTGGATATCAGCCCTTTGTCAGATGTGTAAACTGCAAAGATTTTTTCCCATTCTGATGGTTGCCGATTCACTCTAGTGACTGTTTCTTTTGCCATGCAGAAGCTGTGGAGTTTGATTAGGTCCCATTTGTCTATTTTGGCTTTTGTTGCCAATGCTTTTGGTGTTTTGTTCATGAAGTCCTTGCCTTCTCCTATGTCCTGAATGGTTTTGCCTAGATTTTCTTCTAGGGTTTTCATGGTGTCAGGTCTTACGTTTAAGTCTTTAATCCATCTGGAGTTAATTTTAGTGTAAGGTGTCAGGAAGGGGTCCAGTTTCTGCTTTCTGCACATGGCTAGCCAGTTTTCCCAACACTATTTATTAAACAGGGAATTCTTTCCCCATTGCTGGTTTTTGTCTGGTTTATCAAAGATGATATGGATGTAGATATGTTGTGTTGCCTCCGATGTTTCTGTTCTGTTCCATTGGTCTATATCTCTGTTTTGGTACCAGTACCATGCTGTTTTGATTACTGTAGCCTTGTAGTATAGTTTGAAGTCTGGTAGTGTGATGCCTCCCGCTGCGTTCTTTTTGCTTAGAATTGACTAGGCTATGCGGGCTCTTTTTTGGTTCCATATGAAATTCATGGTGTTTTTTTCCAGTTCTGTGAAGAAATTCAATGGTAGTTTGATGGGGATAGCATTGAATATGTAAATTACTTTGGGCAGTATAGCCATTTTCACAATATTGATTATTCCTAACCACGAACATGGAATGTTTCTCCATCTGTTTGTGTCCTCTCTTATTTCGTTGAGCAGGTGTTTGTAGTTTTCTTAAAGAGGTCCCTTACATTCCTAGTGAGTTGTATTCCTAGGTATTTTATTTTCTTTGTAGCAATTGTGAATGGCAGTTCGTTCTTAATTTGGTTCTCTTTAAGTCTGTTATTGGTGTATAGGAATGCTTGTGATTTTTGCACATTGATTTTATATCCTGAGACTTTGCTGAAGTTGCTTATCAGTTGCAGGAGCTTTTGGGCTGAGGTGATGGGGTCTTCTAGGTATACTATCATGTCGTCTGCAAATAGAGACAATTTGGCTTCCACCTTTCCTATTTGAATACCCTTTATTTCTTTTTCTTGCCTGATTGCTCTGGCTAGAACTTCCAGTACTATGTTGAATAGAAGTAGTGAGAGAGGGCATCCTTGTCTAGTGCCGGATTTCAAAGGGAATGATTCCAGTTAGCCATGTGCAGAAAGCAGAAATTGGACCCCTTCCTGACACCTTACACTAAAATTAACTCCAGATGGATTAAAGACTTAAACGTAAGACCCGACACCATAAAAACCCTAGAGGAAAATCTAGGCAAAACCATTCAGGACATAGGAGTAGGCAAGGACTTCATGAACAAAACTCCCAAAGCATTGGCAACAAAAGCCAAAATAGACAAATGGGACCTAATCAAACTCCACAGCTTCTGCACAGCAAAACAAACAGTCACTAGAGTGAATCGGCAACCATCAGAATGGGAAAAAATCTTTGCAGTTTACGCATCTGACAAAGGGCTGATATCCAGAATTTACAAAGAACTCAAACAGATTTACAGGAAAAAAACAAACAAGCCCATTCAAAAATGGGCAAAGGATATGAACAGAAACTTTACGAAAGCAGACATACATGAGGCCAGCAAACATATGAAAAAGTGCTCATCGTCATTGGTCATTAGAGAGATGCAAATCAAAACCACATTGAGATACCATCTCACGCCAGTTAGAATGGCGATCATTAAAAAATCTGGAGACAGCAGATGCTGGAGAGGATGTGGAGAAATAGGAACACTCTTACACTGTTGGTGGGAGTGTAAATTAGTTCAACCATTGTGGAAGACAGTGTGGCGATTCCTCAGGGACCTAGAAATAGAAATTCCATTTGACCCAGCAATCCCATTACTGGGTATCTATCCAAAGGATTATAAATCGTTCTACTATAAGGACACATGCACACGAATGTTCATTGCAGCACTGTTTACAATAGCAAAGACCTGGAACCAACCCAAATGCCCAACGATGATAGACTGGACTGGGAAAATGTGGCACATATACACCATGGAATATTATGCAGCAATCAAAAATGATGAGTTTGTGTCCTTTGTAGGGACATGGATGAATCTGGAGAACATCATTCTCAGCAAACTGACACAAGAACAGAAAAAGAAATACCGCATATACTCACTCATAGGTGGGTGAGAAAAATGAGAACACGTGGACACAGAGAGGCGGTCTACTATACACTGGGGACTGTTGGGGGGAATGGGGGAGGGACAGCAGGGGGGGGCTGGGGGGGATAGCCTGGGGATGAATACCAACTGTGGGTGAAGGGGAGGAAAGCAGCAAAGCACAGTGCCATGTGTGTACCTATGCAACTATCTTGCACGTTCTGCACATGTACCCCCAAACCTATAATGCAATAAAAATTAAAAAAAAAAAAAAAAAAAAAAAAAAGTATGAAATTGGCTTTTGGTTTGTCATAAATAGCTTTTATTACTTTGAGATATGTTCCATCAATACCAAGTTTATTGAGGGTTTTTAGTATAAAGGGCTGTTGAATTTTGTCAAATGCCTTCTCTGCATCAATTGAGACAATCATGTGGTTTTTGTTTTTGTTTCTTTTTATGTGGTGAATTACATTTATAGACTTGCGTATGTTGAACCAGCCTTGCATCCCCGGGATGAATCCTACTTGATCATGATGGATAAGTTTTTTAATGTGCTGTTGCAATCGACTTGCCAGTATTTTATTGAAAATGTTTGCATCTACGTTCATCATGGATATTGGCCTGAAGTTTTCTTTTCTTGTTGAGTCTCTGCCAGGTTTTGGTATCAGGATGATGTTGGTCTCATAAAATGATTTGGGAAGGGTTCCCTCTTTTTGGATTATTTGGAGTAGTTCAGAATAAATGGTACCAGATGCTCTTTGTGTGTCTGGTAGAATTCAGCTGTGAACCCACCTGGACCTGGGCTTTTTGTGTGTGGTAGGCTCTTAATTGCTGCCTCAAATTCTGACCTTGTTATTGGTCTATTCAGAGTTTCGGCTTCCTCCTGGTTTAGGCTTGGGAGGACACAGGCATCCAGGAATTTATCCATGTCTTCCTGATTTATTAGTTTGTGTGCGTAGGGTTGTTTGTAGTATTCTCTGATGATGGTTTGAATTTCTGAGGAATCTGTGGTGATTTCCCCTTTATCGTTTTTTATTGCATCTATTTGGTTGTTCTCTCTTTTCTTTTTTATCAGTATGGCTAGTGGTCTGTCTATTTTGTTGATCTTTTCGAAAAACCAGCTCTTAGATTTATTGATTTTTTGAAGGGTTTTCCTTGTCTCGATCTCCTTCAGTTCTGCTCTGATCTTAGTTACTTCTTGTCTTCGTCTAGGTTTTGAGCTTTTTTGATTTTGCTCCTCTATCTCTTTCAATTTTGACGATAGGGTGTCAATTTTGGATCTCTCCACTCTTCTCATGTGGGCACTTATTGCTATATATTTTCCTCTACTGACTGCTTTAAATGTGTCCCAGAGATTCTGGTACGTTGTGTCTTCATTCTCGTTGGTTTCAAATAACTTATTTATTTCTACCTTCATTTCTTTGTTTATCCAATCAACATTCAAGAGCCAGTTATTCAGTTTCCATGAAGCTGTGCGGTTCTGAGTTAGTTTCTGAATTCTGAGTTCCAACTTGATTGCACTATGGTCTGAGAGACTGTTTGTTATGATTTCAGTTGTTTTGCATTTGCTGAGGAGTGCTTTACTTCCAATTATGTGGTCAATTTTGGAGTAGGTGTGATGTGGTGCTGAGAGGAATGTATATTCTGTGGATTTGGGGTGGAGAGTTCTGTAAATGTCTATCAGGTTTGCTTGTTCCAGGTCTGAGTTCAAGTCCTGGATATCCTTGTTAATTTTCTGTCTGGTAGATCTGTCTGCTATTGACAGTGGAGTGTTAAATTCTCCCACTATTATTTTGTGGGAGTCTAAGTCTCTTTGTAAGTCATGAAGAACTTGCCTTATATATCTGAGTGCTTTTACTTTGGGTCCATATATAGTTAGAATCATTAGCTCTTCTTGTTGTATCGATCCTTTTACCATTATGTAATGACCTTCTTTTTCCCTTTTGATCTATGTTGCTTTAAAGTCTATTTTATCTGAGATGAGAATTGCAACTCCTGCTTTTTTTGCTCTCCATTTGCTTGGTAAATCTTCCTCCATCCCATTATTTTGAGCCTTTGTGTATCTTTGCGTGTGAGGTGGGTTTCCTGGATACAGCACACCGATGGGTTTTGTTTTTTTATCCAATTTGCCAGTCTGTGTCTTTTGATTGGTGCATTTAGCCCATTTACATTCAGGGTTAATATTGTTATGTGTGAATTTGATACTGCCATTTTGATGCTAGCTGGCTGTTTTGCCCGTTGGTTCATGTACATTCTTCATTTTGTTGATGGTCTTTAGCATTTGGTATCCTTTTAGGATGGCTGGAACTGGTTGTTTCTTTCTATGTGTAGTGCCTCTTTCAGGAGCTCTTGTAAAACAGGCCTACTGGTGACAAAATCTCTGAGTACTTGCTTGTTCGTGAAGGATTTTATTTTTCCTTCACTTATGAAACTCAGTTTGGCTGGATATGAAATTCTGGGTTGAAACCTCTTTTCTTTAAGGATGTTGAATATTGGCCCCCACTCTCTTCTGGCTTGTAGAGTCTCTGCCGAGAGATCTGCGTTAAGTCTCATGGGCTTCCCTTTGTCGGTGACCCGACCTTTTTTTCTGGCTGCCCTTAGTATTTTCTCATTCGTTTCAACCCCGGTGAATCTGACGATTATGTGCTTTGTGGTTGCTCTTCTTGCGGAGTATCTTTGTGGTGTTCTCTGTATTTCCTAGAGTTGAGTATTGACCTGTCTTGCTAGGTTGGGGAAATTTTCCTGGATAATATCCTGAAGAGTGTTTTCCAGCTTGGATTCATTCTCTTCATCACATTCTGGTACACCTATCAAACGTAGGTTGGGCCTCTTCACATAGTCCCACATTTCTTGGAGATTTTGTTCATTCCTTTTTGTACTTTTTTCTGTAATCTTGGTTTCTCATTTTATTTCATTGAGTTGATCTTCAACTTCTGATATTCTTTCTTCTGCTTTGTCAATTCGGCTTTTGAAACTTGTGCATGCTTCGCAAAGTTCCCATGTTGTGTTTTTCAGCTCCTTCAATTCATTCATATTCCTCTCTAAGTTGTCCATTCTTGTTATCAATTCCTAGAATCTTTTTTCAAGGTTCTTAGTTTCTTTGCACTGGTTTAGTACATGTTCCTTTAGCTCACTGAAGTTTCTCATTATCCACTTTCTGATGTCTGATTCTGTCATTTCATCACATTCATTCTCCGTCCAGCTATGTTCCCTTGCTGGTGAGGAGTTTTGGTCCTTTTTTGGAGGTGAGGTGTTTTGGTTTCGGGTGCTTTCCTCCTTTTTGCGCTGGTTTCTTCCCATCTTTATGGATTTATCCGCCTGTCGTCTTAGTAGTTGCTGATTATTCAACTGGGTCTCTGTGTGGACGCTGAGATTGTGGGTGATGAAGTATTTCTGTTACTTAGTTTTCCCTCTAATAGTCTACCCCCTGCTGTATGAGTGTTGAGGTCCACTCCAGGCCCTGCGTGTCTGGGGTATACCTGCAGCAGCTGTGGAACAGTGAGGGATGATACCAGTTTCTTCTTCTGCTGTCCTTGTTCCAGAATAATGCCATCCAAATGTCAGTCTGATTAGTCCTTTTCTGGGGTGACTCCTTTTATATACAGGGGTCAGGGAGCTTCTTGAGGCGACAGTCTGTGCTTTATAGGAGCTCCAGTGCTGAGCTGTGAGCTCCGTTGTTCATTCAGCATTGTTGGGAGGTTGTTTATGTCTGCTGCTATAGAACTCATAAAACACCACCCTTTTTTTCCCCCCTTAGATGCTCTGTCTTAGGGAGTTGGGGCTTTCTTTATGAGTATCTGTTGCACTGTCCTGCCCCACTAGGCGGCAGTCTATTCACTATTTGCCTGCCGGGGCTCTGACCTGCTAGCGTGGGTCCGCCCTGTTGCTGCTGGGCTCCCTTCTGCTGTGGAGCACAGAGTCTCTCTGTTATGGCAGGTTGCCTCAGCAACGGCAGGCTGCGTCAGTCCTGGGCACTACTTCAGTGGGGGTGGACTGTGTCAGCAATTGTGGACACCCCTTCCTCACTGGGCTGCACCGTCCTAGATGCCGGCAGCAAACCTCTCAGCCCCAAGCATCTCCAGTCGCTGCCCTGCTTCTCCCCGTGAATGTGGGACCCGCCGAGCCCGATCACCCAGCTCCCTGCCTCAGAGTCCGTCCTCTCTCTCTCTCTCTTCCTCTTTCCAAGCTGAAAGGTCGACTCTCTCACTGGCGCCCCAGTAGCCTGCCGATAGGGCACTGGGATCTGTGCGATCTCCCGTGCCGCTGCCCACTACCCTGGCTCAGATCACGCTTCCAAGGAAACTCCTGGTCTGCCTCATTGTCCAAGTCCCGTTCAATCAGATGAACATGCCAATCTGCCCTTCCAAAGCTCAGATTGCCGCTTTAACAGGGCACCCACTCCAGTGAGTTCCGCGTCAGGTCCCGCTGTGGCACTGGCCAAAGAGGCGGCGGGCGAGAAGTCTGTTTTATATGGCCTTTCTTTCACAGCCTCACTGAATATTACACACCTGTGATATAGTCAGGAGTCTATTGTTTATGGCCACCCATTCAGAGCATCACTGAATAATGCTCACCTGGGTATTATCAGCGGTCTCTATCCTATGGCCTCTCATGGAGAGCCTCACTAGATGTACACACCTGAAAAAATAGTCTGGATTTACTTATATCACATCATTTAGAGTCTCAATCAATAGTACACACCTGTCGAAGAGTATGGAGACTCTTTCCTGTGGCTACTCTTTCAGAGTGCCACTGAATAATGTGTTGAATTCAGGAGTCTATTTTATGTAAACAAATTTTTGGAACCTCAGTGAATAAAGGAGACTCCTGCTATAGTAAGGCATCTAATTAATATGTCCACATCTTGTAAGCCTTATGAAATAATACACACCTGGGGAATAATTTGGACTCTATTTTTGATGGAAATTTATTCAGAGCCACAGGGAATAATGGCCACCCATGGGGTTGCCAGGTGTCTACTTCATGTGGACGCTATTCATAGCCTCAATCGATAATATGCACCTGTGGATTAGTCAGGATTTCATTTCATATGGCCTCTGGCTCGTAGTGTTAGTGAATAATGCACAAATGTAAAGTACTTTGCTGTCCATTTCACAGAACCACTCATTCAGACATTCACTGAATAATACAAATATTTAGTATAGACAGAATCCTGTTTCATGTGGTCACACAATCAGAGCCTCACTGAGTAACACACACCTGGGGAAACGTTAGGAGTCTACTTTATATAGCCTCTCATTTGCAGCCTCACCGAATAATGTACATGTGTGGAAGAGACACTATTCTATTTTATATTGCCACAAAATCAAAGCCTAAGTGAGTAATACACAGGTTTAGAATAGTCACAAGTCTATTCCATATGAAAAAAATATTCAAAGGCAGAGTCAATAATACACACCTGTGGAATAGCCAAAAAACAATTTCATATGGCCAAAGTTTTAGAGCCTCAGTAAATAATACAGACCTCGGAGGCCTCAGGACGCTATTACATATGGCACCTATTTCACAGATTCATTTAATAAGGAACACCTGTATTGTAGTCAGAATTCTATTTTGTATAGCCACAAATTCAGAAAGTAACTTAAAGACATACACATTAAGGAATGTCAGGATTCCATTTCCTATAGCCACATATTCAGAGCCTAACTGAATAACATACACCTTGGGGAAAGTCAGTATTCTATTTCCTATAGCCACCCAGTTTAGATAACAAATGTAAAAACGCACACCTGCAGAGTATTCAGGAGTGTCTGTTTCATGGCCACTCATTCAGAGCCTCAGAGAATAATACAGAACTATGGAAATACAGGAGTGTATTTTACATCGCCATTTATTCAGAACCTCATTGAAGAATCATGTATATCTGGAAAATACTCAGCATTCTATTATAAATAGCCACTTATTCAGAGACACCGAATAATGTACACCTGGGGAATAATCCGTTGACTATTTGATATGACCGTTCACCCAGTGACTCATTGAAAAATGCGCAGCTGAGATCGAGTCAATAGAATGAAGTCATGAGTCTATATTCTGTGGTGACACATTCAGAAACTAACTGAAGAATACCCACTTTAGCAATAGTCAGAGTCCAGGTCATAAGGCCACACAATCAAAGCATTACTGAATAATGCACAATGGAGCAATAGTAAGAAGTGTATTACATATGGCTTCTTATTGAGAGCTTCAGTGCATAATAAAGAGCTGTGGAGTAGTCAGTACCGTCTTTCATGTAGCCCCAAGTTAAGCAGCTACATGAATGATACACACATGTGTGATAGGAGACTATTTGATATGGACACTCATACAGCACCTTTTGAATACTGCACATTTGGGGAATAAACACTAGTCTATTTCATTTGGTGATTCGTTTGGAGAGTTAAAAAATAATGCACAGGCCAGGCGCGGTGGCTCAAGCCTGTAATCCCAGCACTTTGGGAGGCCGAGGCGGGTGGATCACGAGGTCAAGAGATCGAGACCATCCTGGTCAACTTGGTGAAACCCCGTCTCTACTAAAGATACAAAAAATTAGCTGGGCATGGTGGCTCCTGCCTGTAATCCCAGCTATTCAGGAGGCTGAGGCAGGAGAATTGCCTGAACCCAGGAGGCGGAGGTTGTGGTGAGCCGAGATTGCGCCATTGCACTCTAGCCTGGGTAACAAGAGCGAAACTCCGTCTCAAAAAAAAAAATAATAATAATAATGCACAACTGTGGAGTAAAATTGGGTCTATTCCATAAGGCACTCTTTTATATTTTCAGTGAATAATATGTATATCTGATAAGTCAGGAATGTCTTTCATATGGCCCCTCATTCAGTTCCTCAGTGCATAGTACTCTCCTCAGAAATAGTCAGGGGTCCACTTCTAAAAAGTACACATTCAGAGTTCTGAAAGTAACGCACACATGGGCAATACACAAGAGTCTCTTTTCTATGTTCACTTAGTCAGCGTTTCATTCAATAATACCCACCTGGGAAAGAGTTAAGGGTCTATTTCCTTCAGCCACTCATTTAGCGCCTCAGTGAATAATTTACACCGGAATAACAGTTGAGAATTTTTTGTATGGCCACTCACTATGTGACTCCCTGAATGATACACACCTGGGGAATCCTCACATTCTATTTCATAATAGCACACATATAGAACCTTATTGAATAATTCACAATGGAGCAGTACTCAGGTGTCTATTCTTTCTGGCCTCTCATTCAAGGTTTCAGTGAATAAAAAACTTCTATGGAGTAATCACGGCACTGTTTAAGATAGCCACGTATTAAGTGCCTTCCTAAGTAATACACGCCAGGGTGATAGGAGTTTATTTCATATAAACGCTAATTTTGGGTGTTGCTAAGTAATAAACAGCTGTGCGAGTGTCAGGAGTCTATTTGGTATGGACCCTCCGACAGTACTTGTTTGAATTATGGACACATGGAGAATAATCAGGAGTCTATGTCATACGGCTACTCATTCAGTCAAACAGTGAATAACCCACATGTGGAGTAATGAGAAGTCTGTTTTATATGGCCTTTCTTTCACAGTCTCACTGAATATTACAAACCTGTGATATAGTCTGGAGTCTATGGTTTATGGCCACTCATTCAGAGCATCCCTGAATAATGAACACCTGGGCAATATTCAGAAGTCTTTATCCTATGGCCTCTCATCGAGAGCCTCACAAAATGTACACACCTGAGAAAATAGTCAGGATTTACTTATATCCCTCATTTAGAGTCTCACTCAATAATTCACACCTGTGGAAGAGTATGGAGACTTTTAACGTGGCTACTCTTTTGGAGTGCCACTGAATAATGTGGCGAATTTGGGAGTCTATTTTATGTAGACAAATTTTCGGAACCTCAGTGAATAAAAGAGACTCTTTTTATAGTAAGGCATCTAATTAATATGGCCACATCTTGTAAGCCTTATGAAATAATACACACCTGGAGAATAATTTGGAGTCTATTTTTCATGGACATTCATTGAGAGCCACGGTGAATAATGCACACCCATGGGGTAGCCACATGTCTTTTTCATTTGGACACTATTCATAGCCTCAGTGGATAATAAGCTCCTGTGGATTAGTCAGGATTTCATTTCGTATGGCTACTGACTCGTTACTTTAGTAAATAGTGCACAAATGTAAAGTACTCACAGTCTATTTCACAGAGCCACTATTTCTGAGATTCACTGAATAATACAAATATTTAAGATAGACAGAATCCTGTTTCATATGATCACACAATCAGAGCCTCACTGAGTAACACACACCTGGGGAAACGTTAGGAGTCTACTTTATATAGCCTCTCATTTGCAGCTTCAGTGAATAATGCACACGTGTGGAATAGACACTAGTCTATTTTATATGGCCACAAACTCAAAGCCTGAGTAATACACAAATTTAGAATACTCACAACTCTATTCCACATGCCCAAATATTCAAAGTCAGAGTCAATAATACACACCTGTGGACTAGACGAAAAAATATTTCATATGGCCAAAGTTTTAGAGCCTCCATGAATAATACATTCCTGGGAAATACTCAAGACATTATTACATATGGCACCTATTTCAGAGGTTCATTGAATAAGGAACACCTGTATTGTAGTCAGAATTCTATTTTGTATAGCCACATATTCAGAACCAAACTGAAAGAGATAAACCTTGGGGAAACTCAGGATTCTATTTCATATACAGACATATTCAGAACCTAAATGAATAACATACACCTTGGGGAAAGTCAGGATTCTATTTCCTATAGCCACCCATTTAGATACCAAATGTAAAAACGCACACCTGCAGAGTATTCAGGAGTGTCTGTTTTATGGTCCTTCATTCAGAGCCTCACAGAACAATACAGAAATATGAAAATTCATGAGTGTATTTTACATGGCCACTTACTCAGAACCTCATTGAAGAATCGTGTATATCTGGAAAATACTCAGGATTCTATTTTTCATAGCCACTTATTCAGAGACTCACCGAATAAAGCACATCTGGGGAATAGTCTGAAGACGATTTGATATGACCGTTCACCCAGTGACTCAGTGAAAAATGCACAGCTGAGATAGAGTCAAGAGAATAGAGTCATGAGTCTATTTTCTGTGGTGACACATTCAGAAACTAACTGAAGAATACCCACCTTAGAAATATTCAGAGTCCAGGTCATAAGGCAACTCAAAGCATTACCGAATAATGCACAATGGATCAATAGTAAGGAGTCCATTACATATGGCCTCTCATTGGGAATTTTGTTGCATAATAAAGAGCTGTGGAGTAGTCAGGACCCTCTTTTAGGTAGTCACAAGTTATGCAGCTACGTGAATGATACACACATGTGTAATAGGGGACTATTTGATATGGACACTCATACAGCACCTTTTGAATACTGCACATTGGGAAATAATCACTAGTCTATTTCATTTGGTGATTCGTTTAGAGAGTCTAAAAATAACGCACACCTGTGGAGTTAAATGGGGTCTATTACAAAAGGCCACTCTTTCATTTTTTCAGTGAATAGTATGTATATCTGATAAGTCAGGAATGTCTTTTACATGGTCACTCGTTCAGGGCCTCAGTGTATAATACTACCCTCAGAAATAGTCAAGGGTCTACTTCAAAAATGTACACATTCAGAGTTCTGTAAGTAACGCACACATGGGCAATACACAAGAGTCTTTTTTCTATACCCACTTAGTCAGCATTTCATTCAATACCAACTAAAAAAGAGTTAAGTGTCTACTTCCTGTAGCCACTCATTTAACGCCTCAGTGAATAATTCATACCGGAGTAACAGTCAAGAATTTTTTATATGGCCACTCACTATAAGACTCCCTGAATGATACACACCTGGGGAATCCTCACATTCTGTTTCATAATAGCACACATTTAGAACCTTATTGTATAATTGAAAATGGAGCAGTACTAAGGTGTCTATTCTTTCTGGCCTCTCATTCAACGTTTCAGTGAATAAAAAACTTCTATGGAGTAATCAGGGCACTGTTTAAGATAGCCAGGTATTAAGTGCCTTCCTGAGTAATACAGGCCTGGGTGATAGGAGTTTATTTCATATAAACGCTAATTCTGGGTATAGCTGAGTAATAGAAAACAGGGCGATTTTCAGGAGTCTATTTGGTATGGACCCTCATACAGAACCTGTTTGAATTATGCACACATGGCGAGTAATCAGGGTCTATGTCATATGGCTACTCGTTCAGAAAAACAGTGAATAACCCACATGTGGAGTAATGAGAAGTCTGTTTTATATGGCCTTTCTTTCACAGCCTCACTGAATATTACACACCTGTGATATAGTCTGGAGTCTATTGTTTATGGACCATTATTCAGAGCATCAATGAATAATGCACACCTGGGCAATAATCAGAAGTCTCTATCCTATGGCCTCTCATCGAGAGCCTCACTAAATGTACACACCTGGGAAAATAATCAGGATTTACATATATCACCTCATTTAGATTCTCACTCAATAATACACACCTGTGGAAGAGTATGGAGACTTTTTCATGTGGCTACTCTTTCGGAGTGCCACGAAATAATGCTGTGAATTCAGGAGTCTATTTTAGGTAGACAAATTTTTGGAACCTCAGTGAACAAAAGAGACTCTTGTTATAGTAAGGCATCTTATTAATATGGCCACCTCTCATAAGCCTTACGAAATAATACACACCTGGGGAATAATTTAGTCTATTTTTGATGGACATTCATTGAGAGCCACGGTGAATAATGCACACCCGTGTGGTAGCCAGGTGTCTATTTCATTTGGACACTATTCATAGCCTCAGTGGATAATAAGCTCTAGTGGATTAGTCAGGATTTCATTTCATATGGACCTGACTCATAATTTCAGTAAATAGTGTACAAATGTATAGTACTCAGCAGTCTATTTCAAAGAGCCACTCATTCTGAGATTCACTGAATAATACATATATTTAAGATAGACAGAATCCTGTTTCATATGGTCACACAATCAGAGCCTCACTGAGTAACACACACCTGGGGAAACGTTAGGATTCTACTTTATATAGCCTCTCATTTGCAGACTCAGCGAATAATGCACACGTGCGGAATAGACACTAGTCTATTTTATATTGCCACAAACTCAATGCCCGAGTGAGTAATACACAAATTTAGAATAGTCACAACTCTATTCCATATGCGCAAATATTCAAAGTCAGAGTCAATAATACATACCTGGGGACTAGTCGAAAAATAATTTCATATGGCCAAAGTTTTAGAGCCTCCATGAATAATACATACTTTGGGAATACTCAAGACACTATTACATTTGGCAGCTATTTCAGAGATTCATTGAATACGGAACATCTGTATTGTAGTCAGAATTCTATTTTGTATAGCCACATATTCAGAACATAACTGAAAGACATAAACCTTGAAGAAAGTCAGGTTTCTATTTCATATAGCCACATATTCAGAACCTAAATGAATAACATACGCCTTGGGGAAAGGCAGGATTCTATTTCCTATAGCCACCCATTTAGATAACAAATGTAAAACTCACACCAGCGAAGTATTCAGGAGTGTCTGTTATATGGCCACTCATTCAGAGCATAACAGAATAATACAGAACTATGGAAATTCAGGAGTGTATTTTACATGGCCACTTATTCAGAACCTCATTGAAGAATCATGTATATCTGGAAAATACTCAGGATTCTATTATACATAACCACTTATTTAGAGACTCACAGAAGAAAGCACACCTGGGGAATAGTCCCGAGACGATTTGATATGACTGTTCACGCAGTGACTCAGTGAAAAATGCACAGCTGAGATAGAGTCAAGAGACTATAGTCATGAGTCTATTTTCTGTGGTGACACATTCAGAAACTAACTGAATAATACTCACTTTGGAAATATTCAGAGTCCATGTCATAAGGCAACTCAATCAAAGCATTACCAAATAATGCACAATGGAACAACAGTAAGGAGTCTATTATATATGGCCTCTCATTGAGAGTTTCAGTGCATAATAAAGAGCTGTGGAGTAGTCAGGACCCTCTTTCAGGTAGCCCCAAGTTACGCAGCTACGTGAATGATACACACATGTGTGATAGGAGACTATTTGATATGGACACTCATAAAGCACCATTTGAATACTGCACATTTGGGGAATAATCACTAGTCTATTTCATTTGGTGATTCGTTTGGAGAGTCAAAAAATAACGCACACCTGTGGAGTAAAATGGGGTCTATAACATAAGGCCACCCTTTTAATTTTTCACTGAATAATACATATATCTGATAAGTCAGGAATATCTTTCACATGGCCACTCGTTTAGGGCCTCAGTGCATAATACTCCCCTTAGAAATTGTCAAGGGTCTACTTCAAAAAAGTACACATTCAGAGTCTCTGTAAGTAACGCAAACATGGGCAATACACCAGAGTCTCTTTTCTATGCCCACTTAGTCAGCGTTTCATTCAGTAATACCCCCCTGGGAAAGAGTAAAGTGTCTACTTCCTGTTGCCACTCATTTAGCGCCTCAGTGAATAATTCACACAGAAGAGTCGAGAATTTTTTATGTGGCCACTCACTATGTGACTCCCTGAATGATACACACCTGGGGAATTCTCACATTCTATTTCATAATAGCACACATTTAGAACCTTATTGAATAATCCACAATGGAGCAGTAGTCAAGTGTCTATTCTTTCTGGCCTCTCACTCAACGTTTCAGTGAATAAAATCTTCTATGGAGTAATCATGGCACTGTTTATGATAGCCACGAATTAAAGTGCCTTCCTGAGTAATACACGCCTAGTTGATAGAAGTTTATTTCATATAAACGCTAATTCTGTGTATTGCTGAGTAATAGAAAACAGGGGGAGTGTCAGGAGTCTATTTGGTATGGACACTCATACAGAACCTGTTTGAATTATGCACACATGGAGAATAATCAGGAGTCTATTTAATACGGCTACTCATTCAGACAAACAATGATTAACCCACATATGGAGTAATGAGAAGTCTGTTTTTTATGGCCTTTATTCCACAGCCTCACTGAATATTACACACCTGTGATATAGTCTGGCGTCTGTTGATTATGGCCACTCATTCAGAGCATCACTGAGTAATCTACACCTGGGGAATAATCAGAAGTCTATATCCTATGGCCTCTCATCGAGAGCCTCACTAAATGTGCACACCTGGGAATATAGTCAGGATTTACTTATATCACCTCATTTAGAGTCTCACTCAATAATACACACCTTTGGAAGAGTATGGAGAGTTTTTCATGTGGCTACTCTTTCAGAGTGCCACTGAATTATGTGGTGAATTCAGAAGTCTATTTTATGTAGAGAAATGTTCGGAACCTAAGTGAATAAAAGAGACTCTTGTTATAGTAAGGCATCTAATTAATATGGCCACATCTTGTAAGACTTATGTAATAATACACACCTGCGGAATAATTTGGAGTCTATATTTGATGGACATTTATTCAGAGCCATGGTGAATAATGCACACACCTCCAGAATCCTCACATTCTATGTCATAACAGTACACATTTAGAACCTTATTGAATAATTCACAATGGAGCAATAGTCAGGTGTCTATTCTTTCTGGCCTCTCATTCAACGTTTCAGTGAAGAAAAAAATTCTGTGGAGTAATCAGGGCATTAAGATAGCCACAAGTTAAGTGCCTTTCTGAGTAATACACAGATGGGTGATTGTCAGGAGTTTATTTTATATAAACGCTAATTCTGGGTGTTTCTGGGTAATACACAACTGGGGGAGTGTCAGGAGTCTATTTGGTATGGACACTCGTACAGAAACTGTTTGAATTATGCACACATGGAGAATAATCAGGAGTCTATGTCATATAGCTACTCATTCAGAAAAACAATGAATAACCAACATGTGATGTAATTAGATGTCTGTTTTATATGGCCTTTCTTTCACAGCCTCACTGAATATTACACCCCTGTGATATAGTCTTGAATCTATTGTTTATGGCGACTCATTCAGAGCATCACTGAATAATGCACAACTGGGGAATAATAAGAAGTCTCTATCCTATGGCCTCTCCTCGAGAGCCTCACTAAATGTGCACACCTGGGAAAATAGTCAGGATTTACTTATATCACCTCATTTAGAGTCTCACTCAATAATACACACCTGTGGAAGGGTATTGCGACTTTTTCATGTGGATACTCTTTCGTAGTGCCACTGAATAATATGGTTAATTCATGAGTCTATATTATGTAGACAAATTTTCAGAACATCAGTGAATAAAAGAGTCTCTTGCTATAGTAAGGCATCTAATAAATATGGCCACATCTTGTAAGCCCTACTAAATAATACACACCTGCAGAATAATTTGGAGTCTATATTTGATGGACATTCATACAGAGCCATAGTGAATAATGCACACACGTGTGGTAGCCAGCTGTCTATTTCATTTGGACACTATTCATAGCGTCAGTGAAAATTATGCACGTGTGGATTAGTCAAAATTTCATTTCATATGGCCACTGACTCATAATTTCAGTGAGTAATGCACAAATGTAAAGTACTCAGCTGTCTGTTTCACAGAGCCACTCATTCAGAGATGCAGTGAATAATACAATTATTTAAGATAGCCGGAATCCTGTTTCCTATGGTCACAAAATCAGAGCCTCACTGATTAACACATACCTGCGTAAATGTTAGGAGTCCACTTTATATAGCCTCTCATTTGCAGCCTTAGCGAATAATGCACATGTGTGGAATAGACACAATTCTATTTTATATCGCCACAAAATCAAAGCCTGGGTGAGTAATACACAACTTTAGAAGAGTCACAAGTCTATTCCATGTGCCCAAATATTCAAACTCAGAGTCAATAATACACACCTGTGGACTAGTCAAAAAACAATTTCATATGGCCAAAGTTTTAGAGCATTAGTGAATAATACATACCTGGGGAATACTTAGGACGCTATTACATATGGCACCTATTTCAGAGATTCATTGAATAAGGAACACCTGTATTGTAGTCAGAATTCTCTTTTGTATAGCCACAAATTCAGAAAGTAACTTAAAGACATACACATTGGGGAAAGTCAGGATTCTATTTCCAATAGCCACATATTCAGAACCTAACTGAATAACATATACCTTGGGGAAAGTCAGGATTCTATTTATTATAGACACCCATTTAGATAACAAATGTAAAAATGCACACCTGCAGAGTATCCAGGAGTGTCTGTTTTATGGCCACTCACTCAGAGTCTCACACAATATTACAGAACTTTGGAAATTCAGGAGTGTATTTTACATGGCCATTTATTCAGAACCTCATTGAAGAATCATGTATATCTGGAAAATACTCAGCATTCTATTATACATAGCCGCTTATTCAGAGACACACCGAATAATGCACACCTGGGGAATAGTCCAGAGTCTATTTGATATGACCGTACACCCAGTGACTCAGTGAAAAATGCACAGCTGTGATAGAGTCAAGAGAATAGAGTCATGAGTCTATTTTCTGTGGTGACACATTCAGAAACTGACTGAAGAATACCCACCTTGGAAATAGTCAGAGTACATGTCATAAGGCCACTCAATTAAAGCATTACCAAATAATGCACAATGGGGCAATACTAAAAATTAAGAAAGTAACTTAAAGACATACACATTGGGGAAAGTCAAAATTCTATTTCCAATAGCCACATATTCAGAACCTAACTGAATAACATACACCTTGGGGAAAGTCAGGATACTATTTATTATAGACACCCATTTAGATAACAAATGTAAAAATGTAAAATGTAAAAATGTAAAAATGCACACCTGCAGAGTATCCAGGTGTGGATACTGTAATAGACTTTTTATGTAAAAAGTCTACTAGGTATACTATCATGTCGTCTGCAAATAGAGAAAATTTGGCTTCCACATTTCCTATTTGAATACCTTTTATTTCTTTTTCTTGCCTGATTGTTCTGGCTAGAACTTCCAGTACTATGTTGAATAGAAGTGGTGAGAGAGGGCATCCTTGTCTAGTGCCGGATTTCAAAGGGAATGCTTCCATTTTTTGCCCATTCAGTATGATATTGGCTGTTGGTTTGTCATAAATAGCTTTTATTACTTTGAGATATGTTCCATCAATACCAAGTTTATTGAGGGTTTTTAGCATAAAGGGCTGTTTAATTTTGTCAAATGCCTTCTCTGCGTCAATTGAGATAATCATGTGGTTTTTGTTTTTGCTTCTGTTTATGTGGTGAATTACATTCATAGACTTGCGTATGTTGAACCAGCCTTGCATCCCCGGGATGAATCCTACTTGATCATGATGGATAAGTTTTTTAATGTGCTGTTGCAATCGGTTTGCCAGTATTTTATTGAAGATTTTTGCATCTATGTTCATCATGGATATTGGCCTGAAGTTTTCTTTTCTTGTTGAGTCTCTGCCAGGTTTTGGTATCAGCATGATGTTGGTCTCATAAAATGATTTGGGAAGGGTTCCCTCTTTTTGGATTATTTGGAATAGTTTCAGAAGGAATGGTACCAGATCCTCTTTGTGTGTCTGGTAGAATTCAGCTGTGAACCCATCTGGACCTGGGCTTTTTTTTTTGTGGTAGGCTCTTAATTGCTGCCTCAACTTCAGACCTTGTTACTGGTCTATTCATAGTTTCGGCTTCCTCCTGGTTTAGGCTTGGGAGGACACAGGCGTCCAGGAATTTATCCATTTCTTCCTGATTTACTAGTTTATGTGCATAGAGTTGTTTGTAGTATTCTCTGATGATGGTTTGAATTTCTGTGGAATCTGTGGTGATTTCCCCTTTATCGTTTTTTATTGCATCTATTTGGTTGTTCTCTCTTTTCTTTTTTATCGGTCTGGCTAGTGGTCTGTCTATTTTGTTGATCTTTTCGAAAAACCAGCTCTTAGATTTATTGATTTTTTGAAGGGTTTTTCTTGTCTGTATCTCCTTCAATTCTGCTCTGATCTTAGTTTATTTCTTGCCTTCGGCTAGGTTTTGAGCTTTTTTGACCCCATCACCTCAGCCCAAAAGCTCCTGAAACTGATAAGCAACTTCAGCGAAGTCTCAGGATATAAAATCAATGTTCAAAAATCACAAGCATTCCTATACACCAATAACAGACTTAAAGAGAACCAAATCAAGAACGAACTGCCATTCATAATTGCTACAAAGAAAATAAAATACCTAGGAATACAACTCACTAGGAATGTAAGGGACCTCTTTAAGGAAAACTACAAACAACTGCTCAATGTAATAAGAGAGGACACAAACAGATGGATAAACATTTCATGCTCGTGGTTAGGAAGAATCAATATCGTGAAAATGGCTATACTGCCCAAAGTAATTTATATATTCAATGCTATCCCCATCAAACTACCATTGAATTTCTTCATAGAATTGGAAAAAACCACCATGAATTTCATATGGAACCAAAAAAGAGCCCGCATTGCCAAGTCAATTCTAAGCAAAAAGAACACAGCGGGAGGCATCACGCTACCAGACTTCAAACTATACTACAAGGCTACAGTAATCAAAACAGCATGGTACTGGTACCAAAACAGAGATATAGACCAATGGAACGGAACAGAAGCATCGAAGGCAACACAAAATATCTACAACCATATTATCTTTGATAAACCAGACAAAAACAGGCAATGGGGAAAGGATTCCCTATTTAACAAATGGTGTTGGGAAAACTGGCTAGCCATGTGCAGAAAGCAGAAACTGGACCCCTTCCTGACACCTTACACTAAAATTAACTCCAGATGGATTAAAGACTTAAACGTAAGACCTGACACAATAAAAACCCTAGAAGAAAATGTGGGCAAAACCATTCAGGACATAGGAGTAGGCAAGGACTTTATGAACAAAACACCAAAAGCATTGGCAACAAAAGCCAAAATAGACAAATGGGAGCTAATCAAACTCCACAGCTTCTGCACGGCAAAACAAACAGTCACTAGAGTGAATCGGCAACCATCAGAATGGGAAAAAAATCTTTGCAGTTTACACATCTGACAAAGGGCTGATATCCAGAATTTACAAAGAACTCAAACAGATTTACAGGAAAAAAAAACAAACAAGCCCATTCAAAAATGGGCAAAGGATATGAACAGAAACTTTACAAAAGAAGACATACATGAGGCCATCAAACATATGAAAAAGTGCTCATCATCATTGGTCATTAGAGAGATGCAAATCAAAACCACATTAAGATACCATCTCACACCAGTTAGAATGGCGATCATTAAAAAATCTGGAGACAGCAGATGCTGGAGAGGATGTGGAGAAATAGGAACACTCTTACACTGTTGGTGGGAGTGTAAATTAGTTCAACCATTGTGGAAGACAGTGTGGCGATTCCTCAGGGACCTAGAAATAGAAATTCCATTTGACCCAGCAATCCCATTACTGGGTATCTATCGAAAGGACTATAAATCGTTCTAATATAAGGACACATGCACAGGAATGTTCATTGCAGCACTGTTTACAATAGCAAGAACCTGGAACCAACCCAAATGCCCAACGATAATAGACTTGACTGGGAAAATGTGGCACATATACACCATGGAATATTATGCAGCAATCAGAAATGATGAGTTTGTGTCCTTTGTAGGGCCATGGATGAATCTGGAGAACATCATTCTCAGCAAACTGACACAAGAACAGAAAAAGAAATACCGCATATACTCACTCATAGGCGGGTGAGAAAAATGAGAACACATGGACACAGAGAGGCGGTCTACTATACATTGGGGACTGTTGGGGGGAATGGGGGAGGGACAGCAGGGGAGGGCTGGGGGGGCTGGGGGGGATCGCCTGGGGATGAATACCAAGTGTGGGTGAAGGGGAGGAAGGCAGCAAAGCACACTGCCATGTGTGTACCTATGCAACTATCTTGCACGTTCTGCACATATACCCCCAAACCTACAATGCAATAAAAATTAAAAAAAAAAGTCTAGTCTATTACATAACGCCTTTCATTGATAGCTTCAGTGCATAGTAAAGAGCTGTGGAGTAGTCAGGACCCTCTTTTAGTTAGCCCCAAGTTAGGCAGATACGTGAATGATACATACATGTGTCATAGTCAGGAGACTATTTGATATGAACAATCATACCGCACCTCTTCAAATTGGGGAACAATCACTAGTCTATTTCTTATGTTGATTCGTTTGGAGAGTAAAAAAATAAAGCACACTTGTGGAGTAAAATGGGGTCTATTAGCTAAGGCCACTCTTTCAGAGTTTCAGTGAATAATATGTATATCTGATAAGTCAGGAATGTCTTTCACATGGCCACTCGTTTATGCCCTCACTGCATGATACTCCCCTCAGATATAGTCAAGGTTCTACTTCAAAAAAGTACACATTCAGAGTCTCTGTAAGTAACGCACACATGGGCAATACACAAGAGTCTCTTTTCTATGCCCACTTAGTCAGCGTTTCATTCAATAGTACACACCTGGGAAAGAGTTAAGGGTCTACTTCATGTAGACACTCATTTAGCGCCTAAGTGAATAATTCACACCTGAGTAACAGTAGAGAATTTTTTATATGGCCACTCACTATGTGACTACGTGAATGATACACACCTGGGGAATCCTCACATTCTATGTCATAATAGCACACTTTTAGAAACTTTTTGAATAATTCACAATGGAGCAGTAGTCAGGTGTCGATTCTTTCTGGCCTCTCGTTCAACGTTTCAGTGAATAAAAACTTCTATGGAGTAATCAGGGCACTGTTTAAAAAATCCAGGAATTAAGTGCCTTCCTGAGTAATACACACCTGGGTGATAGTCAGGAGTCTATTTCATATAAACGCTAATTCTGGGTATTGCTCAGTAATCCACTACTGGGGGAGTGTCAGGAGTCTATTTGATATGGACACTCATACAGAAACTCTTTGAATTATGCACACATGGAGAATAATCAGGAGTCTATATCATATGGCTATTCATTCAGACAAACCTTGAATAACCCACATGTGGAGTAATGAGATTTCTCTTTTATATGGCGTTTCTTTCACAGCCTCACTGAATATTACACACCTGTGATATAGTCTGGAGTCTATTGTTTATGGCCACCCATTCAGAGCATCACTGTATAATGCTCACCTGGAAATTATCAGGAGTCTCTATCCTAAGGCCTCTCATCGAGAGCCTCACTAAATGTACACACCTGAGAAAATAGTCAGGAATTACTTATGTCACCTCATTTAGAGTCTCACTCAATAATGCACACCTGTGGAAGAGTATGGAGACTTTTTCATGTGGCTACTCTTTCGGAGTGCCACTGAATAATGTGGTGAATTCAGGAGTCTATTTTATGGAGACAAATTTTCAGAACCTCAGTGAATAAAAGAGACTCATTTCATAGTAAGGCATCTAATTAATATGGCCACATCTTGTAAGACTTACAGAATAATACATACCTGGATAATAATTTGGAGTCTATACTTGATGGACATTAATTCAGAGCCACTGTGAATAATGCACACCCTTGTGGTAGCCAGGAATCTATTTCATTTGGACACTATTCATAGCCTCAGTGGATAATAAGCTCGTGTGCTTTAGTCAGGATTTCCTGTCATATGGCCACTGTCTCGTAATTTCAGTGAATAGTGCACAAATATAAAGTACTCAGCAGTCTATTTCACAGAGCCACTCATTCCGAGATTCACTGAATAATACAAATATTTAAGGTAGAGCGAATCCTGTTTCATATGGTCACACAATCACAGCCTCACTGAGTAACACACACCTGGGGAAACGTTAGGAGTCTACTTTATATAGCCTCTCATTTGCAGCCTCAGCGAATAATGCACACGTGTGGAATATACACTATTCTGTTTTATATGGCCACAAACTCAAAGCCTGAGTGAGTAATACACAATTTTTTTTGAATGCGTAATAAGCTCTAACCAACTAATAATCATGTGAAGTTGTAATACAAGGTATAAAAACTAAAATTACAAATATATACTTGTTCTCAAGTTGACTAATTTTTTTTAACCATTGTTGGCCAAGGTACACTGAAATACTCAGGCACTTTAATATCCTAACCTTTCTAAAAGGTAATTTAGCAATATTCCTAACTCCTTAAAATTATGCATACTCTTTGAATCATTTATCTTATGGGAATGAATTTGTTCGGATAATAAGATAAGCAGTCATTCTAGTGAAAGATGGAAGTATGAGGGTGTTCACTTTAGTGTTAGTCATAGTAGCCAGTAATTGGAAATAATCTAAATACCCAATAGATAAAAATAATTAAAATTGGGCATAACCTTACTATGTGGTTCTTTTCCACCTGGAAAAGAAAATCACATTTCCAGCAATTTTTATTTTTAGGAAAACAGAGAAAATAAAAGAGGGAGAGAGAACAGGAATGTTGCTTATAATGGGTATTAATAATGGCTGATCATTATTTTGTGTATTTAAAGTGGAGAATGTATATTTTATTTATCTAAAGTGGAGAGCTCTACAAGTTCTTATTAAGATTACTTGTTACTGATCTGAGTTCAGATTCTAGATATCCTTATTAATTTTCTGTTTCGTTGAGTCTGAATTTCTTTATGGGTCTTATGTATCTGGGTGTTAGGATGTACTGATCCTTATATCACTCTACCATTGTTGGTTTGAAATCTGTTTTATCAAATGCATGAATTGCAACTCCTTTTTGTTTATTTATTTGTTTTGCTTCTCTATTTGTTTGGTAAATCTTTCTCCAACCCTTTGTTTTTTGTCTTTGTGTATCTTTGGATATGAAATGGGTCTGGGTGTAGTATACCGTTAGGTTTTGGCTGTATCTTTTAATTAGAATATTTAGTCGATTTCAATTTAAGATTACTGCCATTTAATGTTAACTGGCTATTTTATCCATTTGTTGATTTAAATTCTTCTTTATGTGGATGCTCTTTACTTTTTGGTATATTTTTAGAAAGGCTAATACTGGTTGTTCTTTTCTGTGTGTAATGCTTCTTTCAGAAGTTTTTGTAAAGCAGGCCTGGTGGTAATAAAATCTGTGAGTACTTGCTTGTTCATAAAAGATTTTATTTTTCCTTCAGTTGTGAAGCTTAGTTTGGCAGGATATGAAATTCTGGGCTGAAAGTTCTGTTTTTTAAGGATGTTAAATATTGGCCCCCACTCTCTTCTGGCTTGTAGGTTTTTTACAGAGAGATCAGCTGTAAGTCTAATAGGCTTCCCTTTGTGGGTAACCTGACCTTTCTCTCTGGCTGCCCTTAGTATTTTCTCTTTTGTTTTAACCCTGGTGAATCTAACGATTATGTGTCTTGGGGGTGCTCTTCTTAAGGAATATCTTTGTGGTGTTCTCTGTATTACGTGAGGTTGAATGGTATCCTGCTTTTGCTAGATTGGGAAAATTCTCCTGGATAATATCCTGAAGAGTATTTTCCAGCTGGGATTCATTCTCTCCATCACATTCATATGGCCAAAGTTTTAGAGCCTCCATGAATAATACATACCTGGGGAATACTCAGGACACTATTACATATGGCACCTATTTCAGAGATTCATTGAATATGAAACACCTGTATTGTAGTAAGAAATCTATTTTGTTTAGCCACATATTCGGAACCTAACAGAAAGACATACACCTTGGGGAAAGTCAGGATTCTATTTCCCATAGCCACCCATTTATATACCAAATATAAAAACGCACACCTGCAGAGTATTCAGGAGTGTCTGTTTTATGGCCACTCATTCAGAGCCTCACAGAATAATACAGAACTACGGAAATTGAGGAGTGTATTTTACATGGCCACTAATTCAGAACCTTATTGAAGAATCATGTATATCGGGAAAATACTCAGAATTCTATTATACATAGCCACTTATTTAGAGGCTCACCGAATAATGTACACCTGGGCATAGTCCAGAGACTATTTGATATGACCCTTTACCCAGTGACTGAGTGAAAAATGCACAGCTGAGATAGAGTCAAGAGAGTAGAGTCATGAGTCTATTTTCTGTTGTGACACATTCAGAAACTGTCTGAAGAATACCCACCTTGAAAATAGTCAGAGTCCAGGTCATAAGGCCACTCAATCAAAGCATTACCAAATAATGCACAATGTTGCAATAATAAGGAGTGTATTTCATATGGCCTCTCATTGAGAGCTTCAGTGCATAATAAACAGCTGTGGAGTAGTCAGGACCCTCTGTAAGGTAACCTCAAATTACGCAGCTATGTGAATGATACACACATGTGTGATACTCAGGAGACTCTACGATATGTTCACTCATACAGTGCCTTTCTGAATACTGAATATTTGGGGAATAACCAATAGTCTATTTGATATGGTGATTCGTTTGGAGAGTCAAAAAATGACGCACACCTGTGGAGTACAATTGGGTCAATTACATAAGGCCACTCTTTCAGTATTTCAGTGAATAAAATATATATCTGATAAGTCTGGAATCTCTTTCACATCACCTCTCATTCATGGCCTCCGTGCATAGTACTCCCCTGAGAAATATTCAAGGGTCTACTTTAAAGAAGTACACGTTCAGAGTCTCTGTAAGTAATGCACACATGTGCAATACACAAGAGTCACTTTTCTTTTAGTGTAGTTTGAAGTGTGGTAGTGTGATGTCTCCCACTGTGTTCTTTTTGCTTAGTATTGACTTGGCAATGCGGGCTCTCTTTTGGTTCCATATGAAGTTCATTGTGGTTTTTTCCAGTTCTGTAAAGAAATTCGATGGCAGTTTGATGGAAATAGCATTGATTGTTTACATTTCTTTGTGCAGCGTAGCCATTTTCACGTTATTGATTCTTCCTAACCACGAACATGGAATGTTTCTTCATCTGTTTGTGTCCTCTCTTATTTCGTTGAGCAGTGGTTTGTACTTTTTCTTAAAGAGGTCCCTTACGTTCTTTGTGAGTTGTATTCCTAGGTATTTTTTCTCTTTGTAGCAATTGTGAATGGCAGTTCGTTATTAATTTGGTTCTCTTTAAGGCTGTTATTGGTGTATAAGAATGCTTGTGAATTTTGAACGTTGATTTTATATCCTGAGAATTTGCTGAAGTTGCATATAAGTTTCAGGAGTTTTTGTGCTGAGGTGATGGGTTCTTCTAGGTATACTATCATGTCGTCTGCAAATAGAGACAGTTTGACTTCCACCTTTCCTATTCGAATACACTTTATTTCTTTTTCTTGCCTTATTGCTCTGGCTAGAACTTCCAGCAATGTATTAAATAGGAGGGGTGACAGAGGGCATCCTTTTCTATTGCCGAATTTCAAAAGGAATGCTTCCAGTTTTTGCCCATTAAGTATAATATTGGCTGTTTATTTGTCGTAAATAGCTTTTATTACTTTGAGTTATGTTCCATCAATACCAAGTTTATTGAGGGTTTTTATCATAAAGGACTGTTGAATTTTGTCAAATGCCTTCTCTGCGTCAATTGAGATAATTGACAGTAATCAAAACAGCATGGTACTGGTACCAAAACAGTGATATCGACCAATGGAAAAGAGCAGAGGCATCAGAGGCAACACAACATATCTACAACCATATAATCTTTGGTAACCCAGACAAAGAAAAAGCAATGGGGAAAGTTTTCCCTGTTTAATAAATGGTGTTGGGAAAACTGGCTAGCCATGTGTTAAAAGCAGAAACTGGAACCCTTCCTGACACCTTACCCTAAAATTAACACCCGATGGATTAAAGACTTAAACCTAAGACCTGGCACCATAAAAACCCTAGAAGAAAATTAAGGCAAAACCATTCACGGCATAGGAGTAGGCAAGGACTTCATGACCAAAACGCCAAAAGCATTGGCAACAAAGACTAAAATAGACAAATGGGACCTAATCAAACTCCACAGATTTTGCACGGAAAGGAAATGGTCACTGGAGTGAATCGGCAATGAACAGATTGGGAAAAAATCTTTGCCGTTTACCCATCTGACAAAGGGCTGATATCCAGAATTTACAAAGAACTTAAACAAATTTCCAGGAAAAAACAAACAAGCCCATTCAAAAATGGGCAAATGTTATGAACAGACACTTTACAAAAGAAGACATACATGAGGCCAACAAACACATGAAAAATGCTCATCATCACTGGTCACTAGAGAGATGCAAATCAAAACCACATTGAAATACCATCTCACACCAGTTAGAATGGTGATCATTAAAAAATCTGGAGACAACAGATGTTGGAGAGGATGTGGAGGAATAGGATCACTCTTACACTGTTGGTGGGAGTGTAAATTAGTTCAACCATTATGGAAGACAGTGTGGTGATTCCTCAAGGATCTAGCAATAGAAATTCAATTTGACCCAGCAATCCCTTTACTGGGTATATATGCAAAGGACTATAAATCATTCTACCATAAGGACACATGCACACGAATGTTCATTGCAGCACTGTTTACAACAGCAAAGAACTGGAACCAACCCAACTGCCCATCGATGATAGACTGGAGTGGAAAAAATGTGGCACATACACACCGTGGAATATTATGCAGCAATCAAAAATGATGATTTTTTGTCTTTTTATGGACATGGATGAATCTGGACAACATCATTCTCAGTAAACTGACAGAAGAAGAGAAAAAGAGATACCGCATATTCACACTCATAGCCAGGTGATAACAATGAGAACAGAAGGACACAGGAAGGAAGTCTACTACACACTGGGGTCTATTGGGGGGATTGGGGGAGGGAAAGCGAGGAGGGGAGTTGGGGAGGGATAGCCTGTGGAGAAATGCGAAGTGTAGGCGGAGAGAAAAGTAGCAAATCTCACTGCCATGTGTGTACCTCTGCAACTATATTGCACGTTCTGCACATGTACCGAAAAACCTAAAATGCAATAAAAATTTAAAAAAAAGTCTCTTTTCACGTAACATAATAAACTCCAGTTCTATTCATGTTGTTGCAAATGATATAATCTCATTCTTTTCTTATGGCTGAATAGTACTTCATTGCATATAAATACCACATTTTCTTGATCTGTTAATCTGTTGATGAACACTTAGGTTGCTTTCAAATCTTGGGTATTGTGAACAGTAACTGCAAGAAACATGGGAGTGAAGACATCTCTTCAATATCCTGATTTCCTTTCTTTTTTTTTTTAAATTTTTATTGCATTATAGGTTTTGGGGTACATGTGCAGAACGTGCAAGATAGTTGCATAGGTACACACATGGCAGTGTGTTTTGCTGCCTTCCTCCCCCTCACCCACACTTGGTATTCATCCCCAGGCTATCCCCCCAGCCCCCCCCGCTGTCCCTCCCCCATTTCCCCCAACAGTCCCCAGTGTATAGTAGACCGCCTCTCTGTGTCCATGTGTTCTCATTTTTCTCACCCGCCTATGAGTGAGTATATGCGGTATTTCTTTTTCTGTTCTTGTGTCAGTTTGCTGAGAATGATGTTCTCCAGATTCATCCATGTCCCTACAAAGGACACAAACTCATCATTTCTGATTGCTGCATAATATTCCATGGTGTATATGTGCCACATTTTCCCAGTCCAGTCTATCATCGATGGGCATTTGGGTTGGTTCCAGGTCTTTGCTATTGTAAACAGTGCTGCAATGAACATTCGTGTGCATGTGTCACAGAAAGACAATCATCGCATGTTATCACTTATTTCTGGAACTAAAAATAAAAGCAATTGAGCTCATGAAGACAGAGAGTAAGGATGGTTACAAGAGGTTGGGAAGGGTAGTGGTGGGATGGGGAGAAGTAGAGATAATTAATGAGTTCAAAAAAGTTCGAAAGAATGAATAAGACCTAGTATTTGCTAGCACAAAAGGGTTACTGTAGTCAAAAATAATTTAATCAACATTTTAAAATAATTTAAAGTGTACGATGATATTGTTTGTAACACAAAGGATAAATGCTTAAGGAGATGGATATCATATTTACCCAGGCATGATTGTGACACACTGCATGCCTATTACAAAATATCTTATAGACTTTATAAATATATACACCTAATATGTACCCACAAAAATAAAAAAAAAAATTAACTCTAAAAAAAAAACATAGGTATTCAGCCTTAGTACAATAAAACACTTAAATTAACAATTTTTTACTTTGATTACATGTCAAAGTGGTATTTTTATATATTGGGCTAAATAAAATATATTTTAATTAGTACAGCAAAGGCTTTAATTAATAATTTTTACTTTGATTATATGTTGAAATGATATTTTTATATATTGGACTAAATAAAATAAATTTTATTTAAAAAAAAAAAGTCTCTTTTCTATGGCCACTTAGTCAGAGTCTCATTCAATAATACACACCTGGAGGAGAGTTAAGAGTCTACTTCAGGTAGCCACTCATTTAGAGCCTCAGAGAATAATTCACACCGGAGTAAGAGTTGAGCATTTTTTACATGGCCACTCACTATGTGCCTCCCTGAATGATACACACCTGGGGAATCCTCAGGATTCTGTTTTATACTACCACACATTTAGAACCTTATTGAATAATTTAAAGTGGAGCCATAGTAAGGTGTCTATTCTTTCTGGCCTCTCATTCAAAGTTTCAGAGAATAATGAACTTTTATGGAGTAATCAGGGCACTGTTAAAGATAGCCAAGAATTAAGTGCCTTCCTGAGTGATACACACCTGGTTGATAGTCAGGAATTCATTTCATATAAACTCTAATTCAGGGTATTGCTGAGTAATACACAACTGGAGGAGTATCAGGATTCTATTTGGTATGGACACTCATACAGAACATGTTTGAATAATGCACACATCGAGAAGAATAAGGTGTCTATGTCATACGGCTGTTCTTTCAGACCAACAGTGAATAACGAACATGTGGAGTAATGAGAAGTCTCTTTCATAGCGCCATTTTTTTCACAGCCTCACTGAATATTACACAGTTGTGATAGAGTCTAGAGTCTATTGTTAATGCTCACTCATTCAGAGAATCACTGAATAATGCACACCTGGGGAATGGTCAGAAGTCTCTATCCTATGGCCTCTCATTGAGAGCCTCACTAAATGTACACAACTGGGAAAATAGTCAGGATTTACTTATGTCCCATCATATAGAGTATCACTCAATAATGCACACCTGTGGAATAGTAAGGAGACTTGTTCATGTGGCCTCTCATACGGAGTGTCACTGAATAATGTGGTGTAGTCAGGAGTCTATTTCAGGTAGACACATTTTCAGAGCATCAGTGAATAAGAGAGCCCCTTGCTATACTAAGGCACCTAATTCATATGGCCACATGTTGTAAGCCTCACTGAGTAATACTCACCTGTAGAATAATTTGGAGTCTATTTTCGATGGATATCCATTCAGAGCCTCTTTGAATAATGGATAGCCGTGGCGTAGCCAGGAGTCTATTTCATTTTGACAATAATTCCTAGACTCAGTGGATATTACGCATGTGTGAATTAGTAAGGATTTCATTTCATATGGCCACTGACTTGTAATTTCAGTGAATACACAAATGTAAAGTACTCAGCAGTCTGTTTCATAGAGCCACTCATTCAGAGATTCACTGAATAATACAAATATTTAAGATATACAGAATCCTGTTTCATATGGTCACACAATCGGAGCCTCACTGAGTAACACACACCTGGGGAAGTTTTAGGAGTCTACGTTATATAGCCTCTCATTTGCAGCCTCAGAAAATAATGCACACGTGTGGAATAAACACTAGTCACTTTTGTATGGCCACAAAATCAACGCCTGTGTGAGTAATACACATCTTTAGAATAGTCACTAGACTATTCCATGTGCCCAAATATTCAAAGTCAGAGTCAATAATACACACGTGTGGACTAGTCAACTATTTTATATGACCAAATTTTTAGAGCCTCTGTGAATAAGACATACTGGGGGAATACTCAGGACGCTATTACATATTGCACCTATTTCAGAGATTCTTTGAATAAGGAACACCTGTATTGTACACAGATTTCTATTTTGTATAGCCATATATTCAGAAGGTAACTTAAAGACGTACACCTTGGGGAAAGTCAGAATTCTATTTCATATAGCGACATATTCAGAACCTAACTGAATATCATACACCTTGGGGAAAGCCAGAATTCTATTTCCTATAGCCACCCATTTAGATACCAAATGTAAAAACGCACACATGCGAAGTATTCAGGAGTGTCTGTTTTATGGCCACTCATTCAGAGCCTCACAGAATAATACAGAACTATGGAAATTCAGGAGTGTATTTTACATGGCCACTTATTCAGAACCTCATGGAACAATCATGTATATCTAGGAAATACTCAGAAATCTATTATATATAGCCACTTATTCAGAGACTCACCGAATAATGCACACCTGGGGAATAGTCCTGAGACGATTTGATGTGACTGTTCACCCAGTGACTCAGTGAAAAATGCACAGCTGAGATAGAGTCAAGAGAATAGAGTCATGAGTCTGTTTTTTGTGGTGACACATTCAGAAACTAACTGAAGAATACTCACCTTGGAAATAGTCAGAATCCAGGTCATAAGGCCACTCAATCAAAGCATTATCGAATAATGCACAATGGGGCAATAGTAAGGAATCTATTATATATGGCCTCTCATGGAGGGCTTTAGTGCATAATAAAGAGCTGTGGAGTAGTCGGGATCCTCTTTTAGGTAGCTTCAAGTTACGCAGCTACGTGAATGATACACACATGTGTGATAGTCAGGAGAAAACTTGATATGGACAATCATACATCACCTCTTCGAATAGTGCATATCAGGGGAATAATCACTAGTCAATTTCAAATGGTGATTGGTTTGGAGAGTCAAAAAATTATGCAAACCTGTGGAGTAAAATGGGGTCTATTACTTAAGGCCTCTCTTTCTGAGTTTCAGTGAATAATATGTATATCTCATAAGTCAGGAAAATCTTTCACATGGCACCTTGTTCAGGACCTCAATGCATAATAATCCCTTCAGAAATAGTCAAGGATCTACTTCAAAATAGTACACATCCAGAGTCTCTGTAAGTAATGCACACATGGGCAATACACAAGAGTCTCTTTTCTATGTCCACTTAGTCAGAGTTTTTTTCAATAATACACACCTGGGAAAGAGTTAACAGTTTACTTCATGTTGCCACTCATTTAGCGCCTCAGTGAATAATTCACACCGGAGTAACAGTCGAGAATTTTTTATATGGTCACTCACTATGTGACTCCGTGAATGATAGAAACCTGGGGAATCCTCACATTCTATGTCATAATAGCACACATTTAGAACCTTTTTGAATAATTCACTATGGAGCAATAGTCAGGTGTCTATTCTTTCTGGCCTCTCTTTCAACGTTTCTGTGAATAAAATCTTCTATGGAGTAAACAGGGCACAGCTTAAGATAGCCACGAATTAAGGGCCTTCCTGAGTAATACACACCTGGGTGATAGTCAGGAGTCTATTTCATATAAACGCTAATTCTGGGTATTGTTGAGTAATCCACAACTGGGGGAGTGTCAGGAGTCTATTTGATATGGACACTCATTCAGAACCTGTTTTAATTATGCACACATGGAGAATAATCAGGAGTCAATATCATACGGCTATTCATTCAGACAAACCGTGAATAACCCACATGTGAAGTAACGAGAAGTCTGTTTTATTTGGCCTTTCTTTCACAGCCTCACTGAATATTACACACCTGTGATATAGTCTGTAGTCTATTGTTTATGGCCACCCATTCAGAGCATCACTGAATAATGCTCACCTGGGAATTATCAGAAATATCTATCATATTGCCTCTCATCGAGAGCCTCACTAAATGTACACGCCTGGGAAAATAGGATTTACTTATGTCACCTCATTTAGAGTCTCACTCAATAATACACACCTGTGGAAGAATTTGGAGAATTTTTCATGTGGCTACTCTTTCGGAGTGCCACTGAATAATGTGGTGAATTCAGGAGTCTATTTTATGTAGAAAAATTGTCGGAACCTCAGTTAATAAAAGAGACTCCTGCTATAGTAAGGCATCTAATTAATATGGCCACATCTTGAAAGCCTTACAAAATAATACACACCTGGAGAATAATTTGGAGTCTATTTTTGATGGATATTCATTCAGAGCCACGGTGAATATTGCACACCCGTGGGGTTGCCAGGTTTCTACTTTATTTGGACACTATTTATAGCCTCAATCAATAATATGCACCTGTGGATTAGTCAGGATTTAATTTCATATTGCCACTGACTCGGAGTTTCAGTGAATAATGCTCAAATGTAAAGTACTGAGCAGTCTATTTCACAGAGGCACTCATGGCGAGATTCACTGAATAATACAAATATTTAGGATAGACAGAATCCTGTTTCATGTGGTCACACAATCAGAGCCTCACTGAGTAACACACACCTGGAGAAACGTTAGGAATCTACATTATATATCCTCTCATTTTCAGCCTCAGTGAATAATGCACACATGTGGAATAGACACTAGTCTATTTTATATGGCCACAAAATCAAAGCCTGAGTGAGTAATACACAAATTTAGAATAGTCACAAGTCTATTCCATATGCCAAATATTCAAAGTCAGAGTCAATAATACACACCTGTGGACTAGTCAAAAAACAATTTCATATGGACAAAGTTTTAGAGCTTCCGTGAATAATACATACCTGGGGAATACTCAGCACGCTATTACACATGAGACATATTTCAGAGATTCATTGAATAAGCAACACCTGTATTGTAGTCAGATTTCTATTTTGTATAGCCACATATTCAGAACCTAATTGAAAGACATACACATTGGGGAAAGTCAGGATTCTATTTCATATAGCCACATATTCAGAACCTATCTGAATAACATACACCTTGGGGAAAGTCAGGATTCTATTTCCTATCGCCACACATTTAGATATCAAATGTAAAAACGCTCACCTTCGAAGTATTCAGGAGTGTGTTTTATGGCCACTCATTCAGAGGCTCACAGAATAGTACAGAACTATGGAAATTCAGGAGTGTATTTTAAATGGTTACTTATTCAGAACCTCATTGAAGAATCATGTATATCTGGAAAATACTCAGGATTCTGTTATATATAGACGCTTATTTAGAGACTCACCGAATAATGCACCCCTGGGGAATAATCCGGAGACTATTTGATATGAACGTTCATCCAGTGAACGTTTCACCCAGTGAAAAATGCACAGCTGAAATAGAGTCAGGAGAATAAAGTCATGAGTCTATTTTCTGTGTTGACACATTCAGAAACTAACTGAAGAATACCCACCTTGGAAATAGTCAGAGTCCAGGTCATAAGGCCACTCAATCAAAGCATTACCGAATAATGCACAATGGGGCAATAGTAAAGAGTCTATTACATATGGCCTTTCATTGAGAGCAACAGTGCATAATAAAGAGCTGTGGAGTAGTAAGAACCCTCTATTAGGTAGCCCCAAGTTACGCAGCTATGTGAATGATACATAGATGTGTGATAGTCAAGAGACTTTTTCATATGGACACTAATAAAGCACCTCTTCGAATACTGCACATTTGGGGAATAATCACTAGTCTATTTCATATGGTGATTCGTTTGGAGAGACAAAATATAACGCACACCTGTGGAGTAAAATGGTTTCTATTACATAAGGCCACTCTTCCTGTGTTTCAGTGAATAATATGTATATCTGATAAGTCAGGAATGTCTTTCACATGGCCCGTCATTCAGGTCCTCAGTGCATAAAAATCCCCTCAGAAATAGTCAAGGGTCTACTTCAAAATAGTACACATTTAGAGTCTCTGTAAGTAACGCACACATGGGCAATACACAAGAGTCTCTTTCGTATTCCCACTTCGTCAGAGTTTCATTCAATAGTACACACCTGGGAAAGAGTTAAGACTCTACTTCCTGTAGCCACTCATTTAGCACCTCGGAGAATAATTCACACCCAAGTAACAATCGAGAACTTTTTATATGGTCACTCACTATGTGACACCCTGAATGATACACAGCTGGGGAATCCTCACATTCTATGTCATAATAGCACATATTTAGAACCTTATTGAATAATTCACATTGGAGCAATAGTAGATGACTATACTTTTTGGCCTCTCGTTCAACATTTCAGTGAATAAAAAACTTCTATGGAGTAATCAGGGCACAGTTTAAGATAACCACGAATTAAGTGCCTTTTTGAGTAATACACAGCTGGGTGATAGTCAGGAGTTTATTTCATATAAACGCTAATTCTGGGTATTGATGAGTAATACACTACTGTGAGAGTGTCAGGAGTCTATTTAGTATGGACAGTCATACAGAACCTTTTTGAATTATGCACACATGAAGAATAATCAGGAGTTTATGTTGTACAGCTACTCATTCAAACAAACATTGAATAACCCACATGTGAAGTAATGACAAGTCTGTTTTATATGGCCTTCTTTCACTTCCTCACTTAATATTTCATACCTGTGATATAGTCTTTGGTCTATTGTTTATGGTCACTCATTCAGAGCATCACTGAATAATGCACACCTGGGAAAGAATCAGAAGTCTCTATCCTATGGCCTCTCATCGAGAGCCTCACTAAATGTACACTCCTGGGAAAATAGTCAGGATTTACTTATATCACCTCATATAGAGTCTCACTCAATAATACACACCTGTGGAAGAGTATGGAGACTTTATCATGTGGCTACTTTTTCTAAGTGCCCTGAATAATGTGGTGAATTCAGAAATCTATTTTATGTAGATAAACTTTCAGAATCTCAGTAAATAAAAGAGACTCTTGCTACAGTAAGGCATCTAATTAATATGGCCACATCTTGTAAGCATTACTAAATAATACACACCTGGAGAATAATTTGGAGTCTATTTTTGATGGACATTCATTCAGAGCCACGTTGAATAATGCACACCCGTGGGGTACCCAGGTTTCTATTTCATTTGGCCACTATTCATAGCCTCAATGGATAACAAGCCCATGTGGATTAGTCAGGATTTCATTTCATATGGCCACTGAAGCGTAATTTCTGTGAGTAATGCACAAATGAAAAGTACTCAGCAGTCTATTTCACAGAGCCACTCATTCAGAGAATCACTGAATAATACAAATGTTTGAGATTGACAGAATCCTGTATCCTATGGGCACACAGCAGAGCCTCACTGAGTAACACACACCTAGCGAAAAGTTAGGAGTCAACTTTGTATAGCCTCTCATTTGCTTCCTCAGCGAATAATGCACACGAGTGGAATAGACACTAGTCTATTTTATATGGCCACAAACTCAAAGCATGAGTGAGTAATACACAACTTGAGAATAGTCACAAGTCTATTCCATATGCCCAAATATTCAAAGTCAGAATCAATACTACACACCTGTGGACTAGTCAAAAAACAATTTCATATGACCAAAGTTTTAGAGCCTCCGTGAATAATACATACCTGTGGAATACTCAGGACGCTATTACTTATGGTACCTATTTCAGAGATTAATTGAATAAGGAACACCTGTATTGTAGTCAGAATTCTATTTTGTATAGCCACATATTCAGAAACTAACTGAATAAAATGCACCTTGAGGAAAGTCAGGATTCTATTTCCTGTAGCCACCCATTTAGATACCAAATGTGTTTTGTTCATGAAGTCCTTGCCTATTCCTATGTACTGAATGGTTTTGCCTAGATTTTCTTCTAGGGCTTTTATGGTGTCAGGTCTTATGTTTAAGTCTTTAATCCATCTGGAGTTAATTTTATTGTAAGGTGTCAGGAAGGGGTCCAGTTTCTGCTTTCTGCTCATGGCTTGCCAGTTTTCCCAACACCATTTATTTATTTATTTATTTATTTATTTTTTAGAAGAAATCAGCTTTACTAAAGAGTCACAGTGTTACAACTCTGTGACTGCTCCCACAGAACAGGGTTGCCCCGTGGGTAGAGAGCAGCAGCTCAGGGCAGTTTTGCAGTCATATTTATACCCACTTTTAAGTACATGAAGACTACGGGGTGGCTTATGAGAAATCTCTAGGGAAGGGCTTGTAGCTTTTGGCTCACTAAGTCATCACTAAGGAAAGGGACAGTAACTCCCAGGTGCTGCCATGGCAATGATAAATTGACATGGCACACAGTTGGGTGTGTCTGATTGAAAAGCTGCTTCCACCCTGGCCCTGTTTAAGGTACTTCTCAATCTGGTCTCATGTCTGAATTCTGCCTCTGGAGTCCAGTCCTGCCTCCTACCTCAGTTTCAGTGACTGGGTGAGTGACACCTTGTTATAACCCCTTCTCACTGATAATACGATTTGTTTAAAAAACTTTTATATTTCTTGTTACATAAGGCAACAAAAAAAAATTATAAAAGTGTTTTAAAACAAATGTTGGTACTCTACCACTCTCCGTGTTTTGTTTCTTTCTGTCACCTGTGAATATAAAACTTTATATATAGATTTGCACCAGAAATACTCATAAGAACTTTGTACACAGAGATCAATTTTTAATCTTTTTAGTACTATCCAATAAAACTTTGTGTGATGATGAAAATATTCTATAATAATATGACTGACAGGATATTTTATGAGTATTTTTCAAATATGCAAATATATTTTTTTTAATTTTTATTGCATTATAGGTTTTGGGGTACATGTGCAGAACGTGCAAGATAGTTGCATAGGTACATATGTGGCAGTGTGTTGCAACAAAAGCCAAAATAGACAAATGGGACCTAATCAAACTCCACAGCTTCTGCACGGCAATAGAAACAGTCACTAGAGTGAATCGGCAACCATCAGAATGGGAAAAAATCTTTGCAGTTTACACATCAGACAAAGGGCTGATATCCAGAATTTACAAAGAACTCAAACAGATTTACAGGAAAAAAACAAATAAGTCCATTCAAAAATGGGCAAAGGATATGAACAGACACTTTACAAAAGAAGACATACATGAGGCCAACAAACATATGAAAAAATGCTCATCATCACTGGTCATTAGAGAGATGCAAATCAAAACCACATTGAGATACCATCTCATGCCAGTTAGAATGGCAATCATTAAAAAATCTGGAGATAGCAGATGCTGGAGAGGATGGGGAGAAATAGGAACACTCTTACACTGTTGGTGGGAGTGTAAATTAGTTCAACCATTGTTGAAGACAGTGTGGCGATTCCGCAGGGACCTAGAAATAGAAATTCCATTTGACCCAGCAATCCCATTACTGGGTATATATCCAAAGGACTATAAATCGTTGTACTATAAGGACACATGCACACGAATGTTCATCCCAACACCATTTATTAAACAGGAAATCCTCTCCCCATTGCTTCTTCTTCTCTGGTTTATCAAAGATTATATGGTTGTAGATATGTTGCGTTGCCTCCGATGACTCTGTTCTGTTCCATTGGTCTATATCTCTGTTTTGGTACCAGTACCCTGCTGTTTTGATTACTGTAGCCTTGTAGTATAGTTTGAAGTCTGGTAGTGTGATGCCACCTGCTGTGTTGTTTTCGCTTTGAATTGACTTGGCTATGCGGGCTTTCTTTTGGTTCCATATGAAGTTCATGGTTTTTTTTCCAGTTCTGTGAAGAAATTCAATGTTAGTGTGATGGGGATAGCATTGATTGTGTAAATTACTTTGGGCAGTATAGCTATTTTCACGATATTGATTCTTATATCCACGAACATGGAATGTTTCTCCATCTGTTTGTGTCCTCTCTTATTTCGTTGAGCAGTGGTTTGTAGTTTTCCTTAAAGAGGATGAATCTGGAGAACATCATTCTCAGCAAACTGACACAAGAACAGAAAAAGAAATACCGCATATACTCACTCATAGGCGGGTGAGAAAAATGAGAACACATGGACACAGAGAGGCGGTCTACTATACACTGGGGTCTACTGGGGGGAGTGGAGAGGGATGGGGTCTGGGAAGAAATAGCCTGGGGATGAATGCCAAGTGTGGGTGAAGGGGAGGAAGGCAGCAAAACACACTGCCATGTGTGTACCTATGCAACTATCTTGGACGTTCTGCACATATACCCCAAAACCTATAATGCAATAAAAATTAAAAAAAAAAATAGTTCCCTTACGTTCCTTGTGAGTTGTATTCCTAGGTATTTTATTTTCTTTGCAGCAATTGTGAATGGCAGTTTGTTCTTGATTTGGTTCTCTTTAAGTCTGTTATTGGTGTATAGGAATGCTTGTGATTTTTGCACATTGATTTTATATCCTGAGACTTCCCTGAAGTTGCTTATCAGTTTCAGGAGATTTTGGGCTGAGGTGATGGGGTCTTCTAGGTATACTATCATGTCGTCGGCAAATAGAGACAATTTGGCTTCCACCTTTCCTATTTGAATACCCTTTATTTCTTTTTCTTGCCTGATTGCTCTGGCTAGAACTTCGAGTCCTATGTTGAAAAGGAGTGGTGAGAGAGGGCATCCTTGTCTAGTACTGGATTTCAAAGGGAATGCTTCCAGTTTTTGCCCAGTAAGTATGATATTGGCTGTTTGTTTGTCATAAATAGCTTTTATTACTTTGAGATATGTTCCATCAATACCAAGTTTATTGAGGGTTTTTAGCATGAAGGGCTGTTGAATTTTGTCAAATGCCTTCTCTGCATCAATCGACATAATCATGTGGTTTTTGTTTTTGCTTCTGTTTATGTGGTGAATTACATTTATAGACCTTGCGTATGTTGAACCAGCCTTGCATCCCCGGGATGAATCCTACTTGATCATGATGGATAAGTTGTTTAATGTGCTGTTGCAATCGGTTTGCCAGTATTTTATTGAAGATTTTTGCATCTATGTTCATCATGGATATTGGCCTGAAGTTTTCTTTTCTTGTTGAGTCTCTGCCGGGTTTTGGTATCAGGATGATGTTGGTCTCATAAAATGCTTTGGGAAGGGTTCCCTCTTTTTGAATTATTTGGAATAGTTTCAGAAGGAATGGTACCAGCTCCTTTTTGTGTGTCTGGTAGAATTCGGCTGTGAACCCATATGGACCTGGGCTTTTTTTGTGTGGTAGTCTCTTAATTGCTGCCTCAACTTCAGACCTTGTTATTGGTCTATTCATAGTTTTGGCTTCCTCCTGGCTTAGGCTTGGGAGGACACAGGCGTCCAGGAATTTATCCATTTCTTCCTGATTTACTAGTTTATGTGCATAGAGTTGTTTGTAGTATTCTCTGATGATGGTTTGAATTCCTGTGGAATCTGTGGTGATTTTCCCATTATCGTTTTTTATTGCATCTATTTGGTTGTTCTCTCTTTTCTTTTTTATCAGTCTGGCTAGTGGTCTGTCTATTTTTTTGATCTTTTCAAAAAACAAGCTCTTGGATTTATTGATTTTTTGAAGGGGTTTTCTTGTCTCTATCTCCTTCAGTTCTGCTCTGATCTTAGTTATTTCTTGTCTTCAGCTACGTTTTGAGCTTTTTTTGATCTTGCTCCTCTAGCTCTTTCAATTTTAATGATAGGGTGTCAATTTTGGATGTCTCCACTTCTCATGTGGGCACTTATTGATATATAGTTTTCTCTAAAGACTGCTTTAAATGTGTCCCAGAGATTCTGGTACATTGTGTCTTTATTCTCTTTCATTTCAAAAAGCTTCTTTATTTCTGACTTCATTTCATTGTTTATCCAATCAACATTCAAGAGCCGGTTGTTCAGTTTCCATGAAGCTGTGCGGGTCTGAGTTATTTTCTGAATTCTGAGTTCCAACTTGATTGCACTATGGTCTGAGAGATGGTTTGTTATGATTTCAGTTATTTTGCATTTGCTAAGGAGTGCTTTACTTCCAATTATGTGGTCAATTTTGAAGTAGGTGTGATGTGGTGCTGAGAAGAATGTATATTCTGTGGATTTGGGGTGGAGAATTCTGCAAATGTCTATCAGGTTTGCTTGTTCCAGGTCTGAGTTCAAGTCCTGGATATCCTTGTTAATTTTCTGTCTTATATTGACAGTGGAGTGTTAAAGTCTCCCACTATTATTGTGTGGGAGTCTAATTCTCTTTGTAAGTCATTAAGAACTTGCCTTATATATCTGCGTGCTCCTGCATTGGGTCCATATATATTTAGAATCATTAGCTCTTCTTGTTCTATCGATCCTTTTACCATTATGTAATGACCTTCTTTGTCCCTTTTGATCTTTGTTGCTTTAAAGTCTATTTTATCAAAGATGAGAATTGCAACTCCTGCTTTTTTTGCTCTCCATTTTCTTGGTAAATCTTCCTCCATCCCATTATTTTGAGCCTTTGTGTATCCTCGCATGTGACGTGGGATTCATGAATACAGCACACTGATGGGTTTTGGTTTTTTATCCAATTTGCCAGTCTGTGTCTTTTGATTGGTGCATTTAGCCCATTTACATTTAGGGTTAATATTGTTATGTGTGAATTTGATACTGCCATTTTGATGCTAGCTGGCTGTTTTTTTCCATTCGTTCATGTAGATTGTTCATTTTGTTGATGCTCTTTAGCATTTGGTATGTTTTTAGGATGGCTGGTACCGGTTGTTTCTTTCTATGTGTAGTGCCTCTTTCAGGAGCTCTTGTAAAGCAGGTCTAGTGGTGACAAAATCTCTGAGTACTTCCTTGTTCATGAAGGATTTTATTTTTTCTTCACATATGGAGCTCAGTTTTGCTGAATATAAAATTCTGGGTTGACAGTTCTTTTCTTTAAGGATGTTGAATATTGGCCCCCACTCTCTTCTGGCTTGTCGAGTCTGCTGAGAGATCTGCTGTGAGTCTGATTGGCTTCCCTTTGTGGGAAACCCGACCTTTTTCTCTGGCTTCCCATATATTTTCTCCTTTATTTCATCCCTGGTGAATCTGACGATTATGTGCCTTGGGGTTGCTCTTCTTGCGGTGTATCTTTGTGGTGTCCTCTGTGTTTCCTGGAGTTGAGTATTGACCTGTCTTGCTAGGTTGGGGAGATTTTCCTGGATAATATCCTGAAGAGTGTTTTCCAGCTTGGATTCATTCTCTTCTTCACATTCTGGTACACCTATCAAATGTAGGTTGGGTCTCTTCACATAGTCCCACATTTCCTGGAGATTTTGTTCATTCCTGTTTGTGCTTTTTTTCTGTTATCTTGGTGTCTCGTTTTATTTCATTGAGTTGATCTTCGACTTCTGATATTCTTTCTTCTGCTTCGTCAATTCGGCTTTTGAAACTTGTGCATGCTTCGCAAAGTTTTCATGTTGTGTTTTTCAGCTTCTTCAATTCATTCATATTTCTCTCTAAGTTGTCCATTCTTGTTATCAATTCCTCGGATTTTTTTCAAATCTTTTTTCAAGGTTCTTAGTTTCTTTGCACTGATTTACAACATGTTCTTTAAGCTCACTGAAGTTTCTCATTATCTTCTTTCTAAAGTCTGATTCCATCATTTTGTCACATTCATTCTCCATCCAGCTTTGTTCCCTTGCTAGTGAAGAGTTTTGGTCCTTTGTAGGAGGTGAGGTGTTTTGGTTTCTGGTGTTTTCCTCCTTTTTGCGCTGGTTTCTTTCCATCCTTATGGACTTATCCACCTGTCTTCTTAGTAGTTGCTGATTATCCAATTGGGTCTCTGTGTGTACGCCCAGATTGTTGATGATGAATTATTTATGTTACTTACTTTTCCTTCTAATGATCAAGCTTCTCTGCTGTTTGAGTGCTGAGGTCCACTCCAGGCCCTGCTTTTCTGGGGTACACCTGTAGCAGTTGCAGAACTGTGAGTGATGCTACCAGTTTCTTCTTCTGCTATCTTTCTATCAAAATGATGCCTGCCAAATGTCAGTCTGATTAGTCCTCTTTTGGGGTGACTCTTTGCATATTCATGGGTCAGGGAACTGTTTGAGAAGATGGTCTGTGCTTTATAGGAGCTCCAGTGCTGAGCTGTAAGCTCCGTTGTTCATTCAGCATTGTTGGGAGGATGTCTTTATGTCTGCTGCAACAGAACTCATAAGCCCCCCCTTTTTTGTCCCCCTTAGATGCTCTGTCTTTGGGAGTTGGGGCTTTCTTTATGAGTATCTGTTGCACTGACCTGCCCCACTAGGAGGTAGTCTATTCACTATTTGCCTGCTGGGGCACCGCCCTGCTAGAGCGGATCCACCCTGCTGTGGCAGGGCTCCTTTCTGCTGTGGAGCGCTCCGCCCTCCTGGCGGAGTCTCTCTGTTATTGCAGGTTGCCTTGGCAACGGCAGGCTGAGTCAGCCCTGGGCCATACTTCAGTAGTAATGAATTGCGTCCATAGTGGTGGATGCTTCTCCTCCACCGGGCTGCACCGTCCTAGATGCCTGCAGCAAAACCCTCAGCCCTGAGCACCTCAAATCGCCGCCCTGCTTGTCCTCATGAGGGTGGGACCCACCAAGCCTGGTCACCCATCTCCCAGCCTCAGAGTCCATCCTCTCTCTCTCTCTCTCTTTCTCTCCCCAAATGGGGACCTAATCAAACTCCACAGCTTCTGCACGGCAAAAGAAACTGTTATTAGAGTGAATTGGCAACCATCAGAATGGGAAAAAATCTTTGCATTTTATGCATCTGACAGAGGGCTGATATCCAGAATTTAGAAAGAACTCAAACATATTTATAGGAAAAAAAACAAACAAGCCCATTCAAAAATGGGCAAAGGATATGAACAGACACTGTACAAAAGAAGACATACATGAGTCAGACAAAGACACGAAAAAATGCTCATCATCACTGGTCATTAGAGAGATGCAAATCAAAACCACAGTGTGATACCATCTCATGCCAGTTAGAATGGCGAGCATTAAAATATCTGGAGACAACAGATGCTGGAGAGGATGCAGAGAAATAGGAAAACTCTTACACTGTTGGTGGGTGTGTAAATTGGTTCAACCATTGTGGAGGACAGTGTGGCGATTCCTCAAGGACCTAGAAATAGAAATCCCAATTGACCCAGCAATCCCATTACTGGGTATATATCCAAAAAACTATAAATCGTTCTACTATAAGGACACATGCACACGAATGCTAATTGCAGCACTGTTTACAATAGCAAAGACCAGGAACCAACGCAAATGCCCATCGATGATAGACTGGACTGGGAAAATGTGGCCCATATATGCCATGGAATATTATGCAGCAATCAAAAATAATGAGTTTGTGCCTTTGTAAGGACATGGATGAATCTGGAGAACATCATTCTCAAAGAACTGACACAAGAACAGAAAATGAAATACCACATATTCTCACTCAAATGCGGGTGAGAAAAATGAGAACACATGGACACAAGGAGGGGGTCTACTACACACTGGCGACTATAGGGTGAATGGTGGAGGGACAGCGTGGGGGCTGGGGAAGGGTAGCCTGGGTATAAATGCCAAGTGTGGGTGAAGGGGAGAAAGGCAGCAAAACACACTCTCATGTGTGTACCTATGCAACTACCTTGAACGTTCTGTGCAATAAAAATTTAAAAAATTAAAAAAAAACATACCAAATGCAAAAGCGGACATCTGTGGAGTATTCAGGAGTGCCTGTTTTATGGCCACTCATTCAGAGCCTCTTAGAATAATACAGAACTATGGAAATTCAGGAGTGTATTTTGCATGGCCACTTATTCAGAACCTCATTGATGAATCATGTATATTGGGAAAATACGCAAGATTCTATTATACATAGCCACTTATTCAGAGACTCCCCGAATAAACCACACCTGGGGAATAGTCCTGAGACGATTTGATATGACAGTTCACCCAGTGACTCAGTGAAAAGTGCACAGCTGAGATAGAGTTAAGAGAATAGAATCATGAGTCTATTTTCTATGGTGACACATTCAGAAACTAACTGAAGAATACACACCTTGAAAATATTCAGAGTCCAGGTCATAAGGCCACTCAATCAAAGCATTACCGAATAATGCACAATGGAGCAATAGTAAGGAGTCTATTACATATGGCCCCTCATTGAGTGCTTCAGTGCATAATAAAGAGCTGTGGATTACTTGGGACACTCTTTTAGGTAGCCCCAAGTTACGCAGATAAGTGAATGATACACACATGTGTGATAGGAGACTATTTGATATTAACACTCATACAGCACCTCCTCGAATACTGCACATTTGGGGAATAATCACTAGTCAATTTCATTTGGTGATTCGTTTGGAGAGTCAAAAAATAACGCACACCTGTGGAGTAAAATGGGGTCTATTACATAAGGCCACTCTTTCAGTGTTTCAGTGAATAACATGTATATCTGACAAGTCAGGAATGTCTTTCACGTGGTCACTCGTTCAGGGCCTCAGTGCACAATACTCCCCTCAGAAATAGTCAAGGGTCTACTTCAAAAAAGTACATATTCGGAGTCTCTGTAAGTAATGCACACATGATCAATACACAAGAGTCTCTTTTCTATGACCACTTAGTCAGAGTTTCATTCAATAATGCACACCTGGGGAAGAGTTAAGTGTCTACTTCATGTAGCCACTCATTTAGTGCCTCAGCGAATAATTCAAATCGGAATAACAGTCGAGAATTTTTTATATGGCCACTCACTATGTGACTCCTTGAATGGTACACACCTGAAGAATCCTCACATTCTATTTTATAATAGCACACATTTAGAACCTTATTGAATAATTCACAATGGAGTAGTACTCAGTTGTCTATTCTTTCTGGTCTCTCATTCAACGTTTCAGCGAATAAAAAACTTCTATGGAGTTATCAGGGCACTGTTTAAGATAGCCACGAATTAAGTGCCTTCCTGAGTAATACACGCCTGGGTGATAAGAGTTTATTTCATATAATCGCTAATTCAGGGTATTGCTGAGCAATAGAAAACAGGGGGAGTGTCAGGAGTCTATTTGGTATGGACACTCATACAGAACTTGTTTAAATTATGCACACATGGCGAGTAATCAGGAGTCTATGTCATAAGTCTACTCATTTAGACAAACAGTGAATAACCCACATGTGGAGTAATGAGAAGTCTGTTTTATATGGCCTTTCTGTCACAGCCTCACTGAATATTACACACCTGTGACATAGTCTGGAGTCTATTGTTTATGGACACACTCATTTAAAGCATCAATGAATAATGCACACCTAGGCAATAATCAGAAGTCTCTATTCTATGGCCTCTCATCTAGAGCCTCACTAAATGTACACACTTGGCAAAATAGTCAGGATTTACTTATATCACCTCATTTAGATTCTCAGTCAATAATACACACCTGTGGAAGAGTATGGAGACTTTTTCATGTGGCTACTCTTTTGGAGTGCCACTGAATAATGTGGTGAATTCAGAAGTCTATTTTATGTAGACCAATTTTCAGAACCTCAGTGAATAAAAGACACTGTTTTTATAGTAAGGCATCTAATTAATATGGCCACATCTTGTAAGCCTTACGAAATAATACACACCTGGAGAATAATTTAGAGTCTATTTTTGATGGATATTCATTGAGAGGCACGGTGAATAATGCACACCCGTGTGGTAGCCAGGTGTCTATTTCATTTGGACACTATTCATAGCCTCGGTGGATAATAAGCTCTTGTGGATTAGTCAAGATTTCATTTTATATGGTCCCTGACTCGTAATTTCAGTGAATAGTGCACAAATGTAAAGTACTGTGCAGTCTATTTCACAGAGCCAGTCATACCGAGATTCACTGAATAATACAAATATTTAATATAGAGAGAACCCTGTTTCATATGGTCACACAATCAGAGCCTCACAGAGTAACACACACCTGGGGAAACATTAGGAGTCTACTTTATATAGCCTCTCATTTGCAGCCTCAGCGAATAATGCACACGTGTGGAATAGACACTAGTCTATTTTATATGGCCACAAACTCAAAGCCTGAGTGAGTAATACACAAATTTAGAATAGTCACAACTCTATTCCATATGCCCAAATATTCAAAGTTAGAGTCAATGATACCCACCTGTGGACTAGTCACAAAATAATTCATATGGCCAAAGTTTTAGAACCTCCAAGAATAATACATACCTGGGGAATACTCAGGACACTATTAAATATGGCACCTATTTCAGAGATTTATTGAATACGGAACACCCGTATTGTAGTCAGAATTCTATTTTGTATAGCCACATATTCAGAACCTAACTGAAAGACATACACCTTGGGGAAAGTTAGGATTCTATTTCCTATAGCCACACATTTAGATGCCAAATGTAAAAACGCACACCTGCAGAGTATTCAGAAGTGTCTGTTTTATGTCCACTAATTCAGATCCTAACAGAATAATACAGAACTAAGGAAATTCAGGAATGTATTTTACATGGCCACTTATTCAGGACCTCATTGAAGAATCATGTATGTCTGGAAAATACTCAGGATTCTATTATACATAGCCGCTTATTCAGAGACTCACTGAATAAAGCACACCTGGGGAATAGTCCGGAGACAATTTGATATGACCGTTCACCCAGTGACTCAGTGAAAAATGCACAGATGAGATAGAGTCAAGAGAATAGAGTCATGAGATTATTTTCTGTGGTAACACATTATGAAAAAAACTGAAGAATACGCATCTTGGAAATAGTCAGAGTCCAGGGTATAAGGCCAATCAATCAAAGCATTACTGAATAATGTACAATGGAGCAATAGTAATAAGTCTATTCCATATGGCCTCTCGTTGAGAGCTTCAGTGCATAATAAAGAGCTGTGGAGTAGTCAGGACCCTCTTTTAGGTAGCCCCAAGTAACGCAGCTACGTGAATGATATAAACGTGTGTGATAGGAGACTATTTGATATTGATACTCATACAGAACCTCTTCGAATACTGCACATTTGGGGAATAATCAATAGTCAATTTCATTTGGTGATTCGTTTGGAGAGTCAAAAAATAACGCACACCTGTGGAGTAAAATGGGATCTATTACATAAGGCCACTCTTTCATTGTTTCAGTGAATAATATGTATATCTGATAAGTCAGGAATGTCTTTCACATGGCCACTCGTTCAGGGCCTCAGTGCATAATACTCCCCTCAGAAATAGTCAAGGGTCTACTTCAAAAAAGTACACATTCAGAGTTCTCTAAGTAACGCACACATGGGCAATACACAAGTCTCCTTGCTATGCCCACTTAGTCAGAGTTTCATTCAGTAATACCCACCTGGGAAAGAGTTACGTGTCTACTTCCTGTAGCCAATCATTTAGCGCCTCAGTGAATAATTCACCCCAGAGTAACAGTCGAGAATTTTTTATATGGCCACTCACTATGTGGCTCCCTGAATGATACACACCTGGGGAATCCTCACATTCTATGTTATAATAGCACACATTTAGAACGTTATTGAGTAATTCAAAATGGAGCAATTGTCAGATGTGTATTCTTTCTGGCCTCTCATTCAACGTTTCAGTGAATAAAAACTTCTGTGGACTAATCAGGGCACTGTTTCAGATAGCCACGAATTAAGTGCCTTCCTGAGTAATACACAGCTGGGTGATAGTCAGGAGTTTATTCATATAAACGCTAATTCTGGGTATTGCTGAGTAATACACAACTGGGGGAGTGTCAGGAGTCTATTTGGTATGGAAACTCATACAGAAACCGTTTGAATTACGCACACACGGAGAATAATCAGGAGACTATGTCATATGGCTAATCATTCAGACAAACAGTGAATAACACACATGTGGAGGAATGAGAAGTCTGTTTTATATCGCCTTTCTTTCACAGCCTCACTGAATATTACACACCTGTGATATAGTCTGGAGTCTATTGTTTATGGCCACTCATTCAGAGCATCACAGAATAATGCACACCTGGAGAAAAATCAGAAGTCTCTATCCTATAGCCTCTCATCGAGAGCCTCACTAAATGTACACACCTGGGAAAATAGTCAAGATTTTCTTATATCAGCTCATTTAGAGTCTCATTCAATAATACACACCTGTGGAAGGGTATTGAGACTTTTCATTGTGGCTACTCTTTCGGAATGCCACTGAATAATGTGCAGAATTCAGGAGTCTATTTTATGTAGACAAATTTTTAGAACCTCAGTGAATGAAAGAGACTCTTGTTATAGTAAGGCATCTAATTTATATAGCCACATCTTGTAAGCCTTATGAAATAATACACACATGGGGAATAATTTGGAGTGTATTTTTGATGGACATGCATCCAGATCCACGGTGAATAATGCACACCCGTGAGGTAGCCTGGTGTCTATTTCATTTGGACACTATTCATAGCCACAGTGAATAATATGCACATGTGGATTAGTCAGGATTTTATTTCATAGGGCCACTGACTCGTAATTTCAGTGAATAATGCACAAATGTATAGTACTCCGCAGTCTATTTCACAGAGCCACTCATTCCGAGATTCACTGAATAACACAAATATTTAAGATAGCCAGAATCCTGTTTTCTATGGTCACAAAATCAGAGATTCACTGAGTAACGCACACCTGGTTAAAGGTTAAGAGTCTTCTTTATATAGCCTCTCATTTGCAGCCTCAGCGAATAGTGCACACGTGTGGAATAGACACTAGTCTATATTATATGGCCACAAAATCAAAGCCTGTGTGGGTAATACACAACTTTAGAATAGTCACAAATCTATTCCATATGCCCAAATATTCAAATTCAGAGTCAATAATACACCCCTGTGGACTGGCCAAAAAACAATTTAATATGGCCAAAATTTTAGAGCCTCAGTGAATAATACATACCTGGGGAATACTCAGGACGCTATAACATATGGCAATTATTTCAGAGATTCATTGAATAAGGAACACCTGTATTGTAGTCAGAATTTTATTTTGTATAGCCACATATTCAGAAAGTAACTGAAAGACATACACATTGGGGAAACTCAGGATTCTATTTTCTATAGCCACATATTAAGAACCTAACTGAATAACATACACCTTGGGGAAAGTCAGGATTCTATTTCCCATAGAATCCCATTTATATACTAAATGTAAAAACGCACACCTGCAGAGTATTCAGAAGTGTCTGTTTTATGGCCACTCATTTAGAGCCTCACAGAATAATACAGAACTATGGAAATTCAGGAGTGTATTTTCCATCGCCACTTATTCAGAACCTCATTGAAGAATTATGTATATCTGGAAAATACTCAGGATTCTATTATACATAACCACTTATTCAGAGACTCTTTGAATAAAGCACACCTGTGGAATAGTCCGGATAGGATTTTATAAGACCATTCATCCAGTGACTCTTAGACAAATGCACAGCTGAGATAGAGTGAAGAGAATAGAGTCATGAGTCTATTTTCTGTGGTGACACATTCAGAAACTAACTGAAGAATACCCACCTTGGAAATAATCAGAATCCATGTTATAAGGCCACTCAATGAAAGCATTACTGAATAATGCAGTATCGGGCAATAGTAAAAAGTCTATCACATATAGCCTTTCATTGAGAGCTTCAGTGCATAATAAAGAGCTGTGGAGTAGTTAGGACCCTCCTTTAGGCAGCCCCAAGTAACGCAGATACGTGAATGATACATACATGAGTGATAGTAAGGAGAATGTTTGATATGGACAATCATACAGCACCTCTTTGAATACTGCACATTTGGGGAACAATCACTAGTCTATTTCATATGGTGTTTCTTTTGGAGAGTCAAAAATTAACGCACACCTGTGAAGTAAAATGGGGTCTATTACCTAAGGATACTCTTTTAGAGTTTCAGTGTATAATATGTGTATCTGATAAGTCAGGAATGTCTTTCACATGGACACTCGTTCATGGCCTCACTGCACAATACTCCCCTCAGAAAGAGTCAAGGGTCTACTTCAAAAAAGTACACATTCAGAGTCTCTGTAAGTAATGCACACATGGGCAATACACAAGAGTCTCTTTTCTATGCCCACTTAGTCAGCGTTTTATTCAATAATACACAAATGGGAAAGATTTAAGAGTCTACTTCCTGTAGCCACTCATTTAGCGCCTCAGTGAATAATTCACGCCTGAGTAACAGTCGAGAATTTTTTATATGGCCACTCACTATGTGACTCCCTTAATTATACACACCTGGGGAATCCTCACATTCTATGGCATAATGGCACACATTTAGAATCTTATTGAATAATTCACAATGGAGCAATAGTCAGGTGTGTATTATTTCTGGCCTTTCATTAACATTTCAGTGAATAAAAAACTTCTGTGGAGTAATCAGGGCACTGATTAAGATAGCCACAAATTAAGTGCCTTCCTGAGTAATACACACCTGGGTGATAGTCAGAATTTCATTTCATAAAAACGCTAATTTTGGGTATTGCTGAGTAATACACAACTGGGGGAGTGTGAGCAGTCTATTTGGTATGGACAGTCATACAGAAACTGTTTCAATTATGCACACATGAAGAATAATCAGGAGTCTATCTCATACAGCTACTCATTCAGACAAACATTGAATAAACCACATGTGGAGTAATGAGAAATCTGTTTTATATGGCCTTTTTTTCTCAGCCTCACTGAATATTACACGAATGTGATATAGTCTGGAGTCTATTGTTTATGGCCACTCATTCAGAGCACCACAAAAAAAATGCACACCTGGGGAATAATCAAAAGTCTCTATCATATGACATCTCATCAGGAGCCTCACTAAATGTACACACCTGGGTAAATAGTCAGAATTTATTTATATCACCTCATTTAGAGTCTCACTCAATAATACACACCTGTGGAAGGGTATTGAGACTATTTCATGTGGCTACTCTTTCGAAGTGCCACTGAATAATGTGGTGAATTCATGAGTCTATTTTATGTAGACAAATTTTCAGAACCTCAGTGAATAAAAGAGACTCTTGCTATAATAAGGCATCCAATTAATATGGCCACATACTGTAAGACTTTCTAAATAATACACACCAGTGGAATAATTTGGGGTCTATTTTTGATGAATCTTCATGCAGAGCCACCGTGAATAATGCACACTCGTGTGGTATCCAGGTGTCTATTTCATTTGGACACTATTCATAGACTCAGTGGAAAATATGCACGTGTGGATTCATCAGGATTTCATTTCATATGACCACTGTCTCGTAATTTCAATGAATAACGCACAAATGTAAAGTACTCAGCAGTCTATTTCATAGAGCCACTCATTCAGAGATTCACTGAATAACACAAATATTTAAGATACACAGAATCCTGTTTCAAATGGTCACACAATCAGAGACTCACTGAGTAACACACACCTGTTGAAGCCTTAGCAGTCTACAGTATACAGCTTCTCATTTACAGCCTCAGCGAATAATGCACACGTGTGGAATAGACAGTAGTCTATTTTATATGGCCACAAAATCAAAGCCTGAGTGAGTAATACACAACTTTAGAATAGTCACTAATCCATTTCATATGCCCAAATATTCAAAGTCAGAGTTATTAATACACACCTGGGGACTAGTCAAAAAACAATTTCATATGACCAAAGTTTTAGAGCCTCGGTGAATAATACATACCTGGGGAATACTCAGGACCCTATTACATATGGCATCTATTTCAGAGATTCATTGAATAAGGAACACCTGTATTGTAGTCAGAAATCTATTTCGTATAGCCACATATTCAGAACCTAGCTGAATGACATATGCCTTGGAAAAAGTCAGGATTCTGTTTGGTATAGCCAAATATTCTGAAACTAACTGAAGAGCATACACCTTGGAGAAAGTCAGGATTCTATTTCGTATAGCCACTCATTTAGACACCGAATGTAAAAACGCACACCTGCTTAGAATTCAGGAGTCTCTTTTTGATGGCCGTTTATTCAGAGCTTTACAGAATAATACAGAACTACGGAAATTCAGGAGTGTATTTCACATGGCCACTTATTCAGAACCTCCTTGAATAATCATATATATCTGGAAAATACTCAGGATTCTATTATATATAGCCACTTATTCAGAGACTCACTAAATAATGCCCACCTGGGGAATAGTCTAAAGATTATTTGATATGACCGTTCATCCAGTGACTCAGTGAAAAATGCACAGCGGAGAAATAGTCAAGAGGATGGAGTCATGAGTCTATTTTCTGTGGTGACGCATTCAGAAACTCACTGAAGAATAAACAAATTTTTAATTGTCGGAGTCCAGGTCATATGGCCACTCAATCAAATCATTACCGAATAATGCAAAATGAGGCAATAGAAAGGAGTCTATTTCATATGGCCACTCACTGAGAGGGTCAGTGCGTAATAAACAGCTGGGAAGTAGTCAGGATCCTCTATAAAGTAGCCCCAAATTACGCAGTTACGTGAATGATACACACATGTGTGATAGTCAGGAGACTCTTTGGTATGGACACTCATACAGCACCTCTTCGAACACTGCACTTTTGGGAAATAAACAGTCATCTATTTCCTATGGTGATTCGTTTGGAGAGTCAAAAAATAACGCACACCTGTGGAGTAAAATGGGGCCTATTATATATTGACACTCTTTCAGTGTTTCCTTGAATAATATTTATATCTGATAAGTCTCGAATCTCTTTCACATCGTTACTCATTCAGGGACTCAGTGCATAGTATTCCCCTAAGAAATAGTCAAGGGTCTACTTCAAGTAAGTACACATTAAGAGTCTCTGTAAGTAATGCACACATGGGCAATACACAAGAGTCTTTTCTATGACCACTTAGACAGAGTCCATTCAATAATACACACCTGGGGAAGAATTAAATGTCTACTTCATGTAGCCACTGATTTAGATCCTCAGTGAATAATTCACACCGGAGTAAAAGTCAAGCATTTTTAATATGGCCACTCATTATGTGCCTCCCTGAATGATACACACCTGGGGAATCCTCATGATTCTATTTCATACTACCAAACATTTAGCATCTTATTGAAGAGTTCAAAATGGAGCAATAGTCAGGTGTCTATTCTTTCTGTCCTCTCATTCAAAGTTTCAGTGAATAATAAACTTCTATGGAGTAATCAGGGCACTGCTTAAGATAGCCACGAATAAAGTGAATTCCTGAGTGATACACACCTGGGTGATAGTCAGGAGTTTATTTCACATGAACTCTAATTCTTGGTATAGCTGAGTAATACACAACTGGGTAAGTGTCAGGGGTCTATTTGCTCTGCACACTCATACAGTACCTGCTTTAATAATGCACACATGGAGAATATTCAGGAATCTATGTCATATGGCTTCTCATTCAGACAAACAGTGAAAAATGCACATGTGGAGTAATGAGAAGTCTGTTTCATATAGCCATTCTTTCACAGCCACACTGAATATTACACACTTGTGATATAGTGTGGAGTCTATTGTTTATGGCCACTCATTCAGAGAATCACTGAATAATGCACACCTGCGAAATAGTCAGAAGTCTTTATCCTATGGACTCTCATTAAGAGCATCACTAAATCTACACACCTGAGAAAATTGTCAGGATTTACTTACATAACCTCATTTAGAGTCTCCCTCAATAATGCACACCTGTGGAATAATAAGGAGACATTTTCATGTGGCCTGTCATTCCGAGTGTCACTGAATAAGCTGTTGTAGTCAGGAGTGTATTTCAGGTAGACATATTTTCAGAGCCTCAGTGAATAAGTGACACCCTTGCTATAGTAAGACGTCTAATTAATATGGCCACATCTTGTAAGCCTCACTGAATAATACACACCTGGAGAATAATTTGGGGTCCACTTTCGATGGACATTTACTCAGAGCCTCGGTAAAATATGCACACGCATGGGGTAGCCAAGGGTCAATTTCATAGGGACACTCATTCATAGACTCAGTGGATGATTTGCACGTGTGGATTCGTCAGGATTTCATTTCATATATCCACTGTCTCATAATTTCAATGAATAATGCAAAAATGTAGAGTACTCAGCAGTCTATTTCATAGAGCCACTCATTCAGAGATTCACTGAATAACACAAATAATTAAGATACACAGAATCCTGTTTCATATGGTCACACAATCAGAGACTCACTGAGTAACACACACCTGTTGAAGCCTTAGCAGTCTACAGTATACAGCTTCTCATTTATAGCCTCAGCGAATAATGCACACGTGTGGAATAGACAGTAGTCTATTTAACATGGCCGCAAAATCAAAGCCTGAGTGAGTAATACACAACTTTAGAATAGTCACTAATCCATTCCATATGCCCAAATATTCAAAGTCAGAGTTATTAATACACATCTGGGGACTAGTCAAAAAACAATTTCATATGACCAAAGTTTTAGAGCCTCCATGAATAATACATACCTGGGGAATACTCAGGACACTATTACATATGGCATCTATTTCAGAGATTCATTGAATAAGGAACACCTATTTTGTAGTAAGAAATCTATTTTTTTAGCCACATATTCAGAACCTAACTGAAAGCATACACCTTGGGGAAAGTCAGGATTCTATTTTCTATTGCCACCCATTTAGATACCAAATATAAAAACGCACACCTGCAGAGTATTCAGGAGTGTCTGTTTTATGGTCACTCAATCAGAGCCTCACAGAATAATACAGAACCACGGAAATTCAGGAGTGGATTTTACATGGCCACTTATTCAGAACCTCATTGAAGAATCATGTATATCTGGAAAATACTCAGGATTCTATTATACATAGCCACTTATTCAGAGACTCACGGAATCATGTACACCTGGGGAATAGTCCGGAGGCGATTTGATATGACCCTTCACCCAGTGACTCAGTGAAAAATGCACAGCTGAGATAGAGTCAAGAGAATAGAGTCATGAGTCTATTTTCTGTGGTGACACATTCAGAAACTAACTGAAGAATACCCACCTTGGAAATAGTCAGAGTCCAGGTCATAAGGCCACTTAGTCAAAGCATTACCGAATAATGCACAATGGAGCAATAGTAAAAAGTCTATTACATTTGGTCTCTCATTGAGAGCTTCAGTGCATAATAAAGAGCTTTGGAGTAGTCAGGACCCTCTTTTAGGTAGCCCCAAGTTTCGTAGCTACGTGAATGATACACAAATGTGTGGTAGTCAGGAGACTATTTGATATGGACAGTCACACAGCACCTCTTCGAATACTGCACATTTGGGGAATAATTACTAGTCTATTTCGTATGGTGATTCGTTTGGAGAGTCAAAAAATAACGCACACCTTTCAGTAAAATGGGGTCTATTACATAAGGCCACTCTTTCAGTGTTTCAGTGAATAATATGTATATCTGATAAGTCAGGAATGTCTTTCACATGGCCACTGGTTCAGGGCCTCAGTGCATAATACACCCCTCAAAAATAGTCAAAGGTCTACTTCAAAATAGTACACATTCAGAGTCTCTGTAAGTAATGCACACATGGGCAATACACAAGAGTCTCTTTTCTATGCCCACTTAGTCAGAGTCTCATTCAATAATACACACCTGGGGAAGTGTTAAGAGTCTACTTCATGTAACCACTCATTTTGTGCCTCAGTGAATAATTCACACTGAATTAATAGTCGAGGAATTTTTATATGGCCACTCACTATGTGCCTCCGTGAATGATACACACCTGGGGAATCCTCAGCATTATATTTCATAGTCCCACACATTTAGATCTTTATTGAATAATTCACAACGGAGCAATAGACAGGTGTCTTTTTTTTCTGGCCTCTCATTCAAAGTTTCAGTGAACAGTATACTTCTATGAAGTAATCAGTGCACTGTTTAAGAGAGCCACGAATTAAGTGCCTTCCAGAGTTATACACACCTGGGTGATAGTCAGGAGTTTATTTTATATGAACTCTATTTCTTGGTATTGCTGAGTAATGCACAACAGTGGGAGTGTCAGGAGTCAATTTGTTGTGGAAACTCATACAGAACGTTTTTGAATAATGCACACATGGAGAATAATCAGGAGTCTATGTCATATGGCTGCTCTTTCAGACAAACTGTGAATAACGCACATGTGGAGTAATGAGATGTGTGTTTCATATGTCCGTTCTTTCACAGCCTCACTGAATATTACACACTTGTGATATAGTCTGTAGTCTATTGTTTATGGCCACGCATTCAGAGAATCACTGAATAATGCACAGCTGTGATGTGATAAGAAATCTATCCTATGTCCTCTCAGTGAGAGCCTCACTAAATGGAGACCCCTGGGAAAATAGTCAGGATTTACTTATATCCCCTCATTTAGAGTCTCACTCAGTATTGCAGACCTGTGGAATAGTAAGACTTTTTTTATATGGCCTATTATTCCACGTGTCACTCAATTATGTGGTGTAGTCAAGGAGTCAATTTTACATAGAAACTTTTTCAGAGCATCAGTGAATAAGAGAAATTCTTGCTATAGTAAGGCCTCAAATTAATATGGACACATATTGTAAGCCTCACTAAATAATACACACCTGTAGAATAATTTGGAGTCTATTCTTGATGGGCATTCATTGAGAGCCACTGTGAATAATGCACACCCGTGGGGTAGCCAGAAGTCTATTTCATTTGGACACTCATTCCTAGCCTCACTGGATAATACGCACGAGTGTATTAGTTAGGATTTCATTTCATATGGCCACTGACTTACAGTTTCAGTGAATAATGCACCAATGTAAAGTGCTCAGCAGTCTTTTTCATAGAGCCACTCATTCAGAGATTCACTGAATAATACAAATATTTAAGATAGAAAGAATCCTGTTTCATATGGTCACACATTCAGAGCCTCATTGAGCAACAAACACCTGAGGGAGCGTTAGGAGTCTATTTTATATTGCCTCTCATTTACAGCCTCAGCAAATAATGCACACGTGTGGAATAGACACTAGTCTATTTTATATGGCCACAAAATCAAAGCCTGAGTGAGTAATACACAACTTTAGAATAGTAACTAGTCTATTCCATATGCCCAAATATTCAAAGTCAGAGTCAATAATACACACCTGTAGAATAGTCCAAAAGGAATTTCTTATGGTTAAAGTTTTAGAGCCTCAGTGAATAATACATTCCTGGGAAATACTGAGGACGCTATTACATATGGCATCTATTTCAGAGATTCATTGACTAAGGGACACCTATATTGCAGTCAGAATTCTATTTCATATAGCCACATATTCAGAACTTAACTTGTTGACATACACCTTGGGGAAAGTCAGAATTCTATTTCATATAGCCACTCATTTAGATAACGAATGTAAAAAGGCACACCTGCGGTGTATTCAGGAGTCTCCATTTTATGGCCAAACATTCAGAGCCTCACAGAATAATACAGAACTATGGAAATTCAGGAGTGTATTTCACATGGCCACTTATTCAGAACTTCATTGAAGAATCATATATATCTGAAAAATACTCAGGATTCTATTATACATAGCCACTTATTCAGAGAATTATTGAATAATGCACACATGGGGAATAGTCTGAAGAATATTTGATATGACCATTAACCCAGGGACTCAGTGTAAAATGCACAGCTGTGAGATAATCAAGAGGATAGAGTCATGAATCTATATTCTGTGGTAACTCGTTCAGAAACTCACTGAAGAATACCTACCTTGGACATAATCAGAGTCCATGTCATATGACCACTCAATCAAAGCATTACCTCATAATGCACACCGGGGCAATAGTAAGGAGTCTATATCATATGGACTCTCATTGAGAGCTTCATTGCATAATAAACAGCAGTAGGACCCTCTTCGAGGTAGCCCCAAATTCCTCTGCTACGTGAATGATACACACATGTGTCATAGTCAAGAGACTCTTTCATAAGGACACTCATACAGCATCTCTTGGAATATCGCACATTTGGGGAATGATCACTAGTCTATTTTATATGGTGATTCGATTGGAGAGTCAAAAATTAACCCACATCTGTGAAGTAAATTGGAGTCTATTACATAAGAACACTCACTCAGTGTTTCAGTAAATAATATGTATATGTGATAAATCAGAAATCTCTTTCACATGGCAACTCATTCAGGGCCTCAGTGTATAATACTCCCCTCAGAAATAGTCAAGGGTCTACTTCAAATAAGTACTCATTCAGAGTCTCTGTATGTATTGCACACATTGGGCAATACACAAGAGTTTCTTTTCTATGCCCACTTAGTCAGAGTCTCATTCAATAATGAACAGCTGGAAAGAGTTAAGGGTCTACTTCATGTAGCCACTCATTTAGAGCCTCGGTGAATAGTTCACACCATAGTAATAGTCGAGCATTTTTTATATGGCCACTCACTATGTGCCTCCCTGAATGATACACACCTGGGGAATCCTCTGGATTCTATTTCAGACTACCACTCATTTAGAACCTTATTGAATAATTTACAATTGGCAATAGTCAGGTGTCTATTCTTTCTGTCCTCTCATTCAAAGTTTCAGTAAATAATATACTTTTATGGAGTAATCAGCGCACTGCTTAAGAGAGCCAGGAATTAAGTGCCTTTCTGGGTGATACACACCTGCGTAATAGTCAGTAGTTTATTTCATATGAACTCTAATTCTGGGTATTGCTGAGTAATACACAAATGGGGGAGTGCCAGGAGTCTATTTTGTATGGACAATCATACTGAACAAGTTTGAATAATGCACACGTGAAGAATAATCAGGAGTCTATGTCATATGGCTACTCATTCAGACAAACAGTGAATAACGCACATGTGGAGTAATGAAATGTCTGTTTCATATGGCCGTTCTTTCACAGCCTCATGAATATTACACACTTGTGATATAGTCTGGAGTCTATTGTTTATGGCCACTCATTCAAAGAATCCCTGAATAATGCAAAGTGGTAAGAAATCTCTATTCTATGGCCTCTCTTTGAGAGCCTCACTAAATGTACACACCTGGGAAAATAGTCAGGATTTACTTATATCCCCTCATTTAGAGTCTCACTCAATAATGCACACCTGTGGAATAGTAAGAAGACTTTTTCCTGTGGCCTCTTATTCGGAGTGTCACTGAATAATGTGGTGTAGTCAGGAGTATATTTTATGTAGACACATTTTCCGAGCCTCAGTGAATAAGAGAAACCCTTGCTACAGTAAGGCATCTAATTAATATGGCCACACCTTGTAAGCCTCACTGAACAATACAAACCTGGAGAATAATTTGGAATCTATTTTCCATGGACATTCATTCAGAGCCTCGGTGAATAATGCACACCCTTGGGGTAGCCATGAGTCTATTTCATTTGGAAACTCATTCATAACCAAAGGGGATAATATATATGTGTGGATTAATCAGAAGTTTATTTAATATGGCCACTGACTCGTCATATCAGTGAATAATGCACAAATGTAAAGTACTCATCAGTCTATTTCATAGAGCCACTCATTCACTGAATAATACAAATATTTAAGATAGACAGAATTCTGCTTCATATGGTAACACAATCAGAGCCTCACTGAGTAAAACACACCTGGGGAAGTGTTAGGAGTCTATATGACCTCTCATTTACAGCCTCAGCAAATAATGCACATGTGTGGAATAGACACTAGTCTATTTTATATGGCCACAAAATCAAAGCCTGAGTCAGTAATACACAACATTTGAATAGTCACTAGTCAAAGTCAGTGTCAATAATACACACCTGTGGACTAGTCAAAAAAGAATTTCATATGGCCAAAGCTTTAGAGTCTCAGTGAATAATACATACCTTGGGAAAACTCTTGACGCTATTACATATGGCATCTATTTCAGAGATTCATTGAATAAGGAACACCTGTATTGTTGTCAGAATTCTATTTTGTACACCCACATATTCAGAAGCTAACTGAATGACATACACCTTGGAAAAAGTCAGGATTATATTTCGTATAGCAACATATTTAGAACTTAACTGAATAACACACCTTGGGGAAAGTCAGGATTCTATTTCCTATAGCCACTCATTTAGATACCAAATGTAAAATTGCACACCTGCGGAGTATTCAGGCATCTTTGTTTTATGGCCACTTATTCAGAGCCTCACAGAATAATACAGAACTATGGAAATTCAGGAGTGTATTCTACATGGCTACTTATTCAGAACCTCATTGAAGAATCATATATATTTGAAAAATGCTCAGGTTTCTATTATATACAGCCACTTACTCAGAGACTCACTGAATAAGGTACACAAGAAAATATTCTGGAGACTATTTGATATGACCGTTCACCCAGTGACTCCGTGAAATATCACAGCTGAGAAATAGTCAGGTGGATAGAGTCATGAGTCTATTTTCTATGGTAACTCGTTCAGAAACTCACTGAAGAATACCTACCTTGGACATAATCAGAGTCCAAGTCATATGGCTACTCATTCAAACATTACTGAATAATGGACAATGGGGCAATAGTAAGGAGTCTATTTAATATGGCCTCTCATTGAGATCTTCAGTGCATAATAAACAGCTGTGGAGTAGTCAGGACCCTCTTTAAGGTAGACGCCAATAATGCAGCTACGTGAACGATACACACAGGTTTGATAATCCGGAGACTCTTTGACATGGACACTCATACAGCACCTCTTCGCATACTGCACATTTTGGGAATAATCACTAGTCTATTTCATATGGTGATTCATTTGGAGAGTCAAAAAATAACGCAAAATGGAGTAAAATGGAGTCTATTACATAAGGCCACACTTTCAGTGTTTCAGTGATTAATATGTATATCTGATAAGTCTGTAATCTCTTTTACTTGGCCACTTGTTCAGGGCCTCAGTGCATAATACTACTTTCAGAAGTAGTCAAGGATCTACTTCAAATAAGTCCACATATAGAGTCTCTGTAAGTAATGCACACATGGGCAATACACAAGAGTCTCTTTTCTCTTCCCACTTAGTCAGAGTCTCATTCATTAATACACAACTGGAGAAGATTTAAGAGTCTACTTCATGTAGCCACTCATTTAGAGCCTCAGTGAATTATTCACACAGGAGTAATAGTCGGGCATTTTTTATATGGCCACTCTCTATGTGCCTCCCTGAAAGATACACACCTGGGTAATCCTCAGGATTCTGTTTCATACTACAGCACATTTAGAACCTTATTGAATAATTTACAATGGAGCAATAGTCAGGTGTCTATTCTTTCTGGCCTCTCATTCAAAGTTTCCATGAATAATAAACTTCTATGGAGTAATCAGGGCAGTGTTTAAAATAGCCATGAATAAAGTGCCTTCCTGAGTGATACACACATGGGTGATAGTCAGGAGTTTATTTTATATGAACTCTAATTCTGGGTATTGCTGAGTAATACACAACTGGGGGAGTGTCAGGAGTCTATTTGGTATCGACACTCATACAGAACCTCTTTGAATAATGCACACATGTAGAATAATCAGGAGTCTTGGTCATATGACTGCTCATTCAGACAAACAGGGAATAACGCACATGTGAAGTATTGAGAAATCGGTTTCAAATGGTCGTTCTTTCACAGCCTCACTGAATATTACACACTTGTGATACAGCCTGGAGTCTCTTGGTTATGGCCACTCATTCAGAGAATTCCTGAATAATGCACACCCACGGAATGGTTAGAAGTCTCCATCCTATGTCCTCTCATTGAGAGCCTCACTATATGTACACACCTGGGAAAATAGTATAGATTTACTTATGTCCTTTTAGTTAGAGTCTCATTCAATAATGCACACCTTTGTAATAGCAAGGAGATTTTTTTCATGTGGCCTGTCATTTGGAGAGTCACTGAATAATGTGGTGGAGTCAGGAGTCTCTTTTATGTAGACACATTTTCAGAACCTCAGGGAATAAGAGAGTCCCTTGCTATAGTAAGGCATCTAATTAATATGGCCATATGTTGTAAGCCTCACTGAATAATACACACCTGGAGAATAATTTGGAGTCTATTTTCCATGGACATTCATTCAAAGCCTCAGTGAGTAATGCACACCCGTGGGGTAGCCAGGAGTCTACTTCATTTGGACACTCATTTATAGCCTCAGTAAATAATATGCACGTGTGGATTAGTCAGGATTTCATTTCATATGGCCACTGACTCATAATTTTAGTGAATAATGCACAAATGTAAAGTACTCAGCAGTCTATTTCATAGAGCCACTCATTCACAGATTCACGGAACAATACAAATATTTAAGATAGAGAGAAACCTGTTTCATATGGTCACAGAATCAGAGCCTCACTGAGTTACACACACTTGGTGAAGCGTAAGGAGTCTACTTTATATAGCCTCTCATTTACAGCCTCAGCGACTAATGCACACGTGTGGAATAGACACTAGTCTATTTTATATGGCCACAAAATCAAAGCCTGAGTGAGTAATACACAACTTTACAATAGTCACTAGTCTATTCCATATGCCCAAATATTCAAAGTCAGATTTGATAATACACACCTGTGGGCTTGTCAAAAAACAATTTTATATGGCCAAAGTTTTAGAGTCTCATTGAGTAATACATACCTGGTAAATACCCAGGATGCTATTACATATGGCATCTATTTCAGAGATTCATTAAATAAGGAACACCTATATTGTAGTCAAAATTCTATTTCGTATAGCCACATAATCAGAACTGAACTGACTGACAACCACCTTGGGGAAAGTCAGGATTCTATTTCGTATAGCCACTCATTTAAATACTGAATGTAAAAACGCACACCTGCGGGGTATTCAGGAGTCTCTGTTTTATGGCCTCTCATTCAGTGCCTCACAGAATAATACAGAACTACGGAAATTCAGGACTGTATTTTACATGGCCACTTATTCAGAAACTCATTGAAGAATCATATATATCTGGAAAATACTCAGGATTCTATTATACATAGCCACTTATTTAGAGACTCACTGAATAATCAACACATGGGGAATATTCTGAAGAATATTTGATATGAGCATTCACCCAGTGACTCAGTGAAAAATGCACAGCTGAGAAATAGTCAAGATGATAGGGTCATGAGTCTATTTTCTGTGGTAACTTGTTCAGAAACTCACTGAAGAATACCCACCTTGGAAATAGTCAGAGTCCAAGTCATATGGCCGCTCAATCAAATCATTACTGAATAATGCACAACGGGGAAATAGTAAGGAGTCTATTTCATATGTCCTCTCATTGAGAGCTTCATTGTGTAATAAACAGCTTTTGAGTAGTCATGACCCTATTTAATGTAGCCCCAAATTACACAGCTAAATGAATGATACACATATGTGTGATCGTCAGGAGACTATTTCATATAAACACTCATACAGCACGTCTTCCAATTCTGAACATTTGTGGAATAATCACTAGTCTATTTCATATGGTGATTCATTTGGAGAGTCAAAAATAGGGGGATTTCCAAGATGGCGCCATAGAAACAACTCAGAATTCCAGCTCTCATTGAAGGAACAGAGGGTGAGTCCTAGCCGCATTTTCAGACAAACCTTTGTTGCCCACAGGACGAGGATATTCGCAGGTGTAGGAGAGACACCGGAGGCCATCGCAGCCAGTGCTTTGGCTTCCAAGCCTGTTTCTGCCAGAGCCACAGTGCAGCAGCACCCAGCACAAAACTCACTGGTCTGGGTGCCCTGTTAAACCGGCAATCTAAGATCTGGACGGGCAGATTGACATGTCCATCTGATTAAACAGGACTTAGAAAATGAGCCCGACCAGAAGATTCCTGGAAAGCGTGATTTGAGCCATTTCAGTGGGCAGTGGCACAAGAGATCACACAGATCCAAGTGTCGTATAAGCATGCTACTGGGGCACCAAAGAGAGAGTTAACCATTCATATTTGGGAGAAAAAGAGAGAGAGAGAGAGAGAGAGGACGGACTCTGAGGCCCGGAGCCAGGTGATTGGTATTGGCTGGCCCCACACTAATGGGACAAGCTGGGCTGCAATTGGAGGCGCTCGGGTTTGAGAGTTTTGCTGTGTTTTCAGCTGAATCAAGCACAGTGCAGCTCGGTGGGGGAGAGGCGTCTGCCAATATGGACGCAATTCGCCCCTACTGAGGTACACGCCCATTGCTGAGGAAACCCGCCATAACAAAGAGACTCTGTCAACAGGGCGGAAGGCAACACAGTAGAACAGAGCCCCACAGCAGCAGGGCAGACCCGCGATAGCAGGACGAAGCCTCAGCAAGCAAATAGTAAATAGACTGCCACCTACCTGGGCAGGACAGTGCAACAGATGCTCATAAAGAAAGCCCCAACTCACTGAGACAGAACATCTTAGGGAAAAAAAAGGGGGGGTGCATAGAAGCTCGCGGTTAGAAAGAAAACTAAGTAACAGAAATACTTCATCATCAACAATCCGGGCGTCCACTCAGAGACCAAATTGAAAAGTCAGTAACTACTAAGACGACAGATGGATAAATCCACAAAGATGGGAAGAAATCAGCGCAAAAGGGAGGAAAACACCCGAAACCAAAACACCTCACCTCCTACAAGAACCAAAACTCCTCACCAGCAAGGGAACAAAACTGGACAGAGAATGAGTGTGACGAAATGACGGAATCAGACTTCAGAAGGTGGACAATGAGAAACTTCAGTGAGCTAAAAGAACATGTTCTAAATCAATGCAAATAAACTAAGAACCTTGAAAAAAGATTCGAGGAAATGATAATAAGAATGGGCAACTTAGAAAGGAGTATGAATGAATTGAAGGAGCTGAAAAACACAACACGAGAACTTCACGAAGCATGCAAAAGTTTCAACAGCCGAATTGACAAAGCAAGAGAAAGAATATCAGAAGTCGAAGATCAACTCAATGAAATAAAACGAGAAACCAAGATTAGAGAAAAAAGCACAAATAGGAATGAACAAAATCTCCAGGAAATATGGGACTATGTGAGGAGACCAAACCTATGTTTGATAGGTGTACCTTAATGCGATGAAGAGAATGGGCAAAGGATATAAACAGACACTTTACAAAAGAAGACACACATGAGGCCAACACACACATGAAAATGCTCATCATCACTGGTCATTAGAGAGGTGCAAATCAAAACCACATTGAGATACCATCTCACACTGGTTAGAATGGAGATTATTAAAAAATGTGGAGACAACAGATGCTGAAGAGGATGTGGAGAAATAGGAACACTTCTACACTGTTGGTGGGAGTGTAAATTAGTTAAACCATTGTGTAAGACAGTGTGGCGATTCCTCAAGGACCTAGAAATAGAAATTCCATTTGACACAGCAATCCCATTACTGGGTATATATCCAAAGGACTATAAATCGTTCTACTATAAGGACACATGCACAGGAATGTTCTCTGCAGCACTGTTTACAGTACCAAAGACCTGAAACCAATCCAAATGACCATCGATTATAGAAGGGACTGAGAAAATGTGGCAGATATACACCATGAAATATTATGCAGCAATCAAAAATGATGAGTTTTGTCCTTTGTAAGGACATGGATGAATCCTGAGAACATCATTCTCAGCAAACTGACACAAGAAGAGAAAAGAAAATACAGCATATTCTCACTCATAGGCAGGTGAGAAAAATGAGAACACATGGACACAGGGAGGGGGTCTACTACACACAGGGGTCTATTGGGGAACATGGGGGAGGGACAGCGGTGGGGGCAACTGGGGATGGATAGCTGGGGGGTAAAATGCCAAGTGTGGGTAAAGGGGAGGAAGAGAGCAAAACGCACTGCCATGTGTGTAACTATGCAAGAATCTTGCACGTTCTGCACATGTACCCCAAAACCTAAAATGCAATAAAAATTAAAAAAAAAACACACCTGTGGAGTAAAATGGGGTGTATTATATAAGGCCACTCTTTCAGTGTTTCAGTGAATAATATTTATATCTGATAAGTCAGGAATGTCTTTCACATGGGCACTCGATCAGGGCCTCAGTGCATAATACTCCCCTCAGAAATAGTCAAGAGTCTACTTCAAATACCTACACATTCAGAGTCTCTGTAAGTAATGCATACATGGGCAATACACAAGAGTCTCTTTTCTATACCCACTTAGTCAGAGTCTCATTCAATAATACACACGTGGGAAAGAGTTAAGAGTCTACTTCATGTAGCCACTCATTTAGAGCCTCAGTGAATAATTCACACCGGCATAGTAGTCGAGCATTTTTTATATGGCCACTCACTATGTGACTCCCTGAATGATACAAACCTGGGGAATCCTCAGGATTCTAATACATATTACCACACATTTAGAACCATATTGAATAATTCACAATGGAGCAATAGTCAGATCTCTATTCTTTGTGTCCTCTCATTCAACGTTTCAGTGAGTAAAAAAACTTCTAGAGAGTAATCAGGGCACTGTTTAAGATAGCCACGAATTATGTGCCTTCCTGTGTGATACACACCTGGGTGATAATCAGGAGTTCATTTCATATGAAATCTAATTCTGGGTATTGCTGAGAAATACACATCTGGGGAAGTGTCAGGATTCTTTTTGGTATGGACACTCATACAGAACCTTTTTGCATTATGCTACACATGGAGAATAATCAGGAGTCTATGTCATATGGCTACTCATTCAGACAAAGAGTGAATTAGCCACATGTAGATTAATGAGATATCTGTTTTATATGGCCGTTCTTTCCCAGCCTCAAGAATATTACACACTTGTGATATAGTCTGGAGTCTATTGTTTATGGCCACTCATTCAGAGCATCACTTAATAGTGCAAACCTGGGAAATGGTCAGAAGTCTCTATCCTAAGACCTCTCATTGAGAGCCTCACTAAATGTACACACCTGGCAAAATAGTCAGGATTTACTTATATCACCTCATTTAGAGTCTCAGTAAATAATGCACATCTGTGGAAGAGTATGGAGACTTTTTGATGTAGCCTCTCTTTCTTAGTGCCACAAAATAATATGGTGAATTCAGGAGTCTATTTTATGTAGACAACTTTTCAGAGCATCGGTGAATAAAAGAGATTCTTGCTATAGTAAGGCACCTAATTAATATGGCCACATTTTGTAAGCCTCACTGAATAATACACAGCTGGAGAAAAATTTGGAGTCTATTTTTGATGGACATTCATTCAGAGCCACGGTGAATAATGCACACACGTGGGGTAGCCAGGTGTCTATTGCATTTGGACACTATTCATAGCCTCAGTGGATAATATGAACGTGTGCATTAGTCAGCATTTCATTTCATATGGTCACTGACTCGTAATTTCAGTGAATAATGCACAAGTATAAAGTACACAGCAGTCTATTCCACAGAGCTACTCATTCAGAGATTCACTGAATAGTGCAAATATTTAAGATAGACAGAATCTTGGTTCATATGGTCACACAGTCAGAGCCTCACTAAGTAACACACACCTGGGGAAACGTTAGGAGTCTACTGTATATAGGCTCTCCTTTACAGCCTCAGCGAGTAATGCAGACGTGTGAAATAGACAATAGTCTATTTTATATGGTCACAAATTCAAAGCCTGAGAGAGTAATACACAACTTTAGAATAGTCACTAGTCTATTCCATATGCCAAAATATTCAAAGTTAGAGTCAATAATACACACCTGTGGACTCATCAGAAAACAATTTCATATGGCCAAAGTTTTAGAGCCTCAGTGAATAATGCATACATTCTGAATACTCCAGACGCTATTACATAGGGCATCTATTTCAGAGATTCATTGAGTAAGTAACACCTTTATTGTAGTCAGAATTCTATATCGTATAGCCACATATTCAGAAACTAACTGAATGACATACACTATGGGGAAAGTCAGGATTCTATTTCGTATAGTCACTCATTTAGACACCCAATATAAAAATGCACACCTTAAGAGTATTCAGGAGTCTCTGTTATATGGCCACTCATTTAGAGCCTCACAGAATAATAGAGAAATATGGAAATTCAGGAGTGTATTTTACATAGCCACTTCTTCAGAACCTCATTGAAGAATCATATATATCTGGAAAATACTGAGGATAATTTGGTTTTTCGTTTTTATTACATTTTAGGTTTTAGTGTATATGTGCAGAACATAAAAGATAGTTGCATAGGTACACACATGGCAGTGTGTTTTGCTGTGTTCCTTCCCTTAACCCACTTTTGGCATTTCTCCCCAGGCTATCTCTTCCCAGCTCTCCCCCACGCTGTCCTTCCCCTATTCCCCCCAATAGACCCCAGTGTGTTGTACCCCACTCCCTGTGTCCATGTGTTCTCATTATCGCACCCACCTATGAGAGAGAATATGTGGTATTTTCTTTTCTGTTCTTGTGTCAGTTTGCTGAGAATGATGTTCTCCAGATTCATCCATGTCCTTACAAAGTACATAACCTCGTCATTTTTGATTGCTGCATAATATTCCATGGTGTATATGTGCCACATTTTCCCAGTCCAGTCTATCATCGATGGGCATTTGCGTTTGTTCCAGTTCTTTGCTATTGTAAACAGTGCTGGAATGAACATTCGTGTGCATGTGTCCTTATAGTAGAACGATTTATGGTCCTTTGGATATATAGCCAGTAATGGGATTGCTGGGTCAAATGAAATTTCTATTTCTAGGTCCTTGAGGAATCGCCACACTGTGTTCCACAATGGTGGAACTAATTTACACTCTCACAAACAGTGTAGAAGTGTTCCTATTTCTCCACATCCTCTTCAGCATCTGTTGTCTCCAGATTTTTTAATGATCGCCATTCTAACCAGCGTGAGATGGTATCACAATGTGGTTTTGATTTGCATCTCTCAAATGACCAGTGATGATGAGCATTTTTTCGTGTGTTTGTCTGCCTCATGTATGTCTTCTTTTATAAAGTGTCTGCTCATATCCTTTGCCCATTTTTGAATGGGCTTGTTGGTTTCTTTCCTGTAAATCTGTTTGAGGTCTTTGTAAATTCTGGATATCAGCCCATTTTCAGTTGGGTAAACTGCAAAGATTTTCTCCCAATCTGTTGGTTGCTGATTCAATCTAGTGACTGTTTCTTTTGCCGTGCAGAAGCTGTGGAGTTTGATTAGGTCCCATTTGTCTATTTTGGCTTTTGTTGCCAATGCTTTTGGTGTTTTGGTCATGATGTCCTTGCCTAATTCTATGTCCTGAATGGTTTTGCCTAGATTTTCTTCTATGGTCTTTATGGTGCCACGTCTTATGTTTAAGTATTTAATCCATCTCGAGTTGGTTTTAGTGTTAGGTGTCAGGAAGGGGTCCAGGTTCTAGTTTCTGCACATGGCTAACCTGTTTTCCCGACATCATTTTGTAAACAGGGAATCCTTTCCCCATTGCTTGTTTTTGTCTGGTTTATCAAAGATTGTATGGTTGTAGATACGTTGATTTGCCTCTGATGACTCTGTTGTGTTCCATTGGTCTATATCTCTGTTTTGATACCAGTACCATGCTGTTTTGATTACTGTAGCCTTGTAGTATAGTTTGAAGACTGGTAGTGTGATGCCTCCTGCTGTCTTTTTTTTTGCTTAGAATTGACTTGGCAATGCGTGCTCTCTTTTGGTTCTATATGAAGTTCATAGTGGTTTTCTTCAGGGCTGTGTGGAAATTCAATGGTAGCTTGATGGGGATAGTGTTAATTCTGTAAATTACTTTGGGCAGTATAGCCATTTTCACAATGTTTATTCTTCCTAACAAAGGACATGGAATGTTTCTCCATCTGTTTATGTCCTCTCTTATTTCGTTGAGCAGTGGTTTGTAGTTTTCCATGAAGAGGTCCCTTACGTTCTTTGTAATTTGTATCCTAGGCATTTTATTCTCTTTGTAGCAATTGTGAATGGAAGTTCATTGTTGATTTGCTTCTCTTTACATCTGTTATTGGTGTATAGGAATGCTTGTGATTTTTTGCACATTGATTTTATATCCTGAGACTTTGCTGAAGTTGCTTATCAGTTTCAGGAGCTTTTGGGTTGAGGTGATGGGGTCTTCTAGGAATACTATCATGTCGTCTGCGAATAGAGACAATGTGGCTTCCTACTTTTCTATTCGAATATACTTTATTTCATTTTCTTGCCTTATTTCTCTGGCTAGAACTTCCAGTACTATGTTGAATACGAGTGGTGAGAGAAGGCATCATTGTCTAGTGCAGGATTTCAAAGGGAATGCTTCTAGTTCTTGCCCATTAAGTATAATATTGGCTGTTGGTTTGTCATAAGTAGCTTTTATTACTTTGAGATATGTTCCACCAATACCGAGTTTATTGAGAGTTTTTAGCATAAAATCTGTTGAATTTTGTCAAATGCATTCTCTGCATCAATTGAGATAATCATGTGGTTTTTGTTTTTTGGTTCTGTTAATGCGGTGAATGACGTTTATATACTTGCGTATGTTGAACCAGCCTTGCATGCCCGGGATGAATTCTACTTGATTATGTTGGATAAGTTTTTTAATGTGCTGTTGCAATCGGTTTGCCAGTATTTTATTGAAGATTTTTGCATCTATGTTCATCATGGATATGGGCCTGAAATTTTCTTTTTTGTTGAGTCTCTGCCTGGTTTTGGTATCAGGATGATGTTGGTCTCATAAAATGATTTGGGAAGGGTTCTCTCTTTTTGGATTATTTGAAATAATTTCAGAAGGAATGGTACCAGCTCCTCTTTGTGTGTCTGGTAGAATTTGGCTGTGAACCCATCTTGACCTGGGCTTTTTTCAAGTGTTAGGCTCTTAATTGCTCCCTCGACTTCAGACATTGTTATTGGTCTATTCATAGTTTCAGCTTCTTTGTGGATTAGGCTTGGGAGGACACAGGTGTCCAGGAATTTATCCATTTCTTCCTGGTTTAATAGTTTATGTGCATAGAGTTGTTTGTAGTATTCTCTGATGATGGTTTGAATTTCTGTAGAATCTGTGATGATTTCCTCTTTTGCGTTTTCTATTGCATCTATTTGGTTGCTTTCTCTTTTCTTTTTTATCAGTCTGACTAGTGGTCTATTTTGTTGATCTTTTCGAAAAAGCAGCTCTTGGATTTATTGATTTTTTGAAGGTGTTTTCTTGTCTCTATCTCCTTCAGTTCTGCTCTGATCTTAGTTACTTCTTGTCTTTGGCTAGGTTTTGAGCTTTTTTGATCTTGCTCTTCTAGCTCTTTCAATTTTGACGATAGGGTGTCAATTTTGGATCTCTCCACTCTTCTCATGAGGGCACTTATATCTATATATTTTCCTCTAAAGAGTGCTTTAAATGTGACCCAGAGATTCTGGTATATTGTTTCTTCGTTCTCATTGGTTTTCAAGAACTTCTTTATTTCTGCCTTCATTTCATTGTTTATCGAATCAACATTTAAAAGCCAGTTATTCAGTTTCCATGAAGCTGTGCGGTTCTGAGTTAGTTTCTGAATTCTGAGTTCTAACTTGATTGCACTATTGTCTGGGAGACTGTTTGTTATGATTTCAGTTGTTTTGTATTTGCTGAGCAGTGCTTTACTTCCAATTATGTGGTCAATTTTGGAGTAGGTGTGATGTGGTGCTGAGAAGAATGTATATTCTGTGTATTTGGGATGGAGAGTTCTGTGAATGTCTATCAGGTATGCTTGTTTCAGGTCTGAGTTCAAGTTCTGGATATCCTTGTTAATTTTCTGTCTGGTTGATCTGTCTGATATTGACAGTGGAGTGTTAAAGTCTCCCACTATTATTGTGTGGGAGTCTAAGTCCCTTTGTAAGTCGTTAAGAACTTGCCTTATATATCTTGGTGCTCCTGCATTGGGTCCATATATATTTAGAATCGTTAGCTCTTCTTGTTGTATCGATCTTTTCACCATTATGTAATGACCTTCTTTGTCTCTTTTGATCTTTGTTGCTTTTAAGTCTATTTTATCAGAGATGATAATTGCAACTCCTGCCTTTTTTTCTCTCCATTTGCTTGGTAAATCTTCCTCCATCCCTTTATTTTGATCCTTTGTGAATCTTTCCATGTGAGATTGGTTTCCTGGATACAGCACACTGATGGGTTGTTGTTTTTATCCAGTTTGCCAGTCTGTGTCTTTTGATTGGTGCATTTAGCCCATTTACATTTAGGGTTAATATTGTTATGTGTGAGTTTGATACTGCCATTTTGATGCTATCTGGTTGTTTTGTCCCTTGGTTGATGTAGATTCTTTATTTTGTTGATGCTCTTTAGCATTTGGTATGTTTTTAGAATGGCTGATACTGGTTGTTTCTTTCCATGTGTAGTGCCTCTTTCAGGAGCTCTTGTAAAGCAGGCCTGGTGGTGACAAAATCTCTGAGTTCTTGCTTGTTGGCAAAATATTTTATTCTTTCTTCACTTATGAAGCTCAGTTTGTCTGGATATGAAATTCTGGGTTGAAATTTCTTTTCTTTAAAGATGTTGAGTATTGGCCCCCACTCCATTCTGGCTTGTAGAGTTTCTGCCGAGAGATCTGCTGTGAGTCTGATGGGCTTTCCTTTGTGAGTGACCCGTCCCTTCTCTCTGGCTGCCCTTAGTATTTTCTCATTCTTTTCAACCCTGGTGAATCTGACGATTATTTGCCTTGGGGTTGCTCTTCTTGCAGAACATCTTTGTGGTGTTCTCTGTATTTCCTGAAGTTGAGTATTGACCTGCCTTGCTCGATTGGGGAAATTTTCATGGATAATATTTTGAAGAGTGTTTTCCAGCTTGGATTCATTCTCTTCGTCACATTATGTTATGCCTATCAAACGTAGGTTGGGTCTCTTCACATAGTCTCACATTTCTTGATGATTTTCATCATTCCTCTTTGTGCTTTTTTCTCTAATCTTTGTTTCTCTTTCTATTTCAATGAGTTGATCTTCGACTTCTGATATTCTTTCTTCTGCCTGGTCAATTCCGCTCTTGAACCTTGTGCATGCTTCGCGAAGTTTTCGTGTTGTGTTTTTCAGCTCCTTCAATTCATTCATATTCCTCTCTAAGTTGTCAATTCTTGTTATCATTTCCTCGAATCCTTTTTCAAATCTTTTTTCAAGGTTCTTAGTTTCTTTGCATTGATTTTGAACATGTTATTTTAGCTCACTGAAGTTTCTCATTATCCACCTTCTGAAGTCTGATTCCGTCATTTCATCAAAGTCATTCTCTGTCCAGCTTTGTTCCCTTGCTGGTGAGGAGTTTTGGTCCTTTGTAGAGGTGAGGTGTTTTGGTTTTGGGTGTTTTTCTCCTTTTAGCGCTGGTTTCTTCCGATCTTTGTGGATTTGTCTACCTGTCGTCTTAGTAGTTGCTGACTTTTCGATTGGGTCTCTGAGTGGATACCCAGATTGTTGATGATGAAGTATTTCTGTTATTTAATTTTCCTTCTAACGGTTTTGCTTCTCTGCTGTACGAGTGCTGAGGTCCACTCCAGGCCCTGCTTGTCTCGAGTACACCTGTAGCAGCTGCAGAACAGTGAGGGATGATACCAGTTTCTTATTCTGCTATCTTTGACCCAGAATGATTCCTGCCAAATGTCAGTCTGATTACTCCTTTATTGAGTTGGCTCTTTGGATATACAGGGTTTAGGGAGCTGCTTGGGGAGATGGACTGTACTTTATAGGAGCTCCAGTGCTGAGCTTTGAACTCCGTTGTTCATTCAGGTTTTCTGGGCGAATGTGTCTGCTGCAGCAGAAATTATAAAAGCCCCCCCTTTTGTTCCTCATATGCTCTGTCTTGGGGAGTTGGGGCTTTCTTTATGAGTATCTGTTGCACTGTCTTGCCCAGCAAGGAGGCAGTTTATTCACTGTTTGCCTGCATGGGGTCCGCCCTGCTTGGGCGGGTCTGCCCTGCTGCTGAGCGGCCCCATTCTACTGTGGTGGGCTGCGCCTGTTTGGTGGCATCTCTCTGTTATGGCTGGTTTCCTCAGCAACGGCAGGCTCTGTCAGCAGTGGGCGGTACCTCAGTAAGGACGGATTGCGTCCATAGTGGTGGACGAACCTCCCCCACTGAGCTGCACATTTTAGATTCAGCTAACCCCGGAGCAAAACTCTCAACCCCGATTGCATCGAATCACCATGCTGCTTGTAAGCATGAGGGTAAGACACGCTGAGCACCATCACCTGGCTCCCTGCCTCAGAGTCCCTCCTCTCTCTCTTTCTCCTATTTTTCCAAGTTGAAGAGTTGACTCTCTCACTGGCGTCCAAGTCGCCTGCAGATTGGCTACTGGGATCCGTGCGATCTCCCCTGTGATGGCACACTGCATTGGAGCAAATCGCTCTTCCCAGGAATCTCCTAGTCTGGCTAACCATGCCAGTCCTGTTCAATAAAATGGACATGTCATTCTGCCCTCAGATATCTCAGATTGCCGGTTTAATATGGCACCCAGACCAGTGAGCTTTGTTTGGGCTGCCACTGCGTCACGGCGTGGTGCCGGCCAAAAAGGTCATGCAAGCAAGCTGTGCTGCTCTCCTGTGTCTGTCCTAAACCTAAGAATTTGCCAGTTCTGTGGGCTACAAAAGTCCATCTGAAAATGCAGCTAGGAGTCACCCACTGCACCTTCACTGAGAGCGGCAATCCTGAGTTGTTTCTATGGTGGCATCTTGGAACCAATCCCCAAGGATTCTATTATATATATCCACTTATTCAGAGACTCACTGAATAATGCACACCTGGTGAATAGTCTGGAGACTTTTTGATATGAGCATTCACCCAGTGACTCAGTGAAAAATGCACAGCTGAGAAAGAGTCAAGAGAATAGATTCATGAGTCTATTTTCTGTGGTGACACATTCAGAAACGAACTAAAGAATACCCAACTTGGAAATAGTCAGATTCCATGTCATAGGCCACTCAATCAAAGCATTACCGAATAATGCACAATGGGGCAATAGTAAAAAGTCTATTACATACGGCCTTTCATTGAGAGCTTCAGTGCATAATAAAGAGCTGTGGAGTAGTCAGGACCCTCTTTTAGGTAGCCCCAAGTTACGCAGATACGTGAATGATACATACATGTGTGATAGTCAGGAGACTATTTGATATGAACAGTCACACAGCACCTCTTCGAATACTGCACATTTGGGGAAGAAGCACTAGTCTATTTCATATGGTGATTCGTTTGGAGAGTCAAAAGTTAACGCACACTTGTGGAGTAAAATGGGGTCTATTAGCTAAAGCCACTCTTTCAGAGTTTCAGAGAATAATATGTATATCTGATAAGACAGGAATGTCTTTCACATGGACACTCGTTCAGGGCCTCACTGCATAATACTCCCCTCAGAAATAGTCAATGGTCTACTTCAAAGAAGTACAGGTTCAGAGTCTCTGTAAATAACGCACACATGGGCAATACACAAGAGTCTCTTTTCGATGCCCACTTAGTCAGCGTTTCATTCAATAATACACACCTGGGAAAGAGTTAAGAGTCCACTTTATGCAGCCAATCATTTAGCGCCTCAGGGAATAATTCACACCTGAGAAACAGCCAAGAATTTTATGTATGGCCACTCACTTTGTGACTCCCTGAATGATACACACCTGGGAAATCCTCACATTCTATGTCATAATAGCACATATTTAGAATTTTATTGAATAATTCACAATGGAGCAATAGTCAGGTGTCTATTCTTTCTGGCCTCTAATTCAACGTTTCAGTGAATAAGAAACATCTGTGGAGTAATCAGGGCACAGTTTAAGATAGCCACGAATTAAGTGCCTTCCTGAGTAATATCCAGCTGGGTGATAGTTAGGAGTTTATTTCATATAAACGCTAATTCTGGGTGTTGCTGAGTAATACACAACTGGGGGAGTGAAGGAGTCTATTTGGTATGGACACTCATACAGAAGCTGTTTGAATTATGCACACATGGAGAATAATCAGTAGTCTATGTCATACCGCTACTCATTCAAACAAACAGTGAATAACCCACATGTGATGTAATGAGAAGTCTGTTCTATATGGCCTTTCTTTCACAGCCGCACTGAATATTACACACCTGTGATATATTCTGGAATCTATTGTTTATGGCCACTCATTCAGAGCACCACTGAATAATGCATACCTGGGGAATAATCAGAAGTCTCTATCCTATGGCCTCTCATCGAGAGACTCACTAAATGAGCACACCTGGGAAAATCCTCAGGATTTACTTATATCACCTCATTTAGAGTCTTACTCAATAATATACACCTGTGGAAGGGTATTGAGACTTTTTCATGTAGCTACTCCTTCGGAGTGCCACTGAATAATGTGGTGAATTCAGGAGTCTATTTTATGTAGACAATTTTTCAGAAGCTCAGTGAATACAAGTGACTCTTGCTATAGTAAGGCATCTAATTAATATGGCCACATTTTGTAAGCCTTACTAAATAATACACACCTGCGGAATAATTTAGAGTCTATTTTTGATGGACATTCATTCAGAGCCACGGTGAATAATCTACACCCGTGTGGTATCCAGGTGTCTATTTCATTTGGACACTATTCATAGCCTCAGTGTAAAATATGCACGTGTGGATTGGTCAGGATTTTATTTTAAATGGCCACGGACTCGTAATATTAGTGAATAATGCACAAATGTAAAGTGCTCCACAGTCTATTTCACAGAGGTATGCATTCAGAGGTTCACTGAGTAATACAAATATTTAAGAGAGCCAGAATCTTGATTCCTATGGTCACAAAATGAGAGCCTCACTGATTAACAAACACTTGGGTAAACTTTAGGAGTCTACTTTATATAGCCTCTCATTTTCAGCCTCAGCAAATAATGCACACGTGTGGAATAAGCACTATTCTATTTTATATGGCCACAAAATCAAAGCCTGAGTGAGTAATACACAATATTTGAATAGTCACAACTCTACTCCATATGCCCAAATAATCAAAGTCAGTGTCAATGATACACACCTGTGGAGTGGTATAAAACAATTTCATTTGGCCAAAGTTTTAGAGCCTCAGTGAATAATACATACCTGGGGAATACTCAGAACGCTATTACATATCGCACCTATTTCAGAGATTCATTGAATAAGGAACACCTATATTGTAGTCAGAATTCTATTTTGTATAGCGACAAATTCAGAAAGTAACTGAAAGACACTCACATTGGGGAAAGTCAGAATTCTATTTCTTGTAGCCACATATTCAGTACCTAAGTGAATAACATACACCTTGGGGAAAGTCAGGATTCTATTTCCTATAGCCACCCATTTGGATACCAAATGTAAAAATGCACACCTGCAGAGTATTCAGGAGTGTCTGTTATATGGCCGCTCATTCAGAGCCTCACAGAATAATAGAGAACTATTAAAATTCAGGAGTGTATTTTACATCGTCAGTTATTCAGAACCTCATTGAAGAATCATGTATATCTGGAAAATACTCAGCATTCTATTATACATAGTCTCTTATTCAGAGACTCAATAATGCACATCTGGGGAATAGTCCGGAGACTATTTGATATGACCATTCACCCAGTGATTAAGTGAAAAATGCACAGCTGAGATAGAGTCAAGAGAATAGAGTCATGAGTCTATTTTCTGTGGTGACACATTCAGAAACTAACTGAAGAATCCCCACCTTGGAAATAGTCAGAGTCCATGTCATAAGGCAACTCAATCAAAGCATTATCAAATAATGCACAATGGGGCAATAGTAAAAAGCCTATTACATGTGGCCTTTCATTGAGAGCTTCAGTGCATAATAAAGAGCTTTGGAGTGGTCATGACCCTCTTTTAGCTAGCCCCAAGATACACAGATAGGTGAATGATACATTCATGTGTGATAGGAGCCTATTTGATATGGACAATCGTACAGCACCTCTTTGAATACTGCACATTTGGGGAACAATCACTAGCCTATTTCATATGGTAAATCGTTCGGAGAGTCAAAAATTAACACACAATTTTGGAGTAAAATGGGGTCTATTAGGTAAGGCCACTCTTTCAGCGTTTCAGTGAATAATATGTATATCTTTTAAGTCAGGAATGTCATTCACATGGACACTCATTCAGGGCCTCACTGCATAATATTCCCCTCAGTAATTGTCAAGGGTCTACTTCAAAAAAGTACACATTCAGTGTCTCTGTAAGTAATGCACACATGGGCAATACACAAGATTCTCTTTTTTATGCCCAATTAGTCAGCGTTTCATTCAATAATACACACCAGGGAAAGAGTTAAGTGTCTACTTCATGTAGCCACTCATTTAGCGCCTCAGTGAATAATTCACACCTGAGTAACAGTGGAGAATTTTTTATATGGCCACTCACTATGTGACTCCCTGAATGATACACACCTGGGAAATTTTCACATTCTATGTCATAAAAGCACACATTTAGAACCTTATTGAATAATTCACAATGGAGCAATAGTCAGGTGTCTATTCTTTATGGCCTCTCATTCAACGTCTCAGTGAACAAAAAACTTCTGTGGTGTAATCAGGGCACTGTTTAAGATAGCCACGAGTATAGTGGCTTCCTGAGTAATACACACCTGGGTGATAGTCAGGAGTTTATTACATATAAACGCTAATTCTGGGTACTGCTGTATAATACACATCTGGGGGAGTGTCAGGAGTCCATTTGGTATGGATACTCATACAGAACCTGTTTGAATTATGCAAATATGTAAAATAATCATGAGTCTATGTCATATGGCTACTCATTCAGACAAACAGTGAATAACCTACATGTGATGTAATGAGAAGTCTGTTCTATATGGCCTTTCTTTCACAGCCTCACTGAATATTACACACCTGTGGTGTAGTCTGGTGTCTATTGTTTATGGCCACTTATTCAGAGCCTCACTGAATACTGCACACCTGGGGAATAATCAGAAGTCTCTATCCTATGGCCTCACATCGAAAGCCTCACTAAATGAACACACCTGGGAAAATAGTCAGGATTTACTTATATCACCTCATTTAGGGTCTCACTCAATAATACACAACTGGGGAAGTGTAATTAGACTTTTTCATGCAGCTGTTCTTTCGGAGTGCCAGTGAATAATGTGGTGAATTCATGCATCTATTTTATGTAGACAAATTTTCAGAACCTCAGTGAATAAAAGAGACTCTTGATATAGTAAGGCATCGAATTAATATGGCCACATCTTGTAAGCCTTACTAACTAATACACGCATGAGAAATAATTTGGAGTCTATTTTTGATAGACATTCATTCAGAGCCACGGGGAATAATGCACACTCGTGTTGTAGCCAGGTGTTTATTTCATTTGGACACTATTCATATCCTCAGTGGAAAATATGCACCTGTGGATTAGTCAGGATTTCATTTCATATGGCCTCTGACTCGTAATTTCAGTGAATAATGCACAAATGTACAGTACTACGCAGTTTATTTCACAGAGCCACTCATTCAGAGATTCACTGAATAATACAAATATTTACAATAGCCAGAATCCTGTTTCCTATGGTCATACAATCAGAGCTTCACTGATTAACACATACCTGGGTAAACGTTAGAAGTTTACTTATATAGCCTCTCATTTGCAGCCTCAGCGAATAATGCACACGTCTGGAATAGACACTATTCTATTTTATATGGCCACAAAATCAAAGCCTGAGTGAGTAATACACAACTTTAGAATAGTCACAAGTCTATACCATATGCCAAAACAATCAAAGTCAGAGTCAATAATACACACCTGTGGACGAGTTAAAAAACAATTTCATATGACCAAAGTTTTACAGCCTCAGTGAATAATAAATACCTGGGGAATACTCAGAACGCTATTATATATGGCACCTATTTCAGAGATGAATTCAATAAGGAACACCTGTATTGTAGTCAGAATTTTATTTTGTAAAGCCATAAATTCAGAAAGTAACTTAAAGACATACACATTGGGGAAAGTCAGGATTCTCTTTCCCATAGCCACATATTCAGAACCTAACTGAATAAAATACACCTTGGGGAAAGTCACGATTCTTTTTTTTATAGCCACCTATTTAGATAGCAAATGTAAAAACGCACAGCTTCAGAGTATTCAGGAGTGTCTGTTTTATGGCCCCTCATTCAGAGCCACACAGAATAATACAGAACTATTGAAATTCAGGAGTGTATTTTACATCGCCAGTTATTCAGAAAATCTTTGAGGAATCATGTATATCTGGAAAATACTCAGCATTTTATTTTTTTTTTTTTTTTTTTTTTTTTTTTTTTTTTTTTTGTTTTTTGTATTTTTATTTTTATTTTTATTTTTTTTTTTTTATTTTTTATTTTTTATTTTTTTTTTATTTTTTTTTTATTGCATTATAGGTTTGGGGGTACATGTGCAGAACGAGCAAGATAGTTGCATAGGTACACACATGGCAGTGTGCTTTGCTGCTTTCCTCCCCTTCACCCACACTTGGTATTCATTCCCAGGCTATCCCCCCCAGCCCCCCCCTGCTGTCCCTCCCCCATTCCCCCCAACAGTCCCCAGTGTATAGTAGACCGCCTCTCTGTGTCCACATGTTCTCATTTTTCTCACCCACCTATGAGCGAGTATATGCGGTATTTCTTTTTCTGTTCTTGTGTCAGTTTGCTGAGAATGATGTTCTCCAGATTCATCCATGTCCCTACAAAGGACACAAACTCATCATTTTTGATTGCTGCATAATATTCCATGGTGTATATGTGCCACATTTTCCCAGTCCAGTCTATCATCGTTGGGCATTTGGGTTGGTTCCAGGTCTTTGCTATTGTAAACAGTGCTGCAATGAACATTCGTGTGCATGTGTCCTTATAGTAGAACGATTTATAATCCTTTGGATAGATACCCAGTAATGGGATTGCTGGGTCAAATGGAATTTCTATTTCTAGGTCCCTGAGGAATCGCCACACTGTCTTCCACAATGGTTGAACTAATTTACACTCCCACCAACAGTGTAAGAGTGTTCCTATTTCTCCACATCCTCTCCAGCATCTGCTGTCTCCAGATTTTTTAATGATCGCCATTCTAACTGGTGTGAGATGGTATCTCAATGTGGTTTTGATTTGCATCTCTCTAATGACCAATGACGATGAGCACTTTTTCATATGTTTGCTGGCCTCATGTATGTCTGCTTTCGTAAAGTTTCTGTTCATATCCTTTGCCCATTTTTGAATGGGCTTGTTTGTTTTTTTCCTGTAAATCTGTTTGAGTTCTTTGTAAATTCTGGATATCAGCCCTTTGTCGGATGCGTAAACTGCAAAGATTTTTTCCCATTCTGATGGTTGCCGATTCACTCTAGTGACTGTTTGTTTTGCTGTGCAGAAGCTGTGGAGTTTGATTAGGTCCCATTTGTCTATTTTGGCTTTTGTTGCCAATGCTTTGGGAGTTTTGTTCATGAAGTCCTTGCCAACTCCTATGTCCTGAATGGTTTTGCCTAGATTTTCTTCTAGGGTTTTTATGGTGTCGGGTCTTACGTTTAAGTCTTTAATCCATCTGGAGTTAATTTTAGTGTAAGGTGTCAGGAAGGGGTCCAATTTCTGCTTTCTGCACATGGCTAGCCAGTTTTCCCAACACCATTTATTAAATAGGGAATCCTTTCCCCATTGCCTGTTTTTGTCTGGTTTATCAAAGATAATATGGTTGTAGATGTGTTGTGTTGCCTCCGATGCCTCTGTTCTGTTCCATTGGTCTATATCTCTGTTTTGGTACCAGTACCATGCTGTTTTGATTACTGTAGCCTTGTAGTATAGTTTGAAGTCTGGTAGCGTGATGCCTCCTGCTGTGTTCTTTTTGCTTAGAATTGACTTGGCTATGCGGGCTCTTTTTTGGTTCCATATGAAATTCATGGTGGTTTTTTCCAGTTCTGTGAAGAAATTCAATGGTAGTTTGATGGGGATAGCATTGATTGTGTAAATTACTTTGGGCAGTATAGCCATTTTCACGATATTGATTCTTCCTAACCACGAACATGGAATGTTTCTCCATCTGTTTGTGTCCTCTCTTATTTCATTGAGCAGTTGTTTGTAGTTTTCCTTAAAGAGGTCCCTTACATTCCTAGTGAGTTGTATTCCTAGGTATTTTATTTTCTTTGTAGCACTTGTGAATGGCATTTCGTTCTTGATTTGGTTCTCTTTAAGTCTGTTATTGGTGTATAGGAATGCTTGTGATTTTTGCACATTGATTTTATATCCTGAGACTTTGCTGAAGTTGCTTATCAGTTGCAGGAGCTTTTGGGCTGAGGTGATGGGGTCTTCTAGGTATACTATCATGTCGTCTGCAAATAGAGACAATTTGGCTTCCACCTTTCCTATTTGAATACCCTTTATTTCTTTTTCTTGCCTGATTGCTCTGGCTAGAACTTCCAGTACTATGTTGAATAGAAGTGGTGAGAGAGGGCATCCTTGTCTAGTGCCAGATTTCAAAGGGAATGTTTCCAGTTTTTGCCCATTAAGTATGATATTGGCTGTTGGTTTGTCGTAAATAGCTTTTATTACTTTGAGATATGTTCCATCAATACCAAGTTTATTGAGGGTTTTTAGCATAAAGGGCTGTTGAATTTTGTCAAATGCCTTCTCTGCATCAATTGAGATAATCATGTGGTTTTTGTTTTTGCTTCTGTTTATGTGGTGAATTACATTTATAGACTTGCGTATGTTGAACCAGCCTTGCATCCCCGGGATAAATCCTACTTGATCATGATGGATAAGTTTTTTAATGTGCTGTTGCAATCGGTTTGCCAGTATTTTATTGAAGATTTTTGCATCTATGTTCATCATGGATATTGGCCTGAAGTTTTCTTTTCTTGTTGAGTCTCTGCCAGGTTTTGGTATCAGGATGATGTTGGTCTCATAAAATGATTTGGGAAGGGTTCCCTCTTTTTGGATTATTTGGAATAGTTTCAGAAGGAATGGTACCAGATCCTCTTTGTGTGTCTGGTAGAATTCGGCTGTGAACCCATCTGGACCTGGGCTTTTTTTGTGTGGTAGGCTCTTAATTGCTGCCTCAACTTCAGACCTTGTTATTGGTCTATTCATAGTTTCGGCTTCCTCCTGGTTTAGGCTTGGGAGGACACAGGCATCCAGGAATTTATCCATTTCTTCCTGATTTACTGGTTTATGTGCATAGAGTTGTTTGTAGTATTCTCTGATGATGGTTTGAATTTCTGTGGAATCTGTGGTGATTTCCCCTTTATCGTTTTTTATTGCATCTATTTGGTTGTTCTCTCTCTTCTTTTTTATCAGTCTGGCTAGTGGTCTGTCTATTTTGTTGATCTTTTCGAAAAACCAGCTCTTAGATTTATTGATTTTTTGAAGGGTTTTTCTTGTCTCTATCTCCTTCAGTTCTGCTCTGATCTTAGTTATTTCTTGTCTTCGGCTAGGTTTTGAGCTTTTTTGATCTTGCTCCTCTAGCTCTTTCAATTTTGACGATAGGGTGTCAATTTTGGATCTCTCCACTCTTCTCATGTGGGCACTTATTGCTATATATTTTCCTCTACAGACTGCTTTAAATGTGTCCCAGAGATTCTGGTACGTTGTGTCTTCATTCTCATTGGTTTCAAAGAACTTCTTTATTTCTGCCTTCATTTCATTGTTTATCCAATCAACATTCAAGAGCCAATTGTTCAGTTTCCATGAAGCTGTGCGGTTCTGAGTTATTTTCTGAATTCTGAGTTCCAACTTGATTGCACTATGGTCTGAGAGACTGTTTGTTATGATTTCAGTTGTTTTGCATTTGCTGAGGAGTGCTTTACTTCCAATTATGTGGTCAATTTTGGAGTAGGTGTGATGTGGTGCTGAGAAGAATGTATATTCTGTGGATTTGGGGTGGAGAGTTCTGTAAATGTCTATCAGGTTTGCTTGTTCCAGGTCTGAGTTCAAGTCCTGGATATCCTTGTTAATTTTCTGTCTGGTTGATCTGTCTGTTATTGACAGTGGAGTGTTAAAGTCTCCCACTATTATTGTGTGGGAGTCTAAGTCCCTTTGTAAGTCATTAAGAACTTGCCTTATATATCTGGGTGCTCCTACATTGGGTCCATATATATTTAGAATCGTTATCTCTTCTTGTTGTATCGATCCTTTTACCATTATGTAATGACCTTCTTTGTCCCTTTTGATCTTTGTTACTTTAAAGTCTATTTTATCAGAGATGAGAATTGCAACTCCTGCTTTTTTTTGCTCTCCATTTGCTTGGTAAATCTTCCTCCATCCCTTTATTTTGAGCCTTTGTGTATCTTTGCATGTGAGGTGGGTTTCCTGGATACAGCACACCGATGGGTTTTGGTTTTTTATCCAATTTGCCAGTCTGTGTCTTTTGATTGGTGCATTTAGCCCATTTACATTCAGGGTTAATATTGTTATGTGTGAATTTGATACTGCCATTTTGATGCTAGCTGGCTGTTTTGCCCGTTGGTTCATGTACATTCTTCATTTTGTTGATGGTCTTTAGCATTTGGTATGCTTTTAGGATGGCTGGAACTGGTTGTTTCTTTCTATGTGTAGTGCCTCTTTCAGGAGCTCTTGTAAAGCAGGCCTAGTGGTGACAAAATCTCTGAGTACTTGCTTGTTCGTGAAGGATTTTATTTTTCCTTCACTTATGAAGCTCAGTTTCGCTGGATATGAAATTCTGGGTTGAAAGCTCTTTTCTTTAAGGATGTTGAATATTGGCCCCCACTCTCTTCTGGCTTGTAGAGTCTCTGCTGAGAGATCTGCTGTGAGTCTGATGGGCTTCCCTTTGTGGGTGACCCGACCTTTCTCTCTGGCTGCCCTTAGTATTTTCTCCTTCGTTTCAACCCTGGTGAATCTGACGATTATGTGCCTTGGGGTTGCTCTTCTTGCAGAGTATCTTTGTGGTGTTCTCTGTATTTCCTGGAGTTGAGTATTGACCTGTCTTGCTAGGTTGGGGAAATTTTCCTGGATAATATCCTGAAGAGTGTTTTCCAGCTTGGATTCATTCTCTTCGTCACATTCTGGTACACCTATCAAACGTAGGTTGGGTCTCTTCACATAGTCCCACATTTCTTGGAGATTTTGTTCATTCCTTTTTGTGCTTTTTTCTTTAATCTTGGTTTCTCGTTTTATTTCATTGAGTTGATCTTCAACTTCTGATATTCTTTCTTCTGCTTGGTCAATTCGGCTGTTGATACTTGTGCATGCTTCGCGAAGTTCTCGTGTTGAGTTTTTCAGCTCCTTCAATTCATTCATATTCCTCTCTAAGTTGTCCATTCTCGTTATCAATTCCTCGAATCTTTTTTCAAATCTTTTTTCAAGGTTCTTGGTTTCTTTGCACTGGTTTAGAACATGTTCCTTTAGCTCACTGAAGTTTCTCATTATCCACTTTCTGAAGTCTGATTCCGTCATTTCGTCACATTCATTCTCTGTCCAGCTTTGTTCCCTTGCTGGTGAGGAGTTTTGGTCCTTTTTTGGAGGTGAGGTGTTTTGGTTTCGGGTGCTTTCCTCCTTTTTGCGCTGGTTTCTTCCCATCTTTATGGATTTATCCGCCTGTTGTCTTAGTAGTGGCTGATTTTTCAATTGGGTCTCTGTGTGGACACTGAGATTGTTGATGATGAAGTATTTCTGTTACTTAGTTTTCCCTCTAATGATCTATCCTCTCTGCTGTATGAGTGCTGAGGTCCACTCCAGGCCCTGCTTGTCTGGGGTATACCTGCAGCAGCTGCAGAACAGTGAGGGATGATATCAGTTTCTTTTTCTGCTGCCCTTGTTCCAGAATGATGCCAGCCAAATGTCAGTCTGATTAGTCCTTTTCTGGGGTGACTCCTTGGATATACAGAGGTCAGGGAGCTGCTTGAGGAGACAGTCTGTGCTTTATAGGAGCTCCAGTGCTGAGCTGTGAGCTCCGTTGTTCATTCAGGGTTGTTGGGAGGTTATGTCTGCTGCAATAGAACTCATAAAACACCACTTTTTTTTTTTTTTTTTTTCACCCTTAGATGCTCTGTCTCAGGGAGTTGGGGCTTTCTTTATGAGTATCTGTTGCACTGTCCTGCCCCACTAGGTGGCAGTCTATTCACTATTTGCCTGCCGGGGCTCTGACCTCCTAAGGCGGGTCCGCCCTATTGCGGCCCGGCGGACTCTCTCTGTTATGGCAGGTTGCCTCGGCAACGGCAGGCTGCGTCAGTCCTGGGCGGTACTTAAGTGGGGGTGCACTTTGTCAGGAATGGTGAACGCCCCTCCCTGACCGGGCTGCACCGTCCTAAATGCCGGCAACAAAACTCTCAGCCCCAAGCGCCTCCAGTCGCCGCCCTGCTTGTCCCCATGAGCGTGGGACCCGCCGAGCCCGATCACCCTGCTCCCTGCCTCAGAGTCCGTCCTCTCTCTCTCTCTCTCTTCCTCTCCCCAAGCTGAAAGGTCGACTCTCTCACTGGCGCCCCAGGAGCCTGCCGATAGGGCACTGGGATCCGTGCGATCTCCCGTGCCGCTGCCCACTACCCCGGCTCAGATCACGCTTCCCAGGAAACTCCTGGTCTGGCTCATTGTCCAAGTCCTGTTCAATCAGATGGACATGCCAATCTGCCCTTCCAAATCTCAGATTGCCGGTTTAACAGGGCACCCAGACCAGTGAGTTCCGCGCCGGGTCCCGCTGCGGCGCCGGCCGAAGAGGCGGCGGGAGCCGGTTGCGTTAGCCGGCTGCTAGCGTCCCGTGTCTCTCCCACACCTGGGACTTTCAACGCTCTGTGGGCATAAAAGGAACATCCGAGAATGCGGCTAGGACTCACCCTCTGCACCTTCACCGAGAGCTGCAATCCTGAGTCACCTCTACGACGCCATCTTGCCTCCCTCCTCTACTCAGCATTTTATTATGCATACCCACTTATTCAGAGACTCACCGAATAATGCACACGTGGGGAATAGTCCGGAGACTATTTGATATGACCGTTCACTCAGTGACTCAGTGAAACATGCACAGCTGAGATAGAGTCAAGAGAATAGTCATGAGTTTATTTTCTGTGGTGACACATTCAGAAACGAACTGAAGAATACCCACCTTGGGAATAGTTAGAGTCAATGTCATAAGGCAACACAATCAAAGCATTAACGAATAATGCACAATTGGGAAATAGTAAAAAGTCTATTACATATTGCTTTTCATTGAGATCTTCAGTGCATAATAAAGAGCTTTGGAGTAGTCATGACCCTCTTTTAGGTAGCCCCAAGATACGTAGATAGGTGAATGATACATTCATGTGTGATAGTCAGGAGACTATTTGATATGGACAATCGTACAGCACCTCTTCGAATACTGCACATTTGGGGAACAATCGCTAGTCTATTTCATATGGTAAATCGTTCAGAGAGTCAAAACTTAATGCACACTTGTGTAGTAAAATGGGGTCTATTAGCCAAGGCCACTCTTTCAGCGTTTCAGTGAATAATATGTATATCTGATAAGTCAGGAATGTCATTCACATGGACACTCATTCAGGGCCTCATTGCATAATACTCCCCTCAGAAACAGTCAAGGGTCTACTTCAATAAAAGTACACATTGAGTGTCTCTGTAAGTAATGCACACATGGGCAATACACAAGATTCTCTTTTCTATGACCACTTAGTCAGCGTTTCATTCAATAATACACATCAGAAAAAGAGTTAAGAGTCTACTACATGTAGCCACTCATTTAGCGCCTCAGTGAATAATTCACACCTGAGTAACAGTGGAGAATTTTTTATATGGCCACTCACTATGTCACTCCCTAAATGATACACACCTGGGGAATCCTCACATTCTATGTCATAAAAGCACACATTTAGAACCTTACTGAATAATTCACAATGGAGCAATAGTCACGTGTCTATTCTTTCTGGCCTCTCATTCAACGTCTCAGTGAATAAAAAACTTCTGTGGAGTAATCAGGGCACTGTGTAAGATAGCCACGAATTAAGTGGCTTCCTGAGTAATACACACCTGGGTAATAGTCAGGAGTTTATTACATATAAACGCTAATTCTGGGCATTGCTGATTAATACACAACAGTGGGAGTGTCAGGAGTCTATTTGGTATGGACACCCATACAGAAGCTGTTTGAATTATGCACACATGGAGAATAATCAGTAGTCTATGTCATACCGCTACTCATTCAAACAAACAGTGAATAACCCACATGTGATGTAATGAGAAGTCTGTTCTATATGGCCTTTCTTTCACAGCCACACTGAATATTACACACCTGTGATATATTCTGGAATCTATTGTTTATGGCCACTCATTCAGAGCACCACTGAATAATGCATACCTGGGCAATAATCAGAAGTCTCCATCCTATGGCCTCTCATCGAGAGACTCACTAAATGAGCACACCTGGGAAAATCGTCAGGATTTACTTATATCACCTCATTTAGGGTCTCACTCAATAATACACACATGGGGAAAAGTAATGAGACTTTTTTATGTAGCTATTCTTTCAGAGTGCCAGTGAATAATGTGTTGAATTCATGAGTCTGTTTTATGTTGACAAATTTTCAGAACCTCAGTGAATAAAATAGACTCTTGCTATAGTAAGGCATCTAATTAATATGGCCACATCTTGTATGCCTTACTAAATAATGAACACCTGCAAAATAATTTGGAGTCTATTTTTTTTCTTTAAATTTTTATTGCATTATACGTTTTGGGGTACATGTGCAGAACGTGCAAGATAGTTGCATAGGTACACATATGGCAGTGTGTTTTGCTGCCTTCCTCCCCTTCACCCACACTTGGTATTCATCCCCCTGCTGTCCCTCCTCCATTCCCCCCAATAGACCCCAGTGTATAGTAGACCACCTCTCTGTGTCCATGTGTTCTCATTTTTCTCACACACCTATGAGTGAGTGTATGCGGTATTTCTTTCTCTGTTCCTTTGTCAGTTTGCTGAGAATGATGTTCTCCAGATTAATCCACGTCCTTACAAAGGACACAAACTCATCATTTTTGATTGCTGCATAATATTCCATGGTGTATATGTGCCACATTTTCCCAGTCCAGTCTATCATCGTTGGGCATTTGGGTTGGTTCCAGTTCTTTGCTATTGTAAACAGTGCTGCAGTGAACATTCGTGTGCATGTGTCCTTATAGTAGAACAATTTATAGTCCTTTGGATATATACCCAGTAATGGGATTCCTGGGTCAAATGGAATTTCTATTTCTAGGCCCCTAAGGAATCGCCACACTGTCTTCCACAATGGTTGAACTAATTTAAACTCCCACCAACAGTGTAAGAGTGTTCCTCTTTCTCCACATCCTCTCCAGCATCTGCTGTCTCCAGATTTTTTAATGATCGCCATTCTAACTGGCGTGAGATGCTATCTCAATGTGGTTTTGATTTGCATCTCTCTAATGACCAGTGATGATGAGCATTTTTTCATGTGTTTGTTGGCCTCATGTATATCTTCTTTTGTAAAGTGTCTGTTCATATCCTTTGCCCATTTTTGAATGGGCTTGTTTGTTTTTTTCCTGTAAATCTGTTTGAGTTCTTTGTAAATTCTGGATATTAGCCCTTTATCAGATGTGTAAACTGCAAAGATTTTTCCCATTCTGATGGTTGCCGATTCACTCTAGTGACTGTTTCTTTTGCCGGGCAGAAGCTGTGGAGTTTGATTAGGTCCCATTTGTCTATTTTGGCTTTTGTTGCCAATGCTTTTGGTGTTTTATTCATGAAGTCCTTGCCTACTCCTATGTCCTGAATGGTTTTGCCTAGATTTTCTTCTAGGGTTTTTATGGTGTCAGGTCTTACATTTAAGTCTTTAATCCATCTGGAGTGAATTTTAGTGTAAGGTGTCAGGAAGGGGTCCAGTTTCTGCTTTCTGCACATGGCTAGCCAGTTTTCCCAACACCATTTATTAAATAGGGAATCCTTTCCCCATTGCTTGTTTTTGTCTGGTTTATCAAAGATAATATGGTTGTAGATATGTTGTGTTGCCTCTGATGCTTCTGTTCTGTTCCATTGGTCTATATCTCTGTTTTGGTACCAGTACCATGCTGTTTTGATTACTGTAGCCTTGTAGTATAGTTTGAAGTCTGGTAGTGTGATGCCTCCCGCTGTGTTCTTTTTGCTTAGAATTGACTTGGCTATGCGGGCTCTTTTTTGGTTCCATATGAAATTCATGGTGGTTTTTTCCAGTTCTGTGAAGAAATTCAATGGTAGTTTGATGGGGATAGCATTGATTGTGTAAATTACTTTGGGCAGTATAGCCATTTTCACGATATTGATTCTTCCTAACCACGAACATGGAATATTTCTCCATCTGTTTGTGTCCTCTCTTATTTCGTTGAGCAGTGGTTTGTAGTTTTCCTTAAAGAGGTCCCTTACATTACTTGTGAGTTTTATTCCTAGGTATTTTATTTTCTTTGTAGCAATTGTGAATGGCAGTTTGTTCTTGATTTGGTTCTCTTTAAGTCTGTTATTGGTGTATAGGAATGCTTGTGATTTTTGCACATTGATTTTATATCCTGAGACTTTGCTGAAGTTGCTTATCAGTTTCAGGAGCTTTGGAGTCTATTTTTGATGGACATTCATTCAGAGCCACGGTAAAAAATGCACACCTGTGTGGTAGCCAGGTGTCTATTTCATTTGGACACTATTCATAGCCTCAGTGGAAAATATGCACGTGTGGAGTAGTCATGATTTTATTTCATATGGCCACTGACTCGTAAATTTAGTGAATAATGCACAAATGTAAAGTACTCCGCAGTCTGTTTCACAGAGCCACTCATTTAGAGATTCACTGAATAATTCAAATATTTAAGATAGCCAGAATCCTGTTTCCTATGGTCACACAATCAGAGCTTCACTGATTAACACACACCTGGGTAAACGTTAGGAGTCTATTTATATAGCCTCTCATTTGCAGCCTCCTCGAGTAATGCACACGTTGGGAGTTGACACTATTCTATTTTATATGGCCACAAAATCAAAGCCTGAGTGAGTAATACACAACTTTAGAATAGTCACAAGTCTATTCCACATGCCCAAATAATCAAAGTCAGTGTCAATAATACACACCTGTGGAGTAGTCAAAGAACTATTTCATTTGGCCAAAGTTTTAGATCCTCTGTGGATATTACATACCTGGGGAATACTCAGGACGCTATTACATATAGCACCTATTTCAGAGATTCATTGAAAAAGGAACACCTGTATTGTAGTCAGAATTCTATTTTGTATACGCACAAATTCAGAAAGTAACTTAAAGACATACACATTGGGGAAAGTCAGGATTCTCTTTCCCATAGCCACATATTCAGAACCTAACTGAATAATATACACCTTGGGAAAGACATGATTCTCTTTCCTATAGCCACCCATTTAGATAGCAAATGTATAAACGCACACCTTCAGAGTATTCAGGAGTGTCTGTTTTATGGCCCCTCATTCAGAGCCTCACGGAATAATACAGAACTATTGAAGTTCAGGAGTGTATTACACATCGCCAGGTATTCAGAAAATCATTGAGGAATCATGTATATCTGGAAAATACACAGCATTTTATTATGCATAGCCACTTACTCAGAGACTCACCGAACAATGCACACGTGGGGAATAATTTGGAGACTATTTGATATGACCGTTCACCCAGTTACTCAGTGAAAAATGCACAACTGTGATATATTCAACAGAATAGAGTCATGAGTTTATTTTCCGTGGTGACACATTCAGAAACTAACTGGAGAATACCCACCTTGGAAACAGTCAGAGTCCATGTCATAAGGACACTCAATCAAAGCATTACCGAATAATGCACGATGGGGCAATAGTAAAAAGTCTATTACATATGGCCTTTAATTGAGAGCTTCAGTGCATAATAAAGAGCTTTGGAGTAGTCAGGACCCTCCTTTAGGTAGCCCCAAGTTACGCAGAAAACTGAATGATATATACATTTGTGATAGTCAGAAGACTATTTTATATGGACAATCCTACAGCACCTCCTTGAATACTGCACATTTTGGGGAAAAATCACTAGTCTATTTCATATGGTGATTCGTTTGGGGAGTCAAAAATTAGCTCACACTTGTGAAGTAAAGTGGGGTCTATTACCAAAAGCCACTCTTTCAGAGTTTCAGTGTATAATATGTATATTTGATAAATCAGGAATATCTTTTACATGGACACTCGATCAGGGCCTCACTGCATAATACTCCCCTCAGAAATAGTCAAGGGTCTAGTTCAAAAAAGTACACATTCAGAGTCTCTGTAAGTAATGCACACATGGGCAATAAACAAGAGTCTCTTTTCTATGCTCAATAAGTCAGCGTTTCATTCAATAATACACACCTGGGAAAGAGTTAAGAGTCTCCTTCATGTAGCCACTCATTTAGCGCCTCAGTGAATAATTCATACCTGAGTAACAGTGAAGAATTTTTTATATGGCCACTCACTATGTGACTCCCTGAATGATACACACCTTGGGAATCCTCACATTCTATGTTATAAAAGCACACATTGAAACTTTATTGAATAATTCACAATGGAGCAATAGACACGTGTCTATTCTTTCTGGCCCCTCATTCAAAGTTTCAGTGAATGAAAAACTTCTGTGGAGTAATCAGGGCACTCTTTTAGATAGCCACGAATTAAGTGCCTTCCTGAGTAAAACACACTTCGGTGATAGGAGTTTATTACATATAAACGTTAATTCTGGGTATTGCTGAGTAATTCACAACTGGGCAATTGTCAGGAGTCTATTTTGTATGGACACTCATACAGAACCTCTTTGAATTATGCACACATGGAGAATAATCAGGAGTCAATGTCATTCAGCTGCTCATTCAGACAAACAGTGAATAACCCCCATGTGAGATAATGAGAAGTCTGTTTTATATGGCCTTTCTTTCACAGCCTCACTGAATATTACACAACTGTGATATAGTTTGGAGTCTATTGATTATGGCCACTCATTCAGAGCATCACTGAATAATGCAAACCTGGGGAATAATCAGAAGTCTCTACACTATGGCCTCTCATCGAAAGCCTCACTAAATGTACACACCTGGGAAAATAGTCAGGATTTACTAATATTACCTCATTTTGAGTCTCACTCAATAAAACACACCTGTGGAAGGGTATTGAGACTTTTTCATTTGGCTACTGTTTTGTAGTGCCAATGAATAATGTGGTGAATTTATGAGTCTATTTTATGTAGACAAATTTTCGGAACCTCAGTGAATAAAAGAGACTCTTGCTATAGTAAGGCATCTAATTAATGTGGCCACATCTTGTAAGCCTTACTAAATAATACACACCTGCGGAATAATTTGGAGTGCATTTTTGATGGACATTCATTCAGGGCAGCGGTGAATAATGCACACCTGTGTGGTAGCCAGGTGTCTATTTCATTTAGACACTATTCATAGCCTAAGTGGAAAATACGCATGTTTAGATTAGTCAGGATTTCATTTCATATGGACACTGACTCGTAATTTCAGTCAATAATGCACAAATGTAAAGTACTTCACAGTCTATTTCACAGAGTCACTCATTCAGAGATTCACTGAATAATACAAATATTTAAGATAGCCAGAATCCTGTTTCCTATGGTCACACAATCAGAGCCTCACTGGTTACCACACACCTGGGTAAACGTTAAGAGTCTACTTTATATAGCCTCTCATTCGCAGCCTCAGCAAATTATTCACGTATATGGAATAGACACTATTCTATTTTATATGGTCACAAAATCAAAGCCTGAGTGAGTAATACACAACTTTAGAATAGTCACAAGTCAATTGCATATGCCCAAATATTCAAAGTCAGAGTCAATAATACACACATGTGGACTAGTCAAAAAACAATTCCTATGGCCAAAGCTTTAGAGTCTCATTGAATAATATATACCTGAAAAATGCTCAGGATGCTATGACATATGGCACCTATTTCAGAGATTCATTGAATAAGGAACAACTGTTTTGTAGTCAGAATTCTATTTTGTATAGCCACAAATTCAGAAAGTAACGTAAAGACATACACATTGGAGAAAGTCAGGATTCTATTTCTTATAGCCACATATTCAGAACCTAACTGAGTAACATACATCTTGGGGACAGTCAAGATTCTATTTCCTATAGCCACCCATTTAGATACCAAATGTAAAAACGCACACCTGCAGAGTATTCCGGAGTGTCTGTTTTATGGCCACTCATTCAGAGCCTCACAGAATAATACAGAACTATGGAAATTCACGAGTGCATTTTACATCGCCATTTATTCAGAACCTCATTGAAGAATCATGTATATCTGGAAAATACTCAGCATTGTATTATACATAGCCACTTATTCAGAGACTCACCGAATAATGCACACTTGGGGAATAGTCTGGAGACTGTTTGATATGACCATTCACCCAGTGACTCAGTGAAAATTGCTCAGCCGAGATAGAGTCAAGAGAATACAGTCATGAGGCTATTTTCTGTGTTGACACATTCAGAAACTAACTGAAGAATACCCACCTTGGAAATAGTCAGAGTCCCTGTCCTAAGGCCGCTCAATCAAAGCATTACCTAATAATGCACAATGGGGCAATAGTAAAAATTCTATTACATATGGCCTTTCATTGAGAGCTTCAGTGCATAATAAAGAGCTGTGGAGTAGTCAGGACCCTCTTTTAGGTAGCCACTAGTTACACAGGTACGTGAATGATACATACATGTGTGATAGTCAGTAGCCTATTTGATATGGACACTCATACATCAACTCTTCGAATACTGCACATTTGTGGAATAATTACTAGTCTATTCCATTTGGTGATTGGTTTGGAGAGTCAAAAAATAACGCACACCTGTGGATTAAAATGGGGTTTATTACATAAGGCCACTTTTTCAGTGTTTCTGTGAATAATGTGTATATCTGATAAGTCAGGAAAGTTTTTCACATGGCCACTCGTTCAGGGCCTCAGTACATAATACTCCCCTCAAGTTTCTACTTCAAAAATGTACACATTCAGAGTCTCTGTAAGTAACGCACTCATGGGCAATACACAAGAGTCTGATTTCTATGCCCACTTAGTCAGAGTTTTATTCATTAATAAACACCTGGGAAAGATTTAAGAGTCTACTTCATGTAGCCACTCATTTAGCACCTCAGTCAATAATTCACACCTGCATAATAGTCAAGCATTTTTTATATGACCACTCACTATGTGACTCCCTTAATGATACACACCTGGGGAATCCTCACATTCTATTTCTTAATAGCGCATATTTAGAACCTTATTGAATAATTCACCATGGAGCAATAGTCAGATGTCTATTCTTTCTGGCCTCTCATTCAACATTTCAATGAATTAAAACTTCTGTGTACTAATCAGTGCACTGTTTAAGATAGCCACGAATTAAGTGCCTTCCTGAGTAATACACACCTGCGTGATAGTCAGGAGTTTATTTCATATAAACGCCAATTCTGGGTATTTCTGAGTAATACACAACTGGGGGAGTGTCAGGAGTCTATTTGGTATGGACACTCATCAGGAACCTGTTTGAATTATGCACACATGGAGAATAATCAGGAGTCTATGTCATATGCCTACTCATTCAGACAAACAGTGAATAAGCCACATGTGGAGTAATGAGAAGTCTGTTTTATATGGCCTTTCTTTCACAGCCTCACTGAATATTACACACCTGTGATATAGTTTGGAGTCTATTGTTTATGACCACTCATTCAGAGCATCACTGAATAATGCACACCTGGGGAATAATCAGAAGTCTCTATCCTATGGCCTCTCATCTAGAGCCTCACTAAATGTACACACCTGGGAAAATAGTCAGGATTTACTTATATCACCTCATTAAGAATCTCACTCAGTAATACACACCTGTTGAAGAGTATGCAGACTTTTTACTGTGGCTACTCTCTTGGAGTGCCACTGTGTAATGTTGTGAATTCAAGAGTGTATTTTAGGTCCGACTTCCAAGATGGCATCGTAGAGGCGACTCCACATTGCAGCTCTCAGTGACGGCGCAGAGGGTGAGTCCTAGCCGCATTCTTGGACAAATCTTTTTTGCCCACAAAACGTTGAAAGTCCCAGGTGTGGGAGAGACACGGGACGCTAGCACAGCCGGCTCAGGCAGCCACTTTGGCTGGTTCCACAGCGCAGCGGCACCAGGCACAAAAACTCACTGGTCCAGGTGCCCTGTTAAACCGGCAATCTGAGATTTGGAAGGGCAGATTTGCATGTCCATCAGATTGAATGGGACTTGGACAATGAGCCAGACCAGAAGATTCCTGGGAATCGTGATCTCAGCTGGTGCAGTGGGCAGTGGCATGGGAGATTGCAGGGATCCCAGTGCCCTATCAGCCGTCTACTGGGGCGCCAGTGAGAGAGTCAACCATTCAGCTTGGGGAGAGGAAGAGAGAGAGAGAGAGAGAGAGAGAGGATGGATTCTGAGGCAGGGAGCTGGGTGATCGGGCTCTGTGGGTACCAACCTGATGGGGACAAGCAGGGCAGTGATTGGAGGTGCTCTGGGCTGAGAGTTTTGCTGCCAGCATCTAGGATGGTGCAGCCCGGTGTGGGAGGGGCGTCCACCACGACTGATGCAATCCCCCCTACTGAAGTACTGCCCAGGGCTGACGCAGCCTGCTGTTGCCAAGGCAACCTGCATTAACAGAGAGACTCCACCAGCAGGGTGAAGCAAGCCACAGCAGGGAGGAGCAAGCCACAGCCCAGCATCCCGGGGCAACAGGGTGGACCTGTGCTAGCAGGTGGAGCCCTGGCAGGAAAATAGTGAATAGACTGCCACCTAGCTGGGCAGGACAGTGCAACAGATACTAATAAAGAAAGCCCCAACTCTCTGAGACAGAGCATCCAAGGGGGAAAAAAGGGGGTGTTTTATGAGTTCTGTTGCAACAGACATAAACATATCCTCCCAATTGAAAAATCAGCAACTGCTAAGATGACAGGTGGATAAATCCATAAAGATGGGAAGAAACCAGCGCAAAACGGAAGAAAACACTCGAAACCAAAACACTTCACCTCCTACAAAGGACCAAACCTCCTCACCAGCAAGGGAACAAAGTTGGATGGAGAAGGAGTGTGACGAAATGAGGGAATCAGACTTCAGAAAGTGGATCATGAGAAATTTCAGTGAGCTAAAAGAACATGTTCTAAATCAGTGCAAAGAAAGTAAGAACCTTGAAAACAGATTTTAAAAAAGATTCGAGGAAATGATAACAAGAATGGACAACTTAGAGAGGAATATGAATAAATTGAAGGAGCTGAAAAACACAACATGAGAACTTCGTGAAGCATGCACAAGTTTCAACAGCCGAATTGACCAAGCAGAAGAAAGAATATCAGAAGTCGAACATCAACTCAATGAAATAAAACGAGAAACCAAGATCAAAGAAAAAAGCACACAAAGGAATGAACAAAATCTCCAAGAAATGTGGGACTATGTGAAGAGACCCAACCTACATTTGATAGGTGTACCAGAATGTGATGAAGAGAATGAATCCAAGCTGGAAAACACTCTTCAGGATATAATCCAGGAAAATTTCCCCAACCTAGCAAGACAGGTCAATACTCAACTCCAGGAAATACAGAGGACACCAAAAAGATATTCTGCAAGAAGAGCAACCCCAAGGCACATAATAGTCAGATTCACCAGGGTTGAAATGAAGGAGAAAATACTAAGGGCAGTTAGAGAGAAAGGTCGGGTCACCAACAAAGGGAAGCCCATCAGACTCACAGCAGATCTCTCAGCAGAGACTCTACAAGCCAGAAGAGAGTGGGGGCCAATATTCAACATCCTTAAAGAAAAGAACTTTCAACCCAGAATTTCATATCCAGCCCAAATGAGCTTCATAAGTGAAGAAAAAATAAAATCCTTCATGAACAAGCAAGTACTCAGAGATTTTGTCACCACTAGGCCTGCTTTACCAGAGCTTCTGAAAGAGGCATTACACATAGAAAGAAACAACCAGTACCAGCCAGCCTAAAGGCATACCAAATGCTAAAGAGCATCAACAGAATGAAGAATCTGCATAAACCAATGGGCAAAACAGCCAGCTAGCATGAAAATGGCAGTATCAAATTCACACATAAGAATATAAACCCTAAATGTAAATGGGCTAAATGCACCAATAAAAAGACACAGACAGGCAAATTGGATAAAAAGCCAAAACCCGACACTGTGCTGTATCCAGGAAACCCACCTCACACGCAAGGATACACAAAGGCTCAAAATAAAAGGATGGAGGAAGATGTACCAAGCAAATGGAGAGGAAAAAAAGCAGGAGTTGCAATTCTCCTCTTTGATAAAATAGACTTTAAAGCAACAAAGATAAAAAGGGACAAAGAAGGTCATTATATAATGGTAAAAGGATCGATACAACAAGAAGAGCTAACGATTCTAAATATATATGAACCCAATGCAGGAGCACCCAGATATATAAGGCAAGTTCTTAATGACTTGCAAAGAGAATGAGACTCCCACACAATAATAGTGGAAGACTTTAATACTCCACTGTCAATATCAGACAGATAAACCAGACAGAAAATTGAGAAGGATATCCAGGACTTAAACTTAGACCTGGAACAAGCAAACCTGATAGGTATTTACAGAACTCTCCACCCAAAATCCACAGAATATACATTCTTCTCAGCACCACATCACACCTACTCCAAAATTGACCACATAATTGGAAGTAAAGCACTCCTCAGCAAATGCAAAACAACTGAAATCATAACAAACAGTCTCTCAGACCATAGTGCAATCAAGTTGGAACTCAGAATTCAGAAAATAACTCAGAACTGCACAGCTTCATGAAAACCGAACAACTGGCTCTTGAATGTTGATTGGATAAACAATAAAATGAAGGCAGAAATAAAGAAGTTCTTCGAAACCAATGAGAACAAAGACACAACGTACCAGAATCACTGGGACACATTTAAAGCAGTCTGTAGAGGAAAATATATAGCAATAAGTGCCCACATGAGAAGAGTGGAGAGATTCAAAATGGACACCCTATCGTCAAAATTGAAAGAGCTAGAGAAACAAGATCAAAATGCTCAAAACCTAGCCAAAGACAAGAAATAACTAAGATCAGAGCAGAACTGAAGGAGATAGAGACACCAAAAACCCTTCAAAAAATCAATAAATCTAAGAGTTGGTTTTTCGAAAAGATCAACAAAATAGACAGACCACTAGCCAGACTGATAAAAAATAAAAGAGAGAACAACCAAATAGATGCAATAAAAAACGATAAAGGGGAAATCACCACAGATTCCACAGAAATTCAAACCATCATCAGAGAATAGTACAAACAACTCTATGCACATAAACTAGTAAACCAGGAAGAAATGGATAAATTCCTGGACGCCTGTGTCCTCTCAAGCCTAAACCTGGAGGAAGCCAAAACTATGAATAGACCAATAACAAGGTCTGAATTTGAGGCAGCAATTAAGAGCCTACCACACAAAGAAAACCCCAGGTACCGATGGGTTCACAGTCGAATTCTACCAGACACACAAAGCGGATCTAGTACCATTTTTTTTGAAACTATTTAAATAATTCAAAAAGTGGGAACGCTTCCCAAATCATTTTATGAGACCAACATCATCCTGATACCAAAACCTGGCAGAGACTCAACAAGAAAAGAAAACTTGAGGCCAATATCCGTGATGAACATAGATGCAAAAATCTTCAATAAAATACTGGCAAACCGATTGCAACAGCACATTTAAAAACTTATCCATCATGATCAAGTAGGATTCATCCCAGAGATGCAAGGCTGGTTCAACATACACAAGTCTATAAATATAATTCACCACATAAACAGAAGCAAAAACAAAACCCACATGATTATCTCAATTGATGCAGAGAAGGCATTTGACAAAATTTAACAGCCCTTTATGCTAAAAACTCTCAATAAACTTGGTATTGATGGAACATATCTCAAAGTAATAAAAGCTATTTATGACAAACCAACAGCCAATATCATACTTAATGGGCAAAAACTGGAAGCATTCCCTTTGAAATCTGGCACTAGACAAGGATGCCCTCTCTCACCACTCCTATTCAGCATAATACTGGAAGTTCTAGCCATAGCAATCAGGCAAAAAAAAAAAAAAAAGGGTATTCAAATAGGAAAGGTGGAAGCCAAATTGTCTCTATTTGAAGACGACAGGATAGTATACCTATAAGACCCCATCACCTCAGCCCAAAAGCTCCTGAAACTGATAAGCAACTTCAGCAAAGTCTCATGATATAAAATCAATGTGCAAAAATCACAAGCATTCCTATACACCAATAATAGACTTAAAGAGAACCAAATCAAGAATGAACTGACATTCACAGTTGCTACAAAGAAAATAAAATACCTACAAATACAATTAACAATGAACGTAAGGGACCTCTTCAAGGAAAACTACAAACCACTGCTCAACAAAATAAGAGAGGACACAAACAGATGGAGAAATATTCCATGTTCGTGGTTAGGAAGAATCAATATCGTGAAAACGGCTATACTGCCCAAAGTAATTTACACAATCAATACTATCCCCATCAAACTACCACTGAGTTTCTTCACAGAACTGGAAAAAACCACCATGAACTTCATATGGAACCAAAAGAGAGTCCGCATAACAAAGTCAGTTCTAAGCAAAAAGAACACAGCGGGAGACATCACACTACCAGACTTCAAACTATACTACAAGGCTACAGTAATCAAAACAGCTTGGTACTGATACCAAAACAGAGATATAGACCAATGGAACAGACAGAGGCATCGGAGGCAACACAACATATCTACAACCATATAATCTTTGATAAACCAGACAAAAACAAGCAATGGGGAAAGGATTCCCTGTTTAATAAATGGTGTTGGAAAAACTGGCTAGCCATGTGCAGAAAGCAGAAACTGGACACCTTCCTGACACCTTACACTACAATTAACTCCAGATGGATTAAAGACTTAAACATAAGACCTGACACCATAAAAACCCTAGAAGAAATTCTAGGCAAAACCGTTCAGGACATAGGAGTAGGCAAGGACTTCATGAACAAAACAAAAAAAGCATTGGCAACAAAAGCCAAAATAGACAAATGGGACCTAATCAAACTCCACAGCTTCTGCACGGCAAAAGAAACAGTCACTAGAGTGAATCGGCAACCATCAGAATGGGATAAAATCTTTGCAGCTTACGCATCTGACAAAGGGCTGATATCCAGAATTTACAAAGAACTCAAACAGGTTTAAAGGAAAAAAACAAGCAAGCCCATTCAAAAATGGGCAAAAGATATGAACAGACACTTTAGAAAAGAAGATATACATGAGGCCAACAAGCACATGAAAAAATGCTCATCATCATTGGTCATTAGAGAGATGCAAATCAAAACGACATTCAGATACCATCTCATGCCAGTTAGAATGGCGATCATTAAATTATCTGGAGACAGCCTATGCTGGAGAGGATGTGGAGAAATAGGAACACTCTTACACTGTTGGTGGGAGTGTACATTAGTTCAACCATTGTGGAAGACAGTGTGGCGATTCCTCAGGGACCTAGAAATAGAAATTCCATTTGGACAGGGAGGGAGGCAAGATGGTGTCATAGAGGGGACTCAGGATTGCAGCTCTCGGTGAAGGCGCAGAGGGTGAGTCCTAGCCGCATTCTCGGATGTTCCTTTTATGCCCACAGAGCGTTGAAAGTCCCAGGTGTGGGAGAGACACGGGACGCTAGCAGCCGGCTAACGCAGCTGGCTCCCGCTGCCTCTTTGGCCGGCGCCGCAGCGGGACCCAGCGCGGAACTCACTGGTCAGGGTGCCCTGTTAAACCGGCAATCTGAGATTTGGAAGGGCAGATTGGCATGTCCATCTGATTGAATGGGACTTGGACAATGTGCCAGACCAGGAGTTTCCTGGGAAGCGTGATCTGAGCCGGGGTAGTGGGCAGCGGCACGGGAGATCGCACGGATCCCAGTGCCCTATCAGCAGGCTCCTGGGGCGCCAGTGAGAGAGTCGACCTTTCAGCTTGGGGAGAGGAAGAGAGAGAGAGAGAGAGGACGGACTCTGAGGCAGGGAGCTGGGTGATCGGGCTCGGCGGGTCCCACGCTCATGGGGACAAGCAGGGCGGCGACTGGAGGCACTTGGGGCTGAGAGTTTTGTTGCTGGAATTTAGGATGGTGCAGCCCGGTCAGGGAGGGGCGCCCACCATTGCTGACAAAGTGCACCCCCACTTAAGTACCGCCCAGGACTGACGCAGCCTGCCATTGCCGAGGCAACCTGCCATAACAGAGAGACTCTGCGCTCCACAGAAGAAGGGAGCCCAGCAGCAACAGGGTGGACCCGCGCTAGTAGGTCAGAGCCCCGGCAGGCAAATAGTGAATAGACTGCCACCTAGTGGGGCAGGACAGTGCAACAGATACTCATAAAGAAAGCCCCAATCCCTGAGACAGAGCATCTAAGGGTGAAAAAAAAAGAGTGGTGTTTTATGAGTTCTATTGCAGGAGACATAAACAACCTCCCAACAACCCTGAATGAACAACGGAGCTCACAGCTCAGCACTGGAGCTCCTATAAAGCACAGACTGTCTCCTCAAGCAGCTCCCTGACCCCTGTATATCCAAGGAGTCACCCCAGAAAAGGACTAATCAGATTGACATTTGGCTGGCATCATTCTGAAACAAGGGCAGCAGAAGAAGAAACTGGAATCATCCCTCACTGTTCAGCAGCTGCTGCAGGTATACCCCAGAAAAGCAGGGCCTGGAGTGGACCTCAGCACTCATACAGCAGAGAGGATACATCATTAGAGGGAAAACTAAGTAACAGAAATACTTCATCATCAACAATCTCAGTGTCCACACAGAGACCCAATTGAAAAATCAGCCACTACTAAGACGACAGGTGGATAAATCCATAAAGATGGGAAGAAACCAGCGCAAAAAGGAGGAAAGCACCCGAAACCAAAACACCTCACCGCCAAAAAAGGACCAAAACTCCTCACCAGCAAGGGAACAAAGCTGGACGGAGAATGAATGTGATGAAATGACGGAATCAGACTTCAGAAAGTGGATAATGAGAAACTTCAGTGAGCTAAAGGAACACGTTCTAAACCAGTGCAAAGAAACTAAGAACCTTGAAAAAAGATTTGAAAAAAGATTCGAGCAACTGATAACGAAAATGGACAACTTAGAGAGGAATATGAATGAATTGAAGGAGCTTAAAAACACAACACGAGAACTTCGTGAAGCATGCACAAGTTTCAACAGCCGAATTGACCAAGCAGAAGAAAGAATATCAGAAGTTGAAGATCAAATCAATGAAATAAAACGAGAAACCAAGATTAAAGAAAAAAGCACAAAAAAGAATGAACAAAATCTCCAAGAAATGTGGGACTATGTGAAGAGACCCAACCTACGTTTGATAGGTGTACCAGAATGTGAGGAAGAGAATGAATCCAATCTGGAAAACACTCTTCAGGATATTATCCAGGAAAATTACCCCAACCTAGCAAGACAGGTCAATACTCAACTCCAGGAAATACAGAGAACACCACAAAAATACTCTGCAAGTAGAGCAACCCCAAGGCACATAATCGTCAGATTCACCAGGGTTGAAACGAAGGAGAAAATACTAAGGGCAGCCAGAGAGAAAGGTCAGGTCACCCACAAAGGGAAACCCATCAGACTCACAGCAGATCTCTCGGCAGAGACTCTACAAGCCAGAAGAGAGTGGGGACCAATATTCAACATCCTTAAAGAAAAGAGCTTTGAAACAGTCACTAGAGTGAATCGACAACCATCAGAATGGGAAAAAATCTTTGCAGTTTACACATCTGACAAAGGGCTGATATCCAGAATTTACAAAGAACTCAAACAGATTTACAGAAAAAAAACAAACAAGCCCATTCAAAAATGGGCAAAGGATATGAACAGACACTTTACAAAAGAAGACATACATGAGGCCAACAAACATATGAAAAAGTGCTCATCATCATTGGTCATTAGAGAGATGCAAATCAAAACCACATTGAGATATCATCTCACACCAGTTAGAATGGCGATCATTAAAAAATCTGGAGATAGCAGATGCTGGAGAGGATGTGGAGAAATAGGAACACTCTTACACTGTTGGTGGGAGTGTAAATTAGTTCAACCATTGTGGAAGACAGTGTGGCGATTCCTCAGGGACCTAGAAATAGAAATTCCATTTGACCCAGCAATCCCATTACTGGGTATCTATCCAAAAGACTGTGAATCGTTCTACTATAAGGACACATGCACACGAATGTTCATTGCAGCACTGTTTACAATAGCAAAGACCTGGAACCAACCCAAATGCCCATCGATGATAGACTGGACTGGGAAAATGTGGCACATATACACCATGGAATATTATGCAGCAATCAGAAATGATGAGTTTGTGTCCTTTGTAGGGACATGGATGAATCTGGAGAACATCATTCTCAGCAAACTGACACAAGAACAGAAAAAGAAATACCGCATATACTCACTCATAGGCGGGTGAGAAAAATGAGAACACATGGACACAGAGAGGCGGTCTACTATACACTGGGGACTGTTGGGGGAAATGGGGGAGGGACAGCGGGGGGGGCTGGGGGGGGATAGCCTGGGGATGAATACCAAGTGTGGGTGAGGGGGAGGAAGGCAGCAAAACACACTGCCATGTGTGTACCTATGCAACTATCTTGCACGTTCTGCACATGTACCCCAAAACCTATAATGCAATAAAAATTAAAAAAAAAAAAAAAAAATAATGGTATTGACAATAAAAATTACTATTATGTGCAGGTTTGACACTAAAAAAAAAAAAAAAAAAAAAAAAAAAAAAAAGAAAAGAGCTTTCAACCCAGAATTTCATATCCAGCGAAACTGAGCTTCATAAGTGAAGGAAAAATAAAATCCTTCACGAACAAGCAAGTACTCAGAGATTTTGTCACCACTAGGCCTGCTTTACAAGAGCTCCTGAAAGAGGCACTACACATAGAAAGAAACAACCAGTTCCAGCCATCCTAAAAGCATACCAAATGCTAAAGACCATCAACAAAATGAAGAATGTACATGAACCAACGGGCAAAACAGGCAGCTAGCATCAAAATGGCAGTATCAAATTCACACATAACAATATTAACCCTGAATGTAAATGGGCTAAATGCAACAATCAAAAGACACAGACTGGCAAATTGGATAAAAAACCAAAACCCATCAGTGTGCTGTATCCAGGAAACCCACCTCACATGCAAAGATACACAAAGGCTCAAAATAAAGGGATGGAGGAAATTTACCAAGCAAATGGAGAGCAAAAAAAAAGCAGGAGTTGCAATTCTCATCTCTGATAAAATAGACTTTAAAGTAACAAAGATCAAAAGGGACAAAGAAGGTCATTACATAATGGTAAAAGGATCGATACAACAAGAAGAGATAACGATTCTAAATATATATGGACCCAATGTCGGAGCACCCAGATATATAAGGCAAGTTCTTAATGACTTACAAAAGGACTTAGACTCCCATACAATAATAGTGGGAGACTTTAACACTCCACTGTCAATAGCAGACAGATCTACCAGACAGAAAATTAACAAGGATATCCAGGACTTGAACTCAGACATGGAACAAGCAAACCTGATAGACACTTACAGAACTCTCCACCACAAATCCACAGAATATACATTCTTCTCAGCACCACATCACACCTACTCCAAAATTGACCACATAATTGGAAGGAAAGCACTCCTCAGCAAATGCAAAACAACTGAAATCATAACAAACAGTCTCTCAGACCACAGTGCAATCAAGTTGGAACTCAGAATTCAGAAAATAACTCAGAACTGCACAGCTTTATGGAAACTGAACAACTGGCTCTTGAATGTTGATTGGATAAACAATGAAATGAAGGCAGAAATAAAGAAGTTCTTTGAAACCAACGAGAATGAAGACACAACGTACCAGAATCTCTGGGACACATTTAAAGCAGTTTGTAGAGGAAAATATATAGCAATAAGTGCCCACACGAGAAGAGGGGAGAGATCAAAAATTGACACCCTATCATCAAAATTGAAAGAGCTAGAGGAGCAAGATCAAAAAAGCTCAAAACGTAGCCGAAGACAAGAAATAACTAAGATCAGAGCAGAACTGAAGGAGATAGAGACAAGAAAAACCCTACAAAAAATCAATAAATCTAAGAGCTGTTTTTTCGAAAAGATCAACAAAATAGACAGACCACTAGCCAGACTGATAAAAAAGAAGAGAGAGAACAACCAAATAGATGCAATAAAAAATGATAAAGGGGAAATCACCACAGATTCCACAGAAATTCAAACCATCATCAGAGAATACTACAAACAACTCTATGCACATAAACCAGTAAATCAGGAAGAAATGGATAAATTCCTGGACGGCTGTGTCCTCCCAAGCCTAAACCAGGAGGAAGCCGAAACTATGAATAGACCAATAAGAAGGTCTGAATTTGAGACAGCAATTAAGAGCCTACCACACAAAAAAAGCCCAGGACCAGATGGGTTCACAGCTGAATTCTACCAGACACACAAAGAGGATCTGGTATCATTCCTTCTGAAACTATTCCAAATAATCCAAAAAGAGGGAACCCTTCCCAAATCATTTTATGAGACCAACATCATCCTGATACCAAAACCTGGCAGAGACTCAACAAGAAAAGAAAACTTCAGGCCAGTATCCATGATGAACATAGATGCAAAAATCTTCAATAAAATACTGGCAAACCGATTGCAACAGCACATTAAAAAACTTATCCATCATGATCAAGTAGGATTCATCCCAGGGATGCAAGGCTGGTTCAACATACTCAAGTCTATAAATGTAATTCACCACATAAACAGAAGCAAAAACAAAAATCACATGATTATCTCAATTGATGCAGAGAAGGCATTTGACAAAATTCAACAGCCCTTTATGCTAAAAACCCTCAATAATCTTGGTATTGATGGAACATATCTCAAAGTAATAAAAGCTATTTATGACAAACCAACAGCCAATATCATACTTAATGGGCAAAAACTGGAAGCATTCCCTTTGAAATCCGGCACTAGACAAGGATGCCCTCTCTCACCACTTCTATTCAACATAGTACTGGAAGTTCTAGCCAGAGCAATCAGGCAAGAAAAAGAAATAAAGGGTATTCAAATAGGAAAGGTGGAAGCCAAATTGTCTCTATTTGCAGACGACATGATAGTATACCTAGAAGACCCCATCACCTCAGCCCAAAAGCTCCTGCAACTGATAAGCAACTTCAGCAAAGTCTCAGGATATAAAATCAATGTGCAAAAACCACAAGCATTCCTATACACCAATAACAGACTTAAAGAGAACCAAATCAAGAAGGAACAGCCATTCACAATTGCTACAAAGAAAATAAAATACCTAGGAATACAACTCACTAGGAATGTAAGGGACCTCTTTAAGGAAAACTAGAAACAACTGCTCAACGAAATAAGAGAGGACACAAAGAGATGGAGAAACATTCCATGTTCGTGGTTAGGAAGAATCAATATCGTGAAAATGGCTATACTGCCCAAAGTGGTTTACACAATCAATGCTATCCCCATCAAACTACCATTGAATTTCTTCACAGAACTGGAAAAAACCACCATGAATTTCATATGGAACCAAAAAAGAGCCCGCATAGCCAAGTCAATTCTAAGCAAAAAGAACACAGCGGGAGGCATCACGCTACCAGACTTCAAACTATACTACAAGGCTACAGTAATCAAAACAGCATGGTACTGGTACCAAAACAGAGATATAGACCAATGGAACAGAACAGAGGCATCGGAGGCAACACAACACATCTCCAACCATATTATCTTTGATAAACCAGACAAAAACAGGCAATGGGGAAAGGATTCCCTATTTAATAAATGGTGTTGGGTAAACTGGCTAGCCATGTGCAGAAAGCAGAAACTGGACCCCTTCCTGACACCTTACACTAAAATTAACTCCAGATGGATTAAAGACTTAAACGTAAGACCTGACACCATAAAAACCCTAGAAGAAAATCTAGGCAAAACCATTCAGGACATAGGAGTAGGCAAGGACTTCATAAACAAAACACCAAAAGCATTGGTAACAAAAGCCAAAATAGACAAATGGGACCTAATCAAACTCCACAGCTTCTGCACGGCAAAAGAAACAGTCACTAGAGTGAATCGGCAACCATCAGAATGGGAAAAAATCTTTGCAGTTTACGCATCTGACAAAGGGCTGATATCCAGAATTTACAAAGAACTCAAACAGATTTACAGGAAAGAACAAACAAGCCCATTCAAAAATGGGCAAAGGATATGAACAGAAACTTTACAAAAGCAGACATATATGAGGCCAACAAACATATGAAAAAGTGCTCATCGTCATTGGTCATTAGAGAGATGCAAATCAAAACCACATTGAGATACCATCTCACACCAGTTAGAATGGCGATCATTAAAATATCTGGAGACAGCAGATGCTGGAGAGGTTGTGGAGAAAGAGGAACACTCTTACACTGTTGGTGGGAGTGTAAATTAGTTCAACCATTGTGGAAGACAGTGTGGCAATTCCTCAGGGACCTAGAAATAGAAATTCCATTTGACCCAGCAATCCCATTACTGGGTATCTATCCAAAGGACTATAAATCGTTCTATTATAAGGACACATGCACACGAATGTTCGTAGCAGCACTGTTTACAATAGCAAAGACCTGGAACCAACCCAAATGCCCAACGATGATAGTCTGGACTGGGAAAATGTGGCACATATACACCATGGAATATTATGCAGCAATCAAAAATGATGAGTTTGTGTCCTTTGTAGGGACATGGATGAATCTGGAGAACATCATTCTCAATTCTCAGCAAACTGACACAAGAACAGAAAAAGAAATACCGCATATACTCACTCATAGGTGGGTGAGAAAAATGAGAACACATGGACACAGAGAGGCGGTCTACTATACACTGGGGACTGTTGGAGGGAATGGGGGAGGGACAGCAGGGGGTGCTGAGGGGGATAGCCTGGGGATGAATACCAAGTTTGGGTGAAGGGGAGGAAAGCAGCAAAACACACTGCCATGTGTGTACCTATGCAACTATCTTGCTCGTTCTGCACATGTACCCCAAAACCTATAATGCAATAAAAATTAAAAAAAAAAAAAAAAGAAATTCCATTTGAACCAGCAATCCCACTACTGGGTATCTATCCAAAGGACTATAAATCGTTCTAGTATAAGGACACATGCACACGAATGTTCATTGCAGCACTGTTTACAATAGCAAAGACCTGGAACCAACCCAAATGCTCATCCAGAATAGACTGGACTGGGATAATGTGGCACATATACACCATGGAATATCATGCAGCAATAAAAAAATGATGAGTTTGTGTCCTTTGTAAGGACATGGATGAATTTGGAGAACATCATTCTGAGCAAACTGACCCAAGAACAGAAAAACAAATTCCGCATATTCTCACTCATAGGCGGGTGAGAAAAATGAGAACACATGGACACAGGGAAGGGGTCTACTACACACTGGGGTCTACTGGGGGAAATGGGGGAGGGACAGTGGGGGGGCTGGGGAGGGATAGCCTGGGGATAAATTCCAAGTGTGGGTGCAGGGGAGGAAGACAGCAAAGCACACTGCCATGTGTGTACCTATGCAACTATCTTGCACGTTCTGCACATGTACCCCAAAACCTATAATGCAATAAAAATTAAAAAAAAAGAGTCTATTCTATGTAGACAAGTTTTCGGTACCTCAGTGAATCAAAGAGACTGTTGCTATAGTAAGGCATCTAATTTATGTGGCCAAATCATGTAAGACTTACTAAATAATACACACCAGGGAAATAATTTGGAGTCTATTTTTGATGGACATTCATTCAGTACCACAGTGAATGATGCACACCCGTAAGGTAGCCAGGTGTCTATTTCAATGAGACACTATTCATAGCCTCAGTGGATAATATGCACATGTGGATTAATCAGGATTACATTTCTTTTTTTTTTTATCTTTTTTTTTATTTTTTATTTATTTATTTATTTATTTATTTATTTATTTTTATTTTTTTTTTTATTGCATTATAGGTTTGGGGGTACATGTGCAGAACGAGCAAGATAGTTGCATAGGTACACACATGGCAGTGTGCTTTGCTGCTTTCCTCCCCTTCACCCACACTTGGTATTCATCCCCAGGCTATCCCCCCCAGCCCCCCCCTGCTGTCCCTCCCCCATTCCCCCCAACAGTCCCCAGTGTATAGTAGACCGCCTCTCTGTGTCCACGTGTTCTCATTTTTCTCACCCACCTATGAGCGAGTATATGCGGTATTTCTTTTTCTGTTCTTGTGTCAGTTTGCTGAGAATGATGTTCTCCAGATTCATCCATGTCCCTACAAAGGACAAAAACTCATCATTTTTGATTGCTGCATAATATTCCATGGTGTATATGTGCCACATTTTCCCAGTCCAGTCTATCATCGTTGGGCATTTGGGTTGGTTCCAGGTCTTTGCTATTGTAAACAGTGCTGCAATGAACATTCGTGTGCATGTGTCCTTATAGTAGAACGATTTATAATCCTTTGGATAGATACCCAGTAATGGGATTGCTGGGTCAAATGGAATTTCTATTTCTAGGTCCCTGAGGAATCGCCACACTGTCTTCCACAATGGTTGAACTAATTTACACTCCCACCAACAGTGTAAGAGTGTTCCTATTTCTCCACATCCTCTCCAGCATCTGCTGTCTCCAGATTTTTTAATGATCGCCATTCTAACTGGTGTGAGATGGTATCTCAATGTGGTTTTGATTTGCATCTCTCTAATGACCAATGACGATGAGCACTTTTTCATATGTTTGCTGGCCTCATGTATGTCTGCTTTCGTAAAGTTTCTGTTCATATCCTTTGCCCATTTTTGAATGGGCTTGTTTGTTTTTTTCCTGTAAATCTGTTTGAGTTCTTTGTAAATTCTGGATATCAGCCCTTTGTCGGATGCGTAAACTGCAAAGATTTTTTCCCATTCTGATGGTTGCCGATTCACTCTAGTGACTGTTTGTTTTGCTGTGCAGAAGCTGTGGAGTTTGATTAGGTCCCATTTGTCTATTTTGGCTTTTGTTGCCAATGCTTTGGGAGTTTTGTTCATGAAGTCCTTGCCTACTCCTATGTCCTGAATGGTTTTGCCTAGATTTTCTTCTAGGGTTTTTATGGTGTTGGGTCTTACGTTTAAGTCTCTAATCCATCTGGAGTTAATTTTAGTGTAAGGTGTCAGGAAGGGGTCCAATTTCTGCTTTCTGCACATGGCTAGCCAGTTTTCCCAACACCATTTATTAAATAGGGAATCCTTTCCCCATTGCCTGTTTTTGTCTGGTTTATCAAAGATAATATGGTTGTAGATGTGTTGTGTTGCCTCCGATGCCTCTGTTCTGTTCCATTGGTCTATATCTCTGTTTTGGTACCAGTACCATGCTGTTTTGATTACTGTAGCCTTGTAGTATAGTTTGAAGTCTGGTAGCGTGATGCCTCCCGCTGTGTTCTTTTTGCTTAGAATTGACTTGGCTATGCGGGCTCTTTTTTGGTTCCATATGAAATTCATGGTGGTTTTTTCCAGTTCTGTGAAGAAATTCAATGGTAGTTTGATGGGGATAGCATTGATTGTGTAAATTACTTTGGGCAGTATAGCCATTTTCACGATATTGATTCTTCCTAACCACGAACATGGAATGTTTCTCCATCTGTTTGTGTCCTCTCTTATTTCATTGAGCAGTTGTTTGTAGTTTTCCTTAAAGAGGTCCCTTACATTCCTAGTGAGTTGTATTCCTAGGTATTTTATTTTCTTTGTAGCAATTGTGAATGGCAGTTCGTTCTTGATTTGGTTCTCTTTAAGTCTGTTATTGGTGTATAGGAATGCTTGTGATTTTTGCACATTGATTTTATATCCTGAGACTTTGCTGAAGTTGCTTATCAGTTGCAGGAGCTTTTGGGCTGAGGTGATGGGGTCTTCTAGGTATACTATCATGTCGTCTGCAAATAGAGACAATTTGGCTTCCACCTTTCCTATTTGAATACCCTTTATTTCTTTTTCTTGCAGGATTACATTTCATATGGCCACTGGCTCGTAATTTTTGTGAATAATGCACAAATGTAAAGTACTCATCAGTCTGTTTCACAGAGCCACTCATTCCGAGGTTCGCTGAATAATACAAATATATAAGACAGACAGAATCCTGATTCATATGGTCACACAATCAGAACCTCACTGAATAACACACACGTGGGGAAACCTTACAAGTCTACTTTATATAGCCTCTCATTTGCAGCCTCAGCGAATAATGCACACGTGTGTATTAGACACTAGTCTATTTGATATGGCCACAAAATCAAGGCCTGAGTGGATAATACAGAAATTTTCAATAAACACAAGTCTATTACATATGCCCAAATACTCAAAGTCAGAGTCAATAATACGCACCTGTGGACTAGTCAAAAAACAATTTCATATGGCCAAGGATTTAGAGCTTCAGTGAATAATACATACCTGGGGAATAACAGGACGCTATTACATATGGCACCTATTTCAAAAATTTATTGAATAAGAAACACCTGTATTGTAGTCGGAATTCTCTTTTGTATGGCCACATATTCAGAACCTAACTGAAAGACATACACCTTGGGGAAAGTCAGGATTCTATTTTGTGTAGCCACATATTCAGAACCTAAATGAATAACATACACCTTGGGGAAAATCAGGTTTCTATTTCCCATAGTCACCCATTTAAAAACCAAATGTAAAAACGCACACCTGCGAAATATTCAGGAGTGTCTGTTTTATGGCCACTCCTTCAGAGCCTCACAGAATAATACAGAACTATGGAAATTCAGGAGTGTATTTCACATGGCCACTTATTCTGAACCTCATTGAAGAATCATGTATATCTAAAAAATACTCAAGATTCTATTATATATAGCCAGTTATTCAGAGACTCACCGAATAATGCACACCTGGAGAATAGTCCACAGACAATTTTGTATGACCTTTCACCCAGTGACTCAGTGAAAAATGCACAGCTGAGATAGAGTCAGGAGAATAGAGTCATGAGTCTATTTTCTGTGGTGAAACATTCAGAAACTAACTGAAGAATACCCACCTTTGAAATTGTCAGAGTCCATGTCATAAGACCACTCAATCAAAGCATTACCGAATAATGCACAATGGGACAATAGTATGGAGTCTATTACATATGGCCTTTCATTTAGAGCTTCAGTGCATAATAAAGAGCTTTGGAGAGAGAGATCCAAGATGGCTGATCGCTAACAGCTTGGGATTGTAGCTCCCAGTGAAAGCTCGGAAAACGTGAGGACGCCACATTTTCAGAGAAATTTTCATCACCCACGGACAAGAAGATTTCCAGTGGAGGAGCCCCGCGGGTCGCCAGCGCGACTTCTGTGGCCGGTGCAGTGGTTCTGCCATCGCCTCAGCGCTGCAGCTCTTCTTGCACAGTGAGCGGGACTGGTACCCCTACTCACTGGTGTTTGGAGCTCTGGGAAGGCAGAGCCGCTTGTTGCGGACTCAAGAAGGAAGCCAGACCGGAGATTCCCAGGCAGAAGAGCACCATCAGTCTTATCGCTGTTGTTTTCGCTGGCGCAGTGGGTTGCTCGGATTCCAGCACTGGGAATCAATAAATTGGACATCCTCTCAGGAACTTAATCAGAAAGGCGCTAATTGTAAAGATATCAGATGGATAAAATCACAATAAAGGGGGAAAAAAAGCCTAAAAAGGCCGAGAAAACTGAAAGTCAGAACCCCTCTCCCTCTACAGGGGATAGTAATTGCTCATCAGCAACGGAACAAGCCCTAATGGAAGAGGACTGTGTTCAAGTATCTGAAGGTGACTTTAGAAGGTGGATGGTAAAAAACCTCTGGGAATTGAAGCAATTTGTTCTAAACCAATGCAAAGAAACTAAGAACTTTGAAAAAAGGTTAGACGAAATGTTAAAAAGAATGGACAATATAGAAAGGAATATAAATGAACTAATGGAGTTGAAAAATACAACACGATAACTTAGTGAAATATGCACAAGTTTGAATAGCCGAATTGATCAAGCAGAAGAAAGGATATCAGAGGTCGAAGACCGACTGAATGAAATGGAACGAGAAGACAAGAATAGAGAAAAAAGGATAAAAAGGAATGAGCAAAGTCTCCAAGAAATATGAGACTATGTGAAAAGACCTAATCTACGTTTGATAGGTGTACCTGAATGTGATGGAGAGAATGAATCCCAGCTGGAAAATATTCTTCAGGATATTATCCAGGAGAATTTTTCCGATCTAGCAAAGCAGGATACCATTCAACCTTAGGTAATACCGAGAACACCACAAAGATATTCCTTAAGAAGTGCAACACCAAGACACATAATCATTAGATTCACCAGCGTTGAAAAAAAGGAGAAAATACTAAGGGCATCCAGAGAGAAAGGTCAGGTTACCCACAAAGGGAAGCCTATTAGACTTACAGCAGATCTCTCATTAGAAACCCTACAAGCCAGAAGAGAGTGGGGGCCGATATTTAACATCCTCAAAGAACAGAAATTTCAGCCCAGAATTTCATATCCTGCCAAACTAAGCTTCACAATTGAAGGAAAAATAAAATCTTTTATGAACAAGCAAGTACTCAGAGATTTTATTACCACCAGGCCTGCTTTACAAAAACTTCTGAAAGAAGCATTACACACAGAAAGGAACAACCAGTATTAGCCTTTCTAAAAATATATCAAAAAGTAAAAAACATCAACATAAAGAAGAATTTACATCAACAAATGGATAAAATAGCCAGTTAACATCAAATGGCAGTAATCTTAAATTGAAATCGACTAAATTTTCTAATTAAAAGATACAGCCAGAATCTAACGGTATACTATATCCAGACCTATTTCATATCCAAAGATATACATAGACTAAAAACAAAGTGTTGGAGAAAGATTTACCAATCAAATAGAGAAAAAAAACAAATAAATAAACAAAAAGGAGTTGCAATTCATGCATTTGATAAAACAGATTTCAAACCAAAAAGATAGAGTGGTATAAGGATCAATGCATCCTAACACCCAGATACATAATACCCATAAAGAGATTCAGGCTCAAAGAAACAGAAAATTAATAAGCATATCCACAATCTGAACTCAGATTAGTGACAAGTAAACTTAATAAGCAAACTCTCCACTTTAGATAAATAAAATATACATTCTCCATTTTAAATACATAAAATAATGATTGGCCATTATTAATAGCCATTTATAGAATAAAGCAATATTTCTGTTCTCTCTCCCTCTTTTTCTTCCTCTCTTTTCCTTTCAAAAAAAAAAAAAGGGTTGGAGGCTTCCGAACTAAATCAAGAGGGCATGCTAGGTCATCTCTGAAAAGCTTCTTAACACCTGAGGGCTTATCCAGCTGTCAAGAAGAGAGAAGAAAGAGATGCCTTCAGCATTTGTTTTTTGTTTGTTTGCATCCTCAATCTATCTTCCTTCTCTGTTGAAAAAAAAAATAGACTCAGCTCAAGGAGCTCCTGCCCTCAAGGAGCTCACCTTCCAGTGGGGCATAGAATGATCTTCTGAGGATTCAAATGGAGACAGGAACTACTGACCGTCAAATCCAGGGGGACCAAGTGCAAATGTTTACTTTCAAAGGCAAGTAGAATAAATGACAGAAGCAGAAAGGTGTATCTCTTGTCACTGTATCAGTCAGAATGAGAAAGTTTGTGCTTCAGTAACGAACAGTGCACTCACACCATGTCCAAACGGGCTGGCGGAGGAGACTCAGCTTTACATTCTCACTCAGGCTGACCAAGGCCACCACCTTGCAATTGCACCTGCTAGAACACACCAAGGCAGAGAAAGAATGACAGGAATCTTGGACCTGCAATTACATTCTTCAACTCATAATAGGTTTCACTTCCACTGGCTGCCCTAACCAATTCACTAAGTGTCTACTAAGCAACGAATTCAAACTAGTCCTGTGCCTCTACCTAATTACAGAGGGGTAGGACATTGTAACCCTCCAACGAGCCCGAAGGGAGGGCAAGTGGATGTGAGTGAGCCTTAGGACCCCATGGGCAGACTTCTGCCCCAATAGATGCTGGGGACTGACCGTGTTGATCTTCCTTCAAAAAAACTTAGCGTAACCTTCTTGAAACCTTGTTTCTTTAGTTTATTTTTTAATTTCCTACTTTCGATAAACACATGAGCATAAGAGATTCTTTGTTTCTCTTAACTTTTCCATAAATGATAACTAGCATTCAGTTCAGAGTGGGAGTGATAGGGGTGAGTGGAGACCATGGCATAAGGGGACAGAGATAGGGGCAGCTTCTCCCCTCTCTGCCTTATGGTGGCTGTGTTGGAATACCAGCAGTCTCAGTGGCACCAGTTGGTTTTCTTCCAAAGAGAAGCCAAAAATCTGATTATTGTTCAGTATAGTCTCGTGATGTTAATATATTAGCAAGTAAGCTAACTTTTTAAAAAAATAGTGCTGGCCACACTACAGACATCAGAAATGTATGAAATAAAAGCGAATGCCTGGCCACCAGTGGGACACTGCTGCTTTAACCAACACCTTCTTCTTCTTAGAGAAAGGGACAGGGCTCCTGGGGAAGGAGAAAGTGGCCTAAAGTCAGCAGCAGCTTAGAGGACAGGGACAGACTGGGCGAGAGGACCTGTGCTCCGAGCACCCAAGTCCTTGGCCTCTCCTTAAGACTCTCCCATCAAAACTGACCAACACGGCTCCTCCTGAGATGCAACACGGCTTGGCATGGGTCCATGCCTCTTCCCTGCTTCCTTGTCTTTCCTCAACTGTGGTTATTCCAGGTCTTGGCAAGCATTTGAACCACACCAAACTGCCAGACCCACAAACTAAGAGAACTTCCAGCATGGAGGAGCTTTCCCATGGTCCCTGCTCATGGATATGTCCCAGAGAAGGCTGGCAGGGGTGACCTCCCCTGAGGAACCTCAGCTTTCCCACTCAGGACAGACCCCCTTCAGAGCTGGAGCCTCCAATCTCTTAAACTAATGCATGGCCAGAGGGCTCTGGGACCCCTGTTGGGTGTCCTCCTATACTGAGACCCTCTCCTTCCTGAGTTTTAGATCTTTTTCAGGGGAGCAGCTCACGCTGCCTGGGATTGAGACTAGCAAACCAGAGCCATGCAGTGCACCCGGAGATAACACAGGGCCGCTCACATCATGCTGGATGTTCTCCAAAGCCTGACAGGTAGGATTTTGCCTAAGAGCCCTCATTGAGCTTAAAGATTCAGAGGGGAGACCAGGCATGGTGGCTCACACCTGTAATCCCAGTACTTTGGGAGGCCAAGGTGGGCAGAAAAAAAATAAATAAAAAAATAAAGAGCTTTGGAATAGTCAGGACCCTCTTTCAGGTAGCCCCAAGATATGCAGCTACGTGAATGATACACACATGTGTGATAGTCAGGAGCTTATTTGATATGGACACTCATACAGCACCTCTTCGAATACTGCACATTTGCGGAATAATCACTAGTCTATTTCATATGGTGATTCATTTGGAGAGTCAAAAAATAACGCACACCTGTGGATTAAAATGGGGTCCATTACATAAGGCCACGCTTTCAGTGTTTCAGTGAATAATATGTATAACTGATAAGTCAGGAATATGTTTCACATGGCCACTCGTTCAGGGCTTCAATCCATAATACTCCGCTCAGAAATAGGCAAGGATCTACTTCAAAATGTACACATTCAGAGTCTCTGTAAGTAACGCAAACATGGGCAATACACAAGATTCTCTTTTCTGTGCCCACTTTGTCACAGTTTCATTCAATAATACACCCGGGAAGAGTTAAGAGTCTGCTTCATGTAGCCACTCATTTAATGCCTCAGTGAATAATTCACACCGGAGTAACAGTCGAGAATTCTTTATATGGCCACTCACTATGTGACTCCCTAAATGATACACACCTGGGGAATCCTCTCATTCTATTTCATAATAGCACATATTTACAACCTTATTGAATAATTCACAATGGAGCAATAGTCAGATGTCTATTCTTTCTGGCCTCTCATTCAACGTTTCAGTGAATGAAAAACTTCTATGGAGTAATCAGGGCACTGTTTAAGATAGCCATGAATTAAGTGCCTTCCTGAGTATGTGCACACCTGGGTGATAGTCAGGAGTTTATTTTATATAAACGCTAATTCTGGGTATTGCTGAGTAATACACAACTGGGGGAGTGTCAGGAGTCTATTTGATATGGACACTCATACAGAACCTGTTCGAATTATGCACACATGGAGAATAATCAGGAGTCTATGTCACAGGGCTACTCATTCAAACAAACAGTGAATAAGCCTCATGTGGAGTAATGAGAAGTCTGTTTTATATGGCCTTTCTTTCACAGCCTCACTGAATATTACACACCTGTGATATAGTCTGGAGTCTATTGTTTATGGCCTCTCCTTCAGAGCATCACTGAATAATGCCCACCTGGGGAATAGTCAGAAGTCTCTATCCTATGGCCTCTCATCGAGAGCCTCACTAAATGTAAACACCTGGGAAAATAGTCAGGATTTACTTATATCACCTCATTTAGAATCTCACTCAATAATACACACCTGTGGAAGAGTATGGAGACTTTTTTATGTGGCTACTCTTTCGGAGTGCCACTTTTTAATGTGGCGAATTCAAGAGTCTATTTTATGTAGACAAATTTTTGGAACCTCAGTGAATCAAAGAGACTCTTGCTATAGTAAGGCATCTAAGTAATATGGCCATATCTTGTAAGCCTTACTAAATAATACACACCAGGGAAATAATTTGGAGTCTATTTTTGATGGACATTCATTCAGAGCCACGGTGAATAATGCACACCCTTAAGGTAGCCAGGTGTATATTTCAGTTGGACACTATTCATAGCCTCAGTGGTAATATGCACCTGTGGATTAATCAGGATTACATTTCGTATGGCCAATGGCTCGTAATTTCAGTGAATAATGCAGAAATATAAAGTACTCATCAGTCTATTTCGAAGAGCCACTCATTTCGAGATTCACTGAATAATACAAATATATAAGACAGACAGAATCCTGATTCATATGGTCACACAATCAGAGCCTCACTGAATACCACACACGTGGCGAAACCTTACAAGTCTACTTTATATAGCCTCTCATTTGCAGCCTCAGCGAATAATGCACACGTGTGTAATAGACACTAGTCTATTTGATATAGCCACAAAATCAAAGACTGAGTGGGTAATACACAACTTTAGAATAGTCACAAGTCTATTCCTTATGCCCTAATACTCAAAGTCAGAGTCAATAATACACACCTGTGGACTAGTCTAAAAACAATTTCATATGGCAAAAGATTTAGAGCCTTAGTGAATAATACATACCTGGGGAAAAATCAGGATGCTATTACATATGGCACCTATTTCAGAGATTCGTTGATTAAGGAACACATGCATTGTAGTCGGAATTCTATTTTGTATGGCCACATATTTAGAACCTAACTGAAAGACATACATTTAGGGGAAAGTCAGGATTCTATTTTGTATAACCACATATTCAGAACCTAAATGAATAACATACACATTGGGGAAAGTCAGGATTCTATTTTTCATACCCACCCATTTAGATACCAAATGTAAAAACACACACCTGCGGAGTATTCAGAAGTGTCTGTTTTATGGCCACTCATTCATAGCCTCACAAAATAATACAGAACTACGGAAATTCAGGAGTGTATTTTTTATATTTTTTAAATATTTATTGCATTATAGGTTTTGGGGTACATGTTCAGAACGTGCAAGTTATTTGAATAGGTACACACATGACAGTGTGTTTTGTTGCCTTCCTCCCCTTCACACACACTTGGCATTTATTTCCAGGCTATCCCTCCCCAGCCACCTTCCCACCAATGTTTCTCACCCATTCTCCCAATAGAACCCTGTGTGTAGTAGACCACATCCCTGTGTCCATGTGTTCTTATTTTTCTCACCCGCCTTTGAGTGAGAATATGCGGTATTACTTTTTCTGTTCTTGTGTCAGTTTGCTGAGAATGATGTTCTCCAGATTCATCCAAGATTTTACAAAGGACACAAACTCATCATTTTTGATTGCTGCATAATATTCCCTGGTGTTTATGTGCCACATGTTCTCAGTCCAGTCTATCATCGATGGGCATTTGGGTTGGTTCCATGTCTTTGCTATTGTAAACAGTGCTGCAATGAACATTCGTGTGCATGTTTCCTTAGAGTTGAACGATATATATTCCTTTGGATATATACCCAGTAATGGGATTGCTGGGTCAAATGGAACTTCTATTTCTAGGTCCTTGAGGAATAGTCACACTGTCTTCCACAATGGTTGAACTAATTTAAACTCCCACCAACAGTGTAAGAGGGTTCCTATTTCTCCACATACTCTCCAGCATCTGCTGTCTCAAGATTTTTTAATGATCGCCATTCTAACTGGCGTGAGATGCTATCACAATGTGGTTTTGATTTGCATCTTTCTAATGACCAGAGATGATGAGAATTTTTTCATGTGATTGTTGGCCTCATGTATGTCTTCTTTTGTAAAGTGTCTGTATATATCCTTTGCCCATTTTTGAATGGGCTTGTTTGTTTTTTTTTCCTGTAAATCTGTTTGAGTTCTTTGTAAATTCTGGATATCAGCACTTTGTCAGATGCATAAACTGCAAAGATTTTTTCCCATTCTGATGGTTGCAGATTCATTCTAGTGACTGTTTCTTTTGCCATGCAGAAGCTGTCAATTTGATTAGGTACAATTTGTCTATTTTGGCTTTTGTTGCCAATGATTTTGATGTTTTGGTCATGAAGTCCTTGCCTACTCCTATGTCCTGAATGGTTTTGCCTAGATTTTCTTCTAGGGTTTTTATGGTGTCAGGTCTTACGTTTAAGTCTTTAATCCATCTGGAGTTAATTGTAGTGTAAGGTGTCAGGAAGGGGTCCAGTTTCTGCTTTCTGCACATGGCTAGCCAGTTTTTCCAACACCATTTATTAAACAGGGAATCCTTTCCCCATTGCTTGTTTCTGTCTGGTTTATCAAATATTATATGGTTGTAGATATGTTGTTTTGCCTCCAATGCCTCTGTTTTGTTCCATTGGTCTATATCTCTGTTTTGGTAGCAGTACCATGCTGTTTTGATTACTGTAGCCTTGTAGTATAGTTTAAAGTCTGGTAGTGTGATGCCTCCCGCTGTGTTCTTTTTTCTTAGATTTGACTTCTTTATGCGGGCTCCATTTTGGTTCCATATAAAGTTCATGGTGGTTTTTTCCAGTTCTGTGAAGAAATTCAATGGTAGTTTGATGGGGATAGCATTGATTGTGTGAGTTACTTAGGGCAGTATAGCCGTTTTTACGATATTGATTCTTCCTAACCACGAACATGGAATATTTCTCCATCTGTTTGTGTCCTCTCTTATTTCGTAGAGCAGTGGTTTGTAGTTTTCATTAAAGAGGTCCCTTACGTTCCTTGTGAGTTGTATTCCTAGGTATTTTATTTTCTTTGTAGCAATTGTGAATGGCAGTTCGTTCTTGATTTGGTTCTCTTTAAGTCTGTTATTTGTGTATAGGAATGCTTGTAATTTTTGCACATTGATTTTATAACCTGAGACTTTGCTAATGTTGCTTATCAGTTTCCGGAGTTTTTGGGCTGAGGTGATGGGGTCTTCTAATATCCTATCATGTCATCTGCAAATAGAGACAATTTGGCTTCCACCTTTCCTATTTGAATACCCTTTATTTCTTTTTCTTGCCTGATTGCTCTGGCTAGAACATCCAGTACTATGTTGAATACTAGTGGATAGAGAAGCCATTCTTGTCTTCTGCCATATTTCAAAGTGAATGCTTCCGCTTTTTGCCCATTAAGTATGATATTGGCTGTTGGTTTGTCATAAATAGCTTTTATTACTTTGAGATATATTCCATCAATACCAAGTTTATCGAGGGCTTTTATCATAAAGGGCTGTTGAATTTTGTCAAATGCATTCTCTGCATCAATTAAGATAATTATGTGATTTTTGTTTTTGGTTCTGTTTATGTGGTGAATTACATTTATAGACTTGCGTATGTTGAACCAGCCTTGCATCCCCGGGATGAATCCTACTTGATCATGATGGGTAAGTTTTTTAATGTACTTTTGCAATAGGTTTGCCAATATTTTATTGAAGATTTTTGCATCTATGTTCATCATGGATATTGGCCTGAAGTTTTCTTTTCTTGTTGAGACCCTGCCGGGTTTTGGTATCAGGATGATGTTGGTCTCATAAAATGATTTGGGAAGGGTTCCCTCTTTTTGGATTATTTGGAATAGTTTCAGAAGGAATGGTACCAGATCCTCTTTGTGTGTCCGATAGAATTCGGCTGTGAACCCATATGGACCTGGACCTTTTTTTGTGTGGTAGGCTCTTATTGCTGCCTCTACTTCAGACCTTGTTATTGGTCTATTCATAGTTTTATCTTCCTCCTGGTTTAGGCTTGGGAGGACACAGGCGTCCAGAAAGTTATCCATTTCTTCCTGGTTTACTAGTTTATGTGCATAGAGTTGTTTGTAGTATTCTCTGATGATGGTTTGAATTTCTGTGGAATCTGTGGCGATTTCCCCATTATCTTTTTTATTGCATTTATTTGGTTGTGCTCTCTTTTCTTTTTTATCAGTCTGGCTACTGGTCTATTTTGTTGATCTTTTCAAAAAATCAGCTCGTGGATTTATTGATTTTTTGAAGGGTTTTTATTGTCTCTATCTCCTTCAGTTCTGCTCTGATCTTAGTTATTTCTTGTCTTCCGCTAGGTTTTGAGCTTTTTTGATCTTGCTCCTCTAGCTCTTTCAATTTTGACGATAGGGTGTCTATTTTGGGTCCCTCCACTCTTCTCATGTGGGCACTTATTGCTATATATTTTCCTCTACAGACTGCTTTATATGTGTTCCAGAGATTCTAGTACGTTGTGTCTTTGTTCTGGTTGGTTTTGAAAAACTTCTTTATTTCTGCGTTCATTTCATTGTTTATCTAATCAAAATTCAAGAGCCAGTTGTTCAGTTTCTATGAAGTTGTGCGTTTCTGAGTTATTTTCTGAATTCTGAGTTCCAACTTGTTTGCACTATGGTCTGAGAGACTGTTTGTTATTATTTCAGTTGTTTTGCCTTTGCTGAGGAGTGCTTTACTTCTAATTTTGTGGTCCATTTTGGAGTAGGTGTGATGTGGTGCTGAGAAGAATGTATATTCTGTGGATTTGGGGTGGAGATTTCTGTAAATGTCTATCAGGTTTGCTTATTTGAGGTCTGAGTTCAAGTCCTGAATTTCCTTGTTGATTTTCTGTCTGGTTGAACTGTCTGATATTGACAGTGGAGTGTTAAAGTCTCCCACTCCTATTGTGTGGGAGTCTAAGTCTCTTTGTAAGTCATTAAGAACTTGCCTTGTATATCTGGGTGCTCCTGCATTGGGTCCATATATATTTAGATCGTTAGCTCTTCTTGTTGTATCAAACCTTTTAACATTATATAATGACCTTCTTTGTTCCTTTTGATCTTTGCATTTTTTTTTTTTAAATTTTTATTGCATTATAGGTTTGGGGGTACATGTGCAGAACGAGCAAGATAGTTGCATAGGTACACACATGGCAGTGTGCTTTGCTGCTTTCCTCCCCTTCACCCACACTTGGTATTCATCCCCAGGCTATCCTCCCCAGCCCCCCTCTGCTGTCCCTCCCCCATTCCCCCCAACAGTCCCCAGTGTATAGTAGACCGCCTCTCTGTGTCCACGTGTTCTCATTTTTCTCACCCACATATGAGTGAGTATATGCGGTATTTCTTTTTCTGTTCTTGTGTCAGTTTGCTGAGAATGATGTTCTCAAGATTCATCCATGTCCCTACAAAGGACACAAACTCATCATTTTTGATTGCTGCATAATATTCCATGGTGTATATGTGCCACATTTTCCCAGTCCAGTCTATCATCGTTGGGCATTTGGGTTGGTTCCAGGTCTTTGCTATTGTAAACAGTGCTGCAATGAACATTCGTGTGCATGTGTCCTTATAGTAGAACGATTTATAGTCCTTTGGATAGATACCCAGTAAAGGGATTGCTCGGTCAAATGGAATTTCTTTTTCTAGGTCCCTGAGGAATCGCCACACTGTCTTCCAGAATGGTTGAACTAATTTACACTCCCACCAACAGTGTAAGAGTGTTCCTCTTTCTCCACATCCTCTCCAGCATCTGCTGTCTCCAGATTTTTTAATGATCGCCATTCTAACTTGTGTGAGATGGTATCTCAATGTGGTTTTGATTTGCATCTCTCTAACGACCAATGACGATGAGCACTTTTTCATATGTTTGCTGGCCTCATGTATGTCTGCTTTCGTAAAGTTTCTGTTCATATCCTTTGCCCATTTTTGAATGGGCTTGTTTGTTTTTTTCCTGTAAATCTGTTTGAGTTCTTTGTATATTCTGGATATCAGCCCTTTGTCAGATGCGTAAACTGCAAAGATTTTTTCCCATTCTGTTGGTTGCCGATTCACTCTAGTGATTGTTTGTTTTGCCGTGCAGAAGCTGTGGAGTTTGATTAGGTCCCATTTGTCTATTTTGGCTTTTGTTGCCAATGCTTTTGGTGTTTTGTTCATGAAGTCCTTGCCTACTACTATGTCCTGGATGGTTTTGCCTAGATTTTCTTCTAGGGTTTTCATGGTGTCAGGTCTTACGTTTAAGTCTTTAATCCATCTGGAGTTAATTTTAGTGTAAGGTGTCAGGAAGAGGTACAGTTTCTGCTTTCTGCACATGGCTAGCCAGTTTTCCCAACACCATTTATTAAACAGGGAATCCTTTCCCCATTGCCTGTTTTTGTCTGGTTTATCAAAGATAATATGGTTGTAGATGTGTTGTGTTGCCTCCGATGCCTCTGTTCTGTTCCATTGGTCTATATCTCTGTTTTGGTACCAGTACCATGCTGTTTTGATTACTGTAGCCTTGTAGTATAGTTTGAAGTCTGGTAGCGTGATGCCTCCCGCTGTGTTCTTTTTGCTTAGAATTGACTTGGCTATGCGGGCTCTTTTTTGGTTCCATATGAAATTCATGGTGTTTTTTTCCAGTTCTGTGAAGAAATTCAATGGTAGTTTGATGGGGATAGCATTGATTGTGTAAATTACTTTGTGCAGTATAGCCATTTTCACGATATTGATTCTTCCTAACCACGAACATAGAATGTTTCTCCATCTGTTTGTGTCCTCTCTTATTTCGTTGAGCAGTTGTTTGTAGTTTTCCTTAAAGAGGTTCCTTACATTTCTAGTGAGTTGTATTCCTAGGTATTTTATTTTCTTTGTAGCAATTGTGAATGGCAATTTGTTCTTGATTTGGTTCTCTTTAAGTCTGTTATTGGTGTATAGGAATGCTTGTGATTTTTGAACATTGATTTTATATCCTGAGACTTTGCTGAAGTTGCTTATCAGTTGCAGGAGCTTCTGGGCTGAGGTGATGGGGTCTTCTAGGTATACTATCATGTCGTCTGCAAATAGAGACAATTTGGCTTCCACCTTTCCTATTTGAATACCCTTTATTTCTTTTTCTTGCCTGATTGCTCTGGCTAGAACTTCCAGTACTATGTTGAATAGAAGTGGTGAGAGAGGGCATCCTTGTCTAGTGCCAGATTTCAAAGGGAATGCTTCCAGTTTTTGCCCTTTAAGTATCATATTGGCTGTTGGTTTGTCATAAATAGATTTTATTACTTTGAGATATGTTCCATCAATACCAAGATTATTGAGGGTTTTTAGCATAAAGGGCTGTTGAATTTTGTCAAATGCCTTCTCTGCATCAATTGAGATAATCATGTGGTTGTTGTTTTTGCTTCTGTTTATGTGGTGAATTACATTTATAGACTTGCGTATGTTGAATCACCCTTGCATCCCCGGGATGAATCCTACTTGATCATGATGGATAAGTTTTTTAATGTGCTGTTGCAATCGGTTTGCCAGTATTTTATTGAAGATTTTTGCATCTATGTTCATCATGGATATTGGCCTGAAGTTCTCTTTTCTTGTTGAGTCTCTGCCAGGTTTTGGTATCAGGATGATGTTGGTCTCATAAAATGATTTGGGAAGGGTTCCCTCTTTTTGGATTATTTGGAATAGTTTCAGAAGGAATGGTACCAGATCCTCTTTGTGTGTCTGGTAGAATCCGGCTGTGAACCCATCTGGACCTGGGCTTTTTTTGTGTGGTAGGCTCTTAATTGCTGCCTCAACTTCAGACCTTGTTATTGGTCTATTCATAGTTTCGGCTTCCTCCTGGTTTAGGCTTGGGAGGACACAGGCGTCCAGGAATTTATCCATTTCTTCCTGATTTACTGGTTTATGTGCATAGAGTTGTTTGTAGTATTCTCTGATGATGGTTTGAATTTCTGTGGAATCTGTGGTGATTTCCCCTTTATCGTTTTTTATTGCATCTATTTGGTTGTTCTCTCTCTTCTTTTTTATCGGTCTGGCTAGTGGTCTGTCTATTTTGTTGATCTTTTCGAAAAACCAGCTCTTAGATTTATTGATTTTTTTGAAGGGTTTTTCTTGTCTCTATCTCCTTCATTTCTGCTCTGATCTTAATTATTTCTTGTCTTCGGCTAGGTTTTGAGCTTTTTTGATCTTGCTCCTCTAGCTCTTTCAATTTTGACGTAGGGTGTCTATTTTGGATCCCTCCACTCTTCTCATGTGGGCACTTATTGCTATATATTTTCCTCTACAGACTGCTTTAAATGTGTCCCAGGGATTCTGGTACGTTGTGTCTTCATTCTCGTTGGTTTCAAAGAACTTCTTTATTTCTGCCTTCATTTCATTGTTTATCCAATCAACATTCAAGAGCCAATTGTTCAGTTTCCATGAAGCTGTGCGGTTCTGAGTTATTTTCTGAATTCTGAGTTCCAACTTGATTGCACTATGGTCTGAGAGACTGTTTGTTATGATTTCAGTCTCTGAAATCAGTTTGTTATGATTTGTTGAGGAGTGCTTTACTTCCAATTATGTGGTCTATTTTGGAGTAGGTGTGATGTGGTGCTGAGAAGAATGTATATTCTGTGGATTTGTGGTGGAGAGTTCTGTAAATGTCTATCAGGTTTGCTTGTTCCAGGTCTGAGTTCAAGTCCTGGATATCCTTGTTAATTTTCTGTCTGGTTGATCTGTCTGCTATTGACAGTGGAGTGTTAAAGTCTCCCACTATTATTGTGTGGGAGTCTAAGTCCCTTTGTAAGTCATTAAGTACTTGCCTTATATATCTGGGTGCTCCGACATTGGGTCCATATATATTTAGAATCGTTATCTCTTCTTGTTGTATCGATCCTTTTACCATTATGTAATGACCTTCTTTGTCCCTTTTGATCTTTGTTACTTTAAAGTCTATTTTATCAGAGATGAGAATTGCAACTCCTGCTTTTTTTTGCTCTCCATTTGCTTGGTAAATCTTCCTCCATCCCTTTATTTTGAGCCTTTGTGTATCTTTGCATGTGAGGTGGGTTTCCTGGATACAGCACACCGATGGGTTTTGGTTTTTTATCCAATTTGCCAGTCTGTGTCTTTTGATTGGTGCATTTAGCCCATTTACATTCAGGGTTAATATTTTTATGTGTGAATTTGATACTGCCATTTTGATGCTAGCTGGCTGTTTTTCCCGTTGGTTCATGTACATTCTTCATTTTTTTGATGGTCTTTAGCATTTGGTATGCTTGTAGGATGGCTGGAACTGGTTGTTTCTTTCTATGTGTAGTGCCTCTTTCAGGAGCTCTTGTAAAGCAGGCCTAGTGGTGACAAAATCTCTGAGTACTTGCTTGTTCGTGAAGGATTTTATTTTTCCTTCACTTATGAAGCTCAGTTTGGCTGGATATGAAATTCTGTGTTGAACGTTCTCTTCTTTAAGGATGTTGAATATTGGCCCCCACTCTCTTCTGGCTTGTAAAGTCCCTGCCAAGAGATCTGCTGTGAGTCTGATGGGCTTCTTTTGTGGGTGACCCGACCCTTCTCTCTGGCTGCCCTTAGTATTTTCTCCTTCATTTCAACCCTGGTGAATTTGACGATTATGTGCCTTGAGGTTGCTCTTCTTGCAGAGTATCTTTGTGGTGTCCTCTGTATTTCCTGGAGTTGAGTATTGACCTGTCTTGCTAGGTTAGGGAAATTTTCCTGGATAATATCCTGAAGAGTGTTTCCAGCTTGGATTCATTCTGTTCATTACATTCTGGTACACCTATCAAACGTAGGTTGTGTCTCTTCACATAGTCCCACATTTCTTGGAGATTTTTTCATTCCTTTTTGCGCTTTTTTCTTTATTATTGGTTTCTCGTTTTATTTCATTGAGTCGATCTTCGACTTCTGATATTCTTTCTTCTGCTTGGTCAATTCGGCTGTTGAAACTTGCGCATGCTTCACGACGTTCTTGTGTTGTGTTTTTCAGCTCCTTCAATTCATTCATATTCCTCTCTAAGTTGTCCCTTCTTGTTATCAATTCCTCGAATCTTTTTTTCAAAGTTCTTAGTTTCTTTGCACTGATTTAGAACATGTTCTTTTAGCTCACTGAAATTTCTCATTATCCACTTTCTGAAGTCTGATTCCATTATTTTGTCACCCTCATTCTCTGCCCAGCTTTGTTCCCTTACTGGTGAGGAGTTTTGGTCCTTTGTAGGTGGTGAGGTGTGTTGGTTTTGGGTGTTTTCCTCCTTTTTGCGCTGGTTTCTTCCCATCTTTATGGTTTTATCCACCTGTTGTCTTAGTAGTTGCTGATTTTTCAATTTGGTCTCTGAGTGGACGCCCAGATTGTTGATGATGAAGCATTTCTGTTATTTAGTTTTCCTTTTAATGGTCTAGCCTCTGTGCTGTATGAGTGCTGAGGCCCACTCCATGCCCTGCTTCTCTGGGGTACACCTGTAGCAGCTGCAGAACAGTGACGGATGCTACCAGTTTCTTCTTCTTCTGCCTTTGTTCCTGAATGATGCCTACCAAATGTCAGTCTGATTAGTCCTATTTTGGAGTGACTCTTTGGATATACAGGGGTCAGGGAGCTGCTTGAGGAGACGATCTGTGCTTTATAGGAGCTCCTCTGCTGAGATGTGAGCTCCGTTGTTCATTCAGTGTTTTTTGGAGAATGTGTTTATGTCTGCTGCCACAGAACTCATAAACCCCCCCTTCTTTTTCCCCCTTAGATGCTCTGTCTCAGGGAGTTGGGGTTTTCTTTATGAGTATCTGTAGCACTGTCCTGCCCAGCTAGGAGGCAGTCTATTCACTATTCGCCTGCTAGGGCTCTGCCCTGCTAGCACGGGTCCACCCTGCTGCCACAGGTTTCATTCTGCTGTGGTATGTTCTGCCCTGCTGGCGGAGTCTTTCTGTCATGGCAGGTTGCATCGGCAACGGCAGGCTGTGTCAGCCCTTGGTGGTACTTCAGTAGGGTCGGATTGCGACCATAGTGGCAGATGCCCCTCCCCCACAGGGCTGCACAGTCCTAGATGCCGGCAGCAAAATTCTCAGCCCTGAGCGCCTCTAATCGCTGCCCTGCATGTCCCTCTGAGGATGGGACCTGCCAAGCTCGATTACCCAGCTCCCTGCCTCAGAGTCCATACTGTCTCTCCCTCTTTTCCTCTCCCCAAGCTGAATGGTTGACTCTCTCACTGGCACCCCAGTAGCCTGCCAATAGGGCACTGGGATCTGTGCAATCTCCCATGCCGCTGCCCACTGCACCAGCACAAATCACGTTTCCCAGGAATCTCCTGGTCTGGCTCATTGTCCTAGTCTGGTTCAATCACATGGACATGCCAATATGCCCTTCCACATCTCAGATTGCCGGTTTAACAGGGCACCCAGACCAGTGAGTTTTGTGCTGGGTGCCACTGCGCTGTGGCGCCAGCCCTGCCAAATTGGCTGCAAGAATCGGCTGCACTAGCATCCCCTGTCTATCCCAAACCTGGGACTTTCAATGTTTTGTGGGCAAAAAAAAGTTTGTCCGAGAATGTGGCTGGGAATGACCCTCTGCGCCTTCACTGAGAGCTGCAATCCTGAGTCGGCTCTACCACGCCATCTTCCTCTCCATAGAAAAACATATAAATAGGAATGTATTTTACAGGTCCACTTATACAGAACCTCAATGATGAATCATGTATACCTGGAAAATACTCAGGATTCTATTATATATAGCCACTTATTCAGAGACTCACCGAATAATGCACACCTGGGGAATAGTCCAGAGATGATTTGATATGACCGTTCACCCAGTGACTCAGTGAAAAATGCACATCTGAGATAGAGTCAAGAGAATAGAGTCATGAGTCTGTGTTCTGTGGTGACACATTCAGAAACAAACTGAAGAATACCCAACTTGGAAATAGTCAGAGTCCAGGTCATAAGGCCACTCAATCAAAGCATTACCGAATAATGCACAATGGGGCAATAGTAAGAAGTCTATTACATATGGCCTCTCATTGAGAGTTTCAGTGCATAAGAAAGAGCTGTGGAGTAGTCAGGACCGTCTTTTAGGTAGCCCCAAGTTATGCAGCTACGTGAATGATACACACATATGTGATAGTCAGGAGACTGATATGGACACTCATACAGCCCCTCTTTGAATACTGCATTTTTAGGGATTAATCACTAGTCTATTTCATATGTTGATTCGTTCAGAGGGTCAAAAAATAACGCACACTTGTGGACAAAAATGGGGTCTATTACATAAGGCCACAATTTCAGTGTTTCAGTGAATAATATGTACATCTGATAAGTGAAATGTCTTTCACATGGCCACCCGTTCAGGGCCTCAGTGCATAATACTCCCCTCAGAAATAGTCAAGGGTTTACTTCAAAAAAGAACACATTCAGAGTCTCTGTAAGTAACGCACACATGAGCAATACAGAAGAGTCACTTTTCTATGCCCACTTAGTCGGAGTTTCATTCAATAATACACACCTGGGAAAGAGTTAAGAGTCTACTTAATTAAGCCACTCATTTTGAGCCTCAGTGAATAATTCACACGGGAGTAATAGTCGAGCATTTTTTATATGGCCACTCACTATGTGCCTCCCTGAATGATACACACCTGGGGAATCGACAAGATTCTATTTCATAGTATCACATATTTAGATCCTTATTGAATAATTCGCAACGGAGCAATAGTCAGGTGTCTATTCTTTCTGGCCTTTCATTCAAAGTTTCAGTGAATAATAACCTTCTATGGAGTAATCAGTGCACTGTTTAAGATAGCCATGTATTAAGTGCCTTCCAGAGTTATACACACCTGGGTGATAGGAGTTTATTTCATATGAACTCTATTTCTTGGTATTGCTGAGTAATACACAACAGGGGGAGCGTCAGGAGTCAATTTCGTGTGGACACTCATACAGAACCTTTTTGAATAATGCACACATGGAGAATAATCAGGAGTCTATGTCATATGGCTGCTCTTTCATAAAAACAGTGAATAACGCACATGTGGAGTAATGAGAAGTGTGTTTCATATGGCCGTTCTTTCACAGCCTCACTGAATATTATACACTTGTGATAGTGTGGAGGCTATTGTTTATGGCCACTCCTTCAGAGAATCACCGAATAATGCACACCTGTGAAATGGTAAAAAGTCTATTCTATGTCCTCTCAGTGAGAGCCTCACTAAATGTACACACCTGGGAAAATAGTCAGGATTTACTTATATCCCCTCATTTAGAGTCTCACTCAGTATGGCACACCTGTGGAATAGTAAGGAGACTTTTTTATGTGGCCTCTCATTCGGCCTGTCACTGAATTATGTGGTGTAGTCAAGGAGTCAATTTCATGTAGACACTTTTTCAGAGCCTCAGTGAATAAGAGAAAACCTTGCTATAGTAAGGCATCAAATTAATATGGCCACATCTTGTAAGCCTCACTGAATAATAGGTACCTGGAAAATAATTTGGAGTCTATTCTCGATTGGCATTCATTGAGCGCCTCCGTGAATAATGCACACTCGTGGGGTAGCCAGGAGTCTATTTCATTTGGACACTCATTCATAGCCTCAGTGGATAATATGCACGTGTGTATTAGTCAGGATTTCATTTAATATGGCCCCTGACTTACAATTTCAGTGAATAATGCACAAATGTAAAGTACTCAGCAGTCTAGTTCATAGAGCCACTCATTCAGAGTTTCACTGAATAAAACAAATATTTAAGGTAGACAGAATCTTGTATCATATGGTCACACAATCAGAGGCTTACTGAGTAACACACAGCTGGGGAAGTGATAGGAGTCAACTTTATATTGCCTCTCATTTACACCCTCAGCAAATAATGCACATGTATGGAATAGACAAAATTCTATTTTATATGACCACAAAATCAAATCCTGAGTGAGTAATACACAACTATAGAATAGTCACTAGTCTATTCCATATGCCCAAATATTCAAAGTCAGAGTCAATAATACACACCTGTGGACTAGTCCAAAAACAATTTCATATGGCCAAAGTTTTAGAGCCTCAGTGGATAATACATTCCTGGGGAATACTGAGGACGCCATTACATATGGCGTCTATTTCAGAGATTCATTGAATAAGGAACAACTGTATTGCAGTCAGAATTCTATTTCAAATAGCCACATATTCGGAACTTTACCTTGGGGAAAGTCAGGATTCTATTTCATATAGCCACTCATTTAGATAACGAATGTAAAAAGGCACACATGAGGTGTATTCAGGAGTCTATTTTATGGCCATTCAGAGCCTCACATAATAATACAGAACTCCGGAAATTCAGGAGTGTATTTTAAATGGCCACTTATTCAGAACTACATTAAAGAATCATATATATCTGGAAAATACTCAGGATTCTATGATATATAGCCACTTATTCAGAGACTCACTGAATAATGCACACATGGAAAATAGTCTGGAGACTATTTGATATGACCATTCACCCAGGGACTCAGTGAAAAATGCACAGCTGTGAAATAGTCAAGAGGATAGAGTCATAAATCTATATTCTGTGGTAACTCGTTCAGAAACTCACTGAAGAATACCTACCTTGGACATAGTCAGAGTCCATGTCATAAGGCCACTCAATCAAATTATTACCGAATAATGCACAATGGGGCAATAGTAAGGAGTCTATGTCATATGGCCCCTCATTGAGAGCTTCAGTGCATAATAAACAGCAGTGGAGTAGTAGGGACCCTCTATTTTGTAGCCCCAAATTCCACTTCTATGTGAATGATACACACATGTGTGATAATCAGGAGACCCTATGATATGGACACTCATACAGCAACTCTTGGAATACAGAACATTTGGGGAATGATCACTAGTCTATTTTATACAGTGATTCGATTGGAGAGTCAAAAAAACCCCACACCTGTGAAGTAAAATGGAGTCTATTACATAAGTCCACTCTTTCAGTGTTTCAGTGAATAATATGTATATCTGATAAATCAGAAATCTCTTTCACATGGCAACTCGTTCAGGGCCTCAGTCTGTAATACTCCCCTCAAAAATAGTCAAGAGTCTACTTCAAATAAGTACACATTCAGAGTCTCTGTATGTAATGCACACATGGGCAATACACGAGAATTTCTTTTCTATGTCCACTTAGAGTCTCATTCAATAATGCACAGCTGGGGAAGAGTTAAGGGTCTGCTTCATGTAGCCACTCATTTAGAGCCTCGGTGAATAGTTCACACCGGAGTTATAGCCGAGAAATTATTATATGGCCACTCACTATGTGCCTCCCTGAATGACACACACCTGGGGAATTCTCAAGATTCTATTTCATAGTATCACATATTTAGATCCTTTTTGAATAATTCGCAACGGAGCAATAGTCAGGTGTCTATTCTTTCTGGCCTCTCATTCAAATATTCAGTAAATAATAAACGTCTATGGAGTAATCAGGGTACTGCTTAAGATAGCCACGAATTAAGTGCCTTCCTGAGTGATACACAGCTGGGTGATAGGAGTTTATTTCATATGGACTCTAATTCTGGGTGTTGCTGAGTAATACACAACTGGGTAAGTGTCAGGATTCTATTTGGTATGGACACTCATACAGAACCTGTTTGAATAATGCACACATGGAGAATAATCAGGAGTCGATGTCATATTGCAACTCATTCAGACAAACAGTGAATAACGCACATGTAGAGTAATGAGAAGTCTCGTTCATATGGCCGTTCCTTCACAGCCTCACTGATTATTACACACTTGTGACATAGTGTGGAGTCTATTGTTTATGGCCGCTCATTCAGAGAATCACTGAAAAATGCACAGCTGCGGAATTGTAAGAAGTCTCTATCCTATGGCCTCTCATTTAGAGCCTCACTAAATGTACACACCTGGGAAAATAGTCAGGATTTACTTATATCCCCTCATTTAGAGTCTCAGTCAATAATGCACACCTGTGGAAGAAGACTTTTTTCATGTGGCCTCTCATTTGGAGTGTCACTGAATAATGTGGTGTTGTCAGAAATGTATTTTATATAGACACATTTTCAGAGCCTCAGTTAATAAGAGAGACGCTTGCTATAATAAGGCATCTTATTAATATGGCCACATCTTGTAAACCTCACTGAATAATACACACCTGGACAATAATTTAGAGTGTATTTTTGATGAACATTCATTCAGAGCCTCGGTAAATAATGCACACCCGTGTGGTAGCAAGAGTCTATTTCATTTGGACATTCATTCATAACCTCAGTGGATAATATGAACGTTTGGATTAGTCAGGATTTTATTTATTTATTTATTTATTTATTTATTTATTTATTTATTTAAAACCTTTGTGTCAAGGAGGGAAAAAGCCGTCAATACTGTATATACCTAAATTCATGTTTATTTTTATTTTTTTTGAAAGTTTCTCCTCACTTCTATTTATTTATTTATTTATTTTTAAATTTTTCCTTGCATTATAGATTTTGGGGTACATGTGCAGAACGTGAAAAATAATCGCATGAGAACACACATGGCAGTGTGTTTTGCTGCCATCCTCCTCTTCACCCACACTTGGCATTTATCCCCAGGCTATCCCTCCCCAGCCCCTCCCACTGTCCCTCCTTCATTCCCCCAATAGACCCCAGTGTGTAGTAGGCCCCCTTCCTGTATCCATGTGTTCTCATTGTTCTCACCCACAAATGAGTGGGAATATGCGGTATTACTTTTTCTGTTCTTGTGTCAGTTTGCTGAGAATGATGTTCTTTAGATTCATCCAAGATTTCACAAAGGACACAAACTCATCATTTTTGATTGCTGCATAATATTCCCTGGTGTTTATGTGCCACGTTTTCCCAGTCCAGTCTATCATTGATGGGCATTTGGGTTGGTTCCAGGTCTTTGCTATTGTAAACAGTGCTGCAATGAACATTCGTGTGCATGTGTCCTTATAGTAGAGCGATTTATAGTCTTTTGGATATATACCCAGTAATGGGATTGCTGGGTCAAATGCAATTTCTATTTCTAGGTCCTTGAGGAATCGCCACACTGTCTTCCACAATGGTTGAACTAATTTACACTCCCACCAACAGTGTAAGAGTGTTCCTATTTCTCCACATCCTCTCCAGCATCTGTTGTCTCCAGATTTTTTAATGATTGCCATTCTAACTGGCATGAGATGCTATCTCAATGTGGTTTTGATTTGCATCTCTCTAATGACCAGCGATGATGAGCATTTTTTCATGTGATTGTTGGCCCCATGTATGTCTTCTTTTGTAAAGTGTCTGTTTATATCCTTTGCCCATTTTTGAATGGGCTTGTTTGTATTTTTTCCTGTAAATCTGTTTGAGTACTTTGTAAATTCTGGATATCAGCCCTTTGTCAGATGCATAAACTGCAAAGATTTTTTCCCATTCTGATGGTTGCCGATTCACTCTAGTGACTGATTCTTTTGCCGTGCAGAAGCTGTGGAGTTTGATTAGGTATCATTTGTCTATTTTCGCCTTTGTTTCCTATGCTTTTGGTGTTTTGATCATGAAGTCCTTGCCTACTCCTATGTCCTGAATGGTTTTGCCTAGATTTTCTTCTAGGGTTTTTATGGTGTCAGGTCTTATGTTTAAGTCTTTAATCTATCTGGAGTTAATTGTAGTGTAAGGTGTCAGGAAGGGGTCCAGTGTCTTCTTTCTGCACATGGCTAGTCAGTTTTCACAACACCATTTATTAAACAGGGAATCCTTTCCCCATTGCTTGTTTGTTGTCTGGTTCATCAAATATTATATGCTTGTAGATATGTTGTGTTGCCTCCAATGCCTCTGTTCGGTTCCATTGGTCTATATCTCTGTTTTGGTACCAGTACCATGCTGTTTTGATTACTGTAGCCTTGTAGTATAGTTTAAAGTCTGGTAGTGTGATGCCTCTCGCTGTGTTCTTTTTGCTTAGAATTGACTTGGCTATGTGGGCTCTCTTTTGGTTCCATATGAAGTTCATGGCGGTTTTTTCCAGTTCTGTGAAAAAATTCAGTGGTAGTTTGATGGGGATAGCATTGGTTGTGTAAATTACTTTGGGCAGTATAGCCATTTTCATGATATTGATTCTTCCTAACCACGATCTTGGAATGTTTCTCCATCTGTTAGTGTCCTCTTTTATTTCGTTGAGTAGTGGTTTGTAGTTTTTCTTGAAGAGGTTCCTTACGTTTTTTTGTGAATTGTATTCCTAGGTATTTTATTTTCTTTGTAGCAATTGTGAATGGCAGTTTTTTCTTGATTTGGTTCTCTTTAAGTCTGTTATTGGTGTATAAAAATTCTTTTGATTCCTGCATATTGATTTTATATCCTGAGACTTTGGTGAAGTTGCTTATCAGTTTCAGGAGCTTTTGGGCTGAGGTGATGGGGTCTTCTAGGTATCCTGTCATGTCGTCTGCAAATAGAAAGAATTTGGATTCCGGCTTTTCTCTTTGAATACCCTTTATTCCTTTTTCTGGCCTGATTGCTCTGACTAGAACTTCCAGTACTATGTTGAATAGGAGTGGTGAGAGAGGGCATCCTTGTCTAGTGCCAGATTTCAAAGGGAATGCTTCCATTTCCTGCCCATTAAGTATGATATTGGCAGTTGGTTTGACATAAATGGCTTTTAGTACTTTGAGATATGTTCCATCAATACCAAGTTCCATCAATACCCAGTGACTCAGTGAAAAATGCACAGCTGAGATAGAGTCAAGAGAATAGAGTCATGAGTCTATTTTTTGTGGTGACACATTCAGAAACTAACTGAAGAATACCCACCTTTGAAATTGTCAGAGTCCAGGTTATAAGGCCACTCAATCAAAGCATTATCGAATAATGAACAATGGGGCAATAGTAAGGAGTCTATTACATATGGCCTCTTATTGAGAGCTTCAGTGCGTATTAAAGAGCTGTGGAGTAGTTAGGACCCTCTTGTAGGTAGCGCAAAGTTACGCAGGTACATGAATGATACACACATGTGTGATAGTCAGGAGACTCTTTGATATGGGCACTCATGCAGCACCTCTTCAAATACTGCACATTTCGGGAATAATCACTAGTCTATTTCATATGGTGATTCGTTTGGAGAGTCAAAAAATAACGCACACCTGTGGAGTAAAATGTGGTCCATTACATAAGGCCACTCTTTCAGTGTTTCAGTGAATAATATGTATATCAAATAAGTCAGGAATGTCTACCACATGGCCACTCGTTCAGGGCCTCAGTGCATAATACTCCCCTAAAAAATAGTCAAGTGTCTACTTCAAAAAAGTACACATTAAGAGTCTCTGTAATTAACGCACACATGGGCAATACACAAGAGTCTCTTTTCTATGCCCACTCAGTCAGAGTTTCATTCAATAATACACACCTGGGAGAGATTTGAGTCTACTTCATGTAGCCACTCCCTTAGCGCCTCAGTGAATAATTCACACTGGAGTAACAGTCGAGAATTTTTTATATGGCCACTCACTATGTGACTCCCTGAATAATACACACCTGGGGAATCCTCACATTCAATGTCATAATAGCATACATTTAGAATCTTATTGAATAATTCGCAATGGCGCAGTAGTCTGGTTTCCATTCTTTCTGGCCTCTCGTTCAACGTTTCAGTGAATAAAAAACTTCTGTGGAGTAATCAGGGCACTGTTTAAGATAGCCACGAAGTAAGTGCCTTCCTGAGGAATACAAACCTGGGTGATAGTCAGGAGTTTATTTCATATAAACGCTAATTCTGGGTATTGCTGAGTCATCCACAACTAAGGGAGTGTCAGGAGTCTATTTGATATGGACACTCATACAGAACCTGTTTGAATTATGCACACATGGAGAATAATCAGGAGTCTATGTCATACCGCTACTCATTTATACAAACAGTGAATAACCCACATGTGAAATAATGAGAAGTCTGTTTTATATGGCTTTTCATTCACAGCCTCACTGAATATTGCACACCTGTGATATAGTCTGGAGTCTATTGTTTATGGCCACTCATTCAGAGCAACACTGAATAATGCACACCTGGGGAATGATCAGAAATCTCTATTCTATGGCCTCTCATCGAAAGCCTCATTAAATGTGCACACCTTGGAAAATAGTCATTATTTACTTATATCACCTCGTTTAGAGTCTCACTCAATAATACACACCTGTGGAAGAGTATGGACACTTTTTCATGTGGCTACTCTTTCGGAGAGCAACTGAATAATGTGGTGAATTCAGGAGTTTATTTTATATAGATAAATTTTCAGAACCTCAGGAATAAAGAGACTCTTGCTATAGTAAGGCATCTAATTAATATGGCCAAATCTTGTAAGCCTTACTAAAAAATACACACCTGCAGAATAATTTGGAATCTATTTTTGATGGACATTCATTCAGAGCCACGGTGAGTAATGCACACCCGTGGGGTAGCCAGGTGTGTATTTCATTTGGACACTATTCATAGCCTCAGTGGATAACATGCACGTTTGAATTAGTCAGGATTTCATTTCATATGACCAATAACTCGTAATTTCAGTGAATAATGCAAAAATGAAAGGACTCAGCAGTCTAATTCACAGAGCCACTCATTCAGAGATTCACTGAATAATAAAAATATTTAAGGTAGAATCCTGTTTCATATGGTCACACAATCAGAGCCTCACTGAGTAACACACACCTGAGGAAACTTTAGGAGTCTACGTTATATAGCCTCTCACTTGCATCCTCAGTGAATAATGCACACGTGTGGAATAGACAATAGTTTATTTTATATGGCCACATAATCAAAGCCTGAGTGAGTAATACACAACTTTAGAATAGTCACAAGTCTATTCCATATGCCCAACTATTCAAAGTCAGAGTCAATATTACACACCTGTGGATTAGTCGAAAAACAATTACATATTGCCAAAGTTTTAGTGCCTCCATGAGTAATATATACGTGGGGAATACTCAGGACGCTATTACATATGGCACCTATTTTAGAGATTCATTGAATAAGGAACACATCTATTGTAGTCATAATTTTATTTTGTATAGCCACATATTCAGAACCTAACTAAAAGACATACACCTTGGGAAAAGTCAGGATTCTATTTCATATAGCCACATATTCAGAACCTAAATGAATAATATATACATTGGGAAAAGCCAGGATGCTACTTCCTATAGCCACCCATTCAGATACCAAATGTAAAAACGCACACCTGCAAATTATTCAGGAGTTTCTCTTTTATGGCCACTCATACATATCCTCACAGAATTATACAGAATTATTACAGAATTATCATATAGCTACATATTCAGAACGTAGCTGAATGACATACACCTTGGAAAAAGTCAGGATTCTGTTTGGTATAGCCAAATATTCTGAAACTAACTGAATAGCATACACCTTGGGAAAAGTGAGGATTCTATTTAGTATAGCCACTCCTTTAGACACCGAATGTGAAAACGCACACCTGCTTAGAATTCAGGAGTCTCTTTTTGATTGTTGTTTATTCAGAGCTTTACAGAATAATACAGAACTATGGAAATTCAGGAGTGCATTTCACATGGTCACTTATTCAGAATCTCATTGAAGAATCATATATATCTGGAAAATACACAGGTTTCTATTATATATAACCACTTATTCAGAGACACTAAATAATGCACACTTGGGGAATAGTCTGAAGATTATTTGATATGACCGTTCACCCAGTGACTCAGTGAAAAATGCACAGCTGAGAAATAGTCAAGAGGATGGACTCATGAGTCTATTTTCTGTGGTGATGCATTCAGAAACTCACTGAAGAATAAACAAATTGGTAATGGAAAGAGTCCAGGTCATACGGCCACTCAATTAAAGCATTACCGAATAATGCACAATGGGGCAATAGTAAGGAGTCTATTTCATATGGCCTCTAATTGGAAGGTTCAGTGCCTAATAAACGGCTGTGAGGTAGTCAGGACCCTTTATAAGATATTCCCAAATTACACAGCTACGTGAATGATACACACATGTGTGATAGTCAGAAGAATCTTTGATATGGACACTCATACAGCACCTCTTTTAACACTGCACATTTGGGGAATAAACACTAGTGTATTTCATATGGTGATTCGTTTGGAGAGTCAAGAAATAACGCACACCTGTGGAGTAAAATGGGGTCTATTATATATTGACACTCTTTCAGTTTTTCCGGGAATAATATTCATATCTGATAAGACGGGCATCTCTTTCACATGGTTACTCATTCAGGGACTCTGTGCATAATATTCCCCTAAGAAATAGTCAACGGTCTGCTTCAAATAAGTAAACATTAATAGTCTCTTTAAGTAATGCACACATGGAAAATACACAAGAGTTTCTTTTCTATGCCAGCTCAGTCAGAGTCCATTCAATAATACACACCTGGGGACGTGTAAAGTGTCTACTTCATGTAGCCACTCATTTAGAGCCTCAGTGAATAATTCACACCAGAGTAAAAGTAGAGCATTTTTTATATGGCCACTCACTATGTGCCTCCCTGAATGATACACACCTGGGGAATCCTCAGGATTCTATTTCATATTACCACACATTTAGAACCTTATTAAATAATTCATAATGGAGCAATAGTCAGGTGTCTATTCTTTCTGGACTCTCATTCAAAGTTTCAGTGAATAATAAACTTCTATGGAGTAATCAGGGCACTGCTTATGATAGCCACGAATTAAGTTCCTTCCTGAGTGATACACACCTGGGTCATAGTCAGGAGTTTATTTCACATGTACTCTAATTCTTGGTATTGCTGAGTAATACACAACTGGGTAAGTGTCAGGAGTCTATTTGCTCTGGACACTCATACAGTACATGTTTTAATAATGCACACATGGAGAATATTCAGGAGTCAATGTCATATGGCTACGCATTCAGAAAAACAGTGAAAAATGCACATGTGGAGTAATGAGAAGTGTGTTTCATATAGCCGTTCTTTCACAGCCTCATTGAATATTACACACTTGTGATACAGTGTGGAGTCTATTGATTATGGACACTCATTCAGAGAATCGCTAAATAATGCACACCTGCGGAATAGTCAGAAGTCTCTATCCTATGGCCTCTCATTAAGAGCCTCACTAAATGTACACACCTGAGAAAATAGTCAAGATTTACTTACATAACATCATTTACAGACTCTCTCAATAATGCACACCTGTGGAATAGTAAGGAGACTTTTTCATGTGTCCTCTCATTTAGAGTGTCACTGAATAATGTGTTGTAGTCAGTAGTCTATTTCATGTAGACACATTTTCAGAGCCTCAGTGAATAAGGGACACCCTTGCTATAGTAAGGCATCTAATTAATATGGCCACATCTTGAAAGCCTCACTGAATAATACACACCTGGAGAATAATTTGGAGTACATCTTCTATGGACATTCATTCAGAGCCTCGGTGAATAATGCACATGCATGGGGTAGCCAAGAGTCAATTTCATTTGCACACTCATTCATAGCCTCAGTAAATAATATACACGTGTGGATTAGTCAGGATTTCATTTCATATGGCCACTGTCTTGTAATTTCAATGAATCATGCACAAATGTAAAGTACTCAGCAGTCTATTTCATAGAGCAACTCATTCAGAGATTCACTGAGTAACACAAATATTTAAGATACACAGAATCCTGTTTCATATGGTCACACAATCAGAGCCTCACTGAGTAACACACACGTGGGGAAACGTTAGGAGTCTACTTTATACAGCTTCTCATTTACAGCCTCAGTGAATAATGCACACGTGTGGAATAGACGCTAGTCTATTTTATATGGCCACAAAATCAATGCCTGAGTGAGTAATACACAAGTTTAGAATAGTCACTAATCTATTCCATATGCCCAAATATTCAAAGTCAGACTTAATAATACACACCTGTGGACTAGTCAAAAAACAATATCATATGACCACCGTTTTAGAGCCTCAGTGAATAATACATGCCTGGGGAATACTCAGGACGCTATTACATATGGCATCTATTTCAGAGATTCATAAAATAAGGAACACATCTATTGTAGTCAGAATTTTATTTTATATAGCCAGATATTCACAACCTAACTAAAAGACATACACCTTGGGGAAAGTCAGGATTTTATTTCTTATAGCCACATATTCAGAACCTAACTGAATAACATACACATTGGGAAAAACCAGGATGCTACTTCCTGTAGCGACGAATTTAGATACCATATGTAAAAACTCACACCTGCGGATTATTCAGAAGTGTCTCTTTTATGGCCACTCATTCATAGCCTCACAGAATTATAAAGAATTATCACAAAATTATCATATAGCTACATATTTAGAACGTAGCTGAATGATATACACTTTGGAAAAAGTCAGGATTCTGTTTGGTATAGCCAAATATTCTGAAGCTAACTGAATATCATAAACCTTGAAGAAACTCAGGATTCTATTTCGTATAGCCACTCATTTAGACACCAAATGTAAAAACGCACACCTGCTTGGAATTCAAGAGTCTCTTTTTGATTGTTGTTTATTCAGAGCTTTACAGAATAATACAGAACCATGGAAATTCAGGAGTGTACTTCACATGGCCACTTATTCAGAACCTCATTGAAGAATCATATATATATATGAAAAGTACTGAGGATTCTATTATATATAACCGCTTATTCAGAGATTCATTAAATAATGCACACCTGGGAATAGTCTGGAGATTATTTGATATGATGGTTCACCCAGTGACTCAGTAAATCAAGCACAGCTGAGCAATAGTCAAGAGGATTGTGTCATGAGTCTATTTTCTGTGGTGACGCATTCAGAAATTCACTGAAGAATAAACAAATTGGTAATAGTTAGAGTCAAGGTCATATGGCCAATCAATCAAAGCATTACCGAATAATGTACAATGGGGCAATAGTAAGTAGTCTATTTCATATGGCCACTCATTGAGAGTTTCAGTGAGTAAAAAAAAGCTGTGAAGTAGTCTGGACCCTCTATAAGGTATTCCAAAATTATGCAGCTACGTGAATGATACACACATGTGTGAAAGTCAGGAGACTCTTTGATATGGACACTCATACAGCACCTCTTCGAACACTGCACATTTGGGGAATAAACACTAGTCTATTTCATATGGTGATTCGTTTGGAGAGTCAAAAAATAACGCACACCTGTGGAGTAAAATGGGGTCTATTATATATTGACACTCTTTCAGTGTTTCCGGGAATAATATTTATATCTGATAAGTCGGGAATCTCTTTCACATGGTTACAAATTCAGGGACTCTGTCCATAATACTCCCCTAAGAAATAGTCTAGGGTCTGTTTCAAATAAGGACACATTAAGAGTCTTTGTAAGTAATGCACACATGGGCAATACACAAGAGTCTCTTTTCTATGCCCACTCAGTCAGAGTCCATTCAATAATACACAACTGGGGAAGTGTTAAGTGTCTACTTCGTGCAGACACTCATTTAGAGCCTCAGTGAATAATTCCCACGGAGTAAAAGTCGAGCATTTTTTTTATGACCACTCACTATATGCCTCCGTGAATGATACATTCCTGGGAAATCCCCAGGATTCTATTACATATTATCACACATTTAGAAACTTATTGAATAATTCGCAATGGAGCAATACTCAGGTGTCTCTTCTCTCTGGGCTCTCATTCAAAGTTTCAGTGAATAATAAACTTCTATGGAGTAATCAGGGCACTGCTTAAGACAGCCACAAAATAAGGGCCTTCCTGAGTGATACACACCTGGGTGATAGTCAGGAGTTTATTTCACATGAACTCTAATTCTTGGTATTGCTGAGTAATACACAACTGGTTCAGTGTCAGGAGTCTATTTTCTCTGGACACTCATACAGAACCTGTTTTAATAATGCACACATGGAGAATAATCAGAAGTCTATGCCATATGGCTACTCATTCAGACAAACTGTGAAAACCCACATTGGGAGTAATGAGAAGTCTGTTTCATATAGCCGTTATTTCACAGCCTCACTGAATATTACACACTTGTGATATAGTTTGGAGTCTATTGTTTATGGCCACTCATTCAGATTATCACTGAATAATGCACACTGGTGAAATAGTCAGAAGTCTCTATCCTATGGTCTCTCATTAATAGTCTCACTAAATCGACATGCCTGAGAAAATAGTCAGGATTTACTTACATAACCTCATTTAGAGTCTCTCAATAATTCCACCTGTGGAATAGTCAGGAGACTTTTCATGTGGCCTCTCATTTAGAGTGTCACTGAATAATGTGTTGTAGTCAGGAGTTTATTTCATGTAGACACATTTTCAGAGCCTCAGTGAATAAGTGAGACCCTTGCTATAGTAAGGCATCTAATTAATATGGCCACATCTTGTAAGCCTCACTGAATAATACATACCGGGAGAATAATTTGGAGTCCATTTTCGATGGACATTCATTCAGAGCCTCGGTGAATAATGCACACGTGTGGGGTAGCCAAGAGTCAATTTCATTTGGACACACATTCTTAGCCCCAGTGGATGACATGCATGTGTGGATTAGTCAGGATTTCATTTTATATGTCCACTGTCTCGTAATTTCAATGAATAATGCACAAACGTAAAGTAGTCAGCAGTCTATTTCATAGAGCCATTCATTCAGAGATTCACTGAATAGTACAAATATTTAAGATACACAAAATCCTGTTTCATATGGTCACACAGTCAAAGCCTCACTGAGTAACACACACCTGGGGAAGTGTTAGGAGACTACTTTATATAGCTTCTCATTTACACCCTCAGCGAATAATGCACAGGTGTGGAATAGACACTAGTCTATTTTATATGGCCACAAAAATCAAAGCCTGAGTGAGTAATACACAACTTTAGAATAGTCACTAATCTATTCCATATGCCCAAATATTCAAAGTCAGAGTTACTGATACACGCCTGTGGACTAGTCCAAAAACAATTTCATATGGCCAAAGTTTTAGAGCCTCAGTGAATAATACATGCCTGGGGAATATTCAGGATGCTATTACATATGGCATCTATTTCAGAGATTCATTGAATAAGGTACACCTGTGTTGTAGTCAGAAATCTATTTTGTATGGGCACATATTCAGAACCTACCTGAATGACATACACCTTGGAAAAAGTCAGGATTCTCTTTGGTATAGCCAAATATTCTGAAACTAACTGAAGAGCATACACCTTGGGGAAAGCCAGGATTCTATTCCGTATAGCCACTCATTTAGACACCGAATGTAAAAACGCACACCTGCTTAGAATTCAGGAGTCTCTTTTTGATGGCCGTTTATTCAGAGCTTTACAGAATAATACAGAACAGTGGAAATTCAGGAGTGCATTTTAAATGGCCACTTATTCAGAACCTCATTGAAGAATCATATGTATCTGGAAAATACTCAGGATGATATTATATATGACCACTTATTCAGAGACTCACTAAATAATGCACACCTGGGGAATAGTCTGGAGATTATTTGATATGACCGTTCACCCAGTGACTCAGTGAAAAATGCACAGCTGAGAAATAGTCAAGAGGATGGACTCATGAGTCTATTTTCTATGGTGACACATTTAGAAACTCACCGAAGAATAAACAAATTGGTAATAGTCAGAGTCCAGGTCATAAAACCACTATGTCAAAGCATTACCAAATAATGCACAATGGGGCAATAGTAAGGAGTCTATTTCATATGGCCTCTAATTGAGAGGTTCAGTGCGTAACAAACAGCTGTGAAGTAGTCAGGATCCTCTCTAAGTTAGCCCCAAGTTACGCTGCTACGTGAATGATACACACATGTGGGATAGTCAGGAGACTCTTTGATGTGAACACTCATACAGCACCTCTTCGAGCACTGCACCTTTGAGGAATAAACACTTATCTATTTCATATGGTGATTCATTTGGAGAGTCGAAAAATAACAGAAATCTGTGGAGTAAAATGGGGTCTATTATATATTGACACTCTCAGTGTTTCCGTGAATAATATTTATATCTGATAAGTCGGGAATCTCTTTCACATGGTTACACATTCAGGGCTTCAGTGCATAATACTCCCCTCAGAAATAGTCAAGGGCCTACTTCAAGTAAGTACACATTTAGAGCCTCTGTAAGTAATGAACACATGGGCAATATAGAAAAGTCTCTTTTCTATGACCACTTAGTCAGAGTCCATTCAATAATACACACCTGGGAAAGAGTTTAGTGTCTACTTCGTGCAGACGCTAATTTAGAGCCTCAGTGAATAATTCCTAGTGGAGTAAAAGTCGAGCATTTTTTTTATATGGCCACTCACTATGTGTCTCCCTGAATGATACACACCTGGGGAATCCTCAGGATTCTATTTCATACAACCAAACATTTAGAACCTTATTGAATAATTCACAATGGAGCAATAGTCAGGTGTCTATTCTTTCTGGACACTCATTCAAAGTTTCAGTGAATAATAAACTTTTATGGAGTAATCAGGGCACTGCTTAAGATAGCCACGAATTAAATGCTTTCCTGAGTGATACACACCTGGGTGATAGGATTTTATTTCACATGAACTCTAATTCTTGGTATTGCTGAGTAATCCACAACTGGTCAGTGTCAGGAGTCTATTTGCTCTGGGCCCTCATACAGAACCTGTTTTAATAGCGCACACATGGAGAATAATCAGGATTCCATGTCATACAGCTACTCATTCAGACAAACACAGAAAGACGCACATGTGGATTAATGAGAAGTCTGTTTCATATAGCCGTTATTTCACAGCCTCACTGAATATTACACACTTGTGATATAGTGTGGAGTCTATTGTTTATGGCCACTCATTCAGAGAATCACTGAATAATGCAAAACCGAGGAATAGTCAGAAGTCTCTATTCTATGGTCTCTCATTTAGAGCCTCACTAAATCTACATGCCTGAGAAAATAGTCAGGATTTACTTACATAACCTCATTTAGAGTCTCTCTCAATAATTCACACATGTGGAATAATAAGGAGATTTTCCATGTGGCTTCCCATTCGGAGTGTCACTGAATAATGTGTTGTAGTCAGGAGTCTATTTCATGTAGACACATTTTCAGAGCCTCATTGAATAAGTGAGACCCTTGCTATAGTAAGGCATCTAATTAATATGGCCACATCTTGTAAGCCTCACTGAATAATACACACCTGGAGAATGATTTGGAGTCCATTTTCGATGGACATTCATTCAGAGCCTCGGTGAATAATACACACGCTTGGGGTAGCCAAGAGTAAGTTTCATTTGGACACCCATTCATAGCCTTAGTGGATGACATGAACATGTGGATTAGTCAGGATTTCATTTCATATGGACACTGTCTCATTATTTCAATGAATAATGCACAAATAAAATGTAATCACCAGTCTATTTCATAGAGCCTCTCATTCAGAGATTCACTGAATAATACAAATATTTAAGGTACCCAGAATCAAGTTTCATATGGTCACACAATCAGAGCCTCACTGAGTAACACACACCTGGGGAAGCGTTAGGAGTCTACTTAATACCGTTTCTCATTTGCACCCTCAGCGAATAATGCATAGGTGTGGAATAGACACTAGTTTATTTAATATGGCCATAAAATCAAAGACTGGGTGAGTAATACACAACTTTAGAATAGTCACTAATCTATTCCATATGCCCAAATATTCAAAGTCAGAGTTAATAATACACACCTGTGGACTAGTCAAAAAACAATTTCATATGGCCAAAGTTTTAGAGACTCAGTGAATAATACATACCTGGTGAATACTCAGGACGCTATTACATATGGCATCTATTTCAGAGATCCATTGATTAAGAAACACCTGTATTGTAGTCAGAAATTTATTTTGTATAGCCACATATTTAGAACCTAGCTGAATGACATACACCTTGGAAAAAGGCAGGATTCTGTTTGGTATAGCAAAATGTTATGAAATTAACTGAAGAGCATACACCTTGGGGAAAGTCAGGATTCTATTTCGAATAGCCACTTATTTAGACACCGAATGTAAAAACGCACACCTTCTTAGAATCCTGGAGTCTCTTTTTGATGGCCGTTTATTCAGAGATTTACAGAATAATACAGAACTATAGAAATTCAGGAGTGCATTTCACATGGCCACTTATTCAGAACCTCATTGAAGAATCATACATATCTGGAAAATACTCGGGATTCTATTATATATAACCACTTATTCAGAGACTCACTAAATAATGCACACCTGAGGAATAGTCTGGAGATTATTTGATATGACCGTTCACCCAGTGACTCAGTGAAAAATGCACAGCTGAGAAATAGTCAAGAGGATGGACTCATGAGTCTATTTTCTGTGGTGACGCATTCAGAAACTCATTGAAGAATAAATAAATTGTTAATAGTCAGAGTCCAGGTCATACGTCCACTCAATCAAATCATTACCGAATAATGCACAATGGGGCAATAGAAAGGAGTCTATTTTATATGGCCTCTAATTGAGAGGTTCAGTGTGAAATAAACAGCTGTGAAATAGTCAGGATCCTCTATAAGTTAGCCCCAAATTACTCAGTTACATGAATGATACACACATGTGTGATAGTCAGGAGACTCTTTGATATGTACACTCATACAGCACCTCTTCAAACACTGCACATTTGGGGAATATACACTCATCTTTTTCATATGGTTATTCGTTTGGAGAGTCAAAAAATAACGCACACCTGTGGAGTAAAATGGGGTTTATTATATATTGACACTATTTCAGTGTTTCCTTGAATAATATTTATATCTGATAAGTCGGGAATCTCTTTCACATATTTACTGATTCAGGGTCTCAGTGCATAATACTCCTCTCAGAAATAGTCAAGGGCCTACTTCAAATAAGTACACATTTAGAGCCTCTGTAAGAAATGCACACATGGGCAATACACAAGAGTCTTTTTTCTATCACCACTTAGTCAGAGTCCATTCAATAATGTTCACCTGGGGAAGGGTTAAGTGTCTACTTCGTGCAGACACTCATTTAGAGCCTCAGTAAAAAATTCACACCGGAGAAAAGTCGAGCGTTTTTTATACGGCAACTCACTATGTGCCTCCCTGAATGATACACACCTGGGAAATCCTCAGGATTCTATTTCATACTACCACACATTTGGAACCTTATTGAATAATTCACAATGCAGCAATAGTCAGGTGTCTATTCTTTCTGAACTCTCATTCAAAGTTTCAGTGAATAATAAACTTCTATGGAGTAATCAGGGCACTGCTTAAGATAGCCATGAATTAAGTGCCTTCCTGAGTGATACACACCTTGGTGATAGTCAGGAAATTATTTCCCATGAACTCTAATTGTTGGTATTGCTGAGTAATACACAACTGGGTCAGTGTCACGAGTCCATTTGCTTGGACACTCATACAGAACCTGTTTTAGTAATGCACACATGGAGAATAATCAGGAGTCTATGTCATATGGCTACTCATTCAGACAAACAGCGAAAAATGCACATGTGGAGTAATGAGAAGTCTGTTTCATATAGCCGTTATTTCACAGCCTCAATGAATATTACACACTTGTGATATAGTGTGGAGTCTATTGTTTATGGCCACTCATTCAGAGAATCACTGAATAATGCACACCTTTGGAATACTCAGAAGTCTCTATCCTATGGCCTCTCATTTAGAGCCTCACTAAATCTACACGCCTGAGAAAATAGTCAGGATTTACTTACATAACCTCATTTAGAGTCTCTCTCAATAATTCTCACCTGTGGAATAGTAAGGAGACCTTTTCATGTGGCCTCTCATTCGGAGTGTCCCTGAATAATGTGGTGTAGTCAGGAGTCTATTTAATGTAGACACATTTTTAGATCTTTAGTGAATCAGAGAGCCCCTTGCTGTAGTAAGACATTTAATTAATACAACCACATATTGTAATCCTCACTGTATAATACACACCTGGAGAATAATTTGGAGTCCATTTTCGATGGACATTGATTCAGAGCCTCGGTGAATAATGGATATCCGTGCTGTAGCCAGGAGTATATTTCATTTGGACCCTCATGCATAACCTCAGTGGATAATATGCAATTCTGGATTAGTCAGGATTTCATTTCATATTACCAGTGACTCGTAATTTTAGTGAAAAATGTAAAAATGGAAAGTACTCGGCAGTCTGTTTTATAGAGCCACTCATTCAGACATTCAGTGAATAATAAAAATATTTAAGATAGACCGAATCCTGTTTCATATGGTAACACAATCAGAGCCTCACTGAGTAACACAAACCTGGGGAAAAGGTAGGAGTCTACTTTTTATATTTTCTCATTTACAGCCTCGGCGTACCATGCACACGTGCGTAATAGACACTAGTATATTTTATATGGCCACAAAATCAAATCCTGAGTGAGTAATACACAACTTTAGAATAGTCACTTGTCTATTCCATATCCCCAAATATTCAAAGTCAGGGTCAGTAATACACACTTGTGGACAGGTCAAAAAACGAATTCATATGGCCAAAGTTTCAGAGCCTCAGTGAATAATACATTCCTGGGCAATACTCAGGACGCTATTACATACGGCATCTATGTCAGAGATTCATTGAATAAGGAACACCTGTATTGTAGTCAGAATTCTATTTCGTATAGCCACATATTCAGAACCTAACTGAGTGACATACACGTTGGGGAAAGTCAAGATTATTTTTTCTATAGCCACACTTTTAGATATCGAATATAAAAACGCACACCTGCAGAGTATTCGGGAGTCTTTGTTTTATGGCCACTCATTCAGAGCCTCACAGAATAACACAGAACTATGGAAATTCAGAAGTGTACTTTACATGGCCATTTATTCATATCCTCATTGAGGAATCATATATATCTGGAAAATAATCAGTATTCTGTGATATTTAGCCACTTATTCAGAGACTCACTGAATAATGCACTCCTTGGTAATAGTCTGGAGATTTTTGATATGACCCTTCACCCAGTGAATCAGTGAAAAATGCACAGCTGATAAATAGTCAAGATGATAGTGTCATGATTCTACTTTCTGTGGTAACTGGTTCAGAAATTCAATGAAGAATACCCACCTTGGAAAGAGTCAGAATTCACGTCATATGGCCACTCAATCAAAGCATTACCGAATAATGTTCAATGGGGCAATAGTAAGGAATCTATTTTATATGGCCTCTCCTTCAGAGATTCAGTGTGTAATACACAGCTGTGGAGTAGTTAGGACCCTATTTAACGTAGTTTCAAATTATGCAGCTCCGTGAGTGATACACATATGTGTGATAGTCGGGAGATTATCTGATATGGGCACTCATAGAGCACCTCTTAGAATACTGCACATTTGGGGAATAATCTCTAGTCTATTTTATATGGTGATTCATTTAGAGAGTCAAAAAATAATGCACACCTGTGGAGTAAAATGGTGTCTATTACATAAGGCGACTCTAACAGTGCTTCAGTGAATAATATATATGTCTTAAAAGTCAAGAATCTCTTTCACATGGCCACTTGTTCAGAGCCATTTTTCATAATACTCCCCTCAGAAATAGTTCAGTGTCTACTTCAAATAAGTACACATTCAGAGTCTCTGTAAGTAATGCACACATGGGCAATACACAAGAGTCAATTTTCTATGCCCACTTCATCAGATTCTCATTGAATATTACACACCTGGGGAATATTTAAGAGTCTAATTCATGTAGCCACTCATTTAGAGCCTCAGTGAATAATTCACACCGGATTAATTGTCGAGCATTTTTATATGGCCACTCAATAAGGGCCTCACTGAATGAGACACACCTGGGGAATCATTAAGATTCTATTTTATACAACCACACATTTAGAACCTTACTGAATAATTCACAATGGAGCAATAGTCAGGTGTCTATTATTTCTGGCCTCTTATTCAAAGATTCAGTGAATAATAAACTTCTATTGAGTAATCAGGGCACTGTTTAAGATAGCTATGAATTAAGTGCCTTCCTGAGTGATACACACCTGGGTTATAGTCAGGAGTTTATTTAATATGAACTCTAATTCTTGATATTGCCGAGTAATACAAAACTGGGCGAGAAGCATGATTCTATTTGTTATGGACACTCATACAGAATCTGTTTGAATAACCCATACATTGAGAATAATCAGGAATCAATGTCATACGGCTACTTATTCAGACAAAAACTGAATAACGCACATGTGGAGTAATGAGAAGTCTGTTTCGTATGGCCGTTCTTTCACAGACTCACTGAATATTACACACTTGTGATATAGTCTGGAGTCTATTGTTTATGGCCACTCATTCAGAGAATCACTGAATAATGCACACCTGCGGAATAGCCAGAAGTCTCTATCCTATGGCCTCACATTTACTGCGTCACTAAATGTACATAGCTGGAAAAATAGTCAGGATTTATGTATATCCCTTCATTAAGAGTCTCACTCAATAATGCACACCTGTGGAATCGTACGGAGACTTTTTCATGTGGCCTCTCATTCGGAGTGTCACTGAAATATGTGGTGTAGTCAGGAGTCTATTTCATGTAGAAACATTTTTAGAGCCTCAGTGAATAAGAGAGACCCTTGCTGTAGTAAGGCATCTAATTAATATGGCCACATCTTGTAGGCCTCACTGAATAATAAACACCTGGATAATAATTTGGAGTCGGTTTTCGATGGACATTCATTCAGAGCCTCGGTGAATAATGCACACCCGTGGGGTATCCAGGAGTCTATTTCATTTGGACACCCATTCATAGCCTCATTGGATATGATGCACGTGTGGATTAGTCAGGATTTTATTTCATAAGGCTACTGACTTGTAATTTCAGTAAATAATGCATAAATGTAAAGTACTCAGCAGTCTATTTCATAGAGCCACTCATTCAGAGATTCACTGAATAATAAAATATTTAAGGTAGACAGAATTCTGTTTCATATGGTCACACAATCAGAGCCTCACTGAGTAACACACACCTGGGGAAGCATTAAGAGTCTACTTTATATAGCCTCTCATTTACAGCCAGAGCGAATAATGTACACGTGTGGAATAGACACTAGTCTATTTTATATGGCCACAAAATCAAAGCCTGAGTGAGTAATACACAACTGTAGAATAGTCACTAGTCCAATCCATATGCCCAAATATTCAAATTGAGAGTCAATAATACACACCTGTACACTAGTCAAAAACCAATTTTATATGGCCAAAGTTTTAGAGCCTCAGTGAATAGTACATACAAGGCGAATACTCAGGACGCCATTACATATGGCATCTATTTCAGAGATTCATTGAATAAGGAACACCTGTATTGTAGTCAGAATTCTATTTTGTATTGCCACATATTCAGAACCTAACTGAATAACACACACCTTAGGGAAAATATGGATTCTATTTCGTATGGCTACTCATTTAGACACCGAATGTAAAAATGCACACCTTTGGAGTATTCAGGAGTCTTTATTTTATGGCCACTCATTTAGAGCCTCACAGAATAATATAGAACCATGGAAATTCAGGATTGTATTTTACATGGCCACTTATTCAGATCCTCATTGAAGAATCATATATATCTGGAAATACTCAGGATTCTATTATATAGAGCCACTTATTCAGAGACTCACTGAATAATGCACACCTGGGGAATAGTCTGGAGACTATTTGATGCGACCATTCACCCAGTGACTCAGTGAAAATTGCACATCTGAGAAATAGTCAAGAGGATAGAGTCATAAGTCCATTTTCTGTGGAAACTCGTTCAGAAACTCAATGAAGAATAACCACCTTGGAAATAGTCAGAGTCCAGGTCATATGGCCACTCAATCAAAGCATTACCGAATAATGCACAATTGGGCAATAGTAACGAGTCTATTTTATATGGTTTCTCATTGAGAGCTTCAGTGCTTAATAAACAGCTGTGGAATAGTCAGGACCCTCTTTAATGTAGCCCCAAATTAAGCAGCTACGTAAATGATACACACATGTGTGATTTTCAGGAGATTATTTGATATAGACACTCATACAGTACCTCTTCGAATACTGCACATTTGGGGAATAATCACTAGTCTATTTCATATGGTAATTTGTTTGGAGAGTCAAAAGGTAACGCACACCTGTGGAGTAAAATGGGGTCTATTACATAAAGCCAGTCTTTCAGTGTTTCAGTGAATCATATGTATATATGATAAGTCAGGAATCTTTTTCAAATTGCCACTGGTTCAGGGCCTCAGTACATAATACTCCCCTCTGAAATAGTCAAGGGTCTACTTCAAATAACTACACATTCAGAGTCTCTGTAAGTAATACACACGTGGGCAATACACAAGTGTTTCTTTTCTATGCACACTTAGTCAGAGTCTCATTCAATAATACACACCTGGGGAAGAGTTTTGGGTCTTCTTCATGTAGCCACTCATTTAGAGCCTCGGTGAATAATTTACACTGGAGTAATAGTCGAGCATTTTTTTATATGGCCACTCACTATGTGTATCCCAGAATGATACACACCTGAGGAATCCTCAGGATTCCATTTAATACTACCACACATTTAGATCCTTATTGAATATTTCACAATGGAGCAATAGTCAGGTGTCTATTCTTTCTGGCCTCTCATTCAAAGTTTCAGTGAATCATAAATTTCTATGGAGTCATCAGGGCACTGTTTAAGATAGCCACGAATTAAGTACCTTCCTGAGTGATACACACTTGTTTGGTAGTCAGGAGTTTAGTTCATATGAACTCTAATTCTGGGTACTGCCAAGTAATACACAACGGGGGAGTGGCAGGAGTCTATTTGTTGTATACACTCATATAGATCCTGTTTGAATCATGCACACATTGAGAATAATCTGGAATCTATGTCATATGGCTAATCATTCAGACAAACAGTGAATAACTGCACACATGTGGAGTAATGAGAAGTCTGTTTTGTATGGCCGTTTTTTCACAGCCTCACTGAATATTACACACCTGTGATATAGTCTGCAGTCTATTGTTTATGGCCACTCATTCAGAGAATCACTGAATAATGCACACCTGCAGAATAATCAGAAGTCTCTATCCTATGGCCTCTCATTGAGAGCTTCACTAAATGTACACACCTGGGAAAATAGTCAGGATTTACTTATATCCCGTCATTTAGTCTCACTCAATAATGCACACCTGTGGAATAGTAAGGAGACTTTTTCATGTGGCCTCTCATTCGGAGTGTCAATGAATAATGTGGTTTAGTCTGGAGATTGTTTCATGTAGACATACTGTCAGAGGCTCAGTGAATAAGAGAGACACTTGCTATAGTAAGGCATCTAATTAATATGGCCACATCTTGTTAACCTCACTGAATAATAAACACCTGGTGAATAATTTGGAGTCTATTTTTGATGGACATTCATTCAGAGCCTCGGTGAATAATGCACACCCATGGGGTATCCAGGAGTCTATTTCATTTGGACAAACATTCATAGCCTCAATGGATAATATGCACATGAGGATTAGACAGGATTTAATTTTTTATGGCCACTGACTCGAAATTTTAGTGAATAATGCACAAATATAAAGTACTCCGCATTCTATTTCATAGAGCCACTCATTCAGAGATTCACTGAAAAATACATATATTTAAGATAGGCAGAATCCTGTTTCATATGGTCACACAGTTAGAGCCTCACTGAGTACACACACCTGGGAAAGCATTAGGAGTCCACTTTATAGAGCCTCTCATTTACAGCCTCAGCGAATAATGCCCACGTGTGGAATAGACACCAGTCTATTTTATTTTATTTTTTAAATTTTTATTGCATTATAGGTTTTGGTGTACATGTGCAGAACGTGCAAGATAGTTGCACAGGTACACACATGGCAGTGTGTTTTGCTGCCTTCCTCCCCCTTACACACGCTTGGTATTCATCCCCAGGTTATCCCCCCAGCCCCCCCCGCTGTCCGTCCCCCATTTCCCCCAACAGTCCCCAGTGTATAGTAGACCGCCTCTCTGTGTCCATGTGTTCTCATTTTTCTCACCCACCTATGAGTGAGAATATGTGGTATTTCTTTTTCTGTTCTTGTGTCAGTATGCTGAGAATGATGTTCTCCAGATTCATCCATGTCCTTAAAAAGGACACAAACTCATCATTTTTGATTGCTGCATAATATTCCATGGTGTATATGTGCCACATTTTCCCAGTCAAGTCTATCATCGATGGGCATTTGGGTTGGTTCCAGGTCTTTGCTATTGTAAACAGTGCTGCAATGAACATTCGTGTGCATGTGTCCTTATAGTAGAACGATTTATATTCTTTTGGATAGATACCCAGTAATGGGATTGCTGGGTCAAATGGAATTTCTATTTCTAGGTCCATGAGGAATCGCCACACTGTCTTCCAGAATGGTTGAACTAATTTACACTCCCACCAACAGTGTAAGAGTGTTCCTATTTCTCCACATCCTCTCCAGCATCTGCTGTCTCCAGATTTTTTAATGATCGCCATTCTAACTGGTGTGAGATGATATCTCAATGTGGTTTTGATTTGCATCTCTCTAATGACCAATGATGATGAGCACTTTTTCATATGTTTATTGGCCTCATGTATGTCTTCTTTTGTAAAGTTTCTGTTCATATCCTTTGCCCATTTTTGAATGGGCTTGTTTGTTTTTTTTCTGTAAATCTGTTTGAGTTCTTTGTAAATTCTGGATATCAGCCCTTTGTCAGATGTGTAAACTGCAAAGATTTTTTCCATTCTGATGGTTGCAGATTCACTCTAGTGACTGTTTCTTTTGCCGTGCAGAAGCTGTGGAGTTTGATTAGGTCCCATTTGTCTATTTTGGCTTTTGTTGCCAATGCTTTTGGTGTTTTGTTTATGAAGTCCTTGCCTACTCCTATGTCCTGAACGGTTTTGCCTAGATTTTCTTCTAGGGTTTTTATGGTGTCAGGTCTTACGTTTAAATCTTTAATCCATCTGGAGTTAATTTTAGTGTAAGGTGTCAGAAAGGGGTCCAGGTTCTGCTTTCTGCACATGGCTAGCCAGATTTCCCAACACCATTTATTAAATAGGGAATCCTTTCCCCATTGCCTGTTTTCGTCTGGTTTATCAAAGATAATATGGTTGTAGATATGTTGTGTTGCCTCCGATGCTTCTGTTCTGTTCCATTGGTCTATATCTCTGTTTTGGTACCAGTACCATGCTGTTTTGATTACTGTAGCCTTGTAGTATAGTTTGAAGTCTGGTAGCGTGATGCCTCCCGCTGTGTTCTTTTTGCTTAGAATTGACTTGGCTATGCGGGCTCTTTTTTGGTTCCATATAAAATTCATGGTGGTTTTTTCCTGTTCTGTGAAGAAATTCAATGGTAGTTTGATGGGGATAGCATTGAATGTGTAAATTACTTTGGGCAGTATAGCCATTTTCACAATATTGATTCTTCCTAACCACGAACATGGAATGTTTCTCCATCTGTTTGTGTCCTCTCTTATTTCATTGAGCAGTTGTTTGTAGTGTTTCTTGAAGAGGTCCGTTAAATTCCTAGTGAGTTGTATTTTTAGGTATTTTATTTTCTTTGTAGCAATTGTGAATGGCAGTTCGTTCTTAATTTGGTTCTCTTTAAGTCTGTTATTGGTGTATAGGAATGCTTGTGATTTTTGCACATTGATTTCATATCCTGAGACTTTGCTGAAGTTGCTTATCAGTTTCAGAGCTTTTGGGCTGAGGTGATGGGGTCTTCTAGGTATCCTGTCATGTCGTCTGCAAATAGAAAGAATTTGGATTCCGGCTTTTCTCTTTGAATACCCTTTATTCCTTTTTCTGGCCTGATTGCTCTGACTAGAACTTCCAGTACTATGTTGAATAGGAGTGGTGAGAGACGGCATCCTTGTCTAGTGCCAGATTTCAAAGGGAATGCTTCCATTTCCTGCCCATTAAGTATGATATTGGCAGTTGGTTTGACATAAATGGCTTTTAGTACTTTGAGATATGTTCCATCAATACCAAGTTCCATCAATACCCAGTGACTCAGTGAAAAATGCGCAGCTGAGATAGAGTCAAGAGAATAGAGTCATGAGTCTATTTTCTGTGGTAACTTGTTCAGAAACTCACTGAAGATTACCCACCTTGGAAATAGTCAGAGTCAAAGTCATATGGCCACTCAATCAAAGCATTACCGAATAATGCACAATGGGGCAATAGTAAGGAGTCTATTTCATATGTCCTCTCATTGAGAGTTTCATTGCATAATAAATAGCTGTTGAGTACTTCATGACCCTATTTAAGCTAGCCCCAAATTACACAGCTACATGAATGATACACACATGTGTGACAGTCAGGAGACTATTTCATATGGACACTCATACAGCACCTCTTCCAATTCTGAACATTTGTGGAATAATCAGTAGTCTATTTCATATGGTGATTCATTTGGAGAGTCAAAAATAGGGGTATATCCAAGATGGCGCCATAGAAACAACTCAGGATTGCAGCTCTCATTGAAGGAACAGAGGGTGAGTCCAAGCTGCATTTTCAGACGGACCATTGTTGCCCACAGGATGAGGATATTTGCAGGTGTAGGAGAAACACTGGATGCCATTTCAGCCAGTGCTTTGGCTCCCATGGCTGTTTCTGCCAGAGCCACAGCGCAGCGGCACCCAGCACAAAACTCGCTGGTCTGGGTGCCCTGTTAAACCGGCAATCTAAGATCTGGATGGGCAGATTGACATGTCCATCTGATTAAATGCGACTTGGACAATGAGCCAGACCAGAAGATTCTTGGGAAGCGTGACTTGAGCCAGTGCAGTGGGCTCAAATCCAAGTGTCCTATCAGCAGGCTACTGGGGTGCCAAATAGAGAGTTAACCGTTCATATTGGGGAGGAAAAGAGAGAGAGAGAGAGAACGGACTCTGAGGCTGGGAGCCAGGTGATTAGAATTGGCCTCTCCCACCCTAACGGGAACAAGCTGGGTGGCAATTGGAGGCGCTCGGGGTTGAGAGTTTTGCTGTGTGTTCAGCTGAATCAAGCACAGTGCAGCTCGGTGTGGGAGAGGCGTCCACCACTATGGATGCAATTCGCCCCTACTGAGGTATACGCCCATTGCTGATGCACCATGTTGTTGCGGAGGCAGCCCGTCATAACAAAGAGACTCTGTCAACAGGGCGGAATGCAACACAGTAGAACAAAGCCCCCAGCAACAGGGCGAAGCCGCGATAGCAGGACGGAGCCTCGGCCGGCAAATAGTGAATAGACTGCCACCTACCGGGGCAGGACAGTGCAACAGATACTCATAAAGAAAGCCCCAACTCATTGAGACAGAGCATCTTAGGGAAAAAAAAGGGGGGGGTGCAGAGAAGCTAGATGGCTAGAAGGAAAACTAAGTAACAGAAATAATTCATCATCAACAATCCGGGCGTCCACTCAGAGACCAAATTGAAAAGTCAGTAACTACTAAGACGACAGATGGATAAATCCACAAAGATGGGAAGAAACCAGCGCAAAAAAAAGGAAAACACCCGAAACCAAAACACCTCACCTCCTACAATAACCAAAACTCCTCACGCCAGTTAGAATGGAGATTATTAAACAATCTGGAGACAACAGATGCTGAAGAGGATGTGGAGAAATAGGAACACTTCTACACTGTTGGTGGGAGTGTAAATTAGTTAAACCATTGTGTAAGACAGTGTGGCGATTTCTCAAGGACCTAGAAATAGAAATTCATTTTCACCCAGCAATCCCTTTACTGGGTATATATCCAAAAAACTATAAATCGTTCTATTGTAAGGACACATGCACAGGAATGTTCACTGCAGCACTGTTTACAGTACCAAAGACCTGAAACCAACCAAAATGCCCATCGATGATAGAAAGGACTGAAAAAATGTGGCAGATATACACCATGGAATATTATGCAGCAATCAAAAATGATGAGTTTGTGTCTTTGTAAGGACATGGATGAATCCTGAGAACATCATTCTCAGCAAACTGACACAAGAAGAGAAAAGGAAATACCGCATATTCTCACTTATAGGCAGGTGAGAAAAAAAAGAACACATGGACACAGCGAGGGGGTCTACTACACACAGGGGTCTATTGGGGAACATGAGGGAGGGACAGCGGTGGGGGGAGCTGGGGATAGATAGCCGAGGGGAAAAATGCCAAGTGTGGGTGAAGGGGAGGAAGAGAGCAAAACGCACTGCCATGTGTGTAACTATGCAAGAATCTTGCACTATCTGCACATGTACCCCAAAACCTAAAATGCAATAAAAATTAAAAAAAAATAATGACACACACCTGTGGAGTAAAACGGGGTCTATTAAATAAGGCCACTCTTTCAGTGTTTCGGTGAATAATATTTGTATCTGATAAGTCAGGAATGTCTTTCATATGGACACTCATTCAGGGCCTCACTGCATAATACTCCCCTCAGAAATAGTCAAGGGTCTACTTCAAATACGTACACGTTCAGAGTCTCTGTAAGTAATGCACACATGGGCAATACACAAGAGTCTCTTTTCTATACCCACTTAATCAGAGTCTCATTCAATAATACACACGTGGGAAAGAGTTAAGAGTCTATTTCATGTAGCCACTCATTTAGAGCCTCAGTGAATAATTCACACCAGCATAATAGTCGAGCATTGTTCATATGGCCACTCGCTATGTGACTCCCAGGATGATACAAACCTGGGGAATCCTCAGGATTCTAATACATATTACCAGACATTTAGAACCTTATTGAATAATTCGCAATGGAGCAATAGTCAGATGTCTATTCTTTCTGGCCTCTCATTCAACGTTTCAGTGAATAAAAAATTTCTGTGGTGTAATCAGGGCACTGTTTAAGATAGCCACGAATAAAGTTCCTTCCTGAGTAATACACACCTGGGTGATAGTCAGGAGTTTATTTCATATAACCGCTAATTATGGGTATTTCTGAGTAATACACAACTGGGGGAGTGTCAGGAGTCTATTTGGTATGGACACTCATACAGAACCTATTTGAATTATGCACACACGGAGAATAATCAGGAGTCTATGTCCTTCGTCTACTCATTCAGATAAACAGTGAATAACCCACATGTGGATTAATGAGAGGTCTGTTTTATATGGCCGTTCTTTTACAGCCTCTCTGAATATTACACACTTGTGATATAGTCTGGAGTCTATTGTTTATGGCCACCCATTCAGAGCATCACTGAATAGTGCACACCTGGGGAATGGTCAGAAGTCTCTATCCTATGGCCTCTCATTGAGAGCCTCACTAAATATACACACCTGGCAAAATAGTCAGGATTTACTTATATCACCTCCTTTAGAGTCTCACTCAATAATGCACACCTGTGGAAGAGTATGGAGACTTTTTGATGTAGCCTCTCATTCGCAGTGCCACAAAATAATGTGGTGTATTCAAGAGTCTATTTTATGTAGACAACTTTTCAGAGCCTCGGTGAATAAAAGAGATTCTTGCTATAGTAAGGCACCTAATTAATATGGACACATCTTGTAAGCTTCACTGAATAATACACAGCTGCAGAATAATTTGTATTCTATTTTTGATGGACATTCATTCAGAGCCAAGGTGAATAATGCAAACACGTGGAGTAGCCAGGTGTCTATTTCATTTGGACACTTTACATAGCCCCAGTGGACAATATGCACGTGTGGATTAGTCAGGATTTCATTTCATATGGCCACTGACTCGTAATTTCAGTGAATAATGCACAAATATTAAGTACTCAGCAGTCTATTTCACAGAGCCACTCATTCAGAGATTCACTGAATAATGCAAATATTTAAGATAGAATCTTGTTTCATATGGTCACACAATCAGAGCCTCATTGAGTAACACACTCCTGGGGAAACGTTAGGAGTCTACTTTAGCCTCTCATTTACAGCCTCAGCGAATAATGCACACGTGTGAAATAGACAATAGTCTATTATATAGGGCCACAAAATCAAAGCCTGAGTGAGTAATACACAACTATAGAATAGTCACAAGTATATTCCATATGCCAAAATATTCAAAGTCAGAGTCAATAATACACACCTGTGGACTCATCCAAAAACAATTTCATATGGCCAAAGTTTTAGAGCCTCAGTGAATAATGCATACATTCGGAATGCTCCAGACGCTATTACATATGGCATCTATTTGAGAGATTTATTGAATAAGTAACACCTGTATTGTAGTCAGAATTCTGTATCGTATAGAAACATATTCAGAAACTAACTGAATGACGTACACTATGGGGAAAGTCAGGATTCTATTTCGTATAGCCACTCATTAAGATACCGAATATAAAAATGCACACCTTCAGAGTATTCAGGAGTCTCTGTTGTATGGTCACTCATTTAGAGCCTCGCAGAATAATAGAGAACTATGAAAATTCAGGAGTGTATTTTACATGGCCACTTATTCAGAACCTCATTGAAGAATTATATATATCTGGAAAATCCTGAGGATAATTTTTTTAAATTTTTATTCCATTTTAGGTTTTCGTGTACATGTGCAGAATGTGCAAGATAGTTGCATAGGTAAACAGATGGCAGCGTGTTTTGCTGTCTCCCTTCCCTTAAACAATTTTGGCATTTCTCCCCAGACTATCTCTCTCCAGCTCCCCCTGCGCTGTCCTTCCCCTATTTCCCCCAATAGACAACAGTGTGTTGTACCCCATTCCCTGTGTCCATGTGTTCTCATTTTTTCACCCACATATGAGTGAGAATACGTGGTATTTTCTTTTCTGTTCTTGTGGCAGTTTGCTGAGAATGATGTTCTCCAGATTCATCCATGTCCTTACAAAGGACATAACCTCGTCATTTTTTGATTGCTGCATAATATTCCATGGTGTATATGTGACACATTTTCCCAGTCCAGTCTATCATCAATGGGCATTTGCGTTGGTTCCAGTTCTTTGCTATTGTAAACAGTGCTGCAATGAACATTCGTGTGCATGTGTCCTTATAGTAGAACGATTTATGGTCCTTTGGATATATACCCAGTAATGAAATTGCTGGGTCAAATTGAATTTCTATTTCTAGGTCCTTGAGGAATCGCCACACAGTCTTCCACAATGGTTGAACTAATTTACACTCCCATCAACAGTGTAGAAGTGTTCCTATTTCTCCACATCCTCTCGAGCATCTGTTGTCTCCAGATTTTTTAATGATCGCCATTCTAACCGGCGTGAGATGGTATTACAATGTGGTTTTGATATGCATCTCTCTAATGACCAGTGATGATGACCATTTTTTTCATGTGTTTGTCTGCCTCATGTATGTCTTCTTTTGTAAAGTGTCTGTTCATATCCTTTGCCCATTTTTGAATGGGCTTCTTTGATTTTTCCTGTAAATCTGTTTGAGGTCTTTGTAAATTCTGGATATCAGTCCTTTGTCAGGTGGGTAAACTGCAAAGATTTTTTTCCAATCTGTTGGTTGCCGATTCAATCTAGTGACTGTTTCTTTTGCCATGCAAAAGCTGTGGAGTTTGATTAGGTCCCATTTGTCTATTTTAGCTTTTATTGCCAATGCTTTTGGTGTTTTCGTCATGATGTCCTTGCCTAATTCTAGGTCCTGAATGGTTTTGCCTAGATTTTCTTCTATGGTCTTTATGGTGCCAGGTCTTATGTTTAAGTATTTAATCCATCTGGAGTTAATTTTAGTGTAAGGTGTCAGGAAGGGGTCAAGGTTCTGGTATCTGCACATGGCTAGCGAGTTTTCCCAACACCATTTATTAAATAGGGAATCCTTTCCCCATTGCCTGTTTTTGTCTGGTTTATCAAAGATAATATGGTTGTAGATATGTTGTGTTGCCTCCGATGTTTCTGTTCTGTTCCATTGGTCTATATCTCTGTTTTGGTAGCAGTATCATGCTGTTTTGATCACTGAAGCCTTGTAGTATAGTTTGAAGTCTGGTAGCGTGATGCCTCCCGCTGTGTTCTTTTTGCTTAGAATTGACTTGGCTATGCGGGCTCTTTTTTGGTTCCATATAAAATTCATGGTGGTTTTTCCAGTTCTGTGAAGAAATTCAATGGTAGTTTGATGGGGATAGCATTGAATGTGTAAATTACTTTGGGCAGTATAGACATTTTCACAATATTGATTCTTCCTAACCACGAACATGGAATGTTTCTCCATCTGTTTGTGTCCTCTCTTATTTCGTTGAGCAGTTGTCTGTAGTTTTTCTTAAAGAGGTCCCTTACATTCCTAGTGAGTTTTATTCCTAGGTATTTTATATTCTTTGTAGCAATTGTGAATGGCAGTTCGTTCTTAATTTGGTTCTCCTTAAGTCTGTTATTTGTGTATAGGAATGCTTGTGATTTTTGCACATTGATTTTATATCCTGAGACTTTGCTGAAGTAGCTTATCAGTTTCAGGAGCTTTTGGGCTGAGGTGATGGGGTCTTATAGGTATACTATCATGTCGTCTGCAAATAGAGATAATTTGGCTTCCACCTTTCCTATTTGAATATCCTTTATTTCCTTTTCTTGCCTGATTGCTCTGGCTAGAACTTCCAGTACTATGTTGAATAGAAGTGGTGAGAGAGGGCATCCTTGTCTATTGCCAGATTTCAAAGGGAATGCTTCCAGTTTTTGCCCATTAAGTATGATATTGGCTGTTGGTTTGTCGTAAATAGCTTTTATTACTTTGAGATATGTTCCATCAATACCAAGTTTATTGATGGTTTTTAGCATAAAGGGCTGTTGAATTCTGTCAAATGCCTTCTCTGCGTCAATTGAGATATTCATGTGCTTTTTGTTTTTGCTTCTGTTTATGTGGTGAATTACATTTATAGACTTGCGTATGTTGAACCAGCCTTGCATCCCCGGGATGAATCCTACTTGATCATGATGGATAAGTTTTTAAATGTGCTGTTGCAATCGATTTGCCAGTATTTTATTGAAGATTTTCGCATCTATGTTCATCATGGATATTGGCCTGAAGTTTTATTTTCTTGTTGAATCTCTGCCAGGTTTTGGTATCAGGATGATGTGGGTCTCATAAAATGATTTGGGAAGGGTTCCCTCTTTTTGGATTATTTGGAATAGTTTCAGAAGGAATGGTACCAGCTCCTCTTTGTGTGTCTGGTAGAATTCAGCTGTGAGCAAATCTGGACCTGGGCTTTTTTTGTGTGGTAGGCTCTTAATTGCTGCCTCAACTTCTGACCTTGTTATTGGTCTATTCATAGTTTCAGCTTCCTCCTTGTTTAGGCTTGGAAGGACACAGGCATCCAGGAATTTATCCATTTCTTCCTGATTTACTAGTTTGTGTGCATAGAGTTGTTTGTAGTATTCTCTGATGATGTTTTGAATTTCTGTGGAATCTGTGGTGATTTCCCCATTATCGTTTTTTATTGCATCTATTTGGTTGTTCTCTCTTTTCTTTTTTATCAGTCTGGCTAGCGGTCTGTCTATTTTGTTGATCTTTTCAAAAAACCAGCTCTTAGATTTATTGATATTTTGAAGGGTTTTTCTTGTCTCTTTCTCCTTCAGTTCTGCTCTGATCTTAGTTATTTCTTGTTTTTGACTAGGTTTTGAGCTTTTTTGATCTTGCTCCTCTAGCTCTTTCAATTTTGACGATAGGGTGTCAATTTGGATCTCTCCACTCTTCTCATGTGGGCACTTATTGTTATATATTTTCCTCTACAGACGACTTTAAATGTGTCCCAGAGATTCTGGTATGTTGTGTCTTCATTCTCATTGGTTTCAAAGAGCTTCTTTATTTCTCCCTTCATTTCATTGTTTATCCAATCAACATTCAAGAGCCAGTTGTTCAGTTTCCATGAAGCTGTGCGGTTCTGAGTTATTTTCTGAATTCTGAGTTCCAACTTGATTGCACTATTATCTGAGAGACTGTTTGTTATGATTTCAGTTTTTTTGCATTTGCTGAGGAGTGCTTTACTTCCAATTATGTGGTCAATTTTGGAGTAGGTGTGATGTGGTGCTGAGAAGAATGTATATTCTGTGGATTTGGGGTGGAGAGTTCTGTAAATGTCTATCAGGTTTGCTTATTTGAGGTCTGAGTTCAAGTCCTGAATTTCCTTGTCGATTTTCTGTCTGGTTGATCTGTCTGCTATTGACAGTGGAGTGTTAAAGTCTCCGACTATTATTGTGTGGTAGTCTAAGTTTCTTTGTAAGTCATTAAGAACTTGCCTTATATATCTGGGTGCTCCTATGTTGGGTCCATATATATTTAGAATCGTTAGCTCTTCTTGTTGTATCGATCCTTTTGCCATTATGTAATGACCTTCTTTGTCCCTTTTGAACTTTGTTGCTTTAAAGTCTATTTTATCAGATAGAAGAATTGCAACTCCTGCTTTTTTTTGCTCTCCATTTGTTTGGTACATCTTCCTCCATCCTTTTATTTTGAGCCTTTGTGTATCTTTGCGTGTGAGGTGTGTTTCCTGGATACAGCACACTGATGGGTTTTGGTTTTTTATCCAATTTGCCAGTCTGTGTCTTTTGATTGTTGCATTTAGGCCATTTACATTTAGGGTTAATATTGTTATGTGTGAATTTGATACTGCCATTTTGATGCTAGCTGGCTGTTTTGCCCGTTGGTTCATGTACCTTCTTCATTTTGTTGATGGTCTTTGGCATTTTGTATGCTTTTAGGATGGCTGGTACTGGTTGTTTCTTTCTATGTGTAGTGCCTCTTTCAGGAGCTCTTGTAAAGCAGGCCTAGTGGTGACAAAATCTCTGAGTACTTGCTTGTTCGTGAAGAATTTTATTTTTCCTTCACTTATGAAGCTCAGTTTGGCTTGATATGAAATTCTGGGTTGAAAGCACTTTTCTTTAAGGATGTTGAATATTGGCCCCCACTCTCTTCTGGCTTGTAGAGTCTCTGCCGAGAGATCTGCTGTGAGTCTGATGGGCTTCCCTTTGTTGGTGACCCGACCTTTCTCTCTGGCTGCCATTAGTATTTTCTCCTTTATTTCAACCCTGGTGAATCTGACGATTATATCCCTTGGGGTTGCTCTTCTTGCTGAGTATCTTTGTGGTGTTCTCTGTATTTCCTGGAGTTGAGTATCGACCTGTCTTGCTAGGTTTGGGAAATGTTTCTGGATAATATCCTGAAGAGTGTTTTCCAGCTTGGATTCATTCTCTTCATCACATTCTGGTACACCTATCAAACGTAGGTTGGGTCTCTTCACATAGTCCCAAATTTCTTAGATATTTTGTTCATTCCTTTTTCTACTTTTTTCTTTAATCTTGGTTTCTCGTTTTCTTTCATTGAGTTGATCTTCAACTTCTTATATTCTTTCTTCTGCTTGGTCAATTCGGCTGTTGAAACTTGTGCATGCTTCGCGAAGTTCTTGTGTTGTGTTTTTCAGCTCCTTCAATTCATTCATATTCCTCTCTAAGTTGTCCATTTTTGTTATCAATTCCTCGAATCTCTTTTCAAATCTTTTTTCAAGGTTCTTAGTTTCTTTGCACTGGTTTAGTACATGTTCCTTTAGCTCACTGAAGTTTCTCATTATCCACTTTCTGAAGTCTGATTTTGTCATTTTGTCACATTCATTCTCCGTCCAGCTTTGTTCCCTTGCTGGTGAGGAGTTTTGGTCCTTTTTTGGCGGTGAGGTGTTTTGGTTTCGGGTGCTTTCCTCCTTTTTGCGCTGGTTTCTTCCTATCTTTATGGATTTATCCGCCTGTCGTCTTAGTAGTTGCTGATTTTTCAATTGGATCTCTGTGTGGACGCTGAGATTGTTGATGATGAAGTATTTCTGTTACTTAGTTTTCCCTCTAATGGTCTATCCCCTCTGCCGTATGAGTGCTGAGGTCCACTCCAGGCCCTGCTTGTCTGGGGTATACCTGCAGCAGCTGCGGAAGAGTGAGGGATGATACCAGTTTCTTCTTCTGCTGTCCTTGTTCCAAAATAATGCCAGCCAAATGTCAGTCTGATTAGTTTTTTTCTGGGGTGACTCCTTGGATATACAGGGGTCAGGGAGGTGCTTGAGGAGGCAGTCTGTATTTTATAGGAGCTCCAGTGCTGAGCTGTGAGCTCCGTTGTTCATTCAGCATTGTTGGGAGGTTGTTTTTGTCTGCTGCTATGGAACTCCTAAAACACCACCCTTTTTTCCCTCCCCTTAGATGATGTGTCTCAGGGAGTTGGGGCTTTTTTTATGAGTATCTGTTGTACTGTCCTGCCCCACTAGGCGCAGTCTATTCACTATTTGCCTTCCGGGGCTCTGACCTGCTAGCGCGGGTCCGCCCTGTTGCTGCTGGTCTCCCTTCTGCTGTGGAGCGTGAAGTCTCTTTGTTATGGCAGGTTGCCTCAGCAACAGCAGGCTGCATCAGTCCTGGGCGGTACTTCAGTGGGGGTGGACTGCGTCAGCAATGGTGGACACCCCTCCCTCACCAGGCTGCACCTTCCTAGATGCCGGCAGCAAAACTCTCAGCCCCAAGCATTTCCAGTCGCCACCCTGCTTGTCCCCGTGAGCGTGGGACCCGCCGAGCCCGATCACCCAGCTCCCTGCCTCAGAGTCCGTCGTCTCTCTCTCTCTCTTCCTCTCCCCAAGCTGAAAGGTCGACTCTCTCACTGGCGCCCCAGTAGCCTGCCGATAGGGCACTGGGATCCATGTGATCTCCTGTGCCGCTGCCCACTACCCCAGCTCAGATCACGCTTCCAAGGAAACTCCTGGTCTGGCTCATTGTCCAAGTCCCGTTCAATCAGATGAACATGCCAATCTGCTCTTCCAAATCTCAGATTGCCGGTTTAACAGGGCACCCAGACCAGTGAGTTCCACGCCGGGTCCCACTGCGGCACCGGCCGAAGAGGCGATGGGAGCCGGCTGCCTTAGCCGGCTGAGCTAGTGTCCCGTGTCTCTCCCACACCTGGGACTTTCCACGCTCTGTGGGCATAAAAGGAACATCCGAGAATGCGGCTAGGACTCACCCTCTGCACCTTAACTGAGAGCTGCAATCCTGAGTCGCCTCTGCGACGCCATCTTGCCTCCACCGTGTTGTGTTTTTCAGCTCCTTCAATTCATTCATATTTCTGTCAAAGTTGTCCATTTTAGTTATCATTTCCTCAAATCTTTTTTTCAAATGTTTTTTCAAGGTTCTTAGTTTCTTTGCATTGATTTAGGACATGTTCTTTTAGCTCACTTAAGTTTCTCATTATTCACCTTCTGAAGTCTGATTCCGTCATTTCATCAAAGTCATTCTCCGTCCAGCTTTGTTCCCTTGCTTGTGAGGAGTTTTGGTCCTTTGTAGAGGTGAGGTGTTTTGGTTTTGGGTGTTTTCCTCCTTTTAGTACTGGTTTCTTCCCATCTTTGTGGATTTATCTACCTGTCGTCTTAGTAGTTGCTGACTTTTCGATTGTGTCTCTGACTGGATGCCCAGATTGTTGATGATGAAATATTTCTGTTATTTAGTTTTCCTTCTAATGGTTTAGCTTGTCTGCTGTACGAGTGCTGAAGTCCACTCCAGGCCCTGCTTGTCTCGAGTACACCTGTAGCAGCTGCGGAACAGTGAGGGATGCTACCATTTTTTTATTCTGCCATCGTTGACCCAGAAAGATGCCCGCCAAAAGACCGTCTGATTAGTCCTTTATTGTGGTGGGTCTTTGGATACACAGGGGCCAGGAAGCTGCTTGGGGAGATGGCCTGTACTTTATAGGAGCTCCAGTGCTGAGCTTTGAACTCCGTTATTCATTCAGGTTTGCTGGGCAAATGTGTCTGCTGCAGCAGAAATTATAAAAGCCCCCGTCTTTTTTTCCTCAGATGCTCTGTCTCGGGGAGTTTGGGCTTTCTTTATGAGTATCTGTTGCACTGTACTGCCCAGCAAGGAGGCAGTCTATTCACTATTTGCCTGCAGGGGCTCTGCCCTGCTGCTGTGCAGCCCAGTTCTACTGTGGTGCGCTGTGCCCTGTTGGCAGCATCTCTCTGTTATGGCTGGTTGCCTCAGCAATGGCAGGCTGTGTCAGCAGTGTTCAGTACCTCAGTAAGGACGGATTGCATCCGTAGTGTTGGACTCCCCTCCACCACCGAGCTGCACATTTGGTATTCAGCTGACCCCGGAGCAAAACTCTCAATCCCAATTTCATTGAATCACCACGCTGCTTGTCAGCATGAGGGTAAGACCCTCCCAGCACCATCACCTGGCTCCCTGCCTCCGAGTCCCTCCTCTCTCTCTCTCTCTTTTTTCCAAATCAAAGAGTTGACTCTCTCACAGGCGTCCACGTCGCCTGCAGATTGGCCACTGGTATTCGTGTGATCTCCCCTGTGGTGGCCCACTGCACTGGAGCAAATCATTCTTCTTAGGAATCTCCTCGTGTGGCTCACCATCCAAGTCCTGTTCAATCAAATGGACATGTCAATCTGCCCTCCCAAAACTCAGATTGCCGGTTTAACCGGGCACCCTGACCAGTGAGCTTTCTGAGGACTGCCACTGTGTCATGGCATGGCGCCAGCCAAAAAAGCCATGCAAGCAAGCTGCACTGCTCTCCTATGTCTGTCCTAAGCCTGGGAATTTGCCAGTTCTGTGGGCTACAAAAGTCCGTCTGAAAATGCAGCTAGTACTCACCATCTGTGCCTTCACTGAGAGCAGAAATCCTGAGTTGTTTCTATGGCGGCATATTGGAAAAAAACCCCAAGGATTCTATTATACATATCCACTTATTCAGAGACTCACTGAATAATGCACACCTGCAGAATAGTCTGGAGACTATTTGATATGACCGTTCACCCAGTGACTCAGTAAAAAAATGCACAGCTGAGAAATAGTGAAGAGGATAGAGTCATGCGTCTATTTTCTGTGGTAACACGTTCAGAAACTCACTGAAGAACCCCCACCTTGGAATGAGTCAGAGTCCAGGTCATATGGCCAATCAATCAAAGCCTTACCAAATAATGCACAATGGGGCCATAGTAAGGAGTCTATTTCATATGGCCTCTCATTGAGTGTTTCAGTGAGTAATAAACAGCTGTGGAGGAGTCAGGACCCTATTTAAGGTATCCCCAAATTACACATCTAAGTGAATGATACACACATGTGTGACAGGAGACTCTTTGATATGGACACTCATACAGCACTTCTTTGAATACTGCACATTTGCGGAATAATCACTAGTCTATTACATATTGTGATTCGTTTGGAGAGTCAAAAATAATGCACACCTGTGGAGTAAAATGGGGTCTATTACATAAGGCCACTCTTTCAGTGCTTCAGTGTATAATTTGTATATCAGATAAGTCAGGAATCTCTTTCACATTGCCACTCATTCAGGGACTCAGTGCATAATACTCCCCTCAGAAATAGTCAAGGGTCTACTCCAAAAAGTACACATTCAGAGTCTCCGTAAGCAACACACACATGGGAAATACACAAGAGTCTCTTTTCTATGCCCACTTAGTCAGAGCCTCATTCAATAATACACACTTTGGAAAGAGTTAAGAGTCTACTTCATGTAGCCACTCATTTAGATCCTCAGTGAATAATTCACACCAGAGTAATTGTCGAGAATTTTTTTATATGGCCACTCACTATGTGACTCCCTGAAGGATACACACCTGGGGAATCCTCAAATTCTATTTTATACTACCACACAATTTGACCCATACTGAATAAGTTACAATGGAGCCTTAGGCATGTGGTCTATACTTCTGGCTTCTCATTCAAAGATTCAGTGAATAATAAACTTCTATGGAGTAATCAGGGCACTGTTTAAGATAGCCACGAATTAAGTGAATTCCTGTGTGATACGCACCAGGGTAATAGTGAAAAGATTATTTCATATGAACTCTAATTCTGGATAATGCTGAGTAATACACGACTGTGGGAGTGTCACGAGTCTATTTAATATGGAAACTCATACAGAACCTGTTTGAATTATGCACACATGGAGAATAATCAGGAGTCTATGTCATATGGCTACTCATTCAGAAAAACAGTGAATAACGCACATGTGGAGTAATGATTAGTCTGTTTCATATGGCCGTTCTTTCACAGCCTCACGGAATATTACACACTTGTGATATAGTCTGGAGTCTATTGTTCATGGCCACTCATTCAGAGAATCACTGAATAAGGCACACCTGGGGAATAATCAGAAGTCTCTATCCTATGGCCTCTCATCTAGAGCCTCACTAAATGTACACACCTGGGAAAATACTCAGGATTTACTTATATCACCTCATTAAGAATCTCACTCAGAAAAGTCAGAAGTTTCTATCCTATGGCCTCTCATTGACAGCCTCCATAAATGTAGACACCTTGGAAATAGTCCGGATTTACTTATATCCACTCATTTACAGTCTCACTCAACAATGCATACCTGTGGAATAGTAAGGAGACTTTTTCATGAGGCCTCTCATTCGGAGTATCACTGAATAATGTGGTGGAGTCAGGAGTCCATTTCATGTAGACACATTTTCAGAGCCTCAGTGAATAAGAGAGACCCTTGCTATAGTAAGGCATCTAATTAATACGGCCATATCGTGTAAGCCTCACTGAATAATTCACACCTGGAGAATAATTTGTAGTATATTTTCGATGGACATTCATTCAGAGCCTCAGTGAATAATGCCCACCCGTAGGGTAGCAAGAAATATCTTTTATTTGGAAACTCATTCATAGCCTCAGTGGATAATAGGCACGTGTAGATTAGTCAGGATTTTATTTCATATGGCCATTCGTTCGTAATTTCAGTGAATAATGCCCAAATTTAATGTACTCAGCAGTCAATTTCATACAGTCACTCACTCAGAGATTCACTGAATAATACAAATATTTAAGATAGACTGAATCCTGTTTCATATAGTCACTCAATCAGAGCCTCACTGAGTAATACACACCTGGGAAAGCATTAGGAGTCTACATTATATAGCCTGTCATTTATATCCTCTGTGAATAATACACACGTGTGGAATAAACACTAGTCTACTTTATATGGCCACAAAATCATTGCCTGAGTGAGTAATACAAAATTTTAGAATAGTCACCAGTCTATTCCATATGCCCAAATATTCAAAGTCAGAATCAATAATACACAAATGTGAACAAGTCAAAAAATAATTTCATCTGGCCAAAGATTTAGAGCCTCAGTGAATAATACATACCTGGGGAGTACTCATGACGCTATTACATATGGCATCTATTAAAGAGATTCATTGAATATTGAACACCTGTATTGTACTCAGAATTCTATTTTGTATGGCCACATATTCAGAACCTAATTGAGTGACATACTCCTTGGGGAAAGTCAGGATTTTATTTCGTATAGCAACATATTCAGAATCTAACTGAATAACATACACCTTGGGGAATGTCAGGATTCTAATTCGTATAGCCACTCATTTTGATATCGAATTTAAAAGCGCACAGCTGCGGAGTATTCATGAGTCTCTGTTTTATGGCCACTCATTTAGAGCCTCCCAGAATAATACAGAACTATGGAAATTCGGGTGTGTATTTTTCACAGCCATTTATTCATAACCTCATTGAAGAATCATGTATATCTGGAAAACACACAGGATTCTATTATATATAGTCCCTTATTCAGAGACTCACTGAATAATGCACACCTGCCGAATAGTCTGGAGACTATTTGATATGACCGTTCACCCGGTGACTCAGTGAAAAATGCACAACTGAGAAATAGTCAAGAGGATAGAGTCATGCATCTATTTTTTGTTAGAACACGTTTAGAAACTCACTGAAGAATACCCAACTTGGGATGAGTCAGAGTCCAGGTCATATGGCCAGTCAATCAAAGCCTTACCAAATAATGCATAATTGGGCCATAGTAAGAAGTCTATTTTGTATGAGCTCTCATTGAGAGCTTCAGTGTGTAACACACTGCTGTGGAGTAGTCAGAATCCTCTTTAAGGTAGCCAAAAATTACACAGCTATGTGAATGATACACACATGTGTTATAGTCAGGAGATTCTTTGATATGGACACTCATACAGCACCTCTTCTAATACTGCAAATTTGGGGAATAATCACTAGTCTATTTCATATGGTGAGTCGTTTGGAGAGTCAAAGAGTAACACATACCTGTGGAGTAAAATGGGGTTTATTACATACGGCCACTCTTTCACTGTTTCAGTCAATAATATGTATATCTGATAAGGCAGAAATCTCTTTCACATGGCCACTCGTTCAGGGCCTCACTGCATAAAACTCCTCTTAGAAATAGTCAAGGTTCTACTTCAAATAAGTACACATTCAGAGTCTTTGTATGTAATCCACACAGGAGAAATACACAAGAATCTCTTTTCTATGCCCACTTAGTCAGAGTCTCATTCAATAATACACACCTGTGGAACAGTTAAGAGTCTACTTCAGGTAGCCACTCATTTAGAGCCTCAGTGAATAATTCACACCAAAGTAATAGTCGAGCACTTTTTATATGGTCACTCACTATGTGCTTCCCTGAATGGTACACACCTGGGGAATCCTCAGGATTATATTTCATATTAACACACTTTTAGAACCTCATTAAATAACTCACAATCGTGCAATAGTCAGGTGTCCATTCTTTCTTGCCTCTCATTCAAAGATTTAGAGAATAATAAACTTCTATGGAGTAATCAAAGCACTGTTTAAGATTGCCACGAATTAAGTAACTTCTGAGTGATACACACCTGGGTGATAGTCAGGAGTTCATTTCATATAAACTCTAATTCAGGGTATTGCTGAGTAATACACAACTGGGGGAGTGTCAGGATTCTAGTTGGTATAGACCCTCTTACAGAACCTGTTTGAATAATTCACACATTGAGAATAATCAGGAGTCTATGTCATATGGCTACTCATTCAGACAAACAGTGAATAATGCACATGTAGAGTAATGAGAAGTCTGTTTCATAAGGCTGTTCTTTCACAGCCTCACTGAATATTACAAACTTGTGATATAGTCTGGAGTCTATTGTTTATTAAGAGAATCACTGAATAATGCACACCTGCGGAATGGTCAGAAACCTCTATCCTAGGGCCTCGCATTGATAGCCTCACTAAATGTACACAACTGAGAAAATAGTCAGGATTTACTTATATCCCATCATATAGTGTCTCACTCAATAATGCACACCTGTGGAATAGTACGGAGACTTTTTCATGTGGCCTCTCATTCGTAGTGTCACTGAATAATGTGGTGTAGTCAGGAGTCTATTTCATGTAGACATATTTTTCGAGTCTCAGTGAATAAGAAAGCCCCGTGCTATAGTAAGGCATATAATTAATTTGGCTACATCTTGTAAGCTTCACTGAATAATACACACCTGGAGAATAATTTGGAGTTTATTTTCAATGGACATTCATTAAGAGCCTAGGTGAATAATGCACACCCGTGTGGAAGCCAGGAGTCTATTTCATTTGGACACTCATTCATAGCCTCATTGGATAATTTGCACGTGTGAATTAGTCAGGATCTCATTTCATATGGCCACTGACTCATAATTTCAGTGAATAATGCACAAATGGAAAGTACTCAGCAGTCTATTTCATAGGGCCACTCATTTAGAGATTCACTGAATAATACAAATATTTAAGATAGACAGAATCCTGTTTCATATGGTCACACAATCTGAGCCTCACTGAGTAACACACACCTGGGGAAGCATTAAAAGTCTACTTTATATAACCTCTCATTTACGGCCTCATCAAATAATGCACACGTGTGGAATAGACATTAGTCTATTTTATATGGCCACAAAATCAAAGCCTGTGTGAGTAGTACACAACTTTGTAATAGTCAGTAGTGTATTCCATATGCCAAAATATTGAAAGTCAGAGTCAATAATACACACCTGTGGACTAGTCGAAAAACAATTTTTATGGCCAAAATTCTAGAGCCTCTGTTAATAATACATACCTGGAGAATACTCAGCACGCTATTACATATGTCAACTGTTTCAGAGATTCATTGAATAAGGAAAACTTGTTTTGTAGTCAGACTTTTATTTCATATAGTTCACATATTCAGAACTTAACTGAATGACATACACCTTGGGGAAACTCAGGATTCTATTTCGTATACCCACATATTCAGAACCTAACTGAATAATATACACGTTGCAGAAAGTCAGGATTCTGTTTTGTATAGGCACTCATTTAGATACTGAATGTAAAAACACACACCTGAGGAGTATTCAGGAGTCTTTGTTTTATGGCCATTCATTCAGAGCCTCACTCAGTAATAGAGAACTATGGAAATTCAGTAGTGTATTTTACATGGCCACTTATTCAGAACCTCATTGAATAATCAAATATATTTCAAATATCCTCAGAATTCTATTATATATAGCCACTTATTTAGAGACTCACTAAAGAATTCACACCCGGGGAATAGTCTGGAGACTATTTGATATGATTGTTCACCGTGTGACTCAGAGAACAATACACAGCTGAGACATAGTCAAGAGTATAGAATTATGAGTGTTTTTTCTGTGGTAACTCGTTCAGAATCTCCCTGAAGAATACCCACCTTGGAAATAGTCAGTGTCCACGTCATATGGCCACTCAATCAAAGCATTACCGAATAATGCACAATGTTGCAATAGTAAGGAGTGTATTTCATATAGCCTCTCATTGAGAGCTTCAGTGCATAATAAACAGCTGTGGACTAGTCAGGACCCTCTGTAAGGTAGCCTCAAATAACGCAGCTACGTGAATGATACACACATGTGTGATACTCAGGAGACTCTATGATATGTTCACTCATACAGTGCCTCTTCGAATACTGAACATTTGGGGAATAATTAATAGTCTATTTCATACCGTGATTCGTTTGGAGAGTCAAAAAATAACGCACACCTGTGGAGTAAAATGGGGTCTATTACATAAGGCCACTCTTTCATTTTTTCAGTGAATAATATGTATTTCTGATAAGTCAGGAATGTCTTTCACATGGCCACTCATTCAGGGCCTCAGTGCATAATACTCCCCTCAGAAATAGTCAAGGGTCTACTTTAAAAAAGTACACATCCAGAGTTCTGTATGTAACGCACACATGGGCAATACAAAAGAGTCTCTTTTCTATGCCCACTTAATCAGAGTTTCATTCCTTATTACCCACCTGGGAAAGAGTTAAGTGTCTACTTCCTGTACCCACTTATTTAGCGCCTCAGTGAATAATTCCCACTGGAGTTACAGTCGAGAATTTTTTATATGGCCACTCACTATGTGACTCCCTGAATGATACACACCTGGGGAATCCTCACATTCTATTTCATAATAGCACACATTTAGAACCTTATTGAATAATTCACAATAGTGCAGTCGTCAGGTGTCTATTCTTTCTGGCCTCTCATTCAACGTTTCAGTGAGTAAAAAACTTCTATTGAGTAATCAGGGCACTGCTTAAGATACCCATGAATAAAGTGCCTTCCTGAGTAATACACGACTGGGTGATAAGAGTTTATTTCATATAAACCCTAATTCTGGGTTTTGCTGAGTAATAGAAAACAGGGGGATTGTCAAGAGTCTATTTGGTTTGGACACTCATACAGAACCTGTTTGAATTATGCACACATGGCGAGTAATCAGGAGGCTATGTCATAGGGCTACTCATTCAGACAAACAGTGAATAACCCACATGTGATCTAATGAGAAGTCTGTTTTATATGGCCTTTCATTCACAGCTTCAGTGAGTATTACACGCCTGTGATATAGTCTGTAGTCTATTGTTTATGGCCACTCTTTCAGAGCATCACTGAATAATGCACACCTGGGGAATAATCAGAAGTCTCTATCCTATGGCCTCTCATCGAGAGCCTCACAAAATGTACACACCTGGGAAAATAGGATTTACTTATATCACCTCATTTAGAGTCTCACTCAATAATACACACTTGTGGAAGGGTATTGAGATTTTTCATGTGGCCACTCTTTCAGAGTGCCACTAAACAATGTGGTGAATTCTGGAGTCTATTTTATGTAGACAAATTTTCAGAACCTCAGTGAATAAAATAGACTCTTGCTATAGTAAGGCATCTAATTAATATCGCCACACCTTGTAAGCCCTACTAAATAATACACACCTGCGGAATAATTTGGAGTCTATTTTTGATGGACATTCATTGAGAGACACAGTGAATTATGCACACCCGTGTGGTAGCCAGGTGTCTATTTCATTTGGACACTATTCATAGCCTCAATGGAAAATATGCACGTGTGAATTAGTCAGGATTTCATTTCATATGGCCACTGACTCAAAATTTCAGTGAATAATGCACAAATGTAAAGTACACCGCAGTCTATTGCACAGAGGCACTCATTCAAATATTCACTGAATAATACAAATATTTAAGATAGCCAGAATACTGTATCCTATGGTCACAAAATCACAGCCTCATGATTAACACACACATTGGTAAACGTTAGGAGTCTACTTTACATAGCCTGTCTTTTGCAGCCTCAGGGAATAATGCACACGTGTGGAATAGACACTATTCTATTTTATATGGCCACAAAATCAAAGCCTGAGTGGGTGTCTATCTAAAGATACAAAACTTTAGAATAGTTACAAGTCTATTCCATATGCCCAAATATTCAAAGTCAGAGTCAATAATAAACACATGTGGACTACTCAAAAAACAATTTCATATGGCCAAAGTTTTAGAGCCTCAGTGAATAATACATACCTGGGGAATACTCAGGATGCTATTACATATGGCACCTATTTCAGAGATTCATTGAATAAGGAACACCTGTACTGTAGTCAGAATTCTATTTTGTATAGCCACAAATTCAGAAAGTAACTGAAAGACATACACATTGGGAAAAGTCAGGATTCTATTTCCTATAGCCACATATTCAGAATCTAACTGAATAACATACAACTTGGGGAATGTCAGGATTCTATTTCCCATAGCCACCCATTTAGAAACCAAAGGTATGCACATATACACCATGGAATATTATGCAGTAATCAAAAATGATGAGTTTGTGTCCTTTGTAAGGACATGGATAAATATGGAGAACATCAGTCTCAGCAAACTGACACAAGAACAGAAAAAGAAATACTGCATATACTCACTCATAGGTGGGTGAGAAAAATGGGAACACATGGACACAGAGAGGCGGTCTGCCATGTGTGTACCTATGCAACTATCTTGCACGTTCTGCACATGTACCCCAAAACCTATAATGCAATAAAAATAAATAAATAAATAAAATTAAAAAAAGAAAAATAAATCAAATGTAAAAACGCACAACTGCAGAGTAATCAGGAGTGTCTGTTTTATGGCAACTCATTCAGAGCCTCACAGAATAAAACAGAAGGATGGACATTCAGGAGTGTATTTTACATTGCCAGTTATTCAGAACCTCATTGAAGAATCATGTAGATCTGAAAAATACTCAGCATTCTGTTATACATAGCCACTTATTCAGAGACTCACCGAACAATTCACACTTGGGCAATAGTCCAGAGATTATTTGATATGACTGTTCACTTAGTGACTCAGTGAAAAATGCACAGCTGAGATAGAGTCAAGAGAATAGAGTCAAGACACTCTTTTATGTGGTGACACATTCAGAAATTAACTGAAGAATACCCAACTTGGAAATAGTCAGAGTCCATGTCATAAGGCCACTCAATCAAAGCATTACCAAATAATGCACAATCGGGCAATAGTAAAAAGCCTATTACATATGGCCTTTCATTGAGAGCTTCAGTGCATAATAAAAAGCTGTGGAGTAGTCAGGACCCTCTTTTAGGTAGCCCCAGGTTACGCAGATCCGTGAATGACACATAAATTTGTGATAGTCAGGATATTATTTGATATGGACACTCATACAGCACCTTTTGAATAATGCACATTTGGGGAATAATCACTATTCTATTTTATTTGGTGATTCGTTTGGAGAGTCAAAAAATAACGCACACCTGTGGAGTAAAATGGGATCTATTACATAAGGCCACTCTTTCATTTTTTCAGTGAATAATATGTATGTCTGATAAGTCAGGAATGTCTTTCACATGGCCACTCGTTCAGTGCTACAGTGCATAATACTGCCCTCAGAAATAGTCAAGGGTCTACTTCAAAAAAGTACACATTCAGAGTTCTGAAAGTAACGCACACATGGGCAATACAAAAGAGTCTCTTTTTTATGCCCACTTAATCAGAGTTTCATTCAGTAATACCCACTTGGGAAAGAGTTAAGTGTCTACTTCCTGTAGGCACTCATTTAGCGCCTCAGTGAATAATTCCCACCGGAGTTACAGTCGAGAATTTTTTTATATGGCCACTCACTATGTGACTTCCTGAATGATACACACCTGGGGAATCCTCACATTCTATTTCGTAATAGCACACATTTAGAACCTTACCGAATAATTCACAAAGGAGCAGTAGTCAGGCGTCTATTCTTTCTGGCCTCTCATTCAAAGTTTCAGTGAATAAAAAACTTCTATGGAGTAATCAGAGCACTGCTTAAGATAGACACGAATTAAGTGCCTTCCTGAGTAATACACGACTGGGTGATAAGAGTTTATTTCATATAAACCCTAATTCTGTGTTTTGCTGAGTAATACACAACTGTGGGAGTGTCAGGAGTGTCTTTGGTATGGACAATCATACAGAAACTGTTTGAATTATGCACACATGGTGAGTAATCAGGAGTCTATGTCATATGGCTTCTCATTCAGACAAACAGTGAATAAAACACATGTGTTGCAATGAGAAGTCTGTTTTATATAACTTTTCTTTCACAGCCTCACTGAATATTACATACCTGTGATGTAGTCTGGATTCTATTTTTTATGGCCACTCATTGAGAGCATCACAGAATAATGCAAACCTGGGGAATAATCAGAAATCTCTATCATATGGCCTCTCATCGAGAGCCTCACTAAATGTATACACCTGGGAAAATAGTCAGGAGTTATTTATATCACCTCATTTAGAGTCTCACTCAATAATACACACCTGTGGAAGGGTATTGAGACTTTTTCATGTGGCTACTCTTTCGGAGTGGCACTAAATAATGTGGTGAATTCTGGAGTCTATTTTATGTAGACAAATTTTCAGAACCTCAGTGAATAAAAGAGACTCTTCCTATAATAAGGCATCTAATTAATATGGCCACATATTGTAAGCCTTAATAAATAATACAAAGCTGTGGAATAATTTGGAGTCTATTTGTGATGGACATTCATTAAGAGCCACGGTGAATAATGCACACCCGTGTGGTAGCCAGGTGTCTATTACATTTGGACACTATTCATGGCCTCAGTGGAAAATATGCACGTGTGAATTACTCAGGATTTTCTTTCGTATGGCCACTGACTCGTAATTTCAGTGAATAATGCACAAATGTAAAGTACTCCGCAGTCTGTTTCAGAGAGCCACTCATTCAGAGATTCACTGAATAATACAAGTATTTAAGATAGCCAGAATACTGTTTCCTATGGTCACAAAATCAGAGCCTCACTGATTAACACACACCTGGGTAAACGTCAGGAGTCTACTTTATATAGCCTCTCATTTGCAGCCTCAGCGAATAATGCACACGTGTGGAATAGACACTATTCTATTTTATATGGCCACAAAATCAAACGCTGAGTGACTAATACACAACTTTAGAATAGTCACAAGTCTATTTCATATGCCCAAATATTCAAAGTAAGAGTCAATAATAAACACATGTGGACCAGTCAAAAAACAATTTCATATGGCCAAAGTTTTAGAGCCTCGGTGAATAATACATACCTGGGAAATACTCAAGACGCTATTACATATGGCACCTATTTCAGAGATTCATTGAATAAGGAACACCTGTACTGTAGTCAGAATTCTATTTTGTATTGCCACAAATTCAGAAAATAACTGAAAGACATACACATTGGGGAAAGTCAGGATTCTATTTCCTATAGCCACATATTTAGATCCTAACTAAATAACATACACCTTGGGGAAAGTCAGGATTCTATTTCCCATAGACACCCATTTAGATACCAAATGTAAAAACGCACAGCTGCAGAGTATTCAGGAGTGTCTGTTTTATGGCCACTCATTGAGAGCCTCACAGAATAATACAGAAGGATGGAAACTCAGGAATTTATTTTACATCGCCAGTTATTCAGAACCTCATTGAAGAATTATGTATATCAACGAAATAAGAGAGGACACAAACAGATGGAGAAACATTCCATGTTCGTGGTTAGGAAGAATCAATATTGTGAAAATGGCTATACTGCCCAAAGTAGTTTACACATTCAATGCTATCCCCATCAAACTACCATTGAATTTCTTCACAGAACTGGAAAAAACCACCATGAATTTCATATGGAACCAAAAAAGAGCCCGCATAGCCAAGTCAATTCTAAGCAAAAAGAACACAGCGGGAGGCATCACGCTACCAGACTTCAAACTATACTACAAGGCTACAGTAATCAAAACAGCATGGTACTGGTACCAAAACAGAGATATAGACCAATGGAACAGAACAGAAGCATCGGAGGCAACACAACATATCTACAACCATATTATCTTTGGTAAACCAGACAAAAACAGGCAATGGGGAAAGGATTCCCTATTTAATAAATGGTGTTGGGAAAACTGGCTAGCCATGTGCAGAAAGCAGAAACTAGACCCCTTTCTGACACCTTACACTAAAATTAACTCCAGATGGATTAAAGATTTAAACGTAAGACCTGACACCATAAAAACCCTAGAAGAAAATCTAGGCAAAACCGTTCAGGACACAGGAGTAGGCAAGGACTTCATAAACAAAACACCAAAAGCATTGGCAACAAAAGCCAAAATAGACAAATGGGACCTAATCAAACTCCACAGCTTCTGCATGGCAAAAGAAACAGTCACTAGAGTGAATCGGCAACCATCAGAATGGGAAAAAATCTTTGCAGTTTACACATCGGACAAAGGGCTGATATCCAGAATTTACAAAGAACTCAAACAGATTTACAGAAAAAAAACAAACAAGCCCATTCAAAAATGGGCAAAGGATATGAACAGAAACTTTACAAAAGAAGACATACATGAGGCCAAAAAACATATGAAAAAGTGCTCATCATCATTGGTCATTAGAGAGATGCAAATCAAAACCACATTGAGATATCATCTCACACCAGTTAAAATGGCGATCATTAAAAAATCTGGAGGCAGCAGATGCTGGAGAGGATGTGGAGATATAGGAACACTCTTACACTGTTGGTGGGAGTGTAAATTAGTTCAGCCATTGTGGAAGACAGTGTGGCGATTCCTCAGGGACCTAGAAATAGAAATTCCATTTGACCCAGCAATCCCATTACTGGGTATCTATCCAAAGGACTATAAATCGTTCTACTATAAGGACACATGCACACGAATGTTCATTGCAGCACTGTTTACAATAGCAAAGACCTGGAACCAACCCAAATGCCCAACGATGATAGACTGGACTGGGAAAATGTGGCACATATACACCATGGAATATTATGCAGCAATCAAAAATGATGAGTTTGTGTCCTTTGTAGGGACATGGATGAATCTGGAGAACATCATTCTCAGCAAACTGACACAAGAACAGAAAAAGAAATACCGCATATACTCACTCATAGGTGGGTGAGAAAAATGAGAACACATGGACACAGAGAGGTGGTCTACTATACACTGGGGACTGTTGGGGGAAATAGGGGAGGGACAGCGTGGGGGAGCTGGGGGGGATAGCCTGGGGATGAATACCAAGTGTGGGTGAAGGGGAGGAAGGCAGCAAAACACACTGCCATGTGTGTACCTATGCAACTATCTTGCACGTTCTGCACATGTACCCCAAATCCTATAATGCAATAAAAATTAAAAAAAAAATCTGGAGACAACAGATGCTGGATAGGATGTGGAGAAATAGGATCACTCTTACACTGTTGGTGGGAGTGTAAATTAGTTCAACCATTATCGAAGACAGTGTGGTGATTCCTCAAGGATCTAGAAATAGAAATTCAATTTGACCCAGCAATCCCTTTACTGGGTATATATCCAAAGGACTATAAATCATTCTACTATAAGGATACATGCACACGAATGTTCCTTGCAGCACTGTTTACAATAGCAAAGAACCAGAACCAACCTAAATGCCCATAGATGATAGACTGGAGTGGAAAAATATGGCACATATACACCATGGAATAATATGCAGCAATCACAAATGATGATTTTCTGTCCTTTGTATGGACATGGATGAATCTGGACAACATCATTCTCAGTAAAGTGACACAAGAAGAGAAAAAGAGATACCGCATATTCACACTCATAGCCAGGTGATAAAAATGAGAACACATGGACACAGGAAGGTGTCTACTACACACTGGGGTCTATTGGGGTGATTGGGGAAGGGACAGCGAGGAGGGGATTTGGGGAGGGATAGCCTGGGGAGAAATTCAAAGTGTGAGTGAAGGGGAGGAAAGTAGCAAAATTCACTGCCATGTGTGTACATATGCAACTATATTGCACGTTCTGCACATGTACCCAAAAACCTAAAATGCAATAAAAATTAAAAAAAAACAGTCTCTTTTCTATGGCCAATTATTCAGAATCTCATTCAATAATACACACCTGGGGAAGAGTTAAGAGTCTACTTCAGGTAGCCACTCATTTAGAGACTCAGTGAGTAATTCACACCTGAGTAAGAGTTGAGCATTTTTTATATGGCCACTCACTATGTGCCCCCCCGAATGATACACACCTGGGGAATCCTCAGGATTCTATTTCACACTACCACACATTTAGAACCTTATTGAATAATTTACAGTGGAGCCATAGTAAGGTGTCTATTCTTTCTGGCCTCTCATTCAAAGTTTCAGAGAATAATAAACTTCTATGGAGTAATCAGGGCACTGTTAAAGATAGCCAAGAATTAAGTGCCTTCCTGAGTGATACACACCTAGTTGATAGTCAGGAGTTCATTTCATATAAACTCTAATTCAGGGTATTGCTGAGTAATACACAACTGGAGGAGTATCAGGATTCTATTTGGTATGGACACTCATACAGAACATGTTTGAATAATGCACACATGGAGAGGAATAAGGAGTCTATGTCATACGGCTACTCATTCAGACAAACAGTGAATAACGAACATGTGAAGTATAGAGATGTCTGCTTCATAGCGCTGTTTTGTCACAGCCTCACTGAATATTACACACTTGTGATAGAGTCTGTAGTCTATTGTTAATGCTCATTCATTCAGAGAATCACTGAATAATGCACACCTCGGAAATGGTCAGAAGTCTCTATCCTATGGCGTCTCATTGAGAGCCCCACTAAATGTACACAACTGGGAAAATAGTCAGGATTTACTTATGTCCCATCATATAGAGTATCACTCAAAAACGCACACCTGTGGAATAGTAAGGAGACTTGTTCATGTGGCCTCTCATACGGAGTGTCACTGAATAATGTGGTGTGGTCAGGAGTCTATTTTATGTAGAGACATTTTCAGAGCATCAGTGAATAAGAGAGCCCCTTGCTATACTAAGGCATCTAATTCATATGGCCACATCTTGTAAGACTCACTGAATAATGCTCACCTGTAGAATAATTTGGAGTCTATTTTCAATGGATATTCATTCAGAGCCTCTTTCAATAATGGACACCCGTGGGTTAGCCAGGAGTCTATTTCATTTTGACAATCATTCATAGCCTCAGTGGATATTATGCATGTGTGCATTAGTCAAGATTTCATTTCATATGGCCACTGCCTCGTAATTTCAGTGAATAGTGCACAAATGTAAAGTACTCACCTGTTTCATAGAGCCACTCATTCAGAGATTCACTGAATAATACAAATATTTAAGATAGAGAGAATCCTGTTTCATATGGTCACACAATCATAGCCTCACTGAGTAACATACACCTGGGGAAGCTTAAGGAGTTTACGTTATATAGACTCTCATTTGCAGCCTCCGTAAATAATGCACACGTGTGTAATAGACACTAGTCAGTTTAATATGGCCACAAAATCAAAGCCTGAGTGAGTAATACACATCTTTAGAATCGTCACTAGTCTATTCCATGTGCCCAAATATTCAAAGCCAGAGTAAATAATACACACGTGTGGACTAGTCAAACAACTAATTTATATGGCTAAATTTTTAGTGCCTCAGTGAATAAGACATACCAGAGGAATTCTGAGGACACTATTACATATGGCACCTATTTCAGAGATTCATTGAATAAGGAACACCTGTATTGTACACAGATTTGTATTTTGTATAGCCATATATTCAGAACGTAACGGAAAGACACACACCTTGGGGAAAGTCAGTACTCTATTTCATATAGCCACATATTCAGAACCTAACTGAATATCATACACCTTGGGGAAAGTCAGGATTCTATTTCCTATAGCCACCCATTTAGATACCAAATATAAAAACGCACACATGTGGAGTATTCAGTAGTTTCTGTTTTACGGCCACTCATTCAGAGCCTCACAGAATAATACAGAACTATGGAAGTTCGGGAGTGTATTTTACATGGCCACTTATTCAGAACCTCATTGAAGAATCATGTATATCTGGAAAATACTCAGGATTCTATTATACATAGCCACTTATTCAGAGACTCACCGAATAAAGCACACTTGGGAAATAGTCCAGAGACGATTTGATATGACCGTTCACCCAGTGACTAATTTAAAAATGCACAGCTGAGATAGAGTGAAGAGAATAGAGTCATGAGCCTATTTTCTGTGGTGACACATTCAGAAACTAACTGAAGAATACCAACCTGAAAAATAGTCAGAGTCCAGGTCTTAAGGCCACTCAATCAAAGCATTACCAAATAATGCACAATGGAGCAATGGTAAGGAGTCTATTACATATGGCCTCCCATTGAGAGCTTCAGTGTAGAATAAAGATCTGTGGATTAGTGAGGACACTCTTTCAGGTAGTGCAAAGTTACACAGCTACGTGAATGATACACACATGTGTGATAGGAGACTATTTGATATGGACACTCATAAAGCACCTTTTGAGTACTGCACATTTGGGGAAAAGTCACTAGTCTATTTCATTGGGTGATTCGTTTGGAGAGTCAAAAAATAACGCACACATGTGGAGTAAAATGGGGTCTATTATATAAGGCCACTCTTTCATCGTTTCAGTGAATAATGTGTATATCTGATAAGTCGAGAATGTCTTTCACATGGCCACTCGTTCAGGGCCTCAGTGCATAATGCTACCCTCAGAAATAGTCAAGGGTCTACTTCAAAAAAGTACACATTCAGAGTTCTGTAAGTAATGCACACATGGGCAATATAAAAGAGTCTCTTTTCTATACCCACTTAGTCAGAATTTTATTCAATAATACCCACCTGAGAAAGAGTTAAGTGTCTACTTCCTGTAGCCACCCATTTAGCACCTCAGTGAATGATTCTCACCGGAGTTACAGTCGAGAATGTTTTACATGGCCACTCATTATGTGAGTCCCTGAATGATACACACCTGGGGAATCCTCAGGATTCTATTTCATACTACCACACATTTAGAACCTTATTGAATAATTTACAGTGGAGCCATAGTAAGGTGTCTATTCTTTCTGGCTTCTCATTCAAAGTTTCAGAGAATAATAAACTTCTATGGAGTAATCAGGGCACTGTTTAAGATAGCCAAGAATTAAGTGCCTTCCTGAGTGATACACACCTAGTTGATAGTCAGGAGTTCATTTCATATAAACTCTAATTCAGGGTATTGCTGAGTAATACACATCTGGAGGAGTATCAGGATCCTATTTGGTATGGACACTCATACAGTACATGTTTGAATAATGCACACATGGGGACGAATAAGGAGTCTATGTCATACCGCTACTCATTCAGACAAACAGTGAATAACGAACATGTGAAGTATAGAGATGTCTGCTTCATAGCGCTGTTTTTTCACAGCCTCACTGAATATTACACACTTGTGATAAAGTCTGGAGTCTATTGTTAATGCTCATTCATTCAGAGAATCACTGAATAATGCACACCTGGGGAATGGTCAGAAGTCTCTATCCTATGGCGTCTCATTGAGTGCCCCACTAAATGTACACAACTGGGAAAATAGTCAGGATTTACTTATGTCCCATCATATAGATTATCACTCAATAACACACACCTGTGGTATAGTAAGGAGACTTGTTCATGTGGCCTCTCATACGGAGTGTCACTGAATAATGTGGTGTGGTCAGGAGTCTATTTTATGTAGAGACATTTTCAGAGCATCAGTGAATAAGAGAGCCTCTTGCTATACTAAGGCATCTAATTCATATGGCCACATCTTGTAAGCCTCACTGAATAATACTCACCTGTAGAATAATATGGAGTCTGTTTTCAATGGATATTCATTCAGAGCATCTTTGAATAATGGACGCCCGTGGGTTAGCCAGGAGTCTATTTCATTTTGACAATCATTCATAGCCTCAGTGGATATTATGCATGTGTGAATTAGTCAAGATTTTATTTCATATGGCCACTGCCTCGTAATTTCAGTGAATAATTCACAAATGTAAAGTACTCACCTGTCTGTTTCATAGAGCCACTCATTCAGAGAGTCACTGAATAATACAAATATTTAAGATAGAGAGAATCCTGTTTCATATGGTCACACAATCATAGCCTCACTGAGTAACACACACCTGGGGAAGCTTAAGGAGTTTACGTTATATAGCCTCTCATTTGCAGCCTCCGTAAATAATGCACACGAGAGTAATAGACACTAGTCAGTTTAATATGGCCACAAAATCAAAGCCTGAGTGAGTAATACAAATCTTTAGAATCGTCACTAGTCTATTCCATGTGCTCAAATATTCAAAGTCAGAGTCAATAATACACACGTGTGGACTAGTCAAACAACTAATTTATGTGGCTAAATTTTTAGTACCTCAGTGAATAAGACATACCAGGGGAATTCTCAGGACCCTATTACATATGGAACCTATTTCAGAGATTCATTGAATAAGGAACACCTGTATTGTACACAGATTTGTATTTTGTATAGCCATATAATCAGAACGTAACTGAAAGACATACACCTTGGGGAAAGTCAGTACTCTATTTCATATAGCCACATATTCAGAACCTAACTGAATATCATACACCTTGGGGAAAGTCAGGATTCTATTTCCTATAGCCACCCATTTAGATACCAAATATAAAAACGCACACATGTGGAGTATTCAGTAGTTTCTGTTTTACGGCCACTCATTCAGAGCCTCACAGAATAATACAGAACTATGGAAGTTCGGGAGTGTATTTTACATGGCCACTTATTCAGAACCTCATTGAAGAATCATGTATATCTGGAAAATACTCAGGATTCTATTATACATAGCCACTTATTCAGAGACTCACCGAGTAAAGCACACTTGGGAAATAGTCCAGAGACGATTTGATATGACCGTTCACCCAGTGACTAATTTAAAAATGCACAGCTGAGATAGAGTCAAGAGAATAGAGTCATGAGCCTATTTTCTGTGGTGACACATTCAGAAACTAACTGAAGAATACCAACCTAAAAAATAGTCAGAGTCCAGGTCATAAGGCCACTCAATCAAAGCATTACCAAATAATGCACAATGGAGCAATGGTAAGGAGTCTATTACATATGGCCTCCCATTGAGAGCTTGAGTGCATAATAAAGATCTGTGGAGTAGTCAGGACACTCTTTCAGGTAGCTCAAAGTTACACAGCTATGTAAATGATACACATATGTGTGATAGGAGACTATTTGATATGGACACTTATAAAGCACCTTTTGAATACTGCACATTTGGGGAATAGTCACTAGTCTATTTCATTGGGTGATTCGTTTGGAGAGTCAAAAAATAACGCACACATGTGGAGTAAAATGGGGTCTATTATATAAGGCCACTCTTTCATTGTTTCAGTGAATAATGTGTATATCTGATAAGTCGAGAATGTCTTTCACATGGCCACTCGTTCAGGGCCGCAGTGCATAATGCTACCCTTAGAAATAGTCAAGGGTCTACTTCAGAAAAGTACACATTCAGAGTTCTGTAAGTAATGCACACATGGGCAATACAAAAGAGTCTCTTTTCTATTCCCACTTAGTCAGAATTTTATTCAGTAATACCCACCTGGGAAAGAGTTAAGTGTCTACTTCCTGTAGCCACTCTTTTAGCATCATAGTGAATAATTCTCACCGGAGTTACAGTGGAGAATTTTTTACATGGCCACTCATTATGTGAGTCCCTGAATGATACACACCTGGGAATACTCACATTGTATTTCATAATAGCACACATTTAGAACCTTACTGAATAATTCACAATGGAGCAGTAGTCAGGTGTCTATTCTTTCTGGCCTCTCATTCAACGTTTCAGTGAATAAAACACTTCTAAGGAGTAATCAGGGACTGTTTAAGATGGCCATGAATTAAGTGCCTTCCTGAGTAATACACGCCTGCGTGATAGGAGTTTATTTCATATAAACACGAATTCTTGGTATTGCTGAGTAATACACAACTTGGCGAGTGTCAAAAGTCTATTTGGTGTGGACACTCATACAGAACCTGTTTGAATTATGCACACATGGCGAGTAATCAGGAGTGTATGTCATATGGCTACTCATTCAGACAAACAGTGAATAACCCACATGTGGAGTAATGAGAAGTCTGTTTTATATGGCCTTTCTTTCACAGCCTCACTGAATATTAAACACCTGGGATATAGTCTGGAGTCTATTGTTTACCAATACTCATGCAGAGCATCAATGAATAATGCACACCAGGGCAATTATCAGAAGTCTATATCTTATGGCCTCTCATCCAGAGCCTCACTAAATGTACACACCTGGGAAAATAGTCAGGATTTACTTATATCAACTCATTTAGATTCTCACTCAATAATACACACCTGTGCAAGAGTATGGAGACTTTTTCATGTGGCTACTCTTTCGGAGTGCCACTGAATAATGTGGTGAATTCAGGAGTCTATTTTTTGTAGACAAATTTTCGGAACCTCAGTGAATAAAAGAGACTCTTGTCATAGTAAGGCATCTAATTAATATGGCCACATCTTGTAAGACTTACCTAATAATACACACCTGGAGAATAATTTGGAGTCTATTTTTGATGGACATTCATTGAGAGCCATGGTGAATAATGCACACCCATTTGGCAACCAGGTGTCTCTCTCATTTGGACACTATTCATAGCCTTAGTGGATAATAAGCTCTTGTTGATCAGTCAGCATTTCATTTTATATGGCAACTGACGTGTAATTTCAATGAATAGTGCACAAATGTAAAGTACTCAGCAGTCTATTTCACAGAGCCACTCATTCCGATATTCCGTGAATAATAAAAATATTTAAGACAGACAGAATCCTGTTTCATATGGTCACAGAATCAGAGCCTCACTGAGGAACACACACCTGGAAAAGCGTTAGGAGTCTACTTTATATAGCCTCTCATTTGCAGCCTCAGCGAATAATGCACAAGTGTGGAGTAGACACTAGTCTATTTTATATGGCCACAAACACAAAGCCTGAGTGAGCAATACACAAATTTTAAATAGTCACAACTCTATTCTATATGCCAAAATATTCAAAGTTAGAGTCAATAATACACACCTGTGGACTAGTCGAAAACCAATTTCATATGGCCAAAGTTTTAGAGCCTCCATGAATAATACATACCTGGTGAATACTCAGGACACTAATACATATGGCACCTATTTCATAGATTCATTGAATATGGAACACCTGTATTGTAGTCATAACTCTGTTTTGTATAGACACATATTCAGAACCTAACTGAAAGACATAAAGTTTGGGGAAAGTCAGTATTCTATTTCCAATAGCCACATATTCAGAACCTAAATGAATAACATACACCTTGAGGAAAGTCAGGATTCTATTTCCTATAGCCACCCATTTAGATACAAAATGTAAAAACGCACACCTGCAGAGTATTCAGGGGTGTCTGTTTTATGGCAACTCATTAAGAGCCTCACAGAATAATACAGAACTATGGAAATTCATGAGTGTATTTTACATGGCCACTTATTCAGAACCTCAATGAAGAATCATGTATATCTGGAAAATACTCAGGATTCTATTATACATAGCCACTTATTCAGAGACTCACCGAATAAAGCACATCTGGGGAATAGTCTGGAGACGATTTGATATGACCATTCACCCAGTGACTCAGTGAAAAATGCACAGCTGAGATAGAGTCAAGAGAATAGAGTCATGAGTCTATTTTCTGTGGTGACACTTTCAGAAACTAACTGAAGAAAACCCACCTTGAAAATAGATTCGAGGTCATAAGGCCATTCAATCAAAGCATTACCAAATAATGCACAATGGAGCAATAGTAAGGATTCTATTACATATGACCTCTCATGGAGAGCTTGAGTGCATAATAAAGATCTGTGGATTAGTCAGGACACTCTTTCAGGTAGCTCCAAATTATGCAGCTACATGAATGATACACACATGTGTGATAGGAGACTATTTGATATGGACACTCATAAAGCACCTTTTGAATACTGCACATTTGGGGAATAATAACTAGTCTATTTCATTTGGTGATTCGTTTGGAGAGTCAAAAAATAACGCACACCTGTGGAGTAAAATGGGGTCTATTACCTAAGGCCACACTTTCAGTGTTTCAGTGAATAATATGTATATCTGATAAGTCAAGAATGTCTTTCACATGGCCACTCGTTCAGGACCTCAGTGAATAGTACACACCTCAGAAATACTCAAGGGTCTTCTTCAAGAAAGTACAAATTCAGAGTTCTGTAAGTAACACAGACTTGGGCAATACCAAAACGTCTCTTTTCTATACACACATAGTCACAATTTCATTCAATAATACCCACCTGGGAAAAAGTTAAGTGTCTACTTCCTGTAGCCACTCACTTAACACCTCAGTGAATAATTCACACCGGAGTTACAGTCAAGAATTTTTTATATGGCCACTCACTGTGTGACTCCCTGAATGATACACACCTGGGGAATCCTCACATTCTATTTTATAATAGCACACATTTAGAACCTTACTGAATTATTCAAAATGGAGAAGTAGTCAGGTGTCTATTCTTTCTGGCCTCTCATTCAACGTTTCAGTGAATAAAAAACTTATATGGAGTAATCATTGCACTGTTTAAGATAGCCATGAATTAAGTGCCTTCCTGAGTAATACACATCTGCGTGATAGGAGTTTATTTCATATAAACGCTAATTCTGTGTATTGCTGAGTAATAGAAAACAGGGGGAGTGTCAGGAGTCTATTCGGTATGGACACTCATACAGAACCTGTTTGAATTATGTACACATGGCGAGTAATCAGGGGTCTATGTCATATGGCTACTCATTCAGAAAAACAGTGAATAACCCGCATGTGGAGTAATGAGAAGTCTGTTTTATATGACCTTTCTTTCACAGCCTCACTGTATATTACACACCTGTAATATAGCCTGGAGTCTATTGTTTAAGAACTCTCATTCAGAGCATCACTGAATAATGCACACCTAGGCAATAATCAGAAGTCTCTATCCTATGGCCTTTCATGGAGAACCTCACTAAATGTACACACCTGGGAAAATAGTCAGGATTTACTGATATCACCTCATTTAGATTCTCACTCAATAACACACACCTGTGGAAGAGTATGAAGACTTTTTCATTTGGCTACTCTTTTGGTGTGCCACGGAATAATGTGGTGAATTCAGGAGTCTATTTTATGTAGACAAATTTTCAGAACCTCAGTGAATAAAAGAGACTCTTGTTATAGTAAAGCATGTAATTAATATGGCCAAATCTTTTAAGAATTACAAAATAATACAAACCTGGAGAGTAATTTCGATTCTATTTTTGATGGACATTCATTGAGAGCAACGGTGAATAACACACACCAGTGAAGTAGCCAGGTGTCTATTTCATTTGGACACTATTCATAGCTTCAGTGGATAATAAGCTCTTGTGGATTAGTCAGGATTTCATTTCATATGGCACCTGACGAGTAATTTCAATGAATAGTAGACAAATGTAAAGTACTCAGCAGTCTATTTCACAGAGCCACTCATTCAGAGATTCACTGAATAATACAAATATTTAAGATAGACAGAATCCTGTTTCATATGGTCACAGAATTAGAGCCTCACTGAGGAACACACACCTGGGGAAACATTAAGTGTTTACTTTATATAGCCTCTCATTTGCAACCTCAGTGAATAATGCACACGTGTGGAGTATACACTAGTCTATTTTATATGGCCACAAACTCAAAGCCTGAGTGAGAAATACAAAAATTTAGAATAGTCACAACTTTATTCCTTATGCCCAAATATTCAAAGTCAGAGTGAATAATACACACCTGTGGACTAGTCAATAAACAATTTCACATGGGAACGTTTTAGAGCCTCAGTGAATAATACATACCTGGGGAATACTCAGGACACTATTACATATGGCAACTATTTCAGAGATTCATTGAATAAGGAACACCTGTATTTTAGTCAGAATTCTATTTTGTATAGCCACAAATTCAGAAAGTAACTTAAAGACATAAACATTGGGAAAAATCAGGATTCTATTTCCTATAGCCACATATTCAGAACCTAACTGAATAACATACACCTTGGATAAAGTCAGAATTCTATTTCCCATAGCAACCCATTTAGAAACCAAATGTAAAAACGCACACCTGCAGAATATTCAGGAGTGTCTGTTTTATGGCCACTCATTCAGAGCCTTACAGAATAATACAGAACTATGGAAATTCATGAGTGTATTTCACATCGCCAGTTATTCAGTATGTCATTGAACAATCATGTATATCTGGAAAATACTCAGGATTCTATTATACATAGCCACTTATTCAGAGACTCAACAAATAATGCACACCTGGGGAATAGTCCGGAGACTATTTGAAATGATGGTTTACCCAGTGACTCGGTGAAAAATGCACAGCTGAGATAGAGTCAAGAGAATAGAGTCATGAGTCTATTTTCTGTGGTGACACATTCAGAAACTAACTGAAGAATACCCATCTTGGAAATAGTCAGAGTTCATGTCATAAGGCCACTCACTCAAAGCATTACCGAATAATGCACAATGGGGCAATAGTAAAAATTCTATTACATATGGCCTTTCATTGAGAGCTTCAATGCATAATAAAGAGCTGTGGAGTAGTCAGGACCCTTTTTAGGTAGCCTCAAGTTAGGCAGATATATGAATGATACATAAATATGTAATTGTCAGGAGACTATTTGATATGGACAATCATACAGCACCTCTTCGAATACTGCACATTTGGGGAACATCCACTAGTCTATTTCGTATGGTGGTCGTTTGGAGAGTCAAAAATTTACGCACAGTCTTAAAATAAAATGGGGTCTATAAGCTAAGGCCTCTCTTTCAGGGTTTCATTGAATAATATGTATATCTGATAAGTCGGAAATGTCTTTCACATGGCCACTCGTTCAGGGCCTCACTGCATTATACTCCCCTCAGAAATAGTCAAGGGTCTACTCCAAAAAAGTACACAGAGTCTCTGTACATAACGCACACATGGGCAATACAGAAGAGTCTCTTTTCGATGCCCACTTAGTCAGCGTTTCATTCAATAATACACACCTGGGAAAGAGTTAAGAGTCTATTTCATGTAGCCACTCGTTTAGCGCCTCAGTGAATAATTCACACCTGAGTAACAGTCGAGAATTTTTTTCTATGGCCAATCACTATGTTACTCCCTGAATGATACACACCTGGGGAATCCTCATATTCTATGTCATAATAGCCCATCTTTAGAACCTTATTGAAAAATTAACAATGGGGCAATAGTTAGGTGTGTATTCTTTCTTGCCTCTCATTCAATGTTTCATTGAATAAAAAGCTTCGGTGGAGTAATCAGGACACTCTTTAAGATAGCCACCAATTAAGTGCCTTCCTGAGTAATACACACCTGTGTGATAGTCAGGAGTTTATTTCATATAACCGCTAATTCTGGGTATTCCTGAGTAATACACAAAAGGGGGAGAGTCAGGAGCCTATTTTGTATGGACACTCATACAGAACCTGTTTGAATTATGCACACATGGAGAGTAATCAGGAGTCAATGTCATACGCTACTCATTCAGACAAACAGTGAATAACCCAAATGTGTTGTAATGAGAAGTCTGTTTTATATGGCCTTTCTTTCACAGCCTCACTGAATATTACACACCTGTGATATAGTCTGGAGTCTATTGTTTATGGCCACTCATTCAGAGCATCACTGAATAATGCACACCTGGGGAATAATCAGAAGTCTCTATCCTATGGCTTCCCATCGAGAGCCTAACTAAATGTACACACCTAGGAAAATGGTCAGGATTTACTTATATCACCTCATTTAGAGTCTCACTCAATAATACACACCTGTGGAAAGTTATTGAGATTTTCTCATGTGGCTACTCTTTCGGAGTGCCACTAAATAATGTGGTGAATTCATGAGTCTATTTTATGTAGACAAATTTTCAGAACTTCAGTGAATAAAAGAGACTCTTTCTATAGTAAGGAATCTAATTAATATGGCCACATCTTGTAAGCCATAGTAAATAAAACACAGCTGCGGAATAATTTGGAGTCTATATTTGATGGACATTCACTCAGAGCCACGGTGAATAATGCACACCCATGTGGTAGCCAGGTATCTATTTTATTTGGACACTATTCATAGCCTCAGTGGAAAATATGCTCGTGTGGATTAGTCAGAATTTCTTTTCATATGGCCATTCACTCGTAATTTCAGTGAATAATGCAAAAATGTAATGTACTCTGCAGTCTATTTCAGAGAGCCACTCATTCAGATATTCACTAAATAATACAAATATTTAGGATAGCCAGAATCCTGTTTCCTATTGTCACAAAAACAGAGCCTCACTGATTAATACACTCCTGGGTAAATGTTAGGAGTCTACTTTATATAGCCTCTCATTTGCAGCCTCAGCAAATAATGCACACGTGTGGAATAGACACTATTCTATTTCATATGGCCACAAAATCAAATCCTGAGTGAGTAATACAGAACTTTAGAATAGTCACAAGTCTATTCCATATGCCCAAATATTCAAAGTCAGAGTCAATAATACACACCTGTGGACTAGTCGGAAAACAATTTCATATGGCCACAGTTTTAGAGCCTCAGTGAATAATACACACCTGGGGTATACTCAGGACACTATTACATAAGACACTTATTTCAGAAATTCATTGAATAAGGAACACCTGTATTGTAGTCAGAATTCTATTTGATATAGCCACAAATTCAGAAAGTAACTGAAAGACATGCACATTAGGGAAATTCAGGATTCTATTTTTTATAGCCACATATTCAGAACCTAACTTAGTAAAATACACCTTGGGGAAAGTCAGGATTCTCTTTCCTATAGCCACCCATTTATATACCAAATGTAAAAACGCACACCTGCAGAGTATTCAGGAGTGTCTGTTTTATGGCCACTCATTCAGAGCCTCACAGAATAATACAGAACTATGAAAATTCACGAGTGTATTTTACATCGCCAGTTATTAAGAACCTCATTGAAGAATTATGTGTATCTGGAAAATACTCAGCATTCTATTATACATAGCCACTTATTCAGAGACTCACCGAATAATGCGTACCTGAGGAATAGTCCGGAGACTATTTGATATGACCGTTCACCCAGTGACTCAGTGATAAATGCACAGCTGAGATAGAGTCAAGAGAATAGAGTCATGAGTCTATTTTCTGTTGTGACACATTCAGACACTAACTGAAGAATACCTACCTTGGAAATTGTCAGAGTCCAAGTCATAAGGCCACTCAATCAAATCATTACCGAATAATGCACAATCGGGCAATAGTAAAAAGCCTCTTATATATGGCCTCTCTTTGAGAGCTTCAGTGCATAATAAAGAGCTGTGGAGTAGTCAGGACCCTCTTTTAGGTAGCCCCAAGTTACGCAGAGACGTGAATGATACATATCTGTGTGATAGTCAGGAGACAAATTTATATGGACAATCATACAGCACCTCTTCGAACACTGCACATTTGGGGAAAATCAATGATCTATTTCATATTATGATTCGTTTGGAGAGTCAAAAATTAACCCACACTTGTGGAGTAAATTGGGTTCTATTACCTAAGGCCACTCTTTCAGAGTTTCAGTGAATAATATGTATATCTGATAAGTCAGAAATGTCTTTCACATGGACACTTGTTAAAGTCCTCACTGCATAATACACCCCTCAGAAATAGTCAAGGATCTACTTTTAAAAAGTACACATTCAGAGTCTCTGTAAGTAATGCACACATGGGAAATACACTAGAGTCTCTTTTCTATGCCCACTTAGTGAGCGTTTCATTCAATAATACACACCTGGGAAAGAATTAAGAGTCTACTTCATACACCACTCATTTAGCGCCTCAGTGAATAATTTATGCCTGAGTAACAGTCGAGAATTTTCCATATGGCCACTCTCTATGTGGCTCCCTGAATGATACACAACTGGGGATTCCTCACATTCTATGTCATAATAGCAAACATTTAGAACCTTATTGAATAATTCACAATGGAGCAATAGTCAGGTGTGTATTCTTTCTAGCCTCTCATTCAACGTTTCAGTGAATAAAAAACTTCTGTGGAGTAATAAGGACACTGTTTAAGATAGCCACGAATTAAGTGCCTTCCTGAGTAATACACACCTGGGTGATAGTCAGGAGTTTATTTCATATAACCGTTAATTCTGGGTATTTCTGAGTAATACAAAACTGGCGGTGTGTCAGGAGTCTATTTGGAATGGACACTCATACAGAACAAATTTGAATTATGCACACTTGGAGAATAATTAGGAGTCTATGTCATATAGCTACTCATTCAGACAAACAGTGAAAAACCCACATGTGATGTAATGAGAAGTCTATTTTATATGGCCTTTCTTTCACAACCTCACTGAATATTACACATCTGTGTTATAGTCTGGAGTCTATTGTTTATGGCCACTCATTCAGAGCTTCACTGAATAATGCACACCTGGGGAAGAATCAGAAGTCTCTATACTATGGCCTTCCATCCAGGGCCTAACTAAATGTACACACCTAGGAAAATAGTCAGGATTTACTAATATCACCTCACTTAGAGTCTCACTCAATAATGCACACCTGTGGAAGGGTATTGAGACTTTCTCATGTGGCTACTCTATCGGAATGCCACTGAATAATGGGGTGAATTCATGAGTCTATTTTATGTAGACAAAATTTCAGAACCTCAGTGAATAAAGGAGACTCTTGCTATAGTAAGGCATCTAATTTATATGGCCACATCTTGTAAGCCTTACTAAATAATACACACCTGTGAAATAATTTGGAGTCTATTTTTGATGGACATTCATTCAGAGCCACAGTGAATAATGCACACCCATGTGGTAGCCAGGTGTCTATTTCATTTGGACACTATTCATAGCCTCAGTGGAAAATATGCACGTGTTGATTAGTCAGGATTTCATTTCATATGGCCACTGACTCATAATTTCAGTGAATAATGCACAAATGTAAAGTAATCCGCAGTCCATTTCAAAGAGCCACACATTCAGAGATTAACTGAATAATACAAATATTTAAGATAGCCAGAATCCTCTTTCATATGGTCACAAAATCAGACCCTCTCTGATTAACACACACATGGGTAAACGTTAGGAGTCTACTTTATATAGCCTCTCATTTGCAGCCTGAGTGAATAATGCATACGTGTGGAATAGACACTATTCTATTTTATATGGCCACAAAATAAAAGCCTGAGTGAGTAATATGCAACTTTAGAATAGTCACAACTCTATTCCATATGTTCAAATATTCAAAGTCAGAGTCAATAATAAACACCTGTGGACTAGTCAAAAAACAATTTCATATGGCCAAAGTTCTAGAGCGTCAGTGAATAATACATACCTGGGGTATACTCAGTACGCTATTACGTATGGTACCTATTTCAGAGATTCATTGAATAAGGAATACCTGTATTGTAGTCAGAATTCTATTTGGTATAGCCACAAATTCAGAAAGTAACTTAAAGACATACACATTTGGGAAAGTCAGGATTCTATTTTCTATAACCACATATTCAGAACCTAACTGAATAAAATACACCATGGAGAAAGTCAGGATTCTATTTTTTATAGTCACCCATTTAGATAACAAATGTAAAAATGCACACCTGAAGAGTACTCAGGAGTGTCTGTTTTATGGCCCCTCATTCAGAGCCTCAAAGAATAATACAGAACTATGGAAATTCAGGAGTGTATTTTACATCACCAGTTATTCACAACCTCATGGAAGAATCATGCATATCTGGGAAATACTCAGCATTCTATTATACATAGCCACTTATTCAGAGACTCACCGAATAATGCACACCTGGGGAATAGTCCGGAGACTATTTGATATGACTGTTCACCAACTGACTCAGTGAAAAATGCAAAGCTGAGATAGAGTCAAGAGAATAGAGTCATGAGTCTATTTTCCGTGGTGACACATTTAGAAACTAACTGAAGAATACCCACCTTGGAAATAGTCAGAGTCCATGTCATAAGGCCACTCAATCAAAGCATTACTGAATAATGCAAATTGGTGCATGAGTAAAAAGTCTATTACTTATGGCCTTTCATTGAGAGCTTCAGTGCATAATAAAGAACTGTGGAGTCGTCAGGACCCTCTTTTAGGTAGCCTCAAGTTACGCAGATACGTGAATGATACATACATGTGTGATAGTCAGGAGACTATTTGATAAGGACAATTGTGCATCACCTCTTCGAATACTGCACATTTGGGGACAATCACTAGTCTATTTCATATGGTGATTCGTTTGGAGAGTCAAAAGTTAACGCACACTTGTGGAGAAAAATGGGGTCTCTTAGCTAAGGCAACTCTTTCAGAGTTTCAGTTAATAATATGTGTATCTGATAAGTCAGAAATGTCTCTCACATGGCCACTCCTTCAGGGCCTCAATGCATAATACTACGCTCAGAGGTAGTCAAGGGTCTACCTCAAAAAAGTACACAATCAGAGTCTCTGTAAGTAATGCACACATGGGCAATAAACAAGAGTCTCTTTTCTATGCCCAGTAAGTCAGCGTTTCATTCAATAATACACACCTGGGAAAGAGTTAAGAGTCTACTTCATGTAGTCACTCATTTGGCGCCTCAGTGAATAATTCACAACTGAGTAACAGTCGAGAATTTTTTATATGGCCACCCATCTTGTGACTCTTTGAATGATACACACCTGGGGAATCCTCATATTCGATGTCATAACAGCACACATATAGAACCTTATTGTATAATTCACAATGGAGCAATAGTCAGGTGTGTATTCTTTCTAGCCTCTCATTCAACATTTCAGTGAATAAAAAACTTCTGTGGAGTAATCAGTGCACTGTTTAAGATAGCCAGAAATTAAGTGCCTTCCTGAGTAATACACACCTGGGTGATAGTCAGGAGTTTATTTCATATAACCGCTAATTCTGGGTATTGCTGAGTAATACACAATAGGGGGAGTGTCAGGATTCTATTTGGTGTGGACACTCATACAGAAACTGTTTGAATTATGCACACATGGAGAATAATCAGGAGTCTATGTCATACAGCTACTCATTCAGACAAACAGTGAATAACATACATGTGATGTAATGAGAAGTCTGTTCTATATGGCCTTTCTTTCACAGCCTCACTGAATATTACACACTTGTGATACAGTCTGAAGTCTATTGTTTATGGCCACTCATTCAGAGCATCACTGAATAATGCACACCTGGGGAATAATCAGAAGACTCTATCCTACGGCTTCTCATCGAGGTCCTTACTGAAAGCACACACCTGAGAAAAGAGTCAGGATTTACTTATATTTAAGTAAATATAAGTAAATTTAGAGTTTCACTCAATAATACACACCTGAGGGAGGGTATTGAGATTTTCTCATGTGGCTACTCTTTCGGAGTGCCACTGAATAATGTTGTGAATTGATGAGTCTATTTTATGTAGACAAATTTTCAGAAGCTCAGTGAATAAAAGAGACTCTTCCTATAGTAAGGAATCTAATTAACATGGCCACATCTTGTAAGCCTTACTAAATAAAACACAGCTACGGAATAATTTGGAGTCTATATTTGATGGACATTCACTCAGAGTCACGGTGAATAATGCACACCCGTGTGGTAGCCAGGTGTCTATTTAATTTGGACACTATTCATAGCCTCAGTGGAAAATATGCACGAGTGGATTAGTCAGGATTTCTTTTCATATGGCCACTGAATCGTAATTTCAGTGAATAATGCACAAATATAATGTACTCCGCAGTCTATTTCAGAGAGCCACTCATTCAGATATTCACTAAATAATACAAATATTTAGGATAGCCAGAATCCTGTTTCCTGTGGTCACAAAATCAGAGCCTCACTGATTAACACACACCTGGGTAAACGTTAGGAGTCTACTTTATATAGCCTCTCATTTGCAACCTCAGCAAATAATGCACACGTGTGGAATAGACATGATTCTATTTTATATTGCCACAATATCAAATCCTGAGTGAGTAATACACAACATTAGAATAGTCACAAGTCTATTCCATATGCCCAAATATTCAAAGTCAGAGTCAATAATACAAACCTGTGGAGTAGTCAAAAAAACAATTTTATATGGACAAAGTTTTAGAGCCTCAGTCAATAATACATACCTGGGGTATACTCAGGACGCTATTACATATGGCACCTATTTCAGAGATTCATTGAATAAAGAACACCTGTATTGTAGTCAGAATTCTATTTGATATAGCCACAAATTCAGAAAGTAACTGAAAGACATACACATTAGGGAAATTCAGGATTCTATTTCCTATAGCCACATATTCAGAACCTAACTGAATAACATACACCTTGGGGAAAGTCAGGATTCTATTTTCTATAGCAACCCATTTAGATACCAAATGTAAAAACGCACACCTGCAAAGTATTCAGGAGTGTCTGTTTTATGGCCACTCATTCAGAGCCTCACAGAATAATACAGAACTATGAAAATTCACGCGTTTATTTTACATCGCAAGTTATTAAGAACCTCATTGAAGAATCGTCTATATCTGGAAAATACTCAGCATTCTATTATACATAGCCACTTATTCAGAGACTCACCAAATAATGCACACCTGGGGAATAGTCTGGCGACTATTTGATATGACCGTTCACCCAGTGACTCAGTGAAAAATGCACAGCTGAGACACAGTCAAGAGAATAGAGTCATGGGTCTATTTCCTATTGTAACACATTCAGAAACAAACTGAAGAATACCCACCTTGTAATTGTCAGTGTCCATGTCATAAGGCCACTCAATCAAATCATTACCGAATAATGCACAATCCTGCAATAGTAAAACGCCTATTACATATGGCCTTTCATTGAGAGCTTCAGTGCATAATAACGAGCTGTGGAGTAGTCAGGACCCTCTTTTAGGTAGCCCCAAGTTACACAGACACGTGAATGATACATACATGTGTGATAGTCAGGAGACAAATTTATATGGACAATCATACAGCACCTCTTTGAATACTGCACATTTGGAGAACAATCAATGGTCTATTTCATATGGTGATTCGTTTGGAGAGTCAAAAATTAACGCACACATGTGGAATAAAATGGGGTCTATTACCTAAGGCCACTCTTTCAGAGTTTCAGTGAATAATATGTATTTCTGATAAGTCAGGAATGTCTTTCACATGGACACTCATTAAGGGCCTCACTGCATAATACTCCCCTCAGAAATAGTCAAGGATCTACTTCAAAAAAGTACACATTCAGAGTCTCTGTAAGTAATGCACACATGGGAAATACACAAGAGTCTCTTTTCTATGCCCACATAGTCAGCGTTTTATTCAATAATACACACCTGGAAAAGAATTAAAAGTCTACTTCATGCAGCCACTCATTTAGCGCCTCAGTGAATAATTCACGCCTGAGTAACAGTCAAGAATTTTTTATATGGCCACTCACTATGTGGCACCCTGAATGATACACACCTGGGGAATCCTCACATTCTATGTCATAATAGCAAACATTTAGAACCTTATTGAATAATTCACAATGGAGCAATAGTCAGGTGTGTATTGTTTCTGGCCTCTCATTCAACATTTTATTGAATAAAAAACTTCTGTGGAGTAATCAGGGCACTGTTTAAGATAGCCACGGATTAAGTGCCTTCCTGAGTAATACACATTCGGGTGATAGTCAGAAGTTTATTTTATATAACCGCTAATTCTGGGTATTGTTGAGTAATACACAACTGGGGCAGTGTCAGGAGTCTATTTGGTATGGACACTCATACAGAAACTGTTTGAATTATGCACACATGGAGAATAATCAGGAGTCTATGTCTTACAGCTACTCATTCAGACAAACAGTGAAAAACCCACATGTGATGTAATGAGAAGTCTGTTTTATATGGTTTATCTTTCAAAGCCTCACTGAATATTACACACTTGTGATATAGTCTGGAGTCTATTGTTTATGGCCAGTCATTCAGAGCATCATTGAATAATGCAAACCGTTGGAAAAATCAGAAGTCTCTATACTATGGCCTCTCATCGAGAGTCTCAGTAAATGTACACACCTGGAAAAATAGTCAGGATTTACTTATATCACCTCATTTAGAGACTCACTCAATAATACACACCTGAGGAAGGGTATTGAGACTTTTTCATGTGGCTACTCCTTCAGAGTGCCACTGAATAATGTGGTGAATTCATGAGTCTATTTTATGTAGACAAATTTTCAGAAGCTCAGTGAATAAAAGAGACTCTTGCTATAGGAAGGCATATAATTAATATGGCCACATCTTGTAAGCCTTACTAAATAATACACAGCTGCGGAATAATTTGGAGTCTATTTTTGATGGACATTCATTCAGAGCCACGTTCAATAATGCACACCCTTGTGGTAGCCTGTTGTCTATTTCATTTGGACACTATTCATAGCCTCAGTGGATAACAAGCCCGTGTGGATTAGTCAGGATTTTTTTCATATGACCACTGACTTGTAATTTCAGTGAATAATGCACAAATGTAAAGTACTCCGCAGTCTATTCCAGAGAGCCACACTTTCAGAGATTCACTGAATAATAAAACATTTAAGATAGCCAGAATCCTGTTTCCTATGGTCACAAAATTAGAGCCTCACTGATTAACACACACCTGGGTAAACTTTATTAGTCTACTTTATATAGCCTCTCATTTGAAGCCTCAGCGAATAATGCACACGTGTAAAATAGACACGATTCTATTTTATATGGCCGCAAAATCAAAGCCTGAGTCAGTAATACTCAACTTTAGAATAGTCACAAGTCAATTCCATATGCACAAATACTCAAAGTCAGAGTCAATAATATACACCTGTGGACTAGTCAAAAAACAATTTTATATGGCCAAAGGTTTAGAGCCTCAGTGAATAATACATACCTGGGGAATACTCAGGACGCTATTACATATGACACCTATTTCAGAGATTCATTGAATAAGGAACACCTGTATTGTAATCAGAATTCTATTTTTTATAGCCACAAATTCAGAAAGTAACTTAAAGACATACACATTGGGAAAGTCAGGATTCTATTTCCTATAGCCACATATTCAGAACCTAACTAAATGACATACACCTTTGGGATAGTCTGCATTCTATTTTCTATAGCCACCAATTTAGATACCAAATGTAAAAACGCACACCTGCAGGGTATTCAGGAGTGTCTGTTTTTTTTTTTTTCTATCATAGGAGGTTAGAATTTATTTGTTTTTTTGCAGGCAAATTAGAATGCATCATGTCAAATTGATATGTTACATTCTTTGTAAGTTCAATAAGACAAAATTTAAATATTTAGTGTTTCAAACACTAAAATAACTGTACAATGGAATTATAACTAAACCATTACATAAATATAAAAAATAGCTCTGAAAAAAAATCAATTTATTTATTGACCATTCCAAAATGACTTTGTTATTAAAAAGAGTCACTACACTTGAGGAAAAGGGAGTTACTTTTTTTTTCATTATAGGTTTTGGGGTACATGTGCAGAACGTGCAAGATAGTTGCATAGGTACACACATGGCAGTGTGTTTTGCTGCCTTCCTCCCCTTCACCCACACTTGGTATTCATCCCCAGGCTATCTCCCCTAGCCCCCCCGCTGTCCCTCCCCCATTTCCCCCAACAGTCCCCAGTGTATAGTAGACCACCTCTCTGTGTCCATGTGTTCTCATTTTTCTCACCCACCTATGAGTGAGTATATGCAGTATTTCTTTTTCTGTTCTTGTGTCAGTTTGCTGAGAATTATGTTCTCCAGATTCATCCATGTCTTTACAAAGGACACAAACTCATCATTTTTGATTGCTGCATAATATTCCATGGTGTATATGTGCCACATTTTCCCAGTCCAGTCTATCATCGATGGGCATTTGGGTTGGTTCCAGGTCTTTGCTATTGTAAACAGTGCTGCAATGAACATTCGTGTGCATGTGTCCTTATAGTAGAATGATTTATAGTCTTTTGGATAGATACTCAGTAATGGGATTGCTGGGTCAAATGGAATTTCTATTTCTAGGTCCCTGAGGAATTGCCACACTGTCTTCCACAATGGTTGAACTAATTTACACTCCCACCAACAGTGTAAGAGTGTTCCTATTTCTCCACATCCTCTCCAGCATCTGTTCTCTCCAGATTTTTTAATGATCGCCATTCTAACCGGTGTGTCTGTTTTATGGCCACTCATCCAGAGTCTCACAGAATAATACAGAACTGTGGAAATTCAGGAGTGTATTTTACATCAGCAGTTATTCAGAACCTCATTGAAGAATCATGTATATCTGGAAAATACTCAGCATTCTATTATACATAGCCTCTTATTCAGAGACTCACCGAATAATGCACACCTGGGGAATAGTCTGGAGACTATTTGATATGACTGTTCACCCAGTGACTCATTGAAAAATGCACAGCTGAGAGAGTCAAGAGAATAGAGTCATGAGTCTATGTTCTGTGGCAACACATTTAGAAACTAACTGAAGAATACCCACCTTGGAAATAGTCAGAGTCCATGTCATAAGGCCACTCAATCAAAGCATTACCGAATAGTAAACAAAGGGGCAATAGTAAAAAGTCTATTATATATTGCCTTTCATTGAGAGCTTCAATGCATAATAAAGAGCTGTGGAGTAGTCAGGACTCTCTTTTAGGTAGCCCCAAGTTATGCAGATACGTGAATGATACATGTATGTATGATAGTCAGGAATCTATTTGATATAAAAAATCGTACAGCACCTCTTCCAATACTGCACATTTGGGAAACAGCCACTAGTCTATTTCATATGGTGTTTTTTTGGAGAGTCAAAAATTAACGCAAACTTGTGGAGTAAAATGGGGTCAATTAGCTCAGGCCACTCTCAGAGTTTCAGTGAATAATATGTGTATCTGATAAGTTGGGAGTGTCTTTCACATGGACACTCGTTCAGGGCCTCACTGCATCATACTCCCCTCAGAAATAGTCAAGGGTCTACTTCAAAAAAAGTACACATTCAGAGTCTCTGTAAGTAACGCACACATGGGCAGTACAAAAGAGTATCTTTTCGGTGCCCACTTAGTCGGCATTTCATTCAATAATACACAACTGGGAAAGAGTTAAGAGTGTTCTTCATTCAGCCACTCATTTGGTGCCTCAGTGAATAATTCACACCTGAGTAACAGTCGAGAATTTTTTATATGGCCACTGACTATGTGACTCCCTGAATGATACACACCTGGGGAATTCTCACATTCTATGTCATCTTATCACACATTTAGCACCTTATTGAATAATTCACAATGGAGCAATCGTCAGTTGTCTATTCTTTCTGGCCTCTCATTCAATGTTTCAGTGAATAAAAAACTTCTGTGGAGTAATCAGGGCACTGTTTAAGATAGCCACGAATTAAGTGCCTTCCTGAGTAATACACACCTGGGAGATAGTCAGGAGATTATTTCATATAAACGATAATTCTGGGTATTGCTGAGTAATACACAACTGGCAGAGTGTCAGGAGTCTATTTGGTATGGATACTCATACAGAACCTGTTTAAATTATACACACTTGGAGAATAACCAGGAGTCTATGTCATATGGCTACTCATTCAGGCAAACAGTGAATAACCCACATGTGATCTAATGAGAAGTCTATTTTATATGGCCTTTCTTTCACAACCTCACTGAATATTACACACCTGTGATATAGTCTGGAGTCTATTGTTTATGGCCACTCATTCAGAGCATCACTGAATAATGCACACCTGGAGAATAATCAGAAGTCTCTATACTATGGCCTCCCATTGAGAGCCTAACTACATGTACACACCTGGTAAAATAGTCAGGATTTACTTATATCGCCTCACTTAGAGTCTCACTCAATAATACACACCTGTGGAAGGGTATTGAGATTTTCTCATGTGGCTACTCAATCGGAATGCCACTGAATAATGTGAATTCATGAGTCTATTTTATGTAGACAAAGTTTCAGAAGCTCAGTGAATAAAAGATTCTCTTGCTATAGTAAGGCATCTAATTTATATGGCCACATCTTGTAAGCCTTACTAAATAATACACAGCTGCGGAATAATTTGGAGTCTATTTTTGATGGACATTCATTCAGAGCCACGGTGAATAATGCACACCCGTGTAGTAGCCAGGTGTCTTTTTCATTTGGACACTATTTATAGCCTCAGTGAAAAATATGCACGTGTGGATTAGTTAGGATTTCATTTCATATGGCCACTGACTCGTAATTTCAGTGAATAATGCACAAATGTAAAGTAATCCACAGTCCATTTCACAAAGCCACACATTCAGAGATTAACTGAATAATACAAATATTTAAGATAGCCAGAATCCTGTTTCATATGGTCACAAAGTCAGAGCCTCACTGATTAACACACACCTGGTAAATGTTAGGAGACTACTTTATATAGCCTCTCATTTGCAGCCTCAGCGAATAATGTACATGTGTGGAATAGACACTATTCTCTTTTATATGGCCACAAAATCAAAGCCTGAGTGAGTAATACACAACTTTAGAATAGTCACAAGTCTATTCCATATGCCCAAATATTCAAAATCAGAGTCAATAATACACACCTGAAGAGTAGTCAAAAAACAATTTCATATGGCCAAAGGTTTAGAGCCTCAGTGAATAATACATACCTGGAGAATACTCAGGACGCTATTACATATGGCACTTATTTCAGGGATTCATTGAATGAGGAACACCTGTATTGTAGTCAGAATTCTATTTTGTATAGCCACAAATTCAGAAAGTAACTTAAAGACATACACATTGGGAAAAGTCAGGATTCTATTTCCAATAGTCACATATTCAGAACCTAACTGAATAACATCCACCTCGGGGAAAGTCAGGATTCTATTTTCTATTGTCACCCATTTAGATACCAAATGTAAAAACGCACACCTGCAGAGTATTCAGGAGTGTCTGTTTTATGGCCCCTCCTTCAGATCCTCAGAGAATAATACAGAACTATGGAAATTCAGGAGTGTATTTTACATCACCAGTTATTCAGAACCTCATTGAAAAATTATGTATATCTGGAAAATACTCAGCATTCTATTATACATAGCCACTTATTCAGAGTCTCACCAAATAACGCACACCTGAGGAATAGTCCGGAGACTATTTCATATGACCGTTCACCCAGTGACTCAGTGAAAAATGCGCAGCTGAGATAGAGTCAAGGGAATAGAGTCAACAGTCTATTTTCTGTGGTGACACATTTAGAAATTAACGGAAGAATACCCACCTTGGAAATAGTCAGAGTCCATGTCATAAGGCCACTCAATCAAAGCATTACTGAATAATGCAAAATGGGGCAAGAGTAAAAAGTCTATTACTTATGGGCTTTAGTTGAGAGCTTCAGTGAATAATAAAGAAGTGTGAAGTGGTGAGGACCCTCTTTTAGGTAGCCCCAAGTTACGAAGATTCTTAATTAATACATACATGTGTGATAGTCAGGAGACTATCTGATATGGACAATCGTACAGCACCTCTTCGAACACTGCACTTTTGAGGAACAGCCACTAGTCTATTTCATATAATGTTTATTTGGAGAGTCAAAAATTAACGCACACTTCTGGAGTAAAATGGAGTGTATTAGCTAAGGCCACTCTTTCAGTGTTTTATTGAATAATATGTATATGTGTTAAATCGGGAATGTCTTTCACATGGACAGTCGTTCAGTGCCTCACTTCATCATACTCCCCTCAGAAATAGTCAAGGGTCACCTTCAAAAAAGTACACATTCAGAGTCTCTGTAAGTGACGTATTCATGGGCAATACACAAGAGTCTCTTTTCGATGCCCACTTAGTCAGCGTTTCATTCAATAATACACACCTGGGAAAGAGTTAAGAGTCTACTTCTTGTAGTCACTCATTTAGCGCCTCAGTGAATAATTCACACCTGAGTAACAGTCGAGAACTTTTTATATGGCCACTCACTATGTGACTCCCTGAATTATACACACCTGAGTAATCCTCACATTCTATGTCATAATAGCACAAATTTAGAACCTTATTGAATAATTCAAAATGGAGCAATTGTCAGGTGTCTATTCTTTCTGACCTCTCATTCAAGGTTTCAGTGAATAAAAAGCTTCTGTGGAGTAATCAGGGCACTGTTTAAGATAACCACGAATTAAGTTCCTTCCTGAGTAATACACACCTGGGTGATAGCCAGGAGTTTATTTCATATAAACGTTATTTCTGGGTATTGCTGAGTAATACACAACAGGGGGAGTGTCAGGAGTCTATTTGATATGGACACTCATACAGAAACTGTTTGAATTATGCACACATGGGGAATAATCAGGAGTCTATGTCATATGGCTACTCATTCAGACAAAAAGTGAATAACCCACATGTGATCTAATGAAAAGTCTGTTTTATATCGCCTTTCTTTCACAGCCTCACTGAGTATTACACGCCTGTGATATAGTCTGTAGTCTATTGTTTATGGCCACTCATTCAGAGCATCACTGAATAATGCAAACCAGGGGAATAATCAGAAGTCTCTATCCTATGGCCTCCCGTCAAGAGCCTAACTAAATGTATACACCTGGGAAAATAGTCAGGATTTACTTATATTACCTCATTTAGTGTCTCACTCAATAATACACACATGTTGAAGGGTATTGAGACATTTTCATGTGGCTACTCTTTCGGAGTGCCACTGAATAATGTGGTGAACTCATGAGTCTATTTTATGTAGACAAATTTTCAGAGCCTCAGTGAATAAAAGAGACTCTTGCTATAGTAAGGCATCTAATTAATATGGCTGCATCTTGTGAGCCTTACTAAATAATACTCCCCTGCGGTATAATTTGGAGTCTAGTTTTGATGGACATTCATTCAGAACCATGGTGAATAATGCACACCCGTGTGGTAGCCAGTTATCTATTTTATTTGCACACTATTCATAGCCTCAGTGGAAAATATGCAGGTGTTGATTAGTCAGGATTTCATTTCATATGGCCTCTGATTCGTAATTTCAGCGAATAATGCACAATTGTAAAGTACTCCGCAGTCTATTTCAGAGAGCCACTCATTCAGAGATTCACTGAATAATACAAATATTTAAGATAGCCTGAATCCTGTTTCTTATGGTCACACAATCAGAGCCTCATGGATTAACACACACCTGGGTAAACGTTAGGAGTCTACTTTATATAGCCTCTCATTTGCAGCCTCAGCGAATAATGCACACGTGTGGAATAGACACTGTTCTATTTTATATGGCCACAAAATCAAAGCCTGAGTGAGTAATGCACAACTTTAGAATAGTCACAAGTCTATTCCATATGCCCAAATATTCAAAGTTGGAGTCAATCATACACACCTGTGGACTAGTCAATAAACAATTCCCTATGGCCAAAGGTTTAGAGCCTCAGTGAATAATACATACCTGGGGAATACTCTGGACGCTATTACACATGGTACCTATTTCAGAGTTTCATTGAAGAAGGAACACCTGTATTGTAGTCAGATTTTTATTTTGTATAGCCACAAATTCAGAAAGCAACTTAAAGACATACACATTGGGGAAAGTCAGGATTCTATTTCCTATAGCCACATATTCAGAACCTAACTGAGTAAAATACACCTTGGGGAAAGTCAGGATTCTCTTTCCTATAGCCACCCATTTAGATATCAAATGTAAAAAAGCGCACCTGCAGAGTATTCAGGAGTGTCTGTTTTATGGCCACTCATTCAAAGCCTCACAGAATAATACAGAACTATGGAAATTCACGAGTGTATTTTACATCACCAGTTATTCAGAACCTCATTGAAGAATTATGTATATCTGGAAAATACTCAACATTCTATTATACAGAGCCACTTATTCAGAGACTCACCGAATAATGCACACCTGGGGAATAGTTCAGAGACTATTTGAATCATTCTAAGCAAACAGACACAAGAACAGAAAAAGAAATACCGCATATACTCACTCATAGGTGGGTTAGAAAAATGAAAACACATGGACATAGAGAGGGGGTCTACTACACACTGGGTTCTATTGGGGGGAATCAAGGAGAAACAGCAGCGGGGTCCGGGGAGGGATAGCCTGGGGATGAATGCCAAGTGTGAGTGAAGGGGAGGAAGGCAGCAAAACACACTGCCATATGTGTACCTATTCAACTACCTTTCACGTTCTGCACATGTACCTAAAAACCTATAATGCAATAAAAATTAAAAAAAAAATTTAAATAAATAAATAAATAAATAAAATTACCTGAATTAAAAATTTTATTAATGTTTAGTTTAAAGATATAAAATAGAAATAAAATTGTTAAAGTTTTTAGAACATCATTCTCAGCAAACTGACAGAAGAACAGAAAAAGATATACCGCATATACTCACTCATAGGTGGGTGAGGAAAATGAGAACACATGGACACAGAGAGGCGGTCTACTATACACTGGGGACTGTTGGGGGGAATGGGGGAGGGACAGCAGGGGGGGGCTGGGGGGGATGACCTGGGGATGACTACCAAGTGTGAAGGGGTGAAGGGGAGGAAGGCAGCAAAGCACACTGCCATATGTGTACCTATGCAACTATCTTGCACGTTCTGCACATGTACCCCCAAACCTATAATGCAATAAAAATTAAAAAAAAAATGACCATTCACCCAATGACTCAATGAAAAATTCACAGCTGAGATAGTCAAGAGAATAGGGTCATGAGTCTATTTTCTGTGGTGACACATTCAGAAACTAACTGAAGTATACCCACCTTGGAAATAGTCAGAGTCCAAGTAATAAGGCCACTCAATAAAAGCATTACCGAATAATGCACAATTGGGCAATAGTAAAAAGTCTATTACATATGGCCTTTCATTGAGAGCTTCAGTGCATAAGAAAGAGCTGTGAAGTAGTCAGGACCCTCTTTTAGGTAGCCCCAAGTTATGCAGATACTTGAATGATACATAAATGTGTGATAGTCAGGAGACTATTTGATATGGACAATCATAAAGCACCTCTCGAATACTGCATATTTGGGGAAAAATCACTAGTCTATTTCATATGGTGATTCATTTGGAGAGTCAATAATTAACGCAAACTTGTGGAGTAAAATGGAATCTATTAGCTAAGGCCACGCTTTCAGCTTTTCAGTGAATAATATGTATATCTGATAAGTCAGGAATGTCTTTCACATGGACACTTGCTCTGAGCCTCACTGCAGAATACTCCCCTCAAAAATAGTCAAGGGTCTACTTAAAAAAAGTACACATTCAGAGTCTCTGTATGTAACACACACATGGGCAATACACAAGAGTCTCTTTTCTGTGCCCACTTAGTCAGCGTTTTTTTCAATAATACACACCTGGGAAAGAGTTAAGAGTCTACTTCATGTAGCCACTCATTTAGCGCCTCTGTGAATAATTCACACCTGAGTAACATTCGAGAATTTTTTTATATGGCCACTCACTATATGACTCCCTGAATGATACACACCTGGGGAATCCTCACATTCTATGTCATAATAGCACACATTTAGAACCTTATTGAGTAATTCACAATGGAGCAATAGTCAGGTGTCTATTTTTTCTGGCCTCTCATTCAATGTCTCAGTGAATAAAAAGCTTCTGTGGAGTAATCAGGGCACTGTTTAAGATAGCCACGAATTAAGTGCCTTCCTGAGTAATACACACCTGGGTAATAGGAGTTTATTTTATATAAACGCTAATTCTGGGTATTGCTGAGTAACACAAAACCCGGGAAGTGTCAGGGGTCTCTTTAATATGGACACTCATACAGAAACTGTTTGAATTATGCACACATGGAGAATAATAAGGAGTCTATGTCATATGGCTACTCCTTCAGACAAACAGTGAATAACCCACATGTGATATAATGAGAAGTCTGTTTTATATGGCCTTTCATTCACAGCCTCACTGAATATTACACACCTGTTATATAGTATGGAGTCTATTGTTTATGGCCAGTCATTCAAGGCATCACTGAATAATGCAAACCAGGGTAATAATCAGAAGTCTATACACTATTGCCACTCATCGAGAGCCTTACTAAATTTACCCACCCGGAAAAATAGACAGGATTTACTTATATCACCTCATTAACGTTCTCACTCAATTATAAACACCTGTGGAAGTGTATTGAGACTTTTTCATGTGGCTACACTTTCGGAGTGCCACTGAATAATGTGGTGAATTCATGAATCTATTTTATGTAGAAAGATTTTCAGAAGCTCAGTGAATAAAAGAGACTCTTGCATTAGTAAGGCATCTTATTAATATGGCCACATCTTGTAAGCCTTACTAAGAAATACAGACCTGCGGAATAATTTGGAGACTATTTTTGATGGACATTCATTCAGAGCCACGGTGAATAATGCACACCCGTGTGGTAGCCAGGTGTCTATTTCATTTGGACACTATAGCCTCAGTGGAAAATATGCTCGAGTGGATTAGTCAGGATTTCATTTCATATGGCCACTGACTCGTAATTTCAGTGAATAATGCACAAATGTAAAGTAATCCGCAGTCTATTTCACAGAGCCACTCATACAGATATTCACTGAATAATACAAATATTTAAGACAGCCAGAATCCTGTTTCCTATGGTCATAAAATCAGAGCCTCATTGATTAACACACACCTGGGTAAACGTTAGTAGTCTACTTTAAATAACTTCTCATTTGCAGCCTCAGCGAATAATGCACACGTGTGGAATAGACACTATTCTATTTTATATGGCCACAAAATCAAATCCTGAGTAGGTAATACAGAACTTTAGAATAGTCACAAGTCTATTCAATATGCCCAAATATTCAAAGTCAGAGTCAATAATACACACCTGTGGACTAGTCAAAAAACAATTTCATATGGCCAAAGGTTTAGAGACTCAGTGAATAGTACATACCTGGGGAATAATCAGGACGCTATTACATATTGCACCTACTTCAGAGATTCATTGACTAAGGAACACCTGTATTGTAGTCAGAATTCTATTTTGTATAGCCACAAATTCAGAAAGTAACTTAAAGACATACACATTGGGGAAAGTCAGTATTCTATTTTCTATAGCGACATATTCAGAACCTACCTGAATAACATACACCTTGGGGAAAGTCAGGATTCTATTTCCTATTGCCACCCATTTAGATACCAAATGTAAAAACGCACACCTGCAGAGTATTCAGGAGTGTCTGTTTTATGGCCACTCATTCAAAGCCTCTCAGAATAATACAGAACTATGGAAATTTATGGGTGTATTTTACATCACCAGTTATTCAGAACCTCATTGAAGAATTATGTATATCTGGAAAATACTCAGCATTCTATTATACAGAGCCTCTTATACAGAGACTCACCGAATAATGCATACCTGGGGAATAGTCCAAAGACTGTTCAATATGACCGTTCACCCAGTGACTCAGTGAAAAATGCACAGCTGAGATAGAGTCAAGAGAATAGGGTCATGAGTCTATTTTCTCTGGTGACACATTCAGAAACTAACTGAAGAATACCCACCTTGGAAATAGTCAGAGTCCATGTCATATGGCCACTCAATCAAAGCATTACCGAATAATGCACAATGGCGCAATATTAAAAATCTATTACATATGGCCTTTCATTGAGATCTTCAGTGCATAAGAAAGAGCTGTGGAGTAGTCACGACCCTCTTTTAGGTAGCCAAATGATACGCAGATACTTGAATGATACATTCATGTGTGATAGTCAGGAGACTATTTGATATGTACAATCATAAAGCACCTCTTCGAATACTGCACATTTGGGGAACAATCACTAGTCTATTTCATATGGTGATTCGTTTGCAGAGTCAAAAATTAACGCACACTTGTGGAGTAAAATGGAATCTATTAGCTAAGGCCACTCTTTCAGAGTTTCAGTGAATAATATGTATATCTGATAAGTCAGGAATATCTTTCACATGGACACTCGTTCAGGGCCTCACTACATAATACTTCCCTCAGAAATAGTCAAGGGTCTACTTCAAAAAAGTACACATTCAGGGTCTCTGTAAGTAATGTACACATGGGCAATACACAAGAGGCTCTTTTCTATGCCCACTTAGTCAGAGTTTCATTCAATATCACACACCTGGGAAAGAGTTAAGAGTCAATTTCATGTAGCCCCTCATTTAGCATCTCAGTAAATAATTCACACCAGAGTAACAGTCGAAAATATTTTACATGGCCACTCACTATGTGACTCCCTGAGTGATACAATCCTGGGGAATCCTCACATTCTATTTCATAATAGCACACGTTTAGAACCTTATTGAATAATTCACAATGGAGCAATAGTCGGGTGTATATTCTTTCTGGCTTCTCCTTCAACGTTTCAGTGAATAAAAAACTTCTATGGAATATTCAGGGCACTGTTTAAGATAGCCACAAATTAAGTGTTTTCCTGTGTTATACACGACTGGGTGATAGGAATTTGTTTTTCATATAAAATCGGGGTATTTATGAGTAATAAACAACTGGGGGAGTATCAGGAGTCTATTTTGTATGGACACTCATACAGAACCTGTTTGAATTATACACACATGGAGAATAGTCAGGAGTCTATGTCATACAACTACTCATTCAGACAAACAGTGAATAACCCACATGTGGAGTAATGAGAAGTCTGTTTTATATGGCCTTTCTTTCACAGCATCACTGAACATTACAGCCCTGTGACACAGTCTGGATTCTATTGCACACTCATTCAGAGCATCACTAAATACTGCACAACTTGGGAATAATCAGAAGTATCTATCCTATGGCCTCTCATCGAGACTCTCAGTAAATGTTCACACCTGGGAAAATAGTCAGGATTTACTTATATCACCTCATTTAGGGTCTCACTCAATAATACACACCTGTGCAAGAGTATGGAGACTTTTTCATGTGGCTACCCTTTCTGAGTGCCACTGAATAATGTGGTGAATTCAGGAGTCAATTTAATGTACACAAATTTTTGGAACCTCAGTGAATAAAAGGCCTTTTTTTATAGTAAGGCATCTAATTAATATGGCCACATCTTCTAAGCCTTATGAAATAATACACACCTGGAGAATAATTTGGAGTCTATTTTTGATGGACATTTATTGAGAGTCACGGTGAATAATGCACACCCAAGGGGTAGCCAGGTGTCTATTTCATTTGGACAGTATTCATAGCCTCAGTGGATAATATGCTCGTGTGCATCAGTCAGGATTTTATTTCAAATGGCCACTGACTCGTATTTTCAGTGAATAGGGCACAAATGTAAAGTACTCAGCAGTCTATTTCACAGAGCCATTCATTCCAAGATTCACTGAATATTACAAATATTTAAGATACAGAGAATCCTGTTTCTTATGGTCCCACAATCAGAGCCTCACTGGGTAACACACACCTGGGGAAATGTTAGCAGTCTACTTTATATAGCCTCTCATTTGCAGCCTCAGCGAATAATGCACACATGTGGAATAGACATTATTCTATTTTATATGGCCACAAACTCAAAGCCTGAGTGAGTAATACACAAATTTAGAATAGTCACAACTCTATTCCATATGCCCAAATATTCAAAGTCAGTGTCAATAATACAAACCTGTGGACTAGTCGAAAAAAATTTTATATAGCAAAAGTTTTAGAGCCTCCATGAGTAATACATACCTGGGGAATACTCAGGACACTATAACATATGGCACCTATTTCAGAGATTCATTGAATACAGAACACCTGTATTGTAGTCAGAATTCTATTTGTATAGCCACATATTCAGAACCTAACTGAAAGACATACACCTTGGGGAAAGTCAGGACTCTATTTCGTATAGCCACCCATTTAGATAACAAATGCAAAAAAAGCACACCTGCGGAGTATTCTGGAGTGTCTGTTTTATGGCCACTCATTCAGTGCCTCATAGAATAATACTGAACTACGGAAATTCAGGAGTGTATTTTACATGGCCACTTATTCAGTACCTCATTGAAGAATCATGTATATATGAAAAATACTCAGGATTCTATTATACATAGCCACTTATTCAGAGACTCACCGAAAAAAGTACACCTGGGGAATAGTCCAGGGACAATTTGATATGACAGTTCACCCAGTGACTCAGTGAAAAATGCACAGCTGAGATAGAGTCAAGAGAATAAAGTCATGAGTCTATTTTCTGTGGTGACACATTCAGAAACTAACTGAAGGATACCCACCTTGTAAATAGTCAGAGTCCAGATCATAAGGCCATTCAATCAAAGCATTACTGAATAATGCACAAGGGAGCAATAGTAAAAAGTCTAATACATTTGGCCTCTCATTGAGAGCTTCAGTGCATAATGAAGAGCTGTGGAGTAGTCAGGACCCTCTTTTAGGTAGCCCCAAGTTACACAGCTACGTGAATGTTACACAAATGTGTGATAGTCAGGAGACTATTTGATATGGACACTCATACAGCACCTGTTCGAATACAGCACATTTGGGAAATAATCACTAGTCTCTTTCATATAGTGATTCATTTGGAGAGTCAAAAATAGGGGCAGTTCAATGATGGGGCCATAGAAACAACTCAGGATTGCAGCTCTCAGTGAAGAAACAGAGGGTGAGTCCTAGCCGCATTTTCAGACGGACCTTTGTTGCCCACAGGACAAGGATATTCGCAGGTGTAGGAGAGATACCGGACGCCATTGCAGCCAGTGCTTTGGTTCCCATGGCTGTTTCTGCCAGAGCCACAGCGCAGCGGCACCCAGCACAAAACTCACTGGTCTGGGTGCCATGTTAAGCCAGCAATCAAAGATCTGGATGGGCAGATTGACCTGTCCATCTGATTAAACGGGACTTGGACAATGAGCCAGACCAGAAGATTCCTGGGAAGCCTGATGTGAGCTGGTGCATTGGCAGCAGCATGAGAGATCACACGAATCCAAGTGTCCTATCAGCAGGCTACTGGGGCGCCAAAGAGAGAGTTAACTGTTCATATTGGGGAGAAAAAGAGAGAGAGAGAGAGGACAGACTCTGAGGTCGGGAGCCAGGTGATTGGGATCGGCCGGTCCCACCCTAACGGGAACAAGCTGGGCAGCAATTGGAGGCGCTCGGAGTTGAGAGTTTTGCTGTGTGTTCAGCTGAATTAAGCACAGTGCAGCTCAGTGGGGGAGGGGCGCCCACCACTATGGACACAATTTGCCCCTACTGAGGTACACACCCATTGCTGATGAACCATCCCGTTGCCGAGGCAACCCGCCATAACAAGAAAACTGTGTCAACAGGGCGGAATGCAACACAGTAGAACGGAGCCCAACAGCAGCAGGGCGGACCCGCGATAGCAGGACTGAGCCTCCGCAGGCAAATAGTGAATAGAGTGCCACCTACCGGGGCAGGACAGTGCAACAGATACTCATAAAGAAAGACCCAACTCACTGAGTCAACATCTTAGGGAAAAAAAAAGGCGGGGGGTGCAGAGAAGCTAGACGGTTAGAAGGAAAACTAAGTAACAAAAATACTTCATCATCAACAATCCGGGCGTCCACTCAGACCAAATTGAAAAGTCAGTAACTACTAAGACGACAGAAGGATAAATCCACAAAGATGGGAAGAAACCAGCGCAAAAAAAAGGAAAACACCCGAAACCAAAACACCTCACCTCCTACAAGAAACAAAACTCCTCACCGGCAAGGGAACAAAACTGGACGGAGAATGAGTGTGAAGAAATGATGGAATCAGACTTCAGAAGGTGAACAATGAGAAACTTCAGTGAGCTAAAAGAACATGTTCTAAATCAATGCAAATAAACAAAGAACCTTGAAAAAAGATTCGAGGAAATGATAACAAGAATGGGCAACTTAGAGAGGAGTATGAATGAATTGAAGGAGCTGAAAAACACAACACGAGAACTTCACAAAGCATGCACAAGTTTCAACAGCCAAACTGACAAAGCAGAAGAAAGAATATCAGAAGTCGAAGATCAACTCAATGAAATAAAACGAGAAACAAGATTAGAGAAAAGAGCACAAAAAGGAATAAACAAAATCTCCAGGAAATATGGGACTATGTGAAGAGACCAAACCTATGTTTGATAGGTGTACCATAATGTGGTGAAGAGAATGGGCAAAGGATATGAACAGACACTTTACAAAAGAAGACACACATGAGGCCAACACACACATGCAAAAATGCTCATCATCACTGGTCATTAGAGAGATGCAAATCAAAACCACATTGAGATACCATCTCACACCAGTTAGAATGGCGATCATTAAACAATCTGGAGACAACAGATGCTGAAGAGGATGTGGAGAAATAGGAACACTTCTACACGGTTGGTGGGAGTGTAAATTAGTTAAACCAGTGTGTAAGACAGTGTGGCGATTTCTCAAGAACCTAGAAATAGAAATTCAATTTGACCCAGCAATCCCTTTACTGGGCATATATCCAAAGGACTATAAATCGTTCTACTATAAGGACACATGCACAGGAATGTTCACTGCAGAACTGTTTACAGTACCAAAGACCTGAAACCAACACAAATGCCCATCGATGATAGAAAGGACTGGGAAAATGTGGCAGACATACACCACGGAATATTATGCAGCAATCAAAAATGATGAGTTTGTGTCCTTTGTAAGGACATGGATGAATCCTGAGAACATCATTCTCAGCAAACTGACACAAGAAGAGAAAAGGAAATACCGCATATTCTCACTCATAGGCGGGTGAGAAAAATGAGAACACATGGACACAGGAAGGGGGTCTACTACACACAGGGGTCTATTGGGGAACATGGGGGAGGAACAGCGATGGGGGCAGCTGAAGATGGATAGCTGGGGGGGAAATGCCAAGTGTGGGTGAAGGGGAGGAAGAGAGCAAAACGCACTGCCATGTGTGTAACTATGCAAGAATCTTGCAGGTTCTGCACATGTACCCCAAAACCTAAAATGCAATAAAAATTAAAAATAAAATAACACACACCTGTGGAGTAAAATGGGGTCTATTAAATAAGGCTACTATTTTAGTGTTTCAGTGAATAATATATATATATCTGATAAGTCAGGAATGTCTTTCACATGGTCACTCGATAAGGGCCTCAGTGCATAATACTCCCCTCAGAAATAGCCAAGGGTCTACTTCAAATATGAACACATTCAGAGTCTCTGTAAGTAATGCACACATGGGCAATACACAAGAGTCTCTTTTCTATGCCCACTTAGTCAGAGTCTCATTCAGTAATACACACGTCGGAAAGAGTTAAGAGTCTACTTCATGTAGCCACTCATTTAGCGCATCAGTGAATAATTCACACCTGCATACTAGTCGAGCATTTTTTATATGGCCACTCACAATGTGACTCCCTTAATGACAAAAACCTGGGGAATCCTCAGGATTCTAATACATATTACCACACATTTAGAAACTTATTGAATAATTCACAATAGAGCAATAATCAGGTGTCTATTCTTTCTGGCCTCTCATTCAACGTTTCAGTGAATAAAAAACTTCTGTGGAGTAATCAGGGCACTGTTTAAGATAGCCACGAATTAAGTGCCTTCCTGAGTAATACACACCTGGGTGATAGTCAGGAGTTTATTTCATATAACCGCTAATTCTGGGTATTGCTGAGTAATACACAACTGGGGGAGTGTCTTGAGTCTATTTGGTATGGACACTCATACAGAACCTGTTTGAATTATGCACACATGGAGAATAATCAGGAGTCTATGTCATACGGCTACCCATTCAGACAAACAGTGAATAACCCACATTTGGATTAATGAGATGTCTGTTTTATATGGCCGTTCTTTCACAGCCTCACTGAATATTACACACTTGTGATATAGTCTGGATTCTATTGTTTATGGCCAGTCATTCAGAGCATCACTGAATAATGCAAACCTGGGGAATGGTCAGAAGTCTCTATCCTATGGCCTCTCGAGAGCCTCACTAAATGTACACACCTGGGAAAATATTCAGGATTTACTTATATCACCTCATTTAGAGTCTCAGTCAATAATGCACATCTGTGGAAGAGTATGGAGACTTTTTGATGTAGCCTCTCATTCGTAGTGCCACAAAATAATGTGGTGTATTCAGGAGTCTATTTTATGTAGACAACTTTTCAGAGCCTCGGTGAATAAAAGAGAGTCTTGCTATAGTAAGGCACCTAATTAATATGGCCACATCTTGTAAGCCTCACTGAATAATACACAGTTGGAGAAAAATTTGGAATCTATTTTTGATGGACATTCATTCAGAGCCACGGTGAATAATGCACACACGTGGGGTAGCTAGGTGTCTATTTCATTTGGACACTATTCATAGCCTCACTGGATAATATGCACGTGTGGATTTGTCAGGATTTTATTTCTTATGGCCACTGACTCGTAATTTCAGTGAATAATGAACAAATGTAAAGTACTCCGCAGTCTATTTCACAGAGCCACTCATTCAGAGATTCACTGAATAATGCAAATTCAGTGCATTTAAGATAAACAGAATCTTGTTTCATATGGTCACACAATCAGAGCCTCACTGAGTAACACACACCTGGGAAAACGTTCGGAGTCTACTTTAGCCTCTCATTTACAGCCTCAGCGAATAATGCACACGTGTGAAATAGACAGTAGTCTATTTTATATGGCAACAAAATCAAAGACTGAGTGAGTAATACACAACTTTAGAATAGTCACTAGTCTATTCCATATGCCAAAATATTAAAATCAGAGTCAATAATACACACCTGTGGACTCATAAAAAAACAAAATTTATTTATTTATTTATTTATTTATTTATTTATTTTTATATTCTTTTTTTTAAATTTTTTTTTTTTTTTTTATTGCATTATAGGTTTGGGGGTACATGTGCAGAACGTGCAAGATAGTTGCATAGGTACACACATGGCAGTGTGTTTTGCTGCCTTCCTCCCCCTCACCCACACTTGGTATTCATCCCCAGGCTATACCCCCAGTCCCCCCCCACTGTCCCTCACCCATTTCCCCCAACAGTCCCCAGTGTATAGTAGACCGCCTCTCTGTGTCCACGTGTTCTCATTTTTCTCACCCACCTATGAGTGAGTATATGTGGTATTTCTTTTTCTGTTCTTGTGTCAGTTTGCTGAGAATGATGTTCTCCAGATTCATCCATGTCCTTACAAAGGACACAAACTTATCATTTTTGATTGCTGCATAATATTCCATGGTGTATATGTGCCACATTTTCCCAGTCCAGTCTATCATCAATGGGCATATGGGTTGGTTCCAGGTCTTTGCTATTGTAAACAGTGCTGCAATGAACATTCGTGTGCATGTGTCCTTATAGTAGAACGATTTATAGTCCTTTGGATATATACCCAGTAATGGGATGGCTGGGTGAAATGGAATTTCTATTTCTAGGTCCCTGAGGAATCGCCACACTGTCTTCCACAATGGTTGAACTAATTTACACTCCCACCAACAGTGTAAGAGTGTTCCTATTTCTCCACATCCTCTCCAGCATCTGCTGTCTCCAGATTTTTTAATGATCGCCATTCTAACTGGTGTGAGACGATATCTCAATGTGGTTTTGATTTGCATCTCTCTAATGACCAGTGATGATGAGCACTTTTTCATATGTTTGTTGTCCTCATGTATGTCTTCTTTTGTAAAGTTTCTGTTCATATCCTTTGCCCATTTTTGAATGGGCTTGTTTGTTTTTTTTTTCTGTAAATCTGTTTGAGTTCTTTGTAAATTCTGGATATCAGCCCTTTGTCAGATGTGTAAACTGCAAAGATTTTTTCCCATTCTGATGGTTGCCCATTCACTCTAGTGACTGTTTCTTTTGCCGTGCAGAAGCTGTGGAGTTTGATTAGGTCCCATTTGTCTATTTTGGCAAGTTTTAGAGCCTCAGTGAATAATGCATACATTCGAAATATTACAGACGCTATTTCATATGGCATCTATTTCAGAGATTCGTTGAATAAGTAACACCTTTATTGTAGTCAGAATTCTGTATCGTATAGCCACATATTCAGAAACTAACTGAATGACATACACCATGGGGAAAGTCAGGATTCTATTTCGTATAGCCACTCATTTAGATACCGAATATAAAAATGCACACCTTCAGAGTATTCAGGAGTCTCTGTTTTATGGCCACTCATTTAGAGCCTCAGAGAATAATAGAGAACTATGAAAATTCAGGAGTGTATTTTACATGGCCACTTATTCAGAAGCTCATTGAAGAATCATATATATCTGGAAAATACTGAGGATATATTTTTTTAATTTTTGTTGCATTTTAGGTTGTGGTGTACATGTGCAGAACGTGCAAGATAGTTCCATAGGTACACACATGGCAGTGTGTTTTGCTGTCTTCCTTCACTTAACCCTCTTTTGGCATTTCTCCCCAGGCTATCTCTCCCCAGCTCCCCTGGCACTGCCCTTCCCCTCTTCCCCCCAGTAGACCCCAGTGTGTTGTACCCCACTCCCTGTGTCCATGTGTTCTCATTTTCTCACCCACCTATGAGTGAGAATATGTGGTATTTTCTTTTCTGTTCTTGTGTCAGTTTGCTGAGAATGATGTTCTCCAGATTCATCCATGTCCTTACAACGGACATAACCTCGTCATTTTTGATTGCTGCATAATATTCCATGGTGTATATGTGCCACATTTTCCCAGTCCAGTCTATCATCGATGGGCATTTGCGTTGGTTCCAGTTCTTTGCTATTGCAAACAGTGCTGCAATGATTATTCCTCTGCATGTGTCCTTATAGTAGAACGATTTATGGTCCTTTGGATATATACCCAGTAATGGGATTGCTGGGTCAAATGGAATTTCTATTTCTAGTTCCTTGAGGAATCGCCACACTGTGTACCACAATGGTTGAACTAATTTACACTCCCACCAACAGTGTAGAAGTCTTCCTATTTCTCTACATTCTCTCCAGCATCTGTTGTCTCCAGATTTTTTAATGATCGCCATTCTAACTGGCGTGAGATGGTATCACAATGTGGTTTGATATGCATCTCTCTAATGACCAGTGATGATGAGCATTTTTTCATGTGTTTGTCTGCCTCATGTATGTCTTCTTTTGTAAAGTGTCTGTTCATATCCTTTGCGCATTTTTTAATGGGCTTGTTTGTTTTTTTCCTGTAAATCTGTTTGAGGTCTTTGTAAATTCTGGATATCAGCCCTTTGTCAGTTGGGTAAACTGCAAAAATTTTTTCCCAATCTGTTGGTTGCCAATTCAATCTAGTGACTGTTTCTTTTGCCGTGCAAGAGCTGTGGAGTTTGATTAGGTCCCATTTGTCTATTTTGGCTTTTGTTGCCAATGCTTTTGGTGTTTTGGTCATGATGTCGTTGCCTAATTCTATGTCCTGAATGATTTTGCCTAGATTTTCTTCTATGGTCTTTATGGTGCCAGGTCTTATGTTTAAGTATTTAATCCATCTCGAGTTAATTTTAGTGTAAGGTGTCAGGAAGGTGTCCAGGTTCTGGTTTCTGCACATGGCTAACCTGTTTTCCCTACATCATTTGGTAAACAGGGAATACTTTCCCCATTGCTTGTTTTTGTCTGGTTTATCAAAGATTGTATGGTTTTAGATATGTTGATTTACCTCTGATGCTTCTGTTGTGTTCCATTGGTCTATATCTCTGTTTTGGTACCAATACCATGCTGTTTTGATTATTGTAGGCTTGTAGTATATTTTGAAGTCTGGTAGTGTGATGCCTCCCGTTGTGTTCTTTTTGCTTAGAATTTACTTTGCTATGCGTGCTCTCTTTTGGTTCTACATGAAGTTCATAGTGGTATTTTCCAGGTCTGTGTGGAAATTCAGTGGTAGCTTGATGGGGATAATGTTAATTCTGTAAATTACTTTGGGCTGTATAGCCATTTTCGCAATGTTTATTCTTCCTAACCAACAACATGGAATGTTTCTCCATCTGTTTGTGTCCTCTCTTATTTCGTTGAGCAGTCGTTTGTAGTTTTACTTGAAGAGGTCCCTTACGTTCCTTGTAATTTGTATTCCTAGGTATTTTATTCTCTTTGTAGCAATTGTGATTGGCAGTTCATTCTTTATTTGGTTCTCTTTACGTCTGTTTTTGGTGTATAGGAATGCTTGTGATTTTTGCACATTGATTTTATATCCTGAGACTTTGCTGAAGTTGCTTATCAGTTTCAGGAGCTTTTGGGCTGAGGTGATGGGGTCTTCTAGGAATACTATCATGTCGTCTGCGAATAGAGACAATGTGGCTTCTTACTTTCCTATTCGAATACACTTTATTTCTTTTTCTTGCCTTATTTCTCTGGCTAGAACTTCCAGTACTATGTTGAATAGGAGTGGTGAGAGAGGGCATCCTTGTCTAGTGACAGATTTCAAAGGGAATGCTTCCAGTTCTTGCCCATTAAGTATAATATTGGCTGTTGGTTTCTCATAAGTAGTTTTTATTACTTTGAGATATGTTCCATCAATACTGAGTTTATTGAATTTTTTTAGCATAAAAAGCTGTTGAATTTTGTCAAATGCATTCTCTGCATCAATTGAGATAATCATGTGGTTTTTGTTTTTTGGTTCTGTTAATGCGGTGAATGACGTTTATAGACTTGCATATGTTGAACCAGCCTTGCATGACAGGGATGAATCCTACTTGATTATGATGCATAAGTTTTTTAATGTGCTGGTACAATCAGTTTGCCAGTATTTTATTGAAGATTTTTGCGTCTATGTTCAGCATAAATATTGGCCTGAAATTTTCTTTTTTGTTGAGTCTCTGCCTGGTTTTGGTATCAGGATGATGTTGGTCTCATAACGTGATATGGGAAGGGTTCTCTCTTTTTGGATTATTTGGAATAATTTGAGAAGGAATGGTACTAGTTCCGCTTTGTGTGTCTGGTAGAATTTGGTTGTGAACCCATCTGGACCTGGGCTTTTTTCGAGTGGTAGGCTCTTAATTACTCCCTCGACTTCATACCTTGTTATTAGTCTATTCATAGTTTCAGCTTCTCTTTGGTTTAGGCTTGGGAGGACACAGGTGTCCAGGAATTTATCCATTTCTTCCTGGTTTACTAGTTTATGTGCATAGAGTTTTTTGTACTATTCTCTGATGATGATTTGAATTTCTGTAGAATCTGTGATGATTTCCTCTTTATCGTTTTTTATTGCATCTATTTGGTTGTTCTCTCTTTTCTTTTTTATCAGTCTGGCTAGTGGTCTGTCTATTTTGTTGATCTTTTCAAAAAACCAGATCTCGGATTTATTGATTTTTTTGAAGGGTTTTTTATGTCTCTGTCTCCTTCAGTTCTGCTCTGATCTTAGTTATTTCTTGTCTTTCGCTAGGTTTTGAGCTTTTTTGATCTTGCTCCTCTAGCTCTTTCAATTTTGACGATAGGGTGTCAATTTTGGATCTCTCCACTCTTCTCGTGTGGCCACTTATTGCTATATATTTTCCTCTACAGCCTGCTTTAAATGTGTCCCAGAGATTCTGGTATGTTGTGTCTTCGATCTCGTTGGTTTTGAAGAACTTCTTTATTTCTGCCTTCATTTCATTGTTTATCCACTCAACATTCAAGAGCCAGTTGTTCAGTTTCCATGAAGCTGTGCGGTTCTGAGTTAGTTTCTGAATTCTGAGTTCTAACTTGATTGCACTATTGTTTGAGAGACTGTTTGTTATGATTTCAGTTGTTTTGCATTTGCTGAGGAGTGCTTTACTTCCAATTATGTGGTCAATTTTGGAGTAGGTGTGTTGTGGTGCTGAGAAGAATGTATATTCTGTGGATTTGTGATGGAGAGTTCTGTGAATGTTTATCAGGTTTGCTTGTTCCAGGTCTGAGTTCAAGCCCTGGATATCCTTGTTAATTTTCTGTCTAATTGATCTTTCTGATATTGACAGTGGAGTGTTAAATTCTCCAACTGTTATTGTGTGGAAGTCTAAGTCTCTTTGTAAGTCCTTAAGAACTTGCCTTATATATCTGGGTGCTCCTGTTTTGGGTCCATGTATATTTAGGATCATTAGCTCTTCTTGTTGTATCGATCCTTTTACCATTGTGTAATGATCTTCTTTGTCTCTTTTGACCTTTGTTGCTTTTGAGTCTATTTTATCAGAGATCATCATTGCAACTCCTGCCTTTTTTTTGCTCTCCATTTGCTTGGCAAATCTTCCTCCATCCCTTTATTTTGAGCCTTTGTGAATCTTTCCATGTGAGATTGATTTCCTGGATACAGCACACCGAAGGGTTTTGGTTTCTATCCAATTTGCAGTCTGTGTCTTTTGATTGGTGCATTTAGCCCATTTACATTTAGGGTTAATATTGTTATGGGTGAGTTTGATACTGCCATTTTGATGATATCTGGTTGTTTTTTTTTCTTGGTTGATGCAGATTCTTCTTTTTTTTGATGCTCTTTAGCATTTGGTATGTTTTTAGAATGTCTGGTGCTGGTTGTTCCTTTCTATGTGTATTGCCTCTTTCAGGAGCTCTTGTAAAGCAGGCCTGGTGGTGACAAAATCTCTGAGTTCTTTCTTGTTGACAAAAGATTTTATTCTTCCTTCACGTATGAAGCTCAGTTTGGCTGGATATGAAATTCTGGTTGAAATTTCTTTTCTTTAAGGATGTTGAATATTTGCCCCCACTCTCTTCTGGCATGTAGAGTTTCTGCTGAGAGTTCTGCTGTGAGTCTGATGGGCTTCCCTTTGTGGGTGACCCGACCTTTCTCTCTGGCTTCCCTTAGTATTTTCTCCTTCATTTACACACTGGTGTATCTGACGATTATGTGCCTTCGGGTTGCTCTTCTTGCGGAGTATCTTTGTGGTGTCCTCTGTATTTCCTGGAGTTGAGTATTGACCTGTCTTGGTAGGTTGGGGAAATTTTCCCGGAAAATATCCTGAAGAGTATTTTCCTGCTTGGATTCATTCTCTTCATCACATTCTGGTACACCTATCAAACGTAGGTTGGGTCTCTTCACATAGTCCCACAGTTTTTGGAGATTTTGTTCATTCCTTTTTTGTGCTTTTTTCTCTAATCATAGTTTCTCTTTTTATTTCATTGAGTTGACCTTCGACTTCTGATATTCTTTCTTCTGCCTGGTCAATTCCGCTCTTGGACCTTGTGCATGCTTTGTGACGTTCTCGTGTTGTGTTTTTCAGTGCCTTCAATTCATTCATATTCCTCTCTAAGTTGTCCATTCTTGTTATCATTTCCTCAAATCTTTTTTCAAGGTTCTTAGTTTCTTTGCATTAATTTAGAACATGTTCTTTTAGCTCACTGAAGTTTCTCATTATCCACCTTCTGAAGTCTGATTCTGTCATTTCATCAAAGTTATTCTTTTTCCAGCTTTGTTCCCTTGCTGGTGAAGAGTATTGGTCCTTTGTAGAGGTGAGGTGTTTTGGTTTTGTGTGTTTTCCTCCTTTTAACGCTGGTTTCTTCCCATCTTTGTGGATTTATCTACCTGACATCTTAGTAGTTGCTGACTTTTTGATTGGCTCTCTGAGTGGATGCCCAGATTGTTGATGATGAAGTATTTCTGTTATTTAGTTTTCCTTCTAACGGTTTAGCTTCTCTGCTGTACGAGTGCTGATGTCCACTCCAGGCCCTGCTTGTCTCGAGTACACCTGTAGCAGCTGTGGAACAGTGAGGGACGCTACAAGTTTCTTATTCTGCTATCTTTGACCCAGAATGATGCCCGCCAAATATCAGTCTGATTAGTCCTTTATTGAGATGGCTCTTTGGATATATAGGGGTCAGGAATCTTGGGGAGATGGCCTGTACTTTATAGGAGCTCCAGTGCTGAGCTTTGAACTCTGTTGTTCATTCAGGTTTGCTGGGCGAATGTGTCTGCTGCAGCAGAAATTATTAAAGCCTCCCACATTTTTTCCTCAGATACTCTGTCTCGGAGAGTTGGGCTTTCTTTCTGAGTATCTGTTGCACTGTCCTGCCCAGCAAGGAGGCAGTCTATTCACTATTTTCCTGCCTGGGCTTTGTCCTGCTAGCGGAGGTCTGCCCTGCTGCTGTTTGGCCCCTTTCTACTGTGGTAGGCTGTGCCCTGTTGGCGTCATCTCTCTGTTATGACTGGTTGCCTCAGCAATGGCAGACTGTGACAGCAGTGGGCGGTATCTCAGTAAGGGCGGATTGCGTCCGTAGTGGTGGACGCCCCTACCCCACTGAGATGCACATTTTGGATTCAGCTGACCCCGGAGCAAAATTCTGAACCCCGATTGCATCAAATCACTGTGCTGCTTGCCAGCGTGAGGGTAAGACCCGCCAAGCACCATCACCTGGCTCCCTGCATCAGAGTCCCTCCTCTCTCTCTCCCTTTTTTTTGCAAATTGAATAGTTGACTCTCTTACAGGCGTCCAAGTCGCCTGCAGATTGGCCACTGGGATTTGTGCGATCTCCCCTGTGGTGGCCCACTGCACTGGAGCAAATCACTCTTCCCAGGAATCTTCTCGTCTGGCTCACCATACAAGTCCTGTTCAATCAAATGGACATGTCAGTCTGCCCTCGCAAAACTCAGATTGCCGGTTTAACAGGGCACCCAGAACAGTGAGCTTTGTGCGGGCTGTCACTGTGGTGCGACGCGGCGCCGGCCAAAAGGGCCATACAAGCAAGCTGCGCTGCTCTCCTGTGTCTGTCCTAAACCTGGGAATTTGCCAGTTCAGTGGGCTACAAAGGTCCGTCTGAAAATGCAGCTAGGACTCACCCTCTGCGCCTTCACTGAGAGCAGCAATCCTGAGTTGTTTCTATGGTGGCATCTTGGAACCAATCCCCAAGGATTCTATTACATATAGCCACTTATTCAGAGACTCACTGAATAATGCACACCTGGGGAATAGTTTGGAGACTTTTTGATATGAGCGTTCACCCAGTGACTCAGTGAAAAATGCACAGCTGAGATAGAGTCCAGAGAATAGGGTCATGAGTCTATTTTCTGTGGAGACACATTCAGAAACTAACTGAAGAATACACACCTTGGAAATAGTCAGAGTCCAGGTCATATGGCCATTCAATCAAAGCATTACCTAATAATGCACCATGCGGCAATATTTAGGAGTCTATTTCACATGGCCTCTCATTGAGTTTCAGTGAGTAATAAACAGCTGTGGAGGAGACAGGACCCTATTTAAGGTAGCCCGAAATTATGCAGCTAAGTGAATGATACACACATGTGTCACAGGAGACTCTTTGATAGGGACCCTCATACAGCACTTCTTTGAATACTGCACATTTGTGGAATAATCACTAGTCTATTACATATTGTGATTATTTTTTAGAGTCAAAAAATAACGCACACCTGTGGAGTAAAATGGGGTCTATTACATAAGGCCACTCATTCAGTGCGTCAGTGTATAATATGTATATCTGATAAGTCGAAAATCTCTTTCACATTGCCAAACGTTCAGGGACTCTGTGCATAATAATCCCCTCAGAAATAGTCAAGGGTCTTCTCCAGAAAGTTCAAATTCAGAGTCTCTGTAAGAAATGCATGCATGGAAAATACACAAGAGTCTCTTTTCTATGCCCACTTAGTCAGAGCCTCATTCAATAATACACACCTTGGAAAGAGTTAAGAGTCTACTTCATGTAGCCACTCATTTAGAGCCTCAATGAATAATTTACACCAGATTAATTGTCGAGCGTTTTTTTATATGGCCACTCACTATGTGACTCCCTGAATGATACACACCTGGGGAATCCTCAAATTCTATTTCATATTACCACACAATTTGATCCATACTGAATAATTTACAATCGAGCCTTAGTCATGTGCCTATACTTTCTGGCCTCTCATTCAAAGACTCAGTGAATAATAAACTTCTATGGAGTAATCAGGGCACTGTTTAAGATAGCCACGAATTATGTGAATTACTGTGTGATACGCACCTGGGTTATAGTGAGGAGATTATTTCATATGAACTTTAATTCTGGGTAATGCTGAGTAATACACAACTGCGGGAGTGTCAGGAGACTATTTAATATGGACACTCATACAGAACCTGTTTGAATTATGCACATATGGAGAATAATCAGGAGTCTATGTCATACGGCTGCTCATTCAAACAAACAGTGAATAACGCACATGTGGAGTAATGATTAGTCTGTTTCATATGGCCGTTCTTTCACAGCCTCACGGAATATTACACACTTGTGATATAGTACGGAGTCTATTGTTCATGGCCACTCATTCAGAGAATCACTGAATAAGGCACACCTGCGGAAAAGTCAGAAGGTTCTATCCTATGGCCTCTCATTGACAGCCTCCATAAATGTACACACCTTGGAAAATAGTCCGGATTTACTTATATCCCCTCATTTAGAGTCTCACTCAATAATGCATACCTGTGGAATAGTAAGGAGACTTTTTCATGAGGCCTCTCATTCGGAGTGTCACTGAATTATGTGGTGGAGTCAGAAGTCTATTTCATGTAGACACATTTTCAGAGCCTCAGTGAATAAGAGAGACCCTTGCTATAGTAAGGCATCTAATTAATATGGCCACATCTTGTAAGCCTCACTGGACAATACACACCTGGAGAATAATTGGTAGTATATTTTTGATGGACATTCATTTAGAGCCTCAGTGAATAATGCCCACCCGTGAAGTAGCAAGGAATCTCTTTTATTTGAAAACGCATTCATAGCCTCAGTGGATAATATGCACATGTGGATTAGTCAGGATTTCATTTCATATGGCCACTCATTCATAATTTCAGTGAATAATGCACAAATGTAATGTACTCAGCAGTCAAGTTCCTAGAGTCACTCACTCAGAAATTCACTGAATAAAACAAAAATTTAAGATAGACTGAATCCTGTTTCATATAGTCACCCAATTAGAGCCTCACTGAGTAACACACAACTGGGAAAGCGTTACGAGTCTACATTATATAGCCTCTCATTTACAGCCTCTGCAAATAATACACACCTGTGGAATAAACACTAGTCTATTTTATATGGCCACAAAATCATGGTCTGAGTGAGTAATACAAAATTTTAGAATAGTCACCAGTCTATTCCATATGCCCAAATATTCAAAGTCAGAATGAATAATACACAAATGTGGACAAGTCAAAAAATAATTTTATTTGGCCAAAGATTTAGAGCCTCAGTGAATAATACATACCTGGGGAATAGTCAGGACGCTATTACATATGGCATCTTTTAAAGAGATTCATTGAATATTGAAAACCTGTATTGTACTCAGAATTCTATTTCGTATGGCCACATATTCAGAACCTAATTGAGTGACATACTCCTTGGGGAATGTCAGGATATTATTTCGTATAGCCACATATTCAGAATCAGACTGAATAACATACACCTTGGGGAAAGTCAGGATTCTATTTCGCATAGCCACTCATTTTGATATCTAATGTAAAAACGCACACCTGTGGAGTATTCAGGAGTCTCTGTTTTATGGCCATTCATTTAGAACCTCCCAGAATAATACAGAACTATGAAAATTCAGGTGTGTATTTTCCACAGCCACTTATTCAGAACCTCATTGAAGAATCATGTTTATCTGGAAAACACACAGGATTCTATTATATGTAGCCCCTTATTAAGAGACTCACTGAATAATGCACACCTGGGGAATATTCTGGAGACTGTTTGATATGACTGTTCACCCAGTGACTCAGTGAAAAATGCACAGTTGAGAAATAGTCAAGAGAATAGAGTCATGCGTCTATTTTCTGTGGTAACACGTTCAGAAACTCACTGAAGATTACCCACCTTGGAATGAGTCAGAGTCCAGGTCATATGGCCAATCAATCAAAGCCTTACCAAATAATGCACAATGCGGCCATAGTAAGGAGTCTATTTCGTATGGCCTCTGATTGAGAGCTTCAGTGTGTAACACACTGCTGTGGAGTAGTCAGAACCCTCTTTAAGGTAGCCAAAAATTATGCAGCTACGTGAATGATACACACATGTGATATAGCCAGGAGACTCTTTGATATGGACACTCATGCAGCACCTCTTCTAATACTGCACATTTGGGGAATAATCACTAGTCTGTTTCATATGGTGAGTCATTTGGAGTGTCAAAGAGTAACACACACCTGTGGAGTAAAATGTGGTTTATTAAATAAGGCCTCTCTTTCACTGTTTCAGTCAATAATATGTATATCTGATAAGTCAGGAATCTCTTTCACATGGCCACTCATTCAGGGCCTCACTGCATAAAACGTTCCTCAGAAATAGTCAAGGTTCTACTTCAAATAAGTACACATTCAGAGTCTCTGTAAGTAATGCACACAGGAGAAGTACACAAGAGTCTCTTTTCTATGCCAAATTAGTCATAGTCTCATTCAATCATACACACCTGTGGAACACTTAAGAGTCTACTTCAGGTAGCCACTCATTTAGAAACTCAGTGAATAATTCACACCGGAGTAATAGTCGAGCATTTTTTTATATGGCCACTCACTATGTGCCTCCCTGAGTGATACACACCTGGGAAATCCTCAGGATTCTATTTCATACTCCCACATTTTTAGAACCTCATTGAATAATTCACAATCGTGCAAGTCAGGTGTCCATTATTTCTTGCCTCTCATTTAAAGTTTCAGAGAATAATAAACTTCTATGGAGTAATCAAAGCACTGTTTAAGATAGCCACGAATTAGGTAACTTCTGAGTGATACACACCTGGGTGATAGTCAGGAGTTCATTTCATATGAACTCTAATTCTGGGTATTGCTGTGTAATACACAACTGGGGGAGTGTCAGGATTCTATTTGGTATAGACACTCTTGCAGAACCTGTTTGAATAATGCACACATGGAGAATAATCAGGAGTCTATGTCATACGGCTACTCATTCAGAAAAACAGTGAATAACGCACATGTGGAGTAATGAGAAATCTGTTTCATATGGCCGTTCTTTCACAGCCTCACTGAATATTACAAACTTGTGATATAGTTTGGAGTCTATTGTTTATGGCCACTCATTCAGAGAATCACTGAATAATGCACACCAGCAGAATGGTCAGAAATCTCTACCCTATGGTCTCTCATTGACAGCCTCACTAAATATACACAACTGGGAAGCTAGTCAGGATTTACTTATATCCCATCATATAGAGTCTCACTCAATAATGCACACCTGTGGAATAGTAAGGAGACATTTTCATGTGGCCTCTCATTCGTAGTGTCACTGAATAATGTGGTGTTGTCAGGAGTCTATTTCATGTAGACATATTTTCCGAGCCTCAGTGAATAAGAAAGCCCCTTGCTATAGTAAGTCATCTAATTAATATGGCCACATCTTGTAACCTTCACTGAATAATACACACCTGTAGAATAATTTGGAGTCTATTTTCGATGGACATTCATTAAGAGCCTCGGTGAATAATGCACACCCGTGGGGAAGCCAGGAGTCTATTTCATTTGGACACACATCCATAGCCTCAGTGGATAATATGCACGTGTGAATTAGTCAGGATTTCATTTTATATGGCCACTGACTCATAATTTCAGTGAATAATGCACAAATGGAAAGTACTCAGCAGTCTATTTCATAGAGCCACTTATTTAGAGATTCACTGAATAATACAAATATTTAAGATTGACAGAATCCTGTTTCATATGGTCACACAATCTGAACCTCACTGAGTAACACACACCTGGGGAAGCGTTAGGAGTCTACTTTATATAACCTCTCATTTACAGCCTCATCGAATAATGCACACGTGTGGAATAGACATTTGTCTATTTTATATGGCCACAAAATCAAAGCCTGTGTGAGTAATACACAACTTTAGAATAGTCACTAGTGTATTCCATATCCCAAAATATTAAAAGTCAAATTCAATAATACACACCTGTGGACTAGTCAAAAAACAATTTTTGTAACCAAAATTCTAGAGCCTCTCTGAATAATACTTACGTGGGGAATACTCAGCACGCTAGTATATATGGCAACTGTTTCAGAGATTCATTGAATAAGGAACATTTGTTTTGTAGTCAGAATTCTATTTCTTATAGCCACATATTCACAACCTAACGTAATGATATACACCTTTGGAAAACTCAGGATTCTATTTCGTATACCCACATATTCAGAACCTAAATGAATAATATACACCTTGCAGAAAGTCAGGATTCTATTTTGTATAGGCACTCATTTAGATACTGAATGTAAAAACACACACCTGCGGAGTATTCAGGAGTCTTTGTTTTATGGCCACTCATTCAGAGCCTCACTCAATAATACAGAACTATGGAAATTCAGTAGTGTATTTTACATGGCCACTTATTCAGAACCTCATTGAAGAATCATATATATTTGGAAAACACTCAGGATTCTATTATATATAGCCACTTATTCAGAGACTCACTAAAGAATGCACACCCGGGGAATAGCCTCGAGATTATTTGATATGACCATTCACCATGTGACTCAGTGAACAATGCACAGCTGAGACATAGTCAAGAGTATAGAATAATGAGTGTTTTTTTCTGTGGTAACTCGTTCAGAAACTCCCTGAAGAATATCCACCTTGGAAATAGTCAGTGTCCAGGTCATATGGCCACTCAATCAAAGCATTACGGAATAATGCACAATGTTGCAATAATAAGGAGTGTATTTCATATGGCCTCTCATTGAGAGCTTCAGTGCATAATAAACAGCTGTGGAGTAGTCAGGACCCTCTGTAAGGTAACCTCAAATTACGCAGCTACGTGAATGATATACACATGTGTGATACTCAGGAGACTCTACGATATGTTCACTCATACATCGCCTCTTCGAATACTGAACATTTGAGGAATAATCAATAGTCTATTTCATATGGTGATTCGTTTGGAGAGTGAAAAAATAACGCACACCTGTGGAGTAAAATTGGGTCAATTACATAAGGCCACTCTTTCAGTATTTCAGTGAATAAAATGTATATCTGCTAAGTGTGGAATCTCTTTCACATCACCTCTTATTCATGGCCTTTGTGCATAGTACTCCCCTGGGAAATATTCAAGGATCTACTTTAAAGAAGTACACATTCAGAGTCTCTGTAAGTAATGCACACATGGGCAATACACAAGAGTCTCTTTTCTTTTAGTGTAGTTTGAAGTGTGGTAGTGTGATGCCTCCCACTGTGTTCTTTTTACTTAGTATTGACTTGGCAATGCGGGCTCTCTTTTGGTTCCATATGAAGTTCATTGTGTTTTTTTCCAGTTCTGTGAAGAAATTCGATGGCAGTTTGATGGGGATAGAATTGATTGTATACATTACTTTGGGCAGTGTAGCCATTTTCACGTTATTGATTCTTTCTAACGATGAACATGGAATGTTTCTCCATCTGTTTGTGTCCTCTCTTATTTCGTTGAGCAGTGGTTTGTACTTTTTCTTAAAGAGGTCCCATACGTTCTTTGTGAGTTGTATTCCTAGGTATTTTTTTCTCTTTGTAGCAATTGTGAATGGCAGTTCGTTCTTGATTTGGTTCTCTTTAAGTCTGTTATTGGTGTATAGGAATGCTTGTGAATTTGAACGTTGATTTTATGTCCTGAGAATTTGCTGAAGTTGCATATCAGTTTCAGGAGCTTTTGGGATTAGGTGATGGGGTTTTCTAGGTATGCTATAATGTCGTCTGCAAATAGAGAAAATTTGACTTCCACCTTTTCTATTCGAATACACTTTATTTCTTTTTCTTGCCTGATTGCTCTGGGTAGAAATTCCAGTACTGTGTTAAATAGGAGTGGTGACAGAGGGCATTTTTTCTAGTGCTGAATTTCAAAAGGAATGCTTCCAGTTTTTGCCCATTAAGTATAATATTGGCTGTTGGTTTGTTGTAAATAGCTTTTATTACTTGGATTTATGTTACATCAATACCAAGTTTATTGAGGGTTTTTATTCTAAAGGACTGTTGAATTTTGTCAAATGCCTTCTCTTCATCAATTGAGATGATCTACAGTAATCAAAACAACATGATACTGGTACCAAAACCGTGATATATAGCAATGGAAAAGAACAGAGGCATCAGAGGCAACACAACATATCTACAATCCTATAATCTTTGGTAACCCAGACAAAAAAAAAAGCAATGGGGAAACGTTTCCCTGTTTAATAAATGGTGTTGGGAAAACTGGCTAGCCATGTACCGAAAGCAGAAACTGGACCTCTTCCTGACACCTTACCCTAAAATTAACACCAGATGGATTAAAGGCATAACCATAAGGCCTGGTACCATAAATACCCTAGAAGAAAATCTAGGGAAAACCTTTCAGGACATAGGAGTAGGCAAGGACTTCATGACCAAAACACCAAAAGCATTGGCAACAAAGACCGAAGTAGAAAAATGGGACCTAATCAAACTCCAAAATTTTGCACGGCAAAGAAAACTGTCACTAGAGTGAATCGGCAACCAAGAGATTGGGAAAAAACCTTTGCAGTTTACGCATCTGACAAAGGGCTGATATCCAGAAATTACAAAGAACTTAAACAGATTTCCAGGAAAAAAACAAACAAGCCCATTCAAAAATGGGCAAAGGATATGAACAGACACTTTACAAAAGAAGACATACATGAGGCCAACAAACACATGAAAAAATGCTCATCATCACTGGTCATTAGAGAGATGCAAATCAAAACCACATTGAGATACCATCTCACACCAATTAGAATGGTGATCATTAAAAAATCTGGAGACAGCAGATGCTGGAGAGGATGTGGAGAAATAGGAAGACTTTTACACTGTTAGTGGGTGTGTAAATTAGTTCAACCATTGAGGAGGAAAGTTTGGCGATTCCTCAAGGATCTAGAAATAGAAATCCCATTTGACCCAGCAATCCCTTTACTGGATATATATCCAAAAAACTATAAATCGTTCTACTATAAGGACACATGCACAAGAATGCTCATTGCAGCATTGTTTACAATAGCAAAGACCTGGGACCAACCCAAATTTCCATCGATGATAGACTGGAGTGGAAAAATGTGGCACATATACACCATGGAATATTATGCAGCAATCACAAATGATGAGGTTTTGTCCTTTGTATGGACATGGATGAATCTGGACAACATCATTCTCAGTAAACTGACACAGAAGAGAAAAAGAGATACCGCATATTCACACTCATAGCCTGGTGTTAAAAATGAGAACACATGGACACAGGAAGGAGGTCTACTACACACTGGTGTCCATTGGGGCGATTTGGGGAGGGACAGCGAGGAGGGTATTTGGGGAGGGATAGCCTGGGGAGAAATGCGAAGTGTGGGTGAAGGGAGGAAAGTAGAAAAACTTTCTGCCATGTGTGTACCCAAGCAACTATATTGCACGTTCTACACATTTACCCAAAAACCTAAAATGCAATAAAAATTTAAAAAAAGTCTCTTTTCTATGGCCACTTAGTCAGAATCTCATTCAATAACACACACCTGGGAAAGAGTTAAGAGTCTACTTCAGGTAGCCACTCATTTAGAGCCTCAGTGAATAATTCACACCAGAGTAAGAGTTGAGCATTTTTTATATGGCCACTCACTATGTGCCTCCCTGAAAGATACACACCTCGAAAATCCTCAGGATTCTATTTCATACTACCACACATTTAGAACCTTATTGAATAATTTACAGTGGAGCCATAGTAAGGTGTCTATTCTTTCTTGCCTCTCATTCAAAGTTCCAGAGAAAAATAAACTTCTATGGAGTAATCAGGGCACTGTCTAAGATAGCCAAGAATTAAGTGCCTTCCTGAGTGATACACACCTGGTTGATATTCAGGAGTTCATTTCATATAAACTCTAATTCAGGGTATTGCTGAGTAATACACAACTGGAGGAGTATCAGGATTCTATTTGGTGTGGACACTCAAACAGAACATGTTTGAATAACGCACACCTGTGGAGTAAAATTGGGTCTATTACATAAAGCCTCTCTTTCTGTGTTTCAGTGAATAATATCTATATCTGGTAAGTCAGGAATATCCTTCACATGGCCACGCGTTCAGGACCTCTTTGCAAAATAATCCCTTCAGTAAGAGTCAAGGGTCTACTTCAAAGTAGTACACATTCAGAGTCTCGGTAAGTAAAGCACACATGGGCAATACACAAGAGTCTCTTTTCTCTGCCCACTTAGTCAGAGTTTCATTCAATAATACACACCTGGGAAAGAGTTAAGAGTCTCCTTCAGGTAGCCACTCATTTAGCGCCCCAGTGAATAATTCACACCGGAGTAACAGTCGGGAAGTTTTTATATGGACTATGTGACTCCGTGAATGATACACACCTGGGGAATCCTCACATTCTATGTCATAATACCACACATTTAGAACCTTTTTGAATAATTCACAATGGAGCAATAGTCAGGTATCTATTCTTTCTGGCCTCTCGTTCAACGTTTCAGTTAATGAAAAACTTCTATGGAATAATCAGGGCATAGTTTAAGATAGCCACAAATTAAGTGCCTTACTGAGAAATACACACCTGGGTGATAGTCAGGAGTCTATTTCATATAAACGCTAATTCTGGCTATTGCTGAGTAATCCACAACTGGAGGAGTGTCAAGAGTCTATTTGGTATGGACACTCATACAGAACCTGTTTGAATTATGCACATATGGCGAGTAATCAAGAGTCTATGTCATAAGGCTACTCATTCATACAAACAGTGAATAACCCACATGTGGAGTAATGAGAAGTCTGTTTTATATGGCCTTTCTTTCACAGCCTCACAAATATTACACACCTGTGATATAGTCTGGAGTCTATTGTTTATGGACACTCATTCAGAGCATCAAGGAGTAATGCACACCTTGGCAATAATCAGAAGTCTCTATCCTATGGCCTGTCATCTAGAGCCTCATTAATTGTACACATCTGGGAAAATAGTCAGGATTTACTTATATAACCTCATTTAGATTCTCACTCAATAAAACAAACCTGTGGAAGAGTACGGAGACTTTTTCATGTGGCTACTCTTTCGAAGTGCCACTGAATAATGTGTTGAATTCAGGAGTCTATTTTATGTAGACCAATTTTCGGAACCTCAGTGGAAAAAGACACTTTTGTTATAGTAAGGCATCTAATTAATATGGTCACATCTTGTAAGCCTTATGAAATAATACACACCGGGAGAATAATTTAGAGTCTATTTTTGATGGACATTCATTGAGAGCCACGGTGAATAATGCACACCCGTGTTGTATCCAAGTGTCTATCTCATATGGACAATATTCATAGCCTCAGTGGTTAATAAGCTCTTGTGGATTAGTCAGGATTTCATTTTATATGGCCCCTGACTCATAATTTCAGTGAATAGTGCACAAATTTAAAGTACTCAGCAGTCTATTTCACAGAGCCACTTATTTCGAGATTCACTGAATAATACAAATATTTAAGATAGACAGAATCCTGTTTCATATGGTCACACAATCAGAGCCTCACTGAGTAACACACAACTCGGGAAACTTTAGGAGTCTACTTTAAATAGCCTCTCATTTGCAGCTTCATCGAATAATGCACACGTGTTGAATAGACACTAGTCTATTTAATATGGCCACAAACTGAAAGCCTGAGTGAGTAATACACAAATTAAAATAGTCACAACTTTATTTCATATGCCCAAATATTCAAAGTCAGAGTCAATAATACACACTCGTGGACAAGTCAAAAAAATTTTCATATGGCCAAAATTTTAGAGCCTCCATGAATAATACATACCTGGGGATTACTGAGGACACTATTACATATGGCACCTATTTCAGAGATTCATTGAATAAGGAACACCTGTATTGTAGTCAGAATTCTATTTGTATAGCCACATATTCATAACCTAAATGAATAACATACACTTTGGAGAAAGTTAGGATTCTATTTCCTATAGCCACCGATTTAGATACCAAATGTAAAAACGCACACCTGGGGAGTATTCAGGAGTGTCTGTTTTATGGCCACTCATTCAGAGCCTCACAGAATAATAAAGAACTATGGAAATTCAGGAGTGTATTTTACATGGCCACTTATTCTGAACCTCATTGATGAATCATATATATCGGAAAAAAGCTCAGGATTCTATTATACATAGCCACTTATTCAGAGACTCACCGAATAAAGCACACATGGGGAATAGTCCTGAGACGATTTGATATGACCCTACACCCAGTGACTCAGTGAAAAATGCACAGCTGAGATAAAGTCAAGAGAATAGAGTCATGAGTCTATTTTCTGTGGTGACACATTCAGAAACTAACTGAAGAATACCCACCTTGGAAATAGTCAGAGTCCAGGTCATAAGGCCACTCAATCAAAGCATTACCGAATAATGCACAATCCGGCAATAGTAAAAAGTCTCTTACATATGGCCTTTCATTGAGAGCTTCAGTGAATAATAAAGAGCTGTGGAGTAGTCAGGACCCACTTTTAGGTAGCCCCAAGTTACGCAGCTATGTGAATGATACACACATGTGTGATAGGAGACTTTTTGATATGGACACTCATACAGCACCTCTTCGAATACTGCACATTTGGGGAATAATCACTAGTGTATTTCAATTGCTGATTCGTTTGGAGGGTCAAAAAATAACGCACACCTGTGGAGTAAAATGGGGTCTATTATATAAGGCCTCTCTTTCAGTGTTTCAGTGAATAACATGTATATCTGATAAGTCAGGAATGTGTTTCACATGGCCACTCGTTCAGGGCCTCAGTGCATAATACTCCCCTCATAAATAGTCAAGGGTCTACTTCAAAAAAGTACACATTCAGAGTCTCTGTAAGTAAGGCACACTTGGAAAATACACACGAGTCACTTTTTGATGCCCACTTAGTCAGCATTTCATTCAATAATACACACCTGGGAAAGATTTAAGAGTCTACTTCATGGAGCCACTCATATAGCGCCTCAGTAAAAAATTCACACCTGAGTAACAGTCGAAAATTTTTTATATGGCCACTCACTATGTGACTCCCTGAATGATACACACCTGGGGAATCCTCGCATTCTATGTCATAATAGCACACATTTAGAAACTTATTGAATAATTCACAATGGAGCAGTAGTCAGGTGTTTGTTCTCTCTGGCCTCTTATTCAACGTTTCAATGAATAAAAAACTTCTATGGAGTAATCAGAGCACTGTTAAAGATAGCCACCAATTAAGTGTCTTCCTGAGTAATACACGCCTGGGTGAAAAGAGTTTATTTCACATAAACGCTAATTCTGTGTATTGCTGAGTAATAGAAAACAGGGGGAGTGTCTGGAGTCTATTTGGTATTGACACTCATACAGAACCTGTTTGAATTATGCACACATGGCGAGTAATCTGGAGTCTATTTCATATGGCTACTAATTCAGACAAACAGTGAGTAACCCGCATGTGGAGTAATGAGAAGTCTGTTTTATATGGCCTTTCTTTCACAGCCTCACGAATATTACACACCTGCGATATAGTCTGGAGTATATTGTTTACAGACACTCATTCAGAGCATCAATGAATAATGCACACCTGTGCAATAATCAAGTCTCTATCCTATGGCCTCTCATTGAGAGCCTCACTAAATGTACACACCTGGGAAAAGAGTCAGGATTTACTTATATCACCTCATTTAGATTCTCACTCAATAATACACACCTGTGGAAGAGTATGGAGACTTTTTCATGTGGCTACTCTTTTGGAGTGCCACTGAATAATGTAGTGAATTCAGGAGTCTATTTTATGTAGACCAATTTTTGGAACCTCAGTGTATAAAGGAGAGTCTTGTTATAGTAAGGCATATAATTAATATGGCCACATCTTGTAAGAATACGAAATAATACACACCTGGAGAATAATTTAGAGTCTATTTTTGATGGACATTATTTGAGAGTCAGAGTGAATAATGCACACCCTTGTGGTATCCAGGTGTTTATTTCATTTGGACACTATTCATAGCCTCAGTGGATAATAACCTCTTGTGGATTAGTCAGGATTTCATTTCATATGGCCCCTAACTCGTAATTTCAGTGAATAGCTCACTAATGTAAAGTACTCAGCAGTCTGTTTCACAGAGCCACTCATTCCGAGATTCACTGAATAATACAAATATTTAAATAGACAGAATCCTGTTTCATATGGTCACACAATCAGAGCCTCACTGATTAACACACACCTGGGTAAACGTTAGGAGTCTACTTTATATAGCCTCTCATTTGCAGCCTCAGCGAATAATGCACACGTGTGAAATAGACATTATTCTATTTTATATGGCCACAAAATGAAAGCATGAGTGAGTAATACACAAATTTAGAATACTCACAACTCTATTCCATATGCCCAAATATTCAAAGTCAGAGCCAATAATACACACCTGTGAACTAGTCGAAAGAAAATTTATATGGCCAAGGTTTTAGAGCCTCCATGAATAACACATACCTGGGGAATACTCAGGACACTGTTACATATGGCACCTATTTCAGAGATTCATTGAATACAGAACACCTGTATTGTAGTCAGATTTCTATTTTGTATATCCACATATTCAGAACCTAACTGAAAGACATACACCTTGGGGAAAGTCAGGATTCTATTTCGTATAGCCACATATTAAGAACCTAAATGAATAACATACACCATGGGGAAAGTCAGGATTCTATTTCCTATAGCACCCATTTTGATACCAAGTGTAAAAACGCATACCTGCAGAGTATTCAGGAGTGTCTGTTTTATGGCCACTCATTAAGAACCTCACAGAATAATAGAGAACTATGAAAATTCAGGAGTGTATTTTACATGGCCACTTATTCAGAACCTCATTGAATAATCATGTATATCTGGAAAATACTCAGGATTCTATTATACATAGCCACTTATTCAGAGACTCACCGAATAAAGCACACATGTGGAATAGTCTGAAGACGATTTGATATGACCGTTCACCCAGTGACTCATTGAAAAATGCACAGCTGAGATAGACTGAAAAGAATAGAGGCATGAGTCTATTTTCTGTGGTGACACATTCAGAAACTAACTGAAGAATACCCACTTTGGAAATAGTCAGAGTCCAGGTCATAAGGCCACTCAATCAAAGCATTACTGAATAATGCCCAATGGAGCAATAGTAAGGAGTCTATTACATATGGCCTCTCATTGAGAGCTTCAGTGCATAATAAAGAGCTTTGCAGTAGTCAGGACCCTCTTTTAGGTAGCCCCAAGATACGCAGCTATGTGAATAATACACACATGTGTGATAGGAGACTATTTGATATGGACACTAATAAAGCACCTTTTGAGTACTGCACATTTGGAGAATAATCACTAGTCTATTTCATTTGGTGATTCCTTTGGTGAGTCAAAAAATAAAGCACACCTGTGGAGTAAAATTGGGTCTATTACATAAGGCCACTCTTTCATTGTTTCAGTGAATAATATGTATATCTGATAAGTCAGGAAAGTCTTTCACATGGACACTCGTTCAGGGCCTCAGTGCATAATACTCCCCTCAGAAATAGTGAAGGGTCTACTTCAAAAAAGTACACATTCAGAGTTCTGTAAGTAATGCACATATGGGCAATACACAAGAGTCTCTATTCTATGCCCACTTAGTCAGCGTTTCATTCAATAATACCCACCTGGGAAAGAGTTAAGTGTCTACGTCCTGTAGCCACTCATTTAGCACCTCAGTGAATAATTCACACCGGAGTAACAGTCGAGAATTTTTTATATGGACATTCACTATGTGACTCCCTGAATAATACACACCTGGGGAATCCTCACATTATATTTCATAATAGCACACATTTAGAACCTTATTGAATAATCCACAATGGAGCAGTAGTCAGGTGTCTATTCTTTCTGGCCTCCAATTCAACATTTCAGTGAATAAAAAACTTCTGTGGAGTAATCAGGGCACTGTTTAAGATAGCCACGAGTTAAGTGCCTTCCTGAGTAATACACGCCTGGGTGATAGGAGTTTATTTTATATAAACGATAATTCTGGGTATTCCTGAGTAATAGAAAACAGGGGGAGTGTCAGGATTCTATTTGGTATGGACACTCATACAGAACCTGATTGAATTATGCGCACATGGTGAGCCATCAGGAGCCTGTGTTGTACAGCATCTCATTCAGACAAACAGTGAATAACCAACATGTGGAGTAATGAGAAGTCTGTTTTATATGGCCATTCATTCACAGCCTCACTGAATATTACACACTTGTGATATAGTCTGGAGTCTATTGTTTACAGACACTCATTCAGAGCATCAATGAATAATGCACACCTGGGCAATAATCAGAAGTCTTCATCCTATGGCCTCTCATCGAGAGCCTCACTAAATGTACACACTTGGGAAATAGGATTTACTTATATCACCTCATTTAGATTCTCACTCAATGGTACACACCTGTGGGATTGTATGGAGACTTTTTCATTTGGCTACTCTTTCGGAGTGCCACTGAATAATGTGGTGAATTCAGGAGTCTATTTTATGTAGACAAATTTTTGAAACCTCAGTGAATAGAAGAGACTCTTGTTATAGTAATGCATCTAATTAATATGGCCACATCTTGTAAGTCTTACGAAATAATACACACCTGGAGAATAATTTAGAATCTATTTTTGATGGACATTCATTGAGAGCCACGGTGAATAATGCACACACATGTGGTAGCCAGGTGTCTATTTCGTTTGGACATTATTCATAGCCTCAGTGGATGTTAAGCTCTTGTGGATTAGTCAGGATTTCATTTCATATGGCCCCTGACTCATAATTTCAGTGAATAGTGAACAAATGTAAACTACTCAGCAGTCTATTTCACAGAGCCACTCATTCCAAGATTCACTGAATAATACAAATATTTAAGATAGACAGAATCCTGTTTCAGAGAGATCCAAGATGGCTGATCGCTAAAAGCTCGGGATTGTAGCTCCCAGTGAAAGCTCGGAAAACGTGAGGACACCACATTTTCAGAGGAATTTTCGTCACCCACGGACCAGAATATTTCCAGTGGGGGAGCCCCGTGGATCGCTAGCGCGGCTTCTGTGGTCGGCGCAGCGGTTTCGTCGTCGCCTCGGAGCGGCAGCTCTTAGTGCACAGTGAGCGGGACTGGTTTTGATACTGACTGGTGTTTGGAGCTCCGGGAAGGCAGAGCCGCTTCTTGCGGACTGAAGAAGGAAGCCAGACCGGAAATTCCCAGGCAGAAGTGCACCATCAGTCTTATCGCTGTTGTTTTGGCCGGCGCAGTGGGTTGCTGGGATTCCAACACTGGGAATCAATAAATTGGACATCCTCTCAGGAACCTAATCAGAAAGGCGCTAATTGTAAAGACCTCAGATGGATAAAATCACAATAAAGCGGAAAAAACAGCCTAAAAAGGCCGAGAAAACTGAAAGTCAGAACCCCTCTCCCTCTACAGGGGATAGTAATTCCTCATCAGCAACGGATCAAGCCCTAATGGAAGAGGACTGTGTTCCAGTATCTGAAGGAGGCTTTAGAAGGTGGATGGTAAAAAACTTCTGGGAATTGAAACAACTTGTTCTAACCCAATGTAAAGAAACTAAGAACTTTGACAAAAAGGTTAGATGAAATGTTAAAAAGAATGTACAATACAGAAAGGAATATAAATGAACTGATGGAGTTGAAAAATACAACACGAGAACTTAGTGAAATATGCACAGGTTTGAATAGCTGAATTGATCAAGCAGAAGAAAGGATATCAGAGGTCGAAGACCGACTTAATGAAATGGATCAAGAAGACAAGAATAGAGAAAAAAGGATAAAAAGTAATGAGCAAAGTCTCCAAGAATTATGGGACTATGTGAAAAGACCTAATCTACGTTTAATAGGTGTACCTGAATGTGATGGAGAGAATGAATTCAAGCTGGAAAATACTCTTCAGGATATTATCCAGGAGAATTTTCCAAATCTAGCAAAGCAAGATACCATTCAACCCCAGGTAATACAGAGAACACCACAAAGATATTCCTTAATAAGAGCAACCCCAAGACACATAATCATTAGATTCACCAGGGTTGAAACAAAGGAGAAAATACTAAGGGCAGCCAGAGAGAAAGGTCAGGTTACCCAGGAAGGGAAGCCTATTAGACTTACAGCACATCTCTCAGTAGAAACCCTACAAGCCAGAAGAGAGTGGGGGCCGATATTTACCATCTTCAAAGAACAGAACTTTCAGCCCAGAATTTCATATTCTGCCAAACTAAGCTTCACAATTGAAGGAAAAATAGAATCTTTTATGAACAAGCAAGTACTCAGAGATTTGATTTCCACCAGGCCTGCTTTACAAAAACTTCTGAAAAAGCATTATACACAGAAAGGAAAAACCAGTATAAGTCTTTCTAAAAATATACCGAAAAGTAAAGAGCATCAACATAAAGAGGAATTTACATCAACAAATAGATAAAATAGCCGGTTAACATCAAATGGCAGTAATCTTAAATTGAAATCGATTAAAATTTCTAATTAAAAGATACAGCCAAAACCTAACGGAATACTATATCCAGACCCATTTCATATCCAAAGATACACAAAGAATAAAAACAAAGGGTTGGAGAAAGATTTACCAACCAAATAGGGAAGAAAAACAAATAAATAAACAAAAAGGAGTTGCAATTCATGAATTTGATAAAACAGATTTCAAACCAACAAAGATAGAGTGGCCTAAGGATCAATGCATCCTAACACCCAGATATATAAGACCCATAAAGAGATTCAGACTCAACTGAACAGAAAATTAATAAGGATATACAGAATCTGAACTCAGATCAGTAACAAGTAAACTTAATAAGCACTTGTAGAACTCTCCACTTTAGATGAATAAAATATACATTCTCAGTTTTAAATAAATAAAATAATGATCGGCAATTACTAATACCCATTTATAGAATAAAGCAATATTCCTGTTCTCTCTCCCTCTTTTTTTCCTCTCTTTTCCCTTCCAAAAAAATAAAAGGATCCTGTTTCATATGGACAAACAATCAGAGCCTCACTGAGTAACACACACCTGGGGAAAATTTAGGAGTCTACTTTATATAGCCTCTCATTTGCAGCCTCAGCGAATAATGCACACGTGTGGAATAGACACTAGTCTATTTTATATGGCCACAAACTTAAAGCCTGAGTGAGTAAAACACAAATTTAGAATAGTCACAACTCTATTCCATATTCCCAAATATTCAAAGTCAGAGTCAATAATACACACCTATGGACTAGTCGAAAAACAATTTTATATAACCAAAGTTTTAGAGCCTCCATGAATAATACATACCTCGGGAATACTCAGGACACTATTACATATAGCACCTATTTCAGAGATTCATTGAATACGGAACACCTGTATTGTAGTGAGAATTCAAATTTGTATAGCCACATTCTCAGAACCTAACTGAAAGACATAAACCTTGGGGAAAGTCAGGATTCAATTTCGTATAGCCACATATTCAGAAACTAAATGAATAACATACACCTTTGGGAAAGTCAGGATTCTATTTCCTATAGCCACCCATTTAGATACCAAATGTAAAAACACACACGTGCGGACTATTCAGGAGTGTCTGTTTTATGGCCACTCATTCAGAGCCTCACAGAATAATACAGAACTATGGAAATTCATGAGTGTGTTTTACATGGCCACTTATTCAGAACCTCATTGAAGAATCATGTATATCTTGAAAAATACTCAGGATTCTATTATACATAGCCACTTATTTAGAGACTCACTGAATAAAGAAAACATGGGGAATACTCTGGAGACAATTTAATATGACGGTTCACCCAGTGACTCAGTGAAAAATGCACAGCTGAGATAGAGTCAAGAGAATAGAGTCATGAGTGTATTTTCTGTGGTGACACATTTAGAAGCTAACTGAAGAATACTCACCTTGGAAATAGTCAGAGTCCATGTCATAAGGCCACTCAATCTAAGTATTACCAAATAATGCACAATGGAGCAATAGTAAGGAGTCTATTACATATGGTCTCTCATTGAGAGCTTCTGTGCATAATAAAGAGCTGTGGAGTAGTCAGGACCATCTTTTAGGTAGCCCCAAGTTAATCAGCTACGTGAATGATATACACATGTGTGATACGAGACTATTTGATATGGTCACTCATACAGCACCTCTTCAGATACTGCACATTTGGGGAATAATCACTAGTCTATTTCATTTGGTGATTCGTTTGGAGAGGCAAAAAATAACGCACACATGTGGAGTAAAATGGGGTCTATTACAGAAGGCCACTCTTTTATTGTTTCAGTGAATTATATTTATATCTGATAAGTCAGGAATGTCTTTCACATGGCCACTCATCCAGGGCTTCAGTGCATAATACTCCCCTCAGGAATAGTCAAGGGTCTACTTCAAAAAAGTACACATTCAGAGTTCTGTATATAATGCACACATGGGCAATACAAAAGAGTCTCTTTTCTATGCCCACTTAGTCAGAGGTCATTCAGTAATACGCACCTGGGAAAGAGTTAAATGTCTACTTTCTGTAGCCACTCATGTATCGCCTCAGTGAATAATTCACACCGGAGTAACAGTCAAAAATTTTTTATATTGCCACTCACTATGTGACTCCCTAAATGATACACACCTGGGGAGCCCTCACATTCTATTTCATAATAGCACACATTTAGAACCTTATTGAATAATTCACAATGGAGCAGTAGTCAGGTGTCTATTCTTTCTGAGCTCTCATTCAACGTTTCAGTGAATAAAATACTTCTATGGAGTAATCAGCGCACTGTTTAAGATAGCCATGAATTAAGTGCCTTCCAGAGTAATACACGCCTGGGTGATAGGAGTTTATTTCATATAAACGCTAATTCTGGCTACTGCTGAGTAATAGAAAACAGGGGGAGTGTCAGGAGTCTATTTGGTATGGACACTCATACAGAACCTGTTTGAATTATGCACACATGGAGAATAATCAGGAGTCTATGTCATATGGCTACTCATTCAGACAAACAGTGAGTAACCCACATGTGGAGTAATGAGAAGTCTGTTTTATATGACCTTTCCTTCACAGCCTCACTGAATATTACACAACTGTGATATAGTCTGAAGTCTATTGTTTACAGTCACTCATACAGAGCATCAATGAATAATGCACACCTGGGCAATAATCGGAAGTCTATATCTTATGGCCTCTCATCGAGAGCCTCACTAAAGGTACACACCTGGGACAATAGTCAGGATTTATTTATATCACCTCATTTAGATTCTCACTCAATAATACACACCTGTGGAAGAGTATGGAGACTTTTTCATGTGGCTACTCTTTCGGAGTGCCACTGAATAATGTGGTGAATTCAGGAGTCTATTTTATGTAGAGAAATTTTCGGAACCTCAGTGAATGAAAGAGACTTTTGTCATAGTAAGTCATCTAATTAATATGGCCACATCTTGTAAGACTTAGGAAATAATACACACCAGAGAATAATTTGGAGTCTATTTTTGATGGACATTCATTGAGAGCCACGGTGAATAATGCACACCAGTGTGGTATCCAGGTGTGTACTTCATTTGGACACTATTCATAGCCTCAGTGGATAATAAGCTCGTGTGAATTAGTCAGGATTTCATTTCATATGGCACCTGACGTGTAATTTCAATGAATAGTGCACAAATGTAAACTCCTCAGCAGTCTACTTCACAGAGCCACTCATTTCGAGAATTACTGAATAATACAAATATTTAAGATAGACAGAATCCTGTTTCATGTGATCACATAATCAGAGCCTCTCTGAGTAACACAAACCTTGGGAAACGTTAGGAGTCTACTTTATATAGCCTCTCATTTGCAGCCTCAGCAAATAATGCACACGTGCGGAATAGACACTAGTCTATTTTATATGGCCACAAACTCAAACCCTGAGTGAGTAATACACAAATTCAGAATAGTCACAACCCGATTCCATATGCACAAATATTCAAAGTCAGAGTCAATAATACACACCTGTGGACTTGTCGAAAAAAATTTCATATGGCCAAAGTTTTAGAGCCTCCATGAATAATACATACCTGGGGAATACTCAGGACCCTATTACATATGGCATCTATTTCAGAGATTCATTGAATATGGAACACCTGTATTGTAATCAGAATTCTATTTTGTATAGCTACATATTCAGAACCTAACTGAAAGACATACACCTTGTGGAAAGTCAGGATTCTATTTCGTATAGCCACATATTCAGAACTTAAATGAATAACATACACCTTGGGAATGTCAGGACTCTATTTCTTATAGCCACCCATTTAGATACCAAATGTAAAAACGGACACCTGCAGAGTATTCAGGAGTGCCTGTTTTATGGACACTCATTCAGAGCCTCACAGAATAATAGAGAACTATGGAAATTCAGGAGTGTATTTTACATGGCCACTTATTCAGAACCTCATTGAAGAATCATGTATATCTGGAAAATGCTCAGGATTCTATTATACATAGCTACTTATTCAGAGACTCACCGAATAAAGCACACATGGGGAATAGTCCAGAGACGATTTGATATGACTGTTCACCCAGTGACTAAGTGAAAAATGCCCAGCTGAGATAGAGTCAAGAGAATAGTCATGAGTCTATTTTCTGTGGTGACACATTTAGAAACTAACTAAAGAATACCCACCTTGGAAATAGTCAGAGTCCAGGTCATAAGGCCACTCAATCTAAGCATTACCAAATAATGCACAATGGAGCAATAGTAAGGAGTCTATTACATGTGGCCTCTCATTGAGAGCTTCAGTGCATTATAAAGAGCTGTGGAGTAGTCAGGACCATCTTTTAGGTAGCCCCAAGTTACTCAGCTACGTGAATGATGTACACATGTGTGATACGAGACTATTTGATATGGTCACTCATACAGCACCTCTTCAAATACTGCACATTTGGGGAATAATCACTAATCTATTTCATTTGGTGATTCGTTTGGAGAGGCAAAAAATAACGCACACATGTGGAGTAAAATGGGGTCTATTACATAAGGCCACTCTTTTATTGTTTCAGTGAATTATATTTATATCTGATAAGTCAGGAATGTCTTTCGCATGGCCACTCATCCAGGGCTTCAGTGCATAATACTCCCCTCAGGAATAGTCAAGGGTCTACTTCAAAATTACACATTCAGAGTTCTGTATATAATGCACACATGGGCAATACAAAAGAGTCTCTTTTCTATGCCCACTTAGTCAGAGGTCATTCAGTAATACGCACCTGGGAAAGAGTTAAATGTCTACTTTCTGTAGCCACTCATGTATCGCCTCAGTGAATAATTCACACTGGAGTAACAGTCAAAAATTTTTTATATTGCCACTCACTATGTGACTCCCTAAATGATACACACCTGGGGAGTCCTCACATTCTATTTCATAATAGCACACATTTAGAACCTTATTGAATAATTCACAATGGAGCAGTAGTCAGGTGTCTATTCTTTCTGAGCTCTCATTCAACGTTTCAGTGAATAAAATACTTCTATGGAGTAATCAGCGCACTGTTTAAGATAGCCATGAATTAAGTGCCTTCCGGATTAATACACGCCTGGGTGATAGGAGTTTATTTCATATAAACGCTAATTCTGGCTATTGCTGAGTAATAGGAAACAGGGGGTGTGTCAGGAGTCTATTTGGTATGGACACTCCTACAGAACCTGTTTGAATTATGCACACATGGAGAATAATCAGGAGTCTATGTCATATGGCTACTCATTCAGACAAACAGTGAGTAACCCACATGTGGAGTAATGAGAAGTCTGTTTTATATAACCTTTCCTTCACAGCCTCACTGAATATTACACAACTGTGATATAGTCTGAAGTCTATTGTTTATAGTCACTCATACAGAGCATCAATGAATAATGCACATCTGGGCAATAATCGGAAATCTATATCTTATGGCCTCTCATCGAGAGCCTCACTAAAGGTACACACCTGGGAAAATAGTCAGGATTTACTTATATCACCTCATTTAGATTCTCCCTCAATAATATACACCTGTGGAAGAGTATGGAGACTTTTTCATGTGGCTACTCTTTCGGAGTGCCACTGAATAATGTGGTGAATTCAGGAGTCTATTTTATGTAGAGAAATTTTCGGAACTTCAGTAAATGAAAGAGACTTTTGTCATAGTAAGTCATCTAATTAATATGGCCACATCTTGTAAGACTTAGGAAATAATACACACCTGGAGAATAATTTGGAGTCTATTTTTGATGGACATTCATTGAGAGCCACGGTGAATAATGCACACCAGTGTGGTATCCAGGTGTCTACTTCATTTGGACACTATTCATAGCTTCAGTGGATAATAAGCTCGTGTGGATTAGTCAGGATTTCATTTCATATGGCACCTGATGTGTAATTTCAATGAATAGTGCATAAATGTAAACTACTCAGCAGTCTATTCCACAGAGCTACGCATTCCGAGATTCACTGAATAATACAAATATTTAAGGTAGACAGAATGCTGTTTCATATGGTCACACAAGCAGAGCCTCAATGAGTAACATACACCTGGGGAAGCGTTAGGATTCTACTTTATATAGCCTCTCATTTACATTCTCAGTGAATAATGCACACGTGTGGAATAGACACTAGTCTATTTTATATGGAAACAAAATAAACGCCTGTGTGAGTAGTACACAACTTTAGAATAGTCACTAGTCTATTCCATATGCCCAAATATTCAAAGTCAGAGTCAATAATACACAAATATGCGCTAGTCAAAAATCAATTTCATTTGGCCAAAGTTTTAGAACCTCAGTGAATAATAAATACCTGGGGCATACTCAGGACGCTATTACATATGGCATCTATTTCAGAGATTTATGGAATAAGGAACACCTGTATTGCAGTCAGAATTCTATTTCGTATAGCCACATATTCAGAACCTAACTGAATGACGTACACCTTGGGGAAAGTCAGGATTCTCTTTCGCATAGCCACATATTCAGAACCTTACTGAATAACATACAGCTTGGTGAAAATCAGAATTCTATTTCTTATAGCTACTCATATAGATCGCGAATGTAGAAACAAACACCTGTGGAGTATTCAGGAGTCCCTGTTTTATGGCCACTCATTCAGGGCCTCAAAGAATAATACAGAACTATGGAAATTTAGGAGTGTATTTTACATGGCCACCTATTCAGAACTTCATTGAGGAATCATATATATCTGAAAAATACTCAGGATTCCATTATATATAGCCACTTATTCAGAGACTCACTGAATAATGCACACCTGAGGAATAGTCTGGAGAGTATTTGATATGACTGTTCACCTAGTGACTCAGTGAAAAATGCACAGCTGAGAAATAGTCAAGAGGATGGAGTCGTGAGTCTATTTACTGTGGTAACTCGTTCGAAAACTCACTGAATAATCCCCAACTTGAAAATAGTCAGATTCCAGGTCATATGGCCCCTCAATCAAAGCATTACCGAATTATGCACAATGGGGCAATAGTAAGGATTCTATTTTATATGGCCTCTCATTGAGAGGTTTAGTGTGTAATAAACAGCTGTGGAGTAGTCAGGACCCTATTTAACGTAGCCCCACATTACGAAGCTATGTGAATGATACACACATGTGTGATAGTCAGGAGACTATTTGACATGGAAACTCATACAGCACCTCTTCATATAGTACATATTTGGAAAATAATCACTAGTCTATTTCATATGGTGATTTGTTTGGAATTTTAAAAAATAACGCAAACCTCTGGAGTAAAATGGGGTCTATTACATAAGACAACTCTTTCAGTGTTTCAGTGAATTATGTGTATACCTGTTAAGTCAGGAATCTCTTTCAAATGGCTACTCATTCAGGGCCTCAGTGCCTAATACTCCGCTCAGAAATCGTCGAGGGTCTACTTTAAATAAGTACACATTCAGAGTCTCTGTAAGTAATGCACACATGGGCAATACATAAGAGTCTCTTTTCTATGCCCACTTAGTCAGAGTCTCATTCAGTAATACACACCTGGGGAATAGCTAAGAGTCTACTTCATGTAGCCGCTCATTTAGAGCCTCAGTGAATAATTCACACAGGAGTAATGGTCGAACATTTTTTATGTGGCCACTCGCTATGTGCCTACCTGAATGATACTCACCTAGGAAATCCTCAGGATTCTATTTCATACTACCACACATTTAGAAAATTATTTAGTACTTCACAATGGAGCAATAGTCAAGTGTCTATTCTTTCTGGCCTCTCATTCAAAGTTTCAGTGAATAATAAACTCCCATGGAGTAATCAGGGAACTGTTTAAGATTGCCACAAATTAAGTGCCTTCCTGAGTGATACACACTTGGGTGATAGGAGTTTATTTCATATAAACTCTAATTCTGGGTATTTCTGTGTAATACACAACTGGGGGTGTGTCAGGAGTGTATTTGGTATTGACACTCTTACAGAACCTGTTTGAATAATGCATACATGGAGAATAATCAGGAGTCTATGTCATACAGCTACTCATTCAGACAAACACTGAAAACTCACATGTGGAATAATAAGAAGTCTCTTTCCTATGTTCGTTCCTTCACAGCCTCACTAAATATTACACAGTTGTGATATAGTCTGGAGTCTATTGTTTATGGCCACTCATTCAGAGAATCACTGAATAATGCACATTTGCGGAACAGTCAGAAGTCTCTATCCTATGGCCTCTCATTGAGAGCATCACTAAATGTACACACCTGGGAAAATAGCCAGGATTTATTTATATCCACTCATTTTGTGTCTCACTCTATAATGCACATCTGTGGAATAGTAAGGAGACTTTTTCATGTGGCCTCTCATTTGGGATGTCACTGAATAATGTGGTGTAGTCAGGAGTCTATTTCATGTAAACACATTTTCAGGGACTCAGTGAATATGAGAGGCCCTTGCTATAGTAAGGCATCTAATTAATATGGTTACATCTCGTAAGCCTCACTGCATAATACACACCTGTAGAATAATTTCGAGTCTATTTACAATGGACATTCATTCAGAGCCTCGGTGAATAATGCAAAGCCGTGGGGTAGCCAGGAGTCTATTTCATTTGGACACTCATTCATAGCCTCAGTGGATAATATGCACGTGTGGATTAGTCAGGATTTCATTTCATATAGCCCCTGACTCGTAATTTCAGTGAATAATTCACAAATGTAAAGTACTCAGCAGTCTATTTATAGAGCAACTCATTCAGAGATTCACCGAATAATAAAAATGTTTAAGATAGACAGAATTCTGTTTCATATGGTTACACAATCAGAGCCTCACTGAATAACACACACCTGGAAAAGCATTAAAAGTCAACTTTATATAACCTCTTATTTACATCCTCAGCAAATAATGCACACGTGTGGAATAAACACAAGTCAATTTTATATGGCCGCAATATCAAAGCCTGAGTGAGTAATACACAACTTTAGAATAGTCACTAGTCTATTCCATATGCAGAAATATTCAAAGTCAGAATCAACAATAAACATCTGTGGACTAGTCAAAAAAATTTTACATGGCCAAAATTTTTGATCCTCAAAGTTTTAGGGTATACCTTGGGAATACTCAGAATGCTATTTTATATGGGATCCATTTCAGAGATTCATTGAGTAAGGAACACCTTTATTGTAGTCAGAATTCTACTTTGTATATCCACATATTCAGAACCTTACTGAATTTCATACACCTTGGAAAAAATCAGGATTGTATTTCGTATAGCCACTCATTTAGATACGGAATATAAAAACGCACACCTGCAAAATATTCAGGAGTCTTTGGTTTATGGCCACTCATTCAGAGCCTCACAGAATAATACAGGACTATGGAAATTCAGGAGTATATTTTACATGGCCACTTATTCAGAACCTCATTGAAGAATTATATATATCTGTAAAATACTCAGGATTCTATTATATACAGCCACTTATTCAGAGACTCGCTGAATAATGCACACCTGGAAAATAGTCTGGAGAGTATTTGATATGACTGCTCACCCAGTGACTCAGTGAAAAATGCAGAGCTGAGAAATAGTCAAGAAGATAGCCTCATGAGTCTATCTTATGTGGTAACTCGTTCAGAAACTCACTGAATAAGACCCACCTTGAAAGTAGTCAGAGTCCAGGTCATAGGTCCACTCAATCAAATCATTACCGAATAATGCATAATGCGGCAATAGTTAGGTGTCTATTGCATATGGCCTCTCATTTAGAGCTTCAGTGTGTAATAAACAGCTGTGGAGTAGTCAGGACCCTATAAAAGGTAGCCTTAAATTACGCAGCTACGTGAATGATACACAAGTGTGTGATAGTCAGGAGACTACTTGATGTGGACACTCATACAGCACCTCTTCCCATACTGCACATTTGGGGAATAATCACTGGTTTATTTCATATGGTGATTCCCTTGGAAGGTCAAATAATAACGCAAATATGTGGAGTAAAATGGGGTCTATTACATAAGGCCACTCTTTCAGTGTTTCAGTGAATTCTGTGTATACCTGATAAGTCAGGAATCTCTTTCACATGGCTACTCATTGAGGGCCTCAGGGCCTAATACTCCCCTCAGAAATAGTCAAAGGTCTACTTTAAATAAGTACACATTCAGAGTCTCTGTTAGTAATGCACACATTGCCAACACACAAGAGTCTCTTTTCTATGCCCACTTAGTCAGAGTCTCATTCAATATTACACACCTGGGAAAGAGGTAAGAGTCTACTTCATGTAGCCACTCATTTAGAGCCTCAGTGAACAATTCACACAGGAGTAATGGTCGAGCATTTTTTATATGGCCACTCGCTGTGTGCCTACCTTAATGATACTCACCTGGGGAATCCTCAGGATTCTATTTCATGCTACCAGACATTTAGAAAATTATTTAGTACTTCACAATGGAGCAATAGTCAGGTGTCTATTCTTTCTGGCCTCTCATTCAAAGTTTCAGTAAATAATAAACTTCTATGGAGTAATCAGGGCACTGTTTAAGGTAGCCACAAATTAAGTGCCTTCCTGAGTGATATACACCTGGGTGATAGTCAGGAGTTTATTTCATTTGAACTCGCATTCTGGGAATGGCTGTGTAATACACAACTGGAGGAGTGTCACGAGTCTATTTGGTATGGAAACTCATGCAGAACCAGAATGAATAATGCAACCGGGGAGAATAATCAGGAGTCTATGCATACGTCATAGTTTACTTTATATAGCCTCTCATTTACAGCCTCAACGAATAAGGCACATGTGTGGAATAGAAAGTAGTCTATTTTATATGGCTACAAAATCAAAGCCTGAGTGAGTAATAAACAACTTGAGAACAGTCACCTGTCACAGCAGGAGGAATCACACTACCACATTTCAAACTTTACTACAAGTCTACAGTAATCAAACCAGCATGGTACTGGTACCAAAACAGAGATATAGATCAATGGAACAGAACAGAGGCATTGGAGGCAACACAACATATCCACAACCATATAATCTTTGATAAACCAGACAAAAACCAGCAATGGAGAAAGGATTCCCTGTTTAATAAATGGTGTTGGGAAAACTGGCTAGCCATGTGCAGAAAGCAGAAACTAAACACCTTCCTGACTCCTTACACTAAAATTTACTCCAGATGAATTAAAGACTTAAATGTAAGATCTGATACCATAACAACTTTAGAAGAAATCTAGGCAAAATCATTCAGGACATAGGAGTAGGCAAGGACTTTATGACCAAAACACCAAAAGCATTGACAACAAAAGCCAAAATAGACAAATGGGACCTAATCAAACTCCACAGCTTCTTCACGGCAAAAGAAACAGTCACTAGAGTGAAGAGGCAACCATCAGAATGGGAAAAAATCTTTGCAGTTTACACATCTGACAAAGGGCTGATATCCAGAATTTACAAAAAACTCAAACAAACTTACAGAAAAAAAAAACAAACAAACAAGCCCATTCAAAAATGGGCAAAGGATATGAACAGAAACTTTACAAAAGAAGACATACATGAGGCCAAAAAACATATGAAAAAGTGCTCATCATCACTGGTCATTAGAGAGATGCAAATCAAAACCACATTGAGATATCGTCTCACACCAGTTAGAATGGCGATCATTAAAAAATCTGGAGACAACAGATGCTGGAGAGGATGTGGAGAAATAGGAACACTCTTACACTGTTGGTGGGAGTGTAAATTAGTTCAACCATTGTGGAAGACAGTGTGGCGATTCCTCAGGGACCTAGAAATAGAAATTCCATTTGACCCAGCAATCCCATTACTGGATATCTATCCAAAAGACTATAAATCGTTCTACTATAAGGACACATGTGCACGAATGTTCATTGCAGCACTGTTTACAATAGCAAAGAACTGGAACCAACCCAAATGCCCAACGATGATAGACTGGACTGGGAAAATGTGGCACATATACACCATGGAATATTATGCAGCAATCAAAAATGATGAGTTTGTGTCCTTTGTAAGGACATGGATGAATCTGGAGAACATCATTCTCAGCAAACTGACACAAGAACAGAAAAAGAAATACTGCATATACTCACTCACAGGTGGGTGAGAAAAATGAGAACACATGGACACAGAGAGGTGGTCTACTATACACTGGGGACTGTTGGGGGAAATGGGGGAGGGACAGCGGGGGGGCTGGGGAGGATAGCCTGGGGATGAATACCAAGTGTGGGTGAAGGGGAGGAAGGCAGCAAAACACACTGCCATGTGTGTACCTATGCAACTATGTTGCACGTTCTGCACATGTACCCCAAAACCTATAATGCAATAAAAATAATAAAAAAAAGAACTCAAACAGATTTACAGGAAAGAAACAAACAAGCCCATTCAAAAATGGCGAAAAATATGAACAGACACTTTACAAAAGAAGACATACATGCGGCCAACAAACACATGAAACAATGCTCATTATCACTGGTCATTAGAGAGATGCAAATCAAAACTACATTGAGATAACATCTCACACCAGTTAGAATGGCGATTATTAAAAAATCTGGAGACAGCAGATACTGGAGAGGATGTGGAGAAATAGGAGCACTCTTACACTGTTGGTGGGAGTGCAAATTAGTTCAACCATTGTGGAAAACACTTTGGCGATTCTTCAAGGACCTAGAAATAGAAATTCTATTTGACCCAGCAATCCCATTACTGGGTATATATCCAAAGGACTATAAATCATTCTACTATAAGGACACATGCACAGGAATGGTAATTGCAGCACTGTTTACAATAGCAAAGACCTGGCACCAACCCAAATGCCCATCGATGATAGGCTGGACTGGAAAAGTGTGGCACATATACACCATGAAATATTATGCAGCAATCAAAAATGATGAGTTATTGTCTTTGTAAGGACATGGATGAATCTGGAAAACATCATTCTCAGCAAACTGACACAAGAACAGAAAAGGAAATACCACATATTCTCACTTATAGTCGGGTGAGTAAAATGAGAACACATGGACACAGGGAGAAGGTCTACTACACACTGGGGTCTATTGGGGCGAATGGGGAAGGGACAGCATGGGGGAGCTGGTGAAGGATAGCCTGGGCATAAATGCCAAGTGTGGATGAAGGGAAGGTAGGCAGCAAAAGACATTGTCATGTGCGTCCCTATGCAACTATCTTGCACGTTCTGCACATGTACCACAAAAACTATAATGCAATAAATTTTAAAAAATAAAATAATAATATCAAGCACAGCTAGAATAAATAAAAAAATAGAGAGAACAGTCACTTGTCTATTCCATATGCCCAAATATTCAAAGTCAGAGTCAATAATACACACCTGTGGACTAGTCAAAAAACAATTTCAGATGGTCAAAGTTTTAGAGCCTCTGTGAATAATACATACCTGGGGAATACTCAGGATGCTATTACATATGGCATCTATTTCAGAGATGCATTGAAGAAGGAACAGCTGTAATGTAATCAGAATTTTAATTTTTAAAGAATTTACAAATTCTTTTGTAAAGTGTCTGCTCATATCCTTTGCCCATTTTTGACTGGGCTTGTTTGTTTATTTCCTGTAAATCTGTTTGAGTTCTTTGTAAATTCTGGATATCAGCCCTTTGTCAGATGTGTAAACTGCAAAGATTTTTTTTTCCCATTCTGATTCATGTGGCCTCTCATTTGGAGTGTCACTGAATAATGTGGTGTGGTCAAGAGTCTATTTTATATAGACACATTTTCAGAGCGTCAGTGAATAAGTGAGACCCTTGCTACAGTAAGGCATCTAATTTTTATGGCCACATCTTGTAAGCCTCACTGAATAGTACACACCTGGAGAATAATTTGGAGTCTATTTTTGATGGACATTCATTCAGAGCCTCAGTGAACAATGCGCACCTGTTGAGTAGCCAGGAGTCTATTTCATTTGGACACTCATTCATAGCTTGAGTGGATAATATGCACGTGTGTATTTGTCAGGATTTAATTTCATATGGCCTCTGACTCATAATTTCAGTGAATAATGCACAAATGTAAAGTACTCAGCAGTCAATTTCATAGAGCGACTCATTCAGAGATTCACTGAGTAATACAAATATTTAAGACAGACAGAGTCCTGTTTCATATGGTCACACAGTCAGAGCCTCACTCAGTATCACACACCTGGGGAAGCCTTAGGAATCTACTTTATATAGCCTCTCATTTACAGCCTTAGTGAATAATGCAGACATGTGGAATAGAAACTAGACTCTTTTATATGGCCACAAAATCAAAGCCTGAGTTAGCAATACACAACATTAAAATAGTCACAAGTCTATTCCATATGCCCAAATATTCAAAGTCAGAGTCAATAATAAACACCTGTGGACTAGTCAAGAAACAGCTTCATATGGCCAAAGTTTTAGAGCCTCAGTGAATAATACATACCTGGGGAATACTCAGGACGCTATTATATATGGCATTTATTTCAGAGATTCATAGAATAAAGAATACCTGTATGATACTCAGAATTCTATTTCGTATAGCCACATATTCAGAACCTAACTAAATGACATACACTTTGGGGAAAGTCAGGATTCTATTTCGTATAGCCACTTATTTAGATACCATATGTAAATATGCAAACCTGCAGAGTATTCAGGAGTCTTTGTTTTATGGCCACTCATTCAGAGCCTCACAGAATAATACAGAACTGTTGAAATTCAGGACTGTATTTTACATGGCCAATTATTCAGATCCTCATTGAAGAATCATATATATCTGGAAAATACTAAGGATTCTAATATATATAGCCACTTATTCAGAGACTCATTGAATAATGAACACCTGGGGAATAATTTGGAGTCTATTTGATATGACCCTTGACCCCGTGACTCAGTGAAAATTGCACAGCTGAGAAACAGTAAAGTGTATGGGGTCATAAGTCTATTTTCTGTGGTAACTCATTCACAGACTCACTGAAGATTACCCACCTTGGAAATAGTCAGAGTCCAGGTCCTTTGGCCAGTCAATCAAAGCATTACTGAATAATGCATAATGCGTCAATAGTAAGGAGTCTATTTCATATGGCCTCTCATTGAGAGCTTCAGTGTGTAATAAACAGCTGTTGAGTATTCAGGACCCTATTTAAAGTAGCCCAAAATTATGCAGGTACATGAATGATACACACAGGTGTGATAGTCAGGAGACTCTTTGATATGGACACTCATACAGCACCTCTTCGAATACTGCACCTTTTGGGAATAATCACTAGTCTCTTTTATATGGTGATTCGTTTGGAGAGTCAAAAAATAGGGGATTTCCAAAATGGTGCCATAGTCACAACTCAGGATTGCAGCTCTCAGTGAAGGCACAGAGGGTGAGTCCTAGCTGCATTTTCAGACGGATCTTTCTTGCCCACAGAACAAAGAAATTTGCAGGTGTAGGAGAGACATGGGACACCAGAGCAGCCAGAGCTTTGTCTCGTGGAGCTGGTTCGACTGGTGCCCCAGCCTGGCAGCACCACACACAAAACTCACTGGTCTGGGTGCCCTGTTAAGCAGGCAATCGGAGATCTGGAAGGGCAGATTGACATTTCCATCTGATTGAACGGTACTTGAACAATGAGCCAGACCAAGAGATTACTGGGAAACGTGATTTGAGCTGGTTCAGTTGGCAGTGGCATGGGAGATCGCAGGGATCCCAGTGTCCTATCAGCAGGATACTGGAGCGCCGGTGAGAGTTAACCGTTCAAATTGGTGAGAAAATGAGAGAGAGAGAGAGAGAGAGAGGACGGACTCTGAGGCTGGGAGGCAGGTGATCGGGCTTGGCGGGTCCCACCCTCATGGGAACAAGAAGGGCAGCGATTGGAGGCACTCGGGTTTGAGAGTTTTTCTGCGGGTTCAGCTGAATCAAGCATGGTGCAGCTCGGTGCGGGAGGGTCTTCTGCCACTACAGAAGCAATTCTCCCCTACTTAAGTACACGCCCATTGCTGACGCAGCATCCCATTGCCAAGGCAACCCGCCATAACAAACAGACTCCACCAATAGGGTGCAGTGCACCACAGTACAATGGAGCCCCACAGCCGCAGGACGGACCTGCGCTAGCAGGATGGAGCCTCGACAGGCAAATAGTGAACAGACTGCCACCTAGCGGGGCAGGACAGTGCAACAGATACTCATAAAGAAAGCCCCAACTCACTGAGACAGAGCATCTGATGGAATAAAAAAGGGGACGCAAAGGGGCTAGACCGTTAGAAGGAAAACTAAGTAACAGAAATATTTCATCATCAACAATCCGGGAGTCCACTCAGAGACCAAACTGAAAAGTCAGTAACTACTAAGATGACAGGTGGATAAATCCACAAAGATGGGAAGAAACCAGCGCAAAAAGGAGGAAAACACCCAAAACCAAAACACCTCACCTCCTCCAAAGGACCAAAACTCCTCACCAGTAAGGGAACAAAGCTGGATGGAGATTGAGTGTGACAAAATGACAGAATCAGACTTTAGAAGGTAGATAATGAGAAACTTCAGAGAGATAAAAGAACATGTTCTAAATCAATGCACAGAAATTAAGAACCTTGAAAAAAGATTTGGAAAAAGATTCGAGGAAATGATGAAAAGAATGGACAACTTAGAGAGGAATATGAATGAATTGAAGGAGCTGAAAAACACAACATGAGAGCTTCGTGAAGAATGCACAAGTTTCAACAGTCAAGTTGACCAAGCAGAAGAAAGAATATCAGAAGTCAAAGATCAACTGAATGAAATAAAACGAGAAACCAAGATTAGAGAAAAAAGGACAAAACGGAATGAATAAAATCTCCAGAAAATGTGGGAGTATGTGAAGAGACCTAACCTACGTTTGAGAGGTGTCCCAGAATGTGCTGAAGAGAATGAATCCAAGCTGGAAAATACTCTTCAGGATATTATCCAGGAAAATTTCCCCAATCTAGCAAGGCAGGTCAATCCTTAACTCCAGGAAATACAGAGAACACCACAAAGATACTCCGCAAGAAGAGCAACCCCAAGGCACATAATCGTCAGCTTCACCAAGGTTGAAATAAAGAAGAAAATACCAAGGGCAGCGAGAAAAGTCGGGTCAACTACAAAGGGAAGCCCATCAGACTCACAGAAGATCTCTCGGGAGAGACTCTACAAGCCAGAAGAGACTGGGGGCAAATATTCAACATTCTAAAAGAAAATAACTTTCAACCCAGAATGTCATATCCAGCCAAACTGAGCTTCATATGTGAAGGAAAAATAAAATCCTTCATGAACAAGCAAGTACTCAGAGATTCTGTCACCACTAGACCTGCTTTACAAGAGCTCCTGTGACGTAGAGGCATCCAAGGTGGCGTCATAGAGTCAACTCGGGATTGCAGCTCTCAGTGAAGGCACAGAGGGTGAGTCCTAGCCGCACTTTCAGATGGACCTTTTTTGCCCACGGAGCATTGAAAGTCCCAGGTGTTAGAGACACACGGGACGGTAGCACAGCTGGCTTGCACGGCTGGTTCGGCCAGCGCCATAGCGCAGCAGAACCTGGCACAGAACTCACTAATTGGGTGCCCTGTTAAACAGGCAATCTGAGATCTGGAAGGGCAGATTGGCATGTACATCAGATTGAACGGGATTTGGACAATGAGCCAGACCAGGAGATTCCTGGGAAACGTGATCTGAGCCGGTGCAGTGGGCAATGACACGGGAGATCGCATGGATCCCAGTACCCTATTGACAGGCTACTGGGGCGCCAGTGAGAGAGTCGACCCTTCAGCTGGGGGAGAGGAAGAGAGAGAGAGAGAGGACAGACTCTGAGGCAGGGAGCTGGGTGATCAGGCTCGGCAGGTTACACCCTCACGGGGACAAGCAGGGCGGTGATTGAAGGTGCTCGGGGCTGAGAGTTTTGCTGCTGGCATCTAGGATGGTGCAGCCCAGTGGAGGAGGGGCATCCGCCACTATGGAGGCAATCTGCCCCTACTGAAGTACCACCCAGGGCTGACGTAGCCTGCCATTGCTAAGGCAACCTGCCATAACAGAGAGACACTGACAGGAGGGTGGAGCGCTCCACAGCAAAACAGAGCCCTGCTGCAGAAGGGTGGACCCGCACTTGAAGGGCAGAGCCCCAGGCAGGCAAATAGTGAATAGACTACCTTCTAGCGGGGCAGGACAGTGCAACAGATACTCATAAAGAAAGCCCCAACTCCCAGAGAAAGAGCATCTAAGGGGGAAACGAAGGGGGGGTTATGAGTTCTGTTGCAGCAGACATAAACACATCTTCCCAACAACCCTGAATGAACAACGGAGCTCACAGATCAGCACTGGAGCTCCTATAAAGCACAGATCGTCTTCTCAAACAGCTCCCTGACCCCTGAATATCCAAAGAGTCACCCAAAAAGAGGACTAATTGGACTGACATTGGGCGGGCATCATTCTGGAAAAAAAGATAGCAGAAGAAGAAACTGGTAGCATCCCTCACTGTTCTGCAGCTGCTACAGGGGTACGCCAGAAAAGCAGGGCCTGGAGTGGACCACAGCACTCGTACAGCAGAGTGGCTAGACCATTAGAAAGAAAACTAAGTAACAGAAATACTTCATCATCAACAATCTGGGCATACACACAGAGACCCAATTGAAAAATCAGCAACTACGAAGACGACAGGTGGATAAATCCATAAAGATGGAAAGAAACCAGAGCAAAAAGGAGGAAAACACCCGAAACCAAAACACCTCACCTCCTACAAAAAAACAAAACTCCTCACCAGCAAGGGAACAAAGCTAAATGGAGAATGAGTGTGATGAAATGACTGAATCAGACTTCAGAAAATGGATAATGAGAAACATCAGTGAGCTAAAAGAACATGTTCTAAATCAGTGCAAAGAAACAAAGAACCTTAAAAAAATATTTGAAAAAAGAATCGAAAAAATGATCACAAGAATGGAAAACTTAGAGAGGAATATGAATGAATTGAAGGATCTGAAAAACACAACACGAGAACTTCGCAAAGCATGCACAAGTTTCAACAGCCGAATTGACCAAGCAGAGGAAAGAATATCAGAAGGAGAAGATCAACTCAATGAAATAAAACAAAAAACCAAGATTAAAGAAAACAGCACAAAAAGGAATGAACAAAATCTCCAAGAAATGTGTGACTATGTGAAGAGACCCAACCTACGTTTGATAGGTGTACCAGAATGTGATGAAGAGAATGAATCCAAGCAGGAAAATACTCTTCAGGATATTATCCAAGAAAATTTCCCCAACCTAGCAACACAGGTCAATACTCAACTCCAGGAAATACAAAGGACATCACAAAGATACTCCACAAGAAGAGCAACCCCAAGGAATATAATCGTCAGATTAACCAGGGTTGAAATGAAGGAGAAAATACTAAGGGAAGCCAGAGAGAAAGGTCGGGTAACCCACAAAGGGAAGCCCATCAGACCCATAGCAGATCTCTCGGCAGAGACTCTACAAGCTAGAAGAGAGTGGGGGCCAATATTCAACAAACTTAAAGAAAAGAACTGTCAACCCAGAATGTCATATCCAGCCAAACTGAGCTTCATAAGTGAAGGAAAAATGAAATCCTCCACGAAAAAGCAAGTACTCAAAGAGTTTGTCACCACTAGGCCTCCTTTACAAGAGCTCCTGAAAGAGGGACTACACATACAAAGAAAGAACCAGTAACAGCCATCCAAAAAGCATACCAAATGCTAAAGAGCATGAACAAAATGAAGAATCTACATGAACCAATGGGAAAAACAGCCAGCTAGCATCAAAATGCAGTATCAAATTCACACATAACAATATTAACCCTAAATGTAAATGGCCTAAATGCAACAATCAAAAGACACAGACTGGCAAATTGGATAAAAAACCAAAACCCATCAGTGTGCTGTATCCAGGAAACCCACCTCACATGCAACAATACACAAAGGCTCAAAATAAAGGAATGGAGGAAGATTTACCAAGCAAATGGAGAGCAAAAAAAAGCAGGAGTTGCAATTCTCGTCTCTGACAAAATAGACTTTAAAGCAACAAAGATCAAAAGAGACAAAGAAGTTCATTACATAATGGTATAAGGATCGATAGAACAAAAAGAGCTAATGAATCTAAATATATATGGACCCAAGGCAGGAGTATCCAGATATATAAGGCAAGTTCTTAATGACTGACAAAGAGACTTAGACTCCCACACAACAATAGTGGTAGATTTTAACACTCCACTGACAATATCAGAGAGATCAAACAGACAGAAATTTAACAGGGATACCCAGGACATGAACTCAGACCTGGAACAAGCAAACCTGATAGATATTTCAAGAGCTTTCCACCCCAAATCCACAGAATATACAGTCTTCTCAGTACCACATCACACCTACTTCAAAATTGACCACATAATTGGAAGTAAATCACTCCTCACCAAATGCAAAACAACTGAAATCATAACAAACAGTCTCTCAGATCTAAGTGCAATCAGTTTGGAACTCAGAATTCAGAAAATAACTAAGAACCACACAGCTTCATGGAAAATGAACAACCGGATCTTGAATGTTGATTGGATAAACAATGAAATGAAGGCAGAAATAAAGAAGTTCTTTGAAACCAACGAGAATGAAGACACAACGTACCAGAATCTCTGGGACACACTTAAAGCAGTCTGTAGAGGAAAATATATAGCAATAAGTGCCCACATGAGAAGAGTGGAGAGATCCAAAATTAATACCCTATCGTCAAAATTGAAAGAGCTAGAGGAGCAAGATCAAAAAAGCTCAAAACCTAGCAGAAGACAAGAAATAACTAAGATCAGAGCAGAAATGAAGGAGATAGAGACATGAAAAAAGCTTCAAAAAAATCAATACATCCAAGAGCTGGCTTTCTGAAAAGATCAACAAAATAGACAGACCATTAGCAAGACTGATAAAAAAGAAAAGAGAGAACAACCAAATAGATGCAATAAAAAACGATAATGGGGAAATCACCACAGATTCCACAGAAATTCAAACCATCATCAGAGAATACTAAAACAACTCTATGCACATAATCTAGTAAACCAGGAAGAAATGGATAAATCACTGGACGCCTGTGTCCTCCCAAGCCTAAACCAGGAGGAAGCCGAAACTATGAATAGACCAATAACAAGGTCTGAATTTGAGGCAGCAACTAAGAGCCTACAACACAAAAAAAGGCCAGGTCCAGATGGGTTCACAGCCAAATTCTACCAGACATACAAAGAGGATCTGGTACCATTCCTTCTGACACTATTCCAAATAATCCAAAAAGAGGGAACCCTTCCCAAATTATTTTGTGAGACCAACATCATCCTGATACGAAAACCAGGCAGAGACTCAACAAGAAAACAAAACTTCAGGCCAATATCCATGATGAACATAGATGCAAAAATCTTCAATAAAATACTGGCAAACCGATTACAACAGCACATTAAAAAACTTATCCATCATGATCAAGTGGGATTCATCCCGGGGATGCAAGGCTGGTTCAACATATGCAAGTCTATAAATGTAATTCACCACATAAACGACGAAAAAACAAAAACCACATGATTATCTGAATTAACGCAGAGAAGGCAATTGAAAAAATTCGACAGCCCTTTATGCTAAAAACCCTCAATAAACCTGGTATTGATGAAACATATCGCAAAGTAATAAAAGCTATTTACGACAAAGCAACAGCCAATATCATACTGAATGGGCAAAAACTGGAAGCCTTCCCTTTGAAATCCGGCGCTGGACAAGGATGCCATCTCTCACCACTCCTATTCAACATAGTACTGGAAATTCTAGCCAGAGCAATCAGGAAAGAAAAAGAAATAAAGGGTATTCAAATAGGAAAGGTGGAAGCCAATTTGTCTCTATTTGCAGACGACATAATAGTATACCTAGAAGACCCCATCACCTCAGCCCAAAAGGTTCTGAAACTGATAAGCAACCTCAGCAAAGTCTCAGGATATAAAATCAATGTGCAAAATCCACAAGCATTCCTATACACCAGTAACAGATGTAAAGAGATCCAAATCAAGAACGAACTGCCATTCACAATTGCTACAAAGAAAATAAAATACCTAGAAATACAACTCACAAGGAAAGAAAGGGACCTTTTTTTTTAAGTTTTTATTGCATTATAGGTTTTAGTGTACATGTGCAGAACGTGCAAGATAGTTGCATAGGTACACATATGGCAGTGTGTTTTGCTGCCTTCCTCCCCTTCACCCACACTTTGCATTCATCCCCAGGCTATCCCTCCCCAACCCCCCCCGCTGTCCCTCCCCCATTCCCCCCAATAGACCACAGGGTATAGTAGACCGCCTCTCTGTGTCCATGTGTTCTCATTTTTCTCACCCAGCTATGAGTGAGTATATGCGGTATTTCTATTTCTGTTCTTGTGTCAGTTTGCTGAGAATGATGTTCTCCAGATTCATCCATGTCCTTACAAAGGCCACAAACTCATCATTTTTGATTGCTGCATAATATTCCATGGTGTGTTTGAGCCACATTTTCCGAGTCCAGTCTATCATCGTTGGGCATTTGGGTTGGTTCCAGTTCTTTGCTATTGTAAACAGTGCTGCAATGAACATTCGTGTGCATGTGTCCTTATAGTAGAAGGATTTATAGTCCTTTGGATATATACCCAGTAAGGGGATTGCTGGGTCAAATGGAATTTCTATTTCTAGGTCCCTGAGAAATCGCCACACTGTCTTCCACAATGGTTGAACTAACTTACACTCCCACCAACAGTGTAAGAGTGTTCCTATTTCTCCACATCCTCTCCAGCATCTGCTGTCTCCAGAGTTTTTAATGATCGCCATTCTAACTGGCGTGAGATGGTATCTCAATGTGGTTTTGATTTGCATCCCTCTAATGACCAGTGATGATGAGCATATTTTAATATGTTTGTTGGCCTCATGTATATCTTCTTTTGTAAAGTGTCTGTTCATATCCATTGCCCATTTTTGAATGGGCTTGTTTGTTTTTTTCCTCTAAATCTGTTTGAGTTCTTTGTAAATTCTGGATATCAGCCCTTTGTCAGATGTGTAAACTGCAAAGATTTTTTCCCATTCTGATGGTTGCTGATTCACTCTAGTGACAGTTTCTTTTGCCGTGCAGAAGCTGTGGAGTTTGATTAGGTCCCATTTGTTTATTTTGGCTTTTGTTGCCAATGCTTTTGGTGTTTTGGTCAAGATGTCCTTGCCTACTCCTATGTCCTGAATGGTTTTGCCTCGATTTTCTTCTAGGGTTTTTATGGTGTCAGGTCTTACGTTTAAGTCTTTAATCCATCTGGAGTTAATTTTAGTGTAAGGTGTCAGGAAAGGGTCCAGTTTCTGCTTTCTGCACATGGCTAGCCAGTTTTCCCAACACCATTTATTAAATAGGGAATCCTTTCCCCATTGCTTGTTTTTGTCTGGTTTATCAAAGATAATATGGTTGTAGATATGTTGTGTTGCCTCCGATGCTTCTGTTCTGTTTCATTGGTCTATATCTCTGTTTTGGTACCAGTACCATGCTGTTTTGATTTCTGTAGCCTTGTAGTATAGTTTGAAGTCTGGTAGTGTGATGCCTCCCACTGTGTTCTTTTTGCTTAGAATTGACTTGGCTATGCGGGCTCTCTTTTGGTTCCATATGAAATTCATGGTGATTTTTTCCAGTTCTGTGAAGAAATTCAATGGTAGTTTGATGGGGATAGCATTGATTGTGTAAATTACTTTGGGCAGTATAGCCATTTTCATGATATTGATTCTTCCTAACCACGAACATGGAATGTTTCTCCATCTGTTTGTGTCCTCTCTTATTTCGTTGAGCAGTTGTTTGTAGTTTTTCTTAAAGAGGTCCCTTACATTCCTAGTGAGTTGTATTCCTAAGTATTTTATTTTCTTTGTAGCAATTGTGAATGGCAGTTCGTTCTTGATTTGGTTCTCTTTAAGTCTGTTATTGGTGTATAGGAATGTTTGTGATTTTTGAACATTGATTTTATATCATGAGACTTTGCTGAATTTGCTTATCATTTTCAGGAGCTTTTGGGCTGAGGTGATGGGGTCTTCTAGGTATACTATCATGTCGTCTGCAAATAGAGACAATTTGGCTTCCACCTTTCCCATTTGAATACAATTTATTTCTTTTTCTTGCCTGATTGCTCTGGCTAGAACTTCCAGTACTATGTTGAATAGGAGTGGTGAGAGAGGGCATCCTTGTCTAGTGCCCGATTTCAAAGGGAATGCTTCCAGTTTTTGCCCATTTAGTATGATATTGGCTGTTGGTTTGTCGTAAATAGCTTTTATTACTTTGAGATATGTTCCATCAATACCAAGTTTATTGAGGGTTTTTAGCATAAAGGGCTGTTGAATTTTGTCAAATACCTTCTCTGTGTCAATTGAGATAATCATGTGGTTTTTGTTTTTGCTTCTGTTTATGTGGTGAATTACATTTATAATCTTGTGTATGTTGAACCAGCCTTGCATCACAGGGATGAATCATACTTGATCATGATTGATAAGTTTTTTAATATGCTGTTGCAATCGGTTTGACTGTATTTTATTGAAGATTTTTGCATCTATGTTCATCATGGATATTGGCCTGAAGTTTTCTTTTCTTGTTGAGTCTCTGCCGGGTTTTGGTATCAGGATGATGTTGGTCTCATAATATGATTTGGGAAGGGTTCCCTCTTTTTGGATTCTTTGGAATAGTTTTAGAAGGAATGGTACCAGATCCTCTTTGTGTGTCTGGTAGAATTCAGCTGTGAACCCATCTGGACCTGGGCTTTTTTTGTGTGGCAGGCTCTTAATTGCTGTCTCAACTTCAGACCTTGTTATTCGTCTATTCATAGTTTCGGCTTCTTCCTGGTTTAGGCTTGGGAGGACACATGCGTCCAGGAATTTATCCATTTCTTCCTGATTTAGTAGTTTATGTGCATAGAGTTGTTTTTAGTATTCTCTGATGATGGTTTGAATTTCTGTGGAATCTGTGGTGATTTCCCCATTACCTTTTTTTATTGCATCTATTTGGTTGTTCTCTCTTTTCTTTTTTATCATTCTGGCTAGTGGTCTGTCTATTTTGTTGATCTTTTCGAAAAACCAGCTCTTTGATTTATTGATTTTTTGAAGGGTTTTTCTTGTCTGTATCTCCTTCAGTTCTGCTCTGGTCTTAGTTATTTCTTATCTTCGGCTAGGTTTTGAGCTTTTTTGATCTTGCTCCTCTAGCTCTTTCAATTTTGATGATAGGGTGTCAATTTTGGATCTCTCCACTCTTCTCATGTGGGCACTTATTGCTATATATTTTCCTCTACAGACTGCTTTAAATATGTCCCAGAGATTCTGATACGTTGTGTCTTCATTTTCATTGGTTTCAAAAAACTTCTTTATTTATTTTTTCATTTCATTGTTTTTCCTATCAACATTCAAGAGCCAGTTGTTCAGTTTCCATGAAGCTGTGCGGTTCTGAGTTATTTTCTGAATTCTGAGTTCTAACTTTATTGCACTATGGTCTGAGAGACTGTTTGTTATGATTTCAGTTGTTTTGCATTTGCTGAGGAGTCCTTTACTTCCAATTATTTGGTCAATTTTGGAGTAGGTGTGATGTGGTGCTGAGAAGGATGTATATTCTGTGGATTTGGCGTGAAGAGTTCTGTAAATGTCTGTCAGGTTTGCTTGTTCCAGGTCTGAGTTCAAGTCCTGGATATCCTTGTTAATTTTCTGTGTGGTTGATCTGTCTGCTGTTGACAGTGGAGTGTTAAAGTCTCCCACTATTATTGTGTGGGAGTCTAAGTCTCTTTCTAAGTCATTAAGAACTTGCCTTATATATTTGGGTGCTCCTACATTGGGTCCATACATATTTAGAGTCGTTAGCTCTTCTTGTTGTATCGTTCTTTTTACCATTATGTAATGACCTTCTTTGTCCCTTTTGATCTTTGTTGCTTTAAAGTTTATTTTATCAGAGACGAGAATTGCAACTCCGGCTTTTTTTTGCTCTCCATTTGCTTGGTAAATCTTCCTCCATCCTTTTATTTTGAGCCTTTGTGTATCTTTGTGTGTGAGGTGCGTTTTCTGGATACAGCACACCGATGGGTTTTGAATTTTTATCCAATTTGCCAGTCTGTGTCTTTTGATTGGTGCATTTAGCCCGTTTACATTTAGGGTTAATATTGTTATGTGTGAATTTGATACTGCCATTTTGATGCTAGCTGGCTGTTTTGCCCATTGGTTCATGTAGATTCTTCATTTTGTTGATGGTCTTTAGCATTTGGTATGCTTTTAGGATGGCTGGTACTGGTTGTATCTTTCTATGTGTAGTGCCTCTTTCAGGAGCTCTTGTAAAGCAGGCCTAGTGGTGACAAAATCTCTGAGTACTTGCTTGTTCATGAAGGATTTTATTTTTCCTTCACTTATGAAGCTCAGTTTGGCTGGATATGAAATTCTGGGTTGAAAGTTCTTTTCTTTAAGGATGTTGAATATTGGCCCCCACTCTCTTCTGGCTTGTAGAGTCTCTGCCGAGAGATCTGCTGTGAGTCTGATGGGCTTCCCTTTGTGGGTGACCCGACTTTTCTCTCTGGCTGCCCTTAGTATTTTCTCTTTCATTTCAACCCTGGTGAATCTTACAATTATGTGCCTTGGGGTTGCTCTTCTTGCGGAGTATCTTTGTGGTGTTCTCTGTGTTTCCTGGATTTGAGTATTGACCTGTCTTCCTAGGTTGGGGAAATTTTCCTGGATAATATCCTGAAGAGTGTTTTCCAGCTTAGATTCATTCTCTTCGTCGCATTCTGGTACACCTATCAAACCTAGGTTGGGTCTCTTCACATAGTCCCACATTTCTTGGAGATTTTATTCATTCCTTTTTGTGCTGTTTTCTTTAATCTTGGTTTCACGTTTTATTTCATTGAGTTGATCTTCAATTTCTGATATTCTTTCTTCTGCTTGGTCAATTCAGCTGTTAAAACTTGTGCATGCTTCACGAAGTTCTCGTGTTGTGTTTTTTAGCTCCTTCAATTCATTCATATTCCTCTCTAAGTTTTCCATTCTTGTTATGAATTCCTTGAATTTTTTTTCAAATCTTTTTTCAAGGTTCTTAGTTTCTTTTCAGTGATTTAGAACATGTTCTTTTAGCTCAATGAAGTTTCTCATTATCCACTTTCTGAAGTCTGATTCCGTCATTTCATCACACTCATTCTCCATTCAGCTTTGTTCCCTTGCTGTTGAGGAACTTTGGTCCTTTGTAGGAGGTGAGGTGTTTTGGTTTCGGGTGTTTTCCTCTTTTTTCGCTGGTTTCTTTCCATCTTTATGGATTTATCCGCCTGTCGTCTTAGTAGTTGCTGATTTTTCAATTGGGTCTCTGTGTGGATGCTGAGATTGTTGATGATGAAGTATTTCTTTTACTCAGTTTTCCTTCTAGTGGTCTAGCCCCTCTGCTGTATGAGTTCTGAGGTCCACTCCAGGCCCTGTTTATCTGGCATATACCTGTAGCAGCTGTGGAAGAGTGAGGGATGATACCAGTTTCTTCTTCCGCTGTCTTTGTTACAAAATGATGCCCGCCAAATGTCAGTCTGATTAGTCCTTTTATGCGGTGACTCTTTGGATATACAGGGGTCAGGGAGCTGCTTAAGGAGACGGTTTATGCTTTATAGTAGCTCCAGTGCTGAGCTGTGAGCTCCGTTGTTTATTCACGGTTGTTGGGAGGTTGTTTATGTGTGCTGCAATAGAACTCACAAAACACCACCTTTCCCCCCACCTTATATGCTCTGTTTTAGGGAGTTGGGGCTTTGTTTATGAGTATCTGTTGCACTGTCCTGCCCCACTAGGTGGCAGTCCATTCACTATTTGCCTGCTGGTGCTCTGACCTGCTAGCGTGGGTCTGCCCTATTGCTGCTGGGCTCCCTTCTGCTGTGGAGAGCTCCCCTTTCCTGGGAGCCTCTCTGTTATGGCAGGCTGCCTTGGCAACGGCAGGCTGCATCAGCCCTGGGCGGTACTTCAATAGGGGCGGATTGTGTCAGCAATGGCGGACGCCCCTTCCTCACCGTGCTGCACCATCCTAGATGCTGGCAGCAAAACTCTCAGCCCCAAGCGTGTCCAGTCATTGCCCTGCTTGTCCCTGTGAAGGTGGGACCCGCTGAGCCAGATCACCCAGCTCCCCACCTCAGAGTCTGTCCTCTCTCTCTCTCTCTCCCTCTCCGTGAGCTGAAAGGTCGACTCTCTCACTGTCGCCCCAGGAGCCTGCCGATAGGGCACTGGGATCCGTGTGATCTCCCGTGCTGCTGCCCACTTCACTGGCTCAGATCACGCTTCCCAGGAAACTCCCAGGAAACCCCTGGTCTGGCTCACTGTCCAAGTCCCATTCAATCAGATGGATGCGCCAATCTGCCCTTTAAACTCTCAGATTGCCAGTTTAACAGGGCACCCAGACCAGCGAGTTCTGCGCCGGGTCCCACTGCAGCGCCGGCCGAAGCGGCGTTGGCCAAAGCGGTCGCGCGAGCTGGCTGCGTTAGCCGGCTTTACTTTACTAGCGTCCTGTGGGACTTTCAACGCTCTGTGGGCTAGAAAGGTTCATCCAAGAATGCAGCTAGGACTCACACTCCGTGCCGTCACTGAGAGCTGCAATCCTGAGTTGCCTCTACGACGCCATCTGGCCTCAGCCTCGAACCTCAACCGAAAGGGGCCTTTTTAAGTAAAACTGCAAACCACTGCTCAACGAAATAAGAGAGTACACAAAAAGATGGAGAAACATTCCATGTTCATGGATAGAAAGACTCAATATCGTGAAAATGGCTATACTGCCCAAAGTAATTTACATAATCAATGCTATCCCCATCAAACTACCATTGAATTTCTTCACAGAACTGAAAAAATCCACCATGAACTTCATATGGAACCAAAAGAGATCCCGCATAGCCAAGTCAATTCTAAGCAAAAAGAACACAGCGGGAGGCATCACACTACCAGACTTCAAACTATACTACAAGCTACAGTAATCAAAAAAGCATGGTATTGGTACCAAAACAGAGACATAGACCAATGGAACAGAACAGAGGCATTGGAGGCAACACAACATATCTACAACCATATAATCTTTGATAAACCTGACAACAAATGGGAAAAGGATTCCCTGTTTAATAAATGGTGTTGGGAAAACTGGCTAGCCATGTGCAGAAAGCAGAAACTGGACCCCTTCCTGACACGTTACACTAAAGTTAACTCCAGATGGATTAAAGACTTAAACATAAGACCTGGCACAATAAAAACCCTAGAAGAAAATCTAGGCAAAACCATTCAGCACATAGGAGTAGGCAAGGACTTCATGACCAAATCACCAAAAGCGTTGGCAACAAAAGCCAAAATAGACAAATGGGACCTAATCAAACTCCACAGCTTCTGCACAGCAAGAGAAACAGTTACTAGAGTGAATCGGCAACCATAAGAATGGGAAAAATTCTTTGCATTTTACGCATCTGACAAAGGGCTGATATCCAGAATTTACAAAGAACTCAAAGAGATTTACAGGAAAAAAGCAAACAAGCCCATTGAAAAATGGGCAAAGGATATGAACAGACACGTTACAAAAGAAGACATACACGAGTCCAAGAAACACATGAAAAAATGCTCATCATGACTGGTCATTAGAGAGATGCAAATCAAAACCACATTGAGATACCATCTCACACCAGTTAGAATGGCGATCATTAAAAAATCTGGAGACAGCAGATGCTGGAGAGGATGTGGAGGAATAGGAACACTTCTACACTGTTGGTGGGAGTGTAAATTAGTTCAACTATTGTAGAAGACAGTGTGGCGATTCCTCTAGGACCGAGAAATAGAAATTCCATTTGACCCAGCAATCCCATTACTGGGTATATATCCAAAGGACTGTACATTTTTCTACTATAAGGACTCATGCACACGAATGTTCATTGCAGCACTATTTACAATAGCAAATACCTGGAACCAACTTAAATGCCCTTCGATGATAGACTGGACCAGGAAAATGTGGCACATATATACCATGGAATATTATGCAGCAATCAGAAAAGATGAGTTTGTGTCCTTTGTAAGGACATGGATGAATTTGGAGAATATCATTCTCGGCCAACTGACATAAGAAAAGAAAAGAAAATACCGCATAATCTCACTCATAGGTGGGTAAGAAAAATGAGAACACATGGACACAGGGAGGGGGTCTTCTATACACTGGGTCTATCGGCGGTAATGGGGGAGGGACAGAGGTTGGGGGGTGGGGTGAAATAGCCTGGGGATAAATGCCAAGTGTGGGTGAAGGGGAGGAAGGCAACAAATTACACTGCCATGTGTGTACCTATGCAACTAATTTGCAAGTTCTTCACATGTACCTCCAAACCTATAATGCAATAAAAATTTAAAAAATTGAAAAAAATAATGAATGAATAATAATATTTTTTAAAATAAAAAAGAGCTCCTAAAAGAGGCACTACACATAGAAAGAAACAAGCAGTACCAGCCATTATAAAAGCATACAAAATGCTAAAGAGCATCAACAAAATGAAGAATCAACATGAACCAATGGGCAAAACAGCCAGGTAGCATCAAAATGGCAGTATCAAATTCACACATAACAATATTAACCCTAAATGTAAATGGGCTAAATGCACCAATCAAAAGACACAGACTGGCAAATTGGATAAAAAACCAAAACCCATCAGTGTGCTGTATCCAGGAAAACGATCTCTCTTGCAAGAATACACAAAGGCTCAAAATCAAGGGATGGAGGAAAATTTACCAAGCAAATGGAGAGCAAAAACAACAGGAGTTGCAATTCTCATCTCTGATAAAATAGAATTTAAAGCAACAAAGATCAAAAGAGACAAAAAAGGTCATTACATCATGGTAAAAGGATCGACACAACAAAAAGAGCTACCGAACCTAAATATAAATGGACCCAATACAGGAGCACTCAGATATATAAGGCAAGTTCTTAATGACTTACAAAGAGATTTAGACTCGCACACTACAATAGTGGGAGACTTTAACACTCCACTGTCAATATCAGAGAGATCAACCAAAAAAAATTAACAAGGATATCCAGGACTTGAACGAAGACCTGGAACAAGCAAACCTGCTAGACATTTATAAAACTCTCAACCCCAAATCCACAGAATATACATTCTTCACAGCACCACATCAGACCTACTCCAAAATTGACCAAATAATTGGAAGTAAAAAAGTCCTCAGCAAATGCAAAACAACTGAAATCATAGCAGTCTCTTAGACCATAGTTCAATTAATTTAGATGTCAGAATTCTGAAACTAACTCAGAACTGCACAGCTTCATCGAAACTGATCAACTGGCTCTTTAATGTCGATAAAATAAACAATTAAATGAAGGCAGAAATAAAGAAGTTCTTTGAAACCATTGAGATCGAAGACACAACATACCAGAATCTCTGGGACACATTTAAAGCAGTCTGTAGAGGAAAATATATAGCAATATGTGTCCACATGAGAAGAGTGGTGAGATCCAAAATTGACACCCTATTGTCAAAATTGAAAGAGCTAGAGGAGCAAGATCAAAAACTCAAAACCTAGCTGAAGAAAAGAAATAATAAAGATCAGAGCAGAACTGAAGGAGATAGAGAGACAAAAAACCCTTCAAAAAATCAATAAATTCAAGAGCTGGTTTTTCAAAAAATCAACAAAATAGACAGGTCACTAGCCAAACTGATAAAAAACAAAAGGGAGAAAAACCAAATAGATGCAATAAAAACGATAAAGGGAAAATCACCACAGATGCCACAGAAATTTAAACCGTCATCAGAGAAAACTACAAAAAAAACTCTATGCACATAAACTAGTAAACCAGGAAGAAATGGATAAATTCTTAGACACATGCGTCCTACAAAGCCTAAACCAATAGGAAGCTGAAACTATGAATAGACTAATAACAAGGTCTGAAGTTAGGGCAGCAATTAAGAGCCTACCACACAACAAAAGCCCAGGTCCAGATGGGTTCAGAGCCGAATTCGATCAGACACACAAAGAGGATCTGGTACCATTTCTTCTGAAACTATTCTCAAAAATTCAAAAAGAGGGAACCGTTCCCAAATCATTTTATGAGACCAACATCATCCTGATACAAAAACCTGGCAGAGACTCAACAAGAAAAGAAAACTTCAGGCCAATATCCATGATGAACATAGATGCAAAAATCTTCAATAAAATACTGGTAAACCGACTACAACAGCACATTAAAAAACTAATCCATCATGATCAAGTAGGATTCATCCCGGGTATGCAAGTCTGGTTCAACATACACAATTCTATAAATGTAATTCGCCACATAAACAGAAGCAAAAACAAAAACCACATGATTATCTCAATTGACGCAGAGAAGGCATTTGACAAAATTCAACAGCACTTTATTCTAAAAACCCTCAATAAACTTGATATTGAGGGAACATTTCTCAAAGTATTAAAAGCTAATCATGACAAACCAACAGCCAACATCATCCTTAATGGGCAAAAACTGGAAGCATTCCCTTTGAAATTTGGCACTAGACAAGGATGCCCTCTCTCACCACTCCTATTCAACATAGTACTGGAAGTTCTAGCCAGAGCAATTAAGCAAGAAAAAGAAATAAAGTGTATTCAAATAGGAAAGGTGGAAGCCAAATTGTCTCTATTTTCAAACGACATGATAGAATACCTAGACGACCCCATCACCTCAGCCCAAAAACGCCTGAAACTGATAAGCAACTTCAGCAAAGTCTCAGGATATAAAATTAATGTGCAAAAATCACAAGCATTCCTACACACCAATAACAGACTTTAAGAGAACCAAATTGAGCACAAACTGCCATTCACAATTGCTACAAAGATAATAAAATACCTAGTAATACAATTCACAAGGTATGTAAGCAACCGCTTCAAGGAAAACTACAAACCACAGCTCAACGAAATAAGAGAGGACAGAAAAAGATGGAGAAAAATTCCAAGTTCGTGGTTAGGAAGAAACAATATCATGAAAATGGCTATACTGCCCAAAGTAATTTACACAATCAATGCTATCCCCATCAAACTACAATTGAATTTCTTCACAGAACTGGAAAAATCCACCATGACCTTCATATGGAACCAAAAGACAGCCTGCATAGCCAAGTCAATTCTAAGTAAAGAAAGACTCGCAAGATGGTGTCGTAGAAGCGACTCAGGATTGCAGCTCTCAGTGAAGGTGCAGAGGGTGAGTCCTAGCCGCATTCTCAGATGAACCTTTTTTTTGCTCACAGAGTGTTGAAAGTCCCAGGTGTGGGAGAGACACGGGATGCTAGTAAAGCCGGCTAACGCAGCTGGCTCGCGCGGCCGCTTCAGCCGGCGCCACAGTGAGACCTGGCACGGAACTCACTGGTCTGGGTGCCCTGTTAAACCGGCAATCTGAGATTCGGAAGGGCAGATTGGCATGTCCATCTGATTGAATGGGACTTGTACAGTGAGCCAGACCAGGAGTTTCCTGGGAAGCGTGATCTGAGCCGGTGCAGTGGGCAGTGGCACGGGAGATCACATGGATCCCAGTGCCCTATCAGCAGGCTACTGGGGCGCCAGTGAGAGAGTCAACTTTTCAGCATGCAGAGAGGGAGAGAGAGAGAGAGGACGGACCCTGAGGCAGGGACCTGGGTGATCAGGTTCAGCGGGTCCCAACCTCACGAGGACAAGCAGGGCGGTGACTGGGGGCGCTTGGGGCTGAGAGGTTTGCTGCCGGCAGCTAGGATGGTGCAGCCCGGTGAGGGAGGGGCGTCCACCATCACTGACGCAATCCGCCCCAACTGAAGTACCGCCCAGGGCTGATGCAGCCTGCTGTTGCCGAGGCAACCTGCCATAACAGAGAGACTCCCCCAGGAGGGGGGAGCGCTTCACAGCTGAAGGGAGACAAGCGGCGACAGGGCGGATCCGGGCTAGCAGGTCAGAGCCCCGGCAGGCAAATAGTAAATAGACTGCCTCCTAGTGGGGCAGGACAGTGCAACAGATACTCATAAAGAAAGCCCCAACTCCCTGAGACAGAGCATCTAAGGGGGGGAAAAAAGTGGTGTTTTATGAGTTCTAATGCAGCAGACATAAACAACCTCCCAACAACTCTGAATGAACAATGGAGCTCACAGCTCAGCACTGGAGCTCCTATAAAGCACAGACCGTCTCATCAAGCAGCTCCCTGACCCCAGTATATCCAAAGAGTCATCCCATAAAAAGGACTAATCAGACTGACATTTGGTGGGCAACATTCTGGAAAAAAGACAGCGGAAGAAAAAACTGGTATCATCCCTCATTGTTCCACAGCTGCTACAGGTACAGTCCAGACAAGCAGGGCCTGGAGTGGACCTCAGCACTCATACAACAGAGGGGCAAGACCATTAGAAGGAAAACTAAGTAACAGAAATACTTCATCAACAATCTCAGCATCCACACAGAGACCCAATTAAAAAATCAGCAACTACTAAGACGACAGGTGCATAAATCCATAAAGATGGGTAGAAACCAGCGCAAAAAGGAGGAAAACACATGAAACCAAAACACCTCACCTCCTACAAAGGACCAAAACTCCTCACCAGCAAGGGAACAAAGCTGGACGAAGAATGAGTGTGACGAAATGACTGAATCAGACTTCAGAAAGTGGATAAAGAGAAACTTCAGTTAGCTAAAAGAACATGTTCTAAATCAGTGCAGAAAAACTAAGAATTTTGAAAAAAGATTTGAAAAAAGATTCGAGGAATTGATAAGAAGAATGGACAACTTAGAGAGGAATATGAATGAAATGAAGAAGCTGAAAGACACAACACGAGAACATCATGAAGCATGCACAAGTTTCAACAGCCAAATTGACCAAGCAGAAGAAAGAATATCAGAAGTCAAAGATTAACTCAATGAAATAAAACGTGAAAGGAAGATTAAAGAAAAAAGCACAAAAAGGAATGAACAAAATCTCCAAGAAATGTGGGACAATGTGAAGAGACCCAACCTACGTTTGATAGGTGTACCAGAATGTGATCAAGAGAATGAATCCAAGCTGGAAAACACTCTTCAGGATATTATCCGGGAAAATTTCCCCAACCTAGCAAGACAGGTTAATACTCAACTCCAGGAAATACAGAGAACACCACAACGATACTCTGCAAGAACAGCAACCCCAAGGCACATAATCATCAGATTCGTAAGGATTGAAATTAAGGAGAAAATACTAAGGGCAGCCAGAGAGAAAGGTCGGGTCATCGACAAAGGGAAGTCCATCAGACTCACAGCAGATCCCTCAGCAGAGACTCTAAAACCCAGAAGAGAGTGATGGCCAATATTCAACATCCTTAAAGAAAAGAACTTTCAACCCAGAATTTTACATCCAGCCAAACGGAGCTTCATAAGTGAAGAAAAAATAAAATCCTTCATGAACAAGCAAGTACTCAGAGATTTTGTCACCACTAGGCCTGCTTTACAGGAGCTCCTGTAAGAGGCACTACACATAGAAAGAAACAACCAGTACCAGCCATCCTAAAAGCATACCAAATGCTAAAGACCATCAACAAAATAAAGAATCTACATGAACCAATGGGCAAAACAGCCAGCTAGCATCAAAATGGCAGTATCAAATTCACACGTAACAATATTAACCCTAAATGTAAATGGGCTAAATGCACCAATCAAAAAACACAGACTGGCGAATTGGATACAAAACCACAACCCATTGGTGTGCTCTATTCAGAAAACCCACCTCACAGGCAAAGATACACAAAGTCTCAAAATAAAAGGATGAAGGAAGATTTACCAAGCAAATGGAGAGCAAAAAACAGCCGGAGTTGCAATTCTCGTCTCTGATAAAATAGACTTTAAAGCAACAAAGATCAAAAGGGACAAAGAAGGTCATTACCTAATGGTAAAAGGATCCATACAAGAAGAAGAGCTGAGGAGGAGGCAAGATGGCGTCGTAGAGGCGACTCAGGATTGCAGCTCTCAGTGAAGGCGCAGAGGATGAGACCTAGCTGCATTCTCGGATGTTCCTTTTATGCCCACAGAGCGTTGAAAGTCCCAGGTGTGGGAGAGACACGGGATGCTAGTGCAGCCGGCTAATGCAGCCGGGTCCCACCGCCTCTTCAGCCAGCACCGCAGCGGGATCCGGCGCGGAACTCACTGGTCTGGGTGCCCTGTTAAACCGGCAATCTGAGATTTGGAAGGGCAGATTGGCATGTTCATCTGATGGAACGGGACTTGGACAATGAGCCAGACCAGGAGTTTCCTTGGAAGCGTGATCTGACCCGGGGTAGTGGGCAGCAGCATGGGAGATTGCATGGATCCCAGTGCCCTATTGGCAGGCTACTGGGGCACCAGTGAGAGAGTAGACCTTTCAGCTTGGGGAGAGGAAGAGAGAGAGAGAGAGGACGGACTCTGAGGCAGGGAGCTGGGTGATCGGGCTCAGCGGGTCCCACGCTCACGGGGACAAGAAGGCCGGCGACTGGAGATGTTTGGGGCTGAGAGTTTTGCTGCTGGCATCTAGGACGGTGCAGCCCGGTGAGGGAGGGGCGTCCACCATTGCTGACGCAGTCCACCCCCACTGAAGTACCGCCCAGGACTGATGCAGCCTGCCATTGCTGAGGCAACCTGCCATAACAGAGAGACTCCGCGCTCCACAGCAGAAGGGAGCCCAGCAGCAATAGGGCAGACCCGTGCTAGCAGGTCAGAGCCCCGACAGGCAAATAGTGAATAGACTGCCGCCTAGTGGGGCAGGACAGTGCAACAGATACTCATAAAGAAAGCCCCAACTCCCTGAGACAGAGCATCTAAGGGGGAAAAAAAGGGTGGAGTTTTATGAGTTCTATAGCAGCAGACATAAACAACTTCCCAACAACGCTAAATGAACAACGGAGCTCACAGCTCAGCACTGCAGCTCCTATAAAGCACAGACTGTCTCCTCAAGAAGCTCCCTGACCCCTGTATATCCAAGGAGTCACCCCAGAAAAGAAATAATCAGACTGAGATTTGGCTGGCATTATTCTGGAACAAGGACAGCAGAAGAAGAAAGTGGCATCATCCCTCACTGTTCCGCAGCTGCTGCAGGTATACCCCAGACAAGAAGGGCCTGAAGTGGACCTCAGGACTCATACAGCAGAGGGGATAGACCATTAGAGGTAAAACTAAGTAACAGAAATACTTCATCATCAACAATCTCAGCGTCCACACAGAGACCCAATTGAAAAATCAGCAACTACTAAGACGACAGGCGGATAAATCCTTAAAAATGGGAAGAAACCAGCTCAAAAAGGAGGAAAGCACCCGAAACCAAAACACCTCACCTCCAAAAATGGACCAAAACTCCTCACCAGCACGGGAACAAAGCTGGATGGAGAAAGAATGTGACGAACTGACAGAATAAGACTTCAGAAAGTGGAAAATGAGAAACTTCAGTGAGCTAAAGAAACATGTACTAAACCAGTGCAAAGAAACTAAGAACCTTGAAAAAAGATTTGAAAAAAGATTCTAGGAATTGATAACAAGAATGGACAACTTAGAGAGGAATATGAATGAATTGAAGGAGCTGAAAAACACAACACGAGAAGTTCAGGAAGCATGCACAAGTTTCAACAGCCGAATTGACCAAGCAGAAGAAAGAATATCAGAAGTTGAAGATGAACTCAATGAAATAGAACGAGAAACCAAGATTAAAGAAAAAAGTACAAAAAGGAATGAACAAAATCTCCAAGAAATGTGGGACTATGTGCAGAGACCCAACCTACGTTTGATAGGTGTACCAGAATGCGACGAAGAGAATGAATCCAAGCTGGAAAACACTCTTCAGGATATTATCCAGGAAAATTTCCCCAACCTAGCAAGACAGGTCAATACTCAACTCCAGGAAATACAGAGAACACCACAAAGATACTCCACAAGAAGAGCAACCCCAAGGCACATAATCGTCAGATTCACCAAGGTTGAAACGAAGGAGAAAATACTAAGGGCAGCCAGAGAGAAAGGTCGGGTCACCCACAAAGGGAAGCCCATCAGACTCACAGAAGATCTCTCAGCAGAGACTCTACAAGCCAGAAGAGAGTGGGGGCCAATATTCAACATCCTTAAAGAAAAGAACTTTCAACCCAGAATTTCATATTCAGCCAAACTGAGCTTCATAAGTGAAGGAAAAATAAAATCCTTCACGAACAAGCAAGTACTCAGAGATTTTGTCACCACTAGGCCTGCTTTACAAGAGCTCCTGAAAGAGGCACTACACATAGAAAGAAACAACCAGTTCCAGCCATCCTAAAAGCATACCAAATGCTAAAGGCCATCAACAAAATGAAGAATGTACATGAAGCAACGGGCAAAACAGCCAGCTAGCATCAAAATGGCAGTATCAAATTCACACATAACAATACTAACCCTGAATGTAAATGGGCTAAATGAACCAATCAAAAGACACACACTGGCAAATTGGATAAAAAACCAAAACCCATCGGTGTGCTGTATCCAGGAAACCCACCTCACACGCAAAGATACAAAAAGTTTCAAAATAAAAGGATGGAGGAAGATTTTCCAAGCTAATGGAGAGCAGAGAAAAGCAGGAGTTGCCATTCTCATCTCTGATAAAATAGACTTTAAAGAAACAAAGATCAAAAGGGACAAAGAAGGTCATTACGTAATGGTAAAAGGATCAATACAACAAGAAGAGCTAACGATTCTAAATATATATGGACCCAATGTAGAAGCACCCAAATATATAAGGCAAGTTCTTAAGGACTTACAAAGAGACTTAGACTCCCACACAATGATAGTGGGAGACTTTAACACTCCACTGTCAATAGAAGACAGATCAACCAGACAGAAAATTAACAAGGATATCCAGGACTTGAACTCAGACCTGGAACAAGCAAACCTGATAGACTTTTACAGAACTCTCCATCCCAAATCCACAGAATATACATTCTTCTCAGCACCACATCACACCTACTCCAAAATTGACCACATAATTGGAAGTAAAGCACTCCTCAGCAAATGCAAAACAACGGAAATCATAACAAACAGTCTCTCAAACCATAGTGCAATCAAGGTGGAACTCAGAATTCAGAAAATAACTCAGAACCACACAGCTTCATGGAAACTGAACAACTGGCTCTTGAATGTTGATTGGATAAACAATGAAATGAAGGCAGAAATAAGGAAGTTCTTTGAAACCAAGGAGAATGAGGACACAAAGTACCAGAATCTCTGGGACACATTTAAAGCAGTCTGTAGAGGAAAATACATAGCAATAAGTGCCCACATGAGAAGAGTGGAGAGATCCAAAATTGACACCCTATCATCAAAATTAAAAGAGCTAGAGGACCAAGATCAAAAAAGCTCAAAACCTAGCCGAAGACAAGAAATAACTAAGATCAGAGCAGAACTGAAGGAGATAGAGACAAGAAAAACCCTTCAAAAAATCAATAAATCTAAGAGCTGTTTTTTTGAAAATATCAACAAAATATACAGACTGATAAAAAAGAAAAGAGAGAACAACCAAATAGATGCAATAAAAAACGATAAAGGGGAAATCACCACAGATTCCACAGAAATTCAATGCATCATCAGAGAATACTACAAACATCTCTATGCACACAAACTAGTAAATCAGGAAGAAATGGATAAATTCCTGGACGCCTGTGTCCTCCCAAACCTAAACCAAGAGGAAACCGAAACTATGAATAGACCAATAACAAGGTCTGAAGTTGAGGCAGCAATTAAAAGCCTGCCACACAAAAAAAGCCCAGGTCCAGATGGGTTCACAGCTGAATTCTACCAGACAAACAAAGGGGATCTGGTACCATTCTTTCTGAAACTATTCCAAATAATCCAAAAAGAGGGAACCCTTCCCAAATCATTTTATGAGACCAACATCATACTGATACCAAAACCCGGCAGAGACTCAACAAGAAAAGAAAACTTCAGGCCAATATCCATGATGAACATAGATGCAAAAATCTTCAATAAAATACTGGCAAATCGATTGCAACGGCACATTAAAAAACTTATCCATCATGATCAAGTAGGATTCATCCTGGGGATGCAAGGCTGGTTCAACATACGCAAGTCAATAAATGTAATTCACCACATAAACAGAAGCAAAAACAAAAAACACATGATTATCTGAATTAACGCAGAGAAGGCAATTGAAAAAATTCGACAGCCCTTTATGCTAAAAACCCTCAATAAACTTGGTATTGATAGAACATATCTCAAAGTAATTAAAGCTATTTACGACAAACCAATAGCCAATATCATACTTAATGGGCAAAAACTGGAAGCATTCCCTTTGAAATCCGACAATAGACAGGAATGCCCTCTCTCACCACTTCTATTCAACATAGTACTGGAAGTTCTAGCCAGAGCAATCAGGCAAGAAAAAGAAATAAAGGGTATTCAAATAGGAAAGGCGGAAGCCAAATTGTCTCTATTTGCAGACGACATGATAGTATACCTAGGAGACCCCATCACCTCAGCCCAAAAGCTCCTCCAACGGATAAGCAACTTCAGAAAAGTCTCAGGATATAAAATCAATATTCAAAAATCACAAGCTTTCCTATACACCAATAACAGACTTAAAGATAACCAAATTAAGAACGAACTGACATTCACAATTGCTACAAAGAAAATAAAATACCTAGGAATACAACTCACTAGAAATGTAAGGGACCTCTTTAAGGAAAATTACAAACAACTGCTCAACGAAATCAGAGAGGACACAAACAGATGGAGAAACATTCCATGTTCGTGGTTAGGAAGAATCAATATTGTGAAAATGGCTATACTGCCCAAAGTAATTTACACATTCAATGCTATCCCCATCAAACTACCATTGAATTTCTTCACAGAACTGGAAAAAACCACCATGAATTTCATATGGAACCAAAAAAGAGCCCGCATAGCCAAGTCAATTCTAAGCAAAAAGAACACAGCGGGAGGCATCACGCTACCAGACTTCAAACTATACTACAAGGCTACAGTAATCAAAACAGTATGGTACTGTTACCAAAACAGAGATATAGACCAATGGAAGAGAACAGAGGCATCGGAGGCAACACAACATATCTACAACCATAAAATCTGATAAACCAGACAAAAACAGGCAATTGGGAAAGGATTCCCTATTTAATAAATGGTGTTGGGAAAACTGGCTAGCCATGTGCAGAAAGCAGAAACTGGACCCCTTTCTGACACCTTACACTAAAATTAACTCCAGATGTATTAAAGACTTAAACGTAAGACCTGACACCATAAAAATCCTAGAGGAAAATCTAGGCAAAACCGTTCAGGACATAGGAGTAGGCAAGGACTTCATGAACAAAACACCAAAAGCATTGGCAACAAAAGCCAAAATAGACAAATGGGACCTAATCAAACTCCACAGCTTCTGCACGGCAAAAGAAACAGTCACTAGAGTGAATCAGCAACCATCAGAATGGGAAGAAATCTTTGGAGTTTACACATCTGACAAAGGGCTGATATCCAGAATTTACAAAGAACAAAAACAGATTTACAGGAAAAAAACAAACAAGCCCATTCAAAAATGGGCAAAGGTTATGAACAGAAACTTTACCAAAGAAGACATACATGAGGCCAAGAAACATATGAAAAAGTGCTCATCATCATTGGTGATTAGAGAGATACAAATCAAAACCACATTGAGATATCATCTCACGCCAGTTAGAATGGCGATCATTAAAAAATCTGGAGACAGCAGATGCTGGAGAGGATGTGGAGAAATAGGAACACTCTTACACTGTTGGTGGGAGTGTAAATTAGTTCAACCCTTGTGGGAGACAGTGTGGCAATTCCTCAGGGACCTAGAAATAGAAATTCCATTTGACCCAGCAATCCCATTACTGGGTATATATCCAAAGGACTATAAATCGTTCTACTATAAGGACACATGCACACGAATGTTCATTGCAGCAATGTTTATAATAGCAAAGAACTGGAACCAACCCAAATGCCCAACGATGATAGACTGGACTGGGAAAATGTGGCACATATACACCATGGAATATTATGCAGCAATCAAAAATGATGAGTTTGTGTCCTTTGTAAGGACATGAATGAATCTGGAGAACATCATTCTCAGCAAACTGACACAAGAACAGAAAAAGAAATACTGCATATACTCACTCATAGGTGGGTGAGAAAAATGAGAACACATGGACACAGAGAGGTGGTCTACTATACACTGGGGACTGTTGGGGGAAATGGGTGAGGGACAGCGTGGGGGGCCTGGGGATGAATACCAAGTGTGGGTGAAGGGGAGGAAGGCAGCAAAACACACTGCCATGTGTGTACCTATGCATCTATCTTGCACGTTCTGCACATGTACTGCAAAACCTATAATGCAATAAAAATTAAAAAAAATAAACTATAATTGGGAAATCACCGCAGAATCTACAGAAATTCAAACCATCATCAGAGAATACTACAAACAACTCTGTGCACATAAACTAGTAAACCAGGAAGAAATGGATAAATTCCTGGACTCCTGTGTCCTCCCAAGCTGAAACCAGGAGGAAGCCGAAACTATGAATAGAACAATAACAAGGTCTGAAGTTGAGGCAGCAATTAAGAGCCTACCACACAAAAAAACCCAGGTCCAGACGGGTTCACAGTTGAATTCTACCAGACACACAAAGAGGATCTGGTACCATTCCTTTTGAAACTATTCCGAATAATTCAAAAAGAGGGAACCCTTCCCAAATCATTTTATGAGACCAACGACATCCTGATACCAAAACCCGGCAGAGACTCAACAAGAAAAGAAAACTTCAGGCCAATATTCATGATGAACATAGATCCAAAAATCTTCAGTAAAATACTGGCAAACTGATTGCAACAGCACATTAAAAACTTATCTATCATGATCAAATAGGATTCATCCCGGGCATGCAAGGCTGGTTCAACATACGCAAGTCTATAAATGTAATTCACTACATAAACACAAACAAAAACAAAAACCACATGATTATCTCAATTGACACAGAGAAGGCATTTGACAAAATTCATCAGCCCTTTATGCTAAAAACTCTCAATAATCTCGGTATTGATGGAACAAATCTCAAAGTAATAAAAGATATTTATGACAAACCAACAGCCAATATCATCCTTAATGGGCAAACCTGGAAGCATTCCCTTTGAAATCTGGCACTAGACAAGGATGCCCTCTCTCACCACTCCTATTCAACATAGTACTGGAAGTTCTAGCCAGAGCAATCAGGCAAGAAAAAGTCTTGGCTATGCGGGCTCTCTTTTGGTTCCATATGAAGTTCATGGTGGTTTTTTCCAGTTTTGTGAAGAAATTCAATTGTAGTTTGATGGGAATAGCATTGATTGTGTAAATTACTTTGGGCAGTATAGACATTTTCACGATATTGATTCTTCCTAATCACGATCATGGAATATTTCTCCATCTGTTTGTGTCCTTTCTTATTTCGGTGAGCAGTGGTTTGTAATTTTTCTTGAAGAGGTCCTTACGTTTCTTGTGAGTTGTATTCCTAGGTATTTTATTTTCTTGTTAGCAATTGTGAATGGCAGTTGTTCTTGATTTGGTTCTCCTTAAGTCTTTTATTGGTGTATAGGAATGCTTGTGATTTTTGCACATTGATATTATGTCCTGAAACTTTGCTGAATTTGTTTATCAGTTTCAGGAGCTTTTGGGCTGAGGTGATGGGGTCTTCTAGGTATACTATCATGTCATCTGCAAATAGAGACAATTTGGCTTCCTCCTTTCTTATTCGAATACCCTTTATTTATTTTTTTTGCCTGATTGCTCTGGCTAGATCTTCTAGTACTATGTTGAATAGGAGTGGTGAGAGAGGGCATTCTTGTCTCGTGCTGGATTTCAAAGGGAATGCTTCCAGTTTTTGCCCATTAAGTATGATATTGGCTGTTGATTTGTCATAAATAGCTTTTATTACTTTGAGATATGTTCCATCAATACCGAGTTTATTGAGAGTTTTTAGCATAAAGCGCTGTTGAATTTTGTCAAATGCCTTCTCTGTGTCAATTGAGATAAGCATGTGGTTTTTGTTTTTAGTTCTGTTAAGGTGGTGAATGACGTTTATAGACTTGCGTATGTTGAACCATACGCCCGGGATGAATGCTACTTTATCATGATGGATACGTTATTTAATGTGCTGTTGCAATCGGTTTGCCAGTATTTTATTGAAGATTTTTGCATCTATGTTCATCATGGATATTGGCCTGACGCTTTCTTTTCTTGTTGAGTCTCTGCCGAGTGTTGGTATAAGGATGATGTTGGTCTCATAAAATGATTTGGGAAGGGTACCCTCTTTTTGGATTATTTGGAATAGTTTCAGAAGGAATGATATCAGCTCTTTGTGTGTCTGGTAGAATTCGGCTGTGAATTCATCTGGACCAAAACTTTATTTGTGTGGTAAGCTCTTATATGCTCCCTCTACTTCAGACCTTGTTATTGTTCTATTCATAGTTTCGGCTTCTTCATGATTTAGGCTTGGGAGGACACAGGTGTCCAGGAATTTATCCATTTCTTCCTGGTTTCCTAGTTTATGTTCATGGAGTTGTTTGTAGTATTCTCTGATGATGAAACCAGCTCTTGGATTTACTGATTTCTTGAAGGGCTTTTCGTGTCTCCATCTCCTTCAGTTCTGCTCTTATCTTACTTATTTCTTGTCTTTGGCTAGATTTTGAGGGATTTTTTATCTGGCTTCCCTAGCCCTTTCAATTTTGACGATAGGGTGCCACTCTTCTCATGTGGCACTTATTGCTGTATATTTTCCTCTGCAGACTGCCTTAAATGTGTCCCAGAGATTCTGGTATGTTGTGTCTTTATTCTCATTGGTTTTGAAAAACTTTATTTCTGCCTTTATTTCAATGTTTATCCAATCAACATTCAAGAGCCAGTTCTTCAATTTCTATGAAGCTGTGCTGTTCTGAGTTGGTTTCTGAATTTTGAGTTCTAACTTGATTGCACTATGGTCTGAGAGACTGTTTGTTATGATTTCAGTTGTTTTGCATTTGCTGAGGAGTGATTTACTTCCAATTATGTGGTCAATTTTGGAGTAGGTTTGATGTGGTGCTGAGAAGAATGTATTTTCTTTGGATTTGGGATGGAGAGTTTTGTAAATGTCTATCAGGTTTGCTTGTTCCAGGTCTGAGTTCAAGTCCTGGATATCCTTGTTAATATTCTGTCTGGTTGATCTGTCTGATATTGACAGTGGAGTGTTAAAGCCTCCCACTATTATTGTGTGGGAGTCTAAGTCTTCTTGTAGGTCGTTAAGAAGTTTCCTTATATATCTGGTTGCTGCTGTATTGGGTCCATATATACTTAGTATCGTTACCCTTCTTGTTGTATCAATGCTTTTACCATTATGTAATGACCTTCTTTGTCTCTTTTGATCATTGTTCCTTTAAAGTCTATTTTATCAGAGATGAGAATTGCAACTCCTGCTTTTTTTTTCCTCTCCATTTACTTGGTAAATCTTCCTCTATCTTTTGATTTTGAACCTTTTTGAATCTTTGCATGTGAGATGGGTTTCCTGGATACAGCACACCAATGGGTTTTGGATTTTTATCCAATTTTCCAGTCTGTGTCTTTTGATTGGTGCATTTAGCCCATTTACCTTTAGGGTTAATATTGTTATGTGTGAGTTTGATACTGCCATTTTGATACTATCTGGTTGTTTTGTCCCTTGATTGATGCAGTTTCTTTATTTTGTTGATGCGCTTAACATTTGGTATGTTTTCATAATGGCTGGTACTGGTTGTTCCTTTCTATGTGTAGTGCCTCTTTTAGGAGCTCTTGTAAAGGAGGCCTGGTGGGGACAAAATCTCTGAGTTCTTGCTTGTTGGCAAAAGATTTTATTCTTCCTTCACTTATGAAGCTCAGTTTGGCTGGATATAAAATTCTGGGTTGAAAGTTCTTTTCTTTATGGATGTTGAATATTGGCCCCCACTCTCTTCTGGCTTGTAGAGTTTCTGCTGAGGGATATGCTGTGAGTCTGATGGGCTTCACTTTTTGTGTAACCCGACCCTTTTCTCTGGCTGCCCTTAGTATTTTCTACTTCATTTCAACCCTGGTGAATCTGATGATTATGTGCCTTGGGATTGCTCTTCTTGTAGAATATCTTTGTGGTGTTCTCTGTATTTCCTGGAGTTGAGTATTGGACTGCCTTGCTAGGTTGGGGAAATTTTCGTGGATAATATACTGAGGAGTGTTTTCCACCTTGGATTCATTGTCTTCATCACATTTAAGTACAACTATCAAACAAAGGTTAGGTCTATTCCCATAGTCCCACATTTCTTGGAGATTTTGTTCATTCCTCTTTGCTCTATTTTCTTTAATCTTGGTTTTGCTTTTAATGTCATTGAGTTGATCTTCGACTTCTGATATTCTTTCTTTTGCCTGGTCAATTCGGCTGTTGAAACGTGTGCATGTTTCACAAAGTTCTCGTGTTGTGTTTTTCAGCTCCTTCAATTCATTCATATTCCTCTCTATGTTGTCCAATCTTGTTATCATTTCCTCGAATTCTTTTTCAAATCTTTTTTCAAGGTTCTTAGTTTTTTTGCATTGATTTAGAACATGTTCTTTTAGCTCACTGAAGTTTCCAATTATCCACCTTCTGAAGTCTGATTCGTCAACAGTCTATTATATATGGCAACAACATCAAAGCCTGAGTGAGTAATACACAACTTTAGAATAGTCACTAGTCTATTCCATATGCCCAAATATTCAAAGTTAAAGTTAATAATACACACATGTGGACTAGTCAAAAAACAATTTCATATGGCCAACGTTTTAGAGCCTCAGTGAATAATACATACCTGGGGAATACTCGGGACGCTTTTACATATGGCATCTATTTCAGAGATTCATTGAATAAGAAACAACTCTATTGTTGTCAGAATTCTATTTCGTATAGTCACATATTCAGAAACCAACTGAATGACATACATCTTAAGGAAAGTCAAGATTATATTTTATATAGCCACATATTCAGAAAAAAACTGAGTAACATACACCATGGAAATGTCAGGATTCTATTTCGTAGGGACACACATATAGATGCTGAATGTAAAATCTCACACCTGCTGAGTATTCAGGAGTCTCTATTTTATGGCCACTCATTCCGAGCCTCACAGAATAATACAGAACTTTGGAAATTCAGGAGTGTATTTGCCATGGCCACCTATTCAGAACCTCATTGAAGAATCATATATATCTGGAAAATACTCTGGATTCTATTATATGTAGCCACTTATTCAGAGACTCACTGAATAATGAACACCCAGGGAATAGACTGCAGACTATTTGATATGACGGTTCACCCAGTAACTCAGTGAAAATGAACAACAGAGAAGTAGTCAAGAGGATAGAGTCATGAGTCTATTTTCTGTGATAACTCGTTCAGAAACTCACTGAAATATAACTACCTTGGAAATAGTCAGAGTCCAGGTCATATGGCCACTCAATCAAAGAACTACCGAATAATGCACAATGGGGCAATAGTTAGGAGTCTATTTCATATTGCCTCTCATTGAGAGTTTCACTGAATAATAAATAGCTATGGAGAAGTCAGGACCCACTTTAAGGTAGACCCAAATTATGAACCTACATGAATGATACACACAAGTGTGATAGTCAGGAGACTATTTGATATGGACACTTATAAAGCACCTCTTTGAATACTGAACATTTGAAAAAATCAGTAGTCTATTTCATATGGTGATTCGTTTGGAGAGTCAAAAAATAACGGACACCTGAGAAGGAAAGGAAGATGGCGTCGTAGAAGTGACTCAGGATTGCAGCTCTCAGTGATGGCGCAGAGGGTGAGTCCTAGCCGCATTCTCGGATGGACTTTTCTAGCCCACAGAGCGTTGAAAGTCCCACAGGACGCTAGTAAAGTAAAACCGGCTAACGCAGCCCTCTGGCACGGCGGCTTCGGCCGGCGCCGCTTAGGCCGGCGCCGCAGCAGGACCCGGCACGGAACTCACTGGTCTGGGCGCCCTGTTAAACCGGCAATCTGAGAGTTTGAAGGGCAGATTGGCACGTCCATCTGATTGAACGGGACTTGGACAGTGAGCCAGACTAGGAGTGTCCTGGGAGTTTCCTGGGAAGCGTGATCTGAGCCGGTGAAGTGGGCAGTGGCACGGGAGATCGCACGGATCCCAGTGCCCTATCAGCAGGCTCCTGGGGTGCCAGTGAGAGAGTCGAACTTTAAGCTTGCGGAGAGGCAGGGAGAGAGAGAGAGGACGGACTCTGAGGCAGGGAGCTGGGTAATCAGGCTCAGCGGGTCCCACCCTCACAGGGACAAGCAGGGCAATGACTGGAGATGCTTGGCGCTGAGAGTTTTGCTGCCGGCATCTAGGACAGTGCAGCCCGGTGAGGGAGGGGCGTCCACCACCGCTGACACAATCCGCCCCTATTGAAGTACCGCCCAGGGCCAAAGCAGCCTGCCATTGCCAAGGCAACCTGCCATAACAGAGAGACTCCCAGGAGACGGGAGCTCTCCACAGCAGAAGGGAGCCCAGCAGCAACAGGGCAGAACCGCGCTAGTGGGTCAGAGCCCCGGCAGGCAAATAGTGAATAGACTGCCACCTAGTGGGGCAGGACAGTGCAACAGATACTCATAAAGAAAGCCCCAACTCCCTGAAACAGTGCATATAAGGGGGGGAAATAAAAGGGTGGTGTTTTATGAGTTCTATTACAGCAGACATAAACAACCTCCCAACAACCCTGAATGAACAACGGAGCTCACAGCTCAGCACTGGAGCTACTATAAAGCACAAACCGTCTCCTTAAGCAGCTCCCTGACCCCTGTATATCCAAAGAGTCACCGCAAAAAAAAGACTAATCAGACTGACATTTGGCGGGCATCATTCTGGAACAAAGACAGCAGAAGAAGAAACTGGTATCATCCCTCACTCTTCCACAGCTGCTACAGGTATACTCCAGACAAACGGGGCCTGGAGTGGACCTCAGCACTCATACAGCAGAGGGGCTAGACCACTAGAAGGGAAACTAAGTAACAGAAATACTTCATCATCAACAATCTCAGCATCCACACAGAGACCCAATTGAAAAATCAGCAACTACAAAGATGACAGGCGGATAAATCCATAAAGATGGGAAGAAACCAGCGCAAAAAGGAGGAAAACACCCGAAACCAAAACACCTCACCTCCTACAAAGGACCAAAACTCCTCACCAGCAAGGGAACAAAGCTGGACGGAGAATGAGTGTGACGAAATGACGGAATCAGACTTCAGAAAGTGGATAATGAGAAACTTCATTGAGCTAAAAGAACATGTTCTAAATCAGTGAAAAGAAACTAAGAACCTTGAAAAAAGATTTGAAAAAAAATTCGAGGAATTGATAACAAGAATGGAAAACTTAGAGAGGAATATGAATGAATTGAAGGAGCTGAAAAACACAACACAAGAACTTCGTGAAGCATGCACAAGTTTCAACAGTCGAATTGACCAAGCAGAAGAAAGAATATCAGAAATTGAAGATCAACCCAATGAAATAAAACGTGAAACCAAGATTAAAGAAAAAAGCACAAAAAGGAATGAACAAAATCTCCAAGAAATGTGGGACTATGTGAAGAGACCCAACCTACGTTTGATAGGTGTACCAGAATGTGATCAAGAGAATGAATCTAAGCTGGAAAACACTCTTCAGGATATTATCCAGGAAAATTTCCCCAACCTAGCAAGACAGGTCAATGCTGAACTCCAGGAAATACAGAGAACACCACAAAGATACTCCGCAAGAAGAGCAACCCCAAGGCACATAATCGTCAGATTCACCAGGGTTGAAATGAAGGAGAAAATACTAAGGGCAGCCAGAGAGAAAGGTCGGGTCACCCACAAAGGGAAGCCCATCAGACTCACAGCAGATCTCTCGGCAGAGACTCTGCAAGCCAGAAGAGAGTGGGGGCCAATATTCAAATTCCTTAAAGAAAAGAGCTTTCAACCCAGAATTTCATATCCAGCCAAACTGAGCTTCATAAGTGAAGGGAAAATAAAATCCTTCACGAACAAGCAAGTACTCAGAGATTTTGTCATCACTAGGTCTGCTTTACAAGAGCTCCTGAAAGAGGCACTACACATAGAAAGAAACAACCAGTTCCAGCCATCCTAAAAGCATACCAAATGCTAAAGACCATCAACAAAATGAAGAATGTACATAAACCAATGGGCAAAACAGCCAGATAGCATCAAAATGGCAGTATCAAATTCACACATAACAATATTAACCCTGAATGTAAATGGGCTAAATGCACCAATCAAAAGACACAGACTGGCAAATTGGATAAAAAACCAAAACCCATCAGTGTGCTGTATCCAGGAAACCCACCTCACACACAAAGATACACAAAGGCTCAAAATAAAAGGATGGAGGAAGATTTACCAAGCAAATGGAGAGCAAAAAAAAAGCAGGAGTTGCAATTCTCATCTCTGATAAAATAGACTTTAAAGTAACAAAGATCAAAAGGGACAAAGAAGGTCACTATATAATGGTGAAAGGATCGATACAACAAGAAGAGCTAACGATTCTAAATATATATGGACCCAATGTAGGAGCACCCAAATATATAAGGCAAGTTCTTAATGACTTACAAAGAGACTTAGACTCCCACACAATAATAGTGGGAGACTTTAACACTCCACTGTCAATAGCAGACAAATCAACCAGACAGAAAATTAACAAGGATATCCAGGACTTGAACTCAGACCTGAAACAAGCAAACCTGATAGACATTTACAGAACTCTCCACCCCAAATACACAGAATATACATTCTTCTCAGCACCACATCACACTTACTCCAAAATTGACCACATAATTGGAAGTAAAGCACTCCTCAGCAAATGCAAAACAACTGAAATCATAACAAACAGTCTCTCAGACCATAGTGCAATCAAGTTGGAACTCAGAATTCAGAAAATAACTCAGAACCGCACAGCTTCATGGAAACTGAACAACTGGCTCTTGAATGTTGATTGGATAAACAATGAAATGAAGGCAGAAATAAAGAAATTCTTTGAAACCAACGAGAATGAAGACACAACATACCAGAATCTCTGGGACACATTTAAAGCAGTCTGTAGAGGAAAATATATAGCAATAAGTGCCCACATGAGAAAAGTGGAGAGATCCAAAATTGACACCCTATCGTCAAAATTGAAAGAGCTAGAGAAGCAAAATCAAAAAAGCTCAAAACCTAGCCGAAGACAAGAAATAACTAAGATCAGAGCAGAACTGAAGGAGATAGAGACAAGAAAAACCCTTCAAAAAATCAACAAATCAAAGAGCTGGTTTTTTGAAAAGATCAACAAAATAGACAGACCACTAGCCAGACTGATAAAAAAGAAAAGAGAGAACAACCAAATAGATGCAATAAAAAACGATAAAGGGGAAATCACCACAGATTCCACAGAAATTCAAACCATCATCAGAGAATACTACAAACAACTCTATGCACACAAACTAGTAAATCAGGAAGAAATGGATAAATTCCTGGATGCCTGTGTCCTCCCAAGCCTAAACCAGGAGGAAGCCGAAACTATGAATAGACCAATAACAAGGTCAGAAGTTGAGGCAGCAATTAAGAGCCTACCACACAAAAAAAGCCCAGGTCCAGATGGGTTAACAGCTGAATTCTACCAGACACAAAGTGGATCTGGTACCATTCCTTCTGAAACTATTCCAAATAATCCAAAAACAGGGAACCCTTCCCAAATCATTTTATGAGACCAACATCATCCTGATACCAAAACCTGGCAGAGACTCAACAAGAAAAGAAAACTTCAGGCCAATATCCATGATGAACATAGAAGCAAAAATCTTCAATAAAATACTGGCAAATCGATTGCAACAGCACTTTAAAAAACTTATCCATCATGATCAAGTAGGATTCATCCCAGGGATGCAAGGCTGGTTCAACATATGCAAGTCTATAAATGTAATTCACCACATAAACAGAAGCAAAAACAAAAACCACATGATTATCTCAATTGACGCAGAGAAGGCATTTGACAAAATTCAACAGCCCTTTATGCTAAAAACCCTCAATAAACTTGGTATTGATGGAACATATCTCAAAGTAATAAAAGCTATTTACGACAAACCAACAGCCAATATCATACTTAATGGGCAAAAACTGGAATCATTCCCTTTGAAATCCGGCACTAGACAAGGATGCCCTCTCTCACCACTTCTATTCAACATAGTACTGGAAGTTCTAGCCAGAGCAATCAGGCAAGAAAAAGAAATAAAGGGTATTCAAATAGGAAAGTTGGAAGCCAAATTGTCTCTATTTGCAGACGACATGATAGTATACCTAGAAGACCCCATCACCTCAGCCCAAAAGCTCCTGCCCCTGATAAGCAACTTCAGCAAAGTCTCAGGATATAAAATCAATGTGCAAAAATCACAAGCATTCCTATACACCAATAACAGACTTAAAGAGAACCAAATTAAGAACGAACTGCCATTCACAATCGCTACAAAGAAAATAAAATACCTAGGAATACAACTCACTAGGAATGTAAGGGACCTCTTTAAGAAAAACTACAAACACCTGCTCAACGAAATAAGAGAGGACACAAAGAGATGGAGAAACATTCCATGTTCGTGGTTGGGAAGAATCAACATTGTGAAAATGGCTATACTGCCCAAAGTAATTTACACATTCAATGCTATCCCCATCAAACTACCATTGAATTTCTTCATAGAACTGGAAGAAACCACCATGAATTTCATATGGAAACAAAAAAGAGCCCGCATAGCCAAGTCAATTCTAAGCAAAAAGAACACAGCGGGAGGCATCACGCTACCAGACTTCAAACTATACTACAAGGCTACAGTAATCAAAACAGGATGGTACTGGTACCAAAACAGAGATATAGACCAATGGAACAGAACAGAAACATCTGTGGCAACACAACATATCTACAACCATATTATTTTTGATAAACCAGACAAAAACAGGCAATGGGGAAAGGATTCCCTATTTAATAAATGCTGTTGGGAAAACTGGCTAGCCATGTGCAGAAAGCAGAAACTGGACCCCTTCCTGACACCTTACACTAAAATTAACTCCAGATGGATTAAAGACTTAAATGTAAGACCTGACAGCATAAAAACCCTAGAAGAAAATCTAGGCAAAACCGTTCAGGACATAGGAGTAGGCAAGGACTTCATGACCAAAACACCAAAAGCATTGGCAACAAAAGCCAAAATAGAAAAATGGGACCTAATCAAACTCCACAGCTTCTGCACGGCAAAAGAAACAGTCACTAGAGTGAATCGGCAACCATCAGAATGGGAAAAAATCTTTGCAGTTTACGCATCAGACAAAGGGCTGATATCCAGAATTTACAAATAACTCAAACAGATTTACAGAAAGAAAACAAACAAGCCCATTCAAAAATGGGCAAAGGATATGAACAGACACTTTACAAAAGAAGACATACATGAGGCCATCAAACATATGAAAAAGTGCTCATCATCATTGGTCATTAGAGAGATGCAAATCAAAACCACATTGAGATATCATCTCACACCAGTTAGAATGGCGATCATTAAAATATCTGGAGACAGCAGATGCTGGAGAGGATGTGGAGAAATAGGAACACTCTTACACTGTTGGTGGGAGTGTAAATTAGTTCAACCCTTGTGGAAGACAGTGTGGCGATTCCTCAGGGACCTAGAAATAGAAATTCCATTTGACCCAGCAATCCCATTACTGGGTATCTATCCAATAGACTGTGAATCGTTCTACTATAAGGACACATGCACAGGAATGTTCATTGCAGCACTGTTTACAATAGCAAAGACCTGGAACCAACCCAAATGCCCATCGATGATAGACTGGACTGGGAAAATGTGGCACATATACACCATGGAATATTATGCAGCAATCAGAAATGATGAGTTTGTGTCCTTTGTGGGGACATGGATGAATCTGGAGAACATCATTCTCAGCAAACTGACACAAGAACAGAAAAAGAAATACCGCATATACTCACTCATAGGCGGGTGAGAAAAATGAGAACACATGGACACAGAGAGGCGGTCTACTATACACTGGGGACTGTTGGGGGAAATGGGGGAGGGACAGCGGGGGTGCCTGGGGGGGATAGCCTGGGGATGAATACCAAGTGTGGGTGAGGGGGAGGAAGGCAGCAAAACACACTGCCATGTGTTTACCTATGCAACTATCTTGGACGTTCTGCATATGTACCCCAAAACCTATAATGCAATAAAAATTAAAAAAAAAAAATAACGGACACCTGTGGAGTATAATGGGGTCTATTACATAAGGCCAGTCTTTCAGTGTTTCAGTGAATAATATGTATATATGATAAGTCAGGCATCTATTTCCCATGGCCACTCTTTCAGTCTCAGTTCTTAATACTCCTCTCAGAAATAATCAAGGGTCTACTTCAAATAATTACACATTCAAAGTCTCTGTAAGTAATGCACACATGGGCAATACACAAGAGATTCTTTTCTATGCCCACTTATTCAGAGTCTCATTCAATAATACACAACCAGGGAAGTGTTAAGGGTCTACTTCATGTAGCCAATCATTTAGAGCCTCAGTGAATAATTCACACCAGTGTAATAATCGAGCATTTTTTCTATGGCCACTCACTATGTGTCTCCCTGAGTGATACACACCTGGGGAATAATCAGGATTCTATTTGAAACTACCACACATTTAGAACCTTATTGAATAATTCACAATGGAGCAATAGTCACGTGTCTATTCTTTCTGGCCTCTCATTCAAAGTTGCAGTGAATAATAAACTTCTATGGAGTAATCATGGCACTGTTTAAGATAGCCATGAATTAAGTGACTTCCTGAGTTATACACACCTGTTTAATAGTCAGGATTTTATTTCATATGAACTCTAATTCTGGGTATAGCTGTGTTATACACAACTCAGGGAGTGTCATGAGTCTATTTGCTATGGACACTCATACAGAACCTGTTTGAATAATGCACACATGGAGAATAATCAGAAGTCTCTATCATACGGCTACTCATTCAGACAAACAGTGAATAACGCACATGTGGAGTAATGAGAACTCTGTTTCATATGGCCATTCTTTCTCAGCCTCACCGAATATCACACACTTGTGATATAATCTGGAGTCTATTGTTTATGACCACTCTTTCAGATAATTACTGAATAATGCACAGGTGCGGAATAGTCAGAAGTCTCTATCCTATGGCCTCTCATTGAGAGCCTCACAAAATGTACACACCTGGGAAAATAGTCAGGATTTACATATATGTTCCCATTTAGAGTCTCACTCAATAATGCCCACCTGAGGCAAAGAAAAAAGACTTTTTCATGTGACCTCTCATTCGAATTGTCACTGAATAATGTGGTGTAGTCAGGAGTCTATTTCATGTAAACACATTTTCAGAGCCTCAGTGAAAAAGAGAGACCCTTGCTATAGTAAGGCATCTAATTAATATGGCCACATCTTGTAAGCCTCACTGAATAATACACACCTGGAGAATAATTTGGAGTCTCTTTTCCATGGACATTTATTCAGAGCCTCGGTGAATAATGCACACCCTAGAAGTAACCAAAGGTCTATTTCATTTGGAAACTCATTCATAGCCTCAGTGGACAATATGCAAGTCTGCATTATTGAGGATTTCATTTCATATGGTTACTGACTTGTAATTTCAGTCAATAATGGACAAATGTAAAGTACTCAGCAGTATATTTCATAGGGCCACTCATTCAAAAACTCACTGAATAATACAAATATTTAAGATAGACAGAATCCTGTTTCATATGGTCACACAATCAGAGCCTCACCGAGTAACACACACCTGGGGAAGCGTTAGGAGTCTACTTTATATAGCCTCTCATTTATAGCCTCAGGGAATAATGCACACGTGTGGAATAGACACTAGTCTATTTTATATGGCCACAGAATCAAAGCCTGAGTGAGTAATACACAACTTTAGAAGTCACTAGCCTATTCCATATGCCCAAATATTTAAAGTCAGAGTCAATAATACACACCTATGGACACGTCAAAAAACAATTTTATATGGCCAAAGTTTTAGAGCCTCAGTGAATAATACATACCTGGGGAATACTCAGGACGCTATTACATATGTCATCTATTTCAGAGATTCATTGAATAAGAAACACCAGTATTGTAGTCAGAATTCTATTTGGTACAACCAAATATTAAGAACCGAACTGAATGACATACACCTTGGGGAAATTCAGGATTCTATTTCGTATAGCCACTGATTTAGATAACGGATGTAAAAACGCACACCGGCAGAATATTCAGGAGTCTCTATTTTATGGCCACTCATTCAGAATGTCACAGAATAATAGAGAAGTATGGAAATTCAGGAGTGTATTTTACATGGCCACTTATTCAGAACCTCAGTGAAGAATCATATATATCTGGAAAATACTCAGGATTCTATTTTATATAGCCACTTATTCAGAGACTCATCGAATAATGCACAACTGGGGAATAATCTGGAGATTCTTTGATATGACCATTCACCCAGTGACTAAGTGAAAAATGCACAGCTGAGAAATAATGAAGAGGATGGAGTCATGAATCTGTTTTCTTTGGTAACACCTTCAGAAACTCAATGAAGAATTACTAACTTGGAAATAGTCACAGTCCAGGTCATATGGCCACTCAATCAAAGCATTACCGAATAATGCATAATGGGGCAATAGTAAGGAGTCTATTTTATATGGCCTCTCATTGAGAGTTTCAGTGCGTTATAAACAGCTGTGGAGTAGTCAGGACCCTATTTAAGGTAGCCCCAAATTACGCAGCTATGTGAATTATACACACATGTGTGAAAGTCAGGATACTCTTTGATATGGACAATCATACAGCACCTCTTCGAATATTGCACATTTGAGGAATAATCACTAATCTATTTCATGTGGCGATTAGTCTGGAGAGTCAAAAAATAACGCACACCTGTGGAGTAAAATAAGGTCTATTACATAAGGACACTCTTTCAGTGTTGTAGTGAATAATATATATCTCTGATAAATCAGAAATCTCTTTCACATGGCCAATCGTTCAGGGCCTTCGTGCATAATATTGCCCTCAGAAATAGTCAAGGGTCTACTTCAAATAAGTACACATTCAGAGTCTCTGTAAGTAATGCACACATGGGCAATACACAGAAGTCTTTTTTCTATGTCAAATTCGTCAGAGTCTCATTCAATAATACACACCTGGGGAAGAGTTAGGAGTCTACTTAATGTAGCCACTCATTTAGAGTCTCAGTGAGTAATTCACACTGAAGTAGTAGTAGAGCATTTCTTATATGGCCAATCACTATATGACTCCCTGAATGATACACACATGGGAAATCCTCAAGATTCTGTTTCATACTACCATACATTTAGAACCTTATTGAATAATTCACAATGGAGCAATAGTCAGGTGTCTTTTCTTTCTGGCCTCTCATTCAAAGTTTCAGTGAATAATAAACGTCTATGAAGTAATCAAGGCACGGTTAAAGATAGCCACGAAATAAGAGTTTTCCTGAGTGATACACACCAGTGTAATAGTCAGGAGTTTATTTTATATGAACTGTAATTCTGGGTATTGCTGTGTAATACACAACTGGGGGAGTGTCCGGAGTCTATTTGGTATGGACACTCATACAGAACCTGTTTGAATAATGCACACATGGAGAATAATCAGGAGTCTATGTCATTAGGCTAGTCATTCAGACAAACGTTGAGTGATGCACATGTAGAGTAAGGAGATGTCTGTTTCATATGGCCGTTCTTTTACAGCCTCACTGAATATTACACACCTGTGATATAGTGTGGAGTCTATTGTTTATGGCCACTCATTCAGAGAATCACTGAATAATTCCCAACTGCGGAATAGTCAGATGTCTCTATCCCATGGCCTCTCATTGAGAGCCTCTCTACATGTACACACCGGGAAAAATAGTCAAGGTTTACTTATATCCCCTCATTTAGAGTCTCACTCAGTAATGCACACATGTGGAATAGTAAGGAGACTTTTTCATGTGGCCTCTCATTCGGAGTGTCACTGAATAATGTGGTGTAGTCTATTTCATGTAGACACATTTTCAGAGCCACAGTGAATAAGAGAGACCCTTGCTATAGTAAGGCATCTAATTAGTATGGCCACATCTTGTAAGCCTCACTGAATAATACAGACCTGGAGAATAATTTGAAGTCTATATTTGATGGACATTCATTCAGATTTTAGCGGAATAATGCACACCCGTGTGGTTGCCAGGAGTCTATTTCATTTGGACACTCATTTATAGCCTCAGTGGATAATATGCACGTGTGGATTAGTCAGGATTTCATTACATATGGCCACTGACTCGTAATTTCAGTGAAAAATGAACAAGTGTAAAGTACTCAGTAGTCTATTTCATAGAGCCACTCATTCAGAGATTCACTGAATAATACAAATATTTTAGGTAGACAGAATCCTGTTTCATATGATCACACAATCAGTACCTCACTGAGTAACACACACCTGGGGAAGCATTAGGAGTCTACTTTATATAGCCTCTCAATGACTGCCTTAGCGAATAATGCAAACGTGTGGAATAGACACTAGTCTATATTACATGACCACAAAATCAAAGCCTAAGTGAGTAATACACAACTTTAGAATAGTCACTATTCTATTCCATATACCTAAATATTCAAAGTCAGTGTCAATAATACACACCTGTGGACTAGTCAAAAAACAATTTCATATGGCCAAATTTTAGAGCCTCAGTGAATAATACATACCTGGGGAATACTCAGGACGCTATTACATATGGCCTCTATTTCAGAAATTTATAATAAGGAACACCTGTATTGTAGTCAGAATTCTATTTCGTATAGCCACATATTCAGAACCTAACTGAATGACATACACCTTGGGGAAAGTCAGGATTCTATTTCGTATAGCCACATATTCAGAACCTAACTGAATAACATACACCTTGTGGAAACTCAGAATTCTATTTCGTATAGCAACACATTTAGATACCAAATGTAAAAACTCACACCTGTGAAGTATTTAGTAGTCTCTGTGTTATGACCACTCATTGGGAGCCTCACAGAATAATACAGAACTATGGAAATTCAGGAGTCTATTTTACATGAGCACTTATTCAGAACTTTATTGAAGAATCAAATATATGTGAAAAATACTCAGGATTCTATTGTATACAGCCAATTATTCAGAGAGTCACTGAATAATGCACACCTGGGGAATAGTCTGGAGACTATTTGATATGACCTTTCACCCAGTGACTCAGTGAAAAATGCACAACTGAGAAATAGTCAAGAGGATAAAGTCAAGGGTCTACTTTATGTGATAACTCGTTCAGAAACTCAATGAAGAATACCCACCTTAGAAATAGTCAGAGTCCATGTCATATGGCCACTCAATCAAAGCATTACTGAATAATGCACAATGGGGCAATAGTAATGAGTCTATTTCATATAGCCTCTCATTGACAGTTTCAGTGCCTAATAAACTGCTGTGTAGTAGTCAGGACCCTATTCAAGATTGCCCAAAATGATGCACCTAAGGGAATGATACACACATGTGTAATAGTCAGGAGACTATTTGTTATGGACACTCATACAGCACCTCTTTGAATACTACACATTTGAGATATAAGCACTAGTCTATTTCATATGGCGATTCGTTAGGAGAGTCAAAAAGTAACGCACACCTGTGGAGTAAATTGGGGTCTATTACATAAGGCCACTATTTCACTGTTTCACTGACTAATATGTACATCTGATAAGTCAGGAAGCTCTTTCACATGACCACTTGTTCAGGGTCTCAGTGCATAATACTCCCCACAGAAACAGTCAAGGATCTGCTACAAAGAAGTAGACATTTAGAGTCTCTGTAAGTAATGAACACATGGGCAATACACAAGAGTCTCTTTTCTATGACCACTTAGTCAGTGTCTCATTCAATAATGCACACCTGGGGAAGAGTTAAGAGTCTACTTCATATAGCCTCTCATTTAAAGCCTCAGTGAATAATTCACCCCAGAGTAATAATCAAGCATTTTTTATATGGCCACTCACTATGTGCCTCCCTAAATGATACACATCTGGGGAATGCTCAGAATTCTATTTCGTACTACCACACATTTAGAACCTTATTGAATAATTCACAACAGAGCAATAGTCAGGGTCTATTCTTTCTGGCCTCTCATTCAGTGTTTCCGTGAATAACAAACATCTATGGAGTAATCAGGGTACTGGTTAAGATCGCCACGAATTAAGTGCCTTCCGGAGTGATACACACCTGGGTGATAGTCAGGAGTTTATTTCATATGAACTCTAATTCTGGGTATTTCTGAGTAATACACAACTGGGGGAGTGCCAGAAGTCTATTTGGTATGGACACTCATACAGAACCTGTTTGAATAATGCAAGCATGGAGAATAATCAGGAGTCTATGTCATACGGCTTCTCATTCAGACAAACAGTGAATAAAACACATGTGGAGTAATGAGAAGTCTGTTTCATATGGCCGTTCTTTCACAGCTGCACTGAATATAACACCCTTGTGATATAGTCTGGAGTCTATTGTTTATGGCCACTAATTCAGAGAATCACTGAATAATGCACACCTGCACAATGGTAAGAAGTCTCTATCCTATGGCCTCTCACTCAGAGCCTCACTAAATGTACAAACCTGGGAAAATTGTCAGGATTTACGAATATCCCCTCATTTAGAGTCTCACTCTATAATGCACACCTGTGGAATAGTAAGGAGACTTTTTCATGTTGCCTCTCATTCGGCATGTCACTGAATAATGTGGTGTAGTCAGGAGTCTATTTCATGTAGGCACATTTTCAGAGCCACAGTGAATAAGAGAGACTCTTGCTATGGTAAGGCATCTACTTAATAAGGCCACATATTGTAAGCCTAACTGAATAATACTCACCTGGAGAATAATTTGGAGTCTCTTTACGATGGACATTCATTCAGAGCCTCGGTGAATAATGCACACTCGTGGGGTAGCCAGGAGTCTATTTCATTTTGACACCCATTCATAGTCTCAGTGGATAATATGCACGTGTGGATTAGTCAGGATTTCATTTCATATGGCCACTGACACGTAATTTCAGTGAATAATGCACAAATGTAAAGTACTCAGCAGTCTATCTCATGAAACCACTGATTCACAGATTCACTGAATAATACAAATATTTAAAATAGACGGAATCCTGTTTCATATGGTCACACAATCAGAGCCTTACTTAGTAACACACACCTGGGGAAGCGTTAGGTGTCTACTTTACATAGCCTTTCATTTACAGACTCAGCGAAGAATGCACACATGTGGAGTAGACACTAGCCTGATTTATATGGCCACAAAGTCAAAGCTTGAGTGAGTAATGCACACCTTAAAATAGTCACTAGTCTTTTCCATATGCCCTAATATTTAAAGTCAGAGTCAATAATACACACCTGTGGGCTAGTCAAAAATCAATTTCTTATTGCCAAAGATTTAGAACCTCAGTGAATAAAACATACCTGGGTAATACTCAGGACGCTATTACATATGGCATCTGTTTCAGAGATTCATTGAATAAGGAACACCTCTATTGTAGTCAAAATTCTATTTTGTATATTCACATATTCAGAACCTAACTGAAGGACGAACGCCTTGGGGAAAGTCAGGATTCTATTTCGTATAGCCACATATTCAGAACATAAGTAAATAACATACTCCATGGGGAAAGTCAGCATTCTATTTCGTATAGCCACTCATTTAGATACCGACTGTAGAAACGCACACCTGCTGAGTATTCAGGAGTCTCTATTTTATAGCCACTTATCCAGAGACTCACAGAATAATACAGAACTATGGAAATTCAGGAGTGTATTTTACATGGACACTTATTCAGAACCTCTTTGAGGAATCATATATATCTAAAAAATACTCAGGATTCTATTATATATAGACACTTTTTCAGAGACTCACTGAATAATGCACACCTGGGGAATAGTCTGGATACTATTTGATATGACCATTCACCTAGTGACTCAGTGAAAAATGCACAGCTGAGAAATAGTCAAGAGGATAGAGTCATGAGTCTATTTTCTGTGGTAACTCGTTCAGAAACTCACTGAAGAATTCCCACCTTGGAAATAGTCAGAGTCCAGGTCATATGGCCACTCAATCAAAGCATTACCGTATAATGAACAATTGAGCAATAGTAAGGAGTCTATTTCATATGGCCTCTCATTGAGAGTTTCAGTGCATAATAAATAGCTGTGGAGTAGTCATGACCTTATTTAAGGTAGCCCCAAATTACACAGCTACATGAATGATACACACATGTGTGATAATCAGGAGACTATTTGATATGGACACTCACACAGCACCTCTTTCAATACTCCACATTTGTGGAATTATCATAGTGTATTTCATATGGTGATTCGTTTGGAGAGTCAAAAATTAGGGGGATTTCCAAGATGGTTCCATAGAAACAACTCAGGATTGCAGCTCTCAGTGAAGCCACAGAGGGTGAGTCCTAGCCACATTTTCAGAGGGTCCTTTGTTGCCCACAGAAAGAAGATATTTGCAATGTAGGTGAGACACCGGATGCCAGCACAGCCAGTGCTTTGGCTCCGGCAACTTGTTTTTCCGGCGCCGCAGTGCAGCGGCTCTCAGCACAAAACTCACTGGTCTGGGTGCCCTTTTAAAGAGGCAATATGAGATCCAGAAGGGCAGATTGACATGTCGATCTGATTAAACGGGACTTGGAAAATGAGCCAGACCAGGAGATTCCTTGCAAGCGTTATTTCACCCAGTGCAGTGGGCAGTGGCACAGGAGATCGCAGGGATTCCAGTTTCTTATCAGCAGGCTACTGGGGCACCAGAAAGAGAGTCAAAGACTCAAATTGGGAAGAAAAAGAAAGAGAGAGAGAGAGAGGACGGTCTCTGAGGCAGGGAGCCAGGTGATCGGGATTGGCGGCTCCCACCCTAACGGGAACAAGCTGGGCAGCGATTGGAGGCGCTCGGGGTTGAGAGTTTTCCTTCGGGTTCAGCTGAATCAAGCACAGTGCAGCTAGGTGGGGGAGGGGCGTCCACCACTACGTACTCAATTTGACCCTTCTGAGGTACACGCCCATTTCTCACGAAGCATCCCGTTGCTGAGGCAACCCTCCATAACAAAGAGACTCTGCCAACAGGGCGGAGCTCACCACAGTAGACCGGAACCCTGTGGCAGCAGGGCGGACCCGCGCTAGCAGGACGGAGCGTCGGCAGGCAAATAGTAAATAGACTGCCACCTAGCGAGGCAGGACAATGCAACAGATACTCATAAAGAAAGCCCCAACTCACTGAGACAGAGAATCTGAGAAAAAAAAGGGGGTGCAGAGTGGCTAGACCGTTAGAAGGAAAACTAAGTAACAGAAAAAATTCATCATCAACAATCCGGGCATCCACTCAGAGATCAAATTGAAAAGTCAGTAACTACTAAGAGGACAGGTGGCTGAATCCACAAAGATGGAAAGAAACCAGCGCAAAAAGGAGGAAAACACCCGAAACCAAAACACCTCACCTCCTACAAAGGACCAAAACTCCTCACCAGCAAGGGAACAAAGCTGGACGGAGAATGAGTGTAATGAAATGACAGAATCAGAATTGAGAAAGTGGATAATGAGAAACCTCAGTGAGCTAAAAGAACATGTTCTAAATCAATGCTATGAAACTAAGAACCTTGAAAAATTGTTCGAGGAAATGATAACAAGAATGGACAACTTAGAGAGGAATATGAATGAATTGCAGGAGCTGAAAAACACAACACGAGAACTTCACGAAGCATGCACAAGTTTCAACAGCCGAATTGACCAAACAGAAGAAAGAATATCAGAAGTCGAAGATCAACTCAATGAAATAAAACGAGAAACCAAGATAAAGGAAAAAAGCACAAAAAGTAATGAACAAAATCTCCAGGAAATGTGGGACTATGTGAAGAGACCCAACCTACGTTTGATAGGTGTACCAAAATGTGAGGAAGAGAATGAATCCAAGCAGGAAAATACTCTTCAGGATATTATACAGGAAAATTTCCCCAACCTAGCAAGGCAGGTCAATACTCAACTCCAGGAAATACAGAGAACACCACAAAGATACTCCGCAAGAAGAGCAACCCCAAGGCACATAATTGTCAGATTCACCAGGGTTGAAATGAAGGAGAAAATACTAAGGGCAGCCAGAGAGAAAGGTCGGGTCACCCACTAAGGGAAGCCCATCAGAGTAACAGCAGATCTCTCGGCAGGGACTCTACAATCCAGAAGAAAGTAAGGTCCAATATTCAAAATTTTAAAAGAAAGTACTTTCTGGCCATGCACGGTAAGTCAATCCTGAAATCTCAGCACTTCAGGAGGCTGAGGTGGGTGGATCATGAGGTCAAGAGATTGAGACCATGCTGGTAAATATGGTGAAACCCCGTCTCTAATAAAAATACAAAAAAAAAAAATAGCTGGGCATGGTGCTGCGTGCGTGTAGTCCCAGCTACATGGGAGGCTGAGGCAGGAGAATTGCCTGAGCCCAGGAGGTGGAGACTGTGGTGAGCCGAGATCACGCAATTGCACTCCAGCCTGGGTAACGAAAGTGAAACTCTGTCTCAGAAAAAAAGAAAAGAAAAGAACTTTTAACCCAGAATTTCATATCCAGCCAAACTGAGTTTCATAAGTGAAGAAAAAATAAAATCCTTCACGAACAAGCAAGTACTCAGAGATTTTGTCACTACTAGGCCTGCTTTACAAGAGCTCCTGAAAGAGGCACTACACATAGAAAGAAACAAACAGTACCAGCCATCCTAAAAGCATACCAAATGCTAAAGAGCATCAATAAAATGAAGAATCTACATGAACCAATGGGAAAAACAGCCAGCTAGCATTAAAAAGGCAGAATCAAATTCAAACATAACAATATTAACCCTTAATTTAAATGGGCTAAATGCACCAATCAAAAGAAACAGACTGGCAAATTGGATACAAAGCGAAAATCCATTGGTGTGCTGTATACAGGAAAACCATCTCACATGCAAGAATAAACAAAGGCTCAAAATAAAGGGATGGAGGAAGATTTCCTAAGCAAATGGAGAGCAAAAAAGAAGGAGTTGCAATTCACCTCTCTGATAAAATAGACTTTAAAGCAACAAAGATCAAAAGAGACAAAGAAGGTCATTACATAATAGTAAAAGGCTCGATACAACAAGAAGAGCTAAGGATCCTAAATATATATGGAACCAATACAGGAGCACCCAGATATATAAGGGAACTTCTTAATGACTTACAAAGAGATATAGACTCCCACAAAAAAATAGTGGGAGACTTTAACACTCCACTGTCAATATCAGAGAGATCAACCAGAAAAAAATTAACAAGGATATACAGGACTTGAACTCAGACCTGGAACAAGCAAACCTGATAGACATTTACAGAACTCTCCACCAAAAATCCACAGAACATACGTTCTTCTCAGCACCTCATCACACCTACTCCAAAATTGACCACATAATTGGAAGTAAAGCACTCCTCAGTAAATGCAAAACAACTGAAATTATAACAAACAGTCTCTCAGACCATAGTGCAATCACGTTAGAACTCAGAATTCAGAAACTAAGTCAGAACCGCACAGCTTCATGGAAATTGAACAACTGGCTCTTGAATGTCGATTGAATAAACAATTGAATAAAGGAAGAAATAAAGAAGTTCTTCAAAACCAACGAGAACGAAGACACAACATACCAGAATCTCTGGGACACGTTTAAAGCAGTCTGTAGAGAAAAATATATAGCAATAAGTGCCCACATGAGAAGAGTGGAGAGATCCAAAATTGACATCCTATCGACAAAATTGAAAGAGCTAGAGGAGAAAGATCAAAAAGTCTCAAAACCTAGCCAAAGACAAGAAATAACTAAGATCAGAGCAGAACTGAAGGAGATGGAGACACGAAAAACCATTCAAAAAATCAAGAAAACCAAGAGCAGGTTTTTTGAAAAGATCAACATAATAGACAAACCACTAGCCAGACTGATAAAAAAGAAAACAGAGAACAACAAAAAAGATGCAATAAAAATCAATAAAGGGGAAATAATCACAGAAGCCACAGAAATTCAAGCCATCATCAGAGAATACTGCAAACAACTCTATGCACAAAAACTAGTAAAACAAAAAGAAATGGATAAGTTCCTGGACACATGTGCCCTTTGAAGAGTAAATCAGGAGGAAACTGAAACAATAAATAGACCAAAAACAACGTCTAAAGTTGAGGCAGCATTTATGAGCCTACCAAAGGAAAAAGCCCAGTTCCAGATGGGTTCACAGCAGAATTCTACCAGACACACAAAGAGGATCTCGTACCATTCCTTCTGAAACTATTCCAAATAATTCAAAAAGAGGGAACACTTCCAAAATCATTTTATGAGACCAATGTCATCCTGATACCAAAACCCGGCAGAGACTCAACAAGGAAAGAAAACATCAGGCCAATATCCATGATGAATATAGATGCAAAAATCTTCAATAAAATACTGACAAACCGACTGCAACAGCACATTAAAAAACTTATCCATCATGATCAAGGAGGATTAATACCGGGAACACGAGGCTGGTTCAACATACGCAAGTCTATAAATGTAATTCACCACATAAACAGAAGTAAATACAAAAACCACATGATTATCACAATTGACGCAGAGAAGGCATTTCACAAAATTCAACAGCCCTTTATACTAAAAACCCTCAATAAACTTTGTACTGATGGAACATATCTCAAAGTAATAAAAGCTATTTATGACAAACCAACAGCCAATATCATCCTTAATGGGAAAAAACTGGAAGAATTCCCTTTGAAATCCGGCACTAGACAAAAATGCCCTCTCTCACCACTCCTATTCAACATAGTACTGGAAGTTCTAGCCAGAGCAATCAGTCAAGAAAAAGAAATAGATGGTATTCAAATAGAAAAGGTGGAAGCCAAATTGTCTCTATTTGCAGACGACAGAATAGTATACTTAGAAGACCCCATCGTCTCAGCCCAAAAAATCCTGAAATTGATAAGCAACTTCAGCAAAGTCTCATGATATAAAATCAATGTGCAAAAATCACACCCATTCCTATACACAAATAACAGACATAAAGAGAACCAAATGAAGAATGAACTGCCATTAACAATTGCTACAAAGAAAAAATACCAAGGAATACAACTCAAAAGAAACGTAAGGGACCTCTTCAAGGAAAACTACAAACCACTGCTCAACGAAATTAGAGAGGACACAAACGGATGAAAAAATATTCCATGTTCGTGGTTAGGAAGAATAAATATCGTGAAAATGGCTATACTGCCCAAAGTAATTTACACAATTAATTCAATCCCCATCAAGCTACCATTGAATTTCTTCACAGAACTGGAAAAAATCACCATGAACTTCATATGGAACCAAAAGAGAGCCTGCATAACCAAGTCAATTCTAAGCAAAAAGAACACAGCGGGAGGCATCACACTACCAGACTTCAAATTATACTACAAAGGTACAGTAATCAAAACAGCATGGTACTGGTATTAAAACAGAGATATAGACCAATGGAATAGGACAGAGGCATCGGAGGCAATACAACGTATCTACAACCATATAATCTTTGATAAACCAGACAAAAACAATCAACGGGGAAAAGATTCCCTGTTTAATATATGGTGTTGGGAAAACTGGCTAGCCATGTGCAGAAAGCAGAAACTGGACCCCTTTCTGACACTTTACACTAAAATTAACTCCATATGGATTAAAGACTTAAACATAACACCTGACACCATAAAAACCCTAGAAGAAAATCTAGGAAAAACAATTCAGAACATAGGATTAGGAAGGGACTTAATGACCAAAACACCAAAAGCATTGGCAACAAAACCAAAAATAGACAAACGGGACCTAATCAAACTCCACAGCTTCTTCATGGCAAAAGAAACAGTCACTAGAGTGAATAGGCAACCATCAGAATGGAAAAAAACTTTCCAATTGACGTATCGGACAAAGGGCTGATATCCAGAATTTACAAAGAACCCAAACAGATTTACAAGAAAAAAACAAACAAGCCCATTCAAAAATGGGCAAAGGATATGAACAAAAACTTTACAAAAGAAGACATACATGAGGCCAACAAACATATGAAAAAGTGCTCATCATCATTGGTCATTAGAGAGATGCAAATCAAAACCACATTGAGATACCATCTCACACCAGTTAGAATGGCGATCATTAAAAAATCTGGAGACAGCAGATGCTGGAGAGGATGTGGAGAAATAGGAACACTCTTACACTGTTGGTGGGAGTGTAAATTAGTTCAACCATTGTGGAAGACAGTGTGGCGATTCCTCAGGGACCTAGAAATAGAAATTCCATTTGACTCAGCAATCCCATTACTGGGTATATATCCAAAGGACTATAAATCGTTCTACTATAAGGACACATGCACACGAATGTTCCTTGCATCACTGTTTACAATAGCAAGGACCTGGAACCAACCCAAATGCCCAACGATGATAGACTGGACTGGGAAAATGTGGCACATATACACCATGGAATATTATGCAGCAATAAAAAATGATGAGTTTGTGTCCTTTGTAGGGACATGGATGAATCTGGAGAACATCATTCTCAGCAAACTGACACAAGAACAGAAAAAGAAATATCGCATATACTCACTCATAGGTGGGTGAGAAAAATGAGAACACATGGACACAGAGAGGCGGTCTACTATACACTGGCGACTGTTGAGGGGAATGAGGGAGGGACAGCGGGGGGGGGCTGGGGGGGATGACCTGGGGATGACTACCAAGTGTGGGTGAAGGGGAGGAAGGCAGCAAAGCACACTGCCATATGTGTACCTATGCAACTATCTTGCACGTTCTGCACATGTACCCCCAAACCTATAATGCAATAAAAATTTAAAAAAAAAATGGGCAAAGGATATGAACAGACACTTTACAAAAGAAGACACACATGAGGCAGACAAACACATGAAAAAGTGCTCATCATCATTGGTCATTAGAGAGATGCAAATCAAAACCACATTGAGATATCATCTCACACCAGTTATAATGGCGATCATTAAAAAATCTGGAGACAGCAGATGCTGGAAAGGATGTGGAGATATAGAAACACTCTTACACTGTTGGTGGGAGTGTAAATTAGTTCAACCATTGTGGAAGACAGTGTGGTGATTCCTCAGGAACCTAGAAATAGAAATTTCATTTGACCCAGCAATCCCATTACTGGGTATCTATCCAAAAGACTGTGAATCGTTCTACTATAAGGACACATGCACACGAACGTTCATTGCAGCACTGTTTACAATAGCAAAGACCTGGAACCAACCCAAATGCCCATCGATGATAGACTGAACTGGGAAAACGTGGCACATATACACATGGAATATTATGCAGCAATCAAAAATGATGAGTTTGTGTCCTTTGTAAGGACATGGATGAATCTGGAGAACATCATTCTCAGCAAACTGACACAAGAACCGAAAATGAAATACTGCATATACTCACTCACAGGTGGGTGAGAAAAATGAGGACACATGGGCACAGAGAGGCGGTCTACTATACACTGGGGACTGTTGGGGGAAATGGGGAAGGGAAAGTGGGTGGGACTGGGGGGGATAGCCTGGGGCTGAATACCAAGTGTGGGTGAAGGAGAGGAAGGCAGCAAAACACACTGTCATGTGTGTACCTATGCAACTATCTTGCACGTTCTGCACATGTACCCCAAAACCTATAATGCAATAAAAATTAAAAAAAAAAGAAAACAAACAAACAAACAAATAAATGAATAAATAAATTTTTAAAAAAAGAAAAAGAAATTCCAATTAACCCAGCAATCCCTTTACTGGGTATATATCCAAAGGACTATAAACCATTCTACTATAAGGACACATGCACACGAATGTTCACTGCAGCCCTGTTTACAATATCAAAGACCTGGTACAAATCCAAATGCCCATGGATGATAGACTGGACTGGGAAAATGTGGCACATGTACACCATGGAATATTATGCAGCAATCAATAATGATGAGTTTGTGTCCTTTGTAAGGACATAGATGAACCTGGAGATCATCATTCTCAGCAAACTGACACAAGAAGAGAAAAGGAAATACCGCATATTCTCACTCATAGGCGGGTGAGAAAAATGAGAACACAAGGACACAGCAAGGGGTCTACTACACACAGGGGTCTATTGGGGGGAATGGGGGAGAAAGAGCGAAGGGGGAGCTGGAGAGGGATAGCCCAGGAAAAAATGCTAAATGTGGGTGAAGGGAAGATATGCAGCCAAACGCACTGCCATGTGTGTACCTATGAAACTCCCTTGCACGTTCTGCACATGTACTCCAAATCCTAAAATGAAATAAAAATTAAAAAAAATACCTCACACCTGTGGAGTAAAATGCGGTCTATTACCTATGGCCACTCTTTCAGTGTTTCAGTGCATAATATGTATATCTGATAAGTCCGAAATCTCTTTCATATAGCCACTCATTCAGGGCCTCAGTGCATAGTACTATGCTAAGATATAGTCAAGGATATACTTCAAATAAGTACACATTCAGAGTTTCTGTAAGTAATGCACACAAGGGCAACATACAAGAGTCTTTTCTATGCCCACTTAGTCAGAGTCTCATTCAATAATACACACCTGGGGGAGAGATAAGAGTCTACTTCATGTAGCCACTCATTTAGAGCCTCAGTGAATAATTCACATCAGTGTAACAGTCGAGCATTTTTTATATGGCGACTCACTATGTGCCTCCCTGAATAATACAAACCAAGGGAATCCTCAGAATTCTATTTCATACTACCACCCATTTAGAAACTTATTGAATAATTCACAATGGAGCAATAGTCAGGTGTATATTCTTTCTGGCCTCTCATTCAAAGTTTCAGTGAATAATAAACTCCTATGGAGAAATCAGGGCACTGTTTAAGATAGCCACGAATTAAGTGCCTTTTTGAGTGAAACACATCTTGGTGATTATCAGGAGTTTATTTCATATGAACTCTAATTCTGGGAATTGCTGTGTAATACACAACTGGAGGAGTGTAAGGAGTCTATTTGGTATGAACACTCATACAGAACCTGTTTGAATAATGCACACGTGGGGAACAATCAGGAGTCTATGTCATACGGCTACTCCTTCAGACAAACAGTGAATAACGCACATGTGGAGTAATGAGAAGTCTGTTTTATATGGTCGTTATTACACAGCCTCCCTGAATATTACACACTTGTGATATAGTCTGGAGTCTATTGTTTATAGCCACTCATTCAGAGAATCACTGAATAACGCACACCTGCGGAATAGTCAGAAGTCTCAATCCTATGGCCTCTCATTGAAAGCCTCATTAATGTACACACCTTTGAAAATAGTCAGGATTTACTTATATCCCCTCATTTAGAGTCTCAGTCTATAATGAGCACCTGTGGAATAGTAAGGAGACTTTTTCATGTAGCCTCTCATTCAGAGTGTCACTGAATACTGTGGTGTAGTCAGGAGTCTATTTTATGTAGACACATTTTCAGAAGCTCAGTGAATAAGAGAGACCCTTGCTATAGTAAGGCATCTAATAAATATGGCCACATCTTGTAAGCCTCACTGAATAATACACACCTGGAGAATAATTTGAAATCTATTTTCGATGGACATTCATTCAGAGCCTCAGTGAATAATGCACACCCGTGGGGTAGACAGGAGTCTATTTTATTCAGACACTCATTTATAGTCTCAGTGGATAATATGCACGTGTGGATTTGTCAGGATTTCATTTCATATGGCCACTGACTCATAAGTTCAGTGAATAATGCACAAATATAAAGTACTCAGCAGTTTATGTCATGGAGTCACTAATTCATAAATTCACTGAATAATACAAATATTTAAGATAGAGAGAATCCTGTTTCATATGGTCAATCAGAGCCTCACTGAGTAAATCACACCTGGGGAAGCGTTAGGACTCTACTTTATATAGCCTCTCATTTACAGCCTCAGCGAGTAATGCACATGTGTGGAATAGACACCAGTCTGTTTTTATGGACACAAAATCAAAGCCTGAGTGAGTAATAATACACAACTTTTGAATAGTCACTAGTGTTTCATATACCCAAATATTCAAAGTCAGAGTCAAAAATACACACCTGTGGATGAGTAAAAAAAAATTTCATATGGCCAAAGTCTTAGAGCCTCTGAATAATACATACCTGGGGAATACTCAGGACGCCATTACATATTGCATCTATTTCAAAGATTGATTTAATAAAGAACACCTGTATTGTAGTCAGAATTCTATTTCGTATAGCCACATATTCAGAACCTAACTGAATAGCATACACCTTTGAAAATGTCAGGATTCCATTTCCTATAGCCATTCTTTTATATAGTGAATGTAAAAACGCATACCTGTGGTGTATTCTGGAGTCTCTGTTTTATGGCCAATTATTCAGAGCCTCACAGAATAATACAGAATTATGAAAATGCAGGAGTGTATATTACATGGCCACTTATTCATATCCTGATTGAAAACTCATATATATCTGGAAAATACTCAGGATTCTAATATATACAGCCACTTATTCACAGACTCACTGAATAATGCACACTTAAGGAATACTCTGGAGACTATTTGATATGACCTTTCACCCAGTGACTCAGTGAAAAATGCATAGCTGAGAAATACTCAAGAGGAGGAAGTCATGAGTCTATTTTATGTGGTAACTCGCTGAGAAACTCACGGAAGAATACCCACTTTAGAAATAGTCAGAATAGATGTCATATGGCCACTGAATCAAAGCATTGTGGGGGAAGCAGCAAGATGGCATCGTAGAGGTGACTCAGGAATGCAGATCTCAGTGAAGGCGCAGAGGGTGAGTTTTAGCCGCATTTTCGGATGGTGTTTTTTTGCCCACAGAACGTTGAAAGTCCCAGGTGTGGGAGAGACACGGGATGCTTGCGCAGCCGGCTCACGCGGCAGGTTGGGCTGGGCCGGCGCCACAACGCAGGGGCACATGGCACAAAACTCACTGGTCTGGGTGCCCTCTTAAACCAGTAATCTGAGATTTGGAAGGGCAGATTGGCATGTCCATCTGATTGAACGGGACTTGGACAATGAGCCAGACCAGAATATTCCTTGGAAACGTGATCTGAGCCAGTGCAGTGGGCAGTGGCACGGGAGATTGCATGGATCCCAGTGCCCTACCAGCAGGATACTGGGGCGCCAGTGAGAGAGTTGACCATTCAGCTTGGGGAGAGGAAGAGAGAGAGAGGACGGACTCTGAGGCAGGGAGCTGAGTGATCAAGCTTAGCAGGTCCCACCCTCATGGGGACAAGCAGGGCAGTGACTGGAGGCGCTCGGGGCTTAGAATTTTACTGCTGGCATCTAGGATGGTGCATCCCGGTGTGGGAGGGGCGTCCACCACTACGGACACAATCTGCCCCTACTGAAGGACCGCCCAGGGCTGACGCAGCCTGCTGTTGCCAAGGCAACCTGCCATAACAGAGAGACTCCACCAAGAGGGCGGACCCACGCTACCAGAGGGGAGCACCGGCAGGCAAATAGCGAATAGACTGCCACCTAGCAGGGCAAGACAGTGCAGCAGATACTCATAAAGAAAGCCCCAACTCCCTGAGACAGAGCATCTAAGCGGAAAAAAGGGGGGTTTTATGAGTTCTGTTGCAGCAGACATAAACATATCTTCCCAACATCCCTGAATGAACAACGGAGCTCAGAGCTGAGCACTGGAGATCCTATAAAAAACAGACCGTCTCCTCAAGCAGCCTCCCTGACCCATGTATATACCAAGAGTCACCCCAAAAAAGGACTAATCAGACTGACATTTGCTGGTCATTATTCTGGAACAAAGATAGGAGAAGAAGAAACTGGTAACATCCCTCACTGTTCCACAACTGCTACAGGTGTACCCCAGACAAGCAGGGCCTGGAGTGGACCTCAGCACTCGTACAGCAGAGGGGCTAGACCATTAGAAGAAAAACTAAGTAACAGAATTACTTCATCATCAACAATCTGGGTGAACACTCAGAGAACCCATTGAAAAATCAGCAACTACTAAGACGACAGGTGAATAAATCCATAAAGATGGGAAGAAACCAGCGCAAAAGGGAGGAAAACACCCGAAACCAAAACACCTTACCTCCTACAAAGGACCAAAACTCCTCACCAGCAAGGGAACAAAGCTGGACAGAGAAAGAGTGTGACAAAATCATGGAATGAAACTTCAAAAAGTGGATAATGAGAAACTTCAGGGAGCTAAAAAATAATGTTCTAAATCAGTGCAAAGAGGCTAACAACCTTGAAAAAGGATTTAAAAAGATTCGAGGAAATGATAACAAGAATGGACAACTTAGAGAGGAATATGAATGAATTGAAGGAGCTGAAAAACACAACATGAGAACTTCGTGAAGCATGCACAAGTTTCAACAGCCGAATTGACAAAGCCAAAGAAAGGATATCAGAAGTCGAAGATCAACTCAATGAAATAAAACGAGAAACCAAAAGTAAAGAAAAAAGCGAAAAAAGGAATGAACAAAATCTCCAAGAAATGTGGGACTATGTGAAGAGCCCCAACCTACGTTTGATAGGTGTACCAGAATGTGATGAAGAGAATGAATCCAAGCTGAAAAACACTCTTCAGAATATTATCCAGGAAAATTTTCCCAACCTAGCAAGACAGGTCAATACTCAATTGCAGGAAATACAGAGAACACCACAAAGATACTCCACAAGAAGAGCAACCCCAAGGCACATAATCGTCAGATTCACCAGGGTTGAAATGAAGGAGAAAATACTAAGAGCAGCCAGAGGGAAAAGTCGGGTCAACCACAAAGGGAAACCCATCAGACTCACAGCAGATCTTTCTGCAGAGATCCTACAAGCCAGAAGAGAGTGGGGGCCAATATTCAACATCCTCAAAGAAAAGAACTTTCAACCCAGAATTTTATATCCAGCCAAACTGAGCTTCATAAGTGAAGAAAAAATAAAATCCTTCATGAACAAGCAAGTACTCAGAGATTTTGTCACCACTAGGCCTGCTTTACAAGAGCTCCTGAAAGAGGCACTACACATAGAAAGGAACAACCATACCAGACATCCTAAAAGCATACCAAATGCTAAAGAGCATCAACAAAATGAAGAATCTACATGAACCAATGGGCAAAACAGCCAGCTAGCATCAAAATGGCATTATCAAATTCACACATAATATTAACCTTAAATGTAAATGGGCTAAATGCACCAATCAAAAGACACAGACTGGCAAATTGGAGAAAAGAACAAAACCCATCGGTGTGCTGTATCCAGGAAACCCACCTCACATGCAAGGATAAACAAAGGCTCAAAATAAAGGGATGGAGGAAGATTTACCAAGCAAATGGAGAGAAAAAAAAAAAAAAAAAAAAAAAAAAAAAAAAAAAACCAGGAGTTGCAATTCTCATCTCTGATAAAATACACTTTAAAGCAACAACGATCAAAAGGAACAAAGAAGGTCATTACATAATGGTAAAAGGATCCATACAACAAGAAAAGCTAACGTTTCTAAATATATGTGGACCATATTTCAACCCAGAATTTTAATTGCAGGAGCACACAGATATATAAGGCAAGTTCTTAATAACTTACAAAGAGAATTAGACTCCCACACAATAATAGTGGGAGACTTTAACACTCCACTTTCAATAGCAGACAGAACAAACAGACAGAAAATTAACAAGGATATCCAGGACTTGAACTCAGACCTGAAACAAGCAAATCTGACAGACATTTACAGAACTCTCCACCACAAATCCACAGAATATACATTCTTCTCAGCACCACATCACACCTACTATAAAATTGACCACATCATTGGAAGTAAAGCACTCCTCAGCAAATGCAAAACAATGGAAATCATAACAAACAGTCTCTCAGACCATAGTGCAATCAAGTTGGAACTCAGAATTCAGAAAATAACTCAGAACCACACAGCTTCACGGAAACTGAACAACTGGCTATTGAATGTTGTTTGGATAAACAATGAAATGAAGGCAGTAATAAAGAATTTCTTTGAAACCAATGAGAACGAAGACACAACGTTCCAGAATCTCTGGGACACATTTAAAGCAGTCTGTAGAGGAAAATATATAGCAATAAGTGCCCAAATGAGAAGAGTGAAAAGATTCAAAATGGACACCCTATTGTCAAAATTGAAAGAGGTAGAGGAGCAAGATCAAAAATACTCAAAACCTAGCCGAAGACAAGAAATAAATAAGATCAAAGCAGAACTGAAGGAGATAGACACAGGAAAAACCCTTCAAAAACTCAATAAATCCAAGAGCTGGTTTTTCAAAAAGATCAACATAATAGACAGACCACTAGCCAGACTGATAAAAAAGAAAAGAGAGAAAAACCAAATAGATGCAATAAAAAACGATAATGGGGAAATCACCACAGATTCAACAGAAATTCAAACGATCATCAGAGAATACTACAAACAACTCTATGAACAAAAACTAGTAAACCAGGAAAAATGGATAAATTCCTGGACGCCTGTGTCCTCCCAAGCCTAAATCAGGAGGAAGATTAAACTATGAATAGGCCAATAAAAGGTCTGAAGTTGAGGAAGCAATAAAGAGCCTACGATACTAAAAAAGCCCAGGTCCAGATTGGTTCACAGCCGAATTCTACCAGACACACAAAGAGGATCTGGTACCATTCCTTCTGAAACTATTCCAAATAGCTCAAAAAGAGGGAATCCTTCCAAAATCATTTTCTGAGACCACCATCATCCTGATAACAAAACCTGGCAGAAACTCAACAAGAAAAGAAAAATTCAGGCCAATATCCATGATGAACATTGATGCAAATATCTTCAATAAAATACTGGCAAACCGATTGCAACAGCACATTAAAAAACTTATCCGTCGTGATCAAGTAGGATTCATTCCAGGGATGTAAGGCTGGTTCAACATATGCAAGTCTATAAATGTAATTCACCACATAAACAGAAGCAAAAACGAAAACCACATGATTATCTCAATTGATGCAGAGAGGGCATTTGACAAAATTCAAAAGCCCTTTATGCTACAAACCCTCAATAAACTTGGTATTGATGGAACATATCTCAAAGTAATAAAAGCTATTTACGACAAACCAACAGCCAATATCATACTTACTGGGCAAAAACTGGAAGCATTCCCTTTGAAATCCGGCAGTAGACAAGGATGCCCTCTCTCACCACTCCTTTTCAACATAGTACTGGAAGTTCTTGCCAGAGCAATCAGTCAAGAAAAAGAAATAAATTGTATTCAAATAGGAAATTTGGAAGCCAAATTGTCTCTATTTGCAGACGACATGATAGTATACCTAGAAGACCCCATCACCTCAGCCCAAAAACTCCTGAAACTGATAAGCAACTTCAGTAAAGTCTCAGGATATACAATCAATGTGCAAAAATTACAAGCATTCCTATACACCAATAACAGACTTAAAGAGAACCAAATCAAGAATAAACTGCCATCCACAATTGCTACAAAGAAAATAAAATACTGGCCCAAATTGGCTCCGGCCGGATGTTGTGGCGCTTGCGAAGGTGAGGCCAAGAGTTCAAATGCAACCAACCTCAGCAACCTTACAGGCTCTCATTGATTGGTAAATTAAATAAATAAATAAATAAATAAATAAATAAATAAATAAATAAAATAAAATAAAATAAAATACCTAGGAATACAACTCACAAGGAACGTAAGAGACCTCTTTAAGGAAAACTACAAACAACTGCTCAACTAAATAAGAGAGGACACAAACAGATGAAGAAACATTCCATGTTCATGGTTAGGAAGAATCAATATCATGAAAATGGCTATACTGCCAAAGTAATTTACACAATCAATGCTATCCCCATCAAACTACCATTGAATTTCTTCACAGAACTGGAAAAAAACACCATGAATTTTATATGGAACCACAGGGAGTCCGCATAGCCAAGTCAATTCTAACCGAAAAGAACACAGTGGGAGGCATCTAACTACCTGACTTCAAATTATACTACAAGGCTACAGTAATAAAAACCGCATGGTACTGGTACCAAAACAGAGATATAGACCAATGGAACAGAATAGAGGCAACGGAGGCAACACAATATATCTACAACCATATAATCTTTGATAAACCAGACAAAAACCAGCAATGGGGAAAGAATTCCCTGTTTAATAAATAGTGTTGGGAAAACTGGCTAGCCATGTGCAGAAAGCAGAAACTGGACCCCTTCCTGACACCTTACACTAAAATTAACTCCAGATGGATTAAAGACTTAAACGTAAGACCTGACACCATGAAAACCCTAGAAGAAAATCTAGGTAAAACCATTCAGGACATAGGAGAAGGCAAGGACTTCATGATCAAAACACCAAAAGCATTGGCAACAAAAGCCAAAATAGACAAATGGGACCTAATCAAACTCCACAGCTTCTGTACAGCAAAAGAAACAGTCACTAGAGTGAATCGGCAACCATCAGAATGGTTGCAGTTTACACATCTGACAAAGGACTGATATCCAGAATTTACAAAGAACTCAAACAGATTTACAGGAGAAAAACAAACAAGCCCATTCAAAAATGGGGAAAGGATATGAACAGACACTTTACAAAAGAAGACATACATGAGGCCAACAAACACATGAAAAAATGCTCATCATCACTGCTTATTAGAGAGATGCAAATCAAAACTGGCGAGATACCATCTCACGCCAGTTAGAATGGCGATCATTAAGAAATCTGGAGACATGGATGAATCTGGAGAACATCATTCTCAGCAAACTGACACAAGAACAGAAAAAGAAATACCGCATATACTCGCTCATAGGTGGGTGAGAAAAATGAGAACATGTGGACACAGAGAGGCGGTCTACTATACACTGGGGACTGTTGGGGGGAATGGGGGAGGGACAGCAGGGGGGGGCTGGGGGGGATAGCCTGGGGATGAATACCAAGTGTGGGTGAAGGGGAGGAAAGCAGCAAAGCACACTGCCATGTGTGTACCTATGCAACTATCTTGCTCGTTCTGCACATGTACCCCCAAACCTATAATGCAATAAAAAAAAAAAAAAAAAAGAAAAAAAAAAAAAAAGAAATCTGGAGACAGCAGATGCTGGAGAGGATGTCGAGAAATAGGAACACTCTTACACTGTTGGTGGGCGTGTAAATTAGTTCAATCATTGTGGAAGACAGTGTGGCGATTCCTCAGGGACCTAGAAATAGAAATTCCATTTGACCCAGCAATCCCATTACTGGGTATCTATCCAAAGGAATATAAATCGTTCTACTATAAGGACACATGCACACGAATGTTCATTGCAGCACTGTTTACAATAGCAAAGACCTGGAACCAACCCAAATGCCCAACAATGATAGACTGGCCTGGGAAAATGTGGCACATATACACCATGGAATATTATGCAGCAATCAAAAATGATGAGTTTTTGTCCTTTGTAAGAACATGGATGAATCTGGAGAACATCATTCTCAGCAATCTGACACAAGAACAGAAAAAGAAATACCCCATATTCTCACTCATAGGCGGGTGAGAAAATGAGAACACATGGACACAGGGAGAGGGTCTACTACACACTGGGGTCTACTGGGGGGAATGGGGGAGGGACAGTGTGGGGGGTTTGGGAGGTATAGCCTGGGGATAAATACCAAGTATGGGTGAAGAAGAGGAAGGCAACAAAACACACTGCCATGTGTGTTCCTATGCAACTATTTGCACATTCTGCATATGTACCCCAAAACCTATAATGAAATAAAAATTTTAAAAAATAATTATAATAAATCAAAGCATTACCGAATAATGCACAATGGGGCAATAGCACAAAGTCTATTTCATATGGCCTCTCATTGAGAACTTCAGTGTGTAATAAACAGCTTTGGAGTAGTCAGGACCCTCTTTAATGTAGCCCCAAATTTCGCAGCTACGTGAATGATACACACATGTGTGATAGTCAGAAGAGTATTTGATATGGACACTCATACAGTATCTCTTTGAATACTGAACATTTTGGGAATAATCACTAGTCTATTTTATATGGTGATTCGTCTGGAGAGTCAAAAATTAACGCACACCTGTGGAGTAAAATAAGGTCTGTTACATAAGGACACTCTTTTAGTGTTTCAGTGAATAATATGTATATCTGATAAGTCAGAAATCTCTTTCACATGGCCAATCTTTCAGGGCCTAAATGCGTAATACACCCTTAAGAAATAGTCAAGGGTCTACTGCAAATAAGTACACATTCAGAGTCTCTGTAAATAAACCACACTTGGGCAATACACAAGAGTCTCTTTTCTATGTCCACTTAGTCAGAGTCTCATTCAATAATACACACCGGGGGAAGAGTTAAAGGTCTACTTCACGTAGCCACTCATTTAGAGCCTCAGTGAATAATTCACACTGCAGTAATAGTCGAGCATTTTTTATATGGCCACTCACTATGTGACTCCCTTAATGATACACACCTGGGGAATCCTCATATTCTATTTAATACAACCACACATTTAGAACCTTATTGAATAATTCACAACGGAACAATAGTCAGGTGTCTATTCCTTCTGGCCTCTCATTCAAAGTTTCAGTGAATAATAAATTTCTATGGAGTAATCAGGGCACTGTTTAAGATAGCCATGAATTAAGTGGCTTCCTGAGTGATACACAGTTTGGTGATAGTCAGGAGTTTCTTTTATACAAACTCTAATTCTGGGTATCGCTGAGTAATACAACACTGGGGGAGTGTCAGGAGTCTATTTGGTATGGACGCTAATAGAGAACCCCTTTAAATAATGCACACATGGAGAATAATCAAGAGTCTATGTCATATGGCTACTCACTCAGACAAACAGTAAATAACGCACATGTATAGTAATGAAAAGTCTGTTGCATATGGCCATTCTTTCATAGCTTCACTGAATATTACACACTTGTGATATCGTCTGGAGTCTATTGTTTATGGCCACTCATTCAGAGAATCACTGAATAAGGCACACCTGCGGAATAGTCAGAAGTCTCTATCCTATGGCCTCACATTGAAAGACTCACTAAATGTACACACCTGGGAAAATAGTCAAAATTTACTTATATCCCCTCCTTTAGAGTCTCATTCAATAATGCACACCTGTGGATTACTAAGGAGACTTTGTGATGTGGTCTCTCCTTTGGAGTATCACTGAATAATGTGGTGTAGTCAGGAGTCTATTTCATGTAGATGCATTTTCAGAGCCTCAGTGAATAAGAGAGATTCTTGCTATACTAAGGCATCTAATTAATATGGCCACATCTTGTAATTATCACTGAATAATACACACCTGGAGAATAATTTGGAGTCTATTTTCCATGGAAATTCACTCAGAGCCTTGGTGAAAAATGCACACCCGTGGGGTAGCCAGGAGTCTATTTCATTCGGACACTCATTCATAATCTCAGTGAAAAATATGCACGTGTGGATTAGTCAGGATTTCCTTTCATATGGCCACTGACTCCTAAGTTCAGTGAAAAATGCACAAATGTAAAGTACTCAACAGTTTATTTCATGAGTCACTCATTCAGAAATTCACTGAATAATACAAATATTTAAGATAGAGAGAATCCTGTTTCATATGGTCACACAGTCAGAGCCTCACTACGTAACACACACCTGGGGAAGTGTTAGGAGTCTACTTTATATAGCCTCTCATTTACAGCCTCAGCAAGTAATGCACAGGTGTGGAATAGACACCAGTCTATTTTATATGGACACAAAATCAAAGCCTGAGTGAGTAATACAAAACTTTTGAATATTCACTAGTCTATTTCATATACCCAAATATTCAAAGTCAGAGTCAATAATACACACCTGTGGACTAGTCGAAAAACAATTTTATATGGCCAAAGTCTTAGAGCTTCTGTGAATAATACATACCTGGGGAATACTCAGGACGCTATTACATATTGCATCTTTTTCAAAGATTCATTGAATAAAGAACACCTGTATTGTAGTCAGAATTCTATTTCATATAGCCACATATTCAGAACGTATCTGAATGACATACACCTTTGGAAAAGTCAGGATTCTATTTCGTATAGCCACATATTCAGAACATAACTGAATAGCATACACCCTTGAAAATGTCAGAATTCCATTTCGTATAGCCAGTCATTTACATAGCGAATTTTAAAACGCATACCTGTATTGTATTCTGGAGTCTCTGTTTTATGGCCACTCATTCAGAGCCTCACAAAATAATACAGAACTATGGAAATTCAGGAGTGTATTTTACATGGCCACTTATTCAGAACCTCATTGAAAAAAATATATATATGGAAAATACTCAGGATTCTAATATATACAGCCACTTATTCATAGACTCACTGAATAATGCACCCCTGGGGAATACTCTGGATACTATTTGATATGATCTTTCACCCAGTGACTCAGTAAAAATTGCGCAGATGAGAAATAGTCAAGAAGAGGAAGTCATGAGTCTATTTCTTGTGGTAACTCATTGAGAAACTCACTGAAGAATACCCACTTTAGAAATAGTCAGAGTAGAGGTCATATGGTCATTAAATCAAAGCATTACCAAATAATGCACAATGGGGCAATAGCACTGAGTCTATTTCATATGGCCTCTCAGTGAGAGCTTCAGTGAGTAATAAGCAGCTTTGGAGTAGTCAGGACCCTCTTTAAAGTAGCCCCAAGTTATGCAGCTACGTGAACCATACACACATGTGTGATAGGAGAGTATTTGATATGGACAGTCATACAGCACCTCTTTGAATACTGAACATTTTGGGAATAATCACTAGTCTATTTTATATGGTGATTCGTCTGGAGAGTCAAAAATTAACGCACACCTGTGGAGTAAAATATGGTCTATTACATAAGGACACTCTTTCAGTGTTTCAGTGAATAATATGTATATCTGATAAGTCAGGATTCTCTTTTACATGGCCAATCTTTCAGGGCCTCAATTCATAACACACCCCTAAGAAATAGTCAAGGGTTTACTTCAAATAAGTATACATTCAGAGTCTCTGTAAATAATGCACACTTGGGCAGTAAACAAGAGTCTCTTTTCTATGCCCACTTAGTCAGAGTCTCATACAGTAATACACACCTGGGGAAGAGATAAGTGTCTACTTCATGTAGCCACTCATTTAGAGCCTCAGTGAATAATTCACACTGCAGTAATAGTCGAGCATTTTTTATATGGCTACTCATTATGTGCCTCCCTGAATGATACACCCCTGGGGAATCCTCAGAATTTTATTTTATACTACCACCCATTTAGAACCTTATGGAATAATTCACAATGAAGCAATAGTCAGGCATCTATCTTTCTGGCCTCTCATTCAAAGGTTCAGTGAATAATAAACTTCTATGGAGTAATCAGGGCACTGTTTAAGATAGCCATGAATTAAGTGACTTCCTGAGTGATACACGGTTTGGTGATAGTCAGGAGTTTCTTTTACATGAACTCTAATTCTGGGTATTGCTGAGTAATACAAAACTGCGGGAGTGTCAGGAGTCTATTTGATATGGACCCTAATACAGAAACCCTTTGAATAATGCACACTTGGAGAATAATCAGTAGTCTATGTCATATGGGTACTCATTCATACAAACTGAAAAAAGCACATGTGGAGTAATGAAAAGTCTGATGCATATGGCTGTTCTTTCACAGCCTCACTGAATATTACACACGTGATATAGCCTGGAGTCTATTGTTTATGGCCACTCATTCAGAGAATCACTGAATAATGCACACCTGCAGAATGGTGGGAAGTCTCTATCCTATGGCCTCACATTGAAAGACTCACTAAATGTACACACCTGGGAAAATAGTCAGGATTTACTTATATCTCCTCATTTAGAGTCTCACTCAATAAGGCACACCTGTGGATTACTAAAGAGACTTTGTGATGTGGTCTCTCATTTGGAGTATCACTGAATAATGTGGTGTAGTCAGGAGTCTATTTCATGTAGACACATTTTCAGAGCCTTGGTGAATAAGAGAGACCCTTGCTATAGTAAGGCATCTAATTAATATGACCACATTTTGTAAGTCTCACTGAACAACACACACCTGGAGAATAATTTGGAGTCTATTTTCCATGGACATTCATTCAGAGCCTCAGTGAATACTGCACACCCGTGGGGTAGCCATGAGTCTATTTCATTTGGACACTCATTCGTAGTCTCATTGGATAATATTCAAGTGTGGAATATTCTGGATTTCATTTCATATGGCCACTGACTCATAATTTTAGTGAAAAATGCACAAATGTAAAGTACTCAGCAGTCTATTTCACAGAGCCACTCATTCAGAGTTTCACTGAATAATACAAATATTTAAGATACACAGAATCCTGTTTCATATGGTCACACAATCAGAGCCTCACTGAATAACACACACCTGGGGAAGCGTTGGAAGTCTACTTTTTATAGCCTCTCATTTACAACCTCAGTGAATAATGTGCACGTGTGGAATAGACACGAGTCTATTTTACACGGCCACAAAATCAAAGACTGAGGGAGTAATACACAACTTTACAATAGTTACTAGTCTATTCCATATGCCCAAATATTCAAAGTCAGAGTCAATAATACACACCTGTGGACTAGTCAAAAACAATTTCATATGGCCAAAGTTTTAGAACCTGAATGAATAATACATACCTGGGTAATACTTAGGACGCTATTACATATGGCATCTATTTCAGACATTCATTGAATTAGGAACACCTGTATTGTAGTCAGAATTCTATTTTGTATAGCCACATATTCAGAACCTACCTGAATGATATACACCTTGGGGAAAGTCAGGATTCTCTTTCATATATCCACATATGCAAAACCTAACTGAATAACATACACCCTGGAAAAGTCAGAGTTCTATTTTGTATAGCCACTCATTTAGATACCCAATTTAAAAACGCACAGCCATGGAGTATTCAGGAGTTACTCTTTTATGGCCGCTCATTCAGAGCCTCACAGAATAATACAGAACTATGGAAATTCAGGAGTGTATTTTACATGGCTGCTTCTTCATAACCTCATTGATGAATCATAAATATCTGGAAAATACTCAGGATTCTATTATATATAGCCACTTATTCAGAGACTCACTGAATAATGCACACCTGGGGAATAATCTGGAAACTATTTGATATAACCGTTCACCTAGTGACTCAGTGAAAAATGCACAGCTGATAGTCAAAAGGATAGAGTCATGTTTCTATTTTATGTGGTAACTCCTTCCAAAATTCAGTGAAGAATACCAACCTTGGAAATAGTCAGAGTCCAGGTCATATAGCCACTCAATTCGAGCATTCCTGAATAATGTAATATGTGGCAGTAGTAAGGAATCAATTTTATATGGCCTCTCATTGAGAGTTTCAGCGCATAATAAACATCTGTGGAGTAGTCAGGCCCTCTTTAAGGTAGCCACAAATTACGCAGCTACGTGAATAATACACACATGTATAATAGTCAGGATACTCTTTGATATGGACACTCATACAGCACCTTTTCGAATACTGCACATTTGGGGAATAATCACTAGTCTATTTCACATGGAGATTCATTTGGGAGTCAAAAACTATTGCACAGCTGTGGAGCAAAATGGGGTCTATTTCATAATTCCTCACTTTCAGTGTTTCAGTGAATAATATATGTGTCTGAGAAGTCAGGAATCTTTTTCACATGGCCACTCATTCAGAGCCTCAGTGCATAAAACTACCCTCAGAAATAGTCAAGGGTCTACTTCAAAGAAGCACACATTTAGAGTATCTGTAAGTAATGTACACAAGGGCAAAACACAAGAGTCTCTTTTCTATGCCCACTTATTCAGAGTCTCATTCAATAATACACACCTTGGGAAGAGTTTGGAGTATGTTCATTTAGCCCCACATTTAGAGACTCAGTGAATAATTCACACCAGAAGAATAGCCGAGCATTTTTTATATGACCAGTCAGTATGTGCCTCCTTAAATGACACACACATGAAGAATCCTCAGAATTCTATTTCATACTACCAGACATATAGACCAATATTTAATAATTCACAATGGAGCAATAGTCAAGTATCTATTGTTTCTGGCCTCTCATTCAAAGTTTCAGTGAATAATAAACTTTTATGGAGTAATCAAGGCACTGTTTAAGATAGCCCCGAATTAAGTGCCTTCCTGAGTGATACACACCTGGGTGATATTCAGGAGTTTATTTCACATAAACTCTAATTCTGGGTATTGCTAAGTAATATACACCTGGGGGAGTGTCAGGAGTATATTTGGTAGGGACACTCATACAGAACCTATTTGAATAATGCACACATGGAGAATAATCAGGAGTCTATGTCATATGTCTACTCATTCATGCAAACAGTGAATAATGAACATGGGGCATAATGAGAATTCTGTTGCATATGGCTGTTCTTTCACAGCCTCGCTGAATATTACACACCTGTGATATAGTCTGTAGTCTATTTTTTATGGCCACTCATTCAGAGCATCACTGAATAATGCACACCTGAGGAATAGTCAGAAGTCTCTATCTTATGGCCTATCATTAAGAGCCTCACTTAATGTACACACCTGGGAAAATAGTTAGGATTTTCTTATGTCCCCTCATTTAGAGTCTCACTCAATTTATGCACACCTGTGGAATAGTAAAAATACTTTTTTATGTGGCCTCTCATTCGGAGTGTCACTGAATACTGTGATGTAGTCAGGAGTGTATTTCATGTAGACACATTTTCAGAGCCTCAGTGAATAAGAGAGACCCTAGCTATAGTAAGGCATCTAATTAATATGGCCACATCTTGTAAGCCTCACTGAATAATAAACACCTGTAGAATAATTTGGAGTCTATTTTTGATGGACATTCATTCAGTTCCTCGGTGAATAATGCAACCCGTGGGGTAGCCAAGAGTCTATTCCATTTGGACACTCATTCATAGCCTTAGTGGATAATATGCACGTGTGGATTAGTGAGGATTTCATTTAATATAGCCACTGACTCGTAATTTTAGTGAATAATGCACAAATGTAAAGTACTCAGCAGTCTATTTCATAGAGCCACTCATTCAGAGATTCACTGAATAATACAATTACTTAAGATAGACAGAATCCTGTTTCATATGGTCACACAATCAGAGCCTCACTGAGTAACACACACCTGGGGAACCGTTAGGAGTCTACTTTATACAGCTTCTCATTTACAGCCTCAGCGAATAATGCACACGTGTGGAATATACACTAGTCTATTTTATATGGCCACAAAATCAAAGCCTCAGTGAGTAATACACAACTTTAGAATAGTCACTAGTCTATTCCATATGCCCAAATATTCAAAGTCAGAGTCAATAATAAACACCTGTGGACTAGTCAAAAATCAATTTCATATGACCAAAGTTTTAGAGCTTCAGTGTATAATACATACCTAGGGAATACTAGGGACACTATTACATATGGCATCTATTTCAGAGATTTATTGAATAAGAAACACCTGAATTGTAGTCAGAATTCTCTTTCATATAGCCACATATTCAGAACCAATCTGAATGACATACACCTTGGGGAAAGTCATAATTCTGTTTCATATATCCACATATTGAGAACCTAACTGAATAATATACACCTTAAGGAAAGTCAGGATTCTATTTCGTATACCCACTCATTTAGATTCCGAATGTAAAAACGCACACATGCGAAGTATTCAGAAGTCACTATTTCATGGCCACTCATTCAGAGTCTCTCAGAATATTACAGAACTATGGAAATTCAGGAGTGTGTTTAACATGGCCACTTATTCAGAACCTCATTGAACAATCATATATATCTGGAAAATACTCAAGATTATATTAAATAAAGCCACTTATTAAGAGACTGACTGAATAATGTACACCTGGGGAGTAATCTGGAGACGATTATATGTTACCTTTCACCCAGTGACTCAGTGAAAAATTTACAGCTGATAAATAGTCAAGAGAATAGTTACATGGGTCTATTTTCTGTGGTAACTCGTTCAGCAACACACTGAAGAATACCCACGTTGGAAATAGTCAGAGTCCAGGTCATATGGCCACTCAATCAATGCATTAATGAATAATGCTATATGTGGCAATAGTAAGGTGTCTATTTCATAAGGCCTCTCATTGAGAGCTTCAGTGCATAATAAACAGCTGTGGAGTAGTCGTGTCCCACTTTAAGGTCGCCCCAAATTTCGCAGCTATGTGAATGATACACACATGTGTGATAGTCAGGAGACTATTTGATATGAACACTCATACAGCACCTCTATGAATACTGCACATTTGGGGAAAAATCACTAGTATATTTCACATGGTGATTTGTTTGGAAAGTCAAATAATAACACACACGTGTGGAGTAAAATGGAGTCTATTACATAAGGCCACTCTTTCAGTGTTTCAGTGAATAATATGTGTGTCTGATAAGACAGGAATCTCTTTTACATGGACACTCGTTCAGGGCCTCAGTGCATAATACTCCCCTCAGAAATAGTCAAGGGTATACTTCAAATAAGTACACATTCCGAGTGTCTGTCAGTAATGCACACGTGGGCAATACACAAGACTCTCTTTTCTATGCCCATTGAGTCAGGGTCTCATTCAATACTACACACCTGGGGAGGAGTTAAGACTCTACTTCATGCATCCACACATTTATAGCCTCAGTGAATAACTCACACTGGAATAATAATCGAGCATTTTTTAGATGTTCACTCACTATGTGCTTTTCTGAATGACACAAACCTGGGGAATCCTCAGGATTCTATTTCAAACTACCACACATTTAGAACCTTGTTGAATAATTCACAATGGAGCAATAGTCAGGTGTCCATTCTTTCTGGCCTCTCATTTAATATTTCAGTGAATAACAAAATTTTATGCAGTAATCAGGGCACTGTTTATTATAGCCACGAAATAAATGTCTTCCTGGGTGATACACACCTGGGTGATAGAAAGGAGTTTATTTCATATGAACTCTAATTCTGGGTATTGTTGAGTAATACAAAATTTGGGGAGTTTCAGGACTCTATCTGGTATGAACACTCATACAGAACCTGTTTGAATAATGCACACATGGAGAATAATCAGGAGTCAATATCAAAGGGCTACTCATTCAGATAAACAGTAAATAACACACATGTGGAGTAATAAGAAGTCTGTTTCATATGGCCGTTCTTTCAGAGCCTCACTGACTATTACACACTTGTGATATAGTCTGGAGTGTATTGTTTATGGCCATTAATTCAGAGATTCACTGAATAATGCACACCTGAGAAATAGTCAGAAATCTCTATCCTATGGCCTCTCATTGAGAGCCTCACTAAATGTACACACCTGGGAAAACAGTCAGGATTTACTTATATCCCCCCCTTTAGAGTCTCACTCAATAATGCAAATCTGTGAAATATTAAGGAGACTTTTTCATGTGGCCTCTCATTCGGAGTGTCACTGAATAATGTGGTGTAGTCAGGAGTCTATTTCATGTAGACACATTTTCAGAGCCTCAGTGAATAAAAGATACCCTTTCTATAGTAAGGCATCTAATTAATATGGCCACATCTTGTAAGCCTCACTGAATAAAACACACCTGGAGAATCATTTGGAGTCTGTTTGTGATGAACATTCATTTAGAGCCTCGGTGAATAATGCACAACCGTGGGGTAGCCAAAAGTCCATGTCATTTTGACACTCATTCACAGTCTCAGTGAATAATATGCACGTGTGGATAAGTCAGGATTTCATTTCATATGGCCACTGACTAGTAGTTTCAGTGAATAATGCAAAAATATAAAGTACTCAGCAGTCTATTTCATAGAGCCACTCATTCAGCGATTAACTGAATAATACAAATATTTAAGATAGACACAATCCTGTTTCATATGGTCAAACAATCATAGCCTCACTAAGTAAATCACACCTGGGGATGCGTTAGGAGTCTACTTCATATAGCCTCTCATTTACAGCCTCAGCGACTAAAGCACACGTGAGGAAAAGACACTAGTCTATTTTATATTGCCACAAAATCAAAGTCTGAGTGAGTAATGCACTACTTGAGAATAGTCACTTTTGTATTCCATACGCCCAAATACTCAAAGTCAGTGATGATAATAGAAACCTGTGGACTAGTCAAAAAACTATTTCACAAGCATTCCTATACACCAATAACAGACTTAAAGAGAACCAAATCAAGAACGAACTGCCATTCACAATTGCTACAAAGAAAATAAAATACCTAGGAATACAACTCACTAGGAATGTAAGGGACCTCTTTAAGGAAAACTACAAACAACTGCTCAATGAAATAAGAGAGGACACAAACAGATGGAGAAACATTCCATGTTCGTGGTTAGGAAGAATCAATATCGTGAAAATGGCTATACTGCCCAAAGTAATTTACACAATCAATGCTATCCCCATCAAACTACCATTGAATTTCTTCACAGAACTGGAAAAAACCACCATGAATTTCATATGGAACCAAAAAAGAGCCCGCATAGCCAAGTCAATTCTAAGCAAAAAGAACACAGCGGGAGGCATCACACTACCAGACTTCAAACTATACTACAAGGCTACAGTAATCAAAACAGCATGGTACTGGTACCAAAACAGAGATATAGACCAATGGAACAGAACAGAGGCATCGGAGGCAACACAACACATCTACAACCATATTATCTTTGATAAACCAGACAAAAACAGGCAATGGGGAAAGGATTCCCTATTTAATAAATGGTGTTGGGAAAACTGGCTAGCCATGTGCAGAAAGCAGAAATTGGACCCCTTCCTGACACCTTACACTAAAATTAACTCCAGATGGATTAAAGACTTAAACGTAAGACCCGACACCATAAAAACCCTAGAGGAAAATCTAGGCAAAACCATTCAGGACATAGGAGTAGGCAAGGACTTCATGAACAAAACTCCCAAAGCATTGGCAACAAAAGCCAAAATAGACAAATGGGACCTAATCAAACTCCACAGCTTCTGCACAGCAAAACAAACAGTCACTAGAGTGAATCGGCAACCATCAGAATGGGAAAAAATCTTTGCAGTTTACGCATCTGACAAAGGGCTGATATCCAGAATTTACAAAGAACTCAAACAGATTTACAGGAAAAAAACAAACAAGCCCATTCAAAAATGGGCAAAGGATATGAACAGAAACTTTACGAAAGCAGACATACATGAGGCCAGCAAACATATGAAAAAGTGCTCATCGTCATTGGTCATTAGAGAGATGCAAATCAAAACCACATTGAGATACCATCTCACACCAGTTAGAATGGCGATCATTAAAAAATCTGGAGACAGCAGATGCTGGAGAGGATGTGGAGAAATAGGAACACTCTTACACTGTTGGTGGGAGTGTAAATTAGTTCAACCATTGTGGAAGACAGTGTGGCGATTTCTCAGGGACCTAGAAATAGAAATTCCATTTGACCCAGCAATCCCATTACTGGGTATCTATCCAAAGGATTATAAATCGTTCTACTATAAGGACACATGCACACGAATGTTCATTGCAGCACTGTTTACAATAGCAAAGACCTGGAACCAACCCAAATGCCCAACGATGATAGACTGGACTGGGAAAATGTGGCACATATACACCATGGAATATTATGCAGCAATCAAAAATGATGAGTTTGTGTCCTTTGTAGGGACATGGATGAATCTGGAGAACATCATTCTCAGCAAACTGACACAAGAACAGAAAAGGAAATACCGCATATACTCACTCATAGGTGGGTGAGAAAAATGAGAACACGTGGACACAGAGAGGCGGTCTACTATACACTGGGGACTGTTGGGGGGAATGGGGGAGGGACAGCAGGGGGGGGCTGGGGGGGATAGCCTGGGGATGAATACCAAGTGTGGGTGAAGGGGAGGAAAGCAGCAAAGCACAGTGCCATGTGTGTACCTATGCAACTATCTTGCTTGTTCTGCACATGTACCCCCAAACCTATAATGCAATAAAAATTAAAAAAAAAAAAAAAAAAAAAAAAAAAAAAAAAAAAAAAAAAAACTATTTCATATGGCCAAAATTTTAGAGCCTCAGTAAAAATATTTACCTGGGAAAAACTCAGTACGCTATTACATATGGCATCTATTTCAGAGATTCATTGAATAAGGAACACCTGTATTGTACTCAGAATTCTATTTCGTATAGCCACATATTCAGAACCTAACTGAATATCATACACCTTCGAAAAACTCAAAATTCAATTTTGTATAGCCACTCATTTAAATACCGGATGTAAAAACGCACACCTGCAAAGTATTCAGGAGTCTCTGATTTATGGCCACTCATTCAGAGCCTCACAGAATAATACAGAACTATGGAAATTCAGCAGTGTATTTTACATGGCCATTTATTCAGAACCTCGTTGAAGAATCATATATATCTGGAAAATACTAAGGATACTATTATATATAGACACTTATTCAGAGACTCACTGAATAGTGCACACCTGGGGAATAGTCTGGAGACTATTTGGTATGATGGTTCACCCAGTGACTCAATGAAAAAATGCACAGCTGAGAAATAGTCAAGAAGATAGAGTCATGACTCTATTTTATGTGGTAACTCATTCAGAAACTCACTGAAGAATACCCACCTTGCAAATAGTCAGAGTCCATGTCATATGACCACTCCATCAAAGCATTACCGAATACTGAACAATGGGGCAATAGTAAGGAGTCTATTTTATATGGCCTCTCATTGAGAGCTTCAGTGTGTAATAAACAGCTGTGGAGTAGTCCAGACCCTATTTAAGGTAGCCATAAGTTATGCAGCAACGTGAATGATACACACATGTGGGATAGTCAGGAGACTATTTGATATGGACACTCATACAGCACCTCTACGAATACTGCACATGTGGGAAATAATCAGTAATCTATTTCTTATGGTCATTCGTTTCGAGAGTCAAAAATTTATGCACACCTGTGGAGTAAAATGGGGTCTATTACATAAGGCCACTCTTTCAGTGTTTCAGTGAATAATATGTATATCTGATAAGTCAGGAATCTCTTTCACATGGACACCCCTTCAGGGCCTCAGTGCATAATACTTACCTCAGAAATAGTCAAGTGTGTACTTCAAATAAGTACACATTCAGAGTCTCTGTAAGTAATGCACTCATGGGCAATACACAAGAGTCTCTTTTCTATGCCCACTTAGTCAGACCCTCATTCAATAATAGACACCTTGGGAAGATTTAAGAGTCTACTTCATGTATCCACTCATTTAGAGCCTAAATGAGTAGTTGACACCGGACTAATAGTAGAGCATTTTTTATATGACCACTCACTATGTGCCTCCCTGAATGATACACACCTGGGGAATCCTCAGGATTCTATTTCATACCACCACACATTTCAAAAGTTATTGAATAATTCACAATGAGCCATAGTCAGGTGTCTATTCTTTCTGGCCTCTCATTTAAAATTTCAGTGAATAATAAAATTCGATGGAGTAATCAGTGCACTGTTTAAGATAGCCACGAATTAAATGCCTTCCTGAGTGATACACACCTGGGCGATAGTCAGGAATTTATTTCATATGAACTCTAATTCTGGGTATTGCTGAGTAATACAGAACTCAGGGAGTGTCAGGAGTCCATTTGGTATGGACACTCATACAGAACCTGTTTGAATAATGCACACATGGAAAATAATCAGGAGTCTCTGTCATATGTCTACTCATTCAGGCAAACAGTGAATAACGGACATGTGGAGTAATGAGAAGTCTGTTTCATATGGCCGCTCTTTCACAACCTCACTGAATATTACACACTTTTGATATAGCCTGGAGTCTATTGTTTTTGGCCACTCATTCAGAGAATCACGGAATAGTGCACACCAACAGAATGGAAAGAATTCTCTATCCTATGGCTTCTCATTGATAGCCTCAGTAAATGTAAACACATGGGAAAATAGTCAGGATTTACATATATGCCCTCATATAGAGTCTCACTCGATAAGGCACACCTGTGGAATAGTAAGGAGACTTTTTCATGTGGCCTCTCAATCGGAGTGTCACTGAATAAAGTGGTGTAGTCAGGAGTCTATTTCATGTGGACACATTTTAAGAGCCTCAGTAAATAAGAGAGACCCTGGCTATAGTAACGCATCTAATTAATATGGACACATCTTGTAAGCATCACTGAATAATACACACCTGGAGAATAATTTGGAGTATATTTTTGAAGGACATTCATTCAGAACCTCGGTGAGTAATGCATACCCGTTGGGTAGCCAGGAGTCTATTTCATTTGTGTACTCATTCATAGCCTCAGTGGATCATATGCACGTGTGCATTAGTTAGGATTTCATTTCATATGGCCACTGACTCATAATCTTTATAATGCACAAATGGAAAGTAATCAGCAGTCTATTTCATAGAGCCACTCATTTAAAGATTCACTGACTAATACAAACATTTGAGATAGACAGAATCCTGTTTCATATGGTCACACAATCAGAGCCTCACAGAGTAACACACACTTGGGGAAGCGTTAGGAATCTACTTTATATAGCCCCTCATTTACAGCCTCAGCAAATAATGCACACGTGTGGAATAGACACTAGTCTATTTTATATGTCCAATAAATGAAAGCCTGTGGGAGTAATACACAACTTTAGAATAGTTACTAGTCTAATCCGTATGTCCAAATATTCAAAGTCAGAGTCAATAATAAATACCTGTGGACTAGACAAAAAACAATTTCATATGGCCAAAATTTTAGAGTCAAAGTGAATAATACATACCTGGGGAATACTCAGGACGCTATTATGTATGGCATGTATTTCAGAGATTCATTGAATAAGGAACACCAGTATTGTAGTCAGAATTCTATTTCGTATAGCCACATATTCAGTACTTAACTGAATGACATACAACTTGGGGAAAGTCAGGATTCTACATCATATAGCTACATATTCAGAACCTTACTGAATAACATACACCTTGAAGAAAGTTAGGATTCTATTTCTTATAGCCACTCATTTAGATACAGAATGTAAAAACGCACACCTGCGGAGTATTCAGGAGTCTCTGTTTTATGGCCACTCATTCAGAGCCTCAAGGAATAATACAGAACTGAACAAGAAAGAGAGGAAAGGAGGCAAGATGGCGTTGCAGAGGCGACTCAGGATTGCAGCTCTCAGTGATGGCGCAGAGGTTGAGTCCTAGCCGCATACTTGGATGTTCCTTTTATGCCCACAGAACGTTAGAAGTCCCAGGTGTGGGTGAGACATGGGACGCTAGCACAGCCGGCTAACGCAGCAGGCTCCCACCGCCTCTTCGGCCGGCGCCACAGTGGGACCCGGCATGGAACTCACTGGTCTGGGTGCCCTGTTAAACCGGCAATCTGAGATTTGGAAGGGCAGATTGGCATGTTCATTTGATTGAACGGGACTTGGACAATGAGCCAGACCAGGAGTTTCCTTGGAAGCGGGATCTGAGCCGGTGTAGTGGGCAGCAGCACAGGAGATCACATGGATCCCAGTGCCCTATCGGCAGGCTACTGGGGCGCCAGTGAGAGAGTCGATCTTTCAGCTTGGGGAGAGGAAGAGAGAGAGAGGATGGACTCTGAGGCAGGGAGCTGGGTGATTGGGCTCAGCGGGTCCCACGCTCACGGGGAAAAGCAGGGCGGCGACTGGAGATGCTGGGGGCTGAGAGTTTTGCTGATGGCATCTAGGAAGGTGCAGCCCGGTGAGGGAGGGGCGTCCACCATTGCTGATGCAGTCCACCCCCACTGAAGTACCACCCAGGACTGACGCAGCCTACCATTGCTGAGGCAACCTGCCATAACAGAGAGACTCCGTGCTCCACAGCAGAAGGGAGCCCAGCAGCAACAGGGCAGACCCGCGCTAGCAGGTCAGAGCCCCGGCAGGCAAATAGTGAATAGACTGCCACTTAGTGGAGCAGGACAGTGCAACAGATACTCATAAAGAAAGCCCCAATTCCCTGAGACAGAGCATCTAAGGGGGGGGAAAGAGTGGTGTTTTATGAGTTCTATAGCAGCAGATATAAACAACCTCTGAACAACGCTGAATGAACAACAGAGCTCACAGCTCAGCACTGGAGATCCTATAAAGCACAGACTGTCTCCTTAAGCAGCTCCCTGACCACTGTATATCCAAGGAGTCACCCCAGAAAAGGACTATTCAGACTGACATTTGGCTGGCATTATTCCGGAAGAAGGACAGCAGGAGAAGAAACTGGTGTCATCCCTCACTGTTCCACAGACGCTGCAGGTATACCCCAGACAAGCAGGGCCTGGAGTGGACCTCAGCACTCATACAGCAGAGGGGATAGACCATTAGAGGGAAAACTAAGTAACAGAAATACTTCATCATCAAGAATCTCATCGTCCACACAGAGACCCAATTGAAAAATCAGCAACTACTAAGACGGCAGGCGGATAAATCCATAAAGATGGGAAGAAACCAGCGCAAAAAGGAGGAAATCACCCGAAAGCAAAATACCTCACCTCCAACAAAGGACCAAAACCCCTCACCAGCAAGGGAACAAAGCTGGATGGAGAATGAATGTGACGAAATGACGGAATCAGACTTCAGAAAGTGGATAATGAGAAACTTCAGTGAGCTAAAGGAACATGTACTAAACCAGTGCAAAGAAACTAAGAACCTTGAAAAAAGATTTGAAAAAAGATTCAAGGAATTGATAACAAGAATGGAAAACTTAGAGAGGAATATGAATGAATTGAAGGAGCTGAAAAACACAACACAAGAACTTCGCAAAGCATGTACAAGTTTCAACAGCCGAATTGACCAAGCAGAAAAAAGAATATCAGAAGTTGAAGAACAACTCAATGAAAGAAAACGAGAAACCAAGAATAAAGAAAAAAGTAGAAAAAGGAGTGAACAAAATCTCCAAGAAATGTGGGACTATGTGAAGAGACCCAACCTACGTTTGATAGGTGTACCAGAATGTGATGAAGAGAATGCATCCAAGCTGGAAATCACTCTTCAGGATATTATCCAGGAAAATTTCCCCAACATAGCAAGGCAGGTTAATACTCAACTACAGGAAATACAGAGAACACCACAAAGATACTCCGCAAAAGAGCAACCCCAAGGCACATAATCGTCAGATTCACCAGGGTTGAAACGAAGGAGAAAATACTAAGGGCAGCCAGAGAGAATGGTCGGGTCACCCACAAAGGGAAGCCCATCAGACTCACAGCAGATCTCTTGGCAGAGACTCTACAAGCCAGAAGAGAGTGGGGGCCAACACTCAACATCCTTAAAGAAAAGAGCTTCCAACCCAGAATTTCATATCCAGCCAAACTGAGCTTCATAAGTGAAGGAAAAATAAAATCCTTCACGAACAAGCAAGTACTCAGAGATTTTGTCACCACTAGGCCTGCTTTACAAGAGCTCCTAAAAGAGGCACTACACATAGAAAGAAACAACCAGTTCCAGCCATTCTAAAAGCAAACCAAATGCTAAAGACCATCAACAAAATGAAGAATGTACATGAACCAATGGGCAAAACAGCCAGATAGCATCAAAATGGCAGTATCAAATTCACACATAACAATATTAACCCTGAATGTAAATGGGCTAAATGCACCAATCAAAAGACACAGACGGGCAAATTGGATAAAAAACCAAAACCCATTCGTGTGCTGTATCAAGAAAACCCACCTCACACGCAAAGATACACAAAGGCTGAAAATGAAAGGATGGAGGAAGATTTACCAAGCAAATGGAGAGCAAAAAAAAGCAGGAGTTGCAATTCTCATCTCTGATAAAATAGACTTTAAAGCAACAAAGATCAAAAGGGACAAAGAAGTTCATTACATAATGGTAAAAGGATGGATACAACAAGAAGAGCTAACGATTCTAAATATATATGGACCCAATGCAGGAGCACCCAGATATATAAGGCAAGTTCTTAATGACTTACAAAGAGACTTACACTCCACACAATAACACTGGGAGACTTTAGCACTCCACTGTCAATAGCAGACAGATCAACCAGACAGAAAATTAACAAGGATATCCAGGACTTGAATTCAGACCTGGAACAAGCAAACCTGATAGACATTTACAGAACTCTCCACCCCAAATCCACAGAATATACATTCTTCTCAGCAACACATCACACCTACTCCAAAACTGACCACATAATTGGAAGTAAAGAAATCCTCAGCAAATGCAAAACAACGGAAATCATAACAAACAGTCTCTCAGACCATAGTGCAATCAGGTTGGAACTCAGAATTCAGAAAATAACTCAGAACCGCACAGCTTCATGGAAACTGAACAACTGGCTATTGAATGTTGATTGGATAAACAATGAAATGAAGGCAGAAATAAAGAAGTTCTTTGAAACCAATGGAAATGAAGACAAAACGTACCAGAATCTCTGGGACACATTTAAAGCAATCTGTAGAGGAAAATACATAGCAATAACTGCCCACATGAGAAGAGTGGAGAGATCCAAAATGGACACCCTATCGTCAGAATTGAAAGAGCTAGAGGAGCAAGATCAAAAAAGCTCAAAACCTAGCCGAAGACAAGAAATAACTAAGATCAGAGCAGAACTGAAGGAGATAGAGACAAGAAAAACCCTTCAAAAAATCAATAAATTTAAAAGCGGGTTTTTTGAAAAGATCAACAAAATAGACAGACCACTAGCCAGACTGATAAAAAAAAGAAAAGAGAGAACAACGAAAGAGATAGAATAAAAAACGATAAAGGGGGAAACACCACGGATTCCACAGAAATTCAAACCATCATCAGAGAATACTACAAACAACTCTATGCACACAAACTAGTAAATCAGGAAGAAATGGATAAATTCCTGGACGCCTGTGTTCTCCCAAGCCTAAACCAGCAGGAAGCCGAAACTATGAATAGACCAATAACAAGGTCAGATGTTGAGGCAGCAATTAAGAGCCTACCACATACAGAAAGCCCAGGTCCAGATGGGTTCACAGCTGAATTCTACCAGACACACAAAGGGGATCTGGTACCATTCCTTCTGAAACTATTCCAAATAATTCAAAAAGAGGGAACCCTTCCCAAATCATTTTATGAGACCAACATCATCCTGATACCAAAACATGACAAAGACTCAAGAAGAAAAGAAAACTTCAGGCCAATATCCATGATGAACATAGATTCAAAAATCTTCAATAAAATACTGGCAAATAGATTGCAACAGCACTTTAAAAAACGTATCCATCATGATCAAGTAGGATTCCTCCCGGGGATGCAAGGCTGGTTCAACATACTCAAGTCTCTAAATGTAATTCACCACATAAACAGAAGCAAAAACAAAAACCACATGATTATCTCAATTGACGCAGAAAGGCATTTGACAAAATTCAACAGCCCTTTATGCTAAAAACCCTCAATAAACTTGGTATTGATGGAACATATCTCAAAGTAATAAAAGCTATTTACGACAAACCAACAGCCAATATCATACTTAATGGGCAAAAACTGGAAGCATTCCCTTTGAAATCCGGCACTAGACAAGGATGCCCTCTCTCACCACTTCTATTCAACATAGTACTGGAAGTTCTAGCCAGAGCAATCAGGCAAGAAAAAGAAATCAAGAGTATTCAAATAAAAAAGTTGGAAGCCAAATTGTCTCTATTTGCAGACGACATGATAGTATACCTAGAAGACACCATCACCTCAGCCCAAAAGCTCCTGCAACTGATAAGCAACTTCAGGAAAGTCTCAGGATATAAAATCAGTGTGCAAAAATCACAAGCATTCCTATACACCAATAACAGACTTAAAGAGAACCAAATTAAGAACGAATTGCCATTTACAATTGCTACAAAGAAAATAAAATACCTAGGAATACAACTCACTAGGAATGTAAGAGACCTCTTTAAGGAAAACTACAAACACCTGCTCAATGAAATAAGAGAAGACACAAACAGATGGAGAAACATTCCATGTTCGTGGTTAGGAAGAATCAATATTGTGAAAATGGCTATACTGCCAAAAGTAATTTACACATTCAATGCTATCCCCATCAAACTACCATTGAATTTCTTCACAGAACTGGATTAAACCACCATGAATTTCATATGGAACCAAAAAAGAGCCCGCATAGCCAAGTCAATTCTAAGCATAAAGAACACAGCGGGAGGCATCACGCTACCAGACTTCAAACTATACTACAAGGCTACAGTAATCAAAACAGCATGGTACTGGTACCAAAACAGAGATATAGACCAATGGAACAGAACAGAAACATCAGAGGCAACACAACATATCTACAACCATATCATCTTTGATAAACCAGACAAAAACAGGCAATGGAAAAAGGATTCCCTATATAATAAATGGTGTTGGGAAAACTGGCTAGACATGTGCAGAAAGCAGAAACTGGACCCCTTCCTGACACCTTACACTAAAATTAACTCCAGATGGATTAAAGACTTAAATGTAAGACCTGACACCATAAAAACCCTAGAAGAAAATCTAGGCAAAACGGTTCAGGACAGAGGAGTAGGCAAGGACTTCATGAACAAAACACCAAAAGCATTGGCAACAAAAGCCAAAGTAGACAAATGGGACCTAATCAAACTCCACAGCTTCTACACGGCAAAAGAAACCGTCACTAGAGTGAATCGGCACCCATCAGAATGGGAGAAAATCTTTGCAATTTACACATCTGACAAAGGGCTGATATGCAGAATTTACAAAGAACTCAAACAGATTTACAGAAAAAAAACAAACAAGCCCATTCAAAAATAGGCAAAGTATATGAACAAAAACTTTACAAAAGAAGACATACATGAGGGCAACAAACATATGAAAAAGTGCTCATCATCATTGGTCACTAGAGAGATGCAAATCAAAACCACATTGAGATATCATCTCACACCAGTTAGAATGGCGATCATTAAAAAATCTGGAGACAGCAGATGCTGGAGAGGATGTTGAGAAAGAGGAACACTCTTACACTGTTGGTGGGAGTGTAAATTAGTTCAACCATTGTGGAAGACAGTGTGGCGATTCCTCAGGGACCTAGAAATAGAAATTCCATTTGACCCAGCAGTCCCATTACTGGGTATCTATCCAAAAGACTCTAAATCGTTCTACTATAAGGACACATGCACACGAATGTTCATTGCAGCACTGTTTACAATAGCAAAGACCTGGAACCAACCCAAATGCCCATCGATGATAGACTGGACTGGGAAAATGTGGCACATATACACCATGGAATATTATGCAGCAATCAAAAATGATGAGTTTGTGTCCTTTGTAAGGACATGGATGAATCTGGAGAACATCATTCTCAGCAAACTGACACAAGAACAGAAAAAGAAATACTGCATATACTCACTTATAGGTGGGTGAGAAAAATGAGAACACATGGACAGAGAGAGGTGGTCTACTATACACTGGGGACTGTTTGGGGAAATGTGGGAGGGACAGCGGGGGTGGCTGGTGGGGATAGCCTGTGGATGAATACCAAGTGTGGGTGAAGGGGAAGAAGGCAGAAAAACACACTGCCATGTGTGTACCTATGCAACTATCTTGAACGTTCTGCACATGTACCCCAAAACCTATAATGCAATAAAAATTAAAAAAAAAGAATAATACAGAAGTTTTGAAATTCAGGTGTGTATTTTAGATGGCCATTTATTCAGAGCTTCATTGAAGAATCATATGTATCTAGAAAATCTTCACGATTCTTTTATATATAGCCATCTTTTCAGAGACTCACAGAATAATGCACACCTGGGGAATAGTCTGGTGACTATTTGATATGACTGGTAACCCAGTGACTCAGTGAAAGTTGCACAGCTGAGAAATATTCAAGAGGATAGAGTCATCAGTGTATTTTCTGTGGTAACTTGTTCAGAAACTCACTGAAAATTACCCACCTTGGACATAGACAGAGTCCAGGTCATATGACCACTCAATCAAAGAATTACCAAATAATGCACGATGGAGCAATAGTAAGAAGTCTATTTTATATGGTCTCTCATTGAGAGATTCAGTGTGTAGTAAACAGCTGTGGAGTAATGAGGACCCTCTTTAAGGTTGCCCCAAATTACGTAGCTCTGTGAATGATACACAGATGTGTGATAGTCAGGAGACTATTTAATATGGACACTCATACAGCACCTCTTTGAATACTGCACATTTGGGGCATAATCACTAGTCTATTTCATATGGTGATTCGTTTGGAGAATAAAAAACCAACTCACCCCTGTGAAGTAAAATGGGGTATATTACATAAGGTCACTCTTTCATTGTTTCAGTGAATAATATGTATATCTGATAAGTTAGAAATCTCTTTTACATGGCCACACGTTCAGGGCCTCAGTGCATAATACTCCCCTCAGATATAGTCAATGATGTCAGTTGGACTTGGATGGTGAGCAAGACCAAAAGAGTCCCGGGAAGAGCTATTTGTGCCAGCTCATTGGGCCGCCACAGTGGAGATCGCACGGATCCCAGTGGCCAATCAGCAGCCGACTGGGGTGCCTGTGAGAGAGTCAACCATTCAATTTGGAAAGAAAAAAGAGAGCGAGAGAAAAGGGACTCTGAGGCAGAGAGCGAGGTATTTTGGCTCGGTGGGCCCAACCCTCAGGGGGACAAGCAGCGCAGGCGACTCAAGGAGCTTGGGTTGAGTGATTTGCTGTGAGGTCAGTGCAAACCAGGATACTGCAGCTCCGTGGGGGAGAGGCTTCCACCCCAAAAAGGCAATCCACCCATACTGAGGTACCACCCACTGCTGAGTTAGCCTGCCAATGCTGAGGCAACCAGCCATAACAGAGAGATGCCACCAACAGGGTGGAGTGCATCACAGTAGAACAAAGCCCCACAGCAGCAGGGTGGACCAACGCTAGCAGGGCGGAGCCCCGGCAAGCAAACAGTGAATAGACTGCCTCCTACCCGGGCAGAACAGTGCAACAGGTACTCATAAAGAAAAACCCAACTCCCTGAGACAGAGCATCTGAGGGGAAAAAAAGGGTTTTATACGTTCTCCTGCAACAGATGTAAACACATACGCCCAGCAATCCTGAATGAACAATGAAACTCACAGCTCAGTACTGGAGCTTCTATAAAGTACAGACCGACTCCTCAAGCAGCTCCCTGACACCTGTATATCCAAAGAGCCACCTAAAAAAAGACTAATCAGACTGAAATTGGGCAGGCAACATTCTGGGTCAAAGATAGCAGGGGAAGAAACTGGTAGCATCCCTCACTGTTCTGAAGCTGCTACAGGTGTACCTAAGAAAAGTAGGGCCTGGAGTGGACCTCAGCACTCGTACAGCAGAGGGACTAAACCGTAAAAAGGAAAACTAGGTAACAGAAATACTTCATCATCAACAATCTGGGCGACCACTCAGAGACACAATTGAAAAGTCAGCAACTACTAAGACGACAGGTGGATAAATCCACAACGATGGAAAGAAACCAGTGCAAAAAGGATGAAAACACCCAAAACCAAAACACCTCACCTCCTACAGAGGCCAAACTCCTCACCAGCAAAAGAACAATGCTGGACAGAGAATGAGAGTGACGAAATTACAGAATCATATTTCAGAATGTGGATAATGAGAAACTTCAGTGAGCTAAGAGAACAAGTTCTAAATTGATGCAAACAAACTAAGAACCTTGAAAAAAAGATTTGAGGAAATGATAATAAGAATGGACAACTTAGAAAGGAATATGAATGAATGGAAGGAGCTGAAAAACACAACACAAGAACTTCGCAAAGCATGCACAAGTTTCAACAGCCGAATTGACCAGGCAGAAGAAAGAATATCAGAAGTTAAAGATTAACTCAATGAAATAAAAAGAGAAACCAAGATTAGAGAAAAAAACGCAAAGAGGAATGAACAAAATCTCCAAAAAATGTGGGATTATGTGAAGAGACCTAACCTACATTTGATAAGTGTACCTAAATGTGACAAAAAGAATGAATCCAAGCTGGAAAACACTCGTCAGGATATTATCCACGAAAATTTCCCCAACCTAGCAAGGCAGTCCAATACTCAACACCAGGAAATACAGAGAACACCACAAATATATTCTGCAAAAAGAGCAACCCCAAGGCACATAATCGTCAGATTCACCAGGCTTGAAAGGAAGGAGAAAATACTAAGGGTAGCCAGAGAGAAGGGTCGGGTCACCCACAAAGGGAAGCCCATCAGACTCACAGCAGATCTCTCGGCAGAGACTCTACAAGCCAGAAGAGAGTGAGGGCCAATATTCAACATTCTTAATGGAAAGAACTTTCAACCCAGAATTTCATATCCAGCCAAACTGAGCTTCATAAGTGAAGGAAGAATAAAATCTTTTGCCAACAAGCAAGAACTCAGAGATTTTGTCACCACCAAACCTGTTTTACAAGAGCTCCTGAAAGAGGCACTACACATAGAAAAGAACAACCAGTACCAGCCATTCTAAATACATACCAAATGCTAAAGAGCATCAACAAAATGAAGAATCTGCATCAACCAAGGGACAAAACAGTCAAATAGCATTAAAATGGCAGTATCAAACTCACACATAACAATATTAACCCTAAATGTAAATAGGCTAAATGCACCAATCAAAAGACACAGACTGGCAAACTGGATAAAAAACCAAAACCCATCAGTGTGCTGTATTCAGGAAACCCATCTCACATGCAAAGATTCACAGAGGCTCAAAATTAAGGGATAGAGGAAGATTTACCAGGCAAATGGAGAGCAAAAAAAGGCAGGAGTTGCAATTCTCGTCTCTGATAAAGTAGACTTTAAAGCAACAAAGATCAAAGGATACAAAGAAGGTCATTACCTAATTGTAAAAGGATTGATAGAACAAGAAAAGCTAACGATCCTAAATATATATGGACCCAATATAGGAGCACCCAGATATATAATGCAAGTTCTTAACGACATACAAAGAGACTTTAACTTCCACACAATAGTAGTGGGAGAATTTATCACTCCACTGACAATACCAGACCGATCAACCAGAAAGAAAATTAACAAGGATATCCAGGGCTTGAACTCAGACGTGGAACAAGCAAACATGATAGACGTTTACAGAACTCTCCATCCCAAATCCACAGAATATACATTATTCTCAGCACCACATCACACCTACTCCAAAATTGACCACATAATTGGAAGTAAGGAACAACTCAACAAATGCAAAACAACTAAAATCATAACAAACAGTCACTCAGCCCATACTGCAGTCAAGTTAGAACTCAGAATTCAGAAACTAACTCAGAACCACACAGCTTCATGGAAACTGAACAACTGGCTCTTCAATGTTGATTGTATAAACAATAAAATTAAGGCAGAAATAAAGAAGTTGTTTGAAACCAATGAGAACAAAGACACAACATACCAGAATCTCTGAGACACATTTAAAGCAGTCTGTAGAGGAAAATATATAGCAATAAGTGCCCACATTAGAACAGTGGAGAGATCCAAAATTGACACCCCATCGTCAAAATTGAAAGAGCTAGAGAAGCAAGATAAAAAAACTGAAAACCTAGCCAAAGACAAGAAATAACTAAGATCAGAGCAGAACTGAAGGAGATAGAGACAAGAAAAACCCTTCAAAAAATCAATAAATCCAAGAGCTGGTCTTTCGAAAAGATCAACAATATAGACAGACCACTAGCCAGACTGATAAAAAACAAAAGAGAGAACAACCAAATAGATGCAATAAAAAATGATAAAGGGGAAATCACTACAGATTTCACAGAAATTTAAACCATCATCTGAGAATACTACAAAAAACTCTATGCACATAAACTAGTAAACCAGGAAGAAATGGATAAATTCCTGGACACCTGTGTCCTCCCAAGCCTAAACCACGAGGAAACCGAAATTATAAATAGGCCAATAACAAAGTCTGAAGTCGAGGGAAAAATTAAGAGCCTACTGTGCACAAAAAGCCCTGTTCCAGAAGGTTTCAGAGCCGAATTCTACCAGACACACAAAGAGGAGCTGTTACCATTCTTTCTGAAACTATTCAAAATAATCCCAAAAGAGGGAACCCTTCCCAAATTATTTTATGAGACCAACATCATCCTGGTACCAAAACCAGGCAGAGACTCAAAAACAAAAAAAAACTTCAGGCCAATATTCATGATGAACATAGATGCAAAAGTCTTCAATAAAATACTGACAAAACGATTGCAAAAGCACGTTAAAAAACTTATCCATCATGATCAAGTAGAATTAATCCCAGGCATGCAAGGCTGGTTCAACATACACAAGTCTATAAACGTCATTCACCACATTAACAGAACCAAAAACAAAAACCTCATGCTTATTTCAATTGACGCAGAAAAGGCATTTGACAAAATTCAACAGACTTTTATGCTAAAAACTCTTAATAAACTCAGTATTGATGGAACATATCTCAAAGTAATAAAAGCTATTTATGACAAACAAACAGCCAATATCATCTTTAATGGGCAAAAACTGGAAGCATTCCCTTTGAAATCCGGCACTAGAAAAGGATGCGCTCTCTCACCACTCCTATTCAACATAGTACTGGAATTTCTAGCCACAACAATCAGGCAAGAAATAGAAATAAAGGGTATTCGAATAGGAAAGAAGGAAGCCAAATTGTATCTATTCACAGACATGATAGTATACCTAGAAGACCACATCACCTCAGCCTAAAAACTCCTGAAGCTGATAAGCAACTTCAGCAAAGTCTCAGGATATAAAATCAATGGGCAAAAATCACAAGCATTCCTATACACCAATAACAGACTTAAAGAGAACCAAATCAAGAATGAACTGCCATTCACAATTGCTACAAAGAGAATAAAATAGCTAGGAATACAACTTACAGAAAACGTAAGAGACCTCTTCAAGAAAAACTACACACCACTGCTCAACGAAATAAGAGAGGACACAAACAAATGAAGAAACATTCCATGTCCGTGGTTAGTTAGAATCAATATCGTGAAAACGGCTATACAGCCCAAAGTATCATACAGAGTAAATGCTATCCCAATCAATCTACCATTGAATTTCTTCACAGAACTGGAAAAAATCACCATGAACTTCATATGGAACCGAAAGAGAGCCCGCATAGCCAAGTCAATTCTAAGCAAAAAGAACACAGCGGGAGGCATCACACTACCAGACTTCAAACTATACTACAAGGCTACAGTAATCAAAACAGCATGGTACTGGTACCAAAACACAGATATAGACCAATGGAACAGAACAGAGGCATTGGAGGCAACACAACTTATCTACAACAATAAAATCTTTGATACACCAGACAAAAACAAGCAATGGGGAAAGAATTCCCTGTTTAATAAATGGTGTTGGGAAAACTGGCTAGCCATGTGCAGAAAGCAGAAACTGGACCCCTTCCTGACACCTTACCCTAAAATTAACTCCAGATGAATTAAAGACTTAAACATAGTCTTGGCACCATTAAAAGACTAGAAGAAAGTCTAGGCAAAACCATTCAGAACATAGGAGTAGGCAAGTACTTCATGACCAAAACTCCAGAAGTATTGACAACAAAAGCCAAAATAGACAAATGGGACCTAATCAAACTCCACAGCTTTTGCATGGCAAAAGAAACAGTCACTAGAGTGAATCGGCAATCAACAGATTGTAAAAAAAATCTTTGCAGTTAACCCAACTGACAAAGGGCTGATATCCAGAATTTACAAAGAACTCGAACAGATTTACAGGAGAAAAACAAACAAGCCCATTTAAAAATGGGCAAAGGATATGAACAGACACTTTACAAAAGAAGACATACATGAGGCCAACAAACACATGAAAATATTCTCATCATCACTGGTCATTAGAGAGATGCAAATCAAAACCACATTGTGATAACATCTCACGCCAGATAGAATGGTGATCATTAAAAATTCTGGAGACAACAGATGCTGGAGAGGATGTGGAGAAATAGGAACACTCTTCCACTGTTGGTGGGAGTCTAAATTGGTTCAACCATTGTGGAAGACAGTGTGGAGATTTCTCAAGGCCCTAGAAATAGAAATCCCATTTGACCCAGCAATCCCGTTATTGGGTATATATCCAAAGGACTATAAATTATTCTACTATAAGGACACATGCACACGAATGTTCATTGCAGCATTGTTTACAATAGCAAAGACCTGGAACCAACCCAATTGCCCATCAATGATAGACTGGACTGGGAAAATGTGGCACATATACACCATAGAATATATGCAGCAATCAAAAATGATGAGTTTGTGTCCTTTGTAAGGACATGGATGAATCTGGAGAACATCATTCTCAGCAAACTGACACAAGAACAGAAAAAGAAATACCGCAGATTCTCACTCATAGGTGGGTGAGAAAAATGAGAACACATGGACACAGAGAGGGGTCTACTACACACTGGGGCTATTGGGGAAATGGGGGAGAGACAGTGGGGGGGCTGGGGAGGGATTGCCTGGGGATAAATGCCAAGTGTGGGTGAAGGGGAGAAAGGCAGCAAAAAACACTGCCATGTGTGTACCTATGCAACTACCTTGCACATTCTGCACAAGTACCCCAAAACCTATAATGCAATAAAAATTAAAAAAAAAAAAAAGAAAATGCACAGCTGAGAAATAGTGAAGAGGATAGAGTTTTGCGTCTATTTTCTATGGTTAACTCGTTCAGAAACTCACTGAAGAATACCCACCTTGTAAATAGTCAGAGTCCATGTCATATGGCCACTCAATCAAAGCATTACAGAAGAATGTACAATGGGGCAATAGTAAATAGTCTATTTCATATGGCCTCTCATTGAGAGCTTCATTTCATAATGAACAGCTGTGGAGTAGTCAGGACCCCCCCCCTTTTTTTCATTAAGAGGGATAGAGAACAGAAACACTGCTTTATTCTATGAACGGGTATTAATGATGGCCGATGTATATTTTGTGTATTTAAAAAGGAGAATGTATATTTTTTGTATTTCAAGTGGAGAGCTCTATAAATACTTATTATGTTTACTTGTTCTGGATCTGAGTTCAAGTTCTGTATATCCTTATTAAATTTCTCTCTCATTGAGTCTAAATATCTTTATGGGTCTTATATATCTGGGTGTTAGGATGCATTGATCCATTTACCACTCTATGTTGGTTTGAAATCTGTTTTATCAAATGCATGAATTGCAACTCCTACTTTTTGTTTATTTATTTATTTTTGTTCTCCATTTGGTTGGTAAATCTTTCTCCAACACTTTGTTTTAAGTCTTTGTGTATCTTTGGATATAAAATGTGTCTGGATGTGATATACCATTAGGTTTTGGCTGTATCTTTTGATTGGGCGATTTAGTCGATTTAAATTTAGGATTACTGCCATTTGATGTTAACTGGCTATTTTATTAATTTATTGATGTAAATTCTACTTTATGTTGACGCTCTTTACTTTTTGGTATATTTTTAGAAAGGCTATTACTGGTTGATCCTATATGTGTATAATGCTTCTTTCAGAAGTTTTTGTAAAGCAGGCCTGGTGGTAATAAAGTTTCTAAGTACTTGCTTGTTCATAAAAGATTTTATTTTTCCGGAAGTGTCTTCCAAGATGGCGTCATAGAGGCGACTCCGGTTTGCAGCTCTCAGTGAAGGCGCAGTGGGTGAGTACTAGCCGCATTCTTGGACAGATCATTTTTGCCCACAGAACGTTGAAAGTCAGAGGTGTAAGAGAAACACGGGACGCTAGCACAGCCGGCTCGTGTGGCCGCTTCAGCTGGTTCCATAGCACAGCGGCACCAGGCACAAAACTCACTGGTCCGGGTGCCCTGTTAAACTGGCAATCTGAGATTTGGAAGGGCAGATTGGCATGTCCATCTGATTGAATGGGACTTGGACAATGAGCCAGACCAGGAGATTCCTGGGAAATGTGATCTGAGCCGGTGCAGTGGGCAGCAGCACGGGAGATAGCAAGGATTCCAGTGCCCTATCAGCAGGCTACTTGGGCGCCAGTGAGAGAGTAAACCGTTCAGGTGGGGAGAGGAAGAGAGAGAGAGAGAGGATGGACTCTGAGGCAGGGAGCTGGGTGATCGGGCTTGGCAGGTCCCACCCTGATGGGGACAAGCAGGGCAGCAATTGAAGGCGCTCGGAGCTGAGAGTTTTGCTGCTGGCATCTAGGACGGTGCAGCCAGGTATGGGAGGGGCGTCCACCACAACTGACACAATCCGCCCCTACTGAAGTACCTCCCAGGGCTGACGCAGCCTGCTGTTGCTGAGGCAACCTGCCATAAAAGAGACTCCGCCAGGAGGGTGGAGCAAACCACAGCAGGGCAGAAGAAGCCACAGCAGAACACAGGCCCACAGCAACAGGGCGGACCAATGCTAGCAGGGCAGAGCCCCGGCATGAAAATAGTGAATAGACTGCCACCTAAGTGGGCAGGACAGTGCAACAGATACTCATAAAGAAAGCCCCAACTCCCTGAGACAGAGCATTTAAGGGGGAACAAAGGGGGGGTTTTATGAGTTCTGTTGCAGCAGACATAAACACATCCTCCCAACGATGCTGAATGAACAACTGAGCTCACAGCTCAGCACTGGAGCTCCTATAAAGCACAGACCGTCTCCTCAAGCAGCTCCCTGACCCCTGTATATCCAAAGAGTCATCACCACAAAAAAAGGACTAATCAGGCTGACATTTGGTGGGCAACATTCTGAAACAGAGATAGCCGAAGAAGAAACTGGTAGCTTCCTTCACAGTTCTGCAGCTGCTACAGGTGTACCCCAGACAAGCAAGGCCTGGAGTGGACCTCAGCACTCATACAGCAGAGAGACTAGACCATTAGAAGAAAAACTAAGTAACAGAAATACCTCATCATCAAAAATCTGGGTGTCCACACAGAGACCCAATTGAAAAATCAGCAACTACTAAGATGACAGGTGGATAAATCCATAAAGATGGAAAGAAACCAGTGCAAAAAGGAGGAAAACACCCAAAACCAAAACACTTCACCCCCCACGAAGGACCAAAACTACTCACAAGCAAGGGAACAAAGCGGGACGAAGAATGAGTGTGACAAAAAGACGGAATCAGATTTCAGAAAGTGAATAATAAGAAACTTCAGTGAGCTAAAAGAACAGGTTCTAAATCAGTGCAAAGAAACTAAGAACCTTAAAAAATGATTTGAAAAAAGATTCGAGGAAATGATAACAAGAATGGACAACTTCGAGAGGAGTATACATGAATTGAAGGAGCTGAAAAACACAACACGAGAACTTCACGAAGCATGCACAAGTTTCAACAGCCGAATTGACCAAGCAGAAGAAAGAATATCAGAAGGTGAAGATCAACTCAATGAAACAAAACGAGAAACCAAGATCAAAGAAAAAAGTGCAAAAAGGAATGAACAAAATCTCCAAGAAATGTGGGACTATGTGAAGAGACCCAACCTATGTTTGATAGGTGTACCAGAATGTGATGAAGAGAATGAATCCAAGCTGGAAAACACTCTTCAAGATATTATCCAGGTAAATTTTTCCAACCTAGCAAGACAGGTCAATACTCAACTCCAGGAAATACAGAGAACACCACAAATATATTCTGCAAGAAGAGCAACCCGAAGGCACATAATCTTCAGATTCACCAGGGTTGAAATGACGGGGAAAATACTAAGGGCAGCCAGAGAGAAAGGTCAGATCACCCACAAAGGGAAGCCCATCAGGCTCACAGCAGATCTCTGGACAGAGACTCTACAAGCCAGAAGAGAGTGGGGGCCAATATTCAACATCCTGCAGGGGGGGGCTGGGGGGGATGACCTGGGGATGACTACCAAGTGTGGGTGAAGGGGAGGAAGGCAGCAAAGCACACTGCCATATGTGTACCTATGCAACTATCTTGCACGTTCTGCACATGTACCCCCAAGCCTATAATGCAATAAAATTTTTTTTTAAAAAAAAAAAAAAAGAAAAGAACTTTCAACCCAGAATCTCATATCCAGCCAAACTGAGCTTCATAAGTGAAGGAAAAATAAAATTCTTCATGAACAAGCAAGTACTCAGAGATTTTGTCACCACTATTCCTGCTTTAAAAGAGATCCTGTAAGAGGCACTACACCTAGAAAGAAACAACCAGTACCAGCCATCCTAAAACCATACCAAATGCTAAAGAGCATCAACAAAATGAAGAATCTACATGAGCCAATGGGCAAAACAGCCAGCTAGCATCAAAATGGCAGTATCAAATTCACACATAACAATATTAACCCTAAATGAAAATGGGCTAAATGCACCAATCAAAAGACACAGACTGGCAAATTGGATAAAAAGCCAAAACCCGTTGGTGTGCTGTATCCAGGAATCCCACCTCACATGCAAGGATACACAAAGCCTCAAAATAAAGGGATGGAGGAATATTTACCAAGCAAATGGAGAGCAAAAAAAAAAGCAGGAGTTGTAATTCTCGTCTCTGATAAAATAGACTTTAAAGCAACAAACATCAAAAGGGACAAAGAAGATCATTACATAATGGTAAAAGGATCAATAGAACAAGAAGAGCTAACGATCTTAAATATAAATGGACCCAATGCAGGAGCACCGAGTTATATAAGACAAGTTCTTAATGACTTACAAAGAGACTAAGACTCCCACACAATAATAATGGAAGACTATAACACTCCACTGTCAATATCAGAAAAATCAAACAGACAGAAAACTAACAAGGATATCCAGGACTTGAACTCAGACCTGGAACAAGCAAACCTGATAGATATTTACAGAACTCTCCACTCCAAATCCACAGAATATACATTCTTCTCAGCACCACACCAAACCGTCTCTAAAATTGACCACATAATTGGAAGTAAAGCACTCCTCAGCAAATGCAAAACAACTGAAATCATAACAAACAGTCTCTCAGACCATAGTGCAATCAAGTTGGAACTCAGAATTCAGAAAATAACTCAGAAACCCACAGCTTAATGGAAACTGAACAACTGGATCTTGAATGTTGATTGGATAAACAATGAAATGAAGGCAGAAATAAAGAATTTCTTCAAAACCAATGAGAACGAAGACACAACGTACCAGAATATCTGGGACACATTTAAAGCAGTCTGTGGAGGAAAATGTATAGCAGTAAGTGCCCACATCAGAAGAGTGGAGAGATTCAACATGGACATCCTATCGTCAAAATTGAAAGAGCTAGAGGAGCAAGATCAAAAAAGCTCAAAACCTAGCCGAAGACAAAAAATAACTTAGATCAGAGCAGAACTGAAGGAGATAGAGACAAGAAAAAACCTTCAAAAAATCAATAAATCCAAGAGCTGGTTTTTCAAAAAGATCAACAAAATAGACAGACCACTAGCCAGATTGATAAAAAAGAAAAGAGAGAACAAACAAATAGATGCAATAGAAAACGACAATGGGGAAATCATCACAGATTCACAGAAATTCAAACCATCATCAGAGAATACTACAAACAACTCTATGCACATAAACTAATAAACCAGGAAGAAATGGATAAATTCCTGGATGCCTGTGTCCTCCCAAGCTTAAACCAGGAGGAAGCCGAAACTATGAATAGACCAATAACAAAGTCTGAAGTTGAGGCAGCAATTAATAGCCTACAACACAAAAAGAAACCCAGGTTCAGATGGGTTCACAGTCGAATTATACCAGACACACAAAGAGGATCTAGTACCATTCCTTCTGAAACTATTCCAAATAATTCAAAAAGAGGGAACCCTTCTCAAATCATTTTATGAGACCAACATAATCCTGATACCGAAACCCGGCAGAGACTCAACAAGAACAGAAAACTTCAGGCCCCTATCCATGATGAACATAAATGCAAAAATCTTCAATAAAATACTGGCAAACCGATTGCAACAGCACATTAAAAAACTTATCCATCATGATCAAGTAGGATTCATCCCGGGGATGCAAGGCTGGTTCAACATACGCAAGTCTATAAATGTAATTCACCACATAAACAGAAGCAAAAAAGAAATAACCACATGATTATCTCAATCGACGCAGAGAAGGCATTTGACAAAATTCAGTAGCCCTTTACACTAAAAGCCCTCAATAAACTTGGTATTGAGGAAACATATCTCAAAGTAATAAAACTTATTTACGACAAACAAACAGCCAATATCATACTTAATGGGCCAAAACTGGAAGCATTCCCTTTGAAATCTGGCATGAGACAAGGATGCCCTCTCTCATCACTTCTATTCAATACAGTACTGTACGTTCTAGCCAGAGCAATCAGGCAAGAAAAAGAAATAAAGGGTATTCAAATAAAAAAGGAGGAAGCCAAATTGTCTCTAATTGCAGACAACATGATACTATACTTAGAAGACCCCATCACCCCAGCCCAAAAACACCAGAAACTGATAAGCAACTTCAGTAAAGTCTCAGGATATAAGATCAATGTGCAAAAATCACAAGCATTCCTATACACCAATAACAGACTTAAAGAGAACCAAATCAAGAATGAACTGCCATTCACAATTGCTACAAAGAGAATAAAATACCTAGAAATACAACTCACAAGGAACGTAAGGGACCTCTTTAAGGAAAACTACAAACCACTGCTCAACGATATAAGAGAGGACACAAACAGATGGAGAAACATTCCATATTCGTGGTTAGGAAGAATCAATATCGTGAAAATGGCTATACTGCCCAATGTAATTTACACATTCAATGCTATCCCCATCAAACTACCATTGAATTTCTTCACAGAACTGGAAAAAACCACCATGAACTTCATATGGAACCAAAAAAGAGCACGCATAGACAAGTCAATTCTAAGCAAAAATAACACTGTGGGAGGCATCACACTACCAGACTTCAAACTATACTACAAGGCTACAGTAATCAAAACAGCATGTTACTGGTACCAAAACACAGATATAGACCAGTGGAACAGAACAGAGGCATTGGAGGTAACACAACATATCTACAACCATATAATCCTTGATAACGAGACAAAAACAAGCAATGGGGAAAGGATTCCCTGTTTAATAAATGGTGTTGAGCTAACTGGCTAGCCATGTGCAGAAAGCAGAAACTGGACCCCTTCCTGACACCTTACATTAAAATTAACTCCAGATGGATTAAAGACTTAAACATAAGACCTAACACCATAAAAACCCTAGAAGAAAATCTAGGCAATACCATTCAGGACATAGGAGTAGGCAAGGACTTCATGACCAACACACCAAAAGCATTGGCAACAAAAGCCAAAACAGACAAATGGGACCTAATCGAACTCCACAGCTTCGGCATGGCAAAAGAAACAGTCCCTAGAGTGAATCGGCAACCATCAGAATGGGAAAAAATCTTTGCAGTTTACGCATCTGACAAAGGGCTGATATCCAGAATTTACAAAGTACTCAAACAGATTTACAGGAAAAAAAAAAAGCCCATTCAAAAATGGGTAAAGGATATGAACAGACACTTTACAAAAGAAGACATCCATGAGGCCCACAAACACATGAAAAAATGCTCATCATAATTGGTCATTAGAGTGATGCAAATCAAAACCACATTGAGATACCATCTCACGCCAGTTAGAATAGTGATCACTAAAAAATCTGGAGACAACAGATGCTGGAGAGGATGTGGAGAACGAGAAACACTCTTACACTGTTGGTGGGAGTGTAAATTAGTTCAACCATTGTGGAAGACAGTGTGGCGATTCCTCAAGGACCTAGAAATAGAAATTTCATTTGAGCCAGCAATCCCATTACTGGGTATCTATCCAAAGGACTATAAATCTTTCTACTATAAGGACACATGCACACGAATGTTCATTGCAGCACTGTTTACAATACAAATACCAGGAACCAACCCAAATGCCCATCAATGATAGACTGGACTGGGAAAATGTGGCACATATACACATGGAATATTATGCAGCAATCAAAAATGGTGAGTTTGTGTTTTTTGTAAGGACATGGATGAATCTGGAGAACATCATTCTCAGCAAACTGACACAAGAACAGAAAAAAAAATACCGCATATTCTCACTCATAGTCGGGTGAGAAAAATGAAAACACATGGACACACAGAGGGGGTCTATTCACACTGCGGTCTATTGGGGGGAATGGGGGAGGGACAGTGGGGGGGTGGCTGGGGAGGGATAGCCTGGGAATAAATGCCAAGTTTGGGTGAAAGGGAGGAGAGCAGCAAAACACACTGCCATGTGTGTACCTATGCAACTATTTTGCACGCTCTGCACATGTACTCCAAAACCTATAATTCAATAAAAATTAAAATAAATAGATAAATAAATAAATAAATAAATAAATAAATAATTCTTTCAGAAATAGTCAAGGGTCTACTTCCAATAAGTACACATTCAAAGTCTCTGTAAGTAATGCACACATGGGCAATACACAAAAGTCTCTTTTCTATGCCCACTTAGTTAGAGTCTCACTCAGTAATACACACCAGGGGAAGAGTTACTAGTCTACTTTATGTAGCCACTCATTTACAGTCTCAGTGAATAATTCACACCGGAGAGATATTCGGGCATTTTTATATGGCCACTCTCTATGTGCATACCTGAAAGATACACACCTGGGGAATCCTCAGGATTCTATTTCATACTGCCTCACATTTAGAACATTATTGAATAATCCACAATGGAGCAATAGCCAGGTGTCTATTATTTCTGTGCCCTCATTCAAAGTTTCAGTGAATACTAAACTTCTATGTAGCAATCAAGGCACTTTTTAAGAAAGCCACAAATTAAGTGCCTTCCTGAGTGATACACACCTGGGTGATTATCAAGAGTTTATTTCATATGAACTCTAATTCTGGGTATTTATGAGTAATACAAAACTGATGGAGTTTCAGGAGTCTATTTAGTGTGGACAGTCACAGAGAAACTATTTGAATAATGCACACATGCAGAATAATCAGGAGTCTATGTCATACGGCTACTCACTCCGACAAATGATGAATAACCCCCATGTGGAGTAAAGAGATGTCTGTTTCACATGGCCATTCTTTCACAGCCTCACTGAATATTACACACTTGTGATACAGTCTGGAGTCTATTGTTTATGGCCACTCATTCAGAGAATCACTGAATAATGCGCACCTGCATAATGGACAGAAGTTTCTATCCTTTGGCCTCTCATTGAGAGCCTCACTAAATGTACACACCTGAGAAAATAGTCAGGATTTACTTATATCCCCTCATTTAGAGTCTCACTCAGTAATGCACACCTGTGGAACTCTAAGGAGACTTTTTCATGTGGCCTCTCATTCGAAGTGTCACTGCAGAATGTGGTGTAGTCAGGAGTCTATTTCAGGTAGACACATTTTCAGAGCTTCAATGAATAAGAGAGACCCTTTCTATTGTAAGGCATCTAATTAATATGACCACATATTGTAAGCCTCACTAAAAAATACACACCTGGAAAATAATTTGGAGTCTATTTGCGATGGACAGTCATTCAGAGCCTCAGTGTATAATATGCACGTGTGAATTAGTCAGGATGTTATTTCATATGGCCACTGATTCGCAATTTCAGTGGATAATGCACAAATATAAAGTAATCAGCAGTCTATTTCATAGAGCCACTCATTTCGAGATTCACTGAATAATACAAATATTTAAGATAGACAGAATCCTGTTTCATATGGTCACACAATCAGAGCCTCACTGAGTAACACACACCTGGGGAACCGTTAGGAGTGTCCTTTATTTTATTTATTTATTTATTTATTTATTTATTTATTTATTTATTTATTTTTATTTTTATTTTTGTCTCTCTAACTCAACTATAAGAAACTTTGAAGATACAAGGTATTTATTTTGGTACCATAGTGACAGTCATAGTTCTTTGTTACTGTAGATGTTTAACTGTTAAATAAACCTAAAAACTCTCCTAATATTTGATAATAGTTTTACTAAATATTATTTTAACTTGATTTGAGGTCCACCAAAAGATTTATATTATCAAATAATGTTGAACAGACTTTTCCAGGAGTCTCATTTTTAAAATTTATTTTAATAACAGATATGAGGTCTTGCCAGGCTAGTCTTGAACTCCTGGGCTCAAGCAGCCTTGCCACTTTGGCCTCCCAAAGTGCTAAGGTCACGTGCATGAGCAACCACACGCAGCCCAGGAATCTCTTTTTTTTTTTTTTTTTTTTTTATTAACAGGAGCTGAGAGAAAGAGAGGATATAGAGGGTCTTTTTTTTTTGAAAGGAAAAGAGAGGAAGAAAAAGAGGGAGAGAGAACAGAAATATTGCTTTATTCTATAAATGGCTATTAATAATGGCCGATCATTATTTTATGTATTTAAAATGGAGAATGTATATTTTATTTATCTAAAGTGGAGAGTTTGCTTATTAAGTTTACTTGTTACTGATCTGAGTTCAGATTCTGGATATCTTTATTAATTTTCTGTTTCGTTGTGTCTGAATCTCTTTATGGGTCCTATATATCTGGGTGTTAGAATGCATTGATCCTTATACCACTCTATCTTTTTTGATTTGAAATCTGTTTTATCAAATGCATGAATTGCAACTCCTTTTTGTTCATTTATTTGTTTTTTTCTCTATTTGATTGGTAAATCTTTCTCCAACCCTTTGTTTTCAGTCTATGTATACCTTTGGATATGAAATAGGTCTGGATATAGTATAATGTTAGATTTTGGCTGTATCTTTTAATTAGAAAATTTAGTCGATTTCAATTTAAGATTACTGCCATTTGATGTTAACTGGCTCTTTTATCCATTTGTTGATGTAAATTCTTCTTTCTGTTGATGTTCTTTACTTTTTGGTATATTTTTAGAAAGGCTGATACTGGTTGTTCCTTTCTGTGAGTAATGCTTCTTTCAGAAGTTTTTGTAAAGCAGGCCTGGTGGTAATAAAATCTCTGAGTACTTGCTTGTTCATAAAAGATTTTATTTATCCTTCAATTGTGAAGTGTAGTTTGGCAGGATATGAAATACTGGGCTGAAATTTCTGTTCTTTGAGGATGTTAAATATCGGCCCCCACTCTCTTCTGGCTTGTAGGGTTTCTACTGAGAGATCTGCTGTAAGTCTAATAGGCTTCCCTTTGTGGGTAACCTGACCTTTCTCTCTGGCTGCCCTTAGTATTTTCTCCTTTGTTTCAACCCTGGTGAATCTAATGATTATGTGTCTTGGGGTTGCTCTTCTTAAGGAATATCTTTGTGGTGTTCTCTGTATTACCTGAGGTTGAATGGTATCCTGCTTTGCTAGATTGGAAAAATTCTCCTGGATAATATTCTGAAGAGGAACGAGAGAGATCCAAGATGGCTGATTGCTAACAGCTCGGGATTGTAGCTCCCAGTGAAAGCTCGGAAAACGTGAGAACACCACATTTTCAGAGAACTTTTCATCACCCACGGACCAGAAGATTTCCAGTGGAGGAGCCCCGCGGGTCGCCAGCGTGACTTCTGTGGCCGGTGCAGCGGTTTTGCCATCGCCTCGGCGTGGCAGCTCTTCGTGCACAGTGAGCGGGACTGGTTCCCCTACTGACTGGTGTTTGGAGCTCCGGGAAGGCAGAGCCGCTTGAAGGAAGCCCGACTGTAGATTCCCAGGCAGAAGAGCACCATCAGACTTATCGCTGTTGTTTTGGCCGGCGCAGTGGGTTGCTCGGATTCCAGCAGTGGGAATCAATAGATTTGACATCCTCTCAGGAACTTAATCAGAAAGGCGCTAATTGTAAAGATATCAGATGGATAAAATCATAATAAAGGAAAAAAAACAGTCTAAAAAGGCCGAGAAAACTGAAAGTCAGAACCCCTCTCCCTCTACAGGGGATAGCAATTCCTCATCAGCAACGGAACAAGCCCTAATGGAAGAGGACTGTGTTCCAGTATCTGAAGGAGGCTTTAGAAGGTGGATGGTAAAAAACCTCTGGGAATTGAAACAAATTGTTCTAAACCAATGAAAAGAAACTAAGAACTTTGGAAAAAGGTTAGACGAAATGTTAAAAAGAATGGACAATATAGAAAGGAATATAAATGAACCAATGGAGTTGAAAAATACAACACGAGAACTTAGTGAAATATGCACAAGTTTGAATAGCCGAATTGATCAAGCAGAAGAAAGGATATTAGAGGTCGAAGACCGACTTAATGAAATGGAACGAGAAGACAAGAATAGAGAAAAAAGGGTAAAAAGGAATGAGCAAAGTCTCCAAGAATTATGGGACTATGTGAAAAGATCTAATCTACGTTTAATAGGTGTACCTGAATGTGATGGAGAGGATGAATCCCAGCTGGAAAATATTCTTCAGGATAGTATCCAGGAGAATTTTCCCAACCTAGCAAAGCAAGATACCATTCAACCTCAGGTAATACAGAGAACACCACAAAGATATTCCTTAAGAAGAGCAACCCCAAGACACATAATCATTAGATTCACCAGGGTTGAAACAAAGGAGAAAATACTAAGGGCAGCCAGAGAGAAAGGTCAGGTTACCCACAAAGGGAAGCCTATTAGACTTACAGCAGATCTCTCAGTAGAAACCCTACAAGCCAGAAGAGAGTGGGGGCCGATATTTAACATCCTCAAAGAACAGAAATTTCAGCCCAGAATTTCATATACTGCCAAACTACGCTTCACAATTGAAGGAAAAATAAACTATTTTATGAACAAGCAAGTACTCAGAGATTTTATTACCGCCAGGCCTGCTTTACAAAAACTTCTGAAAGAAGCATTACTCACAGAAAGGAACAACCAGTATTAGCCTTTCTAAAAATATACCAAAAAGTAAAGAACATCAACAGAAAGAAGAATTTACATCAACAAATGGATAAAAGAGCCAGTTAACATCAAATGGCAGTAATCTTAAATTGAAATCGACTAAATTTTCTAATTAAAAGATACAGCCAAAATCTAACATTATACTATATCCAGACCTATTTCATATCCAAAGATATACATAGACTAAAAACAAAGGGTTGGAGAAATATTTACCAATCAAATAGAGAAAAAAACAAATAAATAAACAAAAAGGAGTTGCAATTCATGCATTTGATAAAACAAATTTCAAACCAAAAATGATAGAGTGGTATAAGGATCAATGCATTCTAACACCCAGATACATAAGACCCATAAAGGGATTCAGACTCAATGAAACAGAAAATTAATAAGGATATCCAGATTCAGAACTCAGATCAGTAACAAGTAAACTTAGTAAGCAAACTCTCCACTTTAGATAAATAAAATATACATTCTCCGTTTTAAATACATAAAATAATGATCGGCCATTATTGGCCATTATTAATAGCCATTTATAGAATAAAGCAATATTTCTGTTCTCTCTCCCTCTTTTTCTTCCTCTCTTTTCCTTTAAAAAAAAAAAGACCCTCTATATCCTCTCTTTCTCTCAGCTCCTGAAAAAAAAAGAAAGAACGAAATTCCTCAGGAACAAGGCTCATTTATTCAAAGTCAACAACAACAACAAAAAATATCTTGAAGAATATTTTCCAGCTGGGATTCATTCTCTCCATCACATTCAGGTACACCTATTAAACGTAGATTAGGTCTTTTCACATAGTCCCATAATTTTTGGAGACTTTGCTCATTTCTTTTTATCCTTTTTTCTCTATTCTTGTCTTCTCATTCCATTTCATTAAGTCGGTCTTCGACCTCTGATATCCTTTCTTCTACTTGATCAATTCGGCTATTCAAACTTGTGTATGTTTTACTTGATCCAAGATGGCTGATCGCTAACAGCTCGGGCTTGTAGCTCCCAGTAAAAGCTCAGAAAACGTGAGGATGCCACATTTTCAGAGAACTTTTCTTCGCCCACGGACCAGAAGATTTCCAGTGGAGGAGCCCCTCGGGTCGCCAGCGCGACTTCTGTGGCCGGCAGAGCTGTTTTGTCGTCGCCTCGGCGTGGCAGCTCTTCGTGTGCAGTGAGAGGGACTGGTTCCCCTACTGACTGGTGTTTGGAGATACAGGAAGGCAGAGCCGCTTGTTGCGGACTCAAGAATCAAGCCAGACTGGAGATTCCCAAGCAGAAGAGCACCATCAGTCTTATCGTTGTTGTTTTGGACGGCGCAGTGGGTTGCTTGGATTCCAGCACTGGGAATCAATAAATTGGACATCCTCTCAGAAACTTAATCAGAAAGGCGCTAATTGTAAAGATATCAGATGGATAAATTCACAATAAAGGGAAAAAAACAGCCTAAAAAGGCCGAGAAAACTGAAAGTCAGAACCCGTCTCCCTCTACAGGGGATAGTAATTCCTCATCAGCAATGGAACAAGCCCTAATGGAAGAGGACTGTGTTCCAGTATCTGAAGGAGGTTTTAGAAAGTGGGTGGTAAAAAACCTCTGGGAATTGAAACAAATTGTTCTAAACCAATGCAAAGAAACTAAGAACTTTGGGAAAAGGTTAGACGAAATGTTAAAAAGAATGGACAATATAGAAAGGAATATAAATGAACTAATGTAGTTGAAAAATACAACAGGAGTGTCCTTTATATAGCCTCTCATTTACAGCCTCAGGGAATAATGAAGATGGTTATAGACACTAGTCTAGTTTATATGGCCACAAAATCAAAGCCTGTGTGAGTAATGCACAACTTTAGAATAGTCACTAGTCTATTCCATATGCCCAAATATTCAAAGTCACAGTCAATAATATACACCTGTGGACTAGTCCAAAAACAATTTCATATTGCCAAAGTTTTAGATCCTCAGTGAATAATACATACCTGGGTAATACTCAGGACGCTATTACATATGGCATCTATTTCAGAGATTCATTGAATAAGGAACACCTGTATTGTAATCAGAATTCTATTTCGTATAGCCATATATTCAGAACCTATCTAAATGACATACACCATGTGGAAAGTCAGGATTCTCTTTCATATAGCCACATATTCAGAACATAACTGAATAACATACACCTTGGGAAAAGTCTGGATTCTATTTCGTATAGCCACTCATTTAGATACCGAATGTAAAAACGCAAACCTGCGAAGTATTCAGGAGTCTCTGTTTTCTGGCCACTCATTCAGAGCCTCACAGAGTAATTCAGAACTATGAAAATTCAGGAGTGTATTTTTCATGGGGACTTATTCAGAACTTCATTGACGCATTATAGATATCTGCAAAATACTCAGGATTCAATTATATATAGCCACTTATTCAGAGACTCTCTGAATAATGCACACCTGGAGAATAGTCTGGAGACTATTTGATATGACTGTTCACCTAGTGTCTCAGTGAAAAATGCACAGCTAATAAATATTCAAGGGGATGGAGTCATAAACCTATTTTCTGTGGTATCTCGTTCAGAAACTTATTGAAGAATACCCACCTTGGAAATTGTCAGAGTCTAGGTCATATGGCCACTCAATCAAAGCATTACCAAATAATGGACAATTGGGCAATAGTAAGGAGTCTATTTCATGTGGCCTCTCATTGAGAGATTCACGGCATAATAAAGAGCTGTGGAGTGTTCAGGACCCTCTTTAAGGGAGCCCCAAATTATGCAGCTACGTGAATGATACACACATTTATGATAGTCAGGAGACTATTTGATATGGATACTCATACAGCACCTCTTCGAATAATTCACATTTGGGAAATAATCACTAGTCTATTTCACATGGTGATTCATTTGGGGAGTCACAGACAAGGCACACCTGTGGAGTAAATTGGTTTCTGTTGCATAAGGTCACTCTTTCAGTCTTTTAGTGAATAATATGTATATCTGATAAGTCTGGAATCTCTTTCACATGGTCACTCCTTCAGGCCCCCAGTGCATAATAATCCCCTGAGAAATAATCAAGGGTCTACTTCTAATAAGTACACATTCAGAGTTTCTGTAAGTAATACACGCATGGGCAATACATATTAGTCTCTTTTCTATGCCAAAATAGTCAGAGTCTCATTCAATAATACACACCGGGGGAAGAGTTAAGAGTCTACTTTATGGAGCCACTCATTTAGAGTCTCAGTGAATAATTCACACTGGAGTAATAGTCGGGCATTTTTATATGGTGACTCACTATGTGCCTCCCTTAATGATACACACCTGGGGAATCCTCAGGATTCTAATTCATACTGCCTCACATTTAGAACATTATTGAATAATTCACAATGGAGAAATAGTCAGGTGTCTATTCTTTCTGGCCTCTCATTCAAAGTTTCAGTGAATAATAAACTTCTATGTAGCAATCAGAGCACTGTTTAAGATAGCCATGAATTAAGTGACTTTCTGAGTGATACACATCTGTGTGATGGTCAGGATTTTATTTCATATGAACGCTAATTCTGGGTATTGCTGAGTAATACGCAAGTGGGGGAGTTTCAGGAATCTATTTAATATAGACACTCATATAAATACTGTTTGAATAATGCAGACATAGAGAATAATCAGGATTCGATGTCATACAGCTACTCATTCAGACAAACAGTGAATAACGCACATGTGGAGTAATGAGAATTCAGTTTCATATGGCCATTCTTTCACAGACTCACTGAATATTACACACTTGTGATACAGTCTGGAGTCTACTGTTTGTGGCCACTCATTCAGAGAATCACTGAATAATGCACACCTGAGGAATAGTCAGAAGTCTCTATCCCATGACCTCTCATTGAGAGCCTAACTAAATGTACACACCAGGGAAAATAGGCAGGATTTACTTATATCACCTTCTTTAGAGTCTCACTCAATAATGCACACCTGTGGATTGTAAGGAGGCTTTCTCATGTGGCCTCTCGTTCGGAGTGTCACTGAAGAATGTGGTGTAGTCTGGAGTCTATTTCATGTAGACACATTTTCAGAGCCTCAGTGAATAAGAGACACCCTTGCTATAGAAAGGCATCTAATTAATATGGCCACATATTGTAAGCCTCACTGAATAATACACACCTGGAGAATCATTTGGAGTCTATTTTCCATGGACATTCCTTCATATCCTCAGTGAACAATGCACATCTGTAGGGTAGCCCGGAGATGCTACTTGGACACCCCTTGATAGCCTCAGTGGAAAATATGCACGTGTTAATTAGTCAGGATTTCATTTCATATGGCCACTGACTCGTAATTCTGTGAATAATGCACAAATGTAAAGTACTCAGCAGTCTATTTAATAGAGCCACTCATTCAGAGATTCACTGAATAATATAAATATTTAAGATAGACAGAATCCTGTTTCATATGGTCACACAATCAGAGCCTCACTGAGTAACACACACTTGGGGAAGCGTTAGGAGTTTCCTTTACAGAGCATCCCATTTACAACTTCAGCCATTAATGCACATGTGTGGAATAGATACTAGTCTGTTTTACATGGCCACAAAATCAAAGCCTGAGTGAGTGATACACAACTTTAGAATAGTCACTAGTCTATTTCATATGCCCAAATATTCAAAGTCAGAGCCAATAATACACACCTGTGGACTAGTCAAAAAACAATTTTATATTGCCAAAGTTTTAGAGCCTCAGTGAATAATACATACCTGGGGAATACTCAGGACGCTAATACATATGGCATCTATTTCAGAGATTCATTGAATAAGGAACACCTGTATTGTAGTCAGAATTCTATTTTATATAGCCATATATTCAGAAGCTAACTGAATGACATAAACAATGTGGAAAGTCAGGATTCTATTTCATTTAGCCACATATTCAGAACCTAACTGAAAAACATACACCTTGGGAAAAGTCAGGATTCTATTTCGTATAGCCACTCATTTAGATACCGAATGTAATAACGCACACATTCGGAGTATTCAGGAGTCTTTTTTTTATGGCCACTCATTCAGAGCCTCAAAGAGTAATACATAACTATGAAAACTATTTTCTGTGGTAACTCATTCAAAAAATGAATGAAGAATACCCACCTAGGAAATAGTCACAGTCCAGGTTGTATGGCCACTCAATCAAAGCATTACCGAATAATGCACAATGGGGCAATAGTAAAAAGTCTATTTCCTATAGCCTCTCATTGAGAGCTTCAGTGCATAATAAACAGCTGTGGAATGTTCAGGACACTCTTTCCGGAAGCCACAAATTACGCAGCTAAGTGAATGATATATACATGTGTGATAGTCAGGAGACTATTTGATATGGATACTTATACAGCACCTCTTTGAATACTGCACATTTGGGGAATAATCGCTAGTCTATTTCACATGGTGATTTGTTTGGGGAGTCAAAAACAACGCACACCTGTGGAGTAAACTGGTTTTACTTACATAAGGACACTCTTTTAGTGTTTCAATGAATAATATGCATATCTTAAAAGGCAGGAATCTCTTTCCCATGGCCACTTGTTCAGGAACTCAGTGCATAACAATCCCCTCAGAAATAGTCAAGGGTCTACTTCAAAAAAGTACACATTCAGAGTCTCTGTAAGTAATGCCCACATGGGCAATACACAAGAGTCTCTTTACTGTGCCCACTTAGTTAGAGTCTCATTCAATAATACACACCTGGGGAAGAGTTAAGAGTCTACTTTATGTAGCCACTCATTTAGAGTCTCAGTGAATAATCCACACGGGAGTAATAGTCGAGCATTTTTTATATGGCCACTCACTATGTGCCTCCCTGAATGATACAAACCTGGGGAATCCTCAGGATTCTATTTTATACTGTCTCACATTTAGAACATTATTGTATAATGCACAATGGAGCAATAGTCAAGTGTGTATTCTTTCTTGGCTCTCATTCAAAATTTCAGTGAATAATAAACTTCTATGTAGCAATCAGGTCACTGTTTAAGATAGCCACAAATTAAGTGCCTTCCTGAGTGATACACACCTGTGTGATTGTCAGGTGTTTATTTCATATGAACTCTAATTCTGGGTATTTCTGAGTAATACACAACTGGGGGAGTGTCAGGAGTCTATTTTGTGTGGACAGTCACACAGAAAATATTTGAATAAAGCACACATGGAGAATAATCAGGAGTCTATGTCATAAGGCTACTCACTCAGACAAACAGTGAATAAGGCAAATGTGGAGTAATGAGAAGTCTGTTTCATATGGCCATTCTTTCACAGACTCACTGAATATTACACACTTGTGATATAGTATGGCGTCTATTGTTTATTGCCAGTCATTCAGAGAATCACTGCATAATACACACCTGATGAATGGTCAAAAGTCTCTATTTTATGGCCTCACATTGAGAGCCTCACTAAATGTACACACCTGGAAAAATAGTCAGGATTTTCTTATATCCCCTTTTTTAGAGTATCATTCAATAATGCACACCTGTGGAATAGTAAGGAGACTTATTCATGTGGCCACTCATTCGGAGTGTCACTGAAGACTGTGGTGTAGTCGGGGGTCTATTTCATGTAAACACGTTTTCAGAGCCTCAGTGAATAAGAGAGTCACTTTCTGTAGTAAGGCATCTAATTAATATGGCCACATTTTGTAAGCCTCACTGAAAAATACACACCTGGAGAATAATTTGGAGTCTATTTTCAATGGACATTCATTCAGAGCCTCGGTGAATAATGCACAGCCGTGGAATAGCCAGGAGTCTATTTCATTTGGACATTCATTCATAGCCTCAGTGAATAATATGCACGTGTAGATTAATCAGGATTTTACTTCATATGGCCAGAGACTCGTAATTTAAGTGAATAATGAAAAAATGTAAAGTACTCAGCAGTCTATTTCATAAAGCCACTAATTCATAGATTCACTGAATAATAGAAATATATAAGATAGACAGAATCCTGTTTCATATGGTGATACAATCAGAGCCTCACTAAGTAACACACACTTGGGGATGCACTAGGATTCTACGTTATATACCCTCTCATTTACAGCCTCAGCGAATAATGCACACTTGTGGAATAGCCACTAGTCTATTTTATATGGCCACAAAATCAAAACCTGATTGAGTAGTTCACAACTTTAGAATAGTAACTAATATATTACATATCGCCAAATATTCAAAGTCAGAGTCAATAATACACACCTGTGGACTAGTCAGAAAACAATTTCATATGGCCAAAGTTTTAGAGCCTCAGTGAATAATACATACCTGGGGAATACTCAGGAAGCTATTACAAATGGCATCTATTTCAGAGATTCATTGAATAAGGAACACCTGTATTGTACTCAGAATTCGATCAGGTATAATCACATATTCAGAACCTAACTGAATGACATACCCCTTGGGGAACGTCAGGATTATATTTCGTATAGTCACTCATTTAGATACCGAATGTAAAAATGCACACCTGCGGAGAATTCAGGAGTTTCTGTTTTATGGCCACTCATTCAGAGCCTCACAGAATAATACAGAACTATGAAAATGCAGGAGAGTATTTTACATGGCCCCCTATTCAGAACCTCATTGAAGAGTCATATATATCTGGAAAATACTCAGGATTCTATTATATATACCCACTGATTAAGAGACACACTGAATAATATGCACCTGGGGAATAGTCCAAAGGCTATTTGATATGATCGTTCACCTAGTGACTCAGTGAAAAATGCACAGCAAAAAATAGTCAAGAGGATAGAGTCATGAGTCTATTTTATATGGTAACTCATTTAGAATCCCACTGAAGAATACCATACCTTGGAAATAGTCAGAGTCCAGGTCATAAGGCAATTCAATCAAAGCATTACGGAATAATGCACAATGGGACAATAATAAAGGATCTATTTAATATGGCCTCGCAATGAGAGCTTCAGTGTGTAGTAAACAGCTGTGGAATAGTCAGGACCCTATTTAAGGTAGACCCATATTATGCATCTACGTGAATGATACACACATTTGTGATAGTCAGGAGACTATTTGATATGGACACTCATACAGCGCCTCTTCGAATACTGCACATTTGGGAAACAATCACTAGTCTAATTCATATGGCGATTTGCTTGGAGAGTCAAAAATAACGCACACCTCTGGAGTAAAATGGGGTCAATTATATAAGGCCACTCTTTCAGTTTTTCAGTGAATAATATGTATATCTGATAAGTCAGGAATATCTCACTTTGCCACTCATTTAGGGCCTCAGTGCATAACACTGCCTTCAGAAAGGGTCAAGGGTCTACTTCAAATAAGTACACATTCAGAGTCTCTGTAAGTAATGCACACATGGGCAATACACAAAAGTCTCTTTTCTATGCTCACTTAGTCAGCGTCTCATTCAATAATACACACCTGGGGAATACTTAAGGGTCTACTTCATGTAGCCACTCATTTAGAGCCTCAGTGAATAATTCAAACTGGAGTAATAGTCGAGAATTTTTTATATGGCCACTCTCTATGTGCCTCCCTGAATGATAACAACCAAGGGAATTCTCATGATTCTATTTCATACTACCACACATTTAGAAACTTATTGAATAATTCACAAGTGATCAATAGTCAGGTGCCTATTCTTTCTGGCCTCTCATTCAAAGTTTCAGTGAATAGTATACTTCTATGGAGTTATCAGGGCACTGTTTAAGATAGCAATGAATTAAATGCCTTCCTGAGTGATACACACATTGATGAGAGTCAGGGGTTTATTTAATATAAACTCTAATTCTGGGTATTGCTGAGTAATACACAACTGGGGGAGTGTCAGGAGTCTATATGGTATAAACACTCAAACAGAACCTGTTTGAATATTGCACACATGAAGAATAATCAGGAGTCTATATCATACGGCTACACATTCAGACAAAAAGTGAATAACGCACATGTGGAGTAATGATAAATCTGTTTCATATGACCATTTTTTCACTGCCTCACTGAATATTACACACATGTCATAAAGTCTGGAGTCTTTATGGCATGGCCACTCATTCAAATAATCACTGAATAATGCACACCTGCGGAATAGTCAGAAGTCTCTATCCTATGGCCTCTCATTGAGAGCCTCACTAAATGTACACACCTGGGAAAATAGTCAGGATTTACTTATGTCTTTTCATTTAGAGACTTACTCAATAATGCACATCTGTGGAATAGTAAGGAGACATTTTCGTGTTGCCTCTCATTTGGTGTGTCACTGAATAATGTGGTGCAGTCAGGAGTCTATTTCATGAAAACCCATTTTCAGAGCGACAGTGAATAAGAGAGCCCCTTCCTCTACTAAGGCATGTAATCAATATGGCCACATCTTGTAAGCCTTACTAAATAATACACACCTGCAGAATAATCTGGAGTCTATTTTTGATTGACATTCATTCAGAGCCAGGATGAATAGTGCACACCCATGTGGTAGCCAGCTGTCTATTTCATTTGGACACTATTCATAGCCTCAGTGGAAAATATGCACGTGTGGATTAGTCAGGATTTCATCTCATATGGCCACTGACACGTAATTTTAGTGAATAATGCACAAATGTAGAGTACTCCGCAGTCTATTTTACAGAGCCACTCATTCAGAGATTCACTGAATAATACAAATATTTAAGATAGCCAGAATCCTGTTTTCTATGGTCACAAAATCAGAACCTCACTAATTAACACACACCTGGGTAATCGTTAAGAGTCTACTTTATATAGCCTCTCATTTGCAGCCTCAGCGAACAATGCACACGTGTGGAATAGACACTATTATATTTTATATGGCCACAAAACCAAAGCCTGAGTGAGTAATACACAACTTTAGAATAGTCACAAGTCTATTCCATATGCCCAAATATTAAAAGTCAGAGTCAATAATACACAACTGTGGACTAGTAAAAAAACAATTTCATATGGCCAATGTTTTAGAGCCTCCGTGAATAATACATACCTGGGGAATACTCAGGAACCTATTAAATATGGCACCTATTTCAGAGATTCATTAAATAAGGAACACCTGTATTGTAGTCAGAATTATATTTTGTATAGCCACAATTCAGAAAGTAACTTGAATACATAAACATTGGGGAAAGTTAGGATTCTATTTCCTATAGCCACATATTCAGAACCTATCTGAATAACATACACCTTGGGGAAAGTCAGGATTCTATTTTCTATAGCCACCCATTTAGATACCAAATATAAAAACACACACCTGAAGAGTATTCAGGAGTGTCTGTTTTATGGCCACTCATTCAGAGCCTCACAGAATAATACAGAACTATTGAAATTCAGGAGTGTATTTTACATTGCCAATTATTCAGGACCTCATTGAAGAATCATGTATATCTGGAAAATACTCAGCATTCTATTGCACATAGACACTTATTCAGAGACTCTCTTAATAATGCACACCTGGGGAATAGTCTGGAGATTACTTGATATGATGGTTCACCCAGTGACTCAGTGAAAAATGCACTGGTGAGATAGAGTCAAAGGAATAGAGTTATGAGTCTATTTTCTGTGGTGACACATTCAGAATCTAACTGAAGAATACCCACCTTGGAAATAGTCAGAGTCCATGTCATAAGGCCACTCAATCAAAGGATTACCGAATAATGCACAATGGGGCAATAGTAAAAAGTCTATTACATATGGCCTTTAATTGAGAGCCTCAGTGCATAATAAAGAACTGTGGAGTAGTCAGGACCCTCTTTTAGGTAGCCCCAAGTTACACAGATACGTGAATGATACATACATGTGTGATAGTCAGGAGACTATTTGATATGGAAAATCATACAGCACCTCTTTGAATACTGCACATTTGTGGAAGAATCACTAGTCTATTTCATATGGTGATTCGTTTGGAGAGTCAAAAATTAACGCACACTTGTGGAGTTAAATGGGGTCTATTAGCTAAGGCCACTCTTTCAGAGTTTCAGTGATTAATATGTATATCTGATAAGTCAGGAATGTCTTTCATATGGACACTTGTTCAGGGCCTCAGTGCATAATACTCCCCTCAGAAATAGTCAAGGGTCTACTTCAAAAAGTACACATTCACGGTCTCTGTAAGTAAGGCACACATGGGCAATACACAAGAGTCTCTTTTCTATGCCCAGTTAGTCAGCGTTTCATTCCATAATACACAACTGGGAAAGAGTTAAGAGTCTACTTCATGTAGACACACATTTAGCGCCTCAGTGAATAATTCACACCGGAGTAACAGTCAAACATTCTTTATATGGCCACTCACTATGTGACTCCCTGAATAATACACACCTAGAGAATCCTCATATTCTATGGCATAATGGCACACATTTAGAACCTTATTGAGTAATTCTCAATGGTGCAATAGTCAGGTATCTATTCTTTATGGCCTCTCATTCAATGTTTCAGTGAATAAACTTCTATGGGGTAATCAGAGCACTCTTTATGATAGCGACGAATTAAGTGCCTTTTGGAATAATACACACCTAGGTGATAGTCAGGAGTTTATTTCATATAAACGCTAATTCTGGGTATCGCTGTGTAATACACAACTCTGGGAATGTCAGGAGTCTATTTGGTATGGACACTCATACAGAACCTGTTTGAATTATGCACACATGGAGAATAATCAGGAGTCTGTGTCCTATAGCTACTCATTCACACAAACAGTGAATAACCCACATGTGGAATAATGAGAAGTCTCTTTTATATGGCCTTTCTTTCACAGCCTCACTGAATATTACACAACTGTGATATAGTTTGGAGACTATTGTTTCTGGCCACTCATTCAGAGCATCACTGAATAATGCACACCTGGGGAATAATCAGAAGACTCTATCCTATGGCCTCTCATGGAGAGCCTCACTAAATGTACACATCTGAAAAAAATAGTAAGCATTTATTTATATCACCTCATTTAGAGTCTCACTCAATTATACACATCTTTGGAAGAGTATAGATACTTTTTCATGTGGACTCTCATTCGGAGTGTCACTGAATAATGTGTTGTAGTCAGGAGTCTATTTCATGTAGACACATTTTCAGAGCCTCCGTGAATAAAATAGACCCTTGCTACAGTAAGGCATCTATTTTGTATGGCCACATCTTTTAAGCCTTACTAAATAATACACACTGGGGGCATAATCTGGAGTCTAATTTTGATGGACATTCATTCAGAGCCACGGCGAATAATGCACACCCGTGTTGTAGCCAGGTTTCAATTACATTTGAACAATATTCATAGCCTCAGTGGAAAATATGCACGTGTGGATTAGTCAGGATTTCATTTTATATGGCCACTGACTTGTAATTTCAGTGAATAATGCACAAATGTTAAGTACTCCGCAGTCTATTTCACAGAGCCACTCATTCAGAGATTCACTGAATAATACAAATATTTAAGATAGCCAGAATCCTGCTTCCTATGGTCACAAAATCAGAGGCTCACTGATTAACACACACCTCGGTAAACGTTAGGAGTCTACTTTATATAGCCTTCCACTTGCAGCCTCAAAGAATAATGAACACGTGTGGAATAGACACTATTATATTTTATATGGCCACAAAATCAAAGCCTGAGTGAGTAATACACAAGTTTAGTATAGTCACAAATCTATTCCATATGACCAAATAGTCAAAGTCAGAGTCAATAACACACACCTGTAAACTAGTCAAAAAGCAATTATATATGGCCAAAGTTTAAGAGCCTCAGTGAATAATACATACCTGGGGAATCTTCAGGACACTATTACATAGGGCACATATTTCAGAGATTCATTGAATAAGGAACACGTGTATTATAGTCAGAATTATATTTTGTATAGCCACAAATTCAGAAAGTAACGTAAAGACAAAAATATTGGGGAAAGTCAGAATTCTATGTCCTATAGCCACATATTCAGAACTTATCTGAATAACATACACCTTGGGGAAAGTCAGGATTCTATTTTTTATAGCCACCCATTTAGATACCAAATGTAAAAACGCACACCTGCAGAGAATTCAGGAGTGTCTGTTTTATGACCACTCATTCAGAGCCTCACAGAATAATGCAGAACTATTTAAATTCAGGAGTGTATTTTACATCGCCAGTTATTCAGATCCTCATTGAAGAATCATGTATATCTGGAAAACACTCAATATTCTATTATACATAGCCACTTATTCAGAGACTCACTGAAAAATTCACACCTGGGGAATAGTCCGGAGACTATTTGATATGACCATTCACCCAGTGACTCAGTGAAAAATGCACAGCTGTGATAGAGTCAAGAGAATAGAGTCATGAGTCTATTTTCTGTGGTGACACATTCAGAAACTTACTGAAGAATACCCACCTTGGAAATAGTCAGAGTCCATTTCATAAGGCCACTCAATCAAAGCATTACCGAATAATGCTCAATGGGGCAATAATAAAAATTCTATTACATATGGCTTTCATCGAGAGCTTCAGTGCATAATAAAGAGTTGTGGAGAAGTCAGAACCCTGTTTTAGGTAGGCCCAAGCTACGCAGATACGTGAATAATACATACATGTGTGATAGTCAGGAGACTATTTGATATGGACAATCGTACAACACCTCTTTGAATACTGCACATTTGGGGAACAATCACTAGTCTATTTCATATGGTGATTCGTTTGGAGAGTCAAAAATTAACGCACACTTTTCGAGTAAATTGGGGTCTATTAGCTAAGGCCACTCATTCAGAGTTTCAATTAATAATATGTATATCTGATAAGTCAGGAATATCTTTCACATGGACACTCAATCAGGGCCTCAGTGCATAATACTCCCCTCAGAAATAGTCAAGGGTCTTCTTCAAAAAGTACACATTCAGAGTCTCTGTAAGTAAGGCACACATGAGCAATACACAAGAGTCTCTTTTCTATGCCCACTTAGTCAGGGTTTCATTCAATAATACACACCTGGGAAAGAATTAAGAGTCTACTTTATGTAGCCACTCATTTAGCGCCTCAGTGAAAAATTTACACCTGAGAAACAGTCAATAATTTTATTTATTTATTTATTTATTTATTTATTTATTTATTTATTTTTTATTGCATTATAGGTTTGGGGGTACATGTGCAGAACGAGCAAGATAGTTGCATAGGTACACACATGGCAGTGTGCTTTGCTGCTTTCCTCCCCTTCACCCACACTTGGTATTCATCCCCAGGCTATCCCCCCCAGCCCCCCCCTGCTGTCCCTCCCCCATTCGCCCCAACAGTCCCCAGTGTATAGTAGACCGCCTCTCTGTGTCCACATGTTCTCATTTTTCTCACCCACCTATGAGCGAGTATATGCGGTATTTCTTTTTCTGTTCTTGTGTCAGTTTGCTGAGAATGATGTTCTCCAGATTCATCCATGTCCCTACAAAGGACACAAACTCATCATTTTTGATTGCTGCATAATATTCCATGGTGTATATGTGCCACATTTTCCCAGTCCAGTCTATCATCGTTGGGCATTTGGGTTGGTTCCAGGTCTTTGCTATTGTAAACAGTGCTGCAATGAACATTCGTGTGCATGTGTCCTTATAGTAGAACGATTTATAATCCTTTGGATAGATACCCAGTAATGGGATTGCTGGGTCAAATGGAATTTCTATTTCTAGGTCCCTGAGGAATCGCCACACTGTCTTCCACAATGGTTGAACTAATTTACACTCCCACCAACAGTGTAAGAGTGTTCCTATTTCTCCACATCCTCTCCAGCATCTGCTGTCTCCAGATTTTTTAATGATCGCCATTCTAACTGGTGTGAGATGGTATCTCAATGTGGTTTTGATTTGCATCTCTCTAATGACCAATGACGATGAGCACTTTTTCATATGTTTGCTGGCCTCATGTATGTCTGCTTTCGTAAAGTTTCTGTTCATATCCTTTGCCCATTTTTGAATGGGCTTGTTTGTTTTTTTCCTGTAAATCTGTTTGAGTTCTTTGTAAATTCTGGATATCAGCCCTTTGTCGGATGCGTAAACTGCAAAGACTTTTTCCCATTCTGATGGTTGCCGATTCACTCTAGTGACTGTTTGTTTTGCTGTGCAGAAGCTGTGGAGTTTGATTAGGTCCCATTTGTCTATTTTGGCTTTTGTTGCCAATGCTTTGGGAGTTTTGTTCATGAAGTCCTTGCCTACTCCTATGTCCTGAATGGTTTTGCCTAGATTTTCTTCTAGGGTTTTTATGGTGTCGGGTCTTAAGTTTAAGTCTTTAATCCATCTGGAGTTAATTTTAGTGTAAGGTGTCAGGAAGGGGTCCAATTTCTGCTTTCTGCACATGGCTAGCCAGTTTTCCCAACACCATTTATTAAATAGGGAATCCTTTCCCCATTGCCGGTTTTTGTCTGGTTTATCAAAGATAATATGGTTGTAGATGTGTTGTGTTGCCTCCGATGCCTCTGTTCTGTTCCATTGGTCTATATCTCTGTTTTGGTACCAGTACCATGCTGTTTTGATTACTGTAGCCTTGTAGTATAGTTTGAAGTCTGGTAGCGTGATGCCTCCCGCTGTGTTCTTTTTGCTTAGAATTGACTTGGCTATGCGGGCTCTTTTTTGGTTCCATATGAAATTCATGGTGGTTTTTTCCAGTTCTGTGAAGAAATTCAATGGTAGTTTGATGGGGATAGCATTGATTGTGTAAATTACTTTGGGCAGTATAGCCATTTTCACGATATTGATTCTTCCTAACCACGAACATGGAATGTTTCTCCATCTGTTTGTGTCCTCTCTTATTTCATTGAGCAGTTGTTTGTAGTTTTCCTTAAAGAGGTCCCTTACATTCCTAGTGAGTTGTATTCCTAGGTATTTTATTTTCTTTGTAGCAATTGTGAATGGCAGTTCGTTCTTGATTTGGTTCTCTTTAAGTCTGTTATTGGTGTATAGGAATGCTTGTGATTTTTGCACATTGATTTTATATCCTGAGACTTTGCTGAAGTTGCTTATCAGTTGCAGGAGCTTTTGGGCTGAGGTGATGGGGTCTTCTAGGTATACTATCATGTCGTCTGCAAATAGAGACAATTTGGCTTCCACCTTTCCTATTTGAATACCCTTTATTTCTTTTTCTTGCCTGATTGCTCTGGCTAGAACTTCCAGTACTATGTTGAATAGAAGTGGTGAGAGAGGGCATCCTTGTCTAGTGCCAGATTTCAAAGGGAATGCTTCCAGTTTTTGCCCATTAAGTATGATATTGGCTGTTGGTTTGTCATAAATAGCTTTTATTACTTTGAGATATGTTCCATCAATACCAAGTTTATTGAGGGTTTTTAGCATAAAGGGCTGTTGAATTTTGTCAAATGCCTTCTCTGCATCGATTGAGATAATCATGTGGTTTTTGTTTTTGCTTCTGTTTATGTGGTGAATTACATTTATAGACTTGCGTATGTTGAACCAGCCTTGCATCCCCGGGATAAATCCTACTTGATCATGATGGATAAGTTTTTTAATGTGCTGTTGCAATCGGTTTGCCAGTATTTTATTGAAGATTTTTGCATCTATGTTCATCATGGATATTGGCCTGAAGTTTTCTTTTCTTGTTGAGTCTCTGCCAGGTTTTGGTATCAGGATGATGTTGGTCTCATAAAATGATTTGGGAAGGGTTCCCTCTTTTTGGATTATTTGGAATAGTTTCAGAAGGAATGGTACCAGATCCTCTTTGTGTGTCTGGTAGAATTCGGCTGTGAACCCATCTGGACCTGGGCTTTTTTTGTGTGGTAGGCTCTTAATTGCTGCCTCAACTTCAGACCTTGTTATTGGTCTATTCATAGTTTCGGCTTCCTCCTGGTTTAGGCTTGGGAGGACACAGGCATCCAGGAATTTATCCATTTCTTCCTGATTTACTGGTTTATGTGCATAGAGTTGTTTGTAGTATTCTCTGATGATGGTTTGAATTTCTGTGGAATCTGTGGTGATTTCCCCTTTATCGTTTTTTATTGCATCTATTTGGTTGTTCTCTCTCTTCTTTTTTATCAGTCTGGCTAGTGGTCTGTCTATTTTGTTGATCTTTTCGAAAAACCAGCTCTTAGATTTATTGATTTTTTGAAGGGTTTTTCTTGTCTCTATCTCCTTCAGTTCTGCTCTGATCTTAGTTATTTCTTGTCTTCGGCTAGGTTTTGAGCTTTTTTGATCTTGCTCCTCTAGCTCTTTCAATTTTGATGATAGGGTGTCAATTTTGGATCTCTCCACTCTTCTCATGTGGGCACTTATTGCTATATATTTTCCTCTACAGACTGCTTTAAATGTGTCCCAGAGATTCTGGTACGTTGTGTCTTCATTCTCATTGGTTTCAAAGAACTTCTTTATTTCTGCCTTCATTTCATTGTTTATCCAATCAACATTCAAGAGCCAATTGTTCAGTTTCCATGAAGCTGTGCGGTTCTGAGTTATTTTCTGAATTCTGAGTTCCAACTTGATTGCACTATGGTCTGAGAGACTGTTTGTTATGATTTCAGTTGTTTTGCATTTGCTGAGGAGTGCTTTACTTCCAATTATGTGGTCAATTTTGGAGTAGGTGTGATGTGGTGCTGAGAAGAATGTATATTCTGTGGATTTGGGGTGGAGAGTTCTGTAAATGTCTATCAGGTTTGCTTGTTCCAGGTCTGAGTTCAAGTCCTGGATATCCTTGTTAATTTTCTGTCTGGTTGATCTGTCTGCTATTGACAGTGGAGTGTTAAAGTCTCCCACTATTATTGTGTGGGAGTCTAAGTCCCTTTGTAAGTCATTAAGAACTTGCCTTATATATCTGGGTGCTCCTACATTGGGTCCATATATATTTAGAATCGTTATCTCTTCTTGTTGTATCGATCCTTTTACCATTATGTAATGACCTTCTTTGTCCCTTTTGATCTTTGTTACTTTAAAGTCTATTTTATCAGAGATGAGAATTGCAACTCCTGCTTTTTTTTGCTCTCCATTTGCTTGGTAAATCTTCCTCCATCCCTTTATTTTGAGCCTTTGTGTATCTTTGCATGTGAGGTGGGTTTCCTGGATACAGCACACTGATGGGTTTTGGTTTTTTATCCAATTTGCCAGTCTGTGTCTTTTGATTGGTGCATTTAGCCCATTTACATTCAGGGTTAATATTGTTATGTGTGAATTTGATACTGCCATTTTGATGCTAGCTGGCTGTTTTGCCCGTTGGTTCATGTACATTCTTCATTTTGTTGATGGTCTTTAGCATTTGGTATGCTTTTAGGATGGCTGGAACTGGTTGTTTCTTTCTATGTGTAGTGCCTCTTTCAGGAGCTCTTGTAAAGCAGGCCTAGTGGTGACAAAATCTCTGAGTACTTGCTTGTTCGTGAAGGATTTTATTTTTCCTTCACTTATGAAGCTCAGTTTGGCTGGATATGAAATTCTGGGTTGAAAGCTCTTTTCTTTAAGGATGTTGAATATTGGCCCCCACTCTCTTCTGGCTTGTAGAGTCTCTGCTGAGAGATCTGCTGTGAGTCTGATGGGCTTCCCTTTGTGGGTGACCCGACCTTTCTCTCTGGCTGCCCTTAGTATTTTCTCCTTCGTTTCAACCCTGGTGAATCTGACGATTATGTGCCTTGGGGTTGCTCTTCTTGCAGAGTATCTTTGTGGTGTTCTCTGTATTTCCTGGAGTTGAGTATTGACCTGTCTTGCTAGGTTGGGGAAATTTTCCTGGATAATATCCTGAAGAGTGTTTTCCAGCTTGGATTCATTCTCTTCGTCACATTCTGGTACACCTATCAAACGTAGGTTGGGTCTCTTCACATAGTCCCACATTTCTTGGAGATTTTGTTCATTCCTTTTTGTGCTTTTTTCTTTAATCTTGGTTTCTCGTTTTATTTCATTGAGTTGATCTTCAACTTCTGATATTCTTTCTTCTGCTTGGTCAATTCGGCTGTTGATACTTGTGCATGCTTCGCGAAGTTCTCGTGTTGAGTTTTTCAGCTCCTTCAATTCATTCATATTCCTCTCTAAGTTGTCCATTCTCATTATCAATTCCTCGAATCTTTTTTCAAATCTTTTTTCAAGGTTCTTAGTTTCTTTGCACTGGTTTAGAACATGTTCCTTTAGCTCACTGAAGTTTCTCATTATCCACTTTCTGAAGTCTGATTCCGTCATTTCGTCACATTCATTCTCTGTCCAGCTTTGTTCCCTTGCTGGTGAGGAGTTTTGGTCCTTTTTTGGAGGTGAGGTGTTTTGGTTTCGGGTGCTTTCCTCCTTTTTGCGCTGGTTTCTTCCCATCTTTATGGATTTATCCGCCTGTTGTCTTAGTAGTGGCTGATTTTTCAATTGGGTCTCTGTGTGGACACTGAGATTGTTGATGATGAAGTATTTCTGTTACTTAGTTTTCCCTCTAATGATCTATCCTCTCTGCTGTATGAGTGCTGAGGTCCACTCCAGGCCCTGCTTGTCTGGGTTATACCTGCAGCAGCTGCAGAACAGTGAGGGATGATATCAGTTTCTTTTTCTGCTGCCCTTGTTCCAGAATGATGCCAGCCAAATGTCAGTCTGATTAGTCCTTTTCTGGGGTGACTCCTTGGATATACAGAGGTCAGGGAGCTGCTTGAGGAGACAGTCTGTGCTTTATAGGAGCTCCAGTGCTGAGCTGTGAGCTCCGTTGTTCATTCAGGGTTGTTGGGAGGTTATGTCTGCTGCAATAGAACTCATAAAACACCACTTTTTTTTTTTTTCACCCTTAGATGCTCTGTCTCAGGGAGTTGGGGCTTTCTTTATGAGTATCTGTTGCACTGTCCTGCCCCACTAGGTGGCAGTCTATTCACTATTTGCCTGCCGGGGCTCTGACCTCCTAAGGCGGGTCCGCCCTATTGCGGCCCGGCGGACTCTCTCTGTTATGGCAGGTTGCCTCGGCAACGGCAGGCTGCGTCAGTCCTGGGCGGTACTTAAGTGGGGGTGCACTTTGTCAGGAATGGTGGACGCCCCTCCCTGACCGGGCTGCACCGTCCTAAATGCCGGCAACAAAACTCTCAGCCCCAAGCGCCTCCAGTCGCCGCCCTGCTTGTCCCCATGATCGTGGGACCCGCCGAGCCCGATCACCCTGCTCCCTGCCTCAGAGTCCGTCCTCTCTCTCTCTCTCTCTCTCTTCCTCTCCCCAAGCTGAAAGGTCGACTCTCTCACTGGCGCCCCAGGAGCCTGCCGATAGGGCACTGGGATCCGTGCGATCTCCCGTGCCGCTGCCCACTACCCCGGCTCAGATCACGCTTCCCAGGAAACTCCTGGTCTGGCTCATTGTCCAAGTCCTGTTCAATCAGATGGACATGCCAATCTGCCCTTCCAAATCTCAGATTGCCGGTTTAACAGGGCACCCAGACCAGTGAGTTCCGCGCCGGGTCCCGCTGCGGCGCCGGCCGAAGAGGCGGCGGGAGCCGGTTGCGTTAGCCGGCTGCTAGCGTCCCGTGTCTCTCCCACACCTGGGACTTTCAACGCTCTGTGGGCATAAAAGGAACATCCGAGAATGCGGCTAGGACTCACCCTCTGCACCTTCACCGAGAGCTGCAATCCTGAGTCACCTCTACGACGCCATCTTGCCTCCCTCCTCCCAGTCAATAATTTTTTATATGGCCACTTACTATGTGACTCCCTGAATGATACACACCTAGAGAATCCTCACATTCTATGGCATAATGGCACACATTTAGAAACTTATTGAATAATTCACAATGGTACAATAATCAGGTGTCTATTCTTTCTGGCCTCTCATTCAAACTTTCAGTGAATTAAAAACTTCTGTGGAGTAATCAGGGCACTGTTTAAGATAGCCACAAATTAAGTGGCTTCTTGAGTAATACACACCTGGGTGATATTCAGGAGTTTATTTCATATAAACGCTAATTCTGGGTATTGCTGAGTAATAAAAACTGGGTGAGTGTCAGGAGTCTATTTGGTATGGACAATCATAGAGAACCTGTTTGAATTATGCACACATAGAGAATAATAAGAAGTCTATGTCATATGGCTACTAATTCAGACAAACAGTGAATAACCCTCATGTGATATAATGAGAAGTCTGTTTTATATGGCCTTTCTTTTTTTTTAAATTTTTATTGCATTATAGGTTTTGGGGTACATGTGCAGAACGTGCAAGATAGTTGCATAGGTACACACATGGCAGTGTGTTTTGCTGCCTTCCTCCCCTCCACCCACACTTGGCATTCATCCCCAGGCAATCCCCCCCATTCCCCCCTGCTGTCCCTCCCCGATTTCCCCAAACAGTCCCCAGTGTATAGTAGACGACCTCTCTGTGTCCATGTGTTCTCATTTTTCTCACCCACCTGTGAGTGAGTATATGCAGTATTTCTTTTTCTGTTCTTGTGTCAGTTTGCTGAGAATGATGTTCTCCAGATTCATTCATGTCCTTATAAAGGACACAAACTCATCATTTTTGATTGCTGCATAATATTCCATGGTGTATATGTGCCACATTTTCCCAGTCCAGTCTATCATCGTTGGGCATTTGGGTTGGTTCCAGGTCTTTGCTATTGTAAACAGTGCTGCAATGAACATTCGTGTGCATGTGTCCTTATAGTAGAACGATTTATAGTCTTTTGGATAGATACCCAGTAATGGGATTGCTGGGTCAAATGGAATTTCTATTTCTAGGTCCCTGAGGAATCACCAGACTGTCTTCCACAATGGTTGAACTAATTTACACTCCCACCAACAGTGTAAGAGTGTTCCTATTTCTCCACATCCTCTCCAGCATCTGCTGTCTCCAGATTTTTTAATGATCGCCATTCTAACTGGCGTGAGATGGTATCTCAATGTGGTTTTGATTTGCATCTCTCTAACGACCAGTGATGATGAGCATTTTTTTATGTGTTTCTTGGGTGATGTATGTCTTTTTTTTTTTTTTAATTTTTATTGCATTATAGGTTTGGGGGTACATGTGCAGAACGAGCAAGATAGTTGCATAGGTACACACATGGCAGTGTGCTTTGCTGCTTTCCTCCCCTTCACCCACACTTGGTATTCCTGTCTTCTTTTGTAAAGTGTCTGTTCATATCTTTTGCCCATTTTTGAATGGGCTTGTTTGTTTTTTTCCTGTAAATCTGTTTGAGTTCTTTGTAAATTCTGGATATCAGCCCTTTGCCAGATGCGTAAACTGCAAAGATTTTTTCCCATTCTGTTGGTTGCCGATTCACTCTGGTGACTGTTTCTTTTGTCGGGCAAAAGCTGTGGAGTTTGATTAGGTCCCATTTGTCTATATTGGCTTTTGTTGTCAATGCTTTTGGTGTGTTGGTCATGAAGTCCTTGTCTACTCCTATGTCTTGAATGGTTTTGCCTAGATTTTCTTCTAGGGTTTTTATGGTGTCAGGTCTAATGTTTAAGTCTTTAATCCATCTGGAGTTTATTTTTGTGTAAGGTGTCAGAAAGGGGTTTAGTTTCTGCTTTCTGCACATGGCTAGCCAGTTTTCCCAACATCATTTATTAAACAGGGAATCCTTTCCGCATTGCGTGTTTTTGTCTGGTTTATCAGATTATATGGTTGTAGATATGTTGTGTTGCCTCCGATGCCTCTGTTCTGTTCCATTGGTCTATATCTCTGTATTGGTACCAGTACCATTCTGTTTAGATTTCTGTAGCCTTGTAGTATAGTTTGAAGTCTGGTAGTGTGATGCCTCTCGCTGTGTTCTTTTTGCTTAGAATGGACTTGGCTATGCGGACTCTCTTTCGGTTCCATATGAAGTTCATGGTAATTTTTTCCAGTTCTGTGAAGAAATTCAACGGTAGATTGATGGGGATAGCATTGATTGTGTAAATTACTTTGGGCAGTATAGCCATTTTCACGATATTGTTTCTTTCTAACCACGAACATGGAATGTTTCTCCATCTGTTTGTGTCCTCTCTTATTTGCTTGAGCGGTGGTTTGTTGTTTTCCCTGGAGAGATCCCTTACATTCCTTGTAAATTGTATTCCTAAGTATTTTATTCTCTTTGTAGCAATTGTGAATGGCAGTTCATTCTTGATTTGGTTCTCTTTACATCTGTTTTTGGTGTATAGAAATGCTTGTAATTTTTGCACATGGATTTATATCCTGAGACATTGCTGAAGTTGCTTATCAGTTTCAGTTTTTGGGCTGAGGCGATGGGGTCTTCTATGTATACTATCATGTCATCTGCAAATAGAGACAATTTTGCTTCCTCCTTTCCTATTCGAATACAATTTATTTCTTTTTCTTTCCTGATTGCTCTGGCTGGAGCTTCTGGTACTATGTTGAACAGGAGTGGTGACAGAGGGCATCCTTGTCTAGTGCCGGATTTCAAAGGAATTTCTTCCAGTTTTTGCCCATTTAGGATGATATTGGCTGTTGGTTTGTCGTAAACAGCTTTTATTACTTCGACATATGTTCCATCAATACCCAGTTTATGGATAGTTTTTAGCATTAAAAGCTGTTGAATTATGTCAAATGCATTCTGTGCATTAATTGAGACAATCATGCAGTTTATGATTTTGGTTTTGTTAATATGGTAAATGACGTTAATAGACTTGCGTATGTTGAACCAGCCTTGCATGCCCGGGATGAATTTCACTTGATCATGATGGATAAGGTTTTTAATGTGCTGTTGCAATCGGTTTGCCAGTATTTTATTGAAGATTTTTGCATCTATGTTCATCATGGATATTGGCCTGAAGTTTTCTTTTCTTGTTGAGTCTCTGCCGGGTTTTGGTATCAGGATGATGTTGGTCTCATAAAATGATGTGGGAAGAATTCCCTCCTCTTGAATTATTTGGAATAGTTTCAGAAGGAATGGTACCAGGTTCTCTTTGTGTGTCTGGTAGAATTCGGCTGTGAACCCATCTGGACCAGAGCTTTATTTGTGTGGTAGTCTCTTAATTGCTCCCTCGACTTCAGACCTTGTTATTGGTCTATTCATAGTTTCGGCTTCCTCGTGGTTTAGGCTTGGGATGACACAGGTGTCCAGGAATTTATCCATTCCTTTCTCGTTTTCTAGTTTGTATACATAGAGTTTTTTGTAGTATTCTTTGATGATGGTTTGAATTTCTGTGGAATCTGTGGTGATTTCCCCATTATCGTTTTTTATTGCATCTATTTGGTTGTTCTCTCTCTTCTATATTATCAGTCTGGCTAGTGGTCTGTCTATTTTGTTGATCTTTTCGAAATACCAGCTCTTAGATTTATTGATTTTTTGAAGGGTTTTTCGTGTCTCTATCTCCTTCCGTTCTGCTCTGTTCTTAGTTATTTCTTGTCTTCAGATAGGTTTTGAGTTTTTTTAATCATCCTTCTCTAGCTCTTTCAATTTTAATGATAGGGTGTCAATTTTGGGTCTCTCCACTCTTCTCATGTGTGCACTTATTGCTATATAATTTCCTCTACAGACTGCTTTAAATGTGTCCCAGAGATTCTGTTATATTGTGTCTTCGTTCTCCTTGGTTTTGAAGAACTTCTCTATTTCTGCCTTCATTTCCTTGTTTATTTAATCAACATTAAAGAGCCAGTTGTTCAGTTTCCATGAAGCTTTGCGGTTCTGAGTTAGTTTCTGAGTTCTGAGTTCTATGTTGATTGCAGTCTGAGAGACTGTTTGTTATGATTTCAGTGGTTTTGCCTTTGCTGAGAAGGCTTTACTTCCAATTATTTGGTCAATTTTGGAGTAGGTGTGATGTGGTGCTGAGAAGAATGTATATTCTGTTTATTTGGAGTGGAGAATTCTGCAAATATCTATCAGGTTTGCTTGTTCCAGGTCTGAGTTCAAGTCCTGCATATCCTTGTTAATTTTCTGTCTGGTTGATCTGTCTGCTATTCACAGTGGAGTGTTAAAGTCTCCCACTATTATTGTGTGGGAGTCTAAGTCTCCTGTAAGTCGTTAAGAACTTGCCTTATATATCTGGTTGCTCCTATATTGGGTCCATATATATTTAGGATTGTTAGCTCTTCTTGTTGTATCGATCCTTTTACTATTATGTAATGACCTTCTTTGTCTCTTTATATCTTTGTTGCTTTAAAGTCTATTTTAACAGAGATGAGAATTGCAACTCCTGCTTTTTTTTTTTTTTGCTCCTCATTTGCTTGGTAACTCTTCCTACATCCCTTTATTTTGAGCCTTTGTGAATCTTTGCATGTGTGATGGGTTTCCTGGATACAGCGCACCGATGTGTTTTTTTTTTTTTATCCAATTTGCCACTCTGTGTCTTTTGATTGGTCCGTTTAGCCCATTTACCTTTAGGGTTAATGCTGTTATGTGTGAGTTTGATACTGCCATTTTGATGCTAAATATGATGAAGAAAATGAATCCAAGCTGGAAAACACTCTTCAGGATATTATGCACGAAAATTTCTTCAACCTAGCAAGGCAGGCCAATACTCAACTCCAGGAAATACAGAGAACACCACAAAGATATTCTGCAAGAATAGCAACTGCAAGGCACATTAGTTGATTCAGATTCTTCATTTTGTTGATGTTCTTTAGCATTTGGTATGTTTTTAGAATGGCTGGTACTTGTTGTTCCTTTCTTTGTGTAGTGCCTCTTTCAGGAGCTCTTGTAAAGCAGGCCTGGTTGGGACAACATCTTTGAGTTCTTGCTTGTTGGCAAAAGATTTTTTTATTCCTTCATTTATGAAGCTCAGTTTGGCTGGATATAAAATTCTCGGTTGAAAGTTTTTTTCTTTAAGGATGTTGAATATTGGCCCCCACTTTCTTCTGGCTTGTAGACTTTCTGCCGAGAGATATGCTGTGAGTCTGATGGGCTTCCCTTTGTGGGTGACCCGACCCTTCTCTCTGGCTGCTCTTAGTATTTTCCTTTTTTTTCAACCCTGGTGAATCTTACAACTGTGTGCCTTGCAGTTGCTATTCTTGCAGAATATCTTTGTGGTGTTCTCTGTATTTCCTGGAGTTGAGTATTGGCCTGCCTTGCTAGGTTGAAGAAATTTTCATGCATAATATCCTGAAGAGTGTTTTCCAGCTTGGATTCATTTTCTTCATCACATTCTGGTACACTTATCAAATGTAGGCTAGGTCTCTTCACATAGTCCCTCATTTCTTGGAGATTTTGTTCATTCCTCTTTGCACTTTTTTCTCTAATCTTGGTTTCTCGTTTTATTTCATTGAGTTGATCTTTGACTTCTTATATTCTTTCTTCTGTCTTGTCAATTCGGCTGTTGAAACTTGTGCATGCTTCGCGAAGTTCTCGTGTTGTGTTTTTCAGCTCTTTCAATTCATTCATACTCCTCTCTAACTTGTCCTTTCTTGTTATCATTTCCTCAAATCTTTTTTCAAAGTTCTTAGTTTCTTTGTACTGATTTAGAACATGTTCTTTCAGCTCACTGAAGTTTCTCATTATCCACTTTCTGAAGTCTGATTCCGTCATTTCATCACACCCATTCTCCCTTCAGCTTTGTCCCTTGCTGGTGAGGAGTTTTGGTCCTTTGTAGGAGGTGAGGTGTTTTGGTTTTGGGTGTTTTCCTCCTTTTTGCGCTGGTTTCTTCCCATCTTTATGGATTTATCCACCTGTCATCTTAGTAGTTGCTGATTTTTCAATTGGGTCTCTGTGTGGACGCCCAGATTGTTGATGATGAAGTATTTCTGTTACTTAGTTTTCCTTCTAATGGTCTAGCCCTCTGCTGTACGAGTGCTGAGGTCCACCCCAGGCCCTGCTTCTCTGGGGTACACCTGTAACCGCTGTGAAACAGTGAGGGATGCTACCAGTATTTTCTTCTGCTATCTTTGTTCCAGAATGATGCCCGCCAAATGTCTGTTTGATTAGTCCTTTTTTGGGGTGACTCTTTTGATATACAGGGGTCAGGGAGCTCCTAGAGGAGAGGGTCTGTGCTTTATAGGGGCTCCAGTGCTGAGCCGTGAGCTCCATTTTTCATTCAGAGTTGTTGGGAGGATGTGTTTATGTCTGCTGCAACAGAACTCATACCCCCACCTTTTTATCTGCATTAGATGATCTGTCTCAGGGTGTTGGGGATTTCTTTATGAGTATCTGTTGCACTGTCCTGCCCAGCTAGAAGGCAGTCTGTTTACTATTTGCCTGCTGAATCTCCACCCTGCTAGTGTGGGTCCGCCCTCCTGCCGCGGGGCTCCCTTCTGCTGTGGTGCATTCCACCCTGCTGGTGGAGTCTCTCTGTTATGGCGGGTTGCCTTAGCAATGGCAGGCTGCATCAGCTCTGGGCGGTACATCAGTAGGGGCAGGTTGCATCTGTAGTGGCAGACGTCACTCCCACACTGGGCTGCATCATCCTAGATGCCAGCAGCAAAATTCTCAGCACCGAGTGTCTTCAATTGCCACCCTGCTTGTCCTTGTGAGGGTGGAACCCACTGAGCCCAATCACCCAGCTCCCTGCCTCAGAGTCCATTCTCTCTCTCTCTCTCTCTCTCTCTCTTTCTCTCTCTCTCTCCCTCTCCCCAAGCTCAACAGTCGACTCTCTCACTGGCGCCCCAGTAGTTTGCTGATAGGGCACTGGGATCCGTTTGATCTCCCATGCTGCTGCACACTGCACTGGCTCAGATCACATTTCCCAGGAATCTCCTGGTCTGGCTCATTGTCCAAGTCCCGTTCAATCAGATGTACATTCCAATCTGCCCTTCCAAATCTCAGATAGCCAGTTTAACAGGGCACCAAGACCAGTGAGTTTTGTGCCAGGTGCCACTGTGTTGGGGCGCAAACTGAATCGGTCGTGTGAGCTGCCTGCACTAGCGTCCCATGTCTCTCCCACACCTGGGACTTTCAACATTTTGTGCGCAAACAAGATGCATCCGAGAATGGCTAGGACTCACCCTCTACGCATTTACTGAGAGCTGCAAAGCTGAGTCTCCTCTATGACACCATCTTGGAAGCAAGTCCTCATTAGAATATTTTACATGACCATTAATTCAGAACATCCTTGAAGAATCATATATATATGGAAAATCCTCAGGATTCTGTTATATATAGCAACTTATTCAGAGACTCACTGAATAATGCACACCTGGGGAATAGTTTGGAGAACATTTGATATGACCGTTCACCCAGTGACTCAGTGAAAAATGCACAGCTGAGAAATAGTCAAGAGGATAGATTCATGAGTCTATTTTCTTTGGTAACTCGTTCAGAAACTCATTGAATAATCCCCAGCTTGGAAATAGTCAGAGTCCAGGTCATACGGCCACTCAATCAAAGCATTAAAGAATAATGCACAATGGGGCAACAGTAAGGAGTCTATTTCATATGGCCTCTCATTGAGAGCTTCAGTGAATAATAAGCAGCTGTGGAGTATTCAGGATCCTGTTTAAGGTAGCCCCAAATTATGCAGCTATGTGAATGATACACACATGTGTGATAGTCAGGAGACTCTTTGATATGGACACTGATACAGCACCTCTGAATACTGCACATTTGGAGAATAATCAGTAGTCTATTTCATATGGTGATTCCTTTGGAGTGTCAAAAAGTAACGGACACCTGTGGAGTAAAATGTGGTCTATTACATAAGGCCACTCTTTCAGTGTTTCAGGAAATAATACGTATATCTGATAAATCAGGAAGCTCTTTCACATGGCCACTCGTTTAGAGCCTCAGTGCTTGTAGTTTAGGGTGTATTTCAAATAAGTACACATTCAGAGTCTCTGTAAGTAATGCACAAATGGGCAATAAACAATATTCTCTTTTCTATGACCATTTAGTCAGAGTTGCATTCAATTATACACAACTGGGGAAAAGTTAAGAGTCTACTTTATGTAGCCACTCATTTAGAGCCTCAATGAATAATTCACAATGGAGAAATAGTCGAGCATTTTTTATATGGCCACTCACTATGTGCCTCCCTTAATGATACCCACCTGGGGAATCCTCAGGATTATATTTCATACTACCACACATTTAGTACCTTATTGAATAATTCACAATGGAGCATTAGTCATGTGTCTATTCTTTCTGGCCTCTCATTCAAAGATTCAGTGAATAATAAACTTCTATGTAGTAATCAAGGCACTGTTTAAGATAGCCACAAAATAAGTGGCTCCCTGAGTGATACACACCTTGGTGATAAAAGTTTACTTTATATAAACTCTAATTCTGGGTCTTGCAGAGTAATACACAACGGGGGGAGTGTCAGGAGTCTATTTGGTGTGGACACTCATACAGAACCTGTTTGAATAGTGCACACATGGAGAATAATCAGGAGTTTATGTCATAAGGCTACTCATTCAGACAAACAGTGAATAATGCACATGTGGAGTAATGAGAAGTCTGTTTAATATGTTCGTTCTTTCACAGCCTCACTGAATATTACACACCTGTGACATAGTCTGGAGTCTATTGTTTATGGACACTTATTCAGAGAATCACTGAATAATGCACACCTGCGGAATGGTAAGAAGTCTCTATCCTATGGCCTCTCATTGAGAGCCTCACTAAATGTACACACCTGGGAAAATATTCAGGACTTACTTATATCCCCTCATTTAGAGTTTCACTCAATAATGCACACCTGTGGAAGAAGACGTTTTCATGTGGCATCTCATTGAGAGTGTCACTGAATAGTGTGGTGTAGTCAGGATTCTACTTCAGGTAGACACTTTTTCAGAGCCTCGGTGAATAAGAGAGACCCTTGCTATAGTAAGGCATCAAATTAATATGGCCACATCTTGTAAGCCTCACTGAATAATACTCACCTGGAGAATAATTTGGAGTCTATTTTCGAAGGACATTTATTCAGAGCTTCAGTGAATAATGTACACCCATGTGTTAGCAAGAGTCTATTTCATTTGGACACTCATTTATAAACTCAGTGGATAATATAAACGTGTGGATTAGTCTGGATTTCATTTTATATGGACACTGACTCGTAATTTCAGTGAATAATTCACAAATTTAAAGTATTCAGCAGTCTATTTCATAGAGCCCCTCATTCAGAGTTTCACTGAATAATACAAATATTTAAGATAGATAGAAACCTGTTTCATGTTGTCCCACAATCAGAGCCTCACTGAGTAACACGCACCTGGGGAAACGTTGGGAGTCTACTTTATATAGCCTCTCATTTACAGCCTCAGCGAATAATGCACACGTGTGGAATAGACATTAGTCTATTTTAAATGGCCACAAAGTCAAAGCCTGAGTGAGAAATACACAACTATAGAATAGTCACTAATCTATTCCATCTGCAAAAGTATTCAGAGTCAGAGTCAATAATACGCACCTGTGGACTAATCAAAAATGATTTATATGGCCAAAGTTTTAGAGCCTCAGTGAATAATAGATACCTGGGGAATACTCATGATGTATTACATGTGGCATCTATTTCAGAGATTCATTGAATAGGAAAATCCGGTATTGTAATCAGAATTCTATTTTGTATAGCCCCATATTCAGAACCTAATACCATGACATACACCTTGGGAAAAGTCAGGATTCCATTTCGAATAGCCACTCATTTAGATACCGAATGTGAAAACGCACACCTGCCAGGTATTCAGGAGTCTCTGTTTTATTGCCACTCATTCAGAGCCTCACAGAATAAAAAAGAACTATGGAAATTCAGGAGTCTATGTTACATGGCCACTTATTCAGAACCTCATTGAAGAATCATGTGTATCTGGACAATACTCAGGATTCTATTATATACAGCCACTTATTCAGAGACTTACTAAATCATGCACAACTGGGGAATAGTCTGGAGACTCTTTGATATGACCGTTTACCCAGTGACTCAGTGAAAAATGCACAGCTGAGAAATAGACAAGAAAATAGAGTCATGAGTCTATTTTATGTGGTAACTCGTTCAGAAACTCACTGAAGAATACCCACTTTGGAAATAGTCAGAGTCCAAGTCATATGGCCACTCAATAAAAACATTACCGAATAATGCACAATGGGACAATAGTAAGGAGTCTGTTTCATATGGCCCCTCACTGAGAGCTTCGGTGCATAATAAACACTTGTGGAGCAGTCAGGACCCTATTTAAGGTAGCCCTAAATTACGCAGCTACATGAATGATAAACACATGTGTGATAGTCAGGAGACTACTTGATATGGACACTCATACATCACCTCTTTGAATACTGCACATTTGGGGAATAATCATTGGTCTCTTTCATATGGTGATTCGTTTGAAGAGTCAAAACATACTGCACACCTGTGGGGTAAAATGGGGTCTATTACATAAGGGAACTCTTTCAGTGTTTCAGTGAATAATATGTATATCTTATAAGTCAGGAATCTCTTTCACATAGCCACTCGTTCAGGGCCTCAGTGCATAATACTCCCCTCAGAAATAGTCAAGGGTTTTCTTAAAATAAGTACACATTCAGAGGCTCTGTAAGTAATGGACACAGGGGCAATACACAAGAGTCTCTTTCCTATGCCCACGTAGTCGGAGTTTTATTCCATAATACACACCTGGGGAAGAGTAAAGAGTCTACTTTATGAAGAGAGATCCAAGATGGCTTATCGCTAACAGCTCGGGATTGTAGCTCCCAGTGAAAGCTCAGAAAACATGAGGACACCACATTTTCAGAGGAATTTTCATCACCCATGGACCAGAAGATTTCCAGTGGAGGAGCCCCGCGGGTGGCCAGCGAAACTTCTGTGGCCGGTGCAGCGGTTTTGTTGTTGCCTCGGTGTGGCAGCTCTTCCTGCACAGTGAGCAGGACTGGTTCCCCTACTGACTGGTGTTTGGAGATCTGGTAAGGCAGAGCCGCTAGTTGCAGACTCAAGAATGAAGCCAGACCGAAGATTCCCAAGCAGAAGAACACCATCAGTCTTATCGTTGTTGTTTTGGCCAGCGCAGTGGGTTGCTTGGATTCCAGCACTGGGAATCAATAAATTGGACATCCTCTCAGGAACTTAATCAGAAGGGCGCTAATTGTAAAGAAATAAGATGGATAAATTCACAATAAAGGAAAAAAACAGCCTAAAAAGGCCGAGAAAACCGAAAGTCAGAACCCCTCTCCCTCTACAGGGGATAGTAATTACTCATCAGGAACGGAACAAGCACTAATGGAAGAGGACTGTGTTCCAGGATCTGAAGGAGGCTTTAGAAGGTGGATGCTAAAAAACTTCTGGGAATTAAAACAACTTGTTCTAACCCAATGTAAAGAAACTAAGAACTTTGAAAAAAGGTTAGACGAAATGTTAAAAAGAATGGACAATATAGAAAGAAATATAAATGAACTAATGAAGTTGAAAAATACAACACGAGAACTTAGTGAAATATGCACAGGTTTGAATAGCTGGATTGATCAAGCAGAAGAAAGGATATCAGAGTTCGAAGGCCGACTTAATGAAATGGAACAAGAAGACAAGAATAGAGAGAAAAGGAAAAAAAGGAATGAGCAAAGTCTCCAAGAAATATGGGACTATGTGAAAAGACCTAATCTACGTTTGATAGGTGTACCTGAATGTGATGGAGAGAATGAATCCCAGCTGGAAAATACTCTTCAGGATATCATCCAGGAGAATTTTCCCAATCTAGCAAAGCAAGATACCATTCAACCTCAGGTAATACAGAGAACACCACAAAGATATTTCTTAAGAAGAGCAACCCCAAGACACATAATCATTAGATTCACCAGGGCTGAAACAAAGGAGAAAATACTAAGGGCATTCTGAGAGAAAGGTCAGGTTACCCACAAAGGGAAGCCTATTAGACTTACAGCGTATCTCTCAGTAGAAACCCTTCAAGCCAGAGGAGAGTGAGGGCCGATATTTAACATCCTGAAAGAACAGAACGTTCAGCCCAGAATTTCATATCCTGCCAAACTAAGCTTCACAACTGAAGAAAAAATAAAATATTTTATGAACAAGGAAGTACTCAGAGATTTTATTACCACCAGGCCTGCTTTACAAAAACTTCTGAAAGAAGCATTACACACAGAAAAGGACAACCAGTATTAGCCTTTGTAAAAAATACCAAAAAGTAAAAAGCATCAACAGACAGAAGAATTTACATCAACAAATGGATAAAGTAGCCGGTTAACGTCAAATGGCAGTAATCTTAAATTGAAATCGACTAAATTTTCTAATTAAAAGATACAGCCAAAACCTAATTTATACTATATTCACACCCACTTTATATCCAAAGATACACAAAGACTCAAAACAAAGGGTTGGAGAAAGATTTACCAACCAAATAGAGAACAAAAACAAATAAATATACAAAAAAAGTTGCAATTCATGCATTTGATAAAACAGGTTTCAAACCAACAAAGATAGAGTGGTATAAGGATCAATGCATCCTAACACCCAGATACATGAGACCCATAGAGATTCAGACTATTTCTAGGTATTTTATTTTCTTTGTAGCAATTGTGAATGGCAGTTCATTCTTAATTTGGTTCTCTTTAAGTCTGTTATTGGTGTATAGGAATGCTTGTGATTTTTGCACATTGATTTTATATGGTGAGACTTTGCTGAAGTTGCTTATCAGTTGCAGGAGCTTTTGGGCTGAGGTGATGGGGTCTTCTAGGTATAATATCATGTCGTCTGCAAATAGAGGACACAAACAGATGGAGAAACATTCTATGTTCGTGGTTAGGAAGAATCAATATTGTGAAAATGGCTATACTGCCCAAAGTAATTTACACATTCAATGCTATCCCCATCAAACTACCATTGAATTTCTTCACAGAACTGGAAAAAACCACCATGAATTTCATATGGAACCAAAAAAGAGCCCGCATAGCCAAGTCAATTCTAAGCAAAAAGAACACAGCGGGAGGCATCACGCTACCAGACTTCGAACTATACTACAAGGCTACAGTAATCAAAACAGCATGGTACTGGTACCAAAACAGAGATATAGACCAATGGAACAGAACAGAGTCATCGGAGGCAACACAACATATCTACAACCATATAATCTTTGATAAATCAGACAAAAACAAGTAATGGGGAAAGGATTCCCAGTTTAATAAATGGTGTTGGAAAAACTGGCTAGCCATGTGCAGAAAGCAGAAACTGGACCTCTTCCTGACACCTTACACTAAAATTATCTCCAGATGGATTAAAGACTTAAACGTAAGACCTGACACCATAAAAACCCTAGAAGAAAATCTAGGCAAAACCGTTCAGGACATAGGAGTAGGAAAGGACTTCATAAACAAAACACCAAAAGCATTGGCAACAAAAGCCAAAATAGACAAATGGGACCTAATCAAACTCCACAGTTTCTGCACAGCAAAAGAAACAGTCACTAGAGTGAATCGGCAACCATCAGAATGGGAAAAAATCTTTGCAGTTTACACATCTGACAAAGGGTTGATATCCAGAATTTACAAAGAACTCAAACAGATTTACAGAAAAAAAAACAAACAAGCCCATTCAAAAATGGGCAAAGGATATGAACAGAAACTTTACAAAAGAAGACATACATGAGGCCAACGAACATATGAAAAAGTGCTCATCATCATTGGTCATTAGAGAGATGCAAATCAAAACCACATTGAGATACCATCTCACGCCAGTTAGAATGCGATCATTAAAAAATCCGGAGACAGCAGATGCTGGAGAGGATGTGCAGAAATAGGAACACTCTTACACTGTTGGTGGGAGTGTGAATTAATTCAACCATTGTGGAAGACAGTGTGGCGATTCCTCAGGGACCTAGAAATAGAAATTCCATTTGACCCAGCAATCCCATTACTGGGTATCTATCCAAAAGAGTATAAATCGTTCTACTATAAAGACACATGCACACGAATGTTCACTGCAGCATTGTTTACAATAGCAAAGACCTGGAACCAACCCAAATGCCCATCGATGATAGACTGGACTGGAAAATGTGGCACATATACACCATGGAATATTATGCAGCAATCAAAAATGATGAGTTTGTGTCCTTTATAAGGACATGGATGAATCTGGAGAACATCATTCTCAGCAAACTGACACAAGAACAGAAAAAGAAATACCGCATATACTCACTCATAGGTGGGTGAGAAAAATGAGAACACATGGACACAGAGAGGCGGTCTACTATACACTGGGGACTGTTGGGGGAAATGGGGGAGGGACGGGGGGGCTGGGGGGAATAGTCTGGGGATGAACGCCAAGTGTGGGTGAAGGGGAGTAAGGCAGCAGAACACACTGCCATGTGTGTACCTATGCAACTATCTTGCACGTTCTGCACATGTACCCCCAAACCTATAATGCAGTAAAAATTAAAAAAAAGACTTCCAAACAATTATCAATAACACATTTAAAAAAAAGAGATTCAGACTAAATGAAACAGAAAATTAATAAGGATATCCAGAATCTGAACTGAGATCAGTAACAAGTAAACTTAATAAGCACTTGTAGAACTCTCCACGTTAGATAAATAAAATATACATTCTCCATTTTAAATACACAAAATAATGATCGGCCATTATTAATACCCATTAATAGAATAAAACAATATTCCTGTTCTCTCCCTCTTTTCCTTCCTCTCTTTTCCTTTCCTAAAAAAAAAAAAGAATCTACTTTGTGTAGCCACTCATTTAGAGTGTCAGTGAATAATTCAAACCAGAGTAATAGTCGGGAAATTGTTTTAAAAATTTTAAATTTTCATTGCATTATAGGTTTTGGGGTACATGTGCAGAACGTGCAAGATAGTTGCATGGGTACACACATGGCAGGGTGTTTTGTTGCCTTCCTCCCGTTCACCCACATTTGGCAAATTATATGGCCACTCACTAAGTGCCTCACTGAATGATACAAACCTGGTGTATCCTCAGGATTCTATTTTATACTGCCTCACATTTAGAACATTATTGAATAATTCACAATGGTGCAAATAGTCAGGTGTGTATTCTTTCTGGGCTCTCATTCAAATTTTCAGTGAATAATAAACTTCTATGTAGCAATCAGACCACTGTTTAAGATAACCACAAATTAAGTGCCTTCCTGAGTGATACACATCTGTGTAATAGTCAGAAGTTTATATCATATGACTCTAATTCTGGGTATTGCTGAGTAATACACAACTGGGGGAGTGTCAGGGGTCTATTTGGTATGGACACTCATACAGAAACTGTTTGAATAATGCACTCATGGAGAATAATCTGGAGTCTATGTCATATGGCTACTCATTCAGACAAACAGTGAAAAACACACATGTGGAGTAATGAGAAGTCTGTTTCATATGGCCATTCTTTCACAGCCTCACTGTATATTACACATTTGTAATATAGTCTGAAATCTATTGTTTATGGCCACTCAATCAGAGAATCACTGAATAATGCACACCTGTGAAATGGTCAGAAATCTCTATCCTATGGCCTCTCATTGAGAGCCTCACTAAGTGTACACACCTGGAAAAATAGTCAGGATTTACTTATATTTCCTCCTTTAGAGTCTCACTCAATAATGCACACCTGTGGAATAGTAAGGAGACTTTTTCATGTGGCCTATCATTCGGAGTGTCACTGAAATATGTGGTGTAGTCAGGAGTCTATTTCATGTAGACACATTTTCAGAGCCTCAGTGAATAAGAGAGATCCCTGCTCTAGTAAGGCATCTAATTAATATGGCCACATCTTGTAAGCCTCACTGAATAATACACACCTGGAAAATAATTTGGATTCTATTTTTGATGGACATTCTTTCAAAACTTCAGTGAATAATGCATACCCTTTGGGTAGTCAGTAGTATATTTCATTTGGACACTCCTTCATAGCCTCAGTGGATAATATGCACCTGTGGTGTAGTCAGGATTTCATTTCTTATGGCCACTAACTCGTAATTTCAGTGAATAATGCACAAACGGAAAGTACTCAGCAGTCTATTTCATAGAGCAACTCATTCAGAAATTTTCTGAATAATACAAATATTTAAGATAGACAGAATCCTCTTTTATAAGTTCAGAAAATCAGAGCCTCCCTGAGTAACACACATCTGGTGAAGTATTAGGAGTGTAGTTTAAACAGCCTCTCATTTACAGCCACATCAAATAATGCACACATGTGAAATAGACACTAGCCTATTTAATATGGCCACAAAAATCAAAGCCTGAATGAGTAATACACAGCTTAACAATAGTCACTTGTCTATTCCATATGCCAAAATATTCAAAGTCATAGTCCATAATACACTCCTGTGGACTAGTCAAAAAACAATTTTATATGGCAAAAGGTTTAGAGCCTCAGTGATATAGTGCAGAGTATATTGTTTATGGCCACTCATTCAGAGAATCACTGAATAATGCACACCTGCAAAATAGTCAGAAGTCTTTATCCTATGGACTCTCATTAAGAGCATCACTAAATCTACACACCTGAGAAAATCGTCAAGATTTACTTACATAACCTCATTTAGAGTCTCTCTCAATAATGCACACCTGTGGAATAATAGGGAGACATTTTCATGTGGCCTGTCATTCCGAGTGTCACTGAATAATGTGTTGTAGTCAGGAGTGTATTTCAGGTAGACATATTTTAAGAACCTCAGTGAATAAGTGACACCCTTGCTGTAGTAAGACGTCTAATTAATATGGCCAAATCTTGTAAGCCTCATTGAATAATAAACACCTGGAGAATAATTTGGAGTCCTCTTTCGATGGACATTTACTCAGATCCTCGGTAAATAATGCACACGCATGGGGTAGCCAGGAGTCAATTTTATTTGGACACTCATTCATAGCCTCAGTGGATGATTTGCACGTATGGATTCATCAGGTTTTCATTTTCTATATCCACTGTCTCATAATTTCAATGTATAATGCAAAAATGTAAAGTAATCAGCAGTCTATTTCATAGAGCCACCCATTCAGAGATTCACTGAATAACACAAATATTTAAGATACACAGAATCCTGTTTCATATGGTCACACAATCAGAGACTCACTGAGTAACACACACCTGTTGAAGCCTTAGCAGTCTACAGTATACAGCTTCACGTTTACAGCCTCAGCGAACAATGCACACGTGTGGAATAGACAGTAGTCTATTTGATATGGTCACAAAATCAAAGCCTGAGTGAGTAATACACAACATTAGAATAGTCACTAATCCATTCCATATGCCCAAATATTCAAAGTCAGAGTTGTTAGTGCACACCTGGGGACTAGTCAAAAAACAATTTCATATGACCAAAGTTTTAGAGCCTCGGTGAATAAAACATACCTGGGGAATACTCAGGACCCTATTACATATGGCATCTATTTCAGAGATTCATTGAATAAGGAACACCGGTATTGTAGTCAGAAATCTATTTCATATAGCCACAGATTCAGAACCTATCTGAATGACATACGCCTTGGAAAAAGTCAGGATTCTGTTTGGTATAGCCAAATATTCTGAAACTAACTGAAGAGCATACACCTTGGAGAAAGTCAGGATTCTATTCCGTATAGCCACTCATTTAGACACCGAAAGTAAAAACGCACACCTGCTTAGAATTCAGGAGTCTCTTTTTGATGGCCATTTATTCAGAGCTTTACAGAATAATGCAGAACTATGGAAATTCAGGAGTGTATTTCACATGGCCACTTATTCAGAACCTCAATGAAGAATTACATATATTTAAAAAATACTCAGGATTCTATTATATGTAGCCACTTATTCAGAGACTCACTAAATAATGCCCACCTGGGGAATAGTCTGGAGATTATTTGATATGACCGTTCACCCAGTGACTCAGTGAAAAATGCACAGCTGAGAAATAGTCAAGAGGATGGAGTCATGAGTCTATTTTCTGTGGTGAAGCATTCAGAAACTCACTGAAGGATAAACAAATATTTAATTGTCAGAGTCCAGGTCATATGGTCACTCAATCAAATCATTACTGAATAATGCAAAATGAGGCAATAGTAAGGAGTCTATTTCATATGGCCACTCACTGAGAGGGTCAGTGCGTAATAAACAGCTGGGAAGTAGTCAGGATTCTCTATAAAGTAGCCCCAAATTACGCAGTTATGTGAATGATACACAAATGTGTGATAGTCAGGAGATTCTTTGGTATGGACACTCATACAGCACCTCTTCAAACACTGCACATTTGGGGAATAAACAGTCATGTATTTCCTATGGTGATTTGTTTTGACAGTCAAAAAATAATGCAAACTTGTGGAGTAAAATGGGGCCAATTATATATTGACACATTTTCAGTGTTTCCTTGAATAATGTTTATATCTGATAAGTCTCAAATCTCTTTCACATGGTTACTCATTCAGGGACTCAGTGCATAATATTCCCCTAAGAAATACTCAAGGGTCTACTTCAAGTAAGTACACATTAAGAGTCTCTGTAAGTAATGCACACATGGGCAATACACAAGAGTCTCTTTTCTATCACCATTTAGTCAGAGTCCATTCAATAATACACAACTGGGGAAGAATTAAAGGTCTACTTCATGAAGCCAGTCATTTAGATCCTCAGTGAATAACTCACACCAGAGTAAAAGTCGAGCATTTTTAATATGGCCGCTCATTATGTGCCTCCCTGAATGATACACACCTGGGGAATCCTCACGATTCTATTTCATACTACCAAACATTTACAAACTTATTGAATAGTTCAAAATGGAGCAAGAGTCAGGTGTCTATTCTTTCTGTCGTCTCATTCAAAGTTTCAGTGAATAATAAACTTCTATGGAGTAATCAGGGCACTGCTTAAAATAGCCACGAATAAAGTGCATTCCTGAGTGATACACACCTGGGTGATAGTCAGGAATTTATTTCACATGAACTCTAATTCTTGGTATTGCTGAGTAATAACTGGGTAAGTGTCAGGGGTCTATTTGCTTTGGACAGTCGTACAGTACCAGTTTTAATAATGCAAACATGGGGAATATTCAGGAATCTATCTCATACGGCTACTCATTCAGACAAACAGTGAAAAATGCACTTGTGGAGAAATGAGAAGTCTGTCTCATATAGCTGTTATTTCACAGCCACACTGAATATTACACACTTGTGATATAGTGTGGAGTGTATTGTTTATGGCCACTCATTCAGAGAATCACTGAATAATAGACACCTGCGAAATAGTCAGAAGTCTTTATCCTATGGACTCTCATTAAGAGCATCACTAAATCTACACACCTGAGAAAATCGTCAGGATTTACTTACATAACCTCATTTAGAGTGTCTCTCAATAATGCACACCTGTGGAACAATAAGGAGACATTTTCATGTGGCCTGTCTTTCCGAGTGTCACTGAATAATGTGTTATAGTCAGGAGTGTATTTCAGGTAGACCTATTTTCAGAGCCTCAGTGAATAAGTGACACTCTTGCTATAGTAAGACGTCTAATTAATATGGCCACATCTTGTAAGCTGCACTGAATAATACACACCTGGAGAATAATTTGGAGTCCACTTTCGATGGACATTTACTCAGAGCCTCGGTAAATAATGCACACACATTGTGTAGCCAAGAGGCAATTTAATAGGAACACTCATTCATAGACTCAGTGGATGATTTGCATGTGTGGATTCATCAGGATTTCATTTCCTATATCCACTGTCTCATAATTTCAATGAATAATGCTAAAATGTAAAGTACTCAGCAGTCTATTTCATACAGCCTCTCATTCAGAGATTCACTGTATAACACAAATATTTAAGATACACAGAATCCTGTTTCATATGATCACACAATCAGAGACTCACTGAGTAACACACACCTGTTGAAGCCTTAGCAGTCTACAGTATACAGCTTCACGTTTACAGCCTCAGTGAATAATGCACACGTGTGGAATAGACAGAAGTCTATTTTATATGGCCACAAAATCAAAGCCTGAATGAGTAATACACAACTTTAGAATAGTCAGTAATCCATTCCATATGCCCAAATATTCAAAGTCAGAGTTATTAATACACACCTGTGGACTAGTCAAAAACAATTTCATATGACCAAAGTTATAGAGCCTCGGTGAATAATACATACCTGGGGAATACTCAGGACCCTATTACATATGGCATCTATTTCCGAGATTCATTGAATAAGGAACACCTGTATTATAGGCAGAAATCTTTTTCGTATAGCCACATATTCAGAACCTAGCTAAATGACATAAGCCTTGGAAAAAGTCAGGATTCTGTTTGGTATAGCCAAATATTCTGAAACTAACTGAAGAGCATACACCTTCGAGAAAGTCAGGATTCTATTTCGTATAGCCACTCATTTAGTCACCGAATGTAAAAACGCACACCTGCTTAGAATTCAGGAGTCTCTTTCTGGTGGCCGTTTATTCAGAGCTTTACAGAATAATACAGAACTATGAAAATTCAGGAGTGTATTTCAAATGGCCACTTATTCAGAACCTCATTGGAGAATCATATATCTGGAAAATACTCAGGATTCCATTACATGTAGCCACTTATTCAGAGACTCTCTAAATAATGCCCACCTGGGGAATAGTCTGGAGATTATTTGATATGACCATTCACCCAGTGACTCAGTGAAAAATTCACAGCTGAGAAATAGTCAAGAGGATGGAGTCATGAGTCTATTTTCTGTGGTGACGCATTCAGAAACTCACTGAATGATAAACAAATTTTTAATTGTCAGAGTCCAGGTCATATGGCCACTCAATCAAATCATTACCGAATAATGCAAAATGAGGCAATAGTAAAGAGTCTATTTCATATGGCCACTCACTGAGAGGGTCAGTGCGTAATAAACAGCTGGGAAGTAGTCAGGATCCTCTATAAAGTAGCCCCAAATTATGTAGTTATGTAAATGATACACACATGTGTGATAGTCAGGAGACACTTTGGTATGGACACTCATAATGCACCTCTTCGAACACTGCACATTTGGGGAATAAACTGTCATCTATTTCCTATGGTGCTTCGTTTGGAGAGTCAAAAAATAACGCACACATGTGGAGTAAAATGGGGCCTATTATATATTGACACTCGTTCAGTGTTTCCTTGAATAATGTTTATATCTGATAAGTCTCAAATCTCTTTCACATGATTACTCATTCAGGGACTCAGTGCGCAATATTCCCCTAAGAAATATTCAAGTGTCTACTTCAAGTAAGTACACATTAACAGTCTCTGTAAGTAATGCACACATGGGCAATGCACAAGAGTCTCTTTTCTTTTTTCTTTTTTTTTTTTTTTAATTTTTATTGCATTATAGGTTTTGGGTACATGTGCAGAACGTGCAAGATAATTGCATAGGTACACACATGGCAGTGTGTTTTGCTGCCTTCCTCCCCCTTACCCACACTTGGTATTCATCCCCAAGCTATTCCCCCCAGCCCCCCCCCGCTGTCCCTCCCCCATTTCCCCCAACAGTCCCCAGTTTTCTATGTCCAGTTAGTCAGAGTCCATTCAATGATACACAACTGGGGAAGAATTAAATGTCTACTTCATGTAGCCACTCATTTAGATCCTCAGTGAATAATTCACACCGGAGTAAAAGTCGAGCATTTTTAATATGGCCACTCATTATGTGCCTCTCTGAATGATACACACCTGGGGAATCCTCACGATTCTATTTCATGCTACCAAACATTTAGAACCTTATTGAATATTTCAAAATGAAGCAATAGTCAGGTGTCTATTTTTCTGTCCTCTCATTCAAAGTTTCAGTGAATAATAAACTTCTATGGAGTAATCAGGGCACTGCTTAAGATAGCCAGGAATAAAGTGCATTCCTGAGTAATACACACCGGGTTGATAGTCAGGAGATTATTTCACATGAACTCTAATTCTTGGTATTGCTGAGTAATACACAACTGGGTAAGTGTTAGGGGTCTATTTCCTCTGGACACTCATACAGCATTTGTTTCAATAATGCACACATGGAGAATATTCAGGAATCTATGTCATATGCTACTCATTCAGACAAACAGTGAAAAATGCACATGTGGAATAATGAGAAGTCTGTTTCATATAGCTGTTCTTTCACAGCCACACTAAATATTACACACTTGTGATATAGTGTGGAGTGTATTGTTTATGGCCACTCATTCAGAGAATCACTGAATAACGATCCCCTGTGAAATAGTCAGAAGTCTTTATCCTATGGACTCTCATTAAGAGCATCACTAAATCTACACACCTGAGAAAATAGTCACGATTTACTTACATAACCTCATTTAGAGTCTCCCTCAATAATGCACACCTGTGGAATAATTAGGAGACATTTTCCTGTGGCCAATAATTCTGAGTGTCACTGAATAATGTGTTGTAGTCTGGAGTGTATTTCAGGTAGAAATATTTTCAGAGCCTCAGTGAATAAGTGACACCTTTGCTATAGTAAGACGTCTAATTAATATGGCAACATCTTGTAAGCCTCACTGAATAATACACACCTGAAGAATAATTTAGAGTCCACTTTCGAAGGACATTTACTCAGCGTCTCGGTAAATAATGCACACGCATGGGGTAGCCAGGAGTCAATTTCATTTGGACTCTCATTCATAGACTCAGTGGATGATTTGCACGTGTGGATTCGTCTGGACTTCATTTCATATATCCACTGTCTCATAATTTCAATGAATAATGCAAAAATGTAAAGTACTCAGCAGTCTATTTCATAGAGCCACTCATTCAGAGATTCACTGAATAACACAAATATTAAAGATACACAGAATCCTGTTTCATATGGTCACACAATCAAAGTCTCACTGAGTAACACACACCTCTTGAAGCCTTAGCAGTCTACAGTATACAGCTTCTCATTTACAGCCTCAGCGAATAATGCACACGTGTGGAATACACAGTAGTCTATTTTACATGGCCACAAAATCAAAGCCTGAGTGAGCAATACACAACTTTAGAATAGTCACTAATCCATTCCATATGCCCAAATATTCAAAGTCAGAGTTATTAATACACACCTGGGGACTAGTCAAAAAACAGTTCCATATGACCAAAGTTTTAGAGTCTAATTGAATAATACAAACCTGGGGAATACTCAGGACCCTATTATATATGGCATCTATTTCCGAGATTCATTGAATAAGGAACACTTGTATTGTAATCAGAAATCTTTTTCCTACAGCCACAGATTCAGAACCTAACTGAATGACATACGCCTTGGAAAAAGTCAGGATTCTGTTTGGTATAGCCAAATATTTTGAAACTAACTGAAGAGCATACACCTTGGAGAAAGTCAGGATTCTATTTCGTATAGCCACTCATTTAGACACCGAATGTAAAAACGCACACCTGCTTAGAATTCAGGAGTCTCTTTTTGATGGCCGTTTATTCAGAGCTTTACAGAATAATACAGAACTATGAAAATTCAGGAGTGTATTTCACATGGCCACTTATTCAGAACCTCATGGAAGAATCATATATATCTGGAAAATACTCAGGATTCTTTTATATGTAGCCACTTATTCAGAGACTCACTAAATAATGCCCACCTGGGGAATAGTCTGGAGATTATTTGATATGACCTTTCACCCAGTGACTCAGTGAAAAATGCACAGCTGAGAAATAGTCAAGAGGATGGAGTCATTAGTCTATTTTCTGTGGTGACGCATTTAGAAACTCACTGAAGGATAAACAAATTTTTAATTGTCAGAGTCCAGGTCATATGGCCACTCAATCAAATCATTACCGAATAATGCAAAATGAGGCAATAGTAAGGAGTCTATTTCATATGGCCACTCACTGAGAGGGTCAGTGCGTAATAAACAGCTGGGAAGTAGTCAGGATTCTCTATAAAGTAACCCCAAATTACGCAGTTATGTGAATGATAAACACATGTGTGATAGTCAGGAGACTCTTTGGTATGGACACTCATACAGCACCTCTTCGAACACTGCACATGTGGGGAATAAACAGTCATCTATTTCCTATGGTGATTCGTTTGGAGAGTGAAAATATAACGCACACCTGTGGAGTAAAATGGGGCCTATTATATATTGACACTCTTTCAGTGTTTCCTTGAATCATGTTTATATCTGATAAGTCTCGAATCTCTTTCACATGGTTACTCAATCAGGAACTCAGTGCATCATATTCCCCTAAGAAATACTCAAGGGTCTACTTCAAGTAAGTGCACATTAAGAGTCTCTGTAAGTAATGCACACATGGGCAATACACAAGAGTCTCTTTTCTATGACCACTTCGTCAGAGTTCATTCAATAATACACACCTGGGGAAGAATTAAATGTCTACTTCATGTAGCCACTCATTTAGATCCTCAGTGAATAATTCACACCGAAGTAAAAGTCGAGCATTTTTAATATGGCCACTCTTTATCTGCCTCCCTGAATGATACACACCTGGGGAATCCTCACGATTCTATTTCATACTACCAAATATTTAAAACCTTATTGAATAGTTCCAAATGGAGCAATAGTCAGGTGTCAATTATTTCTGTCCTGTCATTCAAAGTTTCAGTGAATAGTAAACTTCTATGGACTAATCAGGGCACTGCTTAAGATAGCCACGAATAAAGTGCATTCCTGAGTGATACACACCTGGGTGATAGTCAGGAGTTTATTTCACATGAACTCTAATTCTTAGTATTGCTGACTAATACACAACTGGGTAAGTGTCAGGGGTCTATTTGCTCTGGACACTCATATAGTACCTGTTTTAATAATGCACACATGGAGAATATTCTGGAATCTATGTCATATGGCTACTCATTCAGACAAACAGTGAAAAATGCACATGTGGAATAATGAGAAGTCTGTTTCATATAGCCATTCCTTCACAGCCACACTGAACATTACACACTTGTGATATAGTGTGGAGTGTATTGTTTATGGCCATTCATTCAGAGAATTACTGAATAATAGACACCCGCAAAATAGTCAGAAGTCTTTATCCTATGGACTCTCATTAAGAGCATCACTAAATCTACACACCTGAGAAAATAGTCAGGATTAACTTACATAACCTCATTTAGAGTCTCTCTCAATAATGCACACCTGTGGAATAATAAGGAGAGATTTCCATGTGGCCTGTCATTCCGAGTGTCACTTAATAATGTGTTGTAGTCAGGAGTGAAATTCAAGTAGACATATTTTCAGAGACTCAGTGAATAAGTGACACCCTTGCTATAGTAAGACATCTAATTAATATGGCCACATCTTGTAAGCCTCACTGAATAATACACACCTGGAGAATAATTTGTTGTCCACTTTCGATGGACATTTACCCAGAGCCTCAGTAAAATATGCACACGCATGGGGTAGCCAAGGGTCACTTTCATTTCGACACTCATTCATAGCCTCAGTGGATGATTTGCACGTGTGGATTCGTCAGCATTTCATTTCCTATATCCACTGTCTCATAATTTCAAAGAATAATGCAAAAATATAAAGTACTCAGCAGTCTATTTTATAGAGCCACTCATTCTGAGATTCACTGAATAACACAAATATTTAAGATACACAGAATCTTGTTTCATATGGTCACACAATCAGAGACTCACTGAGTATCACACACCTGTTGAAGCCTTAGCAGTCTACCGTATGCAGCTTCTTATTTACAGCCTCAGCAAATAATGCACACGTGTGGAATAGACAGTAGTCTATTTTATATGACCACAAAATCAAAGCCTGAGTGAGTCATACACAACTTTAGAATAGTCACTAATCCATTCCATATGCCCAAATATTCAAAGTCAGAGTTATTAATGCACACCTGGGGACTAGTCAAAAAACAATTTTATATGACCAACGTTTTAGAGCCACGGTGAATAATACATACCTGGGGAATACTCAGGACCCTATTACATATGGCATCTATTTCAGAGATTCATTGAATAAGGAACACCTGTATTGTAGTCAGAAATCTATTTCGTATAGCCACATATTCAGAACCTAGCTGAATGTCATACGCCTTGGAAAATGTCAGGATTCTGTTTGGTATAGCCAAATATTCTGAAACTAACTGAAGAGCATACACCTTGGAGAAAGTCAGGATTCTATTTCGTATAGCCACTCATTTAGACACCGAATGTAAAAACGCACACCTGCTTAGAATTCAGGAGTCTTTTGTTGATGGCCGTTTATTCAGAGCTTTACAGAATAATACAGAACTATGAAAATTCAGGAGTGTATTTCACATTGCCACTTATTCAGAACCTCATTGAAGAATCATATATATCTGGAAAATACTTAGGATTCTATTATATATAGCCACTTATTCAGAGACTCACTAAATAATGCCCACATGGGGAATAGTCTGGAGATTATTTGATATGACTGTTCACCCAGTGACTCAGTGAAAAATGCACAGCTGAGAAATGATCAAGAGGATGGGGTCATGAGTCTATTTTCTGTGGTGACGCATTCAGAAACTCACTGAAAGATAAACAAATTTTTAATTGTCAGAGTCCAGGTCATATGGTCACTCAATCAAATCATTACCGAATAATGCAAAATGAGGCAATAGTAAGGAGTCTATTTCATATGGCCACTCACTGAGAGGGTCAGTGCGTAATAAACTGCTGGGAAGTAGTCAGGATCCTCTATAAAGTAGCCCGGATCCTCTATAAAGTATCCCCAAATTACGCAGTTACGTGAATGATACACACATGTGGGATAGTCAGGAGACTCTTTGGTATGGACACTCATACAGCACCTGTTCCAACACTGCACATTTGGGGAATAAACTGTCATCTATTTCCTATGGTGATTCTTTGGAGAGTCAAAATATTACGCACACCTGTGGAGTAAAATGGGGCCTATTATATATTGACACTCTTTCAGTGTTTCCTTGAATAATGTTTATATCTGATAAGTCTCGAATCTCTTTCACATGGTTACTCAATCAGGGACTCAGTGCATCATATTCCCCTAAGAAATAGTCAAGGGTCTACTTCAAGTAAGTACACATTAAGAATCTCTGTAAGTAATGAACACATGGGCAATATACAAGAGTCACTTTTCTATGACCACTTCGTCAGAGTCCATTCAATAATACACACCTGGGGAAGAATTAAATATCTACTTCATGTAGCCACTCATTTAGATCCTCAGTGAATAATTCACACTGGAGTAAAAGTCGAGCATTTTTAATATGGCCACCCATTACGTTCCTCCCTGAATGATACACACCTGGGGAATCCTCATGATTCTATTTCATACTATCAAACATTTAGAACCTAATTGAATAGTTCAAAATGGAGCAATAGTCAGGTCTCTATTCTTTCTGTCCTCTCATTCAAAGTTTCAGTGAATAATAAGCTTCTATGGAGTAATCAGGGCACTGCTTAAGATAGCCACGAATAAAGTGCATTCCTGAGTGATACACACCTGGGTGATAGTCAGGAGTTTATTTCACATGAACTCTAATTCTTGGTATTGCTGAGTAATACACAACTGGGTAAGTGTCAGGGGTCTATTTGCTCTGGACACTCATACAGTACCGGTTTTAATAATGCACACATGGAGAATATTCAGGAATCTATGTCATACGGCTACTCATTCAGACAAACAGTGAAAAATGCACATGTGGAGTAATGAGAGGTCTGTTTCATATACCCGTTATTTCACAGCCTCACTGAATATTACACACTATTGATATAGTGTGGAGTTTATTATTTATGACCACTCATTCAGAGAATCACTGAATAATGCACAGCTGCGGAATAACCAGAAGTCTCTATCCTATGGCCTCTCATTAAGAGCATCACTAAATTTACACACTTGAGAAAATAGTCAGGATTTACTTACATAACCTCTTTTAGAGTCTCTCTCAATAATGCACACCTGTGGAATAATAAGGAGAATTTTTATGTGTCCTGTCATTCCGAGAGTCACTGAATGATATGTTGTAATCAGGAGTGTATTTCATGTAGACACATTTTCAGAGCTTCAGTGAATAAGTGACACCCTTGCTATAGTAAGGCATCTAATTAATATGGCCACATCTTGTAAGCCTCACTGAATAATACACACCTGGAGAATAATTTGGAGTCCACTTTCGATGGACATTTACTCAGAGCCTCGGTAAATAATGCACACGCATTCGTAGTTAAGAGTCAATTTCATTTGGAAACTCATTCATAGCCTCAGTGGATGATATGCACGTGTGGATTCATCAGGATTTCATTTTATATATCCACTTTCTCGAAATTTTAATAAATAATGCAAAAATGTAAAGTACTCCTCAGTGTATTTCATTAAGCCTCTCATTCAGAGATTCACTGAATAACACAAATACTTAAGATACACAAAATCCTGTTTCATATGGTCACACAATCAGAGCCTCACTGAGTAACACACACCTGGAGAGGCGTTAGCAGTCTACATTATACAGCTTCTCATTTACAGCCTCAGCGAATAATGCACACATGTGGAATAGACACTACCCTATTTTATATGGCCCAAAAATCCAAGCCTGAGTGAGTAATACACAACTTTAGAATAGTCACTAATCCATTCCATATGCCGAAATATTCATAGTCAGCGTTATTAATACACACCTGAGGACTAGTCAAAAAATAATTTCATATGGTCAAAGTTTTAGAGCCTCGGTGAATAATACATACCTGGGGAATACTCAGGACCCTATTACATATGGCATCTATTTCAGAGATTCATTGAATAAATAACAAATGTATTGTAGTCAGAAATCTATTTCATATAGCCACATATTCAGAACCTAGATGAATGTCATACACCTTGGAAAAAGTCAGGATTCTGTTTGGTATAGCCAAATATTCTGAAAATACCTGAAGAGCATACACATTGGGGAAAGTTAGGATTCTCTTTCATATAGCCACTCATTTAGACACGAATGGAAAATCGCACACCTGCTTAGAATTCAGGAGTCTCTTTTTGATTGCCGTTTATTCAGAGATTTTCAGAATCATACAGAACTATAGAAATTCAGAAGTGTACTTCACATGGCCACTTATTCAGAACATCATTGAAGAATCATATATATCTGGAAAATACTCAGGATTCTATTATATATAACCACTTATTCAGAGACTCCTTAAATAATGCACACCTGGGGAATAGTCTGGAGATTATTTTATATGACTGTTCACCCAGTGACTCAGTGAAAAATGCACAGGTGAGAAATATTGAAGAGGATGGAGTCATAAGTCTATTTTCTATGGTGGCGCATTCAGAAACGCACTGAAGAATAAACAAATTCGTAATAGTCAGAGTCCATATCATATGGCCAATCAATCAAAGCATTAGCGAATAATGTACAATGTGGCAATAGTAAGGAGTCTATTTCATATGGCCTCTAATTGAGAGGTTCAGTGAGTAACAAACAGCTGCGAAGTAGTCAGGATCCTCTATAAGTTAGCCCCAAATTACGCAGCTACGTGAATGATACACACATATGTGATAGTCAGGATACTCTTTGATATGGACACTCATACAGCACCTCTTCGAATACTACACATTTGGGAAATAAACACTAGTCTATTTCATATGGTGATTCGTTTGGAGAGTCTAAAGTAACGCACAACTGTGGATTAAAATAGGGTCTATTGTATATTGACACTCTTTCAGTGTTTCCGGGAATAATATTTATATCTGATTAGTCGGGAATCCTTTTCACATGGTTACTCATTCAGGGACTCAGTGCATAATACTCCCCTAAAAAATAGTCAAGGTTCTACTTTCATTTTTATTTTTATTTTTATTTTGAGACGAAATTTCACTCTTCTTACCCAGTCTGAATTGAAATGGCGTGATCTCAGCTCACCGCCACCTATGCCTTCTGGGTTCAGGCTATTCTCCTGCCTCAGCTTCCTGAGTAGCTGGGATTACAAGCATGTGCCACCATGCTCAGGTAATTTTTTACATTCTTTTTAGTAGAGATGGGGTTTCAACTTTTTGAGAAAGATGGTCTCGATCTCTTGACCTCGTGATCCAACCACCTGGGCCTCCCAAAGTGTGGGGATTACAGGCTTTAGCCACTGTGCCCGGCCAGGTCTACTTCAAATAAGTACACATTAAGAGTCTCTGTAAGTAATGCAGACATGGGCAATACACAAGAGTCTCTATTCTACGACTACTTGTCAGAGTCCATTCAATAACACACAACTGGGGAAGAGTTAAATGTCTACTTCATGTAGCCACTCTTTTGGAGCCTCAGTGAATAATTCACACCGGAGTAAAAGTCGAAATTTTTTTATATGGCCACTCACTATGTGCCTCCCTGAATGATACACACCTGGGGAATCCTCACGATTCTATTTCATACTACCACACATTTAGAACCTTATTGAATAATTCACAATAGAGCAATAGTCAGGTGTCTATTCTTTCTGGCCTCTCATTCAAAGTTTCAGTGAATAATAAACTTCTATGGAGTAATCAGAGCACTGCTTAAGATAGTCACGAATTAAGTGCCATCCTGAGTGATTCACACCTGGGTGATAGTCAGTTTACTTCACATGAACTCTAATTCTTGGTATTGCTGAGTAATACACAACTGGGTAAGTGTCAGGAGTCTATTTACTATGGACACTCATACAGAACCTATTGTAATAATGCACACATGGAGAATAATCAGGAATCTATGTCATATGGCTACTCATTCAGACAAACAATGAAAAACGCACATGTGGAGTAATGAGAAGTCTGTTTTATATAGCCTTTTTTTCACAGCCTCACTGAATATTACACACTTGTGATATAGTGTGGAGTCTATTGTTTATGGCCACTCATTCAGAGAATCACTGAATAATGCACACCTGCGGAATAGTAAGTAGTCTCTGTCCTATGGCCTCTCATTAAGAGCATCACTAAATCTACACACCTGAGAAAATAGTCAGGATTTACTTACATAACCTCATTTAGAGACTCTCTCAATAATACACACCTGTGGAATAGTAAGGAGACTTTTTCATGTGGCCTGTCATTCCGTGTGTCACTGAATAATGTGTTGTAGTCAGGAGTCTATTTCATGTAGACACGTTTTAGAGCCTCAGTGAATAAGTGACACCATTGCTATAGTAAGACATCTAATTAATATGGCCACATCTTGTAGGCCTCACTGAATAACACACACCTGGAAAATAATTTGTAGTCCATTTTCAATGGACATTAATACAGAGCACATGCATGGGGTAGGCAAGAGCCTCCGTGAATAATGCACATGCATGGGGTAGGCAAGAGCCAATTTCATTTAAACACTAATTCATAGCATCAGTGGATAATATACACGTGTGGATTAGTCAGGATTTCATTTCATATGGCCACTGTCTCATAATTTCAATGAATAATGCACATATGTAAAGTACTCAGCAGTCTATTTCATAGAGCCACTCATTCAGAAATTCACTGAATAACACAAATATTTAAGATACACAGAATCCTGTTTCATATGGTCACACAATCAGAGCCTCACTGAGTAACACACACCTGGGGAAGCTTTAGGAGTCTACTTTATACAGCTTCACATTTACAGCCTCAGCGAATAATGCACCTGTGTGGAATAGACACTAGTCTATTTTATATTGCCACAAAATCAAAGCCTGCGTGAGTAATATACAACATTAGAATAGTCACTAATCTATTCCATATGCCCAAATATTCAAAGTCAGAGTTAATAATACACACCTGTGGACTATTCAAAAAAAATTTCATATGGCCAAAGTTTTAGAGCCTTAGTGAATAATACATACCTGGGGAATACTCAGGACGCTATTTCATATGGCATGTATTTCAGAGATACATTGAATAAGAAAAACCTGTATTGTAGTCAGAAATCTATTTCATATAGCTACATATTCAGAACCTAGCTGAGTGACATACCCCTTGGAAAAAGTCAGGATTCTTTTTGGTATAGCCATATTCTGAAACTAACTGAAGAGCATACACCTTGGGGAAAGTCAGGATTCTAATTCGTATACCCACTCATTTAGACACCGAATGAAAAAACGCACATCTGCTTAGAATTCAGGAGTCTCTTTTTGATGGCCGTTTATTCAGAGCTTTACAGAATAATACAGAACTATGAAAATTCAGGAGTGTACTTCACATGGCTACTTATTCAGAACCTCATTGAAGAATCATATATATCTTTAAAACACTCAAGATTCTATTATATATAACCACTTATTCACAGACTCACAAAATAATGCACACCTGGGGAAGAGTCTGGAGATTATTTGATATGACCATTCACCCAGTGACTCAGTGAAAAATGCGCAGCTGAGAAATAGTCAAGAGGATGGAGTCATGAGTCTATTTTCTGTGGTGATGCATTCAGAAACTCACTGAAGAATAAACACATTGGTAATAGTCAGAGTCCAGGTCATATGGCCACTCCATCAAAGCATTACCAAATAATGCACAATGGGGCAATAGTAAGGAGTCTATTTTATATGGCCTCTCATTGAGAGGTTCAGTGAGTAATAAAAAGCTGTGAAGTTGTCAGAACCCTATATAAGGTATCCCCAAATTATGCAGCTATGTGAATGATACAGACATGTGTGATAGTCAGGATACTCTTTTATATGGACACACATACAGAACTTCTTTGAACACTGAACATTTGGGGAATAAACACTAGTTTATCTCATATGGTGATTCGTTTGGAGAGTCAAAAAATAACGCACACCTGTGGAGTAAAATGGGGTCTATTATATATTGACACTCTTTCAGTGTTACCGGGAATAATATTTATATTTGATAAGTCGGGAATCTCTTTCACAGGGTTACTCATTCAGGGACTCAGTGCATAATACTCTCCTCAGAAATAGTCAAGAGCCTACTTCAAATAAGTACACATTAAGAGTCTCTGTAAGTAATGCACAAATGGGAAATACACAAGAGTCTCTTTTCTATGTCCGCTTAATCAGAGAACATCCAATTATACACACCTGGGGAAGTGTTGAGTGTCTACTTCATGTAGCCACTTATTTAGATCCTCAGTGAATAATTCACACCGGAGTAAAAGTCGAGCATTTTTTATATGGCCACTCACTATGTGCCTCCCTGAATGATGCAAACCTGGGGAATCCTCAGGATTCTATTTCTTACTACCACACATTTAGAACCTTATTGAATAATTCAGAATGGAGCAATAGTCAGGTGTCTATTCTTTCTGGACCCTCATTCAAATTTTCAGTGAATAATAAACTTCTATGGAGTAATCAGGGCACTGCTTAAGATAGCCACGAATTAAGAGTCTTATTGTGTGATACACACCTGTTTGATAGTCAGGAGTTTATTTCACATGAACTCTAATTCTTCGTATTGCTGAGTAATACACAACTGGGTAAGTGTCAGGAGTCTATTTTCGATGGACACTCATACAGAATCTGTTTTAATAATGCACACATGGAGAATAATAAGGATTCTATGTCATACGGCTACTCATTCAGACAAACAGTGGAAAACGCACATGTGGAGTAATGAGAAGTATGTTTCATATAGCCTTTCTTTCACAGCCTCACTGAATATTACACACTTGTGATATAATGTGGAGTCTATTGTTTATGGCCACTCATTCAGAGAATCACTGAATAATGCACACCTGTGGAATAGTCAGAAGTGTCTATCCTATGGCCTCTCATTAAGAGCATCACTAAATCTACACACCAGAGAAAATAGTCAGGATTTACTTACATAACCTCATTTAGAGTCTCTCTCAATAATGCACACCTTTGGAATACTAAGGAGACTTTTTCATATGGCCTCTCATTCGGAGTGTCACTGAATAATGTGTTGTAGTCAGGAGTGTATTTTTTTTTTTTTTTTTTTTTTTTTTTTTTTTTTTTTAATTTTTATTGCATTATAGGTTTGGGGGTACATGTGCAGAACAAGCAAGATAGTTGCATAGGTACACACATGGCAGTGTGCTTTGCTGCTTTCCTCCCCTTCACCCACACTTGGTATTCATCCCCAGGCTATCCCCCCCAGCCCCCCCCTGCTGTCCCTCCCCCATTCCCCCCAACAGTCCCCAGTGTATAGTAGACCGCCTCTCTGTGTCCACGTGTTCTCATTTTTCTCACCCACCTATGAGTGAGTATATGCGGTATTTCTTTTTCTGTTCTTGTGTCAGTTTGCTGAGAATGATGTTCTCCAGATTCATCCATGTCCCTACAAAGGACACAAACTCATCATTTTTGATTGCTGCATAATATTCCATGGTGTATATGTGCCACATTTTCCCAGTCCAGTCTATCATCGTTGGGCATTTGGGTTGGTTCCAGGTCTTTGCTATTGTAAACAGTGCTGCAATGAACATTCGTGTGCATGTGTCCTTATAGTAGAACGATTTATAATCCTTTGGATAGATACCCAGTAATGGGATTGCTGGGTCAAATGGAATTTCTATTTCTAGGTCCCTGAGAAATCGCCACACTGTCTTCCACAATGGTTGAACTAATTTACACTCCCACCAACAGTGTAAGAGTGTTCCTATTTCTCCACATCCTCTCCAGCATCTGCTGTCTCCAGATTTTTTAATGATCGCCATTCTAACTGGTGTGAGATGGTATCTCAATGTGGTTTTGATTTGCATCTCTCTAATGACCAATGATGATGAGCACTTTTTCATATGTTTGCTGGCCTCATGTATGTCTGCTTTCGTAAAGTTTCTGTTCATATCCTTTGCCCATTTTTGAATGGGCTTGTTTGTTTTTTTCCTGTAAATCTGTTTGAGTTCTTTGTAAATTCTGGATATCAGCCCTTTGTCAGATGCGTAAACTGCAAAGATTTTTTCCCATTCTGATGGTTGCCGATTCACTCTAGTGACTGTTTGTTTTGCTGTGCAGAAGCTGTGGAGTTTGATTAGGTCCCATTTGTCTATTTTGGCTTTTGTTGCCAATGCTTTGGGAGTTTTGTTCATGAAGTCCTTGCCTACTCCTATGTCCTGAATGGTTTTGCCTAGATTTTCCTCTAGGGTTTTTATGGTGTCAGGTCTTACGTTTAAGTCTTTAATCCATCTGGAGTTAATTTTAGTGTAAGGTGTCAGGAAGGGGTCCAATTTCTGCTTTCTGCACATGGCTAGCCAGTTTTCCCAACACCATTTATTAAATAGGGAATCCTTTCCCCATTGCCTGTTTTTGTCTGGTTTATCAAAGATAATATGGTTGTAGATGTGTTGTGTTGCCTCCGATGCCTCTGTTCTGTTCCATTGGTCTATATCTCTGTTTTGGTACCAGTACCATGCTGTTTTGATTACTGTAGACTTGTAGTATAGTTTGAAGTCTGGTAGTGTGATGCCTCCCGCTGTGTTCTTTTTGCTTAGAATTGACTTGGCTATGCGGGCTCTTTTTTGGTTCCATATGAAATTCATGGTGGTTTTTTCCAGTTCTGTGAAGAAATTCAATGGTAGTTTGATGGGGATAGCATTGATTGTGTAAATTACTTTGGGCAGTATAGCCATTTTCACGATATTGATTCTTCCTAACCACGAACATGGAATGTTTCTCCATCTGTTTGTGTCCTCTCTTATTTCATTGAGCAGTTGTTTGTAGTTTTCCTTAAAGAGGTCCCTTACATTCCTAGTGAGTTGTATTCCTAGGTATTTTATTTTCTTTGTAGCAATTGTGAATGGCAGTTCGTTCTTGATTTGGTTCTCTTTAAGTCTGTTATTGGTGTATAGGAATGCTTGTGATTTTTGCACATTGATTTTATATCCTGAGACTTTGCTGAAGTTGCTTATCAGTTGCAGGAGCTTTTGGGCTGAGGTGATGGGGTCTTCTAGGTATACTATCATGTCGTCTGCAAATAGAGACAATTTGGCTTCCACCTTTCCTATTTGAATACCCTTTATTTCTTTTTCTTGCCTGATTGCTCTGGCTAGAACTTCCAGTACTATGTTGAATAGAAGTGGTGAGAGAGGGCATCCTTGTCTAGTGCCAGATTTCAAAGGGAATGCTTCCAGTTTTTGCCCATTAAGTATGATATTGGCTGTTGGTTTGTCATAAATAGCTTTTATTACTTTGAGATATGTTCCATCAATACCAAGTTTATTGAGGGTTTTTAGCATAAAGGGCTGTTGAATTTTGTCAAATGCCTTCTCTGCATCGATTGAGATAATCATGTGGTTTTTGTTTTTGCTTCTGTTTATGTGGTGAATTACATTTATAGACTTGCGTATGTTGAACCAGCCTTGCATCCCCGGGATAAATCCTACTTGATCATGATGGATAAGTTTTTTAATGTGCTGTTGCAATCGGTTTGCCAGTATTTTATTGAAGATTTTTGCATCTATGTTCATCATGGATATTGGCCTGAAGTTTTCTTTTCTTGTTGAGTCTCTGCCAGGTTTTGGTATCAGGATGATGTTGGTCTCATAAAATGATTTGGGAAGGGTTCCCTCTTTTTGGATTATTTGGAATAGTTTCAGAAGGAATGGTACCAGATCCTCTTTGTGTGTCTGGTAGAATTCGGCTGTGAACCCATCTGGACCTGGGCTTTTTTTGTGTGGTAGGCTCTTAATTGCTGCCTCAACTTCAGACCTTGTTATTGGTCTATTCATAGTTTCGGCTTCCTCCTGGTTTAGGCTTGGGAGGACACAGGCATCCAGGAATTTATCCATTTCTTCCTGATTTACTGGTTTATGTGCATAGAGTTGTTTGTAGTATTCTCTGATGATGGTTTGAATTTCTGTGGAATCTGTGGTGATTTCCCCTTTATCGTTTTTTATTGCATCTATTTGGTTGTTCTCTCTCTTCTTTTTTATCAGTCTGGCTAGTGGTCTGTCTATTTTGTTGATCTTTTCGAAAAACCAGCTCTTAGATTTATTGATTTTTTGAAGGGTTTTTCTTGTCTCTATCTCCTTCAGTTCTGCTCTGATCTTAGTTATTTCTTGTCTTCGGCTAGGTTTTGAGCTTTTTTGATCTTGCTCCTCTAGCTCTTTCAATTTTGACGATAGGGTGTCAATTTTGGATCTCTCCGTTCTTCTCATGTGGGCACTTATTGCTATATATTTTCCTCTACAGACTGCTTTAAATGTGTCCCAGAGATTCTGGTATGTTGTGTCTTCATTCTCATTGGTTTCAAAGAACTTCTTTATTTCTGCCTTCATTTCATTGTTTATCCAATCAACATTCAAGAGCCAATTGTTCAGTTTCCATGAAGCTGTGCGGTTCTGAGTTATTTTCTGAATTCTGAGTTCCAACTTGATTGCACTATGGTCTGAGAGACTGTTTGTTATGATTTCAGTTGTTTTGCATTTGCTGAGGAGTGCTTTACTTCCAATTATGTGGTCAATTTTGGAGTAGGTGTGATGTGGTGCTGAGAAGAATGTATATTCTGTGGATTTGGGGTGGAGAGTTCTGTAAATGTCTATCAGGTTTGCTTGTTCCAGGTCTGAGTTCAAGTCCTGGATATCCTTGTTAATTTTCTGTCTGGTTGATCTGTCTGCTATTGACAGTGGAGTGTTAAAGTCTCCCACTATTATTGTGTGGGAGTCTAAGTCCCTTTGTAAGTCATTAAGAACTTGCCTTATATATTTGGGTGCTCCTACATTGGGTCCATATATATTTAGAATCGTTATCTCTTCTTGTTGTATCGATCCTTTTACCATTATGTAATGACCTTCTTTGTCCCTTTTGATCTTTGTTACTTTAAAGTCTATTTTATCAGAGATGAGAATTGCAACTCCTGCTTTTTTTTGCTCTCCATTTGCTTGGTAAATCTTCCTCCATCCCTTTATTTTGAGCCTTTGTGTATCTTTGCATGTGAGGTGGGTTTCCTGGATACAGCACACCGATGGGTTTTGGTTTTTTATCCAATTTGCCAGCCTGTGTCTTTTGATTGGTGCATTTAGCCCATTTACATTCAGGGTTAATATTGTTATGTGTGAATTTGATACTGCCATTTTGATGCTAGCTGGCTGTTTTGCTCGTTGGTTCATGTACATTCTTCATTTTGTTGATGGTCTTTAGCATTTGGTATGCTTTTAGGATGGCTGGAACTGGTTGTTTCTTTCTATGTGTAGTGCCTCTTTCAGGAGCTCTTGTAAAGCAGGCCTAGTGGTGACAAAATCTCTGAGTACTTGCTTGTTCGTGAAGGATTTTATTTTTCCTTCACTTATGAAGCTCAGTTTGGCTGGATATGAAATTCTGGGTTGAAAGCTCTTTTCTTTAAGGATGTTGAATATTGGCCCCCACTCTCTTCTGGCTTGTAGAGTCTCTGCTGAGAGATCTGCTGTGAGTCTGATGGGCTTCCCTTTGTGGGTGACCCGACCTTTCTCTCTGGCTGCCCTTAGTATTTTCTCCTTTGTTTCAACCCTGGTGAATCTGACGATTATGTGCCTTGGGGTTGCTCTTCTTGCAGAGTATCTTTGTGGTGTTCTCTGTATTTCCTGGAGTTGAGTATTGACCTGTCTTGCTAGGTTGGGGAAATTTTCCTGGATAATATCCTGAAGAGTGTTTTCCAGCTTGGATTCATTCTCTTCGTCACATTCTGGTACACCTATCAAACGTAGGTTGGGTCTCTTCACATAGTCCCACATTTCTTGGAGATTTTGTTCATTCCTTTTTGTGCTTTTTTCTTTAATCTTGGTTTCTCGTTTTATTTCATTGAGTTGATCTTCAACTTCTGATATTCTTTCTTCTGCTTGGTCAATTCGGCTGTTGAAACTTGTGCATGCTTCGCGAAGTTCTCGTGTTGAGTTTTTCAGCTCCTTCAATTCATTCATATTCCTCTCTAAGTTGTCCATTCTCGTTATCAATTCCTCGAATCTTTTTTCAAATCTTTTTTCAAGGTTCTTAGTTTCTTTGCACTGGTTTAGAACATGTTCCTTTAGCTCACTGAAGTTTCTCATTATCCACTTTCTGAAGTCTGATTCCGTCATTTCGTCACATTCATTCTCCGTCCAGCTTTGTTCCCTTGCTGGTGAGGAGTTTTGGTCCTTTTTTGGAGGTGAGGTGTTTTGGTTTCGGCTGCTTTCCTCCTTTTTGCGCTGGTTTCTTCCCATCTTTATGGATTTATCCGCCTGTTGTCTTAGTAGTGGCTGATTTTTCAATTGGGTCTCTGTGTGGACACTGTGATTGTTGATGATGAAGTATTTCTGTTACTTAGTTTTCCCTCTAATGATCTATCCTCTTTGCTGTATGAGTGCTGAGGTCCACTCCAGGCCCTGCTTGTCTGGGGTATACCTGCAGCAGCTGCAGAACAGTGAGGGATGATATCAGTTTCTTTTTCTGCTGCCCTTGTTCCAGAATGATGCCAGCCAAATGTCAGTCTGATTAGTCCTTTTCTGGGGTGACTCCTTGGATATACAGAGGTCAGGGAGCTGCTTGAGGAGACAGTCTGTGCTTTATAGGAGCTCCAGTGCTGAGCTGTGAGCTCCGTTGTTCATTCAGGGTTGTTGGGAGGTTATGTCTGCTGCAATAGAACTCATAAAACACCACTCTTTTTTTTTTTTTCACCCTTAGATGCTCTGTCTCAGGGAGTTGGGGCTTTCTTTATGAGTATCTGTTGCACTGTCCTGCCCCACTAGGTGGCAGTCTATTCACTATTTGCTTGCCAGGGCTCTGACCTCCTAAGGCGGGTCCGCCCTGTTGCGGCCCGGCGGACTCTCTCTGTTATGGCAGGTTGCCTCGGCAACGGCAGGCTGCGTCAGTCCTGGGCGGTACTTAAGTGGGGGTGCACTTTGTCAGGAATGGTGGACGCCCCTCCCTGACCGGGCTGCACCGTCCTAAATGCCGGCAACAAAACTCTCAGCCCCAAGCGCCTCCAGTCGCCGCCCTGCTTGTCCCCGTGAGCGTGGGACCCGCCGAGCCCGATCACCCTGCTCCCTGCCTCAGAGTCCGTCCTCTCTCTCTCTCTCTTCCTCTCCCCAAGCTGAAAGGTCGACTCTCTCACTGGCGCCCCAGGAGCCTGCCGATAGGGCACTGGGATCCGTGCGATCTCCCGTGCCGCTGCCCACTACCCCGGCTCAGATCACGTTTCCCAGGAAACTCCTGGTCTGGCTCATTGTCCAAGTCCCGTTCAATCAGATGGACATGCCAATCTGCCCTTCCAAATCTCAGATTGCCGGTTTAACAGGGCACCCAGACCAGTGAGTTCCGCGCCGGGTCCCGCTGCGGCGCCGGCCTCCCGAAGAGGCGGCGGGAGCCGGTTGCGTTAGCCGGCTGCTAGCGTCCCGTGTCTCTCCCACACCTGGGACTTTCAACGCTCTGTGGGCATAAATGGAACATCCGAGAATGCGGCTAGGACTCACCCTCTGCGCCTTCACCGAGAGCTGCAATCCTGAGTCACCTCTACGACGCCATCTTGCCTCCCTCACCACCCCAGAACAGGAGTGTATTTTATATAGACACATTTTCAGAGCTTCAGTGAATAAGTGACACCCTTGCTATAGTGAGGCATCTAATTAATATGGCCACATCTTGTAAGCCTCACTGAATAATACACACCTGCAGAAAAATTTGGAGTCCATTTTTGATGGACATTCCTTCAGAGCCTCGGTGAATAATGCACACGCTTGGGGTAGGCAAGACTCAATTTCATTTGGACACTCATTCATAGTCTCCGTGGATGACATGCACGTGTGGATTAATCAGGATTTCATTTCATATGGCCACTGTCTCATAATTTCAATGAATAATGCACAAATATAAAGTACTCAGCAGACTATTTCATAGAGCCACTCATTCAGAGATTAACTGAATAATACAAATATTTAGATACCCAGAATCCTTTTTTATATGGTCACACAGTCAGAGCCTCACTGAGTAACACACACCTGGGGAAACGTTAGAAGTCTACTTTAAACAGCTTCTCATTTACAGCCTCAGGGAATAATGCACACGTGTGGAAGAGACAGTAGTCTATTTTATATGGCCACAAAATCAAAACCTGAGTGAGTAATACACAACTTTAGAAGTCACTAGCCTATTCCATATGCCCAAATATTTAAAGTCAGAGTCAATAATACACACCTGTGGACACGTCAAAAAACAATTTCATATGGCCAAAGTTTTAGAGCCTCAGTGAATAATATATACCTGGGGAATACACAGGACGCTATTACATATGGCATCTATTTCAGAGATCCATTGAATAAGGACTACCTGTATTGTTGTCAGAAATCTATTTTGTATAGCCACATATTCAGAACCTAGCTGAATGACATACACCTTGGAAAAAGTCAGTATTCTGTTTGGTATAGCCAAATATTCTGAAACTAACTGAAGAGCATACACCTTGTGGTAAGTCAGGATTCCATTTCGTATAGCCACTCATTTAGACACCGAATGTAAAAACGCACACCTGCTTAGAATTCAGGAGTCTCTTTTTGATGGCCAATATTCAGAGCTTTACAGAATAATACAGAAATATGGAAATTCAGGAGTGAATTTCACATTGCCACTTATTCAGAACCTCATTGAAGAATCATGTATATCTGGAAAATACACAGGATTCTATTACGTATAACCACTTATTCAGAGACTCACTAAACATTTCACACCTTTGGAATATTCTGGAGATTATTTGATATAACCGTTCACCCAGTGACTCAGTGAAAAATGCACAGCTGAGAAATAGTCAAGAGGATGGAGTCATGAGTCTATTTTCTGTGGTGACGCATTCTGAAACTCACTGAAGAATAAACAAATTGGTAATAGTCAGAGTCCAGGTCATATGGCCACTGAATCAAAGCATTACCGAATAATGCACAATGGGGCAATAATAAGGAGTCTATTTCATATGGCCTCTAATTGAGTGGTTCACTGCGTATAAACAGCTGTGAAGTAGTTAGGATCCTCTATAAATTAGCCCCAAATTACACAGCTACGTGAATGATACACACATGTGTGATAGTCAGGAGACTCTTTGGTATGGACACTCATGCAGCACCTCTTTGAACACTGCACATTTGGGGAATAAACACTCATCTATTTCATATGGTGATTCGTTTGGGGAGTCAAAAAATAACGCACATCTGTGGAGTAAAATGGGGTCTATTTTTTAAAATTTTTAAAATTTATATTGCATTATAGGTTTTGGGGTACTTGTGCAGAGTGTGCAAGATAGTTGCATAGGTACACACATGTCAGTGTGCTTTGCTGCCTTCCTCCCCTTCACCCACACTTGGCTTTTATCCCCAGGCTATCCCTCCCCAGCCCACCCCCACTGTTCCTCCCCCCTTCCCCCAATAGACCCCAGTGTGTAGTAGATCCCCTCCCTGTGTTCATGTGTTCTCATTTTTCTCACCCGCCTATGAGTGAGAATATGCAGTATTTGTTTTTCTGTTCTTGTGTCAGTTTGCTAAGAATGATGTTCTCCAAATTCATCCATGTCCTTACAAAAGACACAAACCCATCATTTTTGATTGCTGCATAATATTCCATGGCTTATATGTGCCACATTATATAGGGACACTCTTTCAGTGTTTCCTTGAATAATATTTATATCTGATAAGTCGGGAATCTCTTTCACATGGCTACTCATTCAGGGCCTCAGTGCATAATACTCCCCTCAGAAATAGTCATGGGCCTACTTCAAATAAGTACACATTAAGAGCCTCTGTATGTAATGCACGCATGTCCAATACACAACGGACTCTTTTATGACCACTAAGTCAGAGTCCATTCAATAATACACACCTGGGGAAGAGTTAAGTGTCTACTTCGTGTAGCCACTCATTTAGAGCCTCAGAGAAGAATTCACACCGGAGTAAAAGTCGAGCATTTTTTATATGGCCACTCACTATGTGCCTCTTTGAATGATACACACCTGGGGAATCCTCAGGATTCTATTTCATACTACCACACATTTAGAACCTTATTGAATAATTCAGAATGGAGCAATAGTCAGGTGTCTATTCTTTCTGGCCTCTCATTCAAACTTTCAGTGAATAATAAATTTCTATGCAGTAGTCAGTGCACTGCTTAAGATAGCCACGAATTAAGTGCCTTCCTGAGTGATACACACCTGGGTGATAGTCAGGATTTTATTTTACATGAACTCTAATTCTGGGTATTGCTGAGTAATACACAAGTGGATCAGTGTCAGGAGTCTATTTGCTATGGACACTCATACACTACTTGTTTTAATAATGCACATATGGAGAATAATCAGGAGTCAATGTCATACGGCTACTCATTCAAACAAACAGCGAAAAATGCACATGTGGATTAATGAGAAGTCTATTTCATATAGCCGTTCTTTCACAGCGTCAGTGAATATTACACACTTGTGGTATAGTGTGGAGTCTATTGTTTATGGCCACTCATTCAGAGAATCTCTGAATAATGCACACCTGCGGAATAGTCAGAAGTCTCTATCCTATGGCCTCTCATTAAGAGCATCATTAAATCCACACACCTGAGAAAATAGTCAGGATTTACTTACATAACCTCATTTAGAGTCTCTCTCAATAATGCACACATGAAGAATAATCAGGAGTCTATGTCATACATCTACTCATTCAGACAAACAGTGAATAACCCATATCTGGATTAATGTAAAGTTTGTTTCTTATGGCCATTATTTCACAGCCTCACTGAATATTACACACTTGTGATATAGTCTGGAGTCTATTGTTTATAGCCACTCATTCAGAAAATCTCTTGATCATGCACACCTGCGGAATGGTCAGAAGTCTCTATATTATATCCTCTCATTTAGAGCCAACCTAAATGTACTCATCTAGGAAAATAGGATTTTCTTATATTTCCTCATTTAGAGTCTCACTCAATAATGCACACCTGTGGAAGCAAACATTTTTATGTGACCTTTCATTCGGAGTGTCACTGAATAATGTGGTGTAGTCAGGAGTCTATTTAATGTAGACACATTTTCTGAGCCTACGTGAATAAGAGAGACCTGTCTTGTAGTAAAACATCTAATTAATATGGCCACATCTTGTAAGACTCACTGAATAATACACACCTGGAGAATAATTTGGAGTCCATTTTCGATGGACATTCATTCAGAGACTCGGTGAATAATGCACACCCATGGATTAGCCAGGAGTATATTTCATTTGGACACTCATTCATAGCCTCAGTGGATAATATGCACGTGTGGATTAGTCAGGATTTCATTTTATATGGCCACTGACTCATAATTTCAGTGAATAATGCACAAATATAAATTACTCAGCAGTCTATTTTATAGAGTCACTCATTTAGAGATTCACTGAATAATCAAGGTATTAAAGATAGACAGAATCCTGTATCATATGGTCACATAATCAGAGCCTCACTGAGTAACACACACCTAGGGAAGTGTTAGGAGTCTACTTTATATAGCCTCTCATTTACAGCCTCAGTGAATAATGCACTCGTGGGGAACAGACACTAGTCTATATTATATGGCCTCAAAATCAAAGCCTGACTGAGTAATACACAACTTTATAATATTCACTAGTCTATTCCATATGCCCAAATATTCAAAGTCAGAGTCAATAATACACACCTGTAGACTAGTCAAAAAACAATTTCATATGGCCAAAATTTTAGAGCCTCAGTGAATAATACATACCTGGAGAATACCCAGGACGAAATTACATATGGCATCTATTTCAGAGATTCATTGAGTAAGGAACCCCTGTATTGTAGGCAGAATTCTATTTCTATAGCCACATATTCAGAACTTAACTGAATGACATACACCTTGGTGAAAGTCAGGATTCTATTTCATATAGCCACATATTCAGAACCTACCTGAATAACATACACCTTGGGGAAAGTCAGGATTCTATTTCGTATAGCCACTCATATAGATACCGAATGTAAAAACGCACACCTGCAGCATATTCAGGAGTTGCCATTTTATGGCCACTCATTCAGAGCCTCACAGAATAATAGAGATCTATGGAAATTCAGGTATGTATTTTACATGGCCACTTATTCAGAACCTCATTGAAGAATCATATATATCTGGAAAGTACTCAGAATTCTATTATATATAAAGCCACTTATTCAGAGCCTTACTGAACAATGCACAACTGGGTAATAATCTGGAGGTTATTTGATATGACCATTCACCCAGTGACTCAGTGAAAAATTCACAGCTTATAAATAATCAGGAGGATAGAGTTGTGAGTCTATTTTCTGTAGTAACCCGTTCTGAAACTCACTGAGAAATAATCACCTTGGAAATAGTCAGAATCCATGTCATATGGCCACTCAATCAAATTATTACTGAATAATACACAATGGAGCAATACTAAGGAGTCTATTTCATATGGCCTCTCATTGAGGCTTCAGTTCATAATAAACAGCAGTGGAGTAGTCCTGACCCTCTTTCAGGTAGCCCCAAATTACGCAGCTGCGGGAATAATACACACATGTTTGATAGCCAGGAGTCAATTTGATATGGACACTCATAGAGCACCTTTCTGAATACTGCACATTTGGGGAGTGATCACTAGTCTATTTTATATGGTGATTCGTTTGGAGAGTCAAAAAGTAATGCACACCTTTGAAGTAAAATGGGGTCTATTACATAAGGTCACTCTTTCAGTGTTTCCGTGAATAATATATGTATCTGATAAGTCAGGAATCTTCTTCACATGTCCACTCGTTCAGGGCCTCAATGCATAATACTTCCCTCAGAAATAGTCAACGGTCTACTTCAAATAAGAACACATTCAGAGTATCCCTAAGTAATGCACACATGGGCAATACACAAGAGTCTGTTTTTTATGCCCACATAGTCAGAGTCTCTTTCAATAATACACTACGAGGGAAGACTTAGGAGTCTACTTTATGGAGCCACTCATTTATAGCCACGGTGAATAATTCACACCGGAGTAATAGTCGAGCGTTTTTTATATGGCCACTCACTATGTGCCTCCCTGAATGATACACACCTGGGGAATCCTCAGGATTCTATTTCATACTACCACACGATTAGAACCATATTTAATTATTCACAATGGAGCAATCGTCAGGTGTCTATTCTTTCTGGTCTCTCATTCAACGTTTCAGTGAATAATAAACTTATATGGTGTAGTCAGGGCACTGTAAAAGATAGCCACGAATTAAGTGTCTTCCTGAGTAATACACACCTGGGTGACAATCAGGAGTTTATTTCATATGAAGTCTAATTATGGGTATTGCTGAATAATACACAACTGGGGGAGTGTCAGGATTCTATTTAGCATGGACACTCATACAGAACCTGTTTGAATAATGCACAAATTGAGCATAAACATGAGTCAATGTCGTATGGCGACTCATTCACACTAACAGTAAATAACGCACATGTGGATTAATGAGAAGTCTATTTCATGTGGCCGTTCTTTCACAGCCTCACTGAATAATGCACACTTGTGATATAGTCTGGAGTCTATTGTTTATGGCCACTCATTCAGAGAATCACTGAATAATGCACACCTGCCGAATAGTCAGAAGTCTTTATCCTATGGCTTCTCATTGAGAGCCTCACTAATATACACAACTGGGAAAATAGTCAGGATTTACTTATATCTCCTCATTTAGAGTCTCACTAAGCAATGCACACCTGTGGAATAGTAAGGAAAGTTTTTCATGTGGCTTCTCATTCGGAGTGTCACAGAATAATGTGGTGTAGTCAGGAGTCTATTACATGTAGACACATTTTCCGAGCCTTAGTGAATAAGAGAGCCCCTTATTATAGTAAGGCATCTAATCAATATGGCCACATCTGGTAAGCCTCACTGAATATTACACACCTGGAGAATAATTTGAAGTCTATTTTCGATCGGCATTAATTCAGAGCCTCGGTGAATAATGAACACTCATGGAGTAGCCGGGAGTGTATTTCGTTTGGACACTCATTTATGGCCTCAGTGGATAATATGCACATGTGGATCAGTCAGGATTTCATTTCATATGGCCACTGTCTCATAATTTCAGTGAATAATCCACAAATATAAAGTACTCAGTAGTCTATTTCATTGAGCCACTTATTTAGAAATTCATTGAGTAATACAAATATTTAAGATAGACAGAATCCTGTCACACGATCAGAGCCTCACTGAGTAACATACATCTGGGAAAGTGTTAGGAGTTTACTTTATATAGCCTCTCATTTACAGCCTCAGCGAATAATGCACACGTGTGGAATAGACACTAGTCTATTTTATATGGCAACAAAATTAAAGCCTGAGTGAGCAATACACAACTTTAGAATAGTCACTAGTTTATTCCATATGCTTAAATATTTAAAATCAGAGTCAATAATACACACCTGTGGACTAGTCAAAAAACAGTTTCATATGGCCAAAATTTTAGAGCCTCAGTGAATACTACATACCCGGGAATACTCAGGACGGTATTACATATGGCATCTATTTCAGAGATTCATTGAATAAGGCACACCTGTATTGTACTCAGAATTCTCTTTTGTATAGTCACATATTCAGAACTTAACTGAATGATATACACCTTGGGGAAAGTCAGGATTCTAATTCGTATAGCCTCTCATATATATACCAAAAGTAAAAACGCACACCTCCTGAGTATTCAGGAGTCTCTTTTTTATGGCCAATCTTTCAGATCATCACAGAATAATAAAGAACTATGGAAATTCAGGAGTGTATCTTACATGGCCACTTATTCAGAACCTCATTGAAGAATCATATATATCTGGAAAACACTCAGGTCTCTATTATATATAGCCACTTCTTCAGAGACTCACTGAATAATGCACACCCTGGAAATAGTCTGGAGATTATTTGATATGACCGTTCACCCAGTGACTCAGTGAAAAATGCACAGCTGAGAAATAGTCAAGAGGTTAGAGCCATGAGTCTATTTTCTGTAATAACTCATTCAGAAACTCACTGAAGAATACCCACCTTGGAAATAGTCAGATTCCATGTCATATGACCACTCAATCAAAGCATTACTGAATAATGCCCAATGGGGCAATAGTAAGGAGTCTGTTTCATATGGCCTCTCATTTAGAGCTTCAGTGCATAATAAGCAGCTGTGGAGTAGTCAGGACCCTCTTTAAGGTAGCCCCAATTACGCAGCTACGTCAATGATACACACATGTGTGATAGTCAGGAGACTATTTGATATGGACCCTCATACAGCACCTCTTCGAAAACTGCACATTTGGGGAATGATCACTAATCTATTTTATATGATGATTCGTTTGGAGAATCAAAAAAAAGCACCCTTGTGAAGAAAATGGGATCAATTATATAAGCTGACTCTTTCAGTGTTTCAGTGAATAATATGTATATCTGATAAATCAGGAATCTCTTTCACCTGGCTACTCGTTCGGAGCCTCAGTGCATAGTACTCCCCTCAGAAATACTCAAGAGACTACTTCAAATAGGTACACATTCAGAGTCTCTGTAAGTAATGCACACATGGGCAATACAAAAAGTCTCTTTTCTGTGCTCACTTAGTCAGAGTCTCATTCAATAATGCACACCTGTGGAAGAGTTAAGATTCTAGTTGATGTAGCCACTCATTTAGAGCCACAGTGAATAATTCACTCTAGAGTAATAGCCGAGCATTATTTTAAACAAAAATTTTTATTGCATTATAGCTTTTGGGGTACATGTGCAGAACGTGCAAGATAGTTGCAGAAGTACACACATGGCAGTGTGTTTTGCTGACTTTCTCCCCTTCACCCACACTTGGCATTTCTCCCCAGGCTATCCCTCCCCAGCCCTTCCTGCTGTTCCTCCCCCATTCCCCCGAATATACCCCAGTGTGTATTAGACCGTCTCCCTGTGTCCATGTGTTTTCACTTTTCTCACCCGCTTATGAGTGAGAATACGTTGTATTTCCTTTTTTGTTCTTCTGTTAGTTTGCTGAGAATGATGTTCTCCAGATTCATCCATTTCCTTACAAAGAACAAAAACTCATCATTTTGATTGCAGCATAGTATTCCATGGTGTATATGTGCCATGTTTTCTCAGTCCAATCTACCATCAATGGGCATTTAGGTTGGTTCCAGGACTTTGCTATTGTTAACAGTGCTGCAATGAAGATTCGTGTGCATGTGTCCTTATAGTAGAAAGATTTATTGTCTTTTGGATATATACCCAGAATAGAATTTCTGGGTCAAATGGAATTTCTATTTCTAGGTCCTTGAGGAATCGCCACAATGTCTTTCAAAATGTATGACCTAATTTACACTGCCACAAACAGTTTAATAGTGTTCCTATTTCTCCACATGCTCTCCAGCATCTGCTGTCTCCAGATATTTTAATGATCACCATTCTAACTGGCCTGAGATGGTATCTCAATGTGGTTTTGATTTGCATCTCTCTAATGACCAGTGATGATGAGCATTTTCTCATGTGTTTGTTGGCCTCATGTATGTCTTCTTTTGTAAAGTGTCTGTTCATATCCTTTGCCCATTTTTGAATGGGCTTGTTTGTTTTTTTTCCTGTATATCTGTTTTAGTTCCTTGTAAATTCTGGATATCAGCTTTTTGTCCGATGAATAAACTACAAAGATTTTTTTCCATTATGATGGTTGCCTATTTACTCTAGTAATGTATCTTTTGCTGTGCAGAAGCTGTGGAGTTTGATTAGGTCCCATTTGTCTATTTTGGCTTTTGTTACCAATGCTTCTGGTGTTTTAGTCATGAAGTCCTTGCATACTCCTATGTCCTGAATGGTTTTTCCTAGATTTTCTTCTGAGGTGTTTATGGTGCCAGGTCTTATGTTTAAGTCTTTAATCCATCTGGAGTTAATTTTAGTGTAAGGTGTCAGGAAGAGGACCAGTTTCTGCTTTCTGCACTTGGCCAGACAGTTTTTCCAACACCATTTATTAAACAGTGTGACCTTTCCCCATTGCTTATTTTGGTCAGGTTTATCAAAGATTATATGGTTGTAGATAGGTTGTGTTGCTTCCGATGCCTCTGTTCTGTTCCATTAGTCTATATTTCTGTTTTGGTACCAGTACTATGCTGTTTTGATTACTGTATCCTTGTAATATAGTTTGAAGTCTGATAGTGTGATGCCTCCTGCTGTGTTCTCTTTGCTTAGAATTGACTTGGCTATGCGGGCTCTCTTTTGGTTCCATATGAAGTTCATGGTGATTTTTTTCCATTTCTTTGAAGAAATTCAATGGTAGTTTGATGGAGATTGCATTGATTGTGTAAATTACTTTGGGCAGTACAGCCATGTTCACGATATTTATTCTTTTTCACCACGAACATGGAATGTTTCTCCATCTGTTTGTGTCCTCTCTTATTTCGTTGAGCAGTGGTTTCTGGTTTTGCTTGAAGAAGTTCTTTTACGTTACTTGTGAGTTGTATTCCTAGTAATTTTATTTTCTTTGTAGCAATTGTGAATGGCAGTTCATTCTTGATTTGGTTCTCTTTAAGTCTGTTATTGGTGTATAGGAATGCTTGTAATTTTTGCACACTGATTTTATATCCTGAGTCTTTGATGAAATTGCTTATCAGCTTCAGAAGTTTTGGGCTGAGGTGATGGGGTCTTCTAGGTATACTATCATGTCATCTGCAAATAGAGACAATTTGGCTTCCACCTTTCCTATTTGAATACGCTGTATTTCTTTTTTTTGCCTGATTGCTCTGGCTAGAACTTCCCGTATTATGTTGAATAGGAGTGGTGAGAGAGGGCATCCTTGTCTCATGCCGGATTTCAAAGGGAATGCTTCCAGTTTTTGCCCATTAAGTATGATTTTGGCTGTTGATTTGTAATAAATAGCTTTAACTCCTTTGAGATATGTTCCATCAATACCAAGTTTATTGAGGGTTTTTAGCATAAAGAGCTGTTGAATTTTGTCAAATGCCTTCTCGCATCAATTGAGATAATCATGTGGTTTTTGTTTTTGCTTCTGTTTATGTGGTGAATTACATTTATAGACTTGTGTTGGTTGAACCAGCCTTGCATCCCCGGGAAGAATCCTACTTGATCATGATGGATAAGTTTTTTAATGTGCTGTTGCAATCGGTTTGCCAGTATTTTATTGAAGATTTTTGCATCTATGTTCGTATGGATATTGGCCTGAAGTTTTCTTTTCCTGTTGAGTCTCTGCCGAGTTTTGGTATCAGGTTGATGTTTGTCTCATAAAATGATTTGGGAAGGGTTCCCTCTTTTTAGATTATTTGGAATAGTTTCAGAAGGAATGGTACCAGCTCCTCTTTGTGTGTCTGGTAGAATTCGGCTGTGAACCCAACTGTACCTGGGCTTTATTTGTATTGTAGTCTCTTAATTGCTGCCTCAACTTCAGACCTTATTATTGGTCTATTCATAGTTTTGGCTTGCTTTTGGTTTAGGCTTGGGAGGACACAGGTGTCCAGAAATTTATCCATGTCTTCCTCGTTGACTGGTTTCTGTGCATAGAGTTGTTTGTAGTATTCTCTGATGATTGTTTGAATTTCTTTGGAATCTGTGATGATTTCCCCTTCATCGTTTTTTATTGCATCTTTTGTTTGTTCTCTCTTTTCTTTTTCATCAGTCTGGCTAGTGGTCTGTCTATTTTTTTGATCTATTCGAAAATCCAGTTCTTGTATTTATTGATTTTTTGAAGGGCTTTTCTTGTCTCTGCCTCTTTCTGTTCTATTGTGATCTTAGTTATTTCTTGTCTTCGGCTAGGTTTTGAGCTTGTTTGATCTTGCTCCTCTAGCTCTTTCAATTTTGATAATAGGGTGTCAATTTTGGATCTCTCCACTATTCTCATGTGGGCACTTATTGCTATATATTTTCCTCTACAGACTGATTTAAATGTGTCCCAGAGATTCTGGTATGTTGTGTCTTCGTTCTCATTGGTTTCTAATAACTTCTTTATTTCTGCCTTCATTTCATTGTTTATCCAATCGACATTCAAGAGCCAGTTGTTCAGTTTCCATGAAGCTGTGCAGTTCTGAGTTAGTTTCTGAATTCTGAGTTCCAACTTGATTGCACTACGGTCTGAGAGACTGTTTGTTATGATTTCAGTTGTTTTGCATTTGCTGAGGAGTGCTTTACTTCCAATTATGTGGTCAATTTTGGAGTAGGTGTGATGTGGTGCTGAGAAGAATGTATATTCTGTGGATTTGTGGTCGAGAGTTCTGTAAATGTCTATCACGTTTTCTTGTTACAGGTCTGAGTTCCAGTCCTGGATATCCTTGTTTATTTTCTGTCTGGTTGATCTGTTTGATATTGACAGTGAAGTGTTAAAGTCTATCACTATTATTGTGTAGGAGTCTAAGTCTTTTTGTAAGTCATTAAGAACTTGCCTTATATATCTGGGTGCTCTTGCATTGAATCCATATATATTTAGAATCTTAAGCTTTTTTTGTTGTATCGATTATTTTACCATTATGTAATGACCTTTGTATCTTTTGATCTTTGTTGCTTTACAGTCTATTTTATCAGAGATGAGAATTGTAACTCCTGCTTTTTTTTTTGCTCTCCTTTTTCTTGGTCAATCTTCCTCCATCCCTTTATTTGGAGCCATTGTGTATCGTGGCATGTGAGGTGGGTTTCCTGGATAAAGCACACCGATGGGTTTTGTATTTTTATCCAATTTGCCAGTCTGTGTCTTTTGATTGGTGCATTTAGCCCATTTATATTTAGGGTTAATATTGTTATGTGTGAATTTGATACTGCCATTTTGATACCAGCTGGCTGTTTTGCCAATTGGTTCATGTAGATTCTTCAATTTGATGATGCTTTTTAGCATTTGGCATGCTTTTAGGATGGCTGGTACTGGTTGTTTCTTTCTATGTGTAGTGCCTCTTTCAGGAGCTCTTGTAAAGCAGGCCTAGTGGTGACAAAATCTCTGAGTACTTGCTTGTTCGTGAAGAATTTAATTTTTCCTTCACTATGAATCTCAGTTTGGCTGGATATGAAATTCTGCGTTGAAAGTTCTTTTCTTTAAGGATGTTGAATATTGGCCCCCACTCTCTTCTGGCTTGTAGAGTCTCTGCCGAGAGATCTCCTGTGAGTCTGATAGGCTTCCCTTTGTGGGTGACCTGAACTTTTTCTCTGGCTGCTCTTAGTATTTTCTCCTTCATTTCAACCCTGGTGAATCTGACGATGATGTGCCTTGGGGTTGCTCTACTTGCGGAGTATCTTTGTGGTGTTCTCTGTATTTCCTGGGATTGAGTATTGAACTGTCTTGCTAGGTTGGGAAAATTTTCCTTGATAATATCCTGAAGAGTGTTTTCCAGCTTGGATTCATTCTCTTCATCACATTCTGGTACACCTATCAAACGTAGGTTGGGTCTCTTCACATAGTCCCACATTTCTTGGAGATTTTGTTTATTCCTTTTTGCGCTTTTTTCTTTAATCTTGGTTTCTCATTTTATTTCATTGAGCTGATCTTCCACTTCTAATATTCTTTCTTCTGCTTGGTCAATTCGGCTGTTGAAACTTGTGCATGCTTTGCGAAGTTTTCATGTTGTGTTTTTCAGTTCATTCAATTAATTCATATTCCTCTCTAAGTTGTCCATTGTTGTTATCATTTCCTCGATTCTTTTTTCAAGGTTCTTAATTTCTTTGCACTGATTTAGAACATGTTCTTTTAGCTCACTGAAGTTTCTCATTATCCACTTTCTGAAGTCTGATTCCATCATTTCGTCACACTCATTCTCCGTCCAGCTTTGTTCCCTTGCTGGTGAGGAGTTTTGGTCCTTTGTAGGAGGTGAAGTGTTTTGGATTCTGGTGTTTTCCTCCTTTTTGCGCTGGTTTCTTCCCATCTTTGTGGATTTATCCACCTGTCATCTTAGTAGTTGCTGATTTTTCAATTGGGTCTCTGTGTGGACGCCCAGATTGTTGATGATGCAGTATTTCTGTTACTTAATTTTCCTTCTAATTGTCCAGCCCCTCTGCTGGACGAGTGCTGAGGTCCACTCAAGGCCCTGCTTTTCTGGGGTACACATGTAGCAGCTGCGGAACAGTGAGGAATGCTACCAGATTTGTCTTCTGCTATCTTTGTTCCAGAATGATGCCCACTAAATGTCAGTCTGATTATTCATTTTTTGGGGTGACTCTTTGGATGTACAGGGATCATGAAGCTTCTTGAGGAGACGGTCTGTGCTTTATAAGAGCTCCAGTGTTGAGCTGTGAGCTCCGTTGTTCATTCAGGGTTGTTGGGAGGATGTGTTTATGTCTGCTGCAACAGAACTCATAAAACCCCCCCTTTTTTCCCCCTTAGATGCTCTGTCTCAGGGAGTTGGGTCTTTCTTTATGAGTATCTGTTGCACTGTCCTGCCCAGCTAGGAGGCAGTCTATTCACTATTTGCCTTCCGAAACTCCCCCCTGCTATCATGAGTCTTCCCTGCTGCCTCAGGGCTTCATTCTGCTGTGGCTCGCTCCACCCTGCTGGCGGAGTCTCTTTGTTATGGCGGGTTGCCTCAGCAACAGCAGGCTGTGTCAGCCCTGGGTGATACATCAGTAGGGGCAGACTGCCTCTGTAGTGGCGGATGTCCCTCCCCAACCAGGCTACACTGTCCTAGATGCCGGCGGAAAAACTCTCAGCCCTGAGCGCCTCCAATCGCCACACTGCTTGTTCCTGGAGGGTGGAACCACTGAACCCGATCACCCAGCTCCCTGCCTCAGAGTCTGTCCTCTCTCTCTCTCTTCCTCTCCCCAAGCTGAGCGGTCTACTCTCTCACTGGCGCCCCAGTAGCCTGCTGATAGGGCACTGGGATCCGTGTGATTTCCTGTACCATTGCCCACTGCACTGGCTCAAATCACGTTTCTCAGGAATCTCCTGGTCTGACTTATTGTCCAAGTCCCGTTCAATCAGAGGGACATGCCAATCTGCCCTTCCAAATCTCAGATTGCCGGTTTAACAGGACACCCAGGCCAGTGAGTTTTGTGCAGGTGCCGCTGTGTGGCGGTGCTGACCGAATCATCCGGGCGAGCCTGCTGTGCCAGCATCTCATGTCTCTTCCACACCTGGGACTTTTAAAGTTCCATGCACAAAAATGGTCCATCAGACAATGTGGCTAGGACTCACCCTCTGTGCCTTCACTGAGAGCTGCAATGCTGAGTCACCTCTATGACGCCATCTTGGAAGCAAGTCCTCATTAGTATATTTTACATGGCCACTTATTCAGAGCATCATTGAAGAATCATATATATCTTGAAAATACTCAGAATTCTATTATATATAGCCACTTATTCAGAGACTCACTGAATAATATACACATGGGGAATAATCTGGAGACTATTTGATATGACCATACACCCAGTGACTAAGTGAAAAATGCACAGCTGAGAAATAGTCAAGAGGATGGAGTCATGAGTCTATTTTCTGTGGTAACACGTTCAGAAACTCACTGAAGAATACCCATCTTGGAAATAGTCAAAGTCCAGGTCATATGGCCACTCCATCAAAGCATTACCGAATAATGCATAATGGGGCAATAGTAAGAAGTCTATTTCATATGGCCTCTCATTGAGAGGTTCAGTGCATAATAAACAACTGTGGAGTAGTCAGGACCCTATTTAAAGTAGACCCAAATTACACAGCTAGATGAATGATACACATATGTGTGATAGTCAGGAGACTCTTTGATATGGACACTCATACAGCACCTCTTCAAATACTGCACATTTGAGGAATAATCACTAGTCTATTTCATATGGTGATTCGTCTGGAGAGTTAAAAAATAACGCACAGCTATGGAGTAAAATGGGCTTTATTACATAAGGCCACTCTTTCAGTGTTTCAGTGAATCATATGTATATCTGATAAGACAGGAATCTCTTTCACATGGCCACCTGTTCAGGGCCCCAGGGCATCCTACTCCCCTCAGAAATAGTCAAGGGTCTACTTCAAATAAGTACACATTCAGAGTCCCTGGAAGTAATGCACATGTGGGCAATACACAAGAGCCTCTTTCCTATGCCCACTTAGCCAGAGCCTCATTCAATAATACACACCTGGGGAAGTGTTAAGAGTCTCCTTCATGTAGCCACTCCTTCAGAGCCTCAGTGAATAATTCACACTGGAGAAATAGTTAAGCATTTTTTATATGGCCACTCACTATGTGCCTCCCCAAATGATACAAACCTGGGGAATCCTCAGGATTCTATTTCATACTACCACACATTTAGAACCTTATGAAATAATTCACAATGGAGCAATAGTCAGGTGTCAATTCTTTCTGGCCTCTCATTCAAAGTTTCAGTGAATAATAAACTTCTATGGAGTAATCAGTTCACTGTTTAAGATAGACAAAAATTAAGTGCCTTCCTGAGTGATACACACTTGGGTAGTAGTGAGGGTTTTATTTCATATTAACTCTAATTCTGGGTATTGCTGATTAATACACAACTGGGTCAGTGTCAGGAGTCTATTTGGTATGGACACTCATACAGAACCTGTTTGAATAATGCACACATGGAGAATAATCAGGAGTCTATGTCATACGGCTACTCATTCAGACAAACAGTAAATAACGCACATGTAGAGTATTGAGAAGTCTGGTTCATATGGCCGTTCTTTCACAACCTCACTGAATATTACACTCTTCTGATATCGTCTGGAGTCTGTTGTTTATGGCGACTAATTCAGAAAATCATTGAATAATGCACACTTGCGGAATGATAAGAAGTCTTTATCCAATGGCCTCTAATTGAGAGCCTTACTAAATGTACACACCCGGAAAAATTGTCAGGCCTTTCTTATATCCACTCATTTAGAGTCTCACTCAATAATGCACACTTGTGGAATAGTAAGAAGACTTTTTCATTTGGCCTCTCATTCAGCTTGTCATTGAATAATGTGGTGTAGTCAAGGAGTCTATTTTATGTACACACTTTTTTAGAGCCTCAGTGAATAAGAGAAATCCTTGCTATAGTAAGACATCTAATTAATATGGCCACATATTGTAAGCCTCACTGAATAATACACACCTGGATAATAATTAGGAGTCTATTTGTGATGGACATTCATTAAGAGCCTCGGTGAATAATGCACACCCATGGGGAAGCCAGGAGTCTATTTCATTTGGACACTCATTCATAACCTCAGTGGATAATATGCACGTGTGGATAAGTCAGGATTTCATTTCATATGGCCACTGTATTGTAATTTTAGTGAATAATGCACAAATCGAAAGTACTCAGCAGTATATTTCATAGAGCCACTCATTCAGAGATTCACTGAATAATACAAATACTTAAGATAGAAAGAATCCTGTTTCATATGGTCACACAATCAGCGCCTCACTGAGTAACACACAACTGGGAAAGTGTTAGGAGTCTACTTTATATAGCTTCTCTTTTACAGCCTCATCAAATAATGCACTCATGTGAAATCGACACTAGCCTATTTTATATGGCCACAAAATCAAAGCCTGAGTGAGAAATATACAACTTGAGAATAGTCACTTGTCTATTTTATATGCCCCAATATTCAAAGTCAGAGTCAATAATACACACCTGTGGACTAGTCAAAAAACAATTTCATATGGAAAAAGTTTTAGAGCCTCTGTGAATAATACATACCTGGGGAACACTCAGGACCCTATTACATAAGGCGTCTCTTTCAGAGATTCATTGAATAAGGAAAACTTGTATTTTACACAGAATTCTATTTCATAAATCCAAATATTCAGAACTTAACTGAATGACATACTCCTTAGGAAAAGTCAGGATTCTATTTTGTATAGCCCCATATTCTTAAACTAACTGAATAAAATACACCTTGAGTAATATCAGGATTCTATTTCGTATAGCCACTCATTTAGATACTAAATGTAAAAACGCACACCTGCGAAGTATTCAGGAGTCTTTGTTTTATGGCCACTCATTCAGAGCCTCACAGAATAATACAGAACTATGGAAACTCAGGAGTGTATTTTACATGGCCACTTATTCAGAACCTCATTGAAGATTATATATATTTGAAAAATACTCAGGATTTTATTATTTATAGCCACTTATTCATAGATTCACTGAATAGTGCACACGTGGGTATAGTCTGGAGATTACTTGATATGACCATTCACCCAGTGACTCAGTGAAAAATGCACAGCTGAGAAATAGTCAAGAGGTAGTGTCATGAGTCTATTTTCTGTGGTAACTCATTCAGAAACTCACTGAAGAATACCCACATTGGAAATAGTCAGAGTTCAGGTCATATGGACACTCAATCAAAGCATTACCAAATAATGCATAATGGGGCAATAGTAAGGAGTCTATTTTATATGACCTCTCATTGAGAGCTTCAGTGCATAACAAACAGCTGTGTAGTGGTCAGGACTCTATTAAAGTAGCCCCAATTTACACAGCTACGTGAATGATACACACATGTGTGATAGTCAGGAGACTCTGATATTGACACTCATATAGCACGTCTTTGAATACTGCACATTTAGGGAATAATCAGTAGTCTATTTCATATGGTGATTCGTTTGGAGAGTCAAAAAATAACTCACTCCTGTGGAGTAAAATGCCGTTTATTACATAAGACCGCATGTCCATTACATAAACACTCTTTCAGTGTTTCAGTGAATAATACGTATATCTGATAAGTCAGGAATGTCCTTCACATGGCCACTCGTTCTGGGTTCTCAGTGCATAATACTCCCCTCAGAAGGAGTCAAGGGTCGATTTCAAATAAGTGGATTTTCAAGATGACGCCATAGAAACAACTCAGGTTTGCAGCTCTCTGTGAAGGAACAGAGGGTAAATTCTAGCCGCATTTTCAGACGGACCTGTGTTACCCACATAACGAGAATATTTACATGTTTTGAAAAGACACCGGACGCCATCGCAGCCAGTGCTTTGGCTCCCACGGCTGGTTCTGCTGGAGCCGCAGCACAGCGGGACCCGTCAAAAAACTCTCTGTTCTGGGTGCCCTGTTAAACAGGCAATCTGAGATCTGGACGGGAAGATTGACATGTCCATCTGATTAAACGGGACTTGGACAATGAGCCAGACCAGAAGATTTCTGGGAAGCGTGATTTGAGCCATGCAGTGGGCAGCGGCATGGGAGATTCCCCAGATCCCAGTGTCCTATCAGCAGGCTACTGGTGCACCAGAGAGAGAGTCAACCGTTCATATTGGGGAGAAAAAGAGAGAGAGAGAGAGGACGGACTCTGAGGCAGGGAGCCAGGTGATTGGGCTCAGCGGGTCCCACTCTAACGGGAACAAGCTGGGCACTAATTGGAGGTGCTCAGGTTTGAGAGTTTTGCTGCGGGTTCAGCTAAATCAAGCACAGTGAAGCTTGGTGGGGGAGGGGTGTCCACCACTATGGATGCAATTCGCCCCTACTGAGGTAAACGCACATTGCTGATGCACCAACACATTGCCAAAGCAACCCGCCATAACAAAGAGATTCTGTCAACAAGGCGGAACGCATCACAGTAGAACCGAGCCCCGCAGCAGCAGGGCAAACCCGCGATAGCAGGACAGAGCCTCGGCAGGCAAATAGTGAATACACTGCCACCTAGCGGGGCAGGACAGTGCAACAGATACTCATAAAGAAAGCCCCAACTCACTGAGACACAACATCAGAGGAAAAAAAAGGGGGTGTTCAGAGGGGCTAGACCGTTAGAAGCTAAACGAAGTAACAGAAATACTTCATCAACAATCCGGGCATCCACTCAGAGACTAAATAGAAAAGTCAGTAACTACTAAGATGACAGATGAATAAATCCACAAAGATGGAAAGAAACCAGCGCAAAAAGGAGAAAAACACGCAAAACTAAAACACCTCACCTCCTACAAAGAACCAAAACTCCTCACCAGCAAAAAAACAAAGCTGGACAAAGAATGAGTGTGACGAAATGACAGATTCAGACTTCAGAAGGTGGATAATGAGAAAATTCAGTGAGCTAAAAAACATGTTTTAAAGCAATGCAAAGAAACTACGAACCTTGAAAAAAATTCGAGGAAATAATAACAAGAATGGACAACTTAGAGAGAAATATGAAAGAACTGAAGGAGCTGAAAAACACAACGCGAGAACTTCACGAAGCATGCACAAGTTTCAACAGCCAAATTGACCAAGCAGAAGAACGAATATCAGAAGTCAAAGATCAACTCAATGAAATAAAACGAGAAACCAAGATTAGAGAAAAAAGCACAAAAAGGAATGAACAAAATATCCAGGAAACGTGGAACTATGTGAAGATACTCAACCTACGTTTGATAGGTGTACCAGAATGTATTGAAGAGAATAAATCCAAGCTGGAAAATACTCTTCGAGATATTATACAGAAAAATTTTCCCAATTTAGCAAAGTTGGCCATTACTCAACCCCAGGAAACACAGAGAACACCACAAATATACTCCGGAAGTAGAGTAACCCCAAGGCACATAACCGTCAGATTCACCAGGGTTGAAATAAGGAGAAAATACTAAGGGCAGCCAGAGAGAAAGGTCGTGTCACCCACAAAGGGAATCCCAAAAGACTCACTTCAGATCTCTTGGCAGAGACTCTACAAGCCAGAAGAGAGTGGGGTCCAATATTCAACATCCTAAAAGAAAAGAACTTTCGGGAACTAGGCAAGATGGCATCGTAGAGGAGACTCAGGATTGCAGCTCTAAGTGAAGGCGCAGAGGGTGAGTCCTAGCCGCTTTCTCTGATGTTCCTTTTATGCCCACAGAGAGTTGAAAGTCCCAGGTGTGGGAGAGACACGGGACGCTTGCGCAGCCGGCTAACGCAGCCGGCTCCTGCCGCCTCTTGGGCCAGCGCCGCAGCGGGACCCGGCGCGGAACTCACTGGTCTGGGTGCCCTGTTAAACCGGAAATCTGAGATTTGGAAGGGCAGATTGGCATGTTCATCTGATTGAACGGGACTTGGACAATGAGCCAGACGAGGAGTTTCCTTGGAAGCGTGATCTGAGCTGGGGTAGTGGGCAGCGGCACGGGAGATTGCACGGATCCCAGTGCCCTATCGGCAGGCTCATGGGGCGCCAGTAAGAGAGTCGACCTTTCAGCTTGGGGAGAGGAAGAGAGAGAGAGAGGACAGACTCTGAGGCAGGGAGCTGGGTGATCAGGCTCGGCGGGTCCCACGCTCACGGGGAGAAGAAGGGCAGCGACTGGAGATGCTTGGGGCTGAGAGTTTTGCTGCCGGCATCTAGGACGGTTCAGCCCAGTGAGGGAGGGATCGTCCACCATTGCTGACGCAGTCCACCCTCACTGAAGTACCGCCCAGGACTGAGGCAGCCTGCCGTTGCCGAGGCAACCTGCCATAACAGAGAGACTCCGTGCTCCACAGCAGAAGGGAGCCCAGCAGCAAGAGAGCGGACCCGCACTAGCAGGTCAGAGCCCCGGCAGGCAAATAGTGAATAGACTGCTGCCTAGTGGGGCAGGACAGTGCAACAGATACTCATAAAGAAAGCCCCAACTCCCTGAGACAGAGCATCAAAGGGGGGGAAAAAGGGTGGTGTTTTATGAATTCTATAGCAGCAGATATAAACAACTTCCTAACAATGCTGAATGAACAACGGAGCACACAGCTCAGCAATGGAGCTCCTATAAATCACAGACTGTCTCCTAAAGCAGCTCCCTGACCCATGTATATCCAAGGAGTCACCCCAGAAAAGGACTCATCAGACTGATATTTGGCTGGCAATATTCTGGAACAAGGACAGCAGAAGAAGAAACTGGTATCATCCCTCACTGTTCCGCAGCTGCTGCAGGTATACCCCAGACAAGCAGGGCCTGGAGTGGACCTCAGCACTCATAGAGCAGAGGGGATAGACCATTAGAAAGAAAACTAAGTAACAGAAACACTTCATCATCAACAATCTCAGAATCCACACAGAGACCCAATTGAAAAATCAGCAACTACTAAGACGACAGGCGGATAAATCCATAAAGATGGGAAGAAACCAGCGCAAAAAGGAGGAAAGCACCCGAAACCAAAACACCTCACCTCCAAAAAAGGACCAAAACTCCTCAACAGCAAGGGAACAAAGCTGGAAAGAGAATGAATGTGATGAAATGACGAAATCAGACTTCAGAAAGTGGATAATGAGAAACTTCAGTGAGCTAAAGGAACATGTACTAAACCAGTGCAAAGAAACTTAGAACCTTGAAAAAAGATTTGAAAAAAGATTCGAGGAATTGGTAACAAGAATGGACAACTCAGAGAGGAATATGAATGAATTGAAGGAGCTGAAAAACACAACACGAGAACTTCGCGAAGCATGCACAAGTTTCAACAACCGAATTGAACAAGCGGAAGAAAGAATATCAGAAGTTGAAGATCAACTCAAGGAAATAAAACGAGAAACCAAGAATAAAGAAAAAAGTAGAAAAAAGAATGAACAAAATCTCCAAGAAATGTGGGACTATGTGAAGAGACCAAACCTACGTTTGATAGGTGTACCAGAATGTGACGAAGAGAATGAATCCAAGCTGGAAAACACTCTTCAGGATATTATCCAGGAAAATTTCCCCAACCTAGCAAGGCAGGTCAATACTCAACTCCAGGAAATACAGAGAACACCACAAAGATACTCCACAAGAAGAGCAACCCCAAGGCACATAATCGTCAGATTCACCAAGGTTGAAACGAGGGAGAAAATACTAAGGGCAGCCAGAGAGAAAGGTCGGGTCACCCACAAAGGGAAGCCCATCAGACTCACAGCAGATCTCTCGGCAGAGACTCTACAAGCCAGAAGAGAGTGGGGGCCAATATTCAACATCCTTAAAGAAAAGAGCTTTCAACCCAGAATTTCATATCCAGCCAAACTGAGCTTCATAAGTGAAGAAAAAATAAAATCCTTCACGAATAAGCAAGTACTCAGAGATTTTGTCACCACTAGGCCTGCTTTATAAGAGCTCCTGAAAGAGGCACTACACATAGAAAGAAACAACCAGTTCCAGCCATCCTAAAAGCATACCAAATGCTAAAGACCATCAACAAAATGAAGAAAGTACATGAACCAATGGGCAAAACAGCCAGATAGCATCAACATGGCAGTATCAAATTCACACATAACAATATTAACCCTGAATGTAAATGGGCTAAATGCACCAATCAAAAGACACAGACTGGTAAATTGGATAGAAAACCTAAACCCATCAGTGTGCAGTATCCAGGAAATCCACCTCACACGAAAAGATAAACAAAGGCTGAAAATAAAAGGATGGAGAAAGATTTACCAAGCAAATGGAGAGCAGAAAAAAACAGGAGTTGCAACTCTCATGTCTGATAAAATAGACTTTAAAGCAACAAAGATCAAAAGGGACAAAGAAGGTCGTTACATAATGGTAAAAGGATCGAAAAAACAAGAAGAGCTAACGATTCTAAATATATATGGATCCAATGTAGGAGCACCCAGATATATAAGGCAAGTTCTTAATGACTTACAAAGAGACTTGGACTCCCACACAATAATAGTGGGAGACTTTAACACTCCACTGTCAATAGCAGACAGATCAAACAGACAGAAAATTAACAAGGATATCCAGAACTTGAACTCAGACCTGGAACAAGCAAACCTGATAGACATTTACAGAACTCTCCACCCCAAATCCACAGAATATACATTCTTCTCAGCACCACATTACACCTACTCCAAAATTGACCACATAATTGGAAGTAAAGCACTCCTCAGCAAATGCAAAACAACAGAAATCATAACTAACAGTCTCTCAGACCATAGTGCAATCAAGTTGGAACTCAGAATTCAGAAAATAACTCAGAACCGCACAGCTTCATGGAAACTGAACAACTGGCTCTTGAATGTTGATTGGATAAACAATGAAATAAAGACAGAAATAAAAACGTTCTTTGAAACCAATGAGAATGAAGACACAATGTACCAGAATCTCTGGGACACATTTAAAGCAGTCTGTAGAGGAAAATATATAGCAATAAGTGCCCACATGAGAAGAGTGGAGAGATCCAAAATTGACACCCTATCATCAAAATTGAAAGAGCTAGAGGAGCAAGATCAAAAAAGCTCAAAACCTAGCTGAAGACAAGAAATAACTAAGATCAGAGCAGAACTGAAGGAGATAGAGACACGAAAAACCCTTCAAAAAATCAATAAATCAAAGAGCTGGTTTTTCAAAAAGATCAAAAAAATAGACAGACCTCTAGCCAGACTGATAAAAAAGAAAAGAGAGAACAACCAAATAGATGTAATAAAAAACGATAATGGGGAAATCACCACAGATTCCACAGAAATTTAAACCATCATCAGAAAATACTACAAACAACTCTATGCACACAAACTAGTAAATCAGGAAGAAATGGACAAATTCCTGGATGCCTGGGTCCTCCCAAGCCTAAACCAGGAGGAAGCCGAAACTATGAATAGACCAATAACAAGGTCAGAAGTTGAGGCAGCAATTAAGAGCCTACCACACAAAAAAAGCCCAGGTCCAGATGGGTTCACAGCTGAATTCTACCAGGCACACAAATAGGATCTAGTACCATTCCTTCTGAAACTATTCCAAATAATACAAAAAGAGGGAACCCTTCCCAAATCATTCTATGAGACCAACATCATCCTGAAACCAAAACCTGACAGAGACTCAACAAGAAAAGAAAACCTCAGGCCAATATCCATGATGAACATAGATGCAAAAATCTTCAATAAAATACTGGCAAATCGATTGCAACAGCACATTAAAAAACTTATCCATCATGATCAAGTAGGATTCATCCCGGGGATGCAAGACTGGTTCAACATACGCAAGTCTATAAATGTAATTCACCACATAAACAGAAGCAAAAAGAAAAGCCACATGATTATCTCAATTGACGCAGAGAAGGCATTTGACAAAATTCAACAGCCCTTTATGCTAAAAACCCTCAATAAACTTGGTATTGATGGAAAACATGTCAAAGTAATAAAAGCTATTTACGACAAACCAACAGCCAATATCATACTTAATGGGCAAAAACTGGAGGCCTTCCCTTTGAAATCTGGCACTAGACAAGGATGCCCTCTCTCACCACTCCTGTTCAACATAGTACTGGGAGTTCTAGCCAGAGCAATCAGGCAAGAAAAAGAAATCAAGGGTATTCAAATAGGAAAGGTGGAAGCCAAATTGTCTCTATTTGCAGACGACATGATGGTATAACAACAAGACCCCATCACCTCACCCCAAAAGCTCCTGCAACTGATAAGCAACTTCAGCAAAGTCTCAGGATATAAATTCAATGTGCAAAAATCACAGGCATTCCTATACACCAATAGCAGACTTAAAGAGAACCAAATTAAGAACGAACTGCCATTCACAATTGCTACAAAGAAAATAAAATACCTAGGAATACAACTCACTAGGAATGTAAGGGACCTCTTTACGGAAAACTACAAACACCTGCTCAACGAAATAAGAGAGGACACAAACAGATGTGGAAGCATTCCATGTTCGTGGTTAGGAAGAATCAATATTGTGACAATGGCTATACTGCCCAAAGTAATTTACACATTCAATTCTATCCCCATCAAAATACCTTTGAATTTCTTCACAGAACTGGAAAAAACCACCATGAATTTTATATGGAACCAAAAAAGGGCCTGCATAGCCAAGTCAATTCTAAGCAAAAAGAACACAGCGGGAGGCATCACGCTACCAGACTTCAAACTATACTACAAGGCTACAGTAATCCAAACAGCATGGTACTGGTACCAAAACAGAGATATAGACCAATGGAACAGAACAGAAAAATTGGAAACAACACAACATATCTACAACCATATCATCTTTGATAAACCAGAAAAAAACAGGCAATGGGGAAAGGATTCCCTGTTTAATAAATGGTGTTGGGAAAACTGGCTAGCCATGTGCAGAAAGCAGAAACTGGACCCCTTTCTGACACCTTACACTAAAATTAACTCCAGATGGATTAAAGACTTAAATGTAATACCTGACACCATAAAAGCCCTAGAAGAAAATCTAGGCAAAACCGTTCAGGATATAGAAGTAGGCAAGGGCTTCATGAACAAAATACCAAAAGCATTGGCAATGAAAGCCAAAATAGACAAATGGGACCTAATCAAACTCCACAGCTTCTGCACGGCAAAAGAAACAGTCACTAGAGTGAATCAGCAACCATCAGAATGGGAAAAAATCTTTGCAGTTTACACATCTGACAAAGGGCTGATATCCAGAATTTACAAAGAACTCAAGCAGATTTACAGAAAAAATACAAACAAGCCCATTCAAAAATGGGCAAAGGATATGAACAGAAACTTTACAAAAGAAGACATACATGAGGCCAACAAACATATGAAAAAGTGCTCATCATCATTGGTCATTAGAGAGATGCAAGTCAAAACCACATTGAGATATCATTTCACACCAGTTAGAATGGCAATCATTAAGAAATCTGGAGACAGCAGATGCTGGAGAGGATGTGGAGAAATAGGAACACTCTTACACTGTTAGTGGGAGTGTAAATTATTTCAACCATTGTGGAAGACAGTGTGGCGATGCCTCAGGGACCTAGAAATAGAAATTCCATTTGACCCAGCAATCCCATTACTGGGAATCTATCCAAAAGACTATAAATCGTTCTACTATAAGGACACATGCACAAGAATGTTCATTGCAGCACTGTTTACAATAGCAAAGACCTGGAACCAACCCAAATGCCCATCGATGATAGACTGAACTGGGAAAATGTGGCACATATACACCATGGAATATTATGCAGCAATCAAAAATGATGAGTTTGTGTCCTTTGTAAGGACATGGATGAATCTGGAGAACATCATTCTCAGGAAAGTGACACAAGAACAGAAAAAGAAATACTGCATATACTCACTCATAGGTGGGTGAGAAAAATGAGAACACATGGACAGAGGGAGGCGGTTTACTAAACACTGGGGACTGTTGGGGGAAATGTGGGAGGGACAGCGGGTGGGGGCTGTGGGGGATAGCCTGGGGATGAATACCAAGTGTGGGTGAAGGGAAGGAAGGCAGCAAAACACACTGCCATGTGTGTACCTATGCAACTATCTTGCACGTTCTGCACATGTACCACAAAACCTATAATGCAATAAAAATTAAAAAAAATAATAACTTTCAACCCAGAATTTATATTCAGCCAAACTGAGCTTCATAAGTTAAGGAAAATTAAAATCCTTCAGGAATAAGCAAGTAGTCAGAGATTTTGTCACCACTAGTACTGCTTTACAAGAGCTTCTGAAAGAGGCACTACACATAGAAAGAAACAACCAGTACCATTCAACCTAAAGACATCGCAAATGCTAAAGAGTATCAACGAAATGAAGAACCTACATAAACAAATTGGCAAAGAGCCAGCTAGCATAACAATGGCAGAATAAAATACACCAATAACAATAATAACCCTAAATGTAAATGGGCTAAATGCACCGATCAAAAGACACATACTGGCAAATTGGATAAAAAACCAAAACCCATCAGTATGCTGTATCCAGAAAACCCATCTCACATGCAACAATACACAAAGGCTGAAAATAAAGAAATGGAGGAAGATTTACCAAGCAAATGAAGAGCAAGAAAAAGCAGGAATTGCAATTCTCATCTCTATTAAAATAGACTTTAAAGCGACAAAGTTAAAAAGAGACAAATAATGTCATTACATAATGGTAAAATTATCGATACAACAAGAAGAGCTAACTATCCAAAATATATATGAACCCAATGCAGGAGCACCCAGATATATAAGGCAAGTTCTTAATGACTTAAAAAGAGACTTAGACTCCCACACAATAATAGTGGGAGACTTTAACAGTCCACTGACAATATCAGACAGATCCACCAGACAGAAATTTAACAAGGATACCCGGGACTTGATCTCAGACCTGGAAGAAGCAAACCTGACACACATTTACAGAACTCTCCATCTCAAATCCAAAGAATATACGTTCTTCTCAGCACCACATCACACCTACTCCAAAATTGACCACATAATTGATAGTAAAGCACTCCTCAGCAAATGAAAAACAACTGAAATCATAACAAACAGTCTCTCAGACCATAGTGCAATCAAGTTGGAACTCAGAATTCACAACCTAACTCAAAGCTGCACAGCTTCATGGGAACTGAAAAACTGACTCTTGCATGTCGATTAGATAAACAATGAAATGAAGACAGAAATAAAGAAGTTCTAGGAAACCAAAAAGAATGAAGACACAACATACCAGAATCTCTGGGACACATTTAAAACATTCTGTTGAGGAAAATATATAGCAATAAGTGCCCACATGAGAAGAGTGGAGAGATCCAAAATTGAAACCCAATCGTCAAAATTGAAAGAGCTAAAGGAGCAAGATAAAAAAATCTCAAGACCTAGCCGAAGATGAGAAATAACTAAGATCAGAGCAGAACTGAAGGAGATAGAGATACGAAAATCCCTTCAAAAACTCAGTAAATCCAAAAGCTGGTTTTTCGAAAAGATCAACAAAATACACAGACCAATAGCCATACTGATAAAAAAGAAAAGGTAGAACAAACAAATAGATGCAATAAAACACGATAAAGAGGAAATCATCACAGATGCCACAGAAATTCAAACCATCATCAGAGAATACTGCAAACAAATTTATGCACATAAATTAGTAACCAGAAAGAAATGGATAAATTCCTGGACACCTGTGTACTCCCAACCCTAAACCAGGAGGCACCTGAAACTATGAATAGACCAATAACAAGGTCTGAACTTGAGGCAGCAACTAAGAGCCTACCACACAAAAAAAAGCCCAGGTCCAGATGGGTTCACAGCCGAATTCTACCAGAAACACACAGAGGAGCAGGTACCATTTCTTCGAAAACTATTCCAAAAAAATTCAAAAAGAGGGAACCTTCCCAAATCATTTTATGAGACCAAAATCATCCTGATACCAAAACCCGGCAGAGACTCAACAAGAAAAGAAAACTTCAGGCCAATGTCCATAATGAACATAGATGAAAAATCGTCAATAAAATACTGGTAAACCGACTGTAACAGCACATTAAAAAACTTATCCATCATGATCAAGTAGGATTCATCCCGGGGATGCAAGGCTGGTTCAACCAACACAAGTTTATAAATGTAATTCACCACATAAACAGAACCAAAAACAAAAACCACATGATTATCTCAATTGATGCAGAGAAGGTATTTGACAAAATTCAACAACCCTTTATGCTTAAAACCCTCAATAAACTTGGTAGTGTTGGAACATATCTCAAAGTAATAAAAGGTATTTATGACAAACCAACAGCCAATATCATCCTTAATGGGCAAAAACTGGAAGCATTCCCTTTGAAATCCAGCAATAGACAAGGATGCCCTCTCTTACCACTACTATTCAACAGAGTACTGGAAATTCTAGCCAGAGCAATCAGGCAAAAGAAAGAAATAAAGGTTATTCAATTAGGAAAGGTGGAAGCTAAATTGTCTCTATTTGCAGATGACATGATAGTATACCTGGAAGACCTCATCGTCTCAGCCCAAAAACTCCTGAAACTGATAAGCAACTTCAGCAAAGTCTCAGTATATAAAATAAACGAGAGAAATCACAATCATTCCTATACACCAATACGAGACTTAAAGAAAACCAATTCAAGAACGAACTGCCATTCACAATTGCTACAAAGAAAATAAAATACCTAGGAATACAACTCACAAGGAATGTAAGGGACCTCTTCAAGGAAAACTACAAACCACTGCATAACGAAATAAAAGAGGACACCAACAGATGGATAAACATTCCATGTTCATTGTTAGGAAGAATCAATATCATGAAAATGGCTATAATGCCCAAAGTAATTTACACAATCAATGCTATTCCCATCAAACTACCATTTAATTTCTTCACAGAACTGGAAAAACCACCATGAATTTAATATGGAACCAAAAGACAGCCCGCATAACCAAGTTAATTCTAAGCGAAGAGAATAAAGCGGGAGGCATCACACTACCAGACTTCAAATTATTCTACAAGGCTACAGTAATCAAAACAGCATGGTATTGGTACCAAAACAGAGATATAGACCAATGGAACAGAACAGAGGCATCAGAGGCAACACAACATATCTACAGCCATATAATTTTGATAAACCAGACAAAAACATGCAATGGAGAAAGACTCCCTGTTTAATAAATGGTGTTGGGAAAACTGGCTAGCCATGTGCAGAAAGCAGAAACTGGACCCATTCCTGACACCTTACACTAAAATTAACTCCAGATGGATTAAATACTTAAACATAAGACCTGGCACAATAATAACCCTAGAAGAAAATCTAGGCAAAACAATTCAAAACATAGGAGTACGCAAGAACTTCATGACCAAAACACCAAAAGCATTGGCAACAAAAGCCGAAATAGACAAATGGGACCTAATCAAACTCCACAGCTTTTGCCCGACAAAAGAAACAGTCACCAGAGTGAATCAGCAACCATCAGAATGGAAAGAAATTTTTGCAGTTTACCCACCTGACAACAGGGCTGATATCCAGAATTTATAAGGACTGAAACAGATTTACAGGAAAATAACAAACAAGCCCATTCAGAAATAGGCAAAGGATATAAACAGACACTATACAAAAGAAGACACACATGAGTCCAACAAACACATGAAAAAAATGCTCAACATGACTGGTCATTAGAGAGATGCAAATCAAAACCACATTGAGATACGATCTCATGCCAGTTAGAATGGCGATCATTGAAACATCTGGAGACAAAAGATGCTGAAGAGAATGTGGAGAAATAGGAACACTTCTACACTGTTGGTGGGAGTGTAAATAAGTTCAACCATTGTGGAAGACAGTGTGGCGATTCCTCAAGGACCTAGAAATAGAAATTCCCTTTGACCCAGCAATCCCATTACTGGGTATATATTCAAAGGACTATAAATCTTTCTACTATAAGGACACATGCACACGAATGTTCACTGCAGCACTGTTTACAGTACCAAAGACCTGGAACCAACCCAAATTCCCATCGATGATAGACTGGACTGGGAAAATATGGCACATATACAACATTGATTATTATGCAGAAATCAAAAATGATGAGTCTGTGTCCTTTGTAAGGACATGGATGAATATTGACAACATCATTCTCAGAAAACTGACACAAGAACAGAAAAGAAAATACCGCATATTCACACTCATAGGCGGGTGAGATAAATGAGAACACATGGACACAGGGAAGGGGTCTACTAAACACAGGGGTCTATTGGGGAAAATGATGGAGGGACAGCATTGGGGGGAGCTGGGATGGATAGCCGGGAGAAAAATGCCAAGTGTGGGTGAAAGGAAAAAAGACAGAAAAACGCACTGCCATGTGTGTACCTATGCAAGTATCTTGCACGTTCTGCAAATGTACCCCAAAACCTAAAATGCAGTAAAATTTTTTTTTTTAAAATAACACACACCTATGGAGTAAAATGGGGTATATTACATAAGGCACTCTTTCAGTGTTTCAGTGAATAATATGTATATCTGATAAGTCAGGAATCTCTTTCACAAGGACACTCGTTCAGGGACTTAGTGCATAGTACTCGCCTCAGAAATAGTAAAGGGTCTACTTCAAATAAGTGCACATTCAGAGTCTCTGTATGTAATGCACACATGTGCAATACACAAGAGTCTCTTGTCTATGCCCACTTAGTCAGAGTCTCATTCAATAATACACACCTGAAAAAGAGTTAACAGTCTACTTCATGTAGCCACTCATTTAGAGCTTCTGTGAATAATTCACACTGGAGTAACAGTCGAGCATTTTTCATATGGCCACTCACTATGTGCCTACCTGAATGATACACACCTGGGGAATCCTCAGGATTCTATTTCATATTACCACACATTTAGAAACTTATTGAATAATACACAATGGGGCAATAGTCAGGTGTCTATTCTTTCTGGCCTCTCATTCAAAATTTCAGTGAATAATAAACTTCTATGGAGTAATCAGGGCACTGCTTAAGATAGCCACGAATTAAGTAATTTCCTGAGAGATACACACCTGTGTGATAGGAGTTCATTTCATATGAACTCTAATTCTGGGTATTGCTTTGAAATACACGACTGGGGGAGTGTCAGGAGTCTATTTGGTATGGACACTCAAAAAGAAACTGTTTGAATTATGCTCACATGGAGAATAATCAGGATTCTATGTCATACGGCTACTCATTCAGACACACACTGAATGACCCACATGTGGATTAATGAGATGTCTGTTTTATATGGATGTTCTTTCACAGACTCACTGAATATTACACACTTGTGATATAGTCTGGAGTCTATTGTTTATGGCCACTCATTCAGAGCATCAGTGAATAATCCACACCTGGGGAATTATCAGAAGTCTCTATTCTATGGCCTCTCATCGAGAGCCTCACTAAATGTACAAACCTGGGAAAATAGTCAAGATTTACTTTTATCACCTCATTTAGAGTCTCACTCAATAATGCACACCTGTGGAAAATTATGGAGACTTTTTGATGTGGCCTCTCATTCGGAGTGCCACAAAATAATGTGGTGAATTCAGGAGTCTATTTTATGTAGAAAAATTTTCAGAGCCTTGTGGAATAAAAGACACCCTTGCTAAAGTAAGGCATCTAAATAATATGGCCACATCTTGTAAGCCTCACTGAATAATACACAGCTGCAGAATAATTTTGAGTCTATTTTTGATGAACATTAATTCAGAGCCACGGTGAATAATGCACACACGTGGGGTAGCCAGGAGTCTATTTCATTTGGACACTATTCATAGCCTCAGTGGATAATATGCACGTATGTTTTAGTCAGGATTTTGGTTCATATGGCCACTGAGTCGTAATTTCAGTGAATAATGCACAAATGTAAAGTACACAGCAGTCTATTTTATAGAGCCACTCATTCAGAGATTCACTGAATAATAAAATATTTAAGATAGACAGAATCCTGCTTCACATGGTCACACAATCAGAGCCTCCCTGAGTAACACACACCTGGGGAAGGATTAGGACTCTACTTTATATAGCCTCTCATTTACAGCCTCACCTAATAATGCACACATTTGGAATAAACACTAGTCTATTTTATATGGCCACAAAATCAAAGCCTGAGTGAGTAATACACAACTTTAGAATAGTCACTTGTCTATTCCATATGCCCAAATATTCAAAATCATAGTCAATAATGCACACCTATGGACGAGTCAAAACTCAATTTCATATGGCCAAAGTTTTAGAGCCTTAGTGAATAATAAATACCTGGTTAGAGAGTTATCCAAGATGGCTGATTGCCAACAGCTCGAAATTGTAGCTTCCAGTGAAAGCTCGGAAAACGTGAGGATGCCACATTTTCAGAAGAATTTTCGTCGCCCAGGAACCAGAAGATTTTCAGTGGAGGAGCCCCGCGGGTCGCCAGCGTGACTTCTGTGGCCGATGCAGTCGTTTTATCGTCACCTCGGTGCGGCAGCTCTTCATGCACAGTGAGCGGGACTGGTTACCCTACTGACTGGTGTTTGGAGCTCCAGGAAGGCAGAGCTGCTTGCTGTTGACTCAAGAAGGAAGCCAGACCAGAGATTCCCAGGCAGAAGAGCACCATCAGTCTTTTCACTGCTGTTTTTGCCGGCGCAGTTGGTTGCTCAAATTCCAGCACTGGTAATTAATGAATTGGACATCCTCTCAGGAACTTAATCAGAAAGGCGCTAATTGTAAAGACATCAGATGGATAAAATCATAATAAAGGGGAAAAAACAGCCTAAAAATGCCGAGAAAACTGAAAGTCAGAACCCCTCTCCCTCTACACGGGATAGCAATTCCTCATCAGCAAGGGAACAAGGCCTAATGGAAGAGGACTGTGTTCTAGTATCTGATGTAGGCTTTAAAAGGTGCACGATAAAAATTTGTGGGAGTTGAAACAACTTGTTCTAACCCAATGTAAAGAAACTAAGAACTTTGAAAGAAGGTTAGATGAAATGTTAAAATGAATGGACAATATAGAGAGGAATATACATGAACTAATGAAATTGAAAAATACAACATGGGGGACTTGTAAGATGGCGTCGTAGAAGCGACTAAGGTTTGCAGCTCTCTGTGAAGGCGCAGAGGGTGAGTCCTAGCCGCATTCTCGGATGGATATTTTTTGCCCACAGAGCATTGAAAATCCCAGGTGTGGGAGAGACACGGGACGCTAGTACAGCTGGCTAGCATAGCCGGCTCTTGTGGCCACTTCGGCTGGTGCTGCAGCAGGACCCAGCACGGAACTCCCTGGTCTGGGTGCCCTGTTAAACTGGCAATCTGAGATTTGGAAGGGCAGATTGGCATGTCCATCTGATTGAATGGGACTTGGACAATGAGCCAGTTCAGGAGTTTCCTGGGAAGCGTGATGTGAGCCAGTGCAGTGGGCAGCGGCACGGGAGATTGCACATATCCCAGTGCCCTATTGGCAGGCTACTGGGGCGCCAGTGAGAGAGTCGACCTTTCAGTTTGGGGAGAGGAAGAGAGAGAGAGGACAAACTCTGAGGCAGGGAGCTGGGTTGATCGGGCTCAGCGGGTCCCACCCTCATGGGGACAAGCAGGGCAGTGACTGGAGGCACTTGGGGCTGAGAGTTGTGCTGACAGCATCTAGGATGGTGCAGCACGGTGAGGGAGGGGCGTCGACATTACTGACACAATCCATCCCTACTAAAGTACCGCCCAGGGCTGATGCAGCCTGCCATTGTTGAGGCAACCTGCCATAACAGAGAGACTCCGCCAGGAGGGGGGAGCGCTCCACAGCAGAAGGGAGCCCAGCAGCAACAGGGCGGACCGGCGCTAGCAGGTCAGAGACCCGGCAGGCAAATAGTGAACAGACTGCCTTCTAGTGGGGCAGGACAGTGCAACAGATACTCATAAAGAAAGCACCAAGTCCCTGAGACAGAGCATCTAAGGGGGGAACAAAAAAGGGTGGTGTTTTATGAGTTCTATTGCACCAGACATAAAAAACCTCTCAACAAACCTGAATGAACAACGGAGCTCACAGCTCAGCACTGGAGCTCCTATAAAGCACAGACCGTCTCTTCAAGCAGCTCCCTGACCCATGTATATCCAAAGAGTCACCCCAAAAAAAGGACTAATCAGACTGACATTTGGTGGGCATCATTCTGGAACAAAGACAGAAAAAGAAGAAACTGGTATCATCCCTCACTGTTCCACAGCTGCTACAGGTATACCCCAGAAAAGCAGGGCCTGGAGTGGACCTGACCACTCATACAGCAGAGGGGCTTGACCACTAGAAGGAAAATAAAATAACAGAAATACTTCATCATCAACAATCTCAGCATCCACACAGAGACCCAATTGAAAAATCAGCAACTACTAAGACGACAGGTGGATAAATCCATAAAGATGGGAAGAAACCAGTGCAAAAAGGAGGAAAACACCCGAAACCAAAACACCTCACCTCCTACAAAGGACCAAAACTCCTCATCAGCAAGGGAACAAAGCTGGAGGGAGAATGAGTGTGACGAAATGATGGAATCAGACTTCAGAAAGTGGATAATGAGAAACTTCAGGGAGCTAAAAAAAAAAGTTCTAAATCAGTGCAAAGAAACTAAGAACCTTGAAAAAAGATTTGAAAGAAGATTCGAGGAATTGATAACAAGAATGGACAACTTAGAGAGGAATATGAATGAATTCAAGGAGCTGAAAAACACAACATGAGAACTTCGCGAAGCATGCACAAGTATCAACAGCCGAATTGACCAAGCAGAAAAAAGAATATCAGAAGTTGAAGATCAACTCAATCAAAAAAAACGAGATACCAAGATTAAAGAAAAAAGCACAAAAAAGAATGAACAAAATCTCCAAGAAATATGGGACTATGTGAAGAGACCCAACCTACGTTTGATAGGTGTACCAGTATGTGACGAAGAGAATGAATCCAAGCTGGAAAACACTCTACAGGATATTATCCAGGAAAATTTCCCCAACCTAGCAAGACAGGTCAATACTCAACCCCTGGAAATACAGAGAACACCACAAAGATACTCCGCAAGAAGAGGAACCCCAAAGCACATAATCGTCAGATTCACCAGGGTTGAAATGAAGGTAAAATACTAAGGGCAGCCAGAGAGAAAGATCAGGTCAACTACAAAGGGAAGCCCATCAGACTCACAGCAGATCTCTCGGCAGAGACTCTACAAGCCAGAAGAGACTGGGGGCCAATATTCAACATCCTTAAAGAAAAAAACTTTCAACCCAGATTTTATATCCAGCCAAAGTGGGCTTCATAAGTGAAGGAAAAATAAAATGCTTCATGAACAAGCAAGTAGTAAGAGATTTTTCACCACTAGGCCTGCTTTACAACAGCTCCTGAAAGAGGCACTACAAATAGAAAGAAACAACCAGTACCAGCCATCCTAAAAGCCTACCAAATGCTAAAGACCGTCAACAAAATGAAGAATCTACATGAACCAATGGGCAAAATAGCCAGCTAGCATCAAAATGGCAGTATCAAATACACACATAACAATATTAACCCTAAATGTAAATGGGCTAAATGGACCAGTCAAAAGACACAGACTGGCAAATTGGATAAAAAACCCAAACCCATGAGTGTGCTGTATCCAGGAAACCCACCTCACACGCAAAGATACACAAAGGCTCAAAATAAAAGGATGGAGGAAGATTTACCAAGCAAATGGAGAGCAAAAAAAAAGCAGGAGTTGCAATTCTCGTCTCTGATAAAAATAGACTTTAAAGCAACAACAATCAAAGGGACAAAGGAGGTCATTACATAATGGTAAAATGATCAATAAAACAAGAAGAGCTAATGATTGTAAATATATATGGACCCAATGTAGAAGCACCAAGATATATAAGGCCATTTCTTAATGACTTACAAAGAGACTTAGACTTCCACACAATAATAATGGGAGACTTTAACACTTCACTGTCAATAGCAGACAGATCAACCAGACAGAAAATTAACAAGGATATCCAGGACTTGAACTCAGACCTGGATCAAGCAAACCTGATAGACATTTACAGAACTCTCCACCCCAAATCCACACAATATAAATTCTTCTCGGCACCACATTACACCTACAACAAAATTGACCACATAATTGGAAGTAAAGCACTGCTCAGCAAATGCAAAAAAAAAAAAAAATGACATCATAACAAACAGTCTCTCAGACCATAGTGCAACCAAGTTGGAACTCAGAATTTAGAAAATAACTCAGAACCGCACAGCTTCATAGAAACTGAACAACTGGCTCTTGAATGTCGATTGGACAAACAATGAAATGAAGGCAGAAATAAAGAAGTTCTTTGAAACCAAACAGAATGAAGACACAATGTACCAGAATCTCTGGGACACATTTAAAGCAGTCTGTAGAGGAAAATATATAGCAATAAGTGCCCACATGAGAAGAGTGGAGAGATCCAAAAATCACACCCTATCGTCAAAATTAAAAGAGCTAGAGGAGCAAGATCAAAAAAGCTTAAAACCTAGTCGAAGACAAGAAATAACTAAGATCAGAGCAGAACTGAAGGAGATAGAGACAAGAAAAACCCTTCAAAAAATCAATAAATCAAAGAGCTGGTTTTCCGAAAAGATCAACAAAATAGACAGACCACTAGCCAGACTGATAAAAAAGAAAAGAGAGAACAACCAAATAAATGCAATAAAAAACGATAATGGGGAAATCACCACAGATTCCACAGAAATTCAAACCATCATCAGAGAATACTACAAACAACTCTATGCACATAAACTAGTAAACCAGGAAGAAATGAATAAATTCCTGGATGCCTGTGTCCTCCCAAGCCTAAACCAGGAGGAAGCTGAAACTATGAATAGACCAATAACAAGGTCTGAAGTTGAGTCAGCAATTAAGAGCCTACCACACAAAAAAAGCCCAGGTCCAGATGGGTTCACAGCTGAATTCTACCAGACACACAAAGAGGACCTGGTACCATTACTTCTGAAACTATTCCAAAGAAGGCAAAAAGAGAGAACCCTTCCGAAATCATTTTACGAGACGAACTTCATCCTGATACCAAAACCCGGCAGAGACTCAAGAAGAAAAGAAAACTTCAGGCCAATATCCATGATGAACATAGATGTAAAAATCTTCAATAAAATGCTGGCAAACCGATTGCAACAACACATTAAAAAACTTATCCATCATGATCAAGTAGGATTCATCCCAGGGATTCAAGGCTGGTTCAACATACACAATTCTATAAATGTAATTCACCACATAAACAGAAGCAAAAACAAAAATCACATGATTATCTCAATTGACGCAGAGAAGGCATTTGACAAAATTCAACAGCATTTTATGCTAAAAACGCTCAATAAACTTGGTATTGATGGAACATATCTCAAAGTAATAAAAGCTATTTATGAAAAACCAACAGCCAATATCATACTTAATGGGCAAAAACTGGAAACATTCTTATTGAAATCCGGCACAAGACAAGGATGCGCTCTCTCACCACTCCTTTTCAACATAGTACTGGAAGTTCTAGCCAGAGCAATCAGGCAAGAAAAAGAAATAAAGGATATTCATATAGGCAAAGTGGAAGCCAAATTGTCTCTATTTGCAGACGACATGATAGTATATTTAGAAGACCCCATCACCTAAGCCCAAAAGATCCTGCAACTGATAAGCTACTTCAGTAAAGTCTCAGGATATAAAATCAATCTTCAAAAATTACAAGCATTCCTATACACCAATAACAGACTTAAAGAGAACAAAATCAAGAACGAACTGCCATTAACAATTGCTACAAAAAAAAAATAAAATACCTAGGAATACAACTCACCAGGAATGTAAGGGACCTCTTTAAGGAAAACTACAGACCACTGCTCAACGAAATAAGAGAGGACACAAACAGATGGAGAAACATTACATGTTCGTGGATAGGAAGAATCAATATCGTGAAAATGGCTATACTGCCCAAAGTAATTTACACAATCAATGCTATCCCCATCAAACTACCATTGAATTTCTTGACAGAACTGGAAAAAACCACATGAATTTCACATGGAACCAAAAAAGAGCCAGGATAGCCAAGTCAATTCTAAGGAAAAAGGACACAGCGGGAGGCATCACACTACCAGACTTTAAACTATACTACAAGGCTACAATAATCAAAACAGCATGGTACTGGTACCAAAACAGAGATATAGACCAATGGAACAAAACAGAGGAATCGGAGGCAACACAACGTATCTACAACCATATTATCTTTGATAAACCAGACAAAAATAAGCAATGGGGAAATGATTCCCTATTTTATAAATGGTGTTGGTAAAACTGGCTAGCCCTGTGCAGAAAGCAGAAACTGGACTCCTTCCTGACACCTTACACTAAAATTAACTCCAGATGGATTAAAGACTTAAAAGTAAGACCTCACACCATAAAAACCCTAGAAGAAAATCTAGGCAGAACCATTCAGGACTTAGGAATAGGCAAGGACTTCATGAACAAAACACCAAAAGCATTGACAACAAAAGCCAAAATAGGCAAATGGGACCTAATCAAACTCCACAGCTTCTGCCCAGCAAAAGAAACTGTCACTAGAGTGAATCGGCAACCATCAGAATGGGAAAAAATTTTTGCAGTTTACACATATGACAACGGTCTGATATCCAGAATTTACAAAGAACTCAAACAGATTTACAGGAAAAAAACAAACAAGCCCATTCAAAAATGGGCAAAGGATATGAACAGACACTTTACAAAAGAAGACATACACGAGGCCATTAAACATATGAAAAAATGCTCATCTTCACTGGTCATTAGAGAGTTGCAAATGAAAACCACATTGAGATACCATCTCACGCCCGTTAGAATGGCGATCATTAAAAAATCTGGAGACAGCAGATGCTGGAGAGCCTGTGGAGAAATAAGAACACTCTTGCACTGTTGGTGGGAGTGTAAATTATTTCAACCATTGTGGAAGACAGTGTGGAGATTCCTCCGGGACCTAGAAATAGAAATTACATTTGACCCAGCAATCCCATTACTGGATATATATCCAAAGGACTATAAATCTTTCTACTATAAGGACACATGCACACGAATGTTCATTACAGCATTGTTTACAATAGCAAAGAACTGGAACCAAACCAAATGCCCAACGATGATAGACTGGACTGGAAAAATGTGGGACATATACACCATGGAATATTATGCAGCAATCAAAAATGATGAGTTTCTCTCCTTTGTAAGGACATGGATGAATCTGGAGAACATCATTCTCAGCAAACTGACACAAGAACAGAAAAAGGAATACCTCATATACTCACTCATCGGTGGGTGAGAGAAATGAGAACACATGGACAAAGAGAGGCGGTCTACTGTACACTGGGGTCTATTGGGGGGAATGGGGGAGGGGCAGCGTGTGGGGGCAGGGGAGGGATGGCCTGGGGATGAATGACAAGTGTGGGTGAAGGGGAGGAAGGCAGCAAAACACACTGCCATGTGTGTACCTATGCAACTATCTTGCACGTTCTGCACATGTACCCCAAAACCTACAATGCAATAAAAATTTTTAAAAAATACAACATGAGAAGTTAGTAAAATATGCACAAGTTTGAATAGCCAAATTGATCAAGCAGAAGAAAGGATATCAAAGGTCGAAAACCAAATTAATGAAATGGAACGAGAAGACAAGTATAGAATAAAAGGATAAAAAGGAATGAGCAAAATCTCCAAGAATTATGGGACTATGTGAAAAGACCTAATATACGTTTGATTGGTGTACCTGAATGTGATGGAGAGAATGAATCCAAGTTGGAAAATACTCTTCAGGACATTATCCAGGAGAATTTTCCCAATCTAGCAATGCAGGATATTATTCAACCTCAGGTAATACAGAGAACACCACAAAGATATTCCTTAAGAAGAGCAACCCCAAGGCACATAATCATTAGATTCACCAGGGTTTAAACAAAGGAGAAAATACTAAGGGCAGGCAGAAAGAAAGGTCAGGTTACCCAGGAAGGGAAGCCTATTTGACTTACAGCAGATCTCGCAGCAGAAACCCTACAAGCCAGAAAAGAGTGGGGGCCGATATTTAACATTTTTAAAGAACAGAACTTTCAGCCCAGAATTTCATATCCTGCCAAACTAAGCTTCACAATTGAAGGAAAAATAAAATCTTTTATGAACAAGCAAGTACTCAGAGATTTTATTACCACCAGGCCTGCTTTACAAAAACTTCTGAAAGAAGCATTACACACAGCAAGGAACAACCAGTATTAGCCTTTCTAAAAATGTACCAAAAAGTAAAGAGCATCAACATAAAGAAGAATTTACATCAACAAATGTATAAAATAGACAGTTAACATCAAATGGCAGTAATCTTAAATTGAAATCGACCAAATTCCTCAATCAAAAGATACACCCAAAACCTAACGGTATACTACATCCAGACCCATTTCATATCCAAAGATACACAAAGACTAAAAACAAAGGGTTGGAGAAAAATTTACCAACCAAATGGAGAACAAAAAAAAAATAAGTAAACAAAACGGAGTTTCAATTCATGCATTTGATAAAACAGATTTCAAACCAACAAAGATAGAGTGGTATAAGGATCAATGCAACAATAAGAGCTAATGATCCTAACACCCAGATACATAAGACTCATAAAGATATTTAGACTCAATGAGACAGAAAATTAATAAGGATACCCAGAATCTGAACTCAGATCTGTAACAAGTAAACTTAATAAGCACTTGTAGAGCTCTCCACTTTAGATACATAAAATATACATTCTCCACGTTAAATACACAAAACAATAATCAGCCATTATTAATACCCATTCATAGAATAAAGCAATATTCCTGTTCTCTCTCCCTTTCTTCCTCTTTTTTCCTTTCCTTCTTAAAAAAATGCTTCATACATTTTATCATCAGTAATATATCAAATTCACATTGCAGATCTCGATTTCATCCCTTCTGGACTCCCTATGTTCATGACAGCCAATTCCAACAGTTCATCAAGCTTCCAACTCTACAAAACCTAAAAAAATAAATAAATAAAATAAATACCTGGGAAATACTCAGGACCTTATTACATATGGCATCTATTAAAGAGATTCATTGAATAATGAACACCTGTATTGTACTCAGAATTCTATTTCGTATAGCCACATATTGAGAACTTAACTGAATAACATACACCTTGTGAAAAGTCAAAATTCTATTTCGTATATCCACTCATTTAGATACCGAATGTAAAAAAAGCACACCTGCGGAGTATTCAGGAGTCTCTTTTTTTATGGCCACTCATTCAGAGCCTCCCAGAATAATACAGAACTATGGAAATTCAGGAGTGTATTTTCCATGGCCACTTATTCAGAACCTCATTGAAGAATCATATATATCTGGAAAATACCCAGGATTCTATTATATATAGCCACTTGTTCAGAGACTCATTGAAGAATGCCCACGTGAAGAATAGTTTGCAGGCTCTTGGCTATTACCGTACACACAGCGACTCAGTGAAAACTGCACAGCTGAGAAATAATCAAGAGGATAGAGTCCTGAGTCTCTTTTATGTGGTAACTCGTTCAGAAACTCACTGAAGAATACCCACCTTGGAAATAGTCAGAGTCCAGGTCATATGGCCACTCAACCAGAGCATTAACAAATAATGCACAATGGAGCAATTGTAAGGAGTCTATTTCATATGGCCTCTCTTTGAGATCTAAAGTGTGTAAGAAACTACTGTGGAGTAGTCTGGACCCTCTTTAAGGTAGCCAAAAATTACGCAGCTAAGTGAATGATACACACATGTGTGATGATCAGAAGACTTTTGGTATGGACACTCATACAGCACCTCTTCGAATACTGCACATTTGGGGAAAAATCACTAGTCTATTTCATATGGTGATTCGTTTGGAGAGTCAAAAAATAACTTACACCTGTGCAGTAAAATGGGGTCTATTACATAAGACCACTCTTTCAGTGTATCAGTCAATAATATGTATATCTGATAAGTCAGTAATCTCTTTCACATGGCCAATCTTTCAGGGATTCATTGCATAAAACTCCCCTCAGAAATAGTCAAGGGTCTACTTCAAATAAGTACACATTCAGAGTCTCTGTAAGTAATGCACACATGGGCAATACACAAGAATCTCTTTCCTTTTTTATTTCTGTTTTTTTAATTTTTTAAATTTTTATTGCATTATAGGTTTTGGGGTACATGTGCAGAACGTGCAAGGTTGTTGCATAGGTACACACATGACAGTGTGTTTTACTGTCTTCCTCCCCTTCACCACCACTTGGCATTTATCGCCAGGCTATTCCTCCCCAGCCCCCCCTCTATCTCTCCCCCATTCCCCCCATAGACCCCAGTGTTTAGTAGACCGCCTCCCTGTGTCCTGTTCTCATTTTTCTCACCAGCCTATGTGTGAGAATATGCGGTATTTCTTATTGTTCTTGTGTCAGCTTGCTGAGAATGATGTTCTCCAGATTCATCCATGTCCTTACAAAGAACAAAAACTCATCATTTTTTATTGCTGCATAATATTCCATGGTGTATATGTGCCACATTTTCCTATTCCAGTTTATCATCGATGGGCATTTGGTTTGGTTCCAGGTCTTTGCTATTGTAAACAGGGCTGCAATGAACATTCCTGTGCATGCGTCCTTATAGTAGAACAATTTATAGTCCTTTGGATATATACTCAGTAATGGGAATGCTGGGTAAAATGAAATTTCTATTTCTAGGTCCTTGAGGAACCACCACACTGTCTTCCACAATGGTTGAACTAATTTACCCTCCCACCAACAGTGTAAGAGTGTTCCTATTTCTCCACATCCTCTCCAGCATCTGCTGTCTCCAGATTTTTTAATGATCACCATTCTAACTGGCGTAAGATGGTATCTCAATGTGGTTTGGTTTGCATCTCTCTAGTGACCAGTGATGAGTATTTTTTCATGTGTTTGTTGGCCTCATGTATGTCTTCTTTTGTAAAGTGTCTGTTCATATCCTTTGCCCATTTTTGAATGGGCTTGTTTGTTTTTTCCTGTAAATCTGTTTGACTTCTTTATAAATTCTGGATATCAGCGTTTTGTTAGATGCATAAATTGAAAAAAAATTTCCCATTCTGATGGTTGCTGATTCAATCTAGTGATTGTTTCTTTTGTTGTGCAGAAGCTGTGGAGTTTGATTAGGTCCCATTTGTCTATTTTGGCTTTGGTTGCCAATGCTTTTGATGTTTTGGTCATGCAATCCTTGCCTATTCCTATGTCCTGAATGGTTTTTCCTAGATTGTCTTCTAAGGTTTTTATGGTGCCAGGTCTTATGTTTAAGTCTTTAATCCATCTGGAGATAATTTTACTGTAAGGTGTCAGGAAGGGGTCCAGTTTCTGCTTTCTGCACATGGCTAACCAGTTTTTCCAACACCATTTATTACGCTGCGAATCCTTTCCCCATTGCTTATTTTTGTCTTGTTTATCAAAGATTATATGGTTGTAGATATGTTGTGTTGCCTCCAATGCCTCTGTTCTGTTCCATTGGTCTATATCTCTGTTTTGGTACCAGTACCATGCTGTTTTGATTACTGTAGCCTTGTAGTATTGTTTGAAGTCTGGTAGTGTGATGCCTCCCGCTGTGTTCTTTTTGCTTATAATTGACTTGGCTATGCGGGCTCTCTTTGTGTTCCATATGAAGTTCATGGTGGTTTTTTCCAGTTCTGTGAAGAAATTCGATGGTAGTTTGATGGGGATAGCATTGATTATGTAAATTACTTTCGGCAGTATAGCCATTTTCACGATATTGATTCTTCCTAACCACGAACATAGAATGTTTCTCTATCTGTTTGTGTCCTCTCTTATTTCGTTGAGCGGTGTTTTGTAGTTTTTTTTATAGAGGTCCCTTATGTTTTTTGTGAGTTGTATTCCTAGGTATTTTACTTTCTTTGTAGCAATTGTGAAAGGCAGTTCATTTTTGATTTGGTTCTCTTTAAGTCTGTTATTTGTGTATAGGAATGCTTGTGATTTTTTGCACATTGATTTTATATCCTGAGACTTTACTGAAGTTGATTATCAGTTTCAGGAGTTTTTGAGCTGAAGAAATGGGTTATTGTAGGTATACTATCAATGTGGTCTGCAAATAGAGACAATTTGGCTTCCACCTCTTTTATTTGAATACGCTTTATTTCTTTTTCTTTCCTGATTGCTCTGGCTAGATCTTCAAGGACTATGTTGAATAGGAGTGGTAAGAGAGGGCATCCTTGTCTATTGCTGGATTTCAAAGGGAATGTTTCCAGTTTTTGCCCATTAAGTATGATATTGGCTGCTGGTATGTCGCAGATAGCTTTTATTACTTTGAGATATGTTCCATCAATACCAACTTTATTGAGGGTTGTTAGCATCAAGCGTTGTTGAATTTTGTCAAATGCCTTCTTTGCATCAATTGAGATAATCATGTGGTTTTTGTTTTTGCTTCTGTTTATGTGGCGAATTACATTTATAGACTTGCATATGTTGAACTAGTCTGGCATCCACGGGATGTATCCTATCTGATCTTGATGGATAAGATTTTAGTGTGCTGTTGCAATCGGTTTGCTCGGATTTTATTGAAGATTTTTGCATCTATATTCATCATGGATATTGGCCTGAAGTTTTCTTTTCTTGTTGAGTCTCTGCCGGGTTTTGGAATCAGGATGATGTTGGTCTCATAAAATGATTTGGAAGGGGTTCCCTCTTTGGAATTATTTAGAATAGCTTCAGAAAAAATGGTGCCAGATCCACTTTGTGTGTCTTGTGGAATTTGGCTGTGAACCCATCTGGACCTGGGCTTTTTTTGTGTGGTAGGCTCTTAATTGCTGCCTCAACTTCAGACCTTGTTATTGGTCTATTCATAGTTTTGGCTTCCTCCTGGTTTAGGCTTGGGAGGATACAGGCGTCCAGGAATTTATCCATTTCTTCCTGGTTTCCTAGTTTATGTGCATAGAGTTGTTTGTAATATTCTCTGATGATGGTTTGAATTTCTGTGGAATCTTTGGTGATTTTCCCATTATTGTATTTTATTGCATCTGTTAGGTTGTTCTCTCTTTTCTTTTTTATCAGTCTGGCTAAAGGTCTGTCTTTTTTGTTGATCTTTTCGAAAAACGATCTCTTGGATTTATTGATTTATTGAAGGGTTTTTCTTTTCTCTATCTCCTTCAGTTCTGCTCTGATCTTAGTTATTTCTTGTCTTCATCTAGGTTTTGAGTTTTTTTGATCTTGGTCCTCTAGCTCTTTCAATTTTGACAATGTGCTGTCAATTTTGGATCTATCCACTCTTCTCATGTGGGCACTTATTGTTATATATTTTTCTCTACAGACTGCTTTAAATGTGTCTCAGAGATTCTGGTACGTTGTGTCTTCGTTCTCGTTGGTTTTGAAAAACTTCTTTATTTCTGCCTTCATTTCATTGTTTATCCAATCAACATTCAAAAGCCAGTTGTTCAGTTTCCGTGAAGCTGTGAGGATCTGAGTCATTTTCTGAATTCTGAGTTCCAACTTGATTGCACTATAATCTGAGAGACCATTATGATTTCAGTTGCTTTGCATTTGCTGAGGAGTGCTTTACTTCCAATTATGTGGTCAATTTAGGAGTAGGTGTGATGTGGTGCTTAGAAGAATATATATTCTGTGGATTTTGGGTGGAGAGTTCTGTAAATGTCTATCAGGTTTGCTTGTTCCAGGTCTGAGTTCAAGTCCTGGATATCCTTGTTAATTTTATCTATCTGATATTGACAGATAAAATAGTGGAGTGTTAAAGTCACCTACTATTATTGCGTGGGAGTCTCTCTTTGTAAGTCATTAAGAACTTGCCTTATATATCTGTGTGCTCCTGCCTTGTGTCTATATATATTTAGGATCGTTAGCTCTTCTTGTTGTGTTGATACTTTTACCGTTATGTAATGACGTTCTTTGTCCCTTTTGATCTTTGTTGCTTTAAAATCTATTTTATCAGAGACAAGAATTGCAACTCCTGCTTTTTTTGCTCTCCATTTGCTTGATAAATCTCTCTCCATCCCTATATTTTGAGCCTTTGTTTATTCTTGCATGTGAGGTGGGTTTCCTGGATACAGCACACCAATGGGTTTTGGTTTTTTATCCAATTTGCCAGTCTGTGTCTTTTGATTGGTGCATTTAGCCCTTTTACATTTAGGGTTAATATTGTTATGTGTGAATTTGATACTGCCATTTTGATGCTAGCTGGCTGTTTTGCCCATTGGTTCATGTAGATTCTTCATTTTGTAGATGCTCTTTAGCGTTTGGTATGCTTTAAGATGGCTGGTACTGGTTGTTTCTTTCTATGTGTAGTGCCTCTTTCAGGAGCTCTTGTAAAGCAGGCCTAGTGGTGACAAAATCTCTGAGTACTTGGTTGTTGGCAAAAGATTTTATTCTTCCTTCACTTATAAAGCTCAGTTTGGCTGGATATGAAATTCTGGATTGAAAGTTCTTTTCTTTAAAGATGTTGAATATTGGCCCCCAGTCTCTTCTGGCTTGTAGAGTCTCTGCCGAGAGATCTGCTGTGAGTCTGATGGGCTTCCCTTTGTGGGTGACCCGACCTTTCTCTCTGGCTGCCCTTAGTATTTTCTTCTTCATTTCAACCCTAGTGAATCTGATGAATATTTGCCTTGTGGTTGCTCTTATTGCAGAGTATCTTTGTGGTGTTCTCTGTGTTTCCTAGAGTTGAGTATTGACCTGTCTTGGTAGGTTGGGAAAATATTCCTGGATAATATCTTGAAGAGTATTTTCCAGCTTGGATTCATTCTCTTCTTCACATTCTGGTACACCTATCAAACGTAGGTTGGGTCTCTTCACATAGTCCCACATTTCTTGAAAATTTTGTTCATTCCTTTTTGTGCTTTTTTCTTTAATCTTGGTTTCTTGTTTTATTTCATTGAGTTGATCTGCGACTTCTGATATTCTTTCTCCTGCTTGGTCAATTCGGCTGTTGAAGCTTGTGCATGCTTCACGAAGTTCTCATGTTGTGTTTTTCAGTTCCTTCAATTCATTCATATTCCTCTCTAAGTTGTCCATTCTTGTTATCATTTCCTCGCATCTTTTTTCAATTATTTTTCAAGATTCTTAATTTCTTTGCACTGATTTCTAACACGTTCTTTTAGGTCACGGAAGTTTCTCATCCACTTTCTGACGTCTGTTTTCATCATTTCGTCAGACTCATTGTCCATCCATCTTGTTCAATTGCTGGTGAGGAGTTTTGGTTCTTTGTAGGAGGTGAAGTGTTTTGGTTTCAGGAGTTTTCCTCCTTTTTGCGCTGGTTTCTCCCCATCTTTATGAATGTATCCACCTGTCTTCTTAGTAGTTGCTGATTTTTGAATTGTGTCTCTGTGTGGATGCCCAGATTGTTGATGATGAGGTATATCTGTTTCTTAGTTTTCCTTCTAATAGTCTATCCCCTCTCCTGTAAGAGTGCTAAGGTCCGCTCCAGGCCCTCCTTGTCTGGGGTACACCTGTAGCAGCTGCGGAACAGTGAGGGATGCTACCAGTTTCTTCTTCTTCTATCTTTGTTTCAGAATGATGCCCGCCAAATGTCAGTCTGATTATTCCTTTTTGGGGGTGACTCTTTGAATATACAGGGGTCATGGAGCTGCTTGAGTAGATGGTCTGTGCTTTATAGGAGCTCCAGTGCTGAGCTGTGAGCTCCGTTGTTCATTCAGAATTGTTGGGAGGATGTGTTAATGTCTGCTGCAACAGAACTCATAAACGCCCCCTTTTTTTTCCCTTCGATGCTCTGTCTCAGGAAGTTGGGGTTTTCCTTATAAGTATCTGTTGCACTTTCCTGCCCGGTTAGGAGGTTGTCTATTCACTATTTGCCTGCAGAGGCTTTGCCCTGCTAGCGTGGGTCTGCCCTGATGCCATGGGACACCATTCTTCTGTGGTGCACTCCGCCCTGCTGGCTGAGTCTCTCTGTTATGGCGGGTTTCCTCGGAAACGGCAGGCTGTGTCAGGACTGGGAGGTACTTCAGTAGGGGTGGATTGCATCTGTAGTGGCGGACGCCCCTCTGCCACTGGGCTGCATCGTCCTAGATTCAATATTCAACTGTGCCAGCAGCAAAACTCTTAGCCCCCAGCGCCTCCAATCACTGCCCTGCTTGTCCCCATGAGGGTGGGACCCGCCGAGCCCGATCACCCAGCTCCCTGCCTTAGAATCCGTCCTCTCTCTCTCTCTTCCTCTCCCTGAGTGAATGGTCGACTCTCTCATTGGCTCCCCAGTAGCCTGCCAATAGGTCACTGGCATCCCATCGATTTCCCATGCCCCTGCCCACTGCACCAGCTCAGATCACGTTTCCCAGTAATCTCCTGGTCTGGCTCATTGTTTAAGTCCCGTTCAATCAGATGGACATGCCAATCTGCCCTTCCAAATCTCATATTGCCTGTTTAACAGGGCACCCAGACCAGTGAGTTTTGTGCCGGGTGCCACTTCACTGCAGCGCTGGCCAAACTGTCCACGCGAGCTGGCTATGGCAGCGGCACATGTCTCTCCCACACCTGGGACTTTCAACGTTCTGTGGGCAAAAAAGGTCCATCCAAGAGTCCGGCTAGGACTCACCATCTAGGCCTTCACTGAGAGCTGCAATCCTGAGTCCCCTCTATGATGCCATCTTGGAAGATCCTCCCTTGGTTTCTCTTTTTATTTCATTGAGTTGATCTTCGACTTCTGATATTCTTTCTTCTGCCTGGTCAATTTGGCTGTTGAAACTTGTGCATGCTTCGTGAAGTTCTCATGTTGTGTTTTTCAGCTCCTTCAATTCATTCATATTCCTTTCTAAGTTGTCCATTCTTGTTATCATTTCCTCGAATCTTTTTTCCAGGTTCTCAGTTTCTTTGCATTGATTTAGAACATGTTCTTTTAGCTCACTGAAGTTTCTCATTATCCACCTTCTGAAGTATGATTCCATCATTTTGTCACTCTCATTCTCCATCCAGCTTTGTTCCCTTGCTGGTGAGGAGTTTTGGTCCTTTGTAGGAGGTGAGGTGTTTTTGTTTCGGGTGTTTTCCTCATTTTTGCGCTGGTTTCTTCCCATCTTTGTGGATTTATCCACCTGTCATCTTAGTAGTTGCTGACTTTTCGATTGGGTCTATGAGTGGATGCCCAGATTGTTGATGATGAAGTATTTCTGTTATTGAGTTTTCCTTATAGCGATTTAGCTCCTCTGCTGTAAGAGTGCTGAGTTCCACTCCAGGCCCTGCTTGTCTGGGGTACACCTGTAGCAGCTGCAGAACAGTGTGGGAAGCTACCAGTTTCTTCTTCTGCTATCTTTGACCCAGAGGGATGCCCGCCAAATGTCAGTCTGATTAGTCCTTTATTGAGGTGGCTCTTTAGATATACAGGGGTCAGGGAGCTGATTGAGGAGATGGTCTTTTCTTTATAGGAGCTCCAGTGCTGAGCTGTGAGCTCCGTTGTTCATTCTGGGTTGTGGGTGAATGTGTCTGCTGCAGCAGAAATTATAAAACCCCCTTTTTTTTCCTTCAGGTGCTGTGTCTCAGGGAGTTAGGGCTCTCTTTATGAGTGTCTGTTGCACTGTCCTGCCCAGCTAGGAGGCAGTGTATTCACTATTTGCCTGCCAGGGCTCTGACCTGCTAGCGCGGATCTGCCCTGATGCCACGCGGCTCCGTTCTACTGTGGTGCGCTCTTCTCTGTTGGCAGCATCTCTCTGTTATGGCTGGTTGCCTCAGCAATGGCAGGCTGCGTTAGCAGTGGGCGGTACCTCAGTAGGGGCGAATTGTGTCAGTAGTGGCGGAGGCCCCTCCGCCACCGAGCTGCACCAATTATATTCAGCTGACCCCAGAGCAAAACTCTCAACCCCGATCACGTCAAATCTCTATGCTGCTTGTCCCCATGAGGGTGGGACCCACCGAGCCCAATCACCTCTCTCTCTGCCTCAGAGACCCTCCTCTCTCACTCTTTCTTTTTCTTTCCAAATTGAATGGTTGACTCTCTCACAGGCACCCCAGTCACCTGCTGATTGGCCCCTGGGATCCATGCAATCTCCCCTGCAGTGGCCCACTGCACTGGAACAAATCGCTTTTCCTAGGAATCTCCAGGTCTGGCTCAACATCCAAGTCCTGTTCAATCAAATGGACATGTTAATCTGCCCTCCCAAAACTCAGATTGCCAGTTTAACAGGGCACCCAGACTAGTGAGCTTTGTGCAGGCTGCCACTGCTCCATGGCGTGGCGCCAGTCAAGACAGCCACACAAGCGGGCTGCGCTGCTCTCCTGTGTCTGTCCTAAAACTGAAAATTTGCCAGTTCTGTGGGCTACAAAAGTCCGTCTGAAAATGCAGCTAGCACTCACCCTCTGTGACTTCACTGAGAGCTGAAATCCTGAGTTGTTTCTATGGCAGCATCTTAAAAACGTTCACCAAGGATTCTATTATATATAGCCACTTATTCAGAGACTCAGTGAATAATGCACACCTGGGGAATAGTCTGGAGACAATTTGATATGACCGTTCACCCAGTGACTCAGTGAAAAATGCACAACTGAGAAATAGTAAAGAGGAAAGAGTCATGAGTCTATTTTATGTGGTAACTCATTCAGAAACTCACTGAAGAATACCCAACTTGAAAATAGAGTCCAGGTCGTATGGCCACTCAATCAAAGTATTATCAAAAAATGCACAATGTGGCAATAGTAAAACGTCTATTTCATATGGCCTCTCATTTAGAGCCTCAGCGAATAATGCACACGTGTGGAATAGACAATATTCTATTTTATATGGCCACAAAATCAAAGCCTGAGTGAGTAATATGCAACTTTAGAATAGTCACAAGTCTATTCCGTATGCCCAAATATTCAAAGTCAGATTCAATAATACTCACCTGTGTACTAGACAAAAAGCAATTTCATATGGCCAAAGTTTTAGAGCCTCCGTAAATAATACATACCTGGGGAATACACAGGACGCTATTACGTATGGCACATATTTCAAAGATTCATTTAATACGGAACACCTGTATTGTAGTCAGAATTCTATTTCATATAGCCACATATTCAGAAGCTAACTGAAAGACATATGCCTTAGGGAAAGTCAGGATCCTATTTAATAAAGCCACATATTCAGAACGTAACTGAATAACATACACCTTGGGGAAAGTCAGGATTCTATTTTCTATAGCCACACATTTAGATACCAAATGTAAAAACGCACACCTGTGGAGTATTCAGGAGTCTCTCTTTTATGACCAGTCATTCAGAGCCTCAGAGAATAATACAGAACTGTAGAAATTCAGGAGTGTATTTTAAATGGCCACTTATTCAGAACCTCATTGAAGAACATATATCTGGAACATACTCAGGATTCTATTATATATAGCCAATTATTCAGAGACTGACTGAATAATGCACACCCTGGAAATAATCTGGAGATTATTTGGTATGACCATTCACCCAGTGACTCACTGAAAATTGCACAGCTGAAATATAGTCAAGAGGATAGAGTCATGAGTCTATTTTCTGTGGTAACACATTCAGAAACTCACTGATACCCACTTTGGAAATAGAGTCCTGTTCATAAGGCCACTCAATTAAAGCATTACTGAATAATGCACAATGGGGCAATAGTGAGGAGTGTATTACATATGGCCTTTCATTGAGAGCTTCAGTGCATAATAAACAGCTGTGGAGTAGTCAGGACCCCCTTTAAGGTAGCTCCAAGTTACCCAGCTACGTGAATAATACACTCATGTGTGATACTCAGGAGAATATTTGTTATGGACACTCATACAGCACCTCTTCGAATACTGCACATTTGGGGAATAATCACTAGTCTCTTTCATATGGTGATTGGTTTATAGAGTCAAAAATTAACGCACAACTGTTGAATAAAATGGGGTCTATTATATAAGGCCACTCTTTCAGTGATTCAGTGAGTAATATGTATACCTTGACAAGTCAGAAATCTCTTCCAAACGGCCACTCGTTCAGAACATCAGTGCATAATATTTCCCTCAGAAATTGTCAAGGGTCTACTTCAAATAAGTACACATTCACAGTCTCTGTAAGTAATTCACACATGGGCAATGCACAAGAGTCTCTTTTCTATGCCCGTTTAGTCAGAGTCTCATTCAATAATACACACCTGTTGAAGAGTTAAAAGTCTACTTCATGTAGCCACTCATTTAGAGCCTCAGTGAATAATTCACACCGGAGTAATAGTAGAGCATTTTTTTAATATGGCTACCCACTATGTGACTCCCTGAATGATACACACCTGGGGAATCCTCAGGATTCTATTTTATACTACCACACATTTAGAACCTTATTGAATAATTCACAATGGAGCAATAGTCAGCTGTCTATTCTTTTTAGACTCTCATTCAAAGTTTCAATGAATAATAAACTTCTTTGGAGTAATCAGGGCACTGTTTAAGATAGCCACAAATTAAGTGCTTTCCTGAGTGATACACACCTGGGTGATAGTCAGGAGTTTATTTCATATAAACTCTAATTCTGAGTATTGCTGTGTAATGCACAACTGGGTGAGTGTCAGGAGTCTACTTGGTATGGACACTTATACAGAACCTGTTTGAATAATGCACACATGGAGAATAATCAGCAGTCTATGTCTTAAGGCTATTCATTCAGACAAACAGTGAGTAAGGCACATGTGGAGTAATGAGATGTCTGTTTCATATGGCCATTGCTTCACAGCCTCACTGAATATTACATACTTTTGATATAGTCTTGAGTCTATTGTTTATGGCCACTCATTCAGAGAATCACTGAATAATGCACACCTGCGGAATGGTCAGAAGTCTCTATCCTATGACCTCTCACTGAGAGCTTCACTAAATGTACACCCCTGGGAAAATAGTCAGGAATTACTTATATCCCCTCATTTAGAGTCTCACTCAATAATGCGCACCTGTGGAATAGTAAGGAGACTTTTTCATGTGGCTTCTCATTCGGAGTGCCACTGAATAATGTGGTGTAGTCAGGAGTCTATTTCATGTAGACATCTTTTCAGAGCCTCAGTGAATAAGAGAGACCCTTGCTATAGTAAGGCATCTAATTAATATGGCCACATCTTGGAAGCCTCACTGAATTATACACCCCTGGAGAATAATTTGGAGTCTATTTTCTTTTTTAAAATTAATTAATTTATTTTTTTGCTGTGTCTCACATCTCTAATTTTTTTTTTAAAAAATTTTTATCGCATTTTGGGTGTTGTGGTTCATGTGCAGAATGTGCAAGATAGTTGCATAGGTACACACATGGCAGTGTGTTTTGCTGCCTTCCTCCCCTTAAACCACATTTGGCATTTTTCCCAAGGCTATCCCTCCAAAGAACCCACCCACTGTGCCTTTCATATTTCCCCCAATAGACCCCAGTGTGTATTACCCCTCTCCCTATGTCCATGTGTTCTCATTTTTCTCACCCACTGATGAGTGAGAATATGTGGTATTTTCTTTTCTGTTTTGTGTCAGTTTGCTGAGAATGATATTTTCAGGATTCATCCATGTCCTTAAAAAGGACATAAGCTCGTCATTTTTATTGCTGCATAATATTTCATGGTGCATGTGTGCCACATTTTCCCAGTCCAGTCTATCATCGTTGGGCATTTGGGTTCGTTCCAGTTCTTTGCTATTGTAAACAGTGCTGCAATAAACATTCGTGTGCATGTGTCCTTATAGTAGAAAGATTTATATTCCTTTGGATATATACCCAGTAATGGGATTGCTGGGTCAAATGGAATTTCTAATTCTAGGTCCTTGAGGAATCGCCACACTGTCTTCCATAATGGTTGAATTAATTTACACTCCCATCAACAGTCTGAGAGTGTTTCTATTTCTCCACATCCTCTCCAGCATCTGTTGTCTCCAGATTTTTTAATGATTGCCACTCTAACCGGTGTGAGATGGTATTTCAATGTGGTTTTGATTTGCATCTCTCTAATGACCAGTGATGATGAGCATTTTTTCATGTGTTTGTTGGCCTCATGTATGTCTTCTTTCATAAAGTGTCTGTTCATGTCGTTTTCCCATTTTTGAATGGGCTTGTTGGTTTTTTCCTGTAAACCTGTTTGAGTTCTTTGTAAATTCTGGATATCAGCCCTTTGTCAGATGTGTAAACTGCAAAGATTTTTTCCCAATATTTTGGTTGCTGATTCACTCTAGTGACTATTTCTTTCGCTCTTCAGAAGCTGTGGAGTTTTATTAGGACCCATTTGTCTATTTTGGCTTTTGTTGCCAATGCTTTTTGTGTTTTGGTCATGAAATCCTTGCCTACTTTTATGTCCTGAATGGTTTTGTCTAGATTTTCTTCTAAGGTTTTTATGGTGCAAGGTATTAAGTTTAAATCTTTAATCCATCTGTTGTTAATTTTAGTGTAAGGTGTCAGGAAGGGATCCAGTTTCTGCCTTCTGCATGTGGCTAACCAATTGACATACTCATGTGGTTTTTGTTTTTGCTTCTGTTTATGTGGTGAATTACATTTATAGACTTGCGTTTGTTGAACCAGCCTTGCATGCCCAGGATGAATTCTACTTGATCATGATGGATAACATTTTTAATGTGCTGTTGCAATCGGTTTGCCAGTATTTTATTGAAGATTTTTGAATCTATGTTCATCATGGATATTGGCCTGAAGCTTTCTTTTCTTGTTGAGTCTCTGCCTGGTTTTGGTGTCAGGATGATGTTGGTCTCATAAAATGATTTGGGAAATGTTCCCTCTTTTTGGATTATTTGAAATAGTTTCTGAAGGAATGGGACCAGATTCTCTTGGAGTGTCTGGTAGAAGAAGTCTGTGAACCCATCTGGTCCAGGAATTTATTTGTGTGGCAGACTCTTAATTACTCCCTCGACTTCATACCTTGTTATTGGTGTATTCATAGTTTTGGTTTCCTCGTGGTTTAGGTTTTGGAGAACACAGGTGTCCAGGAATTTATCCATTTCTTCCTGGTTTACCAGTTTATGTGCATAGAGTTGTTTGTAGTATTCTCTGATGATGGTTTGAATTTCTGTGACATCTCTGATTATTTCCCCTTTTGGAGTCTATTTTTGATAGATATTCATTGAGAGCCTCGGTGAATAATGCAAACCTTTGTAGTAGCCAGGAGTACATTTCATTTAGACAGTCATTCATAGCCTCAGTGGATAATATGCACGCGTGGATCAGTCAGGATTTCATCTCATATGGCCACTGACTCGTAATTTCAATGAATAATGCACAAATGAAAAGTACTCAGCAGTCTATTTCATAGAGCCACTCATTCAGAGATTCACTGAATAATACAAATATTTAAGATAGACAGAATCCTGTTTCATATGGTCACACAGAGACTTACTAATTAACACACACCTGGGGTAGCGTTAGGTGTCTCCTTTATATAGCCTCTCATTTACAGCCTCAGCGAATAATGCACACGTGTGGAATAGACACTAGTCTATTTTATATGGCCATAAAATCAAAGCCTGAGTGAGTAATACACAACTTTAATACAGTCACTATTCTATTCCATATGCCAAAATATTCAAAGTTAGAGTCAATAATACACACCTGTGGACTAGTCAAAAAACAATTTTATATGGCCAATGTGTTAGAGCCTCACTGAATAATACATACATTCGGAATACACAGGACGCTATTACATATGGCACATATTTCAGAGATTCATTGAATAAGGAACACCTGTATTGTAGTCCGAATTCTATTTTGTATAGCCACCTATTCAGAACCTAACACAATGACATACACCTTGGGGAAAGTCAGGATTCTATTTTGTATAGCCACATATTCAGAAACTAACTGAATAACATACACCTAGTGGAAAGTCAGAATTCTATTTTATATACCAACTCATTTAGATACCGAAAGTAAAAACACACACCTGCGAAGTATTCAGGAGTCTCTGCTTTATGGCCACTCATTCAGGTCCTCACGGAATAATTCAGAACTTTGGAAATTCAGGAGTGTATTTTACATGGCCACTTATTGAGAACCTCATTGAAGAATCATATATATCTGGAAAATACTCAGGATTCTATTATATATAGCCACTTATTCAGAGACTCACTGAATAATGCACACCTAAGTAATAGTCTGGAGATTATTTGATGACTGTTTACCTAGTGGCTCAGTGAAAAATGCACACCTGAGAAATAGTCAATGGCATAGAGTCATGAGTCTATTTTCTGTGGTAACTCGTTCAGAAACTCACTGAAGAATACCCACTTTGGAAATAGTCATAGTCCATGTCATATGGCCAGTTAATCAAAGCATTACCGAATAATGCATAACGGGGCAATAGTAAGTTGTCTGTTTCGTATGGTCTTTCATTGAGAGCTTCAGTGTGTAATAACCAGCGGTGGAGTACTCAGCACCCTATTTAAGGTAGCCCCAAATTACACAGCTACGTGAATGATACACACATGTGTGATACTCAGGAGACTATTTGATATGGAAACTCATACAGCACCTCTTCGAATACTGCACATTTGGAAAAAAATCACTAGTCTATTTCATATGGTGATTCGTTAGGAGAGTCAAAAAATAACGCACACCTGTGGAGTAAAATGGGATCTATTTCATAAGTCCACTCTTTCAGTGTTTAAGTGAATAATATGTATATCTGTTAAGTCAGGAATCTCTTTTGCATGGCCACTCATTCACGGCCTCAGTGCATAATACTACCCTCAGAAATGGTCAAGGGTCTACTTCAAAGAAGTACACATTCAGAGTTTCTGTAAGTAATGCACACATGGGCAATACAGAAGAGACTCTTTCCTATGCCCACTTAGTCAGAGTCTCATTCAATAATACACTCCTGGGGAAGAGTTAAGAATCTTCTTCATGTTTCCACTCATTTAGAGCCTCAGTGAATAATTGACACCGGAATAACATTCAAGCATTTTTTTTTTTTAATTTTTATTGCATTATAGGTTTGGGGGTACATGTGCAGAACGAGCAAGATAGTTGCATAGGTACACACATGGCAGTGTGCTTTGCTGCTTTCCTCCCCTTCACCCACACTTGGTATTCATCCCCAGGCTATCCCCCCAAGCCCCACCCTGCTGTCCCTCCCCCATTCCCCCCAACAGTCCCCAGTGTATAGTAGACCGCCTCTCTGTGTCCACGTGTTCTCATTTTTCTCACCCACCTATGAGTGAGTATATGCGGTATTTCTTTTTCTGTTCTTGTGTCAGTTTGCTGAGAATGATGTTCTCCAGATTCATCCATGTCCCTACAAAGGACACAAACTCATCATTTTTGATTGCTGCATAATATTCCATGGTGTATATGTGCCACATTTTCCCAGTCCAGTCTATCATCGTTGGGCATTTGGGTTGGTTCCAGGTCTTTGCTATTGTAAACAGTGCTACAATGAACATTCGTGTGCATGTGTCCTTATAGTAGAACGATTTATAGTCCTTTGGATAGATACCCAGTAATGGGATTGCTGGGTCAAATGGAATTTCTATTTCTAGGTCCCTGAGGAATCGCCACACTGTCTTCCACAATGGTTGAACTAATTTACACTCCCACCAACAGTGTAAGAGTGTTCCTATTTCTCCACATCCTCTCCAGCATCTGCTGTCTCCAGATTTTTTAATGATCGCCATTCTAACTGGTGTGAGATGGTATCTCAATGTGGTTTTGATTTGCATCTCTCTAATGACCAATGACGATGAGAACTTTTTCATATGTTTGATGGCCTCATGTATGTCTGCTTTCGTAAAGTCTCTGTTCACATCCTTTGCCCATTTTTGAATGGGCTTGTTTGTTTTTTTCCTGTAAATCTGTTTGAGTTCTTTGTAAATTCTGGATATCAGCCCTTTGTCAGATGTGTAAACTGCAAAGATTTTTTCCCATTCTGATGGTTGCCGATTCACTCTAGTGACTGTTTGTTTTGCCGTGCAGAAGCTGTGGAGTTTGATTAGGTCCCATTTGTCTATTTTGGCTTTTGTTGCCAATGCTTTTGGTGTTTTGGTCATGAAGTCCTTGCCTACTCCTATGTCCTGAATGGTTTTGCCTAGATTTTCTTCTAGGGTTTTTATGGTGTCAGGTCTTACGTTTAAGTCTTTAATCCATCTGGAGTTAATTTTAGTGTAAGGTGTCAGGAAGGGGTCTAGTTTCTGCTTTCTGCACATGGCTAGCCAGTTTTCCCAACACCATTTATTAAATAGGGAATCCTTTCCCCATTGCCTGTTTTTGTCTGGTTTATCAAAGATAATATGGTTGTAGATGTGTTGTGTTGCCTCCGATGCCTCTGTTCTGTTCCATTGGTCTATATCTCTGTTTTGGTACCAGTACCATGCTGTTTTGATTACTGTAGCCTTGTAGTATAGTTTGAAGTCTGGTAGCGTGATGCCTCATGCTGTGTTCTTTTTGCTTAGAATTGACTTGGCTATGCGGGCTCTTTTTTGGTTCCATATGAAATTCATGGTGGTTTTTTCCAGTTCTGTGAAGAAATTCAAAGGTAGTTTGATGGGGATAGCATTGGTTGTGTAAATTACTTTGGGCAGTATAGCCATTTTCACGATATTGATTCTTCCTAACCATGAACATGGAATGTTTCTCCATCTGTTTGTGTCCTCTCTTATTTCGTTGAGCAGGTGTTTGTAGTTTTCCTTAAAGAGGTCCCTTACATTCCTAGTGAGTTGTATTCCTAGGTATTTTATTTTCTTTGTAGCAATTGTGAATGGCAGTTCGTTCTTGATTTGGTTCTCTTTAAGTCTGTTATTGGTGTATAGGAATGCTTGTGATTTTTGCACGTTGATTTTATATCCTGAGACTTTGCTGAAGTTGCTTATCAGTTGCAGGAGCTTTTGGGCTGAGGTGATGGGGTCTTCTAGGTATACTATCATGTCGTCTGCAAATAGAGACAATTTGGCTTCCACCTTTCCTATTTGAATACCCTTTATTTCTTTTTCTTGCCTGATTGCTCTGGCTAGAACTTCCAGTACTATGTTGAATAGAAGTGGTGAGAGAGGGCATCCTTGTCTAGTGCCAGATTTTAAAGGGAATGCTTCCAGTTTTTGCCCATTAAATATGATATTGGCTGTTGGTTTGTCATAAATAGCTTTTATTACTTTGAGATATGTTCCATCAATACCAAGTTTATTGAGGGTTTTTAGCATAAAGGGCTGTTGAATTTTGTCAAATGCCTTCTCTGCGTCAATTGAGATAATCATGTGGTTTTTGTTTTTGCTTCTGTTTATGTGGTGAATTACATTTATAGACTTGCGTATGTTGAACCAGCCTTGCATCCGGGATGAATCCTACTTGAACATGATGGATAAGGTTTTTAATGTGCTGTTGCAATCGGCTTTCCAGTATTTTATTGAAGATTTTTGCATCTATGTTCATCATGGATATTGGCCTGAAGTTTTCTTTTCTTGTTGAGTCTCTGCCAGGTTTTGGTATCAGGATGATGTTGGTCTCATAAAATGATTTGGGAAATGTTCCCTCTTTTTGGATTATTTGAAATAGTTTCTGAAGGAATGGGACCAGATTCTCTTGGAGTGTCTGGTAGAAGAAGTCTGTGAACCCATCTGGTCCAGGAATTTATTTGTGTGGCAGACTCTTAATTACTCCCTCGACTTCATACCTTGTTATTGGTGTATTCATAGTTTTGGTTTCCTCGTGGTTTAGGTTTTGGAGAACACAGGTGTCCAGGAATTTATCCATTTCTTCCTGGTTTACCAGTTTATGTGCATAGAGTTGTTTGTAGTATTCTCTGATGATGGTTTGAATTTCTGTGACATCTCTGATTATTTCCCCTTTTGGAGTCTATTTTTGATAGATATTCATTGAGAGCCTCGGTGAATAATGCAAACCTTTGTAGTAGCCAGGAGTACATTTCATTTAGACAGTCATTCATAGCCTCAGTGGATAATATGCACGCGTGGATCAGTCAGGATTTCATCTCATATGGCCACTGACTCGTAATTTCAATGAATAATGCACAAATGAAAAGTACTCAGCAGTCTATTTCATAGAGCCACTCATTCAGAGATTCACTGAATAATACAAATATTTAAGATAGACAGAATCCTGTTTCATATGGTCACACAGAGACTTACTAATTAACACACACCTGGGGTAGCGTTAGGTGTCTCCTTTATATAGCCTCTCATTTACAGCCTCAGCGAATAATGCACACGTGTGGAATAGACACTAGTCTATTTTATATGGCCATAAAATCAAAGCCTGAGTGAGTAATACACAACTTTAATACAGTCACTATTCTATTCCATATGCCAAAATATTCAAAGTTAGAGTCAATAATACACACCTGTGGACTAGTCAAAAAACAATTTTATATGGCCAATGTGTTAGAGCCTCACTGAATAATACATACATTCGGAATACACAGGACGCTATTACATATGGCACATATTTCAGAGATTCATTGAATAAGGAACACCTGTATTGTAGTCCGAATTCTATTTTGTATAGCCACCTATTCAGAACCTAACACAATGACATACACCTTGGGGAAAGTCAGGATTCTATTTTGTATAGCCACATATTCAGAAACTAACTGAATAACATACACCTAGTGGAAAGTCAGAATTCTATTTTATATACCAACTCATTTAGATACCGAAAGTAAAAACACACACCTGCGAAGTATTCAGGAGTCTCTGCTTTATGGCCACTCATTCAGGTCCTCACGGAATAATTCAGAACTTTGGAAATTCAGGAGTGTATTTTACATGGCCACTTATTGAGAACCTCATTGAAGAATCATATATATCTGGAAAATACTCAGGATTCTATTATATATAGCCACTTATTCAGAGACTCACTGAATAATGCACACCTAAGTAATAGTCTGGAGATTATTTGATGACTGTTTACCTAGTGGCTCAGTGAAAAATGCACACCTGAGAAATAGTCAATGGCATAGAGTCATGAGTCTATTTTCTGTGGTAACTCGTTCAGAAACTCACTGAAGAATACCCACTTTGGAAATAGTCATAGTCCATGTCATATGGCCAGTTAATCAAAGCATTACCGAATAATGCATAACGGGGCAATAGTAAGTTGTCTGTTTCGTATGGTCTTTCATTGAGAGCTTCAGTGTGTAATAACCAGCGGTGGAGTACTCAGCACCCTATTTAAGGTAGCCCCAAATTACACAGCTACGTGAATGATACACACATGTGTGATACTCAGGAGACTATTTGATATGGAAACTCATACAGCACCTCTTCGAATACTGCACATTTGGAAAAAAATCACTAGTCTATTTCATATGGTGATTCGTTAGGAGAGTCAAAAAATAACGCACACCTGTGGAGTAAAATGGGATCTATTTCATAAGTCCACTCTTTCAGTGTTTAAGTGAATAATATGTATATCTGTTAAGTCAGGAATCTCTTTTGCATGGCCACTCATTCACGGCCTCAGTGCATAATACTACCCTCAGAAATGGTCAAGGGTCTACTTCAAAGAAGTACACATTCAGAGTTTCTGTAAGTAATGCACACATGGGCAATACAGAAGAGACTCTTTCCTATGCCCACTTAGTCAGAGTCTCATTCAATAATACACTCCTGGGGAAGAGTTAAGAATCTTCTTCATGTTTCCACTCATTTAGAGCCTCAGTGAATAATTGACACCGGAATAACATTCAAGCATTTTTTTTTTTTAATTTTTATTGCATTATAGGTTTGGGGGTACATGTGCAGAACGAGCAAGATAGTTGCATAGGTACACACATGGCAGTGTGCTTTGCTGCTTTCCTCCCCTTCACCCACACTTGGTATTCATCCCCAGGCTATCCCCCCAAGCCCCACCCTGCTGTCCCTCCCCCATTCCCCCCAACAGTCCCCAGTGTATAGTAGACCGCCTCTCTGTGTCCACGTGTTCTCATTTTTCTCACCCACCTATGAGTGAGTATATGCGGTATTTCTTTTTCTGTTCTTGTGTCAGTTTGCTGAGAATGATGTTCTCCAGATTCATCCATGTCCCTACAAAGGACACAAACTCATCATTTTTGATTGCTGCATAATATTCCATGGTGTATATGTGCCACATTTTCCCAGTCCAGTCTATCATCGTTGGGCATTTGGGTTGGTTCCAGGTCTTTGCTATTGTAAACAGTGCTACAATGAACATTCGTGTGCATGTGTCCTTATAGTAGAACGATTTATAGTCCTTTGGATAGATACCCAGTAATGGGATTGCTGGGTCAAATGGAATTTCTATTTCTAGGTCCCTGAGGAATCGCCACACTGTCTTCCACAATGGTTGAACTAATTTACACTCCCACCAACAGTGTAAGAGTGTTCCTATTTCTCCACATCCTCTCCAGCATCTGCTGTCTCCAGATTTTTTAATGATCGCCATTCTAACTGGTGTGAGATGGTATCTCAATGTGGTTTTGATTTGCATCTCTCTAATGACCAATGACGATGAGAACTTTTTCATATGTTTGATGGCCTCATGTATGTCTGCTTTCGTAAAGTCTCTGTTCACATCCTTTGCCCATTTTTGAATGGGCTTGTTTGTTTTTTTCCTGTAAATCTGTTTGAGTTCTTTGTAAATTCTGGATATCAGCCCTTTGTCAGATGTGTAAACTGCAAAGATTTTTTCCCATTCTGATGGTTGCCGATTCACTCTAGTGACTGTTTGTTTTGCCGTGCAGAAGCTGTGGAGTTTGATTAGGTCCCATTTGTCTATTTTGGCTTTTGTTGCCAATGCTTTTGGTGTTTTGGTCATGAAGTCCTTGCCTACTCCTATGTCCTGAATGGTTTTGCCTAGATTTTCTTCTAGGGTTTTTATGGTGTCAGGTCTTACGTTTAAGTCTTTAATCCATCTGGAGTTAATTTTAGTGTAAGGTGTCAGGAAGGGGTCTAGTTTCTGCTTTCTGCACATGGCTAGCCAGTTTTCCCAACACCATTTATTAAATAGGGAATCCTTTCCCCATTGCCTGTTTTTGTCTGGTTTATCAAAGATAATATGGTTGTAGATGTGTTGTGTTGCCTCCGATGCCTCTGTTCTGTTCCATTGGTCTATATCTCTGTTTTGGTACCAGTACCATGCTGTTTTGATTACTGTAGCCTTGTAGTATAGTTTGAAGTCTGGTAGCGTGATGCCTCATGCTGTGTTCTTTTTGCTTAGAATTGACTTGGCTATGCGGGCTCTTTTTTGGTTCCATATGAAATTCATGGTGGTTTTTTCCAGTTCTGTGAAGAAATTCAAAGGTAGTTTGATGGGGATAGCATTGGTTGTGTAAATTACTTTGGGCAGTATAGCCATTTTCACGATATTGATTCTTCCTAACCATGAACATGGAATGTTTCTCCATCTGTTTGTGTCCTCTCTTATTTCGTTGAGCAGGTGTTTGTAGTTTTCCTTAAAGAGGTCCCTTACATTCCTAGTGAGTTGTATTCCTAGGTATTTTATTTTCTTTGTAGCAATTGTGAATGGCAGTTCGTTCTTGATTTGGTTCTCTTTAAGTCTGTTATTGGTGTATAGGAATGCTTGTGATTTTTGCACGTTGATTTTATATCCTGAGACTTTGCTGAAGTTGCTTATCAGTTGCAGGAGCTTTTGGGCTGAGGTGATGGGGTCTTCTAGGTATACTATCATGTCGTCTGCAAATAGAGACAATTTGGCTTCCACCTTTCCTATTTGAATACCCTTTATTTCTTTTTCTTGCCTGATTGCTCTGGCTAGAACTTCCAGTACTATGTTGAATAGAAGTGGTGAGAGAGGGCATCCTTGTCTAGTGCCAGATTTTAAAGGGAATGCTTCCAGTTTTTGCCCATTAAATATGATATTGGCTGTTGGTTTGTCATAAATAGCTTTTATTACTTTGAGATATGTTCCATCAATACCAAGTTTATTGAGGGTTTTTAGCATAAAGGGCTGTTGAATTTTGTCAAATGCCTTCTCTGCGTCAATTGAGATAATCATGTGGTTTTTGTTTTTGCTTCTGTTTATGTGGTGAATTACATTTATAGACTTGCGTATGTTGAACCAGCCTTGCATCCGGGATGAATCCTACTTGAACATGATGGATAAGGTTTTTAATGTGCTGTTGCAATCGGCTTTCCAGTATTTTATTGAAGATTTTTGCATCTATGTTCATCATGGATATTGGCCTGAAGTTTTCTTTTCTTGTTGAGTCTCTGCCAGGTTTTGGTATCAGGATGATGTTGGTCTCATAAAATGATTTGGGAAGGATTCCCTCTTTTTGGATTATTTGGAATAGTTTCAGAAGGAATGGTACCAGATCCTCTTTGTGTGTCTGGTAGAATTCAGCTGTGAACCCATCTGGACCTGGGCTTTTTTTGTGTGGTAGGCTCTTAATTGCTGCCTCAACTTCAGACCTTGTTATTGGTCTATTCATAGTTTCGGCTTCCTCCTGGTTTAGGCTTGGGAGGACACAGGCGTCCAGGAGTTTTTCCATTTCTTCCTGATTTACTAGTTTATGTGCATGGAGTTGTTTGTAGTATTCTCTGATGATGGTTTGAATTTCTGTGGAATCTGTGGTGATTTCCACTTTATCGTTTTTTATTGCATCTATTTGGTTGTTCTCTGTCTTCTTTTTTATCAGTCTGGCTAGTGGTCTGTCTATTTTGTTGATCTTTCCGAAAAACCAGCTCTTAGATTTAATGATTTTTTGAAGGGTTTTTCTTGTCTCTATCTCCTTCAGTTCTGCTCTGATCTTAGTTATTTCTTGTCTTCGGCTAGGTTTTGAGCTTTTTTGATCTTGCTCCTCTAGCTCTTTCAATTTTGATGATAGGCTGTCAATTTTGGATCTCTGCACTCTTCTCATGTGGGCACTTATTGCTATATATTTTCCTCTACAGACTGCTTTAAATGTGTCCCAGAGATTCTGGTACGTTGTGTCTTCATTCTCGTCGATTTCAAAGAATTTCTTTATTTCTGCCTGCATTTCATTGTTTATCAACATTCAAGCATTTTTTATGTGGCCGTTCACTATGTGCTTCCTTGGGTGATACACAGCTAAGGAATACTCAGGATTCTATTTCATACCACCACACATGTAGAATCTTATTGAATCATTCACAATGGAGCAATAGTCAGGTGTCTGCTTTTTCTGGTATCTCATTCAAAGTTTCAGTGAATAATATACTTTTTCTTTTTACAATGAAGAGGAAGGAACACCCTCCCTTTTCATGTTTGTCTACTACCGAAAATGTGGAAGATGCAGAAAATTAGAAAAGATTGCAATAATCTCACTAGTCAGTGATCATCAGCCGTTATTATTATTATTATTTTTTGAAAGTAAGAAAAGAAGGAGAGGAAAAGAGAGAAAGGAAAAGAGGGAGAGAGAACAGGAATTATTGTTTTATTCTATGAATGAACATTAATAATTGCCAATCAATATTTTGGGTATTTAAAGTGGTGAATATATGTTTTGTGTATCTAAAGTGGAGAGATCTATAAGTGCTTATTAAGTTTACTTGTTCCGGATCTGAGTTCACGTTCTGGATATCCTTATTAATTTTCTGTCTCGTTGAGTCTAAATCTTTGTATGGGTCTTATGTATCCGGGTGTTAGGATGCATTGATCCTTTTACCACTCTCTCATTTTGCTTTGAAATCTGTTTTATCAGATACAAGAATTGCAACTCCTGCTTTTTGTTTATTTATTATTTTTGCTCTCCATTTGGGTTGCAAATGGAAAGATTGCTCTCCAATATTTCTCCAACCCTTTGTTTTGAGTCTTTGTCTATCTTTGCATACAAAATGGGTCTGGATGTAGTTTACCGTTAGGTTTTGGCTGTATGTTTTGAATGGGAGATTTAGTCAATTTAAATTTAGGATTACTGCCTTTTGATGTTAACTCGCTATTTTATCCATTCGTTGATGTATATTCTTCTTTATAGTGATACTATTTACTTTTTGGTATATTTTTAGAAAGGTTATTGCTGGTTGTTTCTTTCTGTGTGTAATGCTTCTTTCAGAAGCTATTGTAAAGCAGGCCTGGTGGTAATAAAATCTCTGAATACTTGCTTGTTCATAAAAGATTTTATTTTTCCTTCAATTGTGAAGCTTAGTTTGGCAGGATATGAAATTCTGGGCTGAAATTTCTGTTCTTTAAGAATGATAAATATCAGCCCCCACTCTCTTCTGGCTTGTAGTGTTTCTGCTGAGAGATCCGCTGTAAGTCTGATAGGCTTCCCTTTATGGGTAACCTGTCCTTTCTCTCTGGCTGCCCTTAGTATTTTCTCCTTCATTTCAACTCTGGTGAATCTAACGATTATGTGCCTTGGGGTTGCTCTTCTTGAGGAATGGCTTTGTGGTGTTCTCTGTATTACCTGGGGTTGAATAATTTCCTGCCTTGCTAGATTGGAAAAATTCTCCTGGATAATATTCCAAAGAGTAGTTTCAGCTTGGATTCATTCTCTCCATCACATTCAGGTACACCTATCAAACGTAGATTAGGTCTTTTCACATAGTCCCATGTTTCTTGGAGAGTTGCTCATTCCTTTTTATCTTTTTTTCTTTATACTTGTCTTCTTGGTTTATTTCATTAAGTTGGTCTTCGATCTCTGATATCCTTTCTTCTGCTTGATAAATTCGGCTATTCAAACTTGTGCATATTTTACTAAGTTCTCATGTTGTATTTTTCAACTCCGTTAATTCACTTATATTCCTCTCTATATTGTCCATTCTTTTTAATATTTCATCAAACCTATTTTCAAAGTTTTCAGTTTATTTACATTGAGTTAGAACAAGTTCTTTCAACTCCCAAAAATTTCTTATCATCAACTTATTATGTGGATGATAAGTGAATAATAAACTTACATGGAGTACGCAGGGCACTGTTTAAGACAGCCACGAATTAAGTGACTTCCTGAATGATACACACCTGGGTGATAGGAGTTTATTTAATATGAACTCTAATTCTGGGTATTGCTGAGTAATACACAATTGATGGAGTGTCAGGAGTCTATTTGGTATGGACACTCATACCAAAATAATGTTTGAATAATGCACACATGGAGAATAATCAGGAGTCTATGTCGTATGGCTTCTCATTCAGACAAACAGTGAAAAACGCACACGTGTAGTAATGGGAAGTCTGTTTCATATGGCCGTTTCTTCACAGATTCACTGAATATTACACACTTGTAATATAGTCTGGAGTCTATTGTTTATGGCCACTCATTCAGAGAATCACTGAATAATGCACACCTGCCAAGTACTTAGAAGTCTCTATCCTATAGCCTCTCATTATGAGCCTCAATAAATGTACACACCTGAGATAATTGTAAGGATTTACTTATATCCCCTCATTTAGAGGCTCACTAAGTAATGCACATCTGTGGAATTCTAAGGAGACGTTTTCATGCAGCCTCTCATTTGGAGTGTCACTAAATAATGTGGTGTAGTCAGGAGTCTATTTCATGTAAACACATTTTCAGAGCCTCAGTGAGTAAGAGAGACACTTGATATAGTAAGGCAGCTAATTAATGTGGCCAAATCTTGTAAAACTCACTGAATAATACACACCTGGGGAATAATTTAGAGTCTATTTTTGATAAATATTCATTCAGAGCCTCTGTGAATAATGCACACCCTTGGGGTAGCCAGGATTCTATTTCATTTGGACACTCATTCATAGCCTAAATCGATAATATGCTCGTTTGGATTAGTCAGGATTCTATTTTATATGGCCACTGACTCATAATTTCAGTGAGTAATGCACAAATGTAAAGTAATCAGCAGTCTATTTCATGGAGTCACTCATTGAGGGATTCAGTGAATAATACAAATATTTAAGATAGACAGAATCCTGTTTCATATGGTCACACAATCAGAGCCTCACTGAGTAAAATACACCTGGGGAAATTTTAGGAGTCTACTTTATATAGCCTCTCATATACATTTTCAGCGAATAATGAACACGTGTGGAATAGACACTAGTATATTTTATATGGAAACAAACAAAAAAACGCCTGTGTGAGTAATACACAACTTTAGAATAGTCACTAGTCTATTCCATATGCCCAAATATTAAAAGTCAGAGTCAATAATACACAAATATGCGCTAGTCAAAAATCAATTTCATTTGGCCAAAGTTTTAGAACCTCAGTGAATAATTAATACCTGGGGCATACTCAGGACGCTATTACATATGGCATCTAATTTAGAGATTTATGGAATAAGGAACACCTGTATTTCAGTCAGAATTCTATTTCGTATAGCCACATATTCAGAACATAACTGTATGATGTACACCTTGGGGAAAGTCAGGATTCTCTTTTGCATAGCCACATATTCAGAACCTAACTGAATAACATACAGTTTGGGGAAAATCAGAATTCTATTTCTTATAGCTACTCATATAGACCGCGAATGTAGAAACGCACACCTGTGGAGTATTCAGGAGTCCCTGTTTTATGGGCACTCATTCAGAGCCTCATAGAATAATACAGAACTATGGAAATTCAAGAGTGTATTTTACATGGCCACCTATTCAGAACTTCATTGAATAATCATATATATCTGGAAAATACTCAGGATTCTATTATATATAGCCACTTATTCAGAGACTCACTGAATAATGCACACCTGGGGAATAGTCTGGAGAGAATTCGATATGACCATTCACCCAGTGACTCAGTGAAAAATGCACAGCTGAGAAGTAGTCAAGAGGATGAAGTCATGAGTCTATTTACTGTGGTAACTCGTTCAGAAACTCACTGAATAATCACCAACTTGAAAATAGTTAGATTCCAGGTCATATGGCCACTCAATCAAAGCATCACCGAATTATGAACAATGGGACAATAGTAAGGATTCTATTTTATATGGCCTCTCATTGAGAGGTTCAGTGTGTAATAAACAGCTGTGGAGTAGTCAGGACCCTATTTAACGGAGCTTCACATTACGAAGCTAAGTGAATAATACACACATGTGTGATAGTCAGGAGACTATTTGACATGGAAATTCATACAGCACCTCTTCAAATACTGAATATTTGGGAAATAATCAGTAGTCTATTTCATATGGTGATTTGGTTGGAGAGTCAAAAAATAACGCAAGCATCTGGAGTAAAATGAGGTTTATTACATAAGACAACTGTTTCAGTGTTTCAGTGAATTATGTGTATACCTGATAAGTCAGGAATCTCTTTCAAATGGCTACTCATTCAGGGCCTCAGTGCCTAATACTCCCCTCAGAAATAGTCGAGGGTCTACTTTAAATAAGTACATATTCAGAGTCTCTGTAAGTAATGCACACATGGGCAATACACAAGAGTCTCTTTTCTATGCCCACTTAGTCAGAGTCCATTCAATAATACACACCTGGGGAAGAGTTAAATGTCTACTTCATGTAACCACTCATTTAGATCCTCAGTGAATAATTCACACCGGAGTAAAAGTCGAGCATTTTTAATATGGCCACTCATTATGTGCCTCCCTGAATGATACACACCTGGGGAATCCTCACGATTCTATTTCATACTACCAAACATTTAGAACCTTATTTAATAGTTCAAAATGGAGCAATAGTCAGGTGTCTATTCTTTCTGGCCTCTCATTCAAAGTTTCAGTGAATAATAAACTTCTATGCAGTAATCAGAGCACTGTTTAAGATTGCCACAAATTAAGTGCCTTCCTGAGTGATACACACCTGGGTGATAAGAGTTTATTTCATATAAACTCTAATTCTGGGTATTTCTGTGTAATACACAACTGGGAGTGTGTCAGGAGTCTATTTGGTATTGACACTCATACAGAACCTGTTTGAATAATGCACACATGGAGAATAATAAGGAGTCTATGTCATACGGCTACTCATTCAGACAAACACTGATAACTCACATGTGGAATAATAAGAAGTCTCTTTCATATGGCCGTTCCTTCACAGCCTCACTAAATATTACACAGTTGTGATATAGTCTGGAGTCTATTGTTTATGGCCACTCATTCAGAGAATCACTGAATAATGCACACCTGCGGAACAGTCAGAAGTCTCTATCCTATGGCCTCTCATTGAGAGCATCACTAAATGTACACACCTGGGAAAATAGCCAGGATTTATTTATATCCACTCATTTTGTGTCTCACTCTATAATGCACACCTGTGAAATAGTAAGGAGAGTTTTTCCTATGGCCTGTCATTTGGGGTGTCACTGAATAATGTGGTGTAGTCAGGAGTCTATTTCATGTAAACACATTTTCAGGGACTCAGTGAATGTGAGAGATCCTTGCTATAGTAAGACATCTAATTAATATGGTTACATCTTGTAAGCCTCACTGAATAATACACACCTGGAGAATAATTTGGAGTCTATTTACGATAGACATTCATTCAGAGCCTCGGTGAATAATTCACAGCCGTGGGGTGGCCAGGAGTCTATTTCATTTGGACACTCATTCATAGCCTCAGTGGATAATATGCACGTGTGGATTAGTCAGGATTTTATTTCATATGGCCCCTGACTCGTAATTTTAGTGAACAATTCACAAATGTAAAGTACTCAGCAGTCTATTTTATAGAGCAACTCATTCAGAGATTCACCAAATAATAAAAATATTTAAGATAGACAGAATTATTTTTCATATGGTTACACAATCAGAGCCTCACTGAATAACACACACCTGGAAAAGCGTTAAAAGTCAACTTTATATAGCCTCTCATTTACATCCTCAGCAAATAATGCACACGTGTGGAATAAACACAACTCAATTTTATATGGCCACAAAATCAAAGCCTGAGTGAGTAATACACAACTTTAGAATAGTCACTAGTCTATCCCATATGCCGAAATATTTAAAGTTAGAATCAATAATAAACATCTGTGGACTAGTCAAAAAAATTTCACATGGCCAAAATTTTATATCCTCAAAGTTTTAGAGTATACCTGGGGAATACTCAGGATGGTATTTCATATGAGATCCATTTCAGAGATTCATTGAATAAGGAACACCTTTATTGTAGTCGGAATTCTACTTTGTATATCCACATATTCAGAACCTTACTGAATTACATACACCTTAGAAAAAATCAGGATTCTATTTTGTATAGCCACTCATTTAGATACGGAATATAAAAACGCACACCTGCAAAATATTCAGGAGTCTCTGGTTTATGGCCACTCATTCAGAGCCTCACAGAATAATACAGAACTATGGAATTTCAGGAGTATATTTTACATGGCCACTTATTCAGAACCTCATTGAAGAATCATATATATTTGTAAAATACTCAGGATTCTATTATATATAGCCACTTATTCAGAGACTCACTAAATAATGCACACCTGGGGAATACTCTGGAGAGTATTTGATATAACTGTTCACCCAGTGATTCAGTGAAAAATGCACAGCTGAGAAATAGTCAACAAGATAGCCTCATGAGTCTACCTTATGTGGTAACTCATTCAGAAACTCACTGAATAAGACCCACCTTGGAAGTAGTCAGAGTCCAGGTCATATGTCCACTCAATCAAATCATTACCGAATAATGCATAATGCGGCAATAGTTAGTTGTCTATTGCATATGGCCTCTAATTTAGAGCTTCAGTGTGTAACAAACAGCTGTGAAGTAGTCAGGACCCTATAAAAGGTAGCCCCAAATTACGCAGCGATGTTAATGATACACAAGTGTGTGATAGTCATGAGACTACTTCATATGGACACTCATACAGCACCTCTTTCCATACTGCACTTTTGGGGAATAATCACTGATTTATTTCATATGGTGATTCGTTTGGAAAGTCAAAAAATAACGCAAGCATCTGGAGTAAAATGGGGTCTATTACATAAGGCCACTCTTTCAGTGTTTCAGTGAATTCTGTGTATACCTGATAAGTCAGGAATCTCTTTCACATGGCTACTCATTGAGGGCCTCAGGGCCTAATACTCCCCTCAGAAATAGTCAAGGGTCTACTTTAAATAAGTACACATTCAGAGTCTCTGTAAGTAATGCACACATGGCCAACACACAAGAGTCTCTTTTCTATGCCCACTTAGTCAGAGTCTCATTGAATAATACACACCTGGGAAAGAGTTAAGAGTCTACTTAGCCACTCATTTAGAGCCTCAGTGAACAATGCACACAGGAGTAATGGTCGAGCATTTTTTATATGGCCACTTGCTATGTGCCTACCTTAATGATACTCACCTGGGGAATCCTCAGGATTCTATTTCATATTACCACACATTTAGAAAATTATTTAGTACTTCATATGGTGGCACAAATTAAGTGCCTTCCTGAGTGATATACTCCTGGGTGATAGTCAGGAGTTTATTTTATTTAAACTCTAATTCTGAAAATGGTTGTGTAATACACAACTTGAGGAGTGTCAGGAGACTATTTGGTATGGAAACTCATGCAGAACCAGTTCGAATAATGCAACCGTGGAGAATAATCAGGAGTCTATGTCATAAGTCATAGTCTACTTTATATAGCCTTTCCTTTACAGCCTCAGCAAATAATGCACATGTGTGGAATAGACACTAGTCTATTTTATATGGCTACAAAATTAAAGACTGAGTGAGTAATACACAACTTGATAATAGTCACCTGTCACAGCAGGAGGCATCACACTACCAGATTTCAAACTATACTACAAGTCTACAGTAATCAAAAGAGCATGGTTCTGGTACCAAAACAGAGATATAGACCAATGGAATAGAACACACGCATCAGAGGAAACACAACATATCTACAACCATATAATCTTTGATAAACCAGACAAAAACCAGCAATGGTGAAAGGATTCCCTGTTTAATAAATGGTTTTGGGAAAACTGGCTAGCCATGTGCAGAAAGCAGAAACTAAACCCCTTCCTGACTCCTTACACTAAAATTTACTCCAGATGGATTAAAGACTTAAATGTAAGATCTGACACCATAACAAGTTTAGAAGAAATCTAGGCAAAATCATTCAGGACATAGGAGTAGGCAAGGACTTTATGACCAAAACACCAAAAGCCTTGACAACAAAAGCCAAAATAGACAAATGGGACCTAATCAAACTCCACAGCTTCTGCACAGCAAAAGAAACAGTCACTAGAGTGAATAGGCAACCATCAGAATGGGAAAAATTCTGCATTTTACACATCTGACAAAGGGCTGATATCCGGAATTTACAAAGAACTCAAACAGATTTACAGGAAAAAATCAAACAAGCACATTCAAAAATGGGCAAAGAATATGAACAGACACATTACAAAAGAAGACATGCATGAAGCCAACAAACACAAGAAAAAATGCTCATCATGACTGGTCATTAGAGAGATGCAAATCAAAACCACATTGAGATACCATCTCACGCCAGTAAGAATGGCGATCATTAAAAAATCTGGAGACAGCAGATGCCGGAGAGGATGTGGAGAAATACGAACACTTCTACACTGTTGGTGGGAGTGTAAATTAGTTCAACAATTGTGGAAGACAGTGTGGTGATTCCTCAAGAACCTAGAAATAGAAATTCCATTTGACACATCAATCCCATTACTGGGTATATATCCAAAGGACTATAAATTTTTCTACTACAAGGACACATGCACACGAATGTTTATTGCAGCACTGTTTACAATAGCAAAGACCTGGAACCAACCCAAATGCCCATCGATGATAGTCTGGACTGGGAAAATGTGGCACATATATACTATGGAATATTGTGCAGCAATCAGAAATGATGAGTTTGTGTCCTTTGTAAGGACATAGATGAATCTGAAGAACATCATTCTCAGCAAACTTACACAAGAACAGAAAAGGAAATACCGCATATTCTCACTCATAGGTGGGTGAGAAAAATGAGAACACATGGACACAGAGAGGGGGTCTACTACACACTGGGGTCTGTCAGCAGGAATGGGGGAGGGACAGAGGTGGGGGCTTAGGAGGGATAGCCTTGGGATAAATGCCAAGTGTGGGTGAATGGGAGGAAGGCAACAAATCACATTGCCATGTGTGTACCTATGCAACTATCTTACACGTTCTTCACATGTACCCCCAAACCTATAATGCAATAAAAATTTTAAAAATTAAAAAAATAAATGAATAAATAAGAATTTTTTAAAAAATAAAAAAAGAGCTCCTGAAAGAGGCACTACACATAGAAAGAAACCAGCAGTACCAGCCATCATAAAAGCATACCAAATGCTAAAGGGCATCAACAAAATGAATAATCAACATGAACCAATGGGCAAAACAGCCAGCTAGCATCAAAATGGCAGAATCAAATTCACACATAACAATATTAACCCTAAATGTAAATGGGCTAAATGCACCAATCAAAAGACACAGACTGGAAAATTGGATAAGAAACCAAAACCCATCAGTGTGCTGTATCCAGGAAACCCATATCACTTGCAAGAATACACAAAGGCTCAAAATCAAGGGATGAAGGAAAATTTACCAAGCAAATGGAGAGCAAAAACAACAGGAGTTGCAATTCTCATCTCTGATAAAATAGACGTTAAAACAACAAAGATCAAAAGAGACAAAGAAGTTCATTCCATAATGGTAAAAGGATTGATACAACAAAAAGAGCTAACGATTCTAAATATATATGGACCCAATACAGGAGCACCCAGATATATAAGGCAAGTTCTTAATGACTTACAAAAAGACTTTGACTCCCACACAATAATAGTGAAAGACTTTAACACTCCACTGTCAATATCAGACAGATCAACCAGAAAATAATTAACAAGATATCCAGGACTTGAACTCAGACCAGGAACAAGCAAATCTGATAGACATTTACAGAACTCTCCACCCCAAATCCACAGAATATACATTTTTCTCAGCACCACATCACAACTACTAGAAAATTGTCCAAATAATTGGAAGTAAAGAAGTCTTCAGCAAATGCAAAACAACTGAAATCATAGCAGTCTCTTAGACCATATTGCAATCAATTTAGAACTCAAAATTCAGAAACTAACTCAGAACCGCACAGCGTCATTGAAACTGAACAACTGACTTTTTTTTTTTTTTTTTTTGAGACGGAGTTTCGCTGTTGTTACCCAGACTGGAGTACAATGGCACAATCTCGGCTCACCGCAAACTCTGCCTTCTGGGTTCAAGCAATTCTCCTGCCTCAGCCTCCCGAGTAGCTGGGACTACAGGCGCGTACCACCATGCCCAGCTAATTTTTGTGTTTTTAGTAGAGACGGGGTTTCACCTTGTTGACCAGGATGGTCTCGATCTCTTGACCTCGTGATCCACCCGCCTCGGCCTCCAAAAGTGCTGGGATTATAGGCGTGAGCCACCGCGCCTGGCCACAACTGGCTCTTTAATGTCGATAGAATAAACAATTAAATGAAGGCAGAAATAAATAAGTTCTTTGAAACCATTGAGATCGAAGACACAACATACCAGAATCTCTGGGACACATTTAAAGCAGTCTGTAGAGGAAAATATATAGCAATAAGTGCCCACATGAGAAGAGTGGAGAGATCCAAAATTGGCACCGTATTGTCAAAAGTGAAAGAGTTAGAGGAGCAAGATCAAAAAACTCAAAACCTATCTGAAGAAAAGAAATAATTAAGATCAGAGAAGAACTGAAAGAGATAGAGACACAAAAAACCATTCAAAAAATCAATAAATCCAAGAGCTGGTTTTTCGAAAAGATCAACAAAATAGACCACTAGCCAGACTCATAAAAAACAAAAGGGAGAACAACCAAATAGATGCAATAAAAACGCTAAAGGGGAAATTACCACAGATGCCACAGAAATTCAAACCATCATCAGAGAATACTACAAACAACTCCACACACATAAACTAGTAAACCAGGAATAAATGGAAAAATTCCTGGACACATGAGTCCTACAAAGCCTAAACCAATTGGAAGCTGAAACTGTGTATAGACCAATAACAAGGTCTGAAGTTAAGGCAGCAATTAAGAGCCTACCACACAAAAAAAGCCCAGGTCCAGATGGGTTCACAGCCGAATTCTACCAGACACACAAAGAGGATCTGGTACCATTTCTTCTGAAACTATTCCAAAAAATTCAAAAGAGGGAACCCTTCCCAAATCATTTTATGAGACCAACATCATCCTGATTCCAAAACCCGGCAGAGACTCAACAAGAAAAGAAAACTTCAGGCCAATATCAATGATGAACATAGATGCAAAAATCTTCAATAAAATACTGGCAAATCGGTTTAGCAAAATGGATAAGAAAAAACCTTATGCATCATGAACAAGCAGGATTCATCCTGGGGATGCAAGGCTGGTTCAACATACACAAGTCTATAAATGTAATTCGCCACATAAACAGAAGCAAATATAAAAACCACATGATTATCTCAATTGACGCAGAGAAGGCATTTGACAAAATTCAACAGCCCTTTATGCTAAAAACCCTCAATATACTTGATATTGACGGAACATATCTCAAAGTATTAAAAGATATTTATGACAAACCAACAGCCAATATCATCCTTAATGGGCAAAAACTTGAAGCATTCCCATTGAAATTTGACACTAGACAAGGATGCCCTCTCTCACCACTCCTATTCAACATAGTCCTGAAATTTCTAGCCACAGCAATTAGGCAAGAAAAAAAATAAATGGTATTCATATAGGAAAGGTGGAAACCAAATTGTCTCTATTTTCAGACGACATGATAGTATACCTAGAAGACCCCATCACCTCAGCCCAAAAACGTCTGAAACTGATAAGCAACTTCAGCAAAGTCTCAGTATATAAAATCAATGTGCAAAAATCACAAGCATTCCTACACACCAATAACAGACTTAAAGAGAACCAAATTGAGAACAAACTGCCATTCACAATTGCTACAAAGAGAATAAAATACCTAGGAATACAACTCACAAGGTATGTAAGCAACCACTTCAAGGAAAACTACAAACCACAGCTCACCGAAATAAGAGAGGACAGAAAAAGATGGAGAAACATTCCAAGTTCGTGGTTAGGAAGAATCAATATCATAAAAATGGCTATACTGCCCAAAGTAATTTACACAATCAATGCTATCCCCATCAAACTACCATTGAATTTCTTCACAGAACTAAAAAAATCCACCATGAACTTCATATGGAACCAAAAGAGAGCCTGCATAGCCAAGTCAATTATAAGCAAAAAGAACACAGAGGGAGGCATCACACTACCAGACTTCAAACTATAATACAAAGCTACAGTAATCAAAACAGCATGGTACTGATACCAAAACATAGATATAGACCAATGGAACAGAACAGAGGCTTCGGAGCAACACAACATATCTACAACCATATGAGTTAGTGTCCTTTGTAAGGACATGGATGAATCTGGAGAACATCATTCTCAGCAAACTCACACAAGAACAGAAAAGGAAATACCGCATATTCTCACTCATAGGCGGGTGAGAAAAATGAGAACACATGGACACAGGGAGGGGGCCTACTACACACTGGGGTCTATCAGTGGGAATGGGGGCGGGACAGCGGGGGGAATGGAGAGGGATAGCCTGGGGATAAATTCCAAGTGTGGGTGAAGAAGAGGAAGGCAACAAAACACACTGCCATGTTTGTACCTATGCAACTATCTTGCACGTTCTGCACATGTACCCCAAAACCTATAATGCAATAAAAATGTTTAAAAATAATAATAATATTTTATAAACCTGACAAAAACAAGCAATGGGGAAAGGACTTCCTGTTTAATAAATGCTGTTGGGAAAACTGGCTAGCCATGTGTAGAAAGCAGAAACTGACCCCTTCCTGACACCTTGCACTAAAATTAACTCCAGATGGATTAAAGACTTAAACATAAGACCTGGCACCATAAAATCCCTAGAAGAAAATCTAGGCAAAACCATTCAAGACATAGGAGAAGGCAAAAGCATTATGACAAAAACACCAAAAGCATTGGCAACAAAAGCCAAAATAGACAAATGGAACCTAATCAAACTCCACAGGTTTTTCACGGAAAAAGAAACCGTCACCAGAGAGAATCGGCAACCATCAGAATGGAATATAAATTTTGCAGTGTACACATCTGACAAATGGCTGATATCCAGAATTTACAAAGAACTTAAATAGATTTACAGGAAAAAATCAAACAAGCCCATTCAAAAATGGGCAAAGGATATAAACAGACACTTTACAAAAGACTACAAACATGAGGCCAACAAACACATAAAAAAATGCTCATCATGACTGGTCATTAGAGAGATGCAAATCAAAACCACATTGAGATACCATCTCACGCCATTAGAATGGCGATCATTAAAAAATCTGGAGACAACAGATGCTGGAGAAGATGTAGAGAAATAGAAACACTTCTGCACTGTTGGTGGGAGTGTAAATTAGTTCAACCGTTGTGAAAGACAGTGTGGGGATTCCTCAAGGATTTAGAAATAGAAATATATATCCAAAGTACTATAAATTTTTCTACTATATAAACACATGCACACGAATATTCATTGCAGCACTGTTTACAATAGGAAAGAACTGTAACCAACTCAAATGCCCATCGATGATAGACTGGACTGGGAAAATGTGGCAGAGATACACCATGGAATATTATGCATCAATCAAAAATGATGAGTTTGTGTCTTTTGTTAGGACATGGATGAATCGGGAGAACATCATTCTCAGCAAACTGACACAAGAACAGAAAAAGAAATACCACATATTCTCACCCATAGGCGGGTGAGAAAAATGAGACCACAAGGACACAGGGAGGGGGACTACTACACACTAGGGTCATTGCGGGAAATGGGGAAGCAAGAGGGCGGGGAGCTGATGAGGGATAATCGGGAAAGAAATGCCAAGTGTGGGTGAAGGGAAGGAAGGCAGAGAAACATACTGCTATATGTGTACCTATGCAACTATCTCGCACGTTCTGCACAAGTACCCCAAAACCTAAAATGCAATAAAAATTAAAAAAGTATAGCTCACACCTGTGGAGTAAATCGGGTTATATTACATAAGGCCACTCTTTCAGTGTTTCAGTGAATAATACGTATATCTGATAAGTCAGGAGTCTCTTTCACATGGCCACTCGTTCAGGGCCTCAGTGCATAATACTCCCCTCAGAAATAGTAAAGGGTCTACTTCAAATAAGTCCACATTCAGAGTCTCTGTAAGTAATACACACATGGGCAATACACAAGAGTCTCTTTTCAAAGCTCATTTAGTCAGAGTCTCATTCAATAATACACACCTGGGGAAGATTTAAGAGTCTACTTTATGTAGCCCCTCATTTACAGCCTCAGTGAATAATTTACACCGGAGTAATAGTCGAGCATTTTGTATATGGCCAGTCATTATGTGCCTCCCTGAAAGATACACACCTGGGGAATCCTCAGGATTCTATTTTATACTAACACACGTTTAAAAGCTTATTGAATAATTCACAATGGAGCAATAATCAGGTGTCTATTCTTTCTGGCCTCTCATTCAAAGTATCAGTGAATCATAAATTTCTATAAAGTAATCAGGGCACTGTTTGAGATAGCCACGAATTAAGTGCTTTTCTGAGTGATACACACCTGGGTGATAGTCAAGAGTTTATTTCATAATAACTCTAATTCTGGGTTTTGCTGAGGAATACACAACTGGGGGAGTGTCAGGAGTCTATTTGCTATGGACCCCCATACAGAACCTGTTTGAATAATGCACACATGGAGAATAATCATGAGTCTATGTCATACGGATACTCATTCAGACAAACAGTGAATAACGCACATGTGGAATAATGAGAAGTTTGATTCATATTGCGATTCTATCACAGCCTCACTGAATATTACGCCCTTGGGATATAGTCTGGAGTCTGTTTTTTATGGCCACTCATTTAGAGAATCACTGAATAATGCACACCTGCCCAATAGTCAGAAGTCTCTATCCTATGGCCTCTCATTGAGAGCCTCACTAAATGTACACACCTGGGAAAATAGTCAGGATTTTATTATATCCCCTCATTTAGAGTCTCACTCAATATTGCACACCTGTGGAATAGTAAGAAAACTTTTTCATGTGGCCTCTTATTCAGAGTGTCACGGAATAATGTGGTTTTGTCAGAAATCTCTTTCATGTAGATACATTTTCAGAGCCTCAGTGAATAAGAGAAACCCTTGCTAGAGTAAGGCATCTAATTAATATGGCCACATCTTGTAAGCCTCACTGAATAATACACACCTGGAGAATAACGTGGAGTCTATTTGCGATGGATATTCATTTAGAGCCTCGGTGAATAATGCACACCTGTGTGGTAGCCAGGAGTCTATTTCATTTGGACACTCATTCATAACCTCAGTGAATAATGTGCACGTGTGGATTAGTAAGAATTTCATTTCATATGGCAACTGACTCTTCATTTCATTGAATAATGCACAAATATAAAGTACTCAGCAGTTTATTTCATAGAGCCACTCATTCAGAGATTCACTGAATAATACAGATATTTAAGATCGACAGAATCCTGTGTTACTCAGAGCCTCACTGAGTAACACACACATAGGGAAGCGTTAGGAGTCTACTTTACATAGCCTCTCATTTACAGCCTTAGCGAATAATGCACACGTGTGGAATAGACACGAGTCTATTTTATATGGCCATAAAATCAAAGCCTGAGCGAGTAATACACAACTTTAATATAGTCACTATTCTCTTCAATATGCCCAAATATTCAAAGTCAGATTCAATAATACACACCTGTGGAGTAGTCAAAAACAATTTCATATGGCCAAAATTTTAGAGCCTCAGTGAATAATACATACCTGGGGAATACTCAGGACGCTATTACATATGGCATCTATTTCAGAGATTCATTGAATAAGGAACACATGTATAGAGTCAGAATTCTATTTTGTATAGCCACATATTCAGAACCTAACTGAAAAACACATCTGGGGGAAAATCAGCATTCTATTTTGTATAGCCACTCATTTAGATACCGAATGTAAAACGCACACCTGAGGAGGATTCAGGTGTCTCTGTTTTATGGCCACTATTTCAGAGCCTCACAGAATAATACAGAACTATTGAAATTCAGGAGTGTATTTTACATGGACACTTATTCAGAACCTCATTGAAGAATCATATATATATGGAAAATACTCAGGATTCTGTTATATATAGCTACTTATTCAAAGACTCACTGAATAATGTACACCTGGGGAATAGTCTGGAGACTTATTTTATATGACCATTCACCCAGTCACTCAGTGAAAATGGCACAGCTGATAAATAGTCAAAGGGATAGATTCCTGAGTCTATTTTCTGTGGTAAATCGTTGAGAAACTCACTGCAAAACATCCACCTCGGAAATTGTCAGAGTCCAAGTCATGTGGCCACTCAATCCAAGCATTACTGAATAATGCACAATGGGGCAATTGTAAGGAGACTATTTTATATGGCCTGTCATTGAGTGCTTCAGTGTGTAATAAACAGCTGTGGAGTAGTCAGGACCCTATTTAAGGTAGCCCCAAATTACTCAGCTATGGGAAATATACACACATGTGTGATAGTCAGGAGACTATTTGATATTGACACTCATACAGCACCTCTTTGAATACTGCATTTTGGAGAAAAATTACTAGTCTATTTCATATGGTGATTAGTTTGGAGACTCAAAACATAACGCACACCTGTGGAGTAAAATGGGTCTATTTCATAAGGCCACTCTTTCAGTGTTTAAGTGAATAATATGTATATCTGATAAGTCAGGATTCTCTTTCACATGGCCACTCATTAAGGGCCTCAGTCCATAATACTCCCCTCAGAAACAGTCAAGGGTCTACTTCAAATAAGTATACATTCAGAGTTTCTGTAAGTAATGCACACATGGACAATACAAAAGAGTCTCTTTTCTATGCCCACGTAGTCAGAGTCTCATTCAATAATACACACCTGGGGAAGAGTTAAGAGTACTTCATGTAGCCACTCATTTAGATTCTCAGTGAATAATTCACACAGGATTAATAGTCGAGCATTTTTATATGACCACTCACTATGTGCTTCCTTGAGTGACACACATCTGGGGAATCCTCAGGATTCTTTTTCATACTACCACACATTTAGAAACTTATTGAATAACTCACAATGGAGCAATAGTCAGTTGTCTATCCTGTCTGGTCTCTCACTCAAAATTTCAGTGAATAATAAACTTCTTTTTTTATTATTTTCATAATTTTAAATATTTATTATTTTCTGAGGGGTGACAACATTCAAAATCTTTCCTTCTAGCTATCTTGAAATATGCTGTACATTGTTAGTAGAAGACCAGAATTTATTTGTTCTAAGTGTACATTTGTATTTTCCTCTCCACGTAATCTTTACCAAATACCATCTTTGGCAGAGTAATACTTTTGAATTCTACCATCTTTTTTTTAAAAAAATATTTTTTTGCATTATAGGTTTTGAGGTACAGGTGCAGAACGTGCAAGATAGTTGCATAGGTACACACATGGCAGTGTGTTTTGCTGCCTTCAACCACACTTGGCATTTATCCCCAGGCTATCTCTCCCCAGCCCCCACCTCTGTCCCTCCCCCATTCCCCCCAATAGACCCCAGTATATAGTAGACTGCCTCTCTGTGTCCATGTGTTCTCATTTTTCTCACCCACCTATGAGTGAGTATATGCGGTATTTCTTTTTCTGTTCTTCTGTCAGTTTGCTGAGAATGATGTTCTCCAAATTTTTCCATGTACTTACAAAGGACAAAAACTCATCATTTTTGATTGCTGCATAATATTCCATGGTGTACATGTGCCACATTTTCCCAGTCCAGTCTATCATCGTTGGGCATTTGGGATGGTTCCAGGTCTTTGCTATTGTAAACAGTGCTGCAATGAACATTCGTGTGCATGTGTCCTTATAGTAGAACGATTTATAGTCCTTTGAATATATACCCAGTAATGGGATTGCTGGGTCAAATGGAATTTCTATTTCTAGGTCCCTGAGGAATTGCCACACTGTCTTCCACAATGGTTGAACTAATTTACACTCCCACCAACAGTATAAGAGTGTTCCTCTTTCTCCACATCCTCTCCAGCGTCTGCTATCTCCAGATTTTTTAACGATCGCCATTCTAACTGGTGTGAGATGGTATCTCAATGTGGTTTTGATTTGCATCTCTCTAATGACCAGGGACGATGAGCATTTTTTCATGTGTTTGTTGGCCTCATGTATGTCTTCTTTTGTAAAGTGTCTGTTCCTATCCTTTGCCCATTTTTGAATTAGCTTGTTTGTTTTTTTTCCTGTAAATCTGTTTGAGTTCTTTGTAAATTCTGGATATCAGCCCTTTGTCAGATGCATAAACTGCAAAGATTTTTTTTCCATTCTGATGGTTGCCGATTCACTCTAGTGACGGTTTCTTTTTCCATACAGAAGCTGTGGAGTTTGATTAGGTCGCATTTGTCTATTTTGGCTTTTGTTGCCAATGCTTTTGTTGTTTTGGTCATGAAGTCCTTGCCTATTCCTATGTCCTGAATGGTTTTGCCTAGATTTTCTTCTAGGGTTTTTATGGTGTCAGGTCTTATGTTTAAGTCTTTAATTCATCTGGAGTTAATTTTAGTGTAAGGTATCAGGAAGGGGTCCAGTTTCTGCTTTCTGCACATGGCTAGCCAGTTTTCCCATCACCATTCATTAAACTGGGAATCCTTTCCCCATTGCTTGTTTTTGTCTGGTTTATCAAAGATTATATGGTTGTAGATAGGTTGTGTTGCCTCCAATGCCTCTGTTTTGTTCCATTGGTCTATATCTCTGTTTGGGTACCAGTACCATGCTGTTTTGATTACTGTAGCCTTGTAGTATAGTTTGACATCTGGTAGTGTGATGCCTCTCACTGTGTTCTTTTTGCTGAGAATTGACTTGGCTATGCGGACTCCCTTTTGGTTCCATATGAAGTTCATGGTAAATTTTTCCAGTTCTGTGAAGAAATTCAATGGTAGTTTGATGGGGATAGCATTGATTGTGTAAATTACTTTGGGCAGTATAGCCATTTTCACGATATTGATTCTTCCTAACTAGGAACATGGAATGTTTCTCCATCTTTTTATGTCCTCTCTTATTTCGTTGAGCAGTGGTTTGTAGTTTTCCTTAAAGAGATCTCTTGCGTTCCCTGTGAGTTGTATTCCTAGGTATTTTATTTTCTTTGTAGCAATTGTGAATGGCAGTTCGTTCTTGATTTGTTTTTCTTTAAGTCTGTTATTGGTGTATAGGTATGCTTGTGATTTTTGCACATTGATTTTATATTCTGAGACTTTGCTGAAGTTGCTTATCAGTTTCAGGAGCTTTTGGGCTGAGGTGATGGGGTCTTGTAGGTATACTATCCTCTCGTCTGCAAACAGACAATTTGGCTTCCACCTTTCATATTTGAATACCCTTTATTTCTTTTTCTTGCCTGATTGCTCTGGCTAGAACTTCCAGTACTCTGTTGAATAGGAGTGGTGAGAGAGGGCATCGTTGTCTACTGCCAGATTTCAAAGGGAATCCTTTCTGTTTCTGCCCATTAAGTATGATATTGGCTGTTGGTTTGTCATAAATAGCTTTTATTACTTTGAGATATGTTCCATCAATACTTAATTAAATGAGAGTTTTTAGCATAAAGCACTGTTGAATTTTGTCAAATGCGTTCTCTGCATCAATTAAGATAATCATGTCGTTTATGTTTTTGGTTCTGTTAATGTGGATAATGACGTTTATAGACTTGCATATGTTGATCCAGTTTTGCATCCCCGGGATGAATCCTACTTGATCATGATGCATAAGTTTTTTAATGTGCTGTTGCAATCGGTTTGCCAGTATTTTATTGAAGATTTTTGCATCTATGTTCATCATGGATATTGGCCTGAAATTTTCCTTTCTTGTTGAGTCTCTGCCGGGTTTTGGTATCAGGATGATGTTGGTTTCATAAAATGATTTGGGAAGGGTTCCCTCTTTTTGGATTATTTGGAATAGTTTTAGAAGGAGTAGTACCAGCTCCTCTTTGTGTGTCTCGTAGAGTTCGGTTGTGAACCCATATGGACAAGGGGTTTTTGTGTGTGGTCGGCTCTTACTTGCTTCCTCGACTTCAGACCTTGTTATTGGTTTATTCATAGTTTCGGCTTCCTAATGGGTTAGGCTGGCGTGTTCACTGGTGTCCAGAAATTTATCCATTTCTTCCTGGTTTACTAGTTTATGGTTATAGACTTGTTTGTAGTATTCTCTGATGTTGGTTTGAATTTCTGTGGAATCTGTGGTGATCTTCCCTTTATCGTTTTTTATTGCATCTATTTGGTTGTACTCTCTCTTCTTTTACATCAGTCTGGCTAGTGGTCTGTCTATTTTGTTGACCTTTTTGGAAAACCACCTCTTGGATTTATTGATTTTTTGAAGGGCTTTTCATGTCTCTATCTCCTTGAGTTTTGTTCTGATCTTAGTTATTTCTTGTCTTCCGCTAGGTTTTGAAATTTTTTTGATCTTTCTCCTCTAGCTCTTTCAATTTTGACAATAGAGTGTCATTTTTGTATCTCTCAGCTCTTCTCATGTGTGCACCTATTGCTACATATTTTCCTCTACAGACTGCTTTAAATGTGTCCCAGAGATTCTGGTATGTTCTGTCTTTGTTCTCGTAAGTTTTGAACAACTTCTTTATTTCTGCCTTCATTTCATTGTTTATCCAATCAACATTCAAGAGCCCGTTGTTCAGTTTCCATGAAGCTGTGCGGTTCTGAGTTAGTTTCTGAATTCTGGGTTCTAACTTGATGGCACTATTGTCTGAGAGACAGTTTGTTATGATTTCCGTTGTTTTGCATTTGCTGAGGAGTGCTTTACTTACAATTATGTGGTCAGTTTTGGAGTAGGTGTGATGTGGTGCTGAGAAAAATGTATATTCTGTGGATTTGGAATGGAGAATTCTGTAAATGTCTGTCAGGTTTGCTTGTTCGAGGTCTGAGTTCAAGCCCTGGATATCCTTGTTAATTTTCTGTCTGGTTGATCTGTCTGATATTGACAGTTGAGTGTTAAAGTCTCCCACTATTTTTGTGTCAGAGTCTAAGTCTTTTATTAGGTCATTAAGAACTTGCCTTATATATCTTGGTGCTCCTGTATTGGGTCCATATATATTTAGGATCGTTAGCTCTTCTTGTTTTATCAATTCTTCTACTATTATGTAATAACCTTCTTTGTCTTTTTTGATCTTTGTTGCTTTAAAATCTATTTTATCAGAGATGAGATTTGAAACTCCTGCTTTTTTTTGCTCTCCATTTGCTTGGTAAATCTTCCTTCATCTTTTTATTTTGAGCCTTTCTGAATCTTTGCATGTGAGATGGGTTTCCTGGATATAGCACACCGATGGGTTTTGGTTTTTTATCCAATTTGCCAGTCTGTGTCTTTTGATTGGTGCATTTAGCCCATTTACATTTAGGGTTAATATTGTTATGTGTGAGTTTGATACTGCCATTTTGATGCTAGCTGGCTGTTTTCTTTATTGGTTGATGCAGATTCTTCATTTTGTTGATGCTCTTTGGCATTTGGTATGTTTTTAGACTGGTTGTTCCTTTCTATGTATAGTGCCTCTTTTATTAGCTCTGGTAAAGCAGGCCTGGTGGGGACAAAATTTCTGAGTTATTTCTTGTTGGCAATAGATTTTATTCTTTCTTCCCTTATGAAGCTCCGTTTGGCTGAATATTAAATTCTGGGTTGAAAGTTCTTTTCTTTAAGGATGTTAAATATTGGCCCCCACTTTCTTCTGGTTTGTAGAGTCTCTGTCGAGAGATCTGCTGTGAGTCTAATGGAATTCCCTTTGTTGGAGACCCGACCCTTCTCTCTGGCTGCCCTTAGTATTTTCTCCTTCATTTCAACCCTGGCGAATCTGACGATTATGTGCCTTGGGGTTGCTCTTCTTGCAGAATATTTTTGTGGTGTTCTCTGTATTTCCTGAAGTTGAGTATTGGCCTGCCTTGCTAGATTGTGGAAATTTTCATAGATAATATCCTGAAGAGTGTTTTCCAGCTTGGATTTATTCTCATCACATTCTGGTACACCTATCAAATGTAGGTTAGGTCTCTAAACATAGTCCCACATTTCTTGGAAATTTTGTTCATTCCTTTTTGTACTTTTTTCTCTAATCTTGGTTTCTCTTTTTATTTCATTGAGCTGATCTTCGACTTCTGATATTCTTTTTTCTGCTTGATCAATTCGGCTGTTGAAACTTGTGTATGCTTCATGAAGTTCTCATGTTTTGTTTTTCAGCTCCTTCTATTCATTCATATTTCTCTCTGTGTTGTCCATTCTTGTTATCATTTCCTCGAATCTTTTTACAAGTCTTTTTTCAAAGTTCTTAGCTTCTTTGCATTGATTTAGAACATATTCTTTTAGCTGACTAACGTTTCTCATTATCCACCTTCTGAAGTCTTATTCCATCATTTCATCACAGTCATTCTTTGTCCAGCTTTGTTCCATTGCTGGTGAGAAGTTTTGGTCCTTTGTAGGAGGTGAGGTGTTTTGGTTTTGGGTGTTTTCCTCCTTTTTGCGCTGGTTTCTTCCCATCTTTGTGGATTTATCCACCTGTCGTCTTAGTATTTGCTGCCTTTTCAATTGGGTCTCTGAGTAGACTCCTAGATTTTTGATAATAAAATATTTCTGTTACTTAGTTTTTCTTTTGAAGGCTTAGCTCCTCTGATGTACAAGTGCTGAGGTCCACTCCAGGCCCTGCTTGTCTGGGGTACACCTGTAGAAGCTGCGGAATAGTGAGGGATGCTACCAGTTTTTCTTTTGCTATCTTTGTCCCAGAATGATGCCCACCAAATGTCAGTTTGATTGGTCCTTTTTTGAGGTGGCTCTTTGGATATAGAGGGGTCAGGAAGCTGCTTGAGGAGATGGTCTGTACATTATAGGAGCTCCAGTGCTGAGCTGTGAGCTCCGTTGTTCATTCAATGTTGCTGGGTGAATGTGTTTGTGTCTACTGCAGCAGAACTTATAAAACCCCCCTTTTTTACCTCAGATGCTCTGTCTCAGAGAGTTGGGGCTTTCTTAATGAGTATCTGTGGCACTGTCCTGCCCAGCTAGGAGGCAGTCTGTTCACTATTTGCCTGCTGGGTATCAGCCCTGCTAGCTGCTGTGAGGCTCCGTTCTGCTGTGGTGCGCTCTGCCCTGTTGGCAGCATCTCTGTTATGGCTGGTTGCCTCAGCAACGGCAGGCTGTGTCAACAGTGGGCAGTACCTCCGTATTGGTGGATTGCATCCGTAGTGTCAGACGCCTCTCCCCCACTGAGCTGCATTGTTCTGGATTCAGCTGACCCAGCAGCAAATCTCTCAACCCCGAGTGCCTCCAATCGCCACGCTGCTTGTCCCCGTGAGGGTGGGACCCACCAAGCCCAATCACCTAGCTCCCTGCCTCAGAGTCCCTTCTCTCTCTCTCTCTCTCTTATTTGTTCAAAAATGAATGGATGACTCTTTCTCATGCGCCCTAGTCGCCTACTGATTGGCCACTGGGATCCATGCAATCTCCACTTAGGCAGCCCACTGCACTGGCACAAATCTCTCTTCCCAGAAATCTCCTGGTCTGGCTCACCATTCAAGTCCCACTCTGCTCTCCGGTGTCTCTCCTACACCTTGGAATTTCACCTTTCTGTGGGCAACAAAGGTCCATCTACAAATGCGGCTAGGACTCACCGTCTGTGCCTTTACTGAGAGCTGCAATCCCAAGTTGTTTTACGGTGCGATCTTGGAACATCCCTCGGTCAGGAGTCTATTTCATATGGCCTATAATTGAGAGCTTCAGTGCATATTAAACAGCTGTGGAGTAGTCAGGACCCTCTTTAAGGTATTCCCAAATTAGGCAACTATGTGAATGATACACACATGTGTGATAATCAGGAGACTCTTTTATATGGACACTCATAGAACACCTTTTTGAATACTGCACATTTGGGGAATTATCAGTAATCTATTTCATATGGCGATTCGTTTGATGAGTGAAAAAATAACGCATACATGTGGAGTAAAATGGGGTTAATTACATAAGACCACTCTTTCAGTGTTTCAGTGAATAATATGTATATCTGATAAATCAGGAATCTCTTTCACATGTCCACTTGTTCACGGCCTCAGTGCATAATACTCACCTCAGAAATAGTCAAGGGTCTACTTCAAATAAGTACACATTCAGAGTCTCTGTAAGTAATGCACACATGAGCAATACACAAGAGTCTCTTTTCTATGTCCACTTAGTTAGAGTCTCATTCAGTAATATACAACTGGGAAAGAGTTAAGAGTCTATTTCATGTAGCCACTCATTTAGAACCTCAGTGAATAATTCACACCAGAGTAATGGTTGAGCATTTTTCATATGGCCACTCACTATGTGCCTCCCTGAATGATACACACCTGGGGAATCCTCGGGATTCTATTTAAAACTACCACATACTTAGAACCTTATTGAATAATTCAAAATGTACCAATAGTCAGGTGTCTATTTTTTCTGGCCTCTCCTTCAAAGTTTCAGTGAATAATAAACTTCTATGGAGTAATCATGGCACTGTTTAAGATAGCCACTAATGAAGTGCTTTCCTGAGTTATACACACCTGTCTGATAGTCAGGAGTTTATTTCAAATAAACTCTAATTCTGAGTATTGCTGAGGAATTCACAATTGTGGGAGTGGCACGACTCTACTTGTTATGGACACTCATAGAGAACCTTTCTGAATAACTCACACATTGAGAATAATATGGAATCTATGTCATACTGCTATTCATTCAGACAAACAGTGAACAACGCACATGTGGAGTAATGAGACGTCTGTTGCATATGGCCGTTCTTTTACAGCCTCACTGAATATTACACACCTGTGATATAGTCTGGAGTATATTGTTTATGGACACTTATTCAGATAATCACTGAATAATGCACACCTGCAGAATAGCTAGAAGTCTCTATCCTATGGTCTCACATTTAGCCTCACTAAATGTACACACCCAGAAAAATAGTCAGGATTTCTGTATATCCCTTCATTTAAAGTCTCACTCAATAATGCTCACCTGTGAAATAGTAAGGAGACTTCTTCATTTGGCCTCTCATTCGAAGTGTCACTGAATAATGTGGTGTAGTCAGAAGTCTATTTCATGTAGACACATTTTCAGAGCCTCAGTGAATAAGAGAGCCACCTGCTATAGTAAGGCATCTAATTAATATGGCCATATCTTGTAAGCCTCCCTGAATAATACACACCTGGAGAATAATTTGGAGTCTATGTGCGATGGACATTCATTCAGAGCCTCTATGAATAATGCACATCCGTGGGGTAGCCAGGAGTCTATTTCATTTCGACACCCATTCATAGCCTCATTGGATCATATGCATGTGTGGATTAGTAATGATTTTATTTCATATGGCCACTGACTCGTAATTTTAGTGAATAATGCACAAATGTAAAGTACTCAGCAGTATATTTCATAGAGCCACTCATTCAGAGATTCACTGAATAATACAAATATTTAAGATAGACAGAATCCAGTTTCATATGGTCACACAATCAGAGCCTCACTGAGTAACACACACCTGGGGAAACGTTAGGAGTCTACTTTATATAGCCTCTCATTTACAACCTCAGTGAATAATGCACACGTGTGGAATAAACACTAGGCAATTTTATATGGCCACAAAATCAAAGCGTGAGTCAGTAATACACAACTTTAGAATAGTCACTATTCTAATCCATATGCCCAACATTAAAGTCAGAGTCAATAATGCACACCTGTGGAATATTCAAAAAAGAATTTTATATGGCAAAAGATTTAGACTCTCAGTGAATAGTACATACTAGGGGAATACTCAGGACGCTATTACATATGGCATCTATTGCAGAGATTCATCAAATAAGGAACACCTATATTGTAGTCAGAATTGTATTACGTATAGCCACATATTCAGAACCTAACTGAATGACATATGCCTTGGGGAAAGTCAGGATTCTATTTCTTATAGCCACATATTCAGAACCTAAATGAATAACATACACCTTGGGGAAAATCAGGATTCTATTTCGTATAGCAACTCATTTAGATACCGAATGTAAAAACGCACACCTTCGAAGTATTGAGGAGTCTCTATTTTATGGCCACTCATTCAGAGCCTCACAGAATAATACAGAACCATGTAAATTCAGGAGTGTATTTTACATGGCCACTTATTCAGAACCTCATTGAAGAATCATGTATATCTGGAAAACACTCAGGACTCTATTATATATAGCCGCTCCTTCAGAGACTCACTGAATAATGCACACCTGAAGAATAGTCTGGAGATTATTTGATATGACCATTCACCCAGTGACTCAGTGAAAAATGCACAGCTGAGAAATAGTCAAGAGGATATTGTCCTGAGTCTATTTTCAGCGGTAACTTGTTCACAAACTCACTGAAGAATACCCACGTTGGAAATAGTCAGAGTCCATGTCATATGGCAACTCAATCAAAGTATTACTGAATAATGCACAATGGGGCAATAGAAAGGAGTCTATTTCATATGGCCTCTCATTGAGTCGTCAGCGTGTAATAAACAGCTGTGGAGTAGTCAGAACCCTCTTTAAGGTAGCCCCAAAATACGAAGCTAAGTGAATGATAGACACATGATTGATAGTCAGGAGACTATTTGATATGGACACTTTTACAGCACCTCTTCGAATACTGCACATTTGGGGAATGATCACTAGTGTTTTTATATGTTGATTCGTTTGAAGAGTCAAAAAATAATGCCACACCTGTGAAGTAAAATGGGGTTTATTACATAAGGTTACTCTTTCAGGGTTTCCGTGAATAATATTTATATCTGATAAGTCAGGAATCGCTTTCACGTGGCCATTCCTTTAGGGCCATTTCTTTAGTGCATAATACTCTTCTAAGAAATAGTCAAGGGTCTACTTCAAATAAGTACCCATTCAGAGTCTCTGTAATTCATGCACATATGGGCAGTACACAAGAGTCTCTTTTCTATGACCACTTAGTCACAGTCTCATTTAATAATACAAGTGTGGGTGAAGGGGAGAAAGGCAGCAAAGCACACTGCCATATGTGTACCTATGCAACTATCTTGCACGTTCTGCACATGCACCCCCAAACCTATAATGCAATAAAAATTTTAAAAAATATATTGAGGGTGAGAGAGATCCAAGATGGCTGATCGCTAACAGCTCGGGATTGTAGCTCCCAGTGAAAGCTCGGAAAGCGTGAGGACGCCACATTTTCAGAGAACTTTTCGTTGCCCACGGACCAGAAGATTTCCAGTGGAGGAGCCCCGCGGGTCGCCAGCGCGACTTCTGTGGCCGGCGCAGCGGTTTTGCCGTCACCTCGGCGCGGCAGCTCTTCGTGCACAGTGAGCGGGACTGGTTCCCCTACTGACTGGTGTTTGGAGCTCCGGGAAGGCAGAGCCGCTTGTTGCGGACTCAAGAAGGAAGCCAGACCGGAGATTCCCAGGCAGAAGAGCACCATCAGTCTTATCGCTGTTGTTTTGGTTGGCCGGCGCAGTGGGTTGCTCGGATTCCAGCCCTGGGAATCAATAAATTGGACATCCTCTCAGGAACTTAATGAGAAAGGCGCTAATTGTAATGATATCAGATGGATAAAATCACAATAAAGGGAAAAAAACAGCCTAAAAAGGCTGAGAAAACTGAAAGTCAGAACCCCTCTCCCTCTACAGGGGATAGTAATTCCTCATCAGCAACGGAACAAGCCCTAATGGAAGAGGACTGTGTTCCAGTATCTGAAGGAGGTTTTAGAAGGTGGATGGTAAAAAACCTCTGGGAATTGAAACAAATTGTTCTAAACCAATGCAAAGAAACTAAGAACTTTGAAAAAAGGTTAGACGAAATGTTAAAAAGAATGGACAATATAGAAAGGAATATAAATGAACTAATGGAATTGAAAAATACAACACGAGAACTTAGTGAAATATGCACAAGTTTGAATAGCCGAATTGATCAAGCAGAAGAAAGGATATCAGAGGTCGAAGATCGACTTAATGAAATGGAACGAGAAGACAAGAATAGAGAAAAAAGGATAAAAAGGAATGAGCAAAGTCTCCAAGAATTATGGGACTATGTGAAAAGACCTAATCTACGTTTAATAGGTGTACCTGAATGTGATGGAGAGAATGAATCCCAGCTGGAAAATATTCTTCAGGATATTATCCAGGAGAATTTTCCCAATCTAGCAAAGCAGGATACCATTCAACCTCAGGTAATACAGAGAACACCACAAAGATATTCCTTAAGAAGAGCAACCCCAAGACACATAATCATTAGATTCACCAGGGTTGAAACAAAGGAGAAAATACTAAGGGCAGCCAGAGAGAAAGGTCAGGTTACCCACAAAGGGAAGCCTATTAGACTTACAGCAGATCTCTCAGTAGAAACCCTACAAGCCAGAAGAGAGTGGGGGCCGATATTTAACATCCTCAAAGAACAGAACTTTCAGCCCAGAATTTCATATCCTGCCAAACTAAGCTTCACAATTGAAGGAAAAATAAAATCTTTTATGAACAAGCAAGTACTCAGAGATTTTATTACCACCAGGCCTGCTTTACAAAAACTTTTGAAAGAAGCATTACACACAGAAAGGAACAACCAATATTAGCCTTTCTAAAAATATACCAAAAAGTAAAGAACATCAACAGAAAGAAGAATTTACATCAACAAATGGATAAAATAGCCAGTTAACATCAAATGGCAGTAATCTTAAATGGAAATCGACTAAATTTTCTAATTAAAAGATACAGCCAAAATCTAACGGTATACTATATCCAGACCTATTTTATATCCAAAGATATACATAGACTAAAAACAAAGGGTTGGAGAAAGATTTACCAATCAAATAGAGAAAAAAACAAATAAATAAACAAAAAGGAGTTGCAATTCATGCATTTGATAAAACAGATTTCAAACCAAAAAAGACAGAGTGGTATAAGGATCAATGCATTCTAACACCCAGATACATAAGACCCATAAAGAGATTCAGACTCAACGAAACAGAAAATTAATAAGGATATCCAGAATCTGAACTCAGATCAGTTACAAGTAAACTTAATTAGCAAACTCTCCACTTTAGATAAATAAAATATACATTCTCCATTTTAAATACATAAAATAATGATCGGCCATTATTAATAGCCATTTATAGAATAAAGCAATATTTCTGTTCTCTCTCCCTCTTTTTCTTCCTCTCTTTTCCTTTCAAAAAAAAGACCCTCTATATCCTCTCTTTCTCTCAGCTCCTGTAAAAAAAAAAAAAAGAAATATAAGCCTATTCTCTCTGACTTCAAGGTACTGGCTTCTTCCACTCTATCACACTGCCTCCAGAAAAAAAAAAAAAAAAAAAAGAATGTGGTATTGGCAGAGAAATGGACGCATAGATCCATTTCTATGTAAATGGATAAAGAACAGAGAGCCTGAACACTGACTCACTCAAATACGGCAACTGACGTTTAACAAAGTGGCAAGAGGGGTGCACGGGGGAGATGTCAGAAAAGAGGGTCCTGGTCCAGACCCCAGGCACGGGTTCTTGAATCTCACATAGGAAAGAATTCAAGGTGCCTCACAGAGCACAGTGAAAGCAAGTGGATGGGAAAAGACCCCATGCCAGAGCGGGGTGACCTCAGAAAGCAGGCGGAGGAACGCCCGTCCTCTGTGAGTGCCTCTGAAAAAAAAAAAAATATATATATATATATATATATATATTGAAATAAAGAGACTCCAATCACACACACAAAAAAAATTTCAGGATACAAAATTAATGTAGAAAAGAGTAGCATTTCTCTACACCAATATAATTTAGGCAAAGAACCAAATGAAGAACTCAAGTCCATTTACAGTAGGCACAAAAACTTAAACACCTAGGAATATATTTAATCGAAGAGGTGAAAGATTTCTATAAGAAGAACTACGAAACACTGATGAAAACATGGTATATGACACAAATGAAACATCCAGTGCTCATGGATGAAAAGAATAAATATTATTAAAATGACTGCACTTATCAAAGAAATTTACGGATTAAAGGTAATTTAATCTCTATCAAATTACCAACACCATGTTTCACATAATTTAAAAAACTTAAATTTCATATGAAACCAAGAGTCTGAATAGTCACACCAATCCTAAGCAGACAGAACAAAGCTTGAAGTATTACATTATCTGACTTTTAATTGTAGCACAAGGCTATAGTAACTGAAAACATCATGGTGTTGGTATAAAAATAGACATATAGACCAACAGAACACAATAGTAAACTCAGAAATAAAGTACTTATGAACAACTGATCTTCGGCAACAATGACAAAATCAAACAATGGGGAAAGAATACCCTATTCAATGCATGGCGTTAGGAAAACTCGTAAACTGGACTCTTAGCTCTCACCGTATACGCGAATTAACTCAAGAAGGATTAAAGATTTATACTTTACACCTGAAACTGTAAAAATCCTGTAAGAAAATGTAGGAAAAATTCTTCTGGACATTGGCTGAGATTAGGCAAAGAATTTATGACCACGTCCTCAAAAGCAAATGTAACACAAACAAAAAGAAACAGATGGGACTCAGTTAAGCTAAAACCCTTCTACACAGGACACATGCACACGAATGTTCATTGCAGCACCATTTACAATAGCAAAGAACTGGAACCAACCCCCCAAAAAATAATAATAATAATACACAACGAGGCAAGAGTTAAGAGTACTTCATGTAGCCACTCATTTAGAGCCTCTGTGAATAATTCACACCAGAGTATTAGTCGATAATTTTTTATATGGCCACTCACTATGTGCCTCCCAGAATGATACACACCTGGGGAATCCTCAGGATTCTATTTCATACTACCACACATTTAGAACCTTATTGAATAATTCACAATGGAGCAATAGTCAGGTGTCTATTCTTTCTGGCATCTTATTCAAAGTTTCAGTGAATAATAAACTTCTATGGAGTAATCAGGACACTGTTTAAGATAGCCACGAATTAAGTGCCTTACTGAGTGATACACAGGTGGGTGATAGTCAGGAGTTTATTTCATATGAACTCTAATTCTGGGTATTGCTGAGTAATACACAACTGGGTGAGTGTCAATAGTCTATTTGGTATGGACACTCATACAGAACCTGTTTCAATAATGCACACATGGAGAATATTCAGGAGTGTATGTCATATGTCTACACATTCAGACAAACAGTGAATAACGCACATGTGGAGTAAACAGATGTCTGTTCCATATGGCCGTATTTTACAGCCTCACTGAATACTACACATGAGATATAGTCTGGATTCTATTGTTTATGGCCACTCATTCAGAGAATCACTGAATAATGCACACCTGCGGATTCGTCAGAATTCTCTATCCTATAGCCTCCCATTGAGAGCCTCACTAAATGTACACACCTGGGAAAATAGTCACGGTTTACTTATATCTCCTCATTTAGAGTCTCACTCAATAATGCAAACCTGTGGAATAGTAAGGAGACTTTTCCCTGTGGCCTCTCATTCGGAGTGTCACTGAATATTGTGGTGTAGTCAGGAGTCTATTTCATGTAGACACATTTTTATTGCCTTAGTGAATAAGAGAGACCCTTGTTATAGTAAGGCAACTATTTAATATGGCCACATCTGGTAAGCCTCAATGAATAATACACACCTGGATAATAATTTGGAGTCTATTTTGGATGAACATTCATTCAGAGCCTGGGTGAATAATGCACACCCCTGGGGTAGCCAAGAGTCTATTTCATCTGGACACTCGTTTGTAGCCTCAGTGGATAATATGCACTTGTGGATTAGTCAGGATTTGATTTCATATGGCCACTGATTCCTAATTTCAGAAAATAATGTACAAATGTAAAGTACTCAGCAGTCTATTTTATAGAGCCACTCATTTAGAGATTCACTGAATAATACAAATATTTCAGATAGACAGAATCCTGTATCATAAGTCACACAATCAGAGCCTCACTGAGTAACACACACTTGGGGACGTGTTAGGAGTCTACTTTATATAGCCTCTCTTTTATAGCCTCATTGAATAATGCACACGTGTGGAATAGACACTAGTGTATTTATATGGCCACAAAATCAAAGCCTCTGTGAGTTATACAAAACTTTAGAATAGTCACTAGTCTATTCTATATGCCCAAATATTCAAAGTCAGAGTCAATAATACACACCTGTGAAGTAGTCAATAAACAATTTAATATGGCCAAAATTTTAGAGCCTCAGTGAATAATACATATCTGGGGAATACGCAGGACGCTATTACATATGGCATCTATTTCAGAGATTGATTGAATACGGAACACCTGTATTGATGGCAGAATTCTATTTCGTATAGCCACGTATTCAGTACTTAACTGAAAGACATAAAACTTGGGAAAAGTCAGGATTCTCTTTCGTATAGCCACATATTCAGAACCTAACTGAATAACGTACACATTGAAGAAAGTCAGGATTCTATTTTGTATAGCCAACCATATAGATACCAAATGTAAAAATGCACAACTGCAGAGTATTCAGGAGTCTCTATTATATGGACACTCATTCAGAACCTCACAGAATAATACAGAATGTTTATTTGTATGTTTTCTATGACCACTTAGTCAGAGTCTCATTCAATAATACACAACTGAGGATGAGTTAAGAGTCTACTTCATTTAGCCACTCTTTTAGAGCCCTGAATTATGGAAATTCAGGAGTGTATTTTACATGGCCACTTATTCAGAACCTCATTGAAGAATCATATATATCTGGAAAATACTCAGGATTCTATTTTATATAGTCACTTATTCAGAGACTCACTGAATAATGCACAACTGTGGAATAGTCTGGAGACTATTTGATATGACCCTTCACCCAGTGACTCAATGAAAAATGCACAGCTGATAAATAGTGAGGAGGATAGAGTCATGTGTCTATTTTCTGTGGTAACTCATTCAGAAACTCACTAAGGAATACCCACCTTAGAAAAAGTCAGAGTCCATGTCATATGGTCACTCAATCAAAGCATTACCAAATAATGCACAATGGTTCAATAGTCAGGAGTCTATTTCATATGGCCTCTGACTGAGAGCTTGAGCGCATTATAAACAGTGGTGCAGTAGTCAAGACCCTCTTTAAGGTAGCCCCAAATTTCGCAGCTACCTGAATGATATACACATGTGTGATAGTCAGGAGACTATTTGCTATGGGCCCTCATACAGCACCACTTCGAATACTGCACATTTGGGGAATGATCACTAGTCTATTTTATATGGTGATTCGTTTGGAGAGTCAAAAAAAAGCACACCTGTGAAGTAAAATGGTGTCTATTATATATGGCCTCACTTTCAGTGTTTCAGTGAATAATATGTATATCTGATAAATCAGGAATCTCTTTCACATGGCCACTCGTTCAGGGCCTCAGTGCATAATACTCACCTCAGAAATAGTCAAGGGTCTACTTCAAATAAGTACACATTCAGAGTCTGTAAGTAACGCACACATGGGCAATACACAAGCGTATGTTTTCTATGACCACTTAGTCAGAGTCTCATTCAATAATACACAACTGAGGATGAGTTAAGAGTCTACTTCATTTAGCCACTCTTTTAGAGCCCCATTGAATAATTCACACCGGAGTAATATTCGAGCATTCTTTTATGGCTACTCACTATGTGCCTCCCTGAAAGATACACACCTGGAAAATCCTCAGAATTCTATTTCATAGTACCACACATTTTGAAACTCATTGAATAATTCACAATGGAGCAATAGTGAGGTGTCCATTTTTTCTGGCATCCCATTCAAAGTTTTCGTGAATAATAAACTGCTATGGAGTAATCAGGAAACTGTTTAAGATAGCCACGAATTTAGTGCCTTTCTGAGTGATACACACCTGGGTGATAGTCAGGAGTTTATTTCATATGAACTCTAATTCTGGGTATTGCTGAGTAATACACAACTGAGGGAGTGTCAGGAGTTTATTTGGTATGGACACTCATACAGAACCTGTTTGAATAAAGCACACATGGACAATAATCAGGAGTCTGTATCATACGCCTACTCATTCAGACAAACAGTGAATAATGCACATGTGGAGTAATGAGAAGTCTGTTTCATATGGCCGTTCCTTCACAACATCACTGAATATTGCACACTTGTGATATAGTCTGAAATCTATTGTTTATGGCCACCAATTCAGAGAATCACTGAATAATGCACATCTGCATAATGGTAAGAAGTCTTTTTCCTATAGCCTCTCATTGAGAGCCTACTAAATGTACACACCTGAAAAAAATAGTCAGGATTTACTTATATCACCTCATTTAGAGTCTCACTCAATAATTCAAACCTGTAGAATAGTAAGGAGACTTTTTCCTGTGGCCTCTCATTCGGAGTTTCACTGAATAATGTGGTGCAGTCAGGAGTCTATTTCATGTAGACACATTTTCAGAGCCTCGGTGAATAAGAAACCCTTGCTATAGTAAGACATCTAATTAATATGGACACACCTTGTAAGCCACACTGAATAATACACCTGGAGAATAGTTTGGAGTCCATTTTCGAAGGACATTCATTCAGAGCCTTGGTGAATAATGCACACCCGTGCGGTAGCCAGAAGTCTATTGCATTTTGACACTCATTCATAGCCTCAGTGGATAATATGCACGTGTGGATTAGTCAGGATTAGATTTCATATGGCCGCTAACTTATAATTTCTGTGAATAATGCACAAATGTAAAGTGATCATCAGTCTATTTCATAGAGCCACTCATTCAGAGATTCACTGAATAATGAGTGAATTATTCACAAATATTTAAGATAGACAGAATCCTGTTTCATATGGCAACACAATCAGAGCCTCACTTAGTAACACACCCCTGGGAAAGCGTTAGGAGTATACTTTATATAGCCTCTCATTTACAGCCTCAGCGAATAATGCACACGTGTGGAATAGATATTAGTCTATTTTATATGGCTACAAAATCAAAACCTGAGTGAGTAATACACAATTGTAGAATAGTCAGTAGTCTATTCTTTTTTTTTTTTTTTTTTTTTTTGAGACGGAGTTTTGCTGCTGTTACCCAGGCTGAAGTGCAATGGCGCGATCTTGGCTCACTGCAACCTCCGCCTCCTGGGTTCAGGCAATTCTTCTGCCTCAGCCTCCCGAGTAGCTGGGATTACAGGCACGCGCCACCATGCCCAGTTATTTCTTTTCTATTGTTTTAGTAGAGGCGGGGTTTCACCATGTTGACCAGGATGGTCTAGATCTCTTGACCACGTGATCCACCCACCTCGGCCTCCCAAAGTGCTGGGATTACAGGCTTGAGCCACCGCGCCCGGCCCAGTAGTCTATTCTATATGCCCAAATATACAAAGTCAGAGTCAACAATAAACACCTGTAGACTAGTCAAAAAACAATTTCATATGGCCAAAATTTTAAAGCTTCAGTGACTAATACATATGTGGGAAATACTCAGGACGCTATTACATATGGCAACTATTTCAGAGATTCATTGAATAAGGAACACCTGTATTGTAGTCAGAATCTATTTCATATAGCCACATATTCAGAACCTAACTGAATAATATACACCTTGCAGAAAGTCAGGATTCTTTTTGATATAGCCACTCATTTAGATAACGAATGTAAAAACTCACACCTGCGAAGTATACAGGAGTCTCTGTTTTATGGCCACTCATTCAGAGCCTCATGGAATAATACAGAAAAAAGAAAATTCAGGAGTTTATTTTACATGGCCATTTATTCAGAACCTCATTGAAGAATCATATATATCTGGAAAATACTCAAGATTCTATTATATATAGCCACTTATTCAGAGACTCACTGAATAATGCACACCTGGGGAATAGTCTGGAGACTCTTTGATATGACGGTTCACCCAGTGACTCAGTGAAAAATGCACAGCTGATAAATAGTCACGGGGATAGAGTCATTCGTCTATTTACTGTGGTAACTCGTTCAGAAACTCATTGAAGAAAACCCAACTTTGAAATTGTCAGAGTCCATATCATATGGCCACTCAATCAAAGCATTATCGAGTAATGCATAATGGGGCAACAGTAAGGAGTCTATTTCATATGGCCTCTAATTGAGAGTTTCAGTGCCTAATAAACAGGTGTGGAGTAGTCAGGACCCTCTTTAAGGTAGCCCCAAATTACACAGCTACGTGAATGATACACACATGTGTAATAGTCAGGAGACTATTTAATATAAACACTCATACAACTTCTCTTCGGATCCTGCACATTTGTGGAATAATGACTATTCTATTTCAGATGGTGATTCGTTTGAAGAGTCAAAAAATAACGCAAACATGTTGAGTAAAATAAGGTCTAGTACATAAGGCCGCTCTTTCAGTGTTTCATTGGATTATATGTACATCTGATAAGTCTGGAATCCCTTTCACATGGCCACTTGTTTAGGGCCTCAGTGCATAATACTCCCCCAGAAATAGTCAAGGTTCTACTTCAAATAAGTAAACATTCAGAGTCTCCATATGTAATGCACACAAGGGCAGTGCACAAGAGTCTCTTTTCTATGTCCACTTAGTCAGAGTCTCATTCAATAATACACACCTGGGGAAGAGTTAAGAGTCTATTTTATGGAGCCAATAATTGAGAGCCTCAGTGAATAATTCACAACGGAGTAATAGTAGAGAATTTATTATATGGCCACTCACTATGTGCCTCCATGAATGATGCACACCTGGGGAATTCTGAGGATTCTCTTTCATACTATGACACATTTAGATTCTTATTGAATAATTCACAATAAAGCAATAGGCAGGTGTCTATTCATTTTGGCCTCTCATTCAAAATTTCATTGAATAATAAACTTCTATGGAGTAATCAAGGCACTGTTAAGATAGACACGAATTAAGTGCCTTTCTGAGTGATACACTCCTGGGTGATAATCAGTAGTTTCTTTCATATGAACTTTGATTCTAGGTATTGCTGAGTAATGCAAAACTGGAAGAGTGTTAAGAGTCTATTTAGTATGGACACTCATACAGAACCTGTTTGAATAACGCACACATGGAGAATAATCAGGAGTCTATGTCATATGGCTACTCATTCAAACAGTGAAAAACGCACATGTGGAGTAATGAGAAGTCAGTTTCATATGGCCGTTCTCTCACAGCCTCACTGAATATTACACACTTGTGATACAGTCTGGAGTCTATTGTTTATGGCAACTCATTCAGAGAATCACTGAATAATGCACACCTGCAGAAGGTTCAGAAGTCTCTATCCTATGGCCTCTCATTGAGAGCCTCACTAAATGTACACACCTGGGAAAATAGTCAGGATTTACTTATATCACGTCAATTAGAGTCTCACTCAATAATGCACATCTGTGGAATAGTAAGGAGACTTTTTCACGTGGCCCCTCATTCGGAGTGTCACTGAATAATGTGGTGTAGTCAGGAGTCTATTTCATGTAGACACATTTTCAGAGCCTCAGTTAACAAGAGACACCCTTGCTATAGTAAGGCATCTAATTAATATGGACACATCGTGTAAGCCTCACTGAATAATTCACACCTGGGGAATAATTTGGAGTCTATTTGCGATGGAAATTCATTCAGAGCCTCAGTGAATAATGCACACCCGTGGGGTAGCCAGGAATCTTTTTCATTTGGGCACTCATTGATAGCCTCAGTTGATAATATTCACGTGTGGATTAGTCAGAATTTCACTTCATATGGCCACTGACTCGTCATTTCTGTGAATAATGCACAAATGTAAAGTACTCACCAGTCTATTTCATAGGGCCACTCATTCAGAGATTCACTGAATAATAAAAATATTTAACATAGACAGAATCCTGTTTCATATGGTCAAACAATCAGAGCCTCACTGAGTAACACACACCTGGGGAAGCATTAGGAGTCTACTTTATAGAGCCTCTCATTTTCAGCCTCAGCGAATAAAGCACACGTGTGGAGTAGACACTAGTCTGTTTTATATGGCCACAAAAACATCAAAACCTGAGTGGATAATACACGATTTTAGAATAGTCACTAGTCTATTCCATATGCGCAAATATTCAAAGTCAGAGTCAATAATACACACCTGTGGACTAGTCAAAAAACAATTTAACATGGCTAAAGTTTTAGAGCCAAAGTAAATAATACATACCTGGGAAATACTCAGGACGCTATTACATATGGCAACTATTTCAGAGATTCATTGAATAAGGAACGCCTGTATTGTAGTCAGAATTATATTTCGTATAGTCACATATTCAGAACCTAACGGAATGACATACACCTTGGGGAAACTCAAAATTATATTTCGCATATCCACATATTCAGAACCCATTTGAATAATATACACCTTGTGGAATTTCAGGATTCTATTTCTTATAGCCACTCATTGAGATACCAAATGTAAAACACACACCTGCAGAGTATTCAGGAGGCTTCGTTTTATGACCACTCATTCAGAGCCTCACAGAATAATACAGAATTAGGGAAATTCAGGAGTGTATTTTACATGTCCACTTATACAGAACCTCATTGCAGAATCATATAAATCTAGAAAATACTCAGGATTCTATTATATATAACCACTTATTCAGAGACTCACTGAATAATGCACACACGGGGTATAGTCTGGAGACTATTTGATATGACCGTTCACCCAGTGACTCAATGAAAAATGCACAGTTGAATAAGAGTCAAGAGGATAGAGTCATGAGGGTTTTTTCTGTGGTAACTCGTTCAGAAACACACTGAAGAATACCCACCTTGGAAATAGTCAGAGTCCAGGTCATATAGCCACTCAATAAAAGCATTACCGAATAATGCACAATGGGGCAATGGTATGGAGTCTATTTCATATGGCCTCTCATTGAGAGCTTCGGTGCATTATAAACAGCTGTGGAGTAGTCAGGATCCTCTTTAAGTAGCCTCAAATTACACAGTTATGTGAATTATACACACATGTGGAATAGTCAGGAGATTCTTCTATATGGACACTCATACAGCACCTCTTCAAATACTGCAAATTTGGGGAATAATCACTAGTCTATTTCATATTGTGACTCATTTGGAGAGTCAGAAATAACGCACACCTGTGGAGTAAAATTGAGTCAATTACATAAGGCCACCCTTTCAGTGTTTCAGTGAATAATATGTATATCTGATAAGTCTGGTATCTTTTTCACATGGCCACACGTTCAGGGCCTCAGTGCATAATACTCCCCCCAGAAATAGTCAACGGTCTACTTTAAATAAGTACACATTCAGAGTCTCTGTAAGTAATGCACACATGGGCAATAAACAAGAGTCATTTTTCTTTTAGTATAGTTTGAAGTCTGGTAGTGTGATGGCTCCCACTGTGTTCTTTTTGCTTAGAATTGTCTTGGCTATGCTGAGTCACTTTTGGTTGAATATGAAATTCATGGTTTTTTTTCCAGTTCTGTGAAGAAACTTGATGACAGTTTGATGTGGATAGCAATGATTGTGTACATTACTTTGGGCAGTGTAGTCATTTTCAGGTTATTGATTCTTTCTAACCACGAACATGAAATATTTCTCCATCTGTTTGTGTCCTCTCTTATTTCGTTGAGGAATGGTTTGTAGTTTTCCTTAAAGAGGTCCTTTACGTTCTTTGTGAGTTGTATTCCGAGGTATTTTTTTCTCTTTGTAGTAATTGTGAATGGCAGTTTGTTCTTGATTTGGTTCTCTTTATGTCTGTTATTGGTGTATAGGAATGCTTGTGATTTTTGCACTTTGATTTTATATCCTCAGACTTTGCTGAAGTTGCTTTTCAGTTTCAGGAGTTTTTGGTCTGAGGTGATGGGGTATTCTAGGTATACTATCATGTAGTCTGCAAATAGAAACAATTTGGTTTCCAGCTTTCCTATTCGAATACCCTTTATTTCTTTTTCTTGCCTGATTGCTGTGGCTAGAACTTCCAGTACTATGTTAAATAGGAGTGGTGAGAGAGGGCATCCTTGTCTAGTGCGGAATTTCAAAGGGAATGCTTCCAGTATTTGCAATTAAGTATTATATTGGCTGTTGGTTTGTTGTAAATAGCTTTTATTACTCTGAGATATTTTCCATCAATACCAAGGTTATTGAGGGTTTTTAGCATAAAGGGCTGTTGCATTTTGTCAAATGCCTTCTCTGCGTCAATTTAGATAATCACAGTAATCAAAACAGCATGGAAGTGGTAAAAAAACAGAGCTAAAGACCAATGGAAAAGAACAGAGGCATCGGAGGAAACACAACATATCTACAACCATATAATATTAGGTAAACGAGACAAAAACAAGGAATGGGAAAAGGATTACCTGTTTACTAAATGGTGTTGGGAAAAACTGGCTAGCTAAGTGCAGAAAGCAGAAACTGGTCCCGTTTCTGACACCTTTCACTAAAATTAACTCCAGATGAATTAAAGACTTAAACATAAGACCTGGAACCATAAAAATCTTAGAAGAAAATATAGGAAAAACCGTTCAGGACATAGGTGTAGGAAAAGACTTCATGACCAAAACACCAAAAGCATTGGGAACAAAGGCCAAAATATACAAATGAGAACTAATCAAACTCCACAGCTCCTGCACGGCCAAGGAAACAGTCACTAGAGTGAATCGGCAACCTAAAGAATGGGAAAAAATCTTTGCAGTTTACCCATCTGACAAAAAGCTGATATCCAGAATTTACAAAGAACTTAAACAGATTTACAGGAAAAAAACAAACAAGCCCATTCAAAAATGGGCAAATGATATGAACAGACACTTTACAAAAGAAGACATACATGAGGTCAACAAACACATGAAAAAATGCTCATCATCACTGGTCATTAGAGAGATGCAAATCAAAACCACATTGTTGTACCTTCTCACGCCAGTTAAAATGGCGATCATTAAAAAACCTGAAGACAACAGATGCTGGCGAGGATGTGGAGAAATAGGATCACTCTTACACTGTTGGTGGGAGTATAAATTAGTTCAACCATTATGGAAGACAGTGTGGCGATTCCTCAAAAATCTAGAAATAGAAATTCCATTTGACCCAGCAATCCCATTATTGGGTATATATCCAAAAGACTATAAATTATTCTACTATAAGGACACAAGCACACGAATGTTCATTGCAGAACTGTTAACAACAACAAAGACCTGGAATCAACCCAAATGCCCATCGATGATAAACTGAACTGGAAAAATGTGGCACATATACACCATGAAATATTATGCAGCAATCAAAAATGATGAGTTTTTGGCCTTTGTATGGACATGGATGAATCTAGAGAACATCAATCTCAGTAAACTGACACAAGAAGAGAAAAGAAAATACCGCATATTCTCACTCATAGCCGGGTGAGAGAAAGGAGAACACATGGACACAGGAAGGGGGTCTACTACACACTGGGGTCTATTGGGGAGAATGGGGAAGGGACAACGGGGGGCTGGTGTGTTATAGCCTGGGGATGAATGCCAAGTATTGGTGAAGGGGAGGAAGGCAGCAAAACACACTGCCATGTGTGTACCTATGCAACTATATTGCACGTTCTGCACATGTACCACAAAACCTAAAATGCAATAAATTTTTTTTTTTAAAAAAAGGAGTCTCTTTTCTATGCCCACTTAGTCAGAGTCTCATTCAAAAATACACACCTGCGAAAGAGTTAAGTGTTTACTTTGTGTAGCTACTCATATAGAGCCTCAGTGAATAATTCACACAGGAGTAATAGTCGAGCATTTTTTATATGAACACTCACTATGTGCCTCCATGAATGATGCACACCTGGGGAATACTAGGATTCTATTTCATATTACCACACATTTAGAACCTTATTTAAAAATTCACAATGGAGCAATAGTCACGTGTCTATTCATTCTGGCCTCTCATTCAAAGTTTCAGTGAATAATAAACTTCTATGGAGTAATCAGGGCAGTGTTTAAGATAACCACTAGTTAAGTGCCTTTTTGAGTGATACCCACCTGGGTGATAGTCAGGAGGTTGTTGCATATGAACTCTAATTCTGGGTATTGCTGAGTAATACACAACTGGGGGAGTTTCAGCAGTCTATTTGGTATAGACACTCATACAGAAACTGTTTGAATAATGCACACATGTGGAATAATCAGGAGTATATATCATACGACTACTCATTCAGACAAACAGTGAAAAACGCCCTTGTGGAGTCATGAGAAGTTTCATATGGCCATTCATTCACAGCCTCACTGAATATTACACACTTGTGATATAGTCTGGAGTCTATTGTTTATGGCCACTGATTCAGAGAATCACTGAATAATGCACACCTGCGAAATGCTTCGAAGTCTGTACCCTATGGGCTCTCTTTGAGAGCCTCACTAAATGTACACACCTGGGAAAATAGTCAGGATTTACTTATGTCCTTTCTTTAGAGTCTCACTCAATAATGCACACCTGTGCAATCATAAGAAGACACTTTCATGTGGCCTCTCATTCGGAGTGTCACTGAATAATGTGATGTAGTTAGAAGTCTATTTCATGTAGACACATTTTCAGAGCCTCAGTGAATAAGAGAGACCCTTGCTATAGTAAGGCATTTAATTAATATGGCCAAATCTTGTAAGCCTCAATGTATAACACACACCTGGAGAATAATTCATAGTCTATTTTCGATGGACATTCATTCAGAGCCTCGGTGAATAATGCACACCCTTGGGGTAGACAGGAGTCTCTTTCATATGGACAAGCATTCATAACCTCAGTGGATAATATGCACGTGTGTATTAGTCAAGATTACATTTCACATGGCCAATGACTCGTCATTTCAATGAATAATGCACAAATGTAAAGGACTCATCAGTCTATTTCATAGAGCAACTCATTCAGAGATTCACTGAATAATACAAATATTTAAGATAGACAGAATCCTGTTTCATATGGTCACACAATCAGAGCCTCAGTGAGTAACACACACCTGGGGAAGCTTTAGGTGTCTACGTTATATAGCCTCTCATTTACAGCCTCAGCAAATAATGTAAAGGTTTCGAATAGACACCATTCTATTTTATATGCCCACAAAATAAAAGCCTGGGTGAGTAATACACAACTTGTGAATAGTCACTTGTATATTCCATATGCCCAAATATTCCAAGTCAGAGTCAATAATACACAACTGTAGACTAGACAAAAAATAATTTAATATAGACAAAGCTATAGAGCCTCAGTGAATAATACATACCTGGGGATTACTCAGGAAGCTATTACATATGGCATCTATTTCAAAGATTCATTGAATAAGGAACACCTCTATTGTAGTCAGAATTCAATTTCATATAGCCAAATATTCAGAACCTAACAGAATGACATACACCTTGGGGAAAGTCAGGATTCTATTTTGTATAGCCACATATTCAGAACTGAACTGAAACATACACATTTCAGAGTAGTGAGACTCGCAAGATGGCGTGGTAGAACCGACTCAGGATTGCAGCTCTCGGTGAAGGTGCAGAGGGTGAGTCCTAGCCACATTCTTGGATGGACCTTTTTGCCCACAGAGCGTTGAAAGTCCCAGGTGTGGGAGAAACATGGGATGCTAGTACAGTCAGGTAGCACAGCCGGCTCAAGCGGCCACTTTGTCCGGGGCCGCAGCAAGACCCGGCATGGAAGTCACTGGTCTGGGTGCCCTGTTAAACCGGCAATCTGAGATTTGGAAGGGCAGATTGGCATGTCCATCTGATTGAATGGGACTTGGACAGTGATCCAGACCAAGAGTTTCCTGGGAAGCGTGATCTGAGCCAGTGCATTGGGCAGTGGCACAGGAGATCACACTAATCCCAGTGCCCTATCAGCAGGCTACTGGGGTGCCAGTGAGAGAGTCGAAGTTTCAGCTTGGAAAGAGGAAGAGAGAGAGAGAGGACAAACTCTGAGGCAGGGAGCTGGGTGATCGGGCTCAGCAGGTCCCACCCTCACGGGGACAGGCAGGGTGGCAACTGGAGGCGCTTGGGGTTGAGAGTTTTGCTGCCAGCATCTAGGATGGTGAAGCCAGGTGAGGGAGGGGCTTCCACCATTACTGATGCAATCCGCCCCTACTGAAGTATGGCCCAGGGCTGACGCACCCTGCCATTGCCAAGGGAACCTGCCATAACAGATAGACTCCGCCAGGAGGGGGGAGTGCTCCACAGCAGAAGGGAGGACAGCAGCAACAGGGTGGACCGAGGCTAGCAAGTCAGAGCCCTGGCAGGCAAATAGTGAATAGACTGCCTCCTAGTGGGGCAGGACAGTGCAACAAATACTCATAAAGAAAGCCCCAACTACCTGAGACAGAGCATATAAGGGAGAAAAAAAGGGTGGTCTTTTATGAGTTCTATTGCAGCAGACTTAAACAGCCTCCCAACAACCCTGAATGAACAACGGAGCTCACACCTCAGCACTGGAGCTCCTATAAAGCACAGACCGTCTCCTCAAGCAGCTCCCTGACCCCTGTATATCCAAAGAGTCACCCCAAAAAAGGACTAATCAGACTGACATTTGGCGGGCATCATTCTGGAACAAAGACAAAAGAAGAAGAAACTGGTATCATCCCTCACTGTTCCGCAGCTGCTACAGGTATACCACAGACAAGCAGGGCCTGGAGTGGACCTCAGAACTCATACAGCAGAGGGGCTAGACCATTAGAAGGAAAACTAAGTAACAGAAATATTTCATCACCAACAATCTCAGCATCCACACGGAGACCCAATTGAAAAATCAGCAACTACTAAGACAAAAGGTGGATAAATCGATAAAGATGAGAAGAAACCAGCGCAAAAAGAAGGAAAACACCCGAAACCAAAACACCTAACCTCCAAAAAAGGACGAAAACTCCTCACCAGCAAGGGACCAAGCTGGACAGAGAATGAGTGTGACAAAATCATGGAATCAGACTTCAGAAAGTGGATAATTAGAAACTTCAGTGAGCTAAAAAACATGTTCTAAACCAGTGCAAAGAAACCAAGAACCTTGAAAAAAAATTTGAAAAAGGATTCGAGGAACTGATAACGAAAATGGACAACTTAGAGAGGAATATGAATGAATTGAAGGAGCTTAAAAACACAACACGAGAACTTCGCGAAGCATGCACAAGTTTCAACAGCCGAATTGACCAAGCAGAAGAAAGAATATCAGAAGTTGAAGATCAACTCAATGAAATAAAACGAGAAACCAATATTAAAGAAAAAAGCACAAAAAGGAAAGAACAAAATCTCCAAGAAATATGGGACTATGTGAAGAGACCCAACCTAGGTTTAATAGGTGTACCAGAATGTGATGAAGAGAATGAATCCAAGCTGGAAAACACTCTTCAGGATATTATCCAGGAAAATTTCCCCAACCTAGAAAGACAGGTCAATACTCAAATTTAGGAAATACAGAGAACACCACAAAGATACTCCACAAGAAGAGCTACCCCAAGGAAAATACTCGTCAGATTCATCAGGGTTGAAATAAAGGAGAAAATACTAAGGGCAGCCAGAGAGAAAGGTCGGGTCACCTACAAAGGGAAGCCCATCAGACTCACAGCAGATCTCTCAGCAGAGACTCTACAAGCCAGAAGAGAGTGGAAGCCAATATTCAACATCCTTAAAAAAAAGAACTTTCAACCCAGAATTTTCTATCCAGCCAAACTGAGCTTCATAAGTGAAGGAAAAATAAAATCCTTCATGAACAAGCAAGTACTCAGAGATTTTGTCACCACTAGGCCTGCTTTACAAGAGCTCCTGAAAGAGGCACTACACGTAGAAAGAAACAACCAGTACCAGCCATCCTAAAAGCATACCAAATGCAAAAGACCATCAACAAAATGAAGAATGGACATGAACCAACGTGCAAAACAGCCAGCTAGCATCAAAATGGCAGTATCAAATTCACACAAAACGATATTAACCCTAAATGTAAGTGGGCTGAATGCACCAATCAAAAGACACAGACTGGCAAATTGGATAAAAAACCAAAACCCATTGGTGTGCTGTAGCTAGAAAACCCACGTCACACGCAAAGATACACAAAGACCCAAAATAAAAGGATGGAGGAAGATTTATCAAGCAAATGGAGAGCAAAAAAAAGCAGGAGTTGCAATTCTCATCTCTGATAAAATTGACTTTAAAGTAACAAAGATCAAAAGAAACGAAGAAGGTCATTACATAATGGGAAAAGGATCGATACAACAAGAAGAGCTAACGATTCTAAATATATATGGACGCAATGTAGGAGCACCCAGATATATAATGCAGGTTCCTAATCACTTACAAAGAAACTTAGACTCCCACAGAATGAAAGTGGGAGACTTTAACACTACACTGTCAATAGCAGACAGATTACCGAGACAGAAAATTAACAAGGATATCCAGGACTTGAACTCAGACCTGGAACAAGCAAACCTGGTAGACATTTACAGAACTCTCCACCCCAAATCCACAGAATATACATTCTTCTCAGCACCACATCACACCTACTCCAAAATTGACCACATAATTGGAAGTAAAGCACTCCTCAGCAAATGCAAAACAACTGAAATCATAACAAACAGTCTCTCAGACCATAGTGCAATCAAGTTGGAACTCAGAATTCAGAAAAGAAACCAGAACAGCACAGCTTCATGGAAACTGAACAACTGGTTCTTGAATGTTGGTTGGATAAACAATGAAATGAATGTAGAAATAAAGAAGTTCTTTGAAACTAACGAGAATGAAGGCAAAACGTACCAGAATCTCTGGGACACATTTAAAGCAGTCTGTAGAGGAAAATATATGGCAATAAGTGCCCACATGAGAAGAGTGGATAGATCCAAAATTGACACCCTATCATCAAAATTGAAAGAGCTAGAGGAGCAAGATCAAAAAAGCTTAAAACCTAGCCAAAGACAAGAAATAACTAAGATCAGGGCAGAACTGAAAAAGATAGAGACGAGAAAAACACTTCAAAAAATCAATAAATCCAAGAGCTGGTTTTTTGAAAAGATCAACAAAATTGACAGACCACTAGCCAGACTGATAAAAAAAGAAAGAGAGAACAACCAAATAGATGCAATAAAAAATGATAATGGGGAAATCACCACAGATGCCACAGAAATTCAAACCATCATCAGAGAATACTACAAATAACTCTATGCACATAAACTAGTAAATCCGGAAGAAATGGATAAATTTCTGGACGCCTGTGTCCTCCCAAGCCTAAACCAATAGGAAGCCAAAACGATAAATAGACCAATAACAAGGTCTGAAGTTGAGGCAGCAATTAAGAGCCTACCACACAAAAAAAGCCCAGGTCCAGATGGGATAACAGCTGAATTCTACCAGTCACACAAATAGGATCTGGTACCATTCCTTCTGAAACTATTCCAAATAATCCAAAAAGAGGGAACCCTTCCCAAATCATTTTATGAGACCAACGTCATCCTGATACCAAAACCTGACAGAGACTCAACAAGAAAAGAAAACTTCAGGCCAATATTCATGATGAACATAGATGCAAAAATCTTCAATAAAATACTGGCAAACCGATTGCAACAGCACATGAAAAATCTTATCCATCATGATCAAGTAGGATTCATCGCAGGGATGCAAGGCTGCTTCAACATATGCAAGTCTATAAATGTAATTCACCACATAAACAGAAGCAAAAACAAAAACCACATAATTATCTCAATTGATGCAGAGAAGGCATTTGACAAAATTCAACAGCCCTTTATGCTAAAAACCTTCAATAAACTTGGTTTTGATTGAACATATCTCAAAGTAATAAAAGCTATTTATGACAAACCCACAGCCAATATCATACTTAATTGGCAAAAAGTGGAAGCATTCCCTTTGAAATCCAGCACTAGAAAAGAATGCCCTCTTTCACCACTCCTATTCAGCATAGCACTGGAAGTTCTAGGCAGAGCAATCAGGAAAGAAAAACAAATAAAGGGTATTCAAATAGGAAATGTGGAAGCCAAATTCTCTCTACTTGCAGACGACATGATAGTATACCTAGAAGACCCTATCACCTCAGCCCAAAAGCTCCTGAAACAGATAAGCAACTTCAGCAAAGTCTAAGGACATAAAATCAATGTGTAAAAATTACAAGCATTCTTATACACCAATAACAGACTTAAAGAGAACCAAATCAAGAACGAACTGCCATTCACAATTGCTACAAAGAAAAAAAAATACCTAGGAATACAACTCACGAGGAATGTAAGGGACCTCTTTAAGGAAAACTACAAACCACTGCTCAACGAAATAAGAGAGGACACAAACAGATGGAGAAACATTCCATGTTTCTGGTTAGGAAGAATCAATATTGTGAAAATGGCTATACTGCCCAAAGTAATTTACACAATCAATGCTAGTTCTATCAAACTACCATTGAATTTCTTCACAGAAGTGGAAAGAACCATCATGAATTTCATATGAAACCAAAAAAGAGCCCGCATAGCCAAGTCAATTCTAAGCAAAAAAACACAGTGGGAGGCATCACACTACCAGACTTCAAACTATACTTCAAGGCTACAGTAATCAAAGCAGCATGGCACTGGTACCAAAACAGAGACATAGACCAATGGAACAGAACAGAAGCATCGGAGGCAACACAACATATCAACAACCGTATTATCTTTGATAAACCAGACAAAAACAAGCAATGGGGAAAAGATTCCCTATATAATAAATGGTATTGGGAAAACTGGCTAGCCATGTGCAGAAAGCAAAAACTGGACCCCTTCCTGACACCTTACACTAAAATTAACTCCAGATGGATTAAAGACTTAAACGTAAGACCAGACACCATAAAAACCCTAGAAGAAAGTCTAGGCAAAACCATTCAGGACAAAGGAGTAGACAAGGACTTCATGACCAAACCACCAAAAACATTGACAACAAAAGCCAAAGTAGACAAATGGGACCTAATCAAACTCTACAGCTTCTGCACAGCAAAAGAAACAGTCACTAGAGTGAATCGGCAACCATCAGAATGGGAAAAAATCTTTTTAGTTAACGCATCTGACAAAGGGCTGACAACCAGAATTTACAAAGAACTCAAACAGATTTACAGGAAAAAAACAAACAAGCTCATTCAAAAATGGGCAAAGGATATGAACAGACACTTTACAAAAGAAGAGATACATGACGCAACAAACATATGAAAAAGTGCTCATCATCACTGGTCATTAGAGAGATGCAAATCAAAACCACATTTAGATACCATCTCACGCCAGTTTGAATGGTGATCTTTAAAAAATCTGGAGACAGCAGATGCTGGAAAGGATGTGGAGAAATAGGAACACTCTTACACTGTTGGTGGGAGTGTAAATTAGTTCAACCATTGTGGAAGACTGTGTGGAGATTCCTCAGGGACCTAGAAATAGAAATTACATTTGACCCAGCAATTCCATTACTGGGTATATATCCAAAGGACTAAAAATCGTTCTACTATAAGAACACATGCACAAGAATGTTAATTACAGCACTGTTTACAATAGCAAAGAACTGGAACCAACGCAAATGACCATCGATGATAGACTGGACTGGGAAAATGTGGCACATATACACCATGGAATATTATGCAGCAATCAAAAATAATGAGTTTGTGTCCTTTGTAAGGATATGGATTAATCTGGAGAACATCATTCTCAGCAAACTGACACAAGAACAGAAAAAGAAATACTGCATATACTCACTCATAGTGACACAGAGAGGCCGTCTAGTATACACTGGGGTCTATTGGGGGGAATAGGGGAGGGACAGCAGTGGGGTTTGGGAGGGATAGCCTGGGGTTGAATGCCAAGTGTGGGTGAAGGGGAGGAAGGCAGCAAAACACACTTCCATGTGTGTACCTATGCAACTATCTTGCACTTTCTGCACATGTACCCCAAAACCTATAATGCAATAAAAATTAAAAATAAATAAATAAATATGTAAATATTTGTAACATACATATATATAACTTAAAAAAATACACATTTCAGAAAGTCAGGATCCTATTTCCTATAGCCACTCATTTAGATACCGAATGTAGAAGCAGACACCTGTGGAGTATTCAGTAGTCTCTGTTTTATGGCCAATTATTCAGAGCCTCACAGAATAATATAGAACTATGAAAAATCAGGAGTGTATTTTACATGGCCACGTATTCAGAATCTCATTGAAGAATCATATATATCTCTAAAATTTTCAGGATTCTCTTATATATTGCCACTTATTCAGAGACTCACTGAATAATTCACACCTGGGGAATAGTCTGGAGACTCTTTGATATGACCTTTCACCCAGTGACTCAGTGAAAAATGCACAGCTAAGAAATAGTCAAGAGGATAAACTGATGAGTCTATTTTCTGTGGTAAGTCATTCAGAAACACACTGATTAATACCCACCTTAAAAATTGTCAGGGTCCAGGTCATATGGCCACTCAATCAAAGCATTACTGAATAATGCACAATGGGGCAATAGTATAAAGTCTATTTCATATGGCCTATCATTGAGAGCTTCAGTGCATAATAAACAGCTGTGGAGTAGTCAGGAACTTATTCATCATAGCCCCAAATTACGCAGCTACGTGAATGATACACACATGTGTGATAGTCAGGAGACATTTGATATGGGCACTCATACAGCACCTCTTCGAAAACTGCACATTTGGGGAATAATCAGTAGTCTATTTCACATGGTGATTCGTTTTAAGAGTCAAAAAATTAGGCACACCTGTGGAGTAAATTGGGGTCTATTATGTAAGGCCACACTTTTACTGTTTCAGTGAATAAAATGTATATCTGATAAGTCAGAAATCTCTATCACATGGCCACTCATTCAGGGCCTCTGTGCATAATACTCCCCTCAGAGATAGTCAAGGGTCTACTTTAAATAAGTACACATTCAGAGTCTCTGTAAGTAATGCACACATGGGCAATACACCAGATTCTCTTTTTATGCCCACTTAGTCAGAGTGTCTTTCAATATTACACACCTGGGAAAGAGTTAAGAGTCTACATCATGTAGCCACTCATTTAGAGCCTCATTGAATAATTCACACCAGAGTAATATTCGAGCATTTTTATATGGCCATACACTATGTGACTCCCTGAATGATACACACATGGGGAATCCTCAGGATTCTATTTCATACTACAACACATTTAGAACCCTGCTGAATAATTTACAATGGAGCAATAGTCAGGTGTCTATACTTTCTGGCCTCTCATTCAAAGCTTAATGAGTAATAAACTTTTATGGAGTAATCACGGAACTGTTTAAGATAGCCACAAATTAAGCGTCTTTATGAGTGTTACACACCTGAATTATAGTCAGGAATTTATTTCATATGAACTCTAATTCTCAGTATTGCTGTATAATACACAACTGGTAGAGTTTCAGGAGTCTATTTAGTATGGACACTCATACAGAATCTGTTTGAATAATACACACATGGAGAATTATCGGGAGTCTATGTCATATGGCTACTCATTCAGACAAACAGTGAATAACGCTCATGTGGAGTAATGAGAAGTCTGTTGCATATGGCCGTCCTTTCAAGGCCTCACTGAAATTTACACACTTGTGATATAGTATGGAGTCTATTGTTTATGGCCACTTAATCAGAGCATCACTGAATAATGCACACCTGCGGAACAGTCAGAAGTCTCTATCCTATGGCCTCTAATTGAGAGCCTCAATAAATATACAATCCTCTGAAAATAGTCAGGATTTACTTATATCACTTCATTTAGAGTCTCTCTCAATAATGTACACCTTTGGAAGAGAAAGGAGACTTTATAATGTGGCCTCTTATTCGGAGTGTCACTGAATAATGTGGTTTAGTCAGGAGTCTATTTCATGTAGACACATTGTCAGAGCCTCAGTGAATAAGAGAGACACTTGCTATAGGAAGGCATCTAATTAATATGGCCACACCTTGAACACCTCACTAAATAATACACATCGGGAGAATAATTTGGAATCTATGTTGGATGGACATTCATTCAGAGCCTCGGTGAATAATGCACACCCATGGGGTAGCCAAGAGTCTAATTCATTTGGACACAAATTCATAGCCTCAGTAGATAACATTCAATTCTGGATTAGTCAAAATTTCATTTCATATGGCCACTGACTAGTAATTTCAGTGAATAATGCACAAATGTAAAGTACTTAGCAGTCTATTTTATGGAGCCACTCATTCAGAGATTCACTGAATAATAAAATATTTAAGATAGAGAGAACCCTGTTTCATATGGTCACACAATCAGAGCCTCACTGAGTAACACACATCTGGGGAAACGTTAGGAGTCTACTTCATATAGTCTCTCATTTACAGACTCAGCGAATAATGCACACGTGTGAACTAGACACTAGTCTATTTCATATTGCCACAAAATCAAAACCTGAGTGAGTAATACACAACTATTAAATAGTCGCTGGTCTATTCCATATGCCGAATTATTCAAAGTCAGAGTCAATAATACACACCCGTGGACTAGTCAAAACACAATTTCTTATGGCCAAAGTTATAGAGCCTCAGTGAATAATACATTCCTGGAGAATACTCTGGAAACTATTAAATATGGGATCTATTTCAGAGCTTCATTGAATAAGGAACACCTGTATTGTAGTCCGAATTCTATTTCATATACCCACATATTCAGAACTTAATAGAATGACAAACACCTTGGGGAAAGTCAGGATTCTATTTCGTATAGCCACATATTCAGAACCGAACTGAATAACATACACCTTGGGGAAGGTCAGGATTCTATTTCCTATAGCCACTCATTTAGATACCGAATGTAAAAACGCACACCTGCAGAGTATTCAGGAGTCTCGGTTTTATGGCCACTATTTCAGAGCCTCACAGAATAATACGAAACTACGAAAATTCAAGAGTGTATTTTACATGGCCACTTATTCACAACCTCATTGAAGAATCATATATATCTAGAAAATACTGAGGATTCTATAATATATAGCCGCTTATTCTGAGACTCACTGAATAATGCACACCTGGGGAATATTCTGGAGACTATTTGATATGACCATTCACCAAGTGACTCAGTGAAATATTCACAACTGAGAAATAGTCAAGTGGATAGAGTCATGAGTCTACTTTATGTGGTAACTCATTCAGAATCTCACTGAAAAATATCCACCTTGGAAATAGACCCCAGGTCGTATGGCCACTCAAGTAAAGCATTACTGAATCATGCAAAAGGGGCAATAGTAAGGAGTCTATTTTATATGGCCTCTCATTGAGAGCTTCAGTGGGTAATAAACAGCTGTGGATTAGTCAGGACCCTCTTTAAGGTAAACGCAAATTACACAGATACATGAATTATACACACATGTGTGATAGTCAGAAGACTATTTGATATGGACACTCATACAACACCTCTTTGAATACTGCACATTTGGGGAGTAATCACTAATCTATTTCATATGGTGATTCGTTTGGAGAGTCAAAAATTAACGCACACCTGTGGAGTACAATGGGGTCTATTACATAAGGCCACTCTTTCACTGTTTCAGTGAATAATATGTGTATCTGATAAGTTAGAAATCCCTTTCACATGGCCACTCGTTCAGGGCCTCAGTGGATAATACTCCCCTCAGAAATAGTCACGGTTCTACTTCAAATAAATACATATTAAGAGTCTCTGTAAGTAATGCACACATGGGCAATACACAAGAGTCTCTTTTCTATGCCCACTTAGTCAGAGTCTCATTCAGTAATACACATCTGAGGAAGAGTTAAGAGTCTACTTCATGGAGCCACTCATTTAGAGCCTCAGTGAATAATTCACACCGAAGTAATTGTCGAGCATTTTTTATATGGCCATTCGCTATGTGCCTCCCTGCATGATACACACCAGGGGAATCCTCAGCATTCTCTTGCATACTACCAAACATTTAGAACCGTATTGAATTATTCACAATGGAGAAATAGTCAGGTGTCTATTCTTTCTTGCTTCTCATTCATAGTTTCAGTGAATTATAAACTTCTAAGGAGTAATCAGGGCACTGTTTAAGGTAGCCAAGAATGAAGTGCCTTTCTGAGTGATACACACCTGGGTAATAGTCAGGAATTTATTCCTTATGAACTCTAATTCTGTGTATTGCTGTGTAATACAAAAATGAGGGAGTGTCAGGAGTCTACTTTGTATGAACCCTCATACAGAACCTGTTTGAATAATGCACACATGGAGAATAATCAGGAGTCTATGTCATATGGCTACTCATTCAGACAAACAGTGAATAAAGCACATGTGAAGTAATGAGAAGTCTGTTTCATATGGCCGTTCTTTCACAGCCTCACTGAATATTCCATACTTGTGATATAGTCTCTAGTCTATTGTTTATGGCCACTCATTCAGAGAATCAATGAATAATACACACCTGCGGAATAGTCAGAAGTCTCTATCCCATGGCCTCTGATTGGGGGTCTCACAAAATTTTCACACTGGGAAAAGAGTCAGGACTTACATATATCCCTTAATTTATGGTCCCAATCAATAATGCACACCTGTGGAATAGTGAGGAGACTTTTTCATGTGGCCTCTCGTTCGGAGTGTCACTGAATAATGTGGTGTAGTCAGGAGTTTATTTCATGTAGACACATTTTCAGAGGCTCAGTGAATACAAGAGACCCTTGCTCTCGTATGGCATCTAATTAATATGGCCACACCTTGTAAACTTCACTGAATAAAACACACCTGGAAAAAAATTTGGAGTCTATTTCCGATGAACATTCATTCAGAGCTTCGGTGAATAATGCACACCCGTGTGGGAGCCAGGAGTCTATTTCCTTTAGATACTTATTTGTAGCCTCAGTCGATAATACACACGTGTGCATTACTCAGAATTTAATTTCATATGGCCACTGACTCATAATTCTAGTGAATAATGCACAGTTATAAAGTATTCAGCAGTCTATTTCAGAGACACTCATTCAGTGATTCACTGAATGATACAAATATTTAAGATAGACAGAATCCTGTTTCATATGGTCACACAATCAGAGCCTCACTGAGTAACACACACGTGGGGAAACGTTAGGTGTCTACTTTATATAGCCTCTCATTTACAGCCTCAGCGAATAATGCACACGTGTGGAATAGAGAGTAGTCTATTTTATATGGCCACAAAATCAAAGTCTGAGTGAATAATAAACAACTTTATAATAGTCACTAGTCTATTCCATATGCCCAAATATTCAAAGTCAGAGTCAATAATACACTCCTGTGGACTAGTCAAAAAACAATTTCATATGGCCAAAGTTTTAAAGCCTCAGTGAATAATACATACCTGGGGAATACTCAGGACGCTATTACATATGGCATCTATTTCAGAGATTCGTTGAATAAGGAACACCTGTATTGTAGTCAGAATTCTATATCATATAGGCACATATTCAGAACCTAACTGAATGACATACACCTTGGGAAGAGTGAGGATTCTATTTCGTATAGCCACATATTCTGAAAGTAACTGAGTAGCATACACCTTGGGGAAAATCAGGATTATATTTCGTGTAGCCACTCATTTAGATATCGAATGTGAAACTGCACACCTTTGGAGTACTCAGGAGTCTCTATTTTATGGCCACTCATTCAGAGCCTCACAGAATAATACAGAACTGTGGAAAATCAGGAGCGTATATTACATGGCCATTTATTCAGAACCTAATTGAAGAATCATATATATCTGGAAAATACTGAGGATTTTATTTTATATAGCCAATTTTTCAGAGACTCACAGAATAATGCACACCTGGGAAATAGTCTGGAGACTATTTGATATGACCGTTCACCCAGTGACTCAGTGAAAAATGCACAACTGAGAAATAGTCAAGTGGATAGAGTCATGAGTTTGTGTTCTGTGGTAACTCGTTCAAAATCTCACTGAAGAATACCCACCTTGGAAATGGTCAGAGTAAAAGTCATATGGCCACTCAATCAAAGCATTACCGAATAATCCACAATGGGGCAATAGTAAGGTGTCTCTTTCTTATGGCCTCTCATTGAGGGCTACAGTGCATAATAAACAGCTATGAAGTAGTCAGGATCCTCTTTTTTTTTTTTTCATTAAGAGGGTGAGAGAACAAGAATATTTCTTTATTCTATGAATGGGTATTAATGATGGCCGATCTATATTTTGTGTATTTAAAGTGGAGAGCTGTATAAGTACTTATTAAGTTTACTTGTTCCGAATATGAATTCAAGTTCTGGATATCCTTATTAATTTTCTGTCTCTTTGAGTCTAAATCTCTTTATGGGTCTTATGTATCTGAGGGTTAGGAAGCATTGATCCTTTTACCCCTCTATCTTTGTTGTTTGAAATCTGTTTTATCAAGTGCATGAATTGGAACTCCTACTTTTTGTTTATTTATTTATTTTTGCTCTCCATTTGGTTGGTAAATCTTTTTCCAACCCTTTGTTTTGAGTCTTTGTGTATCTTTGGATATAAAATGGGTCTGGATGTAGTATACCGTTAGGGTTTGGCTGTATCTTTTGATTGGAGGATTTAGTCGATTTAAATTTAGGATTACTGCCATTTGATGTTAACTGGCTATTTTATTCATTCGTTGATGTAAATTCTTCTTTATGTTGATGCTCTTTACTTTTTGGTTAATTTTTAGAAAGGCTATTTCTGATTGTTCCTTTCTGTGTATAATGCTTCTTTCAGAAGTTTTTCTAAAGCAGGCCTGGTGGTAATAAAGTCTCTGAGTACTTGCTTGTTCATAAATGATTTTATTTTTTCTTCATTTGTGAAGCTTAGTTTGGCAGGATATGAAATTCTGGGCTGAAAGTTCTGTTATTTAAGGATGTTAAATATCAGCCCCCACTCCCTTCTGGCTTGTAGGGTTTCTGCTGAGAGATCTGCTCTAAGTCTAATAGGCTTCCCTTTGTTGGTAACCTGACCTTTCTCTCTGACTGAGCTTAGTGTTTTCTCCTTCATTTCAACCCTGCTGAATCTAATGATTACGTGCCTTGGAGTTGCTCTTCTTGAGGAATGTCTTTGTGGTGTTCTCTGTATTACCTGGGGTTGAATAGTGTCCTGCTTTAATAGATTTCGAAAATTCTCCTGGATAATATCCTGAAGAGTATTTTCCAACTTGGATTCATTCTCTTTATCACATTCAGGTACACCTATCAAATGTAGAATAGGTCTTTTCACATAGTCCCATATTTCCTAGAGACTTTGATCATTCCTTTTTATCCTTTTTTCTCTATTTCTGTCTTCTCATTTCATTTCATTAATTTGGTCCTCGACCTCTGATATCCTTTCTTCTGCTTGATCAATTTGGCTATTCAAACTTCTGCATATTTCACTAAGTTCTCATGTTGTATTTTTCAACTCCATTAGTTAATTTATATTTCTCTCTATATTGTCCATTCTTTTGAACATTTCCTCAAACCTTTTTTCAAAGTTCTTAGTTTCTTAACATTGGGTTAAAACAAGTTCTTTCAATTCCCAAAAATTTCTTATCATCCACCTTCTGAAGCATACTTCAGATAATGGAACACAGTCCCTTTCCATCAGGGCTTGTTCCGTTGCTGCTGAGAAATTGCAATCCCCTGTAGAGGGAGAGGGGTTCTGATGTTCGGTATTCTTGGCCTTTTTAGGCTGTTTTTTTTTGTGTGTGTGTGGATTTTTCCATTTGTTGTCTTTACAATTACCACATTTCTAATTAGGCTACTGAAAGGACGTCCAATTTATTGATTCCTTGTGCTGGAAACCGAGAAACCCACTGCGCTGGCCAAAACAGCAGCGATAAGATTGTTGGTGCCCTTCTGCCTGGGAATCTCCGGTCTGGCTTCTTTCTTGAGTCCGCAACAAACGTCTCTGCCTTCCCAGAGCTCCAAACACCAGTCAGTAGGGAAACCAGTCCCGTTTACTGTGCACGAAGCACTGCCACACCTAGGCGATGGCAAAACCGCTGCGCCAGCCACAAGAGTGGCGCTGGCGACCCTCGGGGCTCCTCTACTGGAAATATCCTAGTCTGTGAGAGACGAAAATTTGTCTGAAAGTGTGGCTTCCTCATGTTTTCTGAGCTTTCACTGGGAGCTACAATCCAGAGCTGTTAACGAACAGCCATCTTGGATCCAATCAAGACCTTGTTTAAGGTAGCCTCAAATTACACAGCTACGTGAATGATACACACATGTGTCATAGTCAGGAGACTCTTTGATAGGGACACTCATACAGCACCTCTTCAAATACTGCACATTTGGGGAATAATCACTAGTCTATTTCATATGATCATTCGTTTGGAGAGTCCAAAAATAACACACATCTGTGGAGTAAAACGGGGTCTATTACATAAGGCAACTATTTCAGTGTTTCAGTGAATAATGTGAATATATGATAAGTCAGAAATCTCTTTCACATGGCCACTCGTTCACGACCTCAGTGCATAATACTCCCCTCAGAAGTAGTCAAGTGTCTACTTCAAATAAGTACACATTCAGAGTCTCTGTAAGTAATGCACACATGGGCAATACACAAGAGTCTCTTTTCTATGCCCACTTAGTCAGAGTCTCATTCAATAATAGACACCTGGGGAGGAGTTAAAAGTATACTTCATGTAGCCACTCATTTAGAGACTCAGTGAGTAATTCACACCGGACTAATTGTCAAGCATTTTTTATATGGCCACTCAGTATGTGCCCCCCTGAATGATACACACCTGGGGAATCCTCAGGATTCTATTTCATACTACCACACATTTAGAATCTTATTGAATAATTCACAATGGAGCAATCATCAGGTGTCTATTCTTTATGGCCTCTCATCCAACATTTCAGTGAATAATAAACTTCTATGGAGTAATCAGGGCACTGTTTAAGATAACCACTAATTAAGTGCCTTCCTGAGTGAAACACACCTTGGTGATAGTCAGGAATTTATTTTATATAAATTCTAATTCTGGGTATTGCAGAGTAATACACAAATGAGGGAGTGTCAGGAGTCTATTTGGTATGGACACTCATACAGAACCTGTTTGACAGAGATCAATCCAAGATGGCTGATCGCTAACAGCTCAGGATTGTAGCTCTCAGTGAAAGATCAGAAAACTTGAGGACGTCACACTTTCAGAGAAATTTTTGTCGCTTACGGACCAAAATATTTTCATTGAAGGAGCCCCGCGTGTCACCAGCGTGACTTTTGTGGCCGGCGCAGCGGTTTTGTCATCGATCCAGCGTGGTAGCTCTTCCTGCACAGTAAAGGGGACTGGTTTTCCTATTGACTGGTGTTTGGAGCTACGGGAAGGCAGAGCCGCTTGTTGCGGACTCAAGAAGGAATCCAGACCAGAGATTCCCAGGCAGAAGAGCACCATCAATCTTATCGCTGCTGTTTTGGCCGGCACAGAGGGTTTCTCAGATTCCAGCACTGTGAATCAATAAATTGGACGTCCACTCAGGAACCCAATTAGAAAGGTGCTAATTGTAAAGACAACAGATGGATAAAATCACAATAAAAATAATAATAATAAAAAACAGCGTAAAAAGGCCGAGAATACCGAAAATCAGAACCCCTCTTCCTCTACAGGTGATAGCAATTCCTCATCAGCAACGGAACAAGCCCTGATGGAAAAGTACTGTGTTCCATTATCTGAAATGGGCTTCAAAATGTGGATGATAAAAAATTTTGGGGTGTTGAAATAACTTGTTCTAACCCAATGTAAAGAAACTAAGAACTTTGAAAAAAGGTTTGACAAAATGTTAAAAAGAATGGACAATATAGAGAGGAATATAAATGAACTAACGGAGTTGAAAAATACAACACGAGAACATAGTGAAATATGCACAAGTTTGAATAGCCGAATTGATCAAGCAGAAGAAAGAATATCAGAGTTTGAATACCAACATAATGAAATAAAACGAGATGACAAGAATAGAGAAAAAAAAGGATAAAAAGGAATGAGCAAAGTCTCCAAGAAATATGGGACTATGTGAAAAGACCTAATCTACGTTTTATAGGTGTACCTGAATGTGATGGAGAGAATGATTCCAAGCTGGAAAATACTCTTCAGGATATTATCCAGGAGAATTTTCCCAATCTAGAAAAGCAGGACACTATTCACCCTCAGGTTATACAGAGAACACCACAAAGACATTCCTCAAGAAGAGCAACCCCAAGGCACATAATCGTTAGATTCACCAGGGTTGAAACGAAGGAGAAAATACTAAGGGCAGCCAGAGAGAAAAATCAGGTTACCCACAAAGGGAAGCCCATCAGAGTTAGAGCAGATCTCTCAGCAGAAACCCTACAAGCCAGAAGAGAGTGGGGGCCGATGTTTAACATCCTTGAAGAACAGAATTTTCAGCCCAGAATTTCATATCCTGCCAAACTAAGCTTCACAATTGAAGGAAAAATAAAATCTTTTATGAACAAGCAAGTACTCAGAGATTTTGTTACCACCAGGCCTGCTTTACAAAAACTCCTGAAAGAAGCATTACACACAGAAAGAAAAAACCAGTATTAGCCTTTCTAAAAATATACTAAAATGTAAAGAGCATCAACATAAAGAAGAATTTACATCAACGAATGGATAAAATAGCCACTTAGCATCAAATGGCAGTAATTTTAAATTTAAATCGACTAAATTCCCCAATCAAAAGATACAGCCAAAACCTAATGGTATACTACATCTAGACCCATTTTATATCCAAGGATACACAAAGACTAAGAACAAAGGGTTGGAGAAAGATTTACCAACAGAATGGAGAGCAAAAATAAATAAATAAATAAAAAGAGTTGCAATTCATGCATTTGATAAAACAGGTTTCAAAGCAACAAGACAGAGTGGTATAAGGATCAATGCATTCTAACACCCAGATACATAAGACCCATAAAGAGATTTAGACTCAAGAAGACAGAAAATTAATAAGGATATCCAGAATTAGAACTCAGATCTGGAACAAGTAAACTTAATAAGTACATATAGAGCTCTCTACTTTAGATATATAAAATATACATTCTCCAATTTAAATACACAAAATATTGATCGGAAATTATTCATACCCACACATAGAATAAAGCAATATTCTTGTTCTCTCTCCCTCTTTTTCTTCCTCTATTTTCCTCTCCTTCTTAAAAAAAAAGAAACCGTTTGAATAATGCACACATGGAGAATAATCAGGAGTCTATGTCATATGGCTACTCATTCATGCAAACAGTGAATAACGCACATGAGGAGTAATGAGAAGTCTGTTTCATATGGCCGTTTTTTTCACAGCCTCACTGAATATTACACACTTGAGATATAGTCTGAAGTCTATTGTTTATGGCCCCTCATTCAGAGAATCATTGAATAATGTACACCTGCGTAATAGTCAGAAATCTCTATCCTATGACCTCTCATTGAGAGCCTCACTAAATGTATACACATGGGAAAATATTCAGGATTTACTTATATCCCCTCATTTAGAGTCTCACTCAATAATGAACACCTGTGGAAGAGGAAGGAGACTTTTTCAGTGGCCTCTCATTCGGAGTGTCACTGAGTAATGTGGTGTAGTCAGGAGTCTATTTCATGGAGACACATTTTCAGAGCAACAGTGAATAAGAGAGACCCTTGCTATAGTAAGGCATCTAATTAATATGGCCACGTCTTGTAAGCCTCACTGAATAATACACACCTGGAGAATAATTTGGAGTCTACTTGTGATGGACTTTCAATCAGAGCCTCGGAGAATAAGGCACAGCCATGGGGTAGCCAGGAGTCTATTTTACTTGGGCACTCATTCATAGCCTCAGTGGATAAAATTCACATGTGGATTAGTCAGGATTACATTTCATATGGCCACTGACTCGTAATTTCAGTGAATAATGCACAAATATAAAGTACTCAGCAGTCTATTTCCTAGAGCCACTCATTCAGAGATTCACTGAATAATAAAAATATTTAAAATAGAATTCTGTTTCATATGGTCACACAATCAGAGCCTCACTGAGTAACAGACACCTGGGGAAACGTTAGGAGTCTACTTTATATAGCTTCTCATTTGCTGCCTCAGCGAATAATACACACGTGTAAAATAGACACTAGTCTATTTTATATGGCCACAAAATCAAAGCCTGAGTGAGTAATACACAACTTGAGAATAGTCACTTGTCTATTCCATATGCCAAAATATTTAAAGTCAGAGTCAATAATACACACCTGTGGACTAGCCAAAAAAATTCACATGGCAAAAGTTTTAGAGCCTCAGTAAATAATACATACCTGGGGAATACTCTGCATGCTATAACATATGCCATCTATTTCAGAGATTCATTGAATAAGGAACACTTCTATTGTACTCAGCATTCTATTTTGTATAGCCATATATTCAGAACCTAACTGAATGACATACACCTTGGGGAAAGTCAGGATTCTATTTCGTATAGCCACATATTCAGAACCTAACTGAATAACATACACCTTGGGGAAAGTCAGGATTCTATTTCATATAGACACTCATTTAGATATCGAATGTGAAAACGCACACCTGGGGAGTATTCAGTAGTCTCTGTTTTATGGCCACTCATGCAGAGCCTCACAGAATAATACAGAGCTATGGAAATTCAAGAGTGTATTTTACATGGCCAGTTATTCAGAACCACATTGAATAATCATATGTATCAGAAAAATACTCAGGATTCTATTATATATTGGTACATATTCAGAGACTCACTGAATAATGCACACCTGAGGAATAATCTGGCGATTATTTTATATGACCTATCACCCAGTGACGCAGTGCAATATGCACAGCTGAAAAAGAGTCAAGAAGATAGTGTCATGAGTCTATTTTCTGTAGTAACTCGTTCAGAAACCCACTGAGGTATACCCACCTTGGAAATAGTCAGAGTCCAGGTCATATGGCTACTCAATCAAAGCATTACCGAATAATTCCCAATTGCTCAACAGTAAGGAGTCTATTTTATATGACCCCTCATTGAGAGCTTCAGTACATAATAAACAGCTGTGGAGTAGTCAGGACCCTATTTAAAGTAGCCCCAAATGACGCAGCTACGTGAATGATACACCCATGTGTGATAGGAGACTCTTTGATATGGACACTCATACAGCAACTCTTCAAATACTGCACATTTGGAAAATAATTAGTAGCCTATTTCGTATGGTGATTCGTTTGGAGAGTCAAAAAATAATGCACACCTGTGGAGGAAAATAGGGTCTATTACATAAGGCCACTTTTTCAGTGTTTCAGTGAATAATATGTATATCTGATAAGTCAGGAATTTCTTTCACATGGCCACTAGTTCAGGGCCTCAGTGCATAAAACTCCCCTCAGAAATAGTAACGGTTCTACTTCAAATAAGTACACATTCAGAGTCTCTGTAAGTAATGCACACATGGGCAATACACAAGAGTCTCTTTTCTATGCCCACTTAGTCAGACTCACATTCAATAATACACACCTGGGGAAGAGTTAAGAGTCTATTTCCTGTATCCACTCATTTAGAGCCTCACTGAATAATTCACACCAGAGTAATAGTCGAGCATTTTTCATATGGCCACTCATGTGCCTCCCTGAATGATACAAACCTGGGGAAATCTTAGGATTCTATTTCGTACTAACACACATTTAGAACCTTATTGAATAATTCACAATGGAGCAATAGGCAGGTGTCTATTTTTTCTGGCCTCTCATTCAAAGTTTCAGAGAATAATAAACTTCTATGGAGTAATGAGGATACTGCGTAAGATAACCACAAATTAAGTGCCTTTTTGAGTGATACCAACCTGGGTGATAGTCCGGAGTTTATTTCATATAAAGTCTAATTCTGGGTATGGCTGAGTAATACAAAACTGGTGGAGTGTCAGGAATCTATTTGGTTTGGATACTGAAACAGAACCTGTTTCAATAACGCACACATGGAGAAAAATCAGGAGTCTATGTCATATGGCTACTCATTCAGACAAACAGTGAATAATTTACATATGGAGTAATGAGAAGTCTATTGCATAAGGCCGTTCTTTCAGAGCCTCACTGAATATTACACACTTGTGATATAGCATGGAGTCTATTGTTAATGGCCACTTATTCAGAGAATCACTGAATAATGCACAGCTGCAGAATAGTCAGAAGTCTCTATCCTATTGCCTCTCATTTAGAGCCTCACTAAATATACACACCTGGGAAAATAGTCAGGATTTTCTTATGTCCCCTCATTTAGAGTCTCACTCAATAATGCACACCTGTGGACGAGTAAGGGGTCTTTTTCATGTGGCCTCTCATTCAGAGTGTCACTGAATAATGTGGTGTAGTCAGGAGTCTATTTCAAGTAGACACATTTTTAGAAACTCAGTGAATAAGAGAGACCCTTGCTATAGTAAGGCATCTAATTAATGTGGCCACATCTTTTTAGCCTCACTGAATAATACAAACCTGGAAAAACATTTGGAGTCTATTTGCGATGGACATTCATTTGGAGACTCGGTAAATAATGCACACCGTTGGGTAGCCAGCAGTCTATTTTATTTGGACACTCATTCATAGCCTCAGTGGATAATATGCATATGTGGATTAGTCAGGATTTCATTTTATATGGCCACTGACTCGTAATTTTAGTGAATAATGCACAAATGAAAAGTACTCAGCAGTCTATTTCATAGAGCCACTTATTCAGAGATTCACTGAATAATATAAATATTTCAGATAGACAGAAACCTGTTTCATATGGTAACACAATCAGAGCCTCACTGTGTACAAACACCTAGGGAAGCGTTAGGAGTCTACTTTATATAGCCTCTTATTTACAGCCTCAGCGAATAATGCACATGGGTGAAATAGACACAAGTCTATTTTATATGGCCACAAAATCAAAGCCGGAGTGAGTAATACACAGCTTTAGAATAGTCACTAGTCTATTCCATATGCCCAAATATTCAAAGTCAGAGTCAATAATACACTCCTGTGGACTAGTCAAAAAACAATTTCATATGGCCAAAGTTTTAGAGCCTCAGTGAAGAGTACATACCTGGGGACTACACAGGACACTATTACATATGGCATCTATTTCGGAGATTAATTGAATAAGGAACACCTGTATTGTAGTCAGAATTCTATTTCGTATAGCCACATATTCAGAATCTAACTGAAAGACATAAACCTTGGGAAAAGTCAGGATTCTGTTTCGTATAGCCACTCATTTAGATACCATATGTAAAAACGCACACCTGCGGAGTATACAGGAGTCTCTGTTTCACGGCCACTCATTAAGAGCCTCACAGAATAATACAGAACTATGGAAATTCAGGACTGTATTTTAAATGGCCACTTATTCAGAAACTCATTGAAGAATCATCTATATCTGGAAAATACTTAGGATTCTATTATATATAGCCACTTATTCAGGAACACACTGAATAATGCACACCTGGGGATTAGTCTGGAGACTATTTAATATGACCATTCACCCAGTGACTCAGTGAAAAATGCACAGCTGAGACATAGTCAAAAGGATGGATTCATGAATCTATTTTCTGAGGTAGCACGTTCAGAAACTCACTGAAGAATACCAAGCTTGGAAATGGTCAGAGTCCAGGACATATGACCACTCAATCAAAGCATTACTGAATAATGCACAAGGGGACAATAATAAGGAGTCTATTTCATATGGCCTCTCATTGAAAGCTTCAGTGTATAATAAACTGCTGTGGAGTAGTCAGGACCGTCTTTAAGGTAGCCTCAAATTACGCAGCTACGTGAATGATACACCCATGTGTGATAGTCAGGAGACTTTTATATGGACACTCATACAGCACCTCTTCGAATACTGCACATTTGGGGAATAGTCACCAGTCTATTTCATATGGTGATTCATTTTCAGAGTCAAAAAATAACGCACACCTCTGGAATAAAATGGGGTCTTTTACATAAGGGCACTCTTTCAGTGTTTCAGTGATTAATATGTATATCTTATAAGTCAGGAATCTCTTTCACATGGCCACATGTTCAGGGCCTCAGTGCATAACAGTCTCCTCAGAAAGAGTCAAGGGTCTAATTCAAATAAGTACACATTCATAGTATATGTAAGTAATGCACACATGGGCAATACACAAGAGTCTCTTTTCTATGCCCACTTAGTCATAATCTCATTCAAGAATACACACCTAGGGAAGAATTTAGGGTCTACATTATGTAGCCACTCATTTAGAGCCTCGGTGAATTCTTCAAAATGAAGTAATAGTCGAGCATTTTTATAAGGCCACTCACTATGTGCCTCCTTGACTGATAGACACCTGAAGTTTCAGTGAATAATAAACTTCTACGGTGTAATCAGTGCACTGTTTAAGATAGCCATGAATTAAGTGCCTTCCTGAGTGATACACACCTGGGTGATAATCAGTTTATTTCATATGAACTCTAATTCTGCGTATTGCTGAGTAATACACAACTGGGGGAGTTTCAAGAGTCTATTTGTTATGGACACTCAGAAATAACCAGTTTCAATAATGCACACATGGCGAATAATAAGGAGAGTATGTAATACTGCTACTTATGCAGACAAACAGTGAATAACGCACATGTGGAGTAATGAGAAGTCTGTTTTATATGACCGTTCTGACTCAGCCTCACAGAATATTACACACTTGTGATATTGTCTGGAGTCTATTTGTTATCGCCACTCATTTAGAGAATCAATGAATAATGCCCAACAGCGGAATTGACAGAAGTCTCTATCCTATGGCGTCTCATTGAGAGCCTCACTAAATGTACACATGTGGAAAAATAGTCAGGATTTACTTATATCCCCTCATTTAGAGTTTCACTCAATAGTGCACACATGTGGAATAGTAAAAAGAGTTTTTCGTGTGGCCTCTCATTCGGAGTTTCACAGAAGAATGTGGTGTAGTCAGGAGTCTATTTCATGTAGACACATTTTCAGAGCCTCAGTGAATAAGATAAACCCTTGCTATAGTAAGGAATCTAATTAATATGGCCACATCTTGTAAGCCTCACTGAATAATACACAACTGGGGAATACTTTGGAGTCTATTTTCGATGGACATCCATTCAGAATCTCGGTGAATAATGCACACCCGTGGGGTAGCCAGGAGTCTCTTTCATTTGGACACTCATTCATAGCCTCAGTGGATAATATGCACGTGTGGATTAGTCAGGATTTTATTTCTTATGGCCATTGACTCGTAATTTCAGTGAATAATGCACAAATGAAAAGTTCTCAGCAGTCTACTTCATTGAGTCACTCATTCAGAGATTCACTGAATAATATAAATATTTAAGATAGACAGAATTCTGTTTCATAAGGTAACACTATCAGAGCCTCAGTGAGTAACACACAGCTGGGGAAGCGTTAGGAGTCTCCTTTATACAGCTTATCATTTACAGTCTCAGCGAATAATGCACACGTGTAAAATAGACACTAGTCTATTTTATATGGCCCAAAAATCAAAGCCTGAGTGAGTAATACACAACTTTAGAATAGTCACTAGTCTATTGCATATGCCCAAAAATTCAAAGTCAGAGTCAATAATACACACCTGTGGACTAGTCAAAAAACAATTTTATATGGCCAAAGTTTTAGAGCCTCAGTGAATAATACATACCTGGGGAATACTCAGGGCTCTATTACATATGGCATCTATTTCAGAGATTCATTGAATAAGAAACACTTGTATTGTAGTCAGAATTCTATTTCATATAGCCACATATTCAAAATCTAACTGAATGACATACACCTTGGGGAAAGTCAGGATTCTATATCATATAGCTACATATTCAGAACCTTACTGAATAACATACACCTTGAAGAAGTCAGGATTCTATTTCGTATAGCCACTCATTTAGATACTGAATGTAAAAACGCACACTTGGGGAGTATTCAGGAGTCTCTGTTTTATGGCCACTCATTAAGAGCCTCACAGAATAATACAGAACTATGAAAATTCAGGAGTACATTTTACATATCAACTTATTCAAAACCTCATTGAAGAATCATATATATCTGAAAAATACTCAGGATTCTATTATATATAGCCAGTTATTCAGAGACTCACTGAATAATGTACACCTGGGGAATAGTCTGGAGACTATTAGATATGAACGTTCACCCAGTTACTCAGTGAAAAATGCACCGTTGAGAAATAAACAAGAGGGTGGAGTCATCAGTCTATTTCTGTGGTAATTCGTTCAGAAACTCACTGAAGAATACCCACCTTGGAAATAGAGTCCAGGTCATATGGACACTCAATCAAAGCATTACCGAATAATGCATAATGGGGCAATAGTAAAGAGTCTATTTCATATGGCCTCTCTTTGAGAGCTTCAGTGTGTAATAAACAGCTGTGGAGTAGTAAGGACCCTATTTAAAGTAGCCCCAAATTACGCAGCTACGTGAATGATACACCCATGTGTGATAGTCAGGAGACTCTTTGATTTGGACACTCATACAACACCTCTTCGAATACTGCACATTTGGGGAATAATCACTAGTCTATTTCATATGGTGATTCGTTTGGAGAGTCAAAAAATAACGCACAGCTATGGAGTAAAATGGGGTCAATTACATAAGGCCACTCTTTCACTGTTTCAGTGAATAATATGTATATCTGATAAGTCAGGAATCTCTTTCACATGGCCATTCATTCAGGGACTCAGTGCATAATATCCTTCTCAGAAATAGACAAGTGTCTACCTCAAAGAAGTACACATTCAGTGTCTCTGTAAGTAATGCACACATGGAAAATACACAAGAGTCTCTTTTTTATGCCCACTTAGTCAGAGTCTCATTCATTAATACACACCTGGGGAAGAGATAAGAGTCTGCTTCATGTATTCGCTCATTTAGAGCCTCACTGAATAATTCACACCGGAGTAATAGTTGAGCAGTTTTTATATGGTCACTCACTATGTGCCTCCCTGAATGATACACACCTGGGGAATCCTCAGGATTTTATTTCCTACTACGACACATTTAGAACCTTGCTGAATAAATCACAATGGAGCAATAGTCACGTGTCTATTCTTGCTGGCCTCTCATTTAATGTTTCAGTGAATCATAATTTATATGGAGTAATAAGGGCACTGTTTAACATAGCCACGAATTAAGTGCCTTCCTGAGTGATACACACCTAAGTGATAGTCAGAAATTTATTTCATATCAACTCTAATTCTGGTTATTGCTGAGTAATACATAACTTGGGGAATGTCAGGAGTCTATTTGGTATGGAAACTCATACAGAACCTGTTAGAATAATGGACACATGGAGAATAATCTGGAGTCTATTTCTAACAACTACTCATTCAGACAGTGAATAACGCACATGTGGAATAATGAGAAGTTTGTTTCATATGGCCGTTCTTTCACAGTCTCACTAAATATTACACACTTGTGATATCTTCTGGAGTCTATTGTTTATGGCCACTCACTCAGAGAATCACGGAATAATGCACACCTACGGAATTGTAAGAAGTCTCTATCCTATGGCCTCTCATTGAGAGCCTCAGTAAATGTAGACATATGGGAACATAGTCAGGATTTACAAATATCCCTTCATTTAGAGTCTCACTCGATAATGCACACCTGTGGAATAGTAAGGAGACTTTTTCATGTGGCCTCTCATTCGGAGAGTCACTGAATAAAGTTGTGTATTCAGTAGTCTATTTTATGTAGACACATTTTCAGAGCCTCAGTGAATAAGAGAGACCCTTGCTATAGTAAGGCATCTAATTAATATGGCCATATCTTGTAAACCTCACTGAATAATACACACCTGGAGCATAATTTGTAGTCTATTTTCGATGGACATTCATTCAGAGCTTCGGTGAATAATGCATACCCGTGGGATAGCCAGGTGTCCATTTCATTTGGACACTCATTCATAGCCTCAGTGGATCATATGCATGAGTGCTTTAGTCAGGATTTCATTTTATATGGCCACTGACTCATAATCTTTATAATGCACAAATGGAAAGTAATCAGCAGTGTATTTTATAGAGCCATTCATTTAAAGATTCACTGAATAATACAGATATTTCAGATAGACAGAATCCTGTTTCATATGGTCACACAATCAGAGCCTTACTGTGTAACACACACTTGGGGAAGCGTTAGGAGTCTACTTTATATAACCTCTCATTTACAGCCTCAGCAAATAATGCACACGTGTGGAATAGACACTAGTCTATTTTATATGGCCACAAAATCAAAACCTGAGAGAGTAATACACAACTTTAGAATAGTCACTAGTCTTATCCATATGCCCAAATATTCAAAGTCAGAGTAAATAATACACACCTGTGTACTAGGCAAAAAAACAATTTCATATGGCCAATGTTTTAGAGCCTCAGTGAATAATACATACCTGAGGAATACTCAGGACCCTATTACATATGGCATCTATTTCAGAGATTCATTGAATAACGAACACCAGTATTGTAGTCTGAATTCGATTTTGTATAGCCACATATTAAGAACCTAACTGAATGACATACACCTTGGGGAATGTCAGGATTCTATTTCGTATAGCCACATATTCAGAACCTACCTGAATAACATACACCTTGGTGAAAGTCAGGATTCTATTTCATATAGCCACTTATTTAGATATCGAATATAAAAACGCAAACCTGCAGAGTATTCAGAAGTTTCAGTTTTATGGCCACTCATTCAGAGCCTCACAGAATAATACAGAACTATGAAAATTCAGGCGTGTATTTTACATGGCCACTTAGTCAGAATCTCATTGAAGAATCATATGTATCTGGAAAATACTCAGGATTCTAGTATATATAGCCACTTATTCAGGGACTCACTGAATAATGCATACCTGGGGAATAGTCTGGAGACTATTTGATATGACGGTTAACCCAGCGACTCAGTGAAATATGCACAGCTGGGAAATATTCAAGAGTATAGAGAGATGAGTTTATTTTCTGTGGTACCTCGTTCAGAAACTCACTGAAAAATACCCACCTTGGAAATTGTCAGAGTCCAGGTCATATGGCCACTCAATCAAAGCATTACAGAATAATGCACAATGGAGCAATAGTAAGAAGTCTATTTTATATGGCCTCTCATTGAGAGCTTCAGTGCTTAATAAACAGCTATGGAGTAGTCAGGACCCTCTTTAGGGTAGCCCCAAATTATGTAGCTACGTGAATGATACACACATGTGTGATAGTCAGGAGACTATTTGATATGGATACTCATACAGCACCTCTTCGAATACTGCACATTTGGAAATTAATCACTAGTCTATTTCATATGCTGGTTCGTTTGGAGCATCAAAGAATAACTCACTCCTGTGGAGTAAAATGGGATCTATTACATAAGGCCACTATTTCAGTGTTTCAGTGAATAATTTGTATATCGGATAAGTCAGTAATATCTTTTACATGGTCACACTTTCAGGGCCTCAGTGCATAATACTCTCCTCAGAAATAGTCAATGGTCGGAAATGGACTTGGATGGTGAGGAAGACCAGGAGATTCCCGGGAAAGGTAATTTGTGTTAGTGCAGTGGGCTGCTGCAGTGGAGATCACACGGATCCCAGTGGCCAATCAGTAGGTGACAGGGGCGCCTGTGAGAGAGTCAACAATTCAATTTGGAAAGAAAAAGAGAGAGAAGAGGGACTCTGAGGCAGGGAGCCAGGTATTTTGGATCTGCAGGCCTCACCCTCACAGGGACAAGCAGCGCTGGCGACTCGAGGAGCTCGGTGTTGAGTGATTTCCTGCGGGGTCAGTGGAAACCGGGACTGTGCAGCTCAGTGGGGGAGGGGCGTCCACCACAGCGGAGGCAATCCTACCCTACTGAGGCAGCCTGCCATTGCTTAGGCAACCAGCCATAACAGAGAGACGCTGCCAACAGGGTGGAGTGCACCACCGTAGAATGAATCCCCATGGCATCAGGGTGGACCTGCACTAGCAGTGTGGAACCCTGGCAGGCAAAGAGTGAATAGACTGCCTCCTACCCAGGCAGAAAAGTGCAACAGATACTCATAAAGAAAGCCCCAACTCCCTGACACAGAGCATCTGAGAAAACAAAAAGGGGTTTTTATAAGTTCTCCTGCCACAGACGTAAACACATGCGCCCAGCAACCCTGAATGAACAACGGAACTCATAGCTCAGCAGTGGAGCTCCTATAAAGTACAGACCATCTCCTCAAGCAGCTCTCTGACCCCTGTATATACAAAGAGCCACCTCAAATAAAGACTACTCAGACTGACATTTGGCGGGCATCATTCTGGGTCAAAGATAGCAGAAGAAGAAACTGGTAGCATACCTCACAGTTCCACAGCTGCTACCGGTGTAACCCAGACAATCAGAGCCTGGAGTGGACCCCACCACTCGTACAGCAGAGGGGCTAAACCATTAGAATAAAAACTAAGTAACAGAAAAACTTCATCATCAACAATCTGGGCATCTACTCAGAGACCCAATCATAAAGTCAGAAACTACTAAGACGACAGGTGGATAAATCCACAAAGATGGGAAGAAACCAGTGCAAAAAGGAGGAAAACACCCGAAACCAAAACACCTCACCTCCATCAAAGGACCAAAACTCCTTACCAGCAAGGGAACAAAGCTGGAGGGAGAATGAGAGTGACAAAATGACAGAATCAGACTTCAGAAAGTGGATAATGAGAAACTTCAGTGAGCTAAAAGAACATGTTTTAAATCAATGCAAAGAAACTAAGAACCTTGAAAAAAGATATGAAAAAGGATTCGAGGAAATAACAAGAATGAACAACTTAGAGAGGAATATGAATGAATTGAAGGAGCTGAAAAACACAACACGAGAACTTCGTGAAGCAAGCACAAGTTTCAACAGCTGAATTGACCAGGCAAAAGAAAGAATATCAGAAGTCGAAGATCAACTCAATGAAATAAAAAGAGAAACCAAGATTAGAGAAAAAAAGCACAAAGAGGAATAAACAAAATCTCCAAGAAATGTGCGACTATGTGAATAGACCAAACCTACGTTTGATAGGTGTACTTAAATGTGACGAAGACAATGAATCCAAGGTGGAAAACACTCTTCAGGATATTATCCACAAAAATTTTCCCAACCTAGCAAGACAGTCCAATACTCAACTCCAGGAAATACAGAGAACCCCACAAAGACATTCTGCAAAAAGAGCAAACCCAAGGCACATAATCGTCAGATTCACCAGTGTTGAAATGAAGGAGAAAATACTAAGAACAGCCAGAGAGAAGGGTCGGGTCATCCACACAAGGAACCCCATCAGACTCGCAGCAGATCTCTTGGCAGAAACTCTACCAGTCAGAAGAGAGTCGAGGCCAATATTCAACATTCTTAAAGAAAAGAACTTTCCAAATTTTTTAATGATCACCTTTCTTTTTTTTTTTTAATTTTTATTGCATTATAGGTTTGGGGGTACATGTGCAGAACGTGCAAGATAGTTGCATAGGTACACACATGGCAGTGTGTTTTGCTGCCTTCCTCCCCCTCACCCACACTTGGTATTCATCCCCAGGCTATCCCCCCAGCCCCCCCGCTGTCCCTCCCCCATTTCCCCCAACAGTCCCCAGTGTATAGTAGACCGCCTCTCTGTGTCCATGTGTTCTCATTTTTCTCACCCGCCTATGAGTGAGTATATGCGATATTTCTTTTTCTGTTCTTGTGTCAGTTTGCTGAGAATGATGTTCTCCAGATTCATCCATGTCCCTACAAAGGACACAAACTCATCATTTCTGATTGCTGCATAATATTCCATGGTGTATATGTGCCACATTTTCCCAGTCCAGTCTATCATCGATGGGCATTTGGGTTGGTTCCAGGTCTTTGCTATTGTAAACAGTGCTGCAATGAACATTCGTGTGCATGTGTCCTTATAGTAGAACGATTCACAGTCTTTTGGATATATACCCAGTAATGGGATTGCTGGGTCAAATGGAATTTCTATTTCTAGGTCCCTGAGGAATCGCCACACTGTCTTCCACAATGGTTGAACTAATTTACACTCCCACCAACAGTGTAAGAGTGTTCCTATTTCACCACATCCTCTCCAGCATCTGCTGTCTCCAGATTTTTTAATGATCGCCATTCGGAGACCCGGCAAGATGGCGTCGTAGAAGCGACTCAGGATTGCAGCTCTCAGTGACGGCGCAGAGGGTGAGTCCTAGCCGCATTCTCGGATGGACTTTTCTAGCCCACAGAGCGTTGAAAGTCCCACAGGACGCTAGTAAAGTAAAACCGGCTAACGCAGCCCTTTGGCGTGGCCGCTTCGGCCGGCGCCCCTTCGGCCGGCGCCGCAGCAGGACCCGGCACGGAACTCACTGGTCTGGGCGCCCTGTTAAACCAGCAATCTGAGAGTTTGAAGGGCAGATTGGCGCGTCCATCTGATTGAACGGGACTTGGACAGTGAGCCAGACCAGGAGTTTCCTGGGAGTTTCCTGGGAAGCGTGATATGAGCCGGTGAAGTGGGCAGCGGCACGGGAGATCGCACGGTTCCCAGTGCCCTATCGGCAGGCTCCTGGGGCGCCAGTGAGAGAGTCGAACTTTAAGCTTGTGGAGAGGGAGGGAGAGAGAGAGAGGACGGACTCTGAGGCAGGGAGCTGGGTAATCGGGCTCAGCGAGTCCCACCCTCACAGGGACAAGCAGGGCAATGACTGGAGACGCTTGGCGCTGAGAGTTTTGCTGCCGGCATCTAGGACGGTGCAGCCCGGTGAGGGAGGGGCGTCCACCACCGCTGACACAATCCGCCCCTATTGAAGCACCGCCCAGGGCCGAAGCAGCCTGCCGTTGCCGAGGCAACCTGCCATAACAGAGAGACTCCCAGGAGACGGGAGCTCTCCACAGCAGAAGGGAGTCCAGCAGCAACAGGGCAGAACCGCGCTAGTGGGTCAGAGCCCCGGCAGGCAAATAGTGAATAGACTGCCACCTAGTGGGGCAGGACAGTGCAACAGATACTCATAAAGAAAGCCCCAACTCCCTGAAACAGTGCATATAAGGGGGGGAAATAAAAGGGTGGTGTTTTATGAGTTCTATTACAGCAGACATAAACAACCTCCCAACAACACTGAATGAACAACGGAGCTCACAGCTCAGCACTGGAGCTACTATAAAGCACAAACCATCTCCTTAAGCAGCTCCCTGACCCCTGTATATCCAAAGAGTCACCGCAAAAAAAGGACTAATCAGACTGACATTTGGCGGGCATCATTCTGGAACAAAGACAGCAGAAGAAGAAACTGGTATCATCCCTCACTCTTCCACAGCTGCTACAGGTATACTCCAGACAAACAGGGCCTGGAGTGGACCTCAGAACTCATACAGCAGAGGGGCTAGACCACTAGAAGGAAAACTAAGTAACAAAAATACTTCATCATCAACAATCTCAGCATCCACACAGAGACCCAATTGAAAAATCAGCAACTACAAAGACGACAGGCGGATAAATCCATAAAGATGGGAAGAAACCAGCGCAAAAAGGAGGAAAACACCCGAAACCAAAACACCTCACCTCCTACAGAGGACCAAAACTCCTCACCAGCAAGGGAACAAAGCTGGACGGAGAATGAGTGTGACGAAATGACGGAATCAGACTTCAGAAAGTGGATAATGAGAAACTTCATTGAGCTAAAAGAACATGTTCTAAATCAGTGCAAAGAAACTAAGAACCTTGAAAAAAGATTTGAAAAAAAATTCGAGGAATTGATAACAAGAATGGAAAACTTAGAGAGGAATATGAATGAATTGAAGGAGCTGAAAAACACAACACGAGAACTTCGTGAAGCATGCACAAGTTTCAACAGCCGAATTGACCAAGCAGAAGAAAGAATATCAGAAATTGAAGATCAACTCAATGAAATAAAACGTGAAACCAAGATTAAAGAAAAAAGCACAAAAAGGAATGAACAAAATCTCCAAGAAATGTGGGACTATGTGAAGAGACCCAACCTACGTTTGATAGGTGTACCAGAATGTGATCAAGAGAATGAATCTAAGCTGGAAAACACTCTTCAGGATATTATCCAGGAAAATTTCCCCAACCTAGCAAGACAGGTCAATACTGAACTCCAGGAAATACAGAGAACACCACAAAGATACTCCGCAAGAAGAGCAACCCCAAGGCACATAATCATCAGATTCACCAGGGTTGAAACGAAGGAGAAAATACTTACGGCAGCCAGAGAGAAAGGTCAGGTCACCCACAAAGGGAAGCCCATCAGACTCACAGCAGATCTCTCGGCAGAGACTCTACAAGCCAGAAGAGAGTGGGGGCCAATATTCAACATCCTTAAAGAAAAGAGCTTTCAACCCAGAATTTCATATCCAGCCAAACTGAGCTTCATAAGTGAAGGAAAAATAAAATCCTTCACGAACAAGCAAGTACTCAGAGATTTTGTTACCACTAGGCCTGCTTTACAAGAGCTCCTGAAAGAGGCACTACACATAGAAAGAAACAACCAGTTCCAGCCATCCTAAAAGCATACCAAATGCTAAAGACCATCAACAAAATGAAGAATGTACATGAACCAATGGGCAAAACAGCCAGATAGCATCAAAATGGCAGTATCAAATTCACACATAACAATATTAACCCTGAATGTAAATGGGCTAAATGCACCAATCAAAAGACACAGACTGGCAAATTGGATAAAAAACCAAAACCCATCAGTGTGCTGTATTCAGGAAACCCACCTCACACACAAAGATACACAAAGGCTCAAAATAAAAGGATGGAGGAAGATTTACCAAGCAAATGGAGAGCAAAAAAAAGCAGGAGTTGCAATTCTCATCTCTGATAAAATAGACTTTAAAGCAACAAAGATCAAAAGGGACAAAGAAGGTCACTACATAATGGTAAAAGGATCAATACAACAAGAAGAGCTAACGATTCTAAATATATATGGACCCAATGTAGGAGCACCCAGATATATAAGGCAAGTTCTTAATGACTTACAAAGAGACTTAGACTCCCACACAATAATAGTGGGAGACTTTAACACTCCACTGTCAATAGCAGACAGATCAACCAGACAGAAAATTAACAAGGATATCCAGGACTTGAACTCAGACCTGGAACAAGCAAACCTGATAGACATTTACAGAACTCTCCACCCCAAATCCACAGAATATACATTCTTCTCAGCACCACATCACACCTACTCCAAAATTGACCACATAATTGGAAGTAAAGCACTCCTCAGCAAATGCAAAACAACGGAAATCATAACAAACAGTCTCTCAGACCATAGTGCAATCAAGTTGGAACTCAGAATTCAGAAAATAACTCAGAACCGCACAGCTTCATGGAAACTGAACAACTGGCTCTTGAATGTTGATTGGATAAACAATGAAATGAAGGCAGAAATAAAGAAGTTCTTTGAAACCAACGAGAACGAAGACACAACGTACCAGAATCTCTGGGACACATTTAAAGCAGTCTGTAGAGGAAAATATATAGCAATAAGTGCCCACATGAGAAAAGTGGAGAGATCCAAAATTGACACCCTATCGTCAAAATTGAAAGAGCTAGAGGAGCAAGATCAAAAAAGCTCAAAACCTAGCCGAAGACAAGAAATAACTAAGATCAGAGCAGAACTGAAGGAGATAGAGACAAGAAAAACCCTTCAAAAAATCAACAAATCTAAGAGCTGGTTTTTTGAAAAGATCAACAAAATAGACAGACCACTAGCCAGACTGATAAAAAAGAAAAGAGAGAACAACCAAATAGATGCAATAAAAAACGATAAAGGGGAAATCACCACAGATTCCACAGAAATTCAAACCATCATCAGAGAATACTACAAACAACTCTGTGCACACAAACTAGTAAATCAGGAAGAAATGGATAAATTCCTGGATGCCTGTGTCCTCCCAAGCCTAAACCAGGAGGAAGCTGAAACTATGAATAGACCAATAACAAGGTCAGAAGTTGAGGCAGCAATTAAGAGCCTACCACACAAAAAAAGCCCAGGTCCAGATGGGTTCACAGCCGAATTCTACCAGACACACAAAGAGGATCTGGTACCATTCCTTCTGAAACTATTCCAAATAATCCAAAAAGAGGGAACCCTTCCCAAATCATTTTATGAGACCAACATCATCCTGATACCAAAACCTGGCAGAGACTCAACAAGAAAAGAAAACTTCAGGCCAATATCCATGATGAACATAGATGCAAAAATCTTCAATAAAATACTGGCAAATCGATTGCAACAGCACATTAAAAAACTTATCCATCATGATCAAGTAGGATTCATCCCGGGCATGCAAGGCTGGTTCAACATACGCAAGTCTATAAATGTAATTCACCACATATACAGAAGCAAAAACAAAAACCACATGATTATCTCAATTGACGCAGAGAAGGCATTTGACAAAATTCAACAGCCCTTTATGCTAAAAACCCTCAATAAACTTGGTATTGATGGAACATATCTCAAAGTAATAAAAGCTATTTATGACAAACCAACAGCCAATATCATACTTAATGGGCAAAAACTGGAAGCATTCCCTTTGAAATCTGGCACTAGACAAGGATGCCCTCTCTCACCACTTCTATTCAACATAGTACTGGAAGTTCTAGCCAGAGCAATAAGGCAAGAAAAAGAAATAAAGGGTATTCAAATAGGAAAGGTGGAAGCCAAATTGTCTCTATTTGCAGACGACATGATAGTATACCTAGAAGACCCCATCACCTCAGCCCAAAAGCTCCTGCAACTGATAAGCAACTTCAGCAAAGTCTCAGGATATAAAATCAATGTGCAAAAATCACAAGCATTCCTATACACCAACAACAGACTTAAAGAGAACCAAATTAAGAACGAACTGCCATTCACAATCGCTACAAAGAAAATAAAATACCTAGGAATACAACTCACTAGGAATGTAAGGGACATCTTTAAGGAAAACTACAAACACCTGCTCAACGAAATAAGAGAGGACACAAACAGATGGAGAAACGTTCCATGTTCGTGGTTAGGAAGAATCAATATTGTGAAAATGGCTATACTGCCCAAAGTAATTTACACATTCAATGCTATCCCCATCAAACTACCATTGAATTTCTTCATAGAACTGGAAAAAACCACCATGAATTTCATATGGAACCAAAAAAGAGCCCGCATAGCCAAGTCAATTCTAAGCAAAAAGAACACAGCGGGAGGCATCACGCTACCAGACTTCAAACTATACTACAAGGCTACAGTAATCAAAACAGCATGGTACTGGTACCAAAACAGAGATATAGACCAATGGAACAGAACAGAAACATCGGAGGCAACACAACATATCTACAACCATATCATCTTTGATAAACCAGACAAAAACAGGCAATGGGGAAAGGATTCCCTATTTAATAAATGGTGTTGGGAAAACTGGCTAGCCATATGCAGAAAGCAGAAACTGGACCCCTTCCTGACACCTTACACTAAAATTAACTCCAGATGGATTAAAGACTTAAATGTAAGACCTGACACCATAAAAACCCTAGAAGAAAATCTAGGCAAAACCGTTCAGGACATAGGAGTAGGCAAGGACTTCATGAACAAAACACCAAAAGCATTGGCAACAAAAGCCAAAATAGACAAATGGGACCTAATCAAACTCCACAGCTTCTGCACGGCAAAAGAAACAGTCACTAGAGTGAATCGACAACCATCAGAATGGGAAAAAATCTTTGCAGTTTACACATCTGACAAAGGGCTGATATCCAGAATTTACAAAGAACTCAAACAGATTTACAGAAAAAAAACAAACAAGCCCATTCAAAAATGGGCAAAGGATATGAACAGACACTTTACAAAAGAAGACATACATGAGGCCAACAAACATATGAAAAAGTGCTCATCATCATTGGTCATTAGAGAGATGCAAATCAAAACCACATTGAGATATCATCTCACACCAGTTAGAATGGCGATCATTAAAAAATCTGGAGATAGCAGATGCTGGAGAGGATGTGGAGAAATAGGAACACTCTTACACTGTTGGTGGGAGTGTAAATTAGTTCAACCATTGTGGAAGACAGTGTGGCGATTCCTCAGGGACCTAGAAATAGAAATTCCATTTGACCCAGCAATCCCATTACTGGGTATCTATCCAAAAGACTGTGAATCTTTCTACTATAAGGACACATGCACACGAATGTTCATTGCAGCACTGTTTACAATAGCAAAGACCTGGAACCAACCCAAATGCCCATCGATGATAGACTGGACTGGGAAAATGTGGCACATATACACCATGGAATATTATGCAGCAATCAGAAATGATGAGTTTGTGTCCTTTGTAGGGACATGGATGAATCTGGAGAACATCATTCTCAGCAAACTGACACAAGAACAGAAAAAGAAATACCGCATATACTCACTCATAGGCGGGTGAGAAAAATGAGAACACATGGACACAGAGAGGCGGTCTACTATACACTGGGGACTGTTGGGGGAAATGGGGGAGGGACAGCGGGGGGGGCTGGGGGGGATAGCCTGGGGATGAATACCAAGTGTGGGTGAGGGGGAGGAAGGCAGCAAAACACACTGCCATGTGTGTACCTATGCAACTATCTTGCACGTTCTGCACATGTACCCCAAAACCTATAATGCAATAAAAATTTAAAAAAAAAAAAAAAAAATACAGAACACACTAAATGATCTCATTCAAGTTTCAAAGGACATAATTTCAGTTCTAAAGGTGATCTAATACAGAAGATAAATTTTGTTGTGCTGATTTGTGTTTTTAAGAGAAGAACCCAGAATTTAAATTTAATTATTTTGTGCTATTTATTTAGAAAACATGGACACATTTGAAGACCATATTAGAATTGCATTACATTAAAGACTAAGCTACGAAACTTATCTGTGTTCTAAATTAATAATCATTGTATTAAATAAAATATCATACTAAAAAAAAAAAAAAAAAAAAAAAAAAAAAAAAAAAAAAAAAATGATCGCCATTCTAACTGGTGTGAGATGATATCTCAATGTGGTTTTGATTTGCATCTCTCTAATGACCAATGATGATGAGCACTTTTTCATATGTTTGTTGGCCTCATGTATGTCTTCTTTTGTAAAGTGTCTGTTCATATCCTTTGCCCATTTTTGAATGGGCTTGTTTGTTTTCTTTCTGTAAATCTGTTTGAGTTCTTTGTAAATTCTGGATATCAGCCCTTTGTCTGATGCGTAAACTGCAAAGATTTGGAAACAACAGATGCTGGAGAGGATATGGAGAAATACGAACACTCTTACACTGTTGGTGGAAGTGTAAATTAGTTCAACCATTGTGGAAGACAGTGTGGCAATTCATCAAGGACCTAGACATAGAAATTCCATTTGACCCAGCAATCCCATTACTGGGTATATATCCAAAGGACTATAAATCATTCTACTATAAGGACACATGCACACGAATGTTCATTGCAGCACTGTTTACAATAGCAAAGACCTGGAACCAACCCAAATGCCCATCGATGATAGACTGGACTGGGAAAATGTGGCACATATACACCATGGAATATTATGCAGCAATCAAAAACAATGAGTTCGTGTCCTTTGTAAGGACATGGATGAACCTGGAAACCATCATTCTCAGCAAACTGACACAAGAACAGAAAATGAAATACCACATGTTCTCACTCATAGGTGGGTGATGAACAATGAGAACACATGGACACAGGGAGGGGAGCACTACACACTGGCATCTGTTGGGGGGAATAGGGGAGGGACAGTGGTGTGTGGGGAGTTGGGGAGAGATAGCATGGGGAGAAATGCCAGATATAGGTGAAGGGGAGGAAGGCAGCAAATAACACTGCCATGTGTGTACCTATGCAACTGTCTTGCATGTTCTTCACATGTACCCCAAAACCTAAAATGCAATTTAAAAAAATGCTGAGTGGACATTAATGTTCTCTAAAAATAGCTATGTGTGGTAATGCATATGCTAATTAGTGAGATTTAGTCATTCCATAATGTGTATATATACTTCACATTGTACATTATAAATACCTACAATTTTATGTCAATTAAATATTAGTTAATTAAAAATAATGTTTAATATGTGATACTTGATATAATCCCAGTTCCTCAAGACTTCACATTTCAGATTATACAACTTGTGTTTTTATTTATGTATGATTTTGTATAAATGTACGATGGTGCTTGTAAATGTGTACCAAATAATTGAAGCTAAGTAGTACACTCAAAATAAATGCTTAATCCTTAAAAAAAAAAAAAAAAGAAAAGAACTTTCAACTCAGAATTTCATATCCAGTCAAACTGAGCTTCATAAGTGAAGGAAGAATAAAATCTTTTGCCAACAAGCAGGAACTTAGAGATTTTGTCCCCACCAAGCCTGCTTTACAAGAACTCCTGAAAGAGACACTACACATAGAAAGAAAAAAACAAGTACCAGCCTTTCTAAAAACATACCAAATGCTAAAGAGCATCAACAAAATAAAGAATCTGAATCAACCACGGGACAAAACAGTCAGCTAGCAACAAAATGGCAGTATCAAACTCACACATAACAAGATTAACCCTAAATGTAAATGGGCTAAATGCACCAATCAAAAGACTCAGACTGGAAAACTGGATAAAAATCAAAACCCATCGGTGTGCTGTATCCAGGAAACCCATCTCACATGCAAATGTTCACAGAGTCTCAAAATAAAGGGATGAAGGAAGATTTACCAAGCAAATGGAGAGCAAAAAAAAAAGCAGGAGTTGCAATTCTCATCTCTGATAAGATAGACTTTAAAGCAACAAAGATCAAAAGAGACAAAGAAGGTCATTACATAATGGTAAAAGGATGGAAACATCAAGAAGAGCTAACGATTCTAAATATATACGGACACAATACAGGAGCACCCAGATATATAAGGCAAGTTCTTAATGACTAACAAAGAGACTTAGACTTCCAAACCATAATAGTGGGAGACTTTAACAATCCACTGTCAATATCAGACAGATCAACCAAACAAAACATTAACAAGGATATCCAGGACTTGAACTCAGACCTGAAACAAGCAAACGTGATAGACAGATCTGTCCATCCCAAATTCACAGAATATACATTCTTCTGAGCATCACATCACACCTACTCCAAAATTGACCACATAATTGGAAGTGAAGAAGTCTTCAGCAAATGCAAAACAACTGAAATCATAACAAACAGTCTCTCAGACCATAGTGCAATCAAGATAGAACAGAATTCACAAACTAACTCAGAAGCACACAGCTTCATGGAAACTGAACAACTGGCTCTTGAATGTTGGTTGGATAAACAATGAAATGAATGTAGAAATAAAGAAGTTCTTTGAAACTAACGAGAATGAAGGCAAAACGTACCAGAATCTCTGGGACACATTTAAAGCAGTCTGTAGAGGAAAATATATGGCAATAAGTGCCCACATGAGAAGAGTGGATAGATCCAAAATTGACACCCTATCATCAAAATTGAAAGAGCTAGAGGAGCAAGATCAAAAAAGCTTAAAACCTAGCCAAAGACAAGAAATAACTAAGATCAGGGCAGAACTGAAGGAGATAGAGACAAGAAAAACCCTTCAAAAAATCAATAAATCCAAGAGCTGGTTTTTCGAAAAGATCAACAAAATTGACAGAACACTAGCCAGACTGATAAAAGAGAAAAGAGAGAACAACCAAATAGATGCAATAAAAAAAAGATAAAGGGGAAATCACCACAGACTCCACAGAAATTCAAACCATCATCAGAGAATACTACAAACAACTCTATGCACATAAACTAATAAACCACGAAGAAATGGATAAATTCCTGGACAGCTGTGTCCTCCCAAGCCTAAACCAGGAGGAAGCCAAAACTATGAATAGACCAATAACAAGGTCTGAAGTTGAGGCAACAATTAACAGCCTACCACACAAAAAAAGCCCAGGTCCAGATGTGTTCACAGCTGAATTCTACCAGACACACAAGGAGGATCTGGTACCATTCCTTCTAAAACTATTTCAAATAATTCAAAAAGAGGGAACCCTTCCCAAATCATTTTAGAAGACCAACATCTTCCTGATACCAAAACCCGACAGAGACTCAACAAGAAAAAGAAAACTTCAGGCCAAAATCCATGATGAACATAGATGCAAAAATCTTCAATAAAATACTGGCAAACCGATTGCAACAGCACATTAAAAACCTTATCCATCATGATCAAGTAGGCTTCATCCCGGGGATGCAAGGCTGGTTCATCATAGGCAAGTCTATAAATGTAATTCACCACATAAACAGAAGCAAAAACAAAAACCCCATGATTACCTCAATTGACGCAGAGAAGGCATTTGAGAAAATTCAACAGCCCTTTACGCTAAAAACCCTCAATAAACTTGGTATTGATGGAACATATCTCAAAGTAATAAAACCTATTTACGACAAACCAACAGCCAATATCATACTGAATAGGCAAAAACTGGAAGCATTCCCTTTGAAATCCAGCACTAGACAAGAGTGCCCTCTCTCACCACTCTTATTAAACATAGTACTGGAAGTTCTAGCCAGAGCAATGAGGCAAGAAAAAGAAATAAACTGTATTCAAATAGGAAAGGTGGAAGCCAAATTGTCTCTATTTGCAGACGACATGATAGTATACCTAGAAGACCCCATCACTTCAGCCCAAAAGTTCCTGCAACTGATAAGCAACTTCAGCAAAGTCTCAGGATACATGATCAATGTGCAAAAATCACAAGCATTCCTATATATCAAAAACAGACTTAAAGAGTACCAAATCAAGAACGAACTGCCATTCACAATTGCTACAAAGAAAATAAAATACCTAGGAATACAACTCACAAGGAACTTAAGGGACCTCTTTAAGGAAAACTACAAACCACTGCTCAACGAAATAAGAGAGGACAAAAACAGATGAAGAAACATTCCATGTTCATGGTTAGGAAGAATCAATATCGTGAAAATGGCTAAACTGCCCAAAGTAATTTACACAATCAATGCTATCCCCATCAAACTACCATTGAACTTCTTCACAGAACTGGAAAATACCACCATGAATTTCATATGAAACAAAAAGAGAGCTCGCATAGCCAAGTCAATTCTAAGCAAAAAGAACACAGCGGGAGGCATCACACTACCAGACTTCAAACTATACTACAAGGCTACAGTAATCAAAACAGCATTGCACTAGTACAAAACAGAGATATAGACCAATGGAACAGAACAGAAGCATCGGAGGCAACACAACATATCTACAACCATATAATCTTTGATAAACCAGAAAAAAAACAAGCAATGTGGAAAGAATTCCCTGTTTAATAAATGGTGTTGGTAAAACTGGCTAGCCATGTGCAGAAAGCCTAAAGTGGTCCCCTTCCTGACACCTTATGCTAAAATTAACTCCAGGTGGGTTAAAGACTTAAACCGAAGACCTGACACCATAAAAACCCTAGAAGAAAATCTAGGCAAAACCATTCAGGACATAGGAGTAGGCAAGGACTTTATGAACAAAAGAGCAAAAACATTGGCAACAAAAGCCAAAATAGACAAATAGGACCTAATCAAACTCCACAGCTTTTGCATGGCAAAAGAAACAGTCACTAGAGTGGATCAGCAACCATCAGAATGGGAAAAAATCTTTGCAGTTTACGCATCTGACAAAGGGCTGATATCCAGAATTTACAAAGAACTCAAACAGATTTACAGGAAAAAACAAACAAGCCCATTCAAAAATGGGCAAAGGATATGAACAGCCACTTTACAAAAGAAGACATACATGAGGACAACAAACACATGAAAAAATGCTCATCATCACTGGTCATTAGAGAGATGCAAATCAAAACCACATTGAGATACCATCTCACACCAATTAGAATGGCGATCTTTAAAAAATCTGGAAACAGCAGATGCTGGGGAGGATGTGGAGAAATAGGAACACTCTTACACTGTTGGTGGGAGTGTAAATTAGTTCAACCATTGTGGAAGACAGTGTGGCCATTCCTCACGGACCTAGAAATAGAAATTCCATTTGACCCAGCTATCCCATTACTGGTAATATATCCAAAAAACTATACATCGTTTTACTCTAAGGAAACATGCACACGAATGTTCATTGCAGCACTGTTTACAATAGCAAAGACCTGGAACCAACCCAAATGCCCATGGATGATAGACTGGACTGGGAAAATGTGGCACATATACACCATGGAATATTATGCAGCAATCAAAAATGATGAGTTTGTGTCCTTTGTAAGGACATAGATGAATCTGGAGAACATCATTCTCAGCAAACTGACACAAGAACAGAAAATTAAATACCGCATATACTCACTCATATGCGGGTGAGAAAAATGAGAACACATGGACATAGGGAGGGCGTCTACTACACACTGGGGTTTATCTGGAGGAATGGGGGAGGGACAGCAGCGGGGACTGGGGCGTTATAGCCTGGGGATGAATGCCAAGTGTGGGTGAAGGGGAGGAAGGCAGCAAGGTTGCCAAGTCTGTACCTATGCAACTATCTTGCACATTCGGCAAATGTACCCCAAAACCTATAATTCAGTAAAAATTAAAAAAAGAAAAAAAATATGCACAGCTGAGAAAGAGTCAAGAGGATGAAATCATGAATCTATTTTCTGTGGTAACGTGTTCAGAGACTCACTGAAGAATAACCAACTTGGAAATAGTCACAGTCCAGGTCATATGGCCACTCAATCAAAGCATTACTGAATAATGCATAATTGGTTAATAGTAAGGAGTCTATTTCATATGGCCTCTCATTGAGAGCTTCAGTGCATAATAAACAGTTATGGAGTAGTCAGGACCCTATTTAAGGTAGCCCCACATTACGCAGCTATGTGAATGATATACACATGTGTGATAGTCAGGAGACTATTTGATATGGACACTCATAGGACATCTCCTGGAATACTGCACATTTGAGGAATAATCACTAGTCTATTTCATATGGTGATTCGTTTGGAGAGTCAAAAAATAACGCCCACCTGTGGAGTAAAATGGGGTCTATTACATAAGGCCACTCTTTCAGTGTTTCAGTGAATAATATGTATGTCTGACAAGTCAGGAATCTCTTTCACATGGCCACTCGTTCAGCATCTCAGTGCATAATACTCCCCTCAGAAATAGTCAAGTATTATGAAATACTTCAAATAAGTACACATTCAGAGTCTCTGTAAGTAATGCACACATGGGCAATACAGAAGAGTCTCTTTCATATGCCCACTTAGTCAGAGTCTTATTCAAGTATACACACATTGGAGAGAGTTATGAGTCTACTTCATGTAGCCACTCATTTAGAGCCTCAGTGAATAATTCATACCAGAATAATAGTCGAGCATTTTTTATATGGCCACTCCCTATGTGCCTCCCTGAATGATAAAGACCTGGGGAGTCCTCAGGATTCTATTTCATACTACCACAAATTTAGAACCTTACTGAATAATTCGCAATGTAACAATAGTCAGGTGTCTATTTTTTCTCGCCTCTCATTCAAAGTTTCAGTGATTAATAAAGTTCCATGGAGTAATAAGGGCACTGTTTAAGATAGCCCCGAATTAAGTGCCTTCCTGAGTGAAACACACCTGTGTAATAGTCAGGATTTTATTTCATATAAACTTTAATTCTGGGTATTGCTGAGCAATACATAACTGGGGGAGTGTCAGGATTCTATTTGGTACGGACACTCATACAGATAGTGTTTGAATAATGCACACATGGAGAATAATCAGAAGTCTATGTCATAGTGCTACTCATTCAGACAAACAGTGAATAATGCACATGTGGAGTAATGAGAAGTCTGTTTCATATAGGCGTTCTTTCACAGACTCACTGTATATTACACACCTGTGATATATTTTGGAGTCTATTGTTTATGGCCACTCATTCAGAGAATCACTGAATAATGCACACCTGCGAAGTGGTCAGAAGTCTCTATCCTATGGCCTCTCATTGAGAGCCTCACTAAATGTACACACCTGGGAAAATAGTCAGGATTTACTTATATCCCCTCATTTAGAGTCTCACTCGATAATGCACACCTGTGGAATAATAAGGAGACTTTCTCATGTAGCCTCTCAATCGGAGTGTCACTGAATAATGTGTTGTAGTCAGGAGTCTATTTCATGGAGACACATTTTCAGAGCCTCAGTGAATAAAAGTGATCCTTGCTATAGTAAGGCATCTAATTAATATGGCCACATCTTGTAAGCCTCACTGAATAATAGACACCTGGAAAATAATTTGGAGTCTATTTTCGATGGACACTCATTCAGAGCCTCGGTGAATAAGGCCCACCCGTGGGGTAGCCAGTAGTCTATTTTATTTGGACACTCATTCATAGCCTGAGTGGATAATCTGCAGGTGTGCATTAGTCAAAACGTCATTTCATATGGCCACTGACTCGTAATTTCAGTGAATAATGAAAAAAATGTAAAGTAGTCAGCAGTCTATTTCATAGAGCCACTCACTCAGAGATTCACTGAATAATACAAATATTTAAGATAGACAAAATCCTTTTTTATATGGTCACACAATCAGAGCCTCACTGAGTATCACACACCCGGGGAAGCATTGGGAGTCTACTTTATATAGTCTCTGATTTACAGCCTCGTGTAGAATAGACACTACTCTGTTTTATATGGCACAAAATCAAAGCCTGAGTGAGGAATACACAACGTTAGAATAGTCACTAGTCTATTCCATATGCCCAAATATTCAAAGTCAGAGTCAATAATACACACCTGTGGACTAATCAAAAAACATTTTCATATGGCCAACGTTTTAGAGCCTCAGTGAATAATACATACCTGTGGAATACTCAGGATGCTATTTCATATGGTATCTGTTTCAGAGATTCACTGAATAAGGAACACCTGTATTGTAGTCAGAATTCTATTTCATATAGACACATATTTAGAACCTAACTCAATAACATACAAATTGTTGAAAGTCAGGATTCTATTTTGTATAGGCAGTCATTTAGATACCGATTGTAAAAATGCAGACCTGCAAAGTATTCAGGAGTCACTGTTATATGGCCAGGCTTTCAGAGCCTCACAGAATAATACAGAACTATGGAAATTCAGGAGTGTATTTTACATGGCCACTTATTCAGAACCTCATGGTAGAATCATATATATCTGGAAAATACTCAGAATTATTTTATATATAGCCACTTATTCAGAGACTCACTGAATAATGCACACCGGGGAAATAGTCTGGAGACTATTTGATATGACCGTTCACCCAGTGACTCAGTGAAAAATGCACAGCAGAGAAATAGTCAAGAGGATAAAGTCATGAGTCTATTTTATGTGGTAACTCGTTCAGAAACTCACTGAATAATACCCATCTTTGAAATTGTCAGAGTCTTGTTCATATGGCCACTCATTCAAAACATTACCGAATAATGCACAATGTGGCAATAGTAAGGAGTCTATTTCATATGGCCTCTAATTGAGAGCTTCAGTGCATAATAAACAGCTGTGGAGTAGTCACGACCCTATTTAAGGTAGCCCGATTTACACAGCTATGTGAATGATACACGCATGTGTGATAGTCAGGAGACTATTTGATATGGACATTCGTACAGCACCTCTTCAAATACTGCGCATTTGGGAAATAATCACTAGTCTATTTCGTATGGTGATTAATTTGGGGAGCCAAAAATAAAGCACACCTGTGGAGTAAAATGGGGTCTATTACATAAGGCCACTATTTCAGTGTTTCAGTGAATAATATGTATATATGATAAGTCAGGAATCTCTTTCACATGGCCACTCGTTCAGGGCCTCAGTGCATAATACTCCCCTCAGAAATAGTCAAGTATTATGAAATACTTCAAATAAGTACACATTCAGAGTCTCTGTAAGTAATGCACACATGGGCAATACACAAGAGTCTTTTTTTCTATGCCCACTTAGTCAGAGTCTCATTCAATAATACACACCTGGGGAAGAGTTAAGAGTCTACTTCATGGAGCCACTCATTTAAAGCCTCAGTGAATAATTCACACAGGAGTAATAGTCGAGCATTTTTTATATGGCCACTCTCTATGTGCCTCCCTGAATAATACATACCTGGGGATTCCTCAGGATTCTATTTCATACTACCACACATTTAGAACCTTATTGAATAATTCACAATGGAGCAATAGTCCGGTGTCTATTCTTTCTGGCCTCTCATTCAAAGTTTCAGTAAATAATAAACTTCTATAGAATAATCAGGGCACTGTTTAAGATAGCCATGAATTAAGCGCCTTCTTGAGTGATACATACCCCTGTGATAGTCAAAGGTTTATTTCATATGAACTCTTATTATGGGTATTGCTCAGTAATACACAACTGGGGAGTGTCAGGAATCTATTTCGTATGGACACTCATGCAGAACCTGTTTGAATAATGCACACATGGAGAATAATCAGGAATCTAGGTCATATGGCTACTTATTCAGACAAACAGTGAATAACGCACATGTGGAGTAACGAGAAATCTGTTTCATATTGTCATTCTTTCACAGCATCACTGAATTTTACACACATGTCATATAGTCTGCAGTCTCGTTTTTATGGCCACTCATTCAAATAATCACTGAATAATGCACACCTGCGGAATAGTCAGAAGTCTCTATCCCATGGCCTCTCATTGAGAGCCTCACTAAATGTACACACCTGGGAAAATAGTCCGGATTTACTTATATCCCCACATTTAGTGTCTCACTCAATAATGCACACCTCTGGAATAGTAAGGAGACTTATTTTGTGGTCTCTCATTCGGAGTGTCACTGAATAATGTGGTGTAGTCAGGAGTCTATTTCATGTAGACACCTATTCAGAGCCTCAGTGAATAAGAGAGGCGCTTGCTATAGTAAGGAATCTAATTAATATGGCCAAACCTTGGAAGCCTCACTGAATAATACACACCTGGAGAATAATTTGGAGTCTATTTGAGATGGACATTCTTTCAGAACCTCGGTGAGTAATGCACACCCGTGTGGTAGCCAGTAGTCTATTTCATTTGGACACTCATTCATAGCCTCAGTTGATAATATGCACGTGTGGATTAGTCAGGATCTCATTTCATATGGCCACAGACTAGGAATTTCAGTTAATAATGGACACATGTAAATTACTCAGCAGTCTATTTCATAGAGCCACTCTTTCAGAGATTCACTGAATAATACAAATATTTAAGATAGACAGAATCCTGTTTCATATGGTCACACAATCAGAGCCTCACTGAGTAGCACACACCTTGGGAAGCATTAGGAGTCTCCTTTATATACCCTCTCATTTACAGCCTTAGCAAAAAATGTGCACGTGTGGAATAGACACTAGTCTATTTTATATGGCCACAAAATCACAGCCTGATTGAGGAATACACAACTTTTGAATAGTCACTAGTCTATTACATATGGCTAGATATTCAAAGTTAGATTGAATAATACACCCGTGTGGACTAGTCAGAAAAACAATTTCATATGGCCAAACGATTAGAGCCTCAGTGAATAATACATACCTGGGGAATACTCAGGACGCTATTACATACGGCATCAATTTCAGAGATTCATTGAATAAGGAACCCCTGTATTATAGTCAAAATTCTATTTCATATAACCACATATTCAGAACCTGACTGAATGTCATGCAATTTCAGGAAAGTCAGGATTCTATTTCGTATAGCCACATATTCGGAAACTATCTGAATAACATACACCTTGGGGAAAGTCACGATTCTATTTCGTATAGCCATTCATTTTGATAACAAAAGTAAAAACGCACATTTGTGGAGTATTCAGGAGTCTCTTTTTTATGGTCACTCATTCAGAGCCTTACAAAATGATACAGAACTACGGAAATTCAGGAGTGTATTTCACATGGCCACTTATTCTGAAGCTCATCAAAGAATCATATATATCTGGAAAATACTCAGGATTCTATTATATATAGCCACTTATTCAAAGACACACTGAATAATGCATACCTAGGGAATAGACTGGAGACTATTTGATATGACTATTCACCCAGGGACTCAGAAAAAAATGCACAGCTGAGAAATAGTCAAGAAGATAGGGTCATGAGTCTATTTCCTGTGGTAACTCGTTCAGTATCTCACTGAAGAATACCCACCTTGTAAATAGTCAGAGTCCATGTCATGTGGACATTCAATCAAAGCATAAGCGAATAATGCACAATGGGCAATACTAAGGAATCTATTTCATATGGCCTCTCATTGAGAGCTTCAGTGTGTAATAAACAGCAGTTGAGTAGTCAGGACCCTATTTAAGGTAGACCCAAATTATGCTGCTACGTGAATCATACACACATTTCTGATAGTCAGAAGACAATTTGATATGAACACGCATACAGCACCTCTTCGAATACTGCACATTTGGGGAATAATCACTAGTCTATTTCATATGGTTATTTGCTTGGAGATTCGAAAATAACACACACCTGTGGAGTAAAATGTGGTCAATAATATAAGGCCACTCTTTCAGTGTTTCAGTGAATAATATGTATATCTGATAAGCCAGGAGTCTCTTTCACATGGCCACTCGATCAGGGCCTCAGTGCATAACACTCCCTTCAGAAATAGTCAAGGGTCTACTTCAAATATGTACCCATTCACAGTCTCTGTAAGTAATGCACACGTGGGCAATACACGAGTCTCTTTTATATGCCCACTTAGTCAGCGTTTCATTCAATAATACAAAACTGGAGAAGAGTTAAGAGTCTACTTCATGTAGCCACTCATTTAGAGCCTCAGTGAATAATTCACACCAGAGTTATAGTCGAGCATTTTTTATATGACCACTCTCTATGTGCCTCCCTAAATGATACACACCTCGGGAATCCTCAGGACTCTATTTTATACTACAACACATTTAGAATCTTATTGAATAATTCACAATGGAACAGTAGTCAGGTGTCTATTCTTTCTGGCCTCTTATTCAAAGTTTCAGTGAATAATAAACTTCTACGGAGTAATCAGGGCACTGTTTAAGATAGCCACGAATTTAGTGCCTTTCTGAGTGATACACACCTGGATGATAGTCAGGGGTTTATTTCATATGAACTCTAATTCTGAGAATTGCTGAGTAATACAGAACTGGGGGAGTGTCAGGATTATATTTGGTATGGACACGCATGCAGAACCTGTTTGAATAATGCACACATGGAGAATAATCAGGAGTCTATGTCATACGGCTACTCATTCAGAGAAACAGTGAATAATGCACATGTGGAGTAATGAAAAATCTGTTTAATATGGCCGTTCTTTCACAGCATCACTGAATATAACACACTTGTCATATAGTCTGGAGTCTCTTTTTTATGGCCACTCATTCAAATAATCACTGAGTAATACGCACGTGCTGAATAGTCAGAATTCTGTATTCTATGGCCTCTCACTGAGAGCCTCACTAAATATACAAACCTGGGAAAATAGTCCTGATTTACTTATATCCCCTCATTTAGAGTCTCACTCAATAATGCACACCTGTGGAATTGTAAGGAGACTTTTTCATGTGGTCTCTCATTCGGAGTGTCACTGAATAATGTGGTGTAGTCAGGAGTCTATTTCATGTAGACACATTTTCAGAGCCTCAGTGAATAAGAGAGATCCTTGCTATAGTAAGGCATCTAATTAATATGGCCACATCTTGTAAGCCTCACTGAATAATACACACCAGGAGAATAACTTGGAGTCTATTTTCAATGGACATTCATTCAGAGCCTCACTGAATAATGCACACCCATGGGGCAGCCAGGAGTCTATTTCATTTGGACACTCATTCATAGCCTCAGTGGATAATATGCATGTGTGGATTATTCAGGAATTCATTTCATATGGCCACAGACTCGTAATTTCAGTGAATAATTCACAAATGTAAAGTACTCAGCAGTCTATTTCATAGCCACTCATTCAGAGATTCAGTGAATAATACAAATATTTAGGACAGACAGCATCCTATTTCTTAGGGTTACACAATCAGAGCCTCACTGAGTAACAAACACCTGGGGAAGCATTAGGAGTCTACGTTATATATTTTGTCAAATGCCTTCTCTGCATCAATTGAGATAACCATGTGGTTTTTGTTTTTGCTTCTGTTTATGTGGTGAATTGCATTTATAGACTTGCGTATGTTGAACCAGCCTTGCATCCCCGGGATGAATCCTACTTGATCATGATGGATAAGTTTTTTAATGTGCTGTTGCATTCGGTTTGCCAGTATTTTATTGAAGATTTTTGCATCTATGTTCATCATGGATATTGGCCTGAAGTTTTCTTTTCTTGTTGAGTCTCTGCCAGGTTTTGGTATCAGGATGATGTTGGTCTCATAAAATGATTTGGGAAGGGTTCCCTCTTTTTGGATTATTTGGAATACTTTCAGAAGGAATGGTACCAGATCCTCTTTGTGTGTCTGGTAGAATTCGGCTGTGAACCCATCTGGACCTGGGCATTTTTTTGTGTGGTAGGCTCTTAATTGCTGCCTCAACTTCAGACCATGTTATTGGTCTATTTATAGTTTTGGCTTCCTCCTGGTTTAGGCTTGGGAGGACACAGGCGTCCAGGAATTTATCAATTTCTTCCTGATTTACTAGTTTATGTGCATAGAGTTGTTTGTAGTATTCTCTGATGATGGTTTGAATTTCTGTGGAATCTGTGGTGATTTCCCCTTTATCGTTTTTTATTGCATCTATTTGGTTGTTCTCTCTCTTCTTTTTTATCAGTCTGGCCAGTGGTCTGTCTATTTTGTTGATCTTTTCGAAAAACCAGCTCTTAGATTTATTGATTTTTTGAAGGGTTTTTCTTGTCTCTATCTCCTTCAGTTCTGCCCTGATCTTAGTTATTTCTTGTCTTTGGCTAGGTTTTGAGCTTTTTTGATCTTGCTCCTCTAGCTCTTTCAATTTTGACGATAGGGTGTCAATTTAGGATCTCTCCACTCTTCTCATGTGGGCACTTATTGCTATATATTTTCCTCTACTGACTGCTTTACATGTGTCCCAGAGATTCTGGTACGTTGTGTCTTCATTCTCGTTGGTTTCAAAGAACTTCTTTATTTCTGCCTTCATTTCATTGTTTATCCAATCAACATTCAAGAGCCAGTTGTTCAGTTTCCATGAAGCTGTGCGGTTCTGAGTTATTTTCTGAATTCTGAGTTCCAACTTGATTGCACTATGGTCTGAGAGACTGTTTGTTATTATTTCAGTTGTTTTGCATTTGCTGACGAGTGCTTTACTTAAAATTATGTGGTCAATTTTGGAGTAGGTGTGATGTGGTGCTGAGAAGAATGTATATTCTGTGGATTTGGGGTGGAGAGTTCTGTAAATGTCTATCAGGTTTGCTTGTTCCAGGTCTAAGGTCAAGTCCTGAATATTCTTGTTAATTTTCTGTCTGGTTGATCTGTCTGCTATTGACAGTGGAGTGTTAAAGTCTCCCACTATTATTGTGTGGGAGTCTAAGTCTCTTTGTAAGTCATTAAGAACTTGCCTTGTATATCTGGGTGCTCCTACATTGGGTCCATATATATTTAGAATCGTTATCTTTTCTTGTTGTATCGATCCTTTTACCATTATGTAATGACCTTCTTTGTCCCTTTTGATGTTTGTTACTTTAAAGTCTATTTTATCAGAGATGAGAATTTCAACTCCTGCTTTTTTTTTGCTTTCCATTTGCTTGGTAAATCTTCCTCCATCCCTTTCTTTTGAGCCTTTGTGTATCTTTGCATGTGAGGTGGGTTTCCTGGATACAGCCCACCGATGGGTTTTGGTGTTTTATCCAATTTGCCAGTCTGTGTCTTTTGATTGGTGCATTTAGCCCATTTACATTCAGGTTAATATTGTTATGTGTGAATTTGATACTGCCATTTTGATGCTAGCTGGCTGTTTTGCCCGTTGGTTCATGTACATTCTTCATTTTCTTGATGATCTTTAGCATTTGGTGTGCTTTTAGGATGGCTGGAACTGGTTGTTTCTTTCTATGTGTAGTGCCTCTTTCAGGAGCTCTTGTAAAGCAGGCCTAGTGGTGACAAAATCTCTGAGTACTTGCTTGTTCGTGAAGGATTTTATTTTTCCTTCACTTATGAAGCTCAATTTCGCTGGATATGAAGTTCTGGGTTGAAAGCTCTTTTCTTTAAGGATGTTGAATATTGGCCCCCACTCTCTTCTGGCTTGTAGAGTCTCTGCCGAGAGATCTGCTGTGAGTGTGATGGGCTTCCCTTTTTGGGTGACTTGACCTTTCTCTCTGGCTGCCCTTAGTATTTTCTCCTTCGTTTCAACCCTGGTGAATCTGACGATTATGTGCCTTGGGCTTGCTCTTCTTGCAGAGTATCTTTGTGGTGTTCTCTGTATTTCCTGGAGTTGAGTATTGACCTGTCTTGCTAGGTTGGGGAAATTTTCCTGGATAATATCCTGAAGAGTGTTTTCCAGCTTGGATTCATTCTCTTCATCACATTCTGGTACCCCTATCAAACGTAGGTTGGGTCTCTTCACATAGTCCCACATTTCTTGGAGATTTTGTTCATTTCTTTTTGTGCTTTTTTTTTTAATCTTGGTTTCTCGTTTTATTTCATTAAGTTGATCTTCAACTTCTGATATCCTTTCTTCTGCTTGGTCAATTCGGCTGTTGAAACTTGTGCATGCTTCGCGAAGTTCTCGTGTTGTGTTTTTGAGCTCCTTCTATTCATTCATATTCCTCTCTAAGTTGTCCATTCTTGTTATCAATGCCTCGAATCTTTTTTCAAATCTTTTTTCAAGGTTCTTAGTTTCTTTGCACTGGTTTAGAACATGTTCCTTTAGCTCACTGAAGTTTCTCATTATCCACTTTCTGAAATCTGATTCCGTCATTTCGTCACATTCATTCTCCATCCAGCTTTGTTTCCTTGCTGGTGAGGAGTTTTGGTCTTTTTTTGGAGGTGAGGTGTTTTGGTTTCGGGTGCTTTCCTCCTTTTTGCGCTGGTTTCTTCCCATCTTTATGGATTTATCCGCCTGTCGTCTTCGTAGTGGCTGATTTTTCAATTGGGTCTCTGTGTGGACACTGAGATTGTTGATGATGAAGTATTTCTGTTACTTAGTTTTCCCTCTAATGATCTATCCTCTCTGCTGTATGAGTGCTGAGTTCCAATCCAGGCCCTGCTTGTCTGGGGTATACCTGCAGCAGCTGCAGAACAGTGAGGGATGATACCAGTTTCTTCTTCTGCTGCCCTTGTTCCAGAATGATGCCAGCCAAATGTCAGTCTGATTAGTCCTTTTCTGGGGTGACTCCTTGGATATACAGGGGTCAGGGAGCTGCTTGAGGAGACAGTGTGTGCTTTATAGGAGCTCCAGTGCTGAGCTGTGAGCTCTGTTGTTCATTCAGGATTGTTGGGAGGTTGTTTATGTCTGCTGAAATAGAACTCATAAAACACCACTCTTTTTTTTTTCACCCTTAGATGCTCTGTCTCAGGGATTTGGGGCTTTCTTTATGAGTATCTGTTGCACTGTCCTGCCCCACTAGGTGGCAGTCTCACTATTTGCCTGCCGGGGCTCTGACCTGCTAGGGTGGGTCTGCCCTCTTGCTGCCTGGCGGAGTCTCTCTGTTATGGCAGGTTGCCTTGGCAATGGCAGGCTGCGTCAGTTCTGGGCGGTACTTAAGTGGGGGTGCACTTCGTCAGCAATGGTGGACGCCCCTCTCTCACCAGGCTGCACCATCCTAGATGCTGGCAGCAAAACTCTCAGCTCCAAGCGCCTCCAGTCGCTGCCCTGCTTGTCCCCGTGAGCGTGGGACCCACCAAGCCCGATCACCCACCTCCCTGCCTCAGAGTCTGTCCTCTCTCTCTCTCTTTTTCTCCCCAAGCTGAAAGGTCGACTCTCTCACTGGCATCCCAGGAGCCTGCCGATAGGGCACTGGAATCCGTGCGATCTCCCGTGCCGCTGCCCACTACCCCGGCTCATATCACGCTTCCCAGGAAACTCCTGGTCTGGCTCATTGTCCAAGTCCCGTTCAATCAGATGGACATGCCAATCTGCCCTTCCAAATCTCAGATTGCCGGTTTAAAAGGGCACCCAGACCAGTGAGTTCCACACCGGGTCCCGTTGCAGCACCGGCCAAAGAGGTGGCTGGAGCCAGCTGTGTTAGCCAGCTGCACTAGGGTCCCGTGTCTCTCCCACACCTGGGACATTCAACACTCTGTGGGCATAAAAGATCCATCCGAGAATGCGTCTAGGACTCACCCTCTGCACCTTCACCGAGAGCTGCAATCCTGAGTCACCTCTACGACGCCATCTTGCCCTGAAAATTCTATTCTTTGAGGATGTAAAATATCTGCCGTCACTCTTTTCTGGCTTGTAGGGTTTCTACTGAGAGATCTGCTGTAAGTCTGATAGGCTTCCCTTTGTGGGTAACCTGACCTTTCTCTCTGGCTGCCCTTAGTATTTTCTCCTTCGTTTCAACCCTGGTGAATCTAATGATTTTGTGTCTTGGGGTTGCTTTTCTTAAGGAATATTTTTGTGGTGTTCTCTGTATTACCTGAGGTTGAATAGTGTTCTGCTTTGCTAGATTGGAAAAATTCTCCTGGATAATATCCTAAAGAGTATTTTCCAGCTGGGATTCATTCTCTCCATCACATTCAGGTACACCTATCAAACGTAGATTAGGTCTTTTCACATAGTCCCATAATTCTTGGAGAATTTGCTCATTCCTTTTTATCCTTTTTTCTCTATTCTTGTCTTCTTGTTCCATTTCATTAAGTCGGTCTTCGACCTCTGATATTTTTTCTTCTGCTTGATCAATTCGGCTATTCAAACTTGTGCATATTTCACTAAGTTCTCGTGTTGTATTTTTCAACTCCATTAGTTCATTTATATTTCTTTCTATATTGTTCATTCTTTTTTAACATTTCGTCTAACCTTTTTTTCAAAGTTCTTAGTTTCTTTACATTGGGTTAGAACAAGTTGTTTCCATTCCCGTTTTTTACTATCCACTTTCTAAAGCCTCCTTCAGATACTGGAACACGGTCCTCTTCCATTAGGGCTTGTTCTGTTGCTGATGAGGAATTACTATCTCCTGTAGATGGAGAGGGGTTCTGACTTTCGGATTTCTCGGCCTTTTAAATCTGTTTTTTTCCCTTTATTGTGAATTTATCAATCTGATGTCTTTACAATTAGCGCCTTTCTGATTAAGTTCCTGAGAGAATGTCCAATTTATTGATTCCCAGTGCTGGAATCCGAGCAACAAACTGCACTGGCCAAAACAGCAGTGATAAGACTGATGGTGCTCTTCTGCCTGGGAATCTCTGGTCTGGCCTCCTTCTTGAGTCTGCAACAAGCAGCACTGCCTTCCAGGAGCTCCAAACACCAGTCAGTAGGGGAACCAGTCCCACTCACTGTGCACGAAGAGCTGCCGCACCGAGGCGACGAGAAAACCGCTGCACCGGTCACAGAAGTCGCGCTGGTGACCCGCAGGGCTCCTCCACTGAAAATCTTCTGGTCCGTGGGCAACGAAAATTTCTCTGAAAATGTGGTGTCCTCATGTTTTCTGAGCTTTCACTGGGAGCTACAATTTCGAGCTGTTAGCGATCAGCCATCTTGGATCTCTCTCCTCTTTCAGTGTTTCAGTGAATAATATGTATATCTGACAAGTCAGGATTCTCTTTCACATGGCCACGTGTTCATTGCCTAAGTGCATAATACTCCGCTCAGAAATAGTTAAGCCTCTATTTCAAATAAGTACACATTCAGAGTCTCTGCAATAATGCACATGTGGGCAATACACAAGAGTCTCTTTTCTATGCCCACTTAGTCAGAGTGTCATTCAATGCTACACACCTGGGGAAGTGTTAAGGGTCTTCTTCATGTTGCCACTCATTTATAGCCTCAGTGAATAATTCACACAGGAGTAATAGTTGAGCATTTTTTATATGGCCACTCTCTATGTGCCTCCCTTAATGATACGCACCTGGGGAATCCTCAGGATTCCATTTCATACTACCACACATTTGAAACCTTATTGAATAATTCAAAATGGAGCAATAGTCTGGTGTCTATTCTTTCTGGCCTCTCATTCAAAGTTTCAGTGAATAATAAATTTCTATGGAGTAATCAGGGCACTGTTTAAGATAGCCACGAATTAAGTGCCTTCCTGAGTGATACACACCTGGGTGATAGTCAGGGGCTTATGTTATATGAACTCTAAATCTGAATATTTCTGAGTAATACAGAACTGGGGGAGTGTCAGGAGTCTATTTTGTATGCAGACTCATACAGAACCTGTCTGAATAATGCACACATGGAGAATAATCAGGAGTCTATGTCATAAGGCTACTCATTCAGACAAACAGTGAATTACGCTCATGTGGATTAATGAGAAATCTGTTTCATATGGCCGTTCTTTCACAGCATCACTGAATATTACACACTTGTGATATAGTTTGGAGTCTTTTGTTTATGGCCATCCATTCAAAGAATCACTGAATAAGGCACACCTGCGGAGTCGTCAGAAGTCTCTAACCTATGGTCTCTCATTGAGAGCCTCACTAAATGTTCACACCTGGGAGAATAGTCAGGATTTACTTATATCAACTCATTTAGAGTCTCACTCAATAATGCACACCTGTGGAATAGTAAGGAGACTCTTTCATGTGGCCTTTCATTCGGAGTGTCACTGAATAATGTGGTGTAGTCAGGAGTCTGTTTCATGTAGAAACATTTTCAGAGCCTAAATGAATGAGAGACCCTTGCTATAGTAAGGCATCTAATTAATATGGCCACATCTTGTAAGCCTCACTGAATAATACACAGCAGGAGAATAATTTGGAGTCTATTTTCTATGGACATTCATTCAGAACCTCGGTGAATAATGCACACCCGTGGGGTAGCCAGGAGTCTATTTCATTTGGACACTCATGCATAGCTTCAGTGTATAATATGCATGTTTGGATTAGTCAGGATTTTATTTCATATGGCCACTGACTCGTAATTTCAGTGAATAAGGCACAAATGTAAAGTTCTCAGCAGTCTATTTCATAGAGCCACTCATTCAGAGATTTACTGAATAATACAAATATTTAAGATACAGAGAATCGTTTTTGATATGGTCATACAATCAGAGCCTCACTGAGTAACACACACCTGGGGAAGCATTAGGAGTCTACGTTATATACCCTCTCATTTTAAGCCTCAGCATATAGTGCACACGTGTGGAGTAGACACTAGTATAATTTATATGGCCAAAAAATGAAAGCAATAGTGAGTAATACACAAGTGTAGAATGGTCACTAGTCTATTCGATATGCCCAAATAATCCCAGTTAGAGTCAATAATACACACCTGTGGACTGGTCAAAAAACACTTTCATGTGTCAAAGTTTTAGAGCCTCAGTGAATAATACATACCTGGGGAATACTCAGGAGGCTATTACGAATGGCATCTATTTCAGAGATTCATTGAATAAGGAACACCTGTGTTGTAGTCTGAATTCGATTTGGTATAATCACATATTCAGAACCTAACTGAATCACATACACCTTGGGGAAAGTCAGGCTTCTATTGCGTATAGCCACATATTCAGAAACTTACTGAATAACATGCATCTTGGGGAAAGTCATAATTCTTTTTTTTTTTTTATTTTTTTTTTATTTTTTTTTTTTTATTGCATTATAGGTTTGGGGGTACATGTGCAGAACGAGCAAGATAGTTGCATAGGTACACACATGGCAGTGTGCTTTGCTGCTTTCCTCCCCTTCACCCACACTTGGTATTCATCCCCAGGCTATCCCGCCAGCCCCCCCCTGCTGTCCCTCCCCCATTCCCCCCAACAGTCCCCAGTGTATAGTAGACCGCCTCTCTGTGTCCACATGTTCTCATTTTTCTCACCCACCTATGAGCGAGTATATGCGGTATTTCTTTTTCTGTTCTTGTGTCAGTTTGCTGAGAATGATGTTCTCCAGATTCATCCATGTCCCTACAAAGGACACAAACTCATCATTTTTGATTGCTGCATAATATTCCATGGTGTATATGTGCCACATTTTCCCAGTCCAGTCTATCATCGTTGGGCATTTGGGTTGGTTCCAGGTCTTTGCTATTGTAAACAGTGCTGCAATGAACATTCGTGTGCATGTGTCCTTATAGTAGAACGATTTATAATCCTTTGGATAGATACCCAGTAATGGGATTGCTGGGTCAAATGGAATTTCTATTTCTAGGTCCCTGAGGAATCGCCACACTGTCTTCCACAATGGTTGAACTAATTTACACTCCCACCAACAGTGTAAGAGTGTTCCTATTTCTCCACATCCTCTCCAGCATCTGCTGTCTCCAGATTTTTTAATGATCGCCATTCTAACTGGTGTGAGATGGTATCTCAATGTGGTTTTGATTTGCATCTCTCTAATGACCAATGACGATGAGCACTTTTTCATATGTTTGCTGGCCTCATGTATGTCTGCTTTCGTAAAGTTTCTGTTCATATCCTTTGCCCATTTTTGAATGGGCTTGTTTGTTTTTTTCCTGTAAATCTGTTTGAGTTCTTTGTAAATTCTGGATATCAGCCCTTTGTCGGATGCGTAAACTGCAAAGATTTTTTCCCATTCTGATGGTTGCCGATTCACTCTAGTGACTGTTTGTTTTGCTGTGCAGAAGCTGTGGAGTTTGATTAGGTCCCATTTGTCTATTTTGGCTTTTGTTGCCAATGCTTTGGGAGTTTTGTTCATGAAGTCCTTGCCTACTCCTATGTCCTGAATGGTTTTGCCTAGATTTTCTTCTAGGGTTTTTATGGTGTCGGGTCTTACGTTTAAGTCTTTAATCCATCTGGAGTTAATTTTAGTGTAAGGTGTCAGGAAGGGGTCCAATTTCTGCTTTCTGCACATGGCTAGCCAGTTTTCCCAACACCATTTATTAAATAGGGAATCCTTTCCCCATTGCCTGTTTTTGTCTGGTTTATCAAAGATAATATGGTTGTAGATGTGTTGTGTTGCCTCCGATGCCTCTGTTCTGTTCCATTGGTCTATATCTCTGTTTTGGTACCAGTACCATGCTGTTTTGATTACTGTAGCCTTGTAGTATAGTTTGAAGTCTGGTAGCGTGATGCCTCCCGCTGTGTTCTTTTTGCTTAGAATTGACTTGGCTATGCGGGCTCTTTTTTGGTTCCATATGAAATTCATGGTGGTTTTTTCCAGTTCTGTGAAGAAATTCAATGGTAGTTTGATGGGGATAGCATTGATTGTGTAAATTACTTTGGGCAGTATAGCCATTTTCACGATATTGATTCTTCCTAACCACGAACATGGAATGTTTCTCCATCTGTTTGTGTCCTCTCTTATTTCATTGAGCAGTTGTTTGTAGTTTTCCTTAAAGAGGTCCCTTACATTCCTAGTGAGTTGTATTCCTAGGTATTTTATTTTCTTTGTAGCAATTGTGAATGGCAGTTCATTCTTGATTTGGTTCTCTTTAAGTCTGTTATTGGTGTATAGGAATGCTTGTGATTTTTGCACATTGATTTTATATCCTGAGACTTTGCTGAAGTTGCTTATCAGTTGCAGGAGCTTTTGGGCTGAGGTGATGGGGTCTTCTAGGTATACTATCATGTCGTCTGCAAATAGAGACAATTTGGCTTCCACCTTTCCTATTTGAATACCCTTTATTTCTTTTTCTTGCCTGATTGCTCTGGCTAGAACTTCCAGTACTATGTTGAATAGAAGTGGTGAGAGAGGGCATCCTTGTCTAGTGCCAGATTTCAAAGGGAATGCTTCCAGTTTTTGCCCATTAAGTATGATATTGGCTGTTGGTTTGTCATAAATAGCTTTTATTACTTTGAGATATGTTCCATCAATACCAAGTTTATTGAGGGTTTTTAGCATAAAGGGCTGTTGAATTTTGTCAAATGCCTTCTCTGCATCAATTGAGATAATCATGTGGTTTTTGTTTTTGCTTCTGTTTATGTGGTGAATTACATTTATAGACTTGCGTATGTTGAACCAGCCTTGCATCCCCGGGATAAATCCTACTTGATCATGATGGATAAGTTTTTTAATGTGCTGTTGCAATCGGTTTGCCAGTATTTTATTGAAGATTTTTGCATCTATGTTCATCATGGATATTGGCCTGAAGTTTTCTTTTCTTGTTGAGTCTCTGCCAGGTTTTGGTATCAGGATGATGTTGGTCTCATAAAATGATTTGGGAAGGGTTCCCTCTTTTTGGATTATTTGGAATACTTTCAGAAGGAATGGTACCAGATCCTCTTTGTGTGTCTGGTAGAATTCGGCTGTGAACCCATCTGGACCTGGGCTTTTTTTGTGTGGTAGGCTCTTAATTGCTGCCTCAACTTCAGACCTTGTTATTGGTCTATTCATAGTTTTGGCTTCCTCCTGGTTTAGGCTTGGGAGGACACAGGCATCCAGGAATTTATCCATTTCTTCCTGATTTACTGGTTTATGTGCATAGAGTTGTTTGTAGTATTCTCTGATGATGGTTTGAATTTCTGTGGAATCTGTGGTGATTTCCCCTTTATCGTTTTTTATTGCATCTATTTGGTTGTTCTCTCTCTTCTTTTTTATCAGTCTGGCTAGTGGTCTGTCTATTTTGTTGATCTTTTCGAAAAACCAGCTCTTAGATTTATTGATTTTTTGAAGGGTTTTTCTTGTCTCTATCTCCTTCAGTTCTGCTCTGATCTTAGTTATTTCTTGTCTTCGGCTAGGTTTTGAGCTTTTTTGATCTTGCTCCTCTAGCTCTTTCAATTTTGACGATAGGGTGTCAATTTTGGATCTCTCCACTCTTCTCATGTGGGCACTTATTGCTATATATTTTCCTCTACAGACTGCTTTAAATGTGTCCCAGAGATTCTGGTACGTTGTGTCTTCATTCTCATTGGTTTCAAAGAACTTCTTTATTTCTGCCTTCATTTCATTGTTTATCCAATCAACATTCAAGAGCCAATTGTTCAGTTTCCATGAAGCTGTGCGGTTCTGAGTTATTTTCTGAATTCTGAGTTCCAACTTGATTGCACTATGGTCTGAGAGACTGTTTGTTATGATTTCAGTTGTTTTGCATTTGCTGAGGAGTGCTTTACTTCCAATTATGTGGTCAATTTTGGAGTAGGTGTGATGTGGTGCTGAGAAGAATGTATATTCTGTGGATTTGGGGTGGAGAGTTCTGTAAATGTCTATCAGGTTTGCTTGTTCCAGGTCTGAGTTCAAGTCCTGGATATCCTTGTTAATTTTCTGTCTGGTTGATCTGTCTGATATTGACAGTGGAGTGTTAAAGTCTCCCACTATTATTGTGTGGGAGTCTAAGTCCCTTTGTAAGTCATTAAGAACTTGCCTTATATATCTGGGTGCTCCTACATTGGGTCCATATATATTTAGAATCGTTATCTCTTCTTGTTGTATCGATCCTTTTACCATTATGTAATGACCTTCTTTGTCCCTTTTGATCTTTGTTACTTTAAAGTCTATTTTATCAGAGATGAGAGTTGCAACTCCTGCTTTTTTTTGCTCTCCATTTGCTTGGTAAATCTTCCTCCATCCCTTTATTTTGAGCCTTTGTGTATCTTTGCATGTGAGGTGGGTTTCCTGGATACAGCACACCGTTGGGTTTTGGTTTTTTATCCAATTTGCCAATCTGTGTCTTTTGATTGGTGCATTTAGCCCATTTACATTCAGGGTTAATATTGTTATGTGTGAATTTGATACTGCCATTTTGATGCTAGCTGGCTGTTTTGCCCGTTGGTTCATGTACATTCTTCATTTTGTTGATGGTCTTTAGCATTTGGTATGCTTTTAGGATGGCTGGAACTGGTTGTTTCTTTCTATGTGTAGTGCCTCTTTCAGGAGCTCTTGTAAAGCAGGCCTAGTGGTGACAAAATCTCTGAGTACTTGCTTGTTCGTGAAGGATTTTATTTTTCCTTCACTTATGAAGCTCAGTTTCGCTGGATATGAAATTCTGGGTTGAAAGCTCTTTTCTTTAAGGATGTTGAATATTGGCCCCCACTCTCTTCTGGCTTGTAGAGTCTCTGCTGAGAGATCTGCTGTGAGTCTGATGGGCTTCCCTTTGTGGGTGACCCGACCTTTCTCTCTGGCTGCCCTTAGTATTTTCTCCTTCGTTTCAACCCTGGTGAATCTGACGATTATGTGCCTTGGGGTTGCTCTTCTTGCAGAGTATCTTTGTGGTGTTCTCTGTATTTCCTGGAGTTGAGTATTGACCTGTCTTGCTAGGTTGGGGAAATTTTCCTGGATAATATCCTGAAGAGTGTTTTCCAGCTTGGATTCATTCTCTTCGTCACATTCTGGTACACCTATCAAACGTAGGTTGGGTCTCTTCACATAGTCCCACATTTCTTGGAGATTTTGTTCATTCCTTTTTGTGCTTTTTTCTTTAATCTTGGTTTCTCGTTTTATTTCATTGAGTTGATCTTCAACTTCTGATATTCTTTCTTCTGCTTGGTCAATTCGGCTGTTGATACTTGTGCATGCTTCGCGAAGTTCTCGTGTTGAGTTTTTCAGCTCCTTCAATTCATTCATATTCCTCTCTAAGTTGTCCATTCTCGTTATCAATTCCTCGAATCTTTTTTCAAATCTTTTTTCAAGGTTCTTAGTTTCTTTGCACTGGTTTAGAACATGTTCCTTTAGCTCACTGAAGTTTCTCATTATCCACTTTCTGAAGTCTGATTCCGTCATTTCGTCACATTCATTCTCTGTCCAGCTTTGTTCCCTTGCTGGTGAGGAGTTTTGGTCCTTTTTTGGAGGTGAGGTGTTTTGGTTTCGGGTGCTTTCCTCCTTTTTGCGCTGGTTTCTTCCCATCTTTATGGATTTATCCGCCTGTTGTCTTAGTAGTGGCTGATTTTTCAATTGGGTCTCTGTGTGGACACTGAGATTGTTGATGATGAAGTATTTCTGTTACTTAGTTTTCCCTCTAATGATCTATCCTCTCTGCTGTATGAGTGCTGAGGTCCACTCCAGGCCCTGCTTGTCTGGGGTATACCTGCAGCAGCTGCAGAACAGTGAGGGATGATATCAGTTTCTTTTTCTGCTGCCCTTGTTCCAGAATGATGCCAGCCAAATGTCAGTCTGATTAGTCCTTTTCTGGGGTGACTCCTTGGATATACAGAGGTCAGGGAGCTGCTTGAGGAGACAGTCTGTGCTTTATAGGAGCTCCAGTGCTGAGCTGTGAGCTCCGTTGTTCATTCAGGGTTGTTGGGAGGTTATGTCTGCTGCAATAGAACTCATAAAACACCACTCTTTTTTTTTTTTTTTCCACCCTTAGATGCTCTGTCTCAGGGAGTTGGGGCTTTCTTTATGAGTATCTGTTGCACTGTCCTGCCCCACTAGGTGGCAGTCTATTCACTATTTGCCTGCCGGGGCTCTGACCTCCTAAGGCGGGTCCGCCCTGTTGCGGCCCGGCGGACTCTCTCTGTTATGGCAGGTTGCCTCGGCAACGGCAGGCTGCGTCAGTCCTGGGCGGTACTTAAGTGGGGGTGCACTTTGTCAGGAATGGTGGATGCCCCTCCCTGACCGGGCTGCACCGTCCTAAATGCCGGCAACAAAACTCTCAGCCCCAAGCGCCTCCAGTCGCCGCCCTGCTTGTCCCCGTGAGCGTGGGACCCGCCGAGCCCGATCACCCTGCTCCCTGCCTCAGAGTCCGTCCTCTCTCTCTCTCTCTCTTCCTCTCCCCAAGCTGAAAGGTCGACTCTCTCACTGGCGCCCCAGGAGCCTGCCGATAGGGCACTGGGATCCGTGCGATCTCCCGTGCCGCTGCCCACTACCCCGGCTCAGATCACGCTTCCCAGGAAACTCCTGGTCTGGCTCATTGTCCAAGTCCTGTTCAATCAGATGGACATGCCAATCTGCCCTTGCAAATCTCAGATTGCCGGTTTAACAGGGCACCCAGACCAGTGAGTTCCGCGCCGGGTCCCGCTGCGGCGCCGGCCGAAGAGGCGGCGGGAGCTGGTTGCGTTAGCCGGCTGCTAGCGTCCCGTGTCTCTCCCACACCTGGGACTTTCAACGCTCTGTGGGCATAAAAGGAACATCCGAGAATGCGGCTAGGACTCACCCTCTGCGCCTTCACCGAGAGCTGCAATCCTGAGTCACCTCTACGACGCCATCTTGCCTCCGAAAGTCATAATTCTATTTCGTATAGCCACTCATTTAGATACCGTTTGTAAAAAGGCACACCTGCGGAGAATTCAGGAGTCTCTGTTTTATGGCCACTCATTCAGAGCCTCACAGAATAATACAGAACTATGGAAATGCAGGAGAGTATTTTACAAGGCCAGCTATTCAAAACAACATTGAAGATTAATATATATCTGTAAAATACTCAGTATTCTATTATATATAGCCACTTGTTCAGAGACACACTGAATAACGCACACCTGGGGAATAGTCTGAAGACTATTTGATATGATCGTTCACATAGTGACTCAGTGAAAAATGCACAGCAGAGAAATAGTCAAGAGGATATAGTCATGAGTCTATTTTATGTGGTAACTCGTTCAGAATCTCACTAAAGAATACCCAACTTGGAAATAGTCAGAGTCCAGGTCATGTGGCCATTAATCAAAGCAGAAGAGAGTAATGCACAAGGGGTCAATAGTAAGGAATCTAATTCACATGGCTTTCATTGAGAGCTTCAGTGTGTAATAAACCGCTGTGGAGTAGTCAGGACCCTATTTAAGGTAGCCCCAAATTATGCAGCTACGTGAATGATACACATATTTGTGATAGTCAGTAGACTATTTGATATGGACACAAATACTGCACCTCTTCGAATACTGCACATTTGGAGAATAATCACTAGTCTATTTCAAACGGTGATTCGTTTGGAGAGACAAAAATAACACACACCTGTTCAGTACAATGGGGCCTATTACATAAGGCCACTTTTTCAGTGTTTCAGTGAATAATATGTATATCTGACAAGCCAAGAATCTCTTTCACACTGCCACTCGTTCATTGCCTCAGTGCATAATACTCCCCTCAGAAATAGGAAGGATCTATTTCAAATAAGTACACATTCAGAGTCTCTGCAATAATGCCCATGTGGGCAATACACAAGAGTCTCTTTTCTATGCCCACTTAGTCAAAGTCTCATTCAATAATACACACCTGGGGAAGAGTTAAAAGTCTACTTCATGTTGCCACTCATTTAGAGCCTCAGTGAATAATTCACACTGGAGTAATAGTCGAGCATTTTTTATATGGCCACTCTCTATGTGCCTCCCTGAATGATAAACACCTGAAGAATCCTCAGGATTCCATTTCATGCTACCACACATTTAGAACATTATTGAATAATTCAGAATGGAGCAATAGTCAGGTGTCTATTCTTTCTGGCCTCTCATTTAAAGTTTCAGTGAATAATAAACTTCTATGGAGTAATCAGGGCACTGTTTAAGATAGTCACGGAATAAGTGCCTTCCTGAGTGATACACACCTTGGTGATAGTAAGGGGCTTCTATCATATGAACTCTAATTCTGGGTATTGCTGAGTAATACACAACTTGGGGAGGGTCAGGAGTCTATTTGGTATGGACACTCATACAGAACCTGTTTGAATAATGCACACATGGAGAATAATCAGGAGTCTATATCATATGTCTACTCATTCAGACAAACAATGAATAACACACATGTGGAGTAATGAGAGTCTGTTTCATATGGCCATTCTTTCACAGCCTTACTGAGTACTAAACACTTCTAATATAGTCTAGAGTCTTTCCTGTATGGCCACCCATTCAAATAATCACTGAATAATGCACCCCTGTGGAATAGTCAGAAGTCTCTATCCTATGGCCTCTCATTAAGAGCCTCACTAAATGTACACACCTGGGAAAATACTCCGGATTTACTTATATCTTCTCATTTAGAGTCTCACTCAATAATGCACACCTGTGGAATAGTACAGAAAATTTTTCATGTGGCCTCTCATTCGGAGTGTCACTGAATAATGTTGTGTAGTCAGGAGTTTATTTTATGTATACACATTTTCAGAGCGTCAGTGAATAAGGGAGACCCTTGCTATAGTAAGACATCTAATTATTATGACCACATCTTGTAAGCCTCACAATAACAAACACCTAGAGAATAATTTGGAGTTTATTTTTTTAAAAAATTTGTTAAATATTTATTGCATTATAGGTTTTGGGGTACATGTGCAAAGTGTGCCAGATAGTCGCATAGGTACACACATGTCAGTGTGCTTTGCTGCCTTCCTCTCCTTAACCCACACTTGGCATTCATCCCCAGGCTATCCCTCCCCAGCCCCCCCACTGTCCCTCCCCCCTTTCCCCCAAAAGACCCCAGTGTGTAGTAGACCCCCTCCCTGTGTCCATGTGTTCTCATTTTTCTCACCCGCCTATGAGGGAGAATATGCGGTATTTGTTTTTCTGTTCTTGTGTCAGTTTGCTGAGAATGATGTTCTCCAAATCTTTCCATGTACTTACAAAGGACACAAACTCATCATTTTTGATTGCTGCATAATATTCCATGGTGTATATGTGCCACTTTTTCCCAATCCAGTCTATAATGTTTGGGCATTTGGGTTGGTTCCAGGTCTTTTCTATTGTAAACAGTGCTGCAATGAACATTCGTGTGCATGTGTCCTTATAGTAGAACGATTTATAGTCCTTTGGATATATACCCAGTAATGGGATTGCTGGGTCAAATGGAATTTCTATTTCTAGGTCCTTGAGGAATCGCCACACTGTGTTCCACAAAGGTTGAACTAATTTACACTCCCACCAACAGTGTAAGAGTGTTCCTATTTCTCCACATCCTCTCCAGCATCTGCTGTCTCCAGATTTTTTAGTGATCTCCATTCTAACTGGCGTGAGATGGTATCTCAATGTGGTTTTGATTTGCATCGCTCTAATGACCAATGATGATGAGCATTTCTTCATGTGTTTGTTGGCCTCATGTATGTCTTCTTTTGTAAAGTGTCTGTTCATATCCTTTGCCCATTTTTGAATGGGCTTGTCTGTTTTTTTTCCTGTAAATCTGTTTGAGTTCTTTGTAAATTTTGGATATCAGCCCTTTGTCAGAGGCATACACTGCAAAGATTTTTTTCCATTCTGTTGGTTGCCGATTCACTCTAGTGACTGTTTTTTTTTGTTTTGTTTTTGTTTTTGTTTTTGTTTTTGCCATGCAGAAGCTTTGGAGTTTGATTAGATCCATTTGTCTATTTTGGCTTTTGTTGCCAATGCTTTTGGTGTTTTGGTCATGAAGTTCTTGCCTACTCCTATGTCCTGAATGGTTTTGCCTAGATTTTCTTCTAGGGTTTTTATGGTGTCAGGTCTTCTGTTTAAGTTTTTAATCCATCTGGAGTTAATTTTAGTGTAAGGTGTCAGGAAGGGGTCCAGTTTCTGCTTTCTGCACATTGCTAGCCAGTTTTCTTAACACCATTTATTAAACAGGGAATTCTTTACCCATTGCTTGTTTTTGTCTGGTTTATCAAAGATTATATGGTTGTAGATATGCTGTGTTGCCTCCGATGCCTCTGTTCTGTTCCATTGGTCTATATCTCTGTTTACTGAAACCCGGCAGAGACTCAACAAGAAAAGAAAACTTCAGGCCAATATCCATAATGAACATAGATGCAAAAATCTTCAGTAAAATACTGGCAAACCGATTGCAACAGCACATTAAAAACTTATCCATCATGATCAAGTGGGATTCATCCCGGGGATGCAAGGCTGGTTCCACATATGCAAGTCTATAAATGTAATTCACCACATAAACAGAAGCAAAAACAAAAACCACATGATTATCTCAATTGACGCAGAGAAGGCATTTGACAAAATTCAACAGCCCTTTATGCTAAAAACCCTCAATAAACTTGGTATTGATGGAACATATCTCAAAGTAATAAAACCTATTTACGACAAACCAACAGCCAATATCGTACTTAATGGGCAAAAACTGGAAGCATTTCCTTTGAAATCTGGCACTAGACAAGGATGCCCTCTCTCACCACTCCTATTCAACATAGTACTGGTAGTTCTAGCCAGAGCAATCAGGCAAGAAAAAGAAATAATGGGTATTCAAATAGGAAAGTTGGAAGCCAAATTGTCTCTATTTGCAGATGACATGATAGTATACCTAGAAGACCCCATCACCTCAGCCCAAAAGCTTATGAAGCTGATAAGCAACTTCAGTAAAGTCTCAGGATATAAAATCAATGTGCAAAAATCACAAGCATTCCTATACACCAATAACAGACTAAAAGAGAACCAAATCAAGAACGAACTGCCATTCACAATTGCTACAAAGAAAATAAAATACCTAGGAATACAACTCACAACGAACGTAAGGGACCTCTTCAAGGAAAACTACAAACCACTGCTCAACAAAATAAGAGAGGACAGAAACAGATGGAGAAACATTCCATGCTCATGGTTAGGAAGAATCAGTATCGTGTAAATGGCTATACTGCCCAAAGTAATTTACACAATCAATGCTATCCCCATCAAACTTCCATTGAATTTCTTCACAGAATTGGAAAAAACCACCATGAACTTTATATGGAACCAAAAGAGAGCCCGCATAGCCAAGTCAATTCTAAGCACAAAGAACACAGTGGGAGGCATCACGCTACCAGAGTTCAATCAATACCACAAGGCTACAGTAATCAAAACAGCATGGTACTGGTACCAAAGCAGAGATATGGAGTCTATTTTTGATCGACATTCAATCAGAGCCTCGGTGAATAAGGCACACCCTTGTGGTAAAAAGGAGTCTACTTTACTTGTGCACTCATTCATAGACTGAGTGGATAAAATGCACATGTGGATTAGTCAGGATTTTATTTCATATGGCCACTGACTAGTAATTTCAATGAATAATGCACAAATATACAGTACTCAACAGTCTATTTCATAGAGACACTCATTCAGAGATTCACTGAATAAAAAAATATTTAAGATAGACCGAATCTTGTTTCATATAGTCACGCAATCAGAGCCTCACTGAGTAACAGAAACCTGGGGAAGCGTTAGGAATCTACTTTATAGGGAAAAACAGCCTCTCATTTACAGCCACAGAGAATAATGCACAGGTGTGGGATAGACACTAGTCTATTTTATATGGCCAGAAAATCAAATCCTGAGTGAGAAATACACAACTTGAGAACAGTCACTTGTCTATTCCATATGCCCACATATTTAAAGTCAGAGTCAAAAATACACACCTGTGAACTAGTCAAAAAAAATTTTATATGTCAAAAGTTTTAGAGCCTCAGTGAATGATACATACCTGGGGAATACTCTGGACACTATTACCTATGCCATCTATTTCAGAGAAGCATTGAATGAGGAACACCTTTATTGTACTCAGAATTCAATTTCGTATAGCCACATATTCATAACCTAACTGAATGACATACAACTTGGGGAAAGTCAGGATTCTATTTCGTATAGCCACTCATTTAGATGCCCAATGTAAAAAAAAACACCTGCGGAGAATTCAGGAGTCTCTGTTTTATGGCCACTCATTCAGATCCTCACAGAATAATACATAACTATGGAAATTCAGGAGTGTATTTTACATGGCCAATTATTCAGAAACTCATTGAAGAATCATATGTGTTCAGGAAAATACTCAGGATTCCATCATATATTGCCACTTATTCAGAGACTCCCTGAATAATGCACACCTGGGGAATAGTCTGGAGACTATTTGATATGACGGTTCACCCAGTGACACAGTGAAAAATAAACAGCAGAGAAATAGTCAAGAAGATAGTGTCATCAGTCTACTTTTTTTAATTTGTATTGCATTCTAGCTTTTGGGGTACATGTGCAGAGCCTGCAAAATAGTTGCATAGGTAAACACATGGCAGTGTGTTTTGTTGCATTCCTCCCCTTCACCCACACTTAGCATTTGTCCCCAGACTATTCATCCCCAGCCCTCCACCCGATGTCCCTCCCCCATTCCCCCAGATAAACCCCAGTGTGTAGTAGACCCCCTCCCTATGTCCATGTGTTCTCATTTTTCTCACCCGCCTATGAGTGAGAATATGCGGTATTTCTTTTTCTGTTCTTGTGTCAGTTTGCTGAGAATGATGTTCTCCAGATTCATCCATGTCCTTACAAAGGACACAAACTCATCATTTTTGATTGCTGTATAATATTCCATGGTGTATATGTGCCACATTTTCCCATTCCAGTCTATCATCGATGGGCATTTGGGTTGGTGCCAGGTCTTTGCTATTGTAAACAGTGCTGCAATGAACATTCGTGTGCATGTGTCCTTATAGTAGAACGATTTATAGTCCTTTGGACATATACCCAGTAATGGGATTGCTGGGTCAAATGGAATTTCTATTTCTAGGTCCTTGAGGAATCGCCACACTGTCTTCCACAATGGTTGAACTAATTTACACTCCCACCAACAGTGTAGGAGTGGTCCTCTTTCTCCACATCCTCCCCTGCATCTGCTGTCTCCAGATTTTTAATGATCGCCATTCTAACTGGCGTGAGATGGTAACTCAATGTGGTTTTTATTTGCATCTCTCTAATGACCAGTGATGATGAGCATTTTTTCATGTGTTTGTTGTCCTCATGTATGTCTTCTTTTGTAACGTGTCTGTTCATATCCTTTGCCCATATTTGAATGGGCTTGTTTGCTTTTTTCCTGTAAATTGGTTTGAATTCTTTGTAAATTCTGGATATCAGCCCTGTGTGAGATGCGTACAAACCACTGCTCAACGAAATACGTGTGGACACAAACAGATGAAGAAACATTCCATGTTCGTGTTTAGAAAGAATCAATATTGTGAAAATGGCTATACTGCCCAAAGTAATTTACACAATCAACGTTATCTCCATCAAACTACCATTGAATTTCTACACAGAACTGGAAAAAACCACCATGAACTTCATTTGGAACCAGAAGAGAGTCCGCATAGCCAAGTCAATTCTAAGCAAAAGAACACAGCGGGAGGCATCACACTACCAGACTTCAAACTATACTACAAGGCTACAGTAATCAAAACAGCATTGTACTGGTACCAAAACAGAGATATAGACCAATGGAACAGAACAGAGGCATCGTAGGCAACACAACATATCTACAACCATATAATCTTTGAAAAACAAGACAAAAACAAGCAATGGGGAAAGGATTCCATGTTTAATAAATGGTGTTGGGAAAACTGGCTAGCCATGTGCAGAAAGCAGAAACTGGACCACTTCCTGACACCTTACACTAAAATTAACTCCAGATGGATTAAAGACTTAAACATAAGACCTGACACCATAGAAACCGTATAAGAAAATCTAGGCAAAACCATTCAGGACATAGGAGTAGGCAAGGACCTCATATCCAAAACATCAAAAGCATTGGCAACAAAAGCCAAAATAGACAAATGGTACCTAATCAAACTCCACAGCTTCTGCACAGCAAAAGAAACAGTCACTAGAGTGAATCGGCAACCATCAGAATGGGAAAAAATCTTTGCAGTTTACGCATCTGACATGAGTCTATTTTCTGTGGTAACTTGTTCAGAAACTCACTGAAGAATACCCATTGTGGAAATAGTCAGAGTGCAGGTCATATGGCCACTCAATCAAAGCGTTACAGAATAATGCACAATGGGGCAATAGTAAGGAGTCTATTTCATATGGCCTCTCAATGAGAGCTTCAGTGTGTATTAAACAGCTGTGGATTAGTCAGGACCGTATTTAAGGTAGCCTCAAATTACACAGGTACGTGAATGATACACACATGTGTTATAATCAGGAGACTATTTGATACGGACATTCATACAGCACCTCTTCGAATACTGCACATTTCGGGAATAATCAGTAGTCTATTTCATATGGTGACTCATTTGGATAGTCAAAAAATAAGGCACACCTGTGGAGTTAAATTGAGTCTATTACAGTAGGCAACTCTTGCAGTGTTTCAGTGAAAAAAAGTATATCAGATCAGTCAGGAATCTCACTCACATGGCCACTGGTTTAGGGCCTCAGAGCATAATACTCCTCTCAGAAATAGTCAAGGGTCTACTTCAAATAAGTACACATTCAGAGTCTATGTAAGTAATACACACATGGGCAATACACAAGAGTCTTTTTTTCTATGCCCACTTTGTTAGAGTCTCATTCAATAATATACAGCTGGAAAATAGTTAAGGGTCTACTTCGTGTAGCCACTCATTTAGAGCCTCATTGAGTAATTCACAGCGGACTAATAGTCAAGCATCTTTTATATGGCCACTCACTATGTGCCTCCGTGAATGATACACACCTGTGGAATCCTCAGGATTCTATTTCATACTACCACACATTTAGTACCTTATTGAATAATTCACAATGGAGCAATAGTCAGGTGTCTATTCTTTCTAGCCTCTCATTCAAAGTTTCAGTGAATAATAAACTTCTACGGAGTAATCAGGGCACTTTTTAAGATAGCCAAGAATTAGGTGCCTTCCTGAGTGATACACACCTGTGTGATAGGAATTTATTTCATATGAACTCTAATACTGTGTATTGCTTAGTAATACACAACTAATGGAGTATCAGGAGTCAATTTGGTATGGACACTCATACAGAACCTGTTTGACGGAGATCAATCCAAGATTGCTGATCGCTAGCAGCTCAGTATTGTAGCTCTTAGTGAAAGCTCAGCAAACCTGAGGACGTCACACTTTCAGAGAATTTTTTTTTTTGCTTACGGACCAAAAGATTTCCAGTGGAGGAGCCCCGCGGCTCACCAGCGTGACTTTTGTGGCTGGCACAGCGTTTTTGTCATCGCTTCAGTGCGGCAGCTTTTCGTTCACAGTAAACGGGACTGGTTCCCCTACTGACTGGTGTTTGGAGTTACGGGAAGGCAGAGCCACTTGTTTCAGACTCAAGAAGGAAGCCTGACCGGAGATTTCCAGGCAGAAGAGCACCATCAATTTTATCGCTGCTGTTTTGGCCGGCGCAGAGGCTTGCTCGGATTCCAGCACTGGGAATCAATAAATTGGACGTCCACTCAGGAACCCAATCAGAAAGGCGCTAATTGTAAATACAACAGATAGATAAAATCACAATAAGGGGGAAAAAAACAGCCTATAAAGGCTGAGAATACAGAAAATCAGAACCCTTCTTCCTCCACAGGGGATAGCAATTTCTCATCAGCAATGGAACAAGCCCTGATGGGAAAGAACTCTGTTCCATTATCTGAAGTAGGCTTCAAAAGGTGGATGATAAAAAATTTTGGGAGTTGAAAGAACTTGTTCTAACCAAATGTAAAGAAACTAAGAACTTTGTAAAAAGGTTTGACAAAATGTTAAAAATAATGGACAATATAGAGAGGAATATAAATGAACTAACAGAGTTGAAAATTACAACACGAGAACTTATTGAAATATGCACAAGTTTGAATAGCCGAATTGATCAAGCAGAGAAAATAATATCAGAGGTCGAAAACCAACATAACGAAATAAAAAGAGAAGACAAGAATAGAGAAAAAAGGACAAAAAGGAATGAGCAAAGTCTCCAAGAAATATGGGACTATGTGAACAGATCTAATCTACATTTGATAGGTGTACCTGAATGTGATGGAGAGAATGAATCCAAGCTGAAAAATACTCTTCAAGACATTATCCAGGAGAATTTTCCCAATCTAGTAAAGCAGGACACTATTCAATCTCAGGTAATACAGAGAACACCACAAAGATATTCCTTAAGAAGAGCAACCCCAAGGCACATAATCGTTAGATTCACCATGGTTGAAACGAAGGAGAAAACACTAAGGGAAGCCAGAGAGAATGGTCAGTTTACCCACACAGGAAAGCCTAGCAGACTTACAGCAGATCTCTCAGCAGAAACCCTGCAAGCCAGAAGAGAGTGGGGTCCGATGTTTAACATCCTTAAAGAAAAGAACTTTCAGCCCAGAATTTCATATCCTGCCAAACTAAGCTTCACAATTGAAGGAAAAGTAAAATCTTTTATGAACAAGCAAGTACTCAGAGATTTTATTACCACCAGGCCTGCTTTACAAAAACTTCTGCAAGAAGCATTACACACAGAAAGGAACAACCAGTAATAGCCTTTCTAAAAATATACCAAAAAGTAAAGAGCATCAACATAAAGAAGAATTTACATCAACGAATGGATAAAATAGCCAGTTAACATCAAATGGCAGTAATTTTAAATTTAAATCGACTAATTACCCCAATCAAAATATACAGCCAAACCCTAACGGTATACTACATCCAGACCCACTTTATATCCAAAGATACACAAAGACTCAAAACAAAGGGTTGGAGAAAGATTTACCAACCAAATGGAGAGCAAAAATAAATAAATAATTAAAAAGAGTTGAAATTCGTGCATTTGATAAAACAGATTTAAAAGCAACAAAGACAGAGTGGTATAAGTATCAATGCATCCTAACACCCAGATACTTAAGACCCATAAAGAGATTTAGACTCAACGAGACAGAAAATTAATAAGGATATCTAGAATTAGAACTCAGATCCGGAACAAGTAAATGTAATAAGTACTTATAGAGCTCTCCACTTTAGATACATAAAATATACATTTTCCACTTTAAATACACAAAATATTGATCGGCAATTTTTAATACCCACACAGAGAATAAAGCAATATTCCTGTTTTCTCTCCCTCGTTTTCTTCATCTCTTTTCCACTCCTTCTTAGACAGAAAAACCTGTCTGAATAATGCACACATGGAGAATAATTAGGGGTCTATGTCATAGGGCTACTCATTCATGCAAACAGTGAATAATGCAAATTTGGAATAATGAGAAGTCTGTTTCATATGGCCGTTCTTTCACAGCCTCACTGAACATTACACACTTGTGATATAGTCTGGAGTCCATTGTTTATGGCCACTCATTCAGAGAATCACTGAATAATTTACACCTGCGGAATAGTCAGAAGTCTCTATCCTACAGCTTCTCATTGAGAGCCTCACGAAATGTACACACCTGTGAAAATAGTCAGGATTTATTTATATCCCCTTATTTAGAGTCTCACTCAATAATGCACACCTGTGGAATAGTACGGAGACTTATTCATGTGGCCTCTCATTCGGACTGTCACTGAATAATGTGGTGTATTCAGGAGTCTATTTCATGTAGACACATTTTCGGAGCCCCAGTGAATAAGAGATACCCTTAAAATAGTAAGGCATCTAATTAATATGGCCACATCTTGTAAGCCTCACTGAATAGTACATATCTGGAAAATAATTTAGAGTCTATTTGAGATGGATATTCATTCAGAACCTCGGTGAATAATGCACATCAGTGGGGTAGCCAGGAGTCTATGTCTTTTGGACACTCATTCATAGCGTCAGTGGATAATATGCACGTGTGAATTAGTCAGGATTTCATTTCATATAGCCACTGACTTGTAATTTCAGTGAATAATGCACAAATGTAAAGTACTCAACAGTCTATTTCATAGAGCAATTCATTCAGAGAATCACTGAATAATAGAAATATTTAAGGTAGACAGAATCCTGTTTCATATGGTCACACAATCAGAGCCTCACTGAGTAACACACATCGGGGGACGCGTTGGGATTCTACTTTATATTGCCTCTCATTTACAACCTCAGCAAATAATGCACACGTGGGGAATAGACACTAGTCTATCTTATATAGCCACAAAATCAAAGCATAAGTGTGTAATACACAACCTGTGAATAGACACTTGTCTATTACATATGCCAAAATATTCAAAGTCAGAGTCAATAATACACACCTGTGGACTAGTCAAAAAACGATTTCATATGGCCAAAATTTTAGAGGCTCAGTGAATAATACATAAATGGGAAATACTCTGGACACTATTACATACGCCATCTATTTCAGAGATTCATTGAATAAGGAACACCTGTATTGTACTCAGAAGTCTATTTCATATAGCCACATATTCAGAACATAACTGAATGACATACACCTTGGGAAAAGTCAGAATTCTGTTTTGTATAGCCACATATTTAGAACCTAACTTAATAAGGTACACCTAGGGGAAAGTCAGGATTCTATTTCTATAGCCACTCATTTAGACACCGAATGTAAAAACGCACACATGCGGAGAATTCAGAAGTCTCTGTTTAATGGCCACTCATTCAGAGCCTCACAGAATAATACAGAACTATGAAAATTCAGGAGTGTATTTTACATGGCCACTTATTCTGAAGCTTATTAAAGAATTATAGGTGTCAGGAAAATACTCAGGATTCTATTATATATAGCCACTTATTCAGAGACTCACTGAATAATGCACACATGGGGAATAGTCTGGAGACTATTTGATATGACCGTCCACCCAGTGACTCAGTGAAAAATGCACAGCTGAAAAATAATCAAGAAGATAGAGTCATGAGTCTATTTTATGTGGTATCTCGTTCAGAATCTCACTGAAGAATACCACCATGGAAATAGTCAGAGTCCAGGTCATATGGCCACTCAATCAAAGCGTTACCAAATAATGCACAATGGGGCAATATTAAGGAGTCTATATCATATCGCCTCTCATTGAGAATTTCAGTGCATAATAAACAGCTGTGGATTAGTCAGGAGCCTTTTAAGGTAGACGCAAATTACGCAGCTACGTGAATGATACCCACATGTGTCATAGTCAGGAGACTATTTGATACAGACACTCATACAGCACCTCTTTGAAAACTGCACATTTAAAAAATAATCAGTTGTCGACTTCATTTGGTGATTCTTTTGTAGAGTTAATAAATAATGCACACCTGTGGATAAAACGGGGTCATTACATAAGGCCACCCTTTTACTGTTTAAGTGAATAATATGTATATCTGATAAGTCAGGAATCTCTTACACATGGCCACTCATTCATGGCCTCAGTGCATAATACTCCCCTCATAAATAGTCAAGGGTCTCCTTCAAATAAGTGCACATTCAGAGTCCCTGTAAGTAATGCACACGTGGGCAATACACAATAGTCTCTTTTCTATGCCCACTTAGTCAGAGTCTCATTCAATAATACACACCTGGGGAAGAGTTAAGAGTCTACTTTGTGTAGCCACTCATTTAGAGCCTCAGTGAATAATTCACACTGAAGTAATAGTCGAGAATTTTTTATATGGCCACTTACTATGTGCCTCCCTGAATGATACACACCTGGGGAATCCTCAGGTTTCTATTTCATACTACCACAAATTTAGAATCTTATTGAATAATTCACAATGGAGCGATAGTTTCTCAAGATTCTATTTCATACTACCACACATTTAGAACCTTATTGAATAATTCACAATGAAGCAAGAGTCAGGGGTCTATTCTTTTTGGCCTCTCATTTAAAGATTCAGTGAATAAAAAATTCTATGGAGTAATCCGGTCATTGTTTAAGATAGCCACGAATTAAATGCCTTCCTGAATGATACACACCTGGGTGATAGTCAGGATTTTATTTCATATGAACTCTAATTCTGGGTATTGCTGAGTAATACACAACTGGGGGAGTGTCAGGAGTCTATTTGGTATGGACACTTATACAGAACCTATTTAAATAATGCACACATGGAGAATAATCAGGAGTCGATGTCATAGGGCTACTCATTCAGACAAACAGTGAATAACGCACATGTGGAGTAATGAGAAATCTGTTTTATATGGTCGTGCTTTCACAGCCTCACTGAATATTACACACTTGTGATATAGTCTGGAGTCTATTTTTTATGGTCACTCATTCAGAGAATCACTGAATAATGCACACCTGTGGAATAGTCAGAAGTCTCTATTTTATGGCCTCTCATTGAGAGACTCACTAAATGTACACACCTGGGAAAATAGTAAGAATTTACTTATATCCCCTCATTTAGGGTCTCACTAAATAATGCACACCTTTGGAATAGTAAGGAGACTTTTTTATGCGCCCTCTCTTTCAGAGTTTCACTAAATAAGATGGTGTACTCAGGTGTCCGTTTCATGTAGACACATTTTCAGAGCCTCAGTAAATAACAGAGACCCTTGCTATAGTAAGGCATCTAATTAATATGGCCACATTTTTAAGCCTCACTGAAGAAGACACACCTGGAGAATAATTTGGAATTTATGTTGGATGGACATTCATTCAGAGCCACGGTGAATAATGCACATACATGGGAAAAGCAGAAGTCCATTTTATTTGGACAATCATTCATAGCCTCAGTGGATAATATGCAAGTGTGGATTAGTCAGGATTTCATTTCGTATGGCCACTGACTTGTAATTTCTGTGAATAATGCACAAATATAAAGAACTCAGCAGTCTATTTCATACAGTCACTCATTCAGAGATTCACTGAATAATATAAATATTTACGTTAGAAAGAATCCTGTTTCATATGGTCACACAATCAGAGCCTCACTGAGTAACACGAACCTGGGAAGCGTTAGGAGTCTACTTTATATAGCCTCTCATTTACAGCCTCAGCGAATAATGCACACGTGTGGAATAGACACTAGTTTATTTTATATGGCCACAAAATCAAAGCCTGAGTGAGTACTACACAACTTGAAAATAGTCACTTGTGTATTCCATATGCCCAAATATTAAAAGTCAGAGTCAATAATACACACCTGTAGACTAGTCATAAAACAATTTTATATGGCAAAAGGTTTAGAGCCTCAGTGAATAATACATACCTGGGGAATACTCTGGACGCTATTACATAAGGCATCTATTTCAGAGATTCATTGAATAAGAAACACCTGTATTGTACTCAGAATTCTATTTCGTATAGCCACATACTCAGAACCTAGCTGAATGACACACCCCTTGGGTAAAGTCAGAATTTTATTTCGTATAGCCACATATTAAGAACATAACTGAATACCATACACCTTGAGGAAAGTCAGGATTCTATTTCGAATAGCCCCTCGTTTAGATACCGAATGTAAAAACGCTCACCTGCGGAATATTCTGGAGTCTCTATGCTATGGCCACTCATTCAGAGTCTCACAGAATAATACAGAACTATGGAAATTCAGGGGTGTATTTTACATGGCCACTTATTTAGAACCTTATTGAAGAATCATATATATCTATAAAATACTCAGGATTCTATTATATATAGCCACTTATTCAGAGACTCACTGAATAATGCACACATGGGGAATAGTCTGGAGACTATTTGATATGTCCGTTCACTTAGTGAGTCAGTGAAAAATGCCCAGCTGAGAAATAGTCAAGAAGATAGAGTCATGAGTCTATTTCATGTAGTAACTCGTTCAGAAGCTTACTGAAGAATACCACCTTGGAAATTATCAGAGTCCAGGTCATATGGACAGCCAATCTAAGCATTACCGAATAAAGCACAACGGGGCAATAGTAAGGAGTCTATTTCATATGGCCTCTCATTGAGAGCTTCAATGCCTAATAAACAGCTGTGGAGTAGTCCAGACCCTATTTACTGTAGCCCCAAATTTTGCAGCTACATGAATGATACACACTTGTGTGATATTCAGGAGACTCTTTGATATGGACACTCATCCAGCACGTGTTCGAATACTGCATATTTGGGTAAAATCACTAGTCTATTTCATATGGTGATTCGTTTGGAGAGTCAAAAGTTAACGCACACCTGTGGAGTAAAATGGGGTCTATTACATAAGGCCACTCTTTCAGTGTTTCAGTGAATAATATGTATATCAGATAAGTCAGGAAACTCTTATACATGGCCACTCGTTCAGGGCCTCAGGGCATAGTACTTCCCTCAGAAATAGTCAAGGGTCTACTTCAAATAAGCACACATTCAGAGTCTCTGGAAGTAATGCACACATGGGCAATACACAGCAGTCTCTTTTCTATGCCCACTTAGTCAGAGTCTCATTCAATAATACACACCTGGGGAAGAGTTAAGAGTCAATTTCATGTAGCCACTCATTTAGAGCCTCAGTGAATAATTCACACTGTAGTACTTGTTAAGAATTTTTTATATGGCCACTCACTATGTGACTCCCTAAAAGATACACAACTGCGGAATCTTCTGGATTCTGTGTCATACTACGACACATTTAGAACCTTATTGAATAACACACAATAAAGCAATAGTCAATGGTCTATTTTTGTTGCCTCTCATTCAAGGTTTCAGTGAATAATAAACTTCTATGGAGTAATCAGGGCCCTGTTTAATGTAGCCACGAATTAAGTGCCGTCCTGAGTGATACACATCTGGGTGTTAGTCAGGATCTTATTTCATATAAACTCTAATTCTGGGTATTGCTGAGCAATAAACAACTGTAGAAGTGTTAGGAGTCTATTTGGTTTAGACACTCATACAGAACCTGTTTGAATAATGCACACATGGAAAATAATCAGGAGTATATAACATATGCCTACTTATTCACACAAACAGTGAATAACGCACATGTGGGGTAATGAGAGGTCTGTTTCATATAGTCGTGCTTTCACAGCCTCACTGAATATTACACACTTGTGGTATAGTCTGGAGTTTATTGTTTATGGCCACTCATTCAGAGAATCACTGAAAAATGCAAACCTGCGGAATAGTCAGAAGTCTCTATCATATGGCCTCTCATTCAGAGCCTCATTAATGTACACATATGGGAAAATAGTCAGGATTTACTTATATCCCCTCATTTAGAGTCTCACTCAATAATGCACACCTGTGGAATAGTAAGGAGACTTTTTCATGTGGCCTCTCATTCGGAGTGTCACTGAATAATGTGGTGTAGTCAGGAGTCTATTTCATGTAGACACATTTTCAGAGCCTCAGTTAATAAGAGACACCCTTGCTATAGTAAGGCATCTAATTAATGTGGACACATCGTGTAAGCCTCACTGAATAATACACACCTGGAAAATAATTTGGAGTCTATTCTCGATGGACATTCATTCAGAGCTTTGGTGAATAATGCACACCCGTGGGGTAGCCATGTGTCTATTTCATTTGGACACTCATTCAGAGCCTCAGTGAATAATATGCACGTGTAAATTATTCAGGATTTCATTTCATTTGGCCACTGACTCGTAATTTCAGTGAATAATTCACTAATATAAAGTACTCAGTAGTCTATTTCATAGAGCCACTCATTCAGATATTCACTGAATAATACAAACTTTTAAGATAGAAAGAATTCTGTTTCATATGGTCACACAATCAGAGCCTCACTGAGTAACACATACCTGGGGAAGCTTTAGGAGTCTACTTTATATAGCCTCTCATTTACAGCCTCAGCGAATAATGCACACGTTTGGAATAGACACTCATTTCTTTTATATGGCCACAAAATCAAAGCCTGAGTGAGTAACACACAATTTATTTTAATTTTTCTTGCATTTTAGGTTTTGGGGTACACGTGCAGAACGTGCAAGATAGGTGCATAGGTAAACACATGGCCATTTGTTTTGCTGCCTTCCACCCCTTAACCCACACTGGGTATTTCTCCTCAGGCTATTCCTCCCTAGCTCCCCTTCTCACTATCTCTCCCCTATTCCCCCCAATTGACCACAGTGTGTAGTACCCCCCTCCCTTTGTCCATGTGTTCTCATTTTCCTCACCCGCCTATTAGTGAGAATATGTGGTATTTCCATTTCTGTTCTTGTGTCAGTTTGTTAAGAATGATGTTCTTCACATTCATCCATGCTCTTACAAAGACATAAACTCGTCATCTTTTATTGCTGCATAATATTCCATGGTGTATATGAGCCACATTTTCCCAGTCCAGTTTATCGTCGTTGGGCATTTGGGTTGGTTCCAGGTCTTTGCTATTGTAAACAGTGCTGCAATGAACATTCGTGTGCATGTGTCCTTATAGTAGAACGATTTATAGTCCTTTGGATATATACCCAGTAATGGGATTGTTGGGTCAAATGGATTTTCTATTTCTAGGTCCTTGAGGAATCGACACACTGTCTTCTACAATGTTTGAACTAATTTACACTCCCACCAACTGTGTATGAGTGTTATTATTTCTTCACATCCTCTCCAGCATCTGTTTTCTCCAGCTTTTTTAATCATTGCCATTCTAACCAGCGTGAGATTGTATCTCAATGTGGTTTTGAATTGCATCTCTCTAATGAATAGTAATGATGAGCATTTTTTCATGTGTTTTTTGGCCTCATATAGATCTTCTTTTGTAAACTGTCTGTTCATGTCCTTTGCCCATTTTTGAATGGGCTTGTTTAATTTTTTCCTGTAAATCTGTTTGAGTTCTTTGTAACTTCTGGATATCAGCCCTTTTTCATATGGGTAAACTGCAAAGACTTTTTCCCAATCTGTTGGTTGCTGTTTCACTCTAGTGACTATTTCTTTTGCCGTGCAAAAGCTGTGGAGTTTCATTAGGTCCCATTAGTCTATTTTGGCTTTTGTTGCCAATGCTCTTGGTGTTTTGCTCATGAAGTCCTTGACTAATTCTATGTCGTGAATGGTTTTCCCTAAATTTTCTTCTAGAGTTTTTATGTTGCCATGTCTTATGTTAAAGTCTTTAATCCATCTGGAGTTAATTTTAGTGTAAGGTGTCAGGAAGGGGTCCAGTTTCTGCTTTCTGCACATGGCTAGCCAGTTTTCCCAACACCATTTATTAAACAGGGAATCATTTCCCCATTCCTTGTTTTTGTCTGATTTATCAAAGATTATATGGTTGTAGATATGTTGATATGCCTATGATGCCTCTGTTCTGTTCCATTGGTCTATATCTCTGTTTTGGTACCAGTACCATGCTGTTTTGATTACTGTAGCCTTGTAGTATAGTTTGAAGTCTGGTACTGTGATGCCTCCCGCTGAGTTCTTTTGGCTTAGAATTGACTTGGCTATGCGGGCTCTCCTTTGGTTCCATATGAAGTTCATGGTGGTTTTTTCCAGTTCTGTGAGGAAATTCAATGGTAGCTTGATGGGGATAGCGTTGATTCTGTAAATTACTTTCGGCAGTATAATCATTTTCATGATATTGATACTTCCTAACCACAAATATGAAATGTTTCTCCATCTGTTTGTTTCCTCTCTTATTTCGTTGAGCAGTCGTTTGTAGTTTTCCTTGAAGAGGTCCCTTACGTTCTTTGTAAGTTGTATTGCTAGGTATTTTATTCTCTTTGTAGCAATTGTGAATGGCAGTTCTTTCTTGATTTGGTTCTCTTTAAGTCTGTTATTGGTGTATAGAAATGCTTGTGATTTTTGTACATTGATTTTATATCCTACGACTTTCCTGAAGTTGCCTATCAATTTCAGGAATTTTTGGGCTGAGGTTTTGGGGTATTCTAGGTATACTATCATGTCGTCTGCAAATAGAGACAATTTGCCTTCCTCCTTTCCTATTCGAATAGCCTTTATTTCTTTTTCTTGCCTGATTGCTCTGGCTAGAACTTCCAGTACTATGCTAAGTAGCAGCGGTGAGAGAGGGCATCCTTGTCTAGTGCCAGATTTCAAAGGGAATGCTTCCAGTTTTTGCCCATTAAGTATGATATTGGCTGTTGTTTTATCATAAATAGTTTTATTACTTTGATATATGTTCCTTCAATACCGAGTTTACTGGGAGTTTTTAGCATAATGGGCTGTTGAATTTTGTCAAATTTCTTCTCTGTGTCAATTGAGATAAACATATGGTTTTTGTTTTTGGTTCTGTTAATGTGGTGAATGACGTTTATAGACTTGTGTATGTTGAACGAGGCTTGCATGCCCGGGATGAATCCTACTTGATCATGATGGATAAGGTTTTTATTGTGCTGTTGCAATCGGAATGCCAGTATTTTATTGAAGAATTTTGCATCTCTGTTCATCATGAATATTGGCCTGAAGTTTTCTTTTCTTGTTGAGTCTCTACCGGGTTTTGGTATCAGGATGATGTTGGTCTCATAAAATATTCTGGGAAGGGTTCCCTCTTTATGGATTATTTGGAATAGTTTCAGAAAAAATTGTACCAGCTCCTCTTTGGGTGTCTGGTAGAATTCGGCTGTGAACCCATCTGGACCAGGGCTTTTTTGTGTGGTAGGCTCTTAATTGCTCCTTCGACGTCAGACCATGTTATTCGTCTATTCATAGTTTCAGCTTCCTCGTGGTTTAGGCTTGGGAGGACACAGGTGTCCAGAAATTTATTCATTTTTTTCCTGGTTTACTAGTTTATGTGCATAGAGTTGTTTGTAGTATTCTCTCATAATGGTTTGAATTTCTGTGGAATCTCTGGTGATTTCACCTTTATCGTATTTAATTGCATCTATTTGGTTGTTCTCTCTCTTTTATTTTATCAGTCTGGCTATTGGTCTGTATATTTTGTTGATCTTTTTTTAAAACTTTTATTGCATTATAGGTTTTGGGGTACATGTGCAGAACGTGCAAGAAGATTGTTGCATAGGTACACACATGGCAGTGTGTTTTGCTGCCTTCCTCCCCTTCACCCACACTTGGCATTCATCCCCAGGCTATCCCTCCTTAGTCCCCCCACTGACCCTCCCCCATTCCCCCAATAGACTCCAGTGTATTATAGACCCCCTCTCTGTGTCCATGTGTTCTCATTTTTCTCACCCACCTTTGAGTGAGTATATGAGGTATTTCTTTCTCTGTTCTTGTGTCAGTTTGCTGAGAATGATGTACTCCAGAGTCATCCATGTCCTTAAAAAGGACACAAACTCATCATTTTTGATTGCTGTATAATATTCCATGGTGTATATGTGCCACATTTTCCCAGTTCAGTCTATCATTGTTGGTCATTTGGGTTGGTTCCAGTTCTTTGCTATTGTAAACAGTGCTTCAATGAACATTCGTGTGCATGTGTCCTTATGATAGAACGATTTATAGTCCTTTGGATATATACCCAGTAATGGGATTGCTGGGTCAAATGGAATTTCTATTTCTAGGTCCCTGGGGAATCATGAAACTGTCTTCCACAATGGTTGAACTAATTTACACTCCCATCAACAGTGTAAGAGTGTTCCTCTTTCTCCACATTCTCTCCAGCATCTGCTGTCTCCAGATTTTTTAATGATCGCAATTGTAACTGGCGTGAGATGGTATCTCAATGTGGTTTTGAATTGCATTTCTCTAATGACCAGTGATGATGAGCATTTTTTTATATGTTTGTTAGCCTCATGGATGTCTTCTTTTGTAAAGTGTCTGTTCATATCCTTTGCCCATTTTTGAATGGGCTTGTTTGTTTTTTTCCTGTAAATCTGTTTGAGTTCTTTGTAAATTCTGGATATCAGCCCTTTGTCAGATGTGTAAACTGCAAAGATTTTTTCCCCTTCTGATGGCTGCCGATTCATTCTAGTGACGGTTTCTTTTGCCGTGCAGTAGCTGTGGTGTTGGATTAGGTCCCATTTTTCTATTTTGGCTTTTGTTACCAATGCATTTGGTGTTTTGTTCATGAAGTCCTTGCCTACTCCTATGTCCTGAATGGTTTTGCCTAGATTTTCTTCTAGGGTTTTTATGATGTCAGGTCTTACATTTAAGTCTTTAATCCATCTGGAGTTAATTTTAGTGTAAGGTGTCAGGAAGGGGTCCAGTTTCTGCTTTCTGCCCATGGCTAGCCAGTTTTCCAAACACCATTTATTAAACAGGGAATCCTTTCCCCATTGACTGTTTTTGTCTCCTTTATCAAAAATAATGTGGTTGTAGATATGTCGTGTTGCTTCCGATGCTTCTGTTCTGTTCCATTGGTCTATATCTCTGTTTTGGTACCAGTACCATGCTGTTTTGATTTCTGTAGCCTTGTAGCATAGTTTGAAGTCTGATAGTGTGATGCCTCCCGCTGTGTTCTTTTTGCTTAGAATTGACTAGGCTATGTGGGCTCTTTTTTGGTTCTATATGAAATTCATGGTGTTTTTTCCCAGTTCTGTGAAGAAATTCAATGGTTGTTTGATGGGGATAGCATTGACTGTGTAAATTACTTTGGGCAGTACAGCCATTTTCATGATATTGATTCTTCCTAACCACGAACATGGAATGTTTCTCCATCTGTTTGTGTCCTCTCTTATTTCGTTGAGCAGTGGTTTGTAGTTTTCCTTAAAGAGGACCCTTACCTTCCTTGTGAGTTGTATTCCTAGGTATTTTATTTTCTTTGTAGCAATTGTGAACGGCAGTTTGTTCTTGATTTGGTACTCCTTAAGTCTGTTATTGGTGTATAGGAATGCTTGTGATTTTTGCACATTGATTTTTTATCCTGAGACTTTGCTGAAGTTGCTTATCAGTTTCAGGAGCTTTTGGGCTGAGGTGATGGGATCTTCTAGGTATACTATCATGTCATCTGCAAATAGAGAAAATTTGGCTTCCACCTCTCCAATTTGAATACCCTTTATTTCTTTTTCTTGCCTGATTGCTCTGGCTAGAACTTCCAGTACTATGTTGAATAGGAGTGATGAGAGAGGGCATCCTTGTCTAGTGCCGGATTTCAAAGGGAATGCTTCCACGTTTTGCCCATTCAGTATGATATTGGCTGTTGGTTTGTCATAAATAGCTTTTATTTCTTTGAGATATTTTCCATCAATAACAAATTCATTGAGGGTTTTTAGCATAAAGAGCTGTTGAATTTTGTCAAATTTCTTCTCTGAGTCAATTGAGATAACCATGCGGTTTTTGTTTTTGCTTCGGTTTATGTGTGAACTACATTTATAGACTTCCGTATGTTGAACCAGCCTTGCATCCCCGGGATGAATCCTACTTGATCATGATGAATAAGTTTTGTAATGTGCTGTTGCAATCGGTTTGCCAGTATTTTATTGAAAATTTTTGGATTTATGTTCATCATGGATATTGGCCTGAAGTTTTCTTTTCTTGTTGAGTCTTTGTCAGATTTTGGTGTCAGGATGTTGTTGGTCTCATAAAATGATTTGGGAAAAGTTCCCTCTTTTTGGATTATTTGAAATAGTTTCAGAAGAAATGGTACCAGATCCTCTTTGTGTGTCTGATAGAATTCATCTGTGAGCCCATCTAGACCTGGGGTTTCTTTTGTGTGATAGGCTCTTAATTGCTGCCCCAACTTCAGACTTTGTTATTGGTCTACTCATGGTTTTGGCTTCCTCCTGGTTTAGGCTTGGGAGGACACTGGCGTCCAGGAATTTATCGATTTCTTCTTGATTTACTAGTTTATGTGGATAGAGTTGTTTGTAGTATTCTCTGTTGATGGTTTGAGTTTCTGTGGAATCTGTGATGATTTCCCCATTATCGTTTTTTATTGCATCTATTTGGTTGTTCTCTCTTCTTTTTTATCAGTCTGGCTAGTGGTCTGTCTATTTTGTTGATCTTTTCGAAAAATCAGCTTTTAAATTTATTGATTTTTTAAAGGGTTTTTCGTGTCTCTATCTCCTTCAGTTCTGCTCTGATCTTAGTTATTTCTTGTCTTCAGCTAGGCTGAGCTTTTTTCATCTTTCTCCTCTAGCTCTTTCAGTTTTGACGATAGGGTGTCAATTTTGGATCTCTCCACTCTTCTCATGTGGGCACTTATTGCTATATATTTTCCTCTACTGACTGCTTTAAATGTGTCCCAGAGATTCTGGTACGTTGTGTCTTCATTCTCGTTGGTTTCAAAGAACTTCTTTATTTCTGCCTTCATTTCATTGTTTATCCAATCAACATTCAAGAGCCAGTTGTTCAGTTTCCATGAAGCTGTGCGGTTCTGAATTAGTTTCTGAATTCTGAGTTCCAACTTGATTTCACTATGGTCTGAGAGACTGTTTGTAATTATTTCAGTTGTTTTGTATTTGCTGAGCAGTGATTTACTTCCAATTATGTGGTCAGTTTTGGAGTAGGTGTGATGCGGTGCTGAGAAGAATGTATATTTTGTGGATTTGGGGTGGAGAGTTATGTAAATGTCTATCAGGATTGCCTGTTCCAGGTCTGATTTCAAGTCCTGGATATCCTTGTTAATTTTCTGTCTGGTTTATCTGTCTGCTATTGACAGTGGAGTGTTAAAGTCTCCCAGTATTATTGTGTGGGAGTCTACGTCTCTTTTTAAGTCATTAAGAACTTGCCTTATATATCTTTGTGCTCCTATATTGGGTCCATATATATTTAGAATCGTTAGCTCTTCTTGATGTATCGATCCTTTTACCATCATGTAATGACCTTCTTTGTCCCTTTTGATCTTTGTTACTTTAAAGTCTATTTTATCAGAGACGAGAATTGCAACTCCTGCTTTTTTTTCCTCTTCATTTGCTTGGTAAATCTTCCCCCATCTTATTATTTTGAGCCTTTGTGTATCTTTGCATGTGAAGTGGGTTTCCTGGATACAGCACACCGATGGATTTTGTTTTTTTATCCAATTTGCCAGTGTGTGTCTTTTGATTTGTGCATTTAGCCCATTTACATTTAGGGTTAATATTGTTATGTGTGAATTTGATACTGCCATTTTGATGCTAGCTGGCTGTTTTGCCCGTTGGTTCAAGTACATTCTTCATTTTGTTGATGATCTTTAGCGTTTGTTATGCTTTTAGGATGGCTGGTACTTATTGTTTCTTTCTATGTGTAATGCCTCTTTCAGGAGCTCTTGTAAAGCAGGCCTAGTGGTGACAAAATCTCTGTGTACTTGCTTGTTGGCAAAAGATTTTATTCTTCCTTTACTTATGAAGCTCAGTTTGGTTGGATATGAAACTCTGGGTTGAAAGTTTTTTTCTTTAAGGATGTGGAATATTGACCCCCACTCTCTTCTGGCTTGTAGAGTCTCTGCCGAGAGATCTGCGGTGAGTCTGATGGGCTTCCCTTTGTGGGTGACCCGACCTTTCTCTCTGGCTGCCCTTAGTATTTTCTCCCTCGTTTCAACCCTGGTGAATCTGACGATTATGTGCCTTGGGGTTGCTCTTGTTGCGGAGTATTTTTGTGGTGTTCTCTGTATTTCCTGGAGTTGAGTATTGGCCTGCCTTGCTAGGTTGGGGAAATTTTCCTGGATAATATTCTGAAGAGGGTTTTCCAGCTTGGATTCATTTTCTTTATCACATTCTGGTACACCTATCAAAAGTAGGTTCGGTCTCTTCACATAGTCTCACATTTCTTGTATATTTGTTCATTCCTTTTTGTGCTTTTTTCTTTAATCTTGTTTTCTCGTTTTATTTCATTGAGTTGATCTTCTACTTCTGATATTCTTTCTTCTGCTTGGTCACTTCCGCTGTTGAAACTTGTGCATGCTTCATGAAGTTCTTGTGTTGTGTTTTTCAGCCCCTTCAATTCATTCATATTCCTCTCTAAATTGTACATTCTTGTTATCAATTCCTCGAATCTTTTTTAAAATCTTTTTTCAAGGTTCTTGGTTTTCTTGCACTGGTTAAGAACATGCTTTTTAGCTCACTGAAGTTTCTCATTATCCACTTTCTGAAGTCTGATTCCATCATTTCGTCATACTCATTCTCCCTCCAGCTTTGTTCCCTTGCTCGTGAGGAGTTTTGGTACTTTTGTTGAGGTGAGGTGTTTTGGTTTCGGGTGTGGTATACCTGTAGCAGCTGCGGAACAGTGAGGGATGATACCAGTTTCTTTTTCTGCTTTCTTTGTTCCAGAATGATGCCTGCCAAATGTCAGTCTGATTAGTCCTTTTTTGGGGAGACTCTTTGGATATTCAGGGGTCAGGGAGCTGCTTGAGGAGATGGTCTGTGCTTTATAGGAGCTCCAGTGCTGAGCTTTGAGCTCCATTTTTCATTCAGGGTTGTTGGGAGGCTGTTTATGTCTGCTGCAATAGAACTAAAAAAACTCCACCCTTTTTTTTCCCCTTATATGCTCTGTCTCAGGGAGTTGGGGCTTTCTTTATGAGTATCTGTTGCACTCTCCTGCCCCACTAGGAGGCAGTCTATTCACTATTTGCCTGCTGGGGCTCTGACTTGCTAGCGTGGGTCCTCCCTGTTGCTGCTTGTCTCCCTTCTGCTGTGGAGCGCTCCCCGCTCCTGGCAGAGTCTCTCTGTTATGGCAGGTTCCCTCAGCAATGGCAGGCTGCATCAGCCCTGGGCAGTACTTCAGTAGGGGCGGATTGCCTCCTAGATGCTGTCAGCAAAACCCTCAGCCTCAAGCACCTCCAGTTGCCACCCTGCTTGTCCCTGTGAGGGTGAGACCCGCTGAGCCCGATCACCCAGCTCCCTGCCTCAGAGTCCGTTTTCTCTCTCTCTCTCTTCCTCTCAGAAAGCTGACAGGTCGACTCTCTCACTGGCGCCCCAGTAGCCTGCTGATAGGGCACTGGGATCCATATAATCTCCCATGCCACTGCCCACTGCACCAGCTCAGATCACGCTTCCCAGAAAACTCCTGGTCTGGCTCATTTTCCAAGTCCTGTTCAATCAGATGGACATGCCAATCTGCCCTTCCAAATCTCAGATTGCGGCTTTAACAGGGCACCCAGACCAGTGAGTTCCATGCTGGGTCCTGCTGCGGTGCCGGCCGAAGCGGCCGCGTGAGCCGGCTGCGCTAGCTGGCTGTACTAGCGTCCAGTGTCTCTCCCACATCTGGGACTTTTAACACTCTGTGGGCAAAAAAGGTCCATCCGAGAATGTGGCTAGGACCACCCTCTGCGCCTTCACTGAGAGCTGCAATCCTGAGTCGCTTCTATGATGCCATCTTGCCTCATGTCTCTATTTTGTTGATCTTTTTGAAAAGCCAGTTGTTAAATTTATTGTTTTTTTGAAGTGTTTTTCTTGTCTCTATCTCCTTCAGTTCTGCTCTGATCTTAGTTATTTCTTGTCTTCAGGTAGCTTTTGAATTTTTTTGATCTTCCTCCTTTAGCTCTTTCAATTTTTATGATAGGGTGTCAATTTTGCATCTCTCCACTCTTCTCATGTGGGCACTTATTGCTATATATTTTCCCCTACAGAATGCTTTAAATGTGTCCCAGAGATTCTGGTATGTTGTGTCTTCATTCTTGTTGGTTTTGAATAACTTCTTTATCTCTGCTTTCATTTCATTGTTTATCCAATCAACATTCAAGAGCCAGTTGTTCAGTTTCCATGAAGCTCTGCGGTTCTTTTTTTTTTTTTTTTTTTTTTTTTTTTATTGCATTATAGGTTTGGGGGTACATGTGCAGAACGAGCAAGATAGTTGCATAGGTACACACATGGCAGTGTGCTTTGCTGCTTTCCTCCCCTTCACCCACACTTGGTATTCATCCCCAGGCTATCCCCCCCAGCCCCCCCCTGCTGTCCCTCCCCCATTCCCCCCAACAGTCCCCAGTGTATAGTAGACCGCCTCTCTGTGTCCACATGTTCTCATTTTTCTCACCCACCTATGAGCGAGTATATGCGGTATTTCTTTTTCTGTTCTTGTGTCAGTTTGCTGAGAATGATGTTCTCCAGATTCATCCATGTCCCTACAAAGGACACAAACTCATCATTTTTGATTGCTGCATAATATTCCATGGTGTATATGTGCCACATTTTCCCAGTCCAGTCTATCATCGTTGGGCATTTGGGTTGGTTCCAGGTCTTTGCTATTGTAAACAGTGCTGCAATGAACATTCGTGTGCATGTGTCCTTATAGTAGAACGATTTATAATCCTTTGGATAGATACCCAGTAATGGGATTGCTGGGTCAAATGGAATTTCTATTTCTAGGTCCCTGAGGAATCGCCACACTGTCTTCCACAATGGTTGAACTAATTTACACTCCCACCAACAGTGTAAGAGTGTTCCTATTTCTCCACATCCTCTCCAGCATCTGCTGTCTCCAGATTTTTTAATGATCGCCATTCTAACTGGTGTGAGATGGTATCTCAATGTGGTTTTGATTTGCATCTCTCTAATGACCAATGACGATGAGCACTTTTTCATATGTTTGCTGGCCTCATGTATGTCTGCTTTCGTAAAGTTTCTGTTCATATCCTTTGCCCATTTTTGAATGGGCTTGTTTGTTTTTTTCCTGTAAATCTGTTGGGAAAAAATCTTTGCAGTTTACGCATCCGACAAAGGGCTGATATCCAGAATTTACAAAGAACTCAAACAGATTTACAGGAAAAAAGCTCTGCGGTTCTGAGTTAGTTTCTGAATTCTGAGTTCTAACTTGATTGCACTATTTTCTGAGAGACTGTTTGTTATGATTTCAGTTGTTTTCCATTTGCTGAGGAGTTCTTTACTTCCAAATATGTGGTCAATTTTGGATTAGGTGTGATGTGGAGCTGAGAAAAATGTATATTCTGTGGATTTAGGATGGCGATTTCTGTAAATGTCTATCAGGTTTGCTTGTTCTAGTTCTGAGTTCAAGCCCTGGAATCCTTGTAATTTTCTGTCTGCTTAATTGGTCTGATATTAACAGTGGAGTGTTAAAGTCTCCCACTACTATTATGTGGGAATCTAAGTCTCTTTGTAAGTCTTTAAGAACTTGCCTTATATATCTGGGTGCTCCTGTATTGGGTCCATATATATTTAGGATCGGTAGCTCTTCTTGATGTATCTATACTTTTACCATTATGTAGTGACCTTCTTTGTCTCTTTTGATCTTTGTTGCTTTAAAGTCTATTTTAACAGAGATGAGAATTGCAACTCCTTTTTTTTTTTTTTTTGCTCTCCATTTGCTTGGTAAATCTTCCTCCATCCCTTTATTTTTAGCTTTTCTGAATCTTTGCATGTGAGATGGGTTTCCTTGATACAGCACACCAATGGGTTTTGGTATTCTATCCAATTTTTTAGTCTGTGTCTTTTGATTGGTGCATTTAGCTCATTTACATTTAGGGTTAATATTGTTATGTGTGTGTTTGATACCACCATTTTGATGCTATCCAGCTGTTTTGTCCCTTGGTTGATGCAGATACTTTATTTTGTTGATGCTCTTTAGCATTTTGTATGTTTTCAGAATCGCTGGTACTGGTTGTTCCTTTCTATGTGTAGTGCCTATTTCAGGAGCTCTGGCAAAGCAGGCCTGGTGGGGACAAAAATCTCTGAGTTCTTGTTGGCAAAATATTTTATTCTTCCTTCACTTATGAAGCTCAGTTTGGCTGGATATGAAATTCTGGGATGAAAGTTCTTTCCATTAAGAATGTTGAATATTGGCCCCCACTGTCTTCTGGCTTGTAGAGTTTCTGCAGAGAGATCTGAGGTGAGCCTGATGGGCTTCCCTTTGTGGGTGACCGGACCTTTCTCTCTGGCTGCCCTTAGTATTTTCTCCTTCATTTCAATCCTGGTGAATCTGACGATTATGTGCCTTGGGGTTGCTCTTCTTGCGGAGTATCTTTGTGGTGTTCTCTGTATTTCCTGGAGTTGAGTATTGGCCTGCCTTGTTAGGTTGGGGAAATTTTCCTGGATAATATCCTGAAGAGCGGTTTCCAGCTTGGATTTATTCTGTTCATCACATTCTGGTACACCTATTAAAGGTAGGTTAGGTCTCTTCACATAGTCCCACATTTCTTGGAGATTTTGTTTATTCCTCTTTGCGCTTTTTTCTCTAATTTTGGTTTCTGTTTTTATTTTATTGAGTTGACCTTCAACTTCTGATACTGTTTCTTCTGCCTGGTCAATTCGGCTGTTGAAACTTGTGCATGCTTCGCGAAGTTCTCATGTTGTGTTTTTCAGCTCCTTCAATTCATTTATATTCCTCTCTAAGTTGTCCATTCTTGTTATCATTTCCTGAAATCTTTTATTATTTTTTTTCAAGGTTCTTTGTTTCTTTGCATTGCTTTAAAACATGTTCTTTTAGCTCACTGAAATTTCTTATTATCCACCTTCTGAAGTCAGATTCTGTCATTTCATCACTCTCATTCTCCTTCCAGGTTTGTTCCCTTGCTGGTGAGGAGTTTTGGTCCTTTTTAAGAGGTGAGGTGTTTTGGTTTCGGGTGTTTTTCTCCTTTTTGCGCTGGTTTCTTTCCATCTTTGTGGATTTATTCACTTGTCGTCTTAGTAGTTGTTGACTTTCAATTGGGTCTCTGAGTGGATGCCCAGATTGTTGATGACAAAGTCTTTCTGTTATTTAGTTTTCCTTCTAACGGTTTAGCCCCTCTGCTGTACGAGTGCTGAGGTCCACTCCAGGCTCTGCTTGTCTGGGGTACACCTGTAGCAGCTGCGGAACAGTGAGGGATGCTACCAGTTTCTTCTTCTGCTATCTTTGACCCAGAATGATGCCCGCCAAATATCAGTCTGATTAGTCCTTTATTAAGGTGGATCTTTGGATATACAGGGGTCACAGAGCTGCTTGAGGAGATTGTCTGTACTTTATAGGAGGTTCAGTGCTGAGCTTTGAGCTTTGCTGTTCATTCAGTGTTGCTGGGTGAATGTGTCTGCTGCAACAGAACTTATAAAATCCCGCCCCCCCCTTTTTTTCTCAGATGCTCTGTCTCAGGAAGGTGGGACTTCCTTTATGAGCATCTGTTGCACTGTCCTGCCCAGCAAGGAGGCAGTCTATTCACTATTTGCCAGCAGGGTCTCTGCCCTGCTAGCGTGGTTCTGCCCTGCTGCCACGTGGCTCCATTCTACTGTGGGTCACTGTGCCCTGTTGGTGGCATCTGTTTGTTATGGCTGGTTGCCTCAGCAACAGCAGCCTGTGTCAGCAGTGGGCAGTACCTCAGTAGGGGTGGATTGTGTCCATAGTGGCGGATGCCCCTCCCCCACCGAGCTTCACTGTTTGGATTCAGCTGAGCCCAAAGCAAAACTCTCAACCCCGAATTACTGCGCTGCTTTTCCTTGTGAGAGTGGGACCTGCCGAGCCCGATCACCTGGCTCCCTGCCACAGAGTCCCTCCTCTCTCTCTCTCTCTCTTTTTCTTTACAAATTGAATAGTTGACTCTATCACAGGCGCCCCAGTCGCCTGCTGATTGGCCACTGGGATCCATGCGATCTCCTGTGTGGTGGCCCACTGCACTGGAACAAATCGCTCTTCCCAGGAATCTCCTGGTCTGGCTCACCATCCAAGTCCCGTTCAATCAAATGGAAATGTTAATCTGCTCTCCCAAAACTCAGATTGCCGGTTTAAAAGGGCACCAAGACCAGAGAGCTTTGTGCTGGCTGCCATGGCGTAGGGGCAGGGTGGCAACCAAAACGGCCAGGCAAGCAGGCTGCGCTGCTCTCCAGTGTCTGTCCTAAACATGAGAATTGGCCAGTCCTGTGGGCTCCAGAAGTCCGTCTGAAAATGCAGTTAGGACTCAGCCTCTGTGCCTTCACTGAGAGCAGCAATCCTGAGTTGTTTCTATGGTGGCATCTTTTAATGGATCCTTCAGAATTCTATTATATACAGCCACTTCTTCAGAGACTAACTAAATAATGCACACCTGGGGAATACTCTGGAGATTATTTGATATGACCGTTCACCCAGTGACTCAGTGAAAATTGCACAGCTGAGAAGTAGTCAAGAGGATAGAGTCATGAGTCTATTTTATGTGGTAACTCATTCAGAAACTCACTGAAGAATACCCAACTTGGAAATAGTTAGAGTCCAGATCATATGGCCACTCAATCAAAGCATTACCAAATAATGCACAATGCAGCAATAGTAAGGAGTCTATTTTATGTGGCATCCGATTGAGAGATTCAGTGCATAATAAACAGCTGTGGAGTAGTCAGGACCCTATTTAAAATAGCCCAAATTACGCAGCTACATGAATGATACACACATGTGTGATAGGAGACTCTTTCATATGGACACTCATAAAGCACCTCTTTGAATATTGCACATTTGCAGAATAATCACTATTCTATTTTATATGGTGATTCATTTGGAGAATCAAAAATTATGCACAGCTGTGGAATAAAATCGGGTCTATTACATAAGGCCATGCTTTCAGTGTTTCAGTGAATAATATGTATATCTGATAAGTCAGGAATTTCTTTCACATGGCCACTTCTTCAGGGACACAGTGCATAATACTCCCCTCAGAAATAGTCAAGGGTCTACTTCAAAAAAGTAAACATTCAGAGTCTCTGTAAGTAAGGCACACATTGGCAATACAAAAGAGTCTCTTTTCTATGCTCACTTAGTCATAGTTTCATTCAGTAATACACACCTGGGAAAGAGTTAAGTGTCTACTTCATGTAGCCATTAATTTAGAGCCTCAGTGAAAAATTCACACCATAGTAATTGTTGAGAATTTTTTATATGGCCACTCACTATGTAACTCCCTAAATGATACACACCTGCGGAATCCTCTGGATTCTATTTCATACTACCACACATTTAGAACCTTATTGAGTAACTCACAATAAAGCAATAGTCAAGTGTCTTTTCTTTCTGGCCTCTCATTCAAAGTTTCAGTGAATAATAAACTCCTATGGAGTAATCAGCGCACTAAGATACCCACGATTTAAGTGATTTCCTGAGTGATACACACCTGGGTGATACTCAGGATTTTAGTTCCTATGAACTCTAATTCTGGGAATGGCTGTGAAATACACAATTGGGGGAGTGTCAGGAGTCTATTTCGTATAGACACTAATACAGAACCTGTTTGAATAAAGAACACATAGAGAATAATCAGGAGTCTATGTCATATGGCTACTCATTCAGACAAACAGTGAATAATGCACATGTGCAGTAATGAGAAGTCTGTTTCATATTGCGGTTCTTTCACAGCCTCACTGAATATTACACACTTCTGATATAGTCTGGAGTCTATTGTTTATGGCCACTCATTAGAAGAATCATTGAATAATGCACAGCTGTGGAATAGTCAGAAGTCTCTATACTATGGCCTCTCATTGAGAGCTTCACTAAATGTACACACCTAAGAAAATAGTCAGAATTTACTTATATACACTCATTTTGAGTCTCATTCAATAACGCACACCTGTGTAATAGTAAGGAGACTCTTTTATGTGGCATCTCATTCGGCCTGCCACTGAATAATGTGGTGTAGTCAAGGAGTTTATTTCATGTAGACACCTTTTCAGAGCCTCAGTGAATAAGACAAACCCTTGCTTTAGAAAGGCATCTAATTAATATGGCCACATCTTGTAAGCCTCACTGAATAATACACACCTGGAGAATAATTTGGAGTCTATTCTCAATGGACATTCAATCAGAGCCTCGGTGAATAATGCACAACCTTGGGGTAGCCAAGAGTCTATTTCATTTGGACATGCATTCAATGCCTCAGTGGAAAATATGCACGTGTGGATTAGTCAGGATTTTATTTCATATGGCCACTGACTTAAAATTTCAGTGAATAATGCACAAAGGTAAAGCAATCAGCAGTCTTTTTCTTAGAGCCATTCATAAAGACATTCACTGAATAATACAAATATTTAAGATAGAGAGAATCCTGTTTCATATGGTCACACAATCAGAGCCTCACTGAGTAACACACACCTGGGGAAGCGTTAGGGGTCTACTTTATACAGCCTCTCATTTACAGCCTCAGCAAACAATGCACACGCGTGGAATAGACACTAGTCTATTTTATATGGCCACAAAATCAAAGCCTGAGTGAGTAATACACAACTTTAGAATAGTCACTAGTCTATCCAATGTGCCCAAATATTCAAAGTCAGATTCAATAATACACACTTGTGGACTAGTCCAAAAATAATTTATATGGACAAAGTTTTAGAGCCTCAGTGAATAATACATACCTCGGGGATACTCAGGACACTATTACATATTGCATTTATTTCAGAGATTCATTGAATAAGGAACACCTGTATTGTAATCAAAATTTTATTTCGTATAGCCACATATTCAGAACCAAACTGAATGACATACACCTTGGGGAAATTCAGGATTCTATTTCGTATAGCCACTCATTTAGATACCGAATGTGAAAACGCACACCTGCGGAGTATTCAGGAGTCTCTGTTTTATGGCCACTCATTCAGAGCCTCACAGAATAATACAGAATTATGGAAAATCAGGAGTGTATTTTACATGGCCAATTATTCAGAACATCATTGAAAAATCATATATCTGGAAAATATTCAGGCTTCTATTATTTATAGACTCTTATTCAGAGACTCACTGAATAATGTACACCTGGGGAATAGTCTGTAGACTATTTAATATGACCTTTCACCCAGTGACTCTGTGAAAAATGCACAGCTGAGAAATCGTCAAGAGGATGGAGTCATGAGTCTATTTTCTGTGGTACCGTGTTTAGAAACTCATTGAAGAATAACCAACTTGGAAATAGTCACAGTCCAGGTCATATGGCCACTCAATCAAAGCATTACCGAATAAGGCACAATGGGGCAACAGTAAGGAGTCTATTCCATATGGCCTCTCATTGAGAGCTTCAGTGCATAATAAACAGCTGTGGAGTAGTCACGACCCTATTTAAAGTAACCCCAAATTACGCAGCTATGGGAATAATACACACATGTGTGATTATCAGGAGACTCTTTGATATGGACACTCATACAGTACCTCTTCGAATACTGCACATTTGGGGAATAATCACTAGTCTATTTCATATGGTGATTCGTTCAGAGAGTCAAAAAATAACGCACAGCTATGGAGTAAAATGGGGTCTATTACATAAGGCCACTCTTTCAGTGTTTCAGTGAATAATATGAATATCTGATAAGTCGGGAATCTCTTTCACATGGTTACTATTTCAGGACCTCAGGGCATAATACTACCCTCAAGAATAGTCAAGGGTCTACTTAAAATAAGTACACATTCAGAGTCCCTGTAAGTAATGCACACGTGGGCAATACACACGAGTCTCTTTTCTATGCCCACTTAGTCAGAGTCTCATTCAATAATACACACCTGGGGAAGAGTTAGGAGTCTTCTTCATGGAGCCACTCATTTAGAGCCTCAGTGAATAATTCACCCCAGAGTAATAGTTGAGCATTTGTTATATGGCCACTGACTATGTGCCTCCCTGAATGATACACACCTGGGGAATCCTCAGGATTCTATTTCATACTACCACACATTTAGAACCTTATTGAATAATTAACATTGGACAATAGTCGGGTTTATATTTTTCCTTGCCTCTCATTCAAATTTTAGTGAATAATAAACTTCTATGGAGTAATCAGGACACTGTTTAAGATAGCCAGGAATAAAGTGCCTTCCTGAGTGATATACACCTGGGTGATAGTCAGGAGTTTATTTCATATGAACTCTAATTCTGGGTATTGCTGTGTAATACACAACTGGGGGAGTGTCAGGAGACTATTTGGTATGGACACTCATACACATCTTGTTTGAATAATGCACACATGGAGAATAATCAGGAGTCTATGTCATACGGCTACTCATTTAGACAAACAGTAAATAAAACACATGTGGAGTAATGAGAAGTCTGTTTCATATGGCCGTTCTTTCACAAACTCACTGAATATTACACAATTGGGATATCGTCTGGAGTCTATTGTTTATGTCCACTAATTCAGAGAATCACTGAATAATGCACACCTGCAGAATGGTAAGAAGTCTTTATCCTGTGGCCTCTCATTGAGAGCCCCACCAAATGTACACACCTAGAGAAATAGTCAGGATTTACTTATATCCCCTCATTTAGAGTCTCACTCAATAATGCACACCTGTGAAATAGTAAGGAGACTTTTCCATGTGGCCTCTCATTCGGAGTGTCACTGAATAATGTGGTGTACTCAAGGAGTCTATTTCATGTAGACACTGTTTCACAGCCTCAGTGAATAAGAGAATCCCTTTCTATGGAAAGGCATCTAATTAATATGGCCACATCTTGTGAGCCTCACTGAATAATACACACCTGGAGATTAATTTGGAGTCTATTCACGATGGATCTTCATTCAGAGACTCGGTGAATACTGAACACCTGTGGGGTAGCCAGGAGTCTATTTCAGTTGGACACTCATTCATAGCCTCAGTGGATAATATTCACGTGTTGATTAGTCAGGATTCCATTTCATATGGCCACTGACTTGTAATTTCTGTGAATAATGCACAAATGTAAAGTACTCAGCAGTGTTTTTCATAGAGCCACTCATTCAGAATTTCACTGAATAATACAAATATTTAAGACAGAAAGAATCCGGTTTCATATGGTCACACAATGAGAGCCTCACTGAGTAACACACACCTGGGGAAGCGTTAGGAGTCTACTTTATACAGCCTCTCATTTGCGGCCTCAGCAAACAATGCACACGCGTGGAATAGACACTAGTCTATTTTATATGGCCACAAAATCAAAGCCTGAGTTAGTAATACACAACTTTAGAATAGTCACTAGTCTATTCAATGTGCCCAAATATTCAAAGTCAGATTCTATAATACACACCCGTGGACTAGTCCACAAAGAATTTATATGGACAAAATTTTAGAGCCTCAGTGAATAATACATACCTCGGGGATACTCAGGACCCTATTACATATGGCATTTATTTCAGAGATTCATTGAATAAGAAACACCTGTATTATTGTAGTCAAAATTCTATTTCGTATAGCCACATATTAAGAACCTAACTGAATGACATACATCTTGGGGAAATTCAGGATTCTATTTTGTATAGCCATTCATTTAGATACCGAATGTGAAAACGCACACCTGCAGAGTATTCAGGAGTCTCTGTCTTATGGCCACTCATTCAGAGCTTCACAGAATAATACAGAACTATCATATGTGTAATAGTCAGGAGACTCTTTGATATGGACACTCATACAGCACCTCTTCGATTACTGCACATTTGGGGAATAGTCACTAGTCTATTTTGTATGGTGATTCGTTTGGAGAGTCAAAAAATAACGCACAGATATGGAGTAAAAAGGGGTCTATTACATTAGGCCACTCTTTCAGTGTTTCAGTGAATAATATGAATGTCAAATAAGTCAGGAATCTCTTTCACATGGCCACCCGTTCAGGGCCTCAGTGCATAATACTGCCCTCAGAAATAGTCAAGGGTCTACTTAAAATAAGTATACATTCAGAGTCCCTGTATGTAATGCACATGTGGGCAATACACAAGAGTCTATTTTCTATGCCCATTTAGTCAGAGTCTCATTCAATACACACCTGGGTAAGAATTAAGAGTCTTCTTCATGGAGCCACTCATTTAGAGCCTCAGTGAATAATTCACACCGGAGTAATAGTCAAGCATTTGTTGTTTGTATGGCCACTCACTATGTGCCTCCCTGAATGACACATACCTGGGGAATCCTCAGGATTCTATTTTATACTACCACACATTTAGAACCTTATTGAATAATTAACATTGGAACAATAGTCGGGTTTATATTTTTTCTTGCCTTGCATTCAAATTTCAGTGAATAATAAACTTCTATGGAGTAATCAGGACACTGTTTAAGATAGCCAGGAATTAAGTGCCTTCCTGAGTGATACACACCTGGGTGATAGTGAGGAGTTTATTTCATATGAACTCTAATTCTGGGTATTGCTGAGTAATACACAACTGGGGGAGTGTCGGGAGGCTATTTGTTATGGACACTCATACACACCTTGTTTGAATAATGCACACATGGAGAATAATCAGGAGTCTATGTCACATGGCTACTCATTCAGACAAATAGTAAATAAAGCACATGTGGAGTAAAGAGAAGTCTGTTTCATATGGCCGTTCTTTCACAACCTCACTGAAGATTACACACTTGTGATATCATCTGGAGTCTATTTTTTATGGCCACTAATTCAGAGAATTACTGAATAATGCACACCTACGGAATGGTAGGGAGTCTTTATCCTATGGCCTCTCATTGAGAGCCTCACTAAATGTACACACCTGGAAAAGAAGGCAGGATTTACTTATATCTTCTCATTTAGAGTCTCACTCAATAATGTACACCTGTGGAATAGTAAGGAGGCTTTTTCATGTGGCCTCTAATTCGGCCTGTCACTGAATAATGTGGTGTAGTCAAGGAGTTTATTTCATGTAGACACATTTTCAGAGCCTCCGCGAATAAGAGAAACCCTTGTTATAGAAAGGCATCTAATTAATATGGCCACAACTTGTAAGCCTCACTGAATAATAAACACCTGCAGAATAATTTGGAGTCTATTCTCAATGAACATTCAATCAGAGCCTCGGTGAATAATGCACACCCGTGGGGTAGCCAGGAGTCCTTTGGGCACGCATTCATAGCCTTAGTGGATAATATGCACGTGTGGATTAGTCAGGATTTTATTTCATATGGCCACTGACTTGTAATTTCAGTGAACAATGCACAAATGTAAAGTACTCAGCAGCCTTTTTCATAGACCACTCATTCAGAGTTTCACTGAAAAATACAAATATTTAAGATAGACAGAATCCTGTTTCATATGGTCACACAATCGGAGCCTCACTGAGTAACACACACCTGGGGAAGCGTTAGGGGTCTACTTTATACAGCCTCTCATTTACACCCTCAGCAGATAATGCACAGTTATGGAATAGACACTAGTCTTCTTTATATGGCCACAGAATCAAAGCCTGAGTGAGTAATACACAACTTTAGAATAGTCAGTAGTCTATTCCATGTGCCCAAATATTCAAAGTCAGATTCAGTAATACACACCTGTGGACTATTCCAAAAATAATTTTATATGGCCAAAGTTTTAGAGCCTCAGTGAATAATACATACCTCGGGTATACTCAGGACGCTATTACATATGGCATCTATTTCAGAGATTCATTGAATAAGGAACACCTGTATTGTACTCAGAATTCTATTTCGTATAGCCACATATTCAGAACCTAACTGAATGACATACACTTTGGGGAAAGTCAGGATTCTATTTCGTATAGCCACATATTCAGAAACTAACTGAATAACATACAGCTTCCGGAAAGTCAGGATTCTATTTCGTATAGCCACTCATTTAGATACCGAATGTAAAAACGCACTTTTGCGAAGTATTCAAAAGTCCCTGTTTTATGGCCACTCTTTCAGAGCCTCACAGAATAATATAGAACTATGGAAATTCAGGAGTGTATTTTACATGGCCACTTATTCAGAACATTATTGAAGAATCATATATATCTGGATAATACTCACCATTCTATTATATATAGCCACTTATTCAGAGACTCACTGAATAATGCACACCTGTTAAATAGTCTGGAGACTATTTTATATGACCATTCACCCAGTGACTCAGTGAAACATCCAGAGCTGAGAAATAGTCAAGAGTATAGAGACATGATTCTATTTTCTGTGGTAACTCGTTCAGAATCTCAATGAAGAATACAGACCTTGGAAATAGGCAGAGTCAAGGTCATAGGGCCACTCAATCAAAGCATTACCGAAAAATGAACAATGGGGCAATAGTAATAAGTCTATTTCATATGGCCTTTCATATGGCTGAGGTGATGGGGTATTCTAGGTATACTATCATGTCGTCTGCAAATAAAGACAATTTGGCTTCCAACTTTCCTATTCGAATACCCTGTATTTCTTTTTCTTTCCTGATTGCTCTGGCTAGAACTTTCAGTACTATGTTGAACAGGAGTGGTGAGAGATGGCATCCTTGTCTAGTGCCGGATTTCAAATGGAATGCTTTCAGTTTTTGCCCATTAAGAATGATATTGGCTGTTGGTTTGTCATAAATAGCTTTTATTACTTTCAAATATGTTCCATGAATACTGAGTTTATTGAGTTTTTTGCATAAAGCGCTGTTGAATTTTGTCAAATGCCTTCTCTGCATCAATTGAGATAATCATGTGGTTTTTGTTTTTCGTTCTGTTAATGTGGTGAGTGACGTTTATAGACTTGTGTATGTTGAACCAGCCTTGCATGCCTGGGATGAATCTTACTTGATCATGATGGATAAGATTTTTAATGTGCTGTTGCAATCGGTATGCCAGTATTTTATTGAAGAGTTTACCTCTATGTTCATCATGGATATTGGCCTGAAGTTTTCTTTTCTTGTTGAGTCTCTGCCGGGTTTTGGTATCAGGATGATATTGGTCTCATAAAATGATTTGGGAAGGGTTCCCTCTTTTTGGATTATTTGAAAGAGTTGCAGAGGTAATGCTACCAGCTCCTCTTTGTGTGTCTGGTAGAATTCGGCTGTGAACCCATCTGGACCAGGGCTTTTTTTGTGTGGTAGGCTCTTAGTTGCTCCCTCGACTTCAGACCTTGTTATTGGACTATTTATAGTTTTGGCTTTCTCGTGGTTTAGGCTTTGGAGGACACAGGTTTCCAGAAATTTATCCATTTCTTCCTGGTTTACCAGTTTCTGGGCATAGAGTTGTTTGTAATATTCTCTGATGATGGTTTGAATTTCTGTGGAATCTGGTGATTTCCCCTTTATCGTTTTTTATTGCATCTATTTGGTTGTTATCTCTCCTTTTTTCCATCAGTCTGGCTAGTGGTATATTTTGTTGATCTTTTCGAAAAACCAGCTCTTGGATTTATTGATTTTGTGAAGGTTTTTCTTGTCTCTATCTCCTTCAGTTCTGATCTGATGTTAGTTATTTCTTGTCTTCGGCTAGGTTTTGAATTTTCTTGATCTTTCTCCTCTAGCTCTTTCAATGTTGACGATAGGGTGTCAATTTTGGATGTCTCCACTCTTCTCATGTGGGCACTTATTGCTATATATTTTCTTCTACAGACTGCTTTAAATGTGTCCCAGAGATTCTGGTATATTGTGTCTTCGTCCTCGTTGGTTTCGAAGAACTTCTTTATTTCTGCCTTCATTTCATTGTTTATCCAATCAACATTCAAGAGCCAGTTGTTCAGTTTCCATGAAGCTGTGCGGTTCTGAGTTACTTTCTGAATTCTGAGTTCTAACTTGATTGCATTATGGTCTGAGAGACTGTTGGTTATGATTTCAGTTGGTTTGCGTTTGCTGAGGAGTGCTTTACCTCCAATTATGTGGTCAATTTTGGAGTAGGTGTGATGTGGTGCTGAGAAGAATGTATATTCTGTGGATTTGGGATGGAGAGTTCTGTAAATGTCTATCAGGTTTGCTTGTTCCAGGTCTGAGTTGAAGCCCTGGATATCCTTGTTAATTTTCTGTCTGATTGATGTGTCTGCTATTGACAGTGGAGTGTTAAAGTCTCCCACTATTATACTGTGGGAGTTTAAGTCTCTTTGTAAGTCGTTAAGAACTTGCCTTATATATCTGGGTGCTTCTGTATTGGGTCCATATATATTTAGGATCGTTAGCTCTTCTTGAAGTATCGATCCTTTTACTATTATGTAATGACCTTTTTTGTCTTTTTTTGATATTTGTTGCTTTAAATTCTATTTTATCAGAGATGAGAATTGCAACTCCTGCTTCTTTTTGTTCTCCATTCGCTTGGTAAATACTCCTCCATCCCTTTATTTTGAGCCTTTGTGAATCTTTGCATGTGAGATGGGTTTCCTTGATACAGCACACCGATGGGTTTTGGTTTTTAATCCAATTTGCCAGTCTGTGTCTTTTAATTTGTGCATTTAGCCCATTTACATTTAGTGTTAATATTGTTATGTGTGAGTTAGATACTGCCCTTTTGATGCTAGCTGGCTGTTTTGTTTCTTGGTTGATGCAGATTCTTCATTTTTTTGATGCTCTTCAGCATTTGGTATGTTGTTGAACTGGTTCTTCCTTTCTATGTGTAGTGCCTCTTTCAGGAGCTCTTGTAAAGCAGACCTGGTGGGGACAAAATCTCTGAGGTCTTATTTGTTGGCAAAAGATTTTATTCTTTCTTCACTTATGAAGCTCAGTTTTGCTGTATATGAAATTCTGGGTTGAAAGTTCTTTTCCTTAAGGATGTTGAATATTGGTCCCCACTCTCTTCTGGCTTGTAGACTTTCTGCCGAGAGATCTGCTGTGAGTCTGATGGGCTTCCCTTTGTGGGTGACCCGACCCTTCTCTCTGGCTGCCCTTAGTATTTTCTCCTTCATTTCAACCCAGGCAAATCTGATGATTATATGCCTTGGGGTTGCTCTTCTTGCAGAATATCTTTGTGGTGTTCTCTGTATTTCCTGAAGTTGAGTACTGGCCTGCCTTGCTATGTTGGTGAAATTTTGGTGGATAATATCGTGAAGAGTGTTTTCCATCTTGGATTTATTCACTTCGTCACATTCTGGTACACCTATCAAATGTAGGTTAGGTCTCTTCACATAGTCCCACATTTCTTGGAGATTTTGTTCATTACTCTTTGCGCTTTTTTCTCTAATCTTGGTTTTTCTTTTTATTTCATTGAGTTGATCTTTGAATTCTGATATTCTTTGTTCTTCCTGGTCAATTCGGCTGTTAAAACTTGTGCATGCTTCATGAAGTTTTCGTGTTGTTTTTCAGCTCCTTCAATTCACTCATATTCCTCTCTAAGTTGTCCATTCTTGTTATCATTTCCTCGAATCTTTTTTCAAGTCTTTATTCAAGGTTCTTAGCTTCTTTGCATTGATTTAGAACATGTTTTTTTAGCTCACTGAAGTTTCTCATTATTCACCTTCTGAAGTCTTATTCCATCATTTCATCACAGTCATTCCTTGTCCAGCTTTGTTCCCTTGTTGGTGATGAGTTTTGGTCCTTTGTAGGAGGTGAGTTGTTTTGGTTTTGGGTGTTTTCCTCCTTTTTGCGCTGGTTTGTTCCCATCTTTATGGATTTATCCACCTGTCGTCTTAGTAGTTGCTGTTTTTTCAATTGGGTCTCTGAGTGGATGCCTAGATTGTTGATAATGAAGTATTTCTGTTACTTAGTTTTCCGTTTAACGGTTTAGCTGCTCTGCTGTACAAGTGCTGAGGTCCACTCCAGGCCCTGCTTGTCTGGGGTACACCTGTAGCAGCTGTGGAATAGTGAGGGATGCTACCAGTTTTTTCTTCTGCTATCTTTGTCTCAGAATGATGCCCATCAAATGTCTGTCTGATTGGAACTTTTTTGAGGTGGTTCTTTTGATATAGTGGGGTCAGGGGGCTTCTTGAGGAGACGGTCTGTACTTTATAGGAGCTCCAGTGCTGATATTTGAGCTCCGTTGTTAATTCAAGGTTGCTGGGTGAATGTGTTGGTGTCTTCTGCAGCAGAACTTATAAACCCCCCCTTTTTTTCTCAGATGCTCTGTCTCAGGGAGTTGGGGCTTTCTTTATGAGTATCTGTTGCACTGTCCTGCCCAGCTAGGAGGCAGTCTATACACTATTTGCCTGCTGAAGATCATACCTGCTAGCTGCCAGGGGGCTCCATTCTGCTGTGGTGTGCTCCGCCCTTTTGGCAACATCTCTCTGTTATGGCTGGTTGCCTCAGCAGCCGCAGGCTGTGTCAACAGTTGGCGGTACCTCAGTAGGGGTGGATTTCATCCGTAGTGTCAGACGCCCCTCCCCCACTGAGCTGCACTGTTTTGGATTCAGCTGACCCAGCAGCAAAACTCTCAAACAGGAGCGCCTCCAATCGCCACGCTGCTTGTTTCCGTGAGTGTCGGACCCACGGAGCCTAATCACCTCGCTCCTGCCTCAGAGTCCCTCCTCTCTCTCTCTCTTTTCATTCCAAATTGAATGGTTGACTCTCTCACAGGCCCCCCAGTCGCCTACTGATTGGCCACTGGAATCCATGCGATCTCAACTGAGGAAGCCCACTGCACCGGCACAAATCAATCTTCCCAGGTATCTCCTGGTTTGGCTCACCATCCAAGTCCCACTCTGCTCCCTGGTGTCTCTCCTACACCTTGGAATTTCACCGTTCTGTGGGCAACAAAGACCCGTCTAAAAATGCGGCTAGGACTCATCCTCTGCCCCTTCACTGAGAGCTGCAAACCTGAGTTGTTTGTGTGGTGCCATCTTGGAAAATCCCTCGGTCAGGAGTCTATATCTTATGGCCTATCATTGAGAGCTACAGGAGATAATAAACAGCGGTGAGGTAGTCAGGACCCTGTTTAAGGTAGCTGCAAATTAGGCAGCTATGTGACTGATAAACACATGTGTGATATTCAGGACATTCTTTGATATGGAAACTCATACAGCACCTTTTTGAATACTGCACATTTGGAAAATAATCACAAGTCTATTTCATATGGTGATTCGTTTGGTGAGTGAAAAAATAACGCACACCTGTGGAGTAAAATGAGGTGTATTACATAAGTGCACTCTGTCAGGGTTTCAGTGAATAATATGTATATCTGATAAGTCAGGAATCTCTTTCACATGTTTACTCGTTCAGGGCCTCAGTGCATAATAATACATTCAGAAACAGTCAAGGGTCTACTTAAAATAAGTACACATTCAGAATCTCTGTAAGTAATGTACACATGGGCAATAAACAAGAGTCTCTTTTCTATGTCCACTTAGTCAGAGCCTTATTCAGTAATATACACGTGGGAAAGAGTTAAGAGTCTACATCATGTAGCCATTCCTTCAGAACCTCAGTGAATAATTTACACCGGAGTAATAGTCAAGCATTTTTTATATGGCCGCTCACTATGTGCCTCCCTGAATGAAACACACCTGGGGAATCCTCGGAATTCTGTTTCATACTACCACATATTTAGAACCTTATTGAATAATTCACAATAGAGCAATAGTCAGGTGTCTATTCTTTCTGCCCTCTCCTTTAAAGTTTCAGTGAATAATAAACTTCTATGGAGTAATCACAGAACTGTTTAAGATAGCCAAAAATTAAGTGCTTTCCCGAGATATACACACCTGTGTGATAGTCATGAGTTTATTTAATATGAACTCTAATTTTGAGTATTGCTGAGGAATACACAACTGCGTGAGTGTCAGGAGTCTAGTTGGTATAGACACTCGTACAGAACCTGTTTGAATAATTCACACATGGAAAATAATCAGGAGTCTATCTCTTATGACTACACATTCAAAAAAAAAAAAACAGTGAATAACACACATGTGGAGTAATGAGAAGTCTGTTTCATATGGCCGTTCTTTCACAGCCCCACTGAATATTGCACACTTGTAATATAGTGTGGAGTCTATTGTTTATGGCCACTCATTCAGAGAATCACTGAATAATGCCCACTTGTGGAATCGTTAGAAATCTCTATCCTATGGCCTCTCATTGAGAGCCTCACTAAATGTACACACCTGGGAAAATAGTCAGAATTTACTTATATCCCCTCATTTAGAGTCTCACTCAATAATGCACAACTGTGGAATAGTAAGGAGGCTTTTTCATGTGGCCTCTCATTCAGAGTTTCCCTGAGTAATGTGGAGTATTCAGGAGTCTATTTTATGTAGACACATTTTCGGAGCCTCAGTGAATAAGAGAGACCCTTACTATAGTAAGGCAACTAATTAATATGGCCACATCTTGTAAGCCTCACTGAATACTACACACCTGGAATAATTTGGAGTCTAATTGTGATGGACATTCATTCAGAGCCTCGGTTAGTAATGCACACCAGTGGAATAGCCAGGAGTCTATGTCATTTTGACACTCATTCATAGCCTCAGTGGATAATATGCACCTGTGAATTAGTCAGGATTTCATTTCATATGGACACTGACTCGTAATTGCAGTGAATAATGCACAAATTTAAAGTACTCAGCAGTCTATTTTTTAGAGCCACTCATTCAGAGATTCACTGAATAATACAAATATTTAAGATAGACAGAATCCTGTTTTGTATGGTCACACAATCAGAGCCTCACTGAGTAACACACACCTGGGGAAGCGTTAGGAGTCTACTTTATATAGACTCTCATTTGCAGCCTTAGTGAATAATGCACACGTGTGGAATAAACACTAATCTATTTTATATGGCTACAAAATCAAAGCTTGAGTGAGTAATACACAACTTAAGAATAGTCACTTTTCTATTCCATTTGCCCAATTATTGAAAATCAGAGTCAATAATACACACCTGTGGACAAGTCAAAAAAACAATTTCATAAGGCCAAAGTTTTAGAGACTCAGTGAATAATACATACCTGGGGAATACTCAGGACACTATTACATATGGCATCTATTTCAGAGATTCATTGAATAAGGAACATCTTTATTGTACTAAGAAATCTATTTCGTATAGCCACATATTCAGAACTTAACAGAATGACATACACCTAGAGAAAAGTCAGGATTCTATTTTATATAGCCTCATATTCAGAAACTAACTGAATAACATACACCTTGGAGAAATTCAGAATTCTATTTTGTATAGCCACTCACTTAGATATCAAATGTAAAAACGCACACCTTTGGAGTATTCAGGAGTCTCTGTTTTATGGTCACTCATTCAGAGCCTCACAGAATAATACAGAACTAGGAAATTCAGGAGTGTATTTTACATGGCCACTTATTCACAACCTCATTGAAGAATTATATATATCTGGAAAATACTCAGGATTCTATTATATATAGCCAATTATTCGGGGACTCACTGAATAATGCAAACCTTGGGAATAGTCTGGAGACTACTTGATATCCCTGTACACCCATTTACTCAGTGAAAAATGCACAGCTGAGAGTGTCAAGAGGATAAATTCATGAGTCCATTTTTTTTGTCATAATGCGTTCAGAAACTCACTGAAGATTATGCACCTTGGAAATAGTCAGGGTCCAGGTCATATGGCCACTCTATCAAAGCATTACCGAATAATGCACAATGGGGCAATAGTAAGGAGTCTATTTCATATGGCCTCTCATTGAGAGATTCAGTGCATAATAAACAGATGTTGACTAGTCAGGACCCTATTTAAGGTAGCCCCAAATTACTCAGCTACCTGAGTGATACACACATGTGTGATAGTCAGGAGACTATTTGATATGGACACATATAGGTCATCTCTTTGAATACTGCACATTTGAGGAATAATCACTAGTCTATTTCATATGGTGATTCCTTGGGAGAGTCAAAAAATAACGCACATTTGTGGAGTAAAATTGAGTCTATTACATAAGGGCACTCTTTAAATGTTACAGTGAATAATATGTATATCTGATAAGTCAGGAATCTTTTTCACATGGCCACTCGTTCAGGGCCTAAGTGCATAATACTCCCCTCTGAAATATTCAAGGGTCTACTTCAAATAAGTACACCTTCGTAGTCTCTGTAAGTAATACATACATGAGCAATACACATGTGTCTTTTTTCTATGCCCACTTAGTCAGACTCTCATTCAATATTACACACCTGGGGAAAGGTTAAGTGTCTACTTCGTGCAGACACTTATTTAGAGCCTTAGTGAAAACTTCACACCGGAGAAAAGTCGAGCGTTTTTTATATGGCCACACACTATGGGCCTCCCTGAATGATACACACCTGTGAAATCCTCAGGATTCTATTTCATACTACCACACCTTTAGAACGTTATTGAATAATTCACAGTCGTGCTATTGTCAGGTGTATATTCTTTCTGGATTCTCATTCAAAGTTTCAGTGAATAATAAACTTCTATGGAGTAATCAGGGCACTGTTTAAGATATCCACGAATTAAGTGCCTTCATGAGTGATACACACCTTGGTGATAGTCAGGAGTTTATTTCATATGAACTCTAATTCTTGGTATTGCAGAGTAATACAAAACTGGGGGACTGTCAGGAGTCTATTTGGTATGGACACTCATAACGGAACTGTTTGAATAATGCGCACATAAAGAATAATCAGGAGTCTATGTCATATGGCTACTCATTCAGACAAACAGTTAATAATGCACATGTGGATTAATGAGAAGTGTGATTTATATGGCCGTTCTTTCACAGCCTCACTGAATATTACACACTTGTGATATAGTCTGGATTCTATTGTTTATGGCCACTCATTTAGAGAATCACTGAATAATGCACACCTGCAGAATAGTCAGAAGTCTTTATCCTATGATCTCTGATTGAGAGCCTCACTAAATGTACACACTTGGGAAAATAGGATTTACTTATATCCCCTAATTTAGTGTGTCATGCAATAATGCAAACCTGTGGAAGGAGACTTTTTCATGTGGCCTCTCATTCGGAGTGTCACTGAATAATGTGGTGTAGTCAGGAATCTATTTCATGTAGACACATTTTCAGAGACTCAGTGAATAAGAGAGACCCTTGGTATAATAAGGCATCTAATTAATATGGCTGCATCTTGTAAGCCTCACTGAATAATACACACCTGGGGAATAATTTGTAGTCTATTTTCAATATATATACATTCAGAGCCTCGGTGAATAATGCACACCTGTGGGGTAGCCAGGAGTCTATTTTATTTAGACACTCATTCATAGTCTCAGTGGATAATATACAATTCTGGATTAGTCAGGATTTCATTTCATATGGCCGCTGACTCATAGTTTCTGTGAATAATTCACAAATGTACTCATCAGTCTATTTGATAGAGCTTCTCATTCAGAGATTCACTAAATAATACAAATATTTAAGATAGACAGAATCCTGTTTCATATGGTCACACAATCAGAGCCTCACTGAGTAACACACACCTGGGGAGGCATCAGGAGTGTACTTCATATAGCCTCTAATTTACAGCCTCAGCGAATAATGCACACATGTGGAATAGAGACTAGTCTATTTTATATGGTCCCAAAATCAAAGCCTGAGTGAGTAATACACAACTTTAGAATAGTGACGATCTTCCAAGCTGGCGTCATAAAGGTGACTCAGGATTGCAGCTCTCAGTGTAGGCACAGAGGGTGAGTCCTAGCCGCATTCTCGGACGGACTTTATTTGCCCACAGAATGTTGAAATTCCCAGGTGTGGGAGAGACACGGGACGCCTGCACATCCTGCTCGCATGGCCGGTTTGTCTGGCGCCACAGCGCAGCGTAACCTGGCACAAAACTCACTGGTCTCAGTGCCTGGTTAAAACGGCAATCTGAGATTTCGAAGGGCAGATTGGCATGTCCATCTGATTGAACGGGACTTGGACAATGAGCCTGACCAGTAGATTCCTGGGAAGCTTGATCTGAGCCAGTGCAGTGGGCAGCAGCATGGGAGATCACACGGATCCCAGGGCCTTATCAGCAGGCTACTGGTGTGCCAGTGAGAGAGTCAACCATTCAGCTTGGAAAAAGAAAGAGAGAGAGAGGATGGACTATAAGACAGGGAGCTGGGTGATTGGGCTCAGCGTGTCCCACCCTCATGGGGAGAAGCAGGGCGGCGAATGGAGGTGCTCAGAGCTGAGAGTTTTTACTGCCGGCACAGTTGAATCTAGGACGGTGCAGTCAAGTGGGGGAGGGTCGTCCACCACTACTTCCTACTGAAGTACGGCCCAGTGCTGATGCAGTCTGCCATTGCTGAGGCAATGCGCCATAACAGAGAGATTCCGTTAGCAGGGTGGAATTTTATATGGCCCCAAAATCAAAGCCTGAGTGAGTAATACACAACTTTAGAATAGTGACGATCTTCCAAGCTGACGTCATAAAGGTGACTCAGGATTGCAGCTCTCAGTGTAGGCACAGAGGGTGAGTCCTAGCCGCATTCTTGGACGGACTTTATTTGCCCACAGAATGTTGAAATTCCCAGGTGTGGGAGAGACACGGGAGAGACACAACAGCAGAACGGAGCCCTGCAGCAGCAGGTCAGACCTGTGCTAGTAGGGAAAAGCCTCGGTAGGCAAATAGTGAATAGACTACCTCCTAGCTGGGCTGGATAGTGCAGCAGATACTCATAAAGGAAACACCAACTCCCTGAGACACAGCATCTAAGGGGAGGAAAAAAAGTGAGGGTTTCATGAGATCTGTTTCAGCAGACATAAACACATTCTCCCAACAATGCTGAATGAACAATGAAGTCCACAGCTCAGCACTGGAGCTCCTATAAAGCACAGACCGTCCCCTCAAGCAGCTCCCTGACCCATGTATAACCAAAGAGTCAATCCAGAAAAGGACTAATCAGACCGACATTTCGTGGGCATCATTCTGGAACAAAAATAGCAGCAGAAGAAACTGGTAGCATCCCTCACTGTTCTGCAGCTGCTACAGGTGTACCCCAGAAAAACAGGGACTGGAGTGGACCTCAGCACTCATACAACAGAGGGGCTAGATCATTAAAAGGAAAACTAAGTAAAAGAAATACTTCATCATCAACAATCTGGGAATCCACTCAGAGACCAAATTGAAAAATCAGCAACTACTAAGACGACAGGTGGATAAATCCAAAAATATGGGAAGAAAACAGCGCAAAAAGGAGGAAAACACCCAAAACCAAAACACCTCAACTCCTACAAAGGACCAAAACTCCTCACCAGCAAGGGAACAAAGCCGGACAGAGAATGAGTGTGATGAAATGATGGAAACAGACATCAGAAAGTGGATAATGAGAAACTACAGTGAGCTAAAAGAACATGTTCTAAATCAGTGCAAAAAAACTAAGAATGTTGAAAAAAGATTTGAAAAACAATTAGAGAAAATGATAACAAGAATGGACAACGTAGAGAGGAATATGAATAAATTGAAGGAGCTGAAAAACACAACATGAGAACTTCACAAAGCATGCACAAGTTTCAACAGCCGAATTGACCGAGCAGAACAAAGAATATCAAAAGTCGAAGATCAAATCAATGAAATAAAATGAGAAACCATTGTGGAAGATAGTGTGGCGATTCCTCAGGGACCTAGAAATAGAAATTCCATTTGACCCAGCAATCCCATTACTGGGTATCTATCCAAAGGATTATAAATCGTTCTACTATAAGGACACATGCACACGAATGTTCATTGCAGCACTGTTTACAATAGCAAAGACCTGGAACCAACCCAAATGCCCAACGATGATAGACTGGACTGGGAAAATGTGGCACATATACACCATGGAATATTATGCAGCAATAAAAAATGATGAGTTTGTGTCCTTTGTAGGGACATGGATGAATCTGGAGAACATCATTCTCAGCAAACTGACACAAGAACAGAAAAAGAAATACCGCATATACTCACTCATAGGTGGGTGAGAAAAATGAGAACACGTGGACACAGAGAGGCGGTCTACTATACACTGGGGACTGTTGGGGGGAATGGGGGAGGGACAGCGGGGGGCTGGGGGGGATAGCCTGGGGATGAATACCAAGTGTGGGTGAAGGGGAGGAAAGCAGCAAAGCACACTGCCATGTGTGTACCTATGCAACTATCTTGCTCGTTCTGCACATGTACCCCCAAACCTATAATGCAATAAAAATTAAAAAAAAAAAGTATAAAAAAAAAAAATAAAAAAATAAAAAAATAAAATGAGAAACCAAGATTAGAGAAAAAAGCACAAAAAGGAATGAACAAAATCTCCAAGAAATGTGGGACTATGTGAAGAGACCAAACCTACGTTTGATAGGTGTACCAGAATGTGATGAAGAGAATGAAACCAGGCTGGAAAAAACTCTTCAGGACATTATCCAGTAAAATTTCCCCAACCTAACAAGACAGGTCAATACTCAACTCCAGGAAATACAGAGAACACCACAAAAATACTCCGCAACAAGAGCAACCCCAAGGCACATAATCGTCAGATTAACCAGGGTTGAAATGAAGGAGAAAATACTAAGGGCAGCCAGAGAGAAAGTTCGGGTCCCCCACAAAGCGAAGCCCATCAGACTCACCGCAGATCTCTTGGCAGAGACTCTACAAGCCAGAAGAGAGTGGGGGCCAATATTCAACATTCTTAAAGAAAAGAACTTTCAACCCAGAATTTCATATCCAGCCAAACTGAGCTTCATAAGTGAAGGAAAAATAAAATTTTTGCCAACAAGCAAAAACTCAGAGATTTTTTCACCACTAGGCCTGCTTTACAAGAGCTCCTGAAAGAGGCACTACACATAGAAAAAAACAACCAGTACCAGCCATCCTAAAAGCATACCGAATGGTAAAGAGCATCAAAAAAATGAAGAATCTACATGAACCAATGGGCAAAACAACTGGCTAGCATCAAAATGGCAGTATAAAATTTACATATAACTATATTAACCCTAAATACAAATGGGCTAAATGAACCAATCAAAAGAAAGACTGGCAAATTGAATAAAAAACAAAAACGCATCGGTGTGCTGTATCCAGGAAACCCACCTCACATGCAAAATTACACAAAGGCTCAAAATAAAGAGATGGAGGAAGATTTCCACGAAAATTGATAGCAAAAAAAAGCAGGAGTTGCAATTCTCCTCTCTGATAAAATAGACTTTAAAGCAAAAAAGATCAAAGAAGGTCATTACATAATGGTAAAAGGATCGATAAAACAAGAAGAGCTAATGATTCTAAATATGTATGGATCCAATGCAGGAGCACATAGATATATAAGGCAAGTTCTTAATGACTTACAAAGAGACTTAGACTCCCACACAATAATAGTGAGAGACTTTAGCACTCCACTGTCAATATCAGACAGATCAACCAGAGAGAAAATTAACAAGGATATCCAGGACTTGAACTCAGACCAGGAACAAGCAAACCTGATAGACATTTACAGAACTCTCCACCCCAAATCCACAGAATATACATTCTTCTCAGCACCACATCACACCTACTCCAAAATTGACAACATAATTGGAACTAAAGCACTCCTCAGCAAAGGCAAACCAACTGAAATCATAACAGTCTCCCAGACCTTAGTGCAACCAAGTTGGAACTCAGAATTCAGAAAATAACTCAGAACGACACAGCCTCATGAAAACTGAACAACTGGCTCTTGAATGTAGATAGGATAAACAATGAAATGAAGGCAGAGGAAAATTTCTTCGAAACTAATGAGAACAAAGCCACAATGTACCAGAATCTCTGGGAAACATTGAAAGCAGTCTGTAGAGTAAAATATATAGCAATACGTGCCCACATGAGAAGAGTGGATAGGTCCAAAATTGACACCCTATCATCAAAATTGAAAGAGCTAGAGGAGCAAGATCAAAAAAGCTCAAAACCTTGCCAAAGACAAGAAATAAATAAGATCAGAGCAGAACTGAAGGAGATGGAGACAAGAAAAACCCTTCAAATAATCGAGAAATTCAAGAGCTGGTTGTTTGAGAAGATATACAAAATAGACAGACCACTAGCCAGACTGATAGAAAAGAAAAGAGAGAACAAACAAATAGATGCAATAAAAAACGATAAAGGGGAAATCACCACAGATTCCACAGAAATTCAAACCATCATCAGAGAATACTACAAACAACTCTATGCACATAAACTTGTAAACCAGGAAGAAATGGATAAATTTCTGGACGCCTGTTTCCTCCCAAGCCTAAACCAGGAGGAAGCAGAAACTATGAATAGACCAATGACAAGGTCTGAAGTTGAGGCAGCAATTAAGAGCCCACCACACAAAAAAAGCCCAGGTCCAGATGGGTTCACAGCCGAATTCTACAAGACACACAAAGAGGATCTGGTACCTTTCCTTCTGAAACTATTCCAAAGAATTCAGAAAGAGGGAACGCCTCCCAAATTATTTTATGAGACCAACATCAACATCATCCTGATGCCAAAACCCGGCAGAGACTCAAAAAAAAAAAAAAAAAAAAAAGAACTTCAGGCCAATATCCGTGATGAACATAGATGCAAAAATCTTCAATAAAATACTGGCAAACCGATTGCAACAGCACATTAAAAAACTTATCTATCATGATAAAGTAGGATTCATCCCTGGGATGCAAGGCTGGTTCAACATATGCAAGTCTATAAAGGTACTTCACCACATAAACAGAAACAAACACAAAAACCACATGATTATCTCAATCGATGCAGATAAGGCATTGGACAAAATTCAACAGCCCTTTATGCTAAAAACCCTCAATAAACTTGGTATTGATGGAACATATCTCAAAGTAATAAAAGCTATTTATGACAAACCAACAGCCAATATTATACTCAATGGGCAAAAATCTGGATGCATTCCGTTTGAAATCCGGCACTATAAAATGATGGCCTTTCTCACCACTTCTATTTAACATAGTACTGGAAGATTTTGCCAGAGCAATCAGGAAAGTAAAAGAAATAAACGGTATTCAAATAGCAAAAGTGGAAGCCAAATTGTCTCTATTTGCAGACGACATGATAGTATACCTAGAAGTCCCCATCACCTCAGCCCAAAAACTCCTGAAGCTGATAAGCAACTTCAGCAAAGTCTCAGGATATAAAATCAATGTGCAAAATTCACAAGTATTCCTATACACCAATAAAAGACTTAAAGAGAACTAAATCAAGAATGAACTGCCATTCACAATTGCTACAAAGAAAATAAAATACCTAGGAATACAACTCAGAAGGAACATAAGGGGCCTCTTTAAGAAAAACTAAACACCACTGCTCAACGAAATAAGAGAGGACACAAACAGATGGAGAAACATTCCATGTTCGTGGTTAGGAAGAATCAATATCGTGAAAACGGCTATACTGCCCAAAGTAATTTACAAAGTCAAGCTATCCCCATCAAATTACCATTGAATTTCTTCACAGAAGTGGAAAAAAACACCATGAACTTCGTATGGAACCAAATAGAACCCGCATAGCCAAGTCAATTCTAAGCAAAGAGAACACAGCGGGAGGCATCACACTATCAGTTTTCAAATTATACTACAAGGCTACAGTAATCAAAACAGCATGGTACTGGTACCAAAACAGAGATATAGACCAATGGGACAGAACGGAGGCGTGGGAGGCAACACAACATATCTACAACCATATAATCTTTGATAAACCAGATGAAAACAAGCAACGGGGAAAGATTTCCTGTTTAATAAATGGTGTTGGGAAAACTATCTAGCCATGTGCAGAAAGCATAAACTGGACCCCTTCCTGACACCTTACACTAAAATTAACTCCAGATGGATTAAAGACTTAAAAATAAGACCTGACACCATAAAAAACCTAGTAGAAAATCTAGGCAAAACCATTCAGGACATAGGAGTAGGCAAGGACTTCATGACCAAAACACCAAAAGCATTGGCAACAAAAGCCAAAATAAACAAATGGGACCTAATCAAACTCCACAGCTTCTGCATGGCAAAAGAAACCGTCACTATGAATTTCATATGGAACCAAAAAAGAGCCCGCATAGCCAAGTCAATTCTAAGCAAAAAGAACACAGCCGGAGGCATCACACAACAAGTCTTCAAATTTTACTACAAAGATACAGTAATCAAAACAGCATGGTACTGGTACCAAAACAGATATAGACCAATGGAACAGAACAGAAGCATCGGAGGCAACACAACATATCTACAACCGTATTATCTTTGATAAACCAGACAAAAACAAGCAGTGGGGAAAGGATTCCCTATTTAATAAATGGTGTTGGGAAAACTGGCTAGCCATGTGCAGAAAGCAGAAACTGGACCCCTTCCTGACACCTTACACTAAAATTAACTCCAGATGGATTAAAGACTTAAATGTAAGACCTGACACCATAAAAACCTTAGAAGAAAATCTAGGCAAAACCATTCAGGACATATGAGTAGGCAAAAACTTCATGACCAAAACTCCAGAAGTATTGGCAACAAAAGCCAAAGTAGACAAATGGCACCTAATCAAACTCCACAGCTTTTGCACGGCAAAAGAAACTGTCACTAGAGTGGATCGGCAACCATCAGAATGGGAAAAAAATCTTTGCAGTTAACCCAACTGACAAAGGGCTGATATCAAGAATTACAAAGAACTCAAACAGATTTACAGGAAAAAATCAAACAAGCCCATTCAAAAATGGGCAAAGGACACGAACAGACACTTTACAAAAGAAGACATACATGAGGCCAACAAACACATGAAAAAATGCTCATCATCACTGGTCATTAGAGAGATGCAAATCAAAACCACATTGAGATACCATCTCATGCCAGTTAGAATGGCGATAATTAAAAAATCTGGAGACAACAGATGCTGGAGAGAGAGTGAAGAAATAGAAACACTCTTACACTGCTGGTGGGAGTGTTAATTAGTTCAACCATTGTGGAAGACAGTGTGGCGATTCCTCAAGGACCTAGAAATAGAAATCCCATTTGACCCAGCAATCCCATTACTGGGTATATATCCAAAGGACTATAAATCGTTCTACTATAAGGACACATGCACACGAATGTTCATTGCAGCACTGTTTACAATAGCAAAGACCTGGAACCAACCCAAATGCCCATGGATGATAGACTGGACTGGGAAAATGTGGCACAAATATATCATGAAATATTATGCAGCAATCAAAAATATTGAGTTTGTGTCCTTTGTAGGGACATGGATGAATCTGGAGAACATTATTCTCAGCAACCTGACACAAGAAAAGAAGAGGAATTACCGAATATTCTCACTCATAGGCGGATGAGAAAGATGAGAACACATGGACACAGGGAGGGGGTCTACTACACACTGGTGTCTATCGGGGGAAATTAGGGAGGGACATCGGGGGGGGCTCGGGAGGGATAGCCTGGGGACAAATGCCAAGTGTGGGTGAAGGGGAGGAAGGCAACAAAACACACTGCCATGTGTGTACCTATGCAACTATCTTGCACGCTCTGCACATGTACCCCAAAACCTATAATGCAATAAAAATTTTTAAAAAATTAAAAAGTCAAAAATGAATAAAAATAAAATAATAAAAGAAATAAAAAGCTTATGATATTAAACAATACATATTTAATGTAACGTATTGTTAGTATCTTACAGTAATGTTTCTTTTTAACTGTAACTTCATAGGCTTATCTCATTTCAAAATTCTCAGTAGTGTCAGAGTAGAATTAACTATATTTTTGTTGCTGTTGTTTGTAAGATGGTCTTGCTCTGTCTTCTCAGCTGTAGTGCAGTGCCACAATCTCCCCTTCTTACAACCTCTACCTTCCAGGTTCAAGCATTTCTGCCTTACCCCCTCAAGTAGGTGGGATTATGCTGAGTGTGGTGGTACATGCCTGTAATCCCAACACTTTGGGAGGCCATGGCGGGCAGATCACAATGTCAGGAGTTCAAGACCCGTCTGGCCAATACAGTGAAGCCCCATCTCTAGTAAAAGTATGACTATTATTATAATCCCCATTTCTGAAGGGGAGGGAAATGAGTCTTAAAAGCGATAAGTGATTTGTTCAGACCATCTAGTTTGAGAAAAAAAACTAGAACTGAATTCTATATACACCAAAGGACTGCCTTACCTACAATGACAGGAAAACACCAATGATATATCCACAGATGTTTTTCAGAGAATCAGATTAACAGAACATCAAGAAAAAAAATAGTAAATGGTATACTTTAAATAAGTACACATTCAGAGTCTCTGAAAGTAATGAACATGTGGGCAATACACAAGAGTCTCTTATCTAGGCCGAGTTAGTCAGAGTCTCATTCAATAATACACACCTGGGGAAGAGTTAATAGTCTTCTTCATGTAGCCACTCATTTAGAACCTCAGTGAATAATTCACACGAGAGTAATAATTGAGCATTTTTTATATGGCTACTCACTATGGGCCTCTCTGAATGATACACATCTGCGGAATCCTCAGGATTCTATTTCATACTACCTCGCATTTAGAGCCTTACTGAACAATTCACAGTGGAGCAATAGTCATTTGTCTATTCTTTCTGGCCTCTCATTGAAAGTTTCAGTGAATAATAAAATTTTATGGAGTAATAAGAGCACTGTTTAAGATAGCCCCGAATTAAGGGCCTTCCTGAGTGATACACACCTGAGTGATAGTCAGGAGTTTATTACATGTGAACTCTAATTATGGGTATTGCTGAGTAATACACAACTGGAGGAGTGTCAGGAGGCTATTTCTTGAGGACACTCATATATAATCTGTTTAAATAATGCACACATGGAGAATATTCAGGAGTCTATGTCATATGGCTAATCATTCAGAAAAACAGTGAATAACGCACATGTGGAGTAATGAGAAGTCTTTTTCATATGGCCATTCTTTCACAGCCTCACTGAATATTACAAATTTGTGATATAGTGTGGAGTCTATTGTTTATGGCCACTCATTCAGAGAATGACTGAATAATGCACACCTGTGAAATAGTCAGAAGTCTCTATCTTATGGCCTCTCATTGAGAGCTTCACTAAATGTACACACCTGGGAAAATAGTCAGGATTTACTTATATCCCCTCATTTAGTCTCGCTCAATAATGCACACATGTGGAATAGTAGGGAGACCTTTTTATGTGGCCTCTCATTTGGAGTGTCACTGAAGAATGTGGTGTAGTCAGGAGTCTATTTCAGGTAGACACATTTTCAGAGCCTCAGTGAATAAGGGAGACCCTTGCTACAGGAAGGCATCTAATTAATATGGCCACATCTTGTAAGCTTCACTGAATAAAACACACCTGGAGAGTTCTTTGGAGTCTATTTCCAATGGACACTCATTCAGTGCCCAGTGAATAATGCACACCCGTGGCGTAGCCAGGAGTCTATTTGATTTGGACACTAATTCATAGCCTCAATGGATAATATGCACGTGTGAATTAGTCAGGATTTCATTTCATATGGCCACTGATTGGTAATTTCAGTGAATAATGCAAAAATGTAAAGTACTCAGCAGTATATTTCATAGAGTCTCTCATTAAGAGATTCACTGAATAATGCAAAAATTTAAGAGAGACAGAATCCTGTTTCATATGGTCACAAAATCAGAGCCTTACTGAGTAACACACACCTGGAAAAGCGTTAGGAGTCTACTTTATATAGCCTCTCATTTACAGCTTCAGTGAATAATGCACACGTGTGGAATAGACACTAGTCTATTCCATATGCCCAAATATTCAAAGTCAGAGTCAATAATACACAACTGTGGACTAGTAGTAAGACAATTTCATATGGCCAATGTTTTAGAGCCTCAGTGAATGGTACATACATGGGAAATACTCAGGACGTTATTACATGTGGCATCTATTTCAGAGATTCATTGAATAAGGAACACAGGTATTGTAGTCAGAATTCTATTTCATATACCCACATATTCAGAACCTAACTGAATGACATACACCTTGGGGAAAGTCCTGATTCTATTTCGTATAGACTCATATTCTGAAAGTAACTGAATAGCATATGCCTTGGGGAAAGTCAGGATTCTATTTCATATAGCCACTCATTTAGATACCAAATGTAAAAACGCACACCTGTGGAGTATTCAGGAATCCCTTTTTTAAAGCCACTCATACAGAGCCTCACAGAATAATACAGAGCTATGGAAATTCAGGAGCGTAGTTTACATGGCCACTTTTCCAGAAGCTCACTGAAGAATCATATATATCTGGAAAATAGTCAGGATTCTATTATATATAGCCACTTTTTCAGAGATGCACGGAATAATACACACCTGGGGAATACTCTCGAGACTATTTGATGTGAACATTCACCCAGTGACTCAGTTGAAAATGCACAGCTGGGGAGCGATACAAGATGGCGTCATAGAGGTGACTCAGGATTGCAGCTCTCAATGAAGGCGCAGAGGGCATCATTCTGGAACAAACTGGTAGCATCCCTCACTGTTCTGCAGCTGCTACAGGTGTACCCCAGACAAGCAGGGCCTAAAGTGGACTTCAGCACTCATACAGCAGAGGGGCTAGACCAATAGAAGGAAAAATAAGTAACAGAAATACCTCATCATCAACAATCTGGGCGTCCACACAGAGAACCAATTGAAAAATCAGCAACTACTAAGACGACAGGTGGATAAATCCATAAAGATCGGAAGAAACCAGCGCAACAAGGAGGAAAACACCCAAAATCAAAACACTTTACCTCCTACAAAGGACCAAAACTCCTCACCAGCAAGGGAACAAAGCTGGACGGAGAATGACTGTGATGAAATGAGGGAATCAGACTTAAGAAAGTGGATAATGAGAAACTTCAGTGAGCTAAAAGAACATGTTCTAAATCAGTGCAAAGAAACTAAGAACCTTGAAAAAAGATTTGAAAACAGATTCGAGGAAATGATAATAAGAATGGACAACTTAGAGAGGAATATGAATGAATTGAAGGAGCTGAAAAACACAACACGAGAACTTCGCGAAGCATGCACAAGTTTTAACAGCCAAATTGACCAAGAAAAAGAAAGAATATCAGAAGTCGAAGATCAACTCAATGAAATACAACGAGAAACCAAGATTAAAGTAAAAAGCACAAAAAAAGAATGAACAAAATCTCCAAGAAATGTGGGACTATGTGAAGAGACCAAAACTACGTTTGATAGGTGTACCAGAATGTGATGAAGAGAATGAATCTAAGCTGGAAAACACACTTCAGGATATTATCCAGGAATATTTCCCCAACCTAGCAAGACAGGTCAATACTCAACTCCAGGAAATATGGAGAACACCACAAAGATACTCCACAAGAAGAGCAACCACAAGGCATATAATCTTCAGATTCACCAGGGTTGAAATGAAGAAGAAAATACTAAGGGCAGCCAGAGATAAAGGTCGGGTCACCCACAAAGGGAAGCCCATCAGACTCACCGCAGATCTCTCAGCAGAGACTCTACAAGCCAGAGGAGAGTGGGGGCCAATATTCAACATCATTAAAGAAAAGAACTTTCAACCCAGAATATCATATCCAGCCAAACTGATCTTCATAAGTGAAGGAAAAAGAAAATCCTTCAGGAACAACAAGTACTCAGAGATTTTGTCACCACTAGGCGTGCTTTACAAGAGCTCCTGAAAGAGGCACTACACATGGAAAGAAACAACCAGTACCAGCCATCCTAAAAGCATACCAAATGCTAAAGACCATCAACAAAATGAAGAATCTACATGAACCAATGCGCAAAACAGCCAGCTAGCACCAAAATGTCAGTATCAAATTCACACATAACAATATTAACACTAAATATAAATGGGCTAAATGCACCAATCACAAGACACAGACTGGCAACTTGGATAAAAAGCCAAAACCCATCAGTGTGCTGTATCCAGGAAACCCACCTCACATGCAAGGATACACAAAGGCTCAATAAAAAGGATTGAGGAAGATTTGCCAAGTAAATGGAGAGGAAAAAAAAGCAGGAGTTGCAATTCTTGTCTCTGATAAAATAGACTTTAAAGCAACAAAGATCAAAAGGAACAAAGAAGGTCATTACAAAACGGTAAAAGGATCGATACAATAAGAAGAGCTAACGATTCTAAATATATATGGACCCAATTCAGGAGCACCCAGATACATAAGGCAAGTTCTTAATGACTTACAAAGAGACTTAGACTCCCACACAATAATAGTGGGAGACTTTAACACTCTACTCTCAATATCAGATAGATCAACCAGACAGAAAATTAACAAGGATATCCAGGACTTGAACTCAGACCTGGAACAAGCAAACCTGATAGATATTTACAGAACTCTCCATCCCAAATCCACAGAGTATACCTTCTTCTCAGCACCACTTCACACCTACTCCAAAACTGACCACATAATTGGAAGTAAAGCACTTCTCAGCAAATGCAAAACAACTGAAATCGTAACAAGCAGTCTCTCAGACCATAGTGCAATCAAGTTGGAACTCAGAATTCAGAAAGTAACTCAGAACCGCACAGCTTCATGGAAACTGAACAACTGGCTCTTGAATGTTGATTGGATAAACAATGAAATGAAGGCAGAAATAAAGAAGTTCTTCAAAACCAATGAGAATGAAGACACAACGTACCAGAATATCTGGGACACATTTAAAGCAGTCTGCAGAGCAAAATATACAGCAATAAGTGCCCACATGAGAAGAGTGGAGAGTCCCAAAATTGACACCCTATCGTCAAAATTGAAAGAGCTAGAGAGCAAGATCAAAAAAGCTCAACACCTAGCAAAAGACAAGAAATAACTAAGATCAGAGCAGAACTGAAGGAGATGGAGACAAGAAAACCTGTTCAAAAAATCAATAAATCCAAGAGCTCGTTTTTAGAAAAGATCAACAAAATAGACCACTAGCCAGACTGATAAAATAGAAAAGAGAGAACAACCAAACAGATGCAATAAAAAGCGATATTGAAGAAATCACAACAGATTCCACAGAAATTCAAACCATCATCAGAGAATACTACAAAAAACTCTGTGCACATAAACTAGTAAACCAGGAAGAAATGAATAAATTTCTATATGCCTGTGTCCTCCCAAGCCTAAACAAGGAGGAAGCCAAAACTATGAATAGACCTATAAAAAGGTCTGAAGTTGAGGCAGCAATTAAGAGCCTACCACACAAAAAAAGCCCAGGTCCAGATGGGTTCACAGCTGAAATCTACCAGAAACACAAAGAGGATCTAGTACCATTTCTTCTGAAACTATTCCAAATAATTCATAAAGAGGGAACCCTACCCAAATCATTTTATGAGAAAAACATCATCCTGATACTGAAATTCTGCAGAGACTCAACAAGAAGAGAAAACCTCAGGCCAATATCCATGATGAACATAGATGCAAAAATCTTCAATAAAATACTGGCAAAACGATTGCAACAGCACATTGAAAAACTTATCCATCATGATCCAGTAGGACTCATCCCGGGGATGCAAGGCTGGTTCAACTTAAGCAAGTATATAAATGAAATTCACCACATAAATAGAAACAAAAACAAAAACCACATGATTATCTCAATCGACGCAGAGAAGGCATTTGACAAAATTCAACAGCCCTTTATGTTAAAAGCCCTCCGTAAACTTGGTATTGATAGAACGTATCTCAAAGTAATAAAAGCTTTTTATGACAAACCAACAGCCAATATCATACTGAATGGGCAAAACCTGGAAGCATTCCCTTTGAAATTTGGCACTAGACAAGGATGCCCTCTCTTACCACTCCTATTCAACATAGTACTGGAAGCTCTAGCCAGAGCAATCAGGCAAGAAAAAGAAATAAGTGGTAATCAAATAGGAAAGGTGGAAGCCAAATTGTCTCTATTTGCAGACGACATGATAGTATACCTAGAAGACCACATCACCTCTGCCCAAAAGCTCCCGAAACTGATAATCAACTTCAGCAAAGTCTCAGGATATAAAATCAATGTGCAAAAATCACAAGCATTCCTATACACCAATAACAGACTAAAAGAGAACCAAATCAAAAGCGAACGGCCATTCACAACTGCTACAAAGGAAATAAAAACCTAGGAATAAAACTCAAAAGGAACGTAAGGGACCTCTTCAAGGAAAACTACAAACCACTGCTAAACGAAATAAGAGAGGACACAAACAGATGGAGAAACATTCCGTGTTTGTGGTTAGGAAGAATCAATATCGTGAAAATGGCTATACTGCCCAAAGTAATTTACACAATCCATGGTATCCCCATCAAACTGTCATTGAATTTCTTCACAGAACTGGTAAAAACCACCATGAACTTCATATGGAACCAAAAGAGAGCCCGCATAGCCAAGTCAATTATAAGCAAAAAGAACACAGTGGGAGGCATCACACTACCAGACTTCAAACTATACTACAAGGCTAAAGTATACAAAACAGCATGGTACTGGTACCAAAACAGAGATATAGACCAATGGAACAGAACAGAGGCATCGGAGGCAAAACAACATATCTACAACCATATAATATTTGATAAATCAGGAAAAAACAAGCAATGGGGAAAGGATTCCCTGTTTAATATATGGTGTTGGGAAAACTGGCTAGTCATGTGCGGAAAGCAGAAACTGGACCCCTTCCTGACACCTTACACTAAAATTAACTCCAGATGGACTAAAAACTTAAACATAAGACCTGACACCATAAAAACCCTAGAAGAAAATCTAGGCAAAACCATTCAGGACATAGGGGTAGGCAAGGACTTCATGACCAAAACACCGAAAGCATTGGCAACAAAAGCCAAAATAAAAAAATCGGACCTAATCAAACTCCATAGCTTCTGCATGCAAAAGAAACAGTCACTAGAGTGAATTGGCCACCAACAGAATGGGAAAAAATCTTTGCAGTTTATGCATCTGACCAAGGGCTGATATCCAGAATTTACAAAGGACTCAAACAGATTTCCGGGAAGAAAACAAACAAGCCCATACAAAAATGCGCAAAGGATATGAACAGACACTTTACAAAAGAAGACATACATGAGGCCGACAAACACATGAGAAAATGCTCGTCATCACTGGTCATTAGAGAGATCCAAATCAAAACCACATTGAGTTACCATCTCATGCCAGTTAGAATGGCGATCATTAAAAATCTGGAGACAACAGATGCTGGAGAGGATGTGAGAAATAGGAACACTCTTACAGTGTTGGTGGGAGTGTAAATTAGTTCAACCATTGTGAAAGACAGTGTGGCGATACCTCAAGGACCTAGAAATAGAAATTCCATTTGACCCAGCAATCCCATTACTGGGTATATATTCAAAGGACTATAAATCGTTCTACTATAAGGACACATGCACAAGAATGTTCGTTGCAGCACTCTTTACAATAGTATAGACCTGGAACCAACCCAAATGCCCATCAATGATAGAGTGGACTGGGAAAATGTGGCACACATACACCATGAAATATGCAGCAATCAAAAATGATGAGTTTGTGTCCTTTGTAAGGACAAAGATGAATCTGGAGAACATCATTTTCAGCAACCTGACACAAGAACAGAAAAAGAAATACCGCATATACTCACTCATAGGTGGGTGAGAAAAATGAGAACACATGGACAGAGGGAGGGTGTCTACTACACATTATGGTTTATTGGGGGAACAGGGAAGGGACAGTGTGGTGGTGGCTGGGAAGGGATAGCCTGGGGATAAATGCCAAGTGGGGGTGAAGGGGAGGTAGGCAGCAAAACACACTGCTGTCATGTGTGTACCTATGCAACTACCTTGCACTTTCTGAATATGTACCCCAAACATATAATGCAATAAAAATTAAAAAAAAAACTGTACCCTAAAATACAACATAAAAAAAATAAATGTTGGCCAAAAAAAAAAAAAAAAAAGATTTTTTTTTCCAATGGTGAAGCTTAGTTTGGCAGGATATCAAATTCTGGGCTGAAAGTTCTGTTCTTTATGGATGTTAAATATCGGCCCCCACTCTCTTCTGGCTTGTAGAGTGTCTGCCGAGAGATCTCTTGTGAGTTTGATGGGCTTCCCTTGGTGGGTGACCCGACCTTTATCTCTGGCTGCCCTTAGTATTTTCTCCTTCATTTCAGCCCTGTTGAATCTGATGATTATGTGCCTTGGGGTTGCTCTTCTTGCGGAGTATCTTTGTGGTGTTCTCTGTATTTCCTAAATTTGAGTATTGACCTGTCTTGCTAGGTTGGGGAAATTTTCCTGGATAATATCCTGAAGAGTGTTTTCCAGCTTGGATTCATTCTTTTCATCACATTCTGTTGCACCTATCAAACGTAGGTTGGTTCTCTTCACATAGTCCCACATTTCTTGGAGATTTTGTTCATTCCTTTTTGTGCTTTTTTCTTTAATCTTGGTTTCTCATTTTATTTCATTGAGTTGATCTTCAACTTCTGATATTCTTTCTTCTGCTTGGTCAATTCGGCTGTTGAAACTTGTGCATGCCTCACGAAATTCTCATGTTGTGTTTTACAGCTCCTTCAATTCATTCATATTTCTCTCTAAGTTGTCCATTGTTGTTATTAATTCCTCGAATCTTTTTTCAAATCTTTTTTCAAGGTTCTTAGTTTCGTTGCACTGGTTTAGAACATGTTCTTTTAGCTCACTGAAGTTTGTCATTATCCACTTTCTGAAGTCTGATTCTGTCATTTTGTCACACTCATTCTCCGTCCAGCTTTGTTCCCTTGCTGGTGAGGAGTTTTGGTCCTTTGTTGGAGGTGAGGTGTTTTGGTTTCGGGTGTTTTCCTCCTTTTTGCGCTTGTTTATTCTCATCTTTATTAATTTATCCGTTTGTCATCTTAGTAATTGCTGATTTTTCAATTGGGTCTCTGTTTGGACGCTGAGATTATTGATGGTGAAGTATTTCTGTTACTTACTTTTCCTTCTAATGGTCTAGCCCCTCTGCTGTATTAGTGCTGAAGTCCACTCCAGGCCCTGCTTGTCTGGGGTATACTTGTAGCAGCTGCAGAACAGTGAGGGATAATACCAGTTTCTTCTTCTGCTGTCTTTGTTCCAGAATGATGCCCACCAAATGTCAGTCTGATTAGTCCTTTTTTGGTGTGACTCTTTGGATATACAGGTGTCAGGGAGCTGCTTGAGGAGACAGTCTGTGCTTTGTAGGAGCTCCAGTGCTGGGCTGTGAGCTCCGTAGTTCATTCAGAATTTTTGGGAGGTTGTTTATGTTTGCTGCAACAGAATTCATAAAACACCACTCTTTTTCCCTCCCTTAGGTGCTCTGTCTCAGGGAGTTGGGCTTTCTTTATGAGTATCTGTTGCACTGTCCTGCCCCACTAGGAGGCAGTCTATTCACTATTTGCCTGCTGGGGCTCTGCCCTGCTAGCGCGGGTCTGCCCTGTTACTGCTGGCCTCTGTTGTGCTGTGGAGCGCTCCCCTTTTCTGGTGGAGTCTCTCTGCTATGCCAGGTTGCCTCGGCAATGGCAGGCTGCGTCAGCCCTGGGCGGTACTTCAGTAGGGGCGGTAGTGGCCAACGCCCGTCCCTCACCGGGATGCACAGTCCTAGATGCCAGCAGCAAAACTCTCAGCCCTGAGCGCCTCTAATTGCCACCCTAATTTTCCCCGTGATGGTGGGACTCGCCGAGCCCGATCACCCAGCTCCCTGCAACAGAGTCCGTCCTCTCTCTCTCTCTCTTCCTCTCAGCAAGCTGAAAGTTCGACTCTCTCACTGGCGCCCCAGTAGCCTGCCAATAGGGCACTGGGATCTGTGCAATCTCCCGTGCCGGTGCCCACTGCACTGGCTCAGATCATGCTTCCCAGGAAACTACTGGTCTGGCTTATTGTCCATGTCCCATTCAATCAGATGGACATGCCAATCTGCCCTTCCAAATCTAAGAATGCCGGTTTAACAGGGCATGCAAACCAGTGAGTTCCATGCCGGGTCCCCCTGCAGTGCCTGCTGATGCGGCCACGCAAGCTGACTGCTCTGGCTGGCTGTACTAGCGTCCCGTGTCTCTCCCACACCTGGGACTTTCAACGCTCTGTGGGCAAAAAAGGTCCATCCGAGAATGCAGCTAGGACACACCCTCTGCACCTTCACTGAGAGCTGCAATCCTGAGTCATTTCTACGACACCACCTTGGGAGTCACATTCCTAGTTGGCCATTTTTTATATGGCCACTCACTATGTGCCTCCCTGAATGATACACACCTGGGGAATTTTCAGGATTCTATTTCATACTGTCTCACATTTAGAACATTATTGAATAATGCACAATTGAGCAATAGTCAATTGTGTATTCTTTCTTGGCTCACATTCAAAGTTTCAGTGAATCATAAACTTCTATGTAGCAATCAGGGCACTGTTTAAGATAACCACAAATTAAGTTCCTTACTGAGTGAAACACACCTGGGTGATAGTCAGGAGTATATTTCATATGAACTCTAATTCTGGGTATTGCTGAGTAATACACAACTCGTGGAGTGTCAGGAGTCTATTTGGTATGAATACTCATACAGAACCTGTTTGAATAATGCACACATGGAGAGTAATCTGGAGTCTATGTCGTAAGGCTACTCCTTCAGACAAACAGTGAATAACGCACATGTGGAGTAATGAGAATTTTGTTTCATATTAGCGTTCTTTCACAGCCTCACTGAATATTACACACTTGTGATATAGTCTGGATTCTATTGTTTATGGCCACTCATTCAGAGAATCCCTGAAGAATGCACACCTGTGGAATAGTCAGAAGTCTCTATCCTATGGCTTCTCATTGAGACCCTCACTAAATGTACACACCAGAGACATAAGTCAGGATTTACTTATATCAATTTATTTAGAGTCTCACTCAATAATGCACACCTGTGGAATTGTAAGGAGACTTTTTCATGTGGCCTTTCATTTGGAGTGTCACTGAAGAATGTGGTGTAGTCAGGAGTCTATTTAATGTCGACACAATTTCAGAGCCTTAGTGAATAAGAGAGACTCTTGCTATAGTAAGGCGTCTAATTAATATGGCCACATCTTGTAAACCTCACTGTATAATACACACCTGGAAAATAATTTGCAGTCTATTTTCCATGGACATTCATTCAGAGCCCCGGTGAATAATGCACACCCGTGGGGTAGCCAGGATTCTATTTCATTTGGACAGTCCTTCATAGACTCAGAGGATAATATGCACCTGTGGATTAGTCAGGATTTCATTTCATGTGGCCACAGACTCGTAATTTCAGTGAATAATACACAAATGCAAAGTACTCGGCAGTCTATTTCATAGAGCCACTCATTCACAGATTCACTGAATAATACAAATATTTAAGATAGACAGAATCCTGTTTCATATGTTCACACAATCAGATCCTCATTGAGTAACACACACCTGGGGAAGTGTTACAAGTCTACATTATATAGCCTCTCATTTTCAGCCACACGAAATAATGCACACATGTGGAATAGACACTAGTCTGTTTTATATGGCCACAAAATCAAAGCCTGAGTGAGTAATACACAACTTTAGAATAGTCACTAGTCTATTCTATTTGCCCAATTATTCAAAGTAAAATTCAATAATACACAGCTGTCGATTAGTCAAAAAACATTTCATATGACTGAAGTTTTAGAAACTCAGTGAATAATACATACCTGGGAAATACTCAGGACGCTATTAAATATGGCATCTATTTCAGAGATTCATTGAATAAGGAACACCTGTATTATACTCAGAATTTTATTTCATATAGCCATATATTCAGAACCTAACTTAATGACATACACAATGTGGAAAATATAGATTCTATTCCATATCTCCACATATTCAGAACCTAGCTGAATAACATACACCTTGGGAAAAGTCAGGATTCTATTTCGTATAGCCACTCATTTAAATACCGAATGTAAAAACGCACACCTGCGGAGTGTTCAGGAGTATCTGTTTTATGGCCATTCATTCAAAGCCTCACAGAGTAATAGAAAACTATGAAAATTCAGGAGTTTATTTTTTATGGGAACTTATTCAGAACCTCATTGAAGAATCATATATATCTGAAAAAAAATACTCGGGGTTCAAATATATATTGCCTCTTATTCAGAGACTCCCTGAATAATGCAAACCTGGGGAATAGTCTGGAGAATATTTGATATTATCGTTCACCTAGTGACTCAGTGAAAAAGGCACAGCTGAGAAATAGTCAAGAGGATGGTGTCATGAGCATATTTTCTCTGGTAACTCATTCAAAAAATTAATGAAGTATACCCACCTTGGAAATAGTCAGAGTCCAGGTCGTATGGCCACTCAATCAAAGCATTACCGAATAATGCACAATGGGCCAATAGTAAAAAGTCTATTTTATATAGCCTCTCATTGAGAGCTTCAGTGCATAATAAACAGCTGTGGAGTGTTCAGGACACTCTTTAAGCAAGCCACAAATTACGCAGCTAAGTGAATGATAAACACATGTGTGATAGTCAGGAGACTATTTGATATGGATACTCACACAGCACCTCTTCTAATACTGCATATTTGGGGAATAATCACTAGTCTATTTCACATGGTGATTTGTTTGGGGAGTCAAAAACAAGGCACACCTGTGGAGTAAGCTGATTTTCCTTACATAAGGCCACTCTTTCAGTGTTTCAATGAATAATAACGGGCATTTTTTATATGGCCACTCACTATGTGCCTCCCTGAATGATACACACCTGGGGAATCCTCAGGATTCTATTTCATACTGTCTCACATTTAGAATATTAATGTATAATGCACAATGGAGCAATAGTCAGGTGTCTATTCTTTCTGGCCTCTCATTCAAAGTTTCAGTGAATAATAAACTTCTATGGAGTAATCAGGGCACTGTTTATGATAGCCACGAATTAAGTGCCTTCCTGAGTGATACACACCTCAGTGATAGTGCGGAGTTTATTTCATATGAACTCTAATTCTGGGTATTGCTGAGTAATACACAACTCGTGGAGTGTCAGGAGGCTATTTGTTATGGACACTCATACACAACTTGTTTGAATAATGCACACATGGAGAATAATCAGGAGTCTATGTCATACAGCTACTCATTCAGACAAACAGTGAATAATGCACATTTGGAGTAATGAGAAGTCTGTTTCATATGTTCGTTCTTTCACGGCCTCACTGAATATTACACACTTGTGACATAGTCTGGAGTCTATTCTTTATGGACATTTATTCAGAGAATCACTGAATAATGCACACCTGTGGAATGGTAAGAAGTCTCTATCCTATGACCTCTCATTGAGAGCCTCACTAAATGTACACACCTTGGAAAATAGTCAGGATTTACTTATATCCGCTCATTTAGAGTCTCACTCAATAATGCACACCTGTGGAAGAAGACGTTTTCATGTGGCTTCTCATTCAGAGTGTCACTGAATAATGTGGTGTAGTCAGGATTCTATTTCAGGTAGACACTTTTTCAGAGCCTCAGTAAATAAGAGAGACCCTTGCTATAGTAAGGCATCAAATTAATGTGGCCATATCTTGTAAGCCTCACTGAATAATACACACCTGGAGAATAATTTTGAGTTTATTTTCTAAGGACATTCATTCAGAGCTTCGGTGAATAATGCACACCCGTGTGTTAGCAAGAGTCTATTTCATTTGGACACTCATTCATAAACTCAGTGGATAATATGAACGTGTGGATTAGTCAGGATTTCATTTTATATGGACACTGACTCGTAATTTCAGTGAATAATTCACAAATTTAAAGTATTCAGCAGTCTATTTCATAGAGCTTCTTATTCAGAGATTCACTGAATAATACAAATATTTAAGATCGACAGAAACCTGTTTCATGTTGTCCCACAATCAGAGCCTCACTGAGTAACACACACCAGGGGAAACGTTGGGAATCTACTTTATATAGCCTCTCATTTTCAGCCTCAGCGAATAATGCACACGTGTGGAATAGACATTAGTCTATTTTAAATGGCCACAAAGTCAAAGCCTGAGTGAGAAACACACAACTTTAGAATAGTCACTAATCTATTCCATCTGCACAAATATTCAAAGTCAGAGTCAGTAATACACACCTGTGGACTAGTCAAAAAAAATTAATATGGCCAAAGTTTTAGAGCCTCAGTGAATACTACATACCTGGGGAATACTCATGGCGCTATTACATATGGCATCTATTTCAGAGATTCATTGAAAAGGAAAATACGGTATTGTAATCAGAATTCTATTTTGTATAGCCCCATATTCAGAACCTAATACCATGATATACACCTTGGGAAAAGTCAGGATTCCATTTCAGATAGCCACACTTTTAGATACCGAATGTGAAAACGCACACGTGCCAGGTATTCAGGAGTCTCTGTTTTATTGCCACTCATTCCGAGCCTCACAGAATAATAAGGAACTATGGAAATTCAGGAGACTATTTTACATGGCCACTTATTCAGAACTTCATTGAAGAATCATGTATATCTGGACAATACTCAGGATTCTATTATATAAAGCCACTTATTCAGAGACTTACTGAATAATGCACACCTGGGAAATAGTCTGGAGACTCTTTGATATGACCGTTCACCCAGTAACTCAGTGAAAAATGCACAGCTGAGAAATAGACAAGAAAATAGAGTCATGAGTCTATTTTATGTGGTAACTCGTTCAGAAACTCACTGAAGAATACCCACTTTGGAAATAGTCAGAGTCCAGGTCATATGGCCACTCAATAAAAGCATTACCGAATAACGCACAATGGGGCAATAGTAAGGAGTCTGTTTTATATGGCCCCTCACTGAGAGCTTCAGTGCATAATAAACACTTGTGGAGCAGTCAGGACCCTATTTAAGGTAGCCCTAAATTACGCAGCTACGTGAATAATAAACACATGTGTGATAGTCAGCAGAATACTTGATATGGACACTCATATAGCACCTCTTTGAATACTGCACATTTGGGGAATAATCACTAGTCTCTTTCATATGGTGATGCGTTTGAAGAGTCAAAACATATTGCACACCTGTGGAGTAAAATGGGGTCTATTACATAAGAAAACTCTTTCAGTGTTTCAGTGAATAATATGTATATCTCATAAGTCAGGAATCTCTTTCACATAGCCACTCGTTCAGGGCCTCAGTGCATAATACTCCCCTCAGAAATAGTCAAGGGTTTTCTTAAAATAAGGACACATTCAGAGTTTCTGTAAGTAATGCACACATGGGCAATACACAAGAGACTCTTTTCTATGCCCACGTAGTCAGAGTCTCATTCAATAATACACATCTGGGGAAGAGTTAAGAGTCTACTTTATGGAGAGAGATCCAAGACGGCTGATCGCTAACAGCTCGGGAATGTAGCTCCCAGTGAAAGCTCAGAAAACGTGAGGACACCACATTTTCAGAGAAAATTTCGTCGCCCACGGACCAGATTTCCAGTGGAGGAGCTCCGCGGGTCGCCAGCGCGACTTCTGTGGCCAGCGCAGCGGTTTTGTTGTCGCCCCGGTGCGGCAGCTCTTCCTGAACAGTGAGCGGGACTGGTTCCCCTACTGACTGGTGTTTGGAGATCCGATATGGCAGAGCCGCTAGTTGCAGACTCAAGAAGGAAGCCAGACTGCAGATTCCTAAGCAGAAGAGCACCATCAGTCTTATCGCTGTTGTTTTGGTCAGCGCAGTGGGTTGCTTGGATTCCAGCACTGGGAATCAATAAATTGGACATCCTCTCAGGAACTTAATCAGAAAGCCGCTAATTGTAAAGACATCAGATGGATAAATTCACAATAAAGGAAAAAAAGACAGCCTAAAAAGGCTGAGAAAACCGAAAGTCAGAACCCCTCTCCCTCTACAGGGGATAGTAATTCCTCATCAGCAATGGAATAAGCCCTAATGGAAGAGGACTGTGTTCCAGTATCTGAAGGAGGCTTTAGAAGGTGGATGGTAAAAAACTTCTGGGAATTAAAACAACTTGTTCTAACCCAATGTAAATAAACTAAGAACTTTGAAAAAAGGTTAGGCGAAATGTTAAAAAGAATGAACAATATTGAAAGAAATATAAATGAACTAATGGAGTTGAAAAATACAACACGAGAACTTAGTGAAATATGCACAAGTTTGAATAGCCGAATTGATCAAGCAGAAGAAAGGATATCATAGGTCGAAGACCAGCTTATTGAAATGGAACAAGAAGAAAAGAATAGAGAAAAAAGGATAAAAAGGGATGAGCAAAGTCTCCAAGAAATATGGGACTATGTGAAAATACCTAATCTACGTTTGATAGGTGTACCTGGATGTGATGGAGAGAATAAATCCAAGCTGGAAAATACTCTTCAGGATATTATCCAGAAGAATTTTCCAATATAGCAAAACAGGA